>CM072810.1:40613842-45413842 GCA_037013495.1 Hippophae tibetana | reverse complement strand
TCAAAATTTGGAAATCCCGCCGCCGGCTAGATTATTCTCACCGCCGGCGAAAATTTCTACAGAAAGCACGGTGAAAATCTTCCCGAGAGCACAAAATTTGGCAAATTCATCACGCCGCCGGCCAAATTTTCTCGCCACCGGCCAAATGCATCTAGCCGCCGGCCACATTATTTTGGCCGCCAGCCAAAATCGCAAACCCTAAAAAATTTTATTTTCCAGAATTCTCGCCGCGGCGAGAACAATGTCGCTGCTGGTGAGTTTCGTCCGAAAACAGATTTTTTGGTTGTTTTGTTCCAAAATTTCCCCCCAAACCCTAGATCTATATATACAATAGGATGGAGAAAGAGGGGGACGATAGAGAGAGCAGATCTAAGTTATTTTTGGAGGAGAAAAGGAAATTTTGGAGAGAAAGGGTGGAGAAGCTTGAAGGATCATCACCATTGTTGCTACCAAGTCTTCATCTTCAAGAGTTCTTCATCTCTTCTCCTTAGCTTTTATTTTCTGCAGTTTATTCAGATTGTTTGTTCATGGATTCAATTGAGAATATGTTTGTTCGTAATTTCGTTATGAACTAATTCATTTTTGCTAAGGCTATGATGTAGTTTAATCAAGAAAATCTGATTTCTTGTCTTATCGTTATATGAATTCATTGTTTTCAAGTTGAGTATTTATTTCCATGCTTAATGCTTTTAAATTTCTGATCAAGATTTAAATTATTTGTTGCATTATATTGAGACCGAGAGGAGATGTGTAATGACTGCTTCTTGTGATAAATACCGTATGTTGAATGCGAGTTTGACACCTAATGCATGATGTATGTGGTTATTCTAGAAATTCCATAAATCGTAATGTGTTTATTTGTGATTAAATCTTCATAGAAATATAGTTGGTTTTCATAGATAAGTAATTCTAATATAACTTGAGAGAGAGTATTAGATAAGTTTGGGTTTTTCAACCATCACTTTTAGCTTTGATTCTCATATAACATGACTTGAAATCAGATTGAATTGATTTAGCGAAATCAAATGCCTTAGCGTTTTTAATCATTTGTGAACAACATTAAATATTGTTATTTGCATTTAGTTTTATGTTAATTTGCTTTTAAAACAATTTCAACAATTCGATTTTCAAATAAAATTAGGGTTAGTCAATTTCGGTACTTAGTAACGTCATTCCTTGTGGGTTCGATATCCGTACTTTTTGTACACTTTATTACTTGAACGATTCGTACACTTGCGAAAATAAGCATCAAGTTTTTGGCGCCTTTGCGAGGGAATGGTTTGATTTTATTAATATCGATACTACCTAATCTTAGTTTTAATTTGAAGTTAATTTGCTTTATCTTTCTTTCATTTTTAATTTTGTTTATTTTGCTGTTTTATTTTATTTATCATAAAAAAGAAAAAAAAGTAACTTTGTGTTAGTTGATTTTCTGGTTGTAGGATTTTTGTATGAGACGTACAAGAAGCCTTAACCTTCTTCCATTTGATCACGAGATTGATAGAACATATAGGCGTCTAAATCGAGAGAGAAGGCGTTCAACCTCAGCTCCTAATAGACAATCAGCCATGGATCTACCATTTGTTGAGGAAGGTGGAATTCGTAGAGCTTTAAGGGATTATGCTGCGCCTAATGTTGCTGGGACTACTTCGGGTATAAGGAGGCCAACTATTCAAGCCAATAACTTTGAGATAAAACCATCCTTTATCCAAATGGTTCAATCAAATCAGTTTGGGGGAATGTCAAAGGATGATCCAAATGCACATGTTGCTTACTTTCTAGAGGTGTGTGATCTTTACAAGATAAATGGTGTGTCTGAAGATGCTATAAGATTGAGGGTTTTTCCTTTTTCACTTCGGGATAAAGCCAAGGAGTGGCTAAACTCATTACCATCGGGATCAATTACGACATGGAATGAATTGGTTCAGAAATTCTTGTCCAAGTTCTTTCCTCTGGCTAAGACGGCAAAATTGAGGAATGAAATCACATCTTTTACACAATATGAACAAGAATCATTGTATGAAGCTTGGGAAAGATTCAAAGAAATGTTGAGGAAATGCCCACATCATGGTATACCAATTTGTCTACAAGTCTCTACATTTTATAATGGGTTGGTTTCAAACTATCGTGCAATGATTGATGCGGCAGCTGGAGGATCTTTAATGGGAAAAACACCGGAGGATGCTCATGAGTTGTTAGAGGTTATGGCAGAAAAAAACAATCAGTGGCATTCAGAGCGGGTAATTGCAAAAAGACCAGCAGTAGTGCATGAAATTGATTCAGTGAATGCTTTGTCGGCTCAAGTTGCTGTTCTTTCAAGAAATATGGATTCTTTGTCATCCAAATTCGAATACAAACCAACTACACAATGTGATTTATGTGGTGGAAATCATGCTAGCATCGAGTGCCAAGTTGGAAATCCATTTGCTTCACCAAATGCTGAGCAAGCAAATTATGTTTCAAATTTCCAAAAACCTCAATATAACCCATACTCGAACACCTACAATCCACGTTGGAGAAATCATCCAAATTTGTCATGGGGAAATAACCAAGGGGGATTCAAACCGTCATCATCTTCCTACCAACCCCAAGAGAAAAAACAAACAAATTTGGAAGAAATTTTAGGAAAGTTCATTGAGGAGACAAGAGCAAATTTCAGAAATCAAGAGGCAATTAACAGGGACATCCAAAACCAACTGGGGCAGCTTTCAAAGCAGATTGCAGAAAGGTCTCAAGGATCGTTGCCTAGTGACACAATAAATTTCACAGAGCATGTAAAGGCTATCACATTGAGAAGTGGTAAAGAACTTGAGAATCAGAGGAAATCGGAGAAAAAGATGGAAGAATCTAAAGAAAAGCCATCAAGATCCCAAGATATTCAACCTTCCCCATATGAAAAATATGAGCCTCCTATCCCATATCCTCAACGATTGAATAAGAAAAAGCTTGATAATCAATTCGATAAATTTCTAGATATTTTTAAGAAATTTCATATTAACATTCCTTTTGCAGAGATGTTGGAACAAATGCCCAAGTATGCAAAATTCATGAAGGAAATATTATCAAAGAAGAGGAGGCTGGGAGATAATGAAACTGTCATGCTAAATGAGGAGTGCAGTGAAGTTCTTCAAAGAAAACTGTCACAGAAATTGAAAGACCCAGGGAGTTTTACTATACCTTGTACTATAGGAAGTTGCAATTTTGATAAAGTCCTATGTGATTTAGGAGCAAGCATTAATTTGATGCCACTTTCAGTTTTCAGGAAACTTGGCCTGGGAGAAGTGAAGCCCACTTCAATCTCTTTACAATTAGCGGATCGATCAGTGAAATATCCTCTAGGGGTAATTGAGGATGTTTTAATTAAAGTCGGGAAGTTTATTTTCCCTGTAGATTTTGTGGTGCTTGACATGGATGAAGATAGAGAGATACCGTTGATATTGGGGAGACCGTTCCTTGCAACTGGAAGAACATTGATTGATGTTCAGCAAGGAAAGCTCATTCTACGGGTGCAAGATGAACAAGTAAATTTTGATGTTTTTGAAGAAATAAAATTTCCAAGTGATGTACATTCTTGTTTTCAAATTAACACTCTTGACGGGTTAATCTCGGAAACTTTTGAGGAGAGAACTCCATTGCTACCACTAGAAGCTTGCCTTGTGAAATCTGCAACAATTGAGGAGGAAGATGAGGGGATGAGACAATGTTTTGAATTACTAGCAGCACGTAATGAATATTTATGCAGTGATGGAACATTTAAGGAGTTGGGAACAAATGAAACTCCAACCTCAGTGGTAAAGAATAGAGCCAACAAGATTGTGCTAAAGCCAATGCCATCCCATCTAAGAAAAAAAATCTTACGTTTACCGCCGGCGAGGGCAGTTTCACCGCCGGCGGAAAGGAGATCTCTCTTTCCTTTCTTACATTGAGGACAATGTAAGGTTTTGGTTGGGGGTGCGGTAAACGGTAAATCTTTTCTCCCCTTCATTTTTAGTAGTTTTGTTTGTGTGTTAGTTGTGTTTAATTTTGATTTTCTATTTATTTTTCTGCATTTTGATTTAATTTTTTTTATTGTCTTATTTTTATTTTTATTTTTTTTTATTATTTTTTTTATTATTATTTTTTATTTTAATTTGCAAGTTGATGATAATAATGTGATTGTGATAACAAGTAGCTGTTAGAAGACATTAAATTTTGCTTCGGTTTAAAGAGAATTTCAAATGTTGAATCTACCTAGTTGGCGACTCTTTTGGTATGTGGTGTGATTTGGTTGATTAGTCTAAATGCTTAGAGAAGTCTTATGTGCGAATTTTTCATGGACATTTTTGTGATCTCAACAAACTCTAGAACTCATTTGAAAACCTCTTGAGGCGAAATAATTTGGAATTGCACTATTTAGGATATGATGTAGGCCATTTTTGGATCGATTGTGCCATTTTAAGCCTACCTTGTTATCCTTATATCACTAGTAACCTCTTTGAGCCTATTTAAATATATTGTTAGCCTTACTTTTCTTTCCTTTTGCCTTATATAACCTACCTTCTATTGAGCCGAAAATATATATATATATAATTCTTACCTTATTTGTTAAGAGCACTTAATTTTGAACACAAACTTTTCAAGAGGAATTGGAGAAATCTTCCACATATATTGGGTGAAATTAGTTGGGGGGTTATGTCTTTTCAAGAGAAATTGGAGTAAGGATGCAAAAAAAAAAAACAAAAAAAAGAAGAAGAAAAGAAATCCACATATATTGAAAAAAAAGTTGTTGGCTTTTCAAGAGCAATTGAGTAAAAAAAAAAGAAGAAGAAGAAGAATAAAGCCTTCACATTCTAGTAAATAAAAGTGTGTTAGTGACGGATGTATTGAGGTGAAAGATTGAGGAAGAACTTTGTTTATCTGTGAAAAAATGGGTTATGATCGGAAGAAACAATTTGGGTTAAATGGTGTTACTCTTTTACTTAATTGGTTGTGTTTAATCTAATAAGTGCCCTTATTTGTATTTTGACACTTCCCGTTCTTTCTTAACCAAATACCTAAGCCTAACATTACAAGCCTCATAAAGTCCTATTGATCCAAAGTGGTGTATTTTCCTTCATTAGTGGAGAGAGGTTTGAAAAGTGAGCCTATGGAGTTTGAGATTTCACCTTTTTGTTTGTGGATGTTATGCATAATATTATCCGGGCATTTTGGCTATTGGTTTGTGGTTTGATGGATGTTTAAGAGTCAATAACAAAAGTGAAATTGGCATTTGAGATTTCTTAAAGCTTAGGTGACATTTAATTATTCTATATGTTGGGTGTTATTTACAATTTTTGAGACATTTGTGCAAATTATTTGTTATGTGATTTTATTGTTTTAAGTTAGGATAGTTATAGGTAAGATGTTTGTGGGTATCATCACTGGAAGCCCTCACGAGACTGCAACTCGTCCTACTAGGGCCGCCTAGGGGTTTAAAGGTTTATTGCATACGCTTAATGCAATGTTGTAAATAGAATAAATTTCCTTTGAATTTTTCTTTTAATGTCTCCTTTTAAATTATTCATAGATCGCTTTTCTTGCTAGAGACTAGCAAGAAGCTGGTTGGGGGTTGTTGATAAGAGTCAAATTATTGCATTTTTGTTATGATTTAAATGTTGATATTTGTGTGAAAATTGCATTTATTTGATTATTTAATCCACAAATGTCATTTCATGGGAATTTCGTGTTTAAAGTGAAATTTCAGGTAAAATCATGATTTTGGAGAAGTTTGGGACAAAGTTCAATGATCGGGATTGAGTGAAAATAAAAAGAAAATAAAGATTCAAAATTTGGAAATCCCGCCGCCGCCGAAATTTTCTACAGAAAGCACGGTGAAAATCTTCCCAAGAGCACAAAATTTGGCAAATTCATCTCGCCGCCGGCCAAATTTTCTCACCGCCAGCCAAATGCATCTAGCCGCCGGCCACATTATTTTGGCCGCCAGCCAAAATCGCAAACCCTAAAAAATTTTATTTTCCAGAATTCTCGCCGCGGCGAGAACAATGTCACCGCCGGCGAGTTTCGTTCGAAAACAGATTTTTTGGTTGTTTTGTTCCAAAATTTCCCCCCAAACCCTAGATCTATATATACAATATGATGGAGAAAGAGGGGGACGATAGAGAGAGCAGATCTAAGTTATTTTTGGAGGAGAAAAGGAAATTTTGGAGAGAAAGGGTGGAGAAGCTTGAAGGATCATCACCATTGTTGCTACCAAGTCTTCATCTTCAAGAGTTCATCGCTGCTCCTTTGCTTTTATTTTCTGCAGTTTATTCAGATTTATTGTTCATGGATTCAATTGAGAATATGTTTGTTCTTAATTTCGTTATGAACTAATTCATTTTTGCTAAGGCTATGATGTAGTTTAATCAAGAAAATCTGATTTCTTGTGTTATCGTTATATGAATTCATTGTTTTCAAGTTGAGTATTTATTTCCATGCTTAATGATTTTAAATTTCTGATCAAGATTTAAATGATTTGTTGCATTATTTTGAGACCGAGAGGAGATGTGTAATGACTGCTTCTTGTGATAAATACCGTATGTTGAATGCGAGTTTGACACCTAATGCATGATGTATGTGGTTATTCTAGAAATTCCATAAATCGTAATGTGCTTATTTGTGATTAAATCTTCATAGAAATATAGTTGGTTTTCATAGATAAGTAATTCTAATATATCTTGAGAGAGAGTATTAGATAAGTTTGGGTTTTTCAACCATCACTTTTAGCTTTGATTCTCATATAACATGACTTGAAATCGGATTGAATTGATTTAGCGAAATGAAATGCCTTAGCGTTTTTAATCATTTGTGAACAACATTAAATTTTGTTATTTGCATTTAGTTTTATGTTAATTTTCTTTTAAAACAATTTCAACAATTCGGTTTTCAAATAAAATTAGGGTTATTCAATTTCGGTACTTAGTAACGCCATTCCTTGTGGGTTCGATATCCGTAATTTTTGTACACTTTATTACTTGAACGATTCGTACACTTGTGAAAATAAGCATCACTACACACATGGCTAGCATATGTTCGTCACGTCAACCGGTGCTACCCACACATTATTACCGTTATTCTTTCTTCTTCACTAGTAGAATTCCGAAAATTCCAAATTTCTCTTCCCCTTTCTCCCAAAACTAAGCTCACCCTCCACTCTTTCATAATTTACAGCCACATCCGACCACCATTTCTAATGCCTTTTATGGGTTATATTCCTCTTCTCATTATCTTTCAGATCCCGTATTTTTTTAAGCGAAATACTCAAATTTTTTATACCTATTTTCTCACTTATTCTCACTTACAAAACACTCATTTCTTCTTCATTTCCTTCATTTAATCACTTCATTTACTCTTGTAAGTAGTTCTATTAATTGATTTACTTATTATTCAGTTTGCATTATTTTTTGTATAAATTTTTGATTTATGTATGTTTTGTATTATGCTTTTTATTATATGTTTTGCTTATTTTCTGTGGAAATAATATCTACATTCAAACTAGTGAACGTTCAATTTTGCTGTGAAAGTTGCAATATTATTATGAGTTTTTCTGTTACTATCTTGCAGCTTTAAAGGAATAGTGGGTACTAGTTTATCGATTGAAGTATTTTATTTTTATAATTTAAAATAATTATGTTTTAGTTTTAAAAAAGATATATTTAATTTTAAAAGTTTAAAGTAATACTTATTATTTTGAATTTTTAAGATTTAATTGTATAATGTTTTAGTCATGGGGTTGGAATGTTTTTGTTGAAAATAACATAATTAAAGTTTTCATTTTATAAAAACTATGAGTTGTGTTTAAAGAGTAGTTTTCTAATTTTTTTATAAAATAAAATAAATTATTATTATTAAAATAATATTTTTTAAAAAATTAAATAATTAAAATGGATAAAATACGAGATAAAATAAAATTTTAATATAAAATTATTTTAAAAAAATTTAATAATAAATTCTAACATAAAATTATTTAAATATATTATTTATTTAAAAATAGTGACAATAAATAAATATTAAAAAATTATGATTTATAATTTTCAACTATTTATTTATTTAATAGCTTTTTTTAAGATTATTAAAACTATATATTATTTGTATAAAAAAGATATCTCTTAATTATAGCATCTCTTAATTTATATATCTCTTAATATCTCTTAATTTATATATAATAATACTTGAAATATATTCATTGGATACATAATTAATTAATATGCTTAATTAATGTCATTAATAGAAAATTGACAAATTTTGGTTGTCAAAGTGTGGAATTAAGCATGACTATATTTTTGGAGTTGAAAGTTTTAATGAAATTTTCTTGTACAAATAGTAATACTCAAACAAGTATGATTTGATACCCATGTGTTAAATGTAAAACTGAGTGATTTTATGAATTTGACGAGGTTAAGTATCACCTTATCCGTAGTGGTATTCTTTTGAGCTATAAATGTTAGTATTATCATGGAGAAAATATTGGTAATACTCATGGGGAAGAGATAAATAAGAGTGTGAGTAGATTACATACATCTTATAATAATGTACAGATAGAAAATATGTTTCATGGTGTTGAAGATGAACTATGTAAGGATGATCCCGAAACCTTTAAAAAACTTCTAGAAGATGCCAAAAAACTGTTGTATCCAAAATGCAAAAAATACACTAAAATGTCGGGATTAGTTCATTTGTAAATTGTGAAGGAAAAAAAAGGTTTTTCTCACAAGGGATTCACAGAATTACTAAGTCTACTAATCGATATGTTTCATGAGGGTATTGAATTACCATCTTCAATGTATGAGTTGAAGAAATCTCTTAGTCGATTTGGCATGGAATATCATAAGATTCATGCTTGTCCAAATGATTGCATTCTTTATAGAAAAAAATATGAGACATTAGATGATTGTTCGATGTGTGAAGAATCAAGATGGAAGCATGGTACAAATGAGACAACACATAAGAAAGGCGTGCCTGCAAAGATTCTTTGGTACTTTCCTTTGATTCCTCGCTTTCAAAGGTTGTTCAAAAGTAAAGAGACATCAAAGATGTTGACTTGGCATTCAGTTAATCGACCTGATGATGGGGTGTTACGTCATTCTTCATCTTGCCATTGGTGCTGATGGAATTAATCCACATAGTTCCCTTAGTAGTAGATATAATTGTTGGCCAGTAATTATGGTAACATACAACCTTCCTCCCTGGTTGTTTATGAAAAGAAAATTCATGATGTTAACATTATTGATCTTAGGACCGAAACAACCCAGTGTTGATATTGATGTATATTTGCAGCCTCTGATAGATGATTTAAAGACGTTGTGGAATGATGATGTAAATGTTTATGATGCACATAAAGAAGAACACTTTAGCTTGAAGGGGGTCCTTTTATGGACAATTAATGATTTTCTTGCCTATGGAAACTTATCAGGATATGCAACAAAACGTTATAAGGGATGCTCTATATGTAGTAATGGAACTTCTGCAACTTATCTTGTTCACGAACGAAAGATGTCTTATAGAAGACATAGAATATTTTGCCATCTGGACACAAGTTTAGATACCAAAAGAAACCGTTCGTTGGTGAAAAGATCATGATCATGCACCTCGAACTTTGTGGGGTGGTGAGATATTAAAGCAATTGAATGGAATGACATTCAAACGATATGGAAAGATGAAAAAAAAAACTCACTAAGGTAGGGAAATGAAAGAGGTTAACTAATGAAATGGGTGAAAATGAAAGAGAGTTTGAATCAATATACCATGGTTGTTGGAATAAAAAATCAATATTTTGGGAATTACCTTATTGGAAAGACCTACACATTCGTCACATCTTAGATTTCATGCACATTGAGAAAAATGTATGTGAGAGCTTGATTGGTACTTTACTTAATATACCTAGAAAAAAAGGATGGAATTAAAGCAAGACTAGATTTAAAGAAACTATGCATACGACCTGAATTGGCACCAAGGGTGGAAATTGATAAGAATCAAACATACTTGTCACCAGCATCATATACAATGTCAACAAAAGAGAAGGATGTGTTTTGTAAATATTTGGAGGGTGTGAAAGTTCCTGATGGTTACTCATCCAACTTAAGAAATTTTGTGTCTATCATCGATAAGAAACTTTATGAATTGAAAACACATGACTATCATATCTTAATGCAAGAGTTATTATGAGTTACTATTAGATCAATCCTTCCAATTCATGTTCAATTATCAATAATTTGTCTTTCTTCATTCTTCAATACAATATGCAAGAAATCTATATCAATTTTTGAGTTAAACTCTTTACAGAAAGATGTTGTAGAGACTTTGTGTCTAATTGAAAAATATTTTCCTCCTTTTTTCTTTGATATAATAATTCACTTATGTGTTCATTTATTTTGAGAGGTTCAATTGTGTGGTCCTAATTACTTAAGGTGGATGTATCCTTTTGAGAGATATATGCAAGTCCTTAAAGGATATGTAAATAATAGAAATCGACCTGAAGGATGCATGGTGGAACACTACATTGATGAAGAAGCCATTGAGTTTTGTTCTGAATAATTTAGTGGTTGCATTGAAATTTGGAATTTACAGTTGTACTTCATCCAAACAACACGAAATATTTTAGAGACCAGTCACATAGGCATTTGAGCTACAAAATAAATCTAGAACTACGAATTTGACCAAAATTTTGAACTCTATATCAAGCAAGAGGAGGAAACTTTGAACAAATTCTATGCATGTTTTTCAAACATTATCAACTACTCGTGTAATTTGGGTAGACCTATTAGGAAAGAGAAGTAGATTGAGAAAATCCTTGCTAGCTTACCTGATCATTTTCAAGCCAAAGTTACCTTGCTTAAATACATGTAAAAGCCTTGTGAACTTGCTGTTAAATGAATCATTTGGCAAGTATTCGAACTGCATCACTTGTATCCAATATGCCAGCCATCCACTTTCAAGGACGGAAAGAACTTGGCTTTATAGACATCAATGATAGTGGTCTTAGCGAAGATGTTTTTGACCCAATGTTTAGAAATGATGACTCTAATACCAATGAAGAGAAAATGGATCTACTTTCCCAAAGATTTACTATATTTCTTAGATAGAATTAACCCTTTTTTAGGGGTTTTAGAAAAAAATAATCCAAGCTGTAAAATGATTATTTCAATGAATTTATAGTTGTACTTCTTCCAAACAACATGAATTATTTTGGAGACCACTCATATAGGCATTTGAGCTACATAATAAATCTAGAACTAAGAAGTTGACAAAAAAATTTGAACTCTATATCAAGCAAGAGGATGAAACTTTGAACAAATTCTATGCATGTTTTTCAAACATTATCAACTACTGGTATAATTTGGGTGGAACAATTAGGAAAGAGAAGTAGATTGAGAAAATCCTTGCTAGCTTACCTTATCATTTTCAAGCCAAAGTTACCTTGCTTAAATACATGTAAAAGCCTTGTGAACTTGCTATTAAATGAATCACTTGGCAAGTATTTGAACTGCATCACTTGTATCCAATATGTGAGCCATCCACTTCCGAGGACGGAAAGAAATTGGCTTTATAGACATCAAGGATAGTGATCTTAGCGAAGGTGTTTTTGACACAATTGTAAGAAATGATTACTCTAATACCAATGAAGAGAAAATGGAACTACTTTCCCAGAGATTTACTCCATTTCTTAGATAGAATTATCCCTTTTTTAATGGTTTTAGAAAAAAATAATCCGAACTCAAAATGATTATTTCAATGAATTTATAGTTGTACTTCTTCCAAACAACATGAAATATTTTGGAGACCACTCATATAAGCATTTGAGCTACAAAATAAATCTAGAACTATGAAGTTGACAAAATATTTTGAACTCTATATCAAGCAAGAGGATGAAACTTTGACCAAATTTTATGCATGTTTTTCAAACATAATCAACTACTCGTATAATTTGGGTGGACCTATTAGGAAAGAGAAGTAGATTGAGAAAATCCTTGCTAGCTTACCTTATCATTTTCAAGCCAGAGTTACGTTGCTTAAATACATGTAAAAGCCTTGTGAACTTGCTGTTAAATGAATCACTTGGAAAGTATTCGAACTGCATCACTTGTATCCAATATGTGAGCCATCCACTTTCGAGGACGGAAAGAACTTCGCTTTATAGACATCAAGGATAGTGGTCTTAGCGAAGGTTTTTTTGAAACAATTGTTAGAAATGATGACTCTAATACCAATGAAGAGAAAATGGATCTACTTTCCCAGAGATTTACTACATTTCTTAGATAGAATTATCCCTTTTTTATGGGTTTTAGAAAAAATAATCCGAGCTCTAAAATGATTATTTCAATGAATTTATAGTTGTACTTCTTCCAAACAACATGAAATATTTTGGAGACCACTCATATAAGCATTTGATCTACAAAATAAATCTAGAACTACGAAGTTGACAAAACAATTGGAACTCTATATCATGCAAGAGGATGAAACTTTGAACAAATTCTATGCATGTTTTTCAAACATTATCAACTACTCGTATAATTTGGGTGGACCTATTAGGAAAGAGAAGTAGATTGAGAAAATCCTTGCTAGGTTAACTTATCATTTTCAAACTAAAGTTATCTTGCTTAAATACATGTAATAGCCTTGTGAACTTGCTGTTAAATGAATCACTTGGCAAGTATTCGAACTGCATCACTTGTTTCCAATATGCCAGCCATCCACTTTCGAGGACGGAAAGAACTTGGCTTTATAGACATCAATGATAGTGGTCTTAGCGAAGATGTTTTTGACCCAATGTTTAGAAATGATGACTCTAATACCAATGAAGAGAAAATGGATCTACTTTCCCAAAGATTTACTATATTTCATAGATAGAATTAACCCTTTTTTAGGGGTTTTAGAAAAAAATAATCCGAGCTCTAAAATGATTATTTCAATGAATTTATAGTTGTACTTCTTCCAAACAACATGAATTATTTTGGAGACCACTTATATAGGCATTTGAGCTACATAATAAATCTAGAACTAAGAAGTTGACAAAAAAATTTGAACTCTATATCAAGCAAGAGGATGAAACTTTGAACAAATTCTATGCATGTTTTTCAAACATTATCAACTACTGGTATAATTTGGGTGGAACAATTAGGAAAGAGAAGTAGATTGAGAAAATCCTTGCTAGCTTACCTTATCATTTTCAAGCCAAAGTTACCTTGCTTAAATACATGTAAAAGCCTTGTGAACTTGCTATTAAATGAATCACTTGGCAAGTATTTGAACTGCATCACTTATATCCAATATGTGAGCCATCCACTTCCGAGGACGGAAAGAAATTGGCTTTATAGACATCAAGGATAGTGATCTTAGCGAAGGTGTTTTTGACACAATTGTTAGAAATGATTACTCTAATACCAATGAAGAGAAAATGGAACTACTTTCCCAGAGATTTACTCCATTTCTTAGATAGAATTATCCCTTTTTTAATGGTTTTAGAAAAAAATAATCCGAACTCAAAATGATTTTTTCAATGAATTTATAGTTGTACTTCTTCCAAACAACATTAAATATTTTGGAGACCACTCATATAAGCATTTGAGCTACAAAATAAATCTAGAACTACGAAGTTGACAAAATATTTTGAACCCTATATCAAGCAAGAGGATGAAACTTTGACCAAATTTTATGCATGTTTTTCAAACATAATCAACTACTCGTATAATTTGGGTGGACCTATTAGGAAAGAGAAGTAGATTGAGAAAATCCTTGCTAGCTTACCTTATCATTTTCAAGCCAGAGTTACGTTGCTTAAACACATGTAAAAGCCTTGTGAACTTGCTGTTAAATGAATCACTTGGAAAGTATTCGAACTGCATCACTTGTATCCAATATGTCAGCCATCCACTTTCGAGGACGGAAAGAACTTCGCTTTATAGACATCAAGGATAGTGGTCTTAGCGAAGGTTTTTTTGAAACAATTGTTAGAAATGATGACTCTAATACCAATGAAGAGAAAATGGATCTACTTTCCCAGAGATTTACTACATTTCTTAGATAGAATTATCCCTTTTTTATGGGTTTTAGAAAAAATAATCCGAGCTCTAAAATGATTATTTCAATGAATTTATAGTTGTACTTCTTCCAAACAACATGAAATATTTTGGAGACTACTCCTATAGGTATTTGAGCTACAAAATAAATCTAGAACTACGAAGTTGACAAAACAATTTGAACTCTATATCATGCAAGAGGATGAAACTTTGAACAAATTCTATGCATGTTTTTCAAACATTATAAACTACTCGTATAATTTGGGTGGACCTATTAGGAAAGAGAAGTAGATTGAGAAATTCCTTGCTAGCTTACCTTATCATTTTCAAGCCAAAGTTATCTAGCTTAAATACATGTAATAGCCTTGTGAACTTGCTGTTAAATGAATCACTTGGCAAGTATTTGAACTGCATCACTTGTATCCAATATGTGAGCCATCCACTTCCGAGGACGGAAAGAAATTGGCTTTATAGACATCAAGGATAGTGATCTTAGCGAAGGTGTTTTTGACATAATTGTAAGAAATGATTACTCTAATACCAATGAAGAGAAAATGGAACTACTTTCCCAGAGATTTACTCCATTTCTTAGATAGAATTATCCCTTTTTTAATGGTTTTAGAAAAAAATAATCCGAACTCAAAATGATTATTTCAATGAATTTATAGTTGTACTTCTTCCAAACAACATGAAATATTTTGGAGACCACTCATATAAGCATTTGAGCTACAAAATAAATCTAGAACTACGAAGTTGACAAAATATTTTGAACTCTATATCAAGCAAGAGGATGAAACTTTGACCAAATTTTATGCATGTTTTTCAAACATAATCAACTACTCGTATAATTTGGGTGGACCTATTAGGAAAGAGAAGTAGATTGAGAAAATCCTTGCTATCTTACCTTATCATTTTCAAGCCAGAGTTACGTTGCTTAAATACATGTAAAAGCCTTGTGAACTTGCTGTTAAATGAATCACTTGGAAAGTATTCGAACTGCATCACTTGTATCCAATATGTCAGCCATCCACTTTCGAGGACGGAAAGAACTTCGCTTTATAGACATCAAGGATAGTGGTCTTAGCGAAGGTTTTTTTGAAACAATTGTTAGAAATGATGACTCTAATACCAATGAAGAGAAAATGGATCTACTTTCCCAGAGATTTACTACATTTCTTAGATAGAATTATCCCTTTTTTATGGGTTTTAGAAAAAATAATCCGAGCTCTAAAATGATTATTTCAATGAATTTATAGTTGTACTTCTTCCAAACAACATGAAATATTTTGGAGACCACTCATATAAGCATTTGATCTACAAAATAAATCTAGAACTACGAAGTTGACAAAACAATTGGAACTCTATATCATGCAAGAGGATGAAACTTTGAACAAATTCTATGCATGTTTTTCAAACATTATCAACTACTCGTATAATTTGGGTGGACCTATTAGGAAAGAGAAGTAGATTGAGAAAATCCTTGCTAGGTTAACTTATCATTTTCAAACTAAAGTTATCTTGCTTAAATACATGTAATAGCCTTGTGAACTTGCTGTTAAATGAATCACTTGGCAAGTATTCGAACTGCATCACTTGTTTCCAATATGCCAGCCATCCACTTTCGAGGACGGAAAGAACTTGGCTTTATAGACATCAATGATAGTGGTCTTAGCGAAGATGTTTTTGACCCAATGTTTAGAAATGATGACTCTAATACCAATGAAGAGAAAATGGATCTACTTTCCCAAAGATTTACTATATTTCATAGATAGAATTAACCCTTTTTTAGGGGTTTTAGAAAAAAATAATCCGAGCTCTAAAATGATTATTTCAATGAATTTATAGTTGTACTTCTTCCAAACAACATGAATTATTTTGGAGACCACTTATATAGGCATTTGAGCTACATAATAAATCTAGAACTAAGAAGTTGACAAAAAAATTTGAACTCTATATCAAGCAAGAGGATGAAACTTTGAACAAATTCTATGCATGTTTTTCAAACATTATCAACTACTGGTATAATTTGGGTGGAACAATTAGGAAAGAGAAGTAGATTGAGAAAATCCTTGCTAGCTTACCTTATCATTTTCAAGCCAAAGTTACCTTGCTTAAATACATGTAAAAGCCTTGTGAACTTGCTATTAAATGAATCACTTGGCAAGTATTTGAACTGCATCACTTGTATCCAATATGTGAGCCATCCACTTCCGAGGACGGAAAGAAATTGGCTTTATAGACATCAAGGATAGTGATCTTAGCGAAGGTGTTTTTGACACAATTGTTAGAAATGATTACTCTAATACCAATGAAGAGAAAATGGAACTACTTTCCCAGAGATTTACTCCATTTCTTAGATAGAATTATCCCTTTTTTAATGGTTTTAGAAAAAAATAATCCGAACTCAAAATGATTTTTTCAATGAATTTATAGTTGTACTTCTTCCAAACAACATGAAATATTTTGGAGACCACTCATATAAGCATTTGAGCTACAAAATAAATCTAGAACTACGAAGTTGACAAAATATTTTGAACTCTATATCAAGCAAGCGGATGAAACTTTGACCAAATTTTATGCATGTTTTTCAAACATAATCAACTACTCGTATAATTTGGGTGGACCTATTAGGAAAGAGAAGTAGATTGAGAAAATCCTTGCTATCTTACCTTATCATTTTCAAGCCAAAGTTACGTTGCTTAAATACATGTAAAAGCCTTGTGAACTTTCTGTTAAATGAATCACTTGGCAAGTATTCGAACTGCATCACTTGTATCCAATATGCCAGCCATCCACTTTCGAGGACAGAAAGAACTTGCCTTTATAGACATCAATGATAGTGGTCTTAGCAAAGAGGTTTTTGACCCAATGTTTAGAAATGAAGACTCTAATACCAATGAAGAGAAAATGGATCTACTTTCCCAAAGATTTATTATATTTCTTAGATAGAATTAACCCTTTTTTAGGGGTTTTAGAAAAAAATAATCCGAGTTCTAAAATGATTATTTCAATGAATTTATAGTTGTACTTCTTCCAAACAACATGAAATATTTTAGAGACCACTCATATAGGCATTTGAGCTACATAATAAATCTAGAACTAAGAAGTTGACAAAAAAATTTGAACTCTATATCAAGTAAGAGGATGTTACTTTGAACAAATTCTATGCATGTTTTTCAAACATTATCAACTACTGGTATAATTTGGGTGGACCAATTAGGAAAGAGAAGTAGATTGAGAAAATCCTTGCTAGCTTACCTTATCATTTTCAAGCCAAAGTTACCTTGCTTAAATACATGTAAAAGCCTTGTGAACTTGCTATTAAATGAATCACTTGGCAAGTATTTGAACTGCATCACTTGTATCCAATATGTGAGCCATCCACTTTCGAGGATGGAAAGAAATTGGCTTTATAGACATCAAGGATAGTGATCTTAGCGAAGGTGTTTTTGACACAATTGTTAGAAATGATTACTCTAATACCAATGAAGAGAAAATGGAACTACTTTCCCAGAGATTTACTCCGTTTCTTAGATAGAATTATCCCTTTTTTAGGGGTTTTAGAAAAAAATAATCCGAACTCAAAATGATTATTTCAATGAATTTATAGTTTTACTTCTTCCAAACAACATGAAATATTTTGGAGACCACTCATATAAGCATTTGAGCTATTAAATAAATCTAGAACTACGAAGTTGACAAAATATTTTGAACTCTATATCAAGCAAGAGGATGAAACTTTGAACAAATTTTATGCATGTTTTTCAAACATTATCAACTACTCGTATAATTTGGGTGGACCTATTAGGAAAGAGAAGTAGATTGAGAAAATCCTTGCTAGCTTACCTTATCATTTTCAAGCCAGAGTTACCTTGCTTAAATACATGTAAAAGCCTTGTGAACTTGTTGTTAAATTAATCACTTGGAAAGTATTCGAACTGCATGACTTGTATCCAATATGTCTGCCATCCACTTTCGAGAACGGGAAGAACTTCGCTTTATAGACATCAAGGATAGTGGTCTTAGCGAAGGTTTTTTTGAAGCAATTGTTAGAAATGATGACTCTAATACCAATGAAGAGAAAATGGATCTACTTTCCCAGAGATTTACTACATTTCTTAGCTAGAATTGTCCCTTTTTATGGGTTTTAGAAAAACATAATCCGAGCTCTAAAATGATTTTTTCAATGAATTTATAGTTGTACTTCTTCCAAACAACATGAAATATTTTGGAGACTACTCCTATAGGTATTTGAGCTACAAAATAATTCTAGAACTACGAAGTTGACAAAATATTTTGAACTCTATATCAAGAAAGAGGATGAAACTTTGACCAAATTTTATGCATGTTTATCAAACATAATCAACTACTCGTATAATTTGGGTGGACCTATTAGGAAAGAGAAGTAGATTGAGAAAATCCTTGCTAGCTTACCTTATCATTTTCAAGCCAGAGTTACGTTGCTTAAATACATGTAAAAGCCTTGTGAACTTGCTATTAAATGAATCACTTGGCAAGTATTTGAACTGCATCACTTGTATCCAATATGTGAGCCATCCACTTTCGAGGACGGAAAGAAATTGGCTTTATAGAAATCATGGATAGTGATCTTAGCGAAGGTGTTTTTGACACAATTGTTAGAAATGATTACTCTAATACCAATGAAGAGAAAATGGATCTACTTTCCTGGAGATTTACTCCATTTCGTAGATAGAATTATCCCTTTTTTAGGGGTTTTAGAAAAAAATAATCCGAACTCAAAATGATTATTTCAATGAATTTATAGTTGCACTTCTTCCAAACAACATGAAATATTTTGGAGACCACTCATATAAGCATTTGAGCTACAAAATAAATCTAGAACTACGAAGTTGACAAAATATTTTGAACTCTATATCAAGCAAGCGGATGAAACTTTGACCAAATTTTATGCATGTTTTTCAAACATAATCAACTACTCGTATAATTTGGGTGGACCTATTAGGAAAGAGAAGTAGATTGAGAAAATCCTTGCTATCTTACCTTATCATTTTCAAGCCAAAGTTACGTTGCTTAAATACATGTAAAAGCCTTGTGAACTTTCTGTTAAATGAATCACTTGGCAAGTATTCGAACTGCATCACTTGTATCCAATATGCCAGCCATCCACTTTCGAGGACAGAAAGAACTTGCCTTTATAGACATCAATGATAGTGGTCTTAGCAAAGAGGTTTTTGACCCAATGTTTAGAAATGAAGACTCTAATACCAATGAAGAGAAAATGGATCTACTTTCCCAAAGATTTATTATATTTCTTAGATAGAATTAACCCTTTTTTAGGGGTTTTAGAAAAAAATAATCCGAGTTCTAAAATGATTATTTCAATGAATTTATAGTTGTACTTCTTCCAAACAACATGAAATATTTTAGAGACCACTCATATAGGCATTTGAGCTACATAATAAATCTAGAACTAAGAAGTTGACAAAAAAATTTGAACTCTATATCAAGTAAGAGGATGTTACTTTGAACAAATTCTATGCATGTTTTTCAAACATTATCAACTACTGGTATAATTTGGGTGGACCAATTAGGAAAGAGAAGTAGATTGAGAAAATCCTTGCTAGCTTACCTTATCATTTTCAAGCCAAAGTTACCTTGCTTAAATACATGTAAAAGCCTTGTGAACTTGCTATTAAATGAATCACTTGGCAAGTATTTGAACTGCATCACTTGTATCCAATATGTGAGCCATCCACTTTCGAGGATGGAAAGAAATTGGCTTTATAGACATCAAGGATAGTGATCTTAGCGAAGGTGTTTTTGACACAATTGTTAGAAATGATTACTCTAATACCAATGAAGAGAAAATGGAACTACTTTCCCAGAGATTTACTCCGTTTCTTAGATAGAATTATCCCTTTTTTAGGGGTTTTAGAAAAAAATAATCCGAACTCAAAATGATTATTTCAATGAATTTATAGTTTTACTTCTTCCAAACAACATGAAATATTTTGGAGACCACTCATATAAGCATTTGAGCTATTAAATAAATCTAGAACTACGAAGTTGACAAAATATTTTGAACTCTATATCAAGCAAGAGGATGAAACTTTGAACAAATTTTATGCATGTTTTTCAAACATTATCAACTACTCGTATAATTTGGGTGGACCTATTAGGAAAGAGAAGTAGATTGAGAAAATCCTTGCTAGCTTACCTTATCATTTTCAAGCCAGAGTTACCTTGCTTAAATACATGTAAAAGCCTTGTGAACTTGTTGTTAAATTAATCACTTGGAAAGTATTCGAACTGCATGACTTGTATCCAATATGTCTGCCATCCACTTTCGAGAACGGGAAGAACTTCGCTTTATAGACATCAAGGATAGTGGTCTTAGCGAAGGTTTTTTTGAAGCAATTGTTAGAAATGATGACTCTAATACCAATGAAGAGAAAATGGATCTACTTTCCCAGAGATTTACTACATTTCTTAGCTAGAATTGTCCCTTTTTATGGGTTTTAGAAAAACATAATCCGAGCTCTAAAATGATTTTTTCAATGAATTTATAGTTGTACTTCTTCCAAACAACATGAAATATTTTGGAGACTACTCCTATAGGTATTTGAGCTACAAAATAATTCTAGAACTACGAAGTTGACAAAATATTTTGAACTCTATATCAAGAAAGAGGATGAAACTTTGACCAAATTTTATGCATGTTTATCAAACATAATCAACTACTCGTATAATTTGGGTGGACCTATTAGGAAAGAGAAGTAGATTGAGAAAATCCTTGCTAGCTTACCTTATCATTTTCAAGCCAGAGTTACGTTGCTTAAATACATGTAAAAGCCTTGTGAACTTGCTATTAAATGAATCACTTGGCAAGTATTTGAACTGCATCACTTGTATCCAATATGTGAGCCATCCACTTTCGAGGACGGAAAGAAATTGGCTTTATAGAAATCATGGATAGTGATCTTAGCGAAGGTGTTTTTGACACAATTGTTAGAAATGATTACTCTAATACCAATGAAGAGAAAATGGATCTACTTTCCTGGAGATTTACTCCATTTCGTAGATAGAATTATCCCTTTTTTAGGGGTTTTAGAAAAAAATAATCCGAACTCAAAATGATTATTTCAATGAATTTATAGTTGCACTTCTTCCAAACAACATGAAATATTTTGGAGACCACTCATATAAGCATTTGAGCTACAAAATAAATCTAGAACTACGAAGTTGACAAAATATTTTGAACTCTATATCAAGCAAGCGGATGAAACTTTGACCAAATTTTATGCATGTTTTTCAAACATAATCAACTACTCGTATAATTTGGGTGGACCTATTAGGAAAGAGAAGTAGATTGAGAAAATCCTTGCTATCTTACCTTATCATTTTCAAGCCAAAGTTACGTTGCTTAAATACATGTAAAAGCCTTGTGAACTTTCTGTTAAATGAATCACTTGGCAAGTATTCGAACTGCATCACTTGTATCCAATATGCCAGCCATCCACTTTCGAGGACAGAAAGAACTTGCCTTTATAGACATCAATGATAGTGGTCTTAGCAAAGAGGTTTTTGACCCAATGTTTAGAAATGAAGACTCTAATACCAATGAAGAGAAAATGGATCTACTTTCCCAAAGATTTATTATATTTCTTAGATAGAATTAACCCTTTTTTAGGGGTTTTAGAAAAAAATAATCCGAGTTCTAAAATGATTATTTCAATGAATTTATAGTTGTACTTCTTCCAAACAACATGAAATATTTTAGAGACCACTCATATAGGCATTTGAGCTACATAATAAATCTAGAACTAAGAAGTTGACAAAAAAATTTGAACTCTATATCAAGTAAGAGGATGTTACTTTGAACAAATTCTATGCATGTTTTTCAAACATTATCAACTACTGGTATAATTTGGGTGGACCAATTAGGAAAGAGAAGTAGATTGAGAAAATCCTTGCTAGCTTACCTTATCATTTTCAAGCCAAAGTTACCTTGCTTAAATACATGTAAAAGCCTTGTGAACTTGCTATTAAATGAATCACTTGGCAAGTATTTGAACTGCATCACTTGTATCCAATATGTGAGCCATCCACTTTCGAGGATGGAAAGAAATTGGCTTTATAGACATCAAGGATAGTGATCTTAGCGAAGGTGTTTTTGACACAATTGTTAGAAATGATTACTCTAATACCAATGAAGAGAAAATGGAACTACTTTCCCAGAGATTTACTCCGTTTCTTAGATAGAATTATCCCTTTTTTAGGGGTTTTAGAAAAAAATAATCCGAACTCAAAATGATTATTTCAATGAATTTATAGTTTTACTTCTTCCAAACAACATGAAATATTTTGGAGACCACTCATATAAGCATTTGAGCTATTAAATAAATCTAGAACTACGAAGTTGACAAAATATTTTGAACTCTATATCAAGCAAGAGGATGAAACTTTGAACAAATTTTATGCATGTTTTTCAAACATTATCAACTACTCGTATAATTTGGGTGGACCTATTAGGAAAGAGAAGTAGATTGAGAAAATCCTTGCTAGCTTACCTTATCATTTTCAAGCCAGAGTTACCTTGCTTAAATACATGTAAAAGCCTTGTGAACTTGTTGTTAAATTAATCACTTGGAAAGTATTCGAACTGCATGACTTGTATCCAATATGTCTGCCATCCACTTTCGAGAACGGGAAGAACTTCGCTTTATAGACATCAAGGATAGTGGTCTTAGCGAAGGTTTTTTTGAAGCAATTGTTAGAAATGATGACTCTAATACCAATGAAGAGAAAATGGATCTACTTTCCCAGAGATTTACTACATTTCTTAGCTAGAATTGTCCCTTTTTATGGGTTTTAGAAAAACATAATCCGAGCTCTAAAATGATTTTTTCAATGAATTTATAGTTGTACTTCTTCCAAACAACATGAAATATTTTGGAGACTACTCCTATAGGTATTTGAGCTACAAAATAATTCTAGAACTACGAAGTTGACAAAATATTTTGAACTCTATATCAAGAAAGAGGATGAAACTTTGACCAAATTTTATGCATGTTTATCAAACATAATCAACTACTCGTATAATTTGGGTGGACCTATTAGGAAAGAGAAGTAGATTGAGAAAATCCTTGCTAGCTTACCTTATCATTTTCAAGCCAGAGTTACGTTGCTTAAATACATGTAAAAGCCTTGTGAACTTGCTATTAAATGAATCACTTGGCAAGTATTTGAACTGCATCACTTGTATCCAATATGTGAGCCATCCACTTTCGAGGACGGAAAGAAATTGGCTTTATAGAAATCATGGATAGTGATCTTAGCGAAGGTGTTTTTGACACAATTGTTAGAAATGATTACTCTAATACCAATGAAGAGAAAATGGATCTACTTTCCTGGAGATTTACTCCATTTCGTAGATAGAATTATCCCTTTTTTAGGGGTTTTAGAAAAAAATAATCCGAACTCAAAATGATTATTTCAATGAATTTATAGTTGCACTTCTTCCAAACAACATGAAATATTTTGGAGACCACTCATATAAGCATTTGAGCTACAAAATAAATCTAGAACTACGAAGTTGACAAAATATTTTGAACTCTATATCAAGAAAGAGGATGAAACTTTGACCAAATTTTATGCATGTTTTTCAAACATTATCAACTACTCGTATAATTTGGGTGGACCTATTAGGAAAGAGAAGTAGATTGAGAAAATCCTTGCTAGCTTACCTTATCATTTTCAAGCCAGAGTTACCTTGCTTAAATACATGTAAAATCCTTGTGAACTTGCTCTTAAATGAATCACTTGGAAAGTATTCGAACTGCATCACTTGTATCCAATATGTCAGCCATCCACTTTCGAGGACGGGAAGAACTTCGCTTTATAGACATCAATGATAGTGGTCTTAGCGAAGATGTTTTTGACCCAATGTTTAGAAATGATGACTCTAATACCAATGAAGAGAAAATGGATCTACTTTCCCAAAGATTTACTATATTTCTTAGATAGAATTAACCCTTTTTTAGGGGTTTTAGAAAAAAATAATCCCAGCTCTAAAATGATTATTTCAATGAATTTATAGTTGTACTTCTTCCAAACAACATGAAATATTTTAGAGACCACTCATATAGGTATTTGAGCTACATAATAAATCTAGAACTAAGAAGTTGACAAAAAAATTTGAACTCTATATCAAGCAAGAGGATGAAACTTTGAACAAATTCTATGCATGTTTTTCAAACATTATCAACTACTGGTATAATTTGGGTGGACCTATTAGGAAAGAGAAGTAGATTGAGAAAATCCTTGCTAGCTTACCTTATCATTTTCAAGCCAAAGTTACCTTGCATAAATACATGTAAAACCCTTATGAACTTGCTATTAAATGAATCACTTGGCAAGTATTTGAACTGCATCACTTGTATCCAATATGTGAGCCATCCACTTTCGAGGATGGAAAGAAATTGGCTTTATAGACATCAAGGATAGTGATCTTAGCGAAGGTGTTTTTGACACAATTTTTAGAAATGATTACTCTAATACCAATGAAGAGAAAATGGAACTACTTTCCCAGAGATTTACTCCATTTCTTGGATAGAATTATCCCTTTTTTAGGGGTTTTAGAAAAAAATAATCCGAACTCAAAATGATTATTTCAATGAATTTATAGTTGTACTTCTTCCAAACAACATGAAATATTTTGGAGACCACTCATATAAGCATTTGAGCTACAAAATAAATCTAGAACTACGAAGTTGACAAAATATTTTGAACTCTATATCAAGAAAGAGGATGAAACTTTGACCAAATTTTATGCATGTTTTTCAAACATAATCAACTACTCGTATAATTTGGGTGGACCTATTAGGAAAGAGAAGTAGATTGAGAAAATCCTTGCTAGCTTACCTTATCATTTTCAAGCCAGAGTTACGTTGCTTAAATACATGTAAAAGCCTTGTGAACTTTCTGTTAAATGAATCACTTGGCAAGTATTCGAACTGCATCACTTGTATCCAATATGCCAGCCATCCACTTTCGAGGACAGAAAGAACTTGCCTTTATAGACATCAATGATAGTGGTCTTAGCGAAGAGGTTTTTGACCCAATGTTTAGAAATGAAGACTCTAATACCAATGAAGAGAAAATGGATCTACTTTCCCAAAGATTTATTATATTTCTTTGATAGAATTAACCCTTTTTTAGGGGTTTTAGAAAAAAATAATCCGAGTTCTAAAATGATTATTTCAATGAATTTATAGTTGTACTTCTTCCAAACAACATGAAATATTTTAGAGACCACTCATATAGGCATTTGAGCTACATAATAAATCTAGAACTAAGAAGTTGACAAAAAAATTTGAACTCTATATCAAGTAAGAGGATGTTACTTTGAACAAATTCTATGCATGTTTTTCAAACATTATCAACTACTGGTATAATTTGGGTGGACCAATTAGGAAAGAGAAGTAGATTGAGAAAATCCTTGCTAGCTTACCTTATCATTTTCAAGCCAAAGTTACCTTGCTTAAATACATGTAAAAGCCTTGTGAACTTGCTATTAAATGAATCACTTGGCAAGTATTTGAACTGCATCACTTGTATCCAATATGTGAGCCATCCACTTTCGAGGATGGAAAGAAATTGGCTTTATAGACATCAAGGATAGTGATCTTAGCGAAGGTGTTTTTGACACAATTGTTAGAAATGATTACTCTAATACCAATGAAGAGAAAATGGAACTACTTTCCCAGAGATTTACTCTGTTTCTTAGATAGAATTATCCCTTTTTTAGGGGTTTTAGAAAAAAATAATCCGAACTCAAAATGATTATTTCAATGAATTTATAGTTTTACTTCTTCCAAACAACATGAAATATTTTGGAGACCACTCATATAAGCATTTGAGCTATTAAATAAATCTAGAACTACGAAGTTGACAAAATATTTTGAACTCTATATCAAGCAAGAGGATGAAACTTTGAACAAATTTTATGCATGTTTTTCAAACATTATCAACTACTCGTATAATTTGGGTGGACCTATTAGGAAAGAGAAGTAGATTGAGAAAATCCTTGCTAGCTTACCTTATCATTTTCAAGCCAGAGTTACCTTGCTTAAATACATGTAAAAGCCTTGTGAACTTGTTGTTAAATTAATCACTTGGAAAGTATTCGAACTGCATGACTTGTATCCAATATGTCTGCCATCCACTTTCGAGAACGGGAAGAACTTCGCTTTATAGACATCAAGGATAGTGGTCTTAGCGAAGGTTTTTTTGAAGCAATTGTTAGAAATGATGACTCTAATACCAATGAAGAGAAAATGGATCTACTTTCCCAGAGATTTACTACATTTCTTAGCTAGAATTGTCCCTTTTTATGGGTTTTAGAAAAACATAATCCGAGCTCTAAAATGATTTTTTCAATGAATTTATAGTTGTACTTCTTCCAAACAACATGAAATATTTTGGAGACTACTCCTATAGGTATTTGAGCTACAAAATAATTCTAGAACTACGAAGTTGACAAAAAAATTTGAACTCTATATCATGCAAGAGGATGAAACTTTGAACAAATTCTATGCATGTTTTTGAAACATTATCAACTACTCGTATAATTTGGGTGGACCTATTAGGAAAGAGAAGTAGATTGAGAAAATCCTTGCTAGGTTAACTTATCATTTTCATACTAAAGTTATCTTGCTTAAATACATGTAAAAGCCTTGTGAACTTGCTGTTAAATGAATCACTTGGAAAGTATTCGAACTGCATCACTTGTATCCAATATGCCAGCCATCCACTTTCGAGGTCAGAAAGAACTTGGTTTTATAGACATCAATGATAGTGGTCTAAGCGAAGATGTTTTTGACACAATGTTTAGAAATGATGACTCTAATACCAATGAAGAGAAAATGGATCTACTTTCCCAAAGATTTACTATATTTCTTATATAGAATTAACCCTTTTTTAGGGGTTTTAGAAAAAAATAATCCGAGCTATAAAATGATTATTTCAATGAATTTATAGTTGTACTTCTTCCAAACAACATGAAATATTTTAGAGACCACTCATATAGGCATTTGAGCTACATAATAAATCTAGAACTAAGAAGTTGAGAAAAAAATTTGAACTCTATATCAAGTAAGAGGATGTTACTTTGAACAAATTCTATGCATGTTTTTCAAACATTATCAACTACTGGTATAATTTGGGTCGACCAATTAGGAAAAAGAAGTAGATTGAGAAAATCCTTGCTAGCTTACCTTATCATTTTCAAACCAAAGTTACCTTGCTTAAATACATGTAAAAGCCTTGTGAACTTGCTATTAAATGAATCACTTGGCAAGTATTTGAACTGCATCACTTGTATCCAATATGTGAGCCATCCACTTTCGAGGATGGAAAGAAATTGGCTTTATAGACATCAAGGATAGTGATCTTAGCGAAGGTGTTTTTGACACAATTGCTAGAAATGATTACTCTAATACCAATGAAGAGAAAATGGAACTACTTTAACAGAGATTTACTCCGTTTCTTAGATAGAATTATCCCTTTTTTAGGGGTTTTAGAAAAAAATAATCCGAACCCAAAATGATTATTTCAATGAATTTATAGTTTTACTTCTTCCCAACAACATGAAATATTTTGGAGACCACTCATATAAGCATTTGAGCTACTAAATAAATCTAGAACTACGAAGTTGACAAAATATTTTGAACTCTATATCAAGCAAGAGGATGAAACTTTGAACAAATTTTATGCATGTTTTTCAAACATTATCAACTACTCGTATAATTTGGGTGGACCTATTAGGAAAGAGAAGTAGATTCAGAAAATCCTTGCTTGCTTACCTTATCATTTTCCAGCCAAAGTTACCTTTCTTAAATACATGTAAAAGCCTTGTGAACTTATTGTTAAATGAATCACTTGGGCAAGTATTCGAACTGCATCACTTGTATCCAATATGTCAGCCATCCACTTTCGAGAACGGGAAGAACTTCGCTTTATAGACATCAAGGATAGTGGTCTTAGCGAAGGTTTTTTTGAAGCAATTGTTAGAAATGATGACTCTAATACCAATGAAGAGAAAATGGATCTACTTTCCCAGAGATTTACTACATTTCATAGCTAGAATTATCCCTTTTTTATGGGTTTTAGAAAAACATAATCCGAGCTCTAAAATGATTTTTTCAATGAATTTATAGTTGTACTTCTTCCAAACAACATGAAATATTTTGGAGACTACTCCTATAGGTATTTGAGCTACAAAATAATTCTAGAACTACGAAGTTGACAAAAAAATTTGAACTCTATATCATGCAAGAGGATGAAACTTTGAACAAATTCTATGCATGTTTTTCAAACATTATCAACTACTCGTTTAATTTGGGTGGACCTATTAGGAAAGAGAAGTAGATTGAGAAAATCCTTGCTAGGTTAACTTATCATTTTCAAACTAAAGTTATCTTGCTTAAATACATGTAAAAGCCTTGTGAACTTGCTGTTAAATGAATCACTTGGAAAGTATTCGAACTGCATCACTTGTATCCAATATGCCAGCCATCCACTTTCGAGGACGAAAAGAACTTGGCTTTATAGACATCAATGATAGTGGTCTTAGCGAAGATGTTTTTGACACAATGGTTAGAAATGATGACTCTAATACCAATGAAGAGAAAATGGATCTACTTTCCCAGAGATTTACTAAATTTATTAGATAGAATTAACCCTTTTTTAGGGGTTTTAGAAAAAAATAATCCGAACTCAAACTGATTATTTCAATGAATTTATAGTTGTACTTCTTCCAAACAACATGAAATATTTTGGAGACCACTCATATAAGCATTTGAGCTACAAAATAAATCTAGAACTACGAAGTTGACAAAATATTTTGAACTCTATATCAAGCAAAAGGATGAAACTTTGACCAAATTTTATGCATGTTTTTCAAACATAATCAACTACTCGTATAATTTGGGTGGACCTATTAGGAAAGAGAAGTAGATTGAGAAAATCCTTGCTAGCTTACCTTATCATTTTCAAACTATAGTTATCTTGCTTAAATACATGTAAAAGCCTTGTGAAATTGCTGTTAAATGAATCACTTGGCAAGTATTCGAACTGCATCACTTGTATCCAATATGCCAACCTCCACTTTCGAGGACGGAAAGAACTTGGCTTTATAGACATCAAGGATAGTGGTCTTAGCGAAGATGTTTTTGACACAATGTTTAGAAATGATGACTCTAATACCAATGAAGAGAAAATGGATCTACTTTCCCAAAGATTTACTATATTTCTTCGATAGAATTAACCCTTTTTTAGGGGTTTTAGAAAAAAATAATCCGAGCTCTAAAATGATTATTTCAATGAATTTATAGTTGTACTTCTTCCAAACAATATGAAATATTTTGGAGACCACTCATATAGGCATTTGAGCTACATAATAAATCTAGAACTAAGAAGTTGACAAAAAAATTTGAACTCTATATCAAGCAAGAGGATGAAACTTTGAACAAATTCTATGCATGTTTTTCAAACATTATCAACTACTGGTATAATTTGGGTGGACCAATTAGGAAAGAGAAGTAGATTGAGAAAATTCTTGCTAGCTTACCTTATCATTTTCAAGCCAAGGTTACCTTGCTTAAATACATGTAAAAGCCTTGTGAACTTGCTATTAAATGAATCACTTGGCAAGTATTTGAACTGCATCACTTGTATCCAATATGTGCGCCATCCACTTTCGAGGACGGAAAGAAATTGGCTTTATAGACATCAAGGATAGTGATCTTAGCGAAGGTGTTTTTGACACAATTGTTAGACATGATTACTCTAATACCAATGAAGAGAAAATGGATCTACTTTCCCAGAGATTTACTCCATTTCTTAGATAGAATTATCCTTTTTTTAGGGGTTTTAGAAAAAAATAATCCGAACTCAAAATGATTATTTCAATGAATTTATAGTTGTACTTCTTCCAAACAACATGAAATATTTTGGACACCACTCATATAAGCATTTGAGCTACAAAATAAATCTAGAACTACGAAGTTGACAAAATATTTTGAAGTCTATATCAAGCAAGAGGATGAAACTTTGAACAAATTTTATTCATGTTTTTCAAACATTATCAACTACTCGTATAATTTGGGTGGACCTATTAGGAAAGAGAAGTAGATTGAGAAAATCCTTGCTAGCTTACCTTATCATTTTCAAGCCAGAGTTACCTTGCTTAAATACATGTAAAAGCCTTGTGAATTTGCTCTTAAATGAATCACTTGGAAAGTATTCGAACTGCATCACTTGTATCCAATATGTCAGCCATCCACTTTCGAGGACGGGAAGAACTTCGCTTTATATACATCAATGATAGTGGTCTTAGCGAAGATGTTTTTGACCCAATGTTTAGAAATGATGACTCTAATACCAATGAAGAGAAAATGGATCTACTTTCCCAAAGATTTACTATATTTCTTAGATAGAATTAACCCTTTTTTAGGGGTTTTAGAAAAAAATAATCCGAGCTCTAAAATGATTATTTCAATGAATTAATAGTTGTACTTCTTCCAAACAACATGAAATATTTTAGAGACCACTCATATAGGAATTTGAGCTACATAATAAATCTAGAACTAAGAAGTTGACAAAAAAATTTGAACTCTATATCAAGCAAGAGGATGAAACTTTGAACAAATTCTATGCATGTTTTTCAAACATTATCAACTACTGGTATAATTTGGGTGGACCAATTAGGAAAGAGAAGTAGATTGAGAAAATCCTTGCTAGCTTACCTTATCATTTTCAAGCCAAAGTTACCTTGCTTAAATACATGTAAAAGCGTTATGAACTTGCTATTAAATGAATCACTTGGAAAGTATTTGAACTGCATCACTTGTATCCAATATGTGAGCCATCCACATTCGAGGATGGAAAGAAATTGGCTTTATAGACATCAAGGATAGTGATCTTAGCGAAGGTGTTTTTAACACAATTTTTAGAAATGATTACTCTAATACCAATGAAGAGAAAATGGAACTACTTTCCCAGAGATTTACTCCATTTCTTAGATAGAATTATCCCTTTTTTAGGGGTTTTAGAAAAAAATAATCCGAACTCAAAATGATTATTTCAATGAATTTATAGTTGTACTTCTTCCAAACAACATGAAATATTTTGGAGACCACTCATATAAGCATTTGAGCTACAAAATAAATCTAGAACTACGAAGTTGACAAAATATTTTGAACTCTATATCAAGCAAAAGGATGAAACTTTGACCAAATTTTATGCATGTTTTTCAAACATAATCAACTACTGGTATAATTTGGGTGGACCTATTAGGAAAGAGAAGTAGATTGAGAAAATCCTTGCTAGCTTACCTTATCATTTTCAAGCCAGAGTTACGTTGCTTAAATACATGTAAAAGCCTTGTGAACTTGCTGTTAAATGAATCACTTGGAAAGTATTCGAACTGCATCACTTGTATCCAATATGTCAGCCATCCACTTTCGAGGACGGAAAGAACTTCGCTTTATAGACATCAAGGATAGTGGTCTTAGCGAAGGTTTTTTTGAAACAATTGTTAGAAATGATGACTCTAATACCAATGAAGAGAAAATGGATCTACTTTCCCAGAGATTTACTAAATTTCTTAGATAGAATTATCCCTTTTTTATGGGTTTTAGAAAAAAATAATCCGAGCTCGAAAATGATTTTTTCAATGAATTTATAGTTGTACTTCTTCCAAACAATATGAAATATTTTGGAGACTACTCCTATAGGTATTTGAGCTACAAAATAAATCTAGAACTACGAAGTTGACAAAACAATTTGACCTCTATATCATGCAAGCTGATGAAACTTTGAACAAATTCTATGCATGTTTTTCAAACATTATGAACTACTCGTATAATTTGGGTGGACCTATTAGGAAAGAGAAGTAGATTGAGAAAATCCTTGCTAGGTTAACTTATCATTTTCAAACTAAAGTTATCTTGCTTAAATACATGTAAAAGCCTTATGAACTTGCTGTTAAATGAATCACTTGGCAAGTATTCGAACTGCATCAGTTGTATCCAATATGCCAACCATCCACTTTCGAGGACGGAAAGAACTAGGCTTTATAGACATCAAGGATAGTGGTCTTAGCGAAGATGTTTTTGACACAATGTTTAGAAATGATGACTCTAATACCAATGAAGAGAAAATGGATCTACTTTCCCAAAGATTTACTATATTTCTTCGATAGAATTAACCCTTTTTTAGGGGTTTTAGAAAAAAATAATCCGAGCTCTAAAATGATTATTTCAATGAATTTATAGTTGTACTTCTTCCAAACAACATGAAATATTTTGGAGACCACTCATATAGGCATTTGAGCTACATAATAAATCTAGAACTAAGAAATTGACAAAAAAAATTGAACTCTATATCAAGCAAGAGGATGAAACTTTGAACAAATTCTACGCATGTTTTTCAAACATTATCAACTACTGGTATAATTTGGGTGGACCAATTAGGAAAGAGAAGTAGATTGAGAAAATCCTTGCTAGCTTACCTTATCATTTTCAAGCCAAAGTTACCTTGATTAAATACATGTAAAAGCCTTGTGAACTTGCTATTAAATGAATCACTTGCCAAGTATTTGAACTGCATCACTTGTATCCAATATGTCAGCCATCCACTTTCGAGGACGGAAAGAAATTGGCTTTATAGACATCAAGGATAGTGATCTTAGCGAAGGTGTTTTTAACACAATTTTTAGAAATGATTACTCTAATACCAATGAAGAGAAAATGGAACTACTTTCCCAGAGATTTACTCCATTTCTTAGATAGAATTATCCCTTTTTTAGGGGTTTTAGAAAAAAATAATCCGAACTCAAAATGATTATTTCAATGAATTTATAGTTGTACTTCTTCCAAACAACATGAAATATTTTGGAGACCACTCATATAAGCATTTGAGCTACAAAATAAATCTAGAACTACGAAGTTGACAAAATATTTTGAACTCTATATCAAGCAAAAGGATGAAACTTTGACCAAATTTTATGCATGTTTTTCAAACATAATCAACTAGTCGTATAATTTGTGTAGACCTATTAGGAAAGAGAAGTAGATTGAGAAAATCCTTGCTATCTTACCTTATCATTTTCAAGCCAAAGTTACCTCGCTTAAATACATGTAAAAGCCTTGTGAACTTGTTGTTAAATGAATCACTTGGCAAGTATTCAAACTGCATCACTAGTATCCAATATGTCAGCCATCCACTTTCGAGGATGGAAAGAGCTTGGCTCTATAGACATCAAGGATAGTGGTCTTAGCGAAGGTGTTTTTGACACAATTGTTAGAAATGATGACTCTAATTCGAATGAAGAGAAAATGGATCTACTTTCCGAGAGATTTACTACATTTCTTATATAGAATTATCCCTTTTTTAGGGGTTTTAGAAAAAAATAATACGAGCTCTAAAATAATTATTTCAATGAATTTACAGTTGTACTTAATCCAAACAATAGGTAATATTTTAGAGACCACTCATATCGACATTTGAGCTACAAATTAAATCTAGAACTATGAAGTTGACCAAAAATTTTGAACTCTATATCAAGCAAGAGGATGAAACTTTAAACAAATTCTATGCATGTTTTTCAAACATTATCAACTGCTCGTATAATTTGGGTGGACCTATTAGGCAAGAGAAGTATATTGAGAAAATCCTTGCTAGCTGCCCTTATCATTTTCCAACCAATGTTACCTTTCTTAAATATATGTAAAAGTCATGTGAAGTTACTATTAAATGAATCATTTGGGATAGTATTCGAACTGTATCACTTGTTTCCAATATGTCAGCCATCCACTTTCGAGGACGGAAAGAGCTTAGCTTTATACACATCAAGGATAGTGTTCTTAGCCAAGATGTTTTTGACACAATTGTTAGAAATGATAACTATAATACCAATGAAGCGAAAATGGATCTACTTTCCTAGAGATTTACTAAATTTCTTAGATAGAATTAACCCTTTTTTAGGGGTTTTAGAAAAAAATAATCCGAGCTCTTAAATGATTATTACAATGAATTTATAGTTGTACTTCTTCCAAAAAACATGAAATATTTTGGAGACCAGTCATATAGGCATTTGAGCTACAAAATAAATCTAGAACTACGAAGTTCACCAAAAAATATAAACTCTATATCAAGCAAGAGGATGAAACTTTGAACAAATTTTCGCATGTTTTTCAAACATTATCAACTACTCGTATAATTTGGGTGGACCTATTAGGAAAGAGAAGTAGATTGAGAAAATCCTTGCTAGCTTACCCCATCATTTTCAAGCCAAAGTTACCTTGCTTAAATACATGTAAATGCCTTGTGAACTTACTGTTAAATGAATCACTTGGCAAGTATTCGAACTGCATCACTTGTATCCAATATGTCAGCCATCCACTTTCGAGCACGGAAAGACCTTGGCTTTATAGACATCAAGGATAGTGGTCTTAGCGAAGATGTTTTTGACACAATTGTTAGAAATGATGACTCTAATTCGAATGAAGAGAAAATTTATCTACTTTCCTAGAGATTTACTAAATTTCTTAGATAGAATTAACCCTTTTTTAGGGGTTTTAGAAAAAAATAATCCGAGCTCTAAAATGATTATTTCAATGAATTTAAAGTTGTACTTCTTCCAAACAACATGAAATATTTTGGAGACCAGTCATATAGGCATTTGAGCTACAAAATAAATCTAGAACTACGAAGTTGACCAAATATTTTAAACTCTATATCAAGCAAGAGGATGAAACTTTGAACAAATTTTATGCATGTTTTTCAAACATTATCAACTACTCTTATAATTTGGGTGGACCTATTAGGAAAGAGAAGTATATTGAGAAAATCCTTGCTAGCTTACCTTATCATTTTCAAGCCAAAGTTACCTTGCTTAAATACATGTAAAAGCCTTGTGAACTTGCTGTTAAATGAATCACTTGGCAACTATTCGAACTGCATCACTTGTGTCCAATATGTCAGCCATCCACTTTCGAGGACGGAAAGAACTTCGCTTTATAGACATCAAGGATAGTGGTCTTTGCGAAGGTTTTTTTGACACAATTGTTAGAAATGATGACTCTAATACCAATGAAGAGAAAATGGATCTACTTTCCCAGAGATTTACTACATTTCTTAGATAGAATTATCCCTTTTTTATGGGTTTTAGAAAAAATTAATAAGAGCTCTAAAATGATTATTTCAATGAATTTATAGTTGTACTTCTTCCAAACAACATGAAATATTTTGGAGACTACTCCTATAGGTATTTGAGCTACAAAATAAATCTAGAACTACGAAGTTGACAAAAAAATTTGAACTCTATATCAAGCAAGAGGATGAAACTTTGAACAAATTTTATGCATGTTTTTCAAACATTATCAACTACTCGTATAATTTGGGTGGACCTATTAGGAAAGAGAAGAAGATTGAGAAAATCCTTGCTACCTTACCTTATCATTTTCAAGCCAGAGTTACCTTGCTTAAATACATGTAAAAGCCTTGTGAACTTTCTGTTAAATGAATCACTTGGCAAGTATTCGAACTGCATCACTTGTATCCAATATGTCATCCATCCACGTTCAAGGACGGAAAGAACTTTGCTTTATAGACATCAAGGATAGTGGTCTTAGCGAACGTGTTTTTGACACAATTGTTAGATATGAGGACTCCAATACCAATGAAGATAAAATGGATCTACTTTACGAGAGATTTACTATATTTCTTAGATAGAATTAACCCTTTTTTAGGGGTTTTAGAAAAAAATAATCCGAGCTATAAAATGATTATTTCAATGAATTTATAGTTGTACTTCTTCCAAACAACATGAAATATTTTGGAGACCAGTCATATAGGCATTTGAGCTACAAAAACAATCTTGAACTACAAAGTTGACAAAAAATTTTAAACTCTATATAAAGCAAGAGGATGAAAGTTTGACCAAATTCTATGCATGTTTTTCATACATTATCAACTAGTCGTACAATTTGGGTGGACCTATTAAGTAAGAGAAGTAGATTGAGAAAATCCTTGCTTGCTTACTTTATCATTTTCCAGCCAAAGTTACCTTTCTTAAATACATGTAAAAGCCTTGTGAACTTATTGTTAAATGAATCACTTGGGCAAGTATTCGAACTGCATCACTTGTATCCAATATGTCAGCCATCCACTTTCGAGCACGGAAAGAACTTGGCTTTATAAACATCAAGGATAGTGGTCTTAGCGAAGGTGTTTTTGACACAATTGTTAGAAATGATGACTCTAATACCAATGAAGAGAAAATGGATCTATTTTCCCAGAGATTTACTATATTTCTTAGATAGAATTAACCCTTTTTTAGGGGTTTTAGAAAAAAATAATCCGAGCTCTAAAATGATTATTTCAATGAATTTATAGTTGTACTTCTTCCAAACAACATGAAATATTTTGGAGACCACTCATATAGGAATTTGAGCTACAAATTAAATCTAGAACTACGAAGTTGACCAGAAATTTTGAACTCTATATCAAGCAAGAGGATGAAACTTTGGACAAATTCTATGCATGTTTTTCAAACATTATCAACTACTCGTATAATTTGGGTGGACCTATTAGGAAAGAGAAGTAGATTGAGAAAGTTCTTGCTAGCTTACCTTATCATTTTCAAGCCAAAGTTACCTTGCTTAAATACATGTAAAAGCCTTGTGAACTTGCTGTTAAATGAATCACTTGGCAAGTATTCGAACTGCATCACTTGTATCCAATATGTCATCCATCCACGTTCAAGGACGGAAAGAACTTTGCTTTATAGACATCAAGGATAGTGGTCTTACCGAACGTGTTTTTGACACAATTGTTAGATATGAGGACTCCAATACCAATGAAGATAAAATGGATCTACTTTACGAGAGATTTACTAAATTTCTTAGATAGAATTAACCGTTTTTTAGGGGTTTTAGAAAAAAATAATCCGAGCTATAAAATGATTATTTCAATGACTTTATAGTTGTACTTCTTCCAAACAACATGAAATATTTTGGAGACTACTCATATAGGTATTTGAGCTACAAAATAAATCTAGAACTACGAAGTTGACAAAAAAAATTGAACTCTATATAAAGCAAGAGGATGAAACTTTGAACAAATTCTATGCATGTTTTTCAAACATTATCAACTACTCGTATAATTTGGGTGGACCTATTAGGAAAGAGAAGTAGATTGAGAAAATCCTTGCTAGGTTACCTTATCATTTTCAAACCAAAGTTACCTTGTTTAAATACATGTAAAAGCCTTGTGAACTTGCTCTTAAATGAATCACTTGGCAAGTATTCGAACTGCATCACTTGTATCCAATATGCCAGCCATCCACATTCGAGGACGAAAAGAACTTGGCTTTATAGACATCAAGGATAGTGGTCTTAGCGAAGGTTTTTTTGACACAATTGTTAGAAATGATGACTCTAATACCAATGAAGAGAAAATGGATCTACTTTCCTAGAGATTTACTACATTTCTTAGATAGAATTATCCCTTTTTAAGGGGTTTTAGAAAAAGATAATCCGAACTCTAAAATGATTATTTCACTGAATTTATAGTTGTACTTCTTCCAAACAACAAGAAATATTTTGGAGACCACTCATATAAGCATTTGAGCTACAAAATAATCTAGAACTACGAAGTTGACAAAACATTTTGACAACTATATCAAGCAAGAGGATGAAACTTTGAACAAATTTTATGCATGTTTTTCAAACATTATCAACTACTCGTATAATTTGGGTGGACCTATTAGGAAAGAGAAGAAGATTGAGAAAATCCTTGCTACCTTACCTTATCATTTTCAAGCGAGAGTTACCTTGCTTAAATACATGTAAAAGCCTTGTGAACTTTCTGTTAAATGAATCACTTGGCAAGTATTCGAACTGCATCACTTGTATCCAATATGTCATCCATCCACGTTCCAGGACGGAAAGAACTTTGCTTTATAGACATCAAGGATAGTGGTCTTAGCGAACGTGTTTTTGACACAATTGTTAGATATGAGGACTCCAATACCAATGAAGATAAAATGGATCTACTTTACGAGAGATTTACTATATTTCTTAGATAGAATTAACCCTTTTTAGGGGTTTTAGAAAAAAATAATCCGAGCTATAAAATGATTATTTCAATGAATTTATAGTTGTACTTCTTCCAAACAACATGAAATATTTTGGAGACCAGTCATATAGGCATTTGAGCTACAAAAACAATCTTGAACTACAAAGTTGACAAAAAATTTTAAACTCTATATAAAGCAAGAGGATGAAAGTTTGACCAAATTCTATGTATGGTTTTCATACATTATCAACTACTCGTACAATTTGGGTGGACCTATTAAGTAAGAGAAGTAGATTGAGAAAAGCCTTGCTTGCTTACCTTATCATTTTCCAGCCAAAGTTACCTTTCTTAAATACATGTAAAAGCCTTGTGAACTTATTGTTAAATGAATCACTTGGGCAAGTATTCGAACTGCATCACTTGTATCCAATATGTCAGCCATCCACTTTCGAGCACGGAAAGAACTTGGCTTTATAGACATCAAGGATAGTGGTCTTAGCGAAGGTGTTTTTGACACAATTGTTAGAAATGATGACTCTAATACCAATGAAGAGAAAATGGATCTACTTTCCCAGAGATTTACTATATTTCTTAGATAGAATTACCCTTTTTTAGGGGTTTTAGAAAAAAATAATCCGAGCTCTAAAATGATTATTTCAATGAATTTATAGTTGTACTTCTTCCAAACAACATGAAATATTTTGGAGACCACTCATATAGGAATTTGAGCTACAAAATAAATCTAGAACTACGAAGTTGACCAGAAATTTTGAACTCTATATCAAGCAAGAGGATGAAACTTTGGACAAATTCTGTGCATGTTTTTCAAACATTATCAACTACTCGTATAATTTGGGTGGACCTATTAGGAAAGAGAAGTAGATTGAGAAAGTTCTTGCTAGCTTACCTTATCATTTTCAAGCCAAAGTTACCTTCCTTAAATACATGTAAAAGCCTTGTGAACTTGCTGTTAAATGAATCACTTGGCAAGTATTCGAACTGCATCACTTGTATCCAATATGTCATCCATCCACGTTCAAGGACGGAAAGAACTTTCATTTATAGACATCAAGGATATTGGTCTTAGGGAACGTGTTTTTGACACAATTGTTAGATATGAGGACTCCAATACCAATGAAGATAAAATGGATCTACTTTACGAGAGATTTACTAAATTTCTTAGATAGAATTAACCGTTTTTTAGGGGTTTTAGAAAAAACTAATCCGAGCTATAAAATGATTATTTCAATGACTTTATAGTTGTACTTCTTCCAAACAACATGAAATATTTTGGAAACCACTCATATAGGAATTTGAGCTACAAAATAAATATAGAACTACGAAGTTGACCAGAAATTTTGAACTCTATATCAAGCAAGAGGATGAAACTTTGAACAAATTTTACGCTTGTTTTTCAAACATTATCAACTACTCGTATAATTTGGATGGACCTATTAGGAAAGAGAAGTAGATTGAGAAAGTTCTTGCTAGCTTACCTTATCATTTTCAAGCGAAAGTTACTTTGCTTAATTACATGTAAAAGCCTTATGAACTTCCTGTTAAATGAATCACTTGGCAAGTATTCGAACTGCATCACTTGTATCCAATATGTCAGCCATCCATTTTCGAGGACAGAAAGAAATTGGCTTTATAGACATCAAGGATAGTGGTCTGAGCGAAGGTGTTTTTGACACAATTATTAGAAATGATGACTCTAATACCAATGAAGAGAAATCACTTGGCAAGTATTCGAACTCCATCACTTGTATCCAATATGTCAGCCATCCATTTTCGAGTACGGAAAGAGCTTGGCTTTATAGACATCAAGGATAGTGGTCTTAGCGAAGATGTTTTTGACACAATTGTTAGAAATTATGACTCTAATTCGAATGAAGAGAAAATTTACCTACTTTCCTAGAGATTTACTAAATTTCTTAGATAGAATTAACCCATTTTTAAGGGTTTTAGAAAAAAAATAATCCGAGCTCTTAAATGATTATTTCAATGAATTTATAGTTGTACTTCTTCCAAACAACATGAAATATTTTGGAGACCAGTCATATAGGCATTTGAGCTAGAAAATAAATCTAGAACTACAACGTTGACCAAAACTTTTAAACTCTATATCAAGCAAGAGGATGAAACTTTGAACAAATTTTACGCATGTTTTTCAACCATTATCACCTACTTATATAATTTGGGTGGACCTACTAGGAAAGAGAAGTACATTGAGAAAATCCTTGCTAGCTTAACTTATGATTTTCAAGCCAAAGTTACCTTGCTTAAATACATGTAAAAGCCATGTGAAATTACTGTTAAATGAATAACTTGGCAAATATTCGAACTGCATCACTTGTATCCCATATGTCAGCCATCCATTTTCGAGGACGGAAAGAGCATGGCTTTATAGACATCAAGGATAGTGGTCTTAGTGAAGATGTTTTTGACACAATTGTTAGAAATGATGACTCTAATTCGAATGAAGAGAAAATTTATCTACTTTCCAAGAGATTTACTAAATTTCTTAGATAGAATTAACCCCTTTTTAAGGGGTTTTGGAAAAAAATAATCCGAGCTCTAAAATGATTATTTCAATGCATTTATAGTTGTACTTCTTCCAAACAACACGTAATATTTGAGAGACCACTCATATCGACATTTGAGCTACAAATTAAATCTAGAACTACGAAGTTGACCAAAAATTTTGAACTCCATATCAAGCAAGAGGATGAAACTTTGAACAAATTTTATGCATGTTTTTCAAACATTATCAACTGCTCGTATAATTTGGGGGAACCTTTTAGGAAAGAGAAGTAGATTGAGAATGTTCTTGCTAGCTTACCTTATCATTTTCAAGCCAAAGTTACCTCGCTTAAATACATGTAAAAGCCTTGTTAACTTGCTGTTAACTGAATCACTTGGCAAGTATTCAAACTGCATCACTAGTATCCAATATGTCAGCCATCCACTTTCGAGGATGGAAAGAGCTTGACTTTGTAGACAATAAATATAGTGGTCTTAGCGAAGATGTTTTTGACACAATTGTTAGAAATGATGACTCTAATTCGAATGAAGAGAAAATTTATCTACTTTCCTAGAGATTTACTAAATTTCTTAGATAGAATTAACCCTTTTTTAGGAGTTTTAGAAAAAAATAATCCGTGCTCTAAAATGATTATTTCAATGAATTTACAGTTTTACTTAATCCAAACAACACGTAATATTTTAGGGAGCACTCATATCGGCATTTGAGCTACAAATTAAACCTAGAACTACCAAGTTGACCAAAAATTTTGAATTCTATATCAAGCAATAGGATGAAACTTTGAACAAATTCTATGCATGTTTTTCAAACATTGTCAACTGCTCGTATAATTTGGGTGACCTACTAGGAAAGAGAAGTATATTGAGAAAATCCTTGCTAGCTGCCCTTATCATTTTCCAACCAAAGTTACCTTTCTTAAATATATGTAAAAGTCATGTGAAGTTACTGTTAAATGAATCATTTGGGATAGTATTCGAACTGTATCACTTGTTTCCAATATGTCAACCATCCACTTTCGGGGACGAAAAGAGCTTAGCTTTATAGACATCAAGGATAGTGGTCTTAGCCAAGATGTTTTTGACACAATTGTTAGAAATGATAACTATAATACCAATGAAGCGAAAATGGATGTACTTTCCTAGAGATTTACTAAATTTCTTAGATAGAATTAACCCTTTTTTAGGGGTTTTAGAAAAAAATAAACCGAGCTCTTAAATTATTATTTCAATGAATTTATAGTTTTACTTCTTCCAAACAAAATGAAATATTTTGGAGACCAGTCATATAGGCATTTGAGCTACAAAATAAATCTAGAACTACAAAGTTGACCAAAAATTTTAAACTCTATATCAAGCAAGAGGATGAAACTTTGAACAAATTTTACGCATGTTTTTCAAACATTATCAACTACTCGTATAATTTGGGTGGACCTACTAGGAAAGAGAAGTAGATTGAGAAAATCCTTGCTAGCTTAACTTATCATTTTCAAGCCAAAGTTACCTTGCTTAAATACATGTAAAAGCCTTGTGAACTTACTGTTAAATGAATCACTTGGCAAGTATTCGAACTGCATCACTTGTATCCCATATGTCAGCCATCCATTTGCGAGGACGGAAAGAGCCTGGTTTTATAGACATCAAGGATAGTGGTCTTAGCGAAGATGTTTTTGACACAATTGTTAGAAATGATGACTCGAATTCGAATGAAGAGAAAATTTATCTACTTTCCCATAGATTTACTAAATTTCTTAGATAGAATTAACCCTTTTTAAGGGGTTTTAGAAAAAAATAATCCGAGCTCTAAAATGATTATTTCAATGAATTTATAGTTGTACTTCTTCCAAACAACATGAAATATTTTGGAGACCAGTCATATAGGCATTTGAGCAAAAAAATAAATCTAGAACTACGAAGTTGACCAAATATTTTAAACTCTATATCAAGCAAGAGGATGAAACTTTGAACAAATTTTACGCTTGTTTTTCAAACATTATCAACTACTCATATAATTTGGGTGGACCTATTAGGAAAGAGAAGTAGATTGAGAAAATCCTTGCTAGCTTACCTTATCATTTTCACGCCAAAGTTACCTTGCTTAAATACATGTAAAAGCCTTGTGAACTTACTGTTAAATGAATCACTTGGCAAGTATTCGAACTGCATCACTTGTATCCAATATGTCAGCCATCCATTTTCGAGGACGGAAAGAGCTTGGCTTTATAGACATCAAGGATAGTAGTCTTAGTGAAGATGTTTTTGACACAATTGTTAGAAATTATGACTCTAATTCGAATGAAGAGAAAATTTATCTACTTTCCGAGAGATTTACTAAATTTCTTAGATAGAATTAACCCTTTTTAAGGGGTTTTAGTAAAAAATAATTCGAGCTCTAAAATGATTATTTCAATGAATTTATAGTTGTACTTCTTCCAAACAACATGAAATATTTTGGAGACCAGTAATATAGGCATTTGAGCTACAAATTAAATCTAGAACTACGAAGTTGACCAAAAATTTTGAACTCCATATCAAGCAAGAGGATGAAACTTTGAACAAATTCTATGCATGTTTTTCAAACATTATCAACTGCTCGTATAATTTGGGGGGACCTTTTAGGAAAGAGAAGTAGATTGAGAATGTTCTTGCTAGCTTACCTTATCATTTTCAAGCCAAAGTTACCTCGCTTAAATACATGTAAAAGCCTTGTGAACTTGTTGTTAAATGAATCACTTGGCAAGTATTCAAACTGCATCACTAGTATCCAATATGTCAGCCATCCACTTTCGAGGATGGAAAGAGCATGGCTTTGTAGACAATAAATATAGTTGTCTTAGCGAAGATGTTTTTGACACAATTGTTAGAAATGATGACTCTAATTCGAATGAAGAGAAAATTTATCTACTTTCCAAGAGATTTACTAAATTTCTTAGATAGAATTAACCCTTTTTTAGCGGTTTTTAGAAAAAAATAATCCGTGCTCTAAAATGATTATTTCAATGAATTTACAGTTGTACTTAATCCAAACAACACGTAATATTTTACAGACCACTCATATCGGCATTTGAGCTACAAATTAAATCTAGAACTACGAAGTTGACCAAAAATTTTGAATTCTATATCAAGCAAGAGGATGAAACTTTGAACAAATTCTATGCATGTTTTTCAAACATTGTCAACTGCTCGTATAATTATGGTGGACCTACTAGGAAAGAGAAGTATATTGAGAAAATCCTTGCTAGCTGCCCTTATCATTTTCCAACCAAAGTTACCTTTCTTAAATATATGTAAAAGTCATGTGAAGTTACTGTTAAATGAATCATTTGGGATAGTATTCGAACTGTATCACTTGTTTCCAATATGTCAACCATCCACTTTCGAGGACGGAAAGACCTTAGCTTTATAGACATCAAGGATAGTGGTCTTAGCCAAGATATTTTTGACACAATTGTTAGAAATGATAACTATAATACCAATGAAGCGAAAATGGATGTACTTTCCTAGAGATTTACTAAATTTCTTAGATAGAAATAACCCTTTTTTAGGGGTTTTAGAAAAAAAAAATCTGAGCTCTTAAATGATTATTTCAATGAATTTATAGTTTTACTTCTTCCAAACAAAATGAAATATTTTGGAGACCAGTCATATAGGCATTTGAGCTACAAAATAAATCTAGAACTACAAAGTTGACCAAAAATTTTAAACTCTATATCAAGCAAGAGGATGAAACTTTGAACAAATTTTACGCATGTTTTTCTAACATTATCAACTACTCGTATAATTTGGATGGACCTACTAGGAAAGAGAAGTAGATTGAGAAAATCCTTGCTAGCTTAACTTATCATTTTCAAGCCAAAGTTACCTTGCTTAAATACATGTAAAAGCCTTGTGAACTTACTGTTAAATGAATCACTTGGCAAGTATTCGAACTGCATCACTTGTATCCCATATGTCAGCCATCCATTTGCGAGGACGGAAAGAGCCTGGCTTTATAGACATCAAGGATAGTGGTCTTAGCGAAGATGTTTTTGACACAATTGTTAGAAATGATGACTCGAATTCGAATGAAGAGAAAATTTATCTACTTTCCCACAGATTTACTAAATTTCTTAGATAGAATTAACCCTTTTTTAAGGGGTTTAAGAAAAAAATAATCCGAGCTCTAAAATGATTATTTCAATGAATTTATAGTTGTACTTCTTCCAAACAACATGAAATATTTTGGAGACCACTCATATAGGCATTTGAGCTACAAAATAAATCTAGAACTATGAAGTTGACAAAAATTGTTGAACTCTATATCAAGCAAGACGATGAAACTTTGAACAAATTCTATGCATGTTTTTCAAACATTATCAACTACTCATATAATTTGGGTGGACCTATTAGGAAAGAGAAGTAGATTTGGAAAATCCTTGCTACCTTACCTTATCATTTTCAAGCCAAAGTTACCTTGCTTAAATACATGTAAAAGCCTTGTGAACTTCCTGTTAAATGAATCACTTGGCAAGTATTCGAACTGCATCACTTGTATCCAATATGTTAGCCATCCACTTTCGAGGACAGAAAGAACTTGGCTTTATAGACATCAAGGATAGTGGTCTTAGCGAAGATCTTTTTGACACAATGTTTAGAAATGATGACTCTAATACCAATGAAGAGAAAATGGATCTACTTTCCCAAAGATTTACTAAATTTCGTAGATAGAATTAACCCTTTTTTAGGGGTTTTAGAAAAAAATAATCCGAGCTCTAAAATGATTATTTCAATGAATTTATAGTTGTACTTCTTCCAAACAACATGAAATATTTTGGAGACCAGTCATATAGGCATTTGAGCTACAAAATGAATCTAGAACTACGAAGTTGACCAAAAATTTTAAACTCCATATCAAGCAAGAGGATGAAACTTTGAACAAATTTTACGCATGTTTTTCAAACATTATCAACTACTCGAATAATTTGGGTGGACCTATTAGGAAAGAGAATTAGATTGAGAAAATCCTTGCTAGCTTACCTTATCATTTTCAAGCCAAAGTTACCTTGCTTAAATACATGTAAAAGCCTTGTGAACTTCCTGTTAAATGAATCACTTGGCAAGTATTCGAACTGCATCACTTGTATCCAATATGTCAGCCATCCATTTTCGAGGACAGAAAGAAATTGGCTTTATAGACATCAAGGATAGTGGTCTGAGCGAAGGTGTTTTTGACACAATTATTAGAAATGATGACTCTAATACCAATGAAGAGAAATCACTTGGCAAGTATTCGAACTCCATCACTTGTATCCAATATGTCAGCCATCCATTTTCGAGTACGGAAAGAGCTTGGCTTTATAGACATCAAGGATAGTGGTCTTAGCGAAGATGTTTTTGACACAATTGTTAGAAATTATGACTCTAATTCGAATGAAGAGAAAATTTACCTACTTTCCTAGAGATTTACTAAATTTCTTAGATAGAATTAACCCATTTTTAAGGGTTTTAGAAAAAAAATAATCCGAGCTCTTAAATGATTATTTCAATGAATTTATAGTTGTACTTCTTCCAAACAACATGAAATATTTTGGAGACCAGTCATATAGGCATTTGAGCTAGAAAATAAATCTAGAACTACAACGTTGACCAAAACTTTTAAACTCTATATCAAGCAAGAGGATGAAACTTTGAACAAATTTTACGCATGTTTTTCAACCATTATCACCTACTTATATAATTTGGGTGGACCTACTAGGAAAGAGAAGTACATTGAGAAAATCCTTGCTAGCTTAACTTATGATTTTCAAGCCAAAGTTACCTTGCTTAAATACATGTAAAAGCCATGTGAAATTACTGTTAAATGAATAACTTGGCAAATATTCGAACTGCATCACTTGTATCCCATATGTCAGCCATCAATTTTCGAGGACGGAAAGAGCATGGCTTTATAGACATCAAGGATAGTGGTCTTAGTGAAGATGTTTTTGACACAATTGTTAGAAATGATGACTCTAATTCGAATGAAGAGAAAATTTATCTACTTTCCCAGAGATTTACTAAATTTCTTAGATAGAATTAACCCCTTTTTAAGGGGTTTTGGAAAAAAATAATCCGAGCTCTAAAATGATTATTTCAATGCATTTATAGTTGTACTTCTTCCAAACAACACGTAATATTTGAGAGACCACTCATATCGACATTTGAGCTACAAATTAAATCTAGAACTACGAAGTTGACCAAAAATTTTGAACTCCATATCAAGCAAGAGGATGAAACTTTGAACAAATTTTATGCATGTTTTTCAAACATTATCAACTGCTCGTATAATTTGGGGGAACCTTTTAGGAAAGAGAAGTAGATTGAGAATGTTCTTGCTAGCTTACCTTATCATTTTCAAGCCAAAGTTACCTCGCTTAAATACATGTAAAAGCCTTGTTAACTTGCTGTTAAATGAATCACTTGGCAAGTATTCAAACTGCATCACTAGTATCCAATATGTCAGCCATCCACTTTCGAGGATGGAAAGAGCTTGACTTTGTAGACAATAAATATAGTGGTCTTAGCGAAGATGTTTTTGACACAATTGTTAGAAATGATGACTCTAATTCGAATGAAGAGAAAATTTATCTACTTTCCTAGAGATTTACTAAATTTCTTAGATAGAATTAACCCTTTTTAAGGGGTTTTAGTAAAAAATAATCCGTGCTCTAAAATGATTATTTCAATGAATTTACAGTTTTACTTAATCCAAACAACACGTAATATTTTAGGGAGCACTCATATCGGCATTTGAGCTACAAATTAAATCTAGAACTACAAAGTTGACCAAAAATTTTGAACTCTATATAAAGCAATAGGATGAAACTTTGAACAAATTCTATGCATGTTTTTCAAACATTGTCAACTGCTCGTATAATTTGGGTGACCTACTAGGAAAGAGAAGTATATTGAGAAAATCCTTGCTAGCTGCCCTTATCATTTTCCAACCAAAGTTACCTTTCTTAAATATATGTAAAAGTCATGTGAAGTTACTGTTAAATGAATCATTTGGGATAGTATTCGAACTGTATCACTTGTTTCCAATATGTCAACCATCCACTTTCGGGGACGAAAAGAGCTTAGCTTTATAGACATCAAGGATAGTGGTCTTAGCCAAGATGTTTTTGACACAATTGTTAGAAATGATAACTATAATACCAATGAAGCGAAAATGGATGTACTTTCCTAGAGATTTACTAAATTTCTTAGATAGAATTAACCCTTTTTTAGGGGTTTTAGAAAAAAATAAACCGAGCTCTTAAATTATTATTTCAATGAATTTATAGTTTTACTTCTTCCAAACAAAATGAAATATTTTGGAGACCAGTCATATAGGCATTTGAGCTACAAAATAAATCTAGAACTACAAAGTTGACCAAAAATTTTAAACTCTATATCAAGCAAGAGGATGAAACTTTGAACAAATTTTACGCATGTTTTTCAAACATTATCAACTACTCGTATAATTTGGGTGGACCTACTAGGAAAGAGAAGTAGATTGAGAAAATCCTTGCTAGCTTAACTTATCATTTTCAAGCCAAAGTTACCTTGCTTAAATACATGTAAAAGCCTTGTGAACTTACTGTTAAATGAATCACTTGGCAAGTATTCGAACTGCATCACTTGTATCCCATATGTCAGCCATCCATTTGCGAGGACGGAAAGAGCCTGGTTTTATAGACATCAAGGATAGTGGTCTTAGCGAAGATGTTTTTGACACAATTGTTAGAAATGATGACTCGAATTCGAATGAAGAGAAAATTTATCTACTTTCCCACAGATTTACTAAATTTATTAGATAGAATTAACCCTTTTTAAGGGGTTTTAGAAAAAAATAATCCGAGCTCTAAAATGATTATTTCAATGAATTTATAGTTGTACTTCTTCCAAACAACATGAAATATTTTGGAGACCAGTCATATAGGCATTTGAGCAACAAAATAAATCTAGAACTACGAAGTTGACCAAATATTTTAAACTCTATATCAAGCAAGAGGATGAAACTTTAAACAAATTTTACGCTTGTTTTTCAAACATTATCAACTACTCATATAATTTGGGTGGACCTATTAGGAAAGAGAAGTAGATTGAGAAAATCCTTGCTAGCTTACCTTATCATTTTCACGCCAAAGTTACCTTGCTTAAATACATGTAAAAGCCTTGTGAACTTACTGTTAAATGAATCACTTGGCAAGTATTCGAACTGCATCACTTGTATCCAATATGTCAGCCATCCATTTTCGAGGACGGAAAGAGCTTGGCTTTATAGACATCAAGGATAGTAGTCTTAGTGAAGATGTTTTTGACACAATTGTTAGAAATTATGACTCTAATTCGAATGAAGAGAAAATTTATCTACTTTCCGAGAGATTTACTAAATTTCTTAGATAGAATTAACCCTTTTTAAGGGGTTTTAGTAAAAAATAATTCGAGCTCTAAAATGATTATTTCAATGAATTTATAGTTGTACTTCTTCCAAACAACATGAAATATTTTGGAGACCAGTAATATAGGCATTTGAGCTACAAATTAAATCTAGAACTACAAAGTTGACCAAAAATTTTGAACTCCATATCAAGCAAGAGGATGAAACTTTGAACAAATTCTATGCATGTTTTTCAAACATTATCAACTGCTCGTATAATTTGGGGGGACCTTTTAGGAAAGAGAAGTAGATTGAGAATGTTCTTGCTAGCTTACCTTATCATTTTCAAGCCAAAGTTACCTCGCTTAAATACATCTAAAAGCCTTGTGAACTTGTTGTTAAATGAATCACTTGGCAAGTATTCAAACTGCATCACTAGTATCCAATATGTCAGCCATCCACTTTCGAGGATGGAAAGAGCTTGGCTTTGTAGACAATAAATATAGTGGTCTTAGCGAAGATGTTTTTGACACAATTGTTAGAAATGATGACTCTAATTCGAATGAAGAGAAAATTTATCTACTTTAGAAGAGATTTACTAAATTTCTTAGATAGAATTAACCCTTTTTTAGGGGTTTTTAGAAAAAAATAATCCGTGCTCTAAAATGATTATTTCAATGAATTTACAGTTGTACTTAATCCAAACAACACGTAATATTTTACAGACCACTCATATCGGCATTTGAGCTACAAATTAAATCTAGAACTACGAAGTTGACCAAAAATTTTGAATTCTATATCAAGCAAGAGGATGAAACTTTGAACAAATTCTATGCATGTTTTTCAAACATTGTCAACTGCTCGTATAATTTGGGTGGACCTACTAGGAAAGAGAAGTATATTGAGAAAATCCTTGCTAGCTGCCCTTATCATTTTCCAACCAAACTTACCTTTCTTAAATATATGTAAAAGTCATGTGAAGTTACTGTTAAATGAATCATTTGGGATAGTATTCGAACTGTATCACTTGTTTCCAATATGTCAACCATCCACTTTCGAGGACGGAAAGACCTTAGCTTTATAGACATCAAGGATAGTGGTCTTAGCCAAGATATTTTTGACACAATTGTTAGAAATGATAACTATAATACCAATGAAGCGAAAATGGATCTACTTTCCTAGAGATTTACTAAATTTCTTAGATAGAAATAACCCTTTTTTAGGGGTTTTAGAAAAAAAAAATCTGAGCTCTTAAATGATTATTTCAATGAATTTATAGTTTTACTTCTTCCAAACAAAATGAAATATTTTGGAGACCAGTCATATAGGCATTTGAGCTACAAAATAAATCTAGAACTACAAAGTTGACCAAAAATTTTAAACTCTATATCAAGCAAGAGGATGAAACTTTGAACAAATTTTACGCATGTTTTTCTAACATTATCAACTACTCGTATAATTTGGATGGACCTACTAGGAAAGAGAAGTAGATTGAGAAAATCCTTGCTAGCTTAACTTATCATTTTCAAGCCAAAGTTACCTTGCTTAAATACATGTAAAAGCCTTGTGAACTTACTGTTAAATGAATCACTTGGCAAGTATTCGAACTGCATCACTTGTATCCCATATGTCAGCCATCCATTTGCGAGGACGGAAAGAGCCTGGCTTTATAGACATCAAGGATAGTGGTCTTAGCGAAGATGTTTTTGACACAATTGTTAGAAATGATGACTCGAATTCGAATGAAGAGAAAATTTATCTACTTTCCCACAGATTTACTAAATTTCTTAGATAGAATTAACCCTTTTTTAAGGGGTTTAAGAAAAAAATAATCCGAGCTCTAAAATGATTATTTCAATGAATTTATAGTTGTACTTCTTCCAAACAACATGAAATATTTTGGAGACCAGTCATATAGGCATTTGAGCTACAAAATAAATCTAGAAATACAAAGTTGACCAAAAATTTTAAACTCAATATCAAGCAAGAGGATGAAACTTTGAACAAATTTTAGGCATGTTTTTCAAACATTATCAACTACTCGTATAATTTGGGTGGACCTACTAGGAAAGAGAAGTAGATTGAGAAAATCCATGCTAGCATACCTTATCATTTTCAAGCCAAAGTTACCTTGCTTAAATACATGTAAAAGCCTTGTGAACTTACTGTTAAATGAATCACTTGGCAAGTATTCGAACTGCATCAGTTGTATCCAATATGTCAGCCATCCATTTTCGAGGACGGAAAGAGCTTGGCTTTATAGACATCAAGGATAGTGGTCTTAGCGAAGATGTTTTTGACACAATTGTTAGAAATTATGACTCTAATTCGAATGAAGAGAAAATTTATCTACTTTCCGAGAGATTTACTAAATTTCTTAGATAGAATTAACCCTTTTTAGGGGTTTTAGAAAAAAATAATCCGAGCTCTAAAATGATTATTTCAATGAATTTATAGTTGTACTTCTTCCAAACAACATGAAATATGTTGGAGACCAGTCAAATAGGCATTTGAGCTACAAAATAAATCTAGAACTACGAAGTTGACCAAATATTTTAAACTCTATATCAAGCAAGAGGATGAAACTTTGAACAAATTTTAGGCATGTTTTTCAAACATTATCCACTACTCGTATAATTTGGGTGGACCTACTAGGAAAGAGAAGTAGATTGAGAAAATCCTTGCTAGCTTACCTTATCATTTTCAAGCCAAAGTTACCTTGCTTAAATACATGTAAAAGCCTTGTGAACTTACTGTTAAATGAATCACTTGGCAAGTATTCGAACTGCATCACTTGTATCCAATATGTCAGCCATCCATTTTCGAGGACGGAAAGAGCTTGGCTTTATAGACATCAAGGATAGTAGTCTTAGAGAAGATGTTTTTGACACAATTGTTAGAAATTATGACTCTAATTCGAATGAAGAGAAAATTTATCTACTTTCCGAGAGATTTACTAAATTTCTTAGATAGAATTAACCCTTTTTAAGGGGTTTTAGTAAACAATAATCCGAGCTCTAAAATGATTATTTCAATGAATTTATAGTTGTACTTCTTCCAAACAAAATGAAATATTTTGGAGACCAGTAATATAGGCATTTGAGCAACAAAATAAATCTAGAACTACGAAGTTGACCAAATATTTTACACTCTATATCAAGCAAGAGGATGAAACTTTGAACAAATTTTACGCTTTATTTTCAAACATTATCAACTACTCATATAATTTGGGTGGACTTATTAGGAAAGAGAAGTAGATTGAGAAAATCCTTGCTAGCTTACCTTATCATTTTCAAGCCAAAGTTACCTTGCTTAAATACATGTAAAAGCCTTGTGAACTTCCTGTTAAATGAATCAATTGGCAAGTATTCGAACTGCATCACTTGTATCCAATATATCAGCCATCCACTTTCGAGGATAGAAAGAACTTGGCTTTATAGACATCAAGGATAGTGGTCTGAGCGAAGGTGTTTTTGACACAATTGTAAGAAATGATGACTCTAATAATAATGAAGAGAAAATGGATATACTTTCCCAGAGATTTACTATATTTCTTAGATAGAATTAACCCTTTTTTAGGGGTTTTAGAAAAAAATAATCCGAGCTCTAAAATGATTATTTCAATGAATTTACAGTTGTACTTAATCCAAAAAACACGTAATATTTTAGAGACCACTCATATCGACATTTGAGCTACAAATTAAATCTAGAACTACGAAGTTGACCAAAAATTTTGAACTCTATATCAAGCAAGAGGATGAAACTTTGAACAAATTCTATGCATGGTTTTCAAACATTATCAACTACTCGTATAATTTGGGTGGACCTATTAGGAAAGAGAAGTATATTGAGAAAATCCTTGCTAGCTGCCCTTATCATTTTCCAACCAAAGTTACCTTTCTTAAATATATGTAAAAGTCATGTGAAGTTACTGTTAAATGAATCATTTGGGATTGTATTCGAACTGTATCACTTGTTTCCAATATGTCACCCATCCACTATCGAGGACGGAAAGAGCTTAGCTTCATAGACATCAAGGATAGTGGTCTTTGCCAAGATGTTTTTGACACAATTGTTAGAAATGATAACTATAATACCAATGAAGCGAAAATGGATCTACTTTCCTAGAGATTTACTAAATTTCTTAGATAGAATTAACCCTTTTTTAGGGGTTTTAGAAAAAAATAATCCGAGCTCTTAAATGATTATTTCAATGAATTAATAGTTGTACTTCTTCCAAACAACATGAAATATGTTGGAGACCAGTCAAATAGGCATTTGAGCTACAAAATAAATCTAGAACTACGAAGTTGACCAAATATTTTAAACTCTATATCAAGCAAGAGGATGAAACTTTGAACAAATTTTAGGCATGTTTTTCAAACATTATCCACTACTCGTATAATTTGGGTGGACCTACTAGGAAAGAGAAGTAGATTGATAAAATCCTTGCTAGCTTACCTTATCATTTTCAAGCCAAAGTTACCTTGCTTAAATACCTGTAAAAGCCTTGTGAACTTACTGTTAAATGAATCACTTGGCAAGTATTCGAACTGCATCACTTGTATCCAATATGTCACCCATCCACTTTCGAGGACAGAAAGAACTTGGCTTTATAGACATCAAGGATAGTGGTCTCAGCGAAGGTGTTTTTGACAAAATTGTTAGAAATGATGACTCTAATACCAATGAAGAGAAAATGGATCTACTTTCCCAGAGATTTACTAAATTTCTTAGATAGAATTAACCCTTTTTAAGGGGTTTTAGAAAAAAATAATCCGAGCTCTTAAATGCTTATTTCAATGAATTTATAGTTGTACTTATTCCAAACAACATGAAATATTTTGGAGACCAGTCATTTAGGCATTTGAGCTACAAAATAAATCTAGAACTACAAAGTTGACCAAAAAATTTAAACTCTATATCAAGCAAGAGGATGAAACTTTGAACAAATTTTACACATGTTTTTCAAACATTATCAACTACTCGTATAATTTGGGTGGACCTACTAGGAAAGAGAAGTAGATTGAGAAAATTCTTGCTAGCTTACCTTATCATTTTCAAGCCAAAGTTACCTTGCTTAAATACCTGTAAAAGCCTTGTGAACTTATAGTTAAATGAATCACTTGGCAAGTATTCGAACTCCATCACTTGTATCCAATATGTCAGCCATCCATTTTCGAGGACGGAAAGAGCTTGGCTTTATAGACATCAAGGATAGTGGTCTCAACGAAGGTGTTTTTGACAAAATTGTTAGAAATGATGACTCTAATACCAATGAAGAGAAAATGGATCTACTTTCCTAGAGATTTACTATATTTCTTAGATAGAATTAACCCTTTTTTAGGGGTTTTAGAAAAAAATAATCCGAGCTCATAACTGATTATTTCAATGAATTTATAGTTGTACTTCTTCCAAACAACATGAAATATTTTGGAAACCAGTCATATAGGCATTTGAGCTACAAAATAAATCTAGAACTACGAAGTTGACCAAAAATTTTAAACTCTATATCAAGCAAGAGGATGAAACTTTGAACAAATTCTATGCATGTTTTTCATACATTATCAACTACTCGTACAATTTGGGTGGAACTATTAGGTAAGAGAAGTAGATTTGGAATATCCTTGCTAGCTTACCTTATCATTTTCAAGCCAATGTTACTTTGCTTAATTACATGTAAAAGCCTTGTGAACTTACTGTTAAATGAATCACTTGGGCAAGTATTCGAACTGCATCACTTGTATCCAATATGTCAGCCATCCATTTTCGAGGACGGAAAGAGCTTTGCTTTATAGACATCAAGGATAGTGGTATTAGCGAAGATGTTTTTTACACAATTGTTAGAAATGATGACTCTAATTCGAATGAAGAGAAAATTTATCTACTTTCTGAGAGATTTACTAAATTTCTTAGATAGAATTAACCCTTTTTTAAGGGGTTTTAGAAAAAAATAATCCGAGCTCTAAAATGATTATTTAAATGAATTTATTGTTGTACTTCTTCCAAACAACATGAAATATTTTGGAGACCAGTCATGTATGCATTTGAGATACAAAATAAATCTAGAACTACGAAGTTGACCAAAAATTTTAAACTCTATAGCAAGCAAGAGGATGAAACTTTGAACAAATTTTACGCTTGTTTTTCGAACATTACCAACTACTCATATAATTTGGGTGGACCTATTAGGAAAGAGAAGTAGATTGAGAAAATCCTTCCTAGCTTACCTTATCATTTTCAAGCCAAAGTTACCTTGCTTAAATACATGTAAAAGCGTTGTGAACTTGCTGTTAAATGAATCAATTGGCAAGTATTCGAATTGCATCACTTGTATCCAATATGTCAGCCATCCACTTTCGAGGACAGAAAGAACTTGGCTTTATAGACATTAAGGATAGTGGTCTGAGCGAAGGTGTTTTTGACAAAATTGTAAGAAATGATGACTCTAATAATAATGAAGAGAAAATGGATATACTTTCCCAGAGATTTACTACATTTCTTAGATAGAATTAACCCTTTTTTAGGGGTTTTAGAAAAAAATAATCCGAGCTCTAAAATGATTATTTCAATGAATTTACAGTTGTACTTAATCCAAACAACACGTAATATTTTAGAGACCACTCATATCGACATTTGAGCTACAAAATAAATCTAGAACTACGAAGTTGACCAATAATTTTGAACTCTATATCAAGCAAGAGGATGAAACTTTGAACAAATTCTACGCATGGTTTTCAAACATTATCAACTACTCGTATAATTTGGGTGGACCTACTAGGAAAGAGAAGTAGATTGAGAAAATCCTTGCTAGCTTACCTTATCATTTTCAAGCCAAAGTTACCTTGCTTAAATACCTGTAAAAGCCTTGTGAACTTACTGTTAAATGAATCACTTGGCAAGTATTCGAACTGCATCACTTGTATCCAATATGTCACCCATCCACTTTCGAGGACAGAAAGAACTTGGCTTTATAGACATCAAGGATAGTGGTCTCAGCGAAGGTGTTTTTGACAAAATTGTTAGAAATGATGACTCTAATACCAATGAAGAGAAAATGGATCTACTTTCCCAGAGATTTACTTTATTTCTTAGATAGAATTAACCCTTTTTTAGGGGTTTTAGAAAAAAATAATCCGAGCTCTTAAATGATTATTTCAATGAATTTATAGTTGTACTTCTTCCAAACAACATGAAATATTTTGGAAATCAGTCATATAGGCATTTGAGCTACAAAATAAATCTAGAACTACGAAGTTGACCAAAAATTTTAAACTCTATATCAAGCAAGAGGATTAAACTTTGAACAAATTCTATGCATGTTTTTCATACATTATCAACTACTCGTACAATTTGGGTGGACCTATTAGGTAAGAGAAGTAGATTTGGAATATCCTTGCTAGCTTACCTTATCATTTTCAAGCCAATGTTACTTTGCTTAATTACATGTAAAAGCCTTGTGAACTTACTGTTAAATGAATCACTTGGGCAAGTATTCGAACTGCATCACTTGTATCCAATATGTCAGCCATCCATTTTCGAGGTCGGAAAGAGCTTGGCTTTATAAACATCAAGGATAGTGGTCTTAGCGAAGATGTTTTTTACACAATTGTTAGAAATGATGACTCTAATTCGAATGAAGAGAAAATTTATCTACTTTCCCAGAGATTTACTAAATTTCTTAGATAGAATTAACCCTTTTTTAAGGGGTTTTAGAAAAAAATAATCTGAGCTCTAAAACGATTATTTCAATGAATTTATAGTTGTACTTCTTCCAAACAACATGAAATATTTTGGAGACCAGTCATTTAGGCATTTGAGCTACAAAATAAATATAGAACTACGAAGTTGACCAAAAATTTTAAACTCTATATCAAGCAAGAGGTTGAAACTTTGAACAAATTTAACGCATGTTTTTCAAACATTATCAACTACTCGTATAATTTGGGTGGACCTACTAGGAAAGAGAAGTAGATTGAGAAAATCCATGCTAGCTTACCTTATCATTTTCAAGCCAAAGTTACCTTGCTTAAATACATGTAAAAGCCTTGTGAACTTACTGTTAAATGAATCACTTGGCAAGTATTCGAACTGCATCAGTTGTATCCAATATGTCAGCCATCCATTTTCGAGGACGGAAAGAGCTTGGCTTTAAAGACATTAAGGATAGTGGTCTTAGCGAAGATGTTTTTGACACAATTGTTATAAATTATGACTCTGATTCGAATGAAGAGAAAATTTATCTACTTTTCGAGAGATTTACTAAATTTCTTAGATAGAATTAACCCTTTTTTAGGGGTTTTAGAAAAGAAAAATCCGAGCTCTAAAATGATTATTTCAATGAATTTATAGTTGTACTTCTTCCAAACAACATGAAATATTTTGGAGACCAGTCATATAGGCATTTTAGCTACAAAATAAATCTAGAACTACGAAGTTGACCAAATATTTTAAACTCTATATCAAGCAAGAGGATGAAACTTTGAACAAATTTTACGCTTGTTTTCCAAACATTACCAACTACTCATATAATTTGGGTGGACCTATTAGGAAAGAGAAGTAGATTGAGAAAATCCTTGCTAGCTTACCTTATCATTTTCAAGCCAAAGTTACCTTGTTTAAATACATGTAAAAGCCTTGTGAACTTGCTGTTAAATGAATCAATTGGCAAGTATTCGAACTGCATCACTTGTAACCAATATGTTAGCCATCCATTTTCGAGGACGGAAAGAGCTTGGCTTTATAGACATCAAGGATAGTGGTCTTAGCGAAGATGTTTTTGACACAATTGTTAGAAATTATGACTCTGATTCGAATGAAGAGAAAATTTATCCACTTCCCGAGAGATTTACTAAATTTCTTTGATAGAATTAACCCTTTTTTAGGGGTTTTAGAAAAAAAAAATCCGAGCTCTAAAATGATTATTTAAATGAATTTATAGTTGTACTTCTTCCAAACAACATGAAATATTTTGGAGACCAGTCATGTATGCATTTGAGCTACAAAATAAATCTAGAACTACGAAGTTGACCAATAATTTTGAACTCTATATCAAGCAAGAGGATGAAACTTTGAACAAATTCTACGCATGGTTTTCAAACATTATCAACTACTCGTATAATTTGGGTGGACCTACTAGGAAAGAGAAGTAGATTGAGAAAATCCATGCTAGCTTACCTTATCATTTTCAAGCCAAAGTTACCTTGCTTAAATACATGTAAAAGCCTTGTGAACTTACTGTTAAATGAATCACTTGGCAAGTATTCGAACTGCATCACTTGTATCCAATATGTCAGCCATCCATTTTCGAGGACGGAAAGAGCTTGGCTTTAAAGACATCAAGGATAGTGGTCTTAGCGAAGATGTTTTTGACACAATTGTTATAAATTATGACTCTGATTCGAATGAAGAGAAAATTTATCTACTTTTCGAGAGATTTACTAAATTTCTTAGATAGAATTAACCCTTTTTTAGGGGTTTTAGAAAAGAAAAATCCGAGCTCTAAAATGATTATTTCAATGAATTTATAGTTGTACTTCTTCCAAACAACATGAAATATTTTGGAGACCAGTCATATAGGCATTTTAGCTACAAAATAAATCTAGAACTACGAAGTTGACCAAATATTTTAAACTCTATATCAAGCAAGAGGATGAAACTTTGAACAAATTTTACGCTTGTTTTCCAAACATTACCAACTACTCATATAATTTGGGTGGACCTATTAGGAAAGAGAAGTAGATTGAGAAAATCCTTGCTAGCTTACCTTATCATTTTCAAGCCAAAGTTACCTTGCTTAAATACATGTAAAAGCCTTGTGAACTTGCTGTTAAATGAATCAATTGGCAAGTATTCGAACTGCATCACTTGTAACCAATATGTTAGCCATCCATTTTCGAGGACGGAAAGAGCTTGGCTTTATAGACATCAAGGATAGTGGTCTTAGCGAAGATGTTTTTTACACAATTGTTAGAAATTATGACTCTGATTCGAATGAAGAGAAAATTTATCCACTTCCCGAGAGATTTACTAAATTTCTTAGATAGAATTAACCCTTTTTTAGGGGTTTTAGAAAAAAAAAATCCGAGCTCTAAAATGATTATTTAAATGAATTTATAGTTGTACTTCTTCCAAACAACATGAAATATTTTGGAGACCAGTCATGTATGCATTTGAGCTACAAAATAAATCTAGAACAACGAAGTTGACCAATAATTTTGAACTCTATATCATGCAAGAGGATGAAACTTTGAACAAATTCTACGCATGGTTTTCAAACATTATCAACTACTCGTATAATTTGGGTGGACCTACTAGGAAAGAGAAGTAGATTGAGAAAATCCTTGCTAGCTTACCTTATCATTTTCAAGCCAAAGTTACCTTGCTTAAATACCTGTAAAAGCCTTGTGAACTTACTGTTAAATGAATCACTTGGCAAGTATTCGAACTGCATCACTTGTATCTAATATGTCACCCATCCACTTTCGAGGACAGAAAGAACTTGGCTTTATAGACATCAAGGATAGTGGTCTCAGCGAAGGTGTTTTTGAAAAAATTGTTAGAAATGATGACTCTAATACCAATGAAGAGAAAATGGATCTACTTTCCCAGAGATTTACTTTATTTCTTAGATAGAATTAACCCTTTTTTAGGGGTTTTAGAAAAAATTAATCCGAGCTCTTAAATGATTATTTCAATGAATTTATAGTTGTACTTCTTCCAAACAACATGAAATATTTTGGAAACCAGTCATATAGGCATTTGAGCTACAAAATAAATCTAGAACTACGAAGTTGACCAAAAATTTTAAACTCTATATCAAGCGAGAGGATTAAACTTTGAACAAATTCTATGCATGTTTTTCATACATTATCAAGTACTCGTACAATTTGGGTGGACCTATTTGGTAAGAGAAGTAGATTTGGAATATCCTTGTTAGCTTACCTTATCATTTTCAAGCCAATGTTACTTTGCTTAATTACATGTAAAAGCCTTGTGAACTTACTGTTAAATGAATCACTTGGGCAAGTATTCGAACTGCATCACTTGTATCCAATATGTCAGCCATCCATTTTCGAGGACGGAAAGAGCTTGGCTTTATAGACATCAAGGATAGTGGTCTTAGCGAAGATGTTTTTTACACAAATGTTAGAAATGATGACTCTAATTCGAATGAAGAGAAAATTTATCTACTTTCCCAGAGATTTACTAAATTTCTTAGATAGAATTAACCCTTTTTTAAGGGGTTTTAGAAAAAAATAATCCGAGCTCTAAAATGATTATTTCAATGAATTTATAGTTGTACTTCTTCCAAACAACATGAAATATTTTGGAGACCAGTCATTTAGGCATTTGAGCTACAAAATAAATATAGAACTACGAAGTTGACCAAAAATTTTAAACTCTATATCAAGCAAGAGGTTGAAACTTTGAACAAATTTAACGCATGTTTTTCAAACATTATCAACTACTCGTATAATTTGGGTGGACCTACTAGGAAAGAGAAGTAGATTGAGAAAATCCATGCTAGCTTACCTTATCATTTTCAAGCCAAAGTTACCTTGCTTAAATACATGTAAAAGCCTTGTGAACTTACTGTTAAATGAATCACTTGGCAAGTATTCGAACTGCATCACTTGTATCCAATATGTCAGCCATCCATTTTCGAGGACGGAAAGAGCTTGGCTTTAAAGACATCAAGGATAGTGGTCTTAGCGAAGATGTTTTTGACACAATTGTTATAAATTATGACTCTGATTCGAATGAAGAGAAAATTTATCTACTTTTCGAGAGATTTACTAAATTTCTTAGATAGAATTAACCCTTTTTTAGGGATTTTAGAAAAGAAAAATCCGAGCTCTAAAATGATTATTTCAATGAATTTATAGTTGTACTTCTTCCAAACAACATGAAATATTTTGGAGACCAGTCATATAGGCATTTTAGCTACAAAATAAATCTAGAACTACGAAGTTGACCAAATATTTTAAACTCTATATCAAGCAAGAGGATGAAACTTTGAACAAATTTTACGCTTGTTTTCCAAACATTACCAACTACTCATATAATTTGGGTGGACCTATTAGGAAAGAGAAGTAGATTGAGAAAATCCTTGCTAGCTTACCTTATCATTTTCAAGCCAAAGTTACCTTGTTTAAATACATGTAAAAGCCTTGTGAACTTGCTGTTAAATGAATCAATTGGCAAGTATTCGAACTGCATCACTTGTAACCAATATGTTAGCCATCCATTTTCGAGGACGGAAAGAGCTTGGCTTTATAGACATCAAGGATAGTGGTCTTAGCGAAGATGTTTTTGACACAATTGTTAGAAATTATGACTCTGATTCGAATGAAGAGAAAATTTATACACTTCCCGAGAGATTTACTAAATTTCTTAGATAGAATTAACCCTTTTTTAGGGGTTTTAGAAAAAAAAAATCCGAGCTCTAAAATGATTATTTAAATGAATTTATAGTTGTACTTCTTCCAAACAACATGAATTATTTTGGAGACCAGTCATGTATGCATTTGAGCTACAAAATAAATCTAGAACTACGAAGTTGACCAATAATTTTGAACTCTATATCAAGCAAGAGGATGAAACTTTGAACAAATTCTACGCATGGTTTTCAAACATTATCAACTACTCGTATAATTTGGGTGGACCTACTAGGAAAGAGAAGTAGATTGAGAAAATCCTTGCTAGCTTACCTTATCATTTTCAAGCCAAAGTTACCTTGCTTAAATACCTGTAAAAGCCTTGTGAACTTACTGTTAAATGAATCACTTGGCAAGTATTCGAACTGCATCACTTGTATCCAATATGTCACCCATCCACTTTCGAGGACAGAAAGAACTTGGCTTTATAGACATCAAGGATAGTGGTCTCAGCGAAGGTGTTTTTGACAAAATTGTTAGAAATGATGACTCTAATACCAATGAAGAGAAAATGGATCTACTTTCCCAGCGATTTACTTTATTTCTTAGATAGAATTAACCCTTTTTTAGGGGTTTTAGAAAAAAATAATCCGAGCTCTTAAATGATTATTTCAATGAATTTATAGTTGTACTTCTTCCAAACAACATGAAATATTTTGGAAACCAGTCATATAGGCATTTGAGCTACAAAATAAATCTAGAACTACGAAGTTGACCAAAAATTTTAAACTCTATATCAAGCAAGAGGATTAAACTTTGAACAAATTCTATGCATGTTTTTCATACATTATCAACTACTCGTACAATTTGGGTGGACCTATTAGGTAAGAGAAGTAGATTTGGAATATCCTTGCTAGCTTACCTTATCATTTTCAAGCCAATGTTACTTTGCTTAATTACATGTAAAAGCCTTGTGAACTTACTGTTAAATGAATCACTTGGGCAAGTATTCGAACTGCATCACTTGTATCCAATATGTCAGCCATCCATTTTCGAGGACGGAAAGAGCTTGGCTTTATAAACATCAAGGATAGTGGTCTTAGCGAAGATGTTTTTTACACAATTGTTAGAAATGATGACTCTAATTCGAATGAAGAGAAAATTTATCTACTTTCCCAGAGATTTACTAAATTTTTTAGATAGAGTTAACCCTTTTTTAAGGGGATTTAGAAAAAAATAATCCGAGCTCTAAAATGATTATTTCAATGAATTTATAGTTGTACTTCTTCCAAACAACATGAAATATTTTGGAGACCAGTCATTTAGGCATTTGAGCTACAAAATAAATATAGAACTACGAAGTTGACCAAAAATTTTAAACTCTATATCAAGCAAGAGGTTGAAACTTTGAACAAATTTAACGCATGTTTTTCAAACATTATCAACTACTCGTATAATTTGGGTGGACCTACTAGGAAAGAGAAGTAGATGGAGAAAATCCATGCTAGCTTACCTTATCATTTTCAAGCCAAAGTTACCTTGCTTAAATACATGTAAAAGCCTTGTGAACTTACTGTTAAATGAATCACTTGGCAAGTATTCGAACTGCATCACTTGTATCCAATATGTCAGCCATCCATTTTCGAGGACGGAAAGAGCTTGGCTTTAAAGACATTAAGGATAGTGGTCTTAGCGAAGATGTTTTTGACACAATTGTTATAAATTATGACTCTGATTCGAATGAAGAGAAAATTTATCTACTTTTCGAGAGATTTACTAAATTTCTTAGATAGAATTAACCCTTTTTTAGGGGTTTTAGAAAAGAAAAATCCGAGCTCTAAAATGATTATTTCAATGAATTTATAGTTGTACTTCTTCCAAACAACATGAAATATTTTGGAGACCAGTCATATAGGCATTTTAGCTCCAAAATAAATCTAGAACTACGAAGTTGACCAAATATTTTAAACTCTATATCAAGCAAGAGGATGAAACTTTGAACAAATTTTACGCTTGTTTTCCAAACATTACCAACTACTCATATAATTTGGGTGGACCTATTAGGAAAGAGAAGTAGATTGAGAAAATCCTTGCTAGCTTACCTTATCATTTTCAAGCCAAAGTTACCTTGTTTAAATACATGTAAAAGCCTTGTGAACTTGCTGTTAAATGAATCAATTGGCAAGTATTCGAACTGCATCACTTGTAACCAATATGTTAGCCATCCATTTTCGAGGACGGAAAGAGCTTGGCTTTAAAGACATCAAGGATAGTGGTCTTAGCGAAGATGTTTTTGACACAATTGTTAGAAATTATGACTCTGATACGAATGAAGAGAAAATTTATCCACTTCCCGAGAGATTTACTAAATTTCTTAGATAGAATTAACCCTTTTTTAGGGGTTTTAGAAAAAAAAATCCGAGCTCTAAAATGATTATTTAAATGAATTTATAGTTGTACTTCTTCCAAACAACATGAAATATTTTGGAGACCAGTCATGTATGCATTTGAGCTACAAAATAAATCTAGAACAACGAAGTTGACCAATAATTTTGAACTCTATATCAAGCAAGAGGATGAAACTTTGAACAAATTCTACGCATGGTTTTCAAACATTATCAACTACTCGTATAATTTGGGTGGACCTACTAGGAAAGAGAAGTAGATTGAGAAAATCCTTGCTAGCTTACCTTATCATTTTCAAGCCAAAGTTACCTTGCTTAAATACCTGTAAAAGCCTTGTGAACTTACTGTTAAATGAATCACTTGGCAAGTATTCGAACTGCATCACTTGTATCCAATATGTCACCCATCCACTTTCGAGGACAGAAAGAACTTGGCTTTATAGACATCAAGGATAGTGGTCTCAGCGAAGGTGTTTTTGAAAAAATTGTTAGAAATGATGACTCTAATACCAATGAAGAGAAAATGGTTCTACTTTCCCAGAGATTTACTTTATTTCTTAGATAGAATTAACCCTTTTTTAGGGGTTTTAGAAAAAATTAATCCGAGCTCTTAAATGATTATTTCAATGAATTTATAGTTGTACTTCTTCCAAACAACATGAAATATTTTGGAAACCAGTCATATAGGCATTTGAGCTACAAAATAAATCTAGAACTACGAAGTTGACCAAAAATTTTAAACTCTATATCAAGCGAGAGGATTAAACTTTGAACAAATTCTATGCATGTTTTTCATACATTATCAACTACTCGTACAATTTGGGTGGACCTATTAGGTAAGAGAAGTAGATTTGGAATATCCTTGCTAGCTTACCTTATCATTTTCAAGCCAATGTTACTTTGCTTAATTACATGTAAAAGCCTTGTGAACTTACTGTTAAATGAATCACTTGGGCAAGTATTCGAACTGCATCACTTGTATCCAATATGTCAGCCATCCATTTTCGAGGACGGAAAGAGCTTGGCTTTATAGACATCAAGGATAGTGGTCTTAGCGAAGATGTTTTTTACACAATTGTTAGAAATGATGACTCTAATTCGAATGAAGAGAAAATTTATCTACTTTCCGAGAGATTTACTAAATTTCTTAGATAGAATTAACCCTTTTTTAAGGGGTTTTAGAAAAAAATAATCCGAGCTCTAAAATGATTATTTCAATGAATTTATAGTTGTACTTCTTCCAAACAACATGAAATATTTTGGAGACCAGTCATTTAGGCATTTGAGCTACAAAATAAATATAGAACTACGAAGTTGACCAAAAATTTTAAACTCTAATCAAGCAAGAGGTTGAAACTTTGAACAAATTTAACGCATGTTTTTCAAACATTATCAACTACTCGTATAATTTGGGTGGACCTACTAGGAAAGAGAAGTAGATTGAGAAAATCCATGCTAGCTTACCTTATCATTTTCAAGCCAAAGTTACCTTGCTTAAATACATGTAAAAGCCTTGTGAACTTACTGTTAAATGAATCACTTGGCAAGTATTCGAACTGCACCACTTGTATCCAATATGTCAGCCATCCATTTTCGAGGACGGAAAGAGCTTGGCTTTAAAGACATCAAGGATAGTGGTCTTAGCGAAGATGTTTTTGACACAATTGTTATAAATTATGACTCTGATTCGAATGAAGAGATAATTTATCTACTTTTCGAGAGATTTACTAAATTTCTAAGATAGAATTAACCATTTTTTACGGGTTTTAGAAAAGAAAAATCCGAGCTCTAAAATGATTATTTCAATGAATTTATAGTTGTACTTCTTCCAAACAACATGAAATATTTTGGAGACCAGTCATATAGGCATTTTAGCTACAAAATAAATCTAGAACTACGAAGTTGACCAAATATTTTAAACTCTATATCAAGCAAGAGGATGAAACTTTGAACAAATTTTACGCTTGTTTTCCAAACATTACCAACTACTCATATAATTTGGGTGGACCTATTAGGAAAGAGAAGTAGATTGAGAAAATCCTTGCTAGCTTACCTTATCATTTTCAAGCCAAAGTTACCTTGCTTAAATACATGTAAAAGCCTTGTGAACTTGCTGTTAAATGAATCAATTGGCAAGTATTCGAACTGCATCACTTGTAACCAATATGTTAGCCATCCATTTTCGAGGACGGAAAGAGCTTGGCTTTATAGACATCAAGGATAGTGGTCTTAGCGAAGATGTTTTTGACACAATTGTTAGAAATTATGACTCTGATTCGAATGAAGAGAAAATTTATCCACTTCCCGAGAGATTTACTAAATTTCTTAGATAGAATTAACCCTTTTTTAGGGGTTTTAGAAAAAAAAAATCCGAGCTCTAAAATGATTATTTAAATGAATTTATAGTTGTACTTCTTCCAAACAACATGAAATATTTTGGAGACCAGTCATGTATGCATTTGAGCTACAAAATAAATCTAGAACAACGAAGTTGACCAATAATTTTGAACTCTATATCAAGCAAGAGGTTGAAACTTTGAACAAATTCTACGCATGGTTTTCAAACATTATCAACTACTCGTATAATTTGGGTGGACCTACTAGGAAAGAGAAGTAGATTGAGAAAATCCTTGCTAGCTTACCTTATCATTTTCAAGCCAAAGTTACCTTGCTTAAATACCTGTAAAAGCCTTGTGAACTTACTGTTAAATGAATCACTTGGCAAGTATTCAAACTGCATCACTTGTATCCAATATGTCAGCCATCCATTTTCGAGGACGGAAAGAGCTTGGCTTTAAAGACATCAAGGATAGTGGTCTGAGCAAAGATGTTTTTGACACAATTGTTATAAATTATGACTCTGATTCGAATGAAGAGATAATTTATCTACTTTTCGAGAGATTTACTAAATTTCTTAGATAGAATTAACCCTTTTTTAAGGGTTTTAGAAAAGAAAAATCCGAGCTCTAAAATGATTATTTCAAGGAATTTATAGTTGTACTTCTTCCAAACAACATGAAATATTTTGGAGACCAGTCATATAGGCATTTTAGCTACAAAATAAATCTAGAACTACGAAGTTGACCAAAAATTTTAAACTCTATATCAAGCGAGAGGATTAGACTTTGAACAAATTCTATGCATGTTTTTCATACATTATCAACTACTCGTACAATTTGGGTGGACCTATTAGGTAAGAGAAGTAGATTTGGAATATCCTTGCTAGCTTACCTTATCATTTTCAAGCCAATGTTACTTTGCTTAATTACATGTAAAAGCCTTGTGAACTTACTGTTAAATGAATCACTTGGGCAAGTATTCGAACTGCATCACTTGTATCCAATATGTCAGCCATCCATTTTCGAGGACGGAAAGAGCTTGGCTTTATAGACATCAAGGATAGTGGTCTTAGCGAAGATGTTTTTTACACAATTGTTAGAAATGATGACTCTAATTCGAATGAAGAGAAAATTTATCTACTTTCCGAGAGATTTACTAAATTTCTTAGATAGAATTAACCCTTTTTTAAGGGGTTTTAGAAAAAAATAATCCGAGCTCTAAAATGATTATTTCAATGAATTTATAGTTGTACTTCTTCCAAACAACATGAAATATTTTGGAGACCAGTCATTTAGGCATTTGAGCTACAAAATAAATATAGAACTACGAAGTTGACCAAAAATTTTAAACTCTATATCAAGCAAGAGGTTGAAACTTTGAACAAATTTAACGCATGTTTTTCAAACATTATCAACTACTCGTATAATTTGGGTGGACCTACTAGGAAAGAGAAGTAGATTGAGAAAATCCATGCTAGCTTACCTTATCATTTTCAAGCCAAAGTTACCTTGCTTAAATACATGTAAAAGCCTTGTGAACTTACTGTTAAATGAATCACTTGGCAAGTATTCGAACTGCACCACTTGTATCCAATATGTCAGCCATCCATTTTCGAGGACGGAAAGAGCTTGGCTTTAAAGACATCAAGGATAGTGGTCTTAGCGAAGATGTTTTTGACACAATTGTTATAAATTATGACTCTGATTCGAATGAAGAGATAATTTATCTACTTTTCGAGAGATTTACTAAATTTCTTAGATAGAATTAACCATTTTTTACGGGTTTTAGAAAAGAAAAATCCGAGCTCTAAAATGATTATTTCAATGAATTTATAGTTGTACTTCTTCCAAACAACATGAAATATTTTGGAGACCAGTCATATAGGCATTTTAGCTACAAAATAAATCTAGAACTACGAAGTTGACCAAATATTTTAAACTCTATATCAAGCAAGAGGATGAAACTTTGAACAAATTTTACGCTTGTTTTCCAAACATTACCAACTACTCATATAATTTGGGTGGACCTATTAGGAAAGAGAAGTAGATTGAGAAAATCCTTGCTAGCTTACCTTATCATTTTCAAGCCAAAGTTACCTTGCTTAAATACATGTAAAAGCCTTGTGAACTTGCTGTTAAATGAATCAATTGGCAAGTATTCGAACTGCATCACTTGTAACCAATATGTTAGCCATCCATTTTCGAGGACGGAAAGAGCTTGGCTTTATAGACATCAAGGATAGTGGTCTTAGCGAAGATGTTTTTGACACAATTGTTAGAAATTATGACTCTGATTCGAATGAAGAGAAAATTTATCCACTTCCCGAGAGATTTACTAAATTTCTTAGATAGAATTAACCCTTTTTTAGGGGTTTTAGAAAAAAAAAATCCGAGCTCTAAAATGATTATTTAAATGAATTTATAGTTGTACTTCTTCCAAACAACATGAAATATTTTGGAGACCAGTCATGTATGCATTTGAGCTACAAAATAAATCTAGAACAACGAAGTTGACCAATAATTTTGAACTCTATATCAAGCAAGAGGTTGAAACTTTGAACAAATTCTACGCATGGTTTTCAAACATTATCAACTACTCGTATAATTTGGGTGGACCTACTAGGAAAGAGAAGTAGATTGAGAAAATCCTTGCTAGCTTACCTTATCATTTTCAAGCCAAAGTTACCTTGCTTAAATACCTGTAAAAGCCTTGTGAACTTACTGTTAAATGAATCACTTGGCAAGTATTCGAACTGCATCACTTGTATCCAATATGTCAGCCATCCATTTTCGAGGACGGAAAGAGCTTGGCTTTAAAGACATCAAGGATAGTGGTCTGAGCGAAGATGTTTTTGACACAATTGTTATAAATTATGACTCTGATTCGAATGAAGAGATAATTTATCTACTTTTCGAGAGATTTACTAAATTTCTTAGATAGAATTAACCCTTTTTTAAGGGTTTTAGAAAAGAAAAATCCGAGCTCTAAAATGATTATTTCAAGGAATTTAGAGTTGTACTTCTTCCAAACAACATGAAATATTTTGGAGACCAGTCATATAGGCATTTTAGCTACAAAATAAATCTAGAACTACGAAGTTGACCAAAAATTTTAAACTCTATATCAAGCGAGAGGATTAGACTTTGAACAAATTCTATGCATGTTTTTCATACATTATCAACTACTCGTACAATTTGGGTGGACCTATTAGGTAAGAGAAGTAGATTTGGAATATCCTTGTTAGCTTACCTTATCATTTTCAAGCCAATGTTACTTTGCTTAATTACATGTAAAAGCCTTGTGAACTTACTGTTAAATGAATCACTTGGGCAAGTATTCGAACTGCATCACTTGTATCCAATATGTCAGCCATCCATTTTCGAGGTCGGAAAGAGCTTGGCTTTATAGACATCAAGGATAGTGGTCTTAGCGAAGATGTTTTTTACACAATTGTTAGAAATGATGACTCTAATTCGAATGAAGAGAAAATTTATCTACTTTCCGAGAGATTTACTAAATTTCTTAGATAGAAATAACCCTTTTTTAAGGGGTTTTAGAAAAAAATAATCCGAGCTCTAAAATGATTATTTCAATGAATTTATAGTTGTACTTCTTCCAAACAACATGAAATATTTTGGAGACCAGTCATTTAGGCATTTGAGCTACAAAATAAATATAGAACTACGAAGTTGACCAAAAATTTTAAACTCTATATCAAGCAAGAGGTTGAAACTTTGAACAAATTTAACGCATGTTTTTCAAACATTATCAACTACTCGTATAATTTGGGTGGACCTACTAGGAAAGAGAAGTAGATTGAGAAAATCCTTGCTAGCTTACCTTATCATTTTCAAGCCAAAGTTACCTTGCTTAAATACATGTAAAAGCCTTGTGAACTTACTGTTAAATGAATCACTTGGCAAGTATTCGAACTGCACCACTTGTATCCAATATGTCAGCCATCCATTTTCGAGGACGGAAAGAGCTTGGCTTTAAAGACATCAAGGATAGTGGTCTTAGCGAAGATGTTTTTGACACAATTGTTATAAATTATGACTCTGATTCGAATGAAGAGATAATTTATCTACTTTTCGAGAGATTTACTAAATTTCTTAGATAGAATTAACCCTTTTTTAAGGGTTTTAGAAAAGAAAAATCCGAGCTCTAAAATGATTATTTCAATGAATTTATAGTTGTACTTCTTCCAAACAACATGAAATATTTTGGAGACCAGTCATATAGGCATTTGAGCTACAAAATAAATCTAGAACTACGAAGTTGACCAAAAATTTTAAACTCTATATCAAGCGAGAGGATTAAACTTTGAACAAATTCTATGCATGTTTTTCATACATTATCAACTACTCGTACAATTTGGGTGGACCTATTAGGTAAGAGAAGTAGATTTGGAATATCCTTGTTAGCTTACCTTATCATTTTCAAGCCAATGTTACTTTGCTTAATTACATGTAAAAGCCTTGTGAACTTACTGTTAAATGAATCACTTGGGCAAGTATTCGAACTGCATCACTTGTATCCAATATGTCAGCCATCCATTTTCGAGGTCGGAAAGAGCTTGGCTTTATAGACATCAAGGATAGTGGTCTTAGCGAAGATGTTTTTTACACAATTGTTAGAAATGATGACTCTAATTCGAATGAAGAGAAAATTTATCTACTTTCCGAGAGATTTACTAAATTTCTTAGATAGAAATAACCCTTTTTTAAGGGGTTTTAGAAAAAAATAATCCGAGCTCTAAAATGATTATTTCAATGAATTTATAGTTGTACTTCTTCCAAACAACATGAAATATTTTGGAGACCAGTCATTTAGGCATTTGAGCTACAAAATAAATATAGAACTACGAAGTTGACCAAAAATTTTAAACTCTATATCAAGCAAGAGGTTGAAACTTTGAACAAATTTAACGCATGTTTTTCAAACATTATCAACTACTCGTATAATTTGGGTGGACCTACTAGGAAAGAGAAGTAGATTGAGAAAATCCATGCTAGCTTACCTTATCATTTTCAAGCCAAAGTTACCTTGCTTAAATACATGTAAAAGCCTTGTGAACTTACTGTTAAATGAATCACTTGGCAAGTATTCGAACTGCACCACTTGTATCCAATATGTCAGCCATCCATTTTCGAGGACGGAAAGAGCTTGGCTTTAAAGACATCAAGGATAGTGGTCTTAGCGAAGATGTTTTTGACACAATTGTTATAAATTATGACTCTGATTCGAATGAAGAGATAATTTATCTACTTTTCGAGAGATTTACTAAATTTCTTAGATAGAATTAACCCTTTTTTAAGGGTTTTAGAAAAGAAAAATCCGAGCTCTAAAATGATTATTTCAATGAATTTATAGTTGTACTTCTTCCAAACAACATGAAATATTTTGGAGACCAGTCATATAGGCATTTTAGCTACAAAATAAATCTAGAACTACGAAGTTGACCAAATATTTTAAACTCTATATCAAGCAAGAGGATGAAACTTTGAACAAATTTTACGCTTGTTTTCCAAACATTACCAACTACTCATATAATTTGGGTGGACCTATTAGGAAAGAGAAGTAGATTGAGAAAATCCTTGCTAGCTTACCTTATCATTTTCAAGCCAAAGTTACCTTGCTTAAATACATGTAAAAGCCTTGTGAACTTGCTGTTAAATGAATCAATTGGCAAGTATTCGAACTGCATCACTTGTAACCAATATGTTAGCCATCCATTTTCGAGGACGGAAAGAGCTTGGCTTTATAGACATCAAGGATAGTGGTCTTAGCGAAGATGTTTTTGACACAATTGTTAGAAATTATGACTCTGATTCGAATGAAGAGAAAATTTATCCACTTCCCGAGAGATTTACTAAATTTCTTAGATAGAATTAACCCTTTTTTAGGGGTTTTAGAAAAAAAAAATCCGATCTCTAAAATGATTATTTAAATGAATTTATAGTTGTACTTCTTCCAAACAACATGAAATATTTTGGAGACCAGTCATGTATGCATTTGAGCTACAAAATAAATCTAGAACAACGAAGTTGACCAATAATTTTGAACTCTATATCAAGCAAGAGGTTGAAACTTTGAACAAATTCTACGCATGGTTTTCAAACATTATCAACTACTCGTATAATTTGGGTGGACCTACTAGGAAAGAGAAGTAGATTGAGAAAATCCTTGCTAGCTTACCTTATCATTTTCAAGCCAAAGTTACCTTGCTTAAATACCTGTAAAAGCCTTGTGAACTTACTGTTAAATGAATCACTTGGCAAGTATTCGAACTGCATCACTTGTATCCAATATGTCACCCATCCACTTTCGAGGACAGAAAGAACTTGGCTTTATAGACATCAAGGATAGTGGTCTCAGCGAAGGTGTTTTTGAAAAAATTGTTAGAAATGATGACTCTAATACCAATGAAGAGAAAATGGTTCTACTTTCCCAGAGATTTACTTTATTTCTTAGATAGAATTAACCCTTTTTTAGGGGTTTTAGAAAAAATTAATCCGAGCTCTTAAATGATTATTTCAATGAATTTATAGTTGTACTTCTTCCAAACAACATGAAATATTTTGGAAACCAGTCATATAGGCATTTGAGCTACAAAATAAATCTAGAACTACGAAGTTGACCAAAAATTTTAAACTCTATATCAAGCGAGAGGATTAAACTTTGAACAAATTCTATGCATGTTTTTCATACATTATCAACTACTCGTACAATTTGGGTGGACCTATTAGGTAAGAGAAGTAGATTTGGAATATCCTTGTTAGCTTACCTTATCATTTTCAAGCCAATGTTACTTTGCTTAATTACATGTAAAAGCCTTGTGAACTTACTGTTAAATGAATCACTTGGGCAAGTATTCGAACTGCATCACTTGTATCCAATATGTCAGCCATCCATTTTCGAGGTCGGAAAGAGCTTGGCTTTATAGACATCAAGGATAGTGGTCTTAGCGAAGATGTTTTTTACACAATTGTTAGAAATGATGACTCTAATTCGAATGAAGAGAAAATTTATCTACTTTCCGAGAGATTTACTATATTTCTTAGATAGAAATAACCCTTTTTTAAGGGGTTTTAGAAAAAAATAATCCGAGCTCTAAAATGATTATTTCAATGAATTTATAGTTGTACTTCTTCCAAACAACATGAAATATTTTGGAGACCAGTCATTTAGGCATTTGAGCTACAAAATAAATATAGAACTACGAAGTTGACCAAAAATTTTAAACTCTATATCAAGCAAGAGGTTGAAACTTTGAACAAATTTAACGCATGTTTTTCAAACATTATCAACTACTCGTATAATTTGGGTGGACCTACTAGGAAAGAGAAGTAGATTGAGAAAATCCATGCTAGCTTACCTTATCATTTTCAAGCCAAAGTTACCTTGCTTAAATACATGTAAAAGCCTTGTGAACTTACTGTTAAATGAATCACTTGGCAAGTATTCGAACTGCACCACTTGTATCCAATATGTCAGCCATCCATTTTCGAGGACGGAAAGAGCTTGGCTTTAAAGACATCAAGGATAGTGGTCTTAGCGAAGATGTTTTTGACACAATTGTTATAAATTATGACTCTGATTCGAATGAAGAGATAATTTATCTACTTTTCGAGAGATTTACTTTATTTCTTAGATAGAATTAACCCTTTTTTAGGGGTTTTAGAAAAAATTAATCCGAGCTCTTAAATGATTATTTCAATGAATTTATAGTTGTACTTCTTCCAAACAACATGAAATATTTTGGAAACCAGTCATATAGGCATTTGAGCTACAAAATAAATCTAGAACTACGAAGTTGATCAAAAATTTTAAACTCTATATCAAGCGAGAGGATTAAACTTTGAACAAATTCTATGCATGTTTTTCATACATTATCAACTACTCGTACAATTTGGGTGGACCTATTAGGTAAGAGAAGTAGATTTGGAATATCCTTGTTAGCTTACCTTATCATTTTCAAGCCAATGTTACTTTGCTTAATTACATGTAAAAGCCTTGTGAACTTACTGTTAAATGAATCACTTGGGCAAGTATTCGAACTGCATCACTTGTATCCAATATGTCAGCCATCCATTTTCGAGGTCGGAAAGAGCTTGGCTTTATAGACATCAAGGATAGTGGTCTTAGCGAAGATGTTTTTTACACAATTGTTAGAAATGATGACTATAATTCGAATGAAGAGAAAATTTATCTACTTTCCGAGAGATTTACTAAATTTCTTAGATAGAAATAACCCTTTTTTAAGGGGTTTTAGAAAAAAATAATCCGAGCTCTAAAATGATTATTTCAATGAATTTATAGTTGTACTTCTTCCAAACAACATGAAATATTTTGGAGACCAGTCATTTAGGCATTTGAGCTACAAAATAAATATAGAACTACGAAGTTGACCAAAAATTTTAAACTCTATATCAAGCAAGAGGTTGAAACTTTGAACAAATTTAACGCATGTTTTTCAAACATTATCAACTACTCGTATAATTTGGGTGGACCTACTAGGAAAGAGAAGTAGATTGAGAAAATCCATGCTAGCTTACCTTATCATTTTCAAGCCAAAGTTACCTTGCTTAAATACATGTAAAAGCCTTGTGAACTTACTGTTAAATGAATCACTTGGCAAGTATTCGAACTGCACCACTTGTATCCAATATGTCAGCCATCCATTTTCGAGGACGGAAAGAGCTTGGCTTTAAAGACATCAAGGATAGTGGTCTTAGCGAAGATGTTTTTGACACAATTGTTATAAATTATGACTCTGATTCGAATGAAGAGATAATTTATCTACTTTTCGAGAGATTTACTAAATTTCTTAGATAGAATTAACCCTTTTTTAAGGGTTTTAGAAAAGAAAAATCCGAGCTCTAAAATGATTATTTCAATGAATTTATAGTTGTACTTCTTCCAAACAACATGAAATATTTTGGAGACCAGTCATATAGGCATTTGAGCTACAAAATAAATCTAGAACTACGAAGTTGACCAAAAATTTTAAACTCTATATCAAGCGAGAGGATTAAACTTTGAACAAATTCTATGCATGTTTTTCATACATTATCAACTACTCGTACAATTTGGGTGGACCTATTAGGTAAGAGAAGTAGATTTGGAATATCCTTGTTAGCTTACCTTATCATTTTCAAGCCAATGTTACTTTGCTTAATTACATGTAAAAGCCTTGTGAACTTACTGTTAAATGAATCACTTGGGCAAGTATTCGAACTGCATCACTTGTATCCAATATGTCAGCCATCCATTTTCGAGGTCGGAAAGAGCTTGGCTTTATAGACATCAAGGATAGTGGTCTTAGCGAAGATGTTTTTTACGCAATTGTTAGAAATGATGACTCTAATTCGAATGAAGAGAAAATTTATCTACTTTCCGAGAGATTTACTAAATTTCTTAGATAGAAATAACCCTTTTTTAAGGGGTTTTAGAAAAAAATAATCCGAGCTCTAAAATGATTATTTCAATGAATTTATAGTTGTACTTCTTCCAAACAACATGAAATATTTTGGAGACCAGTCATTTAGGCATTTGAGCTACAAAATAAATATAGAACTACGAAGTTGACCAAAAATTTTAAACTCTATATCAAGCAAGAGGTTGAAACTTTGAACAAATTTAACGCATGTTTTTCAAACATTATCAACTACTCGTATAATTTGGGTGGACCTACTAGGAAAGAGAAGTAGATTGAGAAAATCCATGCTAGCTTACCTTATCATTTTCAAGCCAAAGTTACCTTGCTTAAATACATGTAAAAGCCTTGTGAACTTACTGTTAAATGAATCACTTGGCAAGTATTCGAACTGCACCACTTGTATCCAATATGTCAGCCATCCATTTTCGAGGACGGAAAGAGCTTGGCTTTAAAGACATCAAGGATAGTGGTCTTAGCGAAGATGTTTTTGACACAATTGTTATAAATTATGACTCTGATTCGAATGAAGAGATAATTTATCTACTTTTCGAGAGATTTACTAAATTTCTTAGATAGAATTAACCCTTTTTTAAGGGTTTTAGAAAAGAAAAATCCGAGCTCTAAAATGATTATTTCAATGAATTTATAGTTGTACTTCTTCCAAACAACATGAAATATTTTGGAGACCAGTCATATAGGCATTTTAGCTACAAAATAAATCTAGAACTACGAAGTTGACCAAATATTTTAAACTCTATATCAAGCAAGAGGATGAAACTTTGAACAAATTTTACGCTTGTTTTCCAAACATTACCAACTACTCATATAATTTGGGTGGACCTATTAGGAAAGAGAAGTAGATTGAGAAAATCCTTGCTAGCTTACCTTATCATTTTCAAGCCAAAGTTACCTTGCTTAAATACATGTAAAAGCCTTGTGAACTTGCTGTTAAATGAATCAATTGGCAAGTATTCGAACTGCATCACTTGTAACCAATATGTTAGCCATCCATTTTCGAGGACGGAAAGAGCTTGGCTTTATAGACATCAAGGATAGTGGTCTTAGCGAAGATGTTTTTGACACAATTGTTAGAAATTATGACTCTGATTCGAATGAAGAGAAAATTTATCCACTTCCCGAGAGATTTACTAAATTTCTTAGATAGAATTAACCCTTTTTTAGGGGTTTTAGAAAAAAAAAATCCGATCTCTAAAATGATTATTTAAATGAATTTATAGTTGTACTTCTTCCAAACAACATGAAATATTTTGGAGACCAGTCATGTATGCATTTGAGCTACAAAATAAATCTAGAACAACGAAGTTGACCAATAATTTTGAACTCTATATCAAGCAAGAGGTTGAAACTTTGAACAAATTCTACGCATGGTTTTCAAACATTATCAACTACTCGTATAATTTGGGTGGACCTACTAGGAAAGAGAAGTAGATTGAGAAAATCCTTGCTAGCTTACCTTATCATTTTCAAGCCAAAGTTACCTTGCTTAAATACCTGTAAAAGCCTTGTGAACTTACTGTTAAATGAATCACTTGGCAAGTATTCGAACTGCATCACTTGTATCCAATATGTCACCCATCCACTTTCGAGGACAGAAAGAACTTGGCTTTATAGACATCAAGGATAGTGGTCTCAGCGAAGGTGTTTTTGAAAAAATTGTTAGAAATGATGACTCTAATACCAATGAAGAGAAAATGGTTCTACTTTCCCAGAGATTTACTTTATTTCTTAGATAGAATTAACCCTTTTTTAGGGGTTTTAGAAAAAATTAATCCGAGCTCTTAAATGATTATTTCAATGAATTTATAGTTGTACTTCTTCCAAACAACATGAAATATTTTGGAAACCAGTCATATAGGCATTTGAGCTACAAAATAAATCTAGAACTACGAAGTTGACCAAAAATTTTAAACTCTATATCAAGCGAGAGGATTAAACTTTGAACAAATTCTATGCATGTTTTTCATACATTATCAACTACTCGTACAATTTGGGTGGACCTATTAGGTAAGAGAAGTAGATTTGGAATATCCTTGTTAGCTTACCTTATCATTTTCAAGCCAATGTTACTTTGCTTAATTACATGTAAAAGCCTTGTGAACTTACTGTTAAATGAATCACTTGGGCAAGTATTCGAACTGCATCACTTGTATCCAATATGTCAGCCATCCATTTTCGAGGTCGGAAAGAGCTTGGCTTTATAGACATCAAGGATAGTGGTCTTAGCGAAGATGTTTTTTACACAATTGTTAGAAATGATGACTCTAATTCGAATGAAGAGAAAATTTATCTACTTTCCGAGAGATTTACTATATTTCTTAGATAGAAATAACCCTTTTTTAAGGGGTTTTAGAAAAAAATAATCCGAGCTCTAAAATGATTATTTCAATGAATTTATAGTTGTACTTCTTCCAAACAACATGAAATATTTTGGAGACCAGTCATTTAGGCATTTGAGCTACAAAATAAATATAGAACTACGAAGTTGACCAAAAATTTTAAACTCTATATCAAGCAAGAGGTTGAAACTTTGAACAAATTTAACGCATGTTTTTCAAACATTATCAACTACTCGTATAATTTGGGTGGACCTACTAGGAAAGAGAAGTAGATTGAGAAAATCCATGCTAGCTTACCTTATCATTTTCAAGCCAAAGTTACCTTGCTTAAATACATGTAAAAGCCTTGTGAACTTACTGTTAAATGAATCACTTGGCAAGTATTCGAACTGCACCACTTGTATCCAATATGTCAGCCATCCATTTTCGAGGACGGAAAGAGCTTGGCTTTAAAGACATCAAGGATAGTGGTCTTAGCGAAGATGTTTTTGACACAATTGTTATAAATTATGACTCTGATTCGAATGAAGAGATAATTTATCTACTTTTCGAGAGATTTACTTTATTTCTTAGATAGAATTAACCCTTTTTTAGGGGTTTTAGAAAAAATTAATCCGAGCTCTTAAATGATTATTTCAATGAATTTATAGTTGTACTTCTTCCAAACAACATGAAATATTTTGGAAACCAGTCATATAGGCATTTGAGCTACAAAATAAATCTAGAACTACGAAGTTGATCAAAAATTTTAAACTCTATATCAAGCGAGAGGATTAAACTTTGAACAAATTCTATGCATGTTTTTCATACATTATCAACTACTCGTACAATTTGGGTGGACCTATTAGGTAAGAGAAGTAGATTTGGAATATCCTTGTTAGCTTACCTTATCATTTTCAAGCCAATGTTACTTTGCTTAATTACATGTAAAAGCCTTGTGAACTTACTGTTAAATGAATCACTTGGGCAAGTATTCGAACTGCATCACTTGTATCCAATATGTCAGCCATCCATTTTCGAGGACGGAAAGAGCTTGGCTTTATAGACATCAAGGATAGTGGTCTTAGCGAAGATGTTTTTTACACAATTGTTAGAAATGATGACTCTAATTCGAATGAAGAGAAAATTTATCTACTTTCCCAGAGATTTACTAAATTTCTTATATAGAATTAACCCTTTTTTAAGGGGTTTTAGAAAAAAATAATCCGAGCTCTAAAATGATTATTTCAATGAATTTATAGTTGTACTTCTTCCAAACAACATGAAATATTTTGGAGACCAGTCATTTAGGCATTTGAGCTACAAAATAAATATAGAACTACGAAGTTGACCAAAAATTTTAAACTCTATATCAAGCAAGAGGTTGAAACTTTGAACAAATTTAACGCATGTTTTTCAAACATTATCAACTACTCGTATAATTTGGGTGGACCTGCTAGGAAAGAGAAGTAGATTGAGAAAATCCATGCTAGCTTACCTTATCATTTTCAAGCCAAAGTTACCTTGCTTAAATACATGTAAAAGCCTTGTGAACTTACTGTTAAATGAATCACTTGGCAAGTATTCGAACTGCATCACTTGTATCCAATATGTCAGCCATCCATTTTCGAGGACGGAAAGAGCTTGGCTTTAAAGACATCAAGGATAGTGGTCTTAGCGAAGATGTTTTTGACACAATTGTTATAAATTATGACTCTGATTCGAATGAAGAGAAAATTTATCTACTTTTCGAGAGATTTACTAAATTTCTTAGATAGAATTAACCCTTTTTTAGGGGTTTTAGAAAAGAAAAATCCGAGCTCTAAAATGACTATTTCAATGAATTTATAGTTGTACTTCTTCCAAACAACATGAAATATTTTGGAGACCAGTCATATAGGCATTTTAGCTACAAAATAAATCTAGAACTACGAAGTTGACCAAATATTTTAAACTCTATATCAAGCAAGAGGATGAAACTTTGAACAAATTTTACGCTTGTTTTCCAAACATTACCAACTACTCATATAATTTGGGTGGACCTATTAGGAAAGAGAAGTAGATTGAGAAAATCCTTGCTAGCTTACCTTATCATTTTCAAGCCAAAGTTACCTTGCTTAAATACATGTAAAAGCCTTGTGAACTTGCTGTTAAATGAATCAATTGGCAAGTATTCGAACTGCATCACTTGTAACCAATATGTTAGCCATCCATTTTCGAGGACGGAAAGAGCTTGGCTTTATAGACATCAAGGATAGTGGTCTTAGCGAAGATGTTTTTGACACAATTGTTAGAAATTATGACTCTGATTCGAATGAAGAGAAAATTTATCCACTTCCCGAGAGATTTACTAAATTTCTTAGATAGAATTAACCCTTTTTTAGGGGTTTTAGAAAAAAAAAATCCGAGCTCTAAAATGATTATTTAAATGAATTTATAGTTGTACTTCTTCCAACCAACATGAAATATTTTGGAGACCAGTCATGTATGCATTTGAGCTACAAAATAAATCTAGAACAACGAAGTTGACCAATAATTTTGAACTCTATATCAAGCAAGAGGATGAAACTTTGAACAAATTCTACGCATGGTTTTCAAACATTATCAACTACTCGTATAATTTGGGTGGACCTACTAGGAAAGAGAAGTAGATTGAGAAAATCCTTGCTAGCTTACCTTATCATTTTCAAGCCAAAGTTACCTTGCTTAAATACCTGTAAAAGCCTTGTGAACTTACTGTTAAATGAATCACTTGGCAAGTATTCGAACTGCATCACTTGTATCCAATATGTCACCCATCCACTTTCGAGGACAGAAAGAACTTGGCTTTATAGACATCAAGGATAGTGGTCTCAGCGAAGGTGTTTTTGAAAAAATTGTTAGAAATGATGACTCTAATACCAATGAAGAGAAAATGGATCTACTTTCCCAGAGATTTACTTTATTTCTTAGATAGAATTAACCCTTTTTTAGGGGTTTTAGAAAAAATTAATCCGAGCTCTTAAATGATTATTTCAATGAATTTATAGTTGTACTTCTTCCAAACAACATGAAATATTTTGGACACCAGTCATATAGGCATTTGAGCTACAAAATAAATCTAGAACTACGAAGTTGACCAAAAATTTTAAACTCTATATCAAGCGAGAGGATTAAACTTTGAACAAATTCTATGCATGTTTTTCATACATTATCAAGTACTCGTACAATTTGGGTGGACCTATTAGGTAAGAGAAGTAGATTTGGAATATCCTTGTTAGCTTACCTTATCATTTTCAAGCCAATGTTACTTTGCTTAATTACATGTAAAAGCCTTGTGAACTTACTGTTAAATGAATCACTTGGGCAAGTATTCGAACTGCATCACTTGTATCCAATATGTCAGCCATCCATTTTCGAGGACGGAAACAGCTTGGCTTTATAGACATCAAGGATAGTGGTCTTAGCGAAGATGTTTTTTACACAATTGTTAGAAATGATGACTCTAATTCGAATGAAGAGAAAATTTATCTACTTTCCCAGAGATTTACTAAATTTCTTAGATAGAATTAACCCTTTTTTAAGGGGTTTTAGAAAAAAATAATCCGAGCTCTAAAATGATTATTTCAATGAATTTATAGTTGTACTTCTTCCAAACAACATGAAATATTTTGGAGACCAGTCATTTAGGCATTTGAGCTACAAAATAAATATAGAACTACGAAGTTGACCAAAAATTTTAAACTCTATATCAAGCAAGAGGTTGAAACTTTGAACAAATTTAACGCATGTTTTTCAAACATTATCAACTACTCGTATAATTTGGGTGGACCTACTAGGAAAGAGAAGTAGATTGAGAAAATCCATGCTAGCTTACCTTATCATTTTCAAGCCAAAGTTACCTTGCTTAAATACATGTAAAAGCCTTGTGAACTTACTGTTAAATGAATCACTTGGCAAGTATTCGAACTGCACCAGTTGTATCCAATATGTCAGCCATCCATTTTCGAGGACGGAAAGAGCTTGGCTTTAAAGACATCAAGGATAGTGGTCTTAGCGAAGATGTTTTTGACACAATTGTTATAAATTATGACTCTGATTCGAATGAAGAGAAAATTTATCTACTTTTCGAGAGATTTACTAAATTTCTTAGATAGAATTAACCCTTTTTTAGGGGTTTTAGAAAAGAAAAATCCGAGCTCTAAAATGATTATTTCAATGAATTTATAGTTGTACTTCTTCCAAACAACATGAAATATTTTGGAGACCAGTCATATAGGCATTTTAGCTACAAAATAAATCTAGAACTACGAAGTTGACCAAATACTTTAAATTCTATATCAAGCAAGAGGATGAAACTTTGAACAAATTTTACGCTTGTTTTCCAAACATTACCAACTACTCATATAATTTGGGTGGACCTATTAGGAAAGAGACGTAGATTGAGAAAATCCTTGCTAGCTTACCTTATCATTTTCAAGCCAAAGTTACCTTGCTTAAATACATGTAAAAGCCTTGTGAACTTGCTGTTAAATGAATCAATTGGCAAGTATTCGAACTGCATCACTTGTAACCAATATGTTAGCCATCCATTTTCGAGGACGGAAAGAGCTTGGCTTTATAGACATCAAGGATAGTGGTCTTAGCGAAGATGTTTTTGACACAATTGTTAGAAATTATGACTCTGATTCGAATGAAGAGAAAATTTATCTACTTCCCGAGAGATTTACTAAATTTCTTAGATAGAATTAACCCTTTTTTATAGGTTTTAGAAAAAAAAAATCCGAGCTCTAAAATGATTATTTAAATGAATTTATAGTTGTACTTCTTCCAAACAACATGAAATATTTTGGAGACCAGTCATGTATGCATTTGAGCTACAAAATAAATCTAGAACTACGAAGTTGACCAAATATTTTAAACTCTATAGCAAGCAAGAGGATGAAACTTTGAACAAATTTTACGCTTGTTTTTCAAACATTACCAACTACTCATATAATTTGGGTGGACCTATTAGGAAAGAGAAGTAGATTGAGAAAATCCTTGCTAGCTTACCTTATCATTTTCAAGCCAAAGTTACCTTGCTTAAATACCTGTAAAAGCCTTGTTAACTTACTGTTAAATGAATCACTTGGCAAGTATTCGAACTGCATCACTTGTATCCAATATGTCACCCATCCACTTTCGAGGACAGAAAGAACTTGGCTTTATAGACATCAAGGATAGTGGTCTCAGCGAAGGTGTTTTTGACAAAATTGTTAGAAATGATGACTCTAATAATAATGAAGAGAAAATGGATCTACTTTCCCAGAGATTTACTAAATTTCTTAGATAGAATTAACCCCTTTTTAAGGGGTTTTAGAAAAAAATAATCCGAGCTCTAAAATGATTATTTCAATGAATTTATAGTTGTACTTTTTCCAAACAACATGAAATATTTTGGAGACCAGTCATATAGGCATTTTAGCTACAAAATAAATCTAGAACTACGAAGTTGACCAAATATTTTAAACTCTATATCAAGCGAGAGGATTAAACTTTGAACAAATTCTATGCATGTTTTTCATACATTATCAACTACTCGTACAATTTGGGTGGACCTATTAGGTAAGAGAAGTAGATTTGGAATATCCTTGCTAGCTTACCTTATCATTTTCAAGCCAATGTTACTTTGCTTAATTACATGTAAAAGCCTTGTGAACTTACTATTAAATGAATCACTTGGGCAAGTATTCGAACTGCATCACTTGTATCCAATATGTCAGCCATCCATTTTCGAGGACGGAAAAAGCTTGGCTTTATAAACATCAAGGATAGTGGTCTTAGCGAAGATGTTTTTTACACAATTGTTAGAAATGATGACTCTAATTCGAATGAAGAGAAAATTTATCTACTTTCCCAGAGATTTACTAAATTTCTTAGATAGAATTAACCCCTTTTTAAGGGGTTTTAGAAAAAAATAATCCGAGCTCTAAAATGATTATTTCAATGAATTTATAGTTGTACTTTTTCCAAACAACATGAAATATTTTGGAGACCAGTCATTTAGGCATTTGAGCTACAAAATAAATATAGAACTACGAAGTTGACCAAAAATTTTAAACTCTATATCAAGCAAGAGGTTGAAACTTTGAACAAATTTAACGCATGTTTTTCAAACATTATCAACTACTCGTATAATTTGGGTGGACCTACTAGGAAAGAGAAGTAGATTGAGAAAATCCATGCTAGCTTACCTTATCATTTTCAAGCCAAAGTTACCTTGCTTAAATACATGTAAAAGCCTTGTGAACTTACTGTTAAATGAATCACTTGGCAAGTATTCGAACTGCATCACTTGTATCCAATATGTCAGCCATCCATTTTCGAGGATGGAAAGAGCTTGGCTTTAAAGACATCAAGGATAGTGGTCTTAGCGAAGATGTTTTTGACACAATTGTTATAAATTATGACTCTGATTCGAATGAAGAGAAAATTTATCTACTTTTCGAGAGATTTACTAAATTTCTTAGATAGAATTAACCCTTTTTTAGGGGTTTTAGAAAAGAAAAATCCGAGCTCTAAAATGATTATTTCAATGAATTTATAGTTGTACGTCTTCCAAACAACATGAAATATTTTGGAGACCAGTCATATAGGCATTTTAGCTACAAAATAAATCTAGAACTACGAAGTTGACCAAATATTTTAAACTCTATATCAAGCAAGAGGATGAAACTTTGAACAAATTTTACGCTTGTTTTCCAAACATTACCAACTACTCATATAATTTGGGTGGACCTATTAGGAAAGAGAAGTAGATTGAGAAAATCCTTGCTAGCTTATCTTTTCATTTTCAAGCCAAAGTTACCTTGCTTAAATACATGTAAAAGCCTTGTGAACTTGCTGTTAAATGAATCAATTGGCAAGTATTCGAACTCCATCACTTGTATCCAATATGTCAGCCATCCACTTTCGAGGATAGAAAGAACTTGGCTTTATAGACATCAAGGATAGTGGTCTGAGCGAAGGTGTTTTTGACACAATTGTTAGAAATGATGACTCTAATAATAATGAAGAGAAAATGGATCTACTTTCCCAGAGATTTACTTTATTTCTTAGATAGAATTAACCCTTTTTTAGGGGTTTTAGAAAAAAATAATCCGATATCTAAAATAATTATTTCAATAAATTTACAGTTGTACTTAATCCAAACAACACGTAATATTTTAGAGACCACTCATATCGACATTTGAGGTACAAATTAAATCTAGAACTACGAAGTTGACCAAAAATTTTAAACTCTATATCAAGCGAGAGGATTAAACTTTGAACAAATTCTATGCATGTTTTTCATACATTATCAACTACTCGTACAATTTGGGTGGACCTATTAGGTAAGAGAAGTAGATTTGGAATATCCTTGCTAGCTTACCTTATCATTTTCAAGCCAATGTTACTTTGCTTAATTACATGTAAAAGCCTTGTGAACTTACTGTTAAATGAATCACTTGGGCAAGTATTCGAACTGCATCACTTGTATCCAATATGTCAACCATCCATTTTCGAGGACGGAAAGAGCTTGGCTTTAAAGACGTCGAGGATAGTGGTCTTAGCGAAGATGTTTTTGACACAATTTTTAGAAATGATGACTCTAATACCAATGACGCGAAAATGGATCTACTTTCCCAGAGATTTACTATATTTCTTAGATAGAATTAACCCTTTCTTAGGGGTTTTACAAAAAAATAATCCGAACTCTTAAATGATTATTTCAATGAATTTATAGTTGTACTTCTTCCAAACAACATGAAATATTTTGGACACCAGTCATATAGGCATTTGAGCTACAAAATAAATCTAGAACTACGAAGTTGACCAAAAATTTTAAACTCTATATCAAGCAAGAGGATGAAACTTTGAACAAATTCTATGCATGTTTTTCATACATTATCAACTTCTCGTACAATTTGGGTGGACCTATTAGGTAAGAGAAGTAGATTTGGAATATCCTTGCTAGCTTACCTTATCATTTTCAAGCCAATGTTACTTTGCTTAATTACATGTAAAAGCCTTGTGAACTTACTGTTAAATGAATCACTTGGGCAAGTATTCGAACTGCATCACTTGTATCCAATATGTCAGCCATCCATTTTCGAGGACGGAAAGAGCTTGGCTTTAAAGACGTCGAGGATAGTGGTCTTAGCGAAGATGTTTTTGACACAATTTTTAGAAATGATGACTCTAATACCAATGACGCGAAAATGGATCTACTTTCCCAGAGATTTACTAAATTTCTTAGATAGAATTAACCCTTTTTTAGGGGTTTTAGAAAAAAATAATCCGATCTCTAAAATGATTATTTCAATGAATTTACAGTTGTACTTAATCCAAACAACACATAATATTTTAGAGACCACTCATATCGACATTTGAGCTACAAATTAAATCTAGAATTACGAAGTTGACCAAAAATTTTGAACTCTATATCATCCAAGAGGATGAAACTTTGAACAAATTCTATGCATGTTTTTCAAACATTATCAACTGCTCGTATAATTTGGGTGGACCTATTAGGAAAGAGAAGTATATTGAGAAAATCCTTGCTAGCTGCCCTTATCATTTTCCAATCAAAGTTACCTTTCTTAAATATATGTAAAAGTCATGTGAAGTTATTGTTAAATGAATCACTTGGGCAAGTATTCGAACTACATCACTTGTATCCATTATGTCAGCCATCCACTTTCAAGGACGGAAAGAACTTGGCTTTATAGACATCAAGGATAGTGGTCTTAGCAAAGGTGTTTTGTACACAATTGTTAGAAATGATGACTCTAATACCAATGAAGAGAAAATGGATCTACTTTCCAAGAGATTTACTACATTTCTTAGATAGAATTATCCCTTTTTTAGGAGTTTTAGAAAAAAATAATCCGAGGTCTAAAATGATTATTTCAATGAATTTATAGTGGTACTTCTTCCAAACAACATGAAATATTTTGGAGACCAGTCATATAGGCATTTGAGCTATAGAATAAATCTAGAACTACGAAGTTGACCAAAAATTTTAAACTCTATATCAAGCAAGAGGATGAAATTTTGAACAAATTTTACGCATGTTTTTCAAACATTATCAACTACTCGAATAATTTGGGTGGACCTATTAGGAAAGAGAAGTAAATTGAGAAAATCCTTGCTAGCTTACCTTATCATTTTCAAGCCAAAGTTACCTTGCTTAAATACATGTAAAAGCCTTGTGAACTTGCTGTTAAATGAATCACTTGGCAAGTATTCGAACTGCATCACTTGTATCCAATATGTCACCCATCCACTTTCGAGGACAAAAAGAACTTGGCTTTATAGACATCAAGGATAGTGGTCTCAGCAAAGGTGTTTTTGACACAATTGTTAGAAATGATGACTCTAATACCAATGAAGAGAAAATGGATCTACTTTCCCAGAGATTTACTATATTTCTTAGATAGAATTAACCCTTTTTTAGGGGTTTTAGAAAAAAATAATGAAGCTCTTAAATGATTATTGCTTTGAATTTATAGTTGTACTTCTTCCAAACAACATAAAATATTTTGGAGACCAGTCATATAGGCATTTGAGCTACAAAATAAATCTAGAACTACGAAGTTGACCAAAAATTTTAAACTCTATATCAAGCAAGAGGATGAAACTTTGAAAAAATTTTATGCATGTTTTTCATACATTATAAACTACTCGTACAATTTGGGTGGACCTATTAGGTAAGAGAAGTAGATTTGGAATATCCTTGCTAGCTTTCCTTATCATTTTCAAGCCAATGTTACTTTGCTTAATTACATGTAAAAGCCTTGTGAACTTACTGTTAAATGAATCACTTGGGCAAGTATTTGAACTGCATCACTTGTATTCAATATGTCAGCCATCCATTTTCGAGGACGGAAAGAGCTTGGCTTTATAGACATCAAGGATAGTGCTCTTAGCGAAGATGTTTTTGACACAATAGTTAGAATTGATGACCCCAATTCAAATGAAGAGAAAATTTATCTACTTTCCTAGAGATTTATTAACTTTCTTAAATAGAATTAACCGTTTTTAGGGGTTTTAGAAAAAAATAATCCGAGCTCTAAAATGATTATTTCAATGAATTTACAGTTGTACTTCATCCAAACAACACGAAATATTTTAGAGACCACTCATATCGGCATTTGAGCTACAAAATAAATCTAGAACTACGAAGTTGACCAAAATGTTTGAACTCTATATCAAGAAAGAGGATGAAACTTTGAACAAATTCTATGCATGTTTTTCAAACATTATCAACTGCTCGAATAATTTGGGTGGACCTATTAGGTAAGAGAATTAGATTGAGAAAACCCTTGCTAGCTATCGTTATCGTTTTCAAGCAGAAGTTACCTTGCTTAAATATATGTAAAAGCCTTGTGAAGTTACTGTTAAATGAATCACTTGGGCAAGTATTCGACCTGCATCACTTGTATCCATTATGTCAGCCATCCACATTCGAGGACGGAAAGAACTTGGCTTTATAGACATCAAGGATAGTGGCCTTAGCAAAGGTGTTTTGTACACAATTGTTAGAAATGATGACTCTAATACCAATGAAGAGAAAATGGATCTACTTTCCAAGAGATTTACTACATTTCTTAGATAGAATTATCCTTTTTTTAGGGGTTTAAGAAAAAAATAATCCGAGCTCTAAAATGATTATTTCAATGAATTTAAAGTTGTACTTCTTCCAAACAACATGAAATATTTTGGAGACCAGTCATATAGGCATTTGAGCTACAAAATAAATCTAGAACTACGAAGTTGACCAAAAATTTTGAACTCTATATCAAGCAAGAGGATGAAACTTTGAACAAATTCTATGCATGTTTTTCATACATTATCAACTACTCGTTCAATTTGGGTGGACCTTTTAGGTAAGAGAAGTAGATTGAGAAAATCCTTGCTTGCTTACCTTATCATTTTCCAGCCAAAGTAACATTTCATAAATACATGTAAAAGCCTTGGGAAATTACTGTTAAATGAATCACTTGGGCAAGTATTCGAATTGCATCACTTGTATCCAATATGTCATCCATCCACTTTCGAGGACGAAAAGAACTTGGCTTTATAGACATCAGGGATAGTGGCCTTAGCAAAGGTGTTTTGTACACAATTGTTAGAAATGATGACTCTAATACCAATGAAGAGAAAATGGATCTACTTTCCCAGAGATTTACTATATTTCTTAGATAGAATTAACCCTTTTTTAGGGGTTTTAGAAAAAAATAATCCGAGCTCTTAAATGATTATTTCAATGAATTTATAGTTGTACTTCTTCCAAAACAACATGAAATATTTTGGAGGCCAGTCATATAGACATTTGAGCTACAAAATAAATCTCGAACTACGAAGTTGACCAAAAATTTTGAACTCTATATCAAACAAGAGGATGAAACTTTGAACTAATTTTACGCATGTTTTTCAAACATTATCAACTACTCGAATAATTTGGGTGGACCTATTAGGAAAGAGAAGTAGATTGAGAAAATCCTTGCTAGCTTAGCTTATCATTTTCCAGCCAAAGTTACCTTTGTTAAATACATGTAAAAGCCTTGTGTACTTACTGTTAAATGAATCGCTTGGGCAACTATTCGAACTTCATAACTTGTATAAAATATGTCAGCCATTCACTTTCAAGGACGGAAAGAACTTGGCTTTATAGACATCAAGGATAGTGGTCTTAACGAAGGTGTTTTTGACACAATTGTTAGAAATGATGACTCTAATAACAATGAAGAGAAAATGGATCTACTTTCCTAGAGATTTACTATATTTCTTAGATAGAATTAACCCTTTTTTAGGGGTTTTAAAAAAAAATAATCCGATCTCTTAAATGATTATTTCAATGAATTTATAGTTGTACTTCTTCCAAACAACATGAAATATTTTGGAGACCAGTCATATAGGCATTTGCGCTACAAAATAAATCTAGAACTACGAAGTTGACCAAAAATTTTAAACTCTATATCAAGCAAGAGGATGAAATTTTGACCAAATTCTATGCATGTTTTTCAAACATTATCGACTATTCGTATAATTGGGGTGGACCTATTAGGAAAGAGAAGTAGATTGAGAAAATCCTTGCTTGCTTACCATATCATTTTCCAGCCAAAGTTACCTTTCTTAAATACATGTAAAAGCCTTGTGTACTTACTGTTAAATGAATCGCTTGGGCAAGTATTCGAACTGCATCACTTGTATCCCATATGTCAGCCATTCACTTTCAAGGACGGAAAGAACTTGGCTTTATAGACATCAAGGATAGTGGTCTTAGCGAAGGTGTTTTTGACACAATTGTTAGAAATGATGACTCTAATACCAATGAAGAGAAAATGGATCTACTTTCCGAGAGATTTACTACATTTCTTAGATAGAATTATCCCTTTTTAAGGGGTTTTAGAAAAAGATAATCTGAGCTCTTAAATGATTATTTCAATGAATTTATAGTTGTACTTCTTCCAAACAACATGAAATATTTTGGAGACCAGTCATATAGGCATTTGAGCTACAAAATTAATCTAGAACTACGAAGTTAACCAAAAATTTTAAACTCTATATCAAACAAGAGGATGAAACTTTGAACAAATTTTACGCATGTTTTTCAAACATTATCAACTACTGGAATAATTTGGGTGGACCTATTAGGAAAGAGAAGTAGATTGAGAAAATCCTTGCTAGCTTACCTTATCATTTTCAATCCAAACTTACCTTGCTTAAATACATGTAAAAGCCTTGTGAACTTCCTGTTAAATAAATCACTTGGCAAGTATTCGAACTGCATCACTTGTATCCAATATGTCAGCCATCCATTTTCGAGGATGGAAAGAGCTTGGCTTTATAGACATCAAGGATAGTGGTCTCAACGAAGGTGTTTTTGACACAATTGTTAGAAATGATGACGCTAATACCAATGAAGAGAAAATGGATCTACTTTCCCAGAGATTTACTATATTTCTTAGATAGAATTAACCCTTTTTTAGGGGTTTTAGAAAAAAATAATCCGAGCTCTTAAATGATTATTTCAATGAATTTATAGTTGTACTTCTTCTAAACAACATGAAATATTTTGGAGACCAGTCATATAGGCATTTGAGCTACAAAATAAATCTAGAACTACGAAGTTGACCAAAAATTTTAAACTCTATATCAAGCAAGAGGATGAAATTTTGAACAAATTCTATGCATGTTTTTCATACATTATCAACTACTGGTACAATTTGGGTGGACCTATTAGGTAAGAGAAGTAGATTGAGAAAATCCTTGCTTGCTTACCATATCATTTTCCAGCCAAATGTACCTTTCTTAAATACATGTAAAAGCCTTGTGTACTTACTGTTAAATGAATCACTTGGGCAACTATTCCAACTGCATCACTTGTATCCAATATGTCAGCCATCCACTTTCGAGGACGAAAAGAGCTTGGGTTTATAGAGATCAAGGATAGTGCTCTTAGCGAAGGTGTTTTTGACACAATTGTTAGAAATGATGACTCTAATACCAATGAAGAGAAAATGGATCTACTTTCCCAGAGATTTACTACATTTCTTAGATAGAATTATCCCTTTTTAAGAGGTTTTAAAAAAAGATAATCCGAACTCTAAAATGATTATTTCAATGAATTTATAGTTGTACTTCTTCCAAACAACAACAAATTTTTTGGAGACCACTCATATAAGCATTTGAGCTACAAAATAAATCTAGAACTACGAAGTTGACAAAACATTTTGAACTCTATATCAAGCAAGAGGATGAAACTTTGAACAAATTTTATGCATGTTTTTCAAACATTATCAACTACTCGTATAATTTTGGTGGAACTATTAGGAAAGAGAAGTAGATTGAGAAAATCCTTGCTAGCTTACCTTATCATTTTCAAGCCAGAGTTACCTTGCTTAAATACATGTAAAAGCCTTGTGAACTTGCTGTTAAATGAATCACTTGGAAAGTATTCGAACTGCATCACTTGTATCCAATATGTCATCCATCCACTTTCGAGGACGGAAAGAACTTGGCTTTATAGACATCAAGGATAGTGGTCTTAGCCAAGATGTTTTTGACACAATTGTTAGAAATGATAACTACAATACCAATGAAGAGAAAATGGATCTACTTTCCTAGATATTTACTAAATTTCTTAGATAGAATTAACCCTTTTTTAGGGGTTTTAGAAAAAAATAATCCGAGCTCTTAAATGATTATTTCAATGAATTTATAGTTGTACTTCTTCCAAACAACATGAAATATTTTGGAGACTAGTCATATAGGCATTTGAGCTACAAAATAAATCTAGAACTACAAAGTTAACCAAAAATTTTAAACTCTATATCAAACAAGAGGATGAAACTTTGAACAAATTTTACGCATGTTTTTCAAACATTATCAACTACTCGAATAATTTGGGTGGACCTATTAGGAAAGAGAAGTAGATTGAGAAAATCCTTGCTAGCTTACCTTATCATTTTCAATCCAAACTTACCTTGCTTAAATACATGTAAAAGCCTTGTGAACTTGCTGTTAAATAAATCACTTGGCAAGTATTCGAACTGCATCACTTGTATCCAATATGTCAGCCATCCATTTTCGAGGACGGAAAGATCTTGGCTTTATAGACATCAAGGATAGTGGTCTTAGCGAAGGTGTTTTTGACACAATTGTTAGAAATGATGACTCTAATACCAATGAAGAGAAAATGGAGCTACTTTCCCAGAGATTTACTAAATTTCTTAGATAGAATTAACCTTTTTTTAGTGGTTTTAGAAAAAAATAATCCGAGCTCTAAAATGATTATTTCAATGAATTTATAGTTGTACTTCTTCCAAACAACATGAAATATTTTGGAAACCAGTCATATAGGCATTTGAGGTACAAAATAAATCTAGAACTACGAAGTTGACCAAAAATTTTGAACTCTATATCAAGCAAAAGAATGAAACTTTGAACAAATTCTATGCATGTTTTTCATACATTATAAACTACTCGTTCAATTTGGGTGGTCCTATTAGGTCAGAGAAGTAGATTGAGAAAATCCTTGCTAGCTTACCTTATCATTTTCAAGCCAGAGTTACCTTGCTTAAATACATGTAAAAGCCTTGTGAACTTGCTGTTAAATGAATCACTTGGCAAGTATTTGAACTGCATCACTTGTATCCAATATGCCAGCCATCCACTTTCGAGGACGGAAAGAGCTTGGCTTTATAGACATCAAGGATAGTGGTCTCAATGAAGGTGTTTTTGACACAATTGTTAGAAATGATGACGCTAATACCAATGAAGAGAAAATGGATCTACTTTCCCATAGATTTACTATATTTCTTAGATAGAATTAACCCTTTTTTAGGGGTTTTAGAAAAAAATAATCCGAGCTCTTAAATGATTATTTCAAGGAATTTATAGTTGTACTTCTTCCAAACAACATGAAATATTTTGGAGACCAGTCACATAGGCATTTGAGCTACAAAATAAATCTAGAACTACGAAGTTGAGCAAAAATTGTAAACTCTATATCAAGCAAGAGGATGAAATTTTGAACAAATTCTATGCATGTTTTTCATACATTATCAACTATTGGTACAATTTGGGTGGACCTATTAGGTAAGAGAAGTAGATTGAGAAAATCCTTGCTTGCTTACCATATCATTTTCCAGCCAAATGTACCTTTCTTAAATACATGTAAAAGCCTTGTGCACTTACTGTTAAATGAATCGCTTGGGCAATTATTCGAACTGCATCACTTGTATCCAATATGTCAGCCATCAACTTTCGAGGACGAAAAGAGCTTGGCTTTATAGACATCAAGGATAGTGGTCTTAGCGAAGGTGTTTTTGACACAATTGTTAGAAATGATGACTCTAATACCAATGAAGAGAAAATGGATCTACTTTCCCAAAGATTTACTACATTTCTTAGATAGAATTATCCCTTTTTAAGGGGTTTTAGAAAAAGATAATCCGAACTCTAAAATGATTATTTCAATGAATTTATAGTTGTACTTCTTCCAAACAACAAGAAATATTTTGGAGACCACTCATATAAGCATTTGAGCTACAAAATAAATCTAGAACTACGAAGTTGACAAAACATTTTGAACTCTATATCAAGCAAGAGGATGAAACTTTGAACAAATTTTATGCATGTTTTTCAAACATTATCAACTACTCGTATAATTTGGGTGGACCTATTAGGAAAGAGAAGTAGATTGAGAAAATCCTTGCTAGCTTACCTTATCATTTTCAAGCCAGAGTTACCTTGCTTAAATACATGTAAAAGCCTTGTGAACTTGCTGTTAAATGAATCACTTGGCAAGTATTCGAACTGCATCACTTGTATCCAATATGTCATCCATCAACTTTCGAGGACGGAAAGAACTTGGCTATATAGACATCAAGGATAGTGGTCTTAGCGAACGTGTTTTTGACACAATTGTTAGATATGATGACTCTAATACCAATGAAGAGAAAATGGATCTACTTTCCCATAGATTTACTATATTTCTTAGATAGAATTAACCCTTTTTTAGAGGTTTTAGAAAAAAATAATTCGAGCTCTAAAATGATTATTTCAATGAATTTATAGTTGTACTTCTTCCAAACAACATGAAATATTTTGGAGACCAGTCATATAGGCATTTGAGCTACAAAAAAAATCTTGAACTACAAAGTTGACCAAAAATTTTAAACTCTATATAAAGCAAGAGGTTGAAACTTTGACCAAATTCTATGCATGTTTTTCATACATTATCAACTACTCGTACAATTTGTGGGGACCTATTAGGTAAGAGAAGTAGATTGAGAAAATCCTTGCTTTCTTAGCTTATCATTTTCCAGCCAAAGTTACCTTTCTTAAATACATGTAAAAGCCTTGTGAACTTATTGTTAAATGAATCACTTGGCAAATATTCGAACTACATCACTTGTATCCAATATGTGAGCCATCCATTTTCGAGGACGGAAAGAGCTTGGCTTTATGGACATCATGGATAGTGGTCTTAGCGAAGATGTTTTTGACACAATTGTTAGAAATTATGACTCTAATTCGAATGAAGAAAAAATTTATCTACTTTCCTAGAGATTTACTAAATTTCTTAGATAGAATTAACCCTTTTTTAGGGGTTTTAGAAAAAAATAATCCGAGCTCTAAAATGATTATTTCAATGAATTTATAGTTTTACTTCTTCCAAACAACATGAAATATTTTGGAGACCAGTCATATAGGCATTTTAGGTACAAAACAAATCTAGAACTACGAAGTTGACCAAATATTTTAAACTCTATATCAAGCAAGAGGATGAAACTTTGAACAAATTTTACGCTTGTTTTCCAAACATTACCAACTACTCATATAATTTGGGTGGACCTATTAGGAAAGGGAAGTAGATTGAGAAAATCCTTGCTAGCTTAACTTATCATTTTCAAGCCAAAGTTACCTTGCTTAAATACATGTAAAAGCCTTGTGAACTTACTGTTAAATGAATCAATTGGCAAGTATTCGAACTCCATCACTTGTATCCAATATGTCAGCCATCCACTTTCGAGGATAGAAAGAACTTGGCTTTATAGACATCAAGGATAGTGGTCTGAGCGAAGGTCTTTTTGACACAATTGTTAGAAATGATGACTCTAATAATAATGAAGAGAAAATGGATCCACTTTCCCAGAGATTTACTATATTTCTTAGATAGAATTAACCCTTTTTTAGGGGTTTTAGAAAAAAATAATCCGATCTCTAAAATAATTATTTCAATAAATTTACAGTTGTACTTAATCCAAACAACACGTAATATTTTAGAGACCACTCATATCGACATTTGAGGTACAAATTAAATCTAGAACTACGAAGTTGACCAAAAATTTTGAACTCTATATCAAGCAAGAGGATGAAACTTTGAACAAATTTTATGCATGTTTTTCAAACATTATCAACTACTCGTATAATTTACGTGGACCTATTAGGAAAGAGAAGTAGATTGAGAAAATCCTTGCTAGCTTACCTTATCATTTTCAAGCCAGAGGTACCTTGCTTAAATACATGTAAAAGCCTTGTGAACTTGCTGTTAAATGAATCACTTGGCAAGTATTCGAACTGCATCACTTGTATCCAATATGTCATCCATCCACTTTCGAGGACGGAAAGAACTTGGCTTTATAGACATCAAGGATAGTTGTCTTAGCGAACGTGTTTTTGACATAATTGTTAGATATGATGACTCTAATACCAATGAAGAGAAAATGGATCTACTTTCCCATAGATTTACTATATTTCTTAGATAGAATTAACCCTTTTTAGGGGTTTTAGAAAAAAATAATCCATGCTCTTAAATGATTCTTTCAATGAATTTATAGTTGTACTACTTCCAAACAACATGAAATATTTAGGAGACCAGTCATATAGGCATTTGAGCTACAAAATAAATCTAGAACTACGAAGTTGACCAAAACTTTTAAACTCTATATCAAGCAAGAGGATGAAACTTTGAACAAATTTTACGCATGTTTTTCAAACATTATCAACTACTCGAATAATTTGAGTGGACCTATTAGGAAAGAGAAGTAGATTGAGAAAATCCTTGCTAGCTTACCATATCATTTTCAAGCCAAAGTTACCTTGCTTAAATACATGTAAAAGCCTTGTGAACTTGCTGTTAAATGAATCACTTGGCAAGTATTGGAACTGCATCACTTGTATCAAATATGTCACCCATCCACTTTCGAGGACAGAAAGAACTTGGCTTTATAGACATTAAGGATAGTGGTCTCAACGAAGGTGTTTTTGACACAATTGTTAGAAATGATGACTCTAATACCAATGAAGAGAAAATGGATCTAATTTCCCAGAGATTTACTATATTTCTTAGATAGAATTAACCCTTTCTTAGGGGTTTTACAAAAAAATAATCCGAGCTCTTAAATGATTATTTCAATGAATTTATAGTTGTACTTCTTCCAAACAACATGAAATATTTTGGAGACCAGTCATATAGGCATTTGAGCTACAAAATAAATCTAGAACTAGGAAGTTGACCAAAAATTTTAAACTCTATATCAAGCAAGAGGATGAAACTTTGAAAACATTTTATGCATGTTTTTCATACATTATAAACTACTCGTACAATTTGGGTGGACCTATTAGGTAAGAGAAGTAGATTTGGAATATCCTTGCTAGCTTTCCTTATCATTTTCAAGCCAATGTTACTTTGCTTAATTACATGTAAATGCCTTGTGAACTTACTGTTAAATGAATTACTTGGGCAAGTATTTGAACTGCATCACTTGTATCCAATATGTCAGCCATCCATTTTCAAGGACGGAAAGAGCTTGGCTTTATAGACGTCGAGGATAGTGTACTTAGCGAAGATGTTTTTGACACAATAGTTAGAATTGATGACCCTAATTCAAATGAAGAGAAAATTTATCTACTTTCCTAGAGATTTATTAAATTTCTTAAATAGAATTAACCGTTTTTAGGGGTTTTAGAAAAAAATAATCCGAGCTCTAAAATGATTATTTCAATGAATTTACAGTTGTACTTCATCCAAACAACACGAAATATTTTAGAGACCACTCATATCGGCATTTGAGCTACAAATTAAATCTAGAACTACGAAGTTGACCAAAATTTTTGAACTCTATATCAAGCAAGAGGATGAAACTTTGAACAAATTCTATGCATGTTTTTCAAACATTATCAACTGCTCGAATAATTTGGGTGGACCTATTAGGTAAGAGAAGTAGATTGAGAAAACCCTTGCTAGCTATCCTTATCATTTTCAAGCAGAAGTTACCTTGCTTAAATATATGTAAAAGCCTTGTGAAGTTACTGTTAAATGAATCACTTGGGCAAGTATTCGAACTGCATCACTTGTATCCATTATGTCAGTCATCCAATTCGAGGACGGAAAGAACTTGGCTTTATAGACATCAAGGATAGTGGCCTTAGCAAAGGTGTTTTGTACACAATTGTTAGAAATGATGACTCTAATACCAATGAAGAGAAAATGGATCTACTTTCCGAGAGATTTACTACATTTCTTAGATAGAATTATCCTTTTTTTAGGGGTTTAAGAAAAAAATAATCCGAGCTCTAAAATGATTATTTCAATGAATTTAAAGTTGTACTTCTTCCAAACAACATGAAATATATTGGAGACGAGTCATATAGGCATTTGAGCTACAAAATAAATCTAGAACTACGAAGTTGACCAAAAATTTTGAACTCTATATCAAGCAAGAGGATGAAACTTTGAACAAATTCTATGCATGTTTTTCATACATTATCAACTACTCGTTCAATTTGGGTGGACCTTTTAGGTAAGAGAAGTAGATTGAGAAAATCCTTGCTTGCTTACCTTATCATTTTCCAGCCAAAGTAACATTTCATAAATACATGTAAAAGCCTTGGGAAATTACTGTTAAATGAATCACTTGGGCAAGTATTCGAATTGCATCACTTGTATCCAATATGTCATCCATCCACTTTCGAGGACGGAAAGAACTTGGCTTTATAGACATCAGGGATAGTGGCCTTAGCAAAGGTGTTTTGTACATAATTGTTAGAAATGATGACTCTAATACCAATGAAGAGAAAATGGATCTACTTTCCAAGAGATTTACTACATTTCTTAGATAGAATTATCCTTTTTTTAGGGGTTTAAGAAAAAAATAATCCGAGCTCTAAAATGATTATTTCAATGAATTTATAGTTGTACTTCTTCCAAACAACATGAAATATTTTGGAGACCAGTCATATAGGCATTTGAGCTACAAAATAAATATAGAACGACGAAGTTGACCAAAAATTTTGAACTCTACATCAAACAAGAGGATAAAACTTTGAACAAATTTTACGCATGTTTTTCAAACATTATCAACTACTCGAAAAATTTGGGTGGACCAATTAGGAAAGAGAAGTAGATTGAGAAAATCCTTGCTAACTTACCTTATCATTTTCCAGCCAAAGTTACCTTTGTTAAATACATGTAAAAGCCTTGTGTACTTACTGTTAAATGAATCGCTTGGGCAACTATTCGAACTGCATCACTTGTATAAAATATGTCAGCCATTCACTTTCAAGGACGGAAAGAACTTGGCTTTATAGACATCAAGGATAGTGGTCTCAACGAAGGTGTTTTTGACACAATTGTTAGAAATGATGACTCTAATACCAATGAAGAGAAAATGGATCTACTTTCCGAGAGATTTACTACATTTCTTAGATAGAATTATCCTTTTTTTAGGGGTTTAAGAAAAAAATAATCCGAGCTCTAAAATGATTATTTCAATGAATTTAAAGTTGTACTTCTTCCAAACAACATGAAATATATTGGAGACGAGTCATATAGGCATTTGAGCTACAAAATAAATCTAGAACTACGAAGTTGACCAAAAATTTTGAACTCTATATCAAGCAAGAGGATGAAACTTTGAACAAATTCTATGCATGTTTTTCATACATTATCAACTACTCGTTCAATTTGGGTGGACCTTTTAGGTAAGAGAAGTAGATTGAGAAAATCCTTGCTTGCTTACCTTATCATTTTCCAGCCAAAGTAACATTTCATAAATACATGTAAAAGCCTTGGGAAATTACTGTTAAATGAATCACTTGGGCAAGTATTCGAATTGCATCACTTGTATCCAATATGTCATCCATCCACTTTCGAGGACGGAAAGAACTTGGCTTTATAGACATCAGGGATAGTGGCCTTAGCAAAGGTGTTTTGTACATAATTGTTAGAAATGATGACTCTAATACCAATGAAGAGAAAATGGATCTACTTTCCAAGAGATTTACTACATTTCTTAGATAGAATTATCCTTTTTTTAGGGGTTTAAGAAAAAAATAATCCGAGCTCTAAAATGATTATTTCAATGAATTTATAGTTGTACTTCTTCCAAACAACATGAAATATTTTGGAGACCAGTCATATAGGCATTTGAGCTACAAAATAAATATAGAACGACGAAGTTGACCAAAAATTTTGAACTCTACATCAAACAAGAGGATAAAACTTTGAACAAATTTTACGCATGTTTTTCAAACATTATCAACTACTCGAAAAATTTGGGTGGACCAATTAGGAAAGAGAAGTAGATTGAGAAAATCCTTGCTAACTTACCTTATCATTTTCCAGCCAAAGTTACCTTTGTTAAATACATGTAAAAGCCTTGTGTACTTACTGTTAAATGAATCGCTTGGGCAACTATTCGAACTGCATCACTTGTATAAAATATGTCAGCCATTCACTTTCAAGGACGGAAAGAACTTGGCTTTATAGACATCAAGGATAGTGGTCTCAACGAAGGTGTTTTTGACACAATTGTTAGAAATGATGACTCTAATACTAATGAAGAGAAAATGGATCAACTTTCCCAGAGATTTACTATATTTCTTAGATAGAATTAACCCTTTTTAAGGGGTTTTAGAAAAAAATAATCCGAGCTCTTAAATGATTATTTCAATGAATTTATAGTTGTACTTCTTCCAAACAACATGAAATATTTTGGAGACCAGTCATATAGGCATTTGAGCTACAAAATAAATCTAGAACTACGAAGTTGACCAAAAATTTTAAACTCTATATCAAGCAAGAGGATGAAATTTTGAACAAATTCTATGCATGTTTTTCAAACATTATCGACTACTCGTATAATTTGGGTGGACCTATTAGGAAAGAGAAGTAGATTGAGAAAATCCTTGCTTGCTTACCATATCATTTTCCAGCCAAAGTTACCTTTCTTAAATACATGTAAAAGCCTTGTGTACTTACTGTTAAATGAATCACTTGGGCAACTATTCGAACTGCATCACTTGTATCCCATATGTCAGCCATTCACTTTCAAGGACGGAAAGAACTTGGCTTTATAGACATCAAGGATAGTGGTCTTAGTGAAGGTGTTTTTGACACAATTGTTAGAAATGATGACTCTAATACCAATGAAGAGTAAATGGATCTACTTTCCCAGAGATTTACTACATTTCTTAGATAGAATTATCCCTTTTTAAGGGGTTTTAGAAAAAGATAATCCGAACTCTAAAATGATTATTTCAATGAATTTATAGTTGTACTTCTTCCAAACAACAAGAAATATTTTGGAGACCACTCATATAAGCATTTGAGCTACAAAATAAATCTAGAACTACGAAGTTGACAAAACATTTTGAACTCTATATCAAGCAAGAGGATGAAACTTTGAACAAATTTTATGCATGTTTTTCAAACATTATCAACTACTCGTATAATTTGGGAGGACCTATTAGGAAAGAGAAGTAGATTGAGAAAATCCTTGCTAGCTTACCTTATCATTTTCAAGCCAGAGTTACCTTGCTTAAATACATGTAAAAGCCTTTTGAACTTGCTGTTAAATGAATCACTTGGCAAGTATTCGAACTGCATCACTTGTATCCAATATGTCATCCATCCACTTTCGAGGAGGGAAAGAACTTGGCTTTATAGACATCAAGGATAGTGGTCTTAGCGAACGTGTTTTTGACACAATTGTTAGATATGATGACTCTAATACCAATGAAGAGAAAATGGATCTACTTTCCCAGAGATTTACTATATTTCTTAGATAGAATTAACCCTTTTTTAGGGGTTTTAGAAAAAAATAATTCGAGCTCTAAAATAATTATTTCAATGAATTTATAGTTGTACTTCTTCCAAACAACATGAAATATTTTGGAGACCAGTCATATAGGCATTTGAGCTACAAAAAAATCTTGAACTACAAAGTTGACAAAAAAATTTAAACTCTATATAAAGCAAGAGGTTGAAACTTTGACCAAATTCTATGCATGTTTTTCATACATTATCAACTAATCGTACAATTTGGGGGGACCTATTAGGTAAGAGAAGTAGATTGAGAAAATCCTTGCTTGCTTACCTTATCATTTTCCAGCCAAAGTTACCTGTCTTAAATACATGTAAAAGCCTTGTGAACTTATTGTTAAATGAATCACTTGGCAAGTATTCGAACTACATCACTTGTATCCAATATGTCAGCCATTCACTTTCAAGGACGGAAAGAGCTTGGCTTTATAGACATCAAGGATAGTGGTCCTAGCGAAGATGTTTTTGACACAATTGTTAGAAATGATGACTCTAATACCAATGAAGAGAAAATGGATCTACTCTCCCACAGGTTTACTAAATTTCTTAGATAGAATTATCCCTTTTTTAGGGATTTTAGAAAAAAATAATCTGAGCTATAAAATGATTATTTCAATGAATTTATAGTTGTACTTCTTCCAAACAACATGAAATATTTTGGAGACCACTCATATAGGAATTTTAGCAACAAAATAAATCTAGAACTACGAAGTTGACCAGATATTTTGAACTCTATATCAAGCAAGAGGATGAAACTTTGAACAAATTCTATGCATGTTTTTCAAACATTATCAACTACTGGTATAATTTGGGTGGACCTATTAGGAAAGAGAAGTAGATTGAGAAATTTCTTGCTACCTTACCTTATCATTTTCAAGCGAAAGTTACTTTGCTTAATTACATGTTAAAGCCTTATGAACTGAATGTTAAATGAATCACTTGGCAAGTATTCGAACTGCATCACTTGTATCCAATATGTCAGCCATGCATCCATTTTCGAGGACGGAAAGAGCTTGGCTTTATAGACATCAAGGATAGTGGTCCTAGCGAAGATGTTTTTGACACAATTGTTAGAAATGATGACTCTAATACCAATGAAGAGAAAATGGATCTACTCCCCCACAGATTTACTAAATTTCTTTGATAGAATTATCCCTTTTTTAGGGGTTTTAGAAAAAAATAATCCGAGCTCTAAAAGAATTAATTCAATGACATTATAGTTGTACTTCTTCCAAACAACATGAAATATTTTGGAGACCACTCATATAGGCATTTGACCTACAAAATAAATCTAGAACTACGGAGTTGACAAAACATTTTGAACTCTATATCAATAAAGAGGATGAAACTTTGAACAAATTTTATGCATATGTTTCAAACATTATCAACTACTCGTATAATTTGGGTGGACCTATTAGGAAAGAGAAGTAGATTGAGAAAATCCTTGCTAGCTTACCTTATCATTTTCAAGCCAAAGTTACCTTGCATAAATACATGTAAAAGCCTTGTGAACTTGCTGTTAAATGAATCACTTGGCAAGTATTCAAACTCCATCACTAGTATCCAATATGTCAGCCATCCACTTTCGAGGATGGAAAGAGCTTGGCTTTATAGACATCAAATACAGTGGTCTTAGCAAAGATGTTTTTGACACAATTGTTAGAAATGTTGACTCTAATTCGAATGAAGAGAAGATTTATCTACTTTCCTAGAGATTTACTAAATTTCTTAGATAGAATTAACCCTTTTTCAGGTGTTTTAGAAAAAAATAATGCGAGCTCTAAAATAATTATTTCAATGAATTTACAGTTGTATTTAATCCAAACAACACGTAATATTTTAGAGACCACTCATATCAGCATTTGAGCTACAAATTAAATCTAGAACTACGAAGTTGACCAAAACTTTTGAACTCTGTATCAAGCAAGAGGATGAAACTTTGAAAAAATTCTATGCATGTTTTTCAAACATTATCAACTGTTCGTATAATTTGGGTGGACCTAATAGGAAAGAGAAGTATATTGAGAAAATCCTTGCTAGGTGCCCTTATCATTTTCCAGCCAAAGTTACCTTTCTTAAATATATGTAAAAGTCATGTGAAGTTACTTTTAAATGAATGATTTGGGATAGTATTCGAAATGTATCACTTGTTTCCAATATGTCAGCCATCCACTTTCGAGGACGGAAAGAGCTTAGATTTATACACATCAAGGATAGTGGTCTTAGCCAAGATGTTTTTGACACAATTGTTAGAAATGATAACTACAACACCAATGAAGAGAAAATGGATCTACTTTCCTAGATATTTACTAAATTTCTTAGATAGAATTAACCCTTTTTTAGGGGTTTTAGAAAAAAATAATCCGAGCTCTTAAATGATTATTTCAATGAATTTATAGTTGTACTTCTTCCAAACAACATGAAATATTTTGGAGACCAGTCATATAGGCATTTGAGCTACAAAATAAATCTAGAACTAGTTGACCAAAAATTTTAAACTCTATATCAAACAAGAGGATGAAACTTTGAATAAATTTTACGCATGTTTTTCAAACATTATCAACTACTCGAATAATTTGGGTGGACCTATTAGGAAAGAGAAGTAGATTGAGAAAATCCTTGCTAGCTTACCTTATCATTTTCAAGCCAAAGTTACCTTGCTTAAATACATGTAAAATCATTGTGAACTTGTTGTTAAATGAATCACTTGGCAAGTATTCTAACTGCATCACTTGTATCCACTATGTCAGCTATCCATTTTCGAGGACGGAAAGAACTTGCCTCTATAGACAACAAGAATAGTGGTCTCAACGAAGGTGTTTTTGACACAATTTTTAGAAATGATGACTCTAATACCAATGAAGAGAAAATGGATCTACTTTCCCAAAGATTTACTATATTTCTTAGATAGAATTAACCCTTTTTTAGGGGTTTTAGAAAAAAATAATCCGAGCTCTTAAATGATTATTTCAATGAATTTATAGTTGTACTTCTTCCAAACAACATGAAATATTTTGGAGACAAGTCATATAGGCATTTGAGCTACAAAATAAATCTAGAACTACGAAGTTGACCAAAAATTTTAAACTCTATATCAAGCAAGAGGATGAAATTTTGAACAAATTCTATGCATGTTTTTCATACATTATCAACTACTCGTACAATTTGGGTGGACCTATTAGGTAAGAGAAGTAGATTGAGAAAATCCTTACTTGCTTACCATATCATTTTCCAGCCAAATTTACCTTTCTTAAATACATGTAAAAGCCTTGTGAACTTACTGTTAAATGAATCACTTGGGCAAGTATTCGAACTGCATCACTTGTATCCAATTTGTCAGCCATCCACTTTCGAGGACGGAAATAACTTGGTTTTATAGACATCAAGGATAGTGGTCTTAGCGAAGGTGTTTTTGACACAATTGTTAGAAATGATGATTCTAATACCAATGAAGAGAGAATGGAGCTACTTTCCCAGAGATTTACTAAATTTCTTAGATAGAATTAACCCTTTTTTAGTGGTTTTAGAAAAAAATAATCCAAGCTCTAAAATGATTATTTCAATGAATTTATAGTTGTACTTCTTCCAAACAACAAGAAATATTTTGGAGACCACTCATATAAGCATTTGAGCTACAAAATAAATCTACAACTACGGAGTTGACAAAACATTTTGAACTCTATATCAAGCAAGAGGATGAAACTTTTAACAAATATTTTGCATGATTTTCAAACATTATCAACTACTCGTATAATTTGGGTGGACCTATTAGGAAAGAGAAGTAGATTGAGAAAATCCTTGCTTGCTTACCATATCATTTTCCAGCCAAAGTTACCTTTTCTTAAATACATGTAAAAGCCTTGTGTACTTACTGTTAAATGAATCGCTTGGGCAACTATTCGAACTGCATCACTTGTATCCCATATGTCAGCCATTCACTTTCAAGGACGGAAAGAACTTGGCTTTATATACATCAAGGATAGTGGTCTTAGCGTAGATGTTTTTGACACAATTGTTAGAAATGATGACTCTAATACCAATGAAGAGAAAATGGATCTACTTTCCGAGAGATTTACTACATTTCTTAGATAGAATTATCCCTTTTTTAGGGGTTTTAGAAAAACATAATCCGACCTCTAAATTGATTATTTCAATGAATTTGTAGTTGTACTTCATCCAAACGACAAGAAATATTTTGGAGACCACTCATATAAGCATTTGAGCTACAAAATAAATCTACAACTACGAAGTTGACAAAACATTTTGAACTCTATATCAAGCAAGAGGATGAAACTTTGAACAACTTTTTTGCATGTTTTTCAAACATTATCAACTACTCGTATAATTTGGGTGGACCTATTAGGAAAGAGAAGTAGATTGAGCAAATCTTTGCTTGCTTACCATATCATTTTCCACCCAAAGTTACCTTTCTTAAATACATGTAAAAGCCTTGTGAAATTACTGTTAAATGAATCACTTCGACAAGTATTCGAACTGCATCACTTGTATCCAATATGTCAGCCATCCACTTTCGAGGACGGAAAGAACTTGGCTTTATAGACATCAAGGATAGTGGTCTTAGCGAAGGTGTTTTTGACACAATTGTTAGAAATGATGACTCTAATACTAAAGAAGAGAAAATGGATCTACTTTCCCAAAGATTTACTACATTTCTTAGATAGAATTATCCCTTTTTAAGGGGTTTTAGAAAAAGATAATCCGAACTCTAAAATGATTATTTCAATGAATTTATAGTTATACTTCTTCCAAACAACAAGAAATATTTCGGAGACCATTCATATAAGCATTTGAGCTACAAAATAAATCTAGAACTACGAAGTTAACAAAACATTTTGAACTCTATATCAAGCAAGAGCATGAAACTTTGAACAAATTCTATACATGTTTTTCATACATTATCAACTACTCGTACAATTTGGGTGGACCTATTAGGTAAGAGAAGTAGATTGAGAAAATCCTTGCTTGCTTACCATATCATTTTCCAGCCAAAGTTACCTTTCTTAAATACATGTAAAAGCCTTGTGTACTTACTGTTAAATGAATCGCTTGGGCAACTATTCGAACTGCATCACTTGTATCCCATATGTCAGCCATTCACTTTCAAGGACGGAAAGAACTTGGCTTTATATACATCAAGGATAGTGGTCTTAGCGTAGATGTTTTTGACACAATTGTTAGAAATGATGACTCTAATACCAATGAAGAGAAAATGGATCTACTTTCCTAGAGATTTACTACATTTCTTAGATAGAATTATCCCTTTTTTAGGGGTTTTAGAAAAACATAATCCGACCTCTAAATTGATTATTTCAATGAATTTATAGTTGTACTTCTTCCAAACAACAAGAAATATTTTGGAGACCACTCATATAAGCATTTGAGCTACAAAATAAATCTACAACTACGGAGTTGACAAAACATTTTGAACTCTATATCAAGCAAGAGGATGAAACTTTTAACAAATATTTTGCATGATTTTCAAACATTATCAACTACTCGTATAATTTGGGTGGACCTATTAGGAAAGAGAAGTAGATTGAGAAAATCCTTGCTTGCTTACCATATCATTTTCCAGCCAAAGTTACCTTTTCTTAAATACATGTAAAAGCCTTGTGTACTTACTGTTAAATGAATCGCTTGGGCAACTATTCGAACTGCATCACTTGTATCCCATATGTCAGCCATTCACTTTCAAGGACGGAAAGAACTTGGCTTTATATACATCAAGGATAGTGGTCTTAGCGTAGATGTTTTTGACACAATTGTTAGAAATGATGACTCTAATACCAATGAAGAGAAAATGGATCTACTTTCCGAGAGATTTACTACATTTCTTAGATAGAATTATCCCTTTTTTAGGGGTTTTAGAAAAACATAATCCGACCTCTAAATTGATTATTTCAATGAATTTGTAGTTGTACTTCATCCAAACGACAAGAAATATTTTGGAGACCAGTCATATAGGCATTTGAGCTACAAAATAAATCTAGAACTACGAAGTTGACAAAACATTTTGAACTCTATATCAAGCAAGAGGATGAAACTTTGAACAACTTTTTTGCATGTTTTTCAAACATTATCAACTACTCGTATAATTTGGGTGGACCTATTAGGAAAGAGAAGTAGATTGAGCAAATCTTTGCTTGCTTACCATATCATTTTCCACCCAAAGTTACCTTTCTTAAATACATGTAAAAGCCTTGTGAAATTACTGTTAAATGAATCACTTCGACAAGTATTCGAACTGCATCACTTGTATCCAATATGTCAGCCATCCACTTTCGAGGACGGAAAGAACTTGGCTTTATAGACATCAAGGATAGTGGTCTTAGCGAAGGTGTTTTTGACACAATTGTTAGAAATGATGACTCTAATACTAAAGAAGAGAAAATGGATCTACTTTCCCAAAGATTTACTACATTTCTTAGATAGAATTATCCCTTTTTAAGGGGTTTTAGAAAAAGATAATCCGAACTCTAAAATGATTATTTCAATGAATTTATAGTTATACTTCTTCCAAACAACAAGAAATATTTCGGAGACCATTCATATAAGCATTTGAGCTACAAAATAAATCTAGAACTACGAAGTTAACAAAACATTTTGAACTCTATATCAAGCAAGAGCATGAAACTTTGAACAAATTCTATACATGTTTTTCATACATTATCAACTACTCGTACAATTTGGGTGGACCTATTAGGTAAGAGAAGTAGATTGAGAAAATCCTTGCTTGCTTACCATATCATTTTCCAGCCAAAGTTACCTTTCTTAAATACATGTAAAAGCCTTGTGTACTTACTGTTAAATGAATCGCTTGGGCAACTATTCGAACTGCATCACTTGTATCCCATATGTCAGCCATTCACTTTCAAGGACGGAAAGAACTTGGCTTTATATACATCAAGGATAGTGGTCTTAGCGTAGATGTTTTTGACACAATTGTTAGAAATGATGACTCTAATACCAATGAAGAGAAAATGGATCTACTTTCCTAGAGATTTACTACATTTCTTAGATAGAATTATCCCTTTTTTAGGGGTTTTAGAAAAACATAATCCGACCTCTAAATTGATTATTTCAATGAATTTGTAGTTGTACTTCATCCAAACGACAAGAAATATTTTGGAGACCAGTCATATAGGCATTTGAGCTACAAAATAAATCTAGAACTACGAAGTTGACAAAACATTTTGAACTCTATATCAAGCAAGAGGATGAAACTTTGAACAAATTTTTTGCATGATTTTCAAACATTATTAACTACTCGTATAATTTGGGTGGACCTATTAGGAATGAGAAGTAGATTGAGAATATCCTTGCTAGCTTACCTTATCATTTTCATGCCAGAGTTACCTTGCTTAAATACATGTAAAAGCCTTGTGAACTTACTGTTAAATGAATCACTTCGACAAGTATTCGAACTCCATCACTTCTATCCAATATGTCAGCCATCCACTTTCGAGGACGGAAAGAACTTGGCTTTATAGACATCAAGGATAGTTGTCCTAGCGAACGTGTTTTTGACACAATTGTTAGAAATGATGACTCTAATACCAATGAAGAGAAAATGGATCTACTTTCCCAGAGATTTACTACATTTCATAGATAGAATTATCCCTTTTTAAGGGGTTTTAGAAAAAGATAATCCGAACTCTAAAATTATTATTTCAATGAATTTATAGTTGTACTTCTTCCAAACAACAAGAAATATTTTGGAGACCACTCATATAAGCATTTGAGCTACAAAATAAATCTAGAACTACGAAGTTAACAAAACTTTTTGAACTCTATATCAACCAAGAGCATGAAACTTTGAACAAATTCTATACATGTTTTTCATACATTATCAACTACTCGTACAATTTGGGTGGACCTATTAGGTAAGAGAAGTAGATTGAGAAAATCCTTGCTTGCTTACCATATCATTTTCCAGCCAAAGTTACCTTTCTTAAATACATGTAAAAGCCTTGTGTACTTACTGTTAAATGAATCGCTTGGGCAACTATTCGAACTGCATCACTTGTATCCCATATGTCAGCCATTCACTTTCAAGGACGGAAAGAACTTGGCTTTATATACATCAAGGATAGTGGTCTTAGCGTAGATGTTTTTGACACAATTGTTAGAAATGATGACTCTAATACCAATGAAGAGAAAATGGATCTACTTTCCTAGAGATTTACTACATTTCTTAGATAGAATTATCCCTTTTTAAGGGGATTTAGAAAAAGATAATCCGAACTCTAAAATTATTATTTCAATGAATTTATAGTTGTACTTCTTCCAAACAACTAGAAATATTTTGGAGACCACTCATATAAGCATTTGAGCTACAAAATAAATCTAGAACTACGAAGTTGACAAAACATTTTGAACTCTATATCAAGCAAGAGGATGAAACTTTGAACAAATTTTTTGCATGTTTTCAAACATTATCAACTACTCGTATAATTTGGGTGGACCTATTAGGAAAGAGAAGTAGATTGAGAAAATCCTTGCTAGCTTACCTTATCATTTTCAAGCCAGAGTTACCTTGCTTAAATACATGTAAAAGCCTTGTGAACTTGCTGTTAAATGAATCACTTGGCAAGTATTCGAAGTGCATCACTTGTATCCAATATGTCATCCATCCACTTTCGTGGACGGAAAGAACTTGGCTTTATAGACATCAAGGATAGTTGTCCTAGCGAACGTGTTTTTGACACAATTGTTAGATATGATGACTCTAATACCAATGAAGAGAAATGGATCTACTTTCCCAGAGATTTACTACATTTCTTAGATAGAATTAACCCTTTTTTAGGGGTTTTAGAAAAAAATAATCCTACCTCTAAAATGATTATTTCAATGAATTTATAGTTGTACTTCATCCAAACAACATGAAATATTTTGGAGACCAGTCATATAGGCATTTGAGTTACAAAATAAATCTAGAACTACGAAGTTGACAAAACTTTTTGAACTCTATATCAAGCAAGAGGATGAAACTTTGAACAAATTCTATGCATGTTTTTCATACATTATCAACTACTCGTACAATTTGGGTGGACCTATTAGGTAAGAGAAGTAGATTGAGAAAATCCTTGCTTGCTTACCATATCATTTTCCAGCCAAAGTTACCTTTATTAAATCCATGTAAAAGCCTTGTGTACTTACTGTTAAATGAATCGCTTGGGCAACTATTCGAACTGCATCACTTGTATCCCATATGTCAGCCATTCACTTTCAAGGACGGAAAGAACTTGGCTTTATATACATCAAGGATAGTGGTCTTAGCGTAGATGTTTTTGACACAATTGTTAGAAATGATGACTCTAATACCAATGAAGAGAAAATGGATCTACTTTCCCAGAGATTTACTACATTTCTTAGATAGAATTATCCCTTTTTAAGGGGCTTTAGAAAAAGATAATCCGAACTCTAAAATTATTATTTCAATGAATTTATAGTTGTACTTCTTCCAAACAACAAGAAATATTTTGGAGACCACTCATATAAGCATTTGAGCTACAAAATAAATCTAGAACTACGAAGTTAACAAAACTTTTTGAACTCTATATCAACCAAGAGCATGAAACTTTGAACAAATTCTATGCATGTTTTTCATACATTATCAACTACTCGTACAATTTGGGTGGACCTATAAGGTAAGAGAAGTAGATTGAGCAAATCCTTGCTTGCTTACCATATCATTTTCCACCCAAAGTTACCTTTCTTAAATACATGTAAAAGCCTTGTGAAATTACTGTTAAATGAATCACTTCGACAAGTATTCGAACTGCATCACTTGTATCCAATATGTCAGCCATCCACTTTCGAGGACGGAAAGAACTTGGCTTTATAGACATCAAGGATAGTGGTCTTAGCGAAGGTGTTTTTGACACAATTGTTAGAAATGATGACTCTAATACTAAAGAAGAGAAAATGGATCTACTTTCCCAGAGATTTACTACATTTCTTAGATAGAATTATCCCTTTTTAAGGGGTTTTAGAAAAAGATAATCCGAACTCTAAAATGATTATTTCAATGAATTTATAGTTATACTTCTTCCAAACAACAAGAAATATTTTGGAGACCATTCATATAAGCATTTGAGCTACAAAATAAATCTAGAACTACGAAGTTAACAAAACATTTTGAACTCTATATCAAGCAAGAGGATGAAACTTTGAACAAATTTTTTGCATGATTTTCAAACATTATTAACTACTCGTATAATTTGGGTGGACCTATTAGGAAAGAGAAGTAGATTGAGAACATCCTTGCTAGCTTACCTTATCATTTTCATGCCAGAGTTACCTTGCTTAAATACATGTAAAAGCCTTGTGAACTTACTGTTAAATGAATCACTTGGGAAAGTATTCGAAATCCATCACTTGTATCCAATATGTCAGCCATCCACTTTCGAGGACGGAAAGAACTTGGCTTTATATACATCAAGGATAGTGGTCTTAGCGAAGGTGTTTTTGACACAATTGTTAGAAATGATGACTCTAATACTAATGAAGAGAAAATGGATCTACTTTCCCAGAGATTTACTACATTTCTTAGATAGAATTATCCCTTTTTAAGGGGTTTTAGAAAAAGATAATCCGAACTCTAAAATGATTATTTCAATGAATTTATAGTTGTACTTCTTCCAAACACCAAGAAATATTTTGGAGACCACTCATATAAGCATTTGAGCTACAAAATAAATCTAGAACTACGAAGTTGACAAAACATTTTGAACTCTATATCAAGCAAGAGGATGAAACTTTTAACAAATTTTTTGCATGATTTTCAAACATTATCAACTACTCGTATAATTTGGGTGGACCTATTAGGAAAGAGAAGTAGATTGAGAAAATCCTTGCTAGCTTACCTTATCATTTTCAAGCCAGAGTTACCTTGCTTAAATACATGTAAAAGCCTTGTGAACTTGCTGTTAAATGAATCACTTGGCAAGTATTCGAAGTGCATCACTTGTATCCAATATGTCATCCATCCACTTTCGTGGACGGAAAGAACTTGGCTTTATAGACATCAAGGATAGTTGTCCTAGCGAACGTGTTTTTGACACAATTGTTAGATATGATGACTCTAATACCAATGAAGAGAAATGGATCTACTTTCCCAGAGATTTACTACATTTCTTAGATAGAATTAACCCTTTTTTAAGGGTTTTAGAAAAAAATAATCCTACCTCTAAAATGATTATTTCAATGAATTTATAGTTGTACTTCATCCAAACAACATGAAATATTTTGGAGACCAGTCATATAGGCATTTGAGCTACAAAATAAATCTAGAACTACGAAGTTGACAAAACATTTTGAACTCTATATCAAGCAAGAGGATGAAACTTTGAACAAATTCTATGCATGTTTTTCATACATTATCAACTACTCGTACAATTTGAGTGGACCTATTAGGTAAGAGAAGTAGATTAAGAAAATCCTTGCTTGCTTACAATATCATTTTCCAGCCAAAGTTACCTTTCTTAAATACATGTAAAAGACTTGTGAAATTATTGTTAAATGAATCACTTGGGCAAGTATTCGAACTGCATCACTTGTATCCAATATGTCAGCCATCCACTTTCGAGCACGGAAAGAACTTGGCTTTATAGACATCAAGGATAGTGGTCTTAGCGAAGGTGTTTTTGACACAATTGTTAGAAATGATGACTCTAATACCAATGAAGAGAAAATGGAGCTACTTTCCCAGAGATTTACTAAATTTCTTAGATAGAATTAACCCTTTTTTAGTGGTTTTAGAAAAAAATAATCCAAGCTCTAAAATGATTATTTCAATGAATTTATAGTTGTACTTCTTCCAAACAACAAGAAATATTTTGGAGACCACTCATATAAGCATTTGAGCTACAAAATAAATCTAGAACTACGAAGTTAACAAAACTTTTTGAACTCTATATCAGCCAAGAGCATGAAACTTTGAACAAATTCTATGCATGTTTTTCATACATTATCAACTACTCGTACAATTTGGGTGGACCTATAAGGTAAGAGAAGTAGATTGAGCAAATCCTTGCTTGCTTACCATATCATTTTCCACCCAAAGTTACCTTTCTTAAATACATGTAAAAGCCTTGTGAAATTACTGTTGAATGAATCACTTCGACAAGTATTCGAACTGCATCACTTGTATCCAATATGTCAGCCATCCACTTTCGAGGACGGAAAGAACTTGGCTTTATAGACATCAAGGATAGTGGTCTTAGCGAAGGTGTTTTTGACACAATTGTTAGAAATGATGACTCTAATACTAAAGAAGAGAAAATGGATCTACTTTCCCAGAGATTTACTACATTTCTTAGATAGAATTATCCCTTTTTAAGGGGTTTTAGAAAAAGATAATCCGAACTCTAAAATGATTATTTCAATGAATTTATAGTTATACTTCTTCCAAACAACAAGAAATATTTTGGAGACCATTCATATAAGCATTTGAGCTACAAAATAAATCTAGAACTACGAAGTTAACAAAACATTTTGAACTCTATATCAAGCAAGAGGATGAAACTTTGAACAAATTTTTTGCATGATTTTCAAACATTATTAACTACTCGTATAATTTGGGTGGACCTATTAGGAAAGAGAAGTAGATTGAGAACATCCTTGCTAGCTTACCTTATCATTTTCATGCCAGAGTTACCTTGCTTAAATACATGTAAAAGCCTTGTGAACTTACTGTTAAATGAATCACTTGGGAAAGTATTCGAACTCCATCACTTGTATCCAATATGTCAGCCATCCACTTTCGAGGACGGAAAGAACTTGGCTTTATATACATCAAGGATAGTGGTCTTAGCGAAGGTGTTTTTGACACAATTGTTAGAAATGATGACTCTAATACTAATGAAGAGAAAATGGATCTACTTTCCCAGAGATTTACTACATTTCTTAGATAGAATTATCCCTTTTTTAGGGGTTTTAGAAAAACATAATCCGACCTCTAAATTGATTATTTCAATGAATTTGTAGTTGTACTTCATCCAAACTACATGAAATATTTTGGAGACCAGTCATATAGGCATTTGAGCTACAAAATAAATCTAGAACTACGAAGTTGACAAAACATTTTGAACTCTATATCAAGCAAGAGGATGAAACTTTGAACAAATTCTATGCATGTTTTTCATACATTATCAACTACTCGTACAATTTGAGTGGACCTATTAGGTAAGAGAAGTAGATTAAGAAAATCCTTGCTTGCTTACAATATCATTTTCCAGCCAAAGTTACCTTTCTTAAATACATGTAAAAGACTTGTGAAATTATTGTTAAATGAATCACTTGGGCAAGTATTCGAACTGCATCATTTGTATCCAATATGTCATCCATCCATTTTCGAGCACGGAAAGAACTTGGCTTTATAGACATCAAGGATAGTGGTCTTAGCGAAGGTGTTTTTGACACAATTGTTAGAAATGATGACTCTAATACCAATGAAGAGAAAATGGAGCTACTTTCCTAGAGATTTACTAAATTTCTTAGATAGAATTAACCCTTTTTTAGTGGTTTTAGAAAAAAATAATCCAAGCTCTAAAATGATTATTTCAATGAATTTATAGTTGTACTTCTTCCAAACAACAAGAAATATTTTGGAGACCACTCATATAAGCATTTGAGCTACAAAATAAATCTAGAACTACGAAGTTAACAAAACTTTTTGAACTCTATATCAGCCAAGAGCATGAAACTTTGAACAAATTCTATGCATGTTTTTCATACATTATCAACTACTCGTACAATTTGGGTGGACCTATAAGGTAAGAGAAGTAGATTGAGCAAATCCTTGCTTGCTTACCATATCATTTTCCACCCAAAGTTACCTTTCTTAAATACATGTAAAAGCCTTGTGAAATTACTGTTAAATGAATCACTTCGACAAGTATTCGAACTCCATCACTTGTATCCAATATGTCAGCCATCCACTTTCGAGGACGGAAAGAACTTGGCTTTATAGACATCAAGGAAAGTGGTCTTAGCGAAGGTGTTTTTGACACAATTGTTAGAAATGATGACTCTAATACTAATGAAGAGAAAATGGTTCTACTTTCCCAGAGATTTACTACATTTCTTAGATAGAATTATCCCTTTTTAAGGGGTTTTAGAAAAAGATAATCCGAACTCTAAAATGATTATTTCAATGAATTTATAATTGTACTTCTTCCAAACACCAAGAAATATTTTGGAGACCACTCATATAAGCATTTGAGCTACAAAATAAATCTAGAACTACGAAGTTAACAAAACTTTTTGAACTCTATATCAACCAAGAGCATGAAACTTTGAACAAATTCTATGCATGTTTTTCATACATTATCAACTACTCGTACAATTTGGGTGGACCTATAAGGTAAGAGAAGTAGATTGAGCAAATCCTTGCTTGCTTACCATATCATTTTCCAGCCAAAGTTACCTTTTCTTAAATACATGTAAAAGCCTTGTGTACTTATGTTAAATGAATCGCTTGGGCAACTATTCGAACTGCATCACTTGTATCCCATATGTCAGCCATTCACTTTCAAGGACGGAAAGAACTTGGCTTTATATACATCAAGGATAGTGGTCTTAGCGTAGATGTTTTTGACACAATTGTTAGAAATGATGACTCTAATACCAATGAAGAGAAAATGGATCTACTTTCCCAGAGATTTACTACATTTCTTAGATAGAATTATCCCTTTTTTAGGGGTTTTAGAAAAACATAATCCGACCTCTAAATTGATTATTTCAATGAATTTGTAGTTGTACTTCATCCAAACTACATGAAATATTTTGGAGACCAGTCATATAGGCATTTGAGCTACAAAATAAATCTAGAACTACGAAGTTGACAAAACATTTTGAACTCTATATCAAGCAAGAGGATGAAACTTTGAACAAATTTTTTGCATGTTTTTCAAACATTATCAACTGCTCGTATAATTTGGGTGGACCTATTAGGAAAGAGAAGTAGATTGAGAAAATCCTTGCTAGCTTACCTTATCATTTTCAAGCTAGAGTTACCTTGCTTAAATACATGTAAAAGCCTTGTGAACTTGCTGTTAAATGAATCACTTGGCAAGTATTCGAACTGCATCACTTGTATCCAATATGTCATCCATCCACTTTCGAGGACGGAAAGAACTTGGCTTTATAGACATCAAGGATAGTTGTCTTAGCGAACGTGTTTTTGACACAATTGTTAGATATGATGACTCTAATACCAATGAAGAGAAATGGATCTACTTTCCAAGAGATTTACTACATTTCTTAGATAGAATTATCCCTTTTTAAGGGGTTTTAGAAATAGATAATCCGAACTCTAAAATTATTATTTCAATGAATTTAGAGTTGTACTTCTTCCAAACAACAAGAAATATTTTGGAGACCACTCATATAAGTATTTGAGCTACAAAATAAATCTAGAACTACGAAGTTAACAAAATATTTTGAACTCTATATCAACCAAGAGCATGAAACTTTGAACAAATTCTATGCATGTTTTTCATACATTATCAACTTCTCGTACAATTTGGGTGGACCTATTAGGTAAGAGAAGTAGATTGAGAAACTCCTTGCTTGCTTACCATATCATTTTCCACCCAAAGTTACCTTTCTTAAATACATGTAAAAGCCTTGTGAAATTACTGTTAAATGAATCACTTCGACAAGTATTCGAACTGCATCACTTGTATCCAATATGTCAGCCATCCACTTTCGAGGAGGGAAAGAACTTGGCTTTATAGACATCAAGGATAGTGGTCTTAGCGAAGGTGTTTTTGACACAATTGTTAGAAATGATGACTATAATACTAATGAAGAGAAAATGGATCTACTTTCCTAGAGATTTACTACATTTCTTAGATAGAATTATCCCTTTTTAAGGGGATTTAGAAAAAGATAATCCGAACTCTAAAATTATTATTTCAATGAATTTATAGTTGTACTTCTTCCAAACAACAAGAAATATTTTGGAGACCACTCATATAAGCATTTGAGCTACAAAATAAATCTAGAACTACGAAGTTGACAAAACATTTTGAACTCTATATCAAGCAAGAGGATGAAACTTTGAACAAATTTTTTGCATGTTTTCAAAAATTATCAACTACTCGTATAATTTGGGTGGACCTATTAGGAAAGAGAAGTAGATTGAGAAAATCCTTGCTAGCTTACCATATCATTTTCAAGCCAGAGTTACCTTGCTTAAATACATGTAAAAGCCTTGTGAACTTGCTGTTAAATGAATCACTTGGCAAGTATTCGAAGTGCATCACTTGTATCCAATATGTCATCCATCCACTTTCGTGGACGGAAAGAACTTGGCTTTATAGACATCAAGGATAGTTGTCCTAGCGAACGTGTTTTTGACACAATTGTTAGATATGATGACTCTAATACCAATGAAGAGAAATGGATCTACTTTTCCAGAGATTTACTACATTTCTTAGATAGAATTATCCCTTTTTAAGGGGTTTTAGAAAAAGATAATCCGAACTATAAAATGATTATTTCAATGAATTTATAGTTGTACTTCATCCAAACAACAAGAAATATTTTGGAGACCACTCATATAAGCATTTGAGCTACAAAATTAATCTAGAACTACGAAGTTAACAAAATATTTTGAACTCTATATCAACCAAGAGCATGAAACTTTGAACAAATTCTATGCATGTTTTTCATACATTATCAACTACTCGTACAATTTGGGTGGACCTATTAGGTAAGAGAAGTAGATTGAGAAAATCCTTGCTTGCTTACCATATCATTTTCCAGCCAAAGTTACCTTTCTTAAATACATGTAAAATCCTTGTGAAATTATTGTTAAATGAATCACTTGGGCAAGTATTCGAACTGCATCACTTGTATCCAATATGTCAGCCATCCACTTTCGAGCACGGAAAGAACTTGGCTTTATAGACATCAAGGATAGTGGTCTTAGCGAAGGTGTTTTTGACACAATTGTTAGAAATGATGACTCTAATACTAAAGAAGAGAAAATGGATCTACTTTCCCAGAGATTTACTACATTTCTTAGATAGAATTATCCTTTTTAAGGGGTTTTAGAAAAAGATAATCCGAACTCTAAAATGATTATTTCAATGAATTTATAGTTATACTTCTTCCAAACAACAAGAAATATTTTGGAGACCATTCATATAAGCATTTGAGCTACAAAATAAATCTAGAACTACGAAGTTGACAAAACATTTTGAACTCTATATCAAGCAAGAGGATGAAACTTTGAACAAATTTTTTGCATGATTTTCAAACATTATTAACTACTCGTATAATTTGGGTGGACCTATTAGGAAAGAGAAGTAGATTGAGAACATCCTTGCTAGCTTACCTTATCATTTTCATGCCAGAGTTACCTTGCTTAAATACATGTAAAAGCCTTGTGAACTTACTGTTAAATGAATCACTTGGGAAAGTATTCGAACTCCATCACTTGTATCCAATATGTCAGCCATCCACTTTCGAGGACGGAAAGAACTTGGCTTTATATACATCAAGGATAGTGGTCTTAGCGAAGGTGTTTTTGACACAATTGTTAGAAATGATGACTCTAATACTAAAGAAGAGAAAATGGATCTACTTTCCCAGAGATTTACTACATTTCTTAGATAGAATTATCCTTTTTAAGGGGTTTTAGAAAAAGATAATCCGAACTCTAAAATGATTATTTCAATGAATTTATAGTTATACTTCTTCCAAACAACAAGAAATATTTTGGAGACCACTCATATAAGCATTTGAGCTACAAAATTAATCTAGAACTACGAAGTTAACAAAATATTTTGAACTCTATATCAACCAAGAGCATGAAACTTTGAACAAATTCTATGCATGTTTTTCATACATTATCAACTACTCGTACAATTTGGGTGGACCTATTAGGTAAGAGAAGTAGATTGAGAAAATCCTTGCTTGCTTACCATATCATTTTCCAGCCAGAGTTACCTTTCTTAAATACATGTAAAATCCTTGTGAAATTATTGTTAAATGAATCACTTGGGCAAGTATTCGAACTGCATCACTTGTATCCAATATGTCAGCCATCCTCTTTCGAGCACGGAAAGAACTTGGCTTTATAGACATCAAGGATAGTGGTCTTAGCGAAGGTGTTTTTGACACAATTGTTAGAAATGATGACTCTAATACTAAAGAAGAGAAAATGGATCTACTTTCCCAGAGATTTACTACATTTCTTAGATAGAATTATCCTTTTTAAGGGGTTTTAGAAAAAGATAATCCGAACTCTAAAATGATTATTTCAATGAATTTATAGTTATACTTCTTCCAAACAACAAGAAATATTTTGGAGACCATTCATATAAGCATTTGAGCTACAAAATAAATCTAGAACTACGAAGTTGACAAAACATTTTGAACTCTATATCAAGCAAGAGGATGAAACTTTGAACAAATTTTTTGCATGATTTTCAAACATTATTAACTACTCGTATAATTTGGGTGGACCTATTAGGAAAGAGAAGTAGATTGAGAACATCCTTGCTAGCTTACCTTATCATTTTCATGCCAGAGTTACCTTGCTTAAATACATGTAAAACCCTTGTGAACTTACAGTTAAATGAATCACTTGGGAAAGTATTCGAACTCCATCACTTGTATCCAATATGTCAGCCATCCACTTTCGAGGACGGAAAGAACTTGGCTTTATATACATCAAGGATAGTGGTCTTAGCGAAGGTGTTTTTGACACAATTGTTAGAAATGATGACTCTAATACTAATGAAGAGAAAATGGATCTACTTTCCCAGAGATTTACTACATTTCTTAGATAGAATTATCCCTTTTTAAGGGGTTTTAGAAAAAGATAATCCGAACTCTAAAATGATTATTTCAATGAATTTATAGTTGTACTTCTTCCAAACACCAAGAAATATTTTGGAGACCACTCATATAAGCATTTGAGGTACAAAATAAATCTAGAACTACGAAGTTGACAAAACATTTTGAACTCTATATCAAGCAAGAGGATGAAACTTTTAACAAATTTTTTGCATGATTTTCAAACATTATCAACTACTCGTATAATTTGGGTGGACCTATTAGGAAAGAGAAGTAGATTGAGAAAATCCTTGCTAGCTTACCTTATCATTTTCAAGCCAGAGTTACCTTGCTTAAATACATGTAAAAGCCTTGTGAACTTACTGTTAAATAAATAACTTGGGAAAGTATTCGAACTCCATCACTTCTATCCAATATGTCAGCCATCCACTTTCGAGGACGGAAAGAACTTGGCTTTATAGACATCAAGGATAGTTGTCCTAGCGAACGTGTTTTTGACACAATAGTTAGAAATGATGACTCTAATACCAATGAAGAGAAAATGGATCTACTTTCCCAGAGATTTACTACATTTCATAGATAGAATTATCCCTTTTTAAGGGGTTTTAGAAAAAGATAATCCGAACTCTAAAATTATTATTTCAATGAATTTATAGTTGTACTTCTTCCAAACAACAAAAAATATTTTGGAGACCACTCATATAAGCATTTGAGCTACAAAATAAATCTAGAACTACGAAGTTAACAAAACTTTTTGAACTCTATATCAACCAAGAGCATGAAACTTTGAACAAATTCTATGCATGTTTTTCATACATTATCAACTACTCGTACAATTTGGGTGGAACTATTAGGTAAGAGAAGTAGATTGAGAAAATCCTTGCTTCCTTACCATATCATTTTCCAGCCAAAGTTACCTTTCTTAAATACATGTAAAAGCCTTGTGTACTTACTGTTAAATGAATCGCTTGGGCAACTATTCGAACTGCATCACTTGTATCCCATATGTCAGCCATTCACTTTCAAGGACGGAAAGAACTTGGCTTTATATACATCAAGGATAGTGGTCTTAGCGTAGATGTTTTTGACACAATTGTTAGAAATGATGACTCTAATACCAATGAAGAGAAAATGGATCTACTTTCCTAGAGATTTACTACATTTCTTAGATAGAATTATCCCTTTTTAAGGGGATTTAGAAATAGATAATCCGAACTCTAAAATTATTATTTCAATGAATTTATAGTTGTACTTCTTCCAAACAACAAGAAATATTTTGGAGACCACTCATATAAGCATTTGAGCTACAAAATAAATCTAGAACTACGAAGTTGACAAAACATTTTGAACTCTATATCAAGCAAGAGGATGAAACTTTGAACAAATTTTTTGCATGTTTTCAAACATTATCAACTACTCGTATAATTTGGGTGGACCTATTAGGAAAGAGAAGTAGATTGAGAAAATCCTTGCTAGCTTACCTTATCATTTTCAAGCCAGAGTTACCTTGCTTAAATACATGTAAAAGCCTTGTGAACTTGCTGTTAAATGAATCACTTGGCAAGTATTCGAAGTGCATCACTTGTATCCAATATGTCATCCATCCACTTTCGTGGACGGAAAGAACTTGGCTTTATAGACATCAAGGATAGTTGTCCTAGCGAACGTGTTTTTGACACAATAGTTAGAAATGATGACTCTAATACCAATGAAGAGAAAATGGATCTACTTTCCCAGAGATTTACTACATTTCTTAGATAGAATTTTCCCTTTTTAAGGGGTTTTAGAAAAAGATAATCCGAACTCTAAAATTATTATTTCAATGAATTTATAGTTGTACTTCTTCCAAACAACAAGAAATATTTTGGAGACCACTCATATAAGCATTTGAGCTACAAAATAAATCTAGAACTACGAAGTTAACAAAACTTTTTGAACTCTATATCAACCAAGAGCATGAAACTTTGAACAAATTCTATGCATGTTTTTCATACATTATCAACTACTCGTACAATTTGGGTGGACCTATTAGGTAAGAGAAGTAGATTGAGAAAATCCTTGCTTGCTTACCATATCATTTTCCAGCCAAAGTTACCTTTCTTAAATACATGTAAAAGCCTTGTGTACTTACTGTTAAATGAATCGCTTGGGCAACTATTCGAACTGCATCACTTGTATCCCATATGTCAGCCATTCACTTTCAAGGACGGAAAGAACTTGGCTTTATATACATCAAGGATAGTGGTCTTAGCGTAGATGTTTTTGACACAATTGTTAGAAATGATGACTCTAATACCAATGAAGAGAAAATGGATCTACTTTCCTAGAGATTTACTACATTTCTTAGATAGAATTATCCCTTTTTAAGGGGATTTAGAAATAGATAATCCGAACTCTAAAATTATTATTTCAATGAATTTATAGTTGTACTTCTTCCAAACAACAAGAAATATTTTGGAGACCACTCATATAAGCATTTGAGCTACAAAATAAATCTAGAACTACGAAGTTGACAAAACATTTTGAACTCTATATCAAGCAAGAGGATGAAACTTTGAACAAATTTTTTGCATGTTTTCAAACATTATCAACTACTCGTATAATTTGGGTGGACCTATTAGGAAAGAGAAGTAGATTGAGAAAATCCTTGCTAGCTTACCTTATCATTTTCAAGCCAGAGTTACCTTGCTTAAATACATGTAAAAGCCTTGTGAGCTTGCTGTTAAATGAATCACTTGGCAAGTATTCGAAGTGCATCACTTGTATCCAATATGTCATCCATCCACTTTCGTGGACGGAAAGAACTTGGCTTTATAGACATCAAGGATAGTTGTCCTAGCGAACGTGTTTTTGACACAATAGTTAGAAATGATGACTCTAATACCAATGAAGAGAAAATGGATCTACTTTCCCAGAGATTTACTACATTTCTTAGATAGAATTTTCCCTTTTTAAGGGGTTTTAGAAAAAGATAATCCGAACTCTAAAATTATTATTTCAATGAATTTATAGTTGTACTTCTTCCAAACAACAAGAAATATTTTGGAGACCACTCATATAAGCATTTGAGCTACAAAATAAATCTAGAACTACGAAGTTAACAAAACTTTTTGAACTCTATATCAACCAAGAGCATGAAACTTTGAACAAATTCTATGCATGTTTTTCATACATTATCAACTACTCGTACAATTTGGGTGGACCTATTAGGTAAGAGAAGTAGATTGAGAAAATCCTTGCTTGCTTACCATATCATTTTCCAGCCAAAGTTACCTTTCTTAAATACATGTAAAAGCCTTGTGTACTTACTGTTAAATGAATCGCTTGGGCAACTATTCGAACTGCATCACTTGTATCCCATATGTCAGCCATTCACTTTCAAGGACGGAAAGAACTTGGCTTTATATACATCAAGGATAGTGGTCTTAGCGTAGATGTTTTTGACACAATTGTTAGAAATGATGACTCTAATACCAATGAAGAGAAAATGGATCTACTTTCCTAGAGATTTACTACATTTCTTAGATAGAATTATCCCTTTTTAAGGGGATTTAGAAATAGATAATCCGAATTCTAAAATTATTATTTCAATGAATTTATAGTTGTACTTCTTCCAAACAACAAGAAATATTTTGGAGACCACTCATATAAGCATTTGAGCTACAAAATAAATCTAGAACTACGAAGTTGACAAAACATTTTGAACTCTATATCAAGCAAGAGGATGAAACTTTGAACAAATTTTTTGCATGTTTTCAAACATTATCAACTACTCGTATAATTTGGGTGGACCTATTAGGAAAGAGAAGTAGATTGAGAAAATCCTTGCTAGCTTACCTTATCATTTTCAAGCCAGAGTTACCTTGCTTAAATACATGTAAAAGCCTTGTGAACTTGCTGTTAAATGAATCACTTGGCAAGTATTCGAAGTGCATCACTTGTATCCAATATGTCATCCATCCACTTTCGTGGACGGAAAGAACTTGGCTTTATAGACATCAAGGATAGTTGTCCTAGCGAACGTGTTTTTGACACAATAGTTAGAAATGATGACTCTAATACCAATGAAGAGAAAATGGATCTACTTTCCCAGAGATTTACTACATTTCTTAGATAGAATTTTCCCTTTTTAAGGGGTTTTAGAAAAAGATAATCCGAACTCTAAAATTATTATTTCAATGAATTTATAGTTGTACTTCTTCCAAACAACAAGAAATATTTTGGAGACCACTCATATAAGCATTTGAGCTACAAAATAAATCTAGAACTACGAAGTTAACAAAACTTTTTGAACTCTATATCAACCAAGAGCATGAAACTTTGAACAAATTCTATGCATGTTTTTCATACATTATCAACTACTCGTACAATTTGGGTGGACCTATTAGGTAAGAGAAGTAGATTGAGAAAATCCTTGCTTGCTTACCATATCATTTTCCAGCCAAAGTTACCTTTCTTAAATACATGTAAAAGCCTTGTGTACTTACTGTTAAATGAATCGCTTGGGCAACTATTCGAACTGCATCACTTGTATCCCATATGTCAGCCATTCACTTTCAAGGACGGAAAGAACTTGGCTTTATATACATCAAGGATAGTGGTCTTAGCGTAGATGTTTTTGACACAATTGTTAGAAATGATGACTCTAATACCAATGAAGAGAAAATGGATCTACTTTCCTAGAGATTTACTACATTTCTTAGATAGAATTATCCCTTTTTAAGGGGATTTAGAAATAGATAATCCGAACTCTAAAATTATTATTTCAATGAATTTATAGTTGTACTTCTTCCAAACAACAAGAAATATTTTGGAGACCACTCATATAAGCATTTGAGCTACAAAATAAATCTAGAACTACGAAGTTGACAAAACATTTTGAACTCTATATCAAGCAAGAGGATGAAACTTTGAACAATTTTTTTGCATGTTTTCAAACATTATCAACTACTCGTATAATTTGGGTGGACCTATTAGGAAAGAGAAGTAGATTGAGAAAATCCTTGCTAGCTTACCTTATCATTTTCAAGCCAGAGTTACCTTGCTTAAATACATGTAAAAGCCTTGTGAACTTGCTGTTAAATGAATCACTTGGCAAGTATTCGAAGTGCATCACTTGTATCCAATATGTCATCCATCCACTTTCGTGGACGGAAAGAACTTGGCTTTATAGACATCAAGGATAGTTGTCCTAGCGAACGTGTTTTTGACACAATAGTTAGAAATGATGACTCTAATACCAATGAAGAGAAAATGGATCTACTTTCCCAGAGATTTACTACATTTCTTAGATAGAATTTTCCCTTTTTAAGGGGTTTTAGAAAAAGATAATCCGAACTCTAAAATTATTATTTCAATGAATTTATAGTTGTACTTCTTCCAAACAACAAGAAATATTTTGGAGACCACTCATATAAGCATTTGAGCTACAAAATAAATCTAGAACTACGAAGTTAACAAAACTATTTGAACTCTATATCAACCAAGAGCATGAAACTTTGAACAAATTCTATGCATGTTTTTCATACATTATCAACTACTCGTACAATTTGAGTGGACCTATTAGGTAAGAGAAGTAGATTAAGAAAATCCTTGCTTGCTTACAATATCATTTTCCAGCCAAAGTTACCTTTCTTAAATACATGTAAAAGCCTTGTGAAATTATTGTTAAATGAATCACTTGGGCAAGTATTCGAACTGCATCACTTGTATCCAATATGTCAGCCATCCACTTTCGAGCACGGAAAGAACTTGGCTTTATAGACATCAAGGATAGTGGTCTTAGCGAAGGTGTTTTTGACACAATTGTTAGAAATGATGACTCTAATACCAATGAAGAGAAAATGGAGCTACTTTCCCAGAGATTTACTAAATTTCTTAGATAGAATTAACCTTTTTTTAGTGGTTTTAGAAAAAAATAATCCGAGCTCTAAAATGATTATTTCAATGAATTTATAGTTGTACTTCTTCCAAACAACATGAAATATTTTGGAAACCAGTCATATAGGCATTTGAGGTACAAAATAAATCTAGAACTACGAAGTTGACCAAAAATTTTGAACTCTATATCAAGCAAAAGAATGAAACTTTGAACAAATTCTATGCATGTTTTTCATACATTATAAACTACTCGTTCAATTTGGGTGGTCCTATTAGGTCAGAGAAGTAGATTGAGAAAATCCTTGCTAGCTTACCTTATCATTTTCAAGCCAGAGTTACCTTGCTTAAATACATGTAAAAGCCTTGTGAACTTGCTGTTAAATGAATCACTTGGCAAGTATTTGAACTGCATCACTTGTATCCAATATGCCAGCCATCCACTTTCGAGGACGGAAAGAACTTGGCTTTATAGACATCAAGGATAGTGGTCTTAGCGAAGGTGTTTTTGACACAATTGTTAGAAATGATGACTCTAATACCAATGAAGAGAAAATGGATCTACTTTCCCAGGGATTTACTACATTTCTTAGATAGAATTTTCCATTTTTAAGGGGTTTTAGAAAAAGATAATCCGAACACTAAAATGATTATTTCAATGAATTTATAGGTGTACTTCTTCCAAACAACAAGAAATATTTTGGAGACCACTCATATAACCATTTGAGCTACAAAATAAATCTAGAACTACGAAGTTAACAAAATATTTTGAACTCTATATCAACCAAGAGCATGAAACATTGAACAAATTCTATGCATGTTTTTCATACATTATCAACTACTCGTACAATTTGGGTGGACCTATTAGGTAAGAGAAGTAGATTAAGAAAATCCTTGCTTGCTTACCATATCATTTTCCAGCCAAAGTGACCTTTCTTAAATACATGTAAAAGCCTTGTGTACTTACTCTTAAATGAATCGCTTGGGCAACTATTCGAACTGCATCACTTGTATCCCATATGTCTGCCATTCACTTTCAAGGACGAAAAGAACTTGGCTTTATATACATCAAGGATAGTGGTCTTAGCGTAGATGTTTTTGACACAATTCTTAGAAATGATGACTCTAATACCAATGAAGAGAAAATGGATCTATTTTCCAAGAGATTTACTACATTTCTTAGATAGAATTATCCCTTTTTAAAGGGTTTTAGAAAAAGATAATCCGAACTCTAAAATGATTATTTCAATTAATTTATAGTTGTACTTCTTCCAAACAACAAGAAATATTTTGAAGACCACTCATATAAGCATTTGAGCTACAAAATAAATCTAGAACTACGAAGTTGACAAAACATTTTGAACTCTATATCAAGCAAGAGGATGAAACTTTGAACAAATTTTTTGCATTATTTTCAAACATTATCAACTACTCGTATAATTTGGGTGGACCTATTAGGAAAGAGAAGTAGATTGAGAAAATCCTTGCTAGCTTACCTTATCATTTTCATGCCAGAGTTACCTTGCTTAAATACATGTAAAAGCCTTGTGAACTTACTGTTAAATGAATCACTTGGGAAAGTATTCGAACTCCATCACTTGTATCCAATATGTCAGCCATCCACTTTCGAGGACGGAAAGAACTTGGCTTTATATACATCAAGGATAGTGGTCTTAGCGTAGATGTTTTTGACACAATTGTTAGAAATGATGATTCTAATACTAATGAAGAGAAAATGGATCTACTTTCCCAGAGATTTACTACATTTCTTAGATAGAATTATCCCTTTTTAAGGGGTTTTAGAAAAAGATAATCCGAACTCTAAAATGATTATTTCAATGAATTTATAGTTGTACTTCATCCAAACAACAAGAAATATTTTGGAGACCACTCATATAAGCATTTGAGCTACAAAATTAATCTAGAACTACGAAGTTAACAAAATATTTTGAACTCTATATCAACCAAGAGCATGAAACTTTGAACAAATTCTATGCATGTTTTTCATACATTATCAACTACTCGTACAATTTGGGTGGACCTATTAGGTAAGAGAAGTAGATTGAGAAAATCCTTGCTTGCTTACCATATCATTTTCCAGCCAAAGTTACCTTTCTTAAATACATGTAAAAGCCTTGTGAAATTACTGTTAAATGAATCACTTCGGCAAGTATTCGAACTGCATCACTTGTATCCAATATGTCAGCCATCCACTTTCGAGGACGGAAAGAAATTGGCTTTATAGACATCAAGGATAGTGGTCTTAGCGAAGGTGTTTTTGACACAATTGTTAGAAATGATGACTCTAATACTAATGAAGAGAAAATGGATCTACTTTTCCAGAGATTTACTACATTTCTTAGATAGAATTATCCCTTTTTAAGGGGTTTTAGAAAAAGATAATCCGAACTCTAAAATGATTATTTCAATTAATTTATAGTTGTACTTCTTCCAAACAACAAGAAATATTTTGAAGACCACTCATATAAGCATTTGAGCTACAAAATAAATCTAGAACTACGAAGTTGACAAAACATTTTGAACTCTATATCAAGCAAGAGGATGAAACTTTGAACAAATATTTTGCATTATTTTCAAACATTATCAACTACTCGTATAATTTGGGTGGACCTATTAGGAAAGAGAAGTAGATTGAGAAAATCCTTGCTAGCTTACCTTATCATTTTCATGCCAGAGTTACCTTGCTTAAATACATGTAAAAGCCTTGTGAACTTACTGTTAAATGAATCACTTGGGAAAGTATTCGAACTCCATCACTTGTATCCAATATGTCAGCCATCCACTTTCGAGGACGGAAAGAACTTGGCTTTATATACATCAAGGATAGTGGTCTTAGCGTAGATGTTTTTGACACAATTGTTAGAAATGATGACTCTAATACCAATGAAGAGAAAATGGATCTACTTTCCCAGAGATTTACTACATTTCTTAGATAGAATTATCCCTTTTTAAGGGGTTTTAGAAAAAGATTATCCGAACTCTAAAATTATTATTTCAATGAATTTATAGTTGTACTTCTTCAAAACAACAAGAAATATTTTGGAGACCACTCATATAAGCATTTGAGCTACAAAATAAATCTAGAACTACGAACTTAACAAAATATTTTGAACTCTATATCAACCAAGAGCATGAAACTTTGAACAAATTCTATGCATGTTTTTCATACATTATCAACTACTCGTACAATTTGGGTGGACCTATTAGGTAAGAGAAGTAGATTGAGAAAATCCTTGCTTGCTTACCATATCATTTTCCAGCCAAAGTTACCTTTCTTAAATACATGTAAAAGCCTTGTGAAATTACTGTTAAATGAATCACTTCGGCAAGTATTCGAACTGCATCACTTGTATCCAATATGTCAGCCATCCACTTTCGAGGACGGAAGGAACTTGGCTTTATAGACATCAAGGATAGTGGTCTTAGCGAAGGTGTTTTTGACACAATTGTTAGAAATGATGACTCTAATACTAATGAAGAGAAAATGGATCTACTTTTCCAGAGATTTACTATATTTCTTAGATAGAATTATCCCTTTTTAAGGGGTTTTAGAAAAAGATAATCCGAACTCTAAAATGATTATTTCAATTAATTTATAGTTGTACTTCTTCCAAACAACAAGAAATATTTTCAAGACCACTCATATAAGCATTTGAGCTACAAAATAAATCTAGAACTACGAAGTTGACAAAACATTTTGAACTCTATATCAAGCAAGAGGATGAAACTTTGAACAAATGTTTTGCATGATTTTCAAACATTATGAACTACTCGTATAATTTGGGTGGACCTATTAAAAAAGAGAAGTAGATTGAGAAAATCCTTGCTAGCTTACCTTATCATTTTCAAGCCAGAGTTACCTTGCTTAAATACATGTAAAAGCGTTGTGAACTTACTGTTAAATGAATCACTTGGGCAAGTATTCGAACTGCATCACTTGTATCCAATATGTCAGCCATCCACTTTCGAGCACGGAAAGACCTTGGCTTTATAGACATCAAGGATAGTGGTCTTAGCGAAGGTGTTTTTGACACAATTGTTAGAAATGATGACTCTAATACCAATGAAGAGAAAATGGAGCTACTTTCCCAGAGATTTACTACATTTCTTAGATAGAATTATTCCTTTTTGAGGGGTTTTAGAAAAAGATAATCTGAACTCTAAAATTATTATTTCAATGAATTTATAGTTGTACTTCTTCCAAACAACAAGAAATATTTTGAAGACCACTCATATAAGCATTTGAGCTACAAAATAAATCTAGAACTACGAAGTTGACAAAACATTTTGAACTCTATATCAAGAAAGAGGATGAAACTTTGAACAAATATTTTGCATGATTTTCAAACATTATCAACTACTCGTATAATTTGGGTGGACATATTAGGAAAGAGAAGTAGATTCAGAAAATCCTTGCTAGCTTACCTTATCATTTTCAAGCCAGAGTTACCTTGCTTAAATACATGTAAAAGCGTTGTGAACTTGCTGTTAAATGAATCACTTGGGAAAGTATTCGAACTCTATCACTTGTATCCAATATGTCAGCCATCCACTTTCGAGGACGGAAAGAACTTGGCTTTATAGACATCAAGGATAGTTGTCCTAGCGAAGGTGTTTTTAACACAATTGTTAGATATGATGACTCTAATACCAATGAAGAGAAAATGGATCTACTTTCCCAGGGATTTACTAAATTTCTTAGATAGAATTAACCCTTTTTTAGGGGTTTTAGAAAAAAATAATCCGACCTCTAAAATGATTATTTCAATGAATTTATAGTTGTACTTCATCCAAACAACATGAAATATTTTGGAGACCAGTCATACAGGCATTTGAGCTACAAAATAAATCTAGAACTACGAAGTTGACAAAACATTTTGAACTCTATATCCAGAAAGAGGATGAAACTTTGAACAAATATTTTGCATGATTTTCAAACATTATCAACTACTCGTATAATTTGGGTGGACCTATTAGGAAAGAGAAGTAGATTCAGAAAATCCTTGCTAGCTTACCTTATCATTTTCAAGCCAGAGTTACCTTGCTTAAATACATGTAAAAGCCTTGTGAACTTGCTGTTAAATGAATCACTTGGGAAAGTATTCGAACTCCATCACTTGTATCCAATATGTCAGCCATCCACTTTCGAGGACGGAAAGAACTTGGCTTTACAGACATCAAGGATAGTTGTCCTAGCGAACGTGTTTTTAACACAATTGTTAGATATGATGACTCTAATACCAATGAAGAGAAAATGGATCTACTTTCCCAGGGATTTACTAAATTTCTTAGATAGAATTAACCCTTTTTTAGGGGTTTTAGAAAAAAATAATCCGACCTCTAAAATGATTATTTCAATGAATTTATAGTTGTACTTCATCCAAACAACATGAAATATTTTGGAGACCAGTCATACAGGCATTTGAGCTACAAAATAAATCTAGAACTACGAAGTTGACAAAACATTTTGAACTCTATATCCAGAAAGAGGATGAAACTTTGAACAAATATTTTGCATGATTTTCAAACATTATCAACTACTCGTATAATTTGGGTGGACCTATTAGGAAAGAGAAATAGATTCAGAAAATCCTTGCTAGCTTACCTTATCATTTTCAAGCCAGAGTTACCTTGCTTAAATACATGTAAAAGCCTTGTGAACTTGCTGTTAAATGAATCACTTGGGAAAGTATTCGAACTCCATCACTTGTATCCAATATGTCAGCCATCCACTTTCGAGGACGGAAAGAACTTGGCTTTACAGACATCAAGGATAGTTGTCCTAGCGAACGTGTTTTTAACACAATTGTTAGATATGATGACTCTAATACCAATGAAGAGAAAATGGATCTACTTTCCCAGGGATTTACTAAATTTCTTAGATAGAATTAACCCTTTTTTAGGGGTTTTAGAAAAAAATAATCCGACCTCTAAAATTATTATTTCAATGAATTTATAGTTGTACTTCATCCAAACAACATGAAATATTTTGGAGACCAGTCATATAGGCATTTGAGCTACAAAATAAATCTAGAACTACGAAGTTGACAAAACATTTTGAACTCTATATCAAGCAAGAGGATGAAACTTTGAACAAATTCTATGCATGTTTTTCATACATTATCAACTACTCGTACAATTTTGGTGGACCTATTAGGTAAGAGAAGTACATTGAGAAAATCCTTGCTTGCTTACCATATCATTTTCCAGCCAAAGTTAACTTTCTTAAATACAAGTAAAAGCCTTGGGTACTTACTGTTAAATGAATCGTTGGGCAACTATTCGAACTGCATCACTTGTATCCCATATGTCAGCCATTCACTTTCTAGGACGGAAAGAACTTGGCTTTATATACATCAAGGATAGTGGTCTTAGCGTAGATGTTTTTGACACAATTGTTAGAAATGATGACTCTAATACCAATGAAGAGAAAATGGATCTACTTTCCCAGAGATTTACTACATTTCTTAGATAGAATTATCCCTTTTTAAGGGGTTTTAGAAAAAGATTATCCGAACTCTAAAATTATTATTTCAATGAATTTATAGTTGTACTTCTTCAAAACAACAAGAAATATTTTGGAGACCACTCATATAAGCATTTGAGCTACAAAATAAATCTAGAACTACGAACTTAACAAAATATTTTGAACTCTATATCAACCAAGAGCATGAAACTTTGAACAAATTCTATGCATGTTTTTCATACATTATCAACTACTCGTACAATTTGGGTGGATCTATTAGGTAAGAGAAGTAGATTGAGAAAATCCTTGCTTGCTTACCATATCATTTTCCAGCCAAAGTTACCTTTCTTAAATACATGTAAAAGCCTTGTGAAATTACTGTTAAATGAATCACTTCGGCAAGTATTCGAACTGCATCACTTGTATCCAATATGTCAGCCATCCACTTTCGAGGACGGAAGGAACTTGGCTTTATAGACATCTAGGATAGTGGTCTTAGCGAAGGTGTTTTTGACACAATTGTTAGAAATGATGACTCTAATACTAATGAAGAGAAAATGGATCTACTTTTCCAGAGATTTACTACATTTCTTAGATAGAATTATCCCTTTTTAAGGGGTTTTAGAAAAAGATAATCCGAACTATAAAATGATTATTTCAATGAATTTATAGTTGTACTTCTTCCAAACAACAAGAAATATTTTGAAGACCACTCATATAAGCATTTGAGCTACAAAATAAATCTAGAACTACGAAGTTGACAAAACATTTTGAACTCTATATCAAGCAAGAGGATGAAACTTTGAACAAATGTTTTGCATGATTTTCAAACATTATGAACTACTCGTATAATTTGGGTGGACCTATTAGGAAAGAGAAGTAGATTGAGAAAATCCTTGCTAGCTTACCTTATCATTTTCAAGCCAGAGTTACCTTGCTTAAATACATGTAAAAGCGTTGTGAACTTACTGTTAAATGAATCACTTGGGCAAGTATTCGAACTGCATCACTTGTATCCAATATGTCAGCCATCCACTTTCGAGCACGGAAAGACCTTGGCTTTATAGACATCAAGGATAGTGGTCTTAGCGAAGGTGTTTTTGACACAATTGTTAGAAATGATGACTCTAATACCAATGAAGAGAAAATGGAGCTACTTTCCCAGAGATTTACTACATTTCTTAGATAGAATTATCCCTTTTTGAGGGGTTTTAGAAAAAGATAATCTGAACTCTAAAATTATTATTTCAATGAATTTATAGTTGTACTTCTTCCAAACAATAAGAAATATTTTGAAGACCACTCATATAAGCATTTGAGCTACAAAATAAATCTAGAACTACGAAGTTGACAAAACATTTTGAACTCTATATCAAGAAAGAGGATGAAACTTTGAACAAATATTTTGCATGATTTTCAAACATTATCAACTACTCGTATAATTTGGGTGGACCTATTAGGAAAGAGAAGTAGATTGAGAAAATCCTTGCTAGCTTACCTTATCATTTTCAAGCCAGAGTTACCTTGCTTAAATACATGTAAAAGCGTTGTGAACTTACTGTTAAATGAATCACTTGGGCAAGTATTCGAACTGCATCACTTGTATCCAATATGTCAGCCATCCACTTTCGAGCACGGAAAGACCTTGGCTTTATAGACATCAAGGATAGTGGTCTTAGCGAAGGTGTTTTTGACACAATTGTTAGAAATGATGACTCTAATACCAATGAAGAGAAAATGGAGCTAATTTCCCAGAGATTTACTACATTTCTTAGATAGAATTAACCCTTTTTTAGGGGTTTTAGAAAAAAATAATCCGACCTCTAAAATGATTATTTCAATGAATTTATAGTTGTACTTCATCCAAACAACATGAAATATTTTGGAGACCAGTAATATAGGCATTTGAGCTACAAAATAAATCTAGAACTACGAAGTTGACAAAACATTTTGAACTCTATATCAAGCAAGAGGATGAAACTTTGAACAAATTCTATGCATGTTTTTCATACATTATCAACTACTCGTACAATTTGGGTGGACCTATTAGGTAAGAGAAGTCGATTGAGAAAATCCTTGCTTGCTTACCATATCATTTTCCAGCCAAAGTTACCTTTCTTAAATACATGTAAAAGCCTTGTGAAATTACTGTTAAATGAATCACTTCGGCAAGTATTCGAACTGCATCACTTGTATCCAATATGTCAGCCATCCACTTTCGAGGACGGAAAGAACTTGGCTTTATAGACATCAAGGATAGTGGTCTTAGCGAAGGTGTTTTTGACACAATTGTTAGAAATGATGACTCTAATACCAATGAAGAGAAAATGGATCTACTTTTCCAGAGATTTACTACATTTCTTAGATAGAATTATCCCTTTTTAAGGGGTTTTAGAAAAAGATAATCCGACCTCTAAAATGATTATTTCAATGAATTTATAGTTGTACTTCATCCAAACAACATGAAACATTTTGGAGACCAGTAATATAGGCATTTGAGCTACAAAATAAATCTAGAACTACGAAGTTGACAAAACATTTTGAACTCTATATCAAGCAAGAGGAGGAAACTTTGAACAAATTCTATGCATGTTTTTCATACATTATCAACTACTCGTACAATTTTGGTGGACCTATTAGGTAAGAGAAGTAGATTGAGAAAATCCTTGCTAGCTTACCTTATCATTTTCAAGCCAGAGTTACCTTGCTTAAATACATGTAAAAGCCTTGTGAACTTACTGTTAAATAAATAACTTGGGAAAGTATTCGAACTCCATCACTTCTATCCAATATGTCAGCCATCCACTTTCGAGGACGGAAAGAACTTGGCTTTATAGACATCAAGGATAGTTGTCCTAGCGAACGTGTTTTTGACACAATAGTTAGAAATGATGACTCTAATACCAATGAAGAGAAAATGGATCTACTTTCCCAAAGATTTACTACATTTCTTAGATAGAATTATCCCTTTTTAAGGGGTTTTAGAAAAAGATTATCCGAACTCTAAAATTATTATTTCAATGAATTTATAGTTGTACTTCTTCAAAACAACAAGAAATATTTTGGAGACCACTCATATAAGCATTTGAGCTACAAAATAAATCTAGAACTACGAACTTAACAAAATATTTTGAACTCTATATCAACCAAGAGCATGAAACTTTGAACAAATTCTATGCATGTTTTTCATACATTATCAACTACTCGTACAATTTGGGTGGACCTATTAGGTAAGAGAAGTAGATTGAGAAAATCCTTGCTTGCTTACCATATCATTTTCCAGCCAAAGTTACCTTTCTTAAATACATGTAAAAGCCTTGTGAAATTACTGTTAAATGAATCACTTGGGCAAGTATTCGAACTGCATCACTTGTATCCAATATGTCAGCCATCCACTTTCGAGCACGGAAAAAACATGGCTTTATAGACATCAAGGATAGTGGTCTTAGCGAAGGTGTTTTTGACACAATTGTTAGAAATGATGACTCTAATACCAATGAAGAGAAAATGGAGCTACTTTCCCAGAGATTTACTAAATTTCTTAGATAGAATTAACCTTTTTTTAGTGGTTTTAGAAAAAAATAATCCGAGCTCTAAAATGATTATTTCAATGAATTTATAGTTGTACTTCTTCCAAACAACATGAAATATTTTGGAAACCAGTCATATAGGCATTTGAGGTACAAAATAAATCTAGAACTACGAAGTTGACCAAAAATTTTGAACTCTATATCAAGCAAGAGGATGAAACTTTGAACAAATTCTATGCATGTTTTTCATACATTATAAACTACTCGTTCAATTTGGGTGGTCCTATTAGGTAAGAGAAGTAGATTGAGAAAATCCTTGCTAGCGTACCTTATCATTTTCAAGCCAGAGTTACCTTGCTTAAATACATGTAAAAGCCTTGTGAACTTGCTATTAAATGAATCACTTGGCAAGTATTTGAACTGCATCACTTGTATCCAATATGTCAGCCATCCACTTTCGAGCACGGAAAGAACATGGCTTTATAGACATCAAGGATAGTGGTCATAGCGAAGGTGTTTTTGACACAATTGTTAGAAATGATGACTCTAATACCAATGAAGAGAAAATGGAGCTACTTTCCCAGAGATTTACTAAATTTCTTAGATAGAATTAACGTCTTTTTAGTGGTTTTAGAAAAAAATAATCCGAACTCTAAAATGATTTTTTCAATGAATTTATAGTTGTATTTCTTCCAAACAACAAGAAATATTTTGGAGACAACTCATATAAGCATTTGAGCTACAAAATGAATCTAGAACTACGAAGTTGACAAAACATTTTGAACTCTATATCAAGAATGAGGATGAAACTTTGAACAAATTTTTTGCATGATTTTCAAACATTATCAACTACTCGTATAATTTGGGTGGACCTATTAGGAAAGAGAAGTAGATTGAGAAAATCCTTGCTAGCTTACCTTATCATTTTCAAGCCAGAGTTACCTTGCTTAAATACATGTAAAAGCGTTGTGAACTTACTGTTAAATGAATCACTTGGGAAAGTATTCAAACTCCATCACTTGTATCCAATATGTCAGCCATCCACTTTCGAGGACGGAAAGAACTTGGCTTTATAGACATCAAGGATAGTTGTCCTAGCGAACGTGTTTTTGACACAATTGTTAGATATGATGACTCTAATACCAATGAAGAGAAATGGATCTACTTTCCCAGAGATTTACTACATTTCTTAGATAGAAGTTTCCCTTTTTAAGGGGTTTTAGAAAAAGATAATCCGAACTCTAAAATGATTATTTCTATGAATTTATAGTTGTACTTCTTCCAAACAATAAGAAATATTTTGGAGACCACTCATATAAGCATTTGAGCTACAAAATAAATCTAGAACTACGAAGTTGACAAAACATTTTCAACTCTATATCAAGCAAGAGGATGAAACTTTGAACAAATGTTTTGCATGATTTTCAAACATTATGAACTACTCGTATAATTTGGGTGGACCTATTAGGAAAGAGAAGTAGATTGAGAAAATCCTTGCTAGCTTACCTTATCATTTTCAAGCCAGAGTTACCTTGCTTAAATACATGTAAAAGCGTTGTGAACTTACTGTTAAATGAATCACTTGGGAAAGTATTCAAACTCCATCACTTGTATCCAATATGTCAGCCATCCACTTTCGAGGACGGAAAGAACTTGGCTTTATAGACATCAAGGATAGTTGTCCTAGCGAACGTGTTTTTGACACAATTGTTAGATATGATGACTCTAATACCAATGAAAAGAAATGGATCTACTTTCCCAGAGATTTACTACATTTCGTAGATAGAATTTTCCCTTTTTAAGGGGTTTTAGAAAAAGATAATCCGAACTCTAAAATGATTATTTCAATGAATTTATAGTTGTACTTCTTCCAAACAATAAGAAATATTTTGGAGACCACTCATATAAGCATTTGAGCTACAAAATAAATCTAGAACTACGAAGTTGACAAAACATTTTCAACTCTATATCAAGCAAGAGGATGAAACTTTGAACAAATGTTTTGCATGATTTTCAAACATTATTAACTACTCGTATAATTTGGGTGGACCTATTAGGAAAGAGAAGTAGATTGAGAAAATTCTTGCTAGCTTACCTTATCATTTTCAAGCCAGAGTTACCTTGCTTAAATACATGTAAAAGCGTTGTGAACTTTCTGTTAAATGAATGACTTGGGCAAGTATTCGAACTGCATCACTTGTATCCAATATGTCAGCCATCCACTTTCGAGGACGGAAAGAACTTGGCTTTATAGACATCAAGGATAGTTGTCCTAGCGAACGTGTTTTTAACACAATTGTTAGATATGATGACTCTAATACCAATGAAGAGAAAATGGATCTACTTTCCCAGGGATTTACTAAATTTCTTAGATAGAATTAACCCTTTTTTAGGGGTTTTAGAAAAAAATAATCCGACCTCTAAAATGATTATTTCAATGAATTTATAGTTGTACTTCATCCAAACAACATGAAATATTTTGGAGACCAGTCATATAGGCATTTGAGCTACAAAATAAATCTAGAACTACGAAGTTGACAAAACATTTTGAACTCTATATCAAGCAAGAGGATGAAACTTTGAACAAATTCTATGCATGTTTTTCATACATTATCAACTACTCGTACAATTTTGGTGGACCTATTAGGTAAGAGAAGTAGATTGAGAAAATCCTTGCTTGCTTACCATATCATTTTTCAGCCAAAGTTACCTTTCTTAAATACATGTAAAAGCCTTGTGAACTTACTGTTAAATGAATCACTTGGGAAAGTATTCGAACTGCATCACTTGTATCCCATATGTCAGCCATTCACTTTCAAGGACGGAAAGAACTTGGCTTTATATACATCAAGGATAGTGGTCTTAGCGTAGATGTTTTTGACACAATTGTTAGAAATGATGACTCTAATACCAATGAAGAGAAAATGGATCTACTTTCCCAGAGATTTACTACATTTCTTAGATAGAATTATCCCTTTTTAAGGGGTTTTAGAAAAAGATAATCCGAACTCTAAAATTATTATTTCAATGAATTTATAGTTGTACTTCTTCAAAACAACAAGAAATATTTTGGAGACCACTCATATAAGCATTTGAGCTACAAAATAAATCTAGAACTACGAACTTAACAAAATATTTTGAACTCTATATCAACCAAGAGCATGAAACTTTGAACAAATTCTATGCATGTTTTTCATACATTATCAACTACTCGTACAATTTGGGTGGACCTATTAGGTAAGAGAAGTAGATTGAGAAAATCCTTGCTTGCTTACCATATCATTTTCCAGCCAAATTTACCTTTCTTAAATACATGTAAAAGCCTTGTGAAATTACTGTTAAATGAATCACTTCGGCAAGTATTCGAACTGCATCACTTGTATCCAATATGTCAGCCATCCACTTTCGAGCACGGAAAGAACTTGGCTTTATTGACATTAGGATAGTGGTCTTAGCGAAGGTGTTTTTGACACAATTGTTAGAAATGGTGACTCTAATACTAATGAAGAGAAAATGGATCTACTTTTTCAGAGATTTACTACATTTCTTAGATAGAATTATCCCTTTTTAAAGGGTTTTAGAAAAAGATAATCCGAACTCTAAAATGATTATTTCAATGAATTTATAGTTGTACTTCTTCCAAACAACAAGAAATATTTTGAAGACCACTCATATAAGCATTTGAGCTACAATATAAATCTAGAACTACGAAGTTGACAAAACATTTTGAACTCTATATCAAGCAAGAGGATGAAACTTTGAACAAATGTTTTGCATGATTTTCAAATATTATTAACTACTCGTATAATTTGGGTGGACCTATTAGGAAAGAGAAGTAGATTGAGAAAATCCTTGCTAGCTTACCTTATCATTTTCAAGCCAGAGTTACCTTGCTTAAATACATGTAAAAGCGTTGTGAACTTACTGTTAAATGAATCACTTGGGAAAGTATTCAAACTCCATCACTTGTATCCAATATGTCAGCCATCCACTTTCGAGGACGGAAAGAACTTGGCTTTATAGACATCAAGGATAGTTGTCCTAGCGAACGTGTTTTTGACACAATTGTTAGATATGATGACTCTAATACCAATGAAGAGAAATGGATCTACTTTCCCAGAGATTTACTACATTTCTTAGATAGAAGTTTCCCTTTTTAAGGGGTTTTAGAAAAAGATAATCCGAACTCTAAAATGATTATTTCTATGAATTTATAGTTGTACTTCTTCCAAACAATAAGAAATATTTTGGAGACCACTCATATAAGCATTTGAGCTACAAAATAAATCTAGAACTACGAAGTTGACAAAACATTTTCAACTCTATATCAAGCAAGAGGATGAAACTTTGAACAAATGTTTTGCATGATTTTCAAACATTATGAACTACTCGTATAATTTGGGTGGACCTATTAGGAAAGAGAAGTAGATTGAGAAAATCCTTGCTAGCTTACCTTATCATTTTCAAGCCAGAGTTACCTTGCTTAAATACATGTAAAAGCGTTGTGAACTTACTGTTAAATGAATCACTTGGGAAAGTATTCAAACTCCATCACTTGTATCCAATATGTCAGCCATCCACTTTCGAGGACGGAAAGAACTTGGCTTTATAGACATCAAGGATAGTTGTCCTAGCGAACGTGTTTTTGACACAATTGTTAGATATGATGACTCTAATACCAATGAAAAGAAATGGATCTACTTTCCCAGAGATTTACTACATTTCGTAGATAGAATTTTCCCTTTTTAAGGGGTTTTAGAAAAAGATAATCCGAACTCTAAAATGATTATTTCAATGAATTTATAGTTGTACTTCTTCCAAACAATAAGAAATATTTTGGAGACCACTCATATAAGCATTTGAGCTACAAAATAAATCTAGAACTACGAAGTTGACAAAACATTTTCAACTCTATATCAAGCAAGAGGATGAAACTTTGAACAAATGTTTTGCATGATTTTCAAACATTATTAACTACTCGTATAATTTGGGTGGACCTATTAGGAAAGAGAAGTAGATTGAGAAAATTCTTTCTAGCTTACCTTATCATTTTCAAGCCAGAGTTACCTTGCTTAAATACATGTAAAAGCGTTGTGAACTTTCTGTTAAATGAATGACTTGGGCAAGTATTCGAACTGCATCACTTGTATCCAATATGTCAGCCATCCACTTTCGAGGACGGAAAGAACTTGGCTTTATAGACATCAAGGATAGTTGTCCTAGCGAACGTGTTTTTAACACAATTGTTAGATATGATGACTCTAATACCAATGAAGAGAAAATGGATCTACTTTCCCAGGGATTTACTAAATTTCTTAGATAGAATTAACCCTTTTTTAGGGGTTTTAGAAAAAAATAATCCGACCTCTAAAATGATTATTTCAATGAATTTATAGTTGTACTTCATCCAAACAACATGAAATATTTTGGAGACCAGTCATATAGGCATTTGAGCTACAAAATAAATCTAGAACTACGAAGTTGACAAAACATTTTGAACTCTATATCAAGCAAGAGGATGAAACTTTGAACAAATTCTATGCATGTTTTTCATACATTATCAACTACTCGTACAATTTTGGTGGACCTATTAGGTAAGAGAAGTAGATTGAGAAAATCCTTGCTTGCTTACCATATCATTTTTCAGCCAAAGTTACCTTTCTTAAATACATGTAAAAGCCTTGTGAACTTACTGTTAAATGAATCACTTGGGAAAGTATTCGAACTGCATCACTTGTATCCCATATGTCAGCCATTCACTTTCAAGGACGGAAAGAACTTGGCTTTATATACATCAAGGATAGTGGTCTTAGCGTAGATGTTTTTGACACAATTGTTAGAAATGATGACTCTAATACCAATGAAGAGAAAATGGATCTACTTTCCCAGAGATTTACTACATTTCTTAGATAGAATTATCCCTTTTTAAGGGGTTTTAGAAAAAGATAATCCGAACTCTAAAATTATTATTTCAATGAATTTATAGTTGTACTTCTTCAAAACAACAAGAAATATTTTGGAGACCACTCATATAAGCATTTGAGCTACAAAATAAATCTAGAACTACGAACTTAACAAAATATTTTGAACTCTATATCAACCAAGAGCATGAAACTTTGAACAAATTCTATGCATGTTTTTCATACATTATCAACTACTCGTACAATTTGGGTGGACCTATTAGGTAAGAGAAGTAGATTGAGAAAATCCTTGCTTGCTTACCATATCATTTTCCAGCCAAATTTACCTTTCTTAAATACATGTAAAAGCCTTGTGAAATTACTGTTAAATGAATCACTTCGGCAAGTATTCGAACTGCATCACTTGTATCCAATATGTCAGCCATCCACTTTCGAGCACGGAAAGAACTTGGCTTTATTGACATTAGGATAGTGGTCTTAGCGAAGGTGTTTTTGACACAATTGTTAGAAATGGTGACTCTAATACTAATGAAGAGAAAATGGATCTACTTTTTCAGAGATTTACTACATTTCTTAGATAGAATTATCCCTTTTTAAAGGGTTTTAGAAAAAGATAATCCGAACTCTAAAATGATTATTTCAATGAATTTATAGTTGTACTTCTTCCAAACAACAAGAAATATTTTGAAGACCACTCATATAAGCATTTGAGCTACAATATAAATCTAGAACTACGAAGTTGACAAAACATTTTGAACTCTATATCAAGCAAGAGGATGAAACTTTGAACAAATGTTTTGCATGATTTTCAAATATTATTAACTACTCGTATAATTTGGGTGGACCTATTAGGAAAGAGAAGTAGATTGAGAAAATCCTTGCTAGCTTACCTTATCATTTTCAAGCCAGAGTTACCTTGCTTAAATACATGTAAAAGCGTTGTGAACTTACTGTTAAATGAATCACTTGGGAAAGTATTCAAACTCCATCACTTGTATCCAATATGTCAGCCATCCACTTTCGAGGACGGAAAGAACTTGGCTTTATAGACATCAAGGATAGTTGTCCTAGCGAACGTGTTTTTGACACAATTGTTAGATATGATGACTCTAATACCAATGAAGAGAAATGGATCTACTTTCCCAGAGATTTACTACATTTCGTAGATAGAATTTTCCCTTTTTAAGGGGTTTTAGAAAAAGATAATCCGAACTCTAAAATGATTATTTCAATGAATTTATAGTTGTACTTCTTCCAAACAATAAGAAATATTTTGGAGACCACTCATATAAGCATTTGAGCTACAAAATAAATCTAGAACTACGAAGTTGACAAAACATTTTCAACTCTATATCAAGCAAGAGGATGAAACTTTGAACAAATGTTTTGCATGATTTTCAAACATTATTAACTACTCGTATAATTTGGGTGGACCTATTAGGAAAGAGAAGTAGATTGAGAAAATTCTTGCTAGCTTACCTTATCATTTTCAAGCCAGAGTTACCTTGCTTAAATACATGTAAAAGCGTTGTGAACTTTCTGTTAAATGAATGACTTGGGCAAGTATTCGAACTGCATCACTTGTATCCAATATGTCAGCCATCCACTTTCGAGGACGGAAAGAACTTGGCTTTATAGACATCAAGGATAGTTGTCCTAGCGAACGTGTTTTTAACACAATTGTTAGATATGATGACTCTAATACCAATGAAGAGAAAATGGATCTACTTTCCCAGGGATTTACTAAATTTCTTAGATAGAATTAACCCTTTTTTAGGGGTTTTAGAAAAAAATAATCCGACCTCTAAAATGATTATTTCAATGAATTTATAGTTGTACTTCATCCAAACAACATGAAATATTTTGGAGACCAGTCATATAGGCATTTGAGCTACAAAATAAATCTAGAACTACGAAGTTGACAAAACATTTTGAACTCTATATCAAGCAAGAGGATGAAACTTTGAACAAATTCTATGCATGTTTTTCATACATTATCAACTACTCGTACAATTTTGGTGGACCTATTAGGTAAGAGAAGTAGATTGAGAAAATCCTTGCTTGCTTACCATATCATTTTTCAGCCAAAGTTACCTTTCTTAAATACATGTAAAAGCCTTGTGAACTTACTGTTAAATGAATCACTTGGGAAAGTATTCGAACTGCATCACTTGTATCCCATATGTCAGCCATTCACTTTCAAGGACGGAAAGAACTTGGCTTTATATACATCAAGGATAGTGGTCTTAGCGTAGATGTTTTTGACACAATTGTTAGAAATGATGACTCTAATACCAATGAAGAGAAAATGGATCTACTTTCCCAGAGATTTACTACATTTCTTAGATAGAATTATCCCTTTTTAAGGGGTTTTAGAAAAAGATAATCCGAACTCTAAAATTATTATTTCAATGAATTTATAGTTGTACTTCTTCAAAACAACAAGAAATATTTTGGAGACCACTCATATAAGCATTTGAGCTACAAAATAAATCTAGAACTACGAACTTAACAAAATATTTTGAACTCTATATCAACCAAGAGCATGAAACTTTGAACAAATTCTATGCATGTTTTTCATACATTATCAACTACTCGTACAATTTGGGTGGACCTATTAGGTAAGAGAAGTAGATTGAGAAAATCCTTGCTTGCTTACCATATCATTTTCCAGCCAAATTTACCTTTCTTAAATACATGTAAAAGCCTTGTGAAATTACTGTTAAATGAATCACTTCGGCAAGTATTCGAACTGCATCACTTGTATCCAATATGTCAGCCATCCACTTTCGAGCACGGAAAGAACTTGGCTTTATTGACATTAGGATAGTGGTCTTAGCGAAGGTGTTTTTGACACAATTGTTAGAAATGGTGACTCTAATACTAATGAAGAGAAAATGGATCTACTTTTTCAGAGATTTACTACATTTCTTAGATAGAATTATCCCTTTTTAAAGGGTTTTAGAAAAAGATAATCCGAACTCTAAAATGATTATTTCAATGAATTTATAGTTGTACTTCTTCCAAACAACAAGAAATATTTTGAAGACCACTCATATAAGCATTTGAGCTACAATATAAATCTAGAACTACGAAGTTGACAAAACATTTTGAACTCTATATCAAGCAAGAGGATGAAACTTTGAACAAATGTTTTGCATGATTTTCAAATATTATTAACTACTCGTATAATTTGGGTGGACCTATTAGGAAAGAGAAGTAGATTGAGAAAATCCTTGCTAGCTTACCTTATCATTTTCAAGCCAGAGTTACCTTGCTTAAATACATGTAAAAGCGTTGTGAACTTACTGTTAAATGAATCACTTGGGAAAGTATTCAAACTCCATCACTTGTATCCAATATGTCAGCCATCCACTTTCGAGGACGGAAAGAACTTGGCTTTATAGACATCAAGGATAGTTGTCCTAGCGAACGTGTTTTTGACACAATTGTTAGATATGATGACTCTAATACCAATGAAGAGAAATGGATCTACTTTCCCAGAGATTTACTACATTTCTTAGATAGAAGTTTCCCTTTTTAAGGGGTTTTAGAAAAAGATAATCCGAACTCTAAAATGATTATTTCTATGAATTTATAGTTGTACTTCTTCCAAACAATAAGAAATATTTTGGAGACCACTCATATAAGCATTTGAGCTACAAAATAAATCTAGAACTACGAAGTTGACAAAACATTTTCAACTCTATATCAAGCAAGAGGATGAAACTTTGAACAAATGTTTTGCATGATTTTCAAACATTATGAACTACTCGTATAATTTGGGTGGACCTATTAGGAAAGAGAAGTAGATTGAGAAAATCCTTGCTAGCTTACCTTATCATTTTCAAGCCAGAGTTACCTTGCTTAAATACATGTAAAAGCGTTGTGAACTTACTGTTAAATGAATCACTTGGGAAAGTATTCAAACTCCATCACTTGTATCCAATATGTCAGCCATCCACTTTCGAGGACGGAAAGAACTTGGCTTTATAGACATCAAGGATAGTTGTCCTAGCGAACGTGTTTTTGACACAATTGTTAGATATGATGACTCTAATACCAATGAAAAGAAATGGATCTACTTTCCCAGAGATTTACTACATTTCGTAGATAGAATTTTCCCTTTTTAAGGGGTTTTAGAAAAAGATAATCCGAACTCTAAAATGATTATTTCAATGAATTTATAGTTGTACTTCTTCCAAACAATAAGAAATATTTTGGAGACCACTCATATAAGCATTTGAGCTACAAAATAAATCTAGAACTACGAAGTTGACAAAACATTTTCAACTCTATATCAAGCAAGAGGATGAAACTTTGAACAAATGTTTTGCATGATTTTCAAACATTATTAACTACTCGTATAATTTGGGTGGACCTATTAGGAAAGAGAAGTAGATTGAGAAAATTCTTGCTAGCTTACCTTATCATTTTCAAGCCAGAGTTACCTTGCTTAAATACATGTAAAAGCGTTGTGAACTTTCTGTTAAATGAATGACTTGGGCAAGTATTCGAACTGCATCACTTGTATCCAATATGTCAGCCATCCACTTTCGAGGACGGAAAGAACTTGGCTTTATAGACATCAAGGATAGTTGTCCTAGCGAACGTGTTTTTAACACAATTGTTAGATATGATGACTCTAATACCAATGAAGAGAAAATGGATCTACTTTCCCAGGGATTTACTAAATTTCTTAGATAGAATTAACCCTTTTTTAGGGGTTTTAGAAAAAAATAATCCGACCTCTAAAATGATTATTTCAATGAATTTATAGTTGTACTTCATCCAAACAACATGAAATATTTTGGAGACCAGTCATATAGGCATTTGAGCTACAAAATAAATCTAGAACTACGAAGTTGACAAAACATTTTGAACTCTATATCAAGCAAGAGGATGAAACTTTGAACAAATTCTATGCATGTTTTTCATACATTATCAACTACTCGTACAATTTTGGTGGACCTATTAGGTAAGAGAAGTAGATTGAGAAAATCCTTGCTTGCTTACCATATCATTTTTCAGCCAAAGTTACCTTTCTTAAATACATGTAAAAGCCTTGTGAACTTACTGTTAAATGAATCACTTGGGAAAGTATTCGAACTGCATCACTTGTATCCCATATGTCAGCCATTCACTTTCAAGGACGGAAAGAACTTGGCTTTATATACATCAAGGATAGTGGTCTTAGCGTAGATGTTTTTGACACAATTGTTAGAAATGATGACTCTAATACCAATGAAGAGAAAATGGATCTACTTTCCCAGAGATTTACTACATTTCTTAGATAGAATTATCCCTTTTTAAGGGGTTTTAGAAAAAGATAATCCGAACTCTAAAATTATTATTTCAATGAATTTATAGTTGTACTTCTTCAAAACAACAAGAAATATTTTGGAGACCACTCATATAAGCATTTGAGCTACAAAATAAATCTAGAACTACGAACTTAACAAAATATTTTGAACTCTATATCAACCAAGAGCATGAAACTTTGAACAAATTCTATGCATGTTTTTCATACATTATCAACTACTCGTACAATTTGGGTGGACCTATTAGGTAAGAGAAGTAGATTGAGAAAATCCTTGCTTGCTTACCATATCATTTTCCAGCCAAATTTACCTTTCTTAAATACATGTAAAAGCCTTGTGAAATTACTGTTAAATGAATCACTTCGGCAAGTATTCGAACTGCATCACTTGTATCCAATATGTCAGCCATCCACTTTCGAGCACGGAAAGAACTTGGCTTTATTGACATTAGGATAGTGGTCTTAGCGAAGGTGTTTTTGACACAATTGTTAGAAATGGTGACTCTAATACTAATGAAGAGAAAATGGATCTACTTTTTCAGAGATTTACTACATTTCTTAGATAGAATTATCCCTTTTTAAAGGGTTTTAGAAAAAGATAATCCGAACTCTAAAATGATTATTTCAATGAATTTATAGTTGTACTTCTTCCAAACAACAAGAAATATTTTGAAGACCACTCATATAAGCATTTGAGCTACAATATAAATCTAGAACTACGAAGTTGACAAAACATTTTGAACTCTATATCAAGCAAGAGGATGAAACTTTGAACAAATGTTTTGCATGATTTTCAAATATTATTAACTACTCGTATAATTTGGGTGGACCTATTAGGAAAGAGAAGTAGATTGAGAAAATCCTTGCTAGCTTACCTTATCATTTTCAAGCCAGAGTTACCTTGCTTAAATACATGTAAAAGCGTTGTGAACTTACTGTTAAATGAATCACTTGGGAAAGTATTCAAACTCCATCACTTGTATCCAATATGTCAGCCATCCACTTTCGAGGACGGAAAGAACTTGGCTTTATAGACATCAAGGATAGTTGTCCTAGCGAACGTGTTTTTGACACAATTGTTAGATATGATGACTCTAATACCAATGAAGAGAAATGGATCTACTTTCCCAGAGATTTACTACATTTCGTAGATAGAATTTTCCCTTTTTAAGGGGTTTTAGAAAAAGATAATCCGAACTCTAAAATGATTATTTCAATGAATTTATAGTTGTACTTCTTCCAAACAATAAGAAATATTTTGGAGACCACTCATATAAGCATTTGAGCTACAAAATAAATCTAGAACTACGAAGTTGACAAAACATTTTCAACTCTATATCAAGCAAGAGGATGAAACTTTGAACAAATGTTTTGCATGATTTTCAAACATTATTAACTACTCGTATAATTTGGGTGGACCTATTAGGAAAGAGAAGTAGATTGAGAAAATTCTTTCTAGCTTACCTTATCATTTTCAAGCCAGAGTTACCTTGCTTAAATACATGTAAAAGCGTTGTGAACTTTCTGTTAAATGAATGACTTGGGCAAGTATTCGAACTGCATCACTTGTATCCAATATGTCAGCCATCCACTTTCGAGGACGGAAAGAACTTGGCTTTATAGACATCAAGGATAGTTGTCCTAGCGAACGTGTTTTTAACACAATTGTTAGATATGATGACTCTAATACCAATGAAGAGAAAATGGATCTACTTTCCCAGGGATTTACTAAATTTCTTAGATAGAATTAACCCTTTTTTAGGGGTTTTAGAAAAAAATAATCCGACCTCTAAAATGATTATTTCAATGAATTTATAGTTGTACTTCATCCAAACAACATGAAATATTTTGGAGACCAGTCATATAGGCATTTGAGCTACAAAATAAATCTAGAACTACGAAGTTGACAAAACATTTTGAACTCTATATCAAGCAAGAGGATGAAACTTTGAACAAATTCTATGCATGTTTTTCATACATTATCAACTACTCGTACAATTTTGGTGGACCTATTAGGTAAGAGAAGTAGATTGAGAAAATCCTTGCTTGCTTACCATATCATTTTTCAGCCAAAGTTACCTTTCTTAAATACATGTAAAAGCCTTGTGAACTTACTGTTAAATGAATCACTTGGGAAAGTATTCGAACTGCATCACTTGTATCCCATATGTCAGCCATTCACTTTCAAGGACGGAAAGAACTTGGCTTTATATACATCAAGGATAGTGGTCTTAGCGTAGATGTTTTTGACACAATTGTTAGAAATGATGACTCTAATACCAATGAAGAGAAAATGGATCTACTTTCCCAGAGATTTACTACATTTCTTAGATAGAATTATCCCTTTTTAAGGGGTTTTAGAAAAAGATAATCCGAACTCTAAAATTATTATTTCAATGAATTTATAGTTGTACTTCTTCAAAACAACAAGAAATATTTTGGAGACCACTCATATAAGCATTTGAGCTACAAAATAAATCTAGAACTACGAACTTAACAAAATATTTTGAACTCTATATCAACCAAGAGCATGAAACTTTGAACAAATTCTATGCATGTTTTTCATACATTATCAACTACTCGTACAATTTGGGTGGACCTATTAGGTAAGAGAAGTAGATTGAGAAAATCCTTGCTTGCTTACCATATCATTTTCCAGCCAAATTTACCTTTCTTAAATACATGTAAAAGCCTTGTGAAATTACTGTTAAATGAATCACTTCGGCAAGTATTCGAACTGCATCACTTGTATCCAATATGTCAGCCATCCACTTTCGAGCACGGAAAGAACTTGGCTTTATTGACATTAGGATAGTGGTCTTAGCGAAGGTGTTTTTGACACAATTGTTAGAAATGGTGACTCTAATACTAATGAAGAGAAAATGGATCTACTTTTTCAGAGATTTACTACATTTCTTAGATAGAATTATCCCTTTTTAAAGGGTTTTAGAAAAAGATAATCCGAACTCTAAAATGATTATTTCAATGAATTTATAGTTGTACTTCTTCCAAACAACAAGAAATATTTTGAAGACCACTCATATAAGCATTTGAGCTACAATATAAATCTAGAACTACGAAGTTGACAAAACATTTTGAACTCTATATCAAGCAAGAGGATGAAACTTTGAACAAATGTTTTGCATGATTTTCAAATATTATTAACTACTCGTATAATTTGGGTGGACCTATTAGGAAAGAGAAGTAGATTGAGAAAATCCTTGCTAGCTTACCTTATCATTTTCAAGCCAGAGTTACCTTGCTTAAATACATGTAAAAGCGTTGTGAACTTTCTGTTAAATGAATCACTTGGGCAAGTATTCGAACTGCATCACTTGTATCCAATATGTCAGCCATCCACTTTCGAGCACGGAAAGACCTTGGCTTTATAGACATCAAGGATAGTGGTCTTAGCGAAGGTGTTTTTGACACAATTGTTAGAAATGATGACTCTAATACCAATGAAGAGAAAATGGAGCTACTTTCCTAGAGATTTACTACATTTCTTAGATAGAATTTTCCCTTTTTAAGGGGTTTTAGAAAAAGATAATCCGAACTCTAAAATGATTATTTCAATGAATTTATAGTTGTACTTCTTCCAAACAATAAGAAATATTTTGGAGACCACTCATATAAGCATTTGAGCTACAAAATAAATCTAGAACTACGAAGTTGACAAAACATTTTGAACTCTATATCAAGAATGAGGATGAAACTTTGAACAAATATTTTGCATGATTTTCAAACATTATCAACTACTCGTATAATTTGGGTGGACCTATTAGGAAAGAGAAGTAGATTCAGAAAATCCTTGCTAGCTTACCTTATCATTTTCAAGCCAGAGTTACCTTGCTTAAATACATGTAAAAGCCTTGTGAACTTGCTGTTAAATGAATCACTTGGGCAAGTATTCGAACTGCATCACTTGTATCCAATATGTCAGCCATCCACTTTCGAGCACGGAAAGAACTTGGCTTTATAGACATTAGGATAGTGGTCTTAGCGAAGGTGTTTTTGACACAATTGTTAGAAATGATGACTCTAATACCAATGAAGAGAAAATGGAGCTACTTTCCCAGAGATTTACTAAATTTCTTAGATAGAATTAACCTTTTTTTAGTGGTTTTAGAAAAATATAATCCGAGCTCTAAAATGATTATTTCAATGAATTTATAGTTGTACTTCTTCCAAACAACATGAAATATTTTGGAAACCAGTCATATAGGCATTTGAGGTACAAAATAAATCTAGAACTACGAAGTTGACAAAAAATTTTGAACTCTATATCAAGCAAGAGGATGAAACTTTGAACAAATTCTATGCATGTTTTTCATACATTATAAACTACTCGTTCAATTTGGGTGGTCCTATTAGGTAAGAGAAGTAGATTGAGAAAATCCTTGCTAGCTTACCTTATCATTTTCAAGCCAGAGTTACCTTGCTTAAATACATGTAAAAGCCTTGTGAACTTGCTGTTAAATGAATCACTTGGCAAGTATTTGAACTGCATCACTTGTATCCAATATGCCAGCCATCCACTTTCGAGGACGGAAAGAACTTGGCTTTATAGACATCAAGGATAGTGGTCTTAGCGAAGGTGTTTTTGACACAATTGTTAGAAATGATGACTCTAATACTAATGAAGAGAAAATGGATCTACTTTTTCAGAGATTTACTACATTTCTTAGATAGAATTATCCCTTTTTAAGGGGTTTTAGAAAAAGATAATCCGAACTCTAAAATGATTATTTCAATGAATTTATAGTTGTACTTCTTCCAAACAACAAGAAATATTTTGAAGACCACTCATATAAGCATTTGAGCTACAAAATAAATCTAGAACTACGAAGTTGACAAAACATTTTGAACTCTATATCAAGCAAGAGGATGAAACTTTGAACAAATGTTTTGCATGATTTTCAAACATTATTAACTACTCGTATAATTTGGGTGGACCTATTAGGAAAGAGAAGTAGATTGAGAAAATCCTTGCTAGCTTACCTTATCATTTTCAAGCCAGAGTTACCTTGCTTAAATACATGTAAAAGCGTTGTGAACTTTCTGTTAAATGAATCACTTGGGCAAGTATTCGAACTGCATCACTTGTATCCAATATGTCAGCCATCCACTTTCGAGCACGGAAAGACCTTGGCTTTATAGACATCAAGGATAGTGGTCTTAGCGAAGGTGTTTTTGACACAATTGTTAGAAATGATGACTCTAATACCAATGAAGAGAAAATGGAGCTACTTTCCCAGAGATTTACTACATTTCTTAGATAGAATTTTCCCTTTTTAAGGGGTTTTAGAAAAAGATAATCCGAACTCTAAAATGATTATTTCAATGAATTTATAGTTGTACTTCTTCCAAACAGTAAGAAATATTTTGGAGACCACTCATATAAGCATTTGAGCTACAAAATAAATCTAGAACTACGAAATTGACAAAACATTTTGAACTCTATATCAAGAATGAGGATGAAACTTTGAACAAATATTTTGCATGATTTTCAAACATTATCAACTACTCGTATAATTTGGGTGGACCTATTAGGAAAGAGAAGTAGATTCAGAAAATCCTTGCTAGCTTACCTTATCATTTTCAAGCCATAGTTACCTTGCTTAAATACATGTAAAAGCCTTGTGAACTTGCTGTTAAATGAATCACTTGGGAAAGTATTCGAACTCCATCACTTGTATCCAATATGTCAGCCATCCACTTTCGAGGACGGAAAGAACTTGGCTTTATAGACATCAAGGATAGTTGTCCTAGCGAACGTGTTTTTAACACAATTGTTAGATATGATGACTCTAATACCAATGAAGAGAAAATGGATCTACTTTCCCAGGGATTTACTACATTTCTTAGATAGAATTTTCCCTTTTTAAGGGGTTTTAAAAAAAGATATTCCGAACTCTAAAATGATTATTTCAATGAATTTATAGTTGTACTTCTTCCAAACAACAAGAAATATTTTGGAGACCACTCATATAAGCATTTGAGCTACAAAATAAATCTAGAACTACGAAGTTGACAAAACATTTTGAACTCTATATCAAGAAAGAGGATGAAACTTTGAACAAATTTTTTGCATGTTTTTCAAACATTATCAACTACTCGTATAATTTGGGTGGACCTATTAGGAAAGAGAAGTAGATTCAGAAAATCCTTGCTAGCTTACCTTATCATTTTCAAGCCAGAGTTACCTTGCTTAAATACATGTAAAAGCCTTGTGAACTTGCTGTTAAATGAATCGCTTGGGAAAGTATTCGAACTCCATCACTTGTATCCCATATGTCAGCCATCCACCTTCGAGGACGGAAAGAACTTGGCTTTATAGACATCAAGGATAGTTGTCCTAGCGAACGTGTTTTTAACACAATTGTTAGATATGATGACTCTAATACCAATGAAGAGAAATGGATCTACTTTCCCAGAGATTTACTAAATTTCTTAGATAGAATTAACCCTTTTTTAGGGGTTTTAGAAAAAAATAATCCGACCTCTAAAATGATTATTTCAATGAATTTATAGTTGTACTTCATCCAAACAACATGAAATATTTTGGAGACCAGTCATATAGGCATTTGAGGTACAAAATAAATCTAGAACTACGAAGTTGACAAAACATTTTGAACTCTATATCCAGCAAGAGGATGAAACTTTGAACAAATCTATGGTTGTTTTTCATACATTATCAACTACTCGTACAATTTGGGTGGACCTATTAGGTAAGAGAAGTAGATTAAGAAAATCCTTGCTTGCTTACCATATCATTTTCCAGCCAAAGTTACCTTTCTTAAATACATGTAAAAGCCTTGTGAAATTATTGTTAAATGAATCACTTGGGCAAGTATTCGAACTGCATCACTTGTATCCAATATGTCAGCCATCCACTTTCGAGCACGGAAAGAACTTAGCTTTATTGACATTAGGATAGTGGTCTTAGCGAAGGTGTTTTTGACACAATTGTTAGAAATGGTGACTCTAATACCAATGAAGAGAAAATGGAGCTACTTTCCCAGAGATTTACTTAATTTCTTAGATAGAATTAACCTTTTTTTAGTGGTTTTAGAAAAAAATAATCTGAGCTCTTAAATGATTATTTCAATGAATTTATAGTTGTACTTCTTCCAAACAACATGAAATATTTTGGAAACCAGTCATATAGGCATTTGAGGTACAAAATAAATCTAGAACTACGAAGTTGACAAAAAATTTTGAACTCTATATCAAGCAAGAGGATGAAACTTTGAACAAATTCTATGCATGTTTTTCATACATTATAAACTACTCGTTCAATTTGGGTGGTCCTATTAGGTAAGAGAAGTAGATTGAGAAAATCCTTGCTGGCTTACCTTATCATTTTCAAGCCAGAGTTACCTTGCTTAAATACATGTAAAAGCCTTGTGAACTTGCTATTAAATGAATCACTTCGGCAAGTATTCGAACTGCATCACTTGTATCCAATATGTCAGCCATCCACTTTCGAGCACGGAAAGACCTTGGCTTTATAGACATCAAGGATAGTGGTCTTAGCGAAGGTGTTTTTGACACAATTATTAGAAATGATGACTCTAATACCAATGAAGAGAAAATGGAGCTACTTTCCCAGAGATTTACTACATTTCTTAGATAGAATTATCCCTTTTTAAGGGGTTTTAGAAAAAGATAATCCGAACTCTAAAATGATTATTTCAATGAATTTATAGTTGTACTTCTTCCAAACAACAAGAAATATTTTGAAGACCACTCATATAAGCATTTGAGCTACAAAATAAATCTAGAACTACGAAGTTGACAAAACATTTTGAACTCTATATCAAGCAAGAGGATGAAACTTTGAACAAATGTTTTGCATGATTTTCAAACATTATTAACTACTCGTATAATTTGGGTGGACCTATTAGGAAAGAGAAGTAGATTGAGAAAATCCTTGCTAGCTTACCTTATCATTTTCAAGACAGAGTTACCTTGCTTAAATACATGTAAAAGCGTTGTGAACTTACTGTTAAATGAATCACTTGGGCAAGTATTCGAACTGCATCACTTGTATCCAATATGTCAGCCATCCACTTTCGAGCACGGAAAGACCTTGGCTTTATAGACATCAAGGATAGTGGTCTTAGCGAAGGTGTTTTTAACACAATTATTAGAAATGATGACTCTAATATCAATGAAGAGAAAATGGAGCTACTTTCCCAGAGATTTACTACATTTCTTAGATAGAATTATCCCTTTTTAAGGGGTTTTAGAAAAAGATAATCCGAACTCTATAATGATTATTTCAATGAATTTATAGTTGTACTTCTTCCAAACAATAAGAAATATTTTGGAGACCACTCATATAAGCATTTGAGCTACAAAATAAATCTAGAACTACGAAGTTGACAAAACATTTTGAACTCTATATCAAGAAAGAGGATGAAACTTTGAACAAATATTTTGCATGATTTTCAAACATTATCAACTACTCGTATAATTTGGGTGGACCTATTAGGAAAGAGAAGTAGATTCAGAAAATCCTTGCTAGCTTACCTTATCATTTTCAAGCCAGAGTTACCTTGCTTAAATACATGTAAAAGCCTTGTGAACTTGCTGTTAAATGAATCACTTGGGAAAGTATTCGAACTCCATCACTTGTATCCAATATGTGACCCATCCACTTTCGAGGACGGAAAGAACTTGGCTTTATAGACATCAAGGATAGTTGTCCTAGCGAACGTGTTTTTGACACAATTGTTAGATATGATGACTCTAATACCAATGAAAAGAAATGGATCTACTTTCCCAGAGATTTACTACATTTCTTAGATAGAATTATCCCTTTTTAAGGGGTTTTAGAAAAAGATAATCCGAACTCTAAAATGATTATTTCAATGAATTTATAGTTGTACTTCTTCCAAACAATAAGAAATATTTTGAAGACCACTCATATAAGCATTTGAGCTACAAAATAAATCTAGAACTACGAAGTTAACAAAATATTTTGAACTCTATATCAACCAAGAGCATGAAACTTTGAACAAATTCTATGCATGTTTTTCATACATTATCAACTACTCGTACAATTTGGGTGGACCTATTAGGTAAGAGAAGTAGATTGAGAAAATCCTTGCTTGCTTACCATATCATTTTCCAGCCAAAGTTACCTTTCTTAAATACATGTAAAAGCCTTGTGTACTTACTGTTAAATGAATCGCTTGGGCAACTATTCGAACTGCATCACTTGTATCCCATATGTCAGCCATTCACTTTCAAGGACGGAAAGAACTTGGCTTTATATACATCAAGGATAGTGGTCTTAGCGTAGATGTTTTTGACACAATTGTTAGAAATGATGACTCTAATACCAATGAAGAGAAAATGGATCTACTTTCCCAGAGATTTACTACATTTCTTAGATAGAATTATCCCTTTTTAAGGGGTTTTAGAAAAAGATAATCCGAACTCTAAAATTATTATTTCAATGAATTTATAGTTGTATTTCTTCCAAACAACAAGAAATATTTTGGAGACCCCTCATATAAGCATTTGAGCTACAAAATAAATCTAGAACTACGAAGTTAACAAAATATTTTGAACTCTATATCAACCAAGAGCATGAAACTTTGAACAAATTCTATGCATGTTTTTCATACATTATCAACTACTCGTACAATTTGGGTGGACCTATTAGGTAAGAGAAGTAGATTGAGAAAATCCTTGCTTGCTTACCATATCATTTTCCAGCCAAAGTTACCTTTCTTAAATACATGTAAAAGCCTTGTGTACTTACTGTTAAATGAATCTCTTGGGCAACTATTCGAACTGCATCACTTGTATCCCTTATGTCAGCCATTCACTTTCAAGAATGGAAAGAACTTGGCTTTATATACATCAAGGATAGTGGTCTTAGCGTAGATGTTTTTGACACAATTGTTAGAAATGATGACTCTAATACCAATGAAGAGAAAATGGATCTACTTTCCCAGAGATTTACTACATTTCTTAGATAGAATTATCCCTTTTTAAAGGGTTTTAGAAAAAGATAATCCGAACTCTAAAATTATTATTTCAATGAATTTATAGTTGTACTTCTTCCAAACAACAAGAAATATTTTGGAGACCACTCATATAAGCATTTGAGCTACAAAATAAATCTAGAACTACGAAGTTAACAAAACATTTTGAACTCTATATCAAGAAAGAGGATGAAACTTTGAACAAATTTTTTGCATGATTTTCAAACATTATCAACTACTCGTATAATTTGGGTGGACCTATTAGGAAAGAGAAGTAGATTCAGAAAATCCTTGCTAGCTTACCTTATCATTTTCAAGCCAGAGTTACCTTGCTTAAATACATGTAAAAGCCTTGTGAACTTGCTGTTAAATGAATCACTTGGGAAAGTATTCGAACTCCATCACTTGTATCCAATATGTCAGCCATCCACTTTCGAGGACGGAAAGAACTTGGCTTTATAGACATCAAGGATAGTTGTCCTAGCGAACGTGTTTTTGACACAATTGTTAGATATGATGACTCTAATACCAATGAAGAGAAATGGATCTATTTTCCCAGAGATTTACTAAATTTCTTAGATAGAATTAACCCTTTTTTAGGGGTTTTAGAAAAAAATAATCCGACCTCTAAAATGATTATTTCAATGGATTTATAATTGTACTTCATCCAAACAACATGAAATATTTTGGAGACCAGTCATATAGGCATTTGAGCTACAAAATAAATCTAGAACTACGAAGTTGACAAAACATTTTGAACTCTATATCAAGCAAGAGGATGAAACTTTGAACAAATTCTATGCATGTTTTTCATACATTATCAACTACTCGTACAATTTGGGTGGACCTATTAGGTAATAGATGTAGATTAAGAAAATCCTTGCTTGCTTACCATATCATTTTCCAGCCAAAGTTACCTTTCTTAAATACATGTAAAAGCCTTGTGAAATTATTGTTAAATGAATCACTTGGGCAAGTATTCGAACTGCATCACTTGTATCCAATATGTCAACCATCCACTTTCGAGCACGGAAAGAACTTGGCTTTATAGACATCAAGGATAGTGGTCTTAGCGAAGGTGTTTTTGACACAATTGTTAGAAATGATGACTCTAATACCAATGAAGAGAAAATGGATCTACTTTCCAAGGGATTTACTACATTTCTTAGGTAGAATTTTTCCTTTTTAAGGGGTTTTAGAAAAAGATAATCCGAACTCTAAAATGATTATTTCAATGAATTTATAGTTGTACTTCTTCCAAACAATAAGAAATATTTTGGAGACCACTCATATAAGCATTTGAGCTACAAAATAAATCTAGAACTACGAAGTTGACAAAACATTTTGAACTCTATATCAAGAAAGAGGATGAAACTTTGAACAAATATTTTGCATGATTTTCAAACATTATCAACTACTCGTATAATTTGGGTGGACCTATTAGGAAAGAGAAGTAGATTCAGAAAATCCTTGCTAGCTTACCTTATCATTTTCAAGCCAGAGTTACCTTGCTTAAATACATGTAAAAGCCTTGTGAACTTGCTGTTAAATGAATCACTTGGGAAAGTATTCGAACTCCATCACTTGTATCCAATATGTCAGCCATCCACTTTCGAGGACGGAAAGAACTTGGCTTTATAGACATCAAGGATAGTTGTCCTAGCGAACGTGTTTTTGACACAATTGTTAGATATGATGACTCTAATACCAATGAAGAGAAATGGATCTATTTTCCCAGAGATTTACTAAATTTCTTAGATAGAATTAACCCTTTTTTAGGGGTTTTAGAAAAAAATAATCCGACCTCTAAAATGATTATTTCAATGGATTTATAGTTGTACTTCATCCAAACAACATGAAATATTTTGGAGACCAGTCATATAGGCATTTGAGCTACAAAATAAATCTAGAACTACGAAGTTGACAAAACATTTTGAACTCTATATCAAGCAAGAGGATGAAACTTTGAACAAATTCTATGCATGTTTTTCATACATTATCAACTACTCGTACAATTTGGGTGGACCTATTAGGTAAGAGAAGTAGATTAAGAAAATCCTTGCTTGCTTACCATATCATTTTCCAGCCAAAGTTACCTTTCTTAAATACATGTAAAAGCCTTGTGAAATTATTGTTAAATGAATCACTTGGGCAAGTATTCGAACTGCATCACTTGTATCCAATATGTCAGCCATCCACTTTCGAGCACGGAAAGAACTTGGCTTTATAGACATCAAGGATAGTGGTCTTAGCGAAGGTGTTTTTGACACAATTGTTAGAAATGATGACTCTAATACCAATGAAGAGAAAATGGATCTACTTTCCCAGGGATTTACTACATTTCTTAGGTAGAATTTTCCCTTTTTAAGGGGTTTTAGAAAAAGATAATCCGAACTCTAAAATGATTATTTCAATGAATTTATAGTTGTACTTCTTCTAAACAATAAGAAATATTTTGGAGACCACTCATATAAGCATTTGAGCTACAAAATAAATCTAGAACTACGAAGTTGACAAAACATTTTGAACTCTATATCAAGAAAGAGGATGAAACTTTGAACAAATATTTTGCATGATTTTCAAACATTATCAACTACTCGTATAATTTGGGTGGACCTATTAGGAAAGAGAAGTAGATTCAGAAAATCCTTGCTAGCTTACCTTATCATTTTCAAGCCAGAGTTACCTTGCTTAAATACATGTAAAAGCCTTGTGAACTTGCTGTTAAATGAATCACTTGGGAAAGTATTCGAACTCCATCACTTGTATCCAATATGTCAGCCATCCACTTTCGAGGACGGAAAGAACTTGGCTTTATAGACATCAAGGATAGTTGTCCTAGCGAACGTGTTTTTGACACAATTGTTAGATATGATGACTCTAATACCAATGAAGAGAAATGGATCTATTTTCCCAGAGATTTACTAAATTTCTTATATAGAATTAACACTTTTTTTGGGGTTTTAGAAAAAAATAATCCGATCTCTAAAATGATTATTTCAATGAATTTATAGTTGTACTTCATCCAAACAACATGAAATATTTTGGAGACTAGTCATATAGGCATTTGAGCTACAAAATAAATCTAGAACTACAAAGTTGACAAAACATTTTGAACTCTATATCAAGCAAGAGGATGAAACTTTGAACAAATTCTATGCATGTTTTTCATACATTATCAACTACTCGTACAATTTGGGTGGACCTATTAGGTAAGAGAAGTAGATTAAGAAAATCCTTGCTTGCTTACCATATCATTTTCCAGCCAAAGTTACCTTTCTTAAATACATGTAAAAGCCTTGTGAAATTATTGTTAAATGAATCACTTGGGCAAGTATTCGAACTGCATCACTTGTATCCAATATGTCAGCCATCCACTTTCGAGCACGGAAAGAACTTGGCTTTATAGACATCAAGGATAGTGGTCTTAGCGAAGGTGTTTTTGACACAATTGTTAGAAATGATGACTCTAATACCAATGAAGAGAAAATGGAGCTACTTTCCCAGAGATTTACTAAATTTCTTAGATAGAATTAACCTTTTTTTAGTGGTTTTAGAAAAAAATAATCCGAGCTCTAAAATGATTATTTCAAAGAATTTATAGTTGTACTTCTTCCAAACAACATGAAATATTTTGGAAACCAGTCATATAGGCATTTGAGGTACAAAATAAATCTAGAACTACGAAGTTGACCAAAAATTTTGAACTCTATATCAAGCAAGAGGATGAAACTTTGAACAAATTCTATGCATGTTTTTCATACATTATAAACTACTCGTTCAGTTTGGGTGGTCTTATTAGGTAAGAGAAGTAGATTGAGAAAATCCTTGCTAGCTTACCTTATCATTTTCAAGCCAGAGTTACCTTGCTTAAATACATGTAAAAGCCTTGTGAACTTGCTATTAAATGAATCACTTGTCAAGTATTTGAACTACATCACTTGTATCCAATATGCCAGCCATCCACTTTCGAGGACGGAAAGAACTTGGCTTTATAGACATCAAGGATATTGGTCTTAGCGAAGATGTTTTTGACACAATTGTTAGAAATGATGACTCTAATACCAATGAAGAGAAAATGGATCTACTTTCCCAGGGATTTACTACATTTCTTAGATAGAATTTTCCCTTTTTAAGGGTTTTTAGAAAATGATAATCCGAACACTAAAATGATTATTTCAATGAATTGATAGTTGTACTTCTTCCAAACAACATGAAATATTTTGGAGACCAGTCATATAGGCATTTGAGCTACAAAACAAATCTTGAACTACGAAGTTGACAAAATATTTTGAACTCTATATCAAGGAAGAGGATGAAACTTTGAACAAATTTTATGCATGTTTTTCAAACATTATCAACTACTCGTATAATTTGGGTGGACCTATTAGGAAAGAGAAGTATATTGAGAAAATCCTTGCTAGCTTACCTTATCATTTTCAAGACAGAGTTACCTTGCTTAAATACATGTAAAAGCCTTGTGAACTTGCTGTTAAATGAATCACTTGGCAAGTATTCGAACTGCATCACTTGTATCCAATATGTCATCCATCCACTTTTGAGGACGGAAAGAACTTGGTTTTATAAACATCAAGGATAGTGGTCTTAGCGAACATGTTTTTGACATAATTGTTAGATATGATGACTCTAATACCAATGAAGAGAAAATGGATCTACTTTCCCAGAGATTTACTATATTTCTTAGATAGAATTAACCCTTTTTTAGGGGTTTTAGAAAAAAATAATTCGAGCTCTAAAATGATTATTTCAATGGATTTATAGTTGTACTTCTTCCAAATAACATGAAATATTTTGGAGACTAGTCATATAGGCATTTGAGCTACAAAACTAATCTTGAAGAACAAAGTTGACCAAAAATTTTAAACTCTATATCAAGCAAGAGGATGAAACTTTGACAAAATTCTATGCATGTTTTTCATACATTATCAACTACTCGTACAATATGGGTGGACCTATTAGGTAAGAGAAGTAGATTGAGAAAATCCTTGCTTGCTTACCTTATCATTTTCTAGCCAAATTACCTTTCTTAAATACATGTAAAAGCCTTGTGAACTTATTGTTAAATGAATCACTTGGGCAAGTATTCGAACTGCATCACTTGTATCCAATATGTCAGCCATCCACTTTCGAGCACGGAAAGAACTTGGCTTTATAGACATCAAGGATAGTGGTCTTAGCGAAGGTGTTTTGACAAAATTGTTAGAAATGATGACTCTAATACCAATGAAGAGAAAATGGATCTACTTTCTCAGAGATTTACTACATTTCTTAGATAGAATTATCCCTTTTTTAGGGGTTTTAGAAAATAATAATCCGAGCTATAAAATGATTATTTCAATGAATTTATAGTTGTACTTCTTCCAAACAACATGAAATATTTTGGAGACCACTCATATATGAATTTGAGCTACAAAATAAATCTAGAACTACGAAGTTGACCAGAAATTTTGAACTCTATATCAAGTAAGAGGATGAAACTTTGAACAAATTCTATGCATGTTTTTCAAACATTATCAACAACTCGTATAATTTGGGTGGACCTATTATGAAAGAGAAGTAGATTGAGAAAATCCTTGCTAGCTGCCCTTATCATTTTCATGCCAATGTTACCTTGCTTAAATATATGTAAAAGCCTTGTGAAGTTATTGTTAAATGAATCACTTGGCAAGTATTCGAACTGCATCACTTGTATCCAATATGTCAGCCATCCATTTTCGAGGACGGAAAGAGCTTTGCTTTAGAGACATCAAGGATAGTGGTCCTAGCGAAGATGTTTTTGACACAATTGTTAGAAATGATGACTCTAATACCAATGAAGAGAAAATGGATCTACTCTCCCAGAGATTTACTAAATTTCTTAGATAGAATTATCCCTTTTTTAGGGGTTTTAGAAAAAAATAATCCGAGCTCTAAAAGAATTAATTCAATGACATTATAGTTGTACTTCTTCCAAACAACATGAAATATTTTGGAGACCACTCATATAGGCATTTGACCTACAAAATAAATCTAGAACTACGGAGTTGACAAAACATTTTGAACTCTATATCAATAAAGAGGATGAAACTTTGAACAAATTTTATGCATATGTTTCAAACATTATCAACTACTCGTATAATTTGGGTGGACCTATTAGGAAAGAGAAGTAGATTGAGAAAATCCTTGCTAGCTTACCTTATCAATTTCAAGCCAAAGTTACCTTGCTTAAATACATGTAAAAGCCTTGTGAACTTGCTGTTAAATGAATCACTTGGCAAGTATTCAAACTGCATCACTAGTATCCAATATGTTAGCCATCCACTTTCGAGGATGGAAAGAGCTTGGATTTATAGACATCAAATATAGTGGTCTTAGCGAAGATGGTTTTTACACAATTGTTAGAAATGATGATTCTAATTCGAATGAAGAGAAAATTTATCTACTTTCCTAGAGATTTACTAAATTTCTTAGATAGAATTAACCCTTTTTTAGGGGTTTTAGAAAAAAAATAATCCGAGCTCTAAAATGATTATTTCAATGAATTTACACTTGTACTTAATCCAAACAACACGAAATATTTTAGAGACCACTCATATCGACATTTGAGGTACAAATTAAATCTAGAACTACGAAGTTGACCAAAAATTTTGAACTCTATATCAAGCAAGAGGATGAATATTTGAACAAATTCTATGAATGTTTTTCAAACATTATCAACTGCTCATAATTTGGGTGGACCTATTAGGAAAGTGAAGTATATTGACAAAATCCTTGCTAGCTGCCCTTATCATTTTCCAGCCAAAGTTACCTTTCTTAAATATATATAAAAGCCATTTGAAGTTACTGTTAAATGAATCACTTGGGATAGTATTCGAACTGTATCACTTGTTTCCAATATGTCAGCCATCCAATTTCGAGGACGGAATGAGCTTAGCTTTATAGACATCACGGATAGTGGTCTTAGCCAAGATGTTTTTGACACAATTGTTAGAAATGATAACTATAATACCAATGAAGAGAAAATGGATCTACTTTCCTAGAGATTTACTAATTTCTTAGATAGATATAACTTTTTTTAGGGGTTTTAGAAAAAAATAATACGAGCTCTTAAATGATTATTTCAATGAATTTATAGTTGTACTTCTTCCAAACAACATGAAATATTTTGGAGACCACTCATATAGGCATTTGACCTAAAAAATAAATCTAGAACTACGGAGTTGACAAAACATTTTGAACTCTATATCAATAAAGAGGATGAAACTTTGAACAAATTTTATGCATATGTTTCAAACATTATCAACTACTCGTATAATTTGGGTGGACCTATTAGGAAAGAGAAGTAGATTGAGAAAATCCTTTCTAGCTTACCTTATCAATTTCAAGCCAAAGTTACCTTGCTTAAATACATGTAAAAGCCTTGTGAACTTGCTGTTAAATGAATCACTTGGCAAGTATTCAAACTGCATCACTTGTATCCAATATGTCAGCCATCCATTTTCGAGGACGGAAAGAGCTTTGCTTTATAGACATCAAGGATAGTGGTCCTAGCGAAGATGTTTTTGACACAATTGTTAGAAATGATGACTATAATACCAATGAAGAGAAAATGGATCTACTCTCCCAGAGATTTACTAAATTTCATAGATAGAATTATCCCTTTTTTAGGGGTTTTAGAAAAAAATAATCCGAGCTCTAAAAGAATTAATTCAATGACTTTATAGTTGAAATTCTTCCAAACAACATGAAATATTTTGGAGACCACTCATATAGGCATTTGACCTAAAAAATAAATCTAGAACTACGGAGTTGACAAAACATTTTGAACTCTATATCAATAAAGAGGATGAAACTTTGAACAAATTTTATGCATATGTTTCAAACATTATCAACTACTCGTATAATTTGGGTGGACCTATTAGGAAAGAGAAGTAGATTGAGAAAATCCTTGCTAGCTTACCTTATCAATTTCAAGCCAAAGTTACCTAGCTTAAATACATGTAAAAGCCTTATGAATTTGCTGTTAAATGAATCACTTGGCAAGTATTCAAACTGCATCACTAGTATCCAATATGTTAGCCATCTACTTTCGGGGATGGAAAGAGCTTGGATTTATAGACATCAAAAATAGTGGTCTTAGCGAAGATGTTTTTTACACAATTGTTAGAAATGATGACTCTAATTCGAATGAAGAGAAAATTTATCTACTTTCCTAGAGATTTACTAAATTTCTTAGATAGAATTAACCCTTTTTTAGGGGTTTTAGAAAAAAAATAATCCGAGCTCTCAAATGATTATTTCAATGAATTTACACTTGTACTTAATCCAAACAACACGAAATATTTTAGAGACCACTCATATCGAAATTTGAGGTACAAATTAAATCTAGAACTACGAAGTTGACCAAAAATTTTGAACTCTATATCAAGCAAGAGGATGAAACTTTGAACAAATTTTATGAATGTTTTTCAAACATTATCAACTGCTCATAATTTGGGTGGACCTCTTAGGAAAGTGAAGTATATTGAAAAAATCCTTGCTAGCTGCCCTTATAATTTTCCAGCCAAAGTTACCTTTCTTAAATATATATAAAAGCCATTTGAATTTACTGTTAAATGAATCACTTGGGATAGTATTCGAACTGAATCACTTGTTTCCAATATGTCAACCATCCAATTTCGAGGACGGAAAGAGCTTAGCTTTATAGACATCACGGATAGTGGTCTTAGCCAAGATGTTTTTGACACAATTGTTAGAAATGATAACTATAATACCAATGAAGAGAAAATGGATCTACTTTCCAAGAGATTTACTAATTTCTTAGATAGATATAACTTTTTTTATGGGTTTTAGAAAAAAATAATACGAGCTCTTAAATGATTATTTCAATGAATTTATAGTTGTACTTCTTCCAAACAACATGAAATATTTTGGAGACCACTCATATAGGCATTTGACCTAAAAAATAAATCTAGAACTACGGAGTTAACATAACATTTTGAACTGTATATCAATAAAGAGGATGAAACTTTGAACAAATTTTATGCATATGTTTCAAACATTATCAACTACTCGTATAATTTGGGTGGACCTATTAGGAAAGAGAAGTAGATTGAGAAAATCCTTGCTAGCTTACCTTATCAATTTCAAACCAAAATTACCTTGCTTAAATACATGTAAAAGCCTTGTGAACTTGCTGTTAAATGAATCACTTGGCAAGTATTCAAACTGCATCACTAGTATCCAATATGTCAGCCATCCACTTTCGAGGATGGAAAGAGCTTGGATTTATAGACATCAAATATAGTGGTCTTAGCGAAGATGTTTTTTACACAATTGTTAGAAATGATGACGCTAATTCGAATGAAGAGAAAATGGATCTACTTTCCTAGAGATTTACTAAATTTCTTAGATAGAATTAACTTTTTTTAGGGGTTTTAGAAAAAAATAATACGAGCTCTTAAATGATTATTTCAATGAATTTATAGTTGTACTTCTTCCAAACAACATGAAATATTTTGGAGACCAGTCATATAGGCATTTGAGCTACAAAATAATTCTAGAACTACGAAGTTGACCAAAAATTTTAAACTCTATATCAAGCAAGAGGATGAAACTTTGAACAAATTTTACGCATGTTTTTCAAACATTATCAACTACTCGTATAATTTGGGTGGACCTATTAGGAAAGAGAAGTAGATTGAGAAAATCTTTGCTAGCTTACCTTATCATTTTCAAGCCAAAGTTACCTTGCTTAAATACATGTAAAAGCCTTGTGAACTTACTGTTAAATGAATCACTTGGCAAGTATTCGAACTGCATCACTTGTATCCAATATGTCAGCCATCCATTTTCGAGGACGGAAAGTGCTTGGCTTTATAGACATCAAGGATAGTGGTCTTAGCGAAGATGTTTTTTACACAATTGTTAGAAATGATGACTCTAATTCGAATGAAGAGAAAATGGATCTACTTTCCTAGAGATTTACTAAATTTCTTAGATAGAATTAACCCATTTTTAGGGGTTTTAGAAAAATATAATCCGAACTCAAAATGATTATTTCAATGAATTTATAGTTTTACTTCTTCCAAACAACATGAAATATTTTGGAGACCACTCATATAAGCATTTGAGCTACAAAATAAATCTAGAACTACGAAGTTGACCAAAAATTTTGAACTCCATATCAAGCAAGAGGATGAAACTTTGAACAAATTTTACGCATGTGTTTCAAACATTATCAACTACTCGTATAATTTGGGTGGACCTATTAGGAAAGAGAAGTAGATTGAAAAAATCCTTGCTAGCTTACCTTATCATTTTCAAGCCAAAGTTACGTTGCATATATAAATACATGTAAAAGCCTTGTGAACTTGCTGCTAAATGAATCACTTGGGAAGTATTCGAACTGTATCACTTGTATCCAATATGTCAGCCATCCACTTTCGAGGACAGAAAGATCTTGGCTTTATAGACATCAAGGATAGTGGTCTTAGCGAAGGTGTTTTTGACACAATTGTTAGAAATGATGACTCTAATACGAGTAAAGAGAAAATGGATCTACTTTCCCATAGATTGACTTCATTTCTTAGATAGAATTATCCCTTTTTTAGGGGTTTTAGAAAAAAATAATCCGAGTTCTAAAATGATTATTTAAATGAATTTATAGTTGTACTTCTTCCAAACAACATGAAATATTTTAGACACCACTCATATAGGCATTTGAGCTACAAAATAAATCTAGAACTATGAAGTTGACGAAAATTGTTGAACTCTATATCAAGCAAGAGGATGAAACTTTGAACAAATTCTATGCATGTTTTTCAAACATTATGAACTACTCATATAATTTGGGTGGACCTATTAGGAAAGAGAAGTAGATTTGGAAAATCCTTGCTAGCTTACCTTATCATTTTCCAGCCAAAGTTACCTAGCATATATAAATACATGTAAAAGCCTTGTGAACTTGCTGTTAAATGAATAAATTGGCAAGTATTCGAAATGCATCACTTGTATCCAATATGTCAGCCATCCACTTTCGAGGACGGAAAGAATTTGGCTTTATAGACATCAAGGATAGTGGTCTTGGCGAAGATGTTTTTGACAGAATTGTTAGAAATGATGACTCTAATTCGAATGAAGAGAAAATTTATCTACTTTCCTAGAGATTTACGAAATTTCTTAGATAGAATTAACCATTTTTTAGGGGTTTTAGAAAAAAATAATCCGAGCTCTAAAATGATTATTTAAATGAATTTATAGTTGTACTTCTTCCAAACAACATGAAATATTTTGGAGACCAGTCATATAGGCATTTTAGCTACAAAATAAATCTAGAACTACGAAGTTGACCAAAAATTTTGAATTCTATATCAAGCAAGAGGATGAAACTTTGAACAAATTTTACGCATGTTTTTCAAACATTATCAACTACTCGAATATTTTGGGTGGATCTATTAGGAAAGAGAAGTAGATTTGGAAAATCCTTGCTAGCTTACCTTATCATTTTCCAGCCAAAGTTACCTAGCATATATAAATACATGTAAAAGCCTTGTGAACTTGCTGTTAAATGAATCAATTGGCAAGTATTCGAAATGCATCACTTGTATCCAATATGTCAGCCATCCACTTTCGAGGACAGCAAGAATTTGGCTTTATAGACATCAAGGATAGTGGTCTTAGCGAAGATCTTTTTGACACAATGTTTAGAAATGATGACTCTAATACCAATGAAGAGAAAATGGATCTACTTTCCCAAAGATTTACTATATTTCTTAGATAGAATTAACCCGTTTTAGGGGTTTTAGAAAAATATAATCCGAACTCAAAATGATTATTTCAATGAATTTATAGTTTTACTTCTTCCAAACAACATGAAATATTTTGGAGACCACTCATATAAACATTTGAGCTACAAAATAAATCTAGAACTAAGAAGTTGATCAAAAATTTTGAACTCCATATCAAGCAAGAGGATGAAACTTTGAACAAATTTTACGCATGTTTTTCAAACATTATCAAGTACTCGTATAATTTGGGTGGACCTATTAGGAAAGAGAAGTAGATTGAGAAAATCCTTGCTAGCTTACCTTATCATTTTCAAGCCAAAGTTACCTTGCATATATAAATACATGTAAAAGTCTTGTGAACTTGCTGCTAAATGAATCACTTGGCAAGTATTCGAACTGCATCACTTGTATCCAATATGTTAGCCATCCACTTTCGAGGACAGAAAGAACTTGGCTTTATAGACATCAAGGATAGTGGTCTTAGCGAAGGTGTTTTTGACACAATTGTTAGAAATGATGACTCTAATACGAATGAAGAGAAAATGGATCTACTTTCCCAGAGATTTACTATATTTCTTAGATAGAATTAACCCTTTTTTAGGGGTTTTAGAAAATAATAATCCGGGCTCTTAAGTGATTATTTCAATGAATTTATAGTTGTACTTTTTCCAAACAACATGAAATATTTTGGAGACCAGTCATATAGGCATTTGAGCTACAAAATAAATCTAGAACTACGAAGTGGACCAAAAATTTTAAACTCTATATCAAGCAAGAGGATGAAACTTTGAACAAATTTTACGCATGTTTTTCAAACATTATCAACTACTCGAATAATTTGGGTGGACCTATTAGGAAAGGGAATTAGATTGAGAAAATCCTTGCTAGCTTACCTTATCATTTTCAAGCCAAAGTTACCTTGCTTAAATACATGTAAAAGCCTTGTGAACTTCCTGTTAAATGAATCACTTGGCAAGTATTTGAACTGCATCACTTGTATCCAATATGTTAGCCATCCACTTTCGAGGACAGAAAGAACTTGGCTTTATAGACATCAAGGATAGTGGTCTTAGCGAAGATCTTTTTGACACAATGTTTAGAAATGATGACTCTAATACCAATGAAGAGAAAATGGATCTACTTTCCCAAAGATTTACTAAATTTCGTAGATAGAATTAACCCTTTTTTAGGGGTTTTAGAAAAAAATAATCCGAGCTCTAAAATGATTATTTCAATGAATTTATAGTTGTACTTCTTCCAAACAACATGAAATATTTTGGAGACCAGTCATATAGGCATTTGAGCTACAAAATAAATCTAGAACTACGAAGTTGACCAAAAATTTTAAACTCCATATCAAGCAAGAGGATGAAACTTTGAACAAATTTTACGCATGTTTTTCAAACATTATCAACTACTCGAATAATTTGGGTGGACCTATTAGGAAAGAGAATTAGATTGAGAAAATCCTTGCTAGCTTACCTTATCATTTTCAAGCCAAAGTTACCTTGCTTAAATACATGTAAAAGCCTTGTGAACTTCCTGTTAAATGAATCACATGGCAAGTATTCGAACTGCATCACTTGTATCCAATATGCCAGCCATCCATTTTCGAGGAAGGAAAGAGCTTGGCTTTATAGACATCAAGGATAGTGGTCTTAGCGAAGATGTTTTAGACACAATTGTTAGAAGTGATGACTCTAATTCAAATGAAGAGAAAATTTATCTACTTTCCTAGAGATTTACTAAATTTCTTAGATAGAATTAACCCTTTTTTAGGGGTTTTAGAAAAAAATAATCCGAGCTCTAAAATGATTATTTCAATGAATTTATAGTTGTACTTCTTCCAAACAACATGAAATATTTTGGAGACCAGTCATATAGGCATTTGAGCTACAAAATAAATCTAGAACTACGAAGTTGACCAAAAATTTTAAACTCCATATCAAGCAAGAGGATGAAACTTTGAACAAATTTTACGCATGTTTTTCAAACATTATCAACTACTCGAATAATTTGGGTGGACCTATTAGGAAAGAGAATTAGATTGAGAAAATCCTTGCTAGCTTACCTTATCATTTTCAAGCCAAAGTTACCTAGCATATATAAATACATGTAAAAGCCTTGTGAACTTGCTGTTAAATGAATCAATTGGCAAGTATTCGAAATGCATCACTTGTATCCAATATGTCTGCCATCCACTTTCGAGGACAGCAAGAATTTGGCTTTATAGACATCAAGGATAGTGGTCTTAGCGAAGATCTTTTTGACACAATGTTTAGAAATGATGACTCTAATACCAATGAAGAGAAAATGGATCTACTTTCCCAAAGATTTACTATATTTCTTAGATAGAATTAACCCTTTTTTAGGGGTTTTAGAAAAATATAATCCGAACTCAAAATGATTATTTCAATGAATTTATAGTTTTAATTCTTCCAAACAACATGAAATATTTTGGAGACCACTCATATAAGCATTTGAGCTACAAAATAAATCTAGAACTACGAAGTTGACCAAAAATTTTGAACTCCATATCAAGCAAGAGGATGAAACTTTGAACAAATTTTACGCATGTTTTTCAAACATTATCAACTACTCGTATAATTTGGGTGGACCTATTAGGAAAGAGAATTAGATTGAGAAAATCCTTGCTAGCTTACCTTATCATTTTCAAGCCAAAGTTACCTTGCATATATAAATACATGTAAAAGTCTTGTGAACTTGCTGCTAAATGAATCACTTGGCAAGTATTCGAACTGCATCACTTGTATCCAATATGTTAGCCATCCACTTTCGAGGACAGAAAGAACTTGGCTTTATAGACATCAAGGATAGTGGTCTTAGCGAAGGTGTTTTTGACACAATTGTTAGAAATGATGACTCTAATACGAATGAAGAGAAAATGGATCTACTTTCCCAGAGATTTACTATATTTCTTAGATAGAATTAACCCTTTTTTAGGGGTTTTAGAAAAAAATAATCCGGGCTCTTAAGTGATTATTTCAATGAATTTATAGTTGTACTTTTTCCAAACAACATGAAATATTTTGGAGACCAGTCATATAGGCATTTGAGCTACAAAATAAATCTAGATCTACGAAGTTGACCAAAAATTTTAAACTCTATATGAAGCAAGAGGATGAAACTTTGAACAATTTCTATGCATGTTTTTCATACATTATCAACTACTCGTACAATTTGGGTGGACCTCTTAGGAAAGAGAAGTAGATTGAGAAAATCCTTGCTAGCTTACCTTATCATTTTCCAGCCAAAGTTACCTTGTTTAAATACATGTAAAAGCCTTGTGAACTTGCTGTTAAATGAATCACTTGGCAAGTATTTGAACTGCATCACTTGTATCCAATATGTCACCCATCCACTTTCGAGGACAGAAAGAACTTGGCTTTATAGACATCAAGGATAGTGGTCTCAGCGAACGTGTTTTTGACACATTTGTTAGAAATGATGACTCTAATACGAGTGAAGAGAAAATGGATCTACTTTCCCAGAGATTGACTTCATTTCTTAGATAGAATTATCCCTTTTTTAGGGGTTTTAGAAAAAAATAATCCGAGTTCTAAAATGATTATTTCAAAGAATTTATAGTTGTACTTCTTCCAAACAACATGAAATATTTTGGAGACCACTCATATAGGCATTTGAGCTACAAAATAAATCTAGAACTACGAAGTGGACCAAAAATATTAAACTCTATATCAAGCAAGAGGATGAAACTTTGATCAAATTTTACGCATGTTTTTCAAACATTATCAACTACTCGAATAATTTGGGTGGACCTATTAGGAAAGTGAATTAGATTGAGAAAATCCTTGCTAGCTTACCTTATCATTTTCAAGCCAAAGTTACCTTGCTTAAATACATGTAAAAGCCTTGTGAACTTCCTGTTAAATGAATCACTTGGCAAGTATTCGAACTGCATCACTTGTATCCAATATGTTAGCCATCCACTTTCGAGGACAGAAAGAACTTGGCTTTATAGACATCAAGGATAGTGGTCTTAGCGAAGATCTTTTTGACACAATGTTTAGAAATGATGACTCTAATACCAATGAAGAGAAAATGGATCTACTTTCCCAAAGATTTACTAAATTTCGTAGATAGAATTAACCCTTTTTTAGGGGTTTTAGAAAAAAATAATCCGAGCTCTAAAATGATTATTTCAATGAATTTATAGTTGTACTTCTTCCAAACAACATGAAATATTTTGGAGACCAGTCATATAGGCATTTGAGCTACAAAATGAATCTAGAACTACGAAGTTGACCAAAAATTTTAAACTCCATATCAAGCAAGAGGATGAAACTTTGAACAAATTTTACGCATGTTTTTCAAACATTATCAACTACTCGAATAATTTGGGTGGACCTATTAGGAAAGAGAATTAGATTGAGAAAATCCTTGCTAGCTTACCTTATCATTTTCAAGCCAAAGTTACCTTGCTTAAATACATGTAAAAGCCTTGTGAACTTCCTGTTAAATGAATCACTTGGCAAGTATTCGAACTGCATCACTTGTATCCAATATGTCAGCCATCCATTTTCGAGGACGGAAAGAGCTTGGCTTTATAGACATCAAGGATAGTGGTCTTAGCGAAGATGTTTTTGACACAATTGTTAGAAGTGATGACTCTAATTCAAATGAAGAGAAAATTTATCTACTTTCCTAGAGATTTACTAAATTTCTTAGATAGAATTTACCCTTTTTTAGGGGTTTTAGAAAAAAATAATCCGAGCTCTAAAATGATTATTTCAATGAATTTATAGTTGTACTTCTTCCAAACAACATGAAATATTTTGGAGACCACTCATATAGGCATTTGAGCTACAAAATAAATCTAGAACTATGAAGTTGACAAAAATTGTTGAACTCTATATCAAGCAAGACGATGAAACTTTGAACAAATTCTATGCATGTTTTTCAAACATTATCAACTACTCATATAATTTGGGTGGACCTATTAGGAAAGAGAAGTAGATTTGGAAAATCCTTGCTACCTTACCTTATCATTTTCAAGCCAAAGTTACCTTGCTTAAATACATGTAAAAGCCTTGTGAACTTCCTGTTAAATGAATCACTTGGCAAGTATTCGAACTGCATCACTTGTATCCAATATGTTAGCCATCCACTTTCGAGGACAGAAAGAACTTGGCTTTATAGACATCAAGGATAGTGGTCTTAGCGAAGATGTTTTTGACCCAATGTTTAGAAATGATGACTCTAATACCAATGAAGAGAAAATGGATCTACTTTCCCAAAGATTTACTATATTTCTTAGATAGAATTAACCCTTTTTTAGGGGTTTTAGAAAAAAATAATCCGAGCTCTAAAATGATTATTTCAATGAATTTATAGTTGTACTTCTTCCAAACAACATGAAATATTTTGGAGACCAGTCATATAGGCATTTGAGCTACAAAATGAATCTAGAACTACGAAGTTGACCAAAAATTTTAAACTCCATATCAAGCAAGAGGATGAAACTTTGAACAAATTTTACGCATGTTTTTCAAACATTATCAACTACTCATATAATTTGGGTGGACCTATTAGGAAAGAGAAGTAGATTGAGAAAATCCTTGCTAGCTTACCTTATCATTTTCAAGCCAAAGTTACCTTGCTTAAATACATGTAAAAGCCTTGTGAACTTCCTGTTAAATGAATCACTTGGCAAGTATTCGAACTGCATCACTTGTATCCAATATGTTAGCCATCCACTTTCGAGGACAGAAAGAACTTGGCTTTATAGACATCAAGGATAGTGGTCTTAGCGAAGATGTTTTTGACCCAATGTTTAGAAATGATGACTCTAATACCAATGAAGAGAAAATGGATCTACTTTCCCAAAGATTTACTATATTTCTTAGATAGAATTAACCCTTTTTTAGGGGTTTTAGAAAAAAATAATCCGAGCTCTAAAATGATTATTTCAATGAATTTATAGTTGTACTTCTTCCAAACAACATGAAATATTTTGGAGACCAGTCATATAGGCATTTGAGCTACAAAATGAATCTAGAACTACGAAGTTGACCAAAAATTTTAAACTCCATATCAAGCAAGAGGATGAAACTTTGAACAAATTTTACGCATGTTTTTCAAACATTATCAACTACTCGAATAATTTGGGTGGACCTATTAGGAAAGAGAATTAGATTGAGAAAATCCTTGCTAGCTTACCTTATCATTTTCAAGCCAAAGTTACCTTGCTTAAATACATGTAAAAGCCTTGTGAACTTCCTGTTAAATGAATCACTTGGCAAGTATTCGAACTGCATCACTTGTATCCAATATGTTAGCCATCCACTTTCGAGGACAGAAAGAACTTGGCTTTATAGACATCAAGGATAGTGGTCTTAGCGAAGATCTTTTTGACACAATGTTTAGAAATGATGACTCTAATACCAATGAAGAGAAAATGGATCTACTTTCCCAAAGATTTACTAAATTTCGTAGATAGAATTAACCCTTTTTTAGGGGTTTTAGAAAAAAATAATCCGAGCTCTAAAATGATTATTTCAATGAATTTATAGTTGTACTTCTTCCAAACAACATGAAATATTTTGGAGACCAGTCATATAGGCATTTGAGCTACAAAATAAATCTAGAACTACGAAGTTGACCAAAAATTTTGAACTCTATATCAAGCAAGAGGATGAAACTTTGAACAAATATTACGCATGTTTTTCAAACATTATCAACTACTCGAATATTTTGGGTGGACCTATTAGGAAAGAGAAGTAGATTTGGAAAATCCTTGCTAGCTTACCTTATCATTTTCCACCCAAAGTTACCTAGCATATATAAATACATGTAAAAGCCTTGTGAACTTGCTGTTAAATGAATCAATTGGCAAGTATTCGAAATGCATCACTTGTATCCAATATGTCAGCCATCCACTTTCGAGGACAGCAAGAATTTGGCTTTATAGACATCAAGGATAGTGGTCTTAGCGAAGATCTTTTTGACACAATGTTTAGAAATGATGACTCTAATACCAATGAAGAGAAAATGGATCTACTTTCCCAAAGATTTACTATATTTCTTAGATAGAATTAACCCTTTTTTAGGGGTTTTAGAAAAATATAATCCGAACTCTAAATGATTATTCCAATGAATTTATAGTTTTACTTCTTCCAAACAACATGAAATATTTTGGAGACCACTCATATAAGCATTTGAGCTACAAAATAAATCTAGAACTACGAAGTTGACCAAAAATTTTGAACTCCATATCAAGCAAGAGGATGAAACTTTGAACAAATTTTAAGAATGTTTTTCAAACATTATCAACTACTCGTATAATTTGGGTGGACCTATTAGGAAAGAGAATTAGATTTAGAAAATCCTTGCTAGCTTACCTTATCATGTTCAAGCCAAAGTTACCTTGCTTAAATACATGTAAAAGCCTTGTGAACTTACTGTTAAATGAATCACTTGGGAGTGTATTCGAACTGCATCACTTGTATCCAATATGTCAGCCATCCACTTTCGAGGACGGAAAGAATTTGGCTTTATAGACATCAAGGATAGTGGTCTTGGCGAAGATGTTTTTGACAGAATTGTTAGAAATGATGACTCTAATTCGAATGAAGAGAAAATTTATCTACTTTCCTAGAGATTTACGAAATTTCTTAGATAAAATTAACCATTTTTTAGGGGTTTTAGAAAAAAATAATCCGAGCTCTAAAATGATTATTTCAATGAATTTATAGTTGTACTTCTTCCAAACAACATGAAATATTTTGGAGACCAGTCATATAGGCATTTGAGCTACAAAATAAATCTAGAACTACGAAGTTGACCAAAAATTTTGAACTCTATATCAAGCAAGAGGATGAAACTTTGAACAAATTTTACGCTTGTTTTTCAAACATTATCAACTACTCGAATATTTTGGGTGGACCTATTAGGAAAGAGAAGTAGATTTGGAAAATCCTTGCTAGCTTACCTTATCATTTTCCAGCCAAAGTTACCTAGCATATATAAATACATGTAAAAGCCTTGTGAACTTGTTGTTAAATGAATCAATTGGCAAGTATTCGAAATGCATCACTTGTATCCAATATGTCAGCCATTTTCGAGGACAGCAAGAATTTGGCTTTATAGACATCAAGGATAGTGGTCTTAGCGAAGATCTTTTTGACACAATGTTTAGAAATGATGACTCTAATACCAATGAAGAGAAAATGGATCTACTTTCCCAAAGATTTACTATATTTCTTAGATAGAATTAACCCTTTTTTAGGGGTTTTAGAAAAATATAATCCGAACTCAAAATGATTATTTCAATGAATTTATAGTTTTACTTCTTCCAAACAACATGAAATATTTTGGAGACCACTCATATAAGCATTTGAGCTACAAAATAAATCTAGAACTACGAAGTTGACCAAAAATTTTGAACTCCATATCAAGCAAGAGGATGAAATTTTGAACAAATTTTACGCATGTTTTTCAAACATTATCAACTACTCGTGTAATTTGGGTAGACATATTAGGAAAGAGAAGTAGATTGAGAAAATCCTTGCTAGCTTACCTTATCATTTTCAAGCCAAAGTTACCTTGCATATATAAATACAAGTAAAAGTCTTGTGAACTTGCTGCTAAATGAATCACTTGGCAAGTATTCGAACTGCATCACTTGTATCCAATATGTTAGCCATCCACTTTCGAGGACAGAAAGAACTTGGCTTTATAGACATCAAGGATAGTGGTCTTAGCGAAGGTTTTTTTGACATCAATTGTTAGAAATGATGACTCTAATACGAATGAAGAGAAAATGGATCTACTTTCCCAGAGATTTACTATATTTCTTAGATAGAATTAACCCTTTTTTAGGGGTTTTAGAAAATAATAATCCGGGCTCTTAAGTGATTATTTCAATGAATTTATAGTTGTACTTTTTCCAAACAACATGAAATATTTTGGAGACCTGTCATACAGGCATTTGAGCTACAAAATAAATCTAGATCTACAAAGTTGACCAAAAATTTTAAACTCTATATGAAGCAAGAGGATGAAACTTTGAACAAATTCTATGCATGTTTTTCATACATTATCAACTACTCGTACAATTTGGGTGGACCTCTTAGGAAAGAGAAGTAGATTGAGAAAATCCTTGCTAGCTTACCTTATCATTTTCAAGCCAAAGTTACCTTGCTTAAATACATGTAAAAGACTTGTGAACTTGCTGTTAAATGAATCACTTGGCAAGTATTTGAACTGCATCACTTGTATCCAATATGTCACCCATCCACTTTCGAGGACAGAAAGAACTTGGCTTTATAGACATCAAGGATAGTGGTCTCAGTGAAGGTGTTTTTGACACATTTGTTAGAAATGATGACTCTAATACGAGTGAAGAGAAAATGGATCTACTTTCCCAGAGATTGACTTCATTTCTTAGATAGAATTATCCCTTTTTTAGGGGTTTTAGAAAAAAATAATCCGAGTTCTAAAATAATTATTTCAAAGAATTTATAGTTGTACTTCTTCCAAACAACATGAAATATTTTGGAGACCACTCATATAGGCATTTGAGCTACAAAATAAATCTAGAACTATGAAGTTGACGAAAATTTTTGAACTCTATATCAAGCAAGAGGATGAAACTTTGAACAAATTCTATGCATGTTTTTCAAACATTATCAACTACTCATATAATTTGGGTGGACCTATTAGGAAAGAGAAGTTGATTTGGAAAATCCTTGCTAGCTTACCTTATCATTTTCAAGCCAAAGTTACCTTGCTTAAATACATGTAAAAGCCTTGTGAACTTACTATTAAATGAATCACTTGGGAGTGTATTCGAACTGCATCACTTGTATCCAATATGTCAGCCATCCACTTTTGAGGACGGAAAGAACTTGGCTTTATAGACATCAAGGATAGTGGTCTTGGCGAAGATGTTTTTGACAGAATTGTTAGAAATGATGACTCTAATTCGAATGAAGAGAAAATTTATCTACTTTCCTAGAGATTTACGAAATTTCTTAGATAAAATTAACCATTTTTTAGGGGTTTTAGAAAAAAATAATCCGAGCTCTAAAATGATTATTTCAATGAATTTATAGTTGTACTTCTTCCAAACAACATGAAATATTTTGGAGACCACTCATATAAGCATTTGAGCTACAAAATAAATCTAGAACTACGAAGTTGACCAAAAATTTTGAACTCCATATCAAGCAAGAGGATGAAACTTTGAACAAATTTTACGCATGTTTTTCAAACATTATCAACTACTCGTATAATTTGGGTGGACCTATTAGGAAAGAGAATTAGATTGAGAAAATCCTTGCTAGCTTACCTTATCCTGTTCAAGCCAAAGTTACCTTGCTTAAATACATGTAAAACCCTTGTGAACTTACTGTTAAATGAATCACTTGGGAGTGTATTCGAACTGCATCACTTGTATCCAATATGTCAGCCATCCACTTTCGAGGACGGAAAGAATTTGGCTTTATAGACATCAAGGATAGTGGTCTTGGCGAAGATGTTTTTGACAGAATTGTTAGAAATGATGACTCTAATTCGAATGAAGAGAAAATTTATCTACTTTCCTAGAGATTTACGAAATATCTTAGATAAAATTAACCATTTTTTAGGGGTTTTAGAAAAAAATAATCCGAGCTCTAAAATGATTATTTCAATGAATTTATAGTTGTACTTCTTCCAAACAACATGAAATATTTTGGAGACCACTCATATAAGCATTTGAGCTACAAAATAAATCTAGAACTACGAAGTTGACCAAAAATTTTGAACTCCATATCAAGCAAGAGGATGAAACTTTGAACAAATTTTACGCATGTTTTTCAAACATTATCAACTACTCGTATAATTTGGGTGGACCTATTAGGAAAGAGAATTAGATTGAGAAAATCCTTGCTAGCTTACCTTATCATGTTCAAGCCAAAGTTACCTTGCTTAAATACATGTAAAAGCCTTGTGAACTTACTGTTAAATGAATCACTTGGGAGTGTATTCGAACTGCATCACTTGTATCCAATATGTCTGCCATCCACTTTCGAGGACGGAAAGAATTTGGCTTTATAGACATCAAGGATAGTGGTCTTGGCGAAGATGTTTTTGACAGAATTGTTAGAAATGATGACTCTAATTCGAATGAAGAGAAAATTTATCTACTTTCCTAGAGATTTACGAAATTTCTTAGATAAAATTAACCATTTTTTAGGGGTTTTAGAAAAAAATAATCCGAGCTCTAAAATGATTATTTCAATGAATTTATAGTTGTACTTCTTCCAAACAACATGAAATATTTTGGAGACCAGTCATATAGGCATTTGAGCTACAAAATAAATCTAGAACTACGAAGTTGACCAAAAATTTTGAACTCTATATCAAGCAAGAGGATGAAACTTTGAACAAATTTTACGCATGTTTTTCAAACATTATCAACTACTCGAATATTTTGGGTGGACCTTTTAGGAAAGAGAAGTAGATTTGGAAAATCCTTGCTAGCTTACCTTATCATTTTCCAGCCAAAGTTACCTAGCATATATAAATACATGTAAAAGCCTTGTGAACTTGCTGTTAAATGAATCAATTGGCAAGTATTCGAAATGCATCACTTGTATCCAATATGTCAGCCATCCACTTTCGAGGACAGCAAGAATTTGGCTTTATAGACATCAAGGATAGTGGTCTTAGCGAAGATCTTTTTGACACAATGTTTAGAAATGATGACTCTAATACCAATGAAGAGAAAATGGATCTACTTTCCCAAAGATTTACTATATTTCTTAGATAGAATTAACCCTTTTTTAGGGGTTTTAGAAAAATATAATCCGAACTCAAAATGATTATTTCAATGAATTTATAGTTTTACTTCGTCCAAACAACATGAAATATTTTGGAGACCACTCATATAAGCATTTGAGCTACAAAATAAATCTAGAACTACGAAGTTGACCAAAAATTTTGAACTCCATATCAAGCAAGAGGATGAAAGTTTGAACAAATTTTACGCATGTTTTTCAAACATTATCAACTACTCGTATAATTTGGGTGGACCTATTAGGAAAGAGAAGTAGATTGAGAAAATCCTTGCTAGCTTACCTTATCATTTTCAAGCCAAAGTTACCTTGCATATATAAATACATGTAAAAGTCTTGTGAACTTGCTGCTAAATGAATCACTTGGCAAGTATTCGAACTGCATCACTTGTATCCAATATGTTAGCCATCCACTTTCGAGGACAGAAAGAACTTGGCTTTATAGACATCAAGGATAGTGGTCTTAGCGAAGGTTTTTTTGACACAATTGTTAGAAATGATGACTCTAATACGAGTGAAGAGAAAATGGATCTACTTTCCCAGAGATTTACTATATTTCTTAGATAGAATTAACCCTTTTTTAGGGGTTTTAGAAAAAAATAATCCGGGCTCTTAAGTGATTATTTCAATGAATTTATAGTTGTACTTTTTCCAAACAACATGAAATATTTTGGAGACCAGTCATACAGGCATTTGAGCTACAAAATAAATCTAGATCTACGAAGTTGACCAAAAATTTTAAACTCTATATGAAGCAAGAGGATGAAACTTTGAACAAATTCTATGCATGTTTTTCATACATTATCAACTACTCGTACAATTTGGGTGGACCTCTTAGGAAAGAGAAGTAGATTGAGAAAATCCTTGCTAGCTTACCTTATCATTTTCAAGCCAAAGTTACCTTGCTTAAATACATGTAAAAGCCTTGTGAACTTGCTGTTAAATGAATCACTTGGCAAGTATTTGAACTGCATCACTTGTGTCCAATATGTCACCCATCCACTTTCGAGGACAGAAAGAAGTTGGCTTTATAGACATCAAGGATAGTGGTCTCAGCGAAGGTGTTTTTGACACATTTGTTAGAAATGATGACTCTAATACGAGTGAAGAGAAAATGGATCTACTTTCCCAGAGATTGACTTCATTTCTTAGATAGAATTATCCCTTTTTTAGGGGTTTTAGAAAAAAATAATCCGAGTTCTAAAATGATTATTTCAAAGAATTTATAGTTGTACTTCTTCCAAACAACATGAAATATTTTGGAGACCACTCATATAGGCATTTGAGCTACAAAATAAATCTAGAACTATGAAGTTGACGAAAATTTTTGAACTCTATATCAAGCAAGAGGATGAAACTTTGCACAAATTCTATGCATGTTTTTCAAACATTATCAACTACTCATATAATTTGGGTGGACCTATTAGGAAAGAGAAGTAGATTTGGAAAATCCTTGCTAGCTTACCTTATCATTTTCAAGCCAAAGTTACCTTGCTTAAATACATGTAAAAGCCTTGTGAACTTACTATTAAATGAATCACTTGGGAGTGTATTCGAACTGCATCACTTGTATCCAATATGTTAGCCATCCACTTTCAAGGACGGATAGAACTTGGCTTTATAGACATCAAGGATAGTGGTCTTGGCGAAGATGTTTTTGACAGAATTGTTAGAAATGATGACTCTAATTCGAATGAAGAGAAAATTTATCTACTTTCCTAGAGATTTACGAAATTTCTTAGATAAAATTAACCATTTTTTAGGGGTTTTAGAAAAAAATAATCCGAGCTCTAAAATGATTATTTCAATGAATTTATAGTTGTACTTCTTCCAAACAACATGAAATATTTTGGAGACCAGTCATATAGGCATTTGAGCTACAAAATAAATCTAGAACTACGAAGTTGACCAAAAATTTTGAACTCTATATCAAGCAAGAGGATGAAACTTTGAACAAATTTTACGCATGTTTTTCAAACATTATCAACTACTCGAATAATTTGGGTGGACCTATTAGGAAAGAGAATTAAATTGAGAAAATCCTTGCTAGCTTACCTTATCATTTTCAAGCCAAAGTTACCTTGCTTAAATACATGTAAAAGCCTTATGAACTTCCTGTTAAATGAATCCCTTGGCAAGTATTCGAACTGCATCACTTGTATCCAATATGTTAGCCATCCACTTTCGAGGACAGAAAGAACTTGGCTTTATAGACATCAAGGATAGTGGTCTTAGCGAAGATCTTTTTGACACAATGTTTAGAAATGATGACTCTAATACCAATGAAGAGAAAATGGATCTACTTTCCCAAAGATTTACTAAATTTCGTAGATAGAATTAACACTTTTTTAGGGGTTTTAGAAAAAAAAAATCCGAGCTCTAAAATGATTATTTCAATGAATTTATAGTTGTACTTCTTCCAAACAACATGAAATATTTTGGAGACCAGTCATATAGGCATTTGAGCTACAAAATAAATCTAGAACTACGAAGTTGACCAAAAATTTTAAACTCTATATCAAGCAAGAGGATGAAACTTTGAACAAATTTTACGCATGTTTTTCAAACATTATCAACTGCTCGAATAATTTGGGTGGACCTATTAGGAAAGAGAATTAGATTGAGAAAATCCTTGCTAGCTTACCTTATCATTTTCAAGCCAAAGTTACCTTGCTTAAATAAATGTAAAAGCCTTGTGAACTTCCTGTTAAATGAATCACTTGGCAAAGATTCGAACTGCATCACTTGTATCCAATATGTCAGCCATACATTTTCGAGGAAGGAAAGAGCTTGGCTTTATAGACATCAAGGATAGTGGTCTTAGCGAAGATGTTTTAGACACAATTGTAAGAAGTGATGACTCTAATTCAAATGAAGAGAAAATTTATCTACTTTCCTAGAGATTTACTAAATTTCTTAGATAGAATTTACCCTTTTTTAGGGGTTTTAGAAAAAAATAATCCGAGCTCTAAAATGATTATTTCAATGAATTTATAGTTGTACTTCTTCCAAACAACATGAAATATTTTGGAGACCAGTCATATAGGCATTTGAGCTACAAAATAAATCTAGAACTACGAAGTTGACCAAAAATTTAAAACTCTATATCAAGCAAGAGGATGAAACTTTGAACAAATTTTACGCATGTTTTTCAAACATTATCAACTACTCGAATAATTTGGGTGGACCTATTAGGAAAGAGAAGTAGATTGAGAAAATCCTTGCTAGCTTACCTTATCATTTTCAAGCCGAAGTTACCTTGCTTAAATACATGTAAAAGCCTTGTGAACTTGCTGTTAAATGAATCACTTGGCAAGTATTCGAACTGCATCACTTGTATCCAATATGTCAGCCATCCACTTTCGAGGACATAAAGAACTTGGCTTTATAGACATCAAGGATAGTGGTCTCTACGAAGGTGTTTTTGACACAATTGTTAGAAATGATGACTCTAATACCAATGAAGAGAAAATGGATCTACTTTCCCAGGGATTTACTACATTTCTTAGATAGAATTTTCCCTTTTTAAGGGGTTTTAGAAAAAGATAATCCGAACACTAAAATGATTATTTCAATGAATTTATAGTTGTACTTCTTCCAAACAACATGAAATATTTTGGAGACCAGTCATATAGGCATTTGAGCTACAAAATAAATCTAGATCTACGAAGTTGACCAAAACTTTTAAACTCTATATGAAGCAAGAGGATGAAACTTTGAACAAATTCTATGCATGTTTTTCATACATTATCAACTCCTCGTACTATTTGGGTGGACCTATTAGGTAAGAGAAGTAGATTGAGAAAATCCTTGCTTGCCTACCATATCATTTTCCAGCCAAAGTAACCTTTCTTAAATACATGTAAAAGCCTTGTGAACTTACTGTTAAATGAATCACTTGGGCAAGTAATCGAACTACATCACTTGTATCCAATATGTCAGCCATTCACTTTCGAGGACGGAAAGAACTTGGCTTTATAGACATCAAGGATAGTGGTCTTAGCGAAGGTGTTTTTGACACAATTGTTAGAAATGATGACTCTAATACGAATGAAGAGAAAATGGATCTACTTTCCCACAGATTTACTATATTTCTTAGATAGAATTAACCCTTTTTAGGGGTTTTAGAAAAAAATAATCCGAGCTCTTAAATGATTATTTCAATGAATTTATAGTTGTACTTTTTCCAAACAACATGAAATATTTTGGAGACCAGTCAAATAGGCATTTGAGCTACAAAATAAATCTAGAACTACGAAGTTGACCAAACATTCTAAACTCTATATCAAGCAAGAGGATGAAACTTGGAACAAATTCTATGCATGTTTTTCAAACATTATCAACTATTGATATAATTTGGGTGGACCTATTAGGTAAGAGAAGTATATTTGGAAAATCCCTGCTTGCTTACCATATCATTTTCCAGCCAAAGTTACCTTTCTTAAATACATGTAAAAGCCTTGTGAACTTACTGTTAAATGAATCACTTGGGCAAGTATTCGAACTGCATCACTTGTATCCAATATATCAGCCATCCAATTTCGAGGACGGAAAGAACTTGGCTTTATAGACATCAAGGATAGTGGTCTTAGCGAAGGTGTTTTTGACACAATTGTTAGAAATGATGACTCTAATACGAATGAAGAGAAAATGGATCTACTTTCCCAGAGATTGACTTCATTTCTTAGATAGAATTATCCCTTTTTTAGGGGTTTTAGAAAAAAATAATCCGAGCTCTTAAATGATTATTTCAATGAATTTATAGTTGTACTTCTTCCAAATAACATGAAATATTTTGGAGACCAGTCAAATAGGCATTTGAGCTACAAAATAAATCTAGAACTACGAAGTTGACCAAAAATTTTAAATTCTATATCAAGCAAGAGGATGAAACTTGGAACAAATTCTATGCATGTTTTTCAAACATTATCAACTACTCATATAATTTGGGTGGACCTATTAGGTAAGAGAAGTATATTTGGAAAATCCCTGCTTGCTTACAATATCATTTTCCAGCCAAAGTTACCTTTCTTAAATACATGTAAAAGCCTTGTGAACTTACTGTTAAATGAATCACTTGGGCAAGTATTCGAAATGCATCACTTGTATCCAATATGTCAGCCATCCACTTTCGAGGACGGAAAGAACTTGGCTTTATAGACAGCAAGGATAGTGGTCTTAGCGAAGGTGTTTTTGACACAATTGTTAGAAATGATGACTCTAATACGAGTGAAGAGAAAATGGATCTACTTTCCCAGAGATTGACTTCCTTTCTTAGATAGAATTAACCCTTTTTTAGGGGTTTTAGAAAAAAATAATCCGAGCTCTTAAATGATTATTTCAATGAATTTATAGTTGTACTTTTTCCAAACAACATGAAATATTTTGGAGACCAGTCAAATAGGCATTTGAGCTACAAAATAAATCTAGAACTAAGAAGTTGACCAAACATTCTAAACTCTATATCAAGCAAGAGGATGAAACTTGGAACAAATTCTATGCATGTTATTCAAACATTATCAACTACTCATATAATTTGGGTGGACCTATTAGGTAAGAGAAGTATATTTGGAAAATCCCTGCTTGCTTACCATATCATTTTCCAGCCAAAGTTACCTTTCTTAAATACATGTAAAAGCCTTGTTAACTTACTGTTAAATGAATCACTTGGGCAAGTATTCGAACTGCATCACTTGTATCCAATATGTCAGCCATCCACTTTCGAGGACGGAAAGAACTTGGCTTTATAGACATCAAGGATAGTGGTCTTAGCGAAGGTGTTTTTGAAACAATTGTTAGAAATGATGACTCTAATACGAATGAAGAGAAAATGGATCTACTTTCCCAGAGATTGACTTCATTTCTTAGATAGAATTATCCCTTTTTAGGGGTTTTAGAAAAAAATAATCCGAGCTCTTAAATGATTATTTCAATGAATTTATAGTTGTACTTCTTCCAAACAACATGAAATATTTTGGAGACCACTCATAGAGGCATTTGAGCTACAAAATAAATCTAGAACTATGAAGTTGACGAAAATTTTTGAACTCTATATCAAGCAAGAGGATGAAACTTTGAACAAATTCTATGCATGTTTTTCAAACATTATCAACTACTCATATAATTTGGGTGGACCTATTAGGTAAGAGAAGTAGATTGAGAAAATCCTTGCTTGCTTACCATATCATTTTCCAGCCAAAGTTACCTTTCTTAAATACATGTAAAAGCCTTGTGAACTTACTGTTAAATGAATCACTTGGGCAAGTATTCGAACTGCATCACTTTTATCCAATATGTCAGCCATTCACTTTCGAGGACGGAAAGAACTTGGCTTTATAGACATCAAGGATAGTGGTCTTAGCGAAGGTGTTTTTGACACAATTGTTAGAAATGATGACTCTAATACGAATGAAGAGAAAATGGATCTACTTTCCCACAGATTTACTATATTTCTTAGATAGAATTAACCCTTTTTTAGGGGTTTTAGAAAAAAATAATCCGAGCTCTTAAATGATTATTTCAATGAATTTATAGTTGTACTTCTTCCAAACAACATGAAATATTTTGGAGACCAGTCAAATAGGCATTTGAGCTACAAAATAAATCTAGATCTACGAAGTTGACCGAAAATTTTAAACTCTATATGAAGCAAGAGGATGAAACTTTGAACAAATTCTATGCATGTTTTTCATACATTATCAACTCCTCATACTATTTGGGTGGACCTATTAGGTAAGAGAAGTAGATTGAGAAAATCCTTGCTTGCCTACCATATCATTTTCCAGCCAAAGTTACCTTTCTTAAATACATGTAAAAGCCTTGTGAACTTACTGTTAAATGAATCACTTGGGCAAGTATTCGAACTGCATCACTTGTATCCAATATGTCAGCCATTCACTTTCGAGGACGGAAAGAACTTGGCTTTATAGACATCAAGGATAGTGGTCTTAGCGAAGGTGTTTTTGACACAATTGTTAGAAATGATGACTCTAATACGAATGAAGAGAAAATGGATCTACTTTCCCACAGATTTACTATATTTCTTAGATAGAATTAACCCTTTTTTAGGGGTTTTAGAAAAAAATAATCCGAGCTCTTAAATGATTATTTCAATGAATTTATAGTTGTACTTTTTCCAAACAACATGAAATATTTTGGAGACCAGTCAAATAGCCATTTGAGCTACAAAATAAATCTAGAACTACGAAGTTGACCAAACATTCTAAACTCTATATCAAGCAAGAGGATGAAACTTGGAACAAATTCTATGCATGTTATTCAAACATTATCAACTACTCATATAATTTGGGTGGACCTATTAGGTAAGAGAAGTATATTTGGAAAATCCCTGCTTGCTTACCATATCATTTTCCAGCCAAAGTTACCTTTCTTAAATACATGTAAAAGCCTTGTGAACTTACTGTTAAATGAATCACTTGGGCAAGTATTCGAACTGCATCACTTGTATCCAATATGTCAGCCATCCACTTTCGAGGACGGAAAGAACTTGGCTTTATAGACATCAAGGATAGTGGTCTTAGCGAAGATGTTTTTGACACAATTCTTAGAAATGATGACACTAATAGGAATGAAGAGAAAATGGATCTACTTTCCCACGGATTTACTATATTTGTTAGTTAGAATTATCCCTTTTTTAGGGGTTTTAGAAAAAAATAATCCGAGCTCTTAAATGATTATTTCAATGAATTTATAGTTGTACTTCTTCCAAACAACATGAAATATTTTGGAGACCAGTCAAATAGGCATTTCAGCTACAAAATAAATCTAGAACTACGAAGTTGACCAAAATTTTAAACTCTATATCAAGCAAGAGGATGAAACTTGGAACAAATTCTATGCATGTTTTTCAAACATTATCAACTACTCATATAATTTGGGTGGACCTATTAGGTAAGAGAAGTATATTTGGAAAATCCCTGCTTGCTTACCATATCATTTTCCAGCCAAAGTTACCTTTCTTAAATACATGTAAAAGCCTTGTGAACTTACTGTTAAATGAATCACTTGGGCAAGTATTCGAAATGCATCACTTGTATCCAATATGTCAGCCATCCACTTTCGAGGACGGAAAGAACTTGGCTTTATAGACAGCAAGGATAGTGGTCTTAGCGAAGGTGTTTTTGACACAATTGTTAGAAATGATGACTCTAATACGAGTGAAGAGAAAATGGATCTACTTTCCCAGAGATTGACTTCCTTTCTTAGATAGAATTAACCCTTTTTTAGGGGTTTTAGAAAAAAATAATCCGAGCTCTTAAATGATTATTTCAATGAATTTATAGTTGTACTTTTTCCAAACAACATGAAATATTTTGGAGACCAGTCAAATAGGCATTTGAGCTACAAAATAAATCTAGAACTAAGAAGTTGACCAAACATTCTAAACTCTATATCAAGCAAGAGGATGAAACTTGGAACAAATTCTATGCATGTTATTCAAACATTATCAACTACTCATATAATTTGGGTGGACCTATTAGGTAAGAGAAGTATATTTGGAAAATCCCTGCTTGCTTACCATATCATTTTCCAGCCAAAGTTACCTTTCTTAAATACATGTAAAAGCCTTGTTAACTTACTGTTAAATGAATCACTTGGGCAAGTATTCGAACTGCATCACTTGTATCCAATATGTCAGCCATCCACTTTCGAGGACGGAAAGAACTTGGCTTTATAGACATCAAGGATAGTGGTCTTAGCGAAGGTGTTTTTGAAACAATTGTTAGAAATGATGACTCTAATACGAATGAAGAGAAAATGGATCTACTTTCCCAGAGATTGACTTCATTTCTTAGATAGAATTATCCCTTTTTAGGGGTTTTAGAAAAAAATAATCCGAGCTCTTAAATGATTATTTCAATGAATTTATAGTTGTACTTCTTCCAAACAACATGAAATATTTTGGAGACCACTCATAGAGGCATTTGAGCTACAAAATAAATCTAGAACTATGAAGTTGACGAAAATTTTTGAACTCTATATCAAGCAAGAGGATGAAACTTTGAACAAATTCTATGCATGTTTTTCAAACATTATCAACTACTCATATAATTTGGGTGGACCTATTAGGTAAGAGAAGTAGATTGAGAAAATCCTTGCTTGCTTACCATATCATTTTCCAGCCAAAGTTACCTTTCTTAAATACATGTAAAAGCCTTGTGAACTTACTGTTAAATGAATCACTTGGGCAAGTATTCGAACTGCATCACTTTTATCCAATATGTCAGCCATTCACTTTCGAGGACGGAAAGAACTTGGCTTTATAGACATCAAGGATAGTGGTCTTAGCGAAGGTGTTTTTGACACAATTGTTAGAAATGATGACTCTAATACGAATGAAGAGAAAATGGATCTACTTTCCCACAGATTTACTATATTTCTTAGATAGAATTAACCCTTTTTTAGGGGTTTTAGAAAAAAATAATCCGAGCTCTTAAATGATTATTTCAATGAATTTATAGTTGTACTTCTTCCAAACAACATGAAATATTTTGGAGACCAGTCAAATAGGCATTTGAGCTACAAAATAAATCTAGATCTACGAAGTTGACCGAAAATTTTAAACTCTATATGAAGCAAGAGGATGAAACTTTGAACAAATTCTATGCATGTTTTTCATACATTATCAACTCCTCATACTATTTGGGTGGACCTATTAGGTAAGAGAAGTAGATTGAGAAAATCCTTGCTTGCCTACCATATCATTTTCCAGCCAAAGTTACCTTTCTTAAATACATGTAAAAGCCTTGTGAACTTACTGTTAAATGAATCACTTGGGCAAGTATTCGAACTGCATCACTTGTATCCAATATGTCAGCCATTCACTTTCGAGGACGGAAAGAACTTGGCTTTATAGACATCAAGGATAGTGGTCTTAGCGAAGGTGTTTTTGACACAATTGTTAGAAATGATGACTCTAATACGAATGAAGAGAAAATGGATCTACTTTCCCACAGATTTACTATATTTCTTAGATAGAATTAACCCTTTTTTAGGGGTTTTAGAAAAAAATAATCCGAGCTCTTAAATGATTATTTCAATGAATTTATAGTTGTACTTTTTCCAAACAACATGAAATATTTTGGAGACCAGTCAAATAGCCATTTGAGCTACAAAATAAATCTAGAACTACGAAGTTGACCAAACATTCTAAACTCTATATCAAGCAAGAGGATGAAACTTGGAACAAATTCTATGCATGTTATTCAAACATTATCAACTACTCATATAATTTGGGTGGACCTATTAGGTAAGAGAAGTATATTTGGAAAATCCCTGCTTGCTTACCATATCATTTTCCAGCCAAAGTTACCTTTCTTAAATACATGTAAAAGCCTTGTGAACTTACTGTTAAATGAATCACTTGGGCAAGTATTCGAACTGCATCACTTGTATCCAATATGTCAGCCATCCACTTTCGAGGACGGAAAGAACTTGGCTTTATAGACATCAAGGATAGTGGTCTTAGCGAAGATGTTTTTGACACAATTCTTAGAAATGATGACACTAATAGGAATGAAGAGAAAATGGATCTACTTTCCCACGGATTTACTATATTTGTTAGTTAGAATTATCCCTTTTTTAGGGGTTTTAGAAAAAAATAATCCGAGCTCTTAAATGATTATTTCAATGAATTTATAGTTGTACTTCTTCCAAACAACATGAAATATTTTGGAGACCAGTCAAATAGGCATTTCAGCTACAAAATAAATCTAGAACTACGAAGTTGACCAAAATTTTAAACTCTATATCAAGCAAGAGGATGAAACTTGGAACAAATTCTATGCATGTTTTTCAAACATTATCAACTACTCATATAATTTGGGTGGACCTATTAGGTAAGAGAAGTATATTTGGAAAATCCCTGCTTGCTTACCATATCATTTTCCAGCCAAAGTTACCTTTCTTAAATACATGTAAAAGCCTTGTGAACTTACTGTTAAATGAATCACTTGGGCAAGTATTCGAAATGCATCACTTGTATCCAATATGTCAGCCATCCACTTTCGAGGACGGAAAGAACTTGGCTTTATAGACAGCAAGGATAGTGGTCTTAGCGAAGGTGTTTTTGACACAATTGTTAGAAATGATGACTCTAATACGAGTGAAGCGAAAATGGATCTACTTTCCCAGAGATTGACTTCATTTCTTAGATAGAATTATCCCTTTTTTAGGGGTTTTAGAAAAAAATAATCCGAGTTCTAAAATGATTATTTCAATAAATTTATAGTTGTACTTCTTCCAAACAACATGAAATATTTTGGAGACCACTCATATAGGCATTTGAGCTACAAAATAAATCTAGAACTATGAAGTTGACGAAAATTTTTGAACTCTATATCAAGCAAGAGGATGAAACTTGGAACAAATTCTATGCATGTTTTTCAAACATTATCAACTACTCATATAATTTGGGTGGACCTATTAGGTAAGAGAAGTAGATTGAGAAAATCCTTGCTTGCTTACCATATCATTTTTCAGCCAAAGTTACCTTTCTTAAATACATGTAAAAGCCTTGTGAACTTACTGTTAAATGAATCACTTGGGCAAGTATTGAACTGCATCACTTGTATCCAATATGTCAGCCATTCACTTTCGAGGACGGAAAGAACTTGGCTTTATAGACATCAAGGATAGTGGTCTTAGCGAAGGTGTTTTTGACACAATTGTTAGAAATGATGACTCTAATACGAATGAAGAGAAAATGGATCTACTTTCCCACAGATTTACTATATTTCTTAGATAGAATTAACCCTTTTTTAGGGGTTTTAGAAAAAAATAATCCGAGCTCTTAAATGATTATTTTAATGAATTTATAGTTGTACTTCTTCCAAACAACATGAAATATTTTGGAGACCAGTCAAATAGGCATTTGAGCTACAAAATAAATCTAGATCTACGAAGTTGACCAAAAATTTTAAACTCTATATCAAGCAAGAGGATGAAACTTGGAACAAATTCTATGCATGTTTTTCAAACATTATCAACTACTCATATAATTTGGGTGGACCTATTAGGTAAGAGAAGTAGATTTGGAAAATCCTTGCTTGCTTACCATATCATTTTCCAGCCAAAGTTACATTTCTTAAATACATGTAAAAGCCTTGTGAACTTACTGTTAAATGAATCACTTGGGCAAGTATTCGAACTGCATCACTTGTATCCAATATGTCAGCCATCCACTTTCGAGGACAGAAAGAACTTGGCTTTATAGACATCAAGGATAGTGGTCTTAGCGAAGGTGTTTTTGACACAATTGTTAGAAATGATGACTCTAATACGAGTGAAGAGAAAATGGATCTACTTTCCGAGAGATTGACTTCATTTCTGAGATAGAATTATCCCTTTTTTAGGGGTTTTAGAACAATATAATCTGTGTTCTAAAATGATTATTTCAATGAATTTATAGTTGTACTTCTTCCAAACAACATGGAATATTTTGGAGACCATTTATATAGGCATTTGAGCTACAAATTAAATCTAGAACTATGAAGTTGACGAAAATTTTTGAACTCTATATCAAGCAAGAGGATGAAACTTTGAACAAATTCTATGCATGTTTTTCAAACATTATCAACTACTCATATAATTTGGGTGGACCTATTAGGTAAGAGAAGTAGATTGAGAAAATCCTTGCTTGCTTACCATATCATTTTCCAGCCAAAGTTACCTTTCTTAAATACATGTAAAAGCCTTGTGAACTTACTGTTAAATGAATCACTTGGGCAAGTATTCGAACTGCATCACTTTTATCCAATATGTCAGCCATTCACTTTCGAGGACGGAAAGAACTTGGCTTTATAGACATCAAGGATAGTGCTCTTAGCGAAGGTGTTTTTGACACAATTGTTAGAAATGATGACTCTAATACGAATGAAGAGAAAATGGATCTACTTTCCCAGAGATTGACTTCATTTCTTAGATAGAATTATCCCTTTTTTAGGGGTTTTAGAAAAAAATAATCCGAGCTCTTAAATGATTATTTCAATGAATTTATAGTTGTACTTCTTCCAAACAACATGAAATATTTTGGAGACCAGTCAAATAGGCATTTGAGCTACAAAATAAATCTAGAACTACGAAGTTGACCAAAAATTTTAAATTCTATATCAAGCAAGAGGATGAAACTTGGAACAAATTCTATGCATGTTTTTCAAACATTATCAACTACTCATATAATTTGGGTGGACCTATTAGGTAAGAGAAGTATATTTGGAAAATCCCTGCTTGCTTACCATATCATTTTCCAGCCAAAGTTACCTTTCTTAAATACATGTAAAAGCCTTGTGAACTTACTGTTAAATGAATCACTTGGGCAAGTATTCGAAATGCATCACTTGTATCCAATATGTCAGCCATCCACTTTCGAGGACGGAAAGAACTTGGCTTTATAGACAGCAAGGATAGTGGTCTTAGCGAAGGTGTTTTTGACACAATTGTTAGAAATGATGACTCTAATACGAGTGAAGAGAAAATGGATCTACTTTCCCAGAGATTGACTTCCTTTCTTAGATAGAATTATCCCTTTTTTAGGGGTTTTAGAAAAAAATAATCTGAGCTCTTAAATGATTATTTCAATGAATTTATAGTTGTACTTCTTCCAAACAACATGAAATATTTTGGAGACCACTCATATAGGCATTTGAGCTACAAAATAAATCTAGAACTATGAAGTTGACGAAAATTTTTGAACTCTATATCAAGCAAGAGGATGAAACTTTGAACAAATTCTATGCATGTTTTTCAAACATTATCAACTACTCATATAATTTGGGTGGACCTATTAGGTAAGAGAAGTAGATTGAGAAAATCCTTGCTTGCTTACCATATCATTTTCCAGCCAAAGTTACCTTTCTTAAATACATGTAAAAGCCTTGTGAACTTACTGTTAAATGAATCACTTGGGCAAGTATTCGAACTGCATCACTTTTATCCAATATGTCAGCCATTCACTTTCGAGGACGGAAAGAACTTGGCTTTATAGACATCAAGGATAGTGCTCTTAGCGAAGGTGTTTTTGACACAATTGTTAGAAATGATGACTCTAATACGAATGAAGAGAAAATGGATCTACTTTCCCACAGATTTACTATATTTCTTAGATAGAATTAACCCTTTTTTAGGGGTTTTAGAAAAAAATAATCCGAGCTCTTAAATGATTATTTCAATGAATTTATAGTTGTACTTCTTCCAAGCAACATGAAATATTTTGGAGACCAGTCAAATAGGCATTTGAGCTACAAAATAAATCTAGATCTACGAAGTTGACCGAAAATTTTAAACTCTATATGAAGCAAGAGGATGAAACTTTGAACAAATTCTATGCATGTTTTTCATACATTATCAACTCCTCGTACTATTTGGGTGGACCTATTAGGTAAGAGAAGTAGATTGAGAAAATCCTTGCTTGCCTACCATATCATTTTCCAGCCAAAGTTACCTTTCTTAAATACATGTAAAAGCCTTGTGAACTTACTGTTAAATGAATCACTTGGGCAAGTATTCGAACTGCATCACTTGTATCCAATATGTCAGCCATTCACTTTCGAGGACGGAAAGAACTTGGCTTTATAGACATCAAGGATAGTGGTCTTAGCGAAGGTGTTTTTGACACAATTGTTAGAAATGATGACTCTAATACGAATGAAGAGAAAATGGATCTACTTTCCCACAGATTTACTATATTTCTTAGATAGAATTAACCCTTTTTTAGGGGTTTTAGAAAAAAATAATCCGAGCTCTTAAATGATTATTTCAATGAATTTATAGTTGTACTTTTTCCAAACAACATGAAATATTTTGGAGACCAGTCAAATAGGCATTTGAGCTACAAAATAAATCTAGAACTAAGAAGTTGACCAAACATTCTAAACTCTATATCAAGCAAGAGGATGAAACTTGGAACAAATTCTATGCATGTTATTCAAACATTATCAACTACTCATATAATTTGGGTGGACCTATTAGGTAAGAGAAGTATATTTGGAAAATCCCTGCTTGCTTACCATATCATTTTCCAGCCAAAGTTACCTTTCTTAAATACATGTAAAAGCCTTGTGAACTTACTGTTAAATGAATCACTTGGGCAAGTATTCGAACTGCATCACTTGTATCCAATATGTCAGCCATCCACTTTCGAGGACGGAAAGAACTTGGCTTTATAGACATCAAGGATAGTGGTCTTAGCGAAGGTGTTTTTGAAACAATTGTTAGAAATGATGACTCTAATACGAATGAAGAGAAAATGGATCTACTTTCCCAGAGATTGACTTCATTTCTTAGATAGAATTATCCCTTTTTTAGGGGTTTTAGAAAAAAATAATCCGAGCTCTTAAATGATTATTTCAATGAATTTATAGTTGTACTTCTTCCAAACAACATGAAATATTTTGGAGACCACTCATAGAGGCATTTGAGCTACAAAATAAATCTAGAACTATGAAGTTGACGAAAATTTTTGAACTCTATATCAAGCAAGAGGATGAAACTTTGAACAAATTCTATGCATGTTTTTCAAACATTATCAACTACTCATATAATTTGGGTGGACCTATTAGGTAAGAGAAGTAGATTGAGAAAATCCTTGCTTGCTTACCATATCATTTTCCAGCCAAAGTTACCTTTCTTAAATACATGTAAAAGCCTTGTGAACTTACTGTTAAATGAATCACTTGGGCAAGTATTCGAACTGCATCACTTGTATCCAATATGTCAGCCATTCACTTTCGAGGACGGAAAGAACTTGGCTTTATAGACATCAAGGATAGTGGTCTTAGCGAAGGTGTTTTTGACACAATTGTTAGAAATGATGACTCTAATACGAATGAAGAGAAAATGGATCTACTTTCCCACAGATTTACTATATTTCTTAGATAGAATTAACCCTTTTTTAGGGGTTTTAGAAAAAAATAATCCGAGCTCTTAAATGATTATTTCAATGAATTTATAGTTGTACTTTTTCCAAACAACATGAAATATTTTGGAGACCAGTCAAATAGGCATTTGAGCTACAAAATAAATCTAGAACTACGAAGTTGACCAAACATTCTAAACTCTATATCAAGCAAGAGGATGAAACTTGGAACAAATTCTATGCATGTTATTCAAACATTATCAACTACTCATATAATTTGGGTGGACCTATTAGGTAAGAGAAGTATATTTGGAAAATCCCTGCTTGCTTACCATATCATTTTCCAGCCAAAGTTACCTTTCTTAAATACATGTAAAAGCCTTGTGAACTTACTGTTAAATGAATCACTTGGGCAAGTATTCGAACTGCATCACTTGTATCCAATATGTCAGCCATCCACTTTCGAGGACGGAAAGAACTTGGCTTTATAGACATCAAGGATAGTGGTCTTAGCGAAGATGTTTTTGACACAATTCTAAGAAATGATGACACTAATAGGAATGAAGAGAAAATGGATCTACTTTCCCACGGATTTACTATATTTGTTAGTTAGAATTATCCCTTTTTTAGGGGTTTTAGAAAAAAATAATCCGAGCTCTTAAATGATTATTTCAATGAATTAATAGTTGTACTTCTTCCAAACAACATGAAATATTTTGGAGACCAGTCAAATAGGCATTTCAGCTACAAAATAAATCTAGAACTACGAAGTTGACCAAAATTTTAAACTCTATATCAAGCAAGAGGATGAAACTTGGAACAAATTCTATGCATGTTTTTCAAACATTATCAACTACTCATATAATTTGGGTGGACCTATTAGGTAAGAGAAGTATATTTGGAAAATCCCTGCTTGCTTACCATATCATTTTCCAGCCAAAGTTACCTTTCTTAAATACATGTAAAAGCCTTGTGAACTTACTGTTAAATGAATCACTTGGGCAAGTATTCGAAATGCATCACTTGTATCCAATATGTCAGCCATCCACTTTCGAGGACGGAAAGAACTTGGCTTTATAGACAGCAAGGATAGTGGTCTTAGCGAAGGTGTTTTTGACACAATTGTTAGAAATGATGACTCTAATACGAGTGAAGAGAAAATGGATCTACTTTCCCAGAGATTGACTTCATTTCTTAGATAGAATTATCCCTTTTTTAGGGGTTTTAGAAAAATATAATCCGTGTTCTAAAATGATTATTTCAATGAATTTATAGTTGTACTTCTTCCAAACAACATGGAATATTTTGGGGACCAGTCATATAGGCATTTGAGCTACAAAATAAATCTAGAACTACGAAGTTGACCAAAAATTTTAAACTCTATATCAAGCAAGAGGATGAAACTTTGAACAAATTTTACGCATGTTTTTCAAACATTATCAACTACTCGAATAATTTGGGTGGACCTATTAGGAAAGAGAAGTAGATTGAGAAAATCCTTGCTAGCTCACCTTATCATTTTCAAGCCAAAGTTACCTTGCTTAAATACATGTAAAAGCCTTGTGACCTTGCTGTTAAATGAATCACTTGGCAAGTATTCGAATTCCATCACTTGTATCCAATATGTCAGCCATCCACTTTCGAGGACAGAAAGAACTTGGTTTTATAGACATCAAGGATAGTGGTCATAGCGAAGGTGTTTTTGACACAATTGTTAGAAATGATGACTCTAATACGAATGAAGAGAAAATGGATCTACTTTCCCACAGATTTACTATATTTCTTAGATAGAATTAACCCTTTTTTAGGGGTTTTAGAAAAAAATAATCCGAGCTCTTAAATGATTATTTCAATGAATTTATAGTTGTACTTCTTCCAAACAACATGAAATATTTTGGAGACCAGTCAAATAGGCATTTGAGCTACAAAATAAATCTAGATCTACGAAGTTGACCAAAAATTTTAAACTCTATATCAAGCAAGAGGATGAAACTTGGAACAAATTCTATGCATGTTTTTCAAACATTATCAACTACTCATATAATTTGGGTGGACCTATTAGGTAAGAGAAGTAGATTTGGAAAATCCTTGCTTGCTTACCATATCATTTTCCAGCCAAAGTTACATTTCTTAAATACATGTAAAAGCCTTGTGAACTTACTGTTAAATGAATCACTTGGGCAAGTATTCGAACTGCATCACTTGTATCCAATATGTCAGCCATCCACTTTCGAGGACAGAAAGAACTTGGCTTTATAGACATCAAGGATAGTGGTCTTAGAGAAGGTGTTTTTGACACAATTGTTAGAAATGATGACTCTAATACGAGTGAAGAGAAAATGGATCTACTTTCCGAGAGATTGACTTCATTTCTGAGATAGAATTATCCCTTTTTTAGGGGTTTTAGAAAAATATAATCTGTGTTCTAAAATGATTATTTCAATGAATTTATAGTTGTACTTCTTCCAAACAACATGGAATATTTTGTAGACCATTTATATAGGCATTTGAGCTACAAATTAAATCTAGAACTATGAAGTTGACGAAAATTTTTGAACACTATATCAAGCAAGAGGATGAAACTTTGAACAAATTCTATACATGTTTTTCAAACATTATCAACTACTCATATAATTTGGGTGGACCTATTAGGAAAGAGAAGTAGATTTGGAAAATCCTTGCTAGCATACCTTATCATTTTCAAGCCAAAGTTACCTTGCTTAAATACATGTAAAAGCCTTGTGAACTTACTGTTAAATGAATCACTTGGGAGTGTATTCGAACTGCATCACTTGTATCAAATATGTCAGCCATCCACTTTCGAGGACAGAAAGAACTTGGCTTTATAGACATCAAGGATAGTGGTCTTAGCGAACTTGTTTTGACACAATTGTTAGAAATGATGACTCTAATTCGAATGAAGGGAAAATTTATCTACTTTCCTAGAGATTTACTAAATTTCTTAGATAGAATTAACCCTTTTTTAGGGGTTTTAGAAAAAAATAATCCGAGCTCTAAAATGATTATTTCAATGAATTTATAGTTGTACTTCTTCCAAACAACATGAAATATTTTGGGGACCAATCATATAGGTATTTGAGCTACAAAATAAATCTAGAACTACGAAGTTGAAAAAAAATTTTAAACTCTATATCAAGCAAGAGGATGAAACTTTGAAAAACTTTTACGCATGTTTTTCAAACATTATCAACTACTCGAATAATTTGGGTGGACCTATTAGGAAAGAGAAGTAGATTGAGAAAATCCTTGCTAGCTCACCTTATCATTTTCAAGCCAAAGTTACCTTGCTTAAATACATGTAAAAGCCTTGTGAACTTGCTGTTAAATGAATCACTTGGCAAGTATTCGAACTGCATCACTTGTATTCAATATGTTAGCCATCCACTTTCGAGGACGGAAAGAGCTTGGCTTTATAGACATCAAGGATAGTGGTCTTAGCGAAGATGTTTTTGACACAATTCTTAGAAATGATGACTCTAATACGAATGAAGAGAAAATGGATCTACTTTCCCACGGATTTACTATATTTCTTAGATAGAATTAACCCTTTTTTAGGGGTTTTAGAAAAAAATAATCCGAGCTCTTAAATGATCATTTCAATGAATTTATAGTTGTACTTCTTCCAAACAACATGAAATATTTTGGAGACCAGTCAAATAGGCATTTGAGCTACAAAATAAATCTAGAACTATGAAGTTGACCAAACATTTTAAACTCTATATCAAGCAAGAGGATGAAACTTGGAACAAATTCTATGCATGTTTTTCAAACATTATCAACTACTCATATAATTCGGGAGGACCTATTCGGTAAGAGAAGTAGATTTGGAAAATCCTTGCTAGCTTACCATATCATTTTCCAGCCAAAGTTACCTTGCTTAAATACATGTAAAAGCCTTGTGAACTTACTGTTAAATGAATCACTTGGGCAAGTATTCGAACTGCATCACTTGTATCCAATATGTCAGCCATTCACTTTCGAGGACGGAAAGAACTTGGCTTTATAGACATCAAGGATAGTGGTCTTAGCGAAGATGTTTTTGACACAATTCTTAGAAATGATGACACTAATAGGAATGAAGAGAAAATGGATCTACTTTCCCACGGATTTACTATATTTGTTAGTTAGAATTATCCCTTTTTTAGGGGTTTTAGAAAAAAATAATCCGAGCTCTTAAATGATTATTTCAATGAATTTATAGTTGTACTTCTTCCAAACAACATGAAATATTTTGGAGACCAGTCAAATAGGCATTTCAGCTACAAAATAAATCTAGAACTACGAAGTTGACCAAAATTTTAAACTCTATATCAAGCAAGAGGATGAAACTTGGAACAAATTCTATGCATGTTTTTCAAACATTATCAACTACTCATATAATTTGGGTGGACCTATTAGGTAAGAGAAGTATATTTGGAAAATCCCTGCTTGCTTACCATATCATTTTCCAGCCAAAGTTACCTTTCTTAAATACATGTAAAAGCCTTGTGAACTTACTGTTAAATGAATCACTTGGGCAAGTATTCGAAATGCATCACTTGTATCCAATATGTCAGCCATCCACTTTCGAGGACGGAAAGAACTTGGCTTTATAGACAGCAAGGATAGTGGTCTTAGCGAAGGTGTTTTTGACACAATTGTTAGAAATGATGACTCTAATACGAGTGAAGAGAAAATGGATCTACTTTCCCAGAGATTGACTTCATTTCTTAGATAGAATTATCCCTTTTTTAGGGGTTTTAGAAAAATATAATCCGTGTTCTAAAATGATTATTTCAATGAATTTATAGTTGTACTTCTTCCAAACAACATGGAATATTTTGGGGACCAGTCATATAGGCATTTGAGCTACAAAATAAATCTAGAACTACGCAGTTGACCAAAAATTTTAAACTCTATATCAAGCAAGAGGATGAAACTTTGAACAAATTTTGTGCATGTTTTTCAAACATTATCAACTACTCGAATAATTTGGGTGGACCTATTAGGAAAGAGAAGTAGATTGAGAAAATCCTTGCTAGCTCACCTTATCATTTTCAAGCCAAAGTTACCTTGCTTAAATACATGTAAAAGCCTTGTGACCTTGCTGTTAAATGAATCACTTGGCAAGTATTCGAATTCCATCACTTGTATCCAATATGTCAGCCATCCACTTTCGAGGACAGAAAGAACTTGGTTTTATAGACATCAAGGATAGTGGTCATAGCGAAGGTGTTTTTGACACAATTGTTAGAAATGATGACTCTAATACGCGTGAAGATAAATGGATCTACTTTCCCAGAGATTGACTTCATTTCTTAGATAGAATTATCCCTTTTTTAGGGGTTTTAGAAAAAAATAATCCGAGTTATAAAATGATTATTTCAATGAATTTATAGTTGTACTTCTTCCAAACAACATGAAATATTTTGGAGACCACTCATATAGGCATTTGAGCTACAAAATAAATCTAGAACTATGAAGGTGACAAAAAGTTTTGAACTCTATATCAAGCAAGAGGATGAAACTTTGACCAAATTCTATGCATGTTTTTCAAACATTATCAACTACTCATATAATTTGGGTGGACCTATTAGGAAAGAGAAGTTGATTTGGAAAATCCTTGCTAGCTTACCTTATCATTTTCAAGCCAAAGTTACCTTGCTTAAATACATGTAAAAGCCTTGTCAACTTACTGTTAAATGAATCACTTGGGAGTGTATTCGAACTGAATCACTTGTATCCAATATGTCAGCCATCCACTTTCGAGGACGGAAAGAACTTGGCTTTATAGACATCAAGGATAGTGGTCTTAGCGAAGATGTTTTTGACACTATTGTTTGAAATGATGACTCTAATTCGAATGAAGAGAAAATTTATCTACTTTCCTAGAGATTTACTAAATTTCTTAGATAGAATTAACCCTTTTTTAGGGGTTTTAGAAAAAAATAATCCGAGCTCTAAAATGATTATTTCAATGAATTTATAGTTGTACTTCTTCCAAACAACATGAAATATTTTGGGGACCAGTCATATAGGCATTTGAGCTACAAAATAAATCTAGAACTACGAAGTTGACCAAAAATTTTAAACTCTATATCAAGCAAGAGGATGAAACTTTGAATAAATTTTTCGCATGTTTTTCAAACATTATCAACTACTCGAATAATTTGGGTGGACCTATTAGGAAAGAGAAGTAGATTGAGAAAATCCTTGCTAGCTCACCTTATCATTTTCAAGCCAAAGTTACCTTGCTTAAATATATGTAAAAGCCTTGTGAACTTGCTGTTAAATGAATCACTTGGCAAGTATTCGAACTGCATCACTTGTATTCAATATGTTAGCCATCCACTTTCGAGGACGGAAAGAGCTTGGCTTTATAGACATCAAGGATAGTGGTCTTAGCGAAGGTGTTTTTGACACAATTTTTAGAAATGATGACTCTAATACGAGTGAAGAGAAAATCAATCTACTTTCCGAGAGATTGACTTCATTTCTTAGATAGAATTATCCCTTTTTTAGGGGTTTTAGAAAAAAATAATCCGAGTTATAAAATGATTATTTCAATGAATTTATAGTTGTACTTCTTCCAAACAATATGAAATATTTTGGAGACCACTCATATAGGCATTTGAGCTACAAAATAAATCTAGAACTATGAAGTTGACGAAAATTTTTGAACTCTATATCAAGCAAGAGGATGAAACTTTGAACAAATTCTATGCATGTTTTTCAAACATTATCAACTACTCATATAATTTGGGTGGACCTATTAGGAAAGAGAAGTAGATTTGGAAAATCGTTGCTAGCTTACCTTATCATTTTCAAGCCAAAGTTACCTTGCTTAAATACATGTAAAAGCCTTGTGAACTTGCTGTTAAATGAATCACTTGGCAAGTATTCGAATTCCATCACCTGTATCCAATATGTCAGCCATCCACTTTCGAGGACAGAAAGAACTTGGTTTTATAGACATCAAGGATAGTGGTCATAGCGAAGGTGTTCTTGACACAATTGTTAGAAATGATGACTCTAATACGCGTGAAGATAAAATGGATCTACTTTCCTAGAGATTGACTTCATTTCTTAGATAGAATTATCCCTTTTTTAGGGGTTTTAGAAAAAAATAATCCGAGCTATAAAATGATTATTTCAATGAATTTATAGTTGTACTTCTTCCAAACAACATGAAATATTTTGGAGACCACTCATATAGGCATTTGAGCTACAAAATAAATCTAGAACTATGAAGGTGACAAAAATTTTTGAACTCTATATCAAGCAAGAGGATGAAACTTTGAACAAATTCTATGCATGTTTTTCAAACATTATCAACTACTCATATAATTTGGGTGGACCTATTAGGAAAGAGAAGTTGATTTGGAAAATCCTTGCTAGCTTACCTTATCATTTTCAAGCCAAAGTTACCTTGCTTAAATACATGTAAAAGCCTTGTGAACTTACTGTTAAATGAATCACTTGGGAGTGTATTCGAACTGCATCACTTGTATCCAATATGTCAGCCATCCACTTTCGAGGACGGAAAGAACTTGGCTTTATAGACATCAAGGATAGTGGTCTTAGCGAAGATGTTTTTGACACTATTGTTTGAAATGATGACTCTAATTCGAATGAAGAGAAAATTTATCTACTTTCCTAGAGATTTACTAAATTTCTTAGATAGAATTATCCCTTTTTTAGGGGGTTTTAGAAAAAAATAATCCGAGCTATAAAATGATTATTTCAATGAATTTATAGTTGTACTTCTCCCAAATAACATGAAATATTTTGGGGACCAGTCATATAGGCATTTGAGCTACAAAATAAATCTAGAACTACGAAGTTGACAAAAACTTTTAAACTCTATATCAAGCAAGAGGATGAAACTTTGAACAAATTTTACGCATGTTTTTCAAACATTATCAACTACTCTAATAATTTGGGTGGACCTATTAGGAAAGAGAAGTAGATTGAGAAAATCCTTGCTAGCTCACCTTATCATTTTCAAGCCAAAGTTACCTTGCTTAAATACATGTAAAAGCCTTGTGAACTTGCTGTTAAATGAATCACATGGCAAGTATTCGAACTGCATCACTTTTATTCAATATGTTAGCCATCCACTTTCGAGGACGGAAAGAGCTTGGCTTTATAGACATCAAGGATAGTGGTCTTAGCGAAGATATTTTTGACACAATTCTTAGAAATGATGACTCTAATACGAATGAAGAGAAAATGGATCTACTTTCCCACGGATTTACTATATTTCTTAGATAGAATTAACCCTTTTTTATGGGTTTTAGAAAAAAATAATCCGAGCTCTTAAATGATTATTTCAATGAATTTATAGTTGTACTTCTTCCAAACAACATGAAATATTTTGGAGACCAGTCAAATAGGCATTTCAGCTACAAAATAAATCTAGAACTACGAAGTTGACCAAAAATTTTAAACTCTATATCAAGCAAGAGGATGAAACTTGGAACAAATTCTATGTATGTTTTTCAAACATTATCAACTACTCATATAATTTGGGTGGACCTATTAGGAAAGTGAAGTAGATTTGGAAAATCCTTGCTTGCTTACCATATCATTTTCCAGCCAAAGTTACCTTTCTTAAATACATGTAAAAGCCTTGTGAACTTACTGTTAAATGAATCACTTGGGCAAGTATTCGAACTGCATCACTTGTATCCAATATGTCAACCATCCACTTTCGAGGACGGAAAGAACTTGCCTTTATAGACATCAAGGATAGTGGTCTTAGCGAAGGTGTTTTTGACACAATTGTTAGAAATGATGACTCTAATACCAGTGAAGAGAAAATGGATCTACTTTCCGAGAGATTGACTTCATTTCTTAGATAGAATTATCCCTTTTTTAGGGGTTTTAGAAAAAAATAATCCGTGTTCTAAAATGATTATTTCAATGAATTTAATGTTGTACTTCTTCCAAACAACATGAAATATTTTGGAGACCACTCATATAGGCATTTGAGCTACAAAATTAATCTAGAACTATGAAGTTGACGAAAATTTTTGAACTCTATATCAAGCAAGAGGATGAAATTTTGACCAAATTCTATGCATGTTTTTCAAACATTATCAACTACTCATATAATTTGGGTGGACTTATTAGGAAAGTGAAGTAGATTTGGAAAATCCTTGCTAGCTTACCTTATCATTTTCAAGCTAAAGTTACCTTGCTTAAATACATGCAAAAGCCTTGTGAACTTACTGTTAAATGAATCACTTGGGAGTGTATTCGAACTCCATCACTTGTATCCAATATGTCAGCCATCCACTTTCGAGGACGGAAAGAACTTGGCTTTATAGACATCAAGGATAGTGGTCTTAGCGAAGATGTTTTTGACACAATTTTTAGAAATGAAGACTCTAATTCGAATGAAGAGAAAATTTATCTACTTTCCTAGAGATTTACTAAATTTCTTAGATAGAATTAACACTTTTTTAGGGGTTTTAGAAAAAAATAATCCGAGCTCTAAAATGATTATTTCAAGGAATTTATAGTTGTACTTCTTCAAAACAACATGAAATATTTTGGAGACCAGTCATATAGGCATTTGAGCTACAAAATAAATCTAGAACTACGAAGTTGACCCAAAATTTTAAACTCTATATCAAGCAAGAGGATGAAACTTTGAACAAATTTTACGCATGTTTTTCAAACATTATCAACTACTCGAATAATTTGGGTGGACCTATTAGGAAAGAGAAGTAGATTGAGAAAATCCTTGCTAGCTTACCTTATCATTTTCAAGCCAAAGTTACCTTGCTTAAATACATGTAAAAGCCTTGTGAACTTGCTGTTAAATGAATCACTGGGCAAGTATTCGAATTCCATCACTTGTATCCAATATGTCAGCCATCCACTTTCGAGGACAGAAAGAACTTGGTTTAATAGACATCAAGGATAGTGTTTTTAGCGAACGTGTTTTTGACACAATTGTTAGAAATGATGACTCTAATACGCGTGAAGAGAAAATGGATCTACTTTCCCAGAGATTGACTTCATTTCTTAGATAGAATTATCTCTTTTTTAGGGGTTTTAGAAAAAAATAATCCGAGTTATAAAATGATTATTTCAATGAATTTATAGTTGTACTTCTTCCAAACAACATGAAATATTTTGGAGACCACTCATATAGGCATTTGAGCTACAAAATAAATCTAGAACTATGAAGGTGACAAAAAGTTTTGAACTCTATATCAAGCAAGAGGATGAAACTTTGAACAAATTCTATGCATGTTTTTCAAACATTATCAACTACTCATATCATTTGGGTGGACCTATTAGGAAAGAGATGTTGATGTGGAAAATCCTTGCTAGCTTACCTTATCATTTTCAAGCCAAAGTTACCTTGCTTAAATACATGTAAAAGCCTTGTGAACTTACTGTTAAATGAATCACTTGGGAGTGTATTCGAACTGCATCACTTGTATCCAATATGTCAGCCATCCACTTTCGAGGACGGAAAGAACTTGGCTTTATAGACATCAAGGATAGTGGTCTTAACGAAGATGTTTTTGACACAATTGTTAGAAATGATGACTCTAATTCGAATGAAGAGAAAATGGATCTACTTTCCCACGGATTTATTATATTTCTTAGATAGAATTAACCATTTTTTAGGGGTTTTAGAAAAACATAATCCGAGCTCTTAAATGATTATTTCAATGAATTTATAGTTGTACTTCTTCCAAACAACATGAAATATTTTGGAGACCAGTCAAATAGGCATTTGAGCTACAAAATAAATCTAGAACTACGAAGTTGACGAAACTTTTTGAACTCTATATCAAGCAAGAGGATGAAACTTTGACCAAATTCTATGGATGTTTTTCAAACATTATCAACTACTCATATAATTTGGGTGGACCTATTAGGAAAGAGAAGTAGATTTGGAAAATCCTTGCTAGCTTACCTTATCATTTTCAAGCTAAAGTTACCTTGCTTAAATACATGTAAAAGCCTTGTGAACTTACTGTTAAATGAATCACTTGGGAGTGTATTCGAACTGCATCACTTGTATCCAATATGTCAGCCATCCACTTTCGAGGACGGAAAGAACTTGGCTTTATAGACATCAAGGATAGTGGTCTTAGCGAAGATGTTTTTGACACAATTTTTAGAAATGATGACCCTAATTCGAATGAAGATAAAATTTATCTACTTTCCTAGAGATTTACTAAATTTCTTAGATAGAATTAACCCTTTTTTTGATTGGTTTTAGAAAAAAATAATCCGAGCTCTAAAATGATTATTTCAATGAATTTATAGTTGTACTTCTTCCAAACAACATGAAATATTTTGGGGACCAGTCATATAGGCATTTGAGCTACAAAATAAATCTAGAACTACGAATTTGACCAAAAATTTTAAACTCTATATCAAGCAGGAGGATGAAACTTTGAACAAATTTTACGAATGTTTTTCAAACATTATCAACTACTCGAATAATTCGTGTGGACCTATTAGGAAAGAGAAGTAGATTGAGAAAATCCTTGCTAGCTTACCTTATCATTTTCAAGCCAAAGTTACCTTGCTTAAATACATGTAAAAGCCTTGTGAACTTGCTGTTAAATGAATCACTTGGCAAGTATTCGAATTCCATCACTTGTATCCAATATGTCAGCCATCCACTTTCGAGGACAGAAAGAACTTGGTTTTATAGACATCAAGGATAGTGGTCATAGCGAAGGTGTTTTTGACACAATTGTTAGAAATGATGACTCTAATACGCGTGAAGAGAAAATGGATCTACTTTCCCAGAGATTGACTTCATTTCTTAGATAGAATTATCCCTTTTTTAGGGATTTTAGAAAAAAATAATCCGAGTTATAAAATGATTATTTCAATGAATTTATAGTTGTACTTCTTCCAAACAACATGAAATATTTTGGAGACCACTCATATAGGCATTTGAGCTACAAAATAAAGCTAGAACTATGAAGGTGACAAAAAGTTTTGAACTCTATATCAAGCAAGAGGATGAAACTTTGAACAAATTCTATGCATGTTTTTCAAACATTATCAACTACTCATATAATTTGGGTGGACCTATTAGGAAAGAGAAGTTAATTTGGAAAATCCTTACTAGCTTACCTTATCATTTTCAAGCCAAAGTTACCTTGCTTAAATACATGTAAAAGCCTTGTGAACTTACTGTTAAATGAATCACTTGGGAGTGTATTCGAACTGCATCACTTGTATCCAATATGTCAGCCATACACTTTCGAGGACGGAAAGAACTTGGCTTTATAGACATCAAGGATAGTGATCTTAGCGAAGATGTTTTTGACACTATTGTTAGAAATGATGACTCTAATTCGAATGGAGAGAAAATTTATCTACTTTCCTAGAGATTTACTAAATTTCTTACATAGAATTAACCCTTTTTTAATGGTTTTGGAAAAAAATAATCCGAGCTCTAAAATCATTATTTCAATGAATTTTTAGTTGTACTTCTTCCGAACAACATGAAATATTTTGGAGACCAGTCATATAGGCATTTGAGCTACAAAATAAATCTAGAACTACGAAGTTGACCAAAAATTTTAAACTCTATATCAAGCAAGAGGATGAAACTTTGAACAAATTTTACGCATGTTTTTCAAACATTATCAACTACTCGAATAATTTGGGTGGACCTATAAGGAAAGAGAAGTAGATTGAGAAAATCCTTGCTAGCTTACCTTATCATTTTCAAGCCAAAGTTACCTTGCTTAAATACATGTAAAAGCGTTGTGAACTTGCTGTTAAATGAATCACTTGGCAAGTATTCGAACTACATCACTTGTATTCAATATGTTAGCCATCCACTTTCGAGGACGGAAAGAGCTTGGCTTTATAGACATCAAGGATAGTGGTCTCAGCGAAGGTGTTTTTGACACAATTGTTAGAAATGATGACTCTAATACCAATGAAGAGAAAATGGATCTACTTTCTTAGAGATTTACTATATTTCTTAGATAGAATTAACCCTTTTTTTGGGGTTTTAGAAAAAAATAATCCGGTCTCTTAAATGATTATTTCAATGAATTTATAGTTGTACTTTTTCCAAACAACATGAAATATTTTGGAGACCAGTCATATAGGCATTTGAGCTACAAAATAAATCTAGATCTACGAAGTTGACCAAAAAATTTAAACTCTATATGAAGCAAGAGGATGAAACTTTGAACAAATTCTATGCATGTTTTTCATACATTATCAACTACTCGTACAATTTGGGTGGACCTATTAGGTAAGAGAAGTAGATTGAGAAAATCCTTGCTTGCTTACCATATCATTTTCCAGCCAAAGTTACCTTTCTTAAATACATGTAAAAGCCTTGTGAACTTACTGTTAAATGAATCACTTGGGCAAGTATTCGAACTGCATCACTTGTATCCAATATGTCAGCCATCCACTTTCGAGGACGGAAAGAACTTGGCTTTATAGACATCAAGGATAGTGGTCTTAGCGAAGGTGTTTTTGACACAATTGTTAGAAATGATGACTCTAATACGAGTGAAGAGAAAATGAATCTACTTTCCGAGAGATTGACTTCATTTCTTAGATAGAATTATCCATTTTTTAGGGGTTTTAGAAAAGAATAATCCGAGTTATAAAATGATTATTTCAATGAATTTATAGTTGTACTTCTTCCAAACACAATGAAATATTTTGGAGACCACTCATATAGGCATTTGAGCTGTAAAATAAATCTAGAACTATGAAGGTGACAAAAAGTTTTGAACTCTATATCAAGCAAGAGGATGAAACTTTGAACAAATTCTATGCATGTTTTTCAAACATTATCAACTACTCATATAATTTGGGTGGACCTATTAGGAAAGAGAAGTAGATTTGGAAAATCCTTGCTAGCTTACCTTATCATTTTCAAGCAAAATTTACCTTGCTTAAATACATGTAAAAGCCTTGTGAACTTGCTGTTAAATGAATCACTTGGCAAGTATTCGAATTCCATCACTTGTATCCAATATGTCAGCCATCCACTTTCGAGGACAGAAAGAACTTGGTTTTATAGAGATCAAGGATAGTGGTCATAGCGAAGGTGTTTTTGACACAATTGTTAGAAATGATGACTCTAATACGCGTGAAGAGAAAATGGATCTACTTTCCCAGAGATTGACTTCATTTCTTAGATAGAATTATCCCTTTTTTAAGGGTTTTAGAAAAAAATAATCCGAGTTATAAAATGATTATTTCAATGAATTTATAGTTGTACTTCTTCCAAACAACATGAAACATTTTGGAGACCACTCATATAGGCATTTGAGCTACAAAATAAATCTAGAACTATGAAGTTGACAAAAAGTTTTGAACTCTATATCAAGCAAGAGGATGAAACTTTGAACAAATTCTATGCATGTTTTTCAAACATTATCAACTACTCATATAATTTGGGTGGACCTATTAGGAAAGAGAAGTTAATTTGGAAAATCCTTCCTAGCTTACCTTATCATTTTCAAGCCAAAGTTACCTTGCTTAAATACATGTAAAAGCCTTGTGAACTTACTGTTAAATGAATCACTTGGGATTGTATTCGAACTGCATCACTTGTATCCAATATGTCAGCCATCCACTTTCGAGGACGGAAAGAACTTGGCTTTATAGACATCAAGGATAGTGGTCTTAGCGAAGATGTTTTTGACACTATTGTTAGAAATGATGACTCTAATTCGAATGGAGAGAAAATTTATCTACTTTCCTAGAGATTTACTAAATTTCTTACATAGAATTAACCCTTTTTTAGGGGTTTTGGAAAAAAATAATCCGAGCTCTAAAATCATTATTTCAATGAATTTATAGTTGTACTTCTTCCAAACAACATGAAATATTTTGGAGACCAGTCATATAGGCATTTGAGCTACAAAATAAATCTAGAACTACGAAGTTGACCAAAAATTTTAAACTCTATATCAAGCAAGAGGATGAAACTTTGAACAAATTTTATGCATGTTTTTCAAACATTATCAACTACTCGAATAATTTGGGTGGACCTATAAGGAAAGAGAAGTAGATTGAGAAAATCCTTGCTAGCTTACCTTATCATTTTCAAGCCAAAGTTACCTTGCTTAAATACATGTAAAAGCGTTGTGAACTTGCTGTTAAATGAATCACTTGGCAAGTATTCGAACTACATCACTTGTATTCAATATGTTAGCCATCCACTTTCGAGGACGGAAAGAGCTTGGCTTTATAGACATCAAGGATAGTGGTCTCAGCGAAGGTGTTTTTGACACAATTGTTAGAAATGATGACTCTAATACCAATGAAGAGAAAATGGATCTACTTTCTTAGAGATTTACTATATTTCTTAGATAGAATTAACCCTTTTTTTGGGGTTTTAGAAAAAAATAATCCGGTCTCTTAAATGATTATTTCAATGAATTTATAGTTGTACTTTTTCCAAACAACATGAAATATTTTGGAGACCAGTCATATAGGCATTTGAGCTACAAAATAAATCTAGATCTACGAAGTTGACCAAAAAATTTAAACTCTATATGAAGCAAGAGGATGAAACTTTGAACAAATTCTATGCATGTTTTTCATACATTATCAACTACTCGTACAATTTGGGTGGACCTATTAGGTAAGAGAAGTAGATTGAGAAAATCCTTGCTTGCTTACCATATCATTTTCCAGCCAAAGTTACCTTTCTTAAATACATGTAAAAGCCTTGTGAACTTACTGTTAAATGAATCACTTGGGCAAGTATTCGAACTGCATCACTTGTATCCAATATGTCAGCCATCCACTTTCGAGGACGGAAAGAACTTGGCTTTATAGACATCAAGGATAGTGGTCTTAGCGAAGGTGTTTTTGACACAATTGTTAGAAATGATGACTCTAATACGAGTGAAGAGAAAATGAATCTACTTTCCGAGAGATTGACTTCATTTCTTAGATAGAATTATCCATTTTTTAGGGGTTTTAGAAAAGAATAATCCGAGTTATAAAATGATTATTTCAATGAATTTATAGTTGTACTTCTTCCAAACACAATGAAATATTTTGGAGACCACTCATATAGGAATTTGAGCTGTAAAATAAATCTAGAACTATGAAGGTGACAAAAAGTTTTGAACTCTATATCAAGCAAGAGGATGAAACTTTGAACAAATTCTATGCATGTTTTTCAAACATTATCAACTACTCATATAATTTGGGTGGACCTATTAGGAAAGAGAAGTTCATTTGGAAAATCCTTGCTAGCTTACCTTATCATTTTCAAGCCAAAGTTACCTTGCTTAAATACATGTAAAAGCCTTGTGAACTTACTATTAAATGAATCACTTGGGAGTGTATTCGAACTGCATCACTTGTATCCAATATGTCAGCCATCCACTTTCGAGGACGGAAAGAACTTGGCTTTATAGACATGAAGGATAGTGGTCTTAGCGAAGATGTTTTTGACACTATTGTTAGAAATGATGACTCTAATTCGAATGAAGAGAAAATTTATCTACTTTCCTAGAGATTTACTAAATTTCTTAGATAGAATTAACCTTTCTTACATAGAATTAACCCTTTTTTAGGGGTTTTGGAAAAAAATAATCCGAGCTCTAAAATCATTATTTCAATGAATTTATAGTTGTACTTCTTCCAAACAACATGAAATATTTTGGAGACCAGTCATATAGGCATTTGAGCTACAAAATAAATCTAGAACTACGAAGTTGACCAAAAATTTTAAACTCTATATCAAGCAAGAGGATGAAACTTTGAACAAATTTTACGCATGTTTTTCAAACATTATCAACTACTCGAATAATTTGGGTTTACCTATAAGGAAAGAGAAGTAGATTGAGAAAATCCTTATTAGCTTACCTTATCATTTTCAAGCCAAAGTTACCTTGCTTAAATACATGTAAAAGCGTTGTGAACTTGCTGTTAAATGAATCACTTTGCAAGTATTCGAACTGCATCACTTGTATCCAATATGTCAGCCATCCACTTTCGAGGACATAAAGAACTTGGCTTTATAGACATCAAGGATAGTGGTCTCAGCGAAGGTGTTTTTGACACAATTGTTAGAAATGATGACTCTAATACCAATGAAGAGAAAATGGATCTGCTTTCCTAGAGATTTACTATTTTTCTTAGATAGAATTAACCCTTTTTTTGGGGTTTTAGAAAAAATAATCCGGTCTCTTAAATGATTATTTCAATGAATTTATAGTTGTACTTTTTCCAAACAACATGAAATATTTTGGAGACCAGTCATATAGGCATTTGAGCTACAAAATAAATCTAGATCTACGAAGTTGACCAAAAATTTTAAACTCTATATGAAGCAAGAGGATGAAACTTTGAACAAATTCTATGCATGTTTTTCATACATTATCAACTACTCGTACAATTTGGGTGGACCTATTAGGTAAGAGAAGTAGATTGAGAAAATCCTTGCTTGCTTACCATATCATTTTCCAGCCAAAGTTACCTTGCTTAAATACATGTAAAAGCGTTGTGAACTTGCTGTTAAATGAATCACTTGGCAAGTATTCGAACTACATCACTTGTATTCAATATGTTAGCCATCCACTTTCGAGGACGGAAAGAGCTTGGCTTTATAGACATCAAGGATAGTGGTCTCAGCGAAGGTGTTTTTGACACAATTGTTAGAAATGATGACTCTAATACCAATGAAGAGAAAATGGATCTACTTTCTTAGAGATTTACTATATTTCTTAGATAGAATTAACCCTTTTTTTGGGGTTTTAGAAAAAAATAATCCGGTCTCTTAAATGATTATTTCAATGAATTTATAGTTGTACTTTTTCCAAACAACATGAAATATTTTGGAGACCAGTCATATAGGCATTTGAGCTACAAAATAAATCTAGATCTACGAAGTTGACCAAAAAATTTAAACTTTATATGAAGCAAGAGGATGAAACTTTGAACAAATTCTATGCATGTTTTTCATACATTATCAACTACTCGTACAATTTGGGTGGACCTATTAGGTAAGAGAAGTAGATTGAGAAAATCCTTGCTTGCTTACCATATCATTTTCCAGCCAAAGTTACCTTTCTTAAATACATGTAAAAGCCTTGTGAACTTACTGTTAAATGAATCACTTGGGCAAGTATTCGAACTGCATCACTTGTATCCAATATGTCAGCCATCCACTTTCGAGGACGGAAAGAACTTGGCTTTATAGACATCAAGGATAGTGGTCTTAGCGAAGGTGTTTTTGACACAATTGTTAGAAATGATGACTCTAATACGAGTGAAGAGAAAATGAATCTACTTTCCGAGAGATTGACTTCATTTCTTAGATAGAATTATCCATTTTTTAGGGGTTTTAGAAAAGAATAATCCGAGTTATAAAATGATTATTTCAATGAATTTATAGTTGTACTTCTTCCAAACACAATGAAATATTTTGGAGACCACTCATATAGGCATTTGAGCTGTAAAATAAATCTAGAACTATGAAGGTGACAAAAAGTTTTGAACTCTATATCAAGCAAGAGGATGAAACTTTGAACAAATTCTATGCATGTTTTTCAAACATTATCAACTACTCATATAATTTGGGTGGACCTATTAGGAAAGAGAAGTAGATTTGGAAAATCCTTGCTAGCTTACCTTATCATTTTCATGCAAAATTTACCTTGCTTAAATACATGTAAAAGCCTTGTGAACTTGCTGTTAAATGAATCACTTGGCAAGTATTCGAATTCCATCACTTGTATCCAATATGTCAGCCATCCACTTTCGAGGACAGAAAGAACTTGGTTTTATAGAGATCAAGGATAGTGGTCATAGCGAAGGTGTTTTTGACACAATTGTTAGAAATGATGACTCTAATACGCGTGAAGAGAAAATGGATCTACTTTCCCAGAGATTGACTTCATTTCTTAGATAGAATTATCCCTTTTTTAAGGGTTTTAGAAAAAAATAATCCGAGTTATAAAATGATTATTTCAATGAATTTATAGTTGTACTTCTTCCAAACAACATGAAACATTTTGGAGACCACTCATATAGGCATTTGAGCTACAAAATAAATCTAGAACTACGAAGTTGACCAAAAATTTTAAACTCTATATCAAGCAAGAGGATGAAACTTTGAACAAATTTTACGCATGTTTTTCAAACATTATCAACTACTCGAATAATTTGGGTGGACCTATAAGGAAAGAGAAGTAGATTGAGAAAATCCTTGCTAGCTTACCTTATCATTTTCAAGCCAAAGTTACCTTGCTTAAATACATGTAAAAGCGTTGTGAACTTGCTGTTAAATGAATCACTTTGCAAGTATTCGAACTGCATCACTTGTATCCAATATGTCAGCCATCCACTTTCGAGGACAGAAAGAACTTGGCTTTATAGACATCAAGGATAGTGGTCTCAGCGAAGGTGTTTTTGACACAATTGTTAGAAATGATGACTCTAATACCAATGAAGAGAAAATGGATCTGCTTTCCTAGAGATTTACTATTTTTCTTAGATAGAATTAACCCTTTTTTTGGGGTTTTAGAAAAAATAATCCGGTCTCTTAAATGATTATTTCAATGAATTTATAGTTGTACTTTTTCCAAACAACATGAAATATTTTGGAGACGAGTCATATAGGCATTTGAGCTACAAAATAAATCTAGATCTACGAAGTTGACCAAAAATTTTAAACTCTATATGAAGCAAGAGGATGAAACTTTGAACAAATTCTATGCATGTTTTTCATACATTATCAACTACTCGTACAATTTGGGTGGACCTATTAGGTAAGAGAAGTAGATTGAGAAAATCCTTGCTTGCTTACCATATCATTTTCCAGCCAAAGTTACCTTTCTTAAATACATGTAAAAGCCTTGTGAACTTACTGTTAAATGAATCACTTGGGCAAGTATTCGAACTGCATCACTTGTATCCAATATGTCAGAAATCCACTTTCGAGGACGGAAAGAACTTGGCTTTATAGACATCAAGGATAGTGGTCTTAGCGAATGTGTTTTTGACACAATTGTTAGAAATGATGACTCTAATACGAGTGAAGAGAAAATGAATCTACTTTCCGAGAGATTGACTTCATTTCTTAGATAGAATTATCCCTTTTTTAGGGGTTTTAGAAAAAAATAATCCGAGTTATAAAATGATTATTTCAATGAATTTATAGTTGTACTTCTTCCAAACAACATGAAAAATTTTGGAGACCACTCATATAGGCATTTGAGCTACAAAATAAATCTAGAACTATGAAGTTGACAAAAAGTTTTGAACTCTATATCAAGCAAGAGGATGAAACTTTGAACAAATTCTATGCATGTTTTTCAAACATTATCAACTACTCATATAATTTGGGTGGACCTATTAGGAAAGAGAAGTTGATTTGGAAAATCCTTGCTAGCTTACCTTATCATTTTCAAGCCAAAGTTACCTTGCTTAAATACATGTAAAAGCCTTGTGAACTTACTATTAAATGAATCACTTGGGAGTGTATTCGAACTGCATCACTTGTATCCAATATGTCAGCCATCCACTTTCGAGGACGGAAAGAACTTGGCTTTATAGACATCAAGGATAGTGGTCTTAGCGAAGATGTTTTTGACACTATTGTTAGAAATGATGACTCTAATTCGAATGAAGAGAAAATTTATCTACTTTCCTAGAGATTTACTAAATTTCTTAGATAGAATTAACCTTTCTTAGATAGAATTAACCCTTTTTTAGGGGTTTTGGAAAAAAATAATCCGAGCTCTAAAATCATTATTTCAATGAATTTATAGTTGTACTTCTTCCAAACAACATGAAATATTTTGGAGACCAGTCATATAGGCATTTGAGCTACAAAATAAATCTAGAACTACGAAGTTGACCAAAAATTTTAAACTCTATATCAAGCAAGAGGATGAAACTTTGAACAAATTTTACGCATGTTTTTCAAACATTATCAACTACTCGAATAATTTGGGTGGACCTATAAGGAAAGATAAGTAGATTGAGAAAATCCTTGCTAGCTTACCTTATCATTTTCAAGCCAAAGTTACCTTGCTTAAATACATGTAAAAGCGTTGTGAACTTGCTGTTAAATGAATCACTTTGCAAGTATTCGAACTGCATCACTTGTATCCAATATGTCAGCCATCCACTTTCGAGGACAGAAAGAACTTGGCTTTATAGACATCAAGGATAGTGGTCTCAGCGAAGGTGTTTTTGACACAATTGTTAGAAATGATGACTCTAATACCAATGAAGAGAAAATGGATCTGCTTTCCTAGAGATTTACTATTTTTCTTAGATAGAATTAACCCTTTTTTTGGGGTTTTAGAAAAAATAATCCGGTCTCTTAAATGATTATTTCAATGAATTTATAGTTGTACTTTTTCCAAACAACATGAAATATTTTGGAGACCAGTCATATAGGCATTTGAGCTACAAAATAAATCTAGATCTACGAAGTTGACCAAAAAATTTAAACTCTATATCAAGCAAGAGGATGAAACTTTGAACAAATTCTATGCATGTTTTTCATACATTATCAACTACTCGTACAATTTGGGTGGACCTATTAGGTAAGAGAAGTAGATTGAGAAAATCCTTGCTTGCTTACTATATCATTTTCCAGCCAAAGTTACCTTTCTTAAATACATGTAAAAGCCTTGTGAACTTACTGTTAAATGAATCACTTGGGCAAGTATTCGAACTGCATCACTTGTATCCAATATGTCAGCCATCCACTTTCGAGGACGGAAAGAACTTGGCTTTATAGACATCGAGGATAGTGGTCTTAGCGAAGGTGTTTTTGACACAATTGTTAGAAATGATGACTCTAATACGAGTGAAGAGAAAATGAATCTACTTTCCGAGAGATTGACTTCATTTCTTAGATAGACTTATCCCTTTTTTAGGGGTTTTAGAAAAAAATAATCCGAGTTATAAAATGATTATTTCAATGAATTTATAGTTGTACTTCTTCCAAAAAACATGAAATATTTTGGAGACCACTCATATAGGCATTTGAGCTACAAAATAAATCTAGAACTATGAAGGTGACAAAAAGTTTTGAACTCTATATCAAGCAAGAGGATGAAACTTTGAACAGATTCTATGCATGTTTTTCAAACATTATCAACTACTCATATAATTTGGGTGGACCTATTAGGAAAGAGAAGTAGATTTGGAAAATCCTTGCTAGCTTACCTTATCATTTTCAAGCCAAAGTTACCTTGCTTAAATACATGTAAAAGCCTTGTGAACTTACTGTTAAATGAATCACTTGGGAGTGTATTCAAACTGCATCAGTTGTGTCCAATATGTCAGCCATCCACTTTCGAGGACAGAAAGAACTTGGCTTTATAGACATCAAGGCTAGTGGTCTTAGCGAAGGTGTTTTTGACACAATTGTTAGAAATGATGACTCTAATTCGAATGAAGAGAAACTTTATCTACTTTCCTAGAGATTTACTAAATTTCTTAGATAGAATTAACCTTTCTTAGATAGAATTAACCCTTTTTTAGGGGTTTTGGAAAAAAATAATCCGAGCTCTAAAATCATTATTTCAATGAATTTATAGTTGTACTTCTTCCAAACAACATGAAATATTTTGGAGACCAGTCATATAGGCATTTGAGCTACAAAATAAATCTAGAACTACGAAGTTGACCAAAAATTTTAAACTCTATATCAAGCAAGAGGATGAAACTTTGAACAAATTTTACGCATGTTTTTCAAACATTATCAACTACTCGAATAATTTGGGTGGACCTATAAGGAAAGAGAAGTAGATTGAGAAAATCCTTGCTAGCTTACCTTATCATTTTCAAGCCAAAGTTACCTTGCTTAAATACATGTAAAAGCGTTGTGAACTTGCTGTTAAATGAATCACTTTGCAAGTATTCGAACTGCATCACTTGTATCCAATATGTCAGCCATCCACTTTCGAGGACAGAAAGAACTTGGCTTTATAGACATCAAGGATAGTGGTCTCAGCGAAGGTGTTTTTGACACAATTGTTAGAAATGATGACTCTAATACCAATGAAGAGAAAATGGATCTGCTTTCCTAGAGATTTACTATTTTTCTTAGATAGAATTAACCCTTTTTTTGGGGTTTTAGAAAAAATAATCCGGTCTCTTAAATGATTATTTCAATGAATTTATAGTTGTACTTTTTCCAAACAACATGAAATATTTTGGAGACCAGTCATATAGGCATTTGAGCTACAAAATAAATCTAGATCTACGAAGTTGACCAAAAAATTTAAACTCTATATCAAGCAAGAGGATGAAACTTTGAACAAATTCTATGCATGTTTTTCATACATTATCAACTACTCGTACAATTTGGGTGGACCTATTAGGTAAGAGAAGTAGATTGAGAAAATCCTTGCTTGCTTACTATATCATTTTCCAGCCAAAGTTACCTTTCTTAAATACATGTAAAAGCCTTGTGAACTTACTGTTAAATGAATCACTTGGGCAAGTATTCGAACTGCATCACTTGTATCCAATATGTCAGCCATCCATTTTCGAGGACGGAAAGAACTTGGCTTTATAGACATCGAGGATAGTGGTGTTTGCGAAGGTGTTTTTGACACAATTGTTAGAAATGATGACTCTAATACGAGTGAAGAGAAAATGAATCTACTTTCCGAGAGATTGACTTCATTTCTTAGATAGACTTATACCTTTTTTAGGGGTTTTAGAAAAAAATAATCTGAGTTATAAAATGATTATTTCAATGAATTTATAGTTGTACTTCTTCCAAAAAACATGAAATATTTTGGAGACCACTCATATAGGCATTTGAGCTACAAAATAAATCTAGAACTATGAAGGTGACAAAAAGTTTTGAACTCTATATCAAGCAAGAGGATGAAACTTTGAACAGATTCTATGCATGTTTTTCAAACATTATCAACTACTCATATAATTTGGGTGGACCTATTAGGAAAGAGAAGTAGATTTGGAAAATCCTTGCTAGCTTACCTTATCATTTTCAAGCCAAAGTTACCTTGCTTAAATACATGTAAAAGCCTTGTGAACTTACTGTTAAATGAATCACTTGGGAGTGTATTCAAACTGCATCAGTTGTGTCCAATATGTCAGCCATCCACTTTCGAGGACAGAAAGAACTTGGCTTTATAGACATCAAGGCTAGTGGTCTTAGCGAAGGTGTTTTTGACACAATTGTTAGAAATGATGACTCTAATTCGAATGAAGAGAAACTTTATCTACTTTCCTAGAGATTTACTAAATTTCTTAGATAGAATTAACCCTTTTTTAGGGGTTTTAGAAAAAAATAATCCGATCTCTAAAATGATTATTTCAATGAATTTATAGTTGTACTTCTTCCAAAAAACATGAAATATTTTGGAGACCAGTCATATAGGCATTTGAGCTACAAAATAAATCTAGAACTACGAAGTTGACCAAAAATTTTAAACTCTATATCAAGCAAGAGGATGAAACTTTGAACAAATTTTACGCATGTTTTTCAAACATTATCAACTACTCGAATAATTTGGGTGGACCTATTAGGAAAGAGAACTAGATTGAGAAAATCCTTGCTAGCTTACCTTATCATTTTCAAGCCAAAGTTACCTTTCTTAAATACATGTAAAAGCCTTGTGAACTTGCTGTTAAATGAATCACTTGGCAATTATTCGAACTGCATCACTTGTATCTAATATGTCAGCCATCCACTTTCGAGGACAGAAAGAACTTGGCTTTATAGACATCAAGGATAGTGGTCTCAGCGAAGGTGTTTTTGACACAATTTTTAGAAATGATGACTCTAATACCAATGAAGAGAAAATGGATCTACTTTCCCAGAGATTTACTAAATTTCTTAGGTAGAATTATCCCTTTTTTAGGGGTTTTAGAAAAAAATAATCCGAGTTCTAAAATGATTATTTCAATGAATTTATAGTTGTACATCTTCCAAACAACATGAAATATTTTGGAGACCACCCATATAGGCATTTGAGCTACAAAATAAATCTAGAACTATGAAGTTGACGAAAATTTTTGAACTCTATATCAAGCAAGAGGATGAAACTTTGAACAAATTCTATGCATGTTTATCAAACATTATCAACTACTCATATAATTTGGGTGGACCTATTAGGAAAGAGAAGTAGATTTGGAAAATCCTTGCTAGCTTACATTATCATTTTCAAGCCAAAGTTACCTTGCTTAAATACATGTAAAAGCCTTGTGAACTTACTGTTAAATGAATCACTTGGGAGTGTATTCGAACTGCATCACTTGTATCCAATATGTCAGCCATCCACTTTCGAGGACGGAAAGAACTTGGCTTTATAGACATCAAGGATAGTGGTCTTAGCGAAGATGTTTTTGACACTATTGTTAGAAATGATGACTCTAATTCGAATGAAGAGAAAATTTATCTACTTTCCTAGAGATTTACTAAATTTCTTAGATAGAATTAACCTTTCTTAGATAGAATTAACCCTTTTTTAGGGGTTTTGGAAAAAAATAATCCGAGCTCTAAAATCATTATTTCAATGAATTTATAGTTGTACTTCTTCCAAACAACATGAAATATTTTGGAGACCAGTCATATAGGCATTTGAGCTACAAAATAAATCTAGAACTACGAAGTTGACCAAAAATTTTAAACTCTATATCAAGCAAGAGGATGAAACTTTGAACAAATTTTACGCATGTTTTTCAAACATTATCAACAACTCGAATAATTTGGGTGGACCTATAAGGAAAGAGAAGTAGATTGAGAAAATCCTTGCTAGCTTACCTTATCATTTTCAAGCCAAAGTTACCTTGCTTAAATACATGTAAAAGCGTTGTGAACTTGCTGTTAAATGAATCACTTTGCAAGTATTCGAACTGCATCACTTGTATCCAATATGTCAGCCATCCACTTTCGAGGACAGAAAGAACTTGGCTTTATAGACATCAAGGATAGTGGTCTCAGCGAAGGTGTTTTTGACACAATTGTTAGAAATGATGACTCTAATACCAATGAAGAGAAAATGGATCTGCTTTCCTAGAGATTTACTATTTTTCTTAGATAGAATTAACCCTTTTTTTGGGGTTTTAGAAAAAATAATCCGGTCTCTTAAATGATTATTTCAATGAATTTATAGTTGTACTTTTTCCAAACAACATGAAATATTTTGGAGACGAGTCATATAGGCATTTGAGCTACAAAATAAATCTAGATCTACGAAGTTGACCAAAAATTTTAAACTCTATATGAAGCAAGAGGATGAAACTTTGAACAAATTCTATGCATGTTTTTCATACATTATCAACTACTCGTACAATTTGGGTGGACCTATTAGGTAAGAGAAGTAGATTGAGAAAATCCTTGCTTGCTTACCATATCATTTTCCAGCCAAAGTTACCTTTCTTAAATACATGTAAAAGCCTTGTGAACTTACTGTTAAATGAATCACTTGGGCAAGTATTCGAACTGCATCACTTGTATCCAATATGTCAGCCATCCACTTTCGAGGACGGAAAGAACTTGGCTTTATAGACATCAAGGATAGTGGTCTTAGCGAATGTGTTTTTGACACAATTGTTAGAAATGATGACTCTAATACGAGTGAAGAGAAAATGAATCTACTTTCCGAGAGATTGACTTCATTTCTTAGATAGAATTATCCCTTTTTTAGGGGTTTTAGAAAAAAATAATCCGAGTTATAAAATGATTATTTCAATGAATTTATAGTTGTACTTCTTCCAAAAAACATGAAAAATTTTGGAGACCACTCATATAGGCATTTGAGCTACAAAATAAATCTAGAACTATGAAGTTGACAAAAAGTTTTGAACTCTATATCAAGCAAGAGGATGAAACTTTGAACAAATTCTATGCATGTTTTTCAAACATTATCAACTACTCATATAATTTGGGTGGACCTATTAGGAAAGAGAAGTTGATTTGGAAAATCCTTGCTAGCTTACCTTATCATTTTCAAGCCAAAGTTACCTTGCTTAAATAAATGTAAAAGCCTTGTGAACTTACTATTAAATGAATCACTTGGGAGTGTATTCGAACTGCATCACTTGTATCCAATATGTCAGCCATCCACTTTCGAGGACGGAAAGAACTTGGCTTTATAGACATCAAGGATAGTGGTCTTAGCGAAGATGTTTTTGACACTATTGTTAGAAATGATGACTCTAATTCGAATGAAGAGAAAATTTATCTACTTTCCTAGAGATTTACTAAATTTCTTAGATAGAATTAACCTTTCTTAGATAGAATTAACCCTTTTTTAGGGGTTTTGGAAAAAAATAATCCGAGCTCTAAAATCATTATTTCAATGAATTTATAGTTGTACTTCTTCCAAACAACATGAAATATTTTGGAGACCAGTCATATAGGCATTTGAGCTACAAAATAAATCTAGAACTACGAAGTTGACCAAAAATTTTAAACTCTATATCAAGCAAGAGGATGAAACTTTGAACAAATTTTACGCATGTTTTTCAAACATTATCAACTACTCGAATAATTTGGGTGGACCTATAAGGAAAGAGAAGTAGATTGAGAAAATCCTTGCTAGCTTACCTTATCATTTTCAAGCCAAAGTTACCTTGCTTAAATACATGTAAAAGCGTTGTGAACTTGCTGTTAAATGAATCACTTTGCAAGTATTCGAACTGCTTCACTTGTATCCAATATGTCAGCCATCCACTTTCGAGGACAGAAAGAACTTGGCTTTATAGACATCAAGGATAGTGGTCTCAGCGAAGGTGTTTTTGACACAATTGTTAGAAATGATGACTCTAATACCAATGAAGAGAAAATGGATCTGCTTTCCTAGAGATTTACTATTTTTCTTAGATAGAATTAACCCTTTTTTTGGGGTTTTAGAAAAAATAATCCGGTCTCTTAAATGATTATTTCAATGAATTTATAGTTGTACTTTTTCCAAACAACATGAAATATTTTGGAGACGAGTCATATAGGCATTTGAGCTACAAAATAAATCTAGATCTACGAAGTTGACCAAAAATTTTAAACTCTATATGAAGCAAGAGGATGAAACTTTGAACAAATTCTATGCATGTTTTTCATACATTATCAACTACTCGTACAATTTGGGTGGACCTATTAGGTAAGAGAAGTAGATTGAGAAAATCCTTGCTTGCTTACCATATCATTTTCCAGCCAAAGTTACCTTTCTTAAATACATGTAAAAGCCTTGTGAACTTACTGTTAAATGAATCACTTGGGCAAGTATTCGAACTGCATCACTTGTATCCAATATGTCAGCCATCCACTTTCGAGGACAGAAAGAACTTGGCTTTATAGACATCAAGGATAGTGGTCTCAGCGAAGGTGTTTTTGACACAATTGTTAGAAATGATGACTCTAATACCAATGAAGAGAAAATGGATCTGCTTTCCTAGAGATTTACTATTTTTCTTAGATAGAATTAACCCTTTTTTTGGGGTTTTAGAAAAAATAATCCGGTCTCTTAAATGATTATTTCAATGAATTTATAGTTGTACTTTTTCCAAACAACATGAAATATTTTGGAGACGAGTCATATAGGCATTTGAGCTACAAAATAAATCTAGATCTACGAAGTTGACCAAAAATTTTAAACTCTATATGAAGCAAGAGGATGAAACTTTGAACAAATTCTATGCATGTTTTTCAAACATTATCAACTACTCATATAATTTGGGTGGACCTATTAGGAAAGAGAAGTAGATTTGGAAAATCCTTGCTAGCTTACCTTATCATTTTCAAGCCAAAGTTACCTTGCTTAAATACATGTAAAAGCCTTGTGAACTTGCTGTTAAATGAATCACTTGGCAAGTATTCGAATTCCATCACTTGTATCCAATATGTCAGCCATCCACTTTCGAGGACGGAAAGAACTTGGCTTTATAGACATCAAGGATAGTGGTCTTAGCGAAGTTGTTTTTGACACTATTGTTAGAAATGATGACTCTAATACGCGTGAAGAGAAAATGGATCTACTTTCCTAGAGATTTACTAAATTTCTTAGATAGAATTAACCCTTTTTTAGGGGTTTTGGAAAAAAATAATCCGAGCTCTAAAATCATTATTTCAATGAATTTATAGTTGTACTTCTTCCAAACAACATGAAATATTTTGGAGACCAGTCATATAGGCATTTGAGCTACAAAATAAATCTAGAACTACGAAGTTGACCAAAAATTTTAAACTCTATATCAAGCAAGAGGATGAAACTTTGAACATATTTTACGCATGTTTTTCAAACATTATCAACTACTCGAATAATTTGGGTGGACCTATAAGGAAAGAGAAGTAGATTGAGAAAATCCTTGCTAGCTTACCTTATCATTTTCAAGCCAAAGTTACCTTGCTTAAATACATGTAAAAGCGTTGTGAACTTGCTGTTAAATGAATCACTTGGCAAGTATTCGAACTGCATCACTTTTATCCAATATGTCATCCATCCACTTTCGAGGACAGAAAGAACTTGGCTTTATAGACATCAAGGATAGTGGTCTCAGCGAAGGTTTTTTTGACACAATTGTTAGAAATGATGACTGTAATACCAATGAAGAGAAAATGGATCTACTTTCCTAGAGATTTACTAAATTTCTTAGATAGAATTAACCCTTTTTTAGGGGTTTTGGAAAAAAATAATCCGAGCTCTAAAATCATTATTTCAATGAATTTATAGTTGTACTTCTTCCAAACAACATGAAATATTTTGGAGACCAGTCATATAGGCATTTGAGTTACAAAATAAATCTAGAACTACGAAGTTGACCAAAAATTTTAAACTCTATATCAAGCAAGAGAATGAAACTTTGAACAAATTTTACGCATGTTTTTCAAACATTATCAACTACTCGAATAATTTGGGTGGACCTATAAGGAAAGAGAAGTAGATTGAGAAAATCCTTGCTAGCTTACCTTATCATTTTCAAGCCAAAGTTACCTTGCTTAAATACATGTAAAAGCGTTGTGAACTTGGTGTTAAATGAATCACTTGGCAAGTATTCGAACTGCATCACTTTTATCCAATATGTCAGCCATCCACTTTCGAGGACAGAAAGAACTTGGCTTTATAGACATCAAGGATAGTGGTCTCAGCGAAGGTGTTTTTGACACAATTGTTAGAAATGATGACTCTAATACCAATGAAGAGAAAATGGATCTACTTTCCTAGAGATTTACTATATTTCTTAGATAGAATTAACCCTTTTTTTGGGGTTTTAGAAAAAAATAATCCGGTCTCTTAAATGATTATTTCAATGAATTTATAGTTGTACTTTTTCCAAACAACATGAAATATTTTGGAGACCAGTCATATAGGCATTGGAGCTACAAAATAAATCTAGATCTACGAAGTTGACCAAAAAATTTAAACTCTATATGAAGCAAGAGGATGAATCTTTGAACAAATTCTATGCATGTTTTTCATACATTATCAACTACTCGTACAATTTGGGTGGACCTATTAGGTAAGAGAAGTAGATTGAGAAAATCCTTGCTTGCTTACCATATCATTTTCCAGCCAAAGTTACCTTTCTTAAATACATGTAAAAGCCTTGTGAACTTACTGTTAAATGAATCACTTGGGCAAGTATTCGAACTGCATCACTTGTATCCAATATGTCAGCCATCCACTTTCGAGGATGGAAAGAACTTGGCTTTATGGACATCGAGGATAGTGGTCTTAGCGAAGGTGTTTTTGACACAATTGTTAGAAATGATGACTCTAATACGAGTGAAGAGAAAATGAATCTACTTTCCGAGAGATTGACTTGATTTCTTAGATAGAATTATCCCTTTTTTAGGGGTTTTAGAAAAAAATAATCCGAGTTATAAAATGATTATTTCAATGAATTTATAGTTGTACTTCTTCCAAACAACATGAAATATTTTGGAGACCAGTCATATAGGCATTTGAGCTACAAAATAAATCTAGAACTACGAAGTTGACCAAAAATTTTAAACTCTATATCAAGCAAGAGGATGAAACTTTGAACAAATTTTACGCATGTTTTTCAAACATTATCAACTACTCGAATAATTTGGGTGGACCTATAAGGAAAGAGAAGTAGATTGAGAAAATCCTTGCTAGCTTACCTTATCATTTTCAAGCCAAAGTTACCTTGCTTAAATACATGTAAAAGCGTTGTGAACTTGCTGTTAAATGAATCACTTGGCAAGTATTCGAACTGCATCACTTTTATCCAATATGTCACCAACCACTTTCGAGGACAGAAAGAACTTGGCTTTATAGACATCAAGGATAGTGGTCTCAGCGAAGGTGTTTTTGACACAATTGTTAGAAATGATGACTGTAATACCAATGAAGAGAAAATGGATCTACTTTCCTAGAGTTTACTAAATTTCTTAGATAGAATTAACCCTTTTTTAGGGGTTTTGGAAAAAAATAATCCGAGCTCTAAAATCATTATTTCAATGAATTTATAGTTTTACTTTTTCCAAACAACATGAAATATTTTGGAGACCAGTCATATAGGCATTTGAGCTACAAAATAAATCTAGATCTACGAAGTTGACCAAAAAATTTAAACTCTATATCAAGCAAGAGGATGAAACTTTGAACATATTCTATGCATGTTTTTCATACATTATCAACTACTCGTACAATTTGGGTGGACCTATTAGGTAAGAGAAGTAGATTGAGAAAATCCTTGCTTGCTTACTATATCATTTTCCAGCCAAAGTTACCTTTCTTAAATACATGTAAAAGCCTTGTGAACTTACTGTTAAATGAATCACTTGGGCAAGTATTCGAACTGCATCACTTGTATCCAATATGTCAGCCATCCACTTTCGAGGACGGAAAGAACTTGGCTTTATAGACATCGAGGATAGTGGTCTTAGCGAAGGTGTTTTTGACACAATTTTTAGAAATGATGACTCTAATACGAGTGAAGAGAAAATGAATCTACTTTCCGAGAGATTGACTTCATTTCTTAGATAGACTTATCCCTTTTTTAGGGGTTTTAGAAAAAAATAATCCGAGTTATAAAATGATTATTTCAATGAATTTATAGTTGTACTTCTTCCAAAAAACATGAAATATTTTGGAGACCACTCATATAGGCATTTGAGCTACAAAATAAATCTAGAACTATGAAGGTGACAAAAAGTTTTGAACTCTATATCAAGCAAGAGGATGAAACTTTGAACAGATTCTATGCATGTTTTTCAAACATTATCAACTACTCATATAATTTGGGTGGACCTATTAGGAAAGAGAAGTAGATTTGGAAAATCCTTGCTAGCTTACCTTATCATTTTCAAGCCAAAGTTACCTTGCTTAAATACATGTAAAAGCCTTGTGAACTTACTGTTAAATGAATCACTTGGGAGTGTATTCAAACTGCATCAGTTGTGTCCAATATGTCAGCCATCCACTTTCGAGGACAGAAAGAACTTGGCTTTATAGACATCAAGGCTAGTGGTCTTAGCGAAGGTGTTTTTGACACAATTGTTAGAAATGATGACTCTAATTCGAATGAAGAGAAACTTTATCTACTTTCCTAGAGATTTACTAAATTTCTTAGATAGAATTAACCCTTTTTTAGGGGTTTTAGAAAAAAATAATCCGATCTCTAAAATGATTATTTCAATGAATTTATAGTTGTACTTCTTCCAAAAAACATGAAATATTTTGGAGACCAATCATATAGGCATTTGAGCTACAAAATAAATCTAGAACTACGAAGTTGACCAAAAATTTTAAACTCTATATCAAGCAAGAGGATGAAACTTTGAACAAATTTTACGCATGTTTTTCAAACATTATCAACTACTCGAATAATTTGGGTGGACCTATTAGGAAAGAGAACTAGATTGAGAAAATCCTTGCTAGCTTACCTTATCATTTTCAAGCCAAAGTTACCTTTCTTAAATACATGTAAAAGCCTTGTGAACTTGCTGTTAAATGAATCACTTGGCAATTATTCGAACTGCATCACTTGTATCCAATATGTCAGCCATCCACTTTCGAGGACAGAAAGAACTTGGCTTTATAGACATCAAGGATAGTGGTCTCAGCGAAGGTGTTTTTGACACAATTTTTAGAAATGATGACTCTAATACCAATGAAGAGAAAATGGATCTACTTTCCCAGAGATTTACTAAATTTCTTAGGTAGAATTATCCCTTTTTTAGGGGTTTTAGAAAAAAATAATCCGAGTTCTAAAATGATTATTTCAATGAATTTATAGTTGTACTTCTTCCAAACAACATGAAATATTTTGGAGACCACCCATATAGGCATTTGAGCTACAAAATAAATCTAGAACTATGAAGTTGACGAAAATTTTTGAACTCTATATCAAGCAAGAGGATGAAACTTTGAACAAATTCTATGCATGTTTATCAAACATTATCAACTACTCATATAATTTGGGTGGACCTATTAGGAAAGAGAAGTAGATTTGGAAAATCCTTGCTAGCTTACATTATCATTTTCAAGCCAAAGTTACCTTGCTTAAATACATGTAAAAGCCTTGTGAACTTACTGTTAAATGAATCACTTGGGAGTGTATTCAAACTGCATCAGTTGTATCCAATATGTCAGCCATCCACTTTCGAGGACAGAAAGAACTTGGCTTTATAGACATAAAGGATAGTGGTCTTAGCGAAGATGTTTTTGACAAAATTGTTAGAAATGATGACTCTAATTCGAATGAAGAGAAAATTTATCTACTTTCCTAGAGATTTACTAAATTTCTTAGATAGAATTAACCCTTTTTTAGGGGTTTTAGAAAAAAATAATCCGAGCTCTAAAATGATTATTTCAAGGAATTTATAGTTGTACTTCTTCAAAACAACATGAAATATTTTGGAGACCAGTCATATAGGCATTTGAGCTACATAATAAATCTAGAACTACGAAGTTGACCAAAAATTTTAAACTCTATATCAAGCAAGAGGATGAAACTTTGAACAAATTTTACGCATGTTTTTCAAACATTATCAACTACTCGAATAATTTGGGTGGACCTATTAGGAAAGAGAAGTAGATTTGGAAAATCCTTGCTAGCTTACCTTATCATTTTCAAGCCAAAGTTACCTTGCTTAAATACATGTAAAAGCCTTGTGAACTTACTGTTAAATGAATCACTTGGGAGTGTATTCAAACTGCATCAGTTGTATCCAATATGTCAGCCATCCACTTTCGAGGACAGAAAGAACTTGGCTTTATAGACATCAAGGATAGTGGTCTTAGCGAAGATGTTTTTGACACAATTGTTAGAAATGATGACTCGAATTCGAATGAAGAGAAAATTTATCTACTTTCACACAGATTTACTAAATTTCTTGGATAGAATTAACCCTTTTTTAAGGGGTTTTAGAAAAAAATAATCCGAGCTCTAAAATGATTATTTCAATGAATTTATAGTTGTACTTCTTCCAAACAACATGAAATATTTTGGAGACCACTCATATAGGCATTTGAGCTACAAAATATATCTAGAACTATGAAGGTGACAAAAAGTTTTGAACTCTATATCAAGCAAGAGGATGAAACTTTGAACAGATTCTATGCATGTTTTTCAAACATTATCAACTACTCATATAATTTGGGTGGACCTATTAGGAAAGAGAAGTAGATTTGGAAAATCCTTGCTAGCTTACCTTATCATTTTCAAGCCAAAGTTACCTTGCTTAAATACATGTAAAAGCCTTGTGAACTTACTGTTAAATGAATCACTTGGGAGTGTATTTAAACTGCATCAGTTGTATGCAATATGTCAGCCATCCACTTTCGAGGACAGAAAGAACTTGGCTTTATAGACATCAAGGATAGTGGTCTCAGCGAAGGTGTTTTTGACACAATTGTTAGAAATGATGACTCTAATACCAATGAAGAGAAAATGGATCTACTTTCCCAGAGATTTACAATATTTCTTAGATAGAATTAACCCTTTTTTTGGGGTTTTAAAAAAAATAATCCGAGCTCTAAAATGATTATTTCAATGAATTTATAGTTGTACTTCTTTCAAACAACATGAAATATTTTGGAGACCAGTCATATAGGCGTTTGAGCTACACAATAAATCTAGAACTACGAAGTTGACCAAAAATTTTAAACTCTATATCAAGCAAGAGGATGAAACTTTGAAAAAATTTTACGCATGTTTTTCAAACATTATCAACTACTCGAATAATTTGGGTGTACCTATTAGGAAAGAGAAGTAGATTGAGAAAATCCTTGCTAGCTTACCTTATCATTTTCAAGCCAAAGTTACCTTGCTTAAATACATGTAAAAGCCTTGTGAACTTACTGTTAAATGAATCACTTGGGAGTGTATTCGAACTGCATCACTTGTATCCAATATGTCAGACATCCACTTTCGAGGACGGAAAGAACTTGGCTTTATAGACATCAAGGATAGTGGTCTTAGCGAAGATGTTTTTGACACAATTGTTAGAAATGATGACTCTAATTCGAATGAAGAGAAAATTTATCTACTTTCCTAGAGATTTACTAAATTTCTTAGATAGAATTAACCCTTTTTTAGGGGTTTTAGAAAAAAATAATCCGAGCTCTAAAATGATTATTTCAATGAATTTATAGTTGTACTTCTTCCAAACAACATGAAATATTTTGGAGACCAGTCATTTAGGCATTTGAGCTACAAAATAAATCTAGAACTACGAAGTTGACCAAAAATTTTAAACTCTATATCAAGCAAGAGGATGAAACTTTGAACAAATTTTACGCATGTTTTTCAAACATTATCAACTACTCGAATAATTTGGGTGGACCTATTAGGAAAGAGAAGTAGATTGAGAAAATCCTTGCTAGCTTACCTTATCATTTTCAAGCCAAAGTTACCTTTCTTAAATACATGTAAAAGCCTTGTGAACTTGCTGTTAAATGAATCACTTGGCAAGTATTCGAACTGCATCACTTGTATCCAATATGTCAGCCATCCACTTTCGAGGACAGAAAGAACTTGGCTTTATAGACATCAAGGATAGTGGTCTCAGCGAAGGTGTTTTTGACACAATTGTTAGAAATGATGACTCTAATACCAATGAAGAGAAAATGGATCTACTTTCCCAGAGATTGACTTCATTTCTTAGATAGAATTAGCCCATTTTAGGGGTTTTAGAAAAAAATAATCCGAGTTCTAAAATGATTATTTCAATGAATTTATAGTTGTACTTCTTCCAAACAACATGAAATATTTTGGAGACCACTCATATAGGCATTTGAGCTACAAAATAAATCTAGAACTTTGAAGTTGAGGAAACTTTTTGAACTCTATATCAAGCAAGAGGATGAAACTTTGAACAAATTCTATGCAGGTTTTTCAAACATTATCGACTACTCCTATAATTTGGGTGGACCTATTAGGAAAGAGAAGTAGATTTGGGAAATCCTTGCTAGCTTACCTTATCATTTTCAAGCCAAAGTTACCTTGCATAAATACATGTAAAAGCCTTGTGAACTTACAGTTAAATGAATCACTTGGGACTGTATTCAAACTGCATCAGTTGTATCCAATATGTCAGCCATCCACTTTCGAGGACAGAAAGAACTTGGCTTTATAGACATAAAGGATAGTGGTCTTAGCGAAGATGTTTTTGACACAATTGTTAGAAATGATGACTCTAATTCGAATGAAGAGAAAATTTATCTACTTTCCTAGAGATTTACTAAATTTCTTAGATAGAATTAACCCTTTTTAGGGGTTTTAGAAAAAAATAATCCGAGCTCTAAAATTATTATTTCAATGAATTTATAGTTGTACTTCTTCCAAACAACATGAAATATTTTTTAGACCAGTCATTGATGCTTATTTTCGCAAGTGCACGAATCGTTCAAGTAATAAAGTGTACAAAAAGTACGGATATCGAACCCACAAGGAATGGCGTTACTAAGTACCGAAATTGACTAACCCTAATTTTATTTGAAAACCGAATTGTTGAAATTGTTTTAAAAGCAAATTAACATAAAACTAAATGCAAATAACAAAATTTAATGTTGTTCACAAATGATTAAAAATGCTAAGGCATTTGATTTCGCTAAATCAATTCAATCCGATTTCAAGTCATGTTATATGAGATTCAAAGTTAAAAGTGATGGTTGAAAAACCCAAACTTATCTAATACTCTTTCTCAAGTTATATTAGAATTACTTATCTATGAAAACCAACTATATTACTATGAAGATTTAATCACAAATAAGCACATTATGATTTATGGAATTTCTAGAATAACCACATACATCATGCATTAGGTGTCAAACTCGCATTCAACATACGGTATTTATCACAAGAAGCATTCATTACACATCTCCTCTCGGTCTCAATATAATGCAACAAATCATCTAAATCTTGATCAGAAATTTAAAAGCATTAAGCATGGAAATAAATACTCAACTTGAAAACAATGAATTCATATAACAATAACAAAAGAAATCAGATTTCCTTGATTTAACTACATCATAGCCTTAGCAAAAACGAATTAGTTCATAACGAAATTAAGAACAACCATTATTTCAATTGAATCCATGAATAACAAATATCAATAAACTGCAGAATATAAAAACTAAGGAGAAGAGATGAAAAACTCTAGAAGATGAAGGCTTGGTAGCAACAATGGTGAAGATCCTTCAAGTTTCTCCAAAATTTCCTTCTCTTCTCCAAAAATGCCTTTGAACTCTGCTTTCTGCCGTGCCCCTCTTTTCCATCATAATGTATATATAGATCTAGGGTTTGGGGGGCAATTTTGGAACAAAACAACATAAAAAATGTATTTTTGGACGAAACTCGCCGGCGGCGACATTATTCTCGCCGCGGCGAGATTTCTGGAAATTTAAATATTTAGGTTTTTGATTTTGGCCGGCGGCCAAAATAATGTGGCCGGCGGCTAGACACTTTGGCCGGCGGCCAACATAAAATGGCCGGCGGCGAGATACTTTGGCCGGCGGCGAGAATTATTTGGCCGGCGGCGAGATTAGTTAACCAAAATTTGTGCTCTCGGGAAGATTTTCGCCAGATTTTAGCCGGCGGCGAGATTCTTTGGCCGGCGGCGAGATACTTTGGCCGGCGGCGAGAATAATTTGGCCGGCGGCGAGATTCATTTGGCCATAATCCGTGCTCCCTGCATGATTTTCAACATTTTTTTTTCATAAGGTTTTCGCCGGCGGCGAGAATACTCTCGCCGGCGGCGAAATTCCAAATTTTGAAATTTTTGTTCTCTTTTTTTTTTCATTCAATCCCGATCATTGTACTTTGTCCCTAACTTCTCCAAAATCATGATTTTACCTGAAATTGCACTTTAAACACGAAATACCCGTGAAATGACATTTGTGGATTAAATAATCAAATAAACACAATTTTCACACAAATATCAACATTTAAATCATAACAAAAGTGCAATAATTTAGCTCTTATCAGTCATACAGGCATTTGAGCTATAAAATAAATCTAGAACTACGAAGTTGACCAAAAATTTTAAACTCTATATCAAGCAAGATGATGAAACGTTGAACAAATTCTATGCATGTTTTTCATACATTATCAACTACTCGTACAATTTGGGTGGACCTATTAGGTAAGAGAAGTAGATTGAGAAAATCCTTGCTTGCTTACCATATCATTTTCCAGCCGAAGTTACCTTTCTTAAATACATGTAAAAGCCTTGTGAACTTACTGTTAAATGAATCACTTGGGCAAGTATTCAAACTGCATCACTTGTATCCAATATGTCAGCCATCCACTTTCGAGGACGGAAAGAACTTAGCTTTATAGACATCAAGGATAGTGGTCTTAGCGAAGGTGTTTTTGACACAATTCTTAGAAATGATGACTCTAATACCAATGAAGAGAAAATGGATCTACTTTCCGAGAGATTTACTAAATTTCTTAGATAGAATTATCCCTTTTTTAGGGGTTTTAGAAAAACATAATCCGAGCTCTAAAATGATTATTTCAATGAATTTATAGTTGTACTTCTCCCAAACAAAACAAAATATTATAGAGACCAGTCATATAGGCATTTGAGCTACAAAATAAATCTAGAACTACGAAGTTGACCAAACATTTTAAACTCTATATCAAGCAAGATAAGGAAACTTTGAACAAATTCTATGCATGTTTTTCAAACATTATCAACTACTCATATAATTTGGGTGGACCTATTAGGAAGGAGAAGTAGATTGAGAAAATCCTTGCTAGCTTACCTTATCATTTTCAAGCCAAAGTGACCTTGCTTAAATACATGTAAAAGCCTTGTGAACTTGCTTTAAAATGAATCACTTGGCAATTATTCGAACTGCATCACTTGTATCCAATATGTTAGCCAGCCACTTTCGAGGATGGAAAGAGCTTGGCTTTATAGACATCAAAAATAGTTGTCTTAGCGATGATGTTTTTGACACAATTGTTAGAAATGATGACTCTAATTCGAATGAAGAGAAAATTTATCTACTTTCCTAGAGATTTACTAAATTTCTTAGATAGAATTAACCCTTTTTAGGGGTTTTAGAAAAAAATAATCCGAGCTCTAAAATTATTATTTCAATGAATTTATAGTTGTACTTCTTCCAAACAACATGAAATATTTTTTAGACCAGTCATTGATGCTTATTTTCGCAAGTGCACGAATCGTTCAAGTAATAAAGTGTACAAAAAGTACGGATATCGAACCCACAAGGAATGGCGTTACTAAGTACCGAAATTGACTAACCCTAATTTTATTTGAAAACCGAATTGTTGAAATTGTTTTAAAAGCAAATTAACATAAAACTAAATGCAAATAACAAAATTTAATGTTGTTCACAAATGATTAAAAACGCTAAGGCATTTGATTTCGCTAAATCAATTCAATCCGATTTCAAGTCATGTTATATGAGATTCAAAGTTAAAAGTGATGGTTGAAAAACCCAAACTTATCTAATACTCTTTCTCAAGTTATATTAGAATTACTTATCTATGAAAACCAACTATATTACTATGAAGATTTAATCACAAATAAGCACATTATGATTTATGGAATTTCTAGAATAACCACATACATCATGCATTAGGTGTCAAACTCGCATTCAACATACGGTATTTATCACAAGAAGCATTCATTACACATCTCCTCTCGGTCTCAATATAATGCAACAAATCATCTAAATCTTGATCAGAAATTTAAAAGCATTAAGCATGGAAATAAATACTCAACTTGAAAACAATGAATTCATATAACAATAACAAAAGAAATCAGATTTCCTTGATTTAACTACATCATAGCCTTAGCAAAAACGAATTAGTTCATAACGAAATTAAGAACAACCATTATTTCAATTGAATCCATGAATAACAAATATCAATAAACTGCAGAATATAAAAACTAAGGAGAAGAGATGAAAAACTCTAGAAGATGAAGGCTTGGTAGCAACAATGGTGAAGATCCTTCAAGTTTCTCCAAAATTTCCTTCTCTTCTCCAAAAATGCCTTTGAACTCTGCTTTCTGCCGTGCCCCTCTTTTCCATCATAATGTATATATAGATCTAGGGTTTGGGGGGCAATTTTGGAACAAAACAACATAAAAAATGTATTTTTGGACGAAACTCGCCGGCGGCGACATTATTCTCGCCGCGGCGAGATTTCTGGAAATTTAAATATTTAGGTTTTTGATTTTGGCCGGCGGCCAAAATAATGTGGCCGGCGGCTAGACACTTTGGCCGGCGGCCAACATAAAATGGCCGGCGGCGAGATACTTTGGCCGGCGGCGAGAATTATTTGGCCGGCGGCGAGATTAGTTAACCAAAATTTGTGCTCTCGGGAAGATTTTCGCCAGATTTTAGCCGGCGGCGAGATTCTTTGGCCGGCGGCGAGATACTTTGGCCGGCGGCGAGATTCATTTGGCCATAATCCGTGCTCCCTGCATGATTTTCAACATTTTTTTTTCATAAGGTTTTCGCCGGCGGCGAGAATACTCTCGCCGGCGGCGAAATTCCAAATTTTGAAATTTTTGTTCTCTTTTTTTTTTCATTCAATCCCGATCATTGTACTTTGTCCCTAACTTCTCCAAAATCATGATTTTACCTGAAATTGCACTTTAAACACGAAATACCCGTGAAATGACATTTGTGGATTAAATAATCAAATAAACACAATTTTCACACAAATATCAACATTTAAATCATAACAAAAGTGCAATAATTTAGCTCTTATCAGTCATACAGGCATTTGAGCTATAAAATAAATCTAGAACTACGAAGTTGACCAAAAATTTTAAACTCTATATCAAGCAAGATGATGAAACGTTGAACAAATTCTATGCATGTTTTTCATACATTATCAACTACTCGTACAATTTGGGTGGACCTATTAGGTAAGAGAAGTAGATTGAGAAAATCCTTGCTTGCTTACCATATCATTTTCCAGCCGAAGTTACCTTTCTTAAATACATGTAAAAGCCTTGTGAACTTACTGTTAAATGAATCACTTGGGCAAGTATTCAAACTGCATCACTTGTATCCAATATGTCAGCCATCCACTTTCGAGGACGGAAAGAACTTAGCTTTATAGACATCAAGGATAGTGGTCTTAGCGAAGGTGTTTTTGACACAATTCTTAGAAATGATGACTCTAATACCAATGAAGAGAAAATGGATCTACTTTCCGAGAGATTTACTAAATTTCTTAGATAGAATTATCCCTTTTTTAGGGGTTTTAGAAAAACATAATCCGAGCTCTAAAATGATTATTTCAATGAATTTATAGTTGTACTTCTCCCAAACAAAACAAAATATTATAGAGACCAGTCATATAGGCATTTGAGCTACAAAATAAATCTAGAACTACGAAGTTGACCAAACATTTTAAACTCTATATCAAGCAAGATAAGGAAACTTTGAACAAATTCTATGCATGTTTTTCAAACATTATCAACTACTCATATAATTTGGGTGGACCTATTAGGAAGGAGAAGTAGATTGAGAAAATCCTTGCTAGCTTACCTTATCATTTTCAAGCCAAAGTGACCTTGCTTAAATACATGTAAAAGCCTTGTGAACTTGCTTTAAAATGAATCACTTGGCAATTATTCGAACTGCATCACTTGTATCCAATATGTTAGCCAGCCACTTTCGAGGATGGAAAGAGCTTGGCTTTATAGACATCAAAAATAGTTGTCTTAGCGATGATGTTTTTGACACAATTGTTAGAAATGATGACTCTAATTCGAATGAAGAGAAAATTTATCTACTTTCCTAGAGATTTACTAAATTTCTTAGATAGAATTAACCCTTTTTAGGGGTTTTAGAAAAAAATAATCCGAGCTCTAAAATTATTATTTCAATGAATTTATAGTTGTACTTCTTCCAAACAACATGAAATATTTTTTAGACCAGTCATTGATGCTTATTTTCGCAAGTGCACGAATCGTTCAAGTAATAAAGTGTACAAAAAGTACGGATATCGAACCCACAAGGAATGGCGTTACTAAGTACCGAAATTGACTAACCCTAATTTTATTTGAAAACCGAATTGTTGAAATTGTTTTAAAAGCAAATTAACATAAAACTAAATGCAAATAACAAAATTTAATGTTGTTCACAAATGATTAAAAACGCTAAGGCATTTGATTTCGCTAAATCAATTCAATCCGATTTCAAGTCATGTTATATGAGATTCAAAGTTAAAAGTGATGGTTGAAAAACCCAAACTTATCTAATACTCTTTCTCAAGTTATATTAGAATTACTTATCTATGAAAACCAACTATATTACTATGAAGATTTAATCACAAATAAGCACATTATGATTTATGGAATTTCTAGAATAACCACATACATCATGCATTAGGTGTCAAACTCGCATTCAACATACGGTATTTATCACAAGAAGCATTCATTACACATCTCCTCTCGGTCTCAATATAATGCAACAAATCATCTAAATCTTGATCAGAAATTTAAAAGCATTAAGCATGGAAATAAATACTCAACTTGAAAACAATGAATTCATATAACAATAACAAAAGAAATCAGATTTCCTTGATTTAACTACATCATAGCCTTAGCAAAAACGAATTAGTTCATAACGAAATTAAGAACAACCATTATTGCAATTGAATCCATGAATAACAAATATCAATAAACTGCAGAATATAAAAACTAAGGAGAAGAGATGAAAAACTCTAGAAGATGAAGGCTTGGTAGCAACAATGGTGAAGATCCTTCAAGTTTCTCCAAAATTTCCTTCTCTTCTCCAAAAATGCCTTTGAACTCTGCTTTCTGCCGTGCCCCTCTTTTCCATCATAATGTATATATAGATCTAGGGTTTGGGGGGCAATTTTGGAACAAAACATCATAAAAAATGTATTTTTGGACGAAACTCGCCGGCGGCGACATTATTCTCGCCGCGGCGAGATTTCTGGAAATTTAAATATTTAGGTTTTTGATTTTGGCCGGCGGCCAAAATAATGTGGCCGGCGGCTAGACACTTTGGCCGGCGGCCAACATAAAATGGCCGGCGGCGAGATACTTTGGCCGGCGGCGAGAATTATTTGGCCGGCGGCGAGATTAGTTAACCAAAATTTGTGCTCTCGGGAAGATTTTCGCCAGATTTTAGCCGGCGGCGAGATTCTTTGGCCGGCGGCGAGATACTTTGGCCGGCGGCGAGAATAATTTGGCCGGCGGCGAGATTCATTTGGCCATAATCCGTGCTCCCTGCATGATTTTCAACATTTTTTTTTCATAAGGTTTTCGCCGGCGGCGAGAATACTCTCGCCGGCGGCGAAATTCCAAATTTTGAAATTTTTGTTCTCTTTTTTTTTCATTCAATCCCGATCATTGTACTTTGTCCCTAACTTCTCCAAAATCATGATTTTACCTGAAATTGCACTTTAAACACGAAATACCCGTGAAATGACATTTGTGGATTAAATAATCAAATAAACACAATTTTCACACAAATATCAACATTTAAATCATAACAAAAGTGCAATAATTTAGCTCTTATCAACAACCCCCAACCAGCTTCTTGCTAGTCTCTAGCAAGAAAAGCGATCTATGAATAATTTAAGAGGAGACATTAAAAAAAATAATTCAAAGGAAATTTATTCTATTTACAACATTTCATTAAGCATATGCAATAAGCCTTTAAACCCCTAGGTGGCCCTAGTAGGACGAGTTGTAGTCTCGTGAGGGCTTCCAGTGACGATACCCACAAACATCATACCTATAACTATACTAACTTAAAACAATAAAATCACATAACAAATAATTTGCACAAATGTCTCAAAAATTGTAAATAACACGCAACTTATAGAATAATTAAATGTCACCTAAGCTTTAAGAAATCTCAAATGCAAATTTCACTTTTGTTTTTGACTCTTAAACATCCATCAAACCACAAACCAATAGCCATAATGCCCGGATAATATTATGCATAACATCCACAAACAAAAAGGTGAAATCTCAAACTCCATAGGCTCACTTTTCAAACCTCTCTCCACTAAAGAAGGAAAAATACACCACTTCGGATCAATAGGACTTTATGAGGCTTGTAATGTTAGGCTTAGGTATTTGGTTAAGAAAGAACGGGAAGTGTCAAAATACAAATAATAGCACTTATTAGATTAAACACAACCAATTAAGTAAAAGAGTAACACCATTTAACCCAAATTGTTTCTTCCGATCATAACCCATTTTTCCAAAGATAAACCAACTTTTTCCTCAAAAATTTTTTTTTTTTTTTTCACCTCAGTATATCAATCACTAACACTCTTTTATTTACTAGAGTGTGAAGGCCCTTTTTTTTTCTCTCTGTTTTTTTTTTGTTTTTTTTTTTTTTGTTTTTGTTTTTTTTTTTTTTTTTGCATCCTTACTCCAATTTCTCTTGAAAAGACATAACCCCCAACCGATTTCTCCCAATATGTGTGGAAGATTTCTCCAATTCCTCTTGAAAAGTTTGTGTTCAAAATTAAGTGCTCTTAACAAATAAGGTAGGAATTATATATATATATTTTGGCTCAATAGAAGGTAGGTTATATAAGGCAAAAAGAAAGAAAAGTAAGGCTAACAATATATTTAAATAGGCTCAAAGAGGTAACTAGTGATATAAGGATAACAAGGTAGGCTTAAAATGGCACAATCGATCCAAAAATGGCCTACATCATATCCTAAACAGTGCAATTCCAAATTATTTCGCCTCAAGAGATTTTCAAATGAGTTCTAGAGTTTGTTGAGATCACAAAAATATTCATGAAAAATTCGCACATAAGACTTCTCTAAGCATTTAGACTAATCAACCAAATCATACCACATACCAAAAGAGTCGCCAACTAGGTAAAATCAACATTTGAAATTCTCTTTAAACCGAAGCAAAATTTAATGTCTTCTAACAGCTACTTGTTATCACAATCACATTATTATCATCAACGTGCAAATTAAAATAAGTAAAATGCAAATAAAATAAAATAAAAATAAAAATAGAAATAAGACAATAAACAAATAAAAGAAATTAAATCAAAATGTAGAAAAATAAATGGAAAATCAAAATTAAACACAAACAAAAACACAAACAAAACTAATAAAAATGAAGGGAAGAAAAGATTTACCGTTACTGCACCCCCAACCAAAACCTTACATTGTCCTCAATGTAAGAAAGGGAAGAGAGATCTCCTTTCCGCCAGCGGTGAAACTGCCCTCGCCGGTGGTGAACGTAAGAATTTTTTTTTTTTTTTTTTTCTTAGATGGGATGGCATTGGCTTTAACTCAATCTTGTTGGCTCCATTCTTTACCACTGAGGTTGGAGTTTCATTTGTTCCCAACTCCTTAAATGTTTCATCACTGCATAAATGTTCATTAGGTGCTGCTAGTAATTCAGAACATTGTCTCGTCCCCTCATCTTCCTTCTCAATCGTTGCAGATTTCACAAGGCAAGCTTCTAGTGGTAGCAATGAAGTTCTCTCCTCAAAAGTTTCCGAGATTAACCCGTTAAGAGTGTTAATTTGAAAACAAGAATGTACATCTCTTGGAAATTTTGTTTCTTCAAAAACATCAAAAGTTACTTGTTCATCTTGCACCCGTAGAATGAGCTTTCCTTGCTGAACATCAATCAATGTTCTTCCAGTTGCAAGGAACGGTCTCCCCAATATCAACGGTATCTCTCTATCTTCCTCCATGTCAAGCACCACGAAATCTACAGGGAAAATAAACTTCCCGACTTTAATTAAAACATCCTCAATTACCCCTAGAGGATATTTTACTGATTGATCCGCTAATTGTAAAGAGATTGAAGTGGGCTTCACTTCTCCCAGGCCTAGTTTCCTGAAAACTGAAAGTGGCATCAAATTAATGCTTGCTCCTAAATCACATAGGACTTTATCAAAATTGCAACTTCCTATAGTACAAGGTATAGTAAAATGCCCTGGGTCTTTCAATTTCTGTGGCAGTTTTCTTTGAAGAACTGCACTGCACTCCTCATTTAGCATGACAGTTTCATTATCTCCCAGCCTCCTCTTCTTCGATAAAATTTCCTTCATGAATTTTGCATACTTAGGCATTTGTTCCAACATCTCTGCAAAAGGAATGTTAATATGCAATTTCTTAAAAATATCCAGAAATTTATCGAATTGATTATCAAGCTTTTTCTTATTCAATCGTTGAGGATATGGGATAGGAGGCTCATATTTTGCATATGGGGAAGGTTGAATATCTTGGGATCTTGATGGCTTTTCTTTAGATTCTTCCATCTTTTTCTCCGATTTCTTCTGATTCTCAAGTTCTTTTCCACTTCTCAATGTGATAGCCTTTACATGCTCTGTGGGATTTATGGTGTCACTAGGCAGCGATCCTTGCGACCTTTCTGCAATCTGCTTTGAAAGCTGCCCTAGTTGGTTTTGGATGTCCCTGTTGATTGCCTCTTGATTTCTGAAATTTGCTCTTGTTTCCTCGATAAACTTTCCTAAAATTTCTTCCAAATTTGTTTGTTTTTTCTCTTGGGGTTGGTAGGAAGATGATGACGGTTTGAATCCCCCTTGGTTATTTCCCCATGACAAATTTGGATGATTTCTCCAACCTGGATTGTAGGTGTTCGAGTATGGGTTATGTTGAGGTTTTTGGAAATTTGAAACATAATTTGCTTGCTCAGCATTTGGTGAAGCAAATGGATTTCCATCTTGGCACTCGATGCTAGCATGATTTCCACCACATAAATCACATTGTGCAGTTGGTTTGGATTCAAATTTGGAAGACAAAGAATCCATCTTTCTTGAAAGAACAGCAACTTGAGCCGACAAAGCATTCACTGAATCAATTTCATGCACTGTTGTTGGTCTTTTTGCAATTACTCGCTCTGAATGCCACTGATTGTTGTTTTCTGCCATAATCTCTAACAACTCATGAGCATCCTCCGGTGTTTTTCCATTTAAAGACCCTCCAGCTGCAGCATCAATCATTGCCCGATAGTTTGAAACCAATCCATTATAAAATGTAGACACTTGCAACCAAATCGGTATACCATGATGTGGGCACTTCCTCAACATTTCTTTGAATCTTTCCCAAGCTTCATACAACGATTCTTGGTCATACTGTGTAAAAGATGTGATTTCATTCCTCAATTTTACCGTCTTAGCAGGAGGAAAGAACTTAGACAAGAATTTATGAACCAACTCATTCCATGTTGTAATTGATCCCGGTGGTAATGAGTTTAGCCACTCCTTGGCTTTATCCCTAAGTGAAAAAGGAAAAACCCTCAATCTTATAGCATCTTCAGACACACCATTTATCTTGTAAAGATCACACACCTCCAAAAAGTAAGCAATATGTGCATTTGGATCATCCTTTGACATTCCCCCAAACTGATTTGTTTGAACCATTTGGATAAAGGATGGTTTTATCTCAAAGTTATAAGCTTGAATAGTTGGCCTCCTTATACCCGAAGTAGTCCCAGCAACATTAGGCGCAGCATAATCCCTCAAAGCTCTACGATTTCCACCCCCTTCAACAAATGGTGGATCCATGGCTGATTGTCTATTAGGAGCTGAAGTTGAACGTCTTCTCTCTCGGTTTAGACGCCTATATGTTCTATCAATCTCCGGATCAAATGGTAGAAGGTTAAGGCTTCTTGTACGTCTCATACAAAAATCCTACAACCAGAAAATCAACTAACACAAAAACAACACAAAGTTAAATTTTTTTTATGATAAATAATATAAAACAGCAAAATAAACAAAATTAAAAATGAAAGAAAGATAAAGCAAATTAACTTCAAATTAAAACTAAGATTAGGTAGTATCGATATTAATAAAATCAAACCATTCCCTGGCAACGGCGCCAAAAACTTGATGCTTATTTTCGCAAGTGCACGAATCGTTCAAGTAATAAAGTGTACAAAAAGTACGGATATCGAACCCACAAGGAATGGCATTACTAAGTACCAAAATTGACTAACCCTAATTTTATTTGAAAACCGAATTGTTGAAATTGTTTTAAAAGCAAATTAACATAAAACTAAATGCAAATAACAAAATTTAATGTTGTTCACAAATGATTAAAAACGCTAAGGCATTTGATTTCGCTAAATCAATTCAATCCGATTTCAAGTCATGTTATATGAGATTCAAAGTTAAAAGTGATGGTTGAAAAACCCAAACTTATCTAATACTCTTTCTCAAGTTATATTAGAATTACTTATCTATGAAAACCAACTATATTACTATGAAGATTTAATCACAAATAAGCACATTATGATTTATGGAATTTCTAGAATAACCACATACATCATGCATTAGGTATCAAACTCGCATTCAACATACGGTATTTATCACAAGAAGCATTCATTACACATCTCCTCTCGGTCTCAATATAATGCAACAAATCATCTAAATCTTGATCAAAAATTTAAAAGCATTAAGCATGGAAATAAATACTCAACTTGAAAACAATGAATTCATATAACAATAACAAAAGAAATCAGATTTCCTTGATTTAACTACATCATAGCCTTAGCAAAAACGAATTAGTTCATAACGAAATTAAGAACAACCATTATTTCAATTGAATCCATGAATAACAAATATCAATAAACTGCAGAATATAAAAACTAAGGAGAAGAGATGAAAAACTCTAGAAGATGAAGGCTTGGTAGCAACAATGGTGAAGATCCTTCAAGTTTCTCCAAAATTTCCTTCTCTTCTCCAAAAATGCCTTTGAACTCTGCTTTCTGCCGTGCCCCTCTTTTCCATCATAATGTATATATAGATCTAGGGTTTGGGGGGCAATTTTGGAACAAAACAACATAAAAAATGTATTTTTGGACGAAACTCGCCGGCGGCGACATTATTCTCGCCGCGGCGAGATTTCTGGAAATTTAAATATTTAGGTTTTTGATTTTGGCCGGCGGCCAAAATAATGTGGCCGGCGGCTAGACACTTTGGCCGGCGGCCAACATAAAATGGCCGGCGGCGAGATACTTTGGCCGGCGGCGAGAATTATTTGGCCGGCGGCGAGATTAGTTAACCAAAATTTGTGCTCTCGGGAAGATTTTCGCCAGATTTTAGCCGGCGGCGAGATTCTTTGGCCGGCGGCGAGATACTTTGGCCGGCGGCGAGAATAATTTGGCCGGCGGCGAGATTCATTTGGCCATAATCCGTGCTCCCTGCATGATTTTCAACATTTTTTTTTCATAAGGTTTTCGCCGGCGGCGAGAATACTCTCGCCGGCGGCGAAATTCCAAATTTTGAAATTTTTGTTCTCTTTTTTTTTCATTCAATCCCGATCATTGTACTTTGTCCCTAACTTCTCCAAAATCATGATTTTACCTGAAATTGCACTTTAAACACGAAATACCCGTGAAATGACATTTGTGGATTAAATAATCAAATAAACACAATTTTCACACAAATATCAACATTTAAATCATAACAAAAGTGCAATAATTTAGCTCTTATCAGTCATACAGGCATTTGAGCTATAAAATAAATCTAGAACTACGAAGTTGACCAAAAATTTTAAACTCTATATCAAGCAAGATGATGAAACGTTGAACAAATTCTATGCATGTTTTTCATACATTATCAACTACTCGTACAATTTGGGTGGACCTATTAGGTAAGAGAAGTAGATTGAGAAAATCCTTGCTTGCTTACCATATCATTTTCCAGCCGAAGTTACCTTTCTTAAATACATGTAAAAGCCTTGTGAACTTACTGTTAAATGAATCACTTGGGCAAGTATTCAAACTGCATCACTTGTATCCAATATGTCAGCCATCCACTTTCGAGGACGGAAAGAACTTAGCTTTATAGACATCAAGGATAGTGGTCTTAGCGAAGGTGTTTTTGACACAATTCTTAGAAATGATGACTCTAATACCAATGAAGAGAAAATGGATCTACTTTCCGAGAGATTTACTAAATTTCTTAGATAGAATTATCCCTTTTTTAGGGGTTTTAGAAAAACATAATCCGAGCTCTAAAATGATTATTTCAATGAATTTATAGTTGTACTTCTCCCAAACAAAACAAAATATTATAGAGACCAGTCATATAGGCATTTGAGCTACAAAATAAATCTAGAACTACGAAGTTGACCAAACATTTTAAACTCTATATCAAGCAAGATAAGGAAACTTTGAACAAATTCTATGCATGTTTTTCAAACATTATCAACTACTCATATAATTTGGGTGGACCTATTAGGAAGGAGAAGTAGATTGAGAAAATCCTTGCTAGCTTACCTTATCATTTTCAAGCCAAAGTGACCTTGCTTAAATACATGTAAAAGCCTTGTGAACTTGCTTTAAAATGAATCACTTGGCAATTATTCGAACTGCATCACTTGTATCCAATATGTTAGCCAGCCACTTTCGAGGATGGAAAGAGCTTGGCTTTATAGACATCAAAAATAGTTGTCTTAGCGATGATGTTTTTGACACAATTGTTAGAAATGATGACTCTAATACCAATGAAGAGAAAATGAATATACTTTGCCAGAGATTTACTAAATTTATTAGATAGAATTAACACTTTTTTAGGGGTTTGAGAAAAAAAATCTGAGCTCTAAAATGATTATTTCAATGAATTTATAGTTGTACTTCTTCCAAACAAAACGAAATATTATAGATACCACTCATATAGTCATTTGAGCTACAAAATAAATCCAGAACTACGAAGTTGAACACAAATTTTGAACTCTATATCAAGCAAGAGGATGAATCTTTGAACAAATTCTAGGCATGTTTTTCAAACATTATCAACTGCTCGTATAATTTGGGTGGACCTATTAGAAAAGAGAAGCATATTGAGAAAATCCTTAGTAACTTACCTTATCATTTTCAAGCCAAAGTTACCTTGCTTAAATACATGTAAAAGCCTTGTGAACTTACTGTTAAATGAATCACATGGGAAAGTATTCGAACTGCATCACTTGTATCTAATATGTTAGCCAGCAACTTTCGAGGATGGAAAGAGCTTGGCTTTATAGACATCAAGAATAGTTGTCTTAGCGAAGATGTTTTTGACACAATTGTTAGAAATGATGACTCTAATACCAATGAAGAGAAAATGGATATACTTTCCCAGAGATTTACTAAATTTCTTAGATAGAATTAACCCTTTTTTAGGGGTTATAGAAAAAAATAATCCAAGCACTAAAATGATTATTTCAATGAATTTACAGTTGTACTTCTTCGAAACAAAACGAAATATTATAGATACCACTCATATAGTCATTTGAGCTACAAAATAAATCCAGAACTACGAAGTTGAACACAAATTTCGAACTCTATATCAAGCAAGAGGATGAATCTTTGAACAAATTCTAGGCATGTTTTTCAAACATTATCAACAACTCGTATAATTTGGGTGGACCTATTAGGAAAGAGAAGTATATTGAGAAAATACTTAGTAGCTTACCTTATCATTTTCAAGCCAAAGTTACCTTGCTTAAATACATGTAAAAGCCTTGTGAACTTACTGTTAAATGAATCAGTTGGGAAAGTATTCGAATTGCATCACTTGTATCCAATATGTCAGCCATCCACTTTCTAGGATGGAAAAAGCTTGGCTTTATAGACATCAAGGATAGTGGTCTTAGCGAAGATGTTTTTGACACAATAATTAGAAATGATGACTCTAATCCCATGAAGAGAAAATGGATCTACTTTCCCAGAGATTTACTAAATTTATTAGATAGAATTAACACTTTTTTAGGGGTTTGAGAAAAACAATCTGAGCTCTAAAATGATTATTTCAATGAATTTATAGTTGTACTTCTTCCAAACAAAACGAAATATTATAGAGACCACTCATATAGTCATTTGAGCTACAAAATAAATCTAGATCTACGAAGTTGACCAAAAATTTTGAATTCTATATCAAGCAAGAGGATGAAACTTTGACCAAATTCTATGAATGTTTTTCAAACATTATCAACAACTCGTATAATTTGGGTGGACCTATTAGGAAAGAGAAGTATATTGAAAAAATCCTTAGTAGCTTACCTTATCATTTTCAAGCCAAAGTTACCTTGCTTAAATACATGTAAAAGCCTTGTGAACTTACTGTTAAATGAATCACTTGGGAAAGTATTCGAACTGCATCACTTGTATCTAATATGTTAGCCAGCCACTTTCGAGGATGGAAAGAGCTTGGCTTAATAGACATCAAGAATAGTTGTCTTAGCGAAAATGTTTTTGACACAATTGTTAGAAATGATGACTCTAATACCAATGAAGAGAAAATGGATATACTTTCCCAGAGATTTACTAAATTTCTTAGATAGAATTAACCCTTTTTTAGGGGTTATAGAAAAAAATAATCGTAGCACTAATATGATTATATCAATGAATTTACAGTTGTACTTCTTCGAAACAAAACCAAATATTATAGATTCCACTCATATAGTCATTTGAGCTACAAAATAAATCCAGAACTACGAAGTTGACCACAAAGTTTGAACTCTATATCAAGGAAGAGGATGAAACTTTGAACAAATTCTATGAATGTTTTTCAAACATTATCAACAACTCGTATAATTTGGGTGGACCTATTAGGAAAGAGAAGTATATTGAGAAAATCCTTACTAGCTTACCTTATCATTTTCAAGCCAAAGTTGCCTTGCTTAAATACATGTAAAAGCCTTGTGAACTTACTGTTAAATGAATCACTTGGGAAAGTATTCGAACTGCATCACTTGTATCCAATATGTCAGCCATCCACTTTCTAGGATGGAAAGAGCTTGGCTTTATAGACATCAAGGATAGTGGTCTTAGCGAAGATGTTTTTGACACAATAATTAGAAATGATGACTCTAATCCCATGAAGAGAAAATGGATCTACTTTCCCAGAGATTTACTAAATTTATTAGATAGAATTAACACTTTTTTAGGGGTTTGAGAAAAAAAATCTGAGCTCTAAAATGATTATTTCAATGAATTTATAGTTGTACTTCTTCCAAACAAAACGAAATATTATAGAGACCACTCATATAGTCATTTGAGCTACAAAATAAATCTAGATCTACGAAGTTGACCAAAAATTTTGAATTCTATATCAAGCAAGAGGATGAAACTTTGAACAAATTCTATGAATGTTTTTCAAACATTATCAACAACTCGTATAATTTGGGTGGACCTATTAGGAAAGAGATGTATATTGAAAAATTCCTTAGTAGCTTACCTTATCATTTTCAAGCCAAAGTTACCTTGCTTAAATACATGTAAAAGCCTTGTGAACTTACTGTTAAATGAATCACTTGGGAAAGTATTCGAACTGCCTCACTTGTATCTAATATGTTAGCCAGCCACTTTCGATGATGGAAAGAGCTTGGCTTTATAGACATCAAGAATAGTTGTCTTAGCGAAGATGTTTTTGACACAATTGTTAGAAATGATGACTCTAATACCAATGAAGAGAAAATGGATATACTTTCCCAGAGATTTACTAAATTTCTTAGATAGAATTAACCCTTTTTTAGGGGTTATAGAAAAAAATAATCGTAGCACAAATATGATTATATCAATGAATTTACAGTTGTACTTCTTCGAAACAAAACCAAATATTATAGATACCACTCATATAGTCATTTGAGCTACAAAATAAATCCAGAACTACGAAGTTGACCACAAATTTTGAACTCTATATCAAGGAAGAGGATGAAACTTTGAACAAATTCTATGAATGTTTTTCAAACATTATCAACAACTCGTATAATTTGGGTGGACCTATTAGGAAAGAGAAGTATATTGAGAAAATCCTTAGTAGCTTACCTTATCATTTTCAAGCCATAGTTACCTTGCTTAAATACATGTAAAAGCCTTGTGAACTTACTGTTAAATGAATCAGTTGGGAAAGTATTCGAACTGCATCACTTGTATCCAATATGTCAGCCATCCACTTTCTAGGATGGAAAGAGCTTGGCTTTATAGACATCAAGGATAGTGGTCTTAGCGAAGATGTTTTTTACACAATAATTAGAAATGATGACTCTAATCCCATGAAGAGAAAATGGATCTACTTTCCCAGAGATTTACTAAATTTCTTAGATAGAATTAACCCTTTTTTAAGGGTTATAGAAAAAAAAATCCGAGCTCTAAAATGATTATTTCAATGAATTAACAGTTATACTTCTCCGAAACAAAACGAAATATTACAGATACCACTCATATAGTCATTTGAGCTACAAAATAAATCCAGAACTACGAAGTTGACCAAAAATTTTGAACTCTATATCAAGCAAGAGGATGAAACTTTGAACAAATTCTATGAATGTTTTTCAAACATTATCAACAACTCGTATAATTTGGGTGGACCTATTAGGAAAGAGAAGTATATTGAGAAAATCCTTAGTAGCTTACCTTATCATTTTCAAGCGATAGTTACCTTGCTTAAATACATGTAAAAGCCTTGTGAACTTACTGTTAAATGAATCAGTTGGGAAAGTATTCGAATTGCATCACTTGTATCCAATATGTCAGCCATCCACTTTCTAGGATGGAAAGAGCTTGGCTTTATAGACATTAAGGATAGTGGTCTTAGCGAAGATGTTTTTGACACAATAATTAGAAATGATGAATCTAATCCCATGAAGAGAAAATGGATCTACTTTCCCAGAGATTTACTAAATTTATTAGATAGAATTAACACTTTTTTAGGGGTTTGAGAAAAAAAATCTGAGCTCTAAAATGATTATTTCAATGAATTTATAGTTGTACTTCTTCCAAACAAAACGAAATATTATAGAGACCACTCATATAGTCATTTGAGCTACAAAATAAATCTAGATCTACGAAGTTGACCAAAAATTTTGAATTCTATATCAAGCAAGAGGATGAAACTTTGAACAAATTCTATGAATGTTTTTCAAACATTATCAACAACTCGTATAATTTGGGTGGACCTATTAGGAAAGAGAAGTATATTGAGAAAATCCTTGCTAGCTTACCTTATCATTTTCAAGCCAAAGTTACCTTGCTTAAATACATGTAAAAGCCTTGTGAACTTACTGTTAAATGAATCACTTGGGAAAGTATTCGAACTGCATCACTTGTATCTAATATGTTAGCCAGCCACTTTCGAGGATGGAAAGAGCTTGGCTTTATAGACATCAAGAATAGTTGTCTTAGCGAAGATGTTTTTGACACAATTGTTAGAAATGATGACTCTAATACCAATGAAGAGAAAATGGATATACTTTCCCAGAGATTTACTAAATTTCTTAGATAGAATTAACCCTTTTTTAAGGGTTATAGAAAAAAATAATCCTAGCACTAATATGATTATTTCAATGAATTTACAGTTGTACTTCTTCGAAACAAAACCAAATATTATAGATACCACTCATATAGTCATTTGAGCTACAAAATAAATCCAGAACTACGAAGTTGACCACAAATTTTGAACTCTATATCAAGCAAGAGGATGAAACTTTGAACAAATTCTATGAATGTTTTTCAAACATTATCAACAACTCGTATAATTTGGGTGGACCTATTAGGAAAGAGAAGTATATTGAGAAAATCCTTAGTAGCTTACCTTATCATTTTCAAGCCATAGTTACCTTGCTTAAATACATGTAAAAGCCTTGTGAACTTACTGTTAAATGAATCACTTGGGAAAGTATTCGAACTGCATCACTTGTATCTAATATGTTAGCCAGCCACTTTCGAGGATGGAAAGAGCTTGGCTTTATAGACATCAAGAATAGTTGTCCTAGCGAAGATGTTTTTGACACAATTGTTAGAAATGATGACTCTAATACCAATGAAGAGAAAATGGATATACTTTCCCAGAGATTTACTAAATTTCTTAGATAGAGTTAACCCTTTTTTAGGGGTTATAGAAAAAAATAATCGTAGCACTAATATGATTATATCAATGAATTTTCAGTTGTACTTCTTCGAAACAAAACCAAATATTATAGATACCACTCATATAGTCATTTGAGCTACAAAATAAATCCAGAACTACGAAGTTGACCACAAATTTTGAACTCTATATCAAGGAAGAGGATGAAACTTTGAACAAATTCTATGAATGTTTTTCAAACATTATCAACAACTCGTATAATTTGGGTGGACCTATTAGGAAAGAGAAGTATATTGAGAAAATCCTTACTAGCTTACCTTATCATTTTCAAGCCAAAGTTACCTTGCTTAAATACATGTAAAAGCCTTGTGAACTTACTGTTAAATGAATCACTTGGGAAAGTATTCGAACTGCATCACTTGTATCCAATATGTCAGCCATCCACTTTCTAGGATGGAAAGAGCTTGGCTTTATAGACATCAAGGATAGTGGTCTTAGCGAAGATGTTTTTGACACAATAATTAGAAATAATGACTCTAATCCCATGAAGAGAAAATGGATCTACTTTCCCAGAGATTTACTAAATTTATTAGATAGAATTAACACTTTTTTAGGGGTTTGAGAAAAAAAATCTGAGCTCTAAAATGATTATTTCAATGAATTTATAGTTGTACTTCTTCCAAACAAAACGAAATATTATAGAGACCACTCATATAGTCATTTGAGCTACAAAATAAATCTAGATCTACGAAGTTGACCAAAAATTTTGAATTCTATATCAAGCAAGAGGATGAAACTTTGAACAAATTCTATGAATGTTTTTCAAACATTATCAACAACTCGTATAATTTGGGTGGACCTATTAGGAAAGAGAAGTATATTGAGAAAATCCTTAGTAGCTTACCTTATCATTTTCAAGCCAAAGTTACCTTGCTTAAATACATGTAAAAGCCTTGTGAACTTACTGTTAAATGAATCACTTGGGAAAGTATTCGAACTGCATCACTTGTATCTAATATGTTAGCCAGCCACTTTCGAGGATGGAAAGAGCTTGGCTTTATAGACATCAAGAATAGTTGTCTTAGCGAAGATGTTTTTGACACAATTGTTAGAAATGATGACTCTAATACCAATGAAGAGAAAATGGATATACTTTCCCAGAGATTTACTAAATTTCTTAGATAGAATTAACCCTTTTTTAGGGGTTATAGAAAAAAATAATCCTAGCACTAATTTGATTATTTCAATGAATTTACAGTTGTACTTCTTCGAAACAAAACCAAATATTATAGATACCACTCATATAGTCATTGGAGCTACAAAATAAATCCAGAACTACGAAGTTGACCACAAATTTTGAACTCTATATCAAGCAAGAGGATGAAACTTTGAACAAATTCTATGAATGTTTTTCAAACATTATCAACAACTCGTATAATTTGGGTGGACCTATTAGGAAAGAGAAGTATATTGAGAAAATCCTTAGTAGCTTACCTTATCATTTTCAAGCCATAGTTACCTTGCTTAAATACATGTAAAAGCCTTGTGAACTTACTGTTAAATGAATCACTTGGGAAAGTATTCGAACTGCATCACTTGTATCTAATATGTTAGCCAGCCACTTTCGAGGATGGAAAGAGCTTGGCTTTATAGACATCAAGAATAGTTGTCCTAGCGAAGATGTTTTTGACACAATTGTTAGAAATGATGACTCTAATACCAATGAAGAGAAAATGGATATACTTTCCCAGAGATTTACTAAATTTCTTAGATAGAATTAACCCTTTTTTAGGGGTTATAGAAAAAAATAATCGTAGCACTAATATGATTATATCAATGAATTTTCAGTTGTACTTCTTCGAAACAAAACCAAATATTATAGATACCACTCATATAGTCATTTGAGCTACAAAATAAATCCAGAACTACGAAGTTGACCACAAATTTTGAACTCTATATCAAGGAAGAGGATGAAACTTTGAACAAATTCTATGAATGTTTTTCAAACATTATCAACAACTCGTATAATTTGGGTGGACCTATTAGGAAAGAGAAGTATATTGAGAAAATCCTTACTAGCTTACCTTATCATTTTCAAGCCAAAGTTACCTTGCTTAAATACATGTAAAAGCCTTGTGAACTTACTGTTAAATGAATCACTTGGGAAAGTATTCGAACTGCATCACTTGTATCCAATATGTCAGCCATCCACTTTCTAGGATGGAAAGAGCTTGGCTTTATAGACATCAAGGATAGTGGTCTTAGCGAAGATGTTTTTGACACAATAATTAGAAATAATGACTCTAATCCCATGAAGAGAAAATGGATCTACTTTCCCAGAGATTTACTAAATTTATTAGATAGAATTAACACTTTTTTAGGGGTTTGAGAAAAAAAATCTGAGCTCTAAAATGATTATTTCAAAGAATTTATAGTTGTACTTCTCCGAAACAAAACGAAATATTATACAGACCACTCATATAGTCATTTGAGCTACAAAATAAATCTAGACCTACGAAGTTGACCACAAATTTTGAACTCTATATCAAGCAAGAGGAAGAAACTTTGAACAAATTCTATGAATGTTTTTCAAACATTATCAACAACTCGTATAATTTGGGTGGACCTATTAGGAAAGAGAAGTATATTGAGAAAATCCTTGCTAGCTTACCTTATCATTTTCAAGCCAAAGTTACCTTGCTTAAATACATGTAAAAGCCTTGTGGAGTTACTGTTAAATGAATCATTTGGGAAAGTATTCGAACTGCATCACTTGTATCTAATATGTTAGCCAGCCACTTTCGAGGATGGAAAGAGCTTGGCTTTATAGACATCAAGAATAGTTGTCTTAGCGAAGATGTTTTTGACACAATTGTTAGAAATTATGACTCTAATACCAATGAAGAGAAAATGGATATACTTTCCCAGAGATTTACTAAATTTCTTAGATAGAATTAACCCTTTTTTAGGGGTTATAGAAAAAAATAATCCTAGCACTAATATGATTATTTCAATGAATTTACAGTTGTACTTCTTCGAAACAAAACGAAATATTATAGATACCACTCATATAGTCATTTGAGCTACAAAATAAATCCAGAACTACGAATTTGACCACAAATTTTGAACTCTATATCAAGCAAGAGGATGAAACTTTGAACAAATTCTATGAATGTTTTTCAAACATTATCAACAACTCGTATAATTTGGGTGGACCTATTAGGAAAGAGAAGTATATTGAGAAAATCCTTAGTAGCTTACCTTATCATTTTCAAGCCATAGTTACCTTGCTTAAATACATGTAAAAGCCTTGTGAACTTACTGTTAAATGAATCAGTTGGGAAAGTATTCGAACTGCATCACTTGTATCCAATATGTCAGCCATCCACTTTCTAGGATGGAAAGAGCTTGGCTTTATAGACATCAAGGATAGTGGTCTTAGCGAAGATGTTTTTGACACAATAATTAGAAATGATGACTCTAATCCCATGAAGAGAAAATGGATCTACTTTCCCAGAGATTTACTAAATTTCTTAGATAGAATTAACCCTTTTTTAGGGGTTATAGAAAAAAAAAATCTGAGCTCTAAAATGATTATTTCAATGAATTAACAGTTAAACTTCTCCGAAACAAAACGAAATATTATAGATACCACTCATATAGTCATTTGAGCTACAAAATAAATCCAGAACTACGAAGTTGACCACAAATTTTGAACTCTATATCAAGCAAGAGGATGAAACTTTGAACAAATTCTATGAATGTTTTTCAAACATTATCAACAACTCGTATAATTTGGGTGGACCTATTAGGAAAGAGAAGTATATTGAGAAAATCCTTAGTAGCTTACCTTATCATTTTCAAGCGATAGTTACCTTGTTTAAATACATGTAAAAGCCTTGTGAACTTACTGTTAAATGAATCAGTTGGGAAAGTATTCGAATTGCATCACTTGTATCCAATATGTCAGCCATCCACTTTCTAGGATGGAAAGAGCTTGGCTTTATAGACATCAAGGATAGTGGTCTTAGCGAAGATGTTTTTGACACAATAATTAGAAATGATGACTCTAATCCCATGAAGAGAAAATGGATCTACTTTCCCAGAGATTTACTAAATTTATTAGAAAGAATTAACACTTTTTTAGGGGTTTGAGAAAAAAAATCTGAGCTCTAAAATGATTATTTCAATGAATTTATAGTTGTACTTCTTCCAAACAAAACGAAATATTATAGAGACCACTCATATAGTCATTTGAGATACAAAATAAATCTAGACCTACGAAGTCGACCACAAATTGTGAACTCTATATCAAGCAAGAGGAAGAAACTTTGAACAAATTCTATGAATGTTTTTCAAACATTATCAACAACTCGTATAATTTGGGTGGACCTATTAGGAAAGAGAAGTATATTGAGAAAATCCTTGCTAGCTTACCTTATCATTTTCAAGCCAAAGTTACCTTGCTTAAATACATGTAAAAGCCTTGTGGAGTTACTGTTAAATGAATCATTTGGGAAAGTATTCGAACTGCATCACTTGTATCTAATATGTTAGCCAGCCACTTTCGAGGATGGAATGAGCTTGGCTTTATAGACATCAAGAATAGTTGTCTTAGCGAAGATGTTTTTGACACAATTGTTAGAAATTATGACTCTAATACCAATGAAGAGAAAATGGATATACTTTCCCAGAGATTTACTAAATTTCTTAGATAGAATTAACCCTTTTTTAGGGGTTATAGAAAAAAATAATCCTAGCACTAATATGATTATTTCAATGAATTTACAGTTGTACTTCTTCGAAACAAAACGAAATATTATAGATACCACTCATATAGTCATTTGAGCTACAAAATAAATCCAGAACTACGAATTTGACCACAAATTTTGAACTCTATATCAAGCAAGAGGATGAAACTTTGAACAAATTCTATGAATGTTTTTCAAACATTATCAACAACTCGTATAATTTGGGTGGACCTATTAGGAAAGAGAAGTATATTGAGAAAATCCTTAGTAGCTTACCTTATCATTTTCAAGCCATAGTTACCTTGCTTAAATACATGTAAAAGCCTTGTGAACTTACTGTTAAATGAATCAGTTGGGAAAGTATTCGAACTGCATCACTTGTATCCAATATGTCAGCCATCCACTTTCTAGGATGGAAAGAGCTTGGCTTTATAGACATCAAGGATAGTGGTCTTAGCGAAGATGTTTTTGACACAATAATTAGAAATGATGACTCTAATCCCATGAAGAGAAAATGGATCTACTTTCCCAGAGATTTACTAAATTTCTTAGATAGAATTAACCCTTTTTTAGGGGTTATAGAAAAAAAAATCTGAGCTCTAAAATGATTATTTCAATGAATTAACAGTTAAACTTCTCCGAAACAAAACGAAATATTATAGATACCACTCATATAGTCATTTGAGCTACAAAATAAATCCAGAACTATGAAGTTGACCACAAATTTTGAACTCTATATCAAGCAAGAGGATGAAACTTTGAACAAATTCTATGAATGTTTTTCAAACATTATCAACAACTCGTATAATTTGGGTGGACCTATTAGGAAAGAGAAGTATATTGAGAAAATCCTTAGTAGCTTACCTTATCATTTTCAAGCGATAGTTACCTTGTTTAAATACATGTAAAAGCCTTGTGAACTTACTGTTAAATGAATCACTTGGGAAAGTATTCGAACTGCATCACTTGTATCCAATATGTCAGCCATCCACTTTCGAGGATGGAAAGAGCTTGGCTTTATAGACATCAAGGATAGTGGTCTTAGCGAAGATGTTTTTGACACAATAATTAGAAATGATGACTCTAATCCCATGAAGAGAAAATGGATCTACTTTCCCAGAGATTTACTAAATTTATTAGATAGAATTAACACTTTTTTAGGGGTTTGAGAAAAAAAATCTGAGCTCTAAAATGATTATTTCAATGAATTTATTGTTGTACTTCTTCCAAACAAAACGAAATATTATAGAGACCACTCATATAGTCATTTGAGATACAAAATAAATCTAGACCTACGAAGTTGACCACAAATTGTGAACTCTATATCAAGCAAGAGGAAGAAACTTTGAACAAATTCTATGAATGTTTTTCAAACATTATCAACAACTCGTATAATTTGGGTGGACCTATTAGGAAAGAGAAGTATATTGAGAAAATCCTTGCTAGCTTACCTTATCATTTTCAAGCCAAAGTTACCTTGCTTAAATACATGTAAAAGCCTTGTGAACTTACTGTTAAATGAATCACTTGGGAAAGTATTCGAACTGCATCACTTGTATCTAATATGTTAGCCAGCCACTTTCGAGGATGGAAAGAGCTTGGCTTTATAGACATCAAGAATAGTTGTCTTAGCGAAGATGTTTTTGACACAATTGTTAGAAATGATGACTCTAATACCAATGAAGAGAAAATGGATATACTTTCCCAGAGATTTACTAAATTTCTTAGATAGAATTAACCCTTTTTTAGGGGTTATAGAAAAAAATAATCCTAGCACTAATATGATTATTTCAATGAATTTACAGTTTTACTTCTTCGAAACAAAACGAAATATTATAGATACCACTCATATAGTCATTTGAGCTACAAAATAAATCCAGAACTACGAAGTTGACCACAAATTTTGAACTCTATATCAAGCAAGAGGATGAAACTTTGAAAAAATTCTATGAATGTTTTTCAAACATTATCAACAACTAGTATAATTTGGGTGGACCTATTAGGAAAGAGAAGTATATTGAGAAAATCCTTAGTAGCTTACCTTATCATTTTCAAGCGATAGTTACCTTGCTTAAATACTTGTAAAAGCCTTGTGAACTTACTGTTAAATGAATCAGTTGGGAAAGTATTCGAATTGCATCACTTGTATCCAATATGTCAGCCATCCACTTTCTAGGATGGAAAGAGCTTGGCTTTATAGACATCAAGGATAGTGGTCTTAGCGAAGATGTTTTTGACACAATAATTAGAAATGATGACTCTAATCCCATGAAGAGAAAATGGATCTACTTTCCCAGAGATTTACTAAATTTATTAGAAAGAATTAACACTTTTTTAGGGGTTTGAGAAAAAAAATCTTAGCTCTAAAATGATTATTTCAATGAATTTATAGTTGTACTTCTTCCAAACAAAACGAAATATTATAGAGACCACTCATATAGTCATTTGAGCTACAAAATAAATCTAGATCTACGAAGTTGACCAAAAATTTTGAATTCTATATCAAGCAAGAGGATGAAACTTTGAACAAATTCTATGAATGTTTTTCAAACATTATCAACAACTTGTATAATTTGGGTGGACCTATTAGGAAAGAGAAGTATATTGAGAAAATCCTTAGTAGCTTACCTTATCATTTTCAAGCCATAGTTACCTTGCTTAAATACATGTAAAAGCCTTGTGAACTTACTGTTAAATGAATCAGTTGGAAAAGTATTCGAATTGCATCACTTGTATCCAATATGTCAGCCATCCACTTTCTAGGATGGAAAGAGCTTGGCTTTATAGACATCAAGGATAGTGGTCTTAGCGAAGATGTTTTTGACACAATAATTAGAAATGATGACTCTAATCCCATGAAGAGAAAATGGATCTACTTTCCCAGAGATTTACTAAATTTATTAGATAGAATTAACACTTTTTTAGGGGTTTGAGAAAAAAAATCCGAGCTCTAAAATGATTATTTCAAAGAATTTATAGTTGTACTTCTCTGAAACAAAACGAAATATTATACAGACCACTCATATAGTCATTTGAGCTACAAAATAAATCCAGAACTACGAAGTTGACCACAAATTTTGAACTCTATATCAAAGAAGAGGATGAAACTTTGAACAAATTCTATGAATGTTTTTCAAACATTATCAACAACTCGTATAATTTGGGTGGACCTATTAGGAAAGAGAAGTATATTGAGAAAATCCTTACTAGCTTACCTTATCATTTTCAAGCCAAAGTTACCTTGCTTAAATACATGTAAAAGCCTTGTGAACTTACTGTTAAATGAATCACTTGGGAAAGTATTCGAACTGCATCACTTGTATCCAATATGTCAGCCATCCACTTTCTAGGATGGAAAGAGCTTGGCTTTATAGACATCAAGGATAGTGGTCTTAGCGAAGATGTTTTTGACGCAATAATTAGAAATGATGACTCTAATCCCATGAAGAGAAAATGATCTACTTTCCCAGAGATTTACTAAATTTATTAGACAGAATTAACACTTTTTTAGGGGTTTGAGAAAAAAAATCCGAGCTCTAAAATGATTATTTCAAAGAATTTATAGTTGTACTTCTTCGAAACAAAACGAAATATTATACAGACCACTCATATAGTCATTTGAGCTACAAAATAAATCTAGACCTACGAAGTTGACCACAAATTGTGAACTCTATATCAAGCAAGAGGATGAAACTTTGAACAAATTCTATGAATGTTTTTCAAACATTATCAACAACTCGTATAATTTGGGTGGACCTATTAGGAAAGAGAAGTATATTGAGAAAATCCTTGCTAGCTTACCTTATCATTTTCAAGCCAAAGTTACCTTGCTTAAATACATGTAAAAGCCTTGTGAACTTACTGTTAAATGAATCACTTGGGAAAGTATTCGAACTGCATCACTTGTATCTAATATGTTACCCAGCCACTTTCGAGGATGGAAAGAGCTTGGCTTTATAGACATCAAGTATAGTTGTCTTAGCGAAGATGTTTTTGACACAATTGTTAGAAATGATGACTCTAATACCAATGAAGAGAAAATGGATATACTTTCCCAGAGATTTACTAAATTTCTTAGATAGAATTAACCCTTTTTTAGGGGTTATAGAAAAAAATAATCCTAGCACTAATATGATTATTTCAATGAATTTACAGTTTTACTTCTTCGAAACAAAACCAAATATTATAGATACCACTCATATAGTCATTTGAGCTACAAAATAAATCCAGAACTACGAAGTTGACCACAAATTTTGAACTCTATATCAAGCAAGAGGATGAAACTTTGAACAAATTCTATGAATGTTTTTCAAACATTATCAACAACTCGTATAATTTGGGTGGACCTATTAGGAAAGAGAAGTATATTGAGAAAATCCTTAGTAGCTTACCTTATCATTTTCAAGCCATAGTTACCTTGCTTAAATACATGTAAAAGCCTTGTGAACTTACTGTTAAATGAATCACTTGGGAAAGTATTCGAACTGCATCACTTGTATCTAATATGTTAGCCAGCCACTTTCGAGGATGGAAAGAGCTTGGCTTTATAGACATCAAGAATAGTTGTCTTAGCGAAGATGTTTTTGACACAATTGTTAGAAATGATGACTCTAATACCAATGAAGAGAAAATGGATATACTTTCCCAGAGATTTACTAAATTTCTTAGATAGAATTAACCCTTTTTTAGGGGTTATAGAAAAAAATAATCGTAGCACTAATATGATTATATCAATGAATTTACAGTTGTACTTCTTCGAAACAAAACCAAATATTATAGATTCCACTCATATAGTCATTTGAGCTACAAAATAAATCCAGAACTACGAAGTTGACCACAAATTTTGAACTCTATATCAAGGAAGAGGATGAAACTTTGAACAAATTCTATGAATGTTTTTCAAACATTATCAACAACTCGTATAATTTGGGTGGACCTATTAGGAAAGAGAAGTATATTGAGAAAATCCTTAGTAGCTTACCTTATCATTTTCAAGCCAAAGTTACCTTGCTTAAATACATGTAAAAGCCTTGTGAACTTACTGTTAAATGAATCACTTGGGAAAGTATTCGAACTGCATCACTTGTATCTAATATGTTAGCCAGCCACTTTCGAGGATGGAAAGAGCTTGGCTTTATAGACATCAAGGATAGTTGTCTTAGCGAAGATGTTTTTGACACAATTGTTAGAAATGATGACTCTAATACCAATGAAGAGAAAATGGATATACTTTCCCAGAGATTTACTAAATTTCTTAGATAGAATTAACCCTTTTTTAGGGGTTATAGAAAAAAATAATCCTAGCACTAATATGATTATTTCAATGAATTTACAGTTTTACTTCTTCGAAACAAAACCAAATATTATAGATACCACTCATATAGTCATTTGAGCTACAAAATAAATCCAGAACTACGAAGTTGACCACAAATTTTGAACTCTATATCAAGCAAGAGGATGAAACTTTGAACAAATTCTATGAATGTTTTTCAAACATTATCAACAACTCGTATAATTTGGGTGGACCTATTAGGAAAGAGAAGTATATTGAGAAAATCCTTAGTTGCTTACCTTATCATTTTCAAGCCATAGTTACCTTGCTTAAATACATGTAAAAGCCTTGTGAACTTACTGTTAAATGAATCAGTTGGAAAAGTATTCGAATTGCATCACTTGTATCCAATATGTCAGCCATCCACTTTCTAGGATGGAAAGAGCTTGGCTTTATAGACATCAAGGATAGTGGTCTTAGCGAAGATGTTTTTGACACAATAATTAGAAATGATGACTCTAATCCCATGAAGAGAAAATGGATCTACTTTCCCAGAGATTTACTAAATTTATTAGATAGAATTAACACTTTTTTAGGGGTTTGAGAAAAAAAATCCGAGCTCTAAAATGATTATTTCAAAGAATTTATAGTTGTACTTCTCTGAAACAAAACGAAATATTATACAGATCACTCATATAGTCATTTGAGCTACAAAATAAATCCAGAACTACGAAGTTGACCACAAATTTTGAACTCTATATCAAGGAAGAGGATGAAACTTTGAACAAATTCTATGAATGTTTTTCAAACATTATCAACAACTCGTATAATTTGGGTGGACCTATTAGGAAAGAGAAGTATATTGAGAAAATCCTTACTAGCTTACCTTATCATTTTCAAGCCAAAGTTACCTTGCTTAAATACATGTAAAAGCCTTGTGAACTTACTGTTAAATGAATCACTTGGGAAAGTATTCGAACTGCATCACTTGTATCCAATATGTCAGCCATCCACTTTCTAGGATGGAAAGAGCTTGGCTTTATAGACATCAAGGATAGTGGTCTTAGCGAAGATGTTTTTGACGCAATAATTAGAAATGATGACTCTAATCCCATGAAGAGAAAATGATCTACTTTCCCAGAGATTTACTAAATTTATTAGACAGAATTAACACTTTTTTTGGGGTTTGAGAAAAAAAATCCGAGCTCTAAAATGATTATTTCAAAGAATTTATAGTTGTACTTCTTCGAAACAAAACGAAATATTATACAGACCACTCATATAGTCATTTGAGCTACAAAATAAATCTAGACCTATGAAGTTGACCACAAATTGTGAACTCTATATCAAGCAAGAGGATGAAACTTTGAACAAATTCTATGAATGTTTTTCAAACATTATCAACAACTCGTATAATTTGGGTGGACCTATTAGGAAAGAGAAGTATATTGAGAAAATCCTTGCTAGCTTACCTTATCATTTTCAAGCCAAAATTACCTTGCTTAAATACATGTAAAAGCCTTGTGAACTTACTGTTAAATGAATCACTTGGGAAAGTATTCGAACTGCATCACTTGTATCTAATATGTTACCCAGCCACTTTCGAGGATGGAAAGAGCTTGGCTTTATAGACATCAAGAATAGTTGTCTTAGCGAAGATGTTTTTGACACAATTGTTAGAAATGATGACTCTAATACCAATGAAGAGAAAATGGATATACTTTCCCAGAGATTTACTAAATTTCTTAGATAGAATTAACCCTTTTTTAGGGGTTATAGAAAAAAATAATCCTAGCACTAATATGATTATTTCAATGAATTTACAGTTTTACTTCTTCGAAACAAAACCAAATATTATAGATACCACTCATATAGTCATTTGAGCTACAAAATAAATCCAGAACTACGAAGTTGACCACAAATTTTGAACTCTATATCAAGCAAGAGGATGAAACTTTGAACAAATTCTATGAATGTTTTTCAAACATTATCAACAACTCGTATAATTTGGGTGGACCTATTAGGAAAGAGAAGTATATTGAGAAAATCCTTAGTAGCTTACCTTATCATTTTCAAGCCATAGTTACCTTGCTTAAATACATGTAAAAGCCTTGTGAACTTACTGTTAAATGAATCAGTTGGAAAAGTATTCGAATTGCATCACTTGTATCCAATATGTCAGCCATCCACTTTCTAGGATGGAAAGAGCTTGGCTTTATAGACATCAAGGATAGTGGTCTTAGCGAAGATGTTTTTGACACAATAATTAGAAATGATGACTCTAATCCCATGAAGAGAAAATGGATCTACTTTCCCAGAGATTTACTAAATTTATTAGATAGAATTAACACTTTTTTAGGGGTTTGAGAAAAAAAATCCGAGCTCTAAAATGATTATTTCAAAGAATTTATAGTTGTACTTCTCTGAAACAAAACGAAATATTATACAGACCACTCATATAGTCATTTGAGCTACAAAATAAATCTAGACCTACGAAGTTGACCACAAATTTTGAACTCTATATCAAGCAAGAGGATGAAACTTTGAACAAATTCTATGAATGTTTTTCAAACATTATCAACAACTCGTATAATTTGGGTGGACCTATTAGGAAAGAGAAGTATATTGAGAAAATCCTTGCTAGCTTACCTTATCATTTTCAAGCCAAAGTTACCTTGCTTAAATACATGTAAAAGCCTTGTGAACTTACTGTTAAATGAATCACTTGGGAAAGTATTCGAACTACATCACTTGTATCTAATATGTTAGCCAGCCACTTACGAGGATGGAAAGAGCTTGGCTTTATAGACATCAAGAATAGTTGTCTTAGCGAAGATGTTTTTGACACAATTGTTAGAAATGATGACTCTATAACCAATGAAGAGAAAATGGCTATACTTTCCCAGAGATTTACTAAATTTCTTAGATAGAATTAACCCTTTTTTAGGGGTTATAGAAAAAAATAATCCTAGCACTAAAATGATTATTTCAATGAATTTACAGTTGTACTTCTTCGAAACAAAACGAAATATTATAGATACCACTCATATAGTCATTTGAGCTACAAAATAAATCCAGAACTACGAAGTTGACCACAAATTTTGAACTCTATATCAAGCAAGAGGATGAAACTTTGAACAAATTCTATGAATGTTTTTCAAACATTATCAACAACTCGTATAATTTGGGTGGACCTATTAGGAAAGAGAAGTATATTGAGAAAATCCTTAGTAGCTTACCTTATCATTTTCAAGCCATAGTTACCTTGCTTAAATACATGTAAAAGCCTTGTGAACTTACTGTTAAATGAATCAGTTGGGAAAGTATTCGAATTGCATCACTTGTATCCAATATGTCAGCCATCCACTTTCTAGGATTGAAAGAGCTTGGCTTTATAGACATCAAGGATAGTGGTCTTAACGAAGATGTTTTTGACACAATAATTAGAAATGATGACTCTAATCCCATGAAGAGAAAATTGATCTACTTTCCCAGAGATTTACTAAATTTATTAGATAGAATTAACACTTTTTTAGGGGTTTGAGAAAAAAAAATCCGAGCTCTAAAATGATTATTTCAATGAATTTATAGTTGTACTTCTTCCAAACAAAACGAAATATTATAGAGACCACTCATATAGTCATTTGAGCTACAAAATAAATCTAGATCTACGAAGTTGACCAAAAACTTTGAATTCTATATCAAGCAAGAGGATGAAACTTTGAACAAATTCTATGAATGTTTTTCAAACATTATCAACAACTCGTACAATTTGGGTGGACCTATTAGGAAAGAGAAGTATATTGAGAAAATCCTTAGTAGCTTACCTTATCATTTTCAAGCCAAATTGACCATGCTTAAATACATGTAAAAGCCTTGTGAACTTACTGTTAAATGAATCACTTGGGAAAGTATTCGAACTGCATCACTTGTATCCAATATGTTAGCCAGCCACTTTCGAGGATGGAAAGAGCTTGGCTTTATAGACATCAAGAATAGTTGTCTTAGAGAAGATGTTTTTGACACAATTGTTAGAAATGATGACTCTAATACCAATAAAGGGAAAATGAATATACTTTGCCAGAGATTTACTAAATTTCTTAGATAGAATTAACCCTTTTTTAGGGGTTTTAGAAAAAAATAATCCAAGCTCTAAATAGATTATTTCAATGAATTTACAGTTGTACTTCTCCGAAACAAAACGAAATATTATACAGACCATTCATATAGTCATTTGAGCTACAAAATAAATCTAGACCTACGAAGTTGACCACAAATTTTGAATTCTATATCAAGCAAGAGGATGAAACTTTGAACAAATTCTATGAATGTTTTTCAAACATTATCAACAACTCGTATAATTTGGGTGGACCTATTAGGAAAGAGAAGTATATTGAGAAAATCCTTAGTAGCTGACCTTATCATTTTCAAGCCAAAGTGACCATGCTTAAATACATGTAAAAGCCTTGTGAACTTACTGTTAAATGAATCACTTGGGAAAGTATTCGAACTGCATCACTTGTATCCAATATGTCAACCATCCACTTTCTAGGATGGAAAGAGCTTGGCTTTATAGATATCAAGAATAGTGGTCTTAGCGAAGGTATTTTTGACACAATTCTTAGAAATGATGACTCTAATACCAATGAAGAGAAAAGGGATCTACTTTCCCAGAGATTTACTAAATTTCTTAGATAGAATTATCCCTTTTTTATTGGTTTTAGAAAAACATAATCCGAGCTCAAAAATGATTATTTCAATGAATTTATAGTTTTACTTCTCCCAAACAAAACGAAATATTATAGAGACCAGTCATATAGCATTTGAGCTACAAAATAAATCTAGAACTACGAAGTTGACCAAACATTTTAAACTCTATATCAAGCAAGATGATGAAACTTTGAACAAATTCTATGCATGTTTTTCAAACATTATCAACTACTCGTATAATTTGGTTGGACCTATTAGGAAAGAGAAGTAGATTGAGAAAATCCTTGCTAGCTTACCTTATCATTTTCAAGCCAAAGTGACCTTGCTTAAATACATGTAAAAGCCTTGTGAACTTGCTGTAAAATGAATCACTTGGCAATTATTCGAACTGCATCACTTGTATCCAATATGTTAGCCAGCCACTTTCGAGGATAGAAAGAGCTTGGCTTTATAAACATCAAGAATAGTTGTCTTAGCGATGATGTTTTTGACACAATTGTTAGAAATGATGACTCTAATACCAATGAAGAGAAAATGAATATACTTTGCCAGAGATTTACTAAATTTATTAGATAGAATTAACACTTTTTTAGGGGTTTGAGAAAAGAAATCTGAGCTCTAAATAGATTATTTCAATGAATTTATAGTTGTACTTCTTCCAAACAAAACGAAATATTATAGAGACCACTCATATAGTCATTTGAGCTACAAAATAAATCTAGATCTACGAAGTTGACCAAAAACTTTGAATTCTATATCAAGCAAGAGGATGAAACTTTGAACAAATTCTATGAATGTTTTTCAAACATTATCAACAACTCGTACAATTTGGGTGGACCTATTAGGAAAGAGAAGTATATTGAGAAAATCCTTAGTAGCTTACCTTATCATTTTCAAGCCATATTGACCATGCTTAAATACATGTAAAAGCCTTGTGAACTTACTGTTAAATGAATCACTTGGGAAAGTATTCGAACTGCATCACTTGTATCCAATATGTTAGCCAGCCACTTTCGAGGATGGAAAGAGCTTGGCTTTATAGACATCAAGAATAGTTGTCTTAGAGAAGATGTTTTTGACACAATTGTTAGAAATGATGACTCTAATACCAATGAAGGGAAAATGAATATACTTTGCCAGAGATTTACTAAATTTCTTAGATAGAATTAACCCTTTTTTAGGGGTTTTAGAAAAAAATAATCCAAGCTCTAAATAGATTATTTCAATGAATTTACAGTTGTACTTCTCCGAAACAAAACGAAATATTATACAGACCATTCATATAGTCATTTGAGCTACAAAATAAATCTAGACCTACGAAGTTGACCACAAATTTTGAATTCTATATCAAGCAAGAGGATGAAACTTTGAACAAATTCTATGAATGTTTTTCAAACATTATCAACAACTCGTATAATTTGGGTGGACCTATTAGGAAAGAGAAGTATATTGAGAAAATCCTTAGTAGCTGACCTTATCATTTTCAAGCCAAAGTGACCATGCTTAAATACATGTAAAAGCCTTGTGAACTTACTGTTAAATGAATCACTTGGGAAAGTATTCGAACTGCATCACTTGTATCCAATATGTCAACCATCCACTTGCTAGGATGGAAAGAGCTTGGCTTTATAGATATCAAGAATAGTGGTCTTAGCGAAGGTATTTTTGACACAATTCTTAGAAATGATGACTCTAATACCAATGAAGAGAAAAGGGATCTACTTTCCCAGAGATTTACTAAATTTCTTAGATAGAATTATCCCTTTTTTATTGGTTTTAGAAAAACATAATCCGAGCTCAAAAATGATTATTTCAATGAATTTATAGTTGTACTTCTCCCAAACAAAACGAAATATTATAGAGACCAGTCATATAGCATTTGAGCTACAAAATAAATCTAGAACTACGAAGTTGACCAAACATTTTAAACTCTATATCAAGCAAGATGATGAAACTTTGAACAAATTCTATGCATGTTTTTCAAACATTATCAACTACTCGTATAATTTGGTTGGACCTATTAGGAAAGAGAAGTAGATTGAGAAAATCCTTGCTAGCTTACCTTATCATTTTCATGCCAAAGTGACCTTGCTTAAATACATGTAAAAGCCTTGTGAACTTGCTGTAAAATGAATCACTTGGCAATTATTCGAACTGCATCACTTGTATCCAATATGTTAGCCAGCCACTTTCGAGGATGGAAAGAGCTTGGCTTTATAAACATCAAGAATAGTTGTCTTAGCGAAGATGTTTTTGACACAATTGTTAGAAATGATGACTCTAATACCAATGAAGAGAAAATGGATATACTTTCCCAGAGATTTACTAAATTTCTTAGATAGAATTAACCCTTTTTTAGGGGTTATAGAAAAAAATAATCCAAGCACTAAAATGATTATTTCAATGAATTTACAGTTGTACTTCTTCGAAACAAAACGAAATATTATAGATACCACTCATATAGTCATTTGAGCTACAAAATAAATCCAGAACTACGAAGTTGACCACAAATTTTGAACTCTATATCAAGCAAGGGGATGAATCTTTGAACAAATTCTATGCATGTTTTTCAAACATTATCAACTGCTCGTATAATTTGGGTGGACCTATTAGGAAAGAGAAGCATATTGAGAAAATACTTGCTAGCTCCCCTTATCATTTTCAAGCCAAAGTTACCTTTCTTAAATATATGTAAAAGCCTTGTGAACTTACTTTTAAATGAATCACTTGGGATAGTATTCGAACTGTATCACTTGTATCCAATATGTCAGCCATCCACTTTCGAGGACGGAAAGAGCTTGGCTTTATAGACATCAAGGATAGTGGTATTAGCGAATATATTTTTGACACAATTGTTAGAAATGATGACTCTAATCCCATGAAGAGAAAATGGATCTACTTTCCTAGAGATTTACTAAATTTATTAGATAGAATTAACCCTTTTTTAGGGGTTTTAACAAAAAAATAATCTGAGCTCTAAAATGATTATTTCAATGAATTTATAGTTGTACTTCTTCCAAACCACATGAAATATTTTGGAGACCAGTCATATAGGCATTTGAGCTACAAAAAAATATAGAACTACCAAGTTGACCAAAAATTTGAAGCTCTATATCAAGCAAGAGGATGAAACTTTGAACAAATTTTATGCATGTATTTCAAACATTATCAACTACTCGTATAATTTGGGTGGACCTATTAGGAAAGAGAAGTAGATTGAGAAAATCCTTCCTAACTTACCTTATCATTTTCAAGCCAAAGTGACCTTCCTTAAATACATGTAAAAGCCTTGTGCCCTTGCTGTTAAATGAATCACTTGGGAAAGTAATCGAACTGCATCACTTGTATCCAATATGTCAGCCATCCACTTTCGAGGACGGAAAGAACTTGGCTTTATAGACATCAAGGATAGTGGTCTTAGCGAAGGTGTTTTTGATACAATTGTTAGAAATGATGACTCTAATACCAATGAAGAGAAATTGGATCTACTTTCCTAGAGATTTACTATATTTCTTAGATAGAATTATCCCTTTTTTAGGGGTTTTAGAAAAAACATAATCCGAGCTCTAAAATTATTATTTCAATGAATTTATAGTTGTACTTCTCCCAAACAACACGAAATATTTTAGAGACTAGTCATATAGGCAGTTGAGCTACAAAATAAATCTAGAACTACGAAGTTGACCAAACATTTTAAACTCTATATCAAGCAAGATAATGAAACTTTGAACAAATTCTATGCATGTTTTTCAAACATTATCAACTACTCGTATAATTTGGGTGGACCTATTAGGAAAGAGAAGTAGATTGAGAAAATCCTTGCTAGCTTACCTTATCATTTTCAAGCCAAAGTGACCTTGCTTAAATACATATAAAAGCCTTGTGAACTTGCTGTAAAATGAATCAGTTGGCAATTATTTGAACTGCATCACTTGTATCCAATATGTTAGCCAGCCACTTTCGAGGATGGAAAGAGCTTGGCTTTATAGACATCAAGAATAGTTGTCTTAGCGAAGATGTATTTGACACAATTGTTAGAAATGATGACTCTAATACCAATGAAGAGAAAATGAATATACTTTGCCAGAGATTTACTAAATTTCTTAGATAGAATTAACCCTTTTTTAGGGGTTTTAGAAAAAAAAAATCCAAGATATAAATAGATTATTTCAATGAATTTACAGTTGTACTTCTCCGAAACAAAACGAAATATTATACAGACCACTCATATAGTCATTTGAGCTACAAAATAAATCTAGACCTACGAAGTTGACCACAAATTTTGAACTCTATATCAAGCAAGAGGATAAAACTTTGAACAAATTCTATGAATGTTTTTCAAACATTATCAATAACTCGTATAATTTGGGTGCACCTATTAGGAATGAGAAGTATATTGAGAAAATCCTTAGTAGCTTACCTTATCATTTTCAAGCCATAGTTACCTTGCTTAAATACATGTAAAAGCCTTGTGAACTTACTGTTAAATGAATCAGTTGGGAAAGTATTCGAATTGCATCACTTGTATCCAACATGTCAGCCATCCACTTCCTAGGATGGAAAGAGCTTGGCTTTATAGACATCAAGGATAGTTGTCTTAGCGAAGATGTTTTTGACACAATAATTAGAAATGATGACTCTAATCCCATGAAGAGAAAATGGATCTACTTTCCCAGAGATTTACTAAATTTATTAGATAGAATTAACACTTTTTTAGGGGTTTGAGAAAAAAAATCCGAGCTCTAAAATGATTATTTCAATGAATTTATAGTTGTACTTCTTCCAAACAAAACAAAATATTATAGAGACCACTCATATAGTCATTTGAGCTACAAAATAAATCAAGATCTACGAAGTTGACCAAAAATTTTGAATTCTATATCAAGCAAGAGAATGAAACTTTGAACCAATTCTATGAATGTTTTTCAAGCATTATCAACAACTCGTATAATTTGGGTGGACCTATTAGGAAAGAGAAGTATATTGAGAAAATCCTTAGTAGCTTACCTTATCATTTTCAAGCCAAAGTGACCTTGTTTAAATACATGTAAAAGCCTTGTGAACTTACTGTTAAATGAATCACATGGGAAAGTATTCGAACTGCATCACTTGTATCCAATATGTTAGCCAGCCACTTTCGAGGATGGATAGAGCTTGGCTTTATAGACATCAAGGATAGTGGTCTTAGCGAAGATGTTTTTGACACAATTCTTAGAAATGATGACTCTAATACCAATGAAGAGAAAATGGATCTACTTTCCCAGAGATTTACAAAATTTCTTAGATAGAATTATCCCTTTTTTAGGGGTTTTAGAAAAACATAATCCGAGCTCTAAAATGATTATTTCAATGAATTTATAGTTGTACTTCTCCCAAACAACACGAAATATTTTAGAGACTAGTCATATAGGCAGTTGAGCTACAAAATAAATCTAGAACTACGAAGTTGACCAAACATTTTAAACTCTATATCAAGCAAGATAATGAAACTTTGAACAAATTCTATGCATGTTTTTCAAACATTATCAACTACTCGTATAATTTGGGTGGACCTATTAGGAAAGAGAAGTAGATTGAGAAAATCCTTGCTAGCTTACCTTATCATTTTCAAGCCAAAGTGACCTTGCTTAAATACATGTAAAAGCCTTGTGAACTTGCTGTAAAATGAATCAGTTGGCAATTATTTGAACTGCATCACTTGTATCCAATATGTTAGCCAGCCACTTTCGAGGATGGAAAGAGCTTGGCTTTATAGACATCAAGAATAGTTGTCTTAGCGAAGATGTTTTTGACACAATTGTTAGAAATGATGACTCTAATACCAATGAAGAGAAAATGAATATACTTTGCCAGAGATTTACTAAATTTCTTAGATAGAATTAACCCTTTTTTAGGGGTTTTAGAAAAAAATAATCCAAGATATAAATAGATTATTTCAATGAATTTACAGTTGTACTTCTCCGAAACAAAACGAAATATTATACAGACCACTCATATAGTCATTTGAGCAACAAAATAAATCTAGACCTACGAAGTTGACCACAAATTTTGAACTCTATATCAAGCAAGAGGATGAAAATTTGAACAAATTCTATGAATGTTTTTCAAACATTATCAACAACTCGTATAATTTGGGTGGACCTATTAGGAAAGAGAAAGATATTGAGAAAATCCTTAGTAGCTTACCTTATCATTTTCAAGCCAAAGTTACCTTGCTTAAATACATGTAAAAGCCTTGTGAGCTTACTGTTAAATGAATCACTTGGGAAAGTATTCGAACTGCATCACTTGTATCTAATATGTTAGCCAGCCACTTTCGAGGATGGATAGAGCTTGGCTTTATAGACATCAAGAATAGTTGTCTTAGCGAAGATGTTTTTGACACAATTGTTAGAAATGATGACTCTAATACCAATGAAGAGAAAATGGATATACTTTCCTAGAGATTTACTAAATTTCTTAGATAGAATTAACCCTTTTTTAGGGGTTATAGAAAAAAATAATCCAAACACTAAAATGATTATTTCAATGAATTTACAGTTGTACTTCTTCGAAACAAAACGAAATATTATAGATACCACTCATATAGTCATTTGAGGTACAAAATAAATCCAGAACTACGAAGTTGACCACAAATTTTGAACTCTATATCAAGCAAGAGCATGAAACTTTGAACAAATTCTATGAATGTTTTTCAAACATTATCAATAACTCGTATAATTTGGGTGCACCTATTAGGAAAGAGAAGTATATTGAGAAAATCCTTAGTAGCTTACCTTATCATTTTCAAGCCATAGTTACCTTGCTTAAATACATGTAAAAGCCTTGTGAACTTACTGTTAAATGAATCAGTTGGGAAAGTATTCGAATTGCATCACTTGTATCCAACATGTCAGCCATCCACTTCTTAGGATGGAAAGAGCTTGGCTTTATAGACATCAAGGATAGTTGTCTTAGCGAAGATGTTTTTGACACAATTGTTAGAAATGATGACTCTAATACCAATGAAGAGAAAATGGATATACTTTCCTAGAGATTTACTAAATTTCTTAGATAGAATTAACCCTTTTTTAGGGGTTATAGAAAAAAATAATCCAAGCACTAAAATGATTATTTCAATGAATTTATAGTTGTACTTCTTCCAAACAAAACGAAATATTATAGAGACCACTCATATAGTCATTTGAGCTACAAAATAAATCAAGATCTACGAAGTTGACCAAAGATTTTGAATTCTATATCAAGCAAGAGAATGAAACTTTGAACCAATTCTATGAATGTTTTTCAAGCATTATCAACAACTCGTATAATTTGGGTGGACCTATTAGGAAAGAGAAGTATATTGAGAAAATCCTTAGTAGCTTACCTTATCATTTTCAAGCCAAAGTGACCTTGTTTAAATACATGTAAAAGCCTTGTGAACTTACTGTTAAATGAATCACATGGGAAAGTATTCGAACTGCATCACTTGTATCCAATATGTTAGCCAGCCACTTTCGAGGATGGAAAGAGCTTGGCTTTATAGACATCAAGGATAGTGGTCTTAGCGAAGATGTTTTTGACACAATTCTTAGAAATGATGACTCTAATCCCATGAAGAGAAAATGGATCTACTTTCCCAGAGATTTACTAAATTTCTTAGATAGAATTAACACTTTTTTAGGGGTTTGAGAAATAAAAATCCGAGCTCTAAAATGATTATTTCAATGAATTTTCAGTTGTACTTCTTCCAAACAAAACGAAATATTATACAGACCACTCATATAGTCATCTCAGCTACAAAATAAATCTAGAACTATGAAGTTGACCAAAGATTTTGAATTCTATATCAAGCAAGAGGATGAAACTTTGAACAAATTCTATGAATGTTTTTCAAACATTATCAACAACTCGTATAATTTGGGTGGACCTATTAGGAAAGAGAAGTATATTGCGAAAATCCTTAGTAGCTTACCTTATCATTTTCAAGCCATAGTTAACTTGCTTAAATACATGTAAAAGCCTTGTGAAATTACTGTTAAATGAATCAGTTGGGAAAGTATTCGAATTGCATCACTTGTATCCAATATGTCAGCCATCCACTTCCTAGGATGGAAAGAGCTTGGCTTTATAGACATCAAGGATAGTGGTCTTAGCGAAGATGTTTTTGACACAATCTTAGAAATGATGACTCTAATCCCATGAAGAGAAAATGGATCTACTTTCCCAGAGATTTACTAAATTTCTTAGATAGAATTAACACTTTTTTAGGGGTTTGAGAAATAAAAATCCGAGCTCTAAAATGATTATTTCAATGAATTTTCAGTTGTACTTCTTCCAAACAAAACGAAATACTATAGAGACCACTCATATAGTCATCTGAGCTACAAAATAAATCTAGAACTACGAAGTTGACCAAAGATTTTGAATTCTATATCAAGCAAGAGGATGAAACTTTGAACAAATTCTATGAATGTTTTTCAAACATTATCAACAACTCGTATAATTTGGGTGGACCTATTAGGAAAGAAAAGTATATTGCGAAAATCCTTAGTAGCTTACCTTATCATTTTCAAGCCATAGTTAACTTGCTTAAATACATGTAAAAGCCTTGTGAACTTACTGTTAAATGAATCAGTTGGGAAAGTATTCGAATTGCATCACTTGTATCCAATATGTCAGCCATCCACTTCCTAGGATGGAAAGAGCTTGGCTTTATAGACATCAAGGATAGTGGTCTTAGCGAAGATGTTTTTGACACAATCTTAGAAATGATGACTCTAATCCCATGAAGAGAAAATGGATCTACTTTCCCAGAGATTTACTAAATTTCTTAGATAGAATTAACACTTTTTTAGGGGTTTGAGAAATAAAAATCCGAGCTCTAAAATGATTATTTCAATGAATTTTCAGTTGTACTTCTTCCAAACAAAACGAAATACTATAGAGACCACTCATATAGTCATCTGAGCTACAAAATAAATCTAGAACTACGAAGTTGACCAAAGATATTGAATTCTATATCAAGCAAGAGGATGAAACTTTGAACAAATTCTATGAATGTTTATCAAACATTATCAACAACTCGTATAATTTGGGTGGACCTATTAGGAAAGAGAAGTATATTGCGAAAATCCTTAGTAGCTTACCTTATCATTTTCAAGCCATAGTTAACTTGTTTAAATACATGTAAAAGCCTTGTGAACTTACTGTTAAATGAATCAGTTGGGAAAGTATTCGAATTGCATCACTTGTATCCAATATGTCAGCCATCCACTTCCTAGGATGGAAAGAGCTTGGCTTTATAGACATCAAGGATAGTGGTCTTAGCGAAGATGTTTTTGACACAATAATTAAAAATGATGACTCTAATCCCATGAAGAGAAAATGGATCTACTTTCCCAGAGATTTACTAAATTTATTAGATAGAATTAACACTTTTTTAGGGGTTTGAGAAAAAAAAATCCGAGCTCTAAAATGATTATTTCAATGAATTTATAGTTGTACTTCTTCCAAACAAAACGAAATATTATAGAGACCACTCATATAGTCATTTGAGCTACAAAATAAATCAAGATCTACGAAGTTGACCAAAAATTTTGAATTCCATATCAAGCAAGAGGATGAAACTTTGAACAAATTCTATGAATGTTTTTCAAACATTATCAACAACTCGTATAATTTGGGTGGACCTATTAGGAAAGAGAAGTATATTGAGAAAATCCTTAGTAGCTTACCTTATCATTTTCAAGCCAAAGGGACCACGCTTAAATACATGTAAAAGCCTTGTGAACTTACTATTAAATGAATCACTTGGGAAAGTATTCGAACTGCATCACTTGTATCCAATATGTCAACCATCCACTTGCTAGGATGGAAAGAGCTTGGCTTTATAGACATCAAGAATAGTGGTCTTAGCGAAGGTGTTTTTGACACAATTCTTAGAAATGATGACTCTAATACCAATGAAGAGAAAATGGATCTACTTTCCCAGAGATTTACTAAATTTCTTAGATAGAATTTCCCTTTTTTAGGGGTTTTAGAAAAACATAATCCGAGCTCAAAAATGATTATTTCAATGAATTTATAGTTGTACTTCTCCCAAAGAAAACGAAATATTATAGAGACCCGTCATATAGCATTTGAGCTACAAAATAAATCTAGAACTACGAAGTTGACCAAACATTTTAAACTCTATATCAAGCAAGATGATGAAACTTTGAACAAATTCTATGCATGTTTTTCAAACATTATCAACTACTCGTATAATTTGGGTGGACCTATTAGGAAAGAGAAGTAGATTGAGAAAATCCTTGCTAGCTTACCTTATCATTTTCAAGCCAAAGTGACCTTGCTTAAATACATGTAAAAGCCTTGTGAACATGCTGTAAAATGAATCACTTGGCAATTATTCGAACTGCATCACTTGTATCCAATATGTTAGCCAGCCACTTTCGAGGATGGAAAGAGCTTGGCTTTATGGACATCAAGAATAGTTGTCTTAGCGAAGATGTTTTTGACACAATTGTTAGAAATGATGACTCTAATACCAATGAAGAGAAAATGGATATACTTTCCTAGAGATTTACTAAATTTCTTAGATAGAATTAATCCTTTTTTAGGAGTTTTAGAAAAAAATAATCCAAGCTCTAAAATGATTATTTCAATGAATTTACAGTTGTACTTCTCCGAAACAAAACGAAATATTATAGAGACCACTCATATAGTCATTTGAGCTACAAAATAAATCTAGAACTACGAAGTTGACCAAAAATTTTGAACTCTATATCAAGCAAGAGTATGAAACTTTGTACAAATTCTATGAATGTTTTTCAAACATTATCAACAACTCGTATAAATTGGGTGGACCTATTAGGAAAGAGAACTATATTGATAAAACCCTTAGTAGCTTACCTTATCATTTTTAAGCCAAAGTTACCTTGCTTAAATACATGTAAAAGCCTTGTGAACTTACTGTTAAATGAATCACTTACGAAAGTATTCGAACTGCATCACTTGTATCCAATATGTCAACCATCCACTTTCGAGGATGGAAAGAGCTTGGCTTTATAGACATCAAGGATAGTGGTCTTAGCGAAGATGTTTTTGACACAATTCTTAGAAATGACGACTCTAATCCCATGAAGAGAAAATGGATTTACTTTCCCAGAGATTTACTATATTTCTTAGATAGAATTAACACTTTTTTAGGGGTTTGAGAAATAAAAATCCGAGCTCTAAAATGATTATTTCAATGAATTTTCAGTTGTACTTCTTCCAAAAAAAACGAAATATTATAGAGACCACTCATATAGTCATTTGAGGAACAAAATAAATCTAGACCTACGAAGTTGACCACAAATTTTGAACTCTATATCAAACAAGAGGATGAAACTTTGAACAAATTCTATAAATGTTTTTCAAACATTATCAACAACTCATATAATTTGGGTGGACCTATTAGGAAAGAGAAGTATATTGAGAAAATCCTTGCTAGCTTACCTTATCATTTACAAGCCAAAGTTACCTTGCTTAAAACATGTAAAAGCCTTGTGAACTTACTGTTAAATGAATCACTTGGGCAAGTATTCGAACTGCATCACTTGTATCCAATATGTCAGCCATCCACTTTCTAGGATGGAAAGAGCTTGGCTTTATAGACATCAAGAATAGTGGTCTTAGCGAAGGTGTTTTTGACACAATTCTTAGAAATGATGACTCTAATACCAATGAAGAGAAAATGGGTCTACTTTCCCAGAGATTTACTAAATTTCTTAGATAGAATTATCCCTTTTTTACGGGTTTTAGAAAAACATTATCCGAGCTCTAAAATGATTATTTCAATGAATTTATAGTTGTACTTCTCCCAAACAAAACGAAATATTATAGAGACCAGTCATATAGGCATTTGAGCTACAAAATAAATCTAGAACTACAAAGTTGACCAAACATTTTAAACTCTATATCAAGGAAGATGATGAAACTTTGAACAAATTCTATGCATGTTTTTCAAACATTATCAACAACTCGTATAATTTGGGTGGACCTATTAGGAAAGAGAAGTAGATTGAGAAAATCCTTGCTAGCTTACCTTATCATTTTCAAGCCAAAGTGACCTTGCTTAAATACATGTAAAAGCCTTGTGAACTTGCTGTAAAATTAATCACTTGGCAATTATTCGAACTGCATCACTTGTATCCAATATGTCAGCCATCCACTTTCGAGGATGGAAAGAGCTTGGCTTTAAAGACATCAAGGATAGTGGTCTTAGCGAAGATGTTTTTGACACAATTCTTAGAAATGATGACTCTAATCCCATGAAGAGAAAATGGATCTACTTTCCCAGAGATTTACTAAATTTCTTAGATAGAATTAACACTTTTTTAGGGGTTTGAGAAATAAAAATCCGAGCTCTAAAATGATTATTTCAATGAATTTTCAGTTGTACTTCTTCCAAACAAAACGAAATATTATAAAGACCACTCATATAGTCATTTGAGCTACAAAATAAATCTAGAACTACGAAGTTGACCAAAGATTTTGAATTCTATATCAAGGAAGAGGATGAAACTTTGAACAAATTCTATGAATGTTTTTCAAACATTATCAACAACTCGTATAATTTGGGTGGACCTATTAGGAAAGAGAAGTATATTGAGAAAATCCTTAGTAGCTTACCTAATCATTTTCAAGCCAAAGTGACCTTGCTTAAACACATGTAAAAGCCTTGTGAACTTACTGTTAAATGAATCACTTGGGAAAGTATTCGAACTGCGTCACTTGTATCCAATATATCAGCCATCCACTTTCTAGGATGGAAAGAGCTTGGCTTTATAGACAGCAAGAATAGTGGTCTTAGCGAAGGTGTTTTTGAGACAATTCTTAGAAATGATGACTCTAATACCAATGAAGAGAAAATGGATCTACTTTCCGAGAGATTTACTAAATTTCTTAGATAGAATTATCCCTTTTTTAGGGGTTTTAGAAAAACATAATCCGAGCTCTAAAATGATTATTTCAATGAATTTATAGTTGTACTTCTCCCAAACAAAACGAAATATTATAGAGACCAGTCATATAGTCATTTGAGCTACAAAATAAATCTAGAACTACGAAGTTGACCACACATTTTAAACTCTATATCAAGCAAGATGATGAAACTTTGAACAAATTCTATGAATGTTTTTCAAACATTATCAACAACTCGTATAATTTGGGTGGACCTATTAGGAAAGAGAAGTATATTGAGAAAATCCTTAGTAGCTTACCTTATCATTTTCAAGCCAAAGTGACCATGCTTAAATACATGTAAAAGCCTTGTGAACTTACTGTTAAATGAATCACTTGGGAAAGTATTCGAACTGCATCACTTGTATCCAATATGTCAGTCATCCACTTTCTAGGATGGAAAGAGCTTGGCTTTATAGACATCAAGAATAGTGGTCTTAGCGAAGGTGTGTTTGACACAATTCTTAGAAATGATGACTCTAATACCAATGAAGAGAAAATGGATCTACTTTCCCAGAGATTTACTAAATTTCTTAGATAGAATTATCCCTTTTTTAGGGGTTTTAGAAAAACATAATCCGAGCCCTAAAATGATTATTTCAATGAATTTATAGTTGTAATTCTCCCAAACAAACCAAAATATTATAGAGACCAGTCATATAGGCATTTGAGCTACAAAATAAATCTAGAACTACGAAGTTGACCAAACATTTTAAACTCTATATCAAGCAAGATGATGAAACTTTGAACACATTCTATGCATGTTTTTCAAACATCATCAACAACTCGTATAATTTGGGTGGACCTATTAGGAAAGAGAATTAGATTGAGAAAATCCTTGCTAGCTTACCTTATCATTTTCAAGCCAAAGTGACTTGCTTAAATACATGTAAAAGCCTTGTGAACTTACTGTTAAATGAATCACTTGGGAAAGTATTCGAACTGCATCACTTGTATCCAATATGTCAACCATCCACTTTCTAGGATGGAAAGAGCTTGGCTTTATAGACATCAAGAATAGTGGTCTTAGAGAAGGTATTTTTCACACAATTCTTAGAAATGATGACTCTAATACCAATGAAGGGAAAAAGGATCTACTTTTCCAGAGATTTACTAAATTTCTTAGATAGAATTATCCCTTTTTTAGGGGTTTTAGAAAAACATAATCCGAGCTCAAAAATAATTATTTCAATGAATTTATAGTTGTACTTCTCCCAAACAAAACGAAATATTATAGAGACCAGTCATATAGGCATTTGAGCTACAAAATACATCTAGAACTACGAAGTTGACCAAACATTTTAAACTCTATATCAAGCAAAATGATGAAACTTTGAACAAATTCTATGCATGTTTTTCAAACATTATCAACTACTCGTATAATTTGGGTGGACCTATTAGGAAAGAGAAGTAGATTGAGAAAATCCTTGCTAGCTTACGTTATCATTTTCAAGCCAAAGTGACCTTGCTTAAATACATGTAAAAGCCTTGTGAACATGCTGTAAAATGAATCACTTGGCAATTATTCGAACTGCATCACTTGTATCCAATATGTCAACCATCCACTTTCTAGGATGGAAAGAGCTTGGCTTTATAGATATCAAGAATAGTGGTCTTAGCGAAGGTGTTTTTGACACAATTCTTAGAAATGATGACTCTAATACCAATGAAGAGAAAATGGATCTACTTTCCCAGAGATTTACTAAATTTCTTAGATAGAATTATCCCTTTTTTAGGTGTTTTAGAAAAACATAATCCGATCACTAAAAGGATTATTTTAAATGAATTTATAGTTGTAGTTCTCCCAAAGAAAACGAAATATTATAGAGACCAGTCATATAGGCATTTGAGCTACAAAATAAATCTAGAACTATGAAGTTGACCAAACATTTTAAACTCTATATCAAGCAAGATGATGAAACTTTGAACAAATTCTATGCATGTGTTTCAAACATTATCAACTACTCGTATAATTTGGGTGGACCTATTAGGAAAGAGAAGTATATTGAGAAAATCCTTAGTAGCTTACCTTATCATTTTCAAGCCAAAGTGACTTGCTTAAATACATGTAAAAGCCTTGTGAACTTACTGTTAAATGAATCACTTGGGAAAGTATTCGAACTGCATCACTTGTATCCAATATGTCAACCATCCACTTTCTAGGATGGAAAGAGCTTGGCTTTATAGACATCAAGAATAGTGGTCTTAGAGAAGGTATTTTTCACACAATTCTTAGAAATGATGACTCTAATACCAATGAAGGGAAAAAGGATCTACTTTTCCAGAGATTTACTAAATTTCTTAGATAGAATTATCCCTTTTTTAGGGGTTTTAGAAAAACATAATCCGAGCTCAAAAATAATTATTTCAATGAATTTATAGTTGTACTTCTCCCAAACAAAACGAAATATTATAGAGACCAGTCATATAGGCATTTGAGCTACAAAATACATCTAGAACTACGAAGTTGACCAAACATTTTAAACTCTATATCAAGCAAAATGATGAAACTTTGAACAAATTCTATGCATGTTTTTCAAACATTATCAACTACTCGTATAATTTGGGTGGACCTATTAGGAAAGAGAAGTAGATTGAGAAAATCCTTGCTAGCTTACGTTATCATTTTCAAGCCAAAGTGACCTTGCTTAAATACATGTAAAAGCCTTGTGAACATGCTGTAAAATGAATCACTTGGCAATTATTCGAACTGCATCACTTGTATCCAATATGTCAACCATCCACTTTCTAGGATGGAAAGAGCTTGGCTTTATAGATATCAAGAATAGTGGTCTTAGCGAAGGTGTTTTTGACACAATTCTTAGAAATGATGACTCTAATACCAATGAAGAGAAAATGGATCTACTTTCCCAGAGATTTACTAAATTTCTTAGATAGAATTATCCCTTTTTTAGGTGTTTTAGAAAAACATAATCCGATCACTAAAAGGATTATTTTAAATGAATTTATAGTTGTAGTTCTCCCAAAGAAAACGAAATATTATAGAGACCAGTCATATAGGCATTTGAGCTACAAAATAAATCTAGAACTATGAAGTTGACCAAACATTTTAAACTCTATATCAAGCAAGATGATGAAACTTTGAACAAATTCTATGCATGTTTTTCAAACATTATCAACTACTCGTATAATTTGGGTGGACCTATTAGGAAAGAGAAGTATATTGAGAAAATCCTTAGTAGCTTACCTTATCATTTGCAAGCCAAAGTGACCTTGCTTAAATACATGTAAAAGGCTTGTGAACTTACTGTTAAATGAATCACTTGGGAAACTATTCGAACTGCATCACTTGTATCCAATATGTCAGCCATCCACTTTCTAGGATGGAAAGAGCTTGGCTTTATAGACATCAAGAATAGTGGTCTTAGCGAAGGTGTGTTTGACACAATTCTTAGAAATGATGACTCTAATACCAATGAAGAGAAAATGGATCTACTTTCCCAGAGATTTACTAAATTTCTTAGATAGAATTATCCCTTTTTTAGGGGTTTTAGAAAAACATAATCCGAGCCCTAAAATGATTATTTCAATGAATTTATAGTTGTACTTCTCCCAAACAAACCAAATTATTATAGAGACCAGTCATATAGGCATTTGAGCTACAAAATAAATCTAGAACTACGAAGTTGACCAAACATTTTAAACTCTATATCAAGCAAGATGATGAAACTTTGAACAAATTCTATGCATGTTTTTCAAACATCATCAACAACTCGTATAATTTGGGTGGACCCATTAGGAAAGAGAATTAGATTGAGAAAATCCTTGCTAGCTTACCTTATCATTTTCAAGCCAAAGTGACTTGCTTAAATACATGTAAAAGCCTTGTGAACTTACTGTTAAATGAATCACTTGGGAAAGTATTCGAACTGCATCACTTGTATCCAATATGTCAACCATCCACTTTCTAGGATGGAAAGAGCTTGGCTTTATAGACATCAAGAATAGTGGTCTTAGAGAAGGTGTTTTTCACACAATTCTTAGAAATGATGACTCTAATACCAATGAAGGGAAAAAGGATCTACTTTTCCAGAGATTTACTAAATTTCTTGGATAGAATTATCCCTTTTTGAGGGCTTTTAGAAAAACATAATCCGAGCTCAAAAATAATTATTTCAATGAATTTATAGTTGTACTTCTCCCAAACAAAACGAAATATTATAGAGACCAGTCATATAGGCATTTGAGCTACAAAATACATCTAGAACTACGAAGTTGACCAAACATTTTAAACTCTATATCAAGCAAAATGATGAAACTTTGAACAAATTTTATGCATGTTTTTCAAACATTATCAACTACTCGTATAATTTGGGTGGACCTATTAGGAAAGAGAAGTAGATTGAGAAAATCCTTGCTAGCTTTCCTTATCATTTTCAAGCCAAAGTAACCTTGCTTAAATACATGTAAAAGCCTTGTGAACATGCTGTAAAATGAATCACTTGGCAATTATTCGAACTGCATCACTTGTATGAAATATGTCAGCCATCCACTTTCTAGGATGGAAAGATCTTGGCTTTATAGACATCAAGAATAGTGGTCTTAGCGAAGGTGTTTTTGACACAATTCTTAGAAATGATGACTCTAATACCAATGAAGAGAAAATGGATCTACTTTCCCAGAGATTTACTAAATTTCTTAGATAGAATTATCCCTTTTTTAGGGGTTTAAGAAAAACATAATCCGATATCTAAAAGGATTATTTTAAATGAATTTATAGTTGTAGTTCTCCCAAAGAAAACGAAATATTATAGAGACCAGTCATATAGGCATTTGAGCTACAAAATAAATCTAGAACTATGAAGTTGACCAAACATTTTAAACTCTATATCAAGCAAGATGATGAAACTTTGAACAAATTCTATGCATGTTTTTCAAACATTATCAACTACTCGTATAATTTGGGTGGACCTATTAGGAAAGAGAAGTAGATTGAGAAAATCCTTGCTAGCTTACCTTATCATTTTCAAGCCAAAGTGACCTTGCTTAAATACATGTAAAAGCCTTGTGAACATGCTGTAAAATGAATCACTTGGCAATTATTCGAACTGCATCACTTGTATCCAATATGTTAGCCAGCCACTTTCGAGGATGGAAAGAGCTTGGCTTTATAGACATCAAGAATAGTTGTCTAAGCGAAGATGTGTTTGACACAATTGTTGGAAATGATGACTCTAATACCAATGAAGAGAAAATGGATATACTTTCCCAGAGATTTACTAAATTTCTTAGATAGAATTAACCATTTTTTAGGGGTTTTAGAAAAAAACAATCCACGCTCTAAAATGATTATTTCAATGAATTTACATTTGTACTTCTCCGAAACAAAACGAAATATTATAGAGACCACTCATATAGTCATTTGAGCTACAAAATAAATCTAGACCTACGAAGTTGACCACAAATTTTGAACTCTATATCAAGCAAGATGATGAAACTCTGAACAAATTCTATGCATGTTTTTCAAACATTATCAACAACTCGTATAATTTGGGTGGACCTATTAGGAAAGAGAAGTATATTGAGAAAATCCTTAGTAGCTTACCTTATCATTTTCAAGCCAAAGTGACCTTGCTTAAATACATGCAAAAGCCTTGGGAACTTACTGTTAAATGAATCACTTGGGAAAGTATTGGAACTGCATCACTTGTATCCAATATGTCAACCATCCACTTTCTAGGATGGAAAGAGCTTGGCTTTATAGACATCAAGAATAGTGGTCTTAGCGAAGGTGTTTTTGACACAATTCTTAGAAATGATGACTCTAATACCAATGAAGAGAAAATGGATCTACTTTCCCAGAGATTTACTAAATTTCTTAGATAGAATTATCCCTTTTTTAGGGGTTTTAGAAAAAAATAATCCGAGCCCTAAAATGATTATTTCAATGAATTTATAGTTGTACTTCTCCCAAACAAACCAAAATATTATAGAGACCAGTCATATAGGCATTTGAGCTACAAAATAAATCTAGAACTACGAAGTTGACCAAACATTTTAAACTCTATATCAAGCAAGATGATGAAACTTTGAATAAATTCTATGCATGTTTTTCAAACATCATCAACAACTCGTATAATTTGGGTGGACCTAGTAGGAAAGAGAATTAGATTGAGAAAATCCTTGCTAGCTTACCTTATCATTTTCAAGCCAAAGTGACTTGCTTAAATACATGTAAAAGCCTTGTGAACTTACTGTTAAATGAATCACTTGGGAAAGTATTCGAACTGCATCACTTGTATCCAATATGTCAACCATCCACTTTCTAGGATGGAAAGAGCTTGGCTTTATAGACATCAAGAATAGTGGTCTTAGAGAAAGTGTTTTTCACACAATTCTTAGAAATGATGACTCTAATACCAATGAAGGGAAAAAGGATCTACTTTTCCAGAGATTTACTAAATTTCTTGGATAGAATTATCCCTTTTTGAGGGCTTTTAGAAAAACATAATCCGAGCTCAAAAATAATTATTTCAATGAATTTATAGTTGTACTTCTCCCAAACAAAACGAAATATTATAGAGACCAGTCATATAGGCATTTGAGCTACAAAATACATCTAGAACTACGAAGTTGACCAAACATTTTAAACTCTATATCAAGCAAAATGATGAAACTTTGAACAAATTTTATGCATGTTTTTCAAACATTATCAACTACTCGTATAATTTGGGTGGACCTATTAGGAAAGAGAAGTAGATTGAGAAAATCCTTGCTAGCTTTCCTTATCATTTTCAAGCCAAAGTAACCTTGCTTAAATACATGTAAAAGCCTTGTGAACATGCTGTAAAATGAATCACTTGGCAATTATTCGAACTGCATCACTTGTATGAAATATGTCAGCCATCGACTTTCTAGGATGGAAAGATCTTGGCTTTATAGACATCAAGAATAGTGGTCTTAGCGAAGGTGTTTTTGACACAATTCTTAGAAATGATGACTCTAATACCAATGAAGAGAAAATGGATCTACTTTCCCAGAGATTTACTAAATTTCTTAGATAGAATTATCCCTTTTTTAGGGGTTTAAGAAAAACATAATCCGATATCTAAAAGGATTATTTTAAATGAATTTATAGTTGTAGTTCTCCCAAAGAAAACGAAATATTATAGAGACCAGTCATATAGGCATTTGAGCTACAAAATAAATCTAGAACTATGAAGTTGACCAAACATTTTAAACTCTATATCAAGCAAGATGATGAAACTTTGAACAAATTCTATGCATGTTTTTCAAACATTATCAACTACTCGTATAATTTGGGTGGACCTATTAGGAAAGAGAAGTAGATTGAGAAAATCCTTGCTAGCTTACCTTATCATTTTCAAGCCAAAGTGACCTTGCTTAAATACATGTAAAAGCCTTGTGAACATGCTGTAAAATGAATCACTTGGCAATTATTCGAACTGCATCACTTGTATCCAATATGTTAGCCAGCCACTTTCGAGGATGGAAAGAGCTTGGCTTTATAGACATCAAGAATAGTTGTCTAAGCGAAGATGTGTTTGACACAATTGTTGGAAATGATGACTCTAATACCAATGAAGAGAAAATGGATATACTTTCCCAGAGATTTACTAAATTTCTTAGATAGAATTAACCATTTTTTAGGGGTTTTAGAAAAAAACAATCCACGCTCTAAAATGATTATTTCAATGAATTTACATTTGTACTTCTCCGAAACAAAACGAAATATTATAGAGACCACTCATATAGTCATTTGAGCTACAAAATAAATCTAGACCTACGAAGTTGACCACAAATTTTGAACTCTATATCAAGCAAGATGATGAAACTCTGAACAAATTCTATGCATGTTTTTCAAACATTATCAACAACTCGTATAATTTGGGTGGACCTATTAGGAAAGAGAAGTATATTGAGAAAATCCTTAGTAGCTTACCTTATCATTTTCAAGCCAAAGTGACCTTGCTTAAATACATGCAAAAGCCTTGGGAACTTACTGTTAAATGAATCACTTGGGAAAGTATTGGAACTGCATCACTTGTATCCAATATGTCAACCATCCACTTTCTAGGATGGAAAGAGCTTGGCTTTATAGACATCAAGAATAGTGGTCTTAGCGAAGGTGTTTTTGACACAATTCTTAGAAATGATGACTCTAATACCAATGAAGAGAAAATGGATCTACTTTCCCAGAGATTTACTAAATTTCTTAGATAGAATTATCCCTTTTTTAGGGGTTTTAGAAAAACATAATCCGAGCCCTAAAATGATTATTTCAATGAATTTATAGTTGTACTTCTCCCAAACAAACCAAAATATTATAGAGACCAGTCATATAGGCATTTGAGCTACAAAATAAATCTAGAACTACGAAGTTGACCAAACATTTTAAACTCTATATCAAGCAAGATGATGAAACTTTGAATAAATTCTATGCATGTTTTTCAAACATCATCAACAACTCGTATAATTTGGGTGGACCTAGTAGGAAAGAGAATTAGATTGAGAAAATCCTTGCTAGCTTACCTTATCATTTTCAAGCCAAAGTGACTTGCTTAAATACATGTAAAAGCCTTGTGAACTTACTGTTAAATGAATCACTTGGGAAAGTATTCGAACTGCATCACTTGTATCCAATATGTCAACCATCCACTTTCTAGGATGGAAAGAGCTTGGCTTTATAGACATCAAGAATAGTGGTCTTAGAGAAAGTGTTTTTCACACAATTCTTAGAAATGATGACTCTAATACCAATGAAGGGAAAAAGGATCTACTTTTCCAGAGATTTACTAAATTTCTTGGATAGAATTATCCCTTTTTTAGGGGTTTTAGAAAAACATAATCCGAGCTCAAAAATCATTATTTCAATGAATTTATAGTTGTACTTCTCCCAAACAAAACGAAATATTATAGAGACCAGTCATATAGGCATTTGAGCTACAAAATACATCTAGAACTACGAAGTTGACCAAACATTTTAAACTCTATATCAAGCAAAATGATGAAACTTTGAACAAATTCTATGCATGTTTTTCAAACATTATCAACTACTCGTATAATTTGGGTGGACCTATTAGGAAAGAGAATTAGATTGAGAAAATCCTTGCTAGCTTACCTTATCATTTTCAAGCCAAAGTAACCTTGCTTAAATACATGTAAAAGCCTTGTGAACATGCTGTAAAATGAATCACTTGGCAATTATTCGAACTGCATCACTTGTATCCAATATGTCAGCCATCCACTTTCTAGGATGGAAAGAGCTTGGCTTTATAGACATCAAGAATAGTGGTCTTAGCGAAGGTGTTTTTGACACAATTCTTAGAAATGATGACTCTAATACCAATGAAGAGAAAATGGATATACTTTCCCAGAGATTTACAAAATTTCATAGATAAAATTAACCCTTTTTAGGGGTTTTAGAAAAAAATAATCCAAGCTCTAAATTGATTATTTCAATGAATTTACAGTTGTACTTCTGCGAAACAAAACGAAATATTATAGAGACCACTCAAATAGTCATTTGAGCTACAAAATAAATCTAGAACTATGAAGTTGACCAAACATTTTAAACTCTATATCAAGCAAGATGATGAAACTTTGAACAAATTCTATGCATGTTTTTCAAACATTATCAACTACTCGTATAATTTGGATGGACCTATTAGGAAAGAGAAGTAGATTGAGAAAATCCTTGCTAGCTTACCTTATCATTTTCAAGCCAAAGTGACATTGCTTAAATACATGTAAAAGCCTTGTGAACATGCTGTAAAATGAATCACTTGGCAATTATTCGAACTGCATCACTTGTATCCAATATGTTAGCCAGCCACTTTCGAGGATGGAAAGAGCTTGGCTTTATAGACATCAAGAATAGTTGTCTAAGCGAAGATGTGTTTGACACAATTGTTAGAAATGATGACTCTAATACCAATGAAGAGAAAATGGATATACTTTCCCAGAGATTTACTAAATTTCTTAGATAGAATTAACCATTTTTTAGGGGTTTTAGAAAAAAACAATCAACGCTCTAAAATGATTATTTCAATGAATTTACATTTGTACTTCTCCGAAACAAAACGAAATATTATAGAGACCACTCATATAGTCATTTGAGCTACAAAATAAATCTAGACCTACGAAGTTGACCACAAATTTTGAACTCTATATCAAGCAAGATGATGAAACTTTGAACAAATTCTATGCATGTTTTTCAAACATTATCAACAACTCGTATAATTTGGGTGGACCTATTAGGAAAGAGAAGTATATTGAGAAAATCCTTAGTAGCTTACCTTATCATTTTCAAGCCAAAGTGACCTTGCTTAAATACATGCAAAAGCCTTGTGAACTTACTGTTAAATGAATCACTTGGGAAAGTATTGGAACTGCATCACTTGTATCCAATATGTCAACCATCCACTTTCTAGGATGGAAAGAGCTTGGCTTTATAGACATCAAGAATAGTGGTCTTAGCGAAGGTGTTTTTGACACAATTCTTAGAAATGATGACTCTAATACCAATGAAGAGAAAATGGATCTACTTTCCCAGAGATTTACTAAATTTCTTAGATAGAATTATCCCTTTTTTAGGGGTTTTAGAAAAACATAATCCGAGCCCTAAAATGATTATTTCAATGAATTTATAGTTGTACTTCTCCCAAACAAACCAAAATATTATAGAGACCAGTCATATAGGCATTTGAGCTACAAAATAAATCTAGAACTACGAAGTTGACCAAACATTTTAAACTCTATATCAAGCAAGATGATGAAACTTTGAACAAATTCTATGCATGTTTTTCAAACATTATCAACTACTCGTATAATTTGGGTGGACCTATTAGGAAAGAGAAGTAGATTGAGAAAATCCTTGCTAGCTTACCTTATCATTTTCAAGCCAAAGTGACATTGCTTAAATACATGTAAAAGCCTTGTGAACATGCTGTAAAATGAATCACTTGGCAATTATTCGAACTGCATCACTTGTATCCAATATGTTAGCCAGCCACTTTCGAGGATGGAAAGAGCTTGGCTTTATAGACATCAAGAATAGTTGTCTAAGCGAAGATGTGTTTGACACAATTGTTAGAAATGATGACTCTAATACCAATGAAGAGAAAATGGATATACTTTCCCAGAGATTTACTAAATTTCTTAGATAGAATTAACCATTTTTTTGGGGTTTTAGAAAAAAACAATCAACGCTCTAAAATGATTATTTCAATGAATTTACATTTGTACTTCTCCGAAACAAAACGAAATATTATAGAGACCACTCATATAGTCATTTGAGCTACAAAATAAATCTAGACCTACGAAGTTGACCACAAATTTTGAACTCTATATCAAGCAAGATGATGAAACTTTGAACAAATTCTATGCATGTTTTTCAAACATTATCAACAACTCGTATAATTTGGGTGGACCTATTAGGAAAGAGAAGTATATTGAGAAAATCCTTAGTAGCTTACCTTATCATTTTCAAGCCAAAGTGACCTTGCTTAAATACATGCAAAAGCCTTGTGAACTTACTGTTAAATGAATCACTTGGGAAAGTATTGGAACTGCATCACTTGTATCCAATATGTCAACCATCCACTTTCTAGGATGGAAAGAGCTTGGCTTTATAGACATCAAGAATAGTGGTCTTAGCGAAGGTGTTTTTGACACAATTCTTAGAAATGATGACTCTAATACCAATGAAGAGAAAATGGATCTACTTTCCCAGAGATTTACTAAATTTCTTAGATAGAATTATCCCTTTTTTAGGGGTTTTAGAAAAACATAATCCGAGCCCTAAAATGATTATTTCAATGAATTTATAGTTGTACTTCTCCCAAACAAACCAAAATATTATAGAGACCAGTCATATAGGCATTTGAGCTACAAAATAAATCTAGAACTACGAAGTTGACCAAACATTTTAAACTCTATATCAAGCAAGATGATGAAACTTTGAACAAATTCTATGCATGTTTTTCAAACATTATCAACTACTCGTATAATTTGGGTGGACCTATTAGGAAAGAGAAGTAGATTGAGAAAATCCTTGCTAGCTTACCTTATCATTTTCAAGCCAAAGTGACATTGCTTAAATACATGTAAAAGCCTTGTGAACATGCTGTAAAATGAATCACTTGGCAATTATTCGAACGGCATCACTTGTATCCAATATGTTAGCCAGCCACTTTCGAGGATGGAAAGAGCTTGGCTTTATAGACATCAAGAATAGTTGTCTAAGCGAAGATGTGTTTGACACAATTGTTAGAAATGATGACTCTAATACCAATGAAGAGAAAATGGATATACTTTCCCAGAGATTTACTAAATTTCTTAGATAGAATTAACCATTTTTTAGGGGTTTTAGAAAAAAACAATCAACGCTCTAAAATGATTATTTCAATGAATTTACATTTGTACTTCTCCGAAACAAAACGAAATATTATAGAGACCACTCATATAGTCATTTGAGCTACAAAATAAATCTAGACCTACGAAGTTGACCACAAATTTTGAACTCTATATCAAGCAAGATGATGAAATTTGAACAAATTCTATGCATGTTTTTCAAACATTATCAACAACTCGTATAATTTGGGTGGACCTATTAGGAAAGAGAAGTATATTGAGAAAATCCTTAGTAGCTTACCTTATCATTTTCAAGCCAAAGTGACCTTGCTTAAATACATGCAAAAGCCTTGTGAACTTACTGTTAAATGAATCACTTGGGAAAGTATTGGAACTGCATCACTTGTATCCAATATGTCAACCATCCACTTTCTAGGATGGAAAGAGCTTGGCTTTATAGACATCAAGAATAGTGGTCTTAGCGAAGGTGTTTTTGACACAATTCTTTGAAATGATGACTCTAATACCAATGAAGAGAAAATGGATCTACTTTCCCAGAGATTTACTAAATTTCTTAGATAGAATTATCCCTTTTTTAGGGGTTTAAGAAAAACATAATCCGATATCTAAAAGGATTATTTTAAATGAATTTATAGTTGTAGTTCTCCCAAAGAAAACGAAATATTATAGAGACCAGTCATATAGGCATTTGAGCTACAAAAAAAATCTAGAACTATGAAGTTGACCAAACATTTTAAACTCTATATCAAGCAAGATGATGAAACTTTGAACAAATTCTATGCATGTTTTTCAAACATTATCAACTACTCGTATAATTTGGGTGGACCTATTAGGAAAGAGAATAGATTGAGAAAATCCTTGCTAGCTTACCTTATCATTTTCAAGCCAAAGTGACCTTGCTTAAATACATGTAAAAGCCTTGTGAACATGCTGTAAAATGAATCACTTGGCAATTATTCGAACTGCATCACTTGTATCCAATATGTTAGCCAGCCACTTTCGAGGATGGAAAGAGCTTGGCTTTATAGACATCAAGAATAGTTGTCTAAGCGAAGATGTGTTTGACACAATTGTTGGAAATGATGACTCTAATACCAATGAAGAGAAAATGGATATACTTTCCCAGAGATTTACTAAATTTCTTAGATAGAATTATCCCTTTTTTAGGGGTTTTAGAAAAAGATAATCCGAGCCCTAAAATGATTATTTCAATGAATTTATAGTTGTACTTCTCCCAAACAAACCAAAATATTATAGAGACCAGTCATATAGGCATTTGAGCTACAAAATAAATCTAGAACTACGAAGTTGACCAAACATTTTAAACTCTATATCAAGCAAGATGATGAAACTTTGAACAAATTCTATGCATGTTTTTCAAACATCATCAACAACTCGTATAATTTGGGTGGACCTAGTAGGAGAGAGAATTAGATTGAGAAAATCCTTGCTAGCTTACCTTATCATTTTCAAGCCAAAGTGACTTGCTTAAATACATGTAAAAGCCTTGTGAACTTACTGTTAAATGAATCACTTGGGAAAGTATTCGAACTGCATCACTTGTATCCAATATGTCAACCATCCACTTTCTAGGATGGAAAGAGCTTGGCTTTATAGACATCAAGAATAGTGGTCTTAGAGAAAGTGTTTTTCACACAATTCTTAGAAATGATGACTCTAATACCAATGAAGGGAAAAAGGATCTACTTTTCCAGAGATTTACTAAATTTCTTGGATAGAATTATCCCTTTTTTAGGGGTTTTAGAAAAACATAATCCGAGCTCAAAAATCATTATTTCAATGAATTTATAGTTGTACTTCTCCCAAACAAAACGAAATATTATAGAGACCAGTCATATAGGCATTTGAGCTACAAAATACATCTAGAACTACGAAGTTGACCAAACATTTTAAACTCTATATCAAGCAAAATGATGAAACTTTGAACAAATTCTATGCATGTTTTTCAACCATTATCAACTACTCGTATAATTTGGGTGGACCTATTAGGAAAGAGAATTAGATTGAGAAAATCCTTGCTAGCTTACCTTATCATTTTCAAGCCAAAGTAACCTTGCTTAAATACATGTAAAAGCCTTGTGAACATGCTGTAAAATGAATCACTTGGCAATTATTCGAACTGCATCACTTGTATCCAATATGTCAGCCATCCACTTTCTAGGATGGAAAGAGCTTGGCTTTATAGACATCAAGAATAGTGGTCTTAGCGAAGGTGTTTTTGACACAATTCTTAGAAATGATGACTCTAATACCAATGAAGAGAAAATGGATATACTTTCCCAGAGATTTACAAAATTTCATAGATAAAATTAACCCTTTTTAGGGGTTTTAGAAAAAAATAATCCAAGCTCTAAATTGATTATTTCAATGAATTTACAGTTGTACTTCTGCGAAACAAAACGAAATATTATAGAGACCACTCAAATAGTCATTTGAGCTAAAAAATAAATCTAGAACTACGAAGTTGACCAAACATTTTAAACTCTATATCAAGCAAGATGATGAAACTTTGAACAAATTCTATGCATGTTTTTCAAACATTATCAACTACTCGTATAATTTGGGTGGACCTATTAGGAAAGAGAAGTAGATTGAGAAAATCCTTGCTAGCTTACCTTATCATTTTCAAGCCAAAGTGACATTGCTTAAATACATGTAAAAGCCTTGTGAACATGCTGTAAAATGAATCACTTGGCAATTATTCGAACTGCATCACTTGTATCCAATATGTTAGCCAGCCACTTTCGAGGATGGAAAGAGCTTGGCTTTATAGACATCAAGAATAGTTGTCTAAGCGAAGATGTGTTTGACACAATTGTTAGAAATGATGACTCTAATACCAATGAAGAGAAAATGGATATACTTTCCCAGAGATTTACTAAATTTCTTAGATAGAATTAACCATTTTTTAGGGGTTTTAGAAAAAAACAATCAACGCTCTAAAATGATTATTTCAATGAATTTACATTTGTACTTCTCCGAAACAAAACGAAATATTATAGAGACCACTCATATAGTCATTTGAGCTACAAAATAAATCTAGACCTACGAAGTTGACCACAAATTTTGAACTCTATATCAAGCAAGATGATGAAACTTTGAACAAATTCTATGCATGTTTTTCAAACATTATCAACAACTCGTATAATTTGGGTGGACCTATTAGGAAAGAGAAGTATATTGAGAAAATCCTTAGTAGCTTACCTTATCATTTTCAAGCCAAAGTGACCTTGCTTAAATACATGCAAAAGCCTTGTGAACTTACTGTTAAATGAATCACTTGGGAAAGTATTGGAACTGCATCACTTGTATCCAATATGTCAACCATCCACTTTCTAGGATGGAAAGAGCTTGGCTTTATAGACATCAAGAATAGTGGTCTTAGCGAAGGTGTTTTTGACACAATTCTTAGAAATGATGACTCTAATACCAATGAAGAGAAAATGGATCTACTTTCCCAGAGATTTACTAAATTTCTTAGATAGAATTATCCCTTTTTTAGGGGTTTTAGAAAAACATAATCCGAGCCCTAAAATGATTATTTCAATGAATTTATAGTTGTACTTCTCCCAAACAAACCAAAATATTATAGAGACCAGTCATATAGGCATTTGAGCTACAAAATAAATCTAGAACTACGAAGTTGACCAAACATTTTAAACTCTATATCAAGCAAGATGATGAAACTTTGAACAAATTCTATGCATGTTTTTCAAACATTATCAACTACTCGTATAATTTGGGTGGACCTATTAGGAAAGAGAAGTAGATTGAGAAAATCCTTGCTAGCTTACCTTATCATTTTCAAGCCAAAGTGACATTGCTTAAATACATGTAAAAGCCTTGTGAACATGCTGTAAAATGAATCACTTGGCAATTATTCGAACTGCATCACTTGTATCCAATATGTTAGCCAGCCACTTTCGAGGATGGAAAGAGCTTGGCTTTATAGACATCAAGAATAGTTGTCTAAGCGAAGATGTGTTTGACACAATTGTTAGAAATGATGACTCTAATACCAATGAAGAGAAAATGGATATACTTTCCCAGAGATTTACTAAATTTCTTAGATAGAATTAACCATTTTTTTGGGGTTTTAGAAAAAAACAATCAACGCTCTAAAATGATTATTTCAATGAATTTACATTTGTACTTCTCCGAAACAAAACGAAATATTATAGAGACCACTCATATAGTCATTTGAGCTACAAAATAAATCTAGACCTACGAAGTTGACCACAAATTTTGAACTCTATATCAAGCAAGATGATGAAACTTTGAACAAATTCTATGCATGTTTTTCAAACATTATCAACAACTCGTATAATTTGGGTGGACCTATTAGGAAAGAGAAGTATATTGAGAAAATCCTTAGTAGCTTACCTTATCATTTTCAAGCCAAAGTGACCTTGCTTAAATACATGCAAAAGCCTTGTGAACTTACTGTTAAATGAATCACTTGGGAAAGTATTGGAACTGCATCACTTGTATCCAATATGTCAACCATCCACTTTCTAGGATGGAAAGAGCTTGGCTTTATAGACATCAAGAATAGTGGTCTTAGCGAAGGTGTTTTTGACACAATTCTTAGAAATGATGACTCTAATACCAATGAAGAGAAAATGGATCTACTTTCCCAGAGATTTACTAAATTTCTTAGATAGAATTATCCCTTTTTTAGGGGTTTTAGAAAAACATAATCCGAGCCCTAAAATGATTATTTCAATGAATTTATAGTTGTACTTCTCCCAAACAAACCAAAATATTATAGAGACCAGTCATATAGGCATTTGAGCTACAAAATAAATCTAGAACTACGAAGTTGACCAAACATTTTAAACTCTATATCAAGCAAGATGATGAAACTTTGAACAAATTCTATGCATGTTTTTCAAACATTATCAACTACTCGTATAATTTGGGTGGACCTATTAGGAAAGAGAAGTAGATTGAGAAAATCCTTGCTAGCTTACCTTATCATTTTCAAGCCAAAGTGACATTGCTTAAATACATGTAAAAGCCTTGTGAACATGCTGTAAAATGAATCACTTGGCAATTATTCGAACGGCATCACTTGTATCCAATATGTTAGCCAGCCACTTTCGAGGATGGAAAGAGCTTGGCTTTATAGACATCAAGAATAGTTGTCTAAGCGAAGATGTGTTTGACACAATTGTTAGAAATGATGACTCTAATACCAATGAAGAGAAAATGGATATACTTTCCCAGAGATTTACTAAATTTCTTAGATAGAATTAACCATTTTTTAGGGGTTTTAGAAAAAAACAATCAACGCTCTAAAATGATTATTTCAATGAATTTACATTTGTACTTCTCCGAAACAAAACGAAATATTATAGAGACCACTCATATAGTCATTTGAGCTACAAAATAAATCTAGACCTACGAAGTTGACCACAAATTTTGAACTCTATATCAAGCAAGATGATGAAATTTGAACAAATTCTATGCATGTTTTTCAAACATTATCAACAACTCGTATAATTTGGGTGGACCTATTAGGAAAGAGAAGTATATTGAGAAAATCCTTAGTAGCTTACCTTATCATTTTCAAGCCAAAGTGACCTTGCTTAAATACATGCAAAAGCCTTGTGAACTTACTGTTAAATGAATCACTTGGGAAAGTATTGGAACTGCATCACTTGTATCCAATATGTCAACCATCCACTTTCTAGGATGGAAAGAGCTTGGCTTTATAGACATCAAGAATAGTGGTCTTAGCGAAGGTGTTTTTGACACAATTCTTTGAAATGATGACTCTAATACCAATGAAGAGAAAATGGATCTACTTTCCCAGAGATTTACTAAATTTCTTAGATAGAATTATCCCTTTTTTAGGGGTTTAAGAAAAACATAATCCGATATCTAAAAGGATTATTTTAAATGAATTTATAGTTGTAGTTCTCCCAAAGAAAACGAAATATTATAGAGACCAGTCATATAGGCATTTGAGCTACAAAAAAAATCTAGAACTATGAAGTTGACCAAACATTTTAAACTCTATATCAAGCAAGATGATGAAACTTTGAACAAATTCTATGCATGTTTTTCAAACATTATCAACTACTCGTATAATTTGGGTGGACCTATTAGGAAAGAGAATAGATTGAGAAAATCCTTGCTAGCTTACCTTATCATTTTCAAGCCAAAGTGACCTTGCTTAAATACATGTAAAAGCCTTGTGAACATGCTGTAAAATGAATCACTTGGCAATTATTCGAACTGCATCACTTGTATCCAATATGTTAGCCAGCCACTTTCGAGGATGGAAAGAGCTTGGCTTTATAGACATCAAGAATAGTTGTCTAAGCGAAGATGTGTTTGACACAATTGTTGGAAATGATGACTCTAATACCAATGAAGAGAAAATGGATATACTTTCCCAGAGATTTACTAAATTTCTTAGATAGAATTATCCCTTTTTTAGGGGTTTTAGAAAAAGATAATCCGAGCCCTAAAATGATTATTTCAATGAATTTATAGTTGTACTTCTCCCAAACAAACCAAAATATTATAGAGACCAGTCATATAGGCATTTGAGCTACAAAATAAATCTAGAACTACGAAGTTGACCAAACATTTTAAACTCTATATCAAGCAAGATGATGAAACTTTGAACAAATTCTATGCATGTTTTTCAAACATCATCAACAACTCGTATAATTTGGGTGGACCTAGTAGGAGAGAGAATTAGATTGAGAAAATCCTTGCTAGCTTACCTTATCATTTTCAAGCCAAAGTGACTTGCTTAAATACATGTAAAAGCCTTGTGAACTTACTGTTAAATGAATCACTTGGGAAAGTATTCGAACTGCATCACTTGTATCCAATATGTCAACCATCCACTTTCTAGGATGGAAAGAGCTTGGCTTTATAGACATCAAGAATAGTGGTCTTAGAGAAAGTGTTTTTCACACAATTCTTAGAAATGATGACTCTAATACCAATGAAGGGAAAAAGGATCTACTTTTCCAGAGATTTACTAAATTTCTTGGATAGAATTATCCCTTTTTTAGGGGTTTTAGAAAAACATAATCCGAGCTCAAAAATCATTATTTCAATGAATTTATAGTTGTACTTCTCCCAAACAAAACGAAATATTATAGAGACCAGTCATATAGGCATTTGAGCTACAAAATACATCTAGAACTACGAAGTTGACCAAACATTTTAAACTCTATATCAAGCAAAATGATGAAACTTTGAACAAATTCTATGCATGTTTTTCAACCATTATCAACTACTCGTATAATTTGGGTGGACCTATTAGGAAAGAGAATTAGATTGAGAAAATCCTTGCTAGCTTACCTTATCATTTTCAAGCCAAAGTAACCTTGCTTAAATACATGTAAAAGCCTTGTGAACATGCTGTAAAATGAATCACTTGGCAATTATTCGAACTGCATCACTTGTATCCAATATGTCAGCCATCCACTTTCTAGGATGGAAAGAGCTTGGCTTTATAGACATCAAGAATAGTGGTCTTAGCGAAGGTGTTTTTGACACAATTCTTAGAAATGATGACTCTAATACCAATGAAGAGAAAATGGATATACTTTCCCAGAGATTTACAAAATTTCATAGATAAAATTAACCCTTTTTAGGGGTTTTAGAAAAAAATAATCCAAGCTCTAAATTGATTATTTCAATGAATTTACAGTTGTACTTCTGCGAAACAAAACGAAATATTATAGAGACCACTCAAATAGTCATTTGAGCTAAAAAATAAATCTAGAACTATGAAGTTGACCAAACATTTTAAACTCTATATCAAGCAAGATGATGAAACTTTGAACAAATTCTATGCATGTTTTTCAAACATTATCAACTACTCGTATAATTTGGGTGGACCTATTAGGAAAGAGAAGTAGATTGAGAAAATCCTTGCTAGCTTACCTTATCATTTTCAAGCCAAAGTGACATTGCTTAAATACATGTAAAAGCCTTGTGAACATGCTGTAAAATGAATCACTTGGCAATTATTCGAACTGCATCACTTGTATCCAATATGTTAGCCAGCCACTTTCGAGGATGGAAAGAGCTTGGCTTTATAGACATCAAGAATAGTTGTCTTAGCGAAGATGTGTTTGACACAATTGTTAGAAATGATGACTCTAATACCAAAGAAGAGAAAATGGATATACTTTCCCAGAGATTTACTAAATTTCTTAGATAAAATTAACCCTTTTTTAGGGGTTTTAGAAAAAAATAATCCAAGCTCTAAAATGATTATTTCAATGAATTTATAGTTGTACTTCTCCGAAACAAAATGAAATATTATAGAGACCACTCATATAGGCATTTGATATACAAAATAAATCTAGAACTACGAAGTTGGCCAAAACTTTTGAACTCTATATCAAGCAAGAGGATAAAACTTTGAACAAATTCTACCCATGTTTTTCAAACATTATCAAGTACTCGTATAATTTTGGGGGACCTTTTAGGAAAGAGAAGTAGATTGACGAAATCCTTGCTAGCTTAGCTTATCATTTTCAAGCCAATAGTACCGTGCTTAAATACATGTAAAAGCCTCGTGAACTTACTGTTAAATGAATCACTTGGGAAAGTATTCGAACTACATCTCTTGTATCCAATATGTCAACCATCCACTTTCGAGGACGGAAAGAACTTGGCTTTATAGACATCAAAGATAGTGGTCTTAGCGAAGGTGTTTTGACACAATTGTTAGAAATGATGACTCTAATACCAATGAAGAGAAAATGGATCTACTTTCCCAGAGATTTACTAAATTTCTTAGATAGAATTATCCCTATTTTAGGGGTTTTAGAAAAACATAATCCGAGCTCTAAAATGATTATTTCAATGAATTTATAGTTGTACTTCTCCCAAACAAAACGAAATATTATAGAGACCAGTCATATAGGCATTTGAGCTACAAAATAAATCTAGAACTACGAAGTTGACCAAACATTTTAAACTCTATATCAAGCAAGATGGTCAAACTTTGAACAAATTCTATGCATGTTTTTCAAACATTATCAACTACTCGTATAATTTTGATGGACCTATTAGGAAAGAGAAGTATATTGAGAAAATCCTTGCTAGCTTACCTTATCATTTTCAAGCCAAAGTGACCTTGCTTAAATACATGTAAAAACCTTGTGAACATGCCGTAAAATGAATCAATTCGCAATTATTCGAACTGCATCACTTGTATCCAATATGTTAGCCAGCCACTTTCGAGGATGGAAAGAGCTTCGCTTTATAGACATCAAGAATAGTTGTCTTAGCGAAGATGTTTTTGACACAATTGTTAGAAATGATGACTCTAATACCAATGAAGAGAAAATGGATATACTTTCCCAGAGATTTACTAAATTTCTTAGATAAAATTAACCCTTTTTTAGGGGTTTTAGAAAAAAATAATCCAAGCTCTAAAATGATTATTTCAATGAATTTACAGTTGTACTTCTCCGAAACAAAACGAAATATTATAGAGACCACTCATATAGTCATTTGAGCTACAAAATAAATTTAGAAATACGAAGTTGACCAAAAATTTTAAACTCTATATCAAGCAAGAGGATGAAACTTTGAACAAATTCTATGAATGTTTTTCAAACATTATCAACAACTCGTATAATTTTGATGGACCTATTAGGAAAGAGAAGTATATTGAGAAAATCCTTGCTAGCTTACCTTATCATTTTCAAGCCAAAGTTACCTTGCTTAAATACTTGTAAAAGCCTTGTGAACTTACTGTTAAATGAATCACTTGGGAAAGTATTCGAACTGCATCACTTGTATCCAATATGTCAACCATCCACTTTCTAGGATGGAAAGAGCTTGGCTTTATAGATATCAAGGATAGTGGTCTTAGCGAAGGTGTTTTTGACACAATTCTTAGAAATGATGACTCTAATACCAATGAAGAGAAAATGGATCTACTTTCCCAGAGATTTACTAAATTTCTTAGATAGAATTATCCCTATTTTAGGGGTTTTAGAAAAACATAATCCAAGCTCTAAAATGATTATTTCAATGAATTTATAGTTGTACTTCTCCCAAACAAAACGAAATATTATAGAGACCAGTCATATAGGCATTTGAGCTACAAAATAAATCTAGAACTACGAAGTTGACCAAACATTTTAAACTCTATATCAAGCAAGTTGGTCAAACTTTGAACAAATTCTATGCATGTTTTTCAAACATTATCAACTACTCGTATAATTTGGGTGGACCTATTAGGAAAGAGAAGTAGATTGAGAAAATCCTTGCTAGCTTACCTTATCATTTTCAAGCCAAAGTGACCTTGCTTAAATACATGTAAAAGCCTTGTGAACATGCTGTAAAATGAATCACTTGGCAATTATTCGAACTGCATCACTTGTATCCAATATGTTAGCCAGCCACTTTCGAGGATGGAAAGAGCTTTGCTTTATAGACATTAAGAATAGTTGTCTTAGCGAAGATGTTTTTGACACAATTGTTAGAAATGATGACTCTAATACCAATGAAGAGAAAATGGATATACTTTCCCAGAGATTTACTAATTTTTTTAGATAAAAGTAACCCTTTTTTAGGGGTTTTAGAAAAAAATAATCTAAGATCTAAAATGATTATTTCAATGAATTTACAGTTGTACTTCTCCGAAACAAAACGAAATATTATAGAGACCACTCATATTGTCATTTGAGCTACAAAATAAATTTAGAACTACGAAGTTGACCAAAAATTTTGAACTCTATATCAAGCAAGAGGATGAATCTTTGAACAAATTCTATGAATGTTTTTCAAACATTATCAACAACTCGTATAATTTTGATGGACCTATTAGGAAAGAGAAGTATATTGAGAAAATCCTTAGTAGCTTACCTTATCATTTTCAAGCCAAAGTTACCTTGCTTAAATACTTGTAAAAGCCTTGTGAACTTACTGTTAAATGAATCACTTGGGAAAGTATTCGAACTGCATCACTTGTATCCAATATTACAACCATCCACTTTCTAGGATGGAAAGAGCTTGGCTTTATAGACATCAAGGATAGTGGTCTTAGCGAAGGTGTTTTTGACACAATTCTTAGAAATGATGACTCTAATACCAATGAAGAGAAAATGGATCTACTTTCCCAGAGATTTACTAAATTTCTTAGATAGAATTATACCTTTTTTAGGGGTTTTAGAAAAACATAATCCGAGCTCTAAAATGATTATTTCAATGAATTTATAGTTGTACTTCTCCCAAACAAAACGAAATATTATAGAGACCAGTCATATAGGCATTTGAGCTACAAAATAAATCTAGAACTACGAAGTTGACCAAACATTTTAAACTCTATATCAAGCAAGATGGTCAAACTTTGAACAAATTCTATGCATGTTTTTCAAACATTATCAACTACTCGTATAATTTGGGTGGACCTATTCGGAAAGAGAAGTAGATTGAGAAAATCCTTGCAATCTTACCTTATCATTTTCAAGCCAAAGTGACCTTGCTTAAATACATGTAAAAGCCTTGTGAACATGCTGTAAAATGAATCACTTGGCAATTATTCGAACTGCATCACTTGTATCCAATATGTTAGCCAGCCACTTTCGAGGATGGAAAGAGCTTCGCTTTATAGACATTAAGAATAGTTGTCTTAGCGAAGGTGTTTTTGACACAATTGTTAGAAATGATGACTCTAATACCAATGAAGAGAAAATGGATATACTTTCCCAGAGATTTACTAAATTTCTTAGATAAAATTAACCCTTTTTTAGGGGTTTTAGAAAAAACTAACCCAAGCTCTAAAATGATTATTTCAATGAATTTACAGTTGTACTTCTCCGAAACAAAACGAAATATTATAGAGACCACTCATATAGTCATTTGAGCTACGAAATAAATTTAGAACTACGAAGTTGATCAAAATTTTTGAACTCTATATCAAGCAAGAGGATGAAACTTTGAACAAATTCTATGAATGTTTTTCAAACATTATCAACAACTCGTATAATTTTGATGGACCTATTAGGAAAGAGAAGTATATTGAGAAAATCCTTGCTAGCTTACCTTATCATTTTCAAGCCAAAGTGACCTTGCTTAAATACATGTAAAAACCTTGTGAACATGCCGTAAAATGAATCACTTCGCAATTATTCGAACTGCATCACTTGTATCCAATATGTTAGCCAGCCACTTTCGAGGATGGAAAGAGCTTGGCTTTATAGACATCAAGAATAGTTGTCTTAGCGAAGATGTTTTTGACACAATTGTTAGAAATGATGACTCTAATACCAATGAAGAGAAAATGGATATACTTTTCCAGAGATTTACTAAATTTCATAGATAAAATTAACCCTTTTTTAGGGGTTTTAGAAAAAAATAATCCAAGCTCTAAAATGATAATTTCAATGAATTTACAGTTGTACTTCTCCGAAACAAAACGAAATATTATAGAGACCACTCATATAGTCATTTGAGCTACAAAATAAATTTAGAAATACGAAGTTGACCAAAAATTTTGAACTCTATATCAAGCAAGAGGATGAAACTTTGAACAAATTCTATGCATGTTTTTCAAACATTATAACCTACTCGTATAATTTGGATGGACCTATTAGGAAAGAGAAGTATATTGAGAAAATCCTTGCTAGCTTACCTTATTATTTTCAAGCCAAAGTGACCTTGCTTAAATACATGTAAAAACCTTGTGAACTTACTGTTAAATGAATCACTTGGGAAAGTATTCGAACTGCATCACTTGTATCCAATATGTCAACCATCCACTTTCTAGGATGGAAAGAGCTTGGCTTTATAGATATCAAGGATAGTGGTCTTAGCGAAGGTGTTTTTGACACAATTCTTAGAAATGATGACTCTAATACCAATGAAGAGAAAATGGATCTACTTTCCCAGAGATTTACTAAATTTCTTAGATAGAATTATCGCTTTTTTAGGGGTTTTAGAAAAACATAATCCGAGCTCTAAAATTATTATTTCAATGAATTTATAGTTGCACTTCTCCCAAACAAAACGAAATATTATAGAGACCAGTCATATAGGCATTTGAGCTACAAAATAAATCTAGAACTACGAAGTTGACCAAACATTTTAAACTCTATATCAAGCAAGATGGTCAAACTTTGAACAAATTCTATGCATGTTTTTCAAACATTATCAACTACTCGTATAATTTGGGTGGACCTATTAGGAAAGAGAAGTAGATTGAGAAAATCCTTGCAATCTTACCTTATCATTTTCAAGCCAAAGTGACCTTGCTTAAATACATGTAAAAGCCTTGTGAACATGCTGTAAAATGAATCACTTGGCAATTATTCGAACTGCATCACTTGTATCCAATATGTTAGCCAGCCACTTTCGAGGATGGAAAGAGCTTTGCTTTATAGACATTAAGAATAGTTGTCTTAGCGAAGATGTTTTTGACACAATTGTTAGGAATGATGACTCTAATACCAATGAAGAGAAAATGGATATACTTTCCCAGAGATTTACTAAATTTCTTAGATAAAATTAACCCTTTTTTAGGGGTTTTAGAAAAAAATAATCTAAGCTCTAAAATGATTATTTCAATGAATTTACAGTTGTACTTCTCCGAAACAAAACGAAATATTATAGAGACCACTCATATAGTCATTTGAGCTAAAAAATAAATTTAGAAATACGAAGTTGACCAAAAATTTTGAACTCTATATCAAGCAAGAGGATGAAACTTTGAACAAATTCTATGCATGTTTTTCAAACATTATAACCTACTCGTATAATTTGGATGGACCTATTAGGAAAGAGAAGTATATTGAGAAAATCCTTGCTAGCTTACCTTATCATTTTCAAGCCAAAGTGACCTTGCTTAAATACATGTAAAAACCTTGTGAACTTACTGTTAAATGAATCACTTTGGAAAGTATTCGAACTGCATCACTTGTATCCAATATGTCAACCATCCACTTTCTCGGATGGAAAGAGCTTGGCTTTATAGATATCAAGGATAGTGGTCTTAGCGAAGGTGTTTTTGACACAATTCTTAGAAATGATGACTCTAATACCAATGAAGAGAAAATGGATCTACTTTCCCAGAGATTTACTAAATTTCTTAGATAGAATTATCCGTTTTTTAGGGGTTTTAGAAAAACATAATCCGAGCTCTAAAATTATTATTTCAATGAATTTATAGTTGCACTTCTCCCAAACAAAACGAAATATTATAGAGACCAGTCATATAGGTATTTGAGCTACAAAATAAATCTAGAACTACGAAGTTGACCAAACATTTTAAACTCTATATCAAGCAAGATGGTCAAACTTTGAACAAATTCTATGCATGTTTTTCAAACATTATCAACTACTCGTATAATTTGGGTGGACCTATTAGGAAAGAGAAGTAGATTGAGAAAATCCTTGCAATCTTACCTTATCATTTTCAAGCCAAAGTGACCTTGCTTAAATACATGTAAAAGCCTTGTGAACATGCTGTAAAATGAATCACTTGGCAATTATTCGAACTGCATCCATTGTATCCAATATGTTAGCCAGCCACTTTCGAGGATGGAAAGAGCTTCGCTTTATAGACATTAAGAATAGTTGTCTTAGCGAAAATGTTTTTGACACAATTGTTAGGAATGATGACTCTAATACCAATGAAGAGAAAATGGATATACTTTCCCAGAGATTTACTAAATTTCTTAGATAAAATTAACCCTTTTTTAGGGGTTTTAGAAAAAAATAATCCAAGATCTAAAATGATTATTTCAATGAATTTACAGTTGTACTTCTCCGAAACAAAACGAAATATTATAGAGACCACTCATATAGTCATTTGAGCTACAAAATAAATTTAGAACTACGAAGTTGACCAAAAATTTTGAACTCTATATCAAGCAAGAGGATGAAACTTTGAACAAATTCTATGAATGTTTTTCAAACATTATCAACAACTCGTATAATTTGGATGGACCTATTAGGAAAGAGAAGTATATTGAGAAAATCCTTAGTAGCTTACCTTATCATTTTCAAGCCAAAGTTACCTTGCTTAAATACTTGTAAAAGCCTTGTGAACTTACTGTTAAATGAATCACTTGGGAAAGTATTCGAACTGCATCACTTGTATCCAATATTACAACCATCCACTTTCTAGGATGGAAAGAGCTTGGCTTTATAGACATCAAGGATAGTGGTCTTAGCGAAGGTGTTTTTGACACAATTCTTAGAAATGATGACTCTAATACCAATGAAGAGAAAATGGATCTACTTTCCCAGAGATTTACTAAATTTCTTAGATAGAATTATCCATTTTTTAGGGGTTTTAGAAAAACATAATCCGAGCTCTAAAATGATTATTTCAATGAATTTATAGTTGTACTTCTCCCAAACAAAACGAAATATTATAGAGACCAGTCATATAGGCATTTGAGCTACAAAATAAATCTAGAACTACGAAGTTGACCAAACATTTTAAACTCTATATCAAGCAAGATGGTCAAACTTTGAACAAATTCTATGCATGTTTTTCAAACATTATCAACTACTCGTATAATTTGGGTGGACCTATTAGGAAAGAGAAGTAGATTGAGAAAATCCTTGCAATCTTACCTTATCATTTTCAAGCCAAAGTGACCTTGCTTAAATACATGTAAAAGCCTTGTGAACATGCTGTAAAATGAATCACTTGGCAATTATTCGAACTGCATCACTTGTATCCAATATGTTAGCCAGCCACTTTCGAGGATGGAAAGAGCTTCGCTTTATAGACATTAAGAATAGTTGTCTTAGCGAAGATGTTTTTGACACAATTGTTAGAAATGATGACTCTAATAACAATGAAGAGAAAATGGATATACTTTCCCAGAGATTTACTAAATTTCTTAGATAAAATTTACCCTTTTTTAGGGGTTTTAGAAAAAACTAATCCAAGCTCTAAAATGATTATTTCAATGAATTTACAGTTGTACTTCTCCGAAACAAAACGAAATATTATAGAGACCACTCATATAGTCATTTGAGCTACAAAATAAATTTAGAACTACGAAGTTGATCAAAAATTTTGAACTCTATATCAAGCAAGAGGATGAAACTTTGAACAAATTCTATGAATGTTTTTCAAACATTATCAACAACTCGTATAATTTGGATGGACCTATTAGGAAAGAGAAGTATATTGAGAAAATCCTTGCTAGCTTACCTTATCATTTTCAAGCCAAAGTGACCTTGCTTAAATACAGGTAAAAACCTTGTGAACATGCCGTAAAATGAATCACTTCACAATTATTCGAACTGCATCACTTGTATCCAATATGTTAGGCAGCCACTTTCGAGGATGGAAAGAGCTTGGCTTTATAGACATCAAGAATAGTTGTCTTAGCGAAGATGTTTTTGACACAATTGTTAGAAATGATGACTCTAATACCAATGAAGAGAAAATGGATATACTTTCCCAGAGATTTACTAAATTTCTTAGATAAAATTAACCCTTTTTTAGGGGTTTTAGAAAAAAATAATCTAAGCTCTAAAATGATTATTTCAATGAATTTACAGTTGTACTTCTCCGAAACAAAACGAAATATTATAGAGACCACTCATATAGTCATTTGAGCTAAAAAATAAATTTAGAAATACGAAGTTGACCAAAAATTTTGAACTCTATATCAAGCAAGAGGATGAAACTTTGAACAAATTCTATGCATGTTTTTCAAACATTATAACCTACTCGTATAATTTGGATGGACCTATTAGGAAAGAGAAGTATATTGAGAAAATCCTTGCTAGCTTACCTTATCATTTTCAAGCCAAAGTGACCTTGCTTAAATACATGTAAAAACCTTGTGAACTTACTGTTAAATGAATCACTTTGGAAAGTATTCGAACTGTATCACTTGTATCCAATATGTCAACCATCCACTTTCTCGGATGGAAAGAGCTTGGCTTTATAGATATCAAGGATAGTGGTCTTAGCGAAGGTGTTTTTGACACAATTCTTAGAAATGATGACTCTAATACCAATGAAGAGAAAATGGATCTACTTTCCTAGAGATTTACTAAATTTCTTAGATAGAATTATCCCTTTTTTAGGGGTTTTAGAAAAACATAATCCGAGCTCTAAAATTATTATTTCAATGAATTTATAGTTGTACTTCTCCCAAACAAAACGAAATATTATAGAGACCAGTCATATAGGCATTTGAGCTACAAAATAAATCTAGAACTACGAAGTTGACCAAACATTTTAAACTCTATATCAAGCAAGATGGTCAAACTTTGAACAAATTCTATGCATGTTTTTCAAACATTATCAACTACTCGTATAATTTGGGTGGACCTATTAGGAAAGAGAAGTAGATTGAGAAAATCCTTGCAATCTTACCTTATCATTTTCAAGCCAAAGTGACCTTGCTTAAATACATGTAAAAGCCTTGTGAACATGCTGTAAAATGAATCACTTGGCAATTATTCGAACTGCATCACTTGTATCCAATATGTTAGCCAGCCACTTTCGAGGATGGAAAGAGCTTCGCTTTATAGACATTAAGAATAGTTGTCTTAGCGAAGATGTTTTTGACACAATTGTTAGGAATGATGACTCTAATACCAATGAAGAGAAAATGGATATACTTTCCCAGAGATTTACTAAATTTCTTAGATAAAATTAACCCTTTTTTAGGGGTTTTAGAAAAAAATAATCCAAGATCTAAAATGATTATTTCAATGAATTTACAGTTGTACTTCTCCGAAACAAAACGAAATATTATAGAGACCACTCATATAGTCATTTGAGCTACAAAATAAATTTAGAACTACGAAGTTGACCAAAAATTTTGAACTCTATATCAAGCAAGAGGATGAAACTTTGAACAAATTCTATGAATGTTTTTCAAACATTATCAACAACTCGTATAATTTGGATGGACCTATTAGGAAAGAGAAGTATATTGAGAAAATCCTTAGTAGCTTACCTTATCATTTTCAAGCCAAAGTTACCTTGCTTAAATACTTGTAAAAGCCTTGTGAACTTACTGTTAAATGAATCACTTGGGAAAGTATTCGAACTGCATCACTTGTATCCAATATTACAACCATCCACTTTCTAGGATGGAAAGAGCTTGGCTTTATAGACATCAAGGATAGTGGTCTTAGCGAAGGTGTTTTTGACACAATTCTTAGAAATGATGACTCTAATACCAATGAAGAGAAAATGGATCTACTTTCCCAGAGATTTACTAAATTTCTTAGATAGAATTATCCATTTTTTAGGGGTTTTAGAAAAACATAATCCGAGCTCTAAAATGATTATTTCAATGAATTTATAGTTGTACTTCTCCCAAACAAAACGAAATATTATAGAGACCAGTCATATAGGCATTTGAGCTACAAAATAAATCTAGAACTACGAAGTTGACCAAACATTTTAAACTCTATATCAAGCAAGATGGTCAAACTTTGAACAAATTCTATGCATGTTTTTCAAACATTATCAACTACTCGTATAATTTGGGTGGACCTATTAGGAAAGAGAAGTAGATTGAGAAAATCCTTGCAATCTTACCTTATCATTTTCAAGCCAAAGTGACCTTGCTTAAATACATGTAAAAGCCTTGTGAACATGCTGTAAAATGAATCACTTGGCAATTATTCGAACTGCATCACTTGTATCCAATATGTTAGCCAGCCACTTTCGAGGATGGAAAGAGCTTCGCTTTATAGACATTAAGAATAGTTGTCTTAGCGAAGATGTTTTTGACACAATTGTTAGAAATGATGACTCTAATAACAATGAAGAGAAAATGGATATACTTTCCCAGAGATTTACTAAATTTCTTAGATAAAATTTACCCTTTTTTAGGGGTTTTAGAAAAAACTAATCCAAGCTCTAAAATGATTATTTCAATGAATTTACAGTTGTACTTCTCCGAAACAAAACGAAATATTATAGAGACCACTCATATAGTCATTTGAGCTACAAAATAAATTTAGAACTACGAAGTTGATCAAAAATTTTGAACTCTATATCAAGCAAGAGGATGAAACTTTGAACAAATTCTATGAATGTTTTTCAAACATTATCAACAACTCGTATAATTTGGATGGACCTATTAGGAAAGAGAAGTATATTGAGAAAATCCTTGCTAGCTTACCTTATCATTTTCAAGCCAAAGTGACCTTGCTTAAATACATGTAAAAACCTTGTGAACATGCCGTAAAATGAATCACTTCACAATTATTCGAACTGCATCACTTGTATCCAATATGTTAGGCAGCCACTTTCGAGGATGGAAAGAGCTTGGCTTTATAGACATCAAGAATAGTTGTCTTAGCGAAGATGTTTTTGACACAATTGTTAGAAATGATGACTCTAATACCAATGAAGAGAAAATGGATATACTTTCCCAGAGATTTACTAAATTTCTTAGATAAAATTAACCCTTTTTTAGGGGTTTTAGAAAAAAATAATCTAAGCTCTAAAATGATTATTTCAATGAATTTACAGTTGTACTTCTCCGAAACAAAACGAAATATTATAGAGACCACTCATATAGTCATTTGAGCTAAAAAATAAATTTAGAAATACGAAGTTGACCAAAAATTTTGAACTCTATATCAAGCAAGAGGATGAAACTTTGAACAAATTCTATGCATGTTTTTCAAACATTATAACCTACTCGTATAATTTGGATGGACCTATTAGGAAAGAGAAGTATATTGAGAAAATCCTTGCTAGCTTACCTTATCATTTTCAAGCCAAAGTGACCTTGCTTAAATACATGTAAAAACCTTGTGAACTTACTGTTAAATGAATCACTTTGGAAAGTATTCGAACTGCATCACTTGTATCCAATATGTCAACCATCCACTTTCTCGGATGGAAAGAGCTTGGCTTTATAGATATCAAGGATAGTGGTCTTAGCGAAGGTGTTTTTGACACAATTCTTAGAAATGATGACTCTAATACCAATGAAGAGAAAATGGATCTACTTTCCCAGAGATTTACTAAATTTCTTAGATAGAATTATCCCTTTTTTAGGGGTTTTAGAAAAACATAATCCGAGCTCTAAAATTATTATTTCAATGAATTTATAGTTGTACTTCTCCCAAACAAAACGAAATATTATAGAGACCAGTCATATAGGCATTTGAGCTACAAAATAAATCTAGAACTACGAAGTTGACCAAACATTTTAAACTCTATATCAAGCAAGATGGTCAAACTTTGAACAAATTCTATGCATGTTTTTCAAACATTATCAACTACTCGTATAATTTGGGTGGACCTATTAGGAAAGAGAAGTAGATTGAGAAAATCCTTGCAATCTTACCTTATCATTTTCAAGCCAAAGTGACCTTGCTTAAATACATGTAAAAGCCTTGTGAACATGCTGTAAAATGAATCACTTGGCAATTATTCGAACTGCATCACTTGTATCCAATATGTTAGCCAGCCACTTTCGAGGATGGAAAGAGCTTCGCTTTATAGACATTAAGAATAGTTGTCTTAGCGAAGATGTTTTTGACACAATTGTTAGGAATGATGACTCTAATACCAATGAAGAGAAAATGGATATACTTTCCCAGAGATTTACTAAATTTCTTAGATAAAATTAACCCTTTTTTAGGGGTTTTAGAAAAAAATAATCCAAGATCTAAAATGATTATTTCAATGAATTTACAGTTGTACTTCTCCGAAACAAAACGAAATATTATAGAGACCACTCATATAGTCATTTGAGCTACAAAATAAATTTAGAACTACGAAGTTGACCAAAAATTTTGAACTCTATATCAAGCAAGAGGATGAAACTTTGAACAAATTCTATGAATGTTTTTCAAACATTATCAACAACTCGTATAATTTGGATGGACCTATTAGGAAAGAGAAGTATATTGAGAAAATCCTTAGTAGCTTACCTTATCATTTTCAAGCCAAAGTTACCTTGCTTAAATACTTGTAAAAGCCTTGTGAACTTACTGTTAAATGAATCACTTGGGAAAGTATTCGAACTGCATCACTTGTATCCAATATTACAACCATCCACTTTCTAGGATGGAAAGAGCTTGGCTTTATAGACATCAAGGATAGTGGTCTTAGCGAAGGTGTTTTTGACACAATTCTTAGAAATGATGACTCTAATACCAATGAAGAGAAAATGGATCTACTTTCCCAGAGATTTACTAAATTTCTTAGATAGAATTATCCCTTTTTTAGGGGTTTTAGAAAAACATAATCCGAGCTCTAAAATGATTATTTCAATGAATTTATAGTTGTACTTCTCCCAAACAAAACGAAATATTATAGAGACCAGTCATATAGGCATTTGAGCTACAAAATAAATCTAGAACTACGAAGTTGACCAAACATTTTAAACTCTATATCAAGCAACATGGTCAAACTTTGAACAAATTCTATGCATGTTTTTCAAACATTATCAACTACTCGTATAATTTGGGTGGACCTATTAGGAAAGAGAAGTAGATTGAGAAAATCCTTGCAATCTTACCTTATCATTTTCAAGCCAAAGTGACCTTGCTTAAATACATGTAAAAGCCTTGTGAACATGCTGTAAAATGAATCACTTGGCAATTATTCGAACTGCATCACTTGTATCCAATATGTTAGCCAGCCACTTTCGAGGATGGAAAGAGCTTCGCTTTATAGACATTAAGAATAGTTGTCTTAGCGAAGATGTTTTTGACACAATTGTTAGAAATGATGACTCTAATACCAATGAAGAGAAAATGGATATACTTTCCCAGAGATTTACTAAATTTCTTAGATAAAATTAACCCTTTTTTAGGGGTTTTAGAAAAAACTAATCCAAGCTCTAAAATGATTATTTCAATGAATTTACAGTTGTACTTCTCCGAAACAAAACGAAATATTATAGAGACCACTCATATAGTCATTTGAGCTACAAAATAAATTTAGAACTACGAAGTTGATCAAAAATTTTGAACTCTATATCAAGCAAGAGGATGAAACTTTGAACAAATTCTATGAATGTTTTTCAAACATTATCAACAACTCATATAATTTGGATGGACCTATTAGGAAAGAGAAGTATATTGAGAAAATCCTTGCTAGCTTACCTTATCATTTTCAAGCCAAAGTGACCTAGCTTAAATACATGTAAAAACCTTGTGAACATGCCGTAAAATGAATCACTTCACAATTATTCGAAATGCATCACTTGTATCCAATATGTTAGGCAGCCACTTTCGAGGATGGAAAGAGCTTGGCTTTATAGACATCAAGAATAGTTGTCTTAGCGAAGATGTTTTTGACACAATTGTTAGAAATGATGACTCTAATACCAATGAAGAGAAAATGGATATACTTTCCCAGAGATTTACTAAATTTCTTAGATAAAATTAACCCTTTTTTAGGGGTTTTAGAAAAAAATAATCTAAACTCTAAAATGATTATTTCAATGAATTTACAGTTGTACTTCTCCGAAACAAAACGAAATATTATAGAGACCACTCATATAGTCATTTGAGCTAAAAAATAAATTTAGAAATACGAAGTTGACCAAAAATTTTGAACTCTATATCAAGCAAGAGGATGAAACTTTGAACAAATTCTATGCATGTTTTTCAAACATTATAACCTACTCGTATAATTTGGATGGACCTATTAGGAAAGAGAAGTATATTGAGAAAATCCTTGCTAGCTTACCTTATCATTTTCAAGCCAAAGTGACCTTGCTTAAACACAATAAAAAACCTTGTGAACTTACTGTTAAATGAATCACTTGGGAAAGTATTCGAACTGCATCACTTGTATCCAATATGTCAACCATCCACTTTCTAGGATGGAAAGAGCTTGGCTTTATAGATATCAAGGATAGTGGTCTTAGCGAAGGTGTTTTTGACACAATTCTTAGAAATGATGACTCTAATACGAATGAAGAGAAAATGGATCTACTTTCCCAGAGATTTACTAAATTTCTTAGATAGAATTATCCCTTTTTTAGGGGTTTTAGAAAAACATAATCTGAGCTCTAAAATGATTATTTCAATGAATTTATAGTTGTACTTTTCCCAAACAAAACGAAATATTATAGAGACCAGTCATATAGGCATTTGAGCTACAAAATAAATCTAGAACTATGAAGTTGACCAAACATTTTAAACTCTATATCAAGCAAGATGGTCAAACTTTGAACAAATTCTATGCATGTTTTTCAAACATTATCAACTACTCGTATAATTTGGGTGGACCTATTAGGAAAGAGAAGTAGATTGAGAAAATCATTGCAATCTTACCTTATCATTTTCAAGCCAAAGTGACCTTGCTTAAATACATGTAAAAGCCTTGTGAACATGCTGTAAAATGAATCACTTGTCAATTATTCGAACTGCATCACTTGTATCCAATATGTTAGCCAGCCACTTTCGAGGATGGAAAGAGCTTCGCTTTATAGACATTAAGAATAGTTGTCTTAGCGAAGATGTTTTTGACACAATTGTTTTGAATGATGACTCTAATACCAATGAAGAGAAAATGGATATACTTTCCCAGAGATTTACTAAATTTCTTAGATAAAATTAACCCTTTTTTAGGGGTTTTAGAAAAAAATAATCCAAGCTCTAAAATGATTATTTCAATGAATTTACAGTTGTACTTCTGCGAAACAAAACGAAATATTATAGAGACCACTCATATAGTCATTTGAGCTACAAAATAAATTTAGAACTACGAAGTTGACCAAAAATTTTGAACTCTATATCAAGAAAGAGGATGAAACTTTGAACAAATTCTATGAATGTTTTTCAAACATTATCAACAACTCGTATAATTTGGATGGACCTATTAGGAAAGAGAAGTAGATTGAGAAAATCCTTGCTATCTTACCTTATCAATTTCAAGCCAAAGTGACCTTGCTTAAATACATGTAAAAGCCTTGTGAACATGCTGTAAAATGAATCACTTGGCAATTATTCGAACTGCATCACTTGTATCCAATATGTTAGCCAGCCACTTTCGAGGATGGAAAGAGCTTGGCTTTATAGACATCAAGAATAGTTGTCTTAGCGAAGATGTGTTTGCCACAATTGTTAGAAATGATGACTCTAATACCAATGAAGAGAAAATGGATATACTTTCCCAGAGATTTACTAAATTTCTTAGATAAAATTAACCCTTTTTTAGGGGTTTTAGAAAAAAATAATCTAAGCTCTAAAATGATTATTTCAATGAATTTAAAGTTGTACTTCTCTGAAATAAAACGAAATATTATAGAGGCCACTCATATAGTCATTTGAGCTACAAAAAAAAATCTAGAACTACGAAGTTGACCAAAAATTTTGAACTCTATATCAAGCAAGAGGATGAAACTTTGAACAAATTCTATGAATGTTTTTCAAACATTATCAACAACTCGTATAATTTGGATGGACCTATTAGGAAAGAGAAGTATATTGAGAAAATCCTTGCTCGCTTACCTTATTATTTTCAAGCCAAAGTGACCTTGCTTAAATACATGTAAAAACCTTGTGAACATGGTGTAAAATGAATCACTTGGCAATTATTCGAACTGCATCACTTGTATCCAATATGTTAGCCAGCCACTTTCGAGGATGGAAAGAGCTTGGCTTTATAGACATCAAGAATAGTTGTCTTAGCGAAGATGTTTTTGACACAATTGTTAGAAATGATGACTCTAATATAATGAAGAGAAAATGGATATACTTTCCTAGAGATTTACTAAATTTCTTAGATAAAATTAACCCTTTTTTAGGGGTTTTAGAAAAAAATAATCCAAGCTCTAAAATGATTATTTCAATGAATTTACAGTTGTACTTCTCCGAAACAAAACGAAATATTATAGAGACCACTTATATAGTCATTTGAGCTACAAAATCAATCTAGAACTAAGAAGTTGACCAAAAATGTTGTACTCTATATCAAGAAAGATGATGAAACTTTGAACAAATTCTATGCATGTTTTTCAAACATTATCAACAACTCGTATAATTTGGATGGACCTATTAGGAAAGAGAAGTATATTGAGAAAATCCTTGCTAGCTTACTTTATCATTTTCAAGCCAAAGTGACCTTGCTTAAATACATGTAAAAACCTTGTGAACATGCCGTAAAATGAATCACTTGGCAATTATTCGAACTGCATCACTTGTATCCAATATGTTAGCCAGCCACTTTTGAGGATGGAAAGAGCTTGGCTTTATAGACATCCAGAATAGTTGTCTTAGCGAAGATGTTTTTGACACAATTGTTAGAAATGATGACTCTAATACCAATGAAGAAAAAATGGATATACTTTCCCAGAGATTTACTAAATTTCTTAGATAAAATTAACCCTTTTTTAGGGGTTTTAGAAAAAAATAATCCAAGCTCTAAAATGATTATTTCAATGAATTTACAGTTGTACTTCTGCGAAACAAAACGAAATATTATAGAGACCACTCATATAGTCATTTGTGCTACAAAATAAATTTAGAACTACGAAGTTGACCAAAAATTTTGAACTCTATATCAAGAAAGAGGATGAAACTTTGAACAAATTCTATGAATGTTTTTCAAACATTATCAACAACTCGTATAATTTGGATGGACCTATTAGGAAAGAGAAGTAGATTGAGAAAATCCTTGCTATCTTACCTTATCAATTTCAAGCCAAAGTGACCTTGCTTAAATACATGTAAAAGCCTTGTGAACATGCTGTAAAATGAATCACTTGGCAATTATTCGAACTGCATCACTTGTATCCAATATGTTAGCCAGCCACTTTCGAGGATGGAAAGAGCTTGGCTTTATAAACATCAAGAATAGTTGTCTTAGCGAAGATGTGTTTGCCACAATTGTTAGAAATGATGACTCTAATACCAATGAAGAGAAAATGGATATACTTTCCCAGAGATTTACTAAATTTCTTAGATAAAATTAACCCTTTTTTAGGGGTTTTAGAAAAAAATAATCTAAGCTCTAAAATGATTATTTCAATGAATTTAAAGTTGTACTTCTCCGAAATAAAACGAAATATTATAGAGGCCACTCATATAGTCATTTGAACTACAAAATAAATCTAGAACTACGAAGTTGACCAAAAATTTTGAACTCTATATCAAGAAAGAGGATGAAACTTTGAACAAATTCTATGAATGTTTTTCAAACATTATCAACAACTCGTATAATTTGGATGGACCTATTAGGAAAGAGAAGTAGATTGAGAAAATCCTTGCTATCTTACCTTATCAATTTCAAGCCAAAGTGACCTTGCTTAAATACATGTAAAAGCCTTGTGAACATGCTGTAAAATGAATCACTTGGCAATTATTCGAACTGCATCACTTGTATCCAATATGTTAGCCAGCCACTTTCGAGGATGGAAAGAGCTTGGCTTTATAGACATCAAGAATAGTTGTCTTAGCGAAGATGTGTTTGCCACAATTGTTAGAAATGATGACTCTAATACCAATGAAGAGAAAATGGATATACTTTCCCAGAGATTTACTAAATTTCTTAGATAAAATTAACCCTTTTTTAGGGGTTTTAGAAAAAAATAATCTAAGCTCTAAAATGATTATTTCAATGAATTTAAAGTTGCACTTCTCCGAAATAAAACGAAATATTATAGAGGCCACTCATATAGTCATTTGAGCTACAAATTAAATCTAGAACTACGAAGTTGACCAAAAATTTTGAACTCTATATCAAGCAAGAGGATGAAACTTTGAACAAATTCTATGAATGTTTTTCAAACATTATCAACAACTCGTATAATTTGGATGGACCTATTAGGAAGGAGAAGTATATTGAGAAAATCCTTGCTCGCTTACCTTATCATTTTCAAGCCAAAGTGACCTTGCTTAAATACATGTAAAAACCTTGTGAACATGGTGTAAAATGAATCACTTGGCAATTATTCGAACTGCATCACTTGTATCCAATATGTTAGCCAGCCACTTTCGAGGATGGAAAGAGCTTGGCTTTATAGACATCAAGAATAGTTGTCTTAGCGAAGATGTTTTTGTCACAATTGTTAGAAATGATGACTCTAATATAATGAAGAGAAAATGGATATACTTTCCTAGAGATTTACTAAATTTCTTTATAAAATTAACCCTTTTTTAGGGGTTTTAGAAAAAAATAATCCAAGCTCTAAAATGATTATTTCAATGAATTTACAGTTGTACTTCTCCGAAACAAAACGAAATATTATAGAGACCACTTATATAGTCATTTGAGCTACAAAATCAATCTAGAACTAAGAAGTTGACCAAAAATGTTGTACTCTATATCAAGAAAGATGATGAAACTTTGAACAAATTCTATGCATGTTTTTCAAAAATTATCAACAACTCGTATAATTTGGATGGACCTATTAGGAAAGAGAAGTATATTGAGAAAATCCTTGCTAGCTTACTTTATCATTTTCAAGCCAAAGTGACCTTGCTTAAATACATGTAAAAACCTTGTGAACATGCCGTAAAATGAATCACTTGGCAATTATTCGAACTGCATCACTTGTATCCAATATGTTAGCCAGCCACTTTCGAGGATGGAAAGAGCTTGGCTTTATAGACATCCAGAATAGTTGTCTTAGCGAAGATGTTTTTGACACAATTGTTAGAAATGATGACTCTAATACCAATGAAGAGAAAATGGATATACTTTCCCAGAGATTTACTAAATTTCTTAGATAAAATTAACCCTTTTTTAGGGGTTTTAGAAAAAAATAATCTAAGCTCTAAAATGATTATTTCAATGAATTTAAAGTTGTACTTCTCCGAAATAAAACGAAATATTATAGAGGCCACTCATATAGTCATTTGAGCTACAAAATAAATCTAGAACTACGAAGTTGACCAAAAATTTTGAACTCTATATCAAGCAAGAGGATGAAACTTTGAACAAATTCTATGAATGTTTTTCAAACATTATCAACAACTCGTATAATTTGGATGGACCTATTAGGAAAGAGAAGTATATTGAGAAAATCCTTGCTAGCTTACCTTATCATTTTCAAGCCAAAGTGACCTTGCTTAAATACATGTAAAAACCTTGTGAACATGCCGTAAAATGAATCACTTGGCAATTATTCGAACTGCATCACTTGTATCCAATATGTTAGCCAGCCACTTCCGAGGATGGAAAGAGCTTTGCTTTATAGACATCAAGAATAGTTGTCTTAGCGATGATGTTTTTGACACAAGTGTTAGAAATGATGACTTTAATACCAATGAAGAGAAAATGGATATACTTTCCCAGAGATTTACTAAATTTCTTAGATAAAATTAATCCTTTTTTAGGGGTTTTAGAAAAAAATAATCCAAGCTCTAAAATGATTATTTCAATGAATTTACAGTTGTACATCTCCGAAACAAAACGAAATATTATAGAGACGACTCATATAGTCATTTGAGCTACAAAATAAATTTAGAACTACGAAGTTGACAAAAATTTTGAACTCTATATCAAGCAATAGGATGAAACTTTGAACAAATTCTATGATTGTTTTTCAAACATTATCAACAACTCGTATAATTTGGATGGACCTATTAGGAAAGAGAAGTATATTGAGAAAATCCTTGCTAGCTTACTTTATCATTTTCAAGCCAAAGTGACCTTGCTTAAATACATGTAAAAACCTTGTGAACATGCCGTAAAATGAATCACTTGGCAATTATTCGAACTGCATCACTTGTATGCAATATGTCAGCCAGCCACTTTCGAGGATGGAAAGATCTTTGCTTTATAGACATCAAGAATAGTTGTCTTAGCGAAGATGTGTTTGCCACAATTGTTAGAAATGATGACTCTAATACCAATGAAGAGAAAATGGATATACTTTCCCAGAGATTTACTAAATTTCTTAGATAAAATTAACCCTTTTTTAGGGGTTTTAGAAAAAAATAATCTAAGCTCTAAAATGATTATTTCAATGAATTTAAAGTTGTACTTCTCCGAAATAAAACGAAATATTATAGAGGCCACTCATATAGTCATTTGAGCTACAAAATAAATCTAGAACTACGAAGTTGACCAAAAATTTTGAACTCTATATCAAGCAAGAGGATGAAACTTTGACCAAATTCTATGAATGTTTTTCAAACATTATCAACAACTCGTATAATTTGGATGGACCTATTAGGAAAGAGAAGTATATTGAGAAAATCCTTGCTAGATTACCTTATCATTTTCAAGCCAAAGTGACCTTGCTTAAATACATGTAAAAACCTTGTGAACATGCTGTAAAATGAATCACTTGGCAATTATTCGAACTGCATCACTTGTATCCAATATGTTAGCTAGCCACTTTCGAGGATGGAAAGAGCTTGGCTTTATAGACATCAAGAATAGTTGTCTTAGCGAAGATGTTTTTGACACAAGTGTTAGAAATGATGACTCTAATATAATGAAGAGAAAATTGATATACTTTCCCAGAGATTTACTAAATTTTTTAGATAAAATTAACCCTTTTTTAGGGGTTTTAGAAAAAAATAATCCAAGCTCTAAAATGATTATTTCAATGAATTTACAGTTGTACTTCTCCGAAACAAAACGAAATATTATAGAGACGACTCATATAGTCATTTGAGCTACAAAATAAATCTAGAACTACGAAGTTGACCAAAAATTTTGAACTCTATATCAAGCAAGAGGATGAAACTTTGAACAAATTCTATGAATGTTTTTCAAACATTATCAACAACTCGTATAATTTGGATGGACCTATTAGGAAAGAGAAGTATATTGAGAAAATCCTTGCTAGCTTACCTTATCATTTTCAAGCCAAAGTGACCTTGCTTAAATACATGTAAAAACCTTGTGAACATGCCGTAAAATGAATCACTTGGCAATTATTCGAACTGCATCACTTGTATCCAATATGTTAGCCAGCCACTTTCGAGGATGGAAAGAGCTTGGCTTTATAGACATCAAGAATAGTTGTCTTAGCGAAGATGTTTTTGACACAATTGTTAGAAATGATGACTCTAATACCAATGAAGAGAAAATGGATATACTTTCCAAGAGATTTACTAAATTTCTTAGATAAAATTAACCCTTTTTTAGGGGTTTTAGAAAAAAATAATCTAAGCTCTAAAATGATTATTTCAATGAATTTACAGTTGTACTTCTCCGAAATAAAACGAAATATTATAGAGACCACTCATATAGTCATTTGAGCTACAAAATAAATCTAGAACTACGAAGTTGACCAAAAATTTTGAACTCTATATCAAGCAAGAGGATGAAACTTTGAACAAATTCTATGAATGTTTTTCAAACATTATCAACAACTCATATAATTTGGATGGACCTATTAGGAAAGAGAAGTATATTGAGAAAATACTTGCTAGCTTACCTTATCATTTTCAAGCCAAAGTGACCTTGCTTAAATATATGTAAAAACCTTGTGAACATGCTGTAAAATGAATCACTTGGCAATTATTCGAACTGCATCACTTGTATGCAATATGTCAGCCAGCCACTTTCGAGGATGGAAAGATCTTGGCTTTATAGACATCAAGAATAGTTGTCTTAGCGAAGATGTTTTTGACACAATTGTTAGAAATGATGACTCTAATACCAATGAAGAGAAAATGGATATACTTTCCCAGAGATTTACTAAATTTCTTAGATAAAATTAACCCTTTTTTAGGGGTTTTAGAAAAAAATAATCCAAGCTTTAAAATGATTATTTCAATGAATTTACAGTTGTACTTCTCCGAAACAAAACGAAATATTATAGAGACCACTTATATAGTCATTTGAGCTACAAAATCAATCTAGAACTACGAAGTTGACCAAAAATGTTGTACTCTATATCAAGAAAGATGATGAAACTTTGAACAAATTCTATGCATGTTTTTCAAACATTATCAACAACTCGTATAATTTGGATGGACCTATTAGGAAAGAGAAGTATATTGAGAAAATCCTTGCTAGCTTACCTTATCATTTTCAAACCAAAGTGACCTTGCTTAAATACATGTAAAAACCTTGTGAACATGCCGTAAAATGAATCACTTGGCAATTATTCGAACTGCATCACTTGTATCCAATATGTTAGCCAGCCACTTTCGAGGATGGAAAGAGCTTGGCTTTATAGACATCAAGAATAGTTGTCTTAGCGAAGATGTTTTTGACACAATTGTTAGAAATGATGACTCTAATACCAATGAAGAGAAAATGGATATACTTTCCAAGAGATTTACTAAATTTCTTAGATAAAATTAACCCTTTTTTAGGGGTTTTAGAAAAAAATAATCTAAGCTCTAAAATGATTATTTCAATGAATTTACAGTTTTACTTCTCCGAAATAAAACGAAATATTATAGAGACCACTCATATAGTCATTTGAGCTACAAAATAAATCTAGAACTACGAAGTTGACCAAAAATTTTGAACTCTATATCAAGCAAGAGGATGAAACTTTGAACAAATTCTATGAATGTTTTTCAAACATTATCAACAACTCGTATAATTTGGATGGACCTATTAGGAAAGAGAAGTATATTGAGAAAATCCTTGCTAGCTTACCTTATCATTTTCAAGCCAAAGTGACCTTGCTTAAATATATGTAAAAACCTTGTGAACATGCTGTAAAATGAATCACTTGGCAATTATTCGAACTGCATCACTTGTATGCAATATGTTAGCCAGCCACTTTCGAGGATGGAAAGATCTTGGCTTTATAGACATCAAGAATAGTTGTCTTAGCGAAGATGTGTTTGCCACAATTGTTAGAAATGATGACTCTAATACCAATGAAGAGAAAATGGATATACTTTCCCAGAGATTTACTAAATTTCTTAGATAAAATTAACCCTTTTTTAGGGGTTTTAGAAAAAAATAATCTAAGCTCTAAAATGATTATTTCAATGAATTTAAAGTTGTACTTCTCCGAAATAAAACGAAATATTATAGAGGCCACTCATATAGTCATTTGAGCTACAAAATAAATCTAGAACTACGAAGTTGACCAAAAATTTTGAACTCTATATCAAGCAAGAGGATGAAACTTTGACCAAATTCTATGAATGTTTTTCAAACATTATCAACAACTCGTATAATTTGGATGGACCTATTAGGAAAGAGAAGTATATTGAGAAAATCCTTGGTAGATTACCTTATCATTTTCAAGCCAAAGTGACCTTGCTTAAATACATGTAAAAACCTTGTGAACATGCTGTAAAATGAATCACTTGGCAATTATTCGAACTGCATCACTTGTATCCAATATGTTAGCCAGCCACTTTCGAGGATGGAAAGATCTTGGCTTTATAGACATCAAGAATAGTTGTCTTAGCGAAGATGTTTTTGACACAATTGTTAGAAATGATGACTCTAATACCAATGAAGAGAAAATGGATATACTTTCCCAGAGATTTACTAAATTTCTTAGATAAAATTAACCCTTTTTTAGGGGTTTTAGAAAAAAATAATCCAAGCTTTAAAATGATTATTTCAATGAATTTACAGTTGTACTTCTCCGAAACAAAACGAAATATTATAGAGACCACTTATATAGTCATTTGAGCTACAAAATCAATCTAGAACTACGAAGTTGACCAAAAATGTTGTACTCTATATCAAGAAAGATGATGAAACTTTGAACAAATTCTATGCATGTTTTTCAAACATTATCAACAACTCGTATAATTTGGATGGACCTATTAGGAAAGAGAAGTATATTGAGAAAATCCTTGCTAGCTTACCTTATCATTTTCAAACCAAAGTGACCTTGCTTAAATACATGTAAAAACCTTGTGAACATGCCGTAAAATGAATCACTTGGCAATTATTCGAACTGCATCACTTGTATCCAATATGTTAGCCAGCCACTTTCGAGGATGGAAAGAGCTTGGCTTTATAGACATCAAGAATAGTTGTCTTAGCGAAGATGTTTTTGACACAATTGTTAGAAATGATGACTCTAATACCAATGAAGAGAAAATGGATATACTTTCCAAGAGATTTACTAAATTTCTTAGATAAAATTAACCCTTTTTTAGGGGTTTTAGAAAAAAATAATCTAAGCTCTAAAATGATTATTTCAATGAATTTACAGTTGTACTTCTCCGAAATAAAACGAAATATTATAGAGACCACTCATATAGTCATTTGAGCTACAAAATAAATCTAGAACTACGAAGTTGACCAAAAATTTTGAACTCTATATCAAGCAAGAGGATGAAACTTTGAACAAATTCTATGAATGTTTTTCAAACATTATCAACAACTCGTATAATTTGGATGGACCTATTAGGAAAGAGAAGTATATTGAGAAAATCCTTGCTAGCTTACCTTATCATTTTCAAGCCAAAGTGACCTTGCTTAAATATATGTAAAAACCTTGTGAACATGCTGTAAAATGAATCACTTGGCAATTATTCGAACTGCATCACTTGTATGCAATATGTTAGCCAGCCACTTTCGAGGATGGAAAGATCTTGGCTTTATAGACATCAAGAATAGTTGTCTTAGCGAAGATGTGTTTGCCACAATTGTTAGAAATGATGACTCTAATACCAATGAAGAGAAAATGGATATACTTTCCCAGAGATTTACTAAATTTCTTAGATAAAATTAACCCTTTTTTAGGGGTTTTAGAAAAAAATAATCTAAGCTCTAAAATGATTATTTCAATGAATTTAAAGTTGTACTTCTCCGAAATAAAACGAAATATTATAGAGGCCACTCATATAGTCATTTGAGCTACAAAATAAATCTAGAACTACGAAGTTGACCAAAAATTTTGAACTCTATATCAAGCAAGAGGATGAAACTTTGACCAAATTCTATGAATGTTTTTCAAACATTATCAACAACTCGTATAATTTGGATGGACCTATTAGGAAAGAGAAGTATATTGAGAAAATCCTTGGTAGATTACCTTATCATTTTCAAGCCAAAGTGACCTTGCTTAAATACATGTAAAAACCTTGTGAACATGCTGTAAAATGAATCACTTGGCAATTATTCGAACTGCATCACTTGTATCCAATATGTTAGCCAGCCACTTTCGAGGATGGAAAGAGCTTGGCTTTATAGACATCAAGAATAGTTGTCTTAGCGAAGATGTTTTTGACACAAGTGTTAGAAATGATGACTCTAATATAATGAAGAGAAAATTGATATACTTTCCCAGAGATTTACTAAATTTCTTAGATAAAATTAACCCTTTTTTAGGGGTTTTAGAAAAAAATAATCCAAGCTCTAAAATGATTATTTCAATGAATTTACAATTGTACTTCTCCGAAACAAAACGAAATATTATAGAGACGACTCATATAGTCATTTGAGCTACAAAATAAATCTAGAACTACGAAGTTGACCAAAAATTTTGAACTCTATATCAAGCAAGAGGATGAAACTTTGAACAAATTCTATGAATGTTTTTCAAACATTATCAACAACTCATATAATTTGGATGGACCTATTAGGAAAGAGAAGTATATTGAGAAAATACTTGCTAGCTTACCTTATCATTTTCAAGCCAAAGTGACCTTGCTTAAATATATGTAAAAACCTTGTGAACATGCTGTAAAATGAATCACTTGCAATTATTCGAACTGCATCACTTGTATGCAATATGTCAGCCAGCCACTTTCGAGGATGGAAAGATCTTGGCTTTATAGACATCAAGAATAGTTGTCTTAGCGAAGATGTTTTTGACACAATTGTTAGAAATGATGACTCTAATACCAATGAAGAGAAAATGGATATACTTTCCCAGAGATTTACTAAATTTCTTAGATAAAATTAACCCTTTTTTAGGGGTTTTAGAAAAAAATAATCCAAGCTTTAAAATGATTATTTCAATGAATTTACAGTTGTACTTCTCCGAAACAAAACGAAATATTATAGAGACCACTTATATAGTCATTTGAGCTACAAAATCAATCTAGAACTACGAAGTTGACCAAAAATGTTGTACTCTATATCAAGAAAGATGATGAAACTTTGAACAAATTCTATGCATGTTTTTCAAACATTATCAACAACTCGTATAATTTGGATGGACCTATTAGGAAAGAGAAGTATATTGAGAAAATCCTTGCTAGCTTACCTTATCATTTTCAAGCCAAAGTGACCTTGCTTAAATACATGTAAAAACCTTGTGAACATGCCGTAAAATGAATCACTTGGCAATTATTCGAACTGCATCACTTGTATCCAATATGTTAGCCAGCCACTTTCGAGGATGGAAAGAGCTTGGCTTTATAGACATCAAGAATAGTTGTCTTAGCGAAGATGTTTTTGACACAATTGTTAGAAATGATGACTCTAATACCAATGAAGAGAAAATGGATATACTTTCTAAGAGATTTACTAAATTTCTTAGATAAAATTAACCCTTTTTTAGGGGTTTTAGAAAAAAATAATCTAAGCTCTAAAATGATTATTTCAATGAATTTACAGTTGTACTTCTCCGAAATAAAACGAAATATTATAGAGACCACTCATATAGTCATTTGAGCTACAAAATAAATCTAGAACTACGAAGTTGACCAAAAATTTTGAACTCTATATCAAGCAAGAGGATGAAACTTTGAACAAATTCTATGAATGTTTTTCAAACATTATCAACAACTCGTATAATTTGGATGGACCTATTAGGAAAGAGAAGTATATTGAGAAAATCCTTGCTAGCTTACCTTATCATTTTCAAGCCAAAGTGACCTTGCTTAAATATATGTAAAAACCTTGTGAACATGCTGTAAAATGAATCACTTGGCAATTATTCGAACTGCATCACTTGTATGCAATATGTTAGCCAGCCACTTTCGAGGATGGAAAGATCTTGGCTTTATAGACATCAAGAATAGTTGTCTTAGCGAAGATGTTTTTGACACAATTGTTAGAAATGATGACTCTAATACCAATGAAGAGAAAATGGATATACTTTCCCAGAGATTTACTAAATTTCTTAGATAAAATTAACCCTTTTTTAGGGGTTTTAGAAAAAAATAATCCAAGCTTTAAAATGATTATTTCAATGAATTTACAGTTGTACTTCTCCGAAACAAAACGAAATATTATAGAGACCACTTATATAGTCATTTGAGCTACAAAATAAATTTAGAACTACGAAGTTGACAAAAATTTTGAACTCTATATCAAGCAAGAGGATGAAACTTTGAACAAATTCTATGATTGTTTTTCAAACATTATCAACAACTCGTATAATTTGGATGGACCTATTAGGAAAGAGAAGTATATTGAGAAAATCCTTGCTAGCTTACTTTATCATTTTCAAGCCAAAGTGACCTTGCTTAAATACATGTAAAAACCTTGTGAACATGCCGTAAAATGAATCACTTGGCAATTATTCGAACTGCATCACTTGTATGCAATATGTCAGCCAGCCACTTTCGAGGATGGAAAGATCTTGGCTTTATAGACATCAAGAATAGTTGTCTTAGCGAAGATGTGTTTGCCACAATTGTTAGAAATGATGACTCTAATACCAATGAAGAGAAAATGGATATACTTTCCCAGAGATTTACTAAATTTCTTAGATAAAATTAACCCTTTTTTAGGGGTTTTAGAAAAAAATAATCTAAGCTCTAAAATGATTATTTCAATGAATTTATAGTTGTACTTCTCCGAAATAAAACGAAATATTATAGAGACCACTCATATAGTCATTTGAGCTACAAAATAAATCTAGGACTACGAAGTTGACCAAAAATTTTGAACTCTATATCAAGCAAGAGGAAGAAACTTTGAACAAATTCTATGAATGTTTTTCAAACATTATCAACAACTCGTATAATTTGGATGGACCTATTAGGAAAGAGAAGTATATTGAGAAAATCCTTGCTAGCTTACCTTATCATTTTCAAGCCAAAGTGACCTTGCTTAAATACATGTAAAAAACTTGTGAACATGCCGTAAAATGAATCACTTGGCAATTATTCGAACTGCATCACTTGTATCCAATATGTTAGCCAGCCACTTTCGAGGATGGAAAGAGCTTTGCTTTATAGACATCAAGAATAGTTGTCTTAGCGAAGATGTTTTTGACACAAGTGTTAGAAATGATGACTCTAATATAATGAAGAGAAAATTGATATACTTTCCCAGAGATTTACTAAATTTCTTAGATAAAATTAACCCTTTTTTAGGGGTTTTAGAAAAAAATAATCCAAGTTTAAAATGATTATTTCAATGAATTTACAGTTGTACTTCTCCGAAACAAAACGAAATATTATAGAGACCACTTATATAGTCATTTGAGCTACAAAATCAATCTAGAACTACGAAGTTGACCAAAAATGTTGTACTCTATATCAAGAAAGATGATGAAACTCTGAACAAATTCTATGCATGTTTTTCAAACATTATCAACAACTCGTATAATTTGGATGGACCTATTAGGAAAGAGAAGTATATTGAGAAAATCCTTGCTAGCTTACCTTATCATTTTCAAGCCAAAGTGACCTTGCTTAAATACATGTAAAAACCTTGTGAACATGCCGTAAAATGAATCACTTGGCAATTATTCGAACTGCATCACTTGTATCCAATATGTTAGCCAGCCACTTTCGAGGATGGAAAGAGCTTGGCTTTATAGACATCAAGAATAGTTGTCTTAGCGAAGATGTTTTTGACACAATTGTTAGAAATGATGACTCTAATACCAATGAAGAGAAAATGGATATACTTTCCAAGAGATTTACTAAATTTCTTAGATAAAATTAACCCTTTTTTAGGGGTTTTAGAAAAAAATAATCTAAGCTCTAAAATGATTATTTCAATGAATTTACAGTTGTACTTCTCCGAAATAAAACGAAATATTATAGAGACCACTCATATAGTCATTTGAGCTACAAAATAAATCTAGAACTACGAAGTTGACCAAAAATTTTGAACTCTATATCAAGCAAGAGGATGAAACTTTGAACAAATTCTATGAATGTTTTTCAAACATTATCAACAACTCGTATAATTTGGATGGACCTATTAGGAAAGAGAAGTATATTGAGAAAATCCTTCCTAGCTTACCTTATCATTTTCAAGCCAAAGTGACCTTGCTTAAATATATGTAAAAACCTTGTGAACATGCTGTAAAATGAATCACTTGGCAATTATTCGAACTGCATCACTTGTATGCAATATGTTAGCCAGCCACTTTCGAGGATGGAAAGATCTTGGCTTTATAGACATCAAGAATAGTTGTCTTAGCGAAGATGTTTTTGACACAATTGTTAGAAATGATGACTCTAATACCAATGAAGAGAAAATGGATATACTTTCCCAGAGATTTACTAAATTTCTTAGATAAAATTAACCCTTTTTTAGGGGTTTTAGAAAAAAATAATCCAAGCTTTAAAATGATTATTTCAATGAATTTACAGTTGTACTTCTCCGAAACAAAACGAAATATTATAGAGACCACTTATATAGTCATTTGAGCTACAAAATAAATTTAGAACTACGAAGTTGACAAAAATTTTGAACTCTATATCAAGCAAGAGGATGAAACTTTGAACAAATTCTATGATTGTTTTTCAAACATTATCAACAACTCGTATAATTTGGATGGACCTATTAGGAAAGAGAAGTATATTGAGAAAATCCTTGCTAGCTTACTTTATCATTTTCAAGCCAAAGTGACCTTGCTTAAATACATGTAAAAACCTTGTGAACATGCCGTAAAATGAATCACTTGGCAATTATTCGAACTGCATCACTTGTATGCAATATGTCAGCCAGCCACTTTCGAGGATGGAAAGATCTTGGCTTTATAGACATCAAGAATAGTTGTCTTAGCGAAGATGTGTTTGCCACAATTGTTAGAAATGATGACTCTAATACCAATGAAGAGAAAATGGTTATACTTTCCCAGAGATTTACTAAATTTCTTAGATAAAATTAACCCTTTTTTAGGGGTTTTAGAAAAAAATAATCTAAGCTCTAAAATGATTATTTCAATGAATTTAGAGTTGTACTTCTCCGAAATAAAACGAAATATTATAGAGACCACTCATATAGTCATTTGAGCTACAAAATAAATCTAGGACTACGAAGTTGACCAAAAATTTTGAACTCTATATCAAGCAAGAGGAAGAAACTTTGAACAAATTCTATGAATGTTTTTCAAACATTATCAACAACTCGTATAATTTGGATGGACCTATTAGGAAAGAGAAGTATATTGAGAAAATCCTTGCTAGCTTACCTTATCATTTTCAAGCCAAAGTGACCTTGCTTAAATACATGTAAAAACCTTGTGAACATGCCGTAAAATGAATCACTTGGCAATTATTCGAACTGCATCACTTGTATCCAATATGTTAGCCAGCCACTTTCGAGGATGGAAAGAGCTTTGCTTTATAGACATCAAGAATAGTTGTCTTAGCGATGATGTTTTTGACACAAGTGTTAGAAATGATGACTTTAATACCAATGAAGAGAAAATGGATATACTTTCCCAGAGATTTACTAAATTTCTTAGATAAAATTAACCCTTTTTTAGGGGTTTTAGAAAAAAATAATCCAAGCTCTAAAATGATTATTTCAATGAATTTACAGTTGTACTTCTCCGAAACAAAACGAAATATTATAGAGACGACTCATATAGTCATTTGAGCTACAAAATAAATTTAGAACTACGAAGTTGACCAAAAATGTTGTACTCTATATCAAGAAAGATGATGAAACTTTGAACAAATTCTATGCATGTTTTTCAAACATTATCAACAACTCGTATAATTTGGATGGACATATTAGGAAAGAGAAGCATATTGAGAAAATCCTTGCTAGCTTACCTTATCATTTTCAAGCCAAAGTGACCTTGCTTAAATACATGTAAAAACCTTGTGAACATGCCGTAAAATGAATCACTTGGCAATTATTCGAACTGCATCACTTGTATCCAATATGTTAGCCAGCCACTTTCGAGGATGGAAAGAGCTTGGCTTTATAGACATCAAGAATAGTTGTCTTAGCGAAGATGTTTTTGACACAATTGTTAGAAATGATGACTCTAATACCAATGAAGAGAAAATGGATATACTTTCCCAGAGATTTACTAAATTTCTTAGATAAAATTAACCCTTTTTTAGGGGTTTTAGAAAAAAATAATCCAAGCTCTAAAATGATTATTTCAATGAATTTACAGTTGTACTTCTCCGAAACAAAACGAAATATTATAGAGACCACTTATATAGTCATTTGAGCTACAAAATCAATCTAGAACTACGAAGTTGACCAAAAATGTTGTACTCTATATCAAGAAAGATGATGAAACTTTGAACAAATTCTATGCATGTTTTTCAAACATTATCAACAACTCGTATAATTTGGATGGACCTATTAGGAAAGAGAAGTATATTGAGAAAATCCTTGCTAGCTTACCTTATCATTTTCAAGCCAAAGTGACCTTGCTTAAATACATGTAAAAACCTTGTGAACATGCCGTAAAATGAATCACTTGGCAATTATTTGAACTGCATCACTTGTATCCAATATGTTAGCCAGCCACTTTCGAGGATGGAAAGAGCTAGGCTTTATAGACATCAAGAATAGTTGTCTTAGCGAAGATGTTTTTGACACAATTGTTAGAAATGATGACTCTAATACCAATGAAGAGAAAATGGATATACTTTCCAAGAGATTTACTAAATTTCTTAGATAAAATTAACCCTTTTTTAGGGGTTTTAGAAAAAAATAATCTAAGCTCTAAAATGATTATTTCAATGAATTTACAGTTGTACTTCTCCGAAATAAAACGAAATATTATAGAGACCACTCATATAGTCATTTGAGCTACAAAATCAATCTAGAACTACGAAGTTGACCAAAAATTTTGAACTCTATATCAAGCAAGAGGATGAAACTTTGACCAAATTCTATGAATGTTTTTCAAACATTATCAACAACTCGTATAATTTGGATGGACCTATTAGGAAAGAGAAGTATATTGAGAAAATCCTTGCTAGCTTACCTTATCATTTTCAAGCCAAAGTGACCTTGCTTAAATATATGTAAAAACCTTGTGAACATGCTGTAAAATGAATCACTTGGCAATTATTGGAACTGCATCACTTGTATGCAATATGTTAGCCAGCCACTTTCGAGGATGGAAAGATCTTGGCTTTATAGACATCAAGAATAGTTGTCTTAGCGAAGATGTTTTTGACACAATTGTTAGAAATGATGACTCTAATACCAATGAAGAGAAAATGGATATACTTTCCCAGAGATTTACTAAATTTCTTAGATAAAATTAACCCTTTTTTAGGGGTTTTAGAAAAAAATAATCCAAGCTCTAAAATGATTATTTCAATGAATTTACAGTTGTACTTCTCCGAAACAAAACGAAATATTATAGAGACCACTTATATAGTCATTTGAGCTACAAAATCAATCTAGAACTAAGAAGTTGACCAAAAATGTTGTACTCTATATCAAGAAAGATGATGAAACTTTGAACAAATTCTATGCATGTTTTTCAAACATTATCAACAACTCGTATAATTTGGATGGACCTATTAGGAAAGAGAAGTATATTGAGAAAATCCTTGCTAGCTTACCTTATCATTTTCAAGCCAAAGTGACCTTGCTTAAATACATGTAAAAACCTTGTGAACATGCCGTAAAATGAATCACTTGGCAATTATTCGAACTGCATCACTTGTATCCAATATGTTAGCCAGCCACTTTCGAGGATGGAAAGAGCTTGGCTTTATAGACATCAAGAATAGTTGTCTTAGCGAAGATGTTTTTGACACAATTGTTAGAAATGATGACTCTAATACCAATGAAGAGAAAATGGATATACTTTCTAAGAGATTTACTAAATTTCTTAGATAAAATTAACCCTTTTTTAGGGGTTTTAGAAAAAAATAATCTAAGCTCTAAAATGATTATTTCAATGAATTTACAGTTGTACTTCTCCGAAATAAAACGAAATATTATAGAGACCACTCATATAGTCATTTGAGCTACAAAATAAATCTAGAACTACGAAGTTGACCAAAAATTTTGAACTCTATATCAAGCAAGAGGATGAAACTTTGAACAAATTCTATGAATGTTTTTCAAACATTATCAACAACTCGTATAATTTGGATGGACCTATTAGGAAAGAGAAGTATATTGAGAAAATCCTTGCTAGCTTACCTTATCATTTTCAAGCCAAAGTGACCTTGCTTAAATATATGTAAAAACCTTGTGAACATGCTGTAAAATGAATCACTTGGCAATTATTCGAACTGCATCACTTGTATGCAATATGTTAGCCAGCCACTTTCGAGGATGGAAAGATCTTGGCTTTATAGACATCAAGAATAGTTGTCTTAGCGAAGATGTTTTTGACACAATTGTTAGAAATGATGACTCTAATACCAATGAAGAGAAAATGGATATACTTTCCCAGAGATTTACTAAATTTCTTAGATAAAATTAACCCTTTTTTAGGGGTTTTAGAAAAAAATAATCCAAGCTTTAAAATGATTATTTCAATGAATTTACAGTTGTACTTCTCCGAAACAAAACGAAATATTATAGAGACCACTTATATAGTCATTTGAGCTACAAAATAAATTTAGAACTACGAAGTTGACAAAAATTTTGAACTCTATATCAAGCAAGAGGATGAAACTTTGAACAAATTCTATGATTGTTTTTCAAACATTATCAACAACTCGTATAATTTGGATGGACCTATTAGGAAAGAGAAGTATATTGAGAAAATCCTTGCTAGCTTACTTTATCATTTTCAAGCCAAAGTGACCTTGCTTAAATACATGTAAAAACCTTGTGAACATGCCGTAAAATGAATCACTTGGCAATTATTCGAACTGCATCACTTGTATGCAATATGTCAGCCAGCCACTTTCGAGGATGGAAAGATCTTGGCTTTATAGACATCAAGAATAGTTGTCTTAGCGAAGATGTGTTTGCCACAATTGTTAGAAATGATGACTCTAATACCAATGAAGAGAAAATGGATATACTTTCCCAGAGATTTACTAAATTTCTTAGATAAAATTAACCCTTTTTTAGGGGTTTTAGAAAAAAATAATCTAAGCTCTAAAATGATTATTTCAATGAATTTATAGTTGTACTTCTCCGAAATAAAACGAAATATTATAGAGACCACTCATATAGTCATTTGAGCTACAAAATAAATCTAGGACTACGAAGTTGACCAAAAATTTTGAACTCTATATCAAGCAAGAGGAAGAAACTTTGAACAAATTCTATGAATGTTTTTCAAACATTATCAACAACTCGTATAATTTGGATGGACCTATTAGGAAAGAGAAGTATATTGAGAAAATCCTTGCTAGCTTACCTTATCATTTTCAAGCCAAAGTGACCTTGCTTAAATACATGTAAAAAACTTGTGAACATGCCGTAAAATGAATCACTTGGCAATTATTCGAACTGCATCACTTGTATCCAATATGTTAGCCAGCCACTTTCGAGGATGGAAAGAGCTTTGCTTTATAGACATCAAGAATAGTTGTCTTAGCGAAGATGTTTTTGACACAAGTGTTAGAAATGATGACTCTAATATAATGAAGAGAAAATTGATATACTTTCCCAGAGATTTACTAAATTTCTTAGATAAAATTAACCCTTTTTTAGGGGTTTTAGAAAAAAATAATCCAAGCTTAAAATGATTATTTCAATGAATTTACAGTTGTACTTCTCCGAAACAAAACGAAATATTATAGAGACCACTTATATAGTCATTTGAGCTACAAAATCAATCTAGAACTACGAAGTTGACCAAAAATGTTGTACTCTATATCAAGAAAGATGATGAAACTCTGAACAAATTCTATGCATGTTTTTCAAACATTATCAACAACTCGTATAATTTGGATGGACCTATTAGGAAAGAGAAGTATATTGAGAAAATCCTTGCTAGCTTACCTTATCATTTTCAAGCCAAAGTGACCTTGCTTAAATACATGTAAAAACCTTGTGAACATGCCGTAAAATGAATCACTTGGCAATTATTCGAACTGCATCACTTGTATCCAATATGTTAGCCAGCCACTTTCGAGGATGGAAAGAGCTTGGCTTTATAGACATCAAGAATAGTTGTCTTAGCGAAGATGTTTTTGACACAATTGTTAGAAATGATGACTCTAATACCAATGAAGAGAAAATGGATATACTTTCCAAGAGATTTACTAAATTTCTTAGATAAAATTAACCCTTTTTTAGGGGTTTTAGAAAAAAATAATCTAAGCTCTAAAATGATTATTTCAATGAATTTACAGTTGTACTTCTCCGAAATAAAACGAAATATTATAGAGACCACTCATATAGTCATTTGAGCTACAAAATAAATCTAGAACTACGAAGTTGACCAAAAATTTTGAACTCTATATCAAGCAAGAGGATGAAACTTTGAACAAATTCTATGAATGTTTTTCAAACATTATCAACAACTCGTATAATTTGGATGGACCTATTAGGAAAGAGAAGTATATTGAGAAAATCCTTCCTAGCTTACCTTATCATTTTCAAGCCAAAGTGACCTTGCTTAAATATATGTAAAAACCTTGTGAACATGCTGTAAAATGAATCACTTGGCAATTATTCGAACTGCATCACTTGTATGCAATATGTTAGCCAGCCACTTTCGAGGATGGAAAGATCTTGGCTTTATAGACATCAAGAATAGTTGTCTTAGCGAAGATGTTTTTGACACAATTGTTAGAAATGATGACTCTAATACCAATGAAGAGAAAATGGATATACTTTCCCAGAGATTTACTAAATTTCTTAGATAAAATTAACCCTTTTTTAGGGGTTTTAGAAAAAAATAATCCAAGCTTTAAAATGATTATTTCAATGAATTTACAGTTGTACTTCTCCGAAACAAAACGAAATATTATAGAGACCACTTATATAGTCATTTGAGCTACAAAATAAATTTAGAACTACGAAGTTGACAAAAATTTTGAACTCTATATCAAGCAAGAGGATGAAACTTTGAACAAATTCTATGATTGTTTTTCAAACATTATCAACAACTCGTATAATTTGGATGGACCTATTAGGAAAGAGAAGTATATTGAGAAAATCCTTGCTAGCTTACTTTATCATTTTCAAGCCAAAGTGACCTTGCTTAAATACATGTAAAAACCTTGTGAACATGCCGTAAAATGAATCACTTGGCAATTATTCGAACTGCATCACTTGTATGCAATATGTCAGCCAGCCACTTTCGAGGATGGAAAGATCTTGGCTTTATAGACATCAAGAATAGTTGTCTTAGCGAAGATGTGTTTGCCACAATTGTTAGAAATGATGACTCTAATACCAATGAAGAGAAAATGGTTATACTTTCCCAGAGATTTACTAAATTTCTTAGATAAAATTAACCCTTTTTTAGGGGTTTTAGAAAAAAATAATCTAAGCTCTAAAATGATTATTTCAATGAATTTAGAGTTGTACTTCTCCGAAATAAAACGAAATATTATAGAGACCACTCATATAGTCATTTGAGCTACAAAATAAATCTAGGACTACGAAGTTGACCAAAAATTTTGAACTCTATATCAAGCAAGAGGAAGAAACTTTGAACAAATTCTATGAATGTTTTTCAAACATTATCAACAACTCGTATAATTTGGATGGACCTATTAGGAAAGAGAAGTATATTGAGAAAATCCTTGCTAGCTTACCTTATCATTTTCAAGCCAAAGTGACCTTGCTTAAATACATGTAAAAACCTTGTGAACATGCCGTAAAATGAATCACTTGGCAATTATTCGAACTGCATCACTTGTATCCAATATGTTAGCCAGCCACTTTCGAGGATGGAAAGAGCTTTGCTTTATAGACATCAAGAATAGTTGTCTTAGCGATGATGTTTTTGACACAAGTGTTAGAAATGATGACTTTAATACCAATGAAGAGAAAATGGATATACTTTCCCAGAGATTTACTAAATTTCTTAGATAAAATTAACCCTTTTTTAGGGGTTTTAGAAAAAAATAATCCAAGCTCTAAAATGATTATTTCAATGAATTTACAGTTGTACTTCTCCGAAACAAAACGAAATATTATAGAGACGACTCATATAGTCATTTGAGCTACAAAATAAATTTAGAACTACGAAGTTGACCAAAAATGTTGTACTCTATATCAAGAAAGATGATGAAACTTTGAACAAATTCTATGCATGTTTTTCAAACATTATCAACAACTCGTATAATTTGGATGGACATATTAGGAAAGAGAAGCATATTGAGAAAATCCTTGCTAGCTTACCTTATCATTTTCAAGCCAAAGTGACCTTGCTTAAATACATGTAAAAACCTTGTGAACATGCCGTAAAATGAATCACTTGGCAATTATTCGAACTGCATCACTTGTATCCAATATGTTAGCCAGCCACTTTCGAGGATGGAAAGAGCTTGGCTTTATAGACATCAAGAATAGTTGTCTTAGCGAAGATGTTTTTGACACAATTGTTAGAAATGATGACTCTAATACCAATGAAGAGAAAATGGATATACTTTCCCAGAGATTTACTAAATTTCTTAGATAAAATTAACCCTTTTTTAGGGGTTTTAGAAAAAAATAATCCAAGCTCTAAAATGATTATTTCAATGAATTTACAGTTGTACTTCTCCGAAACAAAACGAAATATTATAGAGACCACTTATATAGTCATTTGAGCTACAAAATCAATCTAGAACTACGAAGTTGACCAAAAATGTTGTACTCTATATCAAGAAAGATGATGAAACTTTGAACAAATTCTATGCATGTTTTTCAAACATTATCAACAACTCGTATAATTTGGATGGACCTATTAGGAAAGAGAAGTATATTGAGAAAATCCTTGCTAGCTTACCTTATCATTTTCAAGCCAAAGTGACCTTGCTTAAATACATGTAAAAACCTTGTGAACATGCCGTAAAATGAATCACTTGGCAATTATTTGAACTGCATCACTTGTATCCAATATGTTAGCCAGCCACTTTCGAGGATGGAAAGAGCTAGGCTTTATAGACATCAAGAATAGTTGTCTTAGCGAAGATGTTTTTGACACAATTGTTAGAAATGATGACTCTAATACCAATGAAGAGAAAATGGATATACTTTCCAAGAGATTTACTAAATTTCTTAGATAAAATTAACCCTTTTTTAGGGGTTTTAGAAAAAAATAATCTAAGCTCTAAAATGATTATTTCAATGAATTTACAGTTGTACTTCTCCGAAATAAAACGAAATATTATAGAGACCACTCATATAGTCATTTGAGCTACAAAATCAATCTAGAACTACGAAGTTGACCAAAAATTTTGAACTCTATATCAAGCAAGAGGATGAAACTTTGACCAAATTCTATGAATGTTTTTCAAACATTATCAACAACTCGTATAATTTGGATGGACCTATTAGGAAAGAGAAGTATATTGAGAAAATCCTTGCTAGCTTACCTTATCATTTTCAAGCCAAAGTGACCTTGCTTAAATATATGTAAAAACCTTGTGAACATGCTGTAAAATGAATCACTTGGCAATTATTGGAACTGCATCACTTGTATGCAATATGTTAGCCAGCCACTTTCGAGGATGGAAAGATCTTGGCTTTATAGACATCAAGAATAGTTGTCTTAGCGAAGATGTTTTTGACACAATTGTTAGAAATGATGACTCTAATACCAATGAAGAGAAAATGGATATACTTTCCCAGAGATTTACTAAATTTCTTAGATAAAATTAACCCTTTTTTAGGGGTTTTAGAAAAAAATAATCCAAGCTCTAAAATGATTATTTCAATGAATTTACAGTTGTACTTCTCCGAAACAAAACGAAATATTATAGAGACCACTTATATAGTCATTTGAGCTACAAAATCAATCTAGAACTAAGAAGTTGACCAAAAATGTTGTACTCTATATCAAGAAAGATGATGAAACTTTGAACAAATTCTATGCATGTTTTTCAAACATTATCAACAACTCGTATAATTTGGATGGACCTATTAGGAAAGAGAAGTATATTGAGAAAATCCTTGCTAGCTTACCTTATCATTTTCAAGCCAAAGTGACCTTGCTTAAATACATGTAAAAACCTTGTGAACATGCCGTAAAATGAATCACTTGGCAATTATTCGAACTGCATCACTTGTATCCAATATGTTAGCCAGCCACTTTCGAGGATGGAAAGAGCTTGGCTTTATAGACATCAAGAATAGTTGTCTTAGCGAAGATGTTTTTGACACAATTGTTAGAAATGATGACTCTAATACCAATGAAGAGAAAATGGATATACTTTCCCAGAGATTTACTAAATTTCTTAGATAAAATTAACCCTTTTTTAGGGGTTTTAGAAAAAAATAATCTAAGCTCTAAAATGATTATTTCAATGAATTTATAGTTGTACTTCTCCGAAATAAAACGAAATATTATAGAGACCACTCATATAGTCATTTGAGCTACAAAATAAATCTAGAACTACAAAGTTGACCAAAATTTTTGAACTCTATATCAAGCAAGAGGAAGAAACTTTGAACAAATTCTATGAATGTTTTTCAAACATTATCAACAACTCGTATAATTTGGATGGACCTATTAGGAAAGAGAAGTATATTGAGAAAATCCTTGCTAGCTTACCTTATCATTTTCAAGCCAAAGTGACCTTGCTTAAATACAAGTAAAAACCTTGTGAACATGCCGTAAAATGAATCACTTGGCAATTATTCGAACTGCATCACTTGTATCCAATATGTTAGCCAGCCACTTTCGAGGATGGAAAGAGCTTTGCTTTATAGACATCAAGAATAGTTGTCTTAGCGATGATGTTTTTGACACAAGTGTTAGAAATGATGACTTTAATACCAATGAAGAGAAAATGGATATACTTTCCCAGAGATTTACTAAATTTCTTAGATAAAATTAACCCTTTTTTAGGGGTTTTAGAAAAAAATAATCCAAGCTCTAAAATGATTATTTCAATGAATTTACAGTTGTACTTCTCCGAAACAAAACGAAATATTATAGAGACGACTCATATAGTCATTTGAGCTACAAAATAAATTTAGAACTACGAAGTTGACCAAAAATGTTGTACTCTATATCAAGAAAGATGATGAAACTTTGAACAAATTCTATGCATGTTTTTCAAACATTATCAACAACTCGTATAATTTGGATGGACATATTAGGAAAGAGAAGCATATTGAGAAAATCCTTGCTAGCTTACCTTATCATTTTCAAGCCAAAGTGACCTTGCTTAAATACATGTAAAAACCTTGTGAACATGCCGTAAAATGAATCACTTGGCAATTATTCGAACTGCATCACTTGTATCCAATATGTTAGCCAGCCACTTTCGAGGATGGAAAGAGCTGGGCTTTATAGACATCAAGAATAGTTGTCTTAGCGAAGATGTTTTTGACACAATTGTTAGAAATGATGACTCTAATACCAATGAAGAGAAAATGGATATACTTTCCCAGAGATTTACTAAATTTCTTAGATAAAATTAACCCTTTTTTAGGGGTTTTAGAAAAAAATAATCCAAGCTCTAAAATGATTATTTCAATGAATTTACAGTTGTACTTCTCCGAAACAAAACGAAATATTATAGAGACCACTTATATAGTCATTTGAGCTACAAAATCAATCTAGAACTACGAAGTTGACCAAAAATGTTGTACTCTATATCAAGAAAGATGATGAAACTTTGAACAAATTCTATGCATGTTTTTCAAACATTATCAACAACTCGTATAATTTGGATGGACCTATTAGGAAAGAGAAGTATATTGAGAAAATCCTTGCTAGCTTACCTTATCATTTTCAAGCCAAAGTGACCTTGCTTAAATACATGTAAAAACCTTGTGAACATTCCGTAAAATGAATCACTTGGCAATTATTCGAACTGCATCACTTGTATCCAATATGTTAGCCAGCCACTTTCGAGGATGGAAAGAGCTTGGCTTTATAGACATCAAGAATAGTTGTCTTAGCGAAGATGTTTTTGACACAATTGTTAGAAATGATGACTCTAATACCAATGAAGAGAAAATGGATATACTTTCCCAGAGATTTACTAAATTTCTTAGATAAAATTAACCCTTTTTTATGGGTTTTAGAAAAAAATAATCTAAGCTCTAAAATGATTATTTCAATGAATTTATAGTTGTACTTCTCCGAAATAAAACGAAATATTATAGAGACCACTCATATAGTCATTTGAGCTACAAAATAAATCTAGAACTACAAAGTTGACCAAAAATTTTGAACTCTATATCAAGCAAGAGGAAGAAACTTTGAACAAATTCTATGAATGTTTTTCAAACATTATCAACAACTCGTATAATTTGAATGGACCTATTAGGAAAGAGAAGTATATTGAGAAAATCCTTGCTAGCTTACCTTATCATTTTCAAGCCAAAGTGACCTTGCTTAAATACATGTAAAAACCTTGTGAACATGCCGTAAAATGAATCACTTGGCAATTATTCGAACTGCATCACTTGTATCCAATATGTTAGCCAGCCACTTTCGAGGATGGAAAGAGCTTTGCTTTATAGACATCAAGAATAGTTGTCTTAGCAATGATGTTTTTGACACAAGTGTTAGAAATGATGACTTTAATACCAATGAAGAGAAAATGGATATACTTTCCCAGAGATTTACTAAATTTCTTAGATAAAATTAAAACTTTTTTAGGGGTTTTAGAAAAAAATAATCCAAGCTCTAAAATGATTATTTCAATGAATTTACAGTTGTACTTCTCCGAAACAAAACGAAATATTATAGAGACGACTCATATAGTCATTTGAGCTACAAAATAAATTTAGAACTACGAAGTTGACCAAAAATGTTGTACTATATATCAAGAAAGATGATGAAACTTTGAACAAATTCTATGCATGTTTTTCAAACATTATCAACAACTCGTATAATTTGGATGGACATATTAGGAAAGAGAAGTATATTGAGAAAATCCTTGCTAGCTTACCTTATCATTTTCAAGCCAAAGTGACCTTGCTTAAATACATGTAAAAACCTTGTGAACATGCCGTAAAATGAATCACTTGGCAATTATTCGAACTGCATCACTTGTATCCAATATGTTAGCCAGCCACTTTCGAGGATGGAAAGAGCTTGGCTTTATAGACATCAAGAATAGTTGTCTTAGCGAAGATGTTTTTGACACAATTGTTAGAAATGATGACTCTAATACCAATGAAGAGAAAATGGATATACTTTCCCAGAGATTTACTAAATTTCTTAGATAAAATTAACCCTTTTTTACGGGTTTTAGAAAAAAATAATCTAAGCTCTAAAATGATTATTTCAATGAATTTATAGTTGTACTTCTCCGAAATAAAACGAAATATTATAGAGACCACTCATATAGTCATTTGAGCTACAAAATAAATCTAGAACTACAAAGTTGACCAAAAATTTTGAACTCTATATCAAGCAAGAGGAAGAAACTTTGAACAAATTCTATGAATGTTTTTCAAACATTATCAACAACTCGTATAATTTGGATGGACCTATTAGGAAAGAGAAGTATATTGAGAAAATCCTTGCTAGCTTACCTTATCATTTTCAAGCCAAAGTGACCTTGCTTAAATACATGTAAAAACCTTGTGAACATGCCGTAAAATGAATCACTTGGCAATTATTCGAACTGCATCACTTGTATCCAATATGTTAGCCAGCCACTTTCGAGGATGGAAAGAGCTTTGCTTTATAGACATCAAGAATAGTTGTCTTAGCAATGATGTTTTTGACACAAGTGTTAGAAATGATGACTTTAATACCAATGAAGAGAAAATGGATATACTTTCCCAGAGATTTACTAAATTTCTTAGATAAAATTAAAACTTTTTTAGGGGTTTTAGAAAAAAATTATCCAAGCTCTAAAATGATTATTTCAATGAATTTACAGTTGTACTTCTCCGAAACAAAACGAAATATTATAGAGATGACTCATATAGTCATTTGAGCTACAAAATAAATTTAGAACTACGAAGTTGACCAAAAATGTTGTACTATATATCAAGAAAGATGATGAAACTTTGAACAAATTCTATGCATGTTTTTCAAACATTATCAACAACTCGTATAATTTGGATGGACATATTAGGAAAGAGAAGTATATTGAGAAAATCCTTGCTAGCTTACCTTATCATTTTCAAGCCAAAGTGACCTTGCTTAAATACATGTAAAAACCTTGTGAATATGCCGTAAAATGAATCACTTGGCAATTATTCGAACTGCATCACTTGTATCCAATATTTTAGCCAGCCACTTTCGAGGATGGAAAGAGCTTGGCTTTATAGACATCAAGAATAGTTGTCTTAGCGAAGATGTTTTTGACACAATTGTTAGAAATGATGACTCTAATACCAATGAAGAGAAAATGGATATACTTTCCCAGAGATTTACTAAATTTCTTAGATAAAATTAACCCTTTTTTAGGGGTTTTAGAAAAAAATAATCCAAGCTCTAAAATGATTATTTCAATGAATTTACAGTTGTACTTCTCCGAAACAAAACGAAATATTATAGAGACCACTCATATAGGCATTTGATATACAAAATAAATCTAGAACTACGAAGTTGGCCAAAACTTGTGAACTCTATATCAAGCAAGAGAATAAAACTTTGAACAAATTCTACCCATGTTTTTCAAACATTATCAACTACTCGTATAATTTTGGGGGACCTTTTAGGAAAGAGAAGTAGATTGACTAAATCCTTGCTAGATTAGCTTATTATTTTCAAGCCAATAGTACCGTGCTTAAATACATGTAAAAGCCTCGTGAACTTACTGTTAAATGAATCACTTGGGAAAGTATTCGAACTACATCTCTTGTATGCAATATGTTAGGCAGCCACTTTCGAGGATGGAAAGATCTTGGCTTTATAGACATCAAGAATAGTTGTCTTAGCGAAGATGTTTTTGACACAATTGTTAGAAATGATGACTCTAATACCAATGAAGAGAAAATGGATATACTTTCCCAGAGATTTACTAAATTTCTTATATAAAATTAACCCTTTTTTAGGGGTTTTAGAAAAAAATAATCCAAGCTTTAAAATGATTATTTCAATGAATTTACAGTTGTACTTCTCCGAAACAAAACGAAATATTATAGAGATGACTCATATAGTCATTTGAGCTACAAAATAAATTTAGAACTACGAAGTTGACCAAAAATGTTGTACTATATATCAAGAAAGATGATGAAACTTTGAACAAATTCTATGCATGTTTTTCAAACATTATCAACAACTCGTATAATTTGGATGGACATATTAGGAAAGAGAAGTATATTGAGAAAATCCTTGCTAGCTTACCTTATCATTTTCAAGCCAAAGTGACCTTGCTTAAATACATGTAAAAACCTTGTGAATATGCCGTAAAATGAATCACTTGGCAATTATTCGAACTGCATCACTTGTATCCAATATTTTAGCCAGCCACTTTCGAGGATGGAAAGAGCTTGGCTTTATAGACATCAAGAATAGTTGTCTTAGCGAAGATGTTTTTGACACAATTGTTAGAAATGATGACTCTAATACCAATGAAGAGAAAATGGATATACTTTCCCAGAGATTTACTAAATTTCTTAGATAAAATTAACCCTTTTTTAGGGGTTTTAGAAAAAAATAATCCAAGCTCTAAAATGATTATTTCAATGAATTTACAGTTGTACTTCTCCGAAACAAAACGAAATATTATAGAGACCACTCATATAGGCATTTGATATACAAAATAAATCTAGAACTACGAAGTTGGCCAAAACTTGTGAACTCTATATCAAGCAAGAGAATAAAACTTTGAACAAATTCTACCCATGTTTTTCAAACATTATCAACTACTCGTATAATTTTGGGGGACCTTTTAGGAAAGAGAAGTAGATTGACTAAATCCTTGCTAGATTAGCTTATTATTTTCAAGCCAATAGTACCGTGCTTAAATACATGTAAAAGCCTCGTGAACTTACTGTTAAATGAATCACTTGGGAAAGTATTCGAACTACATCTCTTGTATGCAATATGTTAGGCAGCCACTTTCGAGGATGGAAAGATCTTGGCTTTATAGACATCAAGAATAGTTGTCTTAGCGAAGATGTTTTTGACACAATTGTTAGAAATGATGACTCTAATACCAATGAAGAGAAAATGGATATACTTTCCCAGAGATTTACTAAATTTCTTATATAAAATTAACCCTTTTTTAGGGGTTTTAGAAAAAAATAATCCAAGCTTTAAAATGATTATTTCAATGAATTTACAGTTGTACTTCTCCGAAACAAAACGAAATATTATAGAGACCACTTATATTGTCATTTGAGCTACAAAATCAATCTAGAACTACGAAGTTGACCAAAAATGTTGTACTCTATATCAAGAAAGATGATGAAACTTTGAACAAATTCTATGCATGTTTTTCAAACATTATCAACAACTCGTATAATTTGGATGGACCTATTAGGAAAGAGAAGTATATTGAGAAAATCCTTGCTAGCTTACCTTATCATTTTCAAGCCAAAGTGACCTTGCTTAAATACATGTAAAAACCTTGTGAACATGCCGTAAAATGAATCACTTGGCAATTATTCGAACTGCATCACTTGTATCCAATATGTTAGCCAGCCACTTTCGAGGATGGAAAGAGCTTGGCTTTATAGACATCAAGAATAGTTGTCTTAGCGAAGATGTTTTTGACACAATTGTTAGAAATGATGACTCTAATACCAATGAAGAGAAAATGGATATACTTTCCCAGAGATTTACTAAATTTCTTAGATAAAATTAACCCTTTTTTAGGGGTTTTAGAAAAAAATAATCTAAGCTCTAAAATGATTATTTCAATGAATTTATAGTTGTACTTCTCCGAAATAAAACGAAATATTATAGAGACCACTCATGTAGTCATTTGAGCTACAAAATAAATCTAGGACTACGAAGTTGACCAAAAATTTTGAACTCTATATCAAGCGAGAGGAAGAAACTTTGAACAAATTCTATGAATGTTTTTCAAACATTATCAACAACTCGTATAATTTGGATGGACCTATTAGGAAAGAGAAGTATATTGAGAAAATCCTTGCTAGCTTACCTTATCATTTTCAAGCCAAAGTGACCTTGCTTAAATACATGTAAAAAACTTGTGAACATGCTGTAAAATGAATCACTTGGCAATTATTGGAACTGCATCACTTGTATGCAATATGTTAGCCAGCCACTTTCGAGGATGGAAAGAGCTTGGCTTTATAGACATCAAGAATAGTTGTCTTAGCGAAGATGTTTTTGACACAATTGTTAGAAATGATGACTCTAATACCAATGAAGAGAAAATGGATATACTTTCCCAGAGATTTACTAAATTTCTTAGATAAAATTAACCCTTTTTTAGGGGTTTTAGAAAAAAATAATCCAAGCTCTAAAATGATTATTTCAATGAATTTACAGTTGTACTTCTCCGAAACAAAACGAAATATTATAGAGACCACTTATATAGTCATTTGAGCTACAAAATCAATCTAGAACTACGAAGTTGACCAAAAATGTTGTACTCTATATCAAGAAAGATGATGAAACTTTGAACAAATTCTATGCATGTTTTTCAAACATTATCAACAACTCGTATAATTTGGATGGACCTATTAGGAAAGAGAAGTATATTGAGAAAATCCTTGCTAGCTTACCTTATCATTTTCAAGCCAAAGTGACCTTGCTTAAATACATGTAAAAACCTTGTGAACATTCCGTAAAATGAATCACTTGGCAATTATTCGAACTGCATCACTTGTATCCAATATGTTAGCCAGCCACTTTCGAGGATGGAAAGAGCTTGGCTTTATAGACATCAAGAATAGTTGTCTTAGCGAAGATGTTTTTGACACAATTGTTAGAAATGATGACTCTAATACCAATGAAGAGAAAATGGATATACTTTCCCAGAGATTTACTAAATTTCTTAGATAAAATTAACCCTTTTTTACGGGTTTTAGAAAAAAATAATCTAAGCTCTAAAATGATTATTTCAATGAATTTATAGTTGTACTTCTCCGAAATAAAACGAAATATTATAGAGACCACTCATATAGTCATTTGAGCTACAAAATAAATCTAGAACTACAAAGTTGACCAAAAATTTTGAACTCTATATCAAGCAAGAGGAAGAAACTTTGAACAAATTCTATGAATGTTTTTCAAACATTATCAACAACTCGTATAATTTGGATGGACCTATTAGGAAAGAGAAGTATATTGAGAAAATCCTTGCTAGCTTACCTTATCATTTTCAAGCCAAAGTGACCTTGCTTAAATACATGTAAAAACCTTGTGAACATGCCGTAAAATGAATCACTTGGCAATTATTCGAACTGCATCACTTGTATCCAATATGTTAGCCAGCCACTTTCGAGGATGGAAAGAGCTTTGCTTTATAGACATCAAGAATAGTTGTCTTAGCAATGATGTTTTTGACACAAGTGTTAGAAATGATGACTTTAATACCAATGAAGAGAAAATGGATATACTTTCCCAGAGATTTACTAAATTTCTTAGATAAAATTAAAACTTTTTTAGGGGTTTTAGAAAAAAATTATCCAAGCTCTAAAATGATTATTTCAATGAATTTACAGTTGTACTTCTCCGAAACAAAACGAAATATTATAGAGATGACTCATATAGTCATTTGAGCTACAAAATAAATTTAGAACTACGAAGTTGACCAAAAATGTTGTACTATATATCAAGAAAGATGATGAAACTTTGAACAAATTCTATGCATGTTTTTCAAACATTATCAACAACTCGTATAATTTGGATGGACATATTAGGAAAGAGAAGTATATTGAGAAAATCCTTGCTAGCTTACCTTATCATTTTCAAGCCAAAGTGACCTTGCTTAAATACATGTAAAAACCTTGTGAATATGCCGTAAAATGAATCACTTGGCAATTATTCGAACTGCATCACTTGTATCCAATATTTTAGCCAGCCACTTTCGAGGATGGAAAGAGCTTGGCTTTATAGACATCAAGAATAGTTGTCTTAGCGAAGATGTTTTTGACACAATTGTTAGAAATGATGACTCTAATACCAATGAAGAGAAAATGGATATACTTTCCCAGAGATTTACTAAATTTCTTAGATAAAATTAACCCTTTTTTAGGGGTTTTAGAAAAAAATAATCCAAGCTCTAAAATGATTATTTCAATGAATTTACAGTTGTACTTCTCCGAAACAAAACGAAATATTATAGAGACCACTCATATAGGCATTTGATATACAAAATAAATCTAGAACTACGAAGTTGGCCAAAACTTGTGAACTCTATATCAAGCAAGAGAATAAAACTTTGAACAAATTCTACCCATGTTTTTCAAACATTATCAACTACTCGTATAATTTTGGGGGACCTTTTAGGAAAGAGAAGTAGATTGACTAAATCCTTGCTAGATTAGCTTATTATTTTCAAGCCAATAGTACCGTGCTTAAATACATGTAAAAGCCTCGTGAACTTACTGTTAAATGAATCACTTGGGAAAGTATTCGAACTACATCTCTTGTATGCAATATGTTAGGCAGCCACTTTCGAGGATGGAAAGATCTTGGCTTTATAGACATCAAGAATAGTTGTCTTAGCGAAGATGTTTTTGACACAATTGTTAGAAATGATGACTCTAATACCAATGAAGAGAAAATGGATATACTTTCCCAGAGATTTACTAAATTTCTTATATAAAATTAACCCTTTTTTAGGGGTTTTAGAAAAAAATAATCCAAGCTTTAAAATGATTATTTCAATGAATTTACAGTTGTACTTCTCCGAAACAAAACGAAATATTATAGAGACCACTTATATTGTCATTTGAGCTACAAAATCAATCTAGAACTACGAAGTTGACCAAAAATGTTGTACTCTATATCAAGAAAGATGATGAAACTTTGAACAAATTCTATGCATGTTTTTCAAACATTATCAACAACTCGTATAATTTGGATGGACCTATTAGGAAAGAGAAGTATATTGAGAAAATCCTTGCTAGCTTACCTTATCATTTTCAAGCCAAAGTGACCTTGCTTAAATACATGTAAAAACCTTGTGAACATGCCGTAAAATGAATCACTTGGCAATTATTCGAACTGCATCACTTGTATCCAATATGTTAGCCAGCCACTTTCGAGGATGGAAAGAGCTTGGCTTTATAGACATCAAGAATAGTTGTCTTAGCGAAGATGTTTTTGACACAATTGTTAGAAATGATGACTCTAATACCAATGAAGAGAAAATGGATATACTTTCCCAGAGATTTACTAAATTTCTTAGATAAAATTAACCCTTTTTTAGGGGTTTTAGAAAAAAATAATCTAAGCTCTAAAATGATTATTTCAATGAATTTATAGTTGTACTTCTCCGAAATAAAACGAAATATTATAGAGACCACTCATGTAGTCATTTGAGCTACAAAATAAATCTAGGACTACGAAGTTGACCAAAAATTTTGAACTCTATATCAAGCGAGAGGAAGAAACTTTGAACAAATTCTATGAATGTTTTTCAAACATTATCAACAACTCGTATAATTTGGATGGACCTATTAGGAAAGAGAAGTATATTGAGAAAATCCTTGCTAGCTTACCTTATCATTTTCAAGCCAAAGTGACCTTGCTTAAATACATGTAAAAAACTTGTGAACATGCTGTAAAATGAATCACTTGGCAATTATTGGAACTGCATCACTTGTATGCAATATGTTAGCCAGCCACTTTCGAGGATGGAAAGATCTTGGCTTTATAGACATCAAGAATAGTTGTCTTAGCGAAGATGTTTTTGACACAATTGTTAGAAATGATGACTCTAATACCAATGAAGAGAAAATGGATATACTTTCCCAGAGATTTACTAAATTTCTTAGATAAAATTAACCCTTTTTTAGGGGTTTTAGAAAAAAATAATCCAAGCTCTAAAATGATTATTTCAATGAATTTACAGTTGTACTTCTCCGAAACAAAACGAAATATTATAGAGACCACTTATATAGTCATTTGAGCTACAAAATCAATCTAGAACTAAGAAGTTGACCAAAAATGTTGTACTCTATATCAAGAAAGATGATGAAACTTTGAACAAAGTCTATGCATGTTTTTCAAACATTATCAACAACTCGTATATTTGGATGGACCTATTAGGAAAGAGAAGTATATTGAGAAAATCCTTGCTAGCTTACCTTATCATTTTCAAGCCAAACTGACCTTGCTTAAATACATGTAAAAACCTTGTGAACATGCCGTAAAATGAATCACTTGGCAATTATTCGAACTGCATCACTTGTATTCAATATGTTAGCCAGCCACTTTCGAGCATGGAAAGAGCTTGGCTTTATAGACATCAAGAATAGTTGTCTTAGCGAAGATGTTTTTGACACAATTGTTAGAAATGATGACTCTAATACCAATGAAGAGAAAATGGATATACTTTCCCAGAGATTTACTAAATTTCTTAGATAAAATTAACCCTTTTTTAGGGGTTTTAGAAAAAATAATCTAAGCTCTAAAATGATTATTTCAATGAATTTATAGTTGTACTTCTCCGAAATAAAACGAAATATTATAGAGACCACTCATATAGTCATTTGAGCTACAAAATAAATCTAGAACTACAAAGTTGACCAAAAATTTTGAACTCTATATCAAGCAAGAGGAAGAAACTTTGAACAAATTCTATGAATGTTTTTCAAACATTATCAACAACTCGTATAATTTGGATGGACCTATTAGGAAAGAGAAGTATATTGAGAAAATCCTTGCTAGCTTACCTTATCATTTTCAAGCCAAAGTGACCTTTCTTAAATACATGTAAAAACCTTGTGAACATGCCGTAAAATGAATCACTTGGCAATTATTCGAACTGCATCACTTGTATCCAATATGTTAGCCAGCCACTTTCGAGGATGGAAAGAGCTTTGCTTTATAGACATCAAGAATAGTTGTCTTAGCGATGATGTTTTTGACACAAGTGTTAGAAATGATGACTTTAATACCAATGAAGAGAAAATGGATGTACTTTCCCAGAGATTTACTAAATTTCTTAGATAAAATTAACCCTTTTTTAGGGGTTTTAGAAAAAAATAATCCAAGCTCTAAAATGATTATTTCAATGAATTTACAGTTGTACTTCTCCGAAACAAAACGAAATATTATAGAGACGACTCATATAGTCATTTGAGCTACAAAATAAATTTAGAACTACGAAGTTGACAAAAATTTTGAACTCTATATGGAGCAAGAGGATGAAACTTTGAACAAATTCTATGATTGTTTTTCAAACATTATCAACAACTTGTATAATTTGGATGGACCTATTAGGAAAGAGAAGTATATTGAGAAAATCCTTCCTAGCTTACCTTATCATTTTCAAGCCAAAGTGACCTTGCTTAAATACATGTAAAAACCTTGTGAACATGCCGTAAAATGAATCACTTGGCAATTATTCGAACTGCATCACTTGTATCCAATATGTTAGCCAGCCACTTTCGAGGATGGAAAGAGCTTGGCTTTATAGACATCAAGAATAGTTGTCTTAGCGAAGATGTTTTTGACACAATTGTTAGAAATGATGACTCTAATACCAATGAAGAGAAAATGGATATACTTTCCCAGAGATTTACTAAATTTCTTAGATAAAATTAACCCTTTTTTAGGGGTTTTAGAAAAAAATAATCTAAGCTCTAAAATGATTATTTCAATGAATTTATAGTTGTACTTCTCCGAAATAAAACGAAATATTATAGAGACCACTCATGTAGTCATTTGAGCTACAAAATAAATCTAGGACTACGAAGTTGACCAAAAATTTTGAACTCTATATCAAGCGAGAGGAAGAAACTTTGAACAAATTCTATGAATGTTTTTCAAACATTATCAACAACTCGTATAATTTGGATGGACCTATTAGGAAAGAGAAGTATATTGAGAAAATCCTTGCTAGCTTACCTTATCATTTTCAAGCCAAAGTGACCTTTCTTAAATACATGTAAAAACCTTGTGAACATGCCGTAAAATGAATCACTTGGCAATTATTCGAACTGCATCACTTGTATCCAATATGTTAGCCAGCCACTTTCGAGGATGGAAAGAGCTTTGCTTTATAGACATCAAGAATAGTTGTCTTAGCGATGATGTTTTTGACACAAGTGTTAGAAATGATGACTTTAATACCAATGAAGAGAAAATGGATATACTTTCCCAGAGATTTACTAAATTTCTTAGATAAAATTAACCCTTTTTTAGGGGTTTTAGAAAAAAATAATCCAAGCTCTAAAATGATTATTTCAATGAATTTACAGTTGTACTTCTCTGAAACAAAACGAAATATTATAGAGACGACTCATATAGTCATTTGAGCTACAAAATAAATTTAGAACTACGAAGTTGACCAAAAATGTTGTACTCTATATCAAGAAAGATGATGAAACTTTGAACAAATTCTATGCATGTTTTTCAAACATTATCAACAACTCGTATAATTTGGATGGACCTATTAGGAAAGAGAAGTATATTGAGAAAATCCTTGCTAGCTTACCTTATCATTTTCAAGCCAAAGTGACCTTGCTTAAATACATGTAAAAACCTTGTGAACATGCCGTAAAATGAATCACTTGGCAATTATTCGAACTGCATCACTTGTATCCAATATGTTAGCCAGCCACTTTCGAGGATGGAAAGAGCTTTGCTTTATAGACATCAAGAATAGTTGTCTTAGCGATGATGTTTTTGACACAAGTGTTAGAAATGATGACTTTAATACCAATGAAGAGAAAATGGATGTACTTTCCCAGAGATTTACTAAATTTCTTAGATAAAATTAACCCTTTTTTAGGGGTTTTAGAAAAAAATAATCCAAGCTCTAAAATGATTATTTCAATGAATTTACAGTTGTACTTCTCCGAAACAAAACGAAATATTATAGAGACGACTCATATAGTCATTTGAGCTACAAAATAAATTTAGAACTACGAAGTTGACAAAAATTTTGAACTCTATATGGAGCAAGAGGATGAAACTTTGAACAAATTCTATGATTGTTTTTCAAACATTATCAACAACTTGTATAATTTGGATGGACCTATTAGGAAAGAGAAGTATATTGAGAAAATCCTTCCTAGCTTACCTTATCATTTTCAAGCCAAAGTGACCTTGCTTAAATACATGTAAAAACCTTGTGAACATGCCGTAAAATGAATCACTTGGCAATTATTCGAACTGCATCACTTGTATCCAATATGTTAGCCAGCCACTTTCGAGGATGGAAAGAGCTTGGCTTTATAGACATCAAGAATAGTTGTCTTAGCGAAGATGTTTTTGACACAATTGTTAGAAATGATGACTCTAATACCAATGAAGAGAAAATGGATATACTTTCCCAGAGATTTACTAAATTTCTTAGATAAAATTAACCCTTTTTTAGGGGTTTTAGAAAAAAATAATCTAAGCTCTAAAATGATTATTTCAATGAATTTATAGTTGTACTTCTCCGAAATAAAACGAAATATTATATAGACCACTCATGTAGTCATTTGAGCTACAAAATAAATCTAGGACTACGAAGTTGACCAAAAATTTTGAACTCTATATCAAGCGAGAGGAAGAAACTTTGAACAAATTCTATGAATGTTTTTCAAACATTATCAACAACTCGTATAATTTGGATGGACCTATTAGGAAAGAGAAGTATATTGAGAAAATCCTTGCTAGCTTACCTTATCATTTTCAAGCCAAAGTGACCTTTCTTAAATACATGTAAAAACCTTGTGAACATGCCGTAAAATGAATCACTTGGCAATTATTCGAACTGCATCACTTGTATCCAATATGTTAGCCAGCCACTTTCGAGGATGGAAAGAGCTTTGCTTTATAGACATCAAGAATAGTTGTCTTAGCGATGATGTTTTTGACACAAGTGTTAGAAATGATGACTTTAATACCAATGAAGAGAAAATGGATATACTTTCCCAGAGATTTACTAAATTTCTTAGATAAAATTAACCCTTTTTTAGGGGTTTTAGAAAAAAATAATCCAAGCTCTAAAATGATTATTTCAATGAATTTACAGTTGTACTTCTCTGAAACAAAACGAAATATTATAGAGACGACTCATATAGTCATTTGAGCTACAAAATAAATTTAGAACTACGAAGTTGACCAAAAATGTTGTACTCTATATCAAGAAAGATGATGAAACTTTGAACAAATTCTATTCATGTTTTTCAAACATTATCAACAACTCGTATAATTTGGATGGACCTATTAGGAAAGAGAAGTATATTGAGAAAATCCTTGCTAGCTTACCTTATCATTTTCAAGCCAAAGTGACCTTGCTTAAATACATGTAAAAACCTTGTGAACATGCCGTAAAATGAATCACTTGGCAATTATTCGAACTGCATCACTTGTATCCAATATGTTAGCCAGCCACTTTCGAGGATGGAAAGAGCTTTGCTTTATAGACATCAAGAATAGTTGTCTTAGCGATGATGTTTTTGACACAAGTGTTAGAAATGATGACTTTAATACCAATGAAGAGAAAATGGATGTACTTTCCCAGAGATTTACTAAATTTCTTAGATAAAATTAACCCTTTTTTAGGGGTTTTAGAAAAAAATAATCCAAGCTCTAAAATGATTATTTCAATGAATTTACAGTTGTACTTCTCCGAAACAAAACGAAATATTATAGAGACGACTCATATAGTCATTTGAGCTACAAAATAAATTTAGAACTACGAAGTTGACAAAAATTTTGAACTCTATATGGAGCAAGAGGATGAAACTTTGAACAAATTCTATGATTGTTTTTCAAACATTATCAACAACTTGTATAATTTGGATGGACCTATTAGGAAAGAGAAGTATATTGAGAAAATCCTTCCTAGCTTACCTTATCATTTTCAAGCCAAAGTGACCTTGCTTAAATACATGTAAAAACCTTGTGAACATGCCGTAAAATGAATCACTTGGCAATTATTCGAACTGCATCACTTGTATCCAATATGTTAGCCAGCCACTTTCGAGGATGGAAAGAGCTTGGCTTTATAGACATCAAGAATAGTTGTCTTAGCGAAGATGTTTTTGACACAATTGTTAGAAATGATGACTCTAATACCAATGAAGAGAAAATGGATATACTTTCCCAGAGATTTACTAAATTTCTTAGATAAAATTAACCCTTTTTTAGGGGTTTTAGAAAAAAATAATCTAAGCTCTAAAATGATTATTTCAATGAATTTATAGTTGTACTTCTCCGAAATAAAACGAAATATTATAGAGACCACTCATGTAGTCATTTGAGCTACAAAATAAATCTAGGACTACGAAGTTGACCAAAAATTTTGAACTCTATATCAAGCGAGAGGAAGAAACTTTGAACAAATTCTATGAATGTTTTTCAAACATTATCAACAACTCGTATAATTTGGATGGACCTATTAGGAATGAGAAGTATATTGAGAAAATCCTTGCTAGCTTACCTTATCATTTTCAAGCCAAAGTGACCTTGCTTAAATACATGTAAAAAACTTGTGAACATGCTGTAAAATGAATCACTTGGCAATTATTGGAACTGCATCACTTGTATGCAATATGTTAGCCAGCCACTTTCGAGGATGGAAAGATCTTGGCTTTATAGACATCAAGAATAGTTGTCTTAGCGAAGATGTTTTTGACACAATTGTTAGAAATGATGACTCTAATACCAATGAAGAGAAAATGGATATACTTTCCCAGAGATTTACTAAATTTCTTAGATAAAATTAACCCTTTTTTAGGGGTTTTAGAAAAAAATAATCCAAGCTCTAAAATGATTATATCAATGAATTTACAGTTGTACTTCTCCGAAACAAAACGAAATATTATAGAGACCACTTATATAGTCATTTGAGCTACAAAATCAATCTAGAACTAAGAAGTTGACCAAAAATGTTGTACTCTATATCAAGAAAGATGATGAAACTTTGAACAAAGTCTATGCATGTTTTTCAAACATTATCAACAACTCGTATAATTTGGATGGACCTATTAGGAAAGAGAAGTATATTGAGAAAATCCTTGCTAGCTTACCTTATCATTTTCAAGCCAAACTGACCTTGCTTAAATACATGTAAAAACCTTGTGAACATGCCGTAAAATGAATCACTTGGCAATTATTCGAACTGCATCACTTGTATCCAATATGTTAGCCAGCCACTTTCGAGGATGGAAAGAGCTTGGCTTTATAGACATCAAGAATAGTTGTCTTAGCGAAGATGTTTTTGACACAATTGTTAGAAATGATGACTCTAATACCAATGAAGAGAAAATGGATATACTTTCCCAGAGATTTACTAAATTTCTTAGATAAAATTAACCCTTTTTTAGGGGTTTTAGAAAAAAATAATCCAAGCTCTAAAATGATTATTTCAATGAATTTACAGTTGTACTTCTCCGAAACAAAACGAAATATTATAGAGACCACTTATATAGTCATTTGAGCTACAAAATCAATCTAGAACTAAGAAGTTGACCAAAAATGTTGTACTCTATATCAAGAAAGATGATGAAACTTTGAACAAAGTCTATGCATGTTTTTCAAACATTATCAACAACTCGTATAATTTGGATGGACCTATTAGGAAAGAGAAGTATATTGAGAAAATCCTTGCTAGCTTACCTTATCATTTTCAAGCCAAACTGACCTTGCTTAAATACATGTAAAAACCTTGTGAACATGCCGTAAAATGAATCACTTGGCAATTATTCGAACTGCATCACTTGTATCCAATATGTTAGCCAGCCACTTTCGAGGATGGAAAGAGCTTGGCTTTATAGACATCAAGAATAGTTGTCTTAGCGAAGATGTTTTTGACACAATTGTTAGAAATGATGACTCTAATACCAATGAAGAGAAAATGGATATACTTTCCCAGAGATTTACTAAATTTCTTAGATAAAATTAACCCTTTTTTAGGGGTTTTAGAAAAAATAATCTAAGCTCTAAAATGATTATTTCAATGAATTTATAGTTGTACTTCTCCGAAATAAAACGAAATATTATAGAGACCACTCATATAGTCATTTGAGCTACAAAATAAATCTAGAACTACAAAGTTGACCAAAAATTTTGAACTCTATATCAAGCAAGAGGAAGAAACTTTGAACAAATTCTATGAATGTTTTTCAAACATTATCAACAACTCGTATAATTTGGATGGACCTATTAGGAAAGAGAAGTATATTGAGAAAATCCTTGCTAGCTTACCTTATCATTTTCAAGCCAAAGTGACCTTGCTTAAATACATGTAAAAACCTTGTGAACATGCCGTAAAATGAATCACTTGGCAATTATTCGAACTGCATCACTTGTATCCAATATGTTAGCCAGCCACTTTCGAGGATGGAAAGAGCTTTGCTTTCTAGACATCAAGAATAGTTGTCTTAGCGATGATGTTTTTGACACAAGTGTTAGAAATGATGACTTTAATACCAATGAAGAGAAAATGGATATACTTTCCCAGAGATTTACTAAATTTCTTAGATAAAATTAACCCTTTTTTAGGGGTTTTAGAAAAAAATAATCCAAGCTCTAAAATGATTATTTCAATGAATTTACAGTTGTACTTCTCTGAAACAAAACGAAATATTATAGAGACGACTCATATAGTCATTTGAGCTACAAAATAAATTTAGAACTACGAAGTTGACCAAAAATGTTGTACTCTATATCAAGAAAGATGATGAAACTTTGAACAAATTCTATGCATGTTTTTCAAACATTATCAACAACTCGTATAATTTGGATGGACCTATTAGGAAAGAGAAGTATATTGAGAAAATCCTTGCTAGCTTACCTTATCATTTTCAAGCCAAAGTGACCTTGCTTAAATACATGTAAAAACCTTGTGAACATGCCGTAAAATGAATCACTTGGCAATTATTCGAACTGCATCACTTGTATCCAATATGTTAGCCAGCCACTTTCGAGGATGGAAATAGCTTTGCTTTATAGACATCAAGAATAGTTGTCTTAGCGATGATGTTTTTGACACAAGTGTTAGAAATGATGACTTTAATACCAATGAAGAGAAAATGGATGTACTTTCCCAGAGATTTACTAAATTTCTTAGATAAAATTAACCCTTTTTTAGGGGTTTTAGAAAAAAATAATCCGAGCTCTAAAATGATTATTTCAATGAATTTACAGTTGTACTTCTCCGACACAAAACGAAATATTATAGAGACGACTCATATAGTCATTTGAGCTACAAAATAAATTTAGAACTACGAAGTTGACAAAAATTTTGAACTCTATATGGAGCAAGAGGATGAAACTTTGAACAAATTCCATGATTGTTTTTCAAACATTATCAACAACTTGTATAATTTGGATGGACCTATTAGGAAAGAGAAGTATATTGAGAAAATCCTTGCTAGCTTACCTTATAATTTTCAAGCCAAAGTGACCTTGCTTAAATACATGTAAAAACCTTGTGAACATGCCGTAAAATGAATCACTTGGCAATTATTCGAACTGCATCACTTGTATCCAATATGTTAGCCAGCCACTTTCGAGGATGGAAAGAGCTTGGCTTTATAGACATCAAGAATAGTTGTCTTAGCGAAGATGTTTTTGACACAATTGTTAGAAATGATGACTCTAATACCAATGAAGAGAAAATGGATATACTTTCCCAGAGATTTACTAAATTTCTTAGATAAAATTAACCCTTTTTTAGGGGTTTTAGAAAAAAATAATCTAAGCTCTAAAATGATTATTTCAATGAATTTACAGTTGTACTTCTCCGAAATAAAACGAAATATTATAGAGACCACTCATATAGTCATTTGAGCTACAAAATAAATCTAGAACTACGAAGTTGACCAAAATTTTTTAACTCTATATCAAGCAAGAGGATGAAACTTTGAACAAATTCTATGAATGTTTTTCAAACATTATCAACAACTCGTATAATTTGGATGGACCTATTAGGAAAGAGAAGTATATTGAGAAAATCCTTGCTAGCTTACCTTATCATTTTCAAGCCAAAGTGACCTTGCTTAAATACATGTAAAAACCTTGTGAACATGCCGTAAAATGAATCACTTGGCAATTATTCGAACTGCATCACTTGTATCCAATATGTTAGCCAACCACTTTCGAGGATGGAAAGAGCTTGGATTTATAGACATCAAGAATAGTTGTCTTAGCGAAGATGTTTTTGACACAATTGTTAGAAATGATGACTCTAATACCAATGAAGAGAAAATGGATATACTTTCCAAGAGATTTACAAAATTTCTTAGATAAAATTAACCCTTTTTTAGGGGTTTTAGAAAAAAATAATCTAAGCTCTAAAATGATTATTTCAATGAATTTACAGTTGTACTTCTCCGAAATAAAACGAAATATTATAGAGACCACTCATATAGTCATTTGAGCTACAAAATAAATCTAGAACTACGAAGTTGACCAAAAATTTTGAACTCTATATCAAGCAAGAGGATGAAACTTTGAACAAATTCTATGAATGTTTTTCAAACATTATCAACAACTCGTATAATTTGGATAGACCTATTAGGAAAGAAAAGTATATTGAGAAAATCCTTGCTAGCTTACCTTATCATTTTCAAGCCAAAATGACCTTTCTTAAATACATGTAAAAACCTTGTGAACATGCCGTAAAATGAATCACTTGGCAATTATTCGAACTGCATCACTTGTATCCAATATGTTAGCCAGCCACTTTCGAGGATGGAAAGAGCTTTGCTTTATAGACATCAAGAATAGTTGTCTTAGCGATGATGTTTTTGACACAAGTGTTAGAAATGATGACTTTAATACCAATGAAGAGAAAATGGATATACTTTCCCAGAGATTTACTAAATTTCTTAGATAAAATTAACCCTTTTTTAGGGGTTTTAGAAAAAAATAATCCAAGCTCTAAAATGATTATTTCAATGAATTTACAGTTGTACTTCTCCGAAACAAAACGAAATATTATAGAGACGACTAATATAGTCATTTGAGCTACAAAATAAATTTAGAACTACGAAGTTGACAAAAATTTTGAACTCTATATCAAGCAAGAGGATGAAACTTTGAACAAATTCTATGATTGTTTTTCAAACATTATCAACAACTCGTATAATTTGGATGGACCTATTAGGAAAGAGAAGTATATTGAGAAAATCCTTGCTAGCTTATCTTATCATTTTCAAGCCAAAGTGACCTTGCTTAAATACATGTAAAAACTTTGTGAACATGCCGTAAAATGAATCACTTGGCAATTATTCGAACTGCATCACTTGTATCCAATATGTTAGCCAGCCACTTTCGAGGATGGAAAGAGCTTGGCTTTATAGACATCAAGAATAGTTGTCTTAGCGAAGATGTTTTTGACACAATTGTTAGAAATGATGACTCTAATACCAATGAAGAGAAAATGGATATACTTTCCCAGAGATTTACTAAATTTCTTAGATAAAATTAACCCTTTTTTAGGGGTTTTAGAAAAAAATAATCTAAGCTCTAAAATGATTATTTCAATGAATTTACAGTTGTACTTCTCCGAAATAAAACGAAATATTATAGAGACCACTCATATAGTCATTTGAGCTACAAAATAAATCTAGAACTACGAAGTTGACCAAAAATTTTGAACTCTATATCAAGCAAGAGGATGAAACTTTGAACAAATTCAATGAATGTTTTTCAAACATTATCAACAACTCGTATAATTTGGATGGACCTATTAGGAAAGAGAAGTATATTGAGAAAATCCTTGCTAGCTTACCTTATCATTTTCAAGCCAAAGTGACCTTGCTTAAATACATGTAAAAACCTTGTGAACATGCCGTAAAATGAATCACTTGGCAATTATTCGAACTGCATCACTTGTATCCAATATGTTAGCCAGCCACTTTCGAGGATGGAAAGAGCTTTGCTTTATAGACATCAAGAATAGTTGTCTTAGCGAAGATGTTTTTGACACAATTGTTAGAAATGATGACTCTAATACCAATGAAGAGAAAATGGATATACTTTCCCAGAGATTTACTAAATTTCTTAGATAAAATTAACCCTTTTTTAGGGGTTTTAGAAAAAAATAATCCAAGCTCTAAAATGATTATTTCAATTAATTTACAGTTGTACTTCTCCGAAACAAAACGAAATATTATAGAGACCACTTATATAGTCATTTGAGCTACAAAATCAATCTAGAACTACGAAGTTGACCAAAAATGTTGTACTCTATATCAAGAAAGATGATGAAACTTTGAACAAATTCTATGCATGTTTTTCAAACATTATCAACAACTCGTATAATTTGGATGGACCTATTAGGAAAGAGAAGTATATTGAGAATATCCTTGCTAGCTTACCTTATCATTTTCAAGCCAAAGTGACCTTGCTTAAATACATGTAAAAACCTTGTGAACATTCCGTAAAATGAATCACTTGGCAATTATTCGAACTGCATCACTTGTATCCAATATGTTAGCCAGCCACTTTCGAGGATGGAAAGAGCTTGGCTTTATAGACATCAAGAATAGTTGTCTTAGCGAAGATGTTTTTGACACAATTGTTAGAAATGATGAGTCTAATACCAATGAAGAGAAAATGGATATACTTTCCCAGAGATTTACTAAATTTCTTAGATAAAATTAACCCTTTTTTAGGGGTTTTAGAAAAAAATAATCCAAGCTCTAAAATGATTATTTCAATGAATTTACAGTTGTACTTCTCCGAAACAAAACGAAATATTATAGAGACGACTAATATAGTCATTTGAGCTACAAAATAAATTTAGAACTACGAAGTTGACAAAAATTTTGAACTCTATATCAAGCAAGAGGATGAAACTTTGAACAAATTCTATGATTGTTTTTCAAACATTATCAACAACTCGTATAATTTGGATGGACCTATTAGGAAAGAGAAGTATATTGAGAAAATCCTTGCTAGCTTATCTTATCATTTTCAAGCCAAAGTGACCTTGCTTAAATACATGTAAAAACTTTGTGAACATGCCGTAAAATGAATCACTTGGCAATTATTCGAACTGCATCACTTGTATCCAATATGTTAGCCAGCCACTTTCGAGGATGGAAAGAGCTTGGCTTTATAGACATCAAGAATAGTTGTCTTAGCGAAGATGTTTTTGACACAATTGTTAGAAATGATGACTCTAATACCAATGAAGAGAAAATGGATATACTTTCCAAGAGATTTACAAAATTTCTTAGATAAAATTAACCCTTTTTTAGGGGTTTTAGAAAAAAATAATCTAAGCTCTAAAATGATTATTTCAATGAATTTACAGTTGTACTTCTCCGAAATAAAACGAAATATTATAGAGACCACTCATATAGTCATTTGAGCTACAAAATAAATCTAGAACTACGAAGTTGACCAAAAATGTTGTACTCTATATCAAGAAAGATGATGAAACTTTGAACAAATTCTATGCATGTTTTTCAAACATTATCAACAACTCGTATAATTTGGATGGACCTATTAGGAAAGAGAAGTATATTGAGAAAATCCTTGCTAGCTTACCTTATCATTTTCAAGCCAAAGTGACCTTGCTTAAATACATGTAAAAACCTTGTGAACATGCCGTAAAATGAATCACTTGGCAATTATTCGAACTGCATCACTTGTATCCAATATGTTAGCCAGCCACTTTCGAGGATGGAAAGAGCTTGGCTTTATAGACATCAAGAATAGTTGTCTTAGCGAAGATGTTTTTGACACAATTGTTAGAAATGATGACTCTAATACCAATGAAGAGAAAATGGATATACTTTCCCAGAGATTTACTAAATTTCTTAGATAAAATTAACCCTTTTTTAGGGGTTTTAGAAAAAATAATCTAAGCTCTAAAATGATTATTTCAATGAATTTATAGTTGTACTTCTCCGAAATAAAACGAAATATTATAGAGACCACTCATATAGTCATTTGAGCTACAAAATAAATCTAGAACTACAAAGTTGACCAAAAATTTTGAACTCTATATCAAGCAAGAGGAAGAAACTTTGAACAAATTCTATGAATGTTTTTCAAACATTATCAACAACTCGTATAATTTGGATGGACCTATTAGGAAAGAGAAGTATATTGAGAAAATCCTTGCTAGCTTACCTTATCATTTTCAAGCCAAAGTGACCTTGCTTAAATACATGTAAAAACCTTGTGAACATGCCGTAAAATGAATCACTTGGCAATTATTCGAACTGCATCACTTGTATCCAATATGTTAGCCAGCCACTTTCGAGGATGGAAAGAGCTTTGCTTTCTAGACATCAAGAATAGTTGTCTTAGCGATGATGTTTTTGACACAAGTGTTAGAAATGATGACTTTAATACCAATGAAGAGAAAATGGATATACTTTCCCAGAGATTTACTAAATTTCTTAGATAAAATTAACCCTTTTTTAGGGGTTTTAGAAAAAAATAATCCAAGCTCTAAAATGATTATTTCAATGAATTTACAGTTGTACTTCTCTGAAACAAAACGAAATATTATAGAGACGACTCATATAGTCATTTGAGCTACAAAATAAATTTAGAACTACGAAGTTGACCAAAAATGTTGTACTCTATATCAAGAAAGATGATGAAACTTTGAACAAATTCTATGCATGTTTTTCAAACATTATCAACAACTCGTATAATTTGGATGGACCTATTAGGAAAGAGAAGTATATTGAGAAAATCCTTGCTAGCTTACCTTATCATTTTCAAGCCAAAGTGACCTTGCTTAAATACATGTAAAAACCTTGTGAACATGCCGTAAAATGAATCACTTGGCAATTATTCGAACTGCATCACTTGTATCCAATATGTTAGCCAGCCACTTTCGAGGATGGAAATAGCTTTGCTTTATAGACATCAAGAATAGTTGTCTTAGCGATGATGTTTTTGACACAAGTGTTAGAAATGATGACTTTAATACCAATGAAGAGAAAATGGATGTACTTTCCCAGAGATTTACTAAATTTCTTAGATAAAATTAACCCTTTTTTAGGGGTTTTAGAAAAAAATAATCCGAGCTCTAAAATGATTATTTCAATGAATTTACAGTTGTACTTCTCCGACACAAAACGAAATATTATAGAGACGACTCATATAGTCATTTGAGCTACAAAATAAATTTAGAACTACGAAGTTGACAAAAATTTTGAACTCTATATGGAGCAAGAGGATGAAACTTTGAACAAATTCCATGATTGTTTTTCAAACATTATCAACAACTTGTATAATTTGGATGGACCTATTAGGAAAGAGAAGTATATTGAGAAAATCCTTGCTAGCTTACCTTATAATTTTCAAGCCAAAGTGACCTTGCTTAAATACATGTAAAAACCTTGTGAACATGCCGTAAAATGAATCACTTGGCAATTATTCGAACTGCATCACTTGTATCCAATATGTTAGCCAGCCACTTTCGAGGATGGAAAGAGCTTGGCTTTATAGACATCAAGAATAGTTGTCTTAGCGAAGATGTTTTTGACACAATTGTTAGAAATGATGACTCTAATACCAATGAAGAGAAAATGGATATACTTTCCCAGAGATTTACTAAATTTCTTAGATAAAATTAACCCTTTTTTAGGGGTTTTAGAAAAAAATAATCTAAGCTCTAAAATGATTATTTCAATGAATTTACAGTTGTACTTCTCCGAAATAAAACGAAATATTATAGAGACCACTCATATAGTCATTTGAGCTACAAAATAAATCTAGAACTACGAAGTTGACCAAAATTTTTTAACTCTATATCAAGCAAGAGGATGAAACTTTGAACAAATTCTATGAATGTTTTTCAAACATTATCAACAACTCGTATAATTTGGATGGACCTATTAGGAAAGAGAAGTATATTGAGAAAATCCTTGCTAGCTTACCTTATCATTTTCAAGCCAAAGTGACCTTGCTTAAATACATGTAAAAACCTTGTGAACATGCCGTAAAATGAATCACTTGGCAATTATTCGAACTGCATCACTTGTATCCAATATGTTAGCCAACCACTTTCGAGGATGGAAAGAGCTTGGATTTATAGACATCAAGAATAGTTGTCTTAGCGAAGATGTTTTTGACACAATTGTTAGAAATGATGACTCTAATACCAATGAAGAGAAAATGGATATACTTTCCAAGAGATTTACAAAATTTCTTAGATAAAATTAACCCTTTTTTAGGGGTTTTAGAAAAAAATAATCTAAGCTCTAAAATGATTATTTCAATGAATTTACAGTTGTACTTCTCCGAAATAAAACGAAATATTATAGAGACCACTCATATAGTCATTTGAGCTACAAAATAAATCTAGAACTACGAAGTTGACCAAAAATTTTGAACTCTATATCAAGCAAGAGGATGAAACTTTGAACAAATTCTATGAATGTTTTTCAAACATTATCAACAACTCGTATAATTTGGATAGACCTATTAGGAAAGAAAAGTATATTGAGAAAATCCTTGCTAGCTTACCTTATCATTTTCAAGCCAAAATGACCTTTCTTAAATACATGTAAAAACCTTGTGAACATGCCGTAAAATGAATCACTTGGCAATTATTCGAACTGCATCACTTGTATCCAATATGTTAGCCAGCCACTTTCGAGGATGGAAAGAGCTTTGCTTTATAGACATCAAGAATAGTTGTCTTAGCGATGATGTTTTTGACACAAGTGTTAGAAATGATGACTTTAATACCAATGAAGAGAAAATGGATATACTTTCCCAGAGATTTACTAAATTTCTTAGATAAAATTAACCCTTTTTTAGGGGTTTTAGAAAAAAATAATCCAAGCTCTAAAATGATTATTTCAATGAATTTACAGTTGTACTTCTCCGAAACAAAACGAAATATTATAGAGACGACTAATATAGTCATTTGAGCTACAAAATAAATTTAGAACTACGAAGTTGACAAAAATTTTGAACTCTATATCAAGCAAGAGGATGAAACTTTGAACAAATTCTATGATTGTTTTTCAAACATTATCAACAACTCGTATAATTTGGATGGACCTATTAGGAAAGAGAAGTATATTGAGAAAATCCTTGCTAGCTTATCTTATCATTTTCAAGCCAAAGTGACCTTGCTTAAATACATGTAAAAACTTTGTGAACATGCCGTAAAATGAATCACTTGGCAATTATTCGAACTGCATCACTTGTATCCAATATGTTAGCCAGCCACTTTCGAGGATGGAAAGAGCTTGGCTTTATAGACATCAAGAATAGTTGTCTTAGCGAAGATGTTTTTGACACAATTGTTAGAAATGATGACTCTAATACCAATGAAGAGAAAATGGATATACTTTCCCAGAGATTTACTAAATTTCTTAGATAAAATTAACCCTTTTTTAGGGGTTTTAGAAAAAAATAATCCAAGCTCTAAAATGATTATTTCAATTAATTTACAGTTGTACTTCTCCGAAACAAAACGAAATATTATAGAGACCACTTATATAGTCATTTGAGCTACAAAATCAATCTAGAACTACGAAGTTGACCAAAAATGTTGTACTCTATATCAAGAAAGATGATGAAACTTTGAACAAATTCTATGCATGTTTTTCAAACATTATCAACAACTCGTATAATTTGGATGGACCTATTAGGAAAGAGAAGTATATTGAGAATATCCTTGCTAGCTTACCTTATCATTTTCAAGCCAAAGTGACCTTGCTTAAATACATGTAAAAACCTTGTGAACATTCCGTAAAATGAATCACTTGGCAATTATTCGAACTGCATCACTTGTATCCAATATGTTAGCCAGCCACTTTCGAGGATGGAAAGAGCTTTGCTTTATAGACATCAAGAATAGTTGTCTTAGCGAAGATGTTTTTGACACAATTGTTAGAAATGATGACTCTAATACCAATGAAGAGAAAATGGATATACTTTCCCAGAGATTTACTAAATTTCTTAGATAGAATTAACCCTTTTTTAGGGGTTATAGAAAAAAATAATCGTAGCACTAATATGATTATATCAATGAATTTACAGTTGTACTTCTTCGAAACAAAACCAAATATTATAGATTCCACTTATATAGTCATTTGAGCTACAAAATCAATCTAGAACTACGAAGTTGACCAAAAATGTTGTACTCTATATCAAGAAAGATGATGAAACTTTGAACAAATTCTATGCATGTTTTTCAAACATTATCAACAACTCGTATAATTTGGATGGACCTATTAGGAAAGAGAAGTATATTGAGAAAATCCTTGCTAGCTTACCTTATCATTTTCAAGCCAAAGTGACCTTGCTTAAATACATGTAAAAACCTTGTGAACATGCCGTAAAATGAATCACTTGGCAATTATTCGAACTGCATCACTTGTATCCAATATGTTAGCCAGCCACTTTCGAGGATGGAAAGAGCTCTGCTTTATAGACATCAAGAATAGTTGTCTTAGCGATGATGTTTTTGACACAAGTGTTAGAAATGATGACTTTAATACCAATGAAGAGAAAATGGATATACTTTCCCAGAGATTTACTAAATTTCTTAGATAAAATTAACCCTTTTTTAGGGGTTTTAGAAAAAAATAATCCAAGCTCTAAAATGATTATTTCAATGAATTTACAGTTGTACTTCTCCGAAATAAAACGAAATATTATAGAGACCACTCATATAGTCATTTGAGCTACAAAATAAATCTAGAACTACGAAGTTGACCAAAAATTTTGAACTCTATATCAAGCAAGAGGATGAAACTTTGAACAAATTCTATGAATGTTTTTCAAACATTATCAACAACTCGTATAATTTGGATGGACCTATTAGGAAAGAGAAGTATATTGAGAAAATCCTTGCTAGCTTACCTTATCATTTTCAAGCCAAAGTGACCTTGCTTAAATACATGTAAAAACCTTGTGAACATGCCGTAAAATGAATCACTTGGCAATTATTCGAACTGCATCACTTGTATCCAATATGTTAGCCAGCCACTTTCAAAAATGGAAAGAGCTTTGCTTTATAGACATCAAGAATAGTTGTCTTAGCGAAGATGTTTTTGACACAATTGTTAGAAATGATGACTCTAATACCAATGAAGAGAAAATGGATATACTTTCCCAGAGATTTACTAAATTTCTTAGATAAAATTAACCCTTTTTTAGGGGTTTTAGAAAAAAATAATCCAAGCTCTAAAATGATTATTTCAATGAATTTACAGTTGTACTTCTCCGAAACAAAACGAAATATTATAGAGACCACTTATATAGTCATTTGAGCTACAAAATCAATCTAGAACTACGAAGTTGACCAAAAATGTTGTACTCTATATCAAGAAAGATGATGAAACTTTGAACAAATTCTATGCATGTTTTTCAAACATTATCAACAACTCGTATAATTTGGATGGACCTATTAGGAAAGAGAAGTATATTGAGAAAATCCTTGCTAGCTTACCTTATCATTTTCAAGCCAAAGTGACCTTGCTTAAATACATGTAAAAACCTTGTGAACATGCCGTAAAATGAATCCCTTGGCAATTATTCGAACTGCATCACTTGTATCCAATATGTTAGCCAGCCACTTTCGAGGATGGAAAGAGCTTGGCTTTATAGACATCAAGAATAGTTGTCTTAGCGAAGATGTTTTTGACACAATTGTTAGAAATGATGACTCTAATACCAATGAAGAGAAAATGTATATACTTTCCCAGAGATTTACTAAATTTCTTAGATAAAATTAACCCTTTTTTAGGGGTTTTAGAAAAAAATAATCTAAGCTCTAAAATGATTATTTCAATGAATTTATAGTTGTACTTCTCCGAAATAAAACGAAATATTATAGAGACCACTCATATAGTCATTTGAGCTACAAAATAAATCTAGAACTACAAAGTTGACCAAAAATTTTGAACTCTATATCAAGCAAGAGGAAGAAACTTTGAACAAATTCTATGAATGTTTTTCAAACATTATCAACAACTCGTATAATTTGGATGGACCTATTAGGAAAGAGAAGTATATTGAGAAAATCCTTGCTAGCTTACCTTATCATTTTCAAGCCAAAGTGACCTTGCTTAAATACATGTAAAAACCTTGTGAACATGCCGTAAAATGAATCACTTGGCAATTATTCGAACTGCATCACTTGTATCCAATATGTTAGCCAGCCACTTTCGAGGATGGAAATAGCTTTGCTTTATAGACATCAAGAATAGTTGTCTTAGCGATGATGTTTTTGACACAAGTGTTAGAAATGATGACTTTAATACCAATGAAGAGAAAATGGATATACTTTCCCAGAGATTTACTAAATTTCTTAGATAAAATTAACCCTTTTTTAGGGGTTTTAGAAAAAAATAATCCAAGCTCTAAAATGATTATTTCAATGAATTTACAGTTGTACTTCTCCGAAATAAAACGAAATATTATAGAGACCACTCATATAGTCATTTGAGCTACAAAATAAATCTAGAACTACGAAGTTGACCAAAAATTTTGAACTCTATATCAAGCAAGAGGATGAAACTTTGAACAAATTCTATGAATGTTTTTCAAACATTATCAACAACTCGTATAATTTGGATGGACCTATTAGGAAAGAGAAGTATATTGAGAAAATCCTTGCTAGCTTACCTTATCATTTTCAAGCCAAAGTGACCTTGCTTAAATACATGTAAAAACCTTGTGAACATGCCGTAAAATGAATCACTTGGCAATTATTCGAACTGCATCACTTGTATCCAATATGTTAGCCAGCCACTTTCAAAAATGGAAAGAGCTTTGCTTTATAGACATCAAGAATAGTTGTCTTAGCGAAGATGTTTTTGACACAATTGTTAGAAATGATGACTCTAATACCAATGAAGAGAAAATGGATATACTTTCCCAGAGATTTACTAAATTTCTTAGATAAAATTAACCCTTTTTTAGGGGTTTTAGAAAAAAATAATCCAAGCTCTAAAATGATTATTTCAATGAATTTACAGTTGTACTTCTCCGAAACAAAACGAAATATTATAGAGACCACTTATATAGTCATTTGAGCTACAAAATCAATCTAGAACTACGAAGTTGACCAAAAATGTTGTACTCTATATCAAGAAAGATGATGAAACTTTGAACAAATTCTATGCATGTTTTTCAAACATTATCAACAACTCGTATAATTTGGATGGACCTATTAGGAAAGAGAAGTATATTGAGAAAATCCTTGCTAGCTTACCTTATCATTTTCAAGCCAAAGTGACCTTGCTTAAATACATGTAAAAACCTTGTGAACATGCCGTAAAATGAATCCCTTGGCAATTATTCGAACTGCATCACTTGTATCCAATATGTTAGCCAGCCACTTTCGAGGATGGAAAGAGCTTGGCTTTATAGACATCAAGAATAGTTGTCTTAGCGAAGATGTTTTTGACACAATTGTTAGAAATGATGACTCTAATACCAATGAAGAGAAAATGTATATACTTTCCCAGAGATTTACTAAATTTCTTAGATAAAATTAACCCTTTTTTAGGGGTTTTAGAAAAAAATAATCTAAGCTCTAAAATGATTATTTCAATGAATTTATAGTTGTACTTCTCCGAAATAAAACGAAATATTATAGAGACCACTCATATAGTCATTTGAGCTACAAAATAAATCTAGAACTACAAAGTTGACCAAAAATTTTGAACTCTATATCAAGCAAGAGGAAGAAACTTTGAACAAATTCTATGAATGTTTTTCAAACATTATCAACAACTCGTATAATTTGGATGGACCTATTAGGAAAGAGAAGTATATTGAGAAAATCCTTGCTAGCTTACCTTATCATTTTCAAGCCAAAGTGACCTTGCTTAAATACATGTAAAAACCTTGTGAACATGCCGTAAAATGAATCACTTGGCAATTATTCGAACTGCATCACTTGTATCCAATATGTTAGCCAGCCACTTTCGAGGATGGAAAGAGCTTTGCTTTATAGACATCAAGAATAGTTGTCTTAGCGATGATGTTTTTGACACAAGTGTTAGAAATGATGACTTTAATACCAATGAAGAGAAAATGGATATACTTTCCCAGAGATTTACTAAATTTCTTAGATAAAATTAACCCTTTTTTAGGGGTTTTAGAAAAAAATAATCCAAGCTCTAAAATGATTATTTCAATGAATTTACAGTTGTACTTCTCTGAAACAAAACGAAATATTATAGAGACGACTCATATAGTCATTTGAGCTACAAAATAAATTTAGAACTACGAAGTTGACCAAAAATGTTGTACTCTATATCAAGAAAGATGATGAAAATTTGAACAAATTCTATGCATGTTTTTCAAACATTATCAACAACTCGTATAATTTGGATGGACCTATTAGGAAAGAGAAGTATATTGAGAAAATCCTTGCTAGCTTACCTTATCATTTTCAAGCCAAAGTGACCTTGCTTAAATACATGTAAAAACCTTGTGAACATGCCGTAAAATGAATCACTTGGCAATTATTCGAACTGCATCACTTGTATCCAATATGTTAGCCAGCCACTTTCGAGGATGGAAAGAGCTTTGCTTTATAGACATCAAGAATAGTTGTCTTAGCGATGATGTTTTTGACACAAGTGTTAGAAATGATGACTTTAATACCAATGAAGAGAAAATGGATATACTTTCCCAGAGATTTACTAAATTTCTTAGATAAAATTAACCCTTTTTTAGGGGTTTTAGAAAAAAATAATCCAAGCTCTAAAATGATTATTTAAATGAATTTACAGTTGTACTTCTCCGAAACAAAACGAAATATTATAGAGACGACTCATATAGTCATTTGAGCTACAAAATAAATTTAGAACTACGAAGTTGACAAAAATTTTGAACTCTATATGGAGCAAGAGGATGAAACTTTGAACAAATTCTATGATTGTTTTTCAAACATTATCAACAACTTGTATAATTTGGATGGACCTATTAGGAAAGAGAAGTATATTGAGAAAATCCTTGCTAGCTTACCTTATAATTTTCAAGCCAAAGTGACCTTGCTTAAATACATGTAAAAACCTTGTGAACATGCCGTAAAATGAATCACTTGGCAATTATTCGAACTGCATCACTTGTATCCAATATGTTAGCCAGCCACTTTCGAGGATGGAAAGAGCTTGGCTTTATAGACATCAAGAATAGTTGTCTTAGCGAAGATGTTTTTGACACAATTGTTAGAAATGATGACTCTAATACCAATGAAGAGAAAATGGATATACTTTCCCAGATTTTTACTAAATTTCTTAGATAAAATTAACCCTTTTTTAGGGGTTTTAGAAAAAAATAATCTAAGCTCTAAAATGATTATTTCAATGAATTTACAGTTGTACTTCTCCGAAATAAAACGAAATATTATAGAGACCACTCATATAGTCATTTGAGCTACAAAATAAATCTAGAACTACGAAGTTGACCAAAAATTTTGAACTCTATATCAAGCAAGAGGATGAAACTTTGAACAAATTCTATGAATGTTTTTCAAACATTATCAACAACTCGTATAATTTGGATGGACCTATTAGGAAAGAGAAGTATATTGAGAAAATCCTTGCTAGCTTACCTTATCATTTTCAAGCCAAAGTGACCTTGCTTAAATACATGTAAAAACCTTGTGAACATGCCGTAAAATGAATCACTTGGCAATTATTCGAACTGCATCACTTGTATCCAATATGTTAGCCAGCCACTTTCGAGGATGGAAAGAGCTTGGATTTATAGACATCAAGAATAGTTGTCTTAGCGAAGATGTTTTTGACACAATTGTTAGAAATGATGACTCTAATACCAATGAAGAGAAAATGGATATACTTTCCAAGAGATTTACTAAATTTCTTAGATAAAATTAACCCTTTTTTAAGGGTTTTAGAAAAAAATAATCTAAGCTCTAAAATGATTATTTCAATGAATTTACAGTTGTACTTCTCCGAAATAAAACGAAATATTATAGAGACCACTCATATAGTCATTTGAGCTACAAAATAAATCTAGAACTACGAAGTTGACCAAAAATTTTGAACTCTATATCAAGCAAGAGGATGAAACTTTGAACAAATTCTATGAATGTTTTTCAAACATTATCAACAACTCGTATAATTTGGATAGACCTATTAGGAAAGAAAAGTATATTGAGAAAATCCTTGCTAGCTTACCTTATCATTTTCAAGCCAAAGTGACCTTGCTTAAATACATGTAAAAACCTTGTGAACATGCCGTAAAATGAATCACTTGGCAATTATTCGAACTGCATCACTTGTATCCAATATGTTAGCCAGCCACTTTCGAGGATGGAAAGAGCTTTGCTTTATAGACATCAAGAATAGTTGTCTTAGCGATGATGTTTTTGACACAAGTGTTAGAAATGATGACTTTAATACCAATGAAGAGAAAATGGATATACTTTCCCAGAGATTTACTAAATTTCTTAGATAAAATTAACCCTTTTTTAGGGGTTTTAGAAAAAAATAATCCAAGCTCTAAAATGATTATTTCAATGAATTTACAGTTGTACTTCTCCGAAACAAAACGAAATATTATAGAGACGACTAATATAGTCATTTGAGCTACAAAATAAATTTAGAACTACGAAGTTGACAAAAATTTTGAACTCTATATCAAGCAAGAGGATGAAACTTTGAACAAATTCTATGAATGTTTTTCAAACATTATCAACAACTCGTATAATTTGGATGGACCTATTAGGAAAGAGAAGTATATTGAGAAAATCCTTGCTAGCTTATCTTATCATTTTCAAGCCAAAGTGACCTTGCTTAAATACATGTAAAAACCTTGTGAACATGCCGTAAAATGAATCACTTGGCAATTATTCGAACTGCATCACTTGTATCCAATATGTTAGCCAGCCACTTTCGAGGATGGAAAGAGCTTGGCTTTATAGACATCAAGAATAGTTGTCTTAGCGAAGATGTTTTTGACACAATTGTTAGAAATGATGACTCTAATACCAATAAAGAGAAAATGGATATACTTTCCCAGAGATTTACTAAATTTCTTAGATAAAATTAACCCTTTTTTAGGGGTTTTAGAAAAAAATAATCTAAGCTCTAAAATGATTATTTCAATGAATTTACAGTTGTACTTCTCCGAAATAAAACGAAATATTATAGAGACCACTCATATAGTCATTTGAGCTACAAAATAAATCTAGAACTACGAAGTTGACCAAAAATTTTGAACTCTATATCAAGCAAGAGGATGAAACTTTGAACAAATTCTATGAATGTTTTTCAAACATTATCAACAACTCGTATAATTTGGATGGACCTATTAGGAAAGAGAAGTATATTGAGAAAATCCTTGCTAGCTTACCTTATCATTTTCAAGCCAAAGTGACCTTGCTTAAATACATGTAAAAACCTTGTGAACATGCCGTAAAATGAATCACTTGGCAATTATTCGAACTGCATCACTTGTATCCAATATGTTAGCCAGCCACTTTCGAGGATGGAAAGAGCTTTGCTTTATAGACATCAAGAATAGTTGTCTTAGCGAAGATGTTTTTGACACAATTGTTAGAAATGATAACTCTAATACCAATGAAGAGAAAATGGATATACTTTCCCAGAGATTTACTAAATTTCTTAGATAAATTTAACCCTTTTTTAGGGGTTTTAGAAAAAAATAATCCAAGCTCTAAAATGATTATTTCAATGAATTTACAGTTGTACTTCTCCGAAACAAAACGAAATATTATAGAGACCACTCATATAGTCATTTGAGCTACAAAATAAATCTAGAACTACGAAGTTGACCAAAAATTTTGAACTCTATATCAAGCAAGAGGATGAAACTTTGAACAAATTCTATGAATGTTTTTCAAACATTATCAACAACTCGTATAATTTGGATGGACCTATTAGGAAAGAGAAGTATATTGAGAAAATCCTTGCTAGCTTACCTTATCATTTTCAAGCCAAAGTGACCTTGCTTAAATACATGTAAAAACCTTGTGAACATGCCGTAAAATGAATCACTTGGCAATTATTCGAACTGCATCACTTGTATCCAATATGTTAGCCAGCCACTTTCGAGGATGGAAAGAGCTTTGCTTTATAGACATCAAGAATAGTTGTCTTAGCGAAGATGTTTTTGACACAATTGTTAGAAATGATAACTCTAATACCAATGAAGAGAAAATGGATATACTTTCCCAGAGATTTACTAAATTTCTTAGATAAAATTAACCCTTTTTTAGGGGTTTTAGAAAAAAATAATCCAAGCTCTAAAATGATTATTTCAATGAATTTACAGTTGTACTTCTCCGAAACAAAACGAAATATTATAGAGACCACTTATATAGTCATTTGAGCTACAAAATCAATCTAGAACTACGAAGTTGACCAAAAATGTTGTACTCTATATCAAGAAAGATGATGAAACTTTGAACAAATTCTATGCATGTTTTTCAAACATTATCAACAACTCGTATAATTTGGATGGACCTATTAGGAAAGAGAAGTATATTGAGAATATCCTTGCTAGCTTACCTTATCATTTTCAAGCCAAAGTGACCTTGCTTAAATACATGTAAAAACCTTGTGAACATTCCGTAAAATGAATCACTTGGCAATTATTCGAACTGCATCACTTGTATCCAATATGTTAGCCAGCCACTTTCGAGGATGGAAAGAGCTTGGCTTTATAGACATCAAGAATAGTTGTCTTAGCGAAGATGTTTTTGACACAATTGTTAGAAATGATGACTCTAATACCAATGAAGAGAAAATGGATATACTTTCCCAGAGATTTACTAAATTTCTTAGATAAAATTAACCCTTTTTTACGGGTTTTAGAAAAAAATAATCTAAGCTCTAAAATGATTATTTCAATGAATTTATAGTTGTACTTCTCCGAAATAAAACGAAATATTATAGAGACCACTCATATAGTCATTTGAGCTACAAAATAAATCTAGAACTACAAAGTTGACCAAAAATTTTGAACTCTATATCAAGCAAGAGGAAGAAACTTTGAACAAATTCTATGAATGTTTTTCAAACATTATCAACAACTCGTATAATTTGGATGGACCTATTAGGAAAGAGAAGTATATTGAGAAAATCCTTGCTAGCTTACCTTATCATTTTCAAGCCAAAGTGACCTTGCTTAAATACATGTAAAAACCTTGTGAACATGCCGTAAAATGAATCACTTGGCAATTATTCGAACTGCATCACTTGTATCCAATATGTTAGCCAGTCACTTTCGAGGATGGAAAGAGCTTGGCTTTATAGACATCAAGAATAGTTGTCTTAGCGAAGATGTTTTTGACACAATTGTTAGAAATGATGACTCTAATACCAATGAAGAGAAAATGGATATACTTTCCCAGAGATTTACTAAATTTCTTAGATAAAATTAACCCTTTTTTAGGGGTTTTAGAAAAAAATAATCTAAGCTCTAAAATGATTATTTCAATGAATTTACAGTTGTACTTCTCCGAAATAAAACGAAATATTATAGAGACCACTCATATAGTCATTTGAGCTACAAAATAAATCTAGAACTACGAAGTTGACCAAAAATTTTGAACTCTATATCAAGCAAGAGGATGAAACTTTGAACAAATTCTATGAATGTTTTTCAAACATTATCAACAACTCGTATAATTTGGATGGACCTATTAGGAAAGAGAAGTATATTGAGAAAATCCTTGCTAGCTTACCTTATCATTTTCAAGCCAAAGTGACCTTGCTTAAATACATGTAAAAACCTTGTGAACATGCCGTAAAATGAATCACTTGGCAATTATTCGAACTGCATCACTTGTATCCAATATGTTAGCCAGCCACTTTCGAGGATGGAAAGAGCTTTGCTTTATAGACATCAAGAATAGTTGTCTTAGCGAAGATGTTTTTGATACAATTGTTAGAAATGATGACTCTAATACCAATGAAGAGAAAATGGATATACTTTCCCAGAGATTTACTAAATTTCTTAGATAAAATTAACCCTTTTTTAGGGGTTTTAGAAAAAAATAATCCAAGCTCTAAAATGATTATTTCAATGAATTTACAGTTGTACTTCTCCGAAACAAAACGAAATATTATAGAGACCACTTATATAGTCATTTGAGCTACAAAATCAATCTAGAACTACGCAGTTGACCAAAAATGTTGTACTCTATATCAAGAAAGATGATGAAACTTTGAACAAATTCTATGCATGTTTTTCAAACATTATCAACAACTCGTATAATTTGGATGGACCTATTAGGAAAGAGAAGTATATTGAGAATATCCTTGCTAGCTTACCTTATCATTTTCAAGCCAAAGTGACCTTGCTTAAATACATGTAAAAACCTTGTGAACATGCCGTAAAATGAATCACTTGGCAATTATTCGAACTGCATCACTTGTATCCAATATGTTAGCCAGCCACTTTCGAGGATGGAAAGAGCTTGGCTTTATAGACATCAAGAATAGTTGTCTTAGCGAAGATGTTTTTGACACAATTGTTAGAAATGATGACTCTAATACCAATGAAGAGAAAATGTATATACTTTCCCAGAGATTTACTAAATTTCTTAGATAAAATTAACCCTTTTTTAGGGGTTTTAGAAAAAAATAATCTAAGCTCTAAAATGATTATTTCAATGAATTTATAGTTGTACTTCTCCGAAATAAAACGAAATATTATAGAGACCACTCATATATCATTTGAGCTACAAAAAAAATCTAGAACTACAAAGTTGACCAAAAATTTTGAACTCTATATGGAGCAAGAGGAAGAAACTTTGAACAAATTCTATGAATGTTTTTCAAACATTATCAACAACTCGTATAATTTGGATGGACCTATTAGGAAAGAGAAGTATATTGAGAAAATCCTTGCTAGCTTACCTTATCATTTTCAAGCCAAAGTGACCTTGCTTAAATACATGTAAAAACCTTGTGAACATGCCGTAAAATGAATCACTTGGCAATTATTCGAACTGCATCACTTGTATCCAATATGTTAGCCAGCCACTTTCGAGGATGGAAAGAGCTTTGCTTTATAGACATCAAGAATAGTTGTCTTAGCGAAGATGTTTTTGACACAATTGTTAGAAATGATGACTCTAATACCAATGAAGAGAAAATGGATATACTTTCCAAGAGATTTACTAAATTTCTTAGATAAAATTAACCCTTTTTTAGGGGTTTTAGAAAAAAATAATCTAAGCTCTAAAATGATTATTTCAATGAATTTATAGTTGTACTTCTCCGAAATAAAACGAAATATTATAGAGACGACTCATATAGTCATTTGCGCTACAAAATAAATCTAGAACTACGAAGTTGACCAAAAATTTTGAACTCTATATCAAGCAAGAGGATGAAACTTTGACCAAATTCTATGAATGTTTTTCAAACATTATCAACAACTCGTATAATTTGGATGGACCTATTAGGAAAGAGAAGTATATTGAGAAAATCCTTGCTAGCTTACCATATCATTTTCAAGCCAAAGTGACCTTGCTTAAATACATGTAAAAACTTTGTGAACATGCTGTAAAATGAATCACTTGGCAATTATTCGAACTGCAACACTTCTATGCAATATGTTAGCCAGCCACTTTCGAGGATGGAAAGATCTTGGCTTTATAGACATCAAGAATAGTTGTCTTAGCGAAGATGTTTTTGACACAATTGTTAGAAATGATGACTCTAATACCAATGAAGAGAAAATGGATATACTTTCCCAGAGATTTACAAAATTTCTTAGATAAAATTAACCCTTTTTTAGGGGTTTTAGAAAAAAATAATCCAAGCTCTAAAATGATTATTTCAATGAATTTACAGTTGTACTTCTCCGAAACAAACGAAATATTATAGAGACGACTCATATAGTCATTTGAGCTACAAAATAAATCTAGAACTACGAAGTTGACCAAAAATTTTGAACTCTATATCAAGCAAGAGGATGAAACTTTGAACAAATTCTATGAATGTTTTTCAAACATTATCAACAACTCGTATAATTTGGATGGACCTATTAGGAAAGAGAAGTATATTGAGAAAATCCTTGCTAGCTTACCTTATCATTTTCAAGCCAAAGTGACCTTGCTTAAATACATGTAAAAACCTTGTGAACATGCCGTAAAATGAATCACTTGGCAATAATTCGAACTGCATCACTTGTATCCAATATGTTAGCCAGCCACTTTCGAGGATGGAAAGAGCTTGGCTTTATAGACATCAAGAATAGTTGTCTTAGCGAAGATGTTTTTGACACAATTGTTAGAAATGATGACTCTAATACCAATGAAGAGAAAATGGATATACTTTCCCAGAGATTTACTAAATTTCTTAGATAAAATTAACCCTTTTTTAGGGGTTTTAGAAAAAAATAATCTAAGCTCTAAAATGATTATTTCAATGAATTTACAGTTGTACTTCTCCGAAATAAAACGAAATATTATAGAGACGACTCATATAGTCATTTGCGCTACAAAATAAATCTAGAACTACGAAGTTGACCAAAAATTTTGAACTCTATATCAAGCAAGAGGATGAAACTTTGAACAAATTCTATGAATGTTTTTCAAACATTATCAACAACTCGTATAATTTGGATGGACCTATTAGGAAAGAGAAGTATATTGAGAAAATCCTTGCTAGCTTACCTTATCATTTTCAAGCCAAAGTGACCTTGCTTAAATACATGTAAAAACCTTGTGAACATGCTGTAAAATGAATCACTTGGCAATTATTCGAACTGCAACACTTGTATCCAATATGTTAGCCAGCCACTTTCGAGGATGGAAAGAGCTTTGCTTTATAGACATCAAGAATAGTTGTCTTAGCGATGATGTTTTTGACACAAGTGTTAGAAATGATGACTTTAATACCAATGAAGAGAAAATGGATATACTTTCCCAGAGATTTACTAAATTTCTTAGATAAAATTAACCCTTTTTTAGGGGTTTTAGAAAAAAATAATCTAAGCTCTAAAATGATTATTTCAATGAATTTATAGTTGTACTTCTCCGAAATAAAACGAAATATTATAGAGACCACTCATATATCATTTGAGCTACAAAATAAATCTAGAACTACAAAGTTGACCAAAAATTTTGAACTCTATATCAAGCAAGAGGATGAAACTTTGAACAAATTCTATGAATGTTTTTCAAACATTATCAACAACTCGTATAATTTGGATGGACCTATTAGGAAAGAGAAGTATATTGAGAAAATCCTTGCTAGCTTACCTTATCATTTTCAAGCCAAAGTGACCTTGCTTAAATATATGTAAAAACCTTGTGAACATGCTGTAAAATGAATCACTTGGCAATTATTCGAACAGCATCACTTGTATGCAATATGTTAGCCAGCCACTTTCGAGGATGGAAAGATCTTGGCTTTATAGACATCAAGAATAGTTGTGTTAGCGAAGATGTTTTTGACACAATTGTTAGAAATGATGACTCTAATACCAATGAAGAGAAAATGGATATACTTTCCCAGAGATTTACTAAATTTCTTAGATAAAATTAACCCTTTTTTAGGGGTTTTAGAAAAAAATAATCTAAGCTCTAAAATGATTATTTCAATGAATTTACAGTTGTACTTCTCCGAAACAAAACGAAATATTATAGAGACCACTTATATAGTCATTTGAGCTACAAAATCAATCTAGAACTACGAAGTTGACCAAAAATGTTGTACTCTATATCAAGAAAGATGATGAAACTTTGAACAAATTCTATGCATGTTTTTCAAACATTATCAACAACTCGTATAATTTGGATGGACCTATTAGGAAAGAGAAGTATATTGAGAAAATCCTTGCTAGCTTACCTTATCATTTTCAAGCCAAAGTGACCTTGCTTAAATACATGTAAAAACCTTGTGAACATGCCGTAAAATGAATCACTTGGCAATTATTCGAACTGCATCACTTGTATCCAATATGTTAGCCAGCCACTTTCGAGGATGGAAAGAGCTTGGCTTTATAGACATCAAGAATAGTTGTCTTAGCGAAGATGTTTTTGACACAATTGTTAGAAATGATGACTCTAATACCAATGAAGAGAAAATGGATATACTTTCCCAGAGATTTACTAAATTTCTTAGATAAAATTAACCCTTTTTTAGGGGTTTTAGAAAAAAATAATCTAAGCTCTAAAATGATTATTTCAATGAATTTATAGTTGTACTTCTCCGAAATAAAACGAAATATTATAGAGACCACTCATATATCATTTGAGCTACAAAATAAATCTAGAACTACAAAGTTGACCAAAAATTTTGAACTCTATATCAAGCAAGAGGAAGAAACTTTGAACAAATTCTATGAATGTTTTTCAAACATTATCAACAACTCGTATAATTTGGATGGACCTATTAGGAAAGAGAAGTATATTGAGAAAATCCTTGCTAGCTTACCTTATCATTTTCAAGCCAAAGTGACCTTGCTTAAATACATGTAAAAACCTTGTGAACATGCCGTAAAATGAATCACTTGGCAATATTTCGAACTGCATCACTTGTATCCAATATGTTAGCCAGCCACTTTCGAGGATGGAAAGAGCTTTGCTTTATAGACATCAAGAATAGTTGTCTTAGCGATGATGTTTTTGACACAAGTGTTAGAAATGATGACTTTAATACCAATGAAGAGAAAATGGATATACTTTCCCAGAGATTTACTAAATTTCTTAGATAAAATTAACCCTTTTTTAGGGGTTTTAGAAAAAAATAATCCAAGCTCTAAAATGATTATTTCAATGAATTTACAGTTGTACTTCTCCGAAACAAAACGAAATATTATAGAGACGACTCATATAGTCATTTGAGCTACAAAATAAATTTAGAACTACAAAGTTGACAAAAATTTTGAACTCTATATCAAGCAAGAGGATGAAACTTTGAACAAATTCTATGATTGTTTTTCAAACATTATCAACAACTCGTATAATTTGGATGGACCTATTAGGAAAGAGAAGTATATTGAGAAAATCCTTGCTAGCTTACCTTATCATTTTCAAGCCAAAGTGACCTTGCTTAAATACATGTAAAAACCTTGTGAACATGCCGTAAAATGATTCACTTGGCAATTATTCGAACTGCATCACTTGTATCCAATATGTTAGCCAGCCACTTTTGGAGGATGGAAAGAGCTTGGCTTTATAGACATCAAGAATAGTTGTCTTAGCGAAGATGTTTTTGACACAATTGTTAGAAATGATGACTCTAATACCAATGAAGAGAAAATGGATATACTTTCCAAGAGATTTACTAAATTTCTTAGATAAAATTAACCCTTTTTTAGGGGTTTTAGAAAAAAATAATCTTAGCTCTAAAATGATTATTTCAATGAATTTATAGTTGTACTTCTCCGAAATAAAACGAAATATTATAGAGACGACTCATATAGTCATTTGCGCTACAAAATAAATCTAGAACTACGAAGTTGACCAAAAAGTTTGAACTCTATATCAAGCAAGAGGATGAAACTTTGAACAAATTCTATGAATGTTTTTCAAACATTATCAACAACTCGTATAATTTGGATGGACCTATTAGGAAAGAGAAGTATATTGAGAAAATCCTTGCTAGCTTACCTTATCATTTTCAAGCCAAAGTGACCTTGCTTAAATACATGTAAAAACCTTGTGAACATGCTGTTAAATGAATCACTTGGCAATTATTCGAACTGCAATACTTGTATGCAATATGTTAGCCAGCCACTTTCGAGGATGGAAAGATCTTGGCTTTATAGACATCAAGAATAGTTGTCTTAGCGAAGATGTTTTTGACACAATTGTTAGAAATGATGACTCTAATACCAATGAAGAGAAAATGGATATACTTTCCCAGAGATTTACAAAATTTCTTAGATAAAATTAACCCTTTTTTAGGGGTTTTAGAAAAAAATAATCCAAGCTCTAAAATGATTATTTCAATGAATTTACAGTTGTACTTCTCCGAAACAAACGAAATATTATAGAGACGACTCATATAGTCATTTGAGCTACAAAATAAATCTAGAACTACGAAGTTGACCAAAAAATTTGAACTCTATATCAAGCAAGAGGATGAAACTTTGAACAAATTCTATGAATGTTTTTCAAACATTATCAACAACTCGTATAATTTGGATGGACCTATTAGGAAAGAGAAGTATATTGAGAAAATCCTTGCTAGCTTACCTTATCATTTTCAAGCCAAAGTGACCTTGCTTAAATACATGTAAAAACCTTGTGAACATGCCGTAAAATGAATCACTTGGCAATTATTCGAACTGCATCACTTGTATCCAATATGTTAGCCAGCCACTTTCGAGGATGGAAAGAGCTTGGCTTTATAGACATCAAGAATAGTTGTCTTAGCGAAGATGTTTTTGACACAATTGTTAGAAATGATGACTCTAATACCAATGAAGAGAAAATGGATATACTTTCCAAGAGATTTACTAAATTTCTTAGATAAAATTAACCCTTTTTTAGGGGTTTTAGAAAAAAATAATCTAAGCTCTAAAATGATTATTTCAATGAATTTACAGTTGTACTTCTCCGAAATAAAACGAAATATTATAGAGACGACTCATATAGTCATTTGCGCTACAAAATAAATCTAGAACTACGAAGTTGACCAAAAATTTTGAACTCTATATCAAGCAAGAGGATGAAACTTTGAACAAATTCTATGAATGTTTTTCAAACATTATCAACAACTCGTATAATTTGGATGGACCTATTAGGAAAGAGAAGTATATTGAGAAAATCCTTGCTAGCTTACCTTATCATTTTCAAGCCAAAGTCACCTTGCTTAAATACATGTAAAAACCTTGTGAACATGCTGTAAAATGAATCACTTGGCAATTATTCGAACTGCAACACTTGTATGCAATATGTTAGCCAGCCACTTTCGAGGATGGAAAGATCTTGGCTTTATAGACATCAAGAATAGTTGTCTTAGCGAAGATGTTTTTGACACAATTGTTAGAAATGATGACTCTAATACCAATGAAGAGAAAATGGATATACTTTCCCAGAGATTTACAAAATTTCTTAGATAAAATTAACCCTTTTTTAGGGGTTTTAGAAAAAAATAATCCAAGCTCTAAAATGATTATTTCAATGAATTTACAGTTGTACTTCTCCGAAACAAAACGAAATATTATAGAGACGACTCATATAGTCATTTGAGCTACAAAATAAATCTAGAACTACGAAGTTGACCAAAAATTTTGATCTCTATATCAAACAAGAGGATGAAACTTTGAACAAATTCTATGAATGTTTTTCAAACATTATCAACAACTCGTATAATTTGGATGGACCTATTAGGAAAGAGAAGTATATTGAGAAAATCCTTGCTAGCTTACCTTATCATTTTCAAGCCAAAGTGACCTTGCTTAAATACATGTAAAAACCTTGTGAACATGCCGTAAAATGAATCACTTGGCAATTATTCGAACTGCATCACTTGTATCCAATATGTTAGCCAGCCACTTTCGAGGATGGAAAGAGCTTGGCTTTATAGACATCAAGAATAGTTGTCTTAGCGAAGATGTTTTTGACACAATTGTTAGAAATGATGACTCTAATACCAATGAAGAGAAAATGGATATACTTTCCTAGAGATTTACTAAATTTCTTAGATAAAATTAACCCTTTTTTAGGGGTTTTAGAAAAAAATAATCCAAGCTCTAAAATGATTATTTCAATGAATTTACAGTTGTACTTCTCCGAAACAAAACGAAATATTATAGAGACGACTCATATAGTCATTTGAGATACAAAATAAATGTAGAACTACGAAGTTGACAAAAATTTTGAACTCTATATCAAGCAAGAGGATGAAACTTTGAACAAATTCTATGATTGTTTTTCAAACATTATCAACAACTCGTATAATTTGGATGGACCTATTAGGAAAGAGAAGTATATTGAGAAAATCCTTGCTAGCTTACCTTATCATTTTCAAGCCAAAGTGACCTTGCTTAAATACATGTAAAAACCTTGTGAACATGCCGTAAAATGAATCACTTGGCAATTATTCGAACTGCATCACTTGTATCCAATATGTTAGCCAGCCACTTTCGAGGATGGAAAGAGCTTCGCTTTATAGACATCAAGAATAGTTGTCTTAGCGAAGATGTTTTTGACACAATTGTTAGAAATGATGACTCTAATACCAATGAAGAGAAAATGGATATACTTTCCCAGAGATTTACTAAATTTCTTAGATAAAATTAACCCTTTTTTAGGGGTTTTAGAAAAAAATAATCTAAGCTCTAAAATGATTATTTCAATGAATTTACAGTTGTACTTCTCCGAAATAAAACGAAATATTATAGAGACCACTCATATAGTCATTTGAGCTACAAAATAAATCTAGAACTACGAAGTTGACCAAAAAATTTGAACTCTATATCAAGCAAGAGGATGAAACTTTGAACAAATTCTATGAATGTTTTTCAAACATTACCAACAACTCGTATAATTTGGATGGACCTATTAGGAAAGAGAAGTATATTGAGAAAATCCTTGCTAGCTTACCTTATCATTTTCAAGCCAAAGTGACCTTGCTTAAATACATGTAAAAACCTTGTGAACATGCTCTAAAATGAATCACTTGGCAATTATTCGAACTGCATCACTTGTATCCAATATGTTAGCCAGCCACTTTCGAGGATGGAAAGAGCTTGGCTTTATAGACATCAAGAATAGTTGTCTTAGCGAAGATGTTTTTGACACAATTGTTAGAAATGATGACTCTAATACCAATGAAGATAAAATGGATATACTTTCCCAGAGATTTACTAAATTTCTTAGATAAAATTAACCCTTTTTTAGGGGTTTTAGAAAAAAATAATCCAAGCTCTAAAATGATTATTTCAATGAATTTACAGTTGTACTTCTCCGAAACAAACGAAATATTATAGAGACGACTCATATAGTCATTTGAGCTACAAAATAAATCTAGAACTACGAAGTTGACCAAAAATTTTGAACTCTATATCAAGTAAGAGGATGAAACTTTGAACAAATTCTATGAATGTTTTTCAAACATTATCAACAACTCGTATAATTTGGATGGACCTATTAGGAAAGAGAAGTATATTGAGAAAATCCTTGCTAGCTTACCTTATCATTTTCAAGCCAAAGTGACCTTGCTTAAATACATGTAAAAACCTTGTGAACATGCCGTAAAATGAATCACTTGGCAATTATTCGAACTGCATCACTTGTATCCAATATGTTAGCCAGCCACTTTCGAGGATGGAAAGAGCTTGGCTTTATAGACATCAAGAATAGTTGTCTTAGCGAAGATGTTTTTGACACAATTGTTAGAAATGATGACTCTAATACCAATGAAGAGAAAATGGATATACTTTCCAAGAGATTTACTAAATTTCTTAGATAAAATTAACCCTTTTTTAGGGGTTTTAGAAAAAAATAATCTAAGCTCTAAAATGATTATTTCAATGAATTTACAGTTGTACTTCTCCGAAATAAAACGAAATATTATAGAGACGACTCATATAGTCATTTGCGCTACAAAATAAATCTAGAACTACGAAGTTGACCAAAAATTTTGAACTCTATATCAAGCAAGAGGATGAAACTTTGAACAAATTCTATGAATGTTTTTCAAACATTATCAACAACTCGTATAATTTGGATGGACCTATTAGGAAAGAGAAGTATATTGAGAAAATCCTTGCTAGCTTACCTTATCATTTTCAAGCCAAAGTGACCTTGCTTAAATACATGTAAAAACCTTGTGAACATGCTGTAAAATGAATCACTTGGCAATTATTCGAACTGCAACACTTGTATGCAATATGTTAGCCAGCCACTTTCGAGGATGGAAAGATCTTGGCTTTATAGACATCAAGAATAGTTGTCTTAGCAAAGATGTTTTTGACACAATTGTTAGAAATGATGACTCTAATACCAATGAAGAGAAAATGGATATACTTTCCAAGAGATTTACTAAATTTCTTAGATAAAATTAACCCTTTTTTAGGGGTTTTAGAAAAAAATAATCTAAGCTCTAAAATGATTATTTCAATGAATTTACAGTTGTACTTCTCCGAAATAAAACGAAATATTATAGAGACGACTCATATAGTCATTTGCGCTACAAAATAAATCTAGAACTACGAAGTTGACCAAAAATTTTGAACTCTATATCAAGCAAGAGGATGAAACTTTGAACAAATTCTATGAATGTTTTTCAAACATTATCAACAACTCGTATAATTTGGATGGACCTATTAGGAAAGAGAAGTATATTGAGAAAATCCTTGCTAGCTTACCTTATCATTTTCATGCCAAAGTGACCTTGCTTAAATACATGTAAAAACCTTGTGAACATGCTGTAAAATGAATCACTTGGCAATTATTCGAACTGCAACACTTGTATGCAATATGTTAGCCAGCCACTTTCGAGGATGGAAAGATCTTGGCTTTATAGACATCAAGAATAGTTGTCTTAGCGAAGATGTTTTTGACACAATTGTTAGAAATGATGACTCTAATACCAATGAAGAGAAAATGGATATACTTTCCCAGAGATTTACAAAATTTCTTAGATAAAATTAACCCTTTTTTAGGGGTTTTAGAAAAAAATAATCCAAGCTCTAAAATGATTATTTCAATGAATTTACAGTTGTACTTCTCCGAAACAAAACGAAATATTATAGAGACGACTCATATAGTCATTTGAGCTACAAAATAAATCTAGAACTACGAAGTTGACCAAAAATTTTGAACTCTATATCAAGCAAGAGGATGAAACTTTGAACAAATTCTATGAATGTTTTTCAAACATTATCAACAACTCGTATAATTTGGATGGACCTATTAGGAAAGAGAAGTATATTAAGAAAATCCTTGCTAGCTTACCTTATCATTTTCAAGCCAAAGTGACCTTGCTTAAATACATGTAAAAACCTTGTGAACATGCCGTAAAATGAATCACTTGGCAATTATTCGAACTGCATCACTTGTATCCAATATGTTAGCCAGCCACTTTCGAGGATGGAAAGAGCTTGGCTTTATAGATATCAAGAATAGTTGTCTTAGCGAAGATGTTTTTGACACAATTGTTAGAAATGATGACTCTAATACCAATGAAGAGAAAATGGATATACTTTCCCAGAGATTTACTAAATTTCTTAGATAAAATTAACCCTTTTTTAGGGGTTTTAGAAAAAAATAATCCAAGCTCTAAAATGATTATTTCAATGAATTTACAGTTGTACTTCTCCGAAACAAAACGAAATATTATAGAGACGACTCATATAGTCATTTGAGATACAAAATAAATTTAGAACTACGAAGTTGACAAAAATTTTGAACTCTATATCAAGCAAGAGGATGAAACTTTGAACAAATTCTATGATTGTTTTTCAAACATTATCAACAACTCGTATAATTTGGATGGACCTATTAGGAAAGAGAAGTATATTGAGAAAATCCTTGCTAGCTTACCTTATCATTTTCAAGCCAAAGTGACCTTGCTTAAATACATGTAAGAACCTTGTGAACATGCCGTAAAATGAATCACTTGGCAATTATTCGAACTGTATCACTTGTATCCAATATGTTAGCCAGCCACTTTCGAGGATGGAAAGAGCTTGGCTTTATAGACATCAAGAATAGTTGTCTTAGCGAAGATGTTTTTGACACAATTGTTAGAAATGATGACTCTAATACCAATGAAGAGAAAATGGATATACTTTCCCAGAGATTTACTAAATTTCTTAGATAAAATTAACCCTTTTTTAGGGGTTTTAGAAAAAAATAATCTAAGCTCTAAAATGATTATTTCAATGAATTTACAGTTGTACTTCTCCGAAATAAAACGAAATATTATAGAGACCACTCATATAGTCATTTGAGCTACAAAATAAATCTAGAACTACGAAGTTGACCAAAAAATTTGAACTCTATATCAAGCAAGAGGATGAAACTTTGAACAAATTCTATGAATGTTTTTCAAACATTACCAACAACTCGTATAATTTGGATGGACCTATTAGGAAAGAGAAGTATATTGAGAAAATCCTTGCTAGCTTACCTTATCATTTTCAAGCCAAAGTGACCTTGCTTAAATACATGTAAAAACCTTGTGAACATGCTCTAAAATGAATCACTTGGCAATTATTCGAACTGCATCACTTGTATCCAATATGTTAGCCAGCCACTTTCGAGGATGGAAAGAGCTTGGCTTTATAGACATCAAGAATAGTTGTCTTAGCGAAGATGTTTTTGACACAATTGTTAGAAATGATGACTCTAATACCAATGAAGATAAAATGGATATACTTTCCCAGAGATTTACTAAATTTCTTAGATAAAATTAACCCTTTTTTAGGGGTTTTAGAAAAAAATAATCCAAGCTCTAAAATGATTATTTCAATGAATTTACAGTTGTACTTCTCCGAAACAAAACGAAATATTATAGAGACGACTCATATAGTCATTTGAGATACAAAATAAATTTAGAACTACGAAGTTGACAGAAATTTTGAACTCTATATCAAGCAAGAGGATGAAACTTTGAACAAATTCTATGATTGTTTTTCAAACATTATCAACAACTCGTATAATTTGGATGGAAATATTAGGAAAGAGAAGTATATTGAGAAAATCCTTGCTTGCTTACCTTATCATTTTCAAGCCAAAGTGACCTTGCTTAAATACATGTAAAAACCTTGTGAACATGCTGTAAAATGAATCACTTGGCAATTATTCGAACTGCAACACTTGTATGCAATATGTTAGCCAGCCACTTTCGAGGATGGAAAGATCTTGGCTTTATAGACATCAAGAATAGTTGTCTTAGCGAAGATGTTTTTGACACAATTGTTAGAAATGATGACTCTAATACCAATGAAGAGAAAATGGATATACTTTCCCAGAGATTTACAAAATTTCTTAGATAAAATTAACCCTTTTTTAGGGGTTTTAGAAAAAAATAATCCAAGCTCTAAAATGATTATTTCAATGAATTTACAGTTGTACTTCTCCGAAACAAAACGAAATATTATAGAGACGACTCATATAGTCATTTGAGCTACAAAATAAATCTAGAACTACGAAGTTGACCAAAAATTTTGAACTCTATATAAAGCAAGAGGATGAAACTTTGAACAAATTCTATGAATGTTTTTCAAACATTATCAACAACTCGTATTATTTGGATGGACCTATTAGGAAAGAGAAGTATATTGAGAAAATCCTTGCTAGCTTACCTTATCATTTTCAAGCCAAAGTGACCTTGCTTAAATACATGTAAAAACCTTGTGAACATGCCGTAAAATGAATCACTTGGCAATTATTCGAACTGCATCACTTGTATCCAATATGTTAGCCAGCCACTTTCGAGGATGGAAAGAGCTTGGCTTTATAGACATCAAGAATAGTTGTCTTAGCGAAGATGTTTTTGACACAATTGTTAGAAATGATGACTCTAATACCAATGAAGAGAAAATGGATATACTTTCCAAGAGATTTACTAAATTTCTTAGATAAAATTAATCCTTTTTTAGGGGTTTTAGAAAAAAATAATCCAAGCTCTAAAATGATTATTTCAATAAATTTACAGTTGTACTTCTCCGAAACAAAACGAAATATTATAGAGACGACTCATATAGTCATTTGAGCTACAAAATCAATCTAGAACTACGAAGTTGACCAAAAATGTTGAACTCTATATCAAGAAAGATGATGAAACTTTGAACAAATTCTATGCATGTTTTTCAAACATTATCAACAACCTGTATAATTTGGATGGACCTATTAGGAAAGAGAAGTATATTGAGAAAATCCTTGCTAGCTTACCTTATCATTTTCAAGCCAAAGTGACCTTGCTTAAATACATGTAAAAACCTTGTGAACATGCCGTAAAATGAATCACTTGGCAATTATTCGAACTGCAACACTTGTATGCAATATGTTAGCCAGCCACTTTCGAGGATGGAAAGATCTTGGCTTTATAGACATCAAGAATAGTTGTCTTAGCGAAGATGTTTTTGACACAATTGTTAGAAATGATGACTCTAATACCAATGAAGAGAAAATGGATATACTTTCCCAGAGATTTACAAAATTTCTTAGATAAAATTAACCCTTTTTTAGGGGTTTTAGAAAAAAATAATCTAAGCTCTAAAATGATTATTTCAATGAATTTACAGTTGTACTTCTCCGAAATAAAACGAAATATTATAGAGACGACTCATATAGTCATTTGCGCTACAAAATAAATCTAGAACTACGAAGTTGACCAAAAATTTTGAACTCTATATCAAGCAAGAGGATGAAACTTTGAACAAATTCTATGAATGTTTTTCAAACATTATCAACAACTCGTATAATTTGGATGGACCTATTAGGAAAGAGAAGTATATTGAGAAAATCCTTGCTAGCTTACCTTATCATTTTCAAGCCAAAGTGACCTTGCTTAAATACATGTAAAAACCTTGTGAACATGCTGTAAAATGAATCACTTGGCAATTATTCGAACTGCAACACTTGTATGCAATATGTTAGCCAGCCACTTTCGAGGATGGAAAGATCTTGGCTTTATAGACATCAAGAATAGTTGTCTTAGCGAAGATGTTTTTGACACAATTGTTAGAAATGATGACTCTAATACCAATGAAGAGAAAATGGATATACTTTCCCAGAGATTTACAAAATTTCTTAGATAAAATTAACCCTTTTTTAGGGGTTTTAGAAAAAAATAATCCAAGCTCTAAAATGATTATTTCAATGAATTTACAGTTGTACTTCTCCGAAACAAAACGAAATATTATAGAGACGACTCATATAGTCATTTGAGCTACAAAATAAATCTAGAACTACGAAGTTGACCAAAAATTTTGAACTCTATATCAAGCAAGAGGATGAAACTTTGAACAAATTCTATGAATGTTTTTCAAACATTATCAACAACTCGTATAATTTGGATGGACCTATTAGGAAAGAGAAGTATATTAAGAAAATCCTTGCTAGCTTACCTTATCATTTTCAAGCCAAAGTGACCTTGCTTAAATACATGTAAAAACCTTGTGAACATGCCGTAAAATGAATCACTTGGCAATTATTCGAACTGCATCACTTGTATCCAATATGTTAGCCAGCCACTTTCGAGGATGGAAAGAGCTTGGCTTTATAGATATCAAGAATAGTTGTCTTAGCGAAGATGTTTTTGACACAATTGTTAGAAATGATGACTCTAATACCAATGAAGAGAAAATGGATATACTTTCCCAGAGATTTACTAAATTTCTTAGATAAAATTAACCCTTTTTTAGGGGTTTTAGAAAAAAATAATCCAAGCTCTAAAATGATTATTTCAATGAATTTACAGTTGTACTTCTCCGAAACAAAACGAAATATTATAGAGACGACTCATATAGTCATTTGAGATACAAAATAAATTTAGAACTACGAAGTTGACAAAAATTTTGAACTCTATATCAAGCAAGAGGATGAAACTTTGAACAAATTCTATGATTGTTTTTCAAACATTATCAACAACTCGTATAATTTGGATGGACCTATTAGGAAAGAGAAGTATATTGAGAAAATCCTTGCTAGCTTACCTTATCATTTTCAAGCCAAAGTGACCTTGCTTAAATACATGTAAGAACCTTGTGAACATGCCGTAAAATGAATCACTTGGCAATTATTCGAACTGTATCACTTGTATCCAATATGTTAGCCAGCCACTTTCGAGGATGGAAAGAGCTTGGCTTTATAGACATCAAGAATAGTTGTCTTAGCGAAGATGTTTTTGACACAATTGTTAGAAATGATGACTCTAATACCAATGAAGAGAAAATGGATATACTTTCCCAGAGATTTACTAAATTTCTTAGATAAAATTAACCCTTTTTTAGGGGTTTTAGAAAAAAATAATCTAAGCTCTAAAATGATTATTTCAATGAATTTACAGTTGTACTTCTCCGAAATAAAACGAAATATTATAGAGACCACTCATATAGTCATTTGAGCTACAAAATAAATCTAGAACTACGAAGTTGACCAAAAAATTTGAACTCTATATCAAGCAAGAGGATGAAACTTTGAACAAATTCTATGAATGTTTTTCAAACATTACCAACAACTCGTATAATTTGGATGGACCTATTAGGAAAGAGAAGTATATTGAGAAAATCCTTGCTAGCTTACCTTATCATTTTCAAGCCAAAGTGACCTTGCTTAAATACATGTAAAAACCTTGTGAACATGCTCTAAAATGAATCACTTGGCAATTATTCGAACTGCATCACTTGTATCCAATATGTTAGCCAGCCACTTTCGAGGATGGAAAGAGCTTGGCTTTATAGACATCAAGAATAGTTGTCTTAGCGAAGATGTTTTTGACACAATTGTTAGAAATGATGACTCTAATACCAATGAAGATAAAATGGATATACTTTCCCAGAGATTTACTAAATTTCTTAGATAAAATTAACCCTTTTTTAGGGGTTTTAGAAAAAAATAATCCAAGCTCTAAAATGATTATTTCAATGAATTTACAGTTGTACTTCTCCGAAACAAAACGAAATATTATAGAGACGACTCATATAGTCATTTGAGATACAAAATAAATTTAGAACTACGAAGTTGACAAAAATTTTGAACTCTATATCAAGCAAGAGGATGAAACTTTGAACAAATTCTATGATTGTTTTTCAAACATTATCAACAACTCGTATAATTTGGATGGACCTATTAGGAAAGAGAAGTATATTGAGAAAATCCTTGCTAGCTTACCTTATCATTTTCAAGCCAAAGTGACCTTGCTTAAATACATGTAAGAACCTTGTGAACATGCCGTAAAATGAATCACTTGGCAATTATTCGAACTGTATCACTTGTATCCAATATGTTAGCCAGCCACTTTCGAGGATGGAAAGAGCTTGGCTTTATAGACATCAAGAATAGTTGTCTTAGCGAAGATGTTTTTGACACAATTGTTAGAAATGATGACTCTAATACCAATGAAGAGAAAATGGATATACTTTCCCAGAGATTTACTAAATTTCTTAGATAAAATTAACCCTTTTTTAGGGGTTTTAGAAAAAAATAATCTAAGCTCTAAAATGATTATTTCAATGAATTTACAGTTGTACTTCTCCGAAATAAAACGAAATATTATAGAGACCACTCATATAGTCATTTGAGCTACAAAATAAATCTAGAACTACGAAGTTGACCAAAAAATTTGAACTCTATATCAAGCAAGAGGATGAAACTTTGAACAAATTCTATGAATGTTTTTCAAACATTACCAACAACTCGTATAATTTGGATGGACCTATTAGGAAAGAGAAGTATATTGAGAAAATCCTTGCTAGCTTACCTTATCATTTTCAAGCCAAAGTGACCTTGCTTAAATACATGTAAAAACCTTGTGAACATGCTCTAAAATGAATCACTTGGCAATTATTCGAACTGCATCACTTGTATCCAATATGTTAGCCAGCCACTTTCGAGGATGGAAAGAGCTTGGCTTTATAGACATCAAGAATAGTTGTCTTAGCGAAGATGTTTTTGACACAATTGTTAGAAATGATGACTCTAATACCAATGAAGATAAAATGGATATACTTTCCCAGAGATTTACTAAATTTCTTAGATAAAATTAACCCTTTTTTAGGGGTTTTAGAAAAAAATAATCCAAGCTCTAAAATGATTATTTCAATGAATTTACAGTTGTACTTCTCCGAAACAAAACGAAATATTATAGAGACGACTCATATAGTCATTTGAGATACAAAATAAATTTAGAACTACGAAGTTGACAGAAATTTTGAACTCTATATCAAGCAAGAGGATGAAACTTTGAACAAATTCTATGATTGTTTTTCAAACATTATCAACAACTCGTATAATTTGGATGGAAATATTAGGAAAGAGAAGTATATTGAGAAAATCCTTGCTTGCTTACCTTATCATTTTCAAGCCAAAGTGACCTTGCTTAAATACATGTAAAAACCTTGTGAACATGCTGTAAAATGAATCACTTGGCAATTATTCGAACTGCAACACTTGTATGCAATATGTTAGCCAGCCACTTTCGAGGATGGAAAGATCTTGGCTTTATAGACATCAAGAATAGTTGTCTTAGCGAAGATGTTTTTGACACAATTGTTAGAAATGATGACTCTAATACCAATGAAGAGAAAATGGATATACTTTCCCAGAGATTTACAAAATTTCTTAGATAAAATTAACCCTTTTTTAGGGGTTTTAGAAAAAAATAATCCAAGCTCTAAAATGATTATTTCAATGAATTTACAGTTGTACTTCTCCGAAACAAAACGAAATATTATAGAGACGACTCATATAGTCATTTGAGCTACAAAATAAATCTAGAACTACGAAGTTGACCAAAAATTTTGAACTCTATATCAAGCAAGAGGATGAAACTTTGAACAAATTCTATGAATGTTTTTCAAACATTATCAACAACTCGTATAATTTGGATGGACCTATTAGGAAAGAGAAGTATATTGAGAAAATCCTTGCTAGCTTACCTTATCATTTTCAAGCCAAAGTGACCTTGCTTAAATACATGTAAAAACCTTGTGAACATGCCGTAAAATGAATCACTTGGCAATTATTCGAACTGCATCACTTGTATCCAATATGTTAGCCAGCCACTTTCGAGGATGGAAAGAGCTTGGCTTTATAGACATCAAGAATAGTTGTCTTAGCGAAGATGTTTTTGACACAATTGTTAGAAATGATGACTCTAATACCAATGAAGAGAAAATGGATATACTTTCCAAGAGATTTACTAAATTTCTTAGATAAAATTAACCCTTTTTTAGGGGTTTTAGAAAAAAATAATCCAAGCTCTAAAATGATTATTTTAATAAATTTACAGTTGTACTTCTCCGAAACAAAACGAAATATTATAGAGACCACTCATATAGTCATTTGAGCTACAAAATCAATCTAGAACTACGAAGTTGACCAAAAATGTTGAACTCTATATCAAGAAAGATGATGAAACTTTGAACAAATTCTATGCATGTTTTTCAAACATTATCAACAACCTGTATAATTTGGATGGACCTATTAGGAAAGAGAAGTATATTGAGAAAATCCTTGCTAGCTTACCTTATCATTTTCAAGCCAAAGTGACCTTGCTTAAATACATGTAAAAACCTTGTGAACATGCTGTAAAATGAATCACTTGGCAATTATTCGAACTGCAACACTTGTATGCAATATGTTAGCCAGCCACTTTCGAGGATGGAAAGATCTTGGCTTTATAGACATCAAGAATAGTTGTCTTAGCGAAGATGTTTTTGACACAATTGTTAGAAATGATGACTCTAATACCAATGAAGAGAAAATGGATATACTTTCCCAGAGATTTACAAAATTTCTTAGATAAAATTAACCCTTTTTTAGGGGTTTTAGAAAAAAATAATCCAAGCTCTAAAATGATTATTTCAATGAATTTACAGTTGTACTTCTCCGAAATAAAACGAAATATTATAGAGACGACTCATATAGTCATTTGAGCTACAAAATAAATCTAGAACTACGAAGTTGACCAAAAATTTTGAACTCTATATCAAGCAAGAGGATGAAACTTTGAACAAATTCTATGAATGTTTTTCAAACATTATCAACAACTCGTATAATTTGGATAGACCTATTAGGAAAGAGAAGTATATTGAGAAAATCCTTGCTAGCTTACCTTATCATTTTCAAGCCAAAGTGACCTTGCTTAAATATATGTAAAAACCTTGTGAACATGCTGTAAAATGAATCACTTGGCAATTATTCGAACTGCATCACTTGTATGCAATATGTTAGCCAGCCACTTTCGAGGATGGAAAGATCTTGGCTTTATAGACATCAAGAATAGTTGTCTTAGCGAAGATGTTTTTGACACAATTGTTAGAAATGATGAATCTAATACCAATGAAGAGAAAATGGATATACTTTCCCAGAGATTTACTAAATTTCTTAGATAAAATTAACCCTTTTTTAGGGGTTTTAGAAAAAAATAATCCAAGCTCTAAAATGATTATTTCAATGAATTTACAGTTGTACTTCTCCGAAACAAAACGAAATATTATAGAGACCACTCATATAGTCATTTGAGCTACAAAATCAATCTAGAACTACGAAGTTGACCAAAAATGTTGAACTCTATATCAAGAAAGATGGTGAAACTTTGAACAAATTCTATGCATGTTTTTCAAACATTATCAACAACCTGTATAATTTGGATGGACCTATTAGGAAAGAGAAGTATATTGAGAAAATCCTTGCTAGCTTACCTTATCATTTTCAAGCCAAAGTGACCTTGCTTAAATACATGTAAAAACCTTGTGTACATGCTGTAAAATGAATCACTTGGCAATTATTCGAACTGCAACACTTGTATGCAATATGTTAGCCAGCCACTTTCGAGGATGGAAAGATCTTGGCTTTATAGACATCAAGAATAGTTGTCTTAGCGAAGATGTTTTTGACACAATTATTAGAAATGATGACTCTAATACCAATGAAGAGAAAATGGATATACTTTCCCAGAGATTTACAAAATTTCTTAGATAAAATTAACCCTTTTATAGGGGTTTTAGAAAAAAATAATCCAAGCTCTAAAATGATTATTTCAATGAATTTACAGTTGTACTTCTCCGAAATATAACGAAATATTGTAGAGACGACTCATATAGTCATTTGAGCTACAAAATAAATCTAGAACTACGAAGTTGACCAAAAATTTTGAACTCTATATCAAGCAAGAGGATGAAACTTTGAACAAATTCTATGAATGTTTTTCAAACATTATCAACAACTCGTATAATTTGGATGGACCTATTAGGAAAGAGAAGTATATTGAGAAAATCCTTGCTAGCTTACCTTATCATTTTCAAGCCAAAGTGACCTTGCTTAAATATATGTAAAAACCTTGTGAACATGCTGTAAAATGAATCACTTGGCAATTATTCGAACTGCATCACTTGTATGCAATATGTTAGCCAGCCACTTTCGAGGATGGAAAGATCTTGGCTTTATAGACATCAAGAATAGTTGTCTTAGCGAAGATGTTTTTGACACAATTGTTAGAAATGATGACTCTAATACCAATGAAGAGAAAATGGATATACTTTCCCAGAGATTTACTAAATTTCTTAGATAAAATTAACCCTTTTTTAGGGGTTTTAGAAAAAAATAATCCAAGCTCTAAAATGATTATTTCAATGAATTTACTGTTGTACTTCTCCGAAACAAAACGAAATATTATAGAGACCACTCATATAGTCATTTGAGCTACAAAATCAATCTAGAACTACGAAGTTGACCAAAAATGTTGAACTCTATATCAAGAAAGATGATGAAACTTTGAACAAATTCTATGCATGTTTTTCAAACATTATCAACAACCTGTATAATTTGGATGGACCTATTAGGAAAGAGAAGTATATTGAGAAAATCCTTGCTAGCTTACCTTATCATTTTCAAGCCAAAGTGACCTTGCTTAAATACATGTAAAAACCTTGTGAACATGCCGTAAAATGAATCACTTGGCAATTATTCGAACTGCATCACTTGTATCCAATATGTTAGCCAGCGACTTTCGAGGATGAAAAGAGCTTGGCTTTATAGACATCAAGAATAGTTGTCTTAGCGATGATGTTTTTGACACAATTGTTAGAAATGATGACTCTAATACCAATGAAGAGAAAATGGATATACTTTCCTTGAGATTTACTAAATTTCTTAGATAAAATTAACCCTTTTTTAGGGGTTTTAGAAAAAAATAATCCAAGCTCTAAAATGATTATTTCAATGAATTTACAGTTGTACTTCTCCGAAACAAAACGAAATATTATAGAGACCACTCATATAGTCATTTGAGCTACAAAATAAATTTAGAACTATGAAGTTGACCAAAAATTTTGAACTCTATATCAAGCAAGAGGATGAAACTTTGAACAAATTCTATGATTGTTTTTCAAACATTATCAACAACTCGTATAATTTGGATGGACCTATTAGGAAAGAGAAGTATATTGAGAAAATCCTTGCTAGCTTACCTTATCATTTTCAAGCCAAAGTGACCTTGCTTAAATACATGTAAAAACCTTGTGAACATGCCAAAAAATGAATCACTTGGCAATTATTCGAACTGCATCACTTGTATCCAATATGTTAGCCAGCCACTTTCGAGGATGGAAAGAGCTTGGCTTTATAGACATCAAGAATAGTTGTCTTAGCGAAGATGTTTTTGACACAATTGTTAGAAATGATGACTCTAATATAATGAAGAGAAAATGGATATACTTTCCCAGAGATTTACTAAATTTCTTAGATAAAATTAACCGTTTTTTAGGGGTTTTAGAAAAAAATAATCCAAGCTCTAAAATGATTATTTCAATGAATTTACAGTTGTACTTCTCCGAAACAAAACGAAATATTATAGAGACGACTCATATAGTCATTTGAGCTACAAAATCAATCTAGAACTACGAAGTTGACCAAAAATGTTGAACTCTATATCAAGAAAGATGATGAAACTTTGAACAAATTCCATGCATGTTTTTCAAACATTATCCACAACTCGTATAATTTGGGTGGACCTATTAGGAAAGAGAAGTAGATTGACAAAATCCTTGCTAGCTTACCTTATCATTTTCAAGCCAAAGTGACCTTGCTTAAATACATGTAAAAGCCTTGCGAACATGCTGTAAAATTAATCACTTGGCAATTATTCGAACTGCATCACTTGTATCCAATATGTTAGCCAGCAACTTTCGAGGATGGAAAGAGCTTGGCTTTATAGACATCAAGAATAGTTGTCTTAGGGAAGATGTTTTTGACACAATTGTTAGAAATGATGACTCTAATATAATGAAGAGAAAATGGATATACTTTCCCAGAGATTTACTAAATTTCTTAGATAAAATTAACCCTTTTTTAGGGGTTTTAGAAAAAAATAATCCAAGCTCTAAAATGATTATTTCAATGAATTTACAGTTGTACTTCTCCGAAACAAAACGAAATATTATAGAGACCACTCATATAGTCATTTGAGCTACAAAATCAATCTAGAACTACGAAGTTGACCAAAAATTTTGAACTCTATATCAAGCAAGAGGATGAAACTTTGAACAAATTCTATGAATGTCTTTCAAACATTATCAACAACTCGTATAATTTGGATGGACCTATTAGGAAAGAGAAGTATATTGAGAAAATCCTTGCTAGCTTACGTTATCATTTTCAAGCCAAAGTGTGACCTTGCTTAAATACATGTAAAAACCTTGTGAACATGCCGTAAAATGAATCACTTGGAAATTATTCGAACTGCATCACTTGTATCCAATATGTTAGCCAGCCACTTTCGAGGATGGAAAGAGCTTGGCTTTATAGACATCAAGTATAGTTGTCTTAGCGAAGATGTTTTTGACACAATTGTTAGAAATGATGACTCTAATACCAATGAAGAGAAAATGGATATACTTTCCAAGAGATTTACTAAATTTCTTAGATAAAATTAACCCTTTTTTAGGGGTTTTAGAAAAAAATAATCTAAGCTCTAAAATGATTATTTCAATGAATTTACAGTTGTACTTATCCGAAATAAAACGAAATATTATAGAGACCACTCATATAGTCATTTGAGCTACAAAATAAATCTAGAACTACGAAGTTGTCCAAAGATTTTGAACTCTATATCAAGCAAGAGGATGAAACTTTCAACCAATTCTATGAATGTTTTTCAAACATTATCAACAACTCGTATAATTTGGATGGACCTATTAGGAAAGAGAAGTATATTGAGAAAATCCTTGCTAGCTTACCTTATCATTTTCAAGCCAAAGTGACCTTGCTTAAATATATGTAAAAACCTTGTGAACATGCTGTAAAATGAATCACTTGGCAATTATTCGAACTGCATCACTTGTATCCAATATGTTAGCCAGCCACTTTCGAGGATGGAAAGATCTTGGCTTTCTAGACATCAAGAATAGTTGTCTTAGCGAAGATGTTTTTGACACAATTGTTAGAAATGATGACTCTAATACCAATGAAGGGAAAATGGATATACTTTCCCAGAGATTTACTAAATTGCTTAGATAAAATTAACCCTTTTTTAGGGGTTTTAGAAAAAAATAATCCAAGCTTTAAAATGATTATTTCAATGAATTTACAGTTGTACTTCTCCGAAACAAAACGAAATATTATAGAGACCACTCATATAGTCATTTGAGCTACAAAATCAATCTAGAACTACGAAGTTGACCAAAAATGTTGAACTCTATATCAAGAAAGATGATGAAACTTTGAACAAATTCTATGCATGTTTTTCAAACATTATCCACAACTCATATAATTTGGGTGGACCTATTAGGAAAGAGAAGTAGATTGACAAAATCCTTGCTAGCTTACCTTATCATTTTCAAGCCAAAGTGACCTTGCTTAAATACATGTAAAAGCCTTGTGAACTTACTGTAAAATGAATCACTTGGGAAAGTATTCGAACTGCATCACTTGTATCCAATATGTCAACCATCCACTTTCGAGGACGGAAAGAACTTGGCTTTATAGACATCAAAGATAGTGGTCTTAGCGAAGGTGTTTTTGACACAATTGTTAGAAATGATGACTCTAATACCAATGAAGAGAAAATGGATCTACTTTCCCAGAGATTTACTAAATTTCTTAGATAGAATTATCCCTTTTTTAGGGGTTTTAGAAAAACATAATCCGAGCTCTAAAATGATTATTTCAATGAATTTTTAGTTGTACTTCTTCCAAAAAACATGAAATATTTTGGAGACCAGTCATATAGGAATTTGAGCTACAAAATAAATCTAGAACTACGAAGTTGACCAAACATTTTAAACTCTTTATCAAGCAAGATGATGAAACTTTGAACAAATTCTATGCATGTTTTTCAAACATTATCAACTACTCGTATAATTTGGGTGGACCTATTAGGAAAGAGATGGAGATTGAGAAAATCCTTGCTTGCTTACCTTATCATTTTCAAGCCAAAGTGACCTTGCTTAAATACATGTAAAAGCCTTGTGAACATGCTGTAAAATTAATCACTTGGCAATTATTCGAACTACATCACTTGTATCCAATATGTTAGCCAGCCACTTTCGAGGATGGAAAGAGCATGGCTTTATAGACATCAAAAATAGTTGTCTTAGGGAAGATGTTTTTGACACAATTGTTAGAAATGATGACTCTAATACCAATGACGAGAAAATGGATATACTTTCCCAGAGATTTACTAAATTTCTTAGATAAAATTAACCCTTTCTTAGGGGTTTTAGAAAAAAATAATCCAAGCTCTAAAATGATTATTTCAATGAATTTACAGTTGTACTTCTCCGAAACAAAACGAAATATTATAGAGACCACTCATATAGTCATTTGAGCTACAAAATAAATCTAGAACTACGAAGTTGACCAAAAATTTTGAACTCTATATCAAGCAAGAGGATGAAACTTTGAACAAATTCTATGAATGTTTTTCAAACATTATCAACAACTCGTATAATTTGGATGGACCTATTAGGAAAGAGAAGTATATTGAGAAAATCCTTGCTAGCTTACCTTATCATTTTCAAGCCAAAGTGACCTTGCTTAAATATATGTAAAAACCTTGTGAACATGCTGTAAAATGAATCACTTGGCAATTATTCGAACTGCATCACTTGTATCCAATATGTTAGCCAGCCACTTTCGAGGATGGAAAGATCTTGGCTTTCTAGACATCAAGAATAGTTGTCTTAGCGAAGATGTTTTTGACACAATTGTTAGAAATGATGACTCTAATACCAATGAAGAGAAAATGGATATACTTTCCCAGAGATTTACTAAATTGCTTAGATAAAATTAACCCTTTTTTAGGGGTTTTAGAAAAAAATAATCCAAGCTCTAAAATGATTATTTCAATGAATTTACAGTTGTACTTCTCCGAAACAAAACGAAATATTATAGAGACCACTCATATAGTCATTTGAGCTACAAAATCAATCTAGAACTACGAAGTTGACCAAAAATGTTGAACTCTATATCAAGAAAGATGATGAAACTTTGAACAAATTCCATGCATGTTTTTCAAACATTATCCACAACTCGTATAATTTGGGTGGACCTATTAGGAAAGAGAAGTAGATTGACAAAATCCTTGCTAGCTTACCTTATCATTTTCAAGCCAAAGTGACCTTGCTTAAATACATGTAAAAACCTTGTGAACATGCTGTAAAATGAATCACTTGGCAATTATTCGAACTGCATCACTTGTATCCAATATGTTAGCCAGCCACTTTCGAGGATGGAAAGATCTTGGCTTTCTAGACATCAAGAATAGTTGTCTTAGCGAAGATGTTTTTGACACAATTGTTAGAAATGATGACTCTAATATAATGAAGAGAAAATGGATATACTTTCCCAGAGATTTACTAAATTTCTTAGATAAAATTAACCCTTTTTTAGGGGTTTTAGAAAAAAATAATCCAAGCTCTAAAATGATTATTTCAATGAATTTACAGTTGTACTTCTCCGAAACAAAACGAAATATTATAGAGACCACTCATATAGTCATTTGAGCTACAAAATCAATCTAGAACTACGAAGTTGACCAAAAATTTTGAACTCTATATCAAGCAAGAGGATGAAACTTTGAACAAATTCTATGAATGTTTTTCAAACATTATCAACAACTCGTATAATTTGGATGGACCTATTAGGAAAGAGAAGTATATTGAGAAAATCCTTGCTAGCTTACCTTATCATTTTCAAGCCAAAGTGACCTTGCTTAAATACATGTAAAAACCTTGTGAACATGCTGTAAAATGAATCACTTGGCAATTATTCGAACTGCATCACTTGTATCCAATATTTTAGCCAGCCACTTCTGAGGATGGAAAGAGCTTGGCTTTATAGACATCAAGAATAGTTGTCTTAGCGAAGATGTTTTTGACACAATTGTTAGAAATGATGACTCTAATATAATGAAGAGAAAATGGATATACTTTCCCAGAGATTTACTAAATTTCTTAGATAAAATTAACCCTTTTTTAGGGGTTTTAGAAAAAAATAATCCAAGCTCTAAAATGATTATTTCAATGAATTTACAGTTGTACTTCTCCGAAACAAAACGAAATATTATAGAGACCACTCATATAGTCATTTGAGCTACAAAATCAATCTAGAACTACGAAGTTGACCAAAACTTTTGAACTCTATATCAAGCAAGAGGATGAAACTTTGAACAAATTCTATGAATGTCTTTCAAACATTATCAACAACTCGTATAATTTGGATGGACCTATTAGGAAAGAGAAGTATATTGAGAAAATCCTTGCTAGCTTACCTTATCATTTTCAAGCCAAAGTGACCTTGCTTAAATACATGTAAAAACCTTGTGAACATGCCGTAAAATGAATCACTTGGCAATTATTCGAACTGCATCACTTTTATCCAATATGTTAGCCAGCCACTTTCGAGGATGGAAAGAGCTTGGCTTTATAGACATCAAGAATAGTTGTCTTAGCGAAGATGTTTTTGACACAATTGTTAGAAATGATGACTCTAATACCAATGAAGAGAAAATGGATATACTTTCCAAGAGATTTACTAAATTTCTTAGATTAAATTAACCCTTTTTTAGGGGTTTTAGAAAAAAATAATCTAAGCTCTAAAATGATTATTTCAATGAATTTACAGTTGTACTTATCCGAAATAAAACGAAATATTATAGAGACCACTCATATAGTCATTTGAGCTACAAAATAAATCTAGAACTACGAAGTTGACCAAAAATTTTGAACTCTATATCAAGTAAGAGGATGAAACTTCGAACAAATTCTATGAATGTTTTTCAAACATTATCAACAACTCGTATAATTTGGATGGACCTATTAGGAAAGAGAAGTATATTGAGAAAATACTTGCTAGCTTACCTTATCATTTTCAAGCCAAAGTGACCTTGCTTAAATATATGTAAAAACCTTGTGAACATGCTGTAAAATGAATCACTTGGCAATTATTCGAACTGCATCACTTGTATCCAATATGTTAGCCAGCCACTTTCGAGGATGGAAAGATCTTGGCTTTCTAGACATCAAGAATAGTTGTCTTAGCGAAGATGTTTTTGACACAATTGTTAGAAATGATGACTCTAATACCAATGAAGAGAAAATGGATATACTTTCCCAGAGATTTACTAAATTGCTTAGATAAAATTAACCCTTTTTTAGGGGTTTTAGAAAAAAATAATCCAAGCTCTAAAATGATTATTTCAATGAATTTACAGTTGTACTTCTCCGAAACAAAACGAAATATTATAGAGACCACTCATATAGTCATTTGAGCTACAAAATCAATCTAGAACTACGAAGTTGACCAAAAATGTTGAACTCTATATCAAGAAAGATGATGAAACTTTGAACAAATTCTATGCATGTTTTTCAAACATTATCCACAACTCATATAATTTGGGTGGACCAATTAGGAAAGAGAAGTAGATTGACAAAATCCTTGCTAGCTTACCTTATCATTTTCAAGCCAAAGTGACCTTGCTTAAATACATGTAAAAGCCTTGTGAACTTACTGTAAAATGAATCACTTGGGAAAGTATTCGAACTGCATCACTTGTATCCAATATGTCAACCATCCACTTTCGAGGACGGAAAGAACTTGGCTTTATAGACATCAAAGATAGTGGTCTTAGCGAAGGTGTTTTTGACACAATTGTTAGAAATGATGACTCTAATACCAATGAAGAGAAAATGGATCTACTTTCCCAGAGATTTACTAAATTCTTAGATAGAATTATCCCTTTTTTAGGGGTTTTAAAAAAAAATAATCCAAGCTCTAAAATGATTATTTCAATGAATTTACAGTTGTACTTCTCCGAAACAAAACGAAATATTATAGAGACCACTCATATAGTCATTTGAGCTACAAAATCAATCTAGAACTACGAAGTTGACCAAAAATTTTGAACTCTATATCAAGCAAGAGGATGAAACTTTGAACAAATTCTATGAATGTCTTTCAAACATTATCAACAACTCGTATAATTTGGATGGACCTATTAGGAAAGAGAAGTATATTGAGAAAATCCTTGCTAGCTTACCTTATCATTTTCAAGCCAAAGTGACCTTGCTTAAATACATGTAAAAACCTTGTGAACATGCCGTAAAATGAATCACTTGGCAATTATTCGAACTGCATCACTTGTATCCAATATGTTAGCCAGCCACTTTCGAGGATGGAAAGAGCTTGGCTTTATAGACATCAAGAATAGTTGTCTTAGCGAAGATGTTTTTGACACAATTGTTAGAAATGATGACTCTAATACCAATGAAGAGAAAATGGATATACTTTCCAAGAGATGTACTAAATTTCTTAGATAAAATTAACCCTTTTTTAGGGGTTTTAGAAAAAAATAATCCAAGCTCTAAAATGATTATTTCAATGAATTTACAGTTGTACTTCTCCGAAACAAAACGAAATATTATAGAGACCACTCATATAGTCATTTGAGCTACAAAATCAATCTAGAACTACGAAGTTGACCAAAAATTTTGAACTCTATATCAAGCAAGAGGATGAAACTTTGAACAAATTCTATGAATGTCTTTCAAACATTATCAACAACTCGTATTATTTGGATGGACCTATTAGGAAAGAGAAGTATATTGAGAAAATCCTTGCTAGCTTACCTTATCATTTTCAAGCCAAAGTGACCTTGCTTAAATACATGTAAAAACCTTGTGAACATGCCGTAAAATGAATCACATGGCAATTATTCGAACTGCATCACTTGTATCCAATATGTTAGCCAGCCACTTTCGAGGATGGAAAGAGCTTGGCTTTATAGACATCAAGAATAGTTGTCTTAGCGAAGATGTTTTTGACACAATTGTTAGAAATGATGACTCTAATACCAATGAAGAGAAAATGGATATACTTTCCAAGAGATTTACTAAATTTCTTAGATAAAATTAACCCTTTTTTAGGGGTTTTAGAAAAAAATAATCTAAGCTCTAAAATGATTATTTCAATGAATTTACAGTTGTACTTATCCGAAATAAAACGAAATATTATAGAGACCACTCATATAGTCATTTGAGCTACAAAATCAATCTAGAACTACGAAGTTGACCAAAAATGTTGAACTCTATATCAAGAAAGATGATGAAACTTTGAACAAATTCTATGCATGTTTTTCAAACATTATCCACAACTCGTATAATTTGGATGGACCTATTAGGAAAGAGAAGTATATTGAGAAAATCCTTGCTAGCTTACCTTATCATTTTCAAGCCAAAGTGACCTTTCTTAAATATATGTAAAAACCTTGTGAACATGCTGTAAAATGAATCACTTGGCAATTATTCGAACTGCATCACTTGTATCCAATATGTTAGCCAGCCACTTTCGAGGATGGAAAGATCTTGGCTTTCTAGACATCAAGAATAGTTGTCTTAGCGAAGATGTTTTTGACACAATTGTTAGAAATGATGACTCTAATACCAATGAAGAGAAAATGGATATACTTTCCCAGAGATTTACTAAATTGCTTAGATAAAATTAACCCTTTTTTAGGGGTTTTAGAAAAAAATAATCCAAGCTCTAAAATGATTATTTCAATGAATTTACAGTTGTACTTCTCCGAAACAAAACGAAATATTATAGAGACCACTCATATAGTCATTTGAGCTACAAAATCAATCTAGAACTACGAAGTTGACCAAAAATTTTGAACTCTATATCAAGCAAGAGGATGAAACTTTGAACAAATTCTATGAATGTCTTTCAAACATTATCCACAACTCGTATAATTTGGATGGACCTATTAGGAAAGAGAAGTATATTGAGAAAATCCTTGCTAGCTTACCTTATCATTTTCAAGCCAAAGTGACCTTGCTTAAATACATGTAAAAACCTTGTGAACATGCCGTAAAATGAATCACTTGGCAATTATTCGAACTGCATCACTTGTATCCAATATGTTAGCCAGCCACTTTCGAGGATGGAAAGAGCTTGGGTTTATAGACATCAAGAATAGTTGTCATAGCGAAGATGTTTTTGACACAATTGTTAGAAATGATGACTCTAATACCAATGAAGAGAAAATGGATATACTTTCCAAGAGATTTACTAAATTTCTTAGATAAAATTAACCCTTTTTTAGGGGTTTTAGAAAAAAATAATCCAAGCTCTAAAATGATTATTTCAATGAATTTACAGTTGTACTTCTCCGAAACAAAACGAAATATTATAGAGACCACTCATATAGTCATTTGAGCTACAAAATCAATCTAGAACTACGAAGTTGACCAAAAATTTTGAACTCTATATCAAGCAAGAGGATGAAACTTTGAACAAATTCTATGAATGTCTTTCAAACATTATCAACAACTCGTATAATTTGGATGGACCTATTAGGAAAGAGAAGTATATTGAGAAAATCCTTGCTAGCTTACCTTATCATTTTCAAGCCAAAGTGACCTTGCTTAAATACATGTAAAAACCTTGTGAACATGCCGTAAAATGAATCACTTGGCAATTATTCGAACTGCATCACTTGTATCCAATATGTTAGCCAGCCACTTTCGAGGATGGAAAGAGCTTGGGTTTATAGACATCAAGAATAGTTGTCTTAGCGAAGATGTTTTTGACACAATTGTTAGAAATGATGACTCTAATACCAATGAAGAGAAAATGGATATACTTTCCAAGAGATTTACTAAATTTCTTAGATAAAATTAACCCTTTTTTAGGGGTTTTAGAAAAAAATAATCCAAGCTCTAAAATGATTATTTCAATGAATTTACAGTTGTACTTCTCCGAAACAAAACGAAATATTATAGAGACCACTCATATAGTCATTTGAGCTACAAAATCAATCTAGAACTACGAAGTTGACCAAAAATTTTGAACTCTATATCAAGCAAGAGGATGAAACTTTGAACAAATTCTATGAATGTCTTTCAAACATTATCAACAACTCGTATAATTTGGATGGACCTATTAGGAAAGAGAAGTATATTGAGAAAATCCTTGCTAGCTTACCTTATCATTTTCAAGCCAAAGTGACCTTGCTTAAATACATGTAAAAACCTTGTGAACATGCCGTAAAATGAATCACATGGCAATTATTCGAACTGCATCACTTGTATCCAATATGTTAGCCAGCCACTTTCGAGGATGGAATGAGCTTGGCTTTATAGACATCAAAAATAGTTGTCTTAGGGAAGAAGTTTTTGACACAATTGTTAGAAATGATGACTCTAATACCAATGACGAGAAAATGGATATACTTTCCCAGAGATTTACTAAATTTCTTAGATAAAATTAACCCTTTCTTAGGGGTTTTAGAAAAAAATAATCCAAGCTCTAAAATGATTATTTCAATGAATTTACAGTTGTACTTCTCCGAAACAAAACGAAATATTATAGAGACCACTCATATAGTCATTTGAGCTACAAAATAAATCTAGAACTACGAAGTTGACCAAAAATTTTGAACTCTATATCAAGCAAGAGGATGAAACTTTGAACAAATTCTATGAATGTTTTTCAAACATTATCAACAACTCGTATAATTTGGATGGACCTATTAGGAAAGAGAAGTATATTGAGAAAATCCTTGCTAGCTTACCTTATCATTTTCAAGCCAAAGTGACCTTGCTTAAATATATGTAAAAACCTTGTGAACATGGTGTAAAATGAATCACTTGGCAATTATTCGAACTGCATCACTTGTATCCAATATGTTAGCCAGCCACTTTCGAGGATGGAAAGATCTTGGCTTTCTAGACATCAAGAATAGTTCTCTTAGTGAAGATGTTTTTGACACAATTGTTAGAAATGATGACTCTAATACCAATGAAGAGAAAATGGATATACTTTCCCAGAGATTTACTAAATTGCTTAGATAAAATTAACCCTTTTTTAGGGGTTTTAGAAAAAAATAATCCAAGCTCTAAAATGATTATTTCAATGAATTTACAGTTGTACTTCTCCGAAACAAAACGAAATATTATAGAGACCACTCATATAGTCATTTGAGCTACAAAATCAATCTAGAACTACGAAGTTGACCAAAAATGTTGAACTCTATATCAAGAAAGATGATGAAACTTTGAACAAATTCTATGCATGTTTTTCAAACATTATCCACAACTCTTATAATTTGGGTGGACCTATTAGGAAAGAGAAGTAGATTGAAAAAATCCTTGCTAGCTTACCTTATCATTTTCAAGCCAAAGTGACCTTGCTTAAATACATGTAAAAGCCTTGTGAACTTACTGTAAAATGAATCACTTGGGAAAGTATTCGAACTGCATCACTTGTATCCAATATGTCAACCATCCACTTTCGAGGACGGAAAGAACTTGGCTTTATAGACATCAAAGATAGTGGTCTTAGCAAAGGTGTTTTTGACACAATTATTAGAAATGATGACTCTAATACCAATGAAGAGAAAATGGATCTACTTTCCCAGAGATTTACTAAATTTCTTAGATAGAATTATCCCTTTTTTAGGGGTTTTAGAAAAACATAATCCGAGCTCTAAAATGATTATTTCAATGAATTTTTAGTTGTACTTCTTCCAAAAAACATGAAATATTTTGGAGACCAGTCATATAGGAATTTGAGCTACAAAATAAATCTAGAACTACGAAGTTGACCAAACATTTTAAACTCTTTATCAAGCAAGATGATGAAACTTTGAACAAATTCTATGCATGTTTTTCAAACATTATCAACTACTCGTATAATTTGGGTAGACCTATTAGGAAAGAGATGGAGATTGAGAAAATCCTTGCTTGCTTACCTTATCATTTTCAAGCCAAAGTGACCTTTCTTAAATACATGTAAAAGCCTTGTGAACATGCTGTAAAATTAATCACTTGGCAATTATTCGAACTGCATCACTTGTATCCAATATGCTAGCCAGCCACTTTCGAGGATGTAAAGAGCTTGGCTTTATAGACATCAAAAATAGTTGTCTTAGGGAAGATGTTTTTCGCACAATTGTTAGAAATGATGACTCTAATACCAATGAAGAGAAAATGGATATACTTTCCCAAAGATTTACTAAATTTCTAAGATAGAATTAACCCTTTTTTAGGGGTTTTAGAAAAAAATAATCCAAGCTCTAAAATCATTATTTCAATGAATTTACAGTTGTACTTCTCCGAAACAAAACGATATATTATAGAGACCACTCATATAGTCATTTGAGCTACAAAATAAATCTAGAACTACGAAGTTGACCAAAAATTTTGAACTCTATATCAAGCAAGAGGATGAAACTTTGAACAAATTCTATGAATGTTTTTCAAACATTATCAACAACTCGTATAATTTGGATGGACCTATTAGAAAAGAGAAGTATATTGAGAAAATCCTTGCTAGCTTACCTTATCATTTTCAAGCCAAAGTGACTCTACTTAAATACATGTAAAAGCCTTGTGAACTTACTGTAAAATGAATCACTTGGGAAAGTATTCGAACTGCATCACTTGTATCCAATATGTCAACCATCCACTTTCGAGGATGGAAAGAACTTGGCTTTATAGACATCAAAGATAGTGGTCTTAGCGAAGGTGTTTTTAACACAATTGTTAGAAATGATGACTCTAATACCAATGAAGAGAAAATGGATCTACTTTAGCAAAGATTTACTAAATTTCTTAGATAGAATTATCCCTTTTTTAGGGGTTTTAGAAAAACATAATCCGAGCTCTAAAATGATTATTTCAATGAATTTTTAGTTGTACTTCTTCCAAAAAACATGAAATATTTTGGAGACCAGTCATATAGGAATTTGAGCTACAAAATAAATCTAGAACTACGAAGTTGACCAAACATTTTAAACTCTTTATCAAGCAAGATGATGAAACTTTGAACAAATTCTATGCATGTTTTTCAAACATTATCAACACCTCGTATAATTTGGGTGGACCTATTAGGAAAGAGAAGTAGATTGAGAAAATCCTTGCTTGCTTAGCTTATCATTTTCAAGCCAAAGTGACCTTGCTTAAATACATGTAAAAGCCTTGTGAACATGCTGTAAAATTAATCACTTGGCAATTATTCGAACTGCATCACTTGTATCCAATATGTTAGCCAGCCACTTTCGAGGATGGAAAGAGCTTGGCTTTATAGACATCAAAAATAGTTGTCTTAGGAAAGATGTTTTTGACACAATTGTTAGAAATGATGACTCTAATACCAATGAAGAGAAAATGGATATACTTTCCCAAAGATTTACTAAATTTCTTAGATAGAATTAACCCTTATTTAGGGGTTTTAGAAAAAAATAATCCAATCTCTAAAATGATTATTTCAATGAATTTACAGTTGTACTTCTCCGAAACAAAACGAAATATTATAGAGACCACTCATATAGTCATTTGAGCTACAAAATAAATCTAGAACTACGAAGTTGACCAAAAATTTTGAACTCTATATCAAGCAAGAGGATGAAACTTTGAACAAATTCTATGAATGTTTTTCAAACATTATCAACAACTCGTATAATTTGGATGGACCTATTAGGAAAGAGAATTAGATTGAGAAACTCCTTCCTTGCTTACCTTATCATTTTCAAGCCAAAGTGACCTTGCTTAAATACATGTAAAAGCCTTGTGAACATACTGTAAAATTAATCACTTGGCAATTATTCGAACTACATCACTTGTATCCAATATGTTAGCCAGCCACTTTCGAGGATGGAAAGAGCTTGGCTTTATAGACATCAAAAATAGTTGTCTTAAGGAAGATGTTTTTGACACAATTGTTAGAAATGATGACTCTAATACCAATGAAGAGAAAATGGATATATTTCCCAGAGATTTACTAAATTTCTTAGATAAAATTAACCCTTTCTTAGGGGTTTTAGAAAAAAATAATCCAAGCTCTAAAATGATTATTTCAATGAATTTACAGTTGTACTTCTCCGAAACAAAACGAAATATTATAGAGACCACTCATATAGTCATTTGAGCTACAAAATAAATCTAGAACTACGAAGTTGACCAAAAATTTTGAACTCTATATCAAGCAAGAGGATGAAACTTTGAACAAATTCTATGAATGTTTTTCAAACATTATCAACAACTCGTATAATTTGGATGGACCTATTAGGAAAGAAAAGTATATTGAGAAAATCCTTGCTAGCTTACCTTATCATTTTCAAGCCAAAGTGACCTTGCTTAAATACATATAAAAACCTTGTGAACATGCTGTAAAATGAATCACTTGGCAATTATTCGAACTGCATCACTTGTATCCAATATGTTAGCCAGCCACTTTCGAGGATGGAAAGAGCTTGGCTTTATAGACATCAAGAATAGTTGTCTTAGCGAAGATGTTTTTGACACAATTGTTAGAAATGATGACTCTAATACCAATGAAGAGAAAATGGATATACTTTCACAGAGATTTACTAAATTTCTTAGATAAAATTAACCCTTTTTTAGGGGTTTTAGAAAAAAATAATCTAAGCTCTAAAATGATTATTTCAATGAATTTACAGTTGTACTTCTCCGAAATAAAACGAAATATTATAGAGACCACTCATATAGTCATTTGAGCTACAAAATAAATCTAGAACTACGAAGTTGACCAAAAATTTTGAACTCTATATCAAGCAAGAGGATGAAACTTTGAACAAATTCTATGAATGTTTTTCAAACATTATCAACAACTCGTATAATTTGGATGGACCTATTAGAAAAGAGAAGTATATTGAGAAAATCCTTGCTAGCTTACCTTATCATTTTCAAACCAAAGTGACTCTGCTTAAATACATGTAAAAGCCTTGTGAACTTACTGTAAAATGAATCACTTGGGAAAGTATTCGAACTGCATCACTTGTATCCAATATGTCAACCATCCACTTTCGAGGATGGAAAGAACTTGGATTTATAGACATCAAAGATAGTGGTCTTAGCGAAGGTGTTTTTAACACAATTGTTAGAAATGATGACTCTAATACCAATGAAGCGAAAATGGATCTACTTTCCCAGAGATTTACTAAATTTCTTAGATAGAATTATCCCTTTTTTAGGGGTTTTAGAAAAACATAATCCGAGCTCTAAAATGATTATTTCAATGAATTTTTAGTTGTACTTCTTCCAAAAAACATGAAATATTTTGGAGACCAGTCATATAGGAATTTGAGCTACAAAATAAATCTAGAACTACGAAGTTGACCAAACATTTTAAACTCTTTATCAAGCAAGATGATGAAACTTTGAACAAATTCTATGCATGTTTTTCAAACATTATCAACACCTCGTATAATTTGGGTGGACCTATTAGGAAAGAGAAGTAGATTGAGAAAATCCTTGCTTGCTTAGCTTATCATTTTCAAGCCAAAGTGACCTTGCTTAAATACATGTAAAAGCCTTGTGAACATGCTGTAAAATTAATCACTTGGCAATTATTCGAACTGCATCACTTGTATCCAATATGTTAGCCAGCCACTTTCGAGGATGGAAAGAGCTTGGCTTTATAGACATCAAAAATAGTTGTCTTAGGAAAGATGTTTTTGACACAATTGTTAGAAATGATGACTCTAATACCAATGAAGAGAAAATGGATATACTTTCCCAAAGATTTACTAAATTTCTTAGATAGAATTAACCCTTTTTTAGGGGTTTTAGAAAAAAATAATCCAAGCTCTAAAATGATTATTTCAATGAATTTACAGTTGTACTTCTCCGAAACAAAACGAAATATTATAGAGACCACTCATATAGTCATTTGAGCTACAAAATAAATCTAGAACTACGAAGTTGACCAAAAATTTTGAACTCTATATCAAGCAAGAGGATGAAACTTTGAACAAATTCTATGAATGTTTTTCAAACATTATCAACAACTCGTATAATTTGGATGGACCTATTAGGAAAGAGAAGTAGATTGAGAAACTCCTTCCTTGCTTACCTTATCATTTTCAAGCCAAAGTGACCTTGCTTAAATACATGTAAAAGCCTTGTGAACATACTGTAAAATTAATCACTTGGCAATTATTCGAACTACATCACTTGTATCCAATATGTTAGCCAGCCACTTTCGAGGATGGAAAGAGCTTGGCTTTATAGACATCAAGAATAGTTGTCTTAGCGAAGATGTTTTTGACACAATTGTTAGAAATGATGACTCTAATACCAATGAAGAGAAAATGGATATACTTTCCCAGAGATTTACTAAATTTCTTAGATAAAATTAACCCTTTCTTAGGGGTTTTAGAAAAAAATAATCCAAGGTCTAAAATGATTATTTCAATGAATTTACAGTTGTACTTCTCCGAAACAAAACGAAATATTATAGAGACCAGTCATATAGTCATTTGAGCTACAAAATAAATCTAGAACTACGAAGTTGACCAAACATTTTGAACTCTATATCAAGCAAGAGGATGAAAGTTTGAACAAATTCTATGCATGTTTTTCAAACATTATCAACAACTCGTATAATTTGGGTGGACCTATTAGGAAAGAGAAGTAGATTGACAAAATCCTTGCTAGCTTACCTTATCATTTTCAAGCCAAAGTGACCTTGCTTAAATACATGTAAAAGCCTTGTGAACTTACTGTAAAATGAATCACTTGGGAAAGTATTCGAACTGCATCACTTGTATCCAATATGTTAACCATCCACTTTCGAGGACGGAAAGAACTTGGCTTTATAGACATCAAAGATAGTGGTCTTAGCGAAGGTGTTTTTAACACAATTGTTAGAAATGATGACTCTAATACCAATGAAGAGAAAATGGATCTACTTTCCCAGAGATTTACTAAATTTCTTAGATAGAATTATCCCTTTTTTAGGGGTTTTAGAAAAACATAATCCGAGCTCTAAAATGATTATTTCAATGAATTTTTGGTTGTACTTCTTCCAAAAAACATGAAATATTTTGGAGACCAGTCATATAGGAATTTGAGCTACAAAATAAATCTAGAACTACGAAGTTGACCAAACATTTTAAACTCTTTATCAAGCAAGATGATGAAACTTTGAACAAATTCTATGCATGTTTTTCAAACATTATCAACTACTCGTATAATTTGGGTGGACCTATTAGGAAAGAGAAGTAGATTGAGAAACTCATTGCTTGCTTACCTTATCATTTTCAAGCCAAAGTGACCTTGCTTAAATACATGTAAAAGCCTTGTGAACATGCTGTAAAATTAATCACTTGGCAATTATTCGAACTGCATCACTTGTATCCAATATGTTAGCCGGCCACTTTCGAGGATGGAAAGAGCTTCGCTTTATAGACATCAAAAATAGTTGTCTTAGGGAAGATGTTTTTGACACAATTGTTAGAAATGATGACTCTAATACCAATGAAGAGAAAATGGATATACTTTCCCAAAGATTTACTAAATTTCTTAGATATAATTAACCCTTTTTTAGGGGTTTTAGAAAAAAATAATCCAAGCTCTAAAATGATTATTTCAATGAATTTATAGTTATACTTCTCCGGAACAAAACGAAATATTATAGAGACCACTCATATAGTCATTTGAGCTACAAAATAAATCTAGAACTACGAAGTTGACCAAAAATTTTGAACTCTATATCAAGAAAGATGATGAAACTTTGAACAAATTCTATGCATGTTTTTCAAACATTATCAACAACTCGTATAATTTGGGTGGACCTATTAGGAAAGAGAAGTAGATTGACAAAATCCTTGCTAGCTTACCTTATCATTTTCAAGCCAAAGTGACCATGCCTAAATACATGTAAAAGCCTTGTGAACTTACTGTAAAATGAATCACTTGGGAAAGTATTCGAACTGCATCACTTGTATCCAATATGTTAACCATCCACTTTCGAGGACGGAAAGAACTTGGCTTTATAGACATCAAAGATAGTGGTCTTAGCGAAGGTGTTTTTAACACTATTGTTAGAAATGATGACTCTAATACCAATGAAGAGAAAATGGATCTACTTTCCCAGAGATTTACTAAATTTCTTAGATAGAATTATCCCTTTTTTAGGGGTTTTAGAAAAACATAATCCGAGCTCTAAAATGATTATTTCAATGAATTTTTGGTTGTACTTCTTCCAAAAAACATGAAATATTTTGGAGACCAGTCATATAGGAATTTGAGCTACAAAATAAATCTAGAACTACGAAGTTGACCAAACATTTTAAACTCTTTATCAAGCAAGATGATGAAACTTTGAACAAATTCTATGCATGTTTTTCAAACATTATCCACAACTCGTATAATTTGGGTGGACCTATTAGGAAAGAGAAGTAGATTGACAAAGTCCTTGCTAGCTTACCTTATCATTTTCAAGCCAAAGTGACCTTGCTTAAATACATGTAAAAGCCTTGTGAACTTACTGTAAAATGAATCACTTGGGAAAGTATTCGAACTGCATCACTTGTATCCAATATGTCAACCATCCACTTTCGAGGACGGAAAGAACATGGCTTTATAGACATCAAAGATAGTGGTCTTAGCGAAGGTGTTTTTGACACAATTGTTAGAAATGATGACTCTAATACCAATGAAGAGAAAATGGATCTACTTTCCCAGAGATTTACTAAATTTCTTAGATAGAATTATCCCTTTTTTAGGGGTTTTAGAAAAACATAATCCGAGCTCTAAAATGATTATTTCAATGAATTTTTAGTTGTACTTCTTCCAAAAAACATGAAATATTTTGGAGACCAGTCATATAGGAATTTGAGCTACAAAATAAATCTAGAACTACGAAGTTGACCAAACATTTTAAACTCTTTATCAAGCAAGATGATGAAACTTTGAACAAATTCTATGCATGTTTTTCAAACATTATCAACTACTCGTATAATTTGGGTGGACCTATTAGGAAAGAGAAGTAGATTGAGAAAATCCTTGCTAGCTTACCTTATCATTTTCAAGCCAAAGTGACCTTGCTTAAATACATGTAAAAGCCTTGTGAACTTACTGTAAAATGAATCACTTGGGAAAGTATTCGAACTGCATCACTTGTATCCAATATGTTAACCATCCACTTTCGAGGACGGAAAGAACTTGGCTTTATAGACATCAAAGATAGTGGTCTTAGCGAAGGTGTTTTTAACACAATTGTTAGAAATGATGACTCTAATACCAATGAAGAGAAAATGGATCTACTTTCCCAGAGATTTACTAAATTTCTTAGATAGAATTATCCCTTTTTTAGGGGTTTTAGAAAAACATAATCCGAGCTCTAAAATGATTATTTCAATGAATTTTTGGTTGTACTTCTTCCAAAAAACATGAAATATTTTGGAGACCAGTCATATAGGAATTTGAGCTACAAAATAAATCTAGAACTACGAAGTTGACCAAATATTTTATACTCTTTATCAAGCAAGATGATGAAACTTTGAACAAATTCTATGCATGTTTTTCAAACATTATCAACTACTCGTATAATTTGGGTGGACCTATTAGGAAAGAGAAGTAGATTGAGAAACTCCTTGCTTGCTTACCTTATCATTTTCAAGCCAAAGTGACCTTGCTTAAATACATGTAAAAGCCTTGTGAACTTAATGTAAAATGAATCACTTGGGAAAGTATTCGAACTGCATCACTTGTATCCAATATGTCAACCATCCACTTTCGAGGACGGATAGAACTTGGCTTTATAGACATCAAAGATAGTGGTCTTAGCAAAGGTGTTTTTGACACAATTGTTAGAAATGATGACTCTAATACCAATGAAGAGAAAATGGATCTACTTTCCCAGAGATTTACTAAATTTCTTAGATAGAATTATCCCTTTTTTAGGGGTTTTAGAAAAACATAATCCGAGCTCTAAAATGATTATTTCAATGAATTTTTAGTTGTACTTCTTCCAAAAAACATGAAATATTTTGGAGACCAGTCATATAGGAATTTGAGCTACAAAATAAATCTAGAACTACGAAGTTGACCAAACATTTTAAACTCTTTATCAAGCAAGATGATGAAACTTTGAACAAATTCTATGCATGTTTTTCAAACATTATCAACTACTCGTATAATTTGGGTAGACCTATTAGGAAAGAGATGGAGATTGAGAAAATCCTTGCTTGCTTACCTTATCATTTTCAAGCCAAAGTGACCTTTCTTAAATACATGTAAAAGCCTTGTGAACATGCTGTAAAATTAATCACTTGGCAATTATTCGAACTGCATCACTTGTATCCAATATGCTAGCCAGCCACTTTCGAGGATGTAAAGAGCTTGGCTTTATAGACATCAAAAATACTTGTCTTAGGGAAGATGTTTTTCGCACAATTGTTAGAAATGATGACTCTAATACCAATGAAGAGAAAATGGATATACTTTCCCAAAGATTTACTAAATTTCTAAGATAGAATTAACCCTTTTTTAGGGGTTTTAGAAAAAAATAATCCAAGCTCTAAAATCATTATTTCAATGAATTTACAGTTGTACTTCTCCGAAACAAAACGATATATTATAGAGACCACTCATATAGTCATTTGAGCTACAAAATAAATCTAGAACTACGAAGTTGACCAAAAGTTTTGAACTCTATATCAAGCAAGAGGATGAAACTTTGAACAAATTCTATGAATGTTTTTCAAACATTATCAACAACTCGTATAATTTGGATGGACCTATTAGAAAAGAGAAGTATATTGAGAAAATCCTTGCTAGCTTACCTTATCATTTTCAAGCCAAAGTGACTCTACTTAAATACATGTAAAAGCCTTGTGAACTTACTGTAAAATGAATCACTTGGGAAAGTATTCGAACTGCATCACTTGTATCCAATATGTCAACCATCCACTTTCGAGGATGGAAAGAACTTGGCTTTATAGACATCAAAGATAGTGGTCTTAGCGAAGGTGTTTTTAACACAATTGTTAGAAATGATGACTCTAATACCAATGAAGAGAAAATGGATCTACTTTCCCAGAGATTTACTAAATTTCTTAGATAGAATTATCCCTTTTTTAGGGGTTTTAGAAAAACATAATCCGAGCTCTAAAATGATTATTTCAATGAATTTTTAGTTGTACTTCTTCCAAAAAACATGAAATATTTTGGAGACCAGTCATATAGGAATTTGAGCTACAAAATAAATCTAGAACTACGAAGTTGACCAAACATTTTAAACTCTTTATCAAGCAAGATGATGAAACTTTGAACAAATTCTATGCATGTTTTTCAAACATTATCAACACCTCGTATAATTTGGGTGGACCTATTAGGAAAGAGAAGTAGATTGAGAAAATCCTTGCTTGCTTAGCTTATCATTTTCAAGCCAAAGTGACCTTGCTTAAATACATGTAAAAGCCTTGTGAACATGCTGTAAAATTAATCACTTGGCAATTATTCGAACTGCATCACTTGTATCCAATATGTTAGCCAGCCACTTTCGAGGATGGAAAGAGCTTGGCTTTATAGACATCAAAAATAGTTGTCTTAGGAAAGATGTTTTTGACACAATTGTTAGAAATGATGACTCTAATACCAATGAAGAGAAAATGGATATACTTTCCCAAAGATTTACTAAATTTCTTAGATAGAATTAACCCTTATTTAGGGGTTTTAGAAAAAAATAATCCAATCTCTAAAATGATTATTTCAATGAATTTACAGTTGTACTTCTCCGAAACAAAACGAAATATTATAGAGACCACTCATATAGTCATTTGAGCTACAAAATAAATCTAGAACTACGAAGTTGACCAAAAATTTTGAACTCTATATCAAGCAAGAGGATGAAACTTTGAACAAATTCTATGAATGTTTTTCAAACATTATCAACAACTCGTATAATTTGGATGGACCTATTAGGAAAGAGAAGTAGATTGAGAAACTCCTTCCTTGCTTACCTTATCATTTTCAAGCCAAAGTGACCTTGCTTAAATACATGTAAAAGCCTTGTGAACATACTGTAAAATTAATCACTTGGCAATTATTCGAACTACATCACTTGTATCCAATATGTTAGCCAGCCACTTTCGAGGATGGAAAGAGCTTGGCTTTATAGACATCAAAAATAGTTGTCTTAAGGAAGATGTTTTTGACACAATTGTTAGAAATGATGACTCTAATACCAATGAAGAGAAAATGGATATATTTCCCAGAGATTTACTAAATTTCTTAGATAAAATTAACCCTTTCTTAGGGGTTTTAGAAAAAAATAATCCAAGCTCTAAAATGATTATTTCAATGAATTTACAGTTGTACTTCTCCGAAACAAAACGAAATATTATAGAGACCACTCATATAGTCATTTGAGCTACAAAATAAATCTAGAACTACGAAGTTGACCAAAAATTTTGAACTCTATATCAAGCAAGAGGATGAAACTTTGAACAAATTCTATGTATGTTTTTCAAACATTATCAACAACTCGTATAATTTGGATGGACCTATTAGGAAAGAAAAGTATATTGAGAAAATCCTTGCTAGCTTACCTTATCATTTTCAAGCCAAAGTGACCTTGCTTAAATACATATAAAAACCTTGTGAACATGCTGTAAAATGAATCACTTGGCAATTATTCGAACTGCATCACTTGTATCCAATATGTTAGCCAGCCACTTTCGAGGATGGAAAGAGCTTGGCTTTATAGACATCAAGAATAGTTGTCTTAGCGAAGATGTTTTTGACACAATTGTTAGAAATGATGACTCTAATACCAATGAAGAGAAAATGGATATACTTTCCCAGAGATTTACTAAATTTCTTAGATAAAATTAACCCTTTTTTAGGGGTTTTAGAAAAAAATAATCTAAGCTCTAAAATGATTATTTCAATGAATTTACAGTTGTACTTCTCCGAAATAAAACGAAATATTATAGAGACCACTCATATAGTCATTTGAGCTACAAAATAAATCTAGAACTACGAAGTTGACCAAAAATTTTGAACTCTATATCAAGCAAGAGGATGAAACTTTGAACAAATTCTATGAATGTTTTTCAAACATTATCAACAACTCGTATAATTTGGATGGACCTATTAGAAAAGAGAAGTATATTGAGAAAATCCTTGCTAGCTTACCTTATCATTTTCAAACCAAAGTGACTCTGCTTAAATACATGTAAAAGCCTTGTGAACTTACTGTAAAATGAATCACTTGGGAAAGTATTCGAACTGCATCACTTGTATCCAATATGTCAACCATCCACTTTCGAGGATGGAAAGAACTTGGATTTATAGACATCAAAGATAGTGGTCTTAGCGAAGGTGTTTTTAACACAATTGTTAGAAATGATGACTCTAATACCAATGAAGCGAAAATGGATCTACTTTCCCAGAGATTTACTAAATTTCTTAGATAGAATTATCCCTTTTTTAGGGGTTTTAGAAAAACATAATCCGAGCTCTAAAATGATTATTTCAATGAATTTTTAGTTGTACTTCTTCCAAAAAACATGAAATATTTTGGAGACCAGTCATATAGGAATTTGAGCTACAAAATAAATCTAGAACTACGAAGTTGACCAAACATTTTAAACTCTTTATCAAGCAAGATGATGAAACTTTGAACAAATTCTATGCATGTTTTTCAAACATTATCAACACCTCGTATAATTTGGGTGGACCTATTAGGAAAGAGAAGTAGATTGAGAAAATCCTTGCTTGCTTAGCTTATCATTTTCAAGCCAAAGTGACCTTGCTTAAATACATGTAAAAGCCTTGTGAACATGCTGTAAAATTAATCACTTGGCAATTATTCGAACTGCATCACTTGTATCCAATATGTTAGCCAGCCACTTTCGAGGATGGAAAGAGCTTGGCTTTATAGACATCAAAAATAGTTGTCTTAGGAAAGATGTTTTTGACACAATTGTTAGAAATGATGACTCTAATACCAATGAAGAGAAAATGGATATACTTTCCCAAAGATTTACTAAATTTCTTAGATAGAATTAACCCTTTTTTAGGGGTTTTAGAAAAAAATAATCCAAGCTCTAAAATGATTATTTCAATGAATTTACAGTTGTACTTCTCCGAAACAAAACGAAATATTATAGAGACCACTCATATAGTCATTTGAGCTACAAAATAAATCTAGAACTACGAAGTTGACCAAAAATTTTGAACTCTATATCAAGCAAGAGGATGAAACTTTGAACAAATTCTATGAATGTTTTTCAAACATTATCAACAACTCGTATAATTTGGATGGACCTATTAGGAAAGAGAAGTAGATTGAGAAACTCCTTCCTTGCTTACCTTATCATTTTCAAGCCAAAGTGACCTTGCTTAAATACATGTAAAAGCCTTGTGAACATACTGTAAAATTAATCACTTGGCAATTATTCGAACTACATCACTTGTATCCAATATGTTAGCCAGCCACTTTCGAGGATGGAAAGAGCTTGGCTTTATAGACATCAAAAATAGTTGTCTTAAGGAAGATGTTTTTGACACAATTGTTAGAAATGATGACTCTAATACCAATGATGAGAAAATGGATATATTTTTCCAGAGATTTACTAAATTTCTTAGATAAAATTAACCCTTTCTTAGGGGTTTTAGAAAAAAATAATCCAAGGTCTAAAATGATTATTTCAATGAATTTACAGTTGTACTTCTCCGAAACAAAACGAAATATTATAGAGACCAGTCATATAGTCATTTGAGCTACAAAATAAATCTAGAACTACGAAGTTGACCAAACATTTTGAACTCTATATCAAGCAAGAGGATGAAAGTTTGAACAAATTCTATGCATGTTTTTCAAACATTATCAACAACTCGTATAATTTGGGTGGACCTATTAGGAAAGAGAAGTAGATTGACAAAATCCTTGCTAGCTTACCTTATCATTTTCAAGCCAAAGTGACCTTGCTTAAATACATGTAAAAGCCTTGTGAACTTACTGTAAAATGAATCACTTGGGAAAGTATTCGAACTGCATCACTTGTATCCAATATGTTAACCATCCACTTTCGAGGACGGAAAGAACTTGGCTTTATAGACATCAAAGATAGTGGTCTTAGCGAAGGTGTTTTTAACACAATTGTTAGAAATGATGACTCTAATACCAATGAAGAGAAAATGGATCTACTTTCCCAGAGATTTACTAAATTTCTTAGATAGAATTATCCCTTTTTTAGGGGTTTTAGAAAAACATAATCCGAGCTCTAAAATGATTATTTCAATGAATTTTTGGTTGTACTTCTTCCAAAAAACATGAAATATTTTGGAGACCAGTCATATAGGAATTTGAGCTACAAAATAAATCTAGAACTACGAAGTTGACCAAACATTTTAAACTCTTTATCAAGCAAGATGATGAAACTTTGAACAAATTCTATGCATGTTTTTCAAACATTATCAACTACTCGTATAATTTGGGTGGACCTATTAGGAAAGAGAAGTAGATTGAGAAACTCATTGCTTGCTTACCTTATCATTTTCAAGCCAAAGTGACCTTGCTTAAATACATGTAAAAGCCTTGTGAACATGCTGTAAAATTAATCACTTGGCAATTATTCGAACTGCATCACTTGTATCCAATATGTTAGCCGGCCACTTTCGAGGATGGAAAGAGCTTCGCTTTATAGACATCAAAAATAGTTGTCTTAGGGAAGATGTTTTTGACACAATTGTTAGAAATGATGACTCTAATACCAATGAAGAGAAAATGGATATACTTTCCCAAAGATTTACTAAATTTCTTAGATATAATTAACCCTTTTTTAGGGGTTTTAGAAAAAAATAATCCAAGCTCTAAAATGATTATTTCAATGAATTTATAGTTATACTTCTCCGGAACAAAACGAAATATTATAGAGACCACTCATATAGTCATTTGAGCTACAAAATAAATCTAGAACTACGAAGTTGACCAAAAATTTTGAACTCTATATCAAGAAAGATGATGAAACTTTGAACAAATTCTATGCATGTTTTTCAAACATTATCAACAACTCGTATAATTTGGGTGGACCTATTAGGAAAGAGAAGTAGATTGACAAAATCCTTGCTAGCTTACCTTATCATTTTCAAGCCAAAGTGACCATGCCTAAATACATGTAAAAGCCTTGTGAACTTACTGTAAAATGAATCACTTGGGAAAGTATTCGAACTGCATCACTTGTATCCAATATGTTAACCATCCACTTTCGAGGACGGAAAGAACTTGGCTTTATAGACATCAAAGATAGTGGTCTTAGCGAAGGTGTTTTTAACACAATTGTTAGAAATGATGACTCTAATACCAATGAAGAGAAAATGGATCTACTTTCCCAGAGATTTACTAAATTTCTTAGATAGAATTATCCCTTTTTTAGGGGTTTTAGAAAAACATAATCCGAGCTCTAAAATGATTATTTCAATGAATTTTTGGTTGTACTTCTTCCAAAAAACATGAAATATTTTGGAGACCAGTCATATAGGAATTTGAGCTACAAAATAAATCTAGAACTACGAAGTTGACCAAACATTTTAAACTCTTTATCAAGCAAGATGATGAAACTTTGAACAAATTCTATGCATGTTTTTCAAACATTATCCACAACTCGTATAATTTGGGTGGACCTATTAGGAAAGAGAAGTAGATTGACAAAGTCCTTGCTAGCTTACCTTATCATTTTCAAGCCAAAGTGACCTTGCTTAAATACATGTAAAAGCCTTGTGAACTTACTGTAAAATGAATCACTTGGGAAAGTATTCGAACTGCATCACTTGTATCCAATATGTCAACCATCCACTTTCGAGGACGGAAAGAACATGGCTTTATAGACATCAAAGATAGTGGTCTTAGCGAAGGTGTTTTTGACACAATTGTTAGAAATGATGACTCTAATACCAATGAAGAGAAAATGGATCTACTTTCCCAGAGATTTACTAAATTTCTTAGATAGAATTATCCCTTTTTTAGGGGTTTTAGAAAAACATAATCCGAGCTCTAAAATGATTATTTCAATGAATTTTTAGTTGTACTTCTTCCAAAAAACATGAAATATTTTGGAGACCAGTCATATAGGAATTTGAGCTACAAAATAAATCTAGAACTACGAAGTTGACCAAACATTTTAAACTCTTTATCAAGCAAGATGATGAAACTTTGAACAAATTCTATGCATGTTTTTCAAACATTATCAACTACTCGTATAATTTGGGTGGACCTATTAGGAAAGAGAAGTAGATTGAGAAAATCCTTGCTAGCTTACCTTATCATTTTCAAGCCAAAGTGACCTTGCTTAAATACATGTAAAAGCCTTGTGAACTTACTGTAAAATGAATCACTTGGGAAAGTATTCGAACTGCATCACTTGTATCCAATATGTTAACCATCCACTTTCGAGGACGGAAAGAACTTGGCTTTATAGACATCAAAGATAGTGGTCTTAGCGAAGGTGTTTTTAACACAATTGTTAGAAATGATGACTCTAATACCAATGAAGAGAAAATGGATCTACTTTCCCAGAGATTTACTAAATTTCTTAGATAGAATTATCCCTTTTTTAGGGGTTTTAGAAAAACATAATCCGAGCTCTAAAATGATTATTTCAATGAATTTTTGGTTGTACTTCTTCCAAAAAACATGAAATATTTTGGAGACCAGTCATATAGGAATTTGAGCTACAAAATAAATCTAGAACTACGAAGTTGACCAAATATTTTATACTCTTTATCAAGCAAGATGATGAAACTTTGAACAAATTCTATGCATGTTTTTCAAACATTATCAACTACTCGTATAATTTGGGTGGACCTATTAGGAAAGAGAAGTAGATTGAGAAACTCCTTGCTTGCTTACCTTATCATTTTCAAGCCAAAGTGACCTTGCTTAAATACATGTAAAAGCCTTGTGAACATGCTGTAAAATTAATCACTTGGCAATTATTCGAACTGCATCACTTGTATCCAATATGTTAGCCGGCCACTTTCGAGGATGGAAAGAGCTTCGCTTTATAGACATCAAAAATAGTTGTCTTAGGGAAGATGTTTTTGACACAATTGTTAGAAATGATGACTCTAATACCAATGAAGAGAAAATGGATATACTTTCCAAAAGATTTACTAAATTTCTTAGATAGAATTAACCCTTTTTTAGGGGTTTTAGAAAAAAATAATCCAAGCTATAAATTGATTATTTCAATGAATTTACAGTTGTACTTCTCCGAAATAAAACGAAATATTATACAGACCACTCATATAGTCATTTGAGCTACAAAATCAATATAGAACTACGAAGTTGACCAAAAATTTTGAACTCTATATCAAGAAAGATGATGAAACTTTGAACAAATTCTATGCATGTTTTTCAAACATTATCAACTACTCGTATAATTTGGGTGGACCTATTAGGAAAGAGAAGTAGATTGAGAAACTCCTTGCTTGCTTACCTTATCATTTTCAAGCCAAACTGACCTTGCTTAAATACATGTAAAAGCCTTGTGAACATGCTGTAAAATTAATCACTTGGCAATTATTCGAACTGCATCACTTGTATCCAATATGTTAGCCGGCCACTTTCGAGGATGGAAAGAGCTTCGCTTTATAGACATCAAAAATAGTTGTCTTAGGGAAGATGTTTTTGACACAATTGTTAGAAATGATGACTCTAATACCAATGAAGAGAAAATGGATATACTTTCCCAAAGATTTACTAAATTTCATAGATAGAATTAACCCTTTTTTAGGGGTTTTAGAAAAAAATAATCCAAGCTATAAATTGATTATTTCAATGAATTTACAGTTGTACTTCTCCGAAATAAAACGAAATATTATACAGACCACTCATATAGTCATTTGAGCTACAAAATCAATATAGAACTACGAAGTTGACCAAAAATTTTGAACTCTATATCAAGAAAGATGATGAAACTTTGAACAAATTCTATGCATGTTTTTCAAACATTATCAACTACTCGTATAATTTGGGTGGACCTATTAGGAAAGAGAAGTAGATTGAGAAAATCCTTGCTAGCTTACCTTATCATTTTCAAGCCAAAGTGACCTTGCTTAAATACATGTAAAAGCCTTGTGAACTTACTGTAAAATGAATCACTTGGGAAAGTATTCGAACTGCATCACTTGTATCCAATATGTTAACCATCCACTTTCGAGGACGGAAAAAACTTGGCTTTATAGACATCAAAGATAGTGGTCTTAGCGAAGGTGTTTTTAACACAATTGTTAGAAATGATGACTCTAATACCAATGAAGAGAAAATGGATCTACTTTCCCAGAGATTTACTAAACTTCTTAGATAGAATTATCCCTTTTTTAGGGGTTTTAGAAAAACATAATCCGAGCTCTAAAATGATTATTTCAATGAATTTTTGGTTGTACTTCTTCCAAAAAACATGAAATATTTTGGAGACCAATCATATAGGAATTTGAGCTACAAAATAAATCTAGAACTACGAAGTTGACCAAATATTTTAAACTCTTTATCAAGCAAGATGATGAAACTTTGAACAAATTCTATGCATGTTTTTCAAACATTATCAACTACTCGTATAATTTGGGTGGACCTATTAGGAAAGAGAAGTAGATTGAGAAACTCCTTGCTTGCTTACCTTATCATTTTCAAGCCAAAGTGACCTTGCTTAAATACATGTAAAAGCCTTGTGAACATGCTGTAAAATTAATCACTTGGCAATTATTCGAACTGCATCACTTGTATCCAATATGTTAGCCGGCCACTTTCGAGGATGGAAAGAGCTTCGCTTTATAGACATCAAAAATAGTTGTCTTAGGGAAGATGTTTTTGACACAATTGTTAGAAATGATGACTCTAATACCAATGAAGAGAAAATGGATATACTTTCCCAAAGATTTACTAAATTTCTTAGATAGAATTAACCCTTTTTTAGGGGTTTTAGAAAAAAATAATCCAAGCTATAAATTGATTATTTCAATGAATTTACAGTTGTACTTCTCCGAAATAAAACGAAATATTATACAGACCACTCATATAGTCATTTGAGCTACAAAATCAATATAGAACTACGAAGTTGACCAAAAATTTTGAACTCTATATCAAGAAAGATGATGAAACTTTGAACAAATTCTATGCATGTTTTTCAAACATTATCAACTACTCGTATAATTTGGGTGGACCTATTAGGAAAGAGAAGTAGATTGAGAAACTCCTTGCTTGCTTACCTTATCATTTTCAAGCCAAAGTGACCTTGCTTAAATACATGTAAAAGCCTTGTGAACATGCTGTAAAATTAATCACTTGGCAATTATTCGAACTGCATCACTTGTATCCAATATGTTAGCCGGCCACTTTCGAGGATGGAAAGAGCTTCGCTTTATAGACATCAAAAATAGTTGTCTTAGGGAAGATGTTTTTGACACAATTGTTAGAAATGATGACTCTAATACCAATGAAGAGAAAATGGATATACTTTCCCAATGATTTACTAAATTTCTTAGATAGAATTAACCCTTTTTTAGGGGTTTTAGAAAAAAATAATCCAAGCTCTAAAATGATTATTTCAATTAATTTACAGTTATACTTCTCCGAAACAAAACGAAATATTATAGAGACCACTCATATAGTCATTTGAGCTACAAAATAAATCTAGAACTACGAAGTTGACCAAAAATTTTGAACTCTATATCAAGCAAGAGGATGAAACTTTGAACAAATTCTATGAATGTTTTTCAAACATTATCAACAACTCGTATAATTTGGATGGACCTATTAGGAAAGAGAAGTATATTGAGAAAATCCTTGCTAGCTTACCTTATCATTTTCAAGCCAAAGTGACCTTGCGTAAATACATGTAAAAACCTTGTGAGCATGCTGTAAAATGAATCACTTGGCAATTATTCGAACTGCATCACTTGTATCCAATATGTTAGCCAGCCACTTTCGAGGATGGAAAGAGCTTGGCTTTATAGACATCAAGAATAGTTGTCTTAGCGAAGATATTTTTGACACAATTCTTAGAAATGATGACTCTAATACCAATGAAGAGAAAATAGATATACTTTCCCAGAGATTTACTAATTTTTTTAGATAAAATTAACCCTTTTTAGGGGTTTTAGAAAAAAATAATCCAAGCTCTAAAATGATTATTTCAATGAATTTACAGTTGTACTTCTCCGAAACAAAACGAAATATTATAGAGACCACTCATATAGTCATTTGAGCTACAAAATAAATCTAGAACTACGAAGTTGACCAAAAATTTTGAACTCTATATCAAGAAAGATGATGAAACTTTGAACAAATTCTATGCATGTTTTTCAAACATTATCCACAACTCGTATAATTTGGGTGGAACTATTAGGAAAGAGAAGTAGATTGAAAAAATCCTTGCTAGCTTACCTTATCATTTTCAAGCCAAAGTGACCTTGCTTAAATACATGTAAAAGCCTTGTGAACTTACTGTAAAATGAATCACTTGGGAAAGTATTCGAACTGCATCACTTGTATCCAATATGTTAACCATCCACTTTCGAGGACGGAAAGAACTTGGCTTTATAGACATCAAAGATAGTGGTCTTAGCGAAGGTGTTTTTGACACAATTGTTAGAAATGATGACTCTAATACCAATGAAAAGAAAATGGATCTACTTTCCCAGAGATTTACTAAATTTCTTAGATAGAATTATCCCTTTTTTAGGGGTTTTAGAAAAACATAATCCGAGCTCTAAAATGATTATTTCAATGAATTTTTGGTTGTACTTCTTCCAAAAAACATGAAATATTTTGGAGACCAGTCATATAGGAATTTGAGCTACAAAATAAATCTAGAACTACGAAGTTGACCAAATATTTTAAACTCTTTATCAAGCAAGATGATGAAACTTTGAACAAATTCTATGCATGTTTTTCAAACATTATCAACTACTCGTATAATTTGGGTGGACCTATTAGGAAAGAGAAGTAGATTGAGAAACTCCTTGCTTGCTTACCTTATCATTTTCAAGCCAAAGTGACCTTGCTTAAATACATGTAAAAGCCTTGTGAACATGCTGTAAAATTAATCACTTGGCAATTATTCGAACTGCATCACTTGTATCCAATATGTTAGCCGGCCACTTTCGAGGATGGAAAGAGCTTCGCTTTATAGACATCAAAAATAGTTGTCTTAGGGAAGATGTTTTTGACACAATTGTTAGAAATGATGACTCTAATACCAATGAAGAGAAAATGGATATACTTTCCCAAAGATTTACTAAATTTCTTAGATAGAATTAACCCTTTTTTAGTGGTTTTAGAAAAAAATAATCCAAGCTATAAATTGATTATTTCAATGAATTTACAGTTGTACTTCTCCGAAATAAAACGAAATATTATACAGACCACTCATATAGTCATTTGAGCTACAAAATCAATATAGAACTACGAAGTTGACCAAAAATTTTGAACTCTATATCAAGAAAGATGATGAAACTTTGAACAAATTCTATGCATGTTTTTCAAACATTATCAACTACTCGTATAATTTGGGTGGACCTATTAGGAAAGAGAAGTAGATTGAGAAACTCCTTGCTTGCTTACCTTATCATTTTCAAGCCAAAGTGACCTTGCTTAAATACATGTAAAAGCCTTGTGAACATGCTGTAAAATTAATCACTTGGCAATTATTCGAACTGCATCACTTGTATCCAATATGTTAGCCGGCCACTTTCGAGGATGGAAAGAGCTTCGCTTTATAGACATCAAAAATAGTTGTCTTAGGGAAGATGTTTTTGACACAATTTTTAGAAATGATGACTCTAATACCAATGAAGAGAAAATGGATATACTTTCCCAATGATTTACTAAATTTCTTAGATAGAATTAACCCTTTTTTAGGGGTTTTAGAAAAAAATAATCCAAGCTCTAAAATGATTATTTCAATTAATTTACAGTTATACTTCTCCGAAACAAAACGAAATATTATAGAGACCACTCATATAGTCATTTGAGCTACAAAATAAATCTAGAACTACGAAGTTGACCAAAAATTTTGAACTCTATATCAAGCAAGAGGATGAAACTTTGAACAAATTCTATGAATGTTTTTCAAACATTATCAACAACTCGTATAATTTGGATGGACCTATTAGGAAAGAGAAGTATATTGAGAAAATCCTTGCTAGCTTACCTTATCATTTTCAAGCCAAAGTGACCTTGCGTAAATACATGTAAAAACCTTGTGAGCATGCTGTAAAATGAATCACTTGGCAATTATTCGAACTGCATCACTTGTATCCAATATGTTAGCCAGCCACTTTCGAGGATGGAAAGAGCTTGGCTTTATAGACATCAAGAATAGTTGTCTTAGCGAAGATATTTTTGACACAATTCTTAGAAATGATGACTCTAATACCAATGAAGAGAAAATGGATATACTTTCCCAAAGATTTACTAAATTTCTTAGATATAATTAACCCTTTTTTAGGGGTTTTAGAAAAAAATAATCCAAGCTCTAAAATGATTATTTCAATGAATTTATAGTTATACTTCTCCGGAACAAAACGAAATATTATAGAGACCACTCATATAGTCATTTGAGCTACAAAATAAATCTAGAACTACGAAGTTGACCAAAAATTTTGAACTCTATATCAAGCAAGAGGATGAAACTTTGAACAAATTCTATGAATGTTTTTCAAACATTATCAACAACTCGTATAATTTGGATGGACCTATTAGGAAAGAGAAGTATATTGAGAAAATCCTTGCTAGCTTACCTTATCATTTTCAAGCCAAAGTGACCTTGCTTAAATACATGTAAAAGCCTTGTGAACTTACTGTAAAATGAATCACTTGGAAAAGTATTCGAACTGCATCACTTGTATCCAATATGTTAACCATCCACTTTCGAGGACGGAAAGAACTTGGCTTTATAGACATCAAAGATAGTGGTCTTAGCGAAGGTGTTTTTAACACAATTGTTAGAAATGATGACTCTAATACCAATGAAAAGAAAATGGATCTACTTTCCCAGAGATTTACTAAATTTCTTAGATAGAATTATCCCTTTTTTAGGGGTTTTAGAAAAACATAATCCGAGCTCTAAAATGATTATTTCAATGAATTTTTGGTTGTACTTCTTCCAAAAAACATGAAATATTTTGGAGACCAGTCATATAGGAATTTGAGCTACAAAATAAATCTAGAACTACGAAGTTGACCAAATATTTTAAACTCTTTATCAAGCAAGATGATGAAACTTTGAACAAATTCTATGCATGTTTTTCAAACATTATCAACTACTCGTATAATTTGGGTGGACCTATTAGGAAAGAGAAGTAGATTGAGAAACTCCTTGCTTGCTTACCTTATCATTTTCAAGCCAAAGTGACCTTGCTTAAATACATGTAAAAGCCTTGTGAACATGCTGTAAAATTAATCACTTGGCAATTATTCGAACTGCATCACTTGTATCCAATATGTTAGCCGGCCACTTTCGAGGATGGAAAGAGCTTCGCTTTATAGACATCAAAAATAGTTGTCTTAGGGAAGATGTTTTTGACACAATTGTTAGAAATGATGACTCTAATACCAATGAAGAGAAAATGGATATACTTTCCCAAAGATTTACTAAATTTCTTAGATAGAATTAACCCTTTTTTAGTGGTTTTAGAAAAAAATAATCCAAGCTATAAATTGATTATTTCAATGAATTTACAGTTGTACTTCTCCGAAATAAAACGAAATATTATACAGACCACTCATATAGTCATTTGAGCTACAAAATCAATATAGAACTACGAAGTTGACCAAAAATTTTGAACTCTATATCAAGAAAGATGATGAAACTTTGAACAAATTCTATGCATGTTTTTCAAACATTATCAACTACTCGTATAATTTGGGTGGACCTATTAGGAAAGAGAAGTAGATTGAGAAACTCCTTGCTTGCTTACCTTATCATTTTCAAGCCAAAGTGACCTTGCTTAAATACATGTAAAAGCCTTGTGAACATGCTGTAAAATTAATCACTTGGCAATTATTCGAACTGCATCACTTGTATCCAATATGTTAGCCGGCCACTTTCGAGGATGGAAAGAGCTTCGCTTTATAGACATCAAAAATAGTTGTCTTAGGGAAGATGTTTTTGACACAATTTTTAGAAATGATGACTCTAATACCAATGAAGAGAAAATGGATATACTTTCCCAATGATTTACTAAATTTCTTAGATAGAATTAACCCTTTTTTAGGGGTTTTAGAAAAAAATAATCCAAGCTCTAAAATGATTATTTCAATTAATTTACAGTTATACTTCTCCGAAACAAAACGAAATATTATAGAGACCACTCATATAGTCATTTGAGCTACAAAATAAATCTAGAACTACGAAGTTGACCAAAAATTTTGAACTCTATATCAAGCAAGAGGATGAAACTTTGAACAAATTCTATGAATGTTTTTCAAACATTATCAACAACTCGTATAATTTGGATGGACCTATTAGGAAAGAGAAGTATATTGAGAAAATCCTTGCTAGCTTACCTTATCATTTTCAAGCCAAAGTGACCTTGCGTAAATACATGTAAAAACCTTGTGAGCATGCTGTAAAATGAATCACTTGGCAATTATTCGAACTGCATCACTTGTATCCAATATGTTAGCCAGCCACTTTCGAGGATGGAAAGAGCTTGGCTTTATAGACATCAAGAATAGTTGTCTTAGCGAAGATATTTTTGACACAATTCTTAGAAATGATGACTCTAATACCAATGAAGAGAAAATAGATATACTTTCCCAGAGATTTACTAATTTTTTTAGATAAAATTAACCCTTTTTAGGGGTTTTAGAAAAAAATAATCCAAGCTCTAAAATGATTATTTCAATGAATTTACAGTTGTACTTCTCCGAAACAAAACGAAATATTATAGAGACCACTCATATAGTCATTTGAGCTACAAAATAAATCTAGAACTACGAAGTTGACCAAAAATTTTGAACTCTATATCAAGAAAGATGATGAAACTTTGAACAAATTCTATGCATGTTTTTCAAACATTATCCACAACTCGTATAATTTGGGTGGAACTATTAGGAAAGAGAAGTAGATTGAAAAAATCCTTGCTAGCTTACCTTATCATTTTCAAGCCAAAGTGACCTTGCTTAAATACATGTAAAAGCCTTGTGAACTTACTGTAAAATGAATCACTTGGAAAAGTATTCGAACTGCATCACTTGTATCCAATATGTTAACCATCCACTTTCGAGGACGGAAAGAACTTGGCTTTATAGACATCAAAGATAGTGGTCTTAGCGAAGGTGTTTTTAACACAATTGTTAGAAATGATGACTCTAATACCAATGAAGAGAAAATGGATCTACTTTCCCAGAGATTTACTAAATTTCTTAGATAGAATTATCCCTTTTTTAGGGGATTTAGAAAAACATAATCCGAGCTCTAAATTGATTATTTCAATGAATTTACAGTTGTACTTCTCCGAAATAAAACGAAATATTATACAGACCACTCATATAGTCATTTGAGCTACAAAATCAATATAGAACTACGAAGTTGACCAAAAATTTTGAACTCTATATCAAGAAAGATGATGAAACTTTGAACAAATTCTATGCATGTTTTTCAAACATTATCAACTACTCGTATAATTTGGGTGGACCTATTAGGAAAGAGAAGTAGATTGAGAAACTCCTTGCTTGCTTACCTTATCATTTTCAAGCCAAAGTGACCTTGCTTAAATACATGTAAAAGCCTTGTGAACATGCTGTAAAATTAATCACTTGGCAATTATTCGAACTGCATCACTTGTATCCAATATGTTAGCCGGCCACTTTCGAGGATGGAAAGAGCTTCGCTTTATAGACATCAAAAATAGTTGTCTTAGGGAAGATGTTTTTGACACAATTGTTAGAAATGATGACTCTAATACCAATGAAGAGAAAATGGATATACTTTCCCAAAGATTTACTAAATTTCTTAGATAGAATTAACCCTTTTTTAGGGGTTTTAGAAAAAAATAATCCAAGCTATAAATTGATTATTTCAATGAATTTACAGTTGTACTTCTCCGAAATAAAACGAAATATTATACAGACCACTCATATAGTCATTTGAGCTACAAAATCAATATAGAACTACGAAGTTGACCAAAAATTTTGAACTCTATATCAAGAAAGATGATGAAACTTTGAACAAATTCTATGCATGTTTTTCAAACATTATCAACTACTCGTATAATTTGGGTGGACCTATTAGGAAAGAGAAGTAGATTGAGAAACTCCTTGCTTGCTTACCTTATCATTTTCAAGCCAAAGTGACCTTGCTTAAATACATGTAAAAGCCTTGTGAACATGCTGTAAAATTAATCACTTGGCAATTATTCGAACTGCATCACTTGTATCCAATATGTTAGCCGGCCACTTTCGAGGATGGAAAGAGCTTCGCTTTATAGACATCAAAAATAGTTGTCTTAGGGAAGATGTTTTTGACACAATTGTTAGAAATGATGACTCTAATACCAATGAAGAGAAAATGGATATACTTTCCCAATGATTTACTAAATTTCTTAGATAGAATTAACCCTTTTTTAGGGGTTTTAGAAAAAAATAATCCAAGCTCTAAAATGATTATTTCAATTAATTTACAGTTATACTTCTCCGAAACAAAACGAAATATTATAGAGACCACTCATATAGTCATTTGAGCTACAAAATAAATCTAGAACTACGAAGTTGACCAAAAATTTTGAACTCTATATCAAGCAAGAGGATGAAACTTTGAACAAATTCTATGAATGTTTTTCAAACATTATCAACAACTCGTATAATTTGGATGGACCTATTAGGAAAGAGAAGTATATTGAGAAAATCCTTGCTAGCTTACCTTATCATTTTCAAGCCAAAGTGACCTTGCGTAAATACATGTAAAAACCTTGTGAGCATGCTGTAAAATGAATCACTTGGCAATTATTCGAACTGCATCACTTGTATCCAATATGTTAGCCAGCCACTTTCGAGGATGGAAAGAGCTTGGCTTTATAGACATCAAGAATAGTTGTCTTAGCGAAGATATTTTTGACACAATTCTTAGAAATGATGACTCTAATACCAATGAAGAGAAAATAGATATACTTTCCCAGAGATTTACTAATTTTTTTAGATAAAATTAACCCTTTTTAGGGGTTTTAGAAAAAAATAATCCAAGCTCTAAAATGATTATTTCAATGAATTTACAGTTGTACTTCTCCGAAACAAAACGAAATATTATAGAGACCACTCATATAGTCATTTGAGCTACAAAATAAATCTAGAACTACGAAGTTGACCAAAAATTTTGAACTCTATATCAAGAAAGATGATGAAACTTTGAACAAATTCTATGCATGTTTTTCAAACATTATCCACAACTCGTATAATTTGGGTGGAACTATTAGGAAAGAGAAGTAGATTGAAAAAATCCTTGCTAGCTTACCTTATCATTTTCAAGCCAAAGTGACCTTGCTTAAATACATGTAAAAGCCTTGTGAACTTACTGTAAAATGAATCACTTGGAAAAGTATTCGAACTGCATCACTTGTATCCAATATGTTAACCATCCACTTTCGAGGACGGAAAGAACTTGGCTTTATAGACATCAAAGATAGTGGTCTTAGCGAAGGTGTTTTTAACACAATTGTTAGAAATGATGACTCTAATACCAATGAAGAGAAAATGGATCTACTTTCCCAGAGATTTACTAAATTTCTTAGATAGAATTATCCCTTTTTTAGGGGTTTTAGAAAAACATAATCCAAGCTCTAAAATGATTATTTCAATGCATTTTTGGTTGTACTTCTTCCAAAAAACATGAAATATTTTGGAGACCAGTCATATTGGAATTTGAGCTACAAAATAAATCTAGAACTACGAAGTTGACCAAATATTTTAAACTCTTTATCAAGCAAGATGATGAAACTTTGAACAAATTCTATGCATGTTTTTCAAACATTATCAACTACTCATATAATTTGGGTGGACCTATTAGGAAAGAGAAGTAGATTGAGAAACTCCTTGCTTGCTTACCTTATCATTTTCAAGCCAAAGTGACCTTGCTTAAATACATGTAAAAGCCTTGTGAACATGCTGTAAAATTAATCACTTGGCAATTATTCGAACTGCATCACTTGTATCCAATATGTTAGCCAGCCACTTTCGAGGATGGAAAGAGCTTGGCTTTATAGACATCAATAATAGTTGTCTTAGCGAAGATGTTTTTGACACAATTGTTAGAAATGATGACTCTAATACCAATGAAGAGAAAATGGATATACTTTCCCAGAGATTTACTAAATTTCTTAGATAAAATTAACCCTTTTTTAGGGGTTTTAGAAAAAAATAATCTAAGCTCTAAAATGATTATTTCAATGAATTTATAGTTTTACTTCTCCGAAATAAAACGAAATATTATAGAGACCACTCATATAGTCATTTGAGCTACAAAATAAATCTAGAACTACAAAGTTGACCAAAAATTTTGAACTCTATATCAAGCAAGAGGAAGAAACTTTGAACAAATTCTATGAATGTTTTTCAAACATTATCAACAACTCGTATAATTTGGATGGACCTATTAGGAAAGAGAAGTATATTGAGAAAATCCTTGCTAGCTTACCTTATCATTTTCAAGCCAAAGTGACCTTGCTTAAATACATGTAAAAACCTTGTGAACATGCCGTAAAATGAATCACTTGGCAATTATTCGAACTGCATCACTTGTATCCAATATGTTAGCCAGCCACTTTCGAGGATGGAAAGAGCTTGGCTTTATAGACATCAAAAATAGTTGTCTTAGGGAAGATGTTTTTGACACAATTGTTAGAAATGATGACTCTAATACCAATGAAGAGAAAATGGATATACTTTCCCAAAGATTTACTAAATTTCTTAGATAGAATTAACCCTTTTTTAGGGGTTTTAGAAAAAAATAATCCAAGCTCTAAAATGATTATTTCAATGAATTTACAGTTGTACTTCTCCCAAACAAAACGAAATATTATAGAGACCAGTCATTTAGGCATTTGAGCTACAAAATAAATCTAGAACTACGAAGTTGACCAAACATTTTAAACTCTATATCAAGCAAGATGGTCAAACTTTGAACAAATTCTATGCATGTTTTTCAAACATTATCAACTACTCGTATAATTTGGGTGGACCTATTAGGAAAGAGAAGTAGATTGAGAAAATCCTTGCTAGCTTACCTTATCATTTTCAAGGCAAAGTGACCTTGCTTAAATACATGTAAAAGCCTTGTGAAGATGCTGTAAAATGAATCACTTGGCAATTATTCGAACTGCATCACTTGTATCCAATATGTTAGCCAGCCACTTTCGAAGATGGAAAGATCTTCGCTTTATAGACATTAAGAATAGTTGTCTTAGCGAAAATGTTTTTGACACAATTGCTAGAAATGATGACTCTAATACCAATGAAGAGAAAATGGATATACTTTCCCAGAGATTTACTAAATTTCTTAGATAAAATTAACCCTTTTTTAGGGGTTTTAGAAAAAAAATAATGCAAGCTCTAAAATGATTATTTCAATGAATTTACAGTTGTACATCTCTGAAACAAAACGAAATATTATAGAGACCACTCATATAGTCATTTGAGCTACAAAATAAATCTAGAACTACGAAGTTGACCAAAAATTTTGAACTCTATATCAAGAAAGATGATGAAACTTTGAACAAATTCTATGCATGTTTTTAAAACATTATCCACAATTCGTATAATTTGGGTGGACCTATTAGGAAAGAGAAGTAGATTGACAAAATCCTTGCTAGCTTACCTTATCATTTTCAAGCCAAAGTGACCTTGCTTAAATACATGTAAAAGCCTTGTGAACTTACTGTAAAATGAATCACTTGGGAAAGTATTCGAACTGCATCACGTGTATCCAATATGTCAACCATCCACTTTCGAGGATGGAAAGAACTTGGCTTTATAGACATCAAATATAGTGGTCTTAGCGAAGGTGTTTTTGACACAATTGTTAGAAATGATGACTCTAATACCAATGAAGAGAAAATGGATCTACTTTCCTAGAGATTTAAAAAATTTCTTAGATAGAATTATCCCTTTTTTATGGGTTTTAGAAAAACATAATCCGAGCTCTAAAATGATTATTTCAATGAATTTTTAGTTGTACTTCTTCCAAAAAACATGAAATATTTTGGAGACCAGTCATATAGGAATTTGAGCTACAAAATAAATCTAGAACTACGAAGTTGACCAAACATTTTAAACTCTTTATCAAGCAAGATGATGAAACTTTGAACAAATTCTATGCATGTTTTTCAAACATTATCAACTACTCGTATAAATTGGGTGGACCTATTAGGAAAGAGAAGTAGATTGAGAAACTCCTTGCTTGCTTACCTTATCATTTTCAAGCCAAAGTGACCTTGCTTAAATACATGTAAAAGCCTTGTGAACATGCTGTAAAATTAATCACTTGGCAATTATTCGAACTGCATCACTTCAATCCAATATGTTAGCTAGCCACTTTCGAGGATGGAAAGAGCTTGGCTTTATAGACATAAAAAATAGTTGTCTTAGGGAAGATGTTTTTGACACAATTGTTAGAAATGATGACTCTAATACCAATGAAGAGAAAATGGATATACTTTCCCAAAGATTTACTAAATTTCTTAGATAGAATTAACCCTTTTTTAGGGGTTTTAGAAAAAAATAATCTAAGCTCTAAAATGATTATTTCAATGAATTTACAGTTGTACTTCTCCGAAACAAAACGAAATATTATAGAGACCACTCATATAGTCATTTGAGCTACAAAATAAATCAAGAACTACGAAGTTGACCAAAAATTTTGAACTCTATATCAAGCAAGAGGATGAAACTTTGAACAAATTCTATGAATGTTTTTCAAACATTATCAACAACTCGTATAATTTGGGTGGACCTATTAGGAAAGAGAAGTATATTGAAAAAATCCTTAGTAGCTTACCTTATCATTTTCAAGCCAAAGTTACCTTGCTTAAATACTTGTAAAAGCCTTGTGAACTTACTGTTAAATGAATCACTTGGGAAAGTATTCGAACTGCATCACTTGTATCCAATATGTCAACCATCCACTTTCTAGGATGGAAAGAGCTTGGATTTATAGACATCAAGGATAGTGGTCTTAGCGAAGGTGTTTTTGACACAATTGTTAGAAATGATTACTCTAATACCAATGAAGAGAAAATGGATCTACTTTCCCAGAGATTTACTAAATTTCTTAGATAGAATTATCCCTTTTTTAGGGGTTTTAGAAAAACATAATCCGAGCTCTAAAATGATTATTTCAATGAATTTACAGTTGTACTTCTCCCAAACAAAACGAAATATTATAGAGACCAGTCATATAGGCATTTGAGCTACAAAATAAATCTAGAACTACGAAGTTGACCAAACATTTTAAACTCTATATCAAGCAAGATGGTCAAACTTTGAACAAATTCTATGCATGTTTTTCAAACATTATCAACTACTCGTATAATTTGGGTGGACCTATTAGGAAAGAGAAGTAGATTGAGAAAATCCTTGCTAGCTTACCTTATCATTTTCAAGCCAAAGTGACCTTGCTTAAATACATGTAAAAGCCTTGTGAACATGCTGTAAAATGAATCACTTGGCAATTATTCGAACTGCATCACTTGTATCCAATATGTTAGCCAGCCACTTTCGAAGATGGAAAGATCTTCGCTTTATAGACATTAAGAATAGTTGTCTTAGCGAAAATGTTTTTGACACAATTGCTAGAAATGATGACTCTAATACCAATGAAGAGAAAATGGATATACTTTCCCAGAGATTTACTAAATTTCTTAGATAAAATTAACCCTTTTTTAGGGGTTTTAGAAAAAAAATAATGCAAGCTCTAAAATGATTATTTCAATGAATTTACAGTTGTACATCTCTGAAACAAAACGAAATATTATAGAGACCACTCATATAGTCATTTGAGCTACAAAATAAATCTAGAACTACGAAGTTGACCAAAAATTTTGAACTCTATATCAAGAAAGATGATGAAACTTTGAACAAATTCTATGCATGTTTTTAAAACATTATCCACAATTCGTATAATTTGGGTGGACCTATTAGGAAAGAGAAGTAGATTGACAAAATCCTTGCTAGCTTACCTTATCATTTTCAAGCCAAAGTGACCTTGCTTAAATACATGTAAAAGCCTTGTGAACTTACTGTAAAATGAATCACTTGGGAAAGTATTCGAACTGCATCACTTGTATCCAATATGTCAACCATCCACTTTCGAGGATGGAAAGAACTTGGCTTTATAGACATCAAATATAGTGGTCTTAGCGAAGGTGTTTTTGACACAATTGTTAGAAATGATGACTCTAATACCAATGAAGAGAAAATGGATCTACTTTCCTAGAGATTTAAAAAATTTCTTAGATAGAATTATCCCTTTTTTATGGGTTTTAGAAAAACATAATCCGAGCTCTAAAATGATTATTTCAATGAATTTTTAGTTGTACTTCTTCCCAAAAACATGAAATATTTTGGAGACCAGTCATATAGGAATTTGAGCTACAAAATAAATCTAGAACTACGAAGTTGACCAAACATTTTAAACTCTTTATCAAGCAAGATGATGAAACTTTGAACAAATTCTATGCATGTTTTTCAAACATTATCAACTACTCGTATAAATTGGGTGGACCTATTAGGAAAGAGAAGTAGATTGAGAAACTCCTTGCTTGCTTACCTTATCATTTTCAAGCCAAAGTGACCTTGCTTAAATACATGTAAAAGCCTTGTGAACATGCTGTAAAATTAATCACTTGGCAATTATTCGAACTGCATCACTTGTATCCAATATGTTAGCTAGCCACTTTCGAGGATGGAAAGAGCTTGGCTTTATAGACATAAAAAATAGTTGTCTTAGGGAAGATGTTTTTGACACAATTGTTAGAAATGATGACTCTAATACCAATGAAGAGAAAATGGATATACTTTCCCAAAGATTTACTAAATTTCTTAGATAGAATTAACCCGTTTTTAGGGGTTTTAGAAAAAAATAATCTAAGCTCTAAAATGATTATTTCAATGAATTTACAGTTGTACTTCTCCGAAACAAAACGAAATATTATAGAGACCACTCATATAGTCATTTGAGCTACAAAATAAATCAAGAACTACGAAGTTGACCAAAAATTTTGAACTCTATATCAAGCAAGAGGATGAAACTTTGAACAAATTCTATGAATGTTTTTCAAACATTATCAACAACTCGTATAATTTGGGTGGACCTATTAGGAAAGAGAAGTATATTGAAAAAATCCTTAGTAGCTTACCTTATCATTTTCAAGCCAAAGTTACCTTGCTTAAATACTTGTAAAAGCCTTGTGAACTTACTGTTAAATGAATCACTTGGGAAAGTATTCGAACTGCATCACTTGTATCCAATATGTCAACCATCCACTTTCTAGGATGGAAAGAGCTTGGATTTATAGACATCAAGGATAGTGGTCTTAGCGAAGGTGTTTTTGACACAATTGTTAGAAATGATGACTCTAATACCAATGAAGAGAAAATGGATCTACTTTCCCAGAGATTTACTAAATTTCTTAGATAGAATTATCCCTTTTTTAGGGGTTTTAGAAAAACATAATCCGAGCTCTAAAATGATTATTTCAATGAATTTACAGTTGTACTTCTCCCAAACAAAACGAAATATTATAGAGACCAGTCATATAGGCATTTGAGCTACAAAATTAATCTAGAACTACGAAGTTGACCAAACATTTTAAACTCTATATCAAGCAAGATGGTCAAACTTTGAACAAATTCTATGCATGTTTTTCAAACATTATCAACTACTCGTATAATTTGGGTGGACCTATTAGGAAAGAGAAGTAGATTGAGAAAATCCTTGCTAGCTTACCTTATCATTTTCAAGCCAAAGTGACCTTGCTTAAATACATGTAAAAGCCTTGTGAACATGCTGTAAAATGAATCACTTGGCAATTATTCGAACTGCATCACTTGTATCCAATATGTTAGCCAGCCACTTTCGAAGATGGAAAGATCTTCGCTTTATAAACATTAAGAATAGTTGTCTTAGCGAAAATGTTTTTGACACAATTGCTAGAAATGATGACTCTAATACCAATGAAGAGAAAATGGATATACTTTCCCAGAGATTTACTAAATTTCTTAGATAAAATTAACCCTTTTTTATGGGTTTTAGAAAAACATAATCCGAGCTCTAAAATGTTTATTTCAATGAATTTTTAGTTGTACTTCTTCCAAAAAACATGAAATATTTTGGAGACCAGTCATATAGGAATTTGAGCTACAAAATAAATCTAGAACTACGAAGTTGACCAAACATTTTAAACTCTTTATCAAGCAAGATGATGAAACTTTGAACAAATTCTATGCATGTTTTTCAAACATTATCAACTACTCGTATAAATTGGGTGGACCTATTAGGAAAGAGAAGTAGATTGAGAAACTCCTTGCTTGCTTACCTTATCATTTTCAAGCCAAAGTGACCTTGCTTAAATACATGTAAAAGCCTTGTGAACATGCTGTAAAATTAATCACTTGGCAATTATTCGAACTGCATCACTTGTATCCAATATGTTAGCTAGCCACTTTCGAGGATGGAAAGAGCTTGGCTTTATAGACATCAAAAATAGTTGTCTTAGGGAAGATGTTTTTGACACAATTGTTAGAAATGATGACTCTAATACCAATGAAGAGAAAATGGATATACTTTCCTAAAGATTTACTAAATTTCTTAGATAGAATTAACCCTTTTTTAGGGGTTTTAGAAAAAAATAATCTAAGCTCTAAAATGATTATTTCAATGAATTTACAGTTGTACTTCTCCGAAACAAAACGAAATATTATAGAGACCACTCATATAGTCATTTGAGCTACAAAATAAATCAAGAACTACGAAGTTGACCAAAAATTTTGAACTCTATATCAAGCAAGAGGATGAAACTTTGAACAAATTCTATGAATGTTTTTCAAACATTATCAACAACTCGTATAATTTGGGTGGACCTATTAGGAAAGAGAAGTATATTGAGAAAATCCTTAGTAGCTTACCTTATCATTTTCAAGCCAAAGTTACCATGCTTAAATACTTGTAAAAGCCTTGTGAACTTACTGTTAAATGAATCACTTGGGAAAGTATTCGAACTGCATCACTTGTATCCAATATGTCAACCATCCACTTTCTAGGATGGAAAGAGCTTGGCTTTATAGACATCAAGGATAGTGGTCTTAGCGAAGGTGTTTTTGACACAATTGTTAGAAATGATGACTCTAATACCAATGAAGATAAAATGGATCTACTTTCCCAGAGATTTACTAAATTTCTTAGATAGAATTATCCCTTTTTTAGGGGTTTTAGAAAAACATAATCCGAGCTCTAAAATGTTTATTTCAATGAATTTTTAGTTGTACTTCTTCCAAAAAACATGAAATATTTTGGAGACCAGTCATATAGGAATTTGAGCTACAAAATAAATCTAGAACTACGAAGTTGACCAAACATTTTAAACTCTTTATCAAGCAAGATGATGAAACTTTGAACAAATTCTATGCATGTTTTTCAAACATTATCAACTACTCGTATAATTTGGGTGGACCTATTAGGAAAGAGAAGTAGATTGAGAAAATCCTTGCTAGCTTACCTTATCATTTTCAAGCCAAAGTGACCTTGCTTAAATACATGTAAAAGCCTTGTGAACATGCTGTAAAATGAATCACTTGGCAATTATTCGAACTGCATCACTTGTATCCAATATGTTAGCCAGCCACTTTCGAAGATGGAAAGATCTTCGCTTTATAGACATTAAGAATAGTTGTCTTAGCGAAGATGTTTTTGACACAATTGTTAGAAATGATGACTCTAATACCAATGAAGAGAAAATGGATATACTTTCCCTGAGATTTACTAAATTGCTTAGATTAAATTAACCCTTTTTTAGGGGTTTTAGAAAAAAATAATCCAAGCTCTAAAGTGATTATTTCAATGAATTTACAGTTGTACTTCTCCGAAACAAAACGAAATATTATAGAGACCACTCATATAGTCATTTGAGCTACAAAATAAATCTAGAACTACGAAGTTGACCAAAAATTTTGAACTCTATATCAAGCAAGAGGATGAAACTTTGAACAAATTCTATGAATGTTTTTCATACATTATCAACAACTCGTATAATTTGGATGGATCTATTAGGAAAGAGAAGTATATTGAGAAAATCCTTGCTAGCTTACCTTATCATTTTCAAGCCAAAGTGACCTTGCTTAAATACATGTAAAAACTTTGTGAACATGCTGTAAAATGAATCACTTGGCAATTATTCGAACTGCATCACTTGTATCCAATATGTTAGCCAGCCACTTTCGAGGATGGAAAGAGCTTGGCTTTATAGACATCAAGAATAGGTTTCTTAGCGAAAATGTTTTTGACACAATTGTTAGAAATGATGACTCTAATACCAATGAAGAGAAAATGGATATACTTTCCCAGAGATTTACTAAATTTCTTAGATAAAATTAACCCTTTTTTAGGGGTTTTAGAAAAAAAATAATGCAATCTCTAAAATGACAATTTCAATGAATTTACAGTTGTACATCTCTGAAACAAAACGAAATATTATAGAGACCACTCATATAGTCATTTGAGCTACAAAATAAATCTAGAACTACGAAGTTGACCAAAAATTTTGAACTCTATATCAAGAACGATGATGAAACTTTGAACAAATTCTATGCATGTTTTTAAAACATTATCCACAATTCGTATAATTTGGGTGGACCTATTAGGAAAGAGAAGTAGATTGACAAAATCCTTGCTAGCTTACCTTATCATTTTCAAGCCAAAGTGACCTTGCTTAAATACATGTAAAAGCCTTGTGAACTTACTGTAAAATGAATCACTTGGGAAAGTATTCGAACTGCATCACTTGTATCCAATATGTCAACCATCCACTTTCGAGGATGGAAAGAACTTGGCTTTATAGACATCAAATATAGTGGTCTTAGCGAAGGTGTTTTTGACACAATTGTTAGAAATGATGACTCTAATACCAATGAAGAGAAAATGGATCTACTTTCCCAGAGATTTACTAAATTTCTTAGATAGAATTATCCCTTTTTTAGGGGATTTAGAAAAACATAATCCGAGCTCTAAAATGATTATTTCAATGAATTTTTAGTTGTACTTCTTCCAAAAAACATGAAATATTTTGGAGACCGGTCATATAGGAATTTGAGCGACAAAATAAATCTAGAACTACGAAGTTGACCAAATATTTTAAACTCTTTATCAAGCAAGATGATGAAACTTTGAACAAATTCTATGCATGTTTTTCAAACATTATCAACTACTCGTATAATTTGGGTGGACCTATTATTAAAGAGAAGTAGATTGAGAAACTCCTTGCTTGCTTACCTTATCATTTTCAAGCCAAAGTGACCTTGCTTAAATACATGTAAAAGCCTTGTGAACATGCTGTAAAATTAATCACTTGGCAATTATTCGAACTGCATCACTTGTATCCAATATGTTAGCCGGCCACTTTCGAGGATGGAAAGAGCTTGGCTTTATAGACATAAAAAATAGTTGTCTTAGGGAAAATGTTTTTGACACAATTGTTAGAAATGATGACTCTAATACCAATGAAGAGAAAATGGATATACTTTCCGAAAGATTTACTAAATTTCTTAGATAGAATTAACCCTTTTTTAGGGGTTTTAGAAAAAAATAATCCAAGCTCTAAAATGATTATTTCAATGAATTTACAGTTGTACTTCTCCGAAATAAAACGAAATATTATACAGACCACTCATATAGTCATTTGAGCTACAAAATCAATCTAGAACTACGAAGTTGACCAAAAATTTTGAACTCTATATCAAGAAAGATGATGAAACTTTGAACAAATTCTATGCATGTTTTTCAAACATTATCCACAACTCGTATAATTTGGGTGGATCTATTAGGAAAGAGAAGTAGATTGACAAAATCCTTGCTAGCTTACCTTATAATTTTCAAGCCAAAGTGACCTTGCTTAAATACATGTAAAAGCCTTGTGAACTTACTGTAAAATGAATCACTTGGGAAAGTATTCGAACTGCATCACTTGTATCCAATATGTCAACCATCCACTTTCGAGGACGGAAAGAACTTGGCTTTATAGACATCAAAGATAGGGGTCTTAGCGAAGTGGTTTTTAACACAATTGTTAGAAATGATGACTCTAATACCAATGAAGAGAAAATGGATCTACTTTCCTAGAGATTTACTAAATTTCTTAGATAGAATTATCCCTTTTTTATGGGTTTTAGAAAAACATAATCCGAGCTCTAAAATGATTATTTCAATGAATTTTTAGTTGTACTTCTTCCAAAAAACATGAAATATTTTGGAGACCAGTCATATAGGAATTTGAGCTACAAAATAAATCTAGAACTACGAAGTTGACCAAACATTTTAAACTCTTTATCAAGCAAGATGATGAAACTTTGAACAAATTCTATGCATGTTTTTCAAACATTATCAACTACTCGTATAAATTGGGTGGACCTATTAGGAAAGAGAAGTAGATTGAGAAACTCCTTGCTTGCTTACCTTATCATTTTCAAGCCAAAGTGACCTTGCTTAAATACATGTAAAAGCCTTGTGAACATGCTGTAAAATTAATCACTTGGCAATTATTCGAACTGCATCACTTGTATCCAATATGTTAGCTAGCCACTTTCGAGGATGGAAAGAGCTTGGCTTTATAGACATAAAAAATAGTTGTCTTAGGGAAGATGTTTTTGACACAATTGTTAGAAATGATGACTCTAATACCAATGAAGAGAAAATGGATATACTTTCCCAAAGATTTACTAAATTTCTTAGATAGAATTAACCCTTTTTTAGGGGTTTTAGAAAAAAATAATCTAAGCTCTAAAATGATTATTTCAATGAATTTACAGTTGTACTTCTCCGAAACAAAACGAAATATTATAGAGACCACTCATATAGTCATTTGAGCTACAAAATAAATCAAGAACTACGAAGTTGACCAAAAATTTTGAACTCTATATCAAGCAAGAGGATGAAACTTTGAACAAATTCTATGAATGTTTTTCAAACATTATCAACAACTCGTATAATTTGGGTGGACCTATTAGGAAAGAGAAGTATATTGAAAAAATCCTTAGTAGCTTACCTTATCATTTTCAAGCCAAAGTTACCTTGCTTAAATACTTGTAAAAGCCTTGTGAACTTACTGTTAAATGAATCACTTGGGAAAGTATTCGAACTGCATCACTTGTATCCAATATGTCAACCATCCACTTTCTAGGATGGAAAGAGCTTGGATTTATAGACATCAAGGATAGTGGTCTTAGCGAAGGTGTTTTTGACACAATTGTTAGAAATGATGACTCTAATACCAATGAAGAGAAAATGGATCTACTTTCCCAGAGATTTACTAAATTTCTTAGATAGAATTATCCCTTTTTTAGGGGTTTTAGAAAAACATAATCCGAGCTCTAAAATGATTATTTCAATGAATTTACAGTTGTACTTCTCCCAAACAAAACGAAATATTATAGAGACCAGTCATATAGGCATTTGAGCTACAAAATAAATCTAGAACTACGAAGTTGACCAAACATTTTAAACTCTATATCAAGCAAGATGGTCAAACTTTGAACAAATTCTATGCATGTTTTTCAAACATTATCAACTACTCGTATAATTTGGGTGGACCTATTAGGAAAGAGAAGTAGATTGAGAAAATCCTTGCTAGCTTACCTTATCATTTTCAAGCCAAAGTGACCTTGCTTAAATACATGTAAAAGCCTTGTGAACATGCTGTAAAATGAATCACTTGGCAATTATTCGAACTGCATCACTTGTATCCAATATGTTAGCCAGCCACTTTCGAAGATGGAAAGATCTTCGCTTTATAGACATTAAGAATAGTTGTCTTAGCGAAAATGTTTTTGACACAATTGCTAGAAATGATGACTCTAATACCAATGAAGAGAAAATGGATATACTTTCCCAGAGATTTACTAAATTTCTTAGATAAAATTAACCCTTTTTTAGGGGTTTTAGAAAAAAAATAATGCAAGCTCTAAAATGATTATTTCAATGAATTTACAGTTGTACATCTCTGAAACAAAACGAAATATTATAGAGACCACTCATATAGTCATTTGAGCTACAAAATAAATCTAGAACTACGAAGTTGACCAAAAATTTTGAACTCTATATCAAGAAAGATGATGAAACTTTGAACAAATTCTATGCATGTTTTTAAAACATTATCCACAATTCGTATAATTTGGGTGGACCTATTAGGAAAGAGAAGTAGATTGACAAAATCCTTGCTAGCTTACCTTATCATTTTCAAGCCAAAGTGACCTTGCTTAAATACATGTAAAAGCCTTGTGAACTTACTGTAAAATGAATCACTTGGGAAAGTATTCGAACTGCATCACTTGTATCCAATATGTCAACCATCCACTTTCGAGGATGGAAAGAACTTGGCTTTATAGACATCAAATATAGTGGTCTTAGCGAAGGTGTTTTTGACACAATTTTTAGAAATGATGACTCTAATACCAATGAAGAGAAAATGGATCTACTTTCCTAGAGATTTAAAAAATTTCTTAGATAGAATTATCCCTTTTTTATGGGTTTTAGAAAAACATAATCCGAGCTCTAAAATGTTTATTTCAATGAATTTTTAGTTGTACTTCTTCCAAAAAACATGAAATATTTTGGAGACCAGTCATATAGGAATTTGAGCTACAAAATAAATCTAGAACTACGAAGTTGACCAAACATTTTAAACTCTTTATCAAGCAAGATGATGAAACTTTGAACAAATTCTATGCATGTTTTTCAAACATTATCAACTACTCGTATAAATTGGGTGGACCTATTAGGGAAGAGAAGTAGATTGAGAAACTCCTTGCTTGCTTACCTTATCATTTTCAAGCCAAAGTGACCTTGCTTAAATACAAGTGAAAGCCTTGTGAACATGCTGTAAAATTAATCACTTGGCAATTATTCGAACTGCATCACTTGTATCCAATATGTTAGCTAGCCACTTTCGAGGATGGAAAGAGCTTGGCTTTATTGACATCAAAAATAGTTGTCTTAGGGAAGATGTTTTTGACACAATTGTTAGAAATGATGACTCTAATACCAATGAAGAGAAAATGGATATACTTTCCCAAAGATTTACTAAATTTCATAGATAGAATTAACCCTTTTTTAGGGGTTTTAGAAAAAAATAATCTAAGCTCTAAAATGATTATTTCAATGAATTTACAGTTGTACTTCTCCGAAACAAAACGAAATATTATAGAGACCACTCATATAGTCATTTGAGCTACAAAATCAATCTAGAACTACGAAGTTGACCAAAAATTTTGAACTCTATATCAAGAAAGATGATGAAACTTTGAACAAATTCTATGCATGTTTTTCAAACATTATCCACAACTCGTATAATTTGGGTGGACCTATTAGGAAAGAGAAGTATATTGAGAAAATCCTTAGTAGCTTACCTTATCATTTTCAAGCCAAAGTTACCTTTCTTAAATACTTGTAAAAGCCTTGTGAACTTACTGTTAAATGAATCACTTCGGAAAGTATTCGAACTGCATCACTTGTATCCAATATGTCAACCATCCACTTTCTAGGATGGAAAGAGCTTGGCTTTATAGACATCAAGGATAGTGGTCTTAGCGAAGGTGTTTTTGACACAATTGTTAGAAATGATGACTCTAATACCAATGAAGAGAAAATGGATCTACTTTCCCAGAGCTTTACTAAATTTCTTAGATAGAATTATCCCTTTTTTAGGGGTTTTAGAAAAACATAATCCGAGCTCTAAAATGATTATTTCAATGAATTTACAGTTGTACTTCTCCCAAACAAAACGAAATATTATAGAGACCAGTCATATAGGCATTTGAGCTAAAACATAAATCTAGAACTACGAAGTTGACCAAACATTTTAAACTCTATATCAAGCAAGATGGTCAAACTTTGAACAAATTCTATGCATGTTTTTCAAACATTATCAACTACTGGTATAATTTGGGTGGACCTATTAGGAAAGAGAAGTAGATTGAGAAAATCCTTCCTAGCTTACCTTATCATTTTCAAGCCAAAGTGACCTTGCTTAAATACATGTAAAAGCCTTGTGAACATGCTGTAAAATGAATCACTTGGCAATTATTCGAACTGCATCACTTGTATCCAATATGTTAGCCAGCCACTTTCGAGGATGGAAAGATCTTCGCTTTATAGACATTAAGAATAGTTGTCTTAGCGAAGATGTTTTTGACACAATTGTTAGAAATGATGACTCTAATACCAATGAAGAGAAAATGGATATACTTTCCATGAGATTTACTATATTGCTTAGATAAAATTAACCCTTTTTTAGGGGTTTTAGAAAAAAATAATCCAAGCTCTAAAGTGATTATTTCAATGAATTTACAGTTATACTTCTCCGAAACAAAACGAAATATTATAGAGACCACTCATATAGTCATTTGAGCTACAAAATAAATCTAGAACTACGACGTTGACCAAAAATTTTGAACTCTATATCAAGCAAGATGATGAAACTTTGAACAAATTCTATGAATGTTTTTCAAACATTATCAACAACTTGTATAATTTGGATGGACCTATTAGGAAAGAGAAGTATATTGAGAAAATCCTTGCTAGCTTACCTTATCATTTTCAAGCTAAAGTCCTTGCTTAAATACATGTAAAAACCTTGTGAACATGCTGTAAAATGAATCACTTGGCAATTATTCGAACTGCATCACTTGTATCCAATATGTTAGACAGCCACTTTCGAGGATGGAAAGAGCTTGGCTTTATAGGCATCAAAAATAGTTGTCTTAGCGAAAATGTTTTTGACACAATTGTTAGAAATGATGACTCTAATACCAATGAAGAGAAAATGGATATACTTTCCCAGAGATTTACTAAATTTCTTAGATAAAATTAACCCTTTTTTAGGGGTTTTAGAAAAAAATAATCCAAGCTCTAAAATGATTATTTCAATGAATTTAGAGTTGTACATCTCCGAAACAAAACGAAATATTATAGAGACCACTCATATAGTCATTTGAGCTACAAAATAAATCTAGAACTACGAAGTTGACCAAAAATTTTGAACTCTATATCAAGCAAGAGGATGAAACTTTGAACAAATTCTATGAATGTTTTTCAAACATTATCAACAACTCGTATAATTTGGATGGACCTATTAGGAAAGAGAAGTATATTGAGAAAATCCTTGCTAGCTTACCTTATCATTTTCAAGCCAAAGTGACCATGCTTAAATACATGTAAAAACCTTGTGAACATGCTGTAAAATGAATCACTTGGCAATTATTCGAACTGTATCACTTGTATCCAATATGTTAGCCAGCCACTTTCGAGGATGGAAAGAGCTTGGCTTTATAGACATCAAGAATAGTTGTCTAAGCGAAGATGTTTTTGACACAATTTTTAGAAATGATGACTCTAATACCAATAAAGAGAAAATGGATATACTTTCCCATAGATTTACTAAATTTCTTAGATAAAATTAACCCTTTTTTAGGGGTTTTAGAAAAAAATAATCCAAGCTCTAAAATGATTATTTCAATGAATTTACAGTTGTACTTCTCCGTAACAAAACGAAATATTATAGAGACCACTCATATAGTCATTTGAGCTACAAAATCAATCTAGAACTACGAAGTTGACCAAAAATTTTGAACTCTATATCAAGAAAGATGATGAAACTTTGAACAAATTCTATGCATGTTTTTCAAACATTATCCACAACTCGTATAATTTGGGTGGACCTATTAGGAAAGAGAAGTAGATTGACAAAATCCTTGCTAGCTTACCTTATCATTTTCAAGCCAAAGTGACCTTGCTTAAATACATGTAAAAGCCTTGTGAACTTACTGTAAAATGAATCACTTGGGAAAGTATTCGAACTGCATCACTTGTATCCAATATGTCAACCATCCACTTTCGAGGACGGAAAGAACTTGGCTTTATAGACATCAAAGATAGTGGTCTTAGCAAAGGTGTTTTTGACACAATTGTTAGAAATGATGACTCTAATACCAATGAAGAGAAAATGGATCTCCTTTCCCAGAGATTTACTAAATTTCTTAGATAGAATTATCCCTTTTTTAGGGGTTTTAGAAAAACATAATCCGAGCTCTAAAATGATTATTTCAATGAATTTTTAGTTACACTTCTTCCAAAAAACATGAAATATTTTGGAGACCAGTCATATAGAAATTTGAGCTACAAAATAAATCTAGAACTACGAAGTTGATCAAACATTTTAAACTCTTTATCAAGCAAGATGATGAAACTTTGAACAAATTCTATGCATGTTTTTCAAACATTATCAACTACTCGTATAATTTGGGTGGACCTATTTGGAAAGAGAAGTAGATTGAGAAACTCCTTGCTTGCTTACCTTATCATTATCAAGCCAAAGTGACCTTGCTTAAATACATGTAAAAGCCTTGTGAACATGCTGTAAAATTAATCACTTGGCAATTATTCGAACTACATCACTTGTATCCAATATGTTAGCCAGCCACTTTCGAGGATGGAAAGAGCTTGGCTTTATAGACATCAAAAATAGTTGTCTTAGGGAAGATTTTTTTGACACAATTGTTAGAAATGATGACTCTAATACCAATCAAGAGAAAATGGATATACTTTCCCAAAGATTTACTAAATTTCTTAGATAGAATTAACCCTTTTTTAGGGGTTTTAGAAAAAAATAATCTAAGCTCTAAAATGATTATTTCAATGAATTTACAGTTGTACTTCTCCGAAACAAAACGAAATATTATAGAGACCACTCATATAGTCATTTGAGCTACAAAATAAATCAAGAACTACGAAGTTGACCAAAAATTTTGAACTCTATATCAAGCAAGAGGATGAAACTTTGAACAAATTCTATGAATATTTTTCAAACATTATCAACAACTCGTATAATTTGGGTGGACCTATTAGGAAAGAGAAGTATATTGAGAAAATCCTTAGTAGCTTACCTTATCATTTTCAAGCCAAAATTACCTTGCTTAAATACTTGTAAAAGCCTTGTGAACTTACTGTTAAATGAATCACTTGGGAAAGTATTCGAACTGCATCACTTGTATCCAATATGTCAACCATCCACTTTCTAGGATGGAAAGAGCTTGGCTTTATAGACATCAAGGATAGTGGTCTTAGCGAAGGTGTTTTTGACACAATTGTTAGAAATGATGACTCTAATACCAATGAAGAGAAAATGGATCTACTTTCCCAGAGATTTACTAAATTTCTTAGATAGAATTATCCCTTTTTTAGGGGATTTAGAAAAACATAATCCGAACTCTAAAATGTTTATTTCAATGAATTTACAGTTGTACTTCTCCCAAACAAAACGAAATATTATAGAGACTAGTCATATAGGCATTTGAGCTACAAAATAAATCTAGAACTACGAAGTTGACCAAACATTTTAAACTCTATATCAAGCAAGATGGTCAAACTTTGAACAAATTCTATGCATGTTTTTCAAACATTATCAACTACTCCTATAATTTGGGTGGACCTATTAGGAAAGAGAAGTAGATTGAGAAAATCCTTGCTAGCTTACCTTATCATTTTCAAGCCAAAGTGACCTTGCTTAAATACATGTAAAAGCCTTGTGAACATGCTGTAAAATGAATCACTTGGCAATTATTCGAACTGCATCACTTGTATCCAATATGTTAGCCAGCCACTTTCGAAGATGGAAAGATCTTCGCTTTATAGACATTAAGAATAGTTGTCTTAGCGAAGATGTTTTTGACACAATTGTTAGAAATGATGACTCTAATACCAATGAAGAGAAAATGGATATACTTTCCCTGAGATTTACTAAATTGCTTAGATTAAATTAACCCTTTTTTAGGGGTTTTAGAAAAAAATAATCCAAGCTCTAAAGTGATTATTTCAATGAATTTACAGTTGTACTTCTCCGAAACAAAACGAAATATTATAGAGACCACTCATATAGTTATTTGAGCTACAAAATAAATCTAGAACTACGAAGTTGATCAAACATTTTAAACTCTTTATCAAGCAAGATGATGAAACTTTGAACAAATTCTATGCATGTTTTTAAAACATTATCCACAATTCGTATAATTTGGGTGGACCTATTAGGAAAGAGAAGTAGATTGACAAAATCCTTGCTAGCTTACCTTATCATTTTCAAGCCAAAGTGACCTTGCTTAAATACATGTAAAAGCCTTGTGAACTTACTGTAAAATGAATCACTTGGGAAAGTATTCGAACTGCATCACTTGTATCCAATATGTCAACCATCCACTTTCGAGGATGGAAAGAACTTGGCTTTATAGACATCAAATATAGTGGTCTTAGCGAAGGTGTTTTTGACACAATTTTTAGAAATGATGACTCTAATACCAATGAAGAGAAAATGGATCTACTTTCCTAGAGATTTAAAAAATTTCTTAGATAGAATTATCCCTTTTTTATGGGTTTTAGAAAAACATAATCCGAGCTCTAAAATGATTATTTCAATGAATTTTTAGTTGTACTTCTTCCAAAAAACATGAAATATTTTGGAGACCAGTCATATAGGAATTTGAGCTACAAAATAAATCTAGAACTACGAAGTTGACCAAACATTTTAAACTCTTTATCAAGCAAGATGATGAAACTTTGAACAAATTCTATGCATGTTTTTCAAACATTATCAACTACTCGTATAAATTGGGTGGACCTATTAGGAAAGAGAAGTAGATTGAGAAACTCCTTGCTTGCTTACCTTATCATTTTCAAGCCAAAGTGACCTTGCTTAAATACATGTAAAAGCCTTGTGAACATGCTGTAAAATTAATCACTTGGCAATTATTCGAACTGCATCACTTGTATCCAATATGTTAGCTAGCCACTTTCGAGGATGGAAAGAGCTTGGCTTTATAGACATAAAAAATAGTTGTCTTAGGGAAGATGTTTTTGACACAATTGTTAGAAATGATGACTCTAATACCAATGAAGAGAAAATGGATATACTTTCCCAAAGATTTACTAAATTTCTTAGATAGAATTAACCCTTTTTTAGGGGTTTTAGAAAAAAATAATCTAAGCTCTAAAATGATTATTTCAATGAATTTACAGTTGTACTTCTCCGAAACAAAACGAAATATTATAGAGACCACTCATATAGTCATTTGAGCTACAAAATAAATCAAGAACTACGAAGTTGACCAAAAATTTTGAACTCTATATCAAGCAAGAGGATGAAACTTTGAACAAATTCTATGAATGTTTTTCAAACATTATCAACAACTCGTATAATTTGGGTGGACCTATTAGGAAAGAGAAGTATATTGAAAAAATCCTTAGTAGCTTACCTTATCATTTTCAAGCCAAAGTTACCTTGCTTAAATACTTGTAAAAGCCTTGTGAACTTACTGTTAAATGAATCACTTGGGAAAGTATTCGAACTGCATCACTTGTATCCAATATGTCAACCATCCACTTTCTAGGATGGAAAGAGCTTGGATTTATAGACATCAAGGATAGTGGTCTTAGCGAAGGTGTTTTTGACACAATTGTTAGAAATGATGACTCTAATACCAATGAAGAGAAAATGGATCTACTTTCCCAGAGATTTACTAAATTTCTTAGATAGAATTATCCCTTTTTTAGGGGTTTTAGAAAAACATAATCCGAGCTCTAAAATGATTATTTCAATGAATTTACAGTTGTACTTCTCCCAAACAAAACGAAATATTATAGAGACCAGTCATATAGGCATTTGAGCTACAAAATAAATCTAGAACTACGAAGTTGACCAAACATTTTAAACTCTATATCAAGCAAGATGGTCAAACTTTGAACAAATTCTATGCATGTTTTTCAAACATTATCAACTACTCGTATAATTTGGGTGGACCTATTAGGAAAGAGAAGTAGATTGAGAAAATCCTTGCTAGCTTACCTTATCATTTTCAAGCCAAAGTGACCTTGCTTAAATACATGTAAAAGCCTTGTGAACATGCTGTAAAATGAATCACTTGGCAATTATTCGAACTGCATCACTTGTATCCAATATGTTAGCCAGCCACTTTCGAAGATGGAAAGATCTTCGCTTTATAGACATTAAGAATAGTTGTCTTAGCGAAAATGTTTTTGACACAATTGCTAGAAATGATGACTCTAATACCAATGAAGAGAAAATGGATATACTTTCCCAGAGATTTACTAAATTTCTTAGATAAAATTAACCCTTTTTTAGGGGTTTTAGAAAAAAAATAATGCAAGCTCTAAAATGATTATTTCAATGAATTTACAGTTGTACATCTCTGAAACAAAACGAAATATTATAGAGACCACTCATATAGTCATTTGAGCTACAAAATAAATCTAGAACTACGAAGTTGACCAAAAATTTTGAACTCTATATCAAGAAAGATGATGAAACTTTGAACAAATTCTATGCATGTTTTTAAAACATTATCCACAATTCGTATAATTTGGGTGGACCTATTAGGAAAGAGAAGTAGATTGACAAAATCCTTGCTAGCTTACCTTATCATTTTCAAGCCAAAGTGACCTTGCTTAAATACATGTAAAAGCCTTGTGAACTTACTGTAAAATGAATCACTTGGGAAAGTATTCGAACTGCATCACTTGTATCCAATATGTCAACCATCCACTTTCGAGGATGGAAAGAACTTGGCTTTATAGACATCAAATATAGTGGTCTTAGCGAAGGTGTTTTTGACACAATTTTTAGAAATGATGACTCTAATACCAATGAAGAGAAAATGGATCTACTTTCCTAGAGATTTAAAAAATTTCTTAGATAGAATTATCCCTTTTTTATGGGTTTTAGAAAAACATAATCCGAGCTCTAAAATGTTTATTTCAATGAATTTTTAGTTGTACTTCTTCCAAAAAACATGAAATATTTTGGAGACCAGTCATATAGGAATTTGAGCTACAAAATAAATCTAGAACTACGAAGTTGACCAAACATTTTAAACTCTTTATCAAGCAAGATGATGAAACTTTGAACAAATTCTATGCATGTTTTTCAAACATTATCAACTACTCGTATAAATTGGGTGGACCTATTAGGAAAGAGAAGTAGATTGAGAAACTCCTTGCTTGCTTACCTTATCATTTTCAAGCCAAAGTGACCTTGCTTAAATACATGTGAAAGCCTTGTGAACATGCTGTAAAATTAATCACTTGGCAATTATTCGAACTGCATCACTTGTATCCAATATGTTAGCTAGCCACTTTCGAGGATGGAAAGAGCTTGGCTTTATTGACATCAAAAATAGTTGTCTTAGGGAAGATGTTTTTGACACAATTGTTAGAAATGATGACTCTAATACCAATGAAGAGAAAATGGATATACTTTCCCAAAGATTTACTAAATTTCATAGATAGAATTAACCCTTTTTTAGGGGTTTTAGAAAAAAATAATCTAAGCTCTAAAATGATTATTTCAATGAATTTACAGTTGTACTTCTCCGAAACAAAACGAAATATTATAGAGACCACTCATATAGTCATTTGAGCTACAAAATCAATCTAGAACTACGAAGTTGACCAAAAATTTTGAACTCTATATCAAGAAAGATGATGAAACTTTGAACAAATTCTATGCATGTTTTTCAAACATTATCCACAACTCGTATAATTTGGGTGGACCTATTAGGAAAGAGAAGTATATTGAGAAAATCCTTAGTAGCTTACCTTATCATTTTCAAGCCAAAGTTACCTTTCTTAAATACTTGTAAAAGCCTTGTGAACTTACTGTTAAATGAATCACTTCGGAAAGTATTCGAACTGCATCACTTGTATCCAATATGTCAACCATCCACTTTCTAGGATGGAAAGAGCTTGGCTTTATAGACATCAAGGATAGTGGTCTTAGCGAAGGTGTTTTTGACACAATTGTTAGAAATGATGACTCTAATACCAATGAAGAGAAAATGGATCTACTTTCCCAGAGCTTTACTAAATTTCTTAGATAGAATTATCCCTTTTTTAGGGGTTTTAGAAAAACATAATCCGAGCTCTAAAATGATTATTTCAATGAATTTACAGTTGTACTTCTCCCAAACAAAACGAAATATTATAGAGACCAGTCATATAGGCATTTGAGCTAAAACATAAATCTAGAACTACGAAGTTGACCAAACATTTTAAACTCTATATCAAGCAAGATGGTCAAACTTTGAACAAATTCTATGCATGTTTTTCAAACATTATCAACTACTGGTATAATTTGGGTGGACCTATTAGGAAAGAGAAGTAGATTGAGAAAATCCTTCCTAGCTTACCTTATCATTTTCAAGCCAAAGTGACCTTGCTTAAATACATGTAAAAGCCTTGTGAACATGCTGTAAAATGAATCACTTGGCAATTATTCGAACTGCATCACTTGTATCCAATATGTTAGCCAGCCACTTTCGAGGATGGAAAGATCTTCGCTTTATAGACATTAAGAATAGTTGTCTTAGCGAAGATGTTTTTGACACAATTGTTAGAAATGATGACTCTAATACCAATGAAGAGAAAATGGATATACTTTCCATGAGATTTACTATATTGCTTAGATAAAATTAACCCTTTTTTAGGGGTTTTAGAAAAAAATAATCCAAGCTCTAAAGTGATTATTTCAATGAATTTACAGTTATACTTCTCCGAAACAAAACGAAATATTATAGAGACCACTCATATAGTCATTTGAGCTACAAAATAAATCTAGAACTACGACGTTGACCAAAAATTTTGAACTCTATATCAAGCAAGATGATGAAACTTTGAACAAATTCTATGAATGTTTTTCAAACATTATCAACAACTTGTATAATTTGGATGGACCTATTAGGAAAGAGAAGTATATTGAGAAAATCCTTGCTAGCTTACCTTATCATTTTCAAGCTAAAGTCCTTGCTTAAATACATGTAAAAACCTTGTGAACATGCTGTAAAATGAATCACTTGGCAATTATTCGAACTGCATCACTTGTATCCAATATGTTAGACAGCCACTTTCGAGGATGGAAAGAGCTTGGCTTTATAGGCATCAAAAATAGTTGTCTTAGCGAAAATGTTTTTGACACAATTGTTAGAAATGATGACTCTAATACCAATGAAGAGAAAATGGATATACTTTCCCAGAGATTTACTAAATTTCTTAGATAAAATTAACCCTTTTTTAGGGGTTTTAGAAAAAAATAATCCAAGCTCTAAAATGATTATTTCAATGAATTTAGAGTTGTACATCTCCGAAACAAAACGAAATATTATAGAGACCACTCATATAGTCATTTGAGCTACAAAATAAATCTAGAACTACGAAGTTGACCAAAAATTTTGAACTCTATATCAAGCAAGAGGATGAAACTTTGAACAAATTCTATGAATGTTTTTCAAACATTATCAACAACTCGTATAATTTGGATGGACCTATTAGGAAAGAGAAGTATATTGAGAAAATCCTTGCTAGCTTACCTTATCATTTTCAAGCCAAAGTGACCATGCTTAAATACATGTAAAAACCTTGTGAACATGCTGTAAAATGAATCACTTGGCAATTATTCGAACTGTATCACTTGTATCCAATATGTTAGCCAGCCACTTTCGAGGATGGAAAGAGCTTGGCTTTATAGACATCAAGAATAGTTGTCTAAGCGAAGATGTTTTTGACACAATTTTTAGAAATGATGACTCTAATACCAATAAAGAGAAAATGGATATACTTTCCCATAGATTTACTAAATTTCTTAGATAAAATTAACCCTTTTTTAGGGGTTTTAGAAAAAAATAATCCAAGCTCTAAAATGATTATTTCAATGAATTTACAGTTGTACTTCTCCGTAACAAAACGAAATATTATAGAGACCACTCATATAGTCATTTGAGCTACAAAATCAATCTAGACCTACGAAGTTGACCAAAAATTTTGAACTCTATATCAAGAAAGATGATGAAACTTTGAACAAATTCTATGCATGTTTTTCAAACATTATCCACAACTCGTATAATTTGGGTGGACCTATTAGGAAAGAGAAGTAGATTGACAAAATCCTTGCTAGCTTACCTTATCATTTTCAAGCCAAAGTGACCTTGCTTAAATACATGTAAAAGCCTTGTGAACTTACTGTAAAATGAATCACTTGGGAAAGTATTCGAACTGCATCACTTGTATCCAATATGTCAACCATCCACTTTCGAGGACGGAAAGAACTTGGCTTTATAGACATCAAAGATAGTGGTCTTAGCAAAGGTGTTTTTGACACAATTGTTAGAAATGATGACTCTAATACCAATGAAGAGAAAATGGATCTCCTTTCCCAGAGATTTACTAAATTTCTTAGATAGAATTATCCCTTTTTTAGGGGTTTTAGAAAAACATAATCCGAGCTCTAAAATGATTATTTCAATGAATTTTTAGTTACACTTCTTCCAAAAAACATGAAATATTTTGGAGACCAGTCATATAGAAATTTGAGCTACAAAATAAATCTAGAACTACGAAGTTGATCAAACATTTTAAACTCTTTATCAAGCAAGATGATGAAACTTTGAACAAATTCTATGCATGTTTTTCAAACATTATCAACTACTCGTATAATTTGGGTGGACCTATTAGGAAAGAGAAGTAGATTGAGAAACTCCTTGCTTGCTTACCTTATCATTATCAAGCCAAAGTGACCTTGCTTAAATACATGTAAAAGCCTTGTGAACATGCTGTAAAATTAATCACTTGGCAATTATTCGAACTACATCACTTGTATCCAATATGTTAGCCAGCCACTTTCGAGGATGGAAAGAGCTTGGCTTTATAGACATCAAAAATAGTTGTCTTAGGGAAGATTTTTTTGACACAATTGTTAGAAATGATGACTCTAATACCAATCAAGAGAAAATGGATATACTTTCCCAAAGATTTACTAAATTTCTTAGATAGAATTAACCCTTTTTTAGGGGTTTTAGAAAAAAATAATCTAAGCTCTAAAATGATTATTTCAATGAATTTACAGTTGTACTTCTCCGAAACAAAACGAAATATTATAGAGACCACTCATATAGTCATTTGAGCTACAAAATAAATCAAGAACTACGAAGTTGACCAAAAATTTTGAACTCTATATCAAGCAAGAGGATGAAACTTTGAACAAATTCTATGAATATTTTTCAAACATTATCAACAACTCGTATAATTTGGGTGGACCTATTAGGAAAGAGAAGTATATTGAGAAAATCCTTAGTAGCTTACCTTATCATTTTCAAGCCAAAATTACCTTGCTTAAATACTTGTAAAAGCCTTGTGAACTTACTGTTAAATGAATCACTTGGGAAAGTATTCGAACTGCATCACTTGTATCCAATATGTCAACCATCCACTTTCTAGGATGGAAAGAGCTTGGCTTTATAGACATCAAGGATAGTGGTCTTAGCGAAGGTGTTTTTGACACAATTGTTAGAAATGATGACTCTAATACCAATGAAGAGAAAATGGATCTACTTTCCCAGAGATTTACTAAATTTCTTAGATAGAATTATCCCTTTTTTAGGGGATTTAGAAAAACATAATCCGAACTCTAAAATGTTTATTTCAATGAATTTACAGTTGTACTTCTCCCAAACAAAACGAAATATTATAGAGACTAGTCATATAGGCATTTGAGCTACAAAATAAATCTAGAACTACGAAGTTGACCAAACATTTTAAACTCTATATCAAGCAAGATGGTCAAACTTTGAACAAATTCTATGCATGTTTTTCAAACATTATCAACTACTCCTATAATTTGGGTGGACCTATTAGGAAAGAGAAGTAGATTGAGAAAATACTTGCTAGCTTACCTTATCATTTTCAAGCCAAAGTGACCTTGCTTAAATACATGTAAAAGCCTTGTGAACATGCTGTAAAATGAATCACTTGGCAATTATTCGAACTGCATCACTTGTATCCAATATGTTAGCCAGCCACTTTCGAAGATGGAAAGATCTTCGCTTTATAGACATTAAGAATAGTTGTCTTAGCGAAGATGTTTTTGACACAATTGTTAGAAATGATGACTCTAATACCAATGAAGAGAAAATGGATATACTTTCCCTGAGATTTACTAAATTGCTTAGATTAAATTAACCCTTTTTTAGGGGTTTTAGAAAAAAATAATCCAAGCTCTAAAGTGATTATTTCAATGAATTTACAGTTGTACTTCTCCGAAACAAAACGAAATATTATAGAGACCACTCATATAGTTATTTGAGCTACAAAATAAATCTAGAACTACGAAGTTGATCAAACATTTTAAACTCTTTATCAAGCAAGATGATGAAACTTTGAACAAATTCTATGCATGTTTTTCAAACATTATCAACTACTCGTATAATTTGGGTGGACCTATTAGGAAAGAGAAGTAGATTGAGAAACTCCTTGCTTGCTTACCTTATCATTATCAAGCCAAAGTGACCTTGCTTAAATACATGTAAAAGCCTTGTGAACATGCTGTAAAATGAATCACTTGGCAATTATTCGAACTGCATCACTTGTATCCAATATGTTAGCCAGCCACTTTCGAGGATGGAAAGAGCTTGGCTTTATAGACATCAAGAATAGGTTTCTTAGCGAAAATGTTTTTGACACAATTTTTAGAAATGATGACTCTAATACCAATGAAGAGAAAATGGATATACTTTCCCAGAGATTTACTAAATTTCTTAGATAAAATTAACCCTTTTTTAGGGGTTTTAGAAAAAAAATAATGCAAGCTCTAAAATGATTATTTCAATGAATTTACAGTTGTACATCTCTGAAACAAAACGAAATATTATAGAGACCACTCATATAGTCATTTGAGCTACAAAATAAATCTAGAACTACGAAGTTGACCAAATATTTTAAACTCTTTATCAAGCAAGATGATGAAACTTTGAACAAATTCTATGCATGTTTTTCAAACATTATCAACTACTCGTATAAATTGGGTGGACCTATTAGGAAAGAGAAGTAGATTGAGAAACTCCTTGCTTGCTTACCTTATCATTTTCAAGCCAAAGTGACCTTGCTTAAATACATGTAAAAGCCTTGTGAACTTACTGTAAAATGAATCACTTGGGAAAGTATTCGAACTGGATCACTTGTATCCAATATGTCAACCATTCACTTTCGAGGACGGAAAGAACTTGGCTTTATAGACATCAAATATAGTGGTCTTAGCGAAGGTGTTTTTGACACAATTGTTAGAAATGATGACTCTAATACCAATGAAGAGAAAATGGATCTACTTTCCCAGAGATTTACTAAATTTCTTAGATAGAATTATCCCTTTTTTAGGGGATTTAGAAAAACATAATCTGAGCTCTAAAATGATTATTTCAATGAATTTTTAGTTGTACTTCTTCCAAAAAACATGAAATATTTTGGAGACCAGTCATATAGGAATTTGAGCTACAAAATAAATCTAGAACTACGAAGTTGACCAAATATTTTAAACTCTTTATCAAGAAAGATGATGAAACTTTGAACAAATTCTATGCATGTTTTTCAAACATTATCAACTACTCGTATAATTTGGGTGGACCTATTAGGAAAGAGAAGTAGATTGAGAAACTCCTTGCTTGCTTACCTTATCATTTTCAAGCCAAAGTGACCTTGCTTAAATACATGTAAAAGCCTTGTGAACATGCTGTAAAATTAATCACTTGGCAATTATTCGAACTGCATCACTTGTATCCAATATGTTAGCCGGCCACTTTCGAGGATGGAAAGAGCTTGGCTTTATAGACATCAAAAATAGTTGTCTTAGGGAAAATGTTTTTGACACAATTGTTAGAAATGATGACTCTAATACCAATGAAGAGAAAATGGATATACTTTCCGAAAGATTTACTAAATTTCTTAGATAGAATTAACCCTTTTTTAGGGGTTTTAGAAAAAAATAATCCAAGCTCTAAAATGATTATTTCAATGAATTTACAGTTGTACTTCTCCGAAATAAAACAAAATATTATACAGACCACTCATATAGTCATTTGAGCTACAAAATCAATCTAGAACTACGAAGTTGACCAAAAACTTTGAACTCTATATCAAGAAAGATGATGAAACTTTGAACAAATTCTATGCATGTTTTTCAAACATTATCCACAACTCGTATAATTTGGGTGGATCTATTAGGAAAGAGAAGTAGATTGACAAAATCCTTGCTAGCTTACCTTATAATTTTCAAGCCAAAGTGACCTTGCTTAAATACATGTAAAAGCCTTGTGAACTTACTGTAAAATGAATCACTTGGGAAAGTATTCGAACTGCATCACTTGTATCCAATATGTCAACCATCCACTTTCGAAGACGGAAAGAACTTGGCTTTATAGACATCAAAGATAGGGGTCTTAGCGAAGGGGTTTTTAACACAATTGTTAGAAATGATGACTCTAATACCAATGAAGAGAAAATGGATCTACTTTCCTAGAGATTTACTAAATTTCTTAGATAGAATTATCCCTTTTTTATGGGTTTTAGAAAAACATAATCCGAGCTCTAAAATGATTATTGCAATGAATTTTTAGTTGTACTTCTTCCAAAAAACATGAAATATTTTGGAGACCAGTCATATAGGAATTTGAGCTACAAAATAAATCTAGAACTACGAAGTTGACCAAACATTTTAAACTCTTTATCAAGCAAGATGATGAAACTTTGAACAAATTCTATGCATGTTTTTCAAACATTATCAACTACTCGTATAATTTGGGTGGACCTATTAGGAAAGAGAAGTAGATTGAGAAACTCCTTGCTTGCTTACCTTATCATTTTCAAGCCAAAGTGACCTTGCTTAAATACATGTAAAAGCCTTGTGAACATGCTGTAAAATTAATCACTTGGCAATTATTCGAACTGCATCACTTGTATCCAATATGTTAGCCGGCCACTTTCGAGGATGGAAAGAGCTTGGCTTTATAGACATCAAAAATAGTTGTCTTAGGGAAAATGTTTTTGACACAATTGTTAGAAATGATGACTCTAATACCAATGAAGAGAAAATGGATATACTTTCCGAAAGATTTACTAAATTTCTTAGATAGAATTAACCCTTTTTTAGGGGTTTTAGAAAAAAATAATCCAAGCTCTAAAATGATTATTTCAATGAATTTACAGTTGTACTTCTCCGAAATAAAACGAAATATTATACAGACCACTCATATAGTCATTTGAGCTACAAAATCAATCTAGAACTACGAAGTTGACCAAAAACTTTGAACTCTATATCAAGAAAGATGATGAAACTTTGAACAAATTCTATGCATGTTTTTCAAACATTATCCACAACTCGTATAATTTGGGTGGATCTATTAGGAAAGAGAAGTAGATTGACAAAATCCTTGCTAGCTTACCTTATAATTTTCAAGCCAAAGTGACCTTGCTTAAATACATGTAAAAGCCTTGTGAACTTACTGTAAAATGAATCACTTGGGAAAGTATTCGAACTGCATCACTTGTATCCAATATGTCAACCATCCACTTTCGAGGACGGAAAGAACTTGGCTTTATAGACATCAAAGATAGTGGTCTTAGCGAAGGTGTTTTTGACACAATTGTTAGAAATGATGACTCTAATACCAATGAAGAGAAAATGGATCTACTTTCCCAGAGCTTTACTAAATTTCTTAGATAGAATTATCCCTTTTTTAGGGGTTTTAGAAAAACATAATCCGAGCTCTAAAATGTTTATTTCAATGAATTTACAGTTGTACTTCTCCCAAACAAAACGAAATATTATAGAGACCAGTCATATAGGCATTTGAGCTAAAAAATAAATCTAGAACTACGAAGTTGACCAAACATTTTAAACTCTATATCAAGCAAGATGGTCAAACTTTGAACAAATTCTATGCATGTTTTTCAAACATTATCAACTACTCGTATAATTTGGGTGGACCTATTAGGAAAGAGAAGTAGATTGAGAAAATCCTTGCTAGTTTACCTTATCATTTTCAAGCCAAAGTGACCTTGCTTAAATACATGTAAAAGCCTTGTGAACATGCTGTAAAATGAATCACTTGGCAATTATTCGAACTGCATCACTTGTATCCAATATGTTAGCCAGCCACTTTCGAGGATGGAAAGATCTTCGCTTTATAGACATTAAGAATAGTTGTCTTAGCGAAGATGTTTTTGACAAAATTGTTAGAAATGATGACTCTAATACCAATGAAGAGAAAATGGATATACTTTCCCTGAGATTTACTAAATTGCTTAGATAAAATTAACCCTTTTTTAGGGGTTTTAGAAAAAAATAATCCAAGCTCTAAAGTGATTATTTCAATGAATTTACAGTTGTACTTCTCCGAAACAAAACAAATATTATAGAGACCACTCATATAGTCATTTGAGCTAGAAAATAAATCTAGAACTACGACGTTGACCAAAAATTTTGAACTCTATATCAAGCAAGAGGATGAAACTTTGAACAAATTCTATGAATGTTTTTCAAACATTATCAACAATTTGTATAATTTGGATGGACCTATTAGGAAAGAGAAGTATATTGAGAAAATCCTTGCTAGCTTACCTTATCATTTTCAAGCCAAAGTGACCTTGCTTAAATACATGTAAAAACCTTGTGAACATGCTGTAAAATGAAACACTTGGCAATTATTCGAACTGCATCACTTGTATCCAATATGTTAGCCAGCCACTTTCGAGGATGGAAAGAGCTTGGCTTTATAGACATCAAGAATAGGTTTCTTAGCGAAAATGTTTTTGACACAATTGTTAGAAATGATGACTCTAATACCAATGAAGAGAAAATGGATATACTTTCCCAGAGATTTACTAAATTTCTTAGATAAAATTAACCCTTTTTTAGGGGTTTTAGAAAAAAAATAATGCAAGCTCTAAAATGATTATTTCAATGAATTTACAGTTGTACATCTCTGAAACAAAACGAAATATTATAGAGACCACTCATATAGTCATTTGACCTACAAAATAAATCTAGAACTACGAAGTTGACCAAAAATTTTGAACTCTATATCAAGAAAGATGATGAAACTTTGAACAAATTCTATGCATGTTTTTAAAACATTATCCACAATTCGTATAATTTGGGTGGACCTATTAGGAAAGAGAAGTAGATTGACAAAATCCTTGTTAGCTTACCTTATCATTTTCAAGCCAAAGTGACCTTGCTTAAATACATGTAAAAGCCTTGTGAACTTACTGTAAAATGAATCACTTGGGAAAGTATTCGAACTGCATCACTTGTATCCAATATGTCAACCATCCACTTTCGAGGATGGAAAGAACTTGGCTTTATAGACATCAAATATAGTGGTCTTAGCGAAGGTGCTTTTGACACAATTGTTAGAAATGATGACTCTAATACCAATCAAGAGAAAATGGATCTACTTTCCCAGAGATTTACTAAATTTCTTAGATAGAATTATCCCTTTTTTAGGGGATTTAGAAAAACATAATCCGAGCTCTAAAATGATTATTTCAATGAATTTTTAGTTGTACTTCTTCCAAAAAACATGAAATATTTTGGAGACCAGTCATATAGGAATTTGAGCTACAAAATAAATCTAGAACTACGAAGTTGACCAAATATTTTAAACTCTTTATCAAGCAAGATGATGAAACTTTGAACAAATTCTATGCATGTTTTTCAAACATTATCAACTACTCGTATAATTTGGGTGGACCTATTAGGAAAGAGAAGTAGATTGAGAAACTCCTTGCTTGCTTACCTTATCATTATCAAGCCAAAGTGACCTTGCTTAAATACATGTAAAAGCCTTGTGAACATGCTGTAAAATTAATCACTTGGCAATTATTCGAACTGCATCACTTGTATCCAATATGTTAGCCAGCCACTTTCGAGGATGGAAAGAGCTTGGCTTTATAGACATCAAAAATAGTTGTCTTAGGGAAGATGTTTTTGACACAATTGTTAGAAATGATGACTCTAATACCAATCAAGAGAAAATGGATATACTTTCCCTGAGATTTACTAAATTGTTTAGATAAAATTAACCCTTTTTTAGGGGTTTTAGAAAAAAATAATCCAAGCTCTAAAGTGATTATTTCAATGAATTTACAGTTGTACTTCTCCGAAACAAAACGAAATATTATAGAGACCACTCATATAGTCATTTGAGCTACAAAATAAATCTAGAACTACGACGTTGACCAAAAATTTTGAACCCTATATCAAGCAAGAGGATGAAACTTTGAACAAATTCTATGAATGTTTTTCAAACATTATCAACAACCTGTATAATTTGGATGGACCTATTAGGAAAGAGAAGTATATTGAGAAAATCCTTGCTAGCTTCCCTTATCATTTTCAAGCCAAAGTGACCTTGCTTAAATACATGTAAAAACCTTGTGAACATGCTGTAAAATGAATCACTTGGCAATTATTCGAACTGCATCACTTGTATCCAATATGTTAGCCAGCCACTTTCGAGGATGGAAAGAGCTTGGCTTTATAGACATCAAAAATAGTTGTCTTAGTGAAAATGTTTTTGACACAATTGTTAGAAATGATGACTCTAATACCAATGAAGAGAAAATGGATATACTTTCCCAGAGATTTACTAAATTTCTTAGATATAATTAACCCTTTTTTAGGGTTTTTAGAAAAAAATAATCCAAGCTCTAAAATGATTATTTCAATGAATTTAGAGTTGTACATCTCCGAAACAAAACGAAATATTATAGAGACCACTCATATAGTCATTTGAGCTACAAAATAAATCTAGAACTACGAAGTTGACCAAAAATTTTGAACTCTATATCAAGCAAGAGGATGAAACTTTGAACAAATTCTATGAATGTTTTTCAAACATTATCAACAACTCGTATAATTTGGATGGACCTATTAGGAAAGAGAAGTATATTGAGAAAATCCTTGCTAGCTTACCTTATCATTTTCAAGCCAAAGTGACCTTGCTTAAATACATGTAAAAACCTTGTGAACATGCTGTAAAATGAATCACTTGGCAATTATTCGAACTGCATCACTTGTATCCAATATGTTAGCCAGCCACTTTCGAGGATGGAAAGAGCTTGGCTTTATAGACATCAAGAATAGTTGTCTAAGCGAAGATGTTTTTGACACAATTGTTAGAAATTATGACTCTAATACCAATGAAGAGAAAATGGATATACTTTCCCATAGATTTACTAAATTTCTTAGATAAAATTAACCCTTTTTTAGGGGTTTTAGAAAAAAATAATCCAAGCTCTAAAATGATTATTTCAATGAATTTACAGTTGTACTTCTCCGTAACAAAACGAAATATTATAGAGACCACTCATATAGTCATTTGAGCTACAAAATCAATCTAGAACTACGAAGTTGACCAAAAATTTTGAACTCTATATCAAGAAAGATGATGAAACTTTGAACAAATTCTATGCATGTTTTTCAAACATTATCCACAACTCGTATAATTTGGGTGGACCTATTAGGAAAGAGAAGTAGATTGACAAAATCCTTGCTAGCTTACCTTATCATTTTCAAGCCAAAGTGACCTTGCTTAAATACATGTAAAAGCCTTGTGAACTTACTGTAAAATGAATCACTTGGGAAAGTATTCGAACTGCATCACTTGTATCCAATATGTCAACCATCCACTTTCGAGGACGGAAAGAACTTGGCTTTATAGACATCAAAGATAGTGGTCTTAGCGAAGGTGTTTTTGACACAATTGTTAGAAATGATGACTCTAATACCAATGAAGAGAAAATGGATCTCCTTTCCGAGAGATTTACTAAATTTCTTAGATAGAATTATCCCTTTTTTAGGGGTTTTAGAAAAACATAATCCGAGCTCTAAAATGATTATTTCAATGAATTTTTAGTTGTACTTCTTCCAAAAAACATGAAATATTTTGGAGACCAGTCATATAGAAATTTGAGCTACAAAATAAATCTAGAACTACGAAGTTGATCAAACATTTTAAACTCTTTATCAAGCAAGATGATGAAACTTTGAACAAATTCTATGCATGTTTTTCAAACATTATCAACTACTCGTATAATTTGGGTGGACCTATTAGGAAAGAGAAGTAGATTGAGAAACTCCTTGCTTGCTTACCTTATCATTATCAAGCCAAAGTGACCTTGCTTAAATACATGTAAAAGCCTTGTGAACATGCTGTAAAATTAATCACTTGGCAATTATTCGAACTGCATCACTTGTATCCAATATGTTAGCCAGCCACTTTCGAGGATGGAAAGAGCTTGCCTTTATAGACATCAAAAATAGTTGTCTTAGGGAAGATGTTTTTGACACAATTGTTAGAAATGATGACTCTAATACCAATCAAGAGAAAATGGATATACTTTCCCAAAGATTTACTAAATTTCTTAGATAGAATTAACCCTTTTTTAGGGGTTTTAGAAAAAAATAATCCAAGCTCTAAAATGATTATTTCAATGAATTTACAGTTGTACTTCTCCGAAACAAAACGAAATATTATAGAGACCACTCATATAGTCATTTGAGCTACAAAATAAATCTAGAACTACGAAGTTGACCAAAAATTTTGAACTCTATATTTCGCAAGAGGATGAAACTTTGAACAAATTCTATGAATGTTTTTCAAACATTATCAACAACTCGTATAATTTGGGTGGACCTATTAGGAAAGAGAAGTATATTGAGAAAATCCTTAGTAGCTTACCTTATATTTTTAAGCCAAAGTAACCTTGCTTAAATACTTGTAAAAGCCTTGTGAACTTACTGTTAAATGAATCACTTGGGAAAGTATTCGAACCGCATCACTTGTATCCAATATGTCAACCATCCACTTTCTAGGATGGAAAGAGCTTGGCTTTATAGACATCAAGGATAGTGGTCTTAGCGAAGGTGTTTTTGACACAATTCTTAGAAATGATGACTCTAATACCAATGAAAAGAAAATGGATCTACTTTCCCAGAGATTTACTAAATTTCTTAGATAGAATTATCCCTTTTTTAGGGGTTTTAGAAAAACATAATCCGAGCTCTAAAATGATTATTTCAATGAATTTATAGTTGTACTTCGCCCAAACAAAACGAAATATTATAGAGACCAGTCATATAGGCATTTGAGCTACAAAATAAATCTAGAACTACGAAGTTGACCAAACATTTTAAACTCTTTATCAAGCAAGATGATGAAACTTTGAACAAATTCTATGCATGTTTTTCAAACATTATCAACTACTCGTATAATTTGGGTGGACCTATTAGGAAAGAGAAGTAGATTGAGAAACTCCTTGCTAGCTTACCTTATCATTTTCAAGCGAAAGTGACCTTGCTTAAATACATGTAAAAGCCTTGTGAACTTACTATAAAATGAATCACTTGGGAAAGTATTTGAACTGCATCACTTGTATCCAATATGCTAGCCAGCCACTTTCGAGGATGTAAAGAGCTTGGCTTTATAGACATCAAAAATAGTTGTCTTAGGGAAGATGTTTTTGACAAAATTGTTAGAAATGATAACTCTAATACCAATGAAGAGAAAATGGATATACTTTCCCAAATATTTACTAAATTTCTTAGATAGAATTAACCCTTTTTTAGGGGTTTTAGAAAAAAATAATCTAAGCTCTAAAATGATTATTTCAATGAATTTATAGTTGTACTTCTCCGAAACAAAACGAAATATTATAGAGACCACTCATATAGTCATTTGAGCTACAAAATAAATCAAGAACTACGAAGTTGACCAAAATTTTGAACTCTATATCAAGCAAGAGGATGAAACTTTGAACAAATTCTATGAATGTTTTTCAAACATTATCAACAACTCGTATAATTTGGGTGGACCTATTAGGAAAGAGAAGTATATTGAGAAAATCCTTAGTAGCTTACCTTATCATTTTCAAGCCAAAGTTACCTTTCTTAAATACTTGTAAAAGCCTTGTGAACTTACTGTTAAATGAATCACTTCGGAAAGTATTCGAACTGCATCACTTGTATCCAATATGTCAACCATCCACTTTCGAGGACGGAAAGAACTTGGCTTTATAGACATCAAAGATAGTGGTCTTAGCGAAGGTGTTTTTGACACAATTGTTAGAAATGATGACTCTAATACCAATGAAGAGAAAATGGATCTACTTTCCCAGAGATTTATTCAATTTGTTAGATAGAATTATCCCTTTTTTAGGGGTTTTAGAAAAAAATAATCCAAGCTCTAAAATGATTATTTCAATGAATTTACAGTTGTACTTCTCCGAAACAAAACGAAATATTATAGAGACCACTCATATAGTCATTTGAGCTACAAAATAAATCTAGAACTACGAAGTTGACCAAAAATTTTGAACTCTATATCAAGCAAAAGGATGAAACTTTGAACAAATTCTATGAATGTTTTTCAAACATTATCAACAACTCGTATAATTTGGATGGACCTATTAGGAAAGAGAATTATATTGAGAAAATCCTTGCTAGCTTACCTTATCATTTTCAAGCCAAAGTGACCTTGCTTAAATACATGTAAAAACCTTGTGAACATGCTGTTAAATGAATCACTTGGCAATTATTCGAACTGCATCACTTGTATCCAATATGTTAGCCAGCCACTTTCGAGGATGGAAAGAGCTTGGCTTTATAGACATCAAGAATAGTTGTCTTAGCGAAGATGTTTTTGACACAATTGTTAGAAATGATGACTCTAATACCAATGAAGAGAAAATGGATATACTTTCCCAGAGATTTACTAAATTTCTTAGATAAAATTAACCCTTTTTTAGGGGTTTTAGAAAAAAATAATCCAAGCTCTAAAATGATTATTTCAATGAATTTACAGTTGTACTCCTCCGTAACAAAACGAAATATTATAGAGACCACTCATATAGTCATTTGAGCTACAAAATCAATCTAGAACTACGAAGTTGACCAAAAATTTTGAACGCTATATCAAGAAAGATGATGAAACTTTGAACAAATTCTATGCATGTTTTTCAAACATTATCCACAACTCGTATAATTTGGGTGGACCTATTAGGAAAGAGAAGTAGATTGACAAAATCCTTGCTAGCTTACCTTATCATTTTCAAGCCAAAGTGACCTTGCTTAAATACATGTAAAAGCCTTGTGAACTTACTGTAAAATGAATCACTTGGGAAAGTATTCGAACTGCATCACTTGTATCCAATATGTCAACCATCCACTTTCGAGGACGGAAAGAACTTGGCTTTATAGACATCAAAGATAGTGGTCTTAGCGAAGGTGTTTTTGACACAATTGTTAGAAATGATGACTCTAATACCAATGAAGAGAAAATGGATCTCCTTTCCGAGAGATTTACTAAATTTCCTAGATAGAATTATCCCTTTTTCAGGGGTTTTAGAAAAACATAATCCGAGCTCTAAAATGATTATTCCAATGAATTTTTAGTTACACTTCTTCCAAAAAACATGAAATATTTTGGAGACCAGTCATATAGAAATTTGAGCTACAAAATAAATCTAGAACTACGAAGTTGACCAAAAATTTTGAACTCTATATTTCGCAAGAGGATGAAACTTTGAACAAATTCTATGAATGTTTTTCAAACATTATCAACAACTCGTATAATTTGGGTGGACCTATTAGGAAAGAGAAGTAGATTGACAAAATCCTTGCTAGCTTACCTTATCATTTTCAAGCCAAAGTGACCTTGCTTAAATACATGTAAAAGCCTTGTGAACTTACTGTAAAATGAATCACTTGGGAAAGTATTCGAACTGCATCACTTGTATCCAATATGTCAACCATCCACTTTCGAGGACGGAAAGAACTTGGCTTTATAGACATCAAAGATAGTGGTCTTAGCGAAGGTGTTTTTGACACAATTGTTAGAAATGATGACTCTAATACCAATGAAGAGAAAATGGATCTCCTTTCCGAGAGATTTACTAAATTTCTTAGATAGAATTATCCCTTTTTTAGGGGTTTTAGAAAAACATAATCCGAGCTCTAAAATGATTATTTCAATGAATTTTTAGTTGTACTTCTTCCAAAAAACATGAAATATTTTGGAGACCAGTCATATAGAAATTTGAACTACAAAATAAATCTAGAACTACGAAGTTGATCAAACATTTTAAACTCTTTATCAAGCAAGATGATGAAACTTTGAACAAATTCTATGCATGTTTTTCAAACATTATCAACTACTCGTATAATTTGGGTGGACCTATTAGGAAAGAGAAGTAGATTGAGAAACTCCTTGCTTGCTTACCTTATCATTATCAAGCCAAAGTCACCTTGCTTAAATACATGTAAAAGCCTTGTGAACATGCTGTAAAATTAATCACTTGGCAATTATTCGAACTGCATCACTTGTATCCAATATGTTAGCCAGCCACTTTCGAGGATGGAAAGAGCTTGGCTTTATAGACATCAAAAATAGTTGTCTTAGGGAATATGTTTTTGACACAATTGTTAGAAATGATGACTCTAATACCAATCAAGAGAAAATGGATATACTTTCCCAAAGATTTACTAAATTTCTTAGATAGAATTAACCCTTTTTTAGGGGTTTTAGAAAAAAATAATCCAAGCTCTAAAATGATTATTTCAATGAATTTACAGTTGTACTTCTCCGAAACAAAACGAAATATTATAGAGACCACTCATATAGTCATTTGAGCTACAAAATAAATCTAGAACTACGAAGTTGACCAAAAATTTTGAACTCTATATTTCGCAAGAGGATGAAACTTTGAACAAATTCTATGAATGTTTTTCAAACATTATCAACAACTCGTATAATTTGGGTGGACCTATTAGGAAAGAGAAGTATATTGAGAAAATCCTTAGTAGCTTACCTTATATTTTTAAGCCAAAGTAACCTTGCTTAAATACTTGTAAAAGCCTTGTGAACTTACTGTTAAATGAATCACTTGGGAAAGTATTCGAACCGCATCACTTGTATCCAATATGTCAACCATCCACTTTCTAGGATGGAAAGAGCTTGGCTTTATAGACATCAAGGATAGTGGTCTTAGCGAAGGTGTTTTTGACACAATTCTTAGAAATGATGACTCTAATACCAATGAAAAGAAAATGGATCTACTTTCCCAGAGATTTACTAAATTTCTTAGATAGAATTATCCCTTTTTTAGGGGTTTTAGAAAAACATAATCCGAGCTCTAAAATGATTATTTCAATGAATTTATAGTTGTACTTCGCCCAAACAAAACGAAATATTATAGAGACCAGTCATATAGGCATTTGAGCTACAAAATAAATCTAGAACTACGAAGTTGACCAAACATTTTAAACTCTTTATCAAGCAAGATGATGAAACTTTGAACAAATTCTATGCATGTTTTTCAAACATTATCAACTACTCGTATAATTTGGGTGGACCTATTAGGAAAGAGAAGTAGATTGAGAAACTCCTTGCTAGCTTACCTTATCATTTTCAAGCGAAAGTGACCTTGCTTAAATACATGTAAAAGCCTTGTGAACTTACTATAAAATGAATCACTTGGGAAAGTATTTGAACTGCATCACTTGTATCCAATATGCTAGCCAGCCACTTTCGAGGATGTAAAGAGCTTGGCTTTATAGACATCAAAAATAGTTGTCTTAGGGAAGATGTTTTTGACAAAATTGTTAGAAATGATAACTCTAATACCAATGAAGAGAAAATGGATATACTTTCCCAAAGATTTACTAAATTTCTTAGATAGAATTAACCCTTTTTTAGGGGTTTTAGAAAAAAATAATCTAAGCTCTAAAATGATTATTTCATTGAATTTATAGTTGTACTTCTCCGAAACAAAACGAAATATTATAGAGACCACTCATATAGTCATTTGAGCTACAAAATAAATCAAGAACTACGAAGTTGACCAAAAATTTTGAACTCTATATCAAGCAAGAGGATGAAACTTTGAACAAATTCTATGAATGTTTTTCAAACATTATCAACAACTCGTATAATTTGGGTGGACCTATTAGGAAAGAGAAGTATATTGAGAAAATCCTTAGTAGCTTACCTTATCATTTTCAAGCCAAAGTTACCTTTCTTAAATACTTGTAAAAGCCTTGTGAACTTACTGTTAAATGAATCACTTCGCAAAGTATTCGAACTGCATCACTTGTATCCATTATGTCAACCATCCACTTTCGAGGACGGAAAGAACTTGGCTTTATAGACATCAAAGATAGTGGTCTTAGCGAAGGTGTTTTTGACACAATTGTTAGAAATGATGACTCTAATACCAATGAAGAGAAAATGGATCTACTTTCCCAGAGATTTATTCAATTTGTTAGATAGAATTATCCCTTTTTTAGGGGTTTTAGAAAAAAATAATCCAAGCTCTAAAATGATTATTTCAATGAATTTACAGTTGTACTTCTCCGAAACAAAACGAAATATTATAGAGACCACTCATATAGTCATTTGAGCTACAAAATAAATCTAGAACTACGAAGTTGACCAAAAATTTTGAACTCTATATCAAGCAAAAGGATGAAACTTTGAACAAATTCTATGAATGTTTTTCAAACATTATCAACAACTCGTATAATTTGGATGGACCTATTAGGAAAGAGAAGTATATTGAGAAAATCCTTGCTAGCTTACCTTATCATTTTCAAGCCAAAGTGACCTTGCTTAAATACATGTAAAAACCTTGTGAACATGCTGTAAAATGAATCACTTGGCAATTATTCGAACTGCATCACTTGTATCCAATATGTTAGCCAGCCACTTTCGAGGATGGAAAGAGCTTGGCTTTATAGACATCAAGAATAGTTGTCTTAGCGAAGATGTTTTTGACACAATTGTTAGAAATGATGACTCTAATACCAATGAAGAGAAAATGGATATACTTTCCCAGAGATTTACTAAATTTCTTAGATAAAATTAACCCTTTTTTAGGGGTTTTAGAAAAAAATAATCCAAGCTCTAAAATGATTATTTCAATGAATTTACAGTTGTACTCCTCCGTAACAAAACGAAATATTATAGAGACCACTCATATAGTCATTTGAGCTACAAAATCAATCTAGAACTACGAAGTTGAGCAAAAATTTTGAACTCTATATCAAGAAAGATGATGAAACTTTGAACAAATTCTATGCATGTTTTTCAAACATTATCCACAACTCGTATAATTTGGGTGGACCTATTAGGAAAGAGAAGTAGATTGACAAAATCCTTGCTAGCTTACTTTATCATTTTCAAGCCAAAGTGACCTTGCTTAAATACATGTAAAAGCCTTGTGAACTTACTGTAAAATGAATCACTTCGGAAAGTATTCGAACTGCATCACTTGTATCCAATATGTCAACCATCCACTTTCGAGGACGGAAAGAACTTGGCTTTATAGACATCAAAGATAGTGGTCTTAGCGAAGGTGTTTTTGACACAATTGTTAGAAATGATGACTCTAATACCAATGAAGAGAAAATGGATCTCCTTTCCGAGAGATTTACTAAATTTCCTAGATAGAATTATCCCTTTTTCAGGGGTTTTAGAAAAACATAATCCGAGCTCTAAAATGATTATTCCAATGAATTTTTAGTTACACTTCTTCCAAAAAACATGAAATATTTTGGAGACCAGTCATATAGAAATTTGAGCTACAAAATAAATATAGAACTACGAAGTTGACCAAAAATTTTGAACTCTATATCAAGAAAGATGATGAAACTTTGATCAAATTCTATGCATGTTTTTCAAACATTATCCACAACTCGTATAATTTGGGTGGACCTATTAGGAAAGAGAAGTAGATTGACAAAATCCTTGCTAGCTTACCTTATCATTTTCAAGCCAAATTGACCTTGCTTAAATACATGTAAAAGCCTTGTGAACTTACTGTAAAATGAATCACTTGGGAAAGTATTCGAACTGCATCACTTGTATCCAATATGTCAACCATCCATATTCGAGGACGGAAAGAACTTGGCTTTATAGACATCAAAGATAGTGGTCTTAGCGAAGGTGTTTTTGACACAATTGTTAGAAATGATGACTCTAATACCAATGAAGAGAAAATGGATCTACTTTCCCAAAGATTTATTCAATTTGTTAGATAGAATTATTCCTTTTTTAGGGGTTTTAGAAAAACATAATCCGAGCTCTAAAATGATTATTTCAATGAATTTTTAGTTGTACTTCTTCCAAAAAACATGAAATATTTTGGAGACCAGTCATATATGAATTTGACCTACAAAATAAATCTAGAACTACGAAGTTGACCAAACATTTTAAACTGTTTATCAAGCAAGATGATGAAACTTTGAACAAATTCTATGCATGTTTTTCAAACATTATCAACTACTGGTATAATTTGGGTGGACCTATTAGGAAAGAGAAGTAGATTGAGAAAATCCTTCCTAGCTTACCTTATCATTTTCAAGCCAAAGTGACCTTGCTTAAATACATGTAAAAGCCTTGTGAACATGCTGTAAAATGAATCACTTGGCAATTATTCGAACTGCATCACTTGTATCCAATATGTTAGCCAGCCACTTTCGAGGATGGAAAGATCTTCGCTTTATAGACATTAAGAATAGTTGTCTTAGCGAAGATGTTTTTGACACAATTGTTAGAAATGATGACTCTAATACCAATGAAGAGAAAATGGATATACTTTCCATGAGATTTACTAAATTGCTTAGATAAAATTAACCCTTTTTTAGGGGTTTTAGAAAAAAATAATCCAAGCTCTAAAGTGATTATTTCAATGAATTTACAGTTATACTTCTCCGAAACAAAACGAAATATTATAGAGACCACTCATATAGTCATTTGAGCTACAAAATAAATCTAGAACTACGACGTTGACCAAAAATTTTGAACTCTATATCAAGCAAGATGATGAAACTTTGAACAAATTCTATGAATGTTTTTCAAACATTATCACCAACTCGTATAATTTGGATGGACCTATTAGGAAAGAGAAGTATATTGAGAAAATCCTTGCTAGCTTACCTTATCATTTTCAAGCCAAAGTGACCTTGCTTAAATACATGTAAAAACCTTGTGAACATGCTGTAAAATGAATCACTTGGCAATTATTCGAACTGCATCACTTGTATCCAATATGTTAGCCAACCACTTTCGAGGATGGAAAGAGCTTGGCTTTATAGACATCAAAAATAGTTGTCTTAGCGATGATGTTTTTGACACAATTGTTAGAAATGATGACTCTAATACCAATGAAGAGAAAATGGATATACTTTCCCAGAGATTTACTAAATTTCTTAGATAAAATTAACCCTTTTTTAGGGGTTTTAGAAAAAAATAATCCAAGCTCTAAAATGATTATTTCAATGAATTTACAGTTGTACATCTCCGAAACAAAACGAAATATTATAGAGACCACTCATATAGTCATTTAAGCTACAAAATAAATCTAGAACTACGAAGTTGACCAAAAATTTTGAACTCTATATCAAGCAAAAGGATGAAACTTTGAACAAATTCTATGAATGTTTTTCAAACATTATCAACAACTCGTATAATTTGGATGGACCTATTAGGAAAGAGAAGTATATTGAGAAAATCCTTGCTAGCTTACCTTATCATTTTCAAGCCAAAGTGACCTTGCTTAAATACATGTAAAAACCTTGTGAACATGCTGTAAAATGAATCACTTGGCAATTATTCGAACTGCATCACTTGTATCCAATATGTTAGCCAGCCACTTTCGAGGATGGAAAGAGCTTGGCTTTATAGACATCAAGAATAGTTGTCTTAGCGAAGATGTTTTTGACACAATTGTTAGAAATGATGACTCTAATACCAATGAAGAGAAAATGGATATACTTTCCCAGAGATTTACTAAATTTCTTAGATAAAATTAACCCTTTTTTAGGGGTTTTAGAAAAAAATAATCCAAGCTCTAAAATGATTATTTCAATGAATTTACAGTTGTACTCCTCCGTAACAAAACGAAATATTATAGAGACCACTCATATAGTCATTTGAGCTACAAAATCAATCTAGAACTACGAAGTTGACCAAAAATTTTGAACTCTATATCAAGAAAGATGATGAAACTTTGAACAAATTCTATGCATGTTTTTCAAACATTATCCACAACTCGTATAATTTGGGTGGACCTATTAGGAAAGAGAAGTAGATTGACAAAATCCTTGCTAGCTTACCTTATCATTTTCAAGCCAAAGTAACCTTGCTTAAATACATGTAAAAGCCTTGTGAACTTACTGTAAAATGAATCACTTGGGAAAGTATTCGAACTGCATCACTCGTATCCAATATGTCAACCATTCACTTTCGAGGACGGAAAGAACTTGGCTTTATAGACATCAAAGATAGTTGTCTTAGGGAAGATGTTTTTGACACAATTGTTAGAAATAATGACTCTAATACCAATGAAGAGAAAATGGATATACTTTCCCAAAGATTTACTAAATATCTTAGATAGAGTTAACCCTTTTTTAGGGGTTTTAGAAAAAAATAATCGAAGCTCTAAAATGATTATTTCAATGAATTTACACTTGTACTTCTCCGAAACAAAACGAAATATTATAGAGACCACTCATATAGTCATTTGAGCTACAAAATAAATCTAGAACTACGAAGTTGACCAAAAATTTTGAACTCTATATCAAGAAAGATGATGAAAATTTGAACAAATTCTATGCATGTTTTTCAAACATTATCCACAACTCGTATAATTTGGGTGGACCTATTAGCAAAAGAGAAGTAGATTGATAAAAAATCCTTGCTAGCTTACCTTATCATTTTCAAGCCAAAGTGACCTTGCTTAAATACATGTAAAAGCCTTGTGAACTTACTGTAAAATGAATCACTTGGGAAAGTATTCGAACTGCATCACTTGTATCCAATATGTCAACCATCCACTTTCGAGGACGGAAAGAACTTGGCTTTATAGACATCAAAGATAGTGGTCTTAGCGAAGGTGTTTTTGACACAATTGTTAGAAATGATGACTCTAATACCAATGAAGAGAAAATGGATCTACTTTCCCAGAGATTTATTCAATTTGTTAGATAGAATTATCCCTTTTTTAGGGGTTTTAGAAAAAAATAATCCAAGCTCTAAAATGATTATTTCAATGAATTTACAGTTGTACTTCTCCGAAACAAAACGAAATATTATAGAGACCACTCATATAGTCATTTGAGCTACAAAATAAATCTAGAACTACGAAGTTGACCAAAAATTTTGAACTCTATATCAAGCAAAAGGATGAAACTTTGAACAAATTCTATGAATGTTTTTCAAACATTATCAACAACTCGTATAATTTGGATGGACCTATTAGGAAAGAGAAGTATATTGAGAAAATCCTTGCTAGCTTACCTTATCATTTTCAAGCCAAAGTGACCTTGCTTAAATACATGTAAAAACCTTGTGAACATGCTGTAAAATGAATCACTTGGCAATTATTCGAACTGCATCACTTGTATCCAATATGTTAGCCAGCCACTTTCGAGGATGGAAAGAGCTTGGCTTTATAGACATCAAGAATAGTTGTCTTAGCGAAGATGTTTTTGACACAATTGTTAGAAATGATGACTCTAATACCAATGAAGAGAAAATGGATATACTTTCCCAGAGATTTACTAAATTTCTTAGATAAAATTAACCCTTTTTTAGGGGTTTTAGAAAAAAATAATCCAAGCTCTAAAATGATTATTTCAATGAATTTACAGTTGTACTCCTCCGTAACAAAACGAAATATTATAGAGACCACTCATATAGTCATTTGAGCTACAAAATCAATCTAGAACTACGAAGTTGACCAAAAATTTTGAACTCTATATCAAGAAAGATGATGAAACTTTGAACAAATTCTATGCATGTTTTTCAAACATTATCCACAACTCGTATAATTTGGGTGGACCTATTAGGAAAGAGAAGTAGATTGACAAAATCCTTGCTAGCTTACCTTATCATTTTCAAGCCAAAGTGACCTTGCTTAAATACATGTAAAAGCCTTGTGAACTTACTGTAAAATGAATCACTTGGGAAAGTATTCGAACTGCATCACTTGTATCCAATATGTCAACCATCCACTTTCGAGGACGGAAAGAACTTGGCTTTATAGACATCAAAGATAGTGGTCTTAGCGAAGGTGTTTTTGACACAATTGTTAGAAATGATGACTCTAATACCAATGAAGAGAAAATGGATCTCCTTTCCGAGAGATTTACTAAATTTCCTAGATAGAATTATCCCTTTTTCAGGGGGTTTAGAAAAACATAATCCGAGCTCTAAAATGATTATTCCAATGAATTTTTAGTTACACTTCTTCCAAAAAACATGAAATATTTTGGAGACCAGTCATATAGAAATTTGAGCTACAAAATAAATCTAGAACTACGAAGTTGACCAAAAATTTTGAACTCTATATCAAGAAAGATGATGAAACTTTGATCAAATTCTATGCATGTTTTTCAAACATTATCCACAACTCGTATAATTTGGGTGGACCTATTAGGAAAGAGAAGTAGATTGACAAAATCCTTGCTAGCTTACCTTATCATTTTCAAGCCAAAGTGACCTTGCTTAAATACATGTAAAAGCCTTGTGAACTTACTGTAAAATGAATCACTTGGGAAAGTATTCGAACTGCATCACTTGTATCCAATATGTCAACCATCCATATTCGAGGACGGAAAGAACTTGGCTTTATAGACATCAAAGATAGTGGTCTTAGCGAAGGTGTTTTTGACACAATTGTTAGAAATGATGACTCTAATACCAATGAAGAGAAAATGGATCTACTTTCCCAAAGATTTATTCAATTTGTTAGATAGAATTATTCCTTTTTTAGGGGTTTTAGAAAAACATAATCCGAGCTCTAAAATGATTATTTCAATGAATTTTTAGTTGTACTTCTTCCAAAAAACATGAAATATTTTGGAGACCAGTCATATATGAATTTGACCTACAAAATAAATCTAGAACTACGAAGTTGACCAAACATTTTAAACTGTTTATCAAGCAAGATGATGAAACTTTGAACAAAGTCTATGCATGTTTTTCAAACATTATCAACTACTCGTATAATTTGGGTGGACCTATTAGGAAAGAGAAGTAGATTGAGAAACTCCTTGCTTGCTTACCTTATCATTTTCAAGCCAAAGTGACCTTGTTTAAATACATGTAAAAGCCTTGTGAACATGCTGTAAAGTTAATCAATTGGCAATTATTCGAACTGCATCACTTGTATCCAATATGTTAGCCAGCCACTTTCGAGGATGGAAAGAGCTTGGCTTTATAGACATCAAAAATAGTTGTCTTAGGGATGATGTTTTTGACACAATTGTTAGGAATGATGACTCTAATACCAATGAAGAGAAAATGGATATACTTTCCCAGAGCTTTACTAAATTTCTTAGATAAAATTAACCCTTTTTTAGGGGTTTAGAAAAAAATAATCCAACCTCTAAAATGATTATTTCAATGAATTTACAGTTGTACTTCTCCGAAACAAAACGAAATATTATAGAGACCACTCATATAGTCATTTGAGCTACAAAATAAATCTAGAACTATGAAGTTGACCAAAAATTTTGAACTCTATATCAAGAAAGATGATGAAACTTTGAACAAATACTATGCATGTTTTTCAAACATTAACCACAACTCGTATAATTTGGGTGGACCTATTAGGAAAGAGAAGTAGATTGACAAAATCCTTGCTAGCTTACCTTATCATTTTCAAGCCAAAGTGACCTTGCTTAAATACATGTAAAAGCCTTGTGAACTTACTGTAAAATGAATCACTTGGGAAAGTATTCGAACTGCATCACTTGTATCCAATATGTCAACCATCCACATTCGAGGACGGAAAGAACTTGGCTTTATAGACATCAAAGATAGTGGTCTTAGTGAAGGTGTTTTTGACACAATTGTTAGAAATGATGACTCTAATACCAATGAAGAGAAAATGGATCTACTTTCCCAGAGATTTACTAAATTTCTTAGATAGAATTATCCCTTTTTTAGGGGTTTTAGAAAAACATAATCCGAGCTCTAAAATGATTATTTCAATGAATTTTTAGTTGTACTTCTTCCAAAAAACATGAAATATATTGGAGACCAGTCATATAGGAATTTGAGCTACAAAATAAATCTAGAACTACGAAGTTGACCAAACATTTTAAACTCTTTATCAAGCAAGATGATGTAACTTTGAACAAATTCTATGCATGTTTTTCAAACATTATCAACTACTCGTATAATTTGGGTGGACCTATTACGAAATAGAAGTAGATTGAGAAACTCCTTGCTTGCTTACCTTATCATTTTCAAGCCAAAGTGACTTGCTTAAATACATGTAAAAGCCTTGTGAACTTACTGTTAAATGAATCACTTGGGAAAGTATTCGAACTGCATCACTTGTATCCAATATGTCAGTCATCCACTTTCTAGGATGGAAAGAGCTTGGCTTTATAGACATCAAGAATAGTGGTCTTAGCGAAGGTGTGTTTGACACAATTCTTAGAAATGATGACTCTAATACCAATGAAGAGAAAATGGATATACTTTCCCAAAGATTTACTAAATTTCTTAGATAGAGTTAACCCTTTTTTAGGGGTTTTAGAAAAAAATAATCGAATCTCTAAAATGATTATTTCAATGAATTTACAGTTGTACTTCTCCGAAACAAAACGAAATATTATAGAGACCACTCATATAGTCATTTGAGCTACAAAATAAATCTAGAACTACGAAGTTGACCAAAAATTTTGAACTCTATATCAAGCAAAAGGATGAAACTTGGAACAAATTCTATGAATGTGTTTCAAACATTATCAACAACTCGTATAATTTGGATGGACCTATTACGAAAGAGAAGTATATTGAGAAAATCCTTGCTAGCTTACCTTATCATTTTCAAGCCAAAGTGACCTTGCTTAAATACATGTAAAAACCTTGTGAACATGCTGTAAAATGAATCACTTGGCAATTATTCGAACTGCATCACTTGTATCCAATATGTTAGCCAGCCACTTTCGAGGATGGAAAGAGCTTGGCTTTATAGACATCAAGAATAGTTGTCTTAGCGAAGATGTTTTTGACACAATTGTTAGAAATGATGACTCTAATACCAATGAAGAGAAAATGGATATACTTTCCCAGAGATTTACTAAATTTCTTAGATAAAATTAACCCTTTTTTAGGGGTTTTAGAAAAAAATAATCCAAGCTCTAAAATGATTATTTCAATGATTTTACAGTTGTACTCCTCCGTAACAAAACGAAATATTATAGAGACCACTCATATAGTCATTTGAGCTACAAAATCAATCTAGAACTACGAAGTTGACCAAAAATTTTGAACTCTATATCAAGAAAGATGATGAAACTTTGAACAAATTCTATGCATGTTTTTCAAACATTATCCACAACTCGTATAATTTGGGTGGACCTATTAGGAAAGAGAAGTAGATTGACAAAATCCTTGCTAGCTTACCTTATCATTTTCAAGCCAAAGTGACCTTGCTTAAATACATGTAAAAGCCTTGTGAACTTACTGTAAAATGAATCACTTGGGAAAGTATTCGAACTGCATCACTTGTATCCAATATGTCAACCATCCACTTTCGAGGACGGAAAGAACTTGGCTTTATAGACATCAAAGATAGTGGTCTTAGCGAAGGTGTTTTTGACACAATTGTTAGAAATGATGACTCTAATACCAATGAAGAGAAAATGGATCTCCTTTCCGAGAGATTTACTAAATTTCCTAGATAGAATTATCCCTTTTTCAGGGGTTTTAGAAAAACATAATCCTAGCTCTAAAATGATTATTCCAATGAATTTTTAGTTACACTTCTTCCAAAAAACATGAAATATTTTGGAGACCAGTCATATAGAAATTTGAGCTACAAAATAAATCTAGAACTACGAAGTTGACCAAAAATTTTGAACTCTATATCAAGAAAGATGATGAAACTTTGATCAAATTCTATGCATGTTTTTCAAACATTATCCAGAACTCGTATAATTTGGGTGGACCTATTAGGAAAGAGAAGTAGATTGACAAAATCCTTGCTAGCTTACCTTATCATTTTCAAGCCAAAGTGACCTTGCTTAAATACATGTAAAAGCCTTGTGAACTTACTGTAAAATGAATCACTTGGGAAAGTATTCGAACTGCATCACTTGTATCCAATATGTCAACCATCCATATTCGAGGACGGAAAGAACTTGGCTTTATAGACATCAAAGATAGTGGTCTTAGCGAAGGTGTTTTTGACACAATTGTTAGAAATGATGACTCTAATACCAATGAAGAGAAAATGGATCTACTTTCCCAAAGATTTATTCAATTTGTTAGATAGAATTATTCCTTTTTTAGGGGTTTTAGAAAAACATAATCCGAGCTCTAAAATGATTATTTCAATGAATTTTTAGTTGTACTTCTTCCAAAAAACATGAAATATTTTGGAGACCAGTCATATATGAATTTGACCTACAAAATAAATCTAGAACTACGAAGTTGACCAAACATTTTAAACTCTTTATCAAGCAAGATGATGAAACTTTGACCAAATTCTATGCATGTTTTTCAAACATTATCAACTACTCGTATAATTTGGGTGGACCTATTAGGAAAGAGAAGTAGATTGAGAAACTCCTTGCTTGCTTACCTTATCATTTTCAAGCCAAAGTGACCTTGTTTAAATACATGTAAAAGCCTTGTGAACATGCTGTAAAGTTAATCAATTGGCAATTATTCGAACTGCATCACTTGTATCCAATATGTTAGCCAGCCACTTTCGAGGATGGAAAGAGCTTGGCTTTATAGACATCAAAAATAGTTGTCTTAGGGATGATGTTTTTGACACAATTGTTAGAAATGATGACTCTAATACCAATGAAGAGAAAATGGATATACTTTCCCAGAGCTTTACTAAATTTCTTAGATAAAATTAACCCTTTTTTAGGGGTTTAGAAAAAAATAATCCAAGCTCTAAAATGATTATTTCAATGAATTTACAGTTGTACTTCTCCGAAACAAAACGAAATATTATAGAGACCACTCATATAGTCATTTGAGCTACAAAATAAATCTAGAACTATGAAGTTGACCAAAAATTTTGAACTCTATATCAAGAAAGATGATGAAACTTTGAACAAATACTATGCATGTTTTTCAAACATTAACCACAACTCGTATAATTTGGGTGGACCTATTAGGAAAGAGAAGTAGATTGACAAAATCCTTGCTAGCTTACCTTATCATTTTCAAGCCAAAGTGACCTTGCTTAAATACATGTAAAAGCCTTGTGAACTTACTGTAAAATGAATCACTTGGGAAAGTATTCGAACTGCATCACTTGTATCCAATATGTCAACCATCCACATTCGAGGACGGAAAGAACTTGGCTTTATAGACATCAAAGATAGTGGTCTTAGTGAAGGTGTTTTTGACACAATTGTTAGAAATGATGACTCTAATACCAATGAAGAGAAAATGGATCTACTTTCCCAGAGATTTACTAAATTTCTTAGATAGAATTATCCCTTTTTTAGGGGTTTTAGAAAAACATAATCCGAGCTCTAAAATGATTATTTCAATGAATTTTTAGTTGTACTTCTTCCAAAAAACATGAAATATATTGGAGACCAGTCATATAGGAATTTGAGCTACAAAATAAATCTAGAACTACGAAGTTGACCAAACATTTTAAACTCTTTATAAAGCAAGATGATGTAACTTTGAACAAATTCTATGCATGTTTTTCAAACATTATCAACTACTCGTATAATTTGGGTGGACCTATTACGAAATAGAAGTAGATTGAGAAACTCCTTGCTTGCTTACCTTATCATTTTCAAGCCAAAGTGACTTGCTTAAATACATGTAAAAGCCTTGTGAACATGCTGTAAAATTAATCACTTGGCAATTATTCGAACTGCATCACTTGTATCCAATATGTTAGCCAGCCACTTTCGAGGATGGAAAGAGCTTGGCTTTATAGACATCAAAAATAGTTGTCTTAGGGAAGATGTTTTTGACACAATTGTTAGAAATGATGACTCTAATACCAATGAAGAGAAAATGGATATACTTTCCCAAAGATTTACTAAATTTCTTAGATAGAATTAACCCTTTTTTAGGGGTTTTAGAAAAAAATAATCGAAGCTCTAAAATGATTATTTCAATGAATTTACAGTTGTACTTCTCCGAAACAAAACGAAATATTATAGAGACCACTCATATAGTCATTTGAGCTACAAAATAAATCTAGAACTACGAAGTTGACCAAAAATTTTGAACTCTATATCAAGAAAGATGATGAAACTTTGAACAAATTCTATGCATGTTTTTCAAACATTATCCACAACTCGTATAATTTGGGTGGACCTATTAGGAAAGAGAAGTAGATTGACAAAATCCTTGCTAGCTTACCTTATCATTTTCAAGCCAAAGTGACCTTGCTTAAATACATGTAAAAGCCTTGTGAACTTACTGTAAAATGAATCACTTGGGAAAGTATTCGAACTGCATCACTTGTATCCAATATGTCAACCATCCACTTTCGAGGACGGAAAGAACTTGGCTTTATAGACATCAAAGATAGTGGTCTTAGCGAAGGTGTTTTTGACACAATTGTTAGAAATGATGACTCTAATACCAATGAAGAGAAAATGGATCTCCTTTCCGAGAGATTTACTAAATTTCCTAGATAGAATTATCCTTTTTTTAGGGGTTTTAGAAAAACATAATCCGAGCTCTAAAATGATTATTCCAATGAATTTTTAGTTACACTTCTTCCAAAAAACATGAAATATTTTGGAGACCAGTCATATAGAAATTTGAGCTACAAAATAAATCTAGAACTACGAAGTTGACCAAAAATTTTGAACTCTATATCAAGAAAGATGATGAAACTTTGATCAAATTCTATGCATGTTTTTCAAACATTATCCACAACTCGTATAATTTGGGTGGACCTATTAGGAAAGAGAAGTAGATTGACAAAATCCTTGCTAGCTTACCTTATCATTTTCAAGCCAAAGTGACCTTGCTTAAATACATGTAAAAGCCTTGTGAACTTACTGTAAAATGAATCACTTGGGAAAGTATTCGAACTGCATCACTTGTATCCAATATGTCAACCATCCATATTCGAGGACGGAAAGAACTTGGCTTTATAGACATCAAAGATAGTGGTCTTAGCGAAGGTGTTTTTGACACAATTGTTAGAAATGATGACTCTAATACCAATGAAGAGAAAATGGATCTACTTTCCCAAAGATTTATTCAATTTGTTAGATAGAATTATTCCTTTTTTAGGGGTTTTAGAAAAACATAATCCGAGCTCTAAAATGATTATTTCAATGAATTTTTAGTTGTACTTCTTCCAAAAAACATGAAATATTTTGGAGACCAGTCATATATGAATTTGACCTACAAAATAAATCTAGAACTACGAAGTTGACCAAACATTTTAAACTCTTTATCAAGCAAGATGATGAAACTTTGACCAAATTCTATGCATGTTTTTCAAACATTATCAACTACTCGTATAATTTGGGTGGACCTATTAGGAAAGAGAAGTAGATTGAGAAACTCCTTGCTTGCTTACCTTATCATTTTCAAGCCAAAGTGACCTTGTTTAAATACATGTAAAAGCCTTGTGAAGATGCTGTAAAGTTAATCAATTGGCAATTATTCGAACTGCATCACTTGTATCCAATATGTTAGCCAGCCACTTTCGAGGATGGAAAGAGCTTGGCTTTATAGACATCAAAAATAGTTGTCTTAGGGATGATGTTTTTGACACAATTGTTAGAAATGATGACTCTAATACCAATGAAGAGAAAATGGATATACTTTCCCAGAGCTTTACTAAATTTCTTAGATAAAATTAACCCTTTTTTAGGGGTTTAGAAAAAAATAATCCAAGCTCTAAAATGATTATTTCAATGAATTTACAGTTGTACTTCTCCGAAACAAAACGAAATATTATAGAGACCACTCATATAGTCATTTGAGCTACAAAATAAATCTAGAACTATGAAGTTGACCAAAAAATTTGAACTCTATATCAAGAAAGATGATGAAACTTTGAACAAATACTATGCATGTTTTTCAAACATTAACCACAACTCGTATAATTTGGGTGGACCTATTAGGAAAGAGAAGTAGATTGACAAAATCCTTGCTAGCTTACCTTATCATTTTCAAGCCAAAGTGACCTTGCTTAAATACATGTAAAAGCCTTGTGAACTTACTGTAAAATGAATCACTTGGGAAAGTATTCGAACTGCATCACTTGTATCCAATATGTCAACCATCCACATTCGAGGACGGAAAGAACTTGGCTTTATAGACATCAAAGATAGTGGTCTTAGTGAAGGTGTTTTTGACACAATTGTTAGAAATGATGACTCTAATACCAATGAAGAGAAAATGGATCTACTTTCCCAGAGATTTACTAAATTTCTTAGATAGAATTATCCCTTTTTTAGGGGTTTTAGAAAAACATAATCCGAGCTCTAAAATGATTATTTCAATGAATTTTTAGTTGTACTTCTTCCAAAAAACATGAAATATATTGGAGACCAGTCATATAGGAATTTGAGCTACAAAATAAATCTAGAACTACGAAGTTGACCAAACATTTTAAACTCTTTATAAAGCAAGATGATGTAACTTTGAACAAATTCTATGCATGTTTTTCAAACATTATCAACTACTCGTATAATTTGGGTGGACCTATTACGAAATAGAAGTAGATTGAGAAACTCCTTGCTTGCTTACCTTATCATTTTCAAGCCAAAGTGACTTGCTTAAATACATGTAAAAGCCTTGTGAACATGCTGTAAAATTAATCACTTGGCAATTATTCGAACTGCATCACTTGTATCCAATATGTTAGCCAGCCACTTTCGAGGATGGAAAGAGCTTGGCTTTATAGACATCAAAAATAGTTGTCTTAGGGAAGATGTTTTTGACACAATTGTTAGAAATGATGACTCTAATACCAATGAAGAGAAAATGGATATACTTTCCCAAAGATTTACTAAATTTCTTAGATAGAATTAACCCTTTTTTAGGGGTTTTAGAAAAAAATAATCGAAGCTCTAAAATGATTATTTCAATGAATTTACAGTTGTACTTCTCCGAAACAAAACGAAATATTATAGAGACCACTCATATAGTCATTTGAGCTACAAAATAAATCTAGAACTACGAAGTTGACCAAAAATTTTGAACTCTATATCAAGAAAGATGATGAAAATTTGAACAAATTCTATGCATGTTTTTCAAACATTATCCACAACTCGTATAATTTGGGTGGACCTATTAGGAAAGAGAAGTAGATTGATAAAAAATCCTTGCTAGCTTACCTTATCATTTTCAAGCCAAAGTGACCTTGCTTAAATACATGTAAAAGCCTTGTGAACTTACTGTAAAATGAATCACTTGGGAAAGTATTCGAACTGCATCACTTGTATCCAATATGTCAACCATCCACTTTCGAGGACGGAAAGAACTTGGCTTTATAGACATCAAAGATAGTGGTCTTAGCGAAGGTGTTTTTGACACAATTGTTAGAAATGATGACTCTAATACCAATGAAGAGAAAATGGATCTACTTTCCCAGAGATTTATTCAATTTGTTAGATAGAATTATCCCTTTTTTAGGGGTTTTAGAAAAAAATAATCCAAGCTCTAAAATGATTATTTCAATGAATTTACAGTTGTACTTCTCCGAAACAAAACGAAATATTATAGAGACCACTCATATAGTCATTTGAGCTACAAAATAAATCTAGAACTATGAAGTTGACCAAAATTTTTCAACTCTATATCAAGCAAGATGATGAAACTTTGAACAAATTCTATGCATGTTTTTCAAACATTATCAACTACTCGTATAGTTTGGGTGGACCTATTAGGAAAGAGAAGTAGATTGAGAAACTCCTTGCTTGCTTACCTTATCATTTTCAAGCCAAAGTGACTTGCTTAAATACATGTAAAAGCCTTGTGAACATGCTGTAAAATTAATCACTTGGCAATTATTCGAACTGCATCACTTGTATCCAATATGTTAGCCAGCCACTTTCGAGGATGGAAAGAGCTTGGCTTTATAGACATCAAAAATAGTTGTCTTAGGGAAGATGTTTTTGACACAATTGTTTGAAATGATGACTCTAATACCAATGAAGAGAAAATGGATATACTTTCCCAAAGATTTACTAAATTTCTTAGATAGAATTAACCCTTTTTTAGGGGTTTTAGAAAAAAATAATCGAAGCTCTAAAATGATTATTTCAATGAATTTACAGTTGTACTTCTCCGAAACAAAACGAAATATTATAGAGACCACTCATATAGTCATTTGAGCTACAAAATAAATCTAGAACTACGAAGTTGACCAAAAATTTTGAACTCTATATCAAGAAAGATGATGAAAATTTGAACAAATTCTATGCATGTTTTTCAAACATTATCCACAACTCGTATAATTTGGGTGGACCTATTAGGAAAGAGAAGTAGATTGATAAAAAATCCTTGCTAGCTTACCTTATCATTTTCAAGCCAAAGTGACCTTGCTTAAATACATGTAAAAGCCTTGTGAACTTACTGTAAAATGAATCACTTGGGAAAGTATTCGAACTGCATCACTTGTATCCAATATGTCAACCATCCACTTTCGAGGACGGAAAGAACTTGGCTTTATAGACATCAAAGATAGTGGTCTTAGCGAAGGTGTTTTTGACACAATTGTTAGAAATGATGACTCTAATACCAATGAAGAGAAAATGGATCTACTTTCCCAGAGGTTTATTCAATTTGTTAGATAGAATTATCCCTTTTTTAGGGGTTTTCGAAAAAAATAATCCAAGCTCTAAAATGATTATTTCAATGAATTTACAGTTGTACTTCTCCGAAACAAAACGAAATATTATAGAGACCACTCATATAGTCATTTGAGCTACAAAATAAATCTAGAACTACGAAGTTGACCAAAAAATTTGAACTCTATATCAAGAAAGATGATGAAAATTTGAACAAATTCTATGCATGTTTTTCAAACATTATCCACAACTCGTATAATTTGGGTGGACCTATTAGGAAAGAGAAGTAGATTGATAAAAAATCCTTGCTAGCTTACCTTATCATTTTCAAGCCAAAGTGACCTTGCTTAAATACATGTAAAAGCCTTGTGAACTTACTGTAAAATGAATCACTTGGGAAAGTATTCGAACTGCATCACTTGTATCCAATATGTCAACCATCCACTTTCGAGGACGGAAAGAACTTGGCTTCATAGACATCAAAGATAGTGGTCTTAGCGAAGGTGTTTTTGACACAATTGTTAGAAATGATGACTCTAATACCAATGAAGAGAAAATGGATCTACTTTCCCAGAGATTTATTCAATTTGTTAGATAGAATTATCCCTTTTTTAGGGGTTTTAGAAAAAAATAATCCAAGCTCTAAAATGATTATTTCAATGAATTTACAGTTGTACTTCTCCGAAACAAAACGAAATATTATAGAGACCACTCATATAGTCATTTGAGCTACAAAATAAATCTAGAACTACGAAGTTGACCAAAAATTTTGAACTCTATATCAAGAAAGATGATGAAAATTTGAACAAATTCTATGCATGTTTTTCAAACATTATCCACAACTCGTATAATTTGGGTGGACCTATTAGGAAAGAGAAGTAGATTGATAAAAAATCCTTGCTAGCTTACCTTATCATTTTCAAGCCAAAGTGACCTTGCTTAAATACATGTAAAAGCCTTGTGAACTTACTGTAAAATGAATCACTTGGGAAAGTATTCGAACTGCATCACTTGTATCCAATATGTCAACCATCCACTTTCGAGGACGGAAAGAACTTGGCTTTATAGACATCAAAGATAGTGGTCTTAGCGAAGGTGTTTTTGACACAATTGTTAGAAATGATGACTCTAATACCAATGAAGAGAAAATGGATCTACTTTCCTAGAGATTTACTAAATTTCTTAGATAGAATTATCCCTTTTTTAGGGGTTTTAGAAAAACATAATCCGAGCTCTAAAATGATTATTTCAATGAATTTTTAGTTGTACTTCTTCCAAAAAACATGAAATATTTTGGAAACCAGTCATATAGGAATTTGAGCTACAAAATAAATCTAGAACTACGAAGTTGACCAAACATTTTAAACTATTTATCAAGCAAGATGATGAAACTTTGAACAAATTCTATGCATGTTTTTCAAACATTATCAAGTACTCGTATAATTTGGGTGGATCTATTAGGAAAGAGAAGTAGATTGAGAAACTCCTTGTTTGCTTACCTTATCATTTTCAAGCCAAAGTGACCTTGCTTAAATACATGTAAAAGCCTTGTGAACATGCTGTAAAGTTAATCACTTGGCAATTATTCGAACTGCATCACTTGTATCCAATATGTTAGCCAGCCACTTTCGAGGATGGAAAGAGCTTGGCTTTATAGACATCAAAAATAGTTGTCTTAGGGAAGATGTTTTTGACACAATTGTTAGAAATGATGACTCTAATACCAATGATGAGAAAATGGATCTACTTTCCCAAAGATTTATTCAATTTGTTAGATAGAATTATTCCTTTTTTAGGGGTTTTAGAAAAACATAATCCGAGCTCTAAAATGATTATTTCAATGAATTTTTAGTTGTACTTCTTCCAAAAAACATGAAATATTTTGGAGACCAGTCATATATGAATTTGACCTACAAAATAAATCTAGAACTACGAAGTTGACCAAACATTTTAAACTCTTTATCAAGCAAGATGATGAAACTTTGAACAAATTCTATGCATGTTTTTCAAACATTATCAACTACTCGTATAATTTGGGTGGACCTATTAGGAAAGAGAAGTAGATTGAGAAACTCCTTGCTTGCTTACCTTATCATTATCAAGCCAAAGTGACCTTGCTTAAATACATGTAAAAGCCTTGTGAACATGCTGTAAAATTAATCACTTGGCAATTATTCGAACTGCATCACTTGTATCCAATATGTTAGCCAGGCACTTTCGAGGATGGAAAGAGCTTGGCTTTATAGACATCAAAAATAGTTGTCTTAGGGAAGATGTTTTTGACACAATTGTTAGAAATGATGACTCTAATACCAATGAAGAGAAAATGGATATACTTTCCCAAAGATTTACTAAATTTCTTAGATAGAATTAACCCTTTTTTAGGGGTTTTAGAAAAACATAATCCAAGCTCTAAAATGATTATTTCAATGAATTTACAGTTGTACTTCTCCGAAACAAAACGAAATATTATAGAGACCACTCATATAGTCATTTGAGCTACAAAATAAATGTAGAACTACGAAGTTGACCAAAAATTTTGAACTCTATATCAAGCAAGAGGATGAAACTTTGAACAAATTCTATGAATGTTTTTCAAACATTATCAACAACTCGTATAATTTGGGTGGACCTATTAGGAAAGAGAAGTATAATGAGAAAATCCTTAGTAGCTTTCCTTATCATTTTCAAGCCAAAGTTACCTTGCTTAAATACTTGTAAAAGCCTAGTGAACTTACTGTTAAATGAATCACTTGGGAAAGTATTCGAACTGCATCACTTGTATCCAATATGTCAACCATCCACTTTCTAGGATGGAAAGAGCTTGGCTTTATAGACATCAAGGATAGTGGTCTTAGCGAAGGTGTTTTTGACACAATATTTAGAAATGATGACTCTAATACCAATGAAGAGAAAATGGATCTACTTTCCCAGAGATTTACTAAATTTCTTAGATAGAATTATCCCTTTTTTAGGGGTTTTAGAAAAACATAATCTGAGCTCTAAAATGATTATTTCAATGAATTTATAGTTGTACATCTCCCAAACAAAACGAAATATTATAGAGACCAGTGATATAAGGATTTGAGCTACAAAATAAATCTAGAACTACGAAGTTGACCAAACATTTTAAACTCTATATCAAGCAAGATGGTCAAACTTTGAACAAATTCTATGAATGTTTTTCAAACATTATCAACTACTCGTATAATTTGGGTGGACCTATTAGGAAAGAGAAATAGATTGAGAAAATCCTTGCTAGCTTACCTTATCATTTTCAAGCCAAAGTGACCTTGCTTAAATACATGTAAAAGCCTTGTGAACATGCTGTAAAATGAATCACTTGGCAATTATTCGAACTGCATCACTTGTATCCAATATGTAAGCCAGCCACTTTCGAGGATGGAAAGAGCTTAGCTTTATAGACATTAAGAATAGGTGTCTTAGCGAAGATGTTTTTGACACAATTGTTAGAAATGATGACTCTAATACCAATGAAGAGAAAATGGATATACTTTCCCAGAGATTTACTAAATTTCTTAGATAAAATTAACCCTTTTTTAGGGGTTTTAGAAAAAAATAATCCAAGCTCTAAAATGATTATTTCAATGAATTTACAGTTGTACTTCTGCGAAACAAAACGAAATATTATAGACACCACTCATATAGTCATTTGAGCTACAAAATCAATCTAGAACTACGAAGTTGACAAAAAATTTTGAAATCTATAACAAGAAAGATGATGAAACTTTGAACAAATTCTATGAATGTTTTTCAAACATTATCAACAACTCGTATAATTTGGGTGGACCTATTTGGAAAGAGAAGTATATTGAGAAAATCCTTAGTAGCTTTCCTTATCATTTTCAAGCCAAAGTTACCTTGCTTAAATACTTGTAAAAGCCTAGTGAACTTACTGTTAAATGAATCACTTGGGAAAGTATTCGAACTGCATCACTTGTATCCAATATGTCAACCATCCACTTTCTAGGATGGAAAGAGCTTGGCTTTATAGACATCAAGAATAGTTGTCTTAGCGAAGATGTTTTTGACACAATTGTTAGAAATGATGACTCTAATACCAATGAAGAGAAAATAGATATACTTTCACAGAGATTTACTAAATTTCTTAGATAAAATTAACCCTTTTTTAGGGGTTTTAGAAAATAATAATCCAAGCACTAAAATGATTATTTCAATGAATTTACAGTTGTACTTCTCCGAAACAAAACGAAATATTATAGAGACCACTCATATAGTCATTTGAGCTACAAAATCAATCTAGAACTACGAAGTTGACCAAAAATTTTGAACTCTATATCAAGAAAGATGATGAAACTTTGAACAAATTCTATGCATTTTTTCAAACATTATCCACAACTCGTATAATTTGGGTGGACCTATTAGGAAAGAGAAGTAGATTGACAAAATCCTTGCTAGCTTACCTTATCATTTTCAAGCCAAAGTGACCTTGCTTAAATACATGTAAAAGCCTTGTGAACTTACTGTAAAATGAATCACTTGGGAAAGTATTCGAACTGCATCACTTGTATCCAATATGTCAACCATCCACTTTCGAGGACGGAAAGAACTTGGCTTTATAGACATCAAAGATAGTGGTCTTAGCGAAGGTGTTTTTGACACAATTGTTAGAAATGATGACTCTAATACCAATGAAGAGAAAATGGATCTACTTTCCCAGAGATTTACTAAATTTCTTAGATAGAATTATCCCTTTTTTAGGGGTTTTAGAAAAACATAATCCGAGCTCTAAAATGATTATTTCAATGAATTTTTAGTTGTACTTCTTCCAAAAAACATGAAATATTTTGGAAACCAGTCATATAGGAATTTGAGCTACAAAATAAATCTAGAACTACGAAGTTGACCAAACATTTTAAACTCTTTATCAAGCAAGATTATGAAACTTTGAACAAATTCTATGCATGTTTTTCAAACATTATCAACTACTCGTATAATTTGGGTGGACCTATTAGGAAAGAGAAGTAGATTGAGAAAATCCTTGCTTGCTTACCTTATCATTTTCAAGCCAAAGTGACCTTGCTTAAATACATGTAAAAGCCTTGTGAACATGCTGTAAAATTAATCACTTATCAATTATTCGAACTGCATCACTTGTATCCAATATGTTAGCCAGCCACTTTCGAGGATGGAAAGAGCTTAGCTTTATAGACATCAAAAATAGTTGTCTTATGGAAGATGTTTTTGACACAATTGTTAGAAATGATGACTCTAATACCAATGAAGAAAAATGGATATACTTCCCCAGAGATTTACTAAATTTCTTAGATAAAATTAACCCTTTTTTAGGGGTTTTAGAAAAAAATAATCCAAGCTCTAAAATGATTATTTCAATGAATTTACAGTTGTACTTCTCCGAAACAAAACGAAATATTATAGGGACCACTCATATAGTCATTTGAGCTACAAAATAAATCTAGAACTACGAAGTTGACCAAAATTTTTGAACTCTATATCAAGCAAGATGATGAAACTTTGAACAAATTCTATGCATGTTTTTCAAACATTATCAACTACTCGTATAGTTTGGGTGGACCTATTAGGAAAGAGAAGTAGATTGAGAAACTCTTTGCTTGCTTACCTTATCATTTTCAAGCCAAAGTGACCTTGCTTAAATACATGTAAAAGTCTTGTGAACATGCTGTAAAATGAATCACTTGGCAATTATTCGAACTACATCACTTGTATCCAATATGTTAGCCAGCCACTTTCGAGGATGGAAAGAGCTTGGCTTTATAGACATCAAGAATAGTTGTCTTAGCGAAGATGTTTTTGACACAATTGTTAGAAATGATGACTCTAATACCAATGAAGAGAAAATAGATATACTTTCACAGAGATTTACTAAATTTCTTAGATAAAATTAACCCTTTTTTAGGGGTTTTAGAAAATAATAATCCAAGCACTAAAATGATAATTTCAATGAATTTACAGTTGTACTTCTCCGAAACAAAACGAAATATTATAGAGACCACTCATATAGTCATTTGAGCTACAAAATCAATCTAGAACTACGAAGTTGACCAAAAATTTTGAACTCTATATCAAGCAAGAGGATGAAACTTTGAACAAATTCTATGAATGTTTTTCAAACATTATCAACAACTCGTATAATTTGGGTGGACCTATTAGGAAAGAGAAGTATAATGAGAAAATCCTTAGTAGCTTTCCTTATCATTTTCAAGCCAAAGTTACCTTGCTTAAATACTTGTAAAAGCCTTGTGAACATGCTGTAAAATTAATCACTTGGCAATTATTCGAACTGCATCACTTGTATCCAATATGTTAGCCAGCCACTTTCGAGGATGGAAAGAGCTTGGCTTTATAGACATCAAAAATAGTTGTCTTAGGGAAGATGTTTTTGACACAATTGTTAGAAATGATGACTCTAATACCAATGAAGAGAAAATGGATATACTTTCCGAGAGATTTACTAAATTTTTTAGATAGAATTAACCCTTTTTTAGGGGTTTTAGAAAAAAATAATCCAAGCTCTAAAATGATTATTTCAATGAATTTACAGTTGTACTTCTCCGAAAAAAAAACGAAATATTATAGAGACCACTCATATAGTCATTTGAGCTACAAAATAAATCTACAACTACGAAGTTGACCAAAAAATTTGAACTCTATATCAAGCAAGAGGATGAAACTTTGAACAAATTCTATGAATGTTTTTCAAACATTATCAACAACTCGTATAATTTGGGTGGACCTATTAGGAAAGAGAAGTATATTGAGAAAATCCTTAGTAGCTTACCTTATCATTTTCAAGCCAAAGTTACCTTGCTTAAATACTTGTAAAAGCCTTGTGAACTTACTGTTAAAAGAATCAATTGGGAAAGTATTCGAACTGCATCACTTGTATCCAATATGTCAACCATCCACTTTCTAGGATGGAAAGAGCTTGGCTTTATAGACGTCAAGGATAGTGCTCTTAGCGAAGGTGTTTTTGACACAATTGTTAGAAATGATGACCCTAATACCAATGAAGAAAAAATGGATATACTTTCCCAGAGATTTACTAAATTTCTTAGATAAAATTAACCCTTTTTTAGGGGTTTTAGAAAAAAATAATCCAAGCTCTAAAATGATTATTTCAATGAATTTACAGTTGTACTTCTCCGAAACAAAACGAAATATTATAGAGACCACTCATATAGTCATTTGAGCTACAAAATAAATCTTGAACTACGAAGTTGACCAAAAATTTTGAACTCTATATCAAGAAAGAGGATGAAACTTTGAACAAATTCTATGAATGTTTTTAAAACATTATCAACTACTCGTATAATTTGGGTGGACCTATTAGGAAAGAGAAATAGATTGAGAAAATCCTTGCTAGCTTACCTTATCATTTTCAAGCCAAAGTGACCTTGCTTAAATACATGTAAAAGCCTTGTGAACATGCTGTAAAATGAATCACTTGGCAATTATTCGAACTGCATCACTTGTATCCAATATGTTAGCCAGCCACTTTCGAGGATGGAAAGAGCTTGGCTTTATAGACATTAAGAATAGGTGTCTTAGCGAAGATCTTTTTGACACAATTGTTAGAAATGATTACTCTAATACCAATGAAGAGAAAATGGATATACTTTCCCAGAGATTTACTAAATTTCTTAGATAAAATTAACCCTTTTTTAGGGGTTTTAGAAAAAAATAATCCAAGCTCTAAAATGATTATTTCAATGAATTTACAGTTGTACTTCTGCGAAACAAAACGAAATATTATAGACACCACTCATATAGTCATTTGAGCTACAAAATCAATCTAGAACTACGAAGTTGACAAAAAATTTTGAAATCTATAACAAGAAAGATGATGAAACTTTGAACAAATTCTATGAATGTTTTTCAAACATTATCAACAACTCGTATAATTTGGGTGGACCTATTTGGAAAGAGAAGTATATTGAGAAAATCCTTAGTAGCTTACCTTATCATTTTCAAGCCAAAGTTACCTTGCTTAAATACTTGTAAAAGCCTTGTGAACTTACTGTTAAAAGAATCACTTGGGAAAGTATTCGAACTGCATCACTTGTATCCAATATGTCAACCATCCACTTTCTAGGATGGAAAGAGCTTGGCTTTATAGACATCAAGGATAGTGCTCTTAGCGAAGGTGTTTTTGACACAATTGTTAGAAATGATGACTCTAATACCAATGAAGAAAAAATGGATATACTTTCCCAGAGATTTACTAAATTTCTTAGATAAAATTAACCCTTTTTTAGGGGTTTTAGAAAAAAATAATCCAAGCTCTAAAATGATTATTTCAATGAATTTATAGTTGTACTTCTCCCAAACAAAACGAAATATTATAGAGACCAGTGATATAAGGATTTGAGCTACAAAATAAATCTAGAACTACGAAGTTGACCAAACATTTTAAACTCTATATCAAGCAAGATGGTCAAACTTTGAACAAATTCTATGCATGTTTTTCAAACATTATCAACTACTCGTATAATTTGGGTGGACCTATTAGGAAAGAGAAGTAGATTGAGAAAATCCTTGCTAGCTTACCTTATCATTTTCAAGCCAAAGTGACCTTGCTTAAATACATGTAAAAGCCTTGTGAACATGCTGTAAAATGAATCACTTGGCAATTATTCGAACTGCATCACTTGTATCCAATATGTTAGCCAGCCACTTTCGAGGATGGAAAGAGCTTCGCTTTATAGACATTAAGAATAGTTGTCTTAGCGAAGATGTTTTTGACACAATTGTTAGAAATGATGACTCTAATACCAATGAAGAGAAAATGGATATACTTTCCCAGAGATTTACTAAATTTCTTAGATAAAATTAACCCTTTTTTAGGGGTTTTAGAAAAAAATAATCCAAGCTCTAAAATGATTATTTCAATGAATTTACAGTTGTACTTCTCCGAAACAAAACGAAATATTATAGAGACCACTCATATAGTCATTTGAGCTACAAAATAAATCTAGAACTACGAAGTTGACCAAAAATTTTGAACTCTATATCAAGAAATCAATGAAACTTTGAACAAATTCTATGCATGTTTTTCAAACATTATCCACAACTCGTATAATTTGGGTGGACCTATTAGGAAAGAGAAGTAGATTGACAAAATCCTTGCTAGCTTACCTTATCATTTTCAAGCCAAAGTGACCTTGCTTAAATACATGTAAAAGCCTTGTGAACTTACAGTAAAATGAATCACTTGGCAATTATTCGAACTGCATCACTTGTATCCAATATGTTAGCCAGTCACTTTCGAGGATGGAAAGAGCTTGGCTTTATAGACATCAAAAATAGTTGTCGTAGGGAAGATGTTTTTGACACAATTATTAGAAATGATGACTCTAATACCAATGAAGAGAAAATGGATATACTTTCCCAAAGATTTACTAAATTTCTTAGATAGAATTAACCCTTTTTAGGGGTTTTAGAAAAAAATAATCCAAGGTCTAAAATGATTATTTCAATGAATTTACAGTTGTACTTCTCCGAAACAAAACGAAATATTATATAGACCACTCATATAGTCATTTGAGCTACAAAATAAATCTAGAACTACGAAGTTGACCAAAAATTTTGAACTCTATATCAAGCAAGAGGATGAAACTTTGAACCAATTCTATGAATGTTTTTCAAACATTATCAACAACTCGCCTTATTTGGATGGACATATTAGGAAAGAGAAGTATATTGAGAAAATCCTTGCTAGCTTACCTTATCATTTTCAAGCCAAAGTGACCTTGCTTAAATACATGTAAAAGCCTTGTGAACATGCTGTAAAATGAATCAATTGGCAATTATTCGAACTGCATCACTTGTATCCAATATGTTAGCCAGCCATTTTCGAGGATGGAAAGAGCTTCGCTTTATAGACATTAAGAATAGTTGTCTTAGCGAAGATGTTTTTGACACAATTGTTAGAAATGATGACTCTAATACCAATGAAGAGAAAATGGATATACTTTCCCAGAGATTTACTAAATTTCTTAGATAAAATTAACCCTTTTTTAGGGGTTTTAGAAAAAAATAATCCAAGCTCTAAAATGATTATTTCAATGAATTTACAGTTGTACTTCTCCGTAACAAAACGAAATATTATAGAGACCACTCATATAGTCATTTGAGCTACAAAATAAATCTAGAACTACGAAGTTGACCAAAAATTTTGAACTCTATATCAAGAAATCAATGAAACTTTGAACAAATTCTATGCATGTTTTTCAAACATTATCCACAACTCGTATAATTTGGGTGGACCTATTAGGAAAGAGAAGTAGATTGACAAAATCCTTGCTAGCTTACCTTATCATTTTCAAGCCAAAGTGACCTTGCTTAAATACATGTAAAAGCCTTGTGAACTTACAGTAAAATGAATCACTTGGCAATTATTCGAACTCCATCACTTGTATCCAATATGTTAGCCAGTCACTTTCGAGGATGGAAAGAGCTTGGCTTTATAGACATCAAAAATAGTTGTCGTAGGGAAGATGTTTTTGACACAATTATTAGAAATGATGACTCTAATACCAATGAAGAGAAAATGGATATACTTTCCCAAAGATTTACTAAATTTCTTAGATAGAATTAACCCTTTTTAGGGGTTTTAGAAAAAAATAATCCAAGGTCTAAAATGATTATTTCAATGAATTTACAGTTGTACTTCTCCGAAACAAAACGAAATATTATATAGACCACTCATATAGTCATTTGAGCTACAAAATAAATCTAGAACTACGAAGTTGACCAAAAATTTTGAACTCTATATCAAGCAAGAGGATGAAACTTTGAACCAATTCTATGAATGTTTTTCAAACATTATCAACAACTCGCCTTATTTGGATGGACATATTAGGAAAGAGAAGTATATTGAGAAAATCCTTGCTAGCTTACCTTATCATTTTCAAGCCAAAGTGACCTTGCTTAAATACATGTAAAAGCCTTGTGAACATGCTGTAAAATGAATCAATTGGCAATTATTCGAACTGCATCACTTGTATCCAATATGTTAGCCAGCCATTTTCGAGGATGGAAAGAGCTTCGCTTTATAGACATTAAGAATAGTTGTCTTAGCGAAGATGTTTTTGACACAATTGTTAGAAATGATGACTCTAATACCAATGAAGAGAAAATGGATATACTTTCCCAGAGATTTACTAAATTTCTTAGATAAAATTAACCCTTTTTTAGGGGTTTTAGAAAAAAATAATCCAAGCTCTAAAATGATTATTTCAATGAATTTACAGTTGTACTTCTCCGTAACAAAACGAAATATTATAGAGACCACTCATATAGTCATTTGAGCTACAAAATAAATCTAGAACTACGAAGTTGACCAAAAATTTTGAACTCTATATCAAGAAATCAATGAAACTTTGAACAAATTCTATGCATGTTTTTCAAACATTATCCACAACTCGTATAATTTGGGTGGACCTATTAGGAAAGAGAAGTAGATTGACAAAATCCTTGCTAGCTTACCTTATCATTTTCAAGCCAAAGTGACCTTGCTTAAATACATGTAAAAGCCTTGTGAACTTACAGTAAAATGAATCACTTGGCAATTATTCGAACTCCATCACTTGTATCCAATATGTTAGCCAGTCACTTTCGAGGATGGAAAGAGCTTGGCTTTATAGACATCAAAAATAGTTGTCGTAGGGAAGATGTTTTTGACACAATTATTAGAAATGATGACTCTAATACCAATGAAGAGAAAATGGATATACTTTCCCAAAGATTTACTAAATTTCTTAGATAGAATTAACCCTTTTTAGGGGTTTTAGAAAAAAATAATCCAAGGTCTAAAATGATTATTTCAATGAATTTACAGTTGTACTTCTCCGAAACAAAACGAAATATTATATAGACCACTCATATAGTCATTTGAGCTACAAAATAAATCTAGAACTACGAAGTTGACCAAAAATTTTGAACTCTATATCAAGCAAGAGGATGAAACTTTGAACCAATTCTATGAATGTTTTTCAAACATTATCAACAACTCGCCTTATTTGGATGGACATATTAGGAAAGAGAAGTATATTGAGAAAATCCTTGCTAGCTTACCTTATCATTTTCAAGCCAAAGTGACCTTGCTTAAATACATGTAAAAGCCTTGTGAACATGCTGTAAAATGAATCAATTGGCAATTATTCGAACTGCATCACTTGTATCCAATATGTTAGCCAGCCATTTTCGAGGATGGAAAGAGCTTCGCTTTATAGACATTAAGAATAGTTGTCTTAGCGAAGATGTTTTTGACACAATTGTTAGAAATGATGACTCTAATACCAATGAAGAGAAAATGGATATACTTTCCCAGAGATTTACTAAATTTCTTAGATAAAATTAACCCTTTTTTAGGGGTTTTAGAAAAAAATAATCCAAGCTCTAAAATGATTATTTCAATGAATTTACAGTTGTACTTCTCCGTAACAAAACGAAATATTATAGAGACCACTCATATAGTCATTTGAGCTACAAAATAAATCTAGAACTACGAAGTTGACCAAAAATTTTGAACTCTATATCAAGAAATCAATGAAACTTTGAACAAATTCTATGCATGTTTTTCAAACATTATCCACAACTCGTATAATTTGGGTGGACCTATTAGGAAAGAGAAGTAGATTGACAAAATCCTTGCTAGCTTACCTTATCATTTTCAAGCCAAAGTGACCTTGCTTAAATACATGTAAAAGCCTTGTGAACTTACTGTAAAATGAATCACTTGGCAATTATTCGAACTCCATCACTTGTATCCAATATGTTAGCCAGCCACTTTCGAGGATGGAAAGAGCTTGGCTTTATAGACATCAAAAATAGTTGTCGTAGGGAAGATGTTTTTGACACAATTATTAGAAATGATGACTCTAATACTAATGAAGGGAAAATGGATATACTTTCCCAAAGATTTACTAAATTTCTTAGATAGAATTAACCCTTTTTTATGGGTTTTAGAAAAAAATAATCCCTGCTCTAAAATGATTATTTCAATGAATTTACAGTTGTACTTCTCCGAAACAAAATGAAATATTATAGAGACCACTCATATAGTAATTTGAGCTACAAAATAAATCTACAACTACGAAGTTGACCAAAAATTTTGAACTCTATATCAAGCAAAAGGATGAAACTTTGAACAAATTCTATGAATGTTTTTCAAACATTATCAACAACTCGTATAATTTGGGTGGACCTATTAGGAAAGAGAAGTATATTGAGAAAATCCTTAGTAGCTTACCTTATCATTTTCAAGCCAAAGTTACCTTGCTTAAATACTTGTAAAAGCCTTGTGAACTTACTCTTAAATGAATCACTTGGGAAAGTATTCGAACTGCATCACTTGTATCCAATATGTCAACCATCCACTTTCTAGGATGGAAAGAGTTTGGCTTTATAGACATCAAGGATAGTGGTCTTAGCGAAGGTGTTTTTGACACAATTCTTAGAAATGATGACTCTAATACCAATGAAGAGAAAATGGATCTACTTTCCCAGAGATTTACTAAATTTCTTAGATAGAATTATCCCTTTTTTAGGGGTTTTAGAAAAACATAATCCGAGCTCTAAAATGATTATTTCAATGAATTTATAGTTGTACTTCTCCCAAACAAAACGAAATATTATAGAGACCAGTGATATAAGGATTTGAGCTACAAAATAAATCTAGAACTACGAAGTTGACCAAACATTTTAAACTCTATATCAAGCAAGATGGTCAAACTTTGAACAAATTCTATGCATGTTTTTCAAACATTATCAACTACTCGTATAATTTGGGTGGACCTATTAGGAAAGAGAAGTAGATTGAGAAAATCCTTGCTAGCTTACCTTATCATTTTCAAGCCAAAGTGACCTTGCTTAAATACATGTAAAAGCCTTGTGAACATGCTGTAAAATGAATCAATTGGCAATTATTCGAACTGCATCACTTGTATCCAATATGTTAGCCAGCCACTTTCGAGGATGGAAAGAGCTTCGCTTTATAGACATTAAGAATAGTTGTCTTAGCGAAGATGTTTTTGACACAATTGTTAGAAATGATGACTCTAATACCAATGAAGAGAAAATGGATATACTTTCCCAGAGATTTACTAAATTTCTTAGATAAAATTAACCCTTTTTTAGGGGTTTTAGAAAAAAATAATCCAAGCTCTAAAATGATTATTTCAATGAATTTACAGTTGTACTTCTCCGTAACAAAACGAAATATTATAGAGACCACTCATATAGTCATTTGAGCTACAAAATAAATCTAGAACTACGAAGTTGACAAAAAATTTTGAACTCTATATCAAGAAATCAATGAAACTTTGAACAAATTCTATGCATGTTTTTCAAACATTATCCCCAACTCGTATAATTTGGGTGGACCTATTAGGAAAGAGAAGTAGATTGACAAAATCCTTGCTAGCTTACCTTATCATTTTCAAGCCAAAGTGACCTTGCTTAAATACATGTAAAAGCCTTGTGAACTTACTGTAAAATGAATCACTTGGCAATTATTCGAACTCCATCACTTGTATCCAATATGTTAGCCAGCCACTTTCGAGGATGGAAAGAGCTTGGCTTTATAGACATCAAAAATAGTTGTCGTAGGGAAGATGTTTTAGACACAATTATTAGAAATGATGACTCTAATACCAATGAAGAGAAAATGGATATACTTTCCCAAAGATTTACTAAATTTCTTAGATAGAATTAACCCTTTTTTATGGGTTTTAGAAAAAAATAATCCCTGCTCTAAAATGATTATTTCAATGAATTTACAGTTGTACTTCTCCGAAACAAAACGAAATATTATAGAGACCACTCATATAGTAATTTGAGCTACAAAATAAATCTACAACTACGAAGTTGACCAAAAATTTTGAACTCTATATCAAGCAAGAGGATGAAACTTTGAACAAATTCTATGAATGTTTTTCAAACATTATCAACAACTCGTATAATTTGGGTGGACCTATTAGGAAAGAGAAGTATATTGAGAAAATCCTTAGTAGCTTACCTTATCATTTTCAAGCCAAAGTTACCTTGCTTAAATACTTGTAAAAGCCTTGTGAACTTACTCTTAAATGAATCACTTGGGAAAGTATTCGAACTGCATCACTTGTATCCAATATGTCAACCATCCACTTTCTAGGATGGAAAGAGTTTGGCTTTATAGACATCAAGGATAGTGGTCTTAGCGAAGGTGTTTTTGACACAATTCTTAGAAATGATGACTCTAATACCAATGAAGAGAAAATGGATCTACTTTCCCAGAGATTTACTAAATTTCTTAGATAGAATTATCCCTTTTTTAGGGGTTTTAGAAAAACATAATCCGAGCTCTAAAATGATTATTTCAATGAATTTATAGTTGTACTTCTCCCAAACAAAACGAAATATTATAGAGACCAGTGATATAAGGATTTGAGCTACAAAATAAATCTAGAACTACGAAGTTGACCAAACATTTTAAACTCTATATCAAGCAAGATGGTCAAACTTTGAACAAATTCTATGCATGTTTTTCAAACATTATCAACTACTCGTATAATTTGGGTGGACCTATTAGGAAAGAGAAGTAGATTGAGAAAATCCTTGCTAGCTTACCTTATCATTTTCAAGCCAAAGTGACCTTGCTTAAATACATGTAAAAGCCTTGTGAACATGCTGTAAAATGAATCAATTGGCAATTATTCGAACTGCATCACTTGTATCCAATATGTTAGCCAGCCACTTTCGAGGATGGAAAGAGCTTCGCTTTATAGACATTAAGAATAGTTGTCTTAGCGAAGATGTTTTTGACACAATTGTTAGAAATGATGACTCTAATACCAATGAAGAGAAAATGGATATACTTTCCCAGAGATTTACTAAATTTCTTAGATAAAATTAACCCTTTTTTAGGGGTTTTAGAAAAAAATAATCCAAGCTCTAAAATGATTATTTCAATGAATTTACAGTTGTACTTCTCCGTAACAAAACGAAATATTATAGAGACCACTCATATAGTCATTTGAGCTACAAAATAAATCTAGAACTACGAAGTTGACCAAAAATTTTGAACTCTATATCAAGAAATCAATGAAACTTTGAACAAATTCTATGCATGTTTTTCAAACATTATCCCCAACTCGTATAATTTGGGTGGACCTATTAGGAAAGAGAAGTAGATTGACAAAATCCTTGCTAGCTTACCTTATCATTTTCAAGCCAAAGTGACCTTGCTTAAATACATGTAAAAGCCTTGTGAACTTACTGTAAAATGAATCACTTGGCAATTATTCGAACTCCATCACTTGTATCCAATATGTTAGCCAGCCACTTTCGAGGATGGAAAGAGCTTGGCTTTATAGACATCAAAAATAGTTGTCGTAGGGAAGATGTTTTAGACACAATTATTAGAAATGATGACTCTAATACCAATGAAGAGAAAATGGATATACTTTCCCAAAGATTTACTAAATTTCTTAGATAGAATTAACCCTTTTTAGGGGTTTTAGAAAAAAATAATCCAAGCTCTAAAATGATTATTTCAATGAATTTACAGTTGTACTTCTCCGAAACAAAATGAAATATTATATAGACCACTCATATAGTCATTTGAGCTACAAAATAAATCTACAACTACGAAGTTGACCAAAAATTTTGAACTCTATATCAAGCAAGAGGATGAAACTTTGAACCAATTCTATGAATGTTTTTCAAACATTATCAACAACTCGCCTAATTTGGATGGACATATTAGGAAAGAGAAGTATATTGAGAAAATCCTTGCTAGCTTACCTTATCATTTTCAAGCCAAAGTGACCTTGCTTAAATACATGTAAAAACCTTGTGAACATGCTGTAAAATGAATCAATTGGGAAAGTATTCGAACTGCATCACTTGTATCCAATATGTTAGCCAACCACTTTCGAGGATGGAAAGAGCTTCGCTTTATAGACATTAAGAATAGTTGTCTTAGCGAAGATGTTTTTGACACAATTGTTAGAAATGATGACTCTAATACCAATGAAGAGAAAATGGATATACTTTCCCAGAGATTTACTAAATTTCTTAGATAAAATTAACCCTTTTTTATGGGTTTTAGAAAAAAATAATCGAAGCTCTAAAATGATTATTTCAATGAATTTACAGTTGTACTTCTCCTAAACAAAACGAAATATTATAGAGACCACTCATATAGTCATTTGAGCTACAAAATAAATCTAGAACTACGAAGTTGACCAAAAATTTTGAACTCTATATCAAGCAAGAGGATGAAACTTTGAACAAATTCTATGAATGTTTTTCAAACATTATCAACAACTCGTATAATTTGGATGGACCTATTAGGAAAGAGAAGTATATTGAGAAAATCCTTAGTAGCTTACCTTATCATTTTCAAGCCAAAGTTACCTTGCTTAAATACTTGTAAAAGCCTTGTGAACTTACTCTTAAATGAATCACTTGGGAAAGTATTCGAACTGCATCACTTGTATCCAATATGTCAACCATCCACTTTCTAGGATGGAAAGAACTTGGCTTTATAGACATCAAAGATAGTGGTCTTAGCGAAGGTGTTTTTGACACAATTGTTAGAAATGATGACTCTAATACCAATGAAGAGAAAATGCATCTACTTTCCCAGAGATTTACGAAATTTCTTAGATAAAATTATCCCTTTTTTAGGGGTTTTAGAAAAACATAATCCGAGCTCTAACATGATTATTTCAATGAATTTTTAGTTGTACTTCTTCCAAAAAACATGAAATATTTTGGAGACCAGTCATATAGGAATTTGAGCAACAAAATAAATCTAGCACTACGAAGTTGACCAAACATTTTAAACTCTTTATCAAGCAAGATGATGAAACTTTGAACAAATGCTATGCATGTTTTTCAAACATTATCAACTACTCGTATAATTTGGGTGGACCTATTAGGAAAGAGAAGTAGATTGAGAAAATCCTTGCTAGCTTACCTTATCATTTTCAAGCCAAAGTGACCTTGCTTAAATACATGTAAAAGCCTTGTGAACATGCTGTAAAATGAATCAATTGGCAATTATTCGAACTGCATCACTTGTATCCAATATGTTAGCCAGCCACTTTCGAGGATGGAAAGAGCTTCGCTTTATAGACATTAAGAATAGTTGTCTTAGCGAAGATGTTTTTGACACAATTGTTAGAAATGATGACTCCAATACCAATGAAGAGAAAATCCTTAGTAGCTTACCTTATCATTTTCAAGCCAAAGTTACGTTGCTTAAATACTTGTAAAAGACTTGTGAACTTACTGTTAAATGAATCACTTGGGAAAGTATTCGAACTGCATCACTTGTATCCAATATGTCAACCATCCACTTTCTAGGATGGAAAGAGCTTGGCTTTATAGACATCAAGGATAGTGGTCTTAGCGAAGGTGTTTTTGACACAATTCTTAGAAATGATGACTCTAATACCAATGAAGAGAAAATGGATCTACTTTCCCAGAGATTTACTAAATTTCTTAGATAGAATTATCCCTTTTTTAGGGGTTTTAGAAAAACATAGTCCGAGCTCTAAAATGATTATTTCAATGAATTTACAGTTGTACTTCTCCGAAACAAAACAAAATATTATAGAGACCACTCATATAGTCATTTGAGCTACAAAATAAATCTAGAACTATGAAGTTGACCCAAAATTTTGAACTCTATATCAAGCAAGATGATGAAACTTTGAACAAATTCTATGCATGTTTTTCAAACATTATCAACTACTCGTATAATTTGGGTGGACCTATTAGGAAAGAGAAGTAGATTGAGAAAATCCTTGCTAGCTTACCTTATTATTTTCAAGCCAAAGTGACCTTGCTTAAATACATGTAAAAGCCTTGTGGACATGCTGTAAAATTAATCACTTGGCAATTATTCGAACTGCATCACTTGTATCCAATATGTTAGCCAGCCACTTTCGAAGATGGAAAGAGCTTGGCTTTATAGACATCAAGAATAGTTGTCTTAGGGAAGATGTTTTTGACACAATTGTTAGAAATGATGACTCTAATACCAATGAACAGAAAATGGATATACTTTCCCAGAGATTTACTAAATTTCTTAGATAGAATTAACCCTTTTTTAGGTGTTTTACAAAAAAATAATCCAAGCTCTAAAATGATTATTTCAATGAATTTACAGTTGTACTTCTCCGAAACAAAACGAAATATTATAGAGACCACTCATATAGTCATTTGAGCTACAAAATAAATCTAGAACTATGAAGTTGACCCAAAATTTTGAACTCTATATCAAGAAAGATGATGAAACTTTGAACAAATTCTATGCATGTTTTTCACACATTATCCACAACTCGTATAATTTGGGTGGACCTATTAGAAAAGAGAAGTAGATTGAGAAAATCCTTGCTAGCTTACCTTATCATTTTCAAGCCAAAGTGACCTTGCTTAAATACATGTAAAAGCCTTGTGAACTTACTGTAAAATGAATCACTTTGGAAAGTATTCGAACTGCATCAATTGTATCCAATATGTCAACCATCTACTTTCGAGGACGGAAAGAACTTGGCTTTATAGACATCAAAGATAGTGGTCTTAGCGAAGGTGTTTTTGACACAATTGTTAGAAATGATGACTCTAATACCAATGAAGAGAAAATGGATCTACTTTCCCAGAGATTTACTAAATTTCTTAGATAGAATTATCCCTTTTTTAGAGGTTTTAGAAAAACATAATCCGAGCTCTAAAATGATTATTTCAATGAATTTATAGTTGTACTTCTCCCAAACAAAACGAAATATTATAGAGACCAGTCATATAGGCATTTGAGCTACAAAGTAAATCTAGAACTACGAAGTTGACCAAACATTTTAAACTCTATATCAAGCTAGATGGTCAAACTTTGAACAAATTCTATGCATGTTTTTCAAACATTATCAACTACTCGTATAATTTGGGTGGACCTATTAGGAAAGAGAAGTAGATTGAGAAAATCCTTGCCAGCTTACCTTATCATTTTCAAGCCAAAGTGACCTTGCTTAAATACAAGTAAAAGCCTTGTGAACATGCTGTAAAATGAATCACTTGGCAATTATTCGAACTGCATCACTTGTATCCAATATGTTAGCCAGCCACTTTCGTGGATGGAAAGAGCTTCGCTTTATAGACATTAAGAATAGTTGTCTTAACGAAGATGTTTTTGACACAATTGTTAGAAATGATGACTGTAATACCAATGAAGAGAAAATGGATATACTTTCCCAGAGATTTACTAAATTTCTTAGATAAAATTAACCTTTTTTAAGGGTTTTAGAAAAAAATAATCCAAGCTCTAAAATGATTATTTCAATGAATTTACAGTTGTACTTCTCCGAAACAAAACAAAATATTATAGAGACCACTCATATAGTCATTTGAGCTACAAAATAAATCTACAACTACGAATTTGACCAAAAATTTTGAACTCTATATCAAGCAAGAGGATGAAACTTTGAACCAATTCTATGAATGTTTTTCAAACATTATCAACAAGTCGTATAATTTGGATGGACCTATTAGGAAAGAGAAGTATATTGAGAAAATCCTTGCTAGCTTACCTTATCATTTTCAAGCCAAAGTGACCTTGCTTAAATACAAGTAAAAGCCTTGTGAACATGCTGTAAAATGAATCACTTGGCAATTATTCGAACTGCATCACTTGTATCCAATATGTTAGCCAGCCACTTTCGTGGATGGAAAGAGCTTCGCTTTATAGACATTAAGAATAGTTGTCTTAGCGAAGATGTTTTTGACACAATTGTTAGAAATGATGACTGTAATACCAATGAAGAGAAAATGGATATACTTTCCCAGAGATTTACTAAATTTCTTAGATAAAATTAACCCTTTTTTAGGGGTTTTAGAAAAAAATAATCCAAGCTCTAAAATGATTATTTCAATGAATTTACAGTTGTACTTCTCCGAAACAAAACAAAATATTATAGAGACCACTCATATAGTCATTTGAGCTACAAAATAAATCTACAACTACGAATTTGACCAAAAATTTTGAACTCTATATCAAGCAAGAGGATGAAACTTTGAACCAATTCTATGAATGTTTTTCAAACATTATCAACAAGTCGTATAATTTGGATGGACCTATTAGGAAAGAGAAGTATATTGAGAAAATCCTTGCTAGCTTACCTTATCATTTTCAAGCCAAAGTGACCTTGCTTAAATACATGTAAAAACCTTGTGAACATGCTGTAAAATGAATCACTTGGCAATTATTCGAACTGCATCACTTGTATCCAATATGTTAGCCAGCCACTTTCGAGGATGGAAAGAGCTTCGCTTTATAGACATTAAGAATAGTTGTATTAGCGAAGATGTTTTTGACACAATTGTTAGAAATGATGACGCTAATACCAATGAAGAGAAAATGGATATACTTTCCCAGAGATTTACTAAATTTCTTAGATATAATTATTTCTTTTTTAGGGGTTTTAGAAAAAAATAATCCAAGCTCTAAAATGATTATTTCAATGAATTTACAGTTGTACTTCTCCGAAACAAAACGAAATATTATAGAGACCACTCATATAGTCATTTGAGCTACAAAATAAATCTAGAACTACGAAGTTGACAAAAAATTTTGAACTCTATATCAAGCAAGAGGATGAAACTTTGAACCAATTCTATGAATGTTTTTCAAACATTATCAACAAGTCGTATAATTTGGATGGACCTATTAGGAAAGAGAAGTATATTGAGAAAATCCTTGCTAGCTTACCTTATCATTTTCAAGCCAAAGTGACCTTGCTTAAATACATGTAAAAACCTTGTGAACATGCTGTAAAATGAATCACTTGGCAATTATTCGAACTGCATCACTTGTATCCAATATGTTAGCCAGCCACTTTCGAGGATGGAAAGAGCTTCACTTTATAGACATTAAGAATAGTTGTCTTAGCGAAGATGTTTTTGACACAATTGTTAGAAATGATGACGCTAATACCAATGAAGAGAAAATGGATATACTTTCCCAGAGATTTACTAAATTTCTTAGATAAAATTAGCCCTGTTTTAGGGGTTTTAGAAAAAAATAATCCAAGCTCTAAAATGATTATTTCAATGAATTTACAGTTGTACTTCTCCGAAACAAAACGAAATATTATAGAGACCACTCATATAGTCATTTGAGCTACAAAATAAATCTAGAACTACGAAGTTGACCAAAAATTTTGAACTCTATATCAAGCAAGAGGATGAAACTTTGAACAAATTCTATGAATGTTTTTCAAACATTATCAACAACTCGTATAATTTGGATGGATCTATTAGGAAATAGAAGTATATTGACAAAATCCTTGCTAGCTTACCTTATCATTTTCAAGCCAAAGTGACCTTTCTTAAATACATGTAAAAACCTTGTGAACATGCTGTAAAATGAATCACTTGGCAATTATTCGAACTGCATCACTTGTATCCAATATGTTAGCCAGCCACTTTCGAGGATGGAAAGAGCTTGGCTTTATAGACATCAAATATAGTTGTCTTAGCGAAGATGTTTTTGACACAATTGTTAGAAATGATGACTCTAACACCAATGAAGAGAAAATGGATATACCTTCCCAGAGATTTACTAAATTTCTTAGATAAAATTAACCCTTTTTTAGGGGTTTTAGAAAAAAATAATCCGAGCTCTAAAATGATTATTTCAATGAATTTACAGTTGTACTTCTCCGAATCAAACCGAAATATTATAGAGACCACTCATATAGTCATTTGAGCTACAAAATAAATCTAGAACTACGAAGTTGACCAAAAATTTTGAACTCTATATCAAGCAAGAGGATGAAACTTTGAACAAATTCTATGAATGTTTTTCAAACATTATCAACAACTCGTATAATTTGGATGGATCTATTAGGAAATAGAAGTATATTGAGAAAATCCTTGCTAGCTTACCTTATCATTTTCAAGCCAAAGTGACCTTTCTTAAATACATGTAAAAACCTTGTGAACATGCTGTAAAATGAATCACTTGGCAATTATTCGAACTGCATCACTTGTATCCAATATGTTAGCCAGCCACTTTCGAGGATGGAAAGAGCTTGGCTTTATAAACATCAAAAATAGTTGTCTTAGCGAAGATGTTTTTGACACAATTGTTAGAAATGATGACTCTAATACCAATGAAGAGAAAATGGATATACCTTCCCAGAGATTTACTAAATTTCTTAGATAAAATTAACCCTTTTTTAGGGGTTTTAGAAAAAAATAATCCGAGCTCTAAAATGATTATTTCAATGAATTTACAGTTGTACTTCTCCGAAACAAAACGAAATATTATAGAAACCACTCATATAGTCATTTGAGCTACAAAATAAATCTAGAACTACGAAGTTGTCCAAAGAATTTGAACTCTATATCAAGCAAGAGGGTGAAACTTTGAACAAATTCTATGAATGTTTTTCAAACATTGTCAACAACTCGTATAATTTGGATGGACCTATTAGGAAAGAGAAGTATATTGAGAAAATCCTTGCTAGCTTACCTTATCATTTTCAAGCCAAAGTGACCTTGCTTAAATACATGTAAAAACCTTGTGAACATGCTGTAAAATGAATCACTTGGCAATTATTCGAACTGCATCACTTGTATCCAATATGTTAGCCAGCCACTTTCGAGGATGGAAAGAGCTTGGCTTTATAGACATCAAAAATAGTTGTCTTAGCGAAGATGTTTTTGACACAATTGTTAGAAATGATGACTCTAACACCAATGAAGAGAAAATGGATATACCTTCCCAGAGATTTACTAAATTTCTTAGATAAAATTAACCCTTTTTTAGGGGTTTTAGAAAAAAATAATCCGAGCTCTAAAATGATTATTTCAATGAATTTACAGTTGTACTTCTCCGAAACAAAACGAAATATTATAGAGACCACTCATATAGTCATTTGAGCTACAAAATAAATCTAGAACTACGAAGTTGAAAAAAAATTTTGAACTCTATATCAAGCAAGAGGATGAAACTTTGAACAAAATCTATGAATGTTTTTCAAACATTATCAACAACTCGTATAATTTGGATGGATCTATTAGGAAATAGAAGTATATTGACAAAATCCTTGCTAGCTTACCTTATCATTTTCAAGCCAAAGTGACCTTTCTTAAATACATGTAAAAACCTTGTGAACATGCTGTAAAATGAATCACTTGGCAATTATTCGAACTGCATCACTTGTATCCAATATGTTAGCCAGCCACTTTCGAGGATGGAAAGAGCTTGGCTTTATAGACATCAAATATAGTTGTCTTAGCGAAGATGTTTTTGACACAATTGTTAGAAATGATGACTCTAACACCAATGAAGAGAAAATGGATATACCTTCCCAGAGATTTACTAAATTTCTTAGATAAAATTAACCCTTTTTTAGGGGTTTTAGAAAAAAATAATCCGAGCTCTAAAATGATTATTTCAATGAATTTACAGTTGTACTTCTCCGAATCAAACCGAAATATTATAGAGACCACTCATATAGTCATTTGAGCTACAAAATAAATCTAGAACTACGAAGTTGACCAAAAATTTTGAACTCTATATCAAGCAAGAGGATGAAACTTTGAACAAATTCTATGAATGTTTTTCAAACATTATCAACAACTCGTATAATTTGGATGGATCTATTAGGAAATAGAAGTATATTGAGAAAATCCTTGCTAGCTTACCTTATCATTTTCAAGCCAAAGTGACCTTTCTTAAATACATGTAAAAACCTTGTGAACATGCTGTAAAATGAATCACTTGGCAATTATTCGAACTGCATCACTTGTATCCAATATGTTAGCCAGCCACTTTCGAGGATGGAAAGAGCTTGGCTTTATAAACATCAAAAATAGTTGTCTTAGCGAAGATGTTTTTGACACAATTGTTAGAAATGATGACTCTAATACCAATGAAGAGAAAATGGATATACCTTCCCAGAGATTTACTAAATTTCTTAGATAAAATTAACCCTTTTTTAGGGGTTTTAGAAAAAAATAATCCGAGCTCTAAAATGATTATTTCAATGAATTTACAGTTGTACTTCTCCGAAACAAAACGAAATATTATAGAAACCACTCATATAGTCATTTGAGCTACAAAATAAATCTAGAACTACGAAGTTGTCCAAAGAATTTGAACTCTATATCAAGCAAGAGGGTGAAACTTTGAACAAATTCTATGAATGTTTTTCAAACATTGTCAACAACTCGTATAATTTGGATGGACCTATTAGGAAAGAGAAGTATATTGAGAAAATCCTTGCTAGCTTACCTTATCATTTTCAAGCCAAAGTGACCTTGCTTAAATACATGTAAAAACCTTGTGAACATGCTGTAAAATGAATCACTTGGCAATTATTCGAACTGCATCACTTGTATCCAATATGTTAGCCAGCCACTTTCGAGGATGGAAAGAGCTTGGCTTTATAGACATCAAAAATAGTTGTCTTAGCGAAGATGTTTTTGACACAATTGTTAGAAATGATGACTCTAACACCAATGAAGAGAAAATGGATATACCTTCCCAGAGATTTACTAAATTTCTTAGATAAAATTAACCCTTTTTTAGGGGTTTTAGAAAAAAATAATCCGAGCTCTAAAATGATTATTTCAATGAATTTACAGTTGTACTTCTCCGAAACAAAACGAAATATTATAGAGACCACTCATATAGTCATTTGAGCTACAAAATAAATCTAGAACTACGAAGTTGAAAAAAAATTTTGAACTCTATATCAAGCAAGAGGATGAAACTTTGAACAAAATCTATGAATGTTTTTCAAACATTATCAACAACTCGTATAATGTGGATGGACCTATTAGGAAAGAGAAGTATATTGAGAAAATCCTTGCTAGCTTACCTTATCATTTTCAAGCCATAGTGACCTTGCTTAAATACATGTAAAAACCTTGTGAACATGCTGTAAAATGAATCACTTGGCAATTATTCGAACTGCATCACTTGTATCCAATATGTTAGCCAGCCACTTTCGAGGATGGAAAGAGCTTGGCTTTATAGACATCAAAAATAGTTGTCTTAGGGAAGATGTTTTTGAAACAATTGTTAGAAATGATGATTCTAATACTAATGAAGTGAAAATGGATCTACTTTCCGAGAGATTTACTAAATTTCTTAGATAGAATTAACACTTTTTTATGGGTTTGAGAAAAGAAAATCTGAGCTCTAAAATGATTATTTCAATGAATTTTCAGTTGTACTTCTTCCAAACATAACGAAATATTATAGAGACCACTCATATAGTCATTTGAGTTACAAAATAAATCTAGAACTACGAAGTTGTCCAAAGAATTTGAACTCTATATCAAGCAAGAGGGTGAAACTTTGAACAAATTCTATGAATGTTTTTCAAACATTGTCAACAACTCGTATAATTTGGATGGACCTATTAGGAAAGAGAAGTATATTGAGAAAATCCTTGCTAGCTTACCTTATCATTTTCAAGCCAAAGTGACCTTGCTTAAATACATGTAAAAACCTTGTGAGCATGCTGTAAAATGAATCACTTGGCAATTATTCGAACTGCATCACTTGTATCCAATATGTTAGCCAGCCACTTTCGAGGATGGAAAGAGCTTGGCTTTATAGACATCAAAAATAGTTGTCTTAGCGAAGATGTTTTTGACACAATTGTTAGAAATGATGACTCTAACACCAATGAAGAGAAAATGGATATACCTTCCCAGAGATTTACTAAATTTCTTAGATAAAATTAACCCTTTTTTAGGGGTTTTAGAAAAAAATAATCCGAGCTCTAAAATGATTATTTCAATGAATTTACAGTTGTACTTCTCCGAAACAAAACGAAATATTATAGAGACCACTCATATAGTCATTTGAGCTACAAAATAAATCTAGAACTACGAAGTTGACGAAAAATTTTGAACTCTATATCAAGCAAGAGGATGAAACTTTCAACAAATTCTATGAATGTTTTTCAAACATTATCAACAACTCGTATAATTTGGATGGACCTATTAGGAAAGAGAAGTATACTGAGAAAATCCTTGCTAGCTTACCTTATCATTTTCATGCCATAGTGACCTTGCTTAAATACATGTAATAACCTTGAGAACATGCTGTAAAATGAATCACTTGGCAATTATTCGAACTGCATCACTTGTATCCAATATGTTAGCCAGCCACTTTCGAGGATGGAAAGGGCTTGGCCTTATAGACATCAAGAATAGTTGTCTTAGCGAAGATGTTTTTGACACAATTGTTACAAATGATGACTCTAATACCAATGAAGAGAAAATGGATATACTTTCCCAGAGATTTACTAAATTTCTTAGATAAAATTAACCCTTTTTTAGGGGTTTTAGAAAAAAATAATCCAAGCTCTAAAATGATTATTTCAATGAATTTACAGTTGTACTTCTCCGAAACAAAACGAAATATTATAGAGACCACTCATATAGTCATTTGAGCTACAAAATAAATATAGAACTACGAAGTTGACCAAACAATTTAAACTCTTTATCAAGCAAGATGATGAAACTTTGAACAAATTCTATGCATGTTTTTCAAACATTATCAACTACTCGTATAATTTGGGTGGAACTATTAGGAAAGAGAAGTAGATTGAGAAAATCCTTGCTTGCTTACCTTATCATTTTCAAGCCAAAGTGACCTTGCTTAAATACATGTAAAAGCCTTGTGAAAATGCTGTAAAATTAATCACTTGGCAATTATTCGAACTGCATCACTTGTATCCAATATGTTAGCCAGCCACTTTCGAGGATGGAAAGAGCTTGGCTTTATAGACATCAAAAATAGTTGTCTTAGCGAAGATGTTTTTGACACAATTGTTAGAAATGATGACTCTAATACCAATGAAGAGAAAATGGATATACCTTCCCAGAGATTTACTAAATTTCTTAGATAAAATTAACCCTTTTTTAGGGGTTTTAGAAAAAAATAATCCGAGCTCTAAAATGATTATTTCAATGAATTTACAGTTGTACTTCTCCGAAACAAAACGAAATATTATAGAGACCACTCATATAGTCATTTGAGCTACAAAATAAATCTAGAACTACGAAGTTGACCAAAAATTTTGAACTCTATATCAAGCAAGAGGATGAAACTTTGAACAAATTCTATGAATGTTTTTCAAACATTATCAACAACTCGTATAATTTGGATGGACCTATAGGAAAGAGAAGTATATTGAGAAAATCCTTGCTAGCTTACCTTATCATTTTCATGCCATAGTGACCTTGCTTAAATACATGTAAAAACCTTGTGAACATGCTGTAAAATGAATCACTTGGCAATTATTCGAACTGCATCACTTGTATCCAATATGTTAGCCAGCCACTTTCGAGGATGGAAAGAGCTTGGATTTATAGACATCAAGAATAGTTGTCTTAGCGAAGATGTTTTTGACACAATTGTTAGAAATGATGACTCTAATACCAATGAAGAGAAAATGGATATACCTTCCCAGAGATTTACTAAATTTCTTAGATAAAATTAACCCTTTTTTAGGGGTTTTAGAAAAAAATAATCCGAGCTCTAAAATGATTATTTCAATGAATTTACAGTTGTACTTCTCCGAAACAAAACGAAATATTATAGAGACCACTCATATAGTCATTTGAGCTACAAAATAAATCTAGAACTACGAAGTTGACGAAAAATTTTGAACTCTATATCAAGCAAGAGGATGAAACTTTCAACAAATTCTATGAATGTTTTTCAAACATTATCAACAACTCGTATAATTTGGATGGACCTATTAGGAAAGAGAAGTATATTGAGAAAATCCTTGCTAGCTTACCTTATCATTTTCATGCCATAGTGACCTTGCTTAAATACATGTAAAAACCTTGTGAACATGCTGTAAAATGAATCACTTGGCAATTATTCGAACTGCATCACTTGTATCCAATATGTTAGCCAGCCACTTTCGAGGATGGAAAGAGCTTGGCCTTATAGACATCAAGAATAGTTGTCTTAGCGAAGATGTTTTTGACACAATTGTTACAAATGATGACTCTAATACCAATGAAGAGAAAATGGATATACTTTCCCAGAGATTTACTAAATTTCTTAGATAAAATTAACCCTTTTTTAGGGGTTTTAGAAAAAAATAATACAAGCTCTCAAATGATTATTTCAATGAATTTACAGTTCTACTTCTCCGAAACAAAACGAAATATTATAGAGACCACTCATATAGTCATTTGAGCTACAAAATAAATATAGAACTACGAAGTTGACCAAACAATTTAAACTCTTTATCAAGCAAGATGATGAAACTTTGAACAAATTCTATGCATGTTTTTCAAACATTATCAACTACTCGTATAATTTGGGTGGACCTATTAGGAAAGAGAAGTAGATTGAGAAAATCCTTGCTTGCTTACCTTATCATTTTCAAGCCAAAGTGACCTTGCTTAAATACATATAAAAGCCTTGTGAAAATGCTGTAAAATTAATCACTTGGCAATTATTCGAACTGCATCACTTGTATCCAATATGTTAGCCAGCCACTTTCGAGGATGGAAAGAGCTTGGCTTTATAGACATCAAAAATAGTTGTCTTAGCGAAGATGTTTTTGACACAATTGTTAGAAATGATGACTCTAATACCAATGAAGAGAAAATGGATATACCTTCCCAGAGATTTACTAAATTTCTTAGATAAAATTAACCCTTTTTTAGGGGTTTTAGAAAAAAATAATAAGAGCTCTAAAATGATTATTTCAATGAATTTACAGTTGTACTTCTCCGAAACAAAACGAAATATTATAGAGACCACTCATATAGTCATTTGAGCTACAAAATAAATCTAGAACTACGAAGTTGACCAAAAATTTTGAACTCTATATCAAGCAAGAGGATGAAACTTTGAACAAATTCTATGAATGTTTTTCAAACATTATCAACAACTCGTATAATTTGGATGGACCTATTAGGAAAGAGAAGTATATTGAGAAAATCCTTGCTAGCTTACCTTATCATTTTCATGCCATAGTGACCTTGCTTAAATACATGTAAAAACCTTGTGAACATGCTGTAAAATGAATCACTTGGCAATTATTCGAACTGCATCACTTGTATCCAATATGTTAGCCAGCCACTTTCGAGGATGGAAAGAGCTTGGATTTATAGACATCAAGAATAGTTGTCTTAGCGAAGATGTTTTTGACACAATTGTTAGAAATGATGACTCTAATACCAATGAAGAGAAAATGGATATACCTTCCCAGAGATTTACTAAATTTCTTAGATAAAATTAACCCTTTTTTAGGGGTTTTAGAAAAAAATAATCCGAGCTCTAAAATGATTATTTCAATGAATTTACAGTTGTACTTCTCCGAAACAAAACGAAATATTATAGAGACCACTCATATAGTCATTTGAGCTACAAAATAAATCTAGAACTACGAAATTGACCAAAAATTTTGAACTCTATATCAAGCAAGAGGATGAAACTTTGAACAAATTCTATGAATGTTTTTCAAACATTATCAACAACTCGTATAATTTGGATGGACCTATTAGGAAAGAGAAGTATATTGAGAAAATCCTTGCTAGCTTACCTTATCATTTTCATGCCATAGTGACCTTGCTTAAATACATGTAAAAACCTTGTGAACATGCTGTAAAATGAATCACTTGGCAATTATTCGAACTGCATCACTTGTATCCAATATGTTAGCCAGCCACTTTCGTGGATGGAAAGAGCTTCGCTTTATAGACATTAAGAATAGTTGTCTTAGCGAAGATGTTTTTGACACAATTGTTAGAAATGATGACTGTAATACCAATGAAGAGAAAATGGATATACTTTCCCAGAGTTTTACTAAATTTCTTAGATAAAATTAACCCTTTTTTAGGGGTTTTAGAAAAAAATAATCCAAGCTCTAAAATGATTATTTCAATGAATTTACAGTTGTACTTCTCCGAAACAAAACAAAATATTATAGAGACCACTCATATAGTCATTTGAGCTACAAAATAAATCTACAACTACGAATTTGACCAAAAATTTTGAACTCTATATCAAGCAAGAGGATGAAACTTTGAACCAATTCTATGAATGTTTTTCAAACATTATCAACAAGTCGTATAATTTGGATGGACCTATTAGGAAAGAGAAGTATATTGAGAAAATCCTTGCTAGCTTACCTTATCATTTTCAAGCCAAAGTGACCTTGCTTAAATACATGTAAAAACCTTGTGAACATGCTGTAAAATGAATCACTTGGCAATTATTCGAACTGCATCACTTGTATCCAATATGTTAGCCAGCCACTTTCGAGGATGGAAAGAGCTTCGCTTTATAGACATTAAGAATAGTTGTATTAGCGAAGATGTTTTTGACACAATTGTTAGAAATGATGACGCTAATACCAATGAAGAGAAAATGGATATACTTTCCCAGAGATTTACTAAATTTCTTAGATAAAATTATTTCTTTTTTAGGGGTTTTAGAAAAAAATAATCCAAGCTCTAAAATGATTATTTCAATGAATTTACAGTTGTACTTCTCCGAAACAAAACGAAATATTATAGAAACCACTCATATAGTCATTTGAGCTACAAAATAAATCTAGAACTACGAAGTTGTCCAAAGAATTTGAACTCTATATCAAGCAAGAGGGTGAAACTTTGAACAAATTCTATGAATGTTTTTCAAACATTATCAACAACTCGTATAATGTGGATGGACCTATTAGGAAAGAGAAGTATATTGAGAAAATCCTTGCTAGCTTACCTTATCATTTTCAAGCCATAGTGACCTTGCTTAAATACATGTAAAAACCTTGTGAACATGCTGTAAAATGAATCACTTGGCAATTATTCGAACTGCATCACTTGTATCCAATATGTTAGCCAGCCACTTTCGAGGATGGAAAGAGCTTGGCTTTATAGACATCAAAAATAGTTGTCTTAGGGAAGATGTTTTTGAAACAATTGTTAGAAATGATGATTCTAATACTAATGAAGTGAAAATGGATCTACTTTCCGAGAGATTTACTAAATTTCTTAGATAGAATTAACACTTTTTTATGGGTTTGAGAAAAAAAAATCTGAGCTCTAAAATGATTATTTCAATGAATTTTCAGTTGTACTTCTTCCAAACATAACGAAATATTATAGAGACCACTCATATAGTCATTTGAGCTACAAAATAAATCTAGAACTACGAAGTTGTCCAAAGAATTTGAACTCTATATCAAGCAAGAGGGTGAAACTTTGAACAAATTCTATGAATGTTTTTCAAACATTGTCAACAACTCGTATAATTTGGATGGACCTATTAGGAAAGAGAAGTATATTGAGAAAATCCTTGCTAGCTTACCTTATCATTTTCAAGCCAAAGTGACCTTGCTTAAATACATGTAAAAACCTTGTGAGCATGCTGTAAAATGAATCACTTGGCAATTATTCGAACTGCATCACTTGTATCCAATATGTTAGCCAGCCACTTTCGAGGATGGAAAGAGCTTGGCTTTATAGACATCAAAAATAGTTGTCTTAGCGAAGATGTTTTTGACACAATTGTTAGAAATGATGACTCTAACACCAATGAAGAGAAAATGGATATACCTTCCCAGAGATTTACTAAATTTCTTAGATAAAATTAACCCTTTTTTAGGGGTTTTAGAAAAAAATAATCCGAGCTCTAAAATGATTATTTCAATGAATTTACAGTTGTACTTCTCCGAAACAAAACGAAATATTATAGAGACCACTCATATAGTCATTTGAGCTACAAAATAAATCTAGAACTACGAAGTTGACGAAAAATTTTGAACTCTATATCAAGCAAGAGGATGAAACTTTCAACAAATTCTATGAATGTTTTTCAAACATTATCAACAACTCGTATAATTTGGATGGACCTATTAGGAAAGAGAAGTATACTGAGAAAATCCTTGCTAGCTTACCTTATCATTTTCATGCCATAGTGACCTTGCTTAAATACATGTAATAACCTTGAGAACATGCTGTAAAATGAATCACTTGGCAATTATTCGAACTGCATCACTTGTATCCAATATGTTAGCCAGCCACTTTCGAGGATGGAAAGGGCTTGGCCTTATAGACATCAAGAATAGTTGTCTTAGCGAAGATGTTTTTGACACAATTGTTACAAATGATGACTCTAATACCAATGAAGAGAAAATGGATATACTTTCCCAGAGATTTACTAAATTTCTTAGATAAAATTAACCCTTTTTTAGGGGTTTTAGAAAAAAATAATCCAAGCTCTAAAATGATTATTTCAATGAATTTACAGTTGTACTTCTCCGAAACAAAACGAAATATTATAGAGACCACTCATATAGTCATTTGAGCTACAAAATAAATATAGAACTACGAAGTTGACCAAACAATTTAAACTCTTTATCAAGCAAGATGATGAAACTTTGAACAAATTCTATGCATGTTTTTCAAACATTATCAACTACTCGTATAATTTGGGTGGAACTATTAGGAAAGAGAAGTAGATTGAGAAAATCCTTGCTTGCTTACCTTATCATTTTCAAGCCAAAGTGACCTTGCTTAAATACATGTAAAAGCCTTGTGAAAATGCTGTAAAATTAATCACTTGGCAATTATTCGAACTGCATCACTTGTATCCAATATGTTAGCCAGCCACTTTCGAGGATGGAAAGAGCTTGGCTTTATAGACATCAAAAATAGTTGTCTTAGCGAAGATGTTTTTGACACAATTGTTAGAAATGATGACTCTAATACCAATGAAGAGAAAATGGATATACCTTCCCAGAGATTTACTAAATTTCTTAGATAAAATTAACCCTTTTTTAGGGGTTTTAGAAAAAAATAATCCGAGCTCTAAAATGATTATTTCAATGAATTTACAGTTGTACTTCTCCGAAACAAAACGAAATATTATAGAGACCACTCATATAGTCATTTGAGCTACAAAATAAATCTAGAACTACGAAGTTGACCAAAAATTTTGAACTCTATATCAAGCAAGAGGATGAAACTTTGAACAAATTCTATGAATGTTTTTCAAACATTATCAACAACTCGTATAATTTGGATGGACCTATAGGAAAGAGAAGTATATTGAGAAAATCCTTGCTAGCTTACCTTATCATTTTCATGCCATAGTGACCTTGCTTAAATACATGTAAAAACCTTGTGAACATGCTGTAAAATGAATCACTTGGCAATTATTCGAACTGCATCACTTGTATCCAATATGTTAGCCAGCCACTTTCGAGGATGGAAAGAGCTTGGATTTATAGACATCAAGAATAGTTGTCTTAGCGAAGATGTTTTTGACACAATTGTTAGAAATGATGACTCTAATACCAATGAAGAGAAAATGGATATACCTTCCCAGAGATTTACTAAATTTCTTAGATAAAATTAACCCTTTTTTAGGGGTTTTAGAAAAAAATAATCCGAGCTCTAAAATGATTATTTCAATGAATTTACAGTTGTACTTCTCCGAAACAAAACGAAATATTATAGAGACCACTCATATAGTCATTTGAGCTACAAAATAAATCTAGAACTACGAAGTTGACGAAAAATTTTGAACTCTATATCAAGCAAGAGGATGAAACTTTCAACAAATTCTATGAATGTTTTTCAAACATTATCAACAACTCGTATAATTTGGATGGACCTATTAGGAAAGAGAAGTATATTGAGAAAATCCTTGCTAGCTTACCTTATCATTTTCATGCCATAGTGACCTTGCTTAAATACATGTAAAAACCTTGTGAACATGCTGTAAAATGAATCACTTGGCAATTATTCGAACTGCATCACTTGTATCCAATATGTTAGCCAGCCACTTTCGAGGATGGAAAGAGCTTGGCCTTATAGACATCAAGAATAGTTGTCTTAGCGAAGATGTTTTTGACACAATTGTTACAAATGATGACTCTAATACCAATGAAGAGAAAATGGATATACTTTCCCAGAGATTTACTAAATTTCTTAGATAAAATTAACCCTTTTTTAGGGGTTTTAGAAAAAAATAATACAAGCTCTCAAATGATTATTTCAATGAATTTACAGTTCTACTTCTCCGAAACAAAACGAAATATTATAGAGACCACTCATATAGTCATTTGAGCTACAAAATAAATATAGAACTACGAAGTTGACCAAACAATTTAAACTCTTTATCAAGCAAGATGATGAAACTTTGAACAAATTCTATGCATGTTTTTCAAACATTATCAACTACTCGTATAATTTGGGTGGACCTATTAGGAAAGAGAAGTAGATTGAGAAAATCCTTGCTTGCTTACCTTATCATTTTCAAGCCAAAGTGACCTTGCTTAAATACATGTAAAAGCCTTGTGAAAATGCTGTAAAATTAATCACTTGGCAATTATTCGAACTGCATCACTTGTATCCAATATGTTAGCCAGCCACTTTCGAGGATGGAAAGAGCTTGGCTTTATAGACATCAAAAATAGTTGTCTTAGCGAAGATGTTTTTGACACAATTGTTAGAAATGATGACTCTAATACCAATGAAGAGAAAATGGATATACCTTCCCAGAGATTTACTAAATTTCTTAGATAAAATTAACCCTTTTTTAGGGGTTTTAGAAAAAAATAATCCGAGCTCTAAAATGATTATTTCAATGAATTTACAGTTGTACTTCTCCGAAACAAAACGAAATATTATAGAGACCACTCATATAGTCATTTGAGCTACAAAATAAATCTAGAACTACGAAGTTGACCAAAAATTTTGAACTCTATATCAAGCAAGAGGATGAAACTTTCAACAAATTCTATGAATGTTTTTCAAACATTATCAACAACTCGTATAATTTGGATGGACCTATTAGGAAAGAGAAGTATATTGAGAAAATCCTTGCTAGCTTACCTTATCATTTTCATGCCATAGTGACCTTGCTTAAATACATGTAAAAACCTTGTGAACATGCTGTAAAATGAATCACTTGGCAATTATTCGAACTGCATCACTTGTATCCAATATGTTAGCCAGCCACTTTCGAGGATGGAAAGAGCTTGGATTTATAGACATCAAGAATAGTTGTCTTAGCGAAGATGTTTTTGACACAATTGTTAGAAATGATGACTCTAATACCAATGAAGAGAAAATGGATATACCTTCCCAGAGATTTACTAAATTTCTTAGATAAAATTAACCCTTTTTTAGGGGTTTTAGAAAAAAATAATCCGAGCTCTAAAATGATTATTTCAATGAATTTACAGTTGTACTTCTCCGAAACAAAACGAAATATTATAGAGACCACTCATATAGTCATTTGAGCTACAAAATAAATCTAGAACTACGAAGTTGACCAAAAATTTTGAACTCTATATCAAGCAAGAGGATGAAACTTTGAACAAATTCTATGAATGTTTTTCAAACATTATCAACAACTCGTATAATTTGGATGGACCTATTAGGAAAGAGAAGTATATTGAGAAAATCCTTGCTAGCTTACCTTATCATTTTCATGCCATAGTGACCTTGCTTAAATACATGTAAAAACCTTGTGAACATGCTGTAAAATGAATCACTTGGCAATTATTCGAACTGCATCACTTGTATCCAATATGTTAGCCAGCCACTTTCGTGGATGGAAAGAGCTTCGCTTTATAGACATTAAGAATAGTTGTCTTAGCGAAGATGTTTTTGACACAATTGTTAGAAATGATGACTGTAATACCAATGAAGAGAAAATGGATATACTTTCCCAGAGATTTACTAAATTTCTTAGATAAAATTAACCCTTTTTTAGGGGTTTTAGAAAAAAATAATCCAAGCTCTAAAATGATTATTTCAATGAATTTACAGTTGTACTTCTCCGAAACAAAACAAAATATTATAGAGACCACTCATATAGTCATTTGAGCTACAAAATAAATCTACAACTACGAATTTGACCAAAAATTTTGAACTCTATATCAAGCAAGAGGATGAAACTTTGAACCAATTCTATGAATGTTTTTCAAACATTATCAACAAGTCGTATAATTTGGATGGACCTATTAGGAAAGAGAAGTATATTGAGAAAATCCTTGCTAGCTTACCTTATCATTTTCAAGCCAAAGTGACCTTGCTTAAATACATGTAAAAACCTTGTGAACATGCTGTAAAATGAATCACTTGGCAATTATTCGAACTGCATCACTTGTATCCAATATGTTAGCCAGCCACTTTCGAGGATGGAAAGAGCTTCGCTTTATAGACATTAAGAATAGTTGTATTAGCGAAGATGTTTTTGACACAATTGTTAGAAATGATGACGCTAATACCAATGAAGAGAAAATGGATATACTTTCCCAGAGATTTACTAAATTTCTTAGATAAAATTATTTCTTTTTTAGGGGTTTTAGAAAAAAATAATCCAAGCTCTAAAATGATTATTTCAATGAATTTACAGTTGTACTTCTCCGAAACAAAACGAAATATTATAGAGACCACTCATATAGTCATTTGAGCTACAAAATAAATCTAGAACTACGAAGTTGACCAAAAATTTTGAACTCTATATCAAGCAAGAGGATGAAACTTTGAACCAATTCTATGAATGTTTTTCAAACATTATCAACAAGTCGTATAATTTGGATGGACCTATTAGGAAAGAGAAGTATATTGAGAAAATCCTTGCTAGCTTACCTTATCATTTTCAAGCCAAAGTGACCTTGCTTAAATACATGTAAAAACCTTGTGAACATGCTGTAAAATGAATCACTTGGCAATTATTCGAACTGCATCACTTGTATCCAATATGTTAGCCAGCCACTTTCGAGGATGGAAAGAGCTTCGCTTTATAGACATTAAGAATAGTTGTCTTAGCGAAGATGTTTTTGACACAATTGTTAGAAATGATGACGCTAATACCAATGAAGAGAAAATGGATATACTTTCCCAGAGATTTACTAAATTTCTTAGATAAAATTAGCCCTGTTTTAGGGGTTTTAGAAAAAAATAATCCAAGCTCTAAAATGATTATTTCAATAAATTTACAGTTGTACTTCTCCGAAACAAAACGAAATATTATAGAGACCACTCATACAGTCATTTGAGCTACAAAATAAATCTAGAACTACGAAGTTGACCAAAAAGTTTGAACTCTATATCAAGCAAGAGGATGAAACTTTGAACAAATTCTATGAATGTTTTTCAAACATTATCAACAACTCGTATAATTTGGATGGATCTATTAGGAAATAGAAGTATATTGACAAAATCCTTGCTAGCTTACCTTATCATTTTCAAGCCAAAGTGACCTTTCTTAAATACATGTAAAAACCTTGTGAACATGCTGTAAAATGAATCACTTGGCAATTATTCGAACTGCATCACTTGTATCCAATATGTTAGCCTGCCACTTTCGAGGATGGAAAGAGCTTGGCTTTATAGACATCAAAAATAGTTGTCTTAGCGAAGATGTTTTTGACACAATTGTTAGAAATGATGACTCTAATACCAATGAAGAGAAAATGGATATACCTTCCCAGAGATTTACTAGATTTCTTAGATAAAATTAACCCTTTTTTAGGGGTTTTAGAAAAAAATAATCCGAGCTCTAAAATGATTATTTCAATGAATTTACAGTTGTACTTCTCCGAAACAAAACGAAATATTATAGAGACCACTCATATAGTCATTTGAGCTACAAAATAAATCTAGAACTACGAAATTGTCCAAAGAATTTGAACTCTATATCAAGCAAGAGGGTGAAACTTTGAACAAATTCTATGAATGTTTTTCAAACATTGTCAACAACTCGTATAATTTGGATGGACCTATTAGGAAAGAGAAGTATATTGAGAAAATCCTTGCTAGCTTACCTTATCATTTTCAAGCCAAAGTGACCTTGCTTAAATACATGTAAAAACCTTGTGAACATGCTGTAAAATGAATCACTTGGCAATTATTCGAACTGCATCACTTGTATCCAATATGTTAGCCAGCCACTTTCGAGGATGGAAAGAGCTTGGCTTTATAGACATCAAAAATAGTTGTCTTAGCGAAGATGTTTTTGACACAATTGTTAGAAATGATGACTCTAAAACCAATGAAGAGAAAATGGATATACCTTCCCAGAGATTTACTAAATTTCTTAGATAAAATTAATCCTTTTTTAGGGGTTTTAGAAAAAAATAATCCGAGCTCTAAAATGATTATTTCAATGAATTTACAGTTGTACTTCTCCGAAACAAAACGAAATATTATAGAGACCACTCATATAGTCATTTGAGCTACAAAATAAATCTAGAACTACGAAGTTGACCAAAAATTTTGAACTCTATATCAAGCAAGAGGATGAAACTTTCAACAAATTCTATGAATGTTTTTCAAACATTATCAACAACTCGTATAATTTGGATGGACCTATTAGGAAAGAGAAGTATATTGCGAAAATCCTTGCTAGCTTACCTTATCATTTTCATGCCATAGTGACCTTGCTTAAATACATGTAAAAACCTTGTGAACATGCTGTAAAATGAATCACTTGGCAATTATTCGAACTGCATCACTTGTATCCAATATGTTAGCCAGCCACTTTTGAGGATGGAAAGAGCTTGGCCTTATAGACATCAAGAATAGTTGTCTTAGCGAAGATGTTTTTGACACAATTGTTACAAATGATGACTCTAATACCAATGAAGAGAAAATGGATATACTTTCCCAGAGATTTACTAAATTTCTTAGATAAAATTAACCCTTTTTTAGGGGTTTTAGAAAAAAATAATCCAAGCTCTAAAATGATTATTTCAATGAATTTACAGTTGTACTTCTCCGAAACAAAACGAAATATTATAGAGACCACTCATATAGTCATTTGAGCTACAAAATAAATATAGAACTACGAAGTTGACCAAACAATTTAAACTCTTTATCAAGCAAGATGATGAAACTTTGAACAAATTCTATGCATGTTTTTCAAACATTATCAACTACTCGTATAATTTGGGTGGACCTATTAGGAAAGAGAAGTAGATTGAGAAAATCCTTGCTTGCTTACCTTATCATTTTCAAGCCAAAGTGACCTTGCTTAAATACATGTAAAAGCCTTGTGAAAATGCTGTAAAATTAATCACTTGGCAATTATTCGAACTGCATCACTTGTATCCAATATGTTAGCCAGCCACTTTCGAGGATGGAAAGAGCTTGGCTTTATAGACATCAAAAATAGTTGTCTTAGCGAAGATGTTTTTGACACAATTGTTAGAAATGATGACTCTAATACCAATGAAGAGAAAATGGATATACCTTCCCAGAGATTTACTAAATTTCTTAGATAAAATTAACCCTTTTTTAGGGGTTTTAGAAAAAAATAATCCAAGCTCTAAAATGATTATTTCAATGAATTTACAGTTGTACTTCTCCGAAACAAAACAAAATATTATAGAGACCACTCATATAGTCATTTGAGCTACAAAATAAATCTACAACTACGAATTTGACCAAAAATTTTGAACTCTATATCAAGCAAGAGGATGAAACTTTGAACCAATTCTATGAATGTTTTTCAAACATTATCAACAAGTCGTATAATTTGGATGGACCTATTAGGAAAGAGAAGTATATTGAGAAAATCCTTGCTAGCTTACCTTATCATTTTCAAGCCAAAGTGACCTTGCTTAAATACATGTAAAAACCTTGTGAACATGCTGTAAAATGAATCACTTGGCAATTATTCGAACTGCATCACTTGTATCCAATATGTTAGCCAGCCACTTTCGAGGATGGAAAGAGCTTCGCTTTATAGACATTAAGAATAGTTGTATTAGCGAAGATGTTTTTGACACAATTGTTAGAAATGATGACGCTAATACCAATGAAGAGAAAATGGATATACTTTCCCAGAGATTTACTAAATTTCTTAGATAAAATTATTTCTTTTTTAGGGGTTTTAGAAAAAAATAATCCAAGCTCTAAAATGATTATTTCAATGAATTTACAGTTGTACTTCTCCGAAACAAAACGAAATATTATAGAGACCACTCATATAGTCATTTGAGCTACAAAATAAATCTAGAACTACGAAGTTGACCAAAAATTTTGAACTCTATATCAAGCAAGAGGATGAAACTTTGAACCAATTCTATGAATGTTTTTCAAACATTATCAACAAGTCGTATAATTTGGATGGACCTATTAGGAAAGAGAAGTATATTGAGAAAATCCTTGCTAGCTTACCTTATCATTTTCAAGCCAAAGTGACCTTGCTTAAATACATGTAAAAACCTTGTGAACATGCTGTAAAATGAATCACTTGGCAATTATTCGAACTGCATCACTTGTATCCAATATGTTAGCCAGCCACTTTCGAGGATGGAAAGAGCTTCGCTTTATAGACATTAAGAATAGTTGTCTTAGAGAAGATGTTTTTGACACAATTGTTAGAAATGATGACGCTAATACCAATGAAGAGAAAATGGATATACTTTCCCAGAGATTTACTAAATTTCTTAGATAAAATTAGCCCTGTTTTAGGGGTTTTAGAAAAAAATAATCCAAGCTCTAAAATGATTATTTCAATGAATTTACAGTTGTACTTCTCCGAAACAAAACGAAATATTATAGAGACCACTCATACAGTCATTTGAGCTACAAAATAAATCTAGAACTACGAAGTTGACCAAAAATTTTGAACTCTATATCAAGCAAGAGGATGAAACTTTGAACAAATTCTATGAATGTTTTTCAAACATTATCAACAAGTCGTATAATTTGGATGGACCTATTAGGAAAGAGAAGTATATTGAGAAAATCCTTGCTAGCTTACCTTATCATTTTCAAGCCAAAGTGACCTTGCTTAAATACATGTAAAAACCTTGTGAACATGCTGTAAAATGAATCACTTGGCAATTATTCGAACTGCATCACTTGTATCCAATATGTTAGCCAGCCACTTTCGAGGATGGAAAGAGCTTCGCTTTATAGACATTAAGAATAGTTGTCTTAGCGAAGATGTTTTTGACACAATTGTTAGAAATGATGACGCTAATACCAATGAAGAGAAAATGGATATACTTTCCCAGAGATTTACTAAATTTCTTAGATAAAATTAGCCCTGTTTTAGGGGTTTTAGAAAAAAATAATCCAAGCTCTAAAATGATTATTTCAATGAATTTACAGTTGTACTTCTCCGAAACAAAACGAAATATTATAGAGACCACTCATACAGTCATTTGAGCTACAAAATAAATCTAGAACTACGAAGTTGACCAAAAATTTTGAACTCTATATCAAGCAAGAGGATGAAACTTTGAACAAATTCTATGAATGTTTTTCAAACATTATCAACAAGTCGTATAATTTGGATGGACCTATTAGGAAAGAGAAGTATATTGAGAAAATCCTTGCTAGCTTACCTTATCATTTTCAAGCCAAAGTGACCTTGCTTAAATACATGTAAAAACCTTGTGAACATGCTGTAAAATGAATCACTTGGCAATTATTCGAACTGCATCACTTGTATCCAATATGTTAGCCAGCCACTTTCGAGGATGGAAAGAGCTTCGCTTTATAGACATTAAGAATAGTTGTCTTAGCGAAGATGTTTTTGACACAATTGTTAGAAATGATGACGCTAATACCAATGAAGAGAAAATGGATATACTTTCCCAGAGATTTACTAAATTTCTTAGATAAAATTAGCCCTGTTTTAGGGGTTTTAGAAAAAAATAATCCAAGCTCTAAAATGATTATTTCAATGAATTTACAGTTGTACTTCTCCGAAACAAAACAAAATATTATAGAGACCACTCATATAGTCATTTGAGCTACAAAATAAATCTACAACTACGAATTTGACCAAAAATTTTGAACTCTATATCAAGCAAGAGGATGAAACTTTGAACCAATTCTATGAATGTTTTTCAAACATTATCAACAAGTCGTATAATTTGGATGGACCTATTAGGAAAGAGAAGTATATTGAGAAAATCCTTGCTAGCTTACCTTATCATTTTCAAGCCAAAGTGACCTTGCTTAAATACATGTAAAAACCTTGTGAACATGCTGTAAAATGAATCACTTGGCAATTATTCGAACTGCATCACTTGTATCCAATATGTTAGCGAGCCACTTTCGAGGATGGAAAGAGCTTCGCTTTATAGACATTAAGAATAGTTGTATTAGCGAAGATGTTTTTGACACAATTGTTAGAAATGATGACGCTAATACCAATGAAGAGAAAATGGATATACTTTCCCAGAGATTTACTAAATTTCTTAGATAAAATTATTTCTTTTTTAGGGGTTTTAGAAAAAAATAATCCAAGCTCTAAAATGATTATTTCAATGAATTTACAGTTGTACTTCTCCGAAACAAAACGAAATATTATAGAGACCACTCATATAGTCATTTGAGCTACAAAATAAATCTAGAACTACGAAGTTGACCAAAAATTTTGAACTCTATATCAAGCAAGAGGATGAAACTTTGAACCAATTCTATGAATGTTTTTCAAACATTATCAACAAGTCGTATAATTTGGATGGACCTATTAGGAAAGAGAAGTATATTGAGAAAATCCTTGCTAGCTTACCTTATCATTTTCAAGCCAAAGTGACCTTGCTTAAATACATGTAAAAACCTTGTGAACATGCTGTAAAATGAATCACTTGGCAATTATTCGAACTGCATCACTTGTATCCAATATGTTAGCCAGCCACTTTCGAGGATGGAAAGAGCTTCGCTTTATAGACATTAAGAATAGTTGTCTTAGCGAAGATGTTTTTGACACAATTGTTAGAAATGATGACGCTAATACCAATGAAGAGAAAATGGATATACTTTCCCAGAGATTTACTAAATTTCTTAGATAAAATTAGCCCTGTTTTAGGGGTTTTAGAAAAAAATAATCCAAGCTCTAAAATGATTATTTCAATAAATTTACAGTTGTACTTCTCCGAAACAAAACGAAATATTATAGAGACCACTCATACAGTCATTTGAGCTACAAAATAAATCTAGAACTACGAAGTTGACCAAAAAGTTTGAACTCTATATCAAGCAAGAGGATGAAACTTTGAACAAATTCTATGAATGTTTTTCAAACATTATCAACAACTCGTATAATTTGGATGGATCTATTAGGAAATAGAAGTATATTGACAAAATCCTTGCTAGCTTACCTTATCATTTTCAAGCCAAAGTGACCTTTCTTAAATACATGTAAAAACCAAGAACATGCTGTAAAATGAATCACTTGGCAATTATTCGAACTGCATCACTTGTATCCAATATGTTAGCCAGCCACTTTCGAGGATGGAAAGAGCTTGGCTTTATAGACATCAAAAATAGTTGTCTTAGCGAAGATGTTTTTGACACAATTGTTAGAAATGATGACTCTAATACCAATGAAGAGAAAATGGATATACCTTCCCAGAGATTTACTAGATTTCTTAGATAAAATTAACCCTTTTTTAGGGGTTTTAGAAAAAAATAATCCGAGCTCTAAAATGATTATTTCAATGAATTTACAGTTGTACTTCTCCGAAACAAAACGAAATATTATAGAGACCACTCATATAGTCATTTGAGCTACAAAATAAATCTAGAACTACGAAGTTGTCCAAAGAATTTGAACTCTATATCAAGCAAGAGGGTGAAACTTTGAACAAATTCTATGAATGTTTTTCAAACATTGTCAACAACTCGTATAATTTGGATGGACCTATTAGGAAAGAGAAGTATATTGAGAAAATCCTTGCTAGCTTACCTTATCATTTTCAAGCCAAAGTGACCTTGCTTAAATACATGTAAAAACCTTGTGAACATGCTGTAAAATGAATCACTTGGCAATTATTCGAACTGCATCACTTGTATCCAATATGTTAGCCAGCCACTTTCGAGGATGGAAAGAGCTTGGCTTTATAGACATCAAAAATAGTTGTCTTAGCGAAGATGTTTTTGACACAATTGTTAGAAATGATGACTCTAACACCAATGAAGAGAAAATGGATATACCTTCCCAGAGATTTACTAAATTTCTTAGATAAAATTAATCCTTTTTTAGGGGTTTTAGAAAAAAATAATCCGAGCTCTAAAATGATTATTTCAATGAATTTACAGTTGTACTTCTCCGAAACAAAACGAAATATTATAGAGACCACTCATATAGTCATTTGAGCTACAAAATAAATCTAGAACTACGAAGTTGACCAAAAATTTTGAACTCTATATCAAGCAAGAGGATGAAACTTTCAACAAATTCTATGAATGTTTTTCAAACATTATCAACAACTAGTATAATTTGGATGGACCTATTCGGAAAGAGAAGTATATTGAGAAAATCCTTGCTAGCTTACCTTATCATTTTCATGCCATAGTGACCTTGCTTAAATACATGTAAAAACCTTGTGAACATGCTGTAAAATGAATCACTTGGCAATTATTCGAACTGCATCACTTGTATCCAATATGTTAGCCAGCCACTTTTGAGGATGGAAAGAGCTTGGCCTTATAGACATCAAGAATAGTTGTCTTAGCGAAGATGTTTTTGACACAATTGTTACAAATGATGACTCTAATACCAATGAAGAGAAAATGGATATACTTTCCCAGAGATTTACTAAATTTCTTAGATAAAATTAACCCTTTTTTAGGGGTTTTAGAAAAAAATAATCCAAGCTCTAAAATGATTATTTCAATGAATTTACAGTTGTACTTCTCCGAAACAAAACGAAATATTATAGAGACCACTCATATAGTCATTTGAGCTACAAAATAAATATAGAACTACGAAGTTGACCAAACAATTTAAACTCTTTATCAAGCAAGATGATGAAACTTTGAACAAATTCTATGCATGTTTTTCAAACATTATCAACTACTCGTATAATTTGGGTGGACCTATTAGGAAAGAGAAGTAGATTGAGAAAATCCTTGCTTGCTTACCTTATCATTTTCATGCCAAAGTGACCTTGCTTAAATACATGTAAAAGCCTTGTGAAAATGCTGTAAAATTAATCACTTGGCAATTATTCGAACTGCATAACTTGTATCCAATATGTTAGCCAGCCACTTTCGAGGATGGAAAGAGCTTGGCTTTATAGACATCAAAAATAGTTGTCTTAGCGAAGATGTTTTTGACACAATTGTTAGAAATGATGACTCTAATACCAATGAAGAGAAAATGGATATACCTTCCCAGAGATTTACTAAATTTCTTAGATAAAATTAACCCTTTTTTAGGGGTTTTAGAAAAAAATAATCCGAGCTCTAAAATGATTATTTCAATGAATTTACAGTTGTACTTCTCCGAAACAAAACGAAATATTATAGAGACCACTCATATAGTCATTTGAGCTACAAAATAAATCTAGAACTACGAAGTTGACCAAAAATTTTGAACTCTATATCAAGCAAGAGGATGAAACTTTGAACAAATTCTATGAATGTTTTTCAAACATTATCAACAACTCGTATAATTTGGATGGACCTATTAGGAAAGAGAAGTATATTGAGAAAATCCTTGCTAGCTTACCTTATCATTTTCATGCCATAGTGACCTTGCTTAAATACATGTAAAAACCTTGTGAACATGCTGTAAAATGAATCACTTGGCAATTATTCGAACTGCATCACTTGTATCCAATATGTTAGCCAGCCACTTTCGAGGATGGAAAGAGCTTGGATTTATAGACATCAAGAATAGTTGTCTTAGCGAAGATGTTTTTGACACAATTGTTAGAAATGATGACTTTAATACCAATGAAGAGAAAATGGATATACTTTCCCAGAGATTTACTAAATTTCTTAGATAAAATTAATCCTTTTTTAGGGGTTTTAGAAAAAAATAATCCGAGCTCTAAAATGATTATTTCAATGAATTTACAGTTGTACTTCTCCGAAACAAAACGAAATATTATAGAGACCACTCATATAGTCATTTGAGCTACAAAATAAATCTAGAACTACGAAGTTGACCAAAAATTTTGAACTCTATATCAAGCAAGAGGATGAAACTTTCAACAAATTCTATGAATGTTTTTCAAACATTATCAACAACTCGTATAATTTGGATGGACCTATTCGGAAAGAGAAGTATATTGAGAAAATCCTTGCTAGCTTACCTTATCATTTTCATGCCATAGTGACCTTGCTTAAATACATGTAAAAACCTTGTGAACATGCTGTAAAATGAATCACTTGGCAATTATTCGAACTGCATCACTTGTATCCAATATGTTAGCCAGCCACTTTTGAGGATGGAAAGAGCTTGGCCTTATAGACATCAAGAATAGTTGTCTTAGCGAAGATGTTTTTGACACAATTGTTACAAATGATGACTCTAATACCAATGAAGAGAAAATGGATATACTTTCCCAGAGATTTACTAAATTTCTTAGATAAAATTAACCCTTTTTTAGGGGTTTTAGAAAAAAATAATCCAAGCTCTAAAATGATTATTTCAATGAATTTACAGTTGTACTTCTCCGAAACAAAACGAAATATTATAGAGACCACTCATATAGTCATTTGAGCTACAAAATAAATATAGAACTACGAAGTTGACCAAACAATTTAAACTCTTTATCAAGCAAGATGATGAAACTTTGAACAAATTCTATGCATGTTTTTCAAACATTATCAACTACTCGTATAATTTGGGTGGACCTATTAGGAAAGAGAAGTAGATTGAGAAAATCCTTGCTTGCTTACCTTATCATTTTCATGCCAAAGTGACCTTGCTTAAATACATGTAAAAGCCTTGTGAAAATGCTGTAAAATTAATCACTTGGCAATTATTCGAACTGCATAACTTGTATCCAATATGTTAGCCAGCCACTTTCGAGGATGGAAAGAGCTTGGCTTTATAGACATCAAAAATAGTTGTCTTAGCGAAGATGTTTTTGACACAATTGTTAGAAATGATGACTCTAATACCAATGAAGAGAAAATGGATATACCTTCCCAGAGATTTACTAAATTTCTTAGATAAAATTAACCCTTTTTTAGGGGTTTTAGAAAAAAATAATCCGAGCTCTAAAATGATTATTTCAATGAATTTACAGTTGTACTTCTCCGAAACAAAACGAAATATTATAGAGACCACTCATATAGTCATTTGAGCTACAAAATAAATCTAGAACTACGAAGTTGACCAAAAATTTTGAACTCTATATCAAGCAAGAGGATGAAACTTTGAACAAATTCTATGAATGTTTTTCAAACATTATCAACAACTCGTATAATTTGGATGGACCTATTAGGAAAGAGAAGTATATTGAGAAAATCCTTGCTAGCTTACCTTATCATTTTCATGCCATAGTGACCTTGCTTAAATACATGTAAAAACCTTGTGAACATGCTGTAAAATGAATCACTTGGCAATTATTCGAACTGCATCACTTGTATCCAATATGTTAGCCAGCCACTTTCGAGGATGGAAAGAGCTTGGATTTATAGACATCAAGAATAGTTGTCTTAGCGAAGATGTTTTTGACACAATTGTTAGAAATGATGACTTTAATACCAATGAAGAGAAAATGGATATACTTTCCCAGAGATTTACTAAATTTCTTAGATAAAATTAACCCTTTTTTAGGGGTTTTAGAAAAAAATAATCCGAGCTCTAAAATGATTATTTCAATGAATTTACAGTTGTACTTCTCCGAAACAAAACGAAATATTATAGAGACCACTCATATAGTCATTTGAGCTACAAAATAAATCTAGAACTACGAAGTTGACCAAAAATTTTGAACTCTATATCAAGCAAGAGGATGAAACTTTGAACAAATTCTATGAATGTTTTTCAAACATTATCAACAACTCGTATAATTTGGATGGACCTATTAGGAAAGAGAAGTATATTGAGAAAATCCTTGCTAGCTTACCTTATCATTTTCATGCCATAGTGACCTTGCTTAAATACATGTAAAAACCTTGTGAACATGCTGTAAAATGAATCACTTGGCAATTATTCGAACTGCATCACTTGTATCCAATATGTTAGCCAGCCACTTTCGTGGATGGAAAGAGCTTCGCTTTATAGACATTAAGAATAGTTGTCTTAGCGAAGATGTTTTTGACACAATTGTTAGAAATGATGACTGTAATACCAATGAAGAGAAAATGGATATACTTTCCCAGAGATTTACTAAATTTCTTAGATAAAATTAACCCTTTTTTAGGGGTTTTAGAAAAAAATAATCCAAGCTCTAAAATGATTATTTCAATGAATTTACAGTTGTACTTCTCCGAAACAAAACAAAATATTATAGAGACCACTCATATAGTCATTTGAGCTACAAAATAAATCTACAACTACGAATTTGACCAAAAATTTTGAACTCTATATCAAGCAAGAGGATGAAACTTTGAACAAATTCTATGAATGTTTTTCAAACATTATCAACAACTCGTATAATTTGGATGGACCTATTAGGAAAGAGAAGTATATTGAGAAAATCCTTGCTAGCTTACCTTATCATTTTCATGCCATAGTGACCTTGCTTAAATACATGTAAAAACCTTGTGAACATGCTGTAAAATGAATCACTTGGCAATTATTCGAACTGCATCACTTGTATCCAATATGTTAGCCAGCCACTTTCGAGGATGGAAAGAGCTTGGATTTATAGACATCAAGAATAGTTGTCTTAGCGAAGATGTTTTTGACACAATTGTTAGAAATGATGACTTTAATACCAATGAAGAGAAAATGGATATACTTTCCGAGAGATTTACTAAATTTCTTAGATAAAATTAACCCTTTTTTAGGGGTTTTAGAAAAAAATAATCCGAGCTCTAAAATGATTATTTCAATGAATTTACAGTTGTACTTCTCCGAAACAAAACGAAATATTATAGAGACCACTCATATAGTCATTTGAGCTACAAAATAAATCTAGAACTACGAAGTTGACCAAAAATTTTGAACTCTATATCAAGCAAGAGGATGAAACTTTGAACAAATTCTATGAATGTTTTTCAAACATTATCAACAACTCGTATAATTTGGATGGACCTATTAGGAAAGAGAAGTATATTGAGAAAATCCTTGCTAGCTTACCTTATCATTTTCATGCCATAGTGACCTTGCTTAAATACATGTAAAAACCTTGTGAACATGCTGTAAAATGAATCACTTGGCAATTATTCGAACTGCATCACTTGTATCCAATATGTTAGCCAGCCACTTTCGTGGATGGAAAGAGCTTCGCTTTATAGACATTAAGAATAGTTGTCTTAGCGAAGATGTTTTTGACACAATTGTTAGAAATGATGACTGTAATACCAATGAAGAGAAAATGGATATACTTTCCCAGAGATTTACTAAATTTCTTAGATAAAATTAACCCTTTTTTAGGGGTTTTAGAAAAAAATAATCCAAGCTCTAAAATGATTATTTCAATGAATTTACAGTTGTACTTCTCCGAAACAAAACAAAATATTATAGAGACCACTCATATAGTCATTTGAGCTACAAAATAAATCTACAACTACGAATTTGACCAAAAATTTTGAACTCTATATCAAGCAAGAGGATGAAACTTTGAACCAATTCTATGAATGTTTTTCAAACATTATCAACAAGTCGTATAATTTGGATGGACCTATTAGGAAAGAGAAGTATATTGAGAAAATCCTTGCTAGCTTACCTTATCATTTTCAAGCCAAAGTGACCTTGCTTAAATACATGTAAAAACCTTGTGAACATGCTGTAAAATGAATCACTTGGCAATTATTCGAACTGCATCACTTGTATCCAATATGTTAGCCAGCCACTTTCGAGGATGGAAAGAGCTTCGCTTTATAGACATTAAGAATAGTTGTATTAGCGAAGATGTTTTTGACACAATTGTTAGAAATGATGACGCTAATACCAATGAAGAGAAAATGGATATACTTTCCCAGAGATTTACTAAATTTCTTAGATAAAATTATTTCTTTTTTAGGGGTTTTAGAAAAAAATAATCCAAGCTCTAAAATGATTATTTCAATGAATTTACAGTTGTACTTCTCCGAAACAAAACGAAATATTATAGAGACCACTCATATAGTCATTTGAGCTACAAAATAAATCTAGAACTACGAAGTTGACCAAAAATTTTGAACTCTATATCAAGCAAGAGGATGAAACTTTGAACCAATTCTATGAATGTTTTTCAAACATTATCAACAAGTCGTATAATTTGGATGGACCTATTAGGAAAGAGAAGTATATTGAGAAAATCCTTGCTAGCTTACCTTATCATTTTCAAGCCAAAGTGACCTTGCTTAAATACATGTAAAAACCTTGTGAACATGCTGTAAAATGAATCACTTGGCAATTATTCGAACTGCATCACTTGTATCCAATATGTTAGCCAGCCACTTTCGAGGATGGAAAGAGCTTCGCTTTATAGACATTAAGAATAGTTGTCTTAGCGAAGATGTTTTTGACACAATTGTTAGAAATGATGACGCTAATACCAATGAAGAGAAAATGGATATACTTTCCCAGAGATTTACTAAATTTCTTAGATAAAATTAGCCCTGTTTTAGGGGTTTTAGAAAAAAATAATCCAAGCTCTAAAATGATTATTTCAATGAATTTACAGTTGTACTTCTCCGAAACAAAACGAAATATTATAGAGACCACTCATACAGTCATTTGAGCTACAAAATAAATCTAGAACTACGAAGTTGACCAAAAATTTTGAACTCTATATCAAGCAAGAGGATGAAACTTTGAACAAATTCTATGAATGTTTTTCAAACATTGTCAACAACTCGTATAATTTGGATGGACCTATTAGGAAAGAGAAGTATATTGAGAAAATCCTTGCTAGCTTACCTTATCATTTTCATGCCATAGTGACCTTGCTTAAATACATGTAAAAACCTTGTGAACATGCTGTAAAATGAATCACTTGGCAATTATTCGAACTGCATCACTTGTATCCAATATGTTAGCCAGCCACTTTCGAGGATGGAAAGAGCTTGGATTTATAGACATCAAGAATAGTTGTCTTAGCGAAGATGTTTTTGACACAATTGTTAGAAATGATGACTTTAATACCAATGAAGAGAAAATGGATATACTTTCCCAGAGATTTACTAAATTTCTTAGATAAAATTAACCCTTTTTTAGGGGTTTTAGAAAAAAATAATCCGAGCTCTAAAATGATTATTTCAATGAATTTACAGTTGTACTTCTCCGAAACAAAACGAAATATTATAGAGACCACTCATATAGTCATTTGAGCTACAAAATAAATCTAGAACTACGAAGTTGACCAAAAATTTTGAACTCTATATCAAGCAAGAGGATGAAACTTTGAACAAATTTTATGAATGTTTTTCAAACATTATCAACAACTCGTATAATTTGGATGGACCTATTAGGAAAGAGAAGTATATTGAGAAAATCCTTGCTAGCTTACCTTATCATTTTCATGCCATAGTGACCTTGCTTAAATACATGTAAAAACCTTGTGAACATGCTGTAAAATGAATCACTTGGCAATTATTCGAACTGCATCACTTGTATCCAATATGTTAGCCAGCCACTTTCGTGGATGGAAAGAGCTTCGCTTTATAGACATTAAGAATAGTTGTCTTAGCGAAGATGTTTTTGACACAATTGTTAGAAATGATGACTGTAATACCAATGAAGAGAAAATGGATATACTTTCCCAGAGATTTACTAAATTTCTTAGATAAAATTAACCCTTTTTTAGGGGTTTTAGAAAAAAATAATCCAAGCTCTAAAATGATTATTTCAATGAATTTACAGTTGTACTTCTCCGAAACAAAACAAAATATTATAGAGACCACTCATATAGTCATTTGAGCTACAAAATAAATCTACAACTACGAATTTGACCAAAAATTTTGAACTCTATATCAAGCAAGAGGATGAAACTTTGAACCAATTCTATGAATGTTTTTCAAACATTATCAACAAGTCGTATAATTTGGATGGACCTATTAGGAAAGAGAAGTATATTGAGAAAATCCTTGCTAGCTTACCTTATCATTTTCAAGCCAAAGTGACCTTGCTTAAATACATGTAAAAACCTTGTGAACATGCTGTAAAATGAATCACTTGGCAATTATTCGAACTGCATCACTTGTATCCAATATGTTAGCCAGCCACTTTCGAGGATGGAAAGAGCTTCGCTTTATAGACATTAAGAATAGTTGTATTAGCGAAGATGTTTTTGACACAATTGTTAGAAATGATGACGCTAATACCAATGAAGAGAAAATGGATATACTTTCCCAGAGATTTACTAAATTTCTTAGATAAAATTATTTCTTTTTTAGGGGTTTTAGAAAAAAATAATCCAAGCTCTAAAATGATTATTTCAATGAATTTACAGTTGTACTTCTCCGAAACAAAACGAAATATTATAGAGACCACTCATATAGTCATTTGAGCTACAAAATAAATCTAGAACTACGAAGTTGACCAAAAATTTTGAACTCTATATCAAGCAAGAGGATGAAACTTTGAACCAATTCTATGAATGTTTTTCAAACATTATCAACAAGTCGTATAATTTGGATGGACCTATTAGGAAAGAGAAGTATATTGAGAAAATCCTTGCTAGCTTACCTTATCATTTTCAAGCCAAAGTGACCTTGCTTAAATACATGTAAAAACCTTGTGAACATGCTGTAAAATGAATCACTTGGCAATTATTCGAACTGCATCACTTGTATCCAATATGTTAGCCAGCCACTTTCGAGGATGGAAAGAGCTTCGCTTTATAGACATTAAGAATAGTTGTCTTAGCGAAGATGTTTTTGACACAATTGTTAGAAATGATGACGCTAATACCAATGAAGAGAAAATGGATATACTTTCCCAGAGATTTACTAAATTTCTTAGATAAAATTAGCCCTGTTTTAGGGGTTTTAGAAAAAAATAATCCAAGCTCTAAAATGATTATTTCAATGAATTTACAGTTGTACTTCTCCGAAACAAAACGAAATATTATAGAGACCACTCATACAGTCATTTGAGCTACAAAATAAATCTAGAACTACGAAGTTGACCAAAAATTTTGAACTCTATATCAAGCAAGAGGATGAAACTTTGAACAAATTCTATGAATGTTTTTCAAACATTATCAACAACTCGTATAATTTGGATGGATCTATTAGGAAATAGAAGTATATTGACAAAATCCTTGCTAGCTTACCTTATCATTTTCAAGCCAAAGTGACCTTTCTTAAATACATGTAAAAACCTTGTGAACATGCTGTAAAATGAATCACTTGGCAATTATTCGAACTGCATCACTTGTATCCAATATGTTAGCCAGCCACTTTCGAGGATGGAAAGAGCTTGGCTTTATAGACATCAAAAATAGTTGTCTTAGCGAAGATGTTTTTGACACAATTGTTAGAAATGATGACTCTAATACCAATGAAGAGAAAATGGATATACCTTCCCAGAGATTTACTAGATTTCTTAGATAAAATTAACCCTTTTTTAGGGGTTTTAGAAAAAAATAATCCGAGCTCTAAAATGATTATTTCAATGAATTTACAGTTGTACTTCTCCGAAACAAAACGAAATATTATAGAGACCACTCATATAGTCATTTGAGCTACAAAATAAATCTAGAACTACGAAGTTGTCCAAAGAATTTGAACTCTATATCAAGCAAGAGGGTGAAACTTTGAACAAATTCTATGAATGTTTTTCAAACATTGTCAACAACTCGTATAATTTGGATGGACCTATTAGGAAAGAGAAGTATATTGAGAAAATCCTTGCTAGCTTACCTTATCATTTTCAAGCCAAAGTGACCTTGCTTAAATACATGTAAAAACCTTGTGAACATGCTGTAAAATGAATCACTTGGCAATTATTCGAACTGCATCACTTGTATCCAATATGTTAGCCAGCCACTTTCGAGGATGGAAAGAGCTTGGCTTTATAGACATCAAAAATAGTTGTCTTAGCGAAGATGTTTTTGACACAATTGTTAGAAATGATGACTCTAACACCAATGAAGAGAAAATGGATATACCTTCCCAGAGATTTACTAAATTTCTTAGATAAAATTAATCCTTTTTTAGGGGTTTTAGAAAAAAATAATCCGAGTTCTAAAATGATTATTTCAATGAATTTACAGTTGTACTTCTCCGAAACAAAACGAAATATTATAGAGACCACTCATATAGTCATTTGAGCTACAAAATAAATCTAGAACTACGAAGTTGACCAAAAATTTTGAACTCTATATCAAGCAAGAGGATGAAACTTTCAACAAATTCTATGAATGTTTTTCAAACATTATCAACAACTCGTATAATTTGGATGGACCTATTAGGAAAGAGAAGTATATTGAGAAAATCCTTGCTAGCTTACCTTATCATTTTCATGCCATAGTGACCTTGCTTAAATACATGTAAAAACCTTGTGAACATGCTGTAAAATGAATCACTTGGCAATTATTCGAACTGCATCACTTGTATCCAATATGTTAGCCAGCCACTTTTGAGGATGGAAAGAGCTTGGCCTTATAGACATCAAGAATAGTTGTCTTAGCGAAGATGTTTTTGACACAATTGTTACAAATGATGACTCTAATACCAATGAAGAGAAAATGGATATACTTTCCCAGAGATTTACTAAATTTCTTAGATAAAATTAACCCTTTTTTAGGGGTTTTAGAAAAAAATAATCCAAGCTCTAAAATGATTATTTCAATGAATTTACAGTTGTACTTCTCCGAAACAAAACGAAATATTATAGAGACCACTCATATAGTCATTTGAGCTACAAAATAAATATAGAACTACGAAGTTGACCAAACAATTTAAACTCTTTATCAAGCAAGATGATGAAACTTTGAACAAATTCTATGCATGTTTTTCAAACATTATCAACTACTCGTATAATTTGGGTGGACCTATTAGGAAAGAGAAGTAGATTGAGAAAATCCTTGCTTGCTTACCTTATCATTTTCAAGCCAAAGTGACCTTGCTTAAATACATGTAAAAGCCTTGTGAAAATGCTGTAAAATTAATCACTTGGCAATTATTCGAACTGCATCACTTGTATCCAATATGTTAGCCAGCCACTTTCGAGGATGGAAAGAGCTTGGCTTTATAGACATCAAAAATAGTTGTCTTAGCGAAGATGTTTTTGACACAATTGTTAGAAATGATGACTCTAATACCAATGAAGAGAAAATGGATATACCTTCCCAGAGATTTACTAAATTTCTTAGATAAAATTAACCCTTTTTTAGGGGTTTTAGAAAAAAATAATCCAAGCTCTAAAATGATTATTTCAATGAATTTACAGTTGTACTTCTCCGAAACAAAACAAAATATTATAGAGACCACTCATATAGTCATTTGAGCTACAAAATAAATCTACAACTACGAATTTGACCAAAAATTTTGAACTCTATATCAAGCAAGAGGATGAAACTTTGAACCAATTCTATGAATGTTTTTCAAACATTATCAACAAGTCGTATAATTTGGATGGACCTATTAGGAAAGAGAAGTATATTGAGAAAATCCTTGCTAGCTTACCTTATCATTTTCAAGCCAAAGTGACCTTGCTTAAATACATGTAAAAACCTTGTGAACATGCTGTAAAATGAATCACTTGGCAATTATTCGAACTGCATCACTTGTATCCAATATGTTAGCCAGCCACTTACGAGGATGGAAAGAGCTTCGCTTTATAGACATTAAGAATAGTTGTATTAGCGAAGATGTTTTTGACACAATTATTAGAAATGATGACGCTAATACCAATGAAGAGAAAATGGATATACTTTCCCAGAGATTTACTAAATTTCTTAGATAAAATTATTTCTTTTTTAGGGGTTTTAGAAAAAAATAATCCAAGCTCTAAAATGATTATTTCAATGAATTTACAGTTGTACTTCTCCGAAACAAAACGAAATATTATAGAGACCACTCATATAGTCATTTGAGCTACAAAATAAATCTAGAACTACGAAGTTGACCAAAAATTTTGAACTCTATATCAAGCAAGAGGATGAAACTTTGAACCAATTCTATGAATGTTTTTCAAACATTATCAACAAGTCGTATAATTTGGATGGACCTATTAGGAAAGAGAAGTATATTGAGAAAATCCTTGCTAGCTTACCTTATCATTTTCAAGCCAAAGTGACCTTGCTTAAATACATGTAAAAACCTTGTGAACATGCTGTAAAATGAATCACTTGGCAATTATTCGAACTGCATCACTTGTATCCAATATGTTAGCCAGCCACTTTCGAGGATGGAAAGAGCTTCGCTTTATAGACATTAAGAATAGTTGTCTTAGCGAAGATGTTTTTGACACAATTGTTAGAAATGATGACGCTAATACCAATGAAGAGAAAATGGATATACTTTCCCAGAGATTTACTAAATTTCTTAGATAAAATTAGCCCTGTTTTAGGGGTTTTAGAAAAAAATAATCCAAGCTCTAAAATGATTATTTCAATGAATTTACAGTTGTACTTCTCCGAAACAAAACGAAATATTATAGAGACCACTCATACAGTCATTTGAGCTACAAAATAAATCTAGAACTACGAAGTTGACCAAAAATTTTGAACTCTATATCAAGCAAGAGGATGAAACTTTGAACAAATTCTATGAATGTTTTTCAAACATTATCAACAACTCGTATAATTTGGATGGACCTATTAGGAAAGAGAAGTATATTGAGAAAATCCTTGCTAGCTTACCTTATCATTTTCAAGCCAAAGTGACCTTGCTTAAATACATGTAAAAACCTTGTGAACATGCTGTAAAATGAATCACTTGGCAATTATTCGAACTGCATCACTTGTATCCAATATGTTAGCCAGCCACTTTCGAGGATGGAAAGAGCTTCGCTTTATAGACATTAAGAATAGTTGTCTTAGCGAAGATGTTTTTGACACAATTGTTAGAAATGATGACGCTAATACCAATGAAGAGAAAATGGATATACTTTCCCAGAGATTTACTAAATTTCTTAGATAAAATTAGCCCTGTTTTAGGGGTTTTAGAAAAAAATAATCCAAGCTCTAAAATGATTATTTCAATGAATTTACAGTTGTACTTCTCCGAAACAAAACGAAATATTATAGAGACCACTCATACAGTCATTTGAGCTACAAAATAAATCTAGAACTACGAAGTTGACCAAAAATTTTGAACTCTATATCAAGCAAGAGGATGAAACTTTGAACAAATTCTATGAATGTTTTTCAAACATTATCAACAACTCGTATAATTTGGATGGATCTATTAGGAAATAGAAGTATATTGACAAAATCCTTGCTAGCTTACCTTATCATTTTCAAGCCAAAGTGACCTTTCTTAAATACATGTAAAAACCTTGTGAACATGCTGTAAAATGAATCACTTGGCAATTATTCGAACTGCATCACTTGTATCCAATATGTTAGCCAGCCACTTTCGAGGATGGAAAGAGCTTGGCTTTATAGACATCAAAAATAGTTGTCTTAGCGAAGATGTTTTTGACACAATTGTTAGAAATGATGACTCTAATACCAATGAAGAGAAAATGGATATACCTTCCCAGAGATTTACTAGATTTCTTAGATAAAATTAACCCTTTTTTAGGGGTTTTAGAAAAAAATAATCCGAGCTCTAAAATGATTATTTCAATGAATTTACAGTTGTACTTCTCCGAAACAAAACGAAATATTATAGAGACCACTCATATAGTCATTTGAGCTACAAAATAAATCTAGAACTACGAAGTTGTCCAAAGAATTTGAACTCTATATCAAGCAAGAGGGTGAAACTTTGAACAAATTCTATGAATGTTTTTCAAACATTGTCAACAACTCGTATAATTTGGATGGACCTATTAGGAAAGAGAAGTATATTGAGAAAATCCTTGCTAGCTTACCTTATCATTTTCAAGCCAAAGTGACCTTGCTTAAATACATGTAAAAACCTTGTGAACATGCTATAAAATGAATCACTTGGCAATTATTCGAACTGCATCACTTGTATCCAATATGTTAGCCAGCCACTTTCGAGGATGGAAAGAGCTTGGCTTTATAGACATCAAAAATAGTTGTCTTAGCGAAGATGTTTTTGACACAATTGTTAGAAATGATGACTCTAACACCAATGAAGAGAAAATGGATATACCTTCCCAGAGATTTACTAAATTTCTTAGATAAAATTAATCCTTTTTTAGGGGTTTTAGAAAAAAATAATCCGAGCTCTAAAATGATTATTTCAATGAATTTACAGTTGTACTTCTCCGAAACAAAACGAAATATTATAGAGACCACTCATATAGTCATTTGAGCTACAAAATAAATCTAGAACTACGAAGTTGACCAAAAATTTTGAACTCTATATCAAGCAAGAGGATGAAACTTTCAACAAATTCTATGAATGTTTTTCAAACATTATCAACAACTCGTATAATTTGGATGGACCTATTAGGAAAGAGAAGTATATTGAGAAAATCCTTGCTAGCTTACCTTATCATTTTCATGCCATAGTGACCTTGCTTAAATACATGTAAAAACCTTGTGAACATGCTGTAAAATGAATCACTTGGCAATTATTCGAACTGCATCACTTGTATCCAATATGTTAGCCAGCCACTTTTGAGGATGGAAAGAGCTTGGCCTTATAGACATCAAGAATAGTTGTCTTAGCGAAGATGTTTTTGACACAATTGTTACAAATGATGACTCTAATACCAATGAAGAGAAAATGGATATACTTTCCCAGAGATTTACTAAATTTCTTAGATAAAATTAACCCTTTTTTAGGGGTTTTAGAAAAAAATAATCCAAGCTCTAAAATGATTATTTCAATGAATTTACAGTTGTACTTCTCCGAAACAAAACGAAATATTATAGAGACCACTCATATAGTCATTTGAGCTACAAAATAAATATAGAACTACGAAGTTGACCAAACAATTTAAACTCTTTATCAAGCAAGATGATGAAACTTTGAACAAATTCTATGCATGTTTTTCAAACATTATCAACAACTCGTATAATTTGGGTGGACCTATTAGGAAAGAGAAGTAGATTGAGAAAATCCTTGCTTGCTTACCTTATCATTTTCAAGCCAAAGTGACCTTGCTTAAATACATGTAAAAGCCTTGTGAAAATGCTGTAAAATTAATCACTTGGCAATTATTCGAACTGTATCACTTGTATCCAATATGTTAGCCAGCCACTTTCGAGGATGGAAAGAGCTTGGCTTTATAGACATCAAAAATAGTTGTCTTAGCGAAGATGTTTTTGACACAATTGTTAGAAATGATGACTCTAATACCAATGAAGAGAAAATGGATATACCTTCCCAGAGATTTACTAAATTTCTTAGATAAAATTAACCCTTTTTTAGGGGTTTTAGAAAAAAATAATCCAAGCTCTAAAATGATTATTTCAATGAATTTACAGTTGTACTTCTCCGAAACAAAACAAAATATTATAGAGACCACTCATATAGTCATTTGAGCTACAAAATAAATCTACAACTACGAATTTGACCAAAAAGTTTGAACTCTATATCAAGCAAGAGGATGAAACTTTGAACCAATTCTATGAATGTTTTTCAAACATTATCAACAAGTCGTATAATTTGGATGGACCTATTAGGAAAGAGAAGTATATTGAGAAAATCCTTGCTAGCTTACCTTATCATTTTCAAGCCAAAGTGACCTTGCTTAAATACATGTAAAAACCTTGTGAACATGCTGTAAAATGAATCACTTGGCAATTATTCGAACTGCATCACTTGTATCCAATATGTTAGCCAGCCACTTTCGAGGATGGAAAGAGCTTCGCTTTATAGACATTAAGAATAGTTGTATTAGCGAAGATGTTTTTGACACAATTGTTAGAAATGATGACGCTAATACCAATGAAGAGAAAATGGATATACTTTCCCAGAGATTTACTAAATTTCTTAGATAAAATTATTTCTTTTTTAGGGGTTTTAGAAAAAAATAATCCAAGCTCTAAAATGATTATTTCAATGAATTTACAGTTGTACTTCTCCGAAACAAAACGAAATATTATAGAGACCACTCATATAGTCATTTGAGCTACAAAATAAATCTAGAACTACGAAGTTGACCAAAAATTTTGAACTCTATATCAAGCAAGAGGATGAAACTTTGAACCAATTCTATGAATGTTTTTCAAACATTATCAACAAGTCGTATAATTTGGATGGACCTATTAGGAAAGAGAAGTATATTGAGAAAATCCTTGCTAGCTTACCTTATCATTTTCAAGCCAAAGTGACCTTGCTTAAATACATGTAAAAACCTTGTGAACATGCTGTAAAATGAATCACTTGGCAATTATTCGAACTGCATCACTTGTATCCAATATGTTAGCCAGCCACTTTCGAGGATGGAAAGAGCTTCGCTTTATAGACATTAAGAATAGTTGTCTTAGCGAAGATGTTTTTGACACAATTGTTAGAAATGATGACGCTAATACCAATGAAGAGAAAATGGATATACTTTCCCAGAGATTTACTAAATTTCTTAGATAAAATTAGCCTTGTTTTAGGGGTTTTAGAAAAAAATAATCCAAGCTCTAAAATGATTATTTCAATGAATTTACAGTTGTACTTCTCCGAAACAAAACGAAATATTATAGAGACCACTCATACAGTCATTTGAGCTACAAAATAAATCTAGAACTACGAAGTTGACCAAAAATTTTGAACTCTATATCAAGCAAGAGGATGAAACTTTGAACAAATTCTATGAATGTTTTTCAAACATTATCAACAACTCGTATAATTTGGATGGATCTATTAGGAAATAGAAGTATATTGACAAAATCCTTGCTAGCTTACCTTATCATTTTCAAGCCAAAGTGACCTTTCTTAAATACATGTAAAAACCTTGTGAACATGCTGTAAAATGAATCACTTGGCAATTATTCGAACTGCATCACTTGTATCCAATATGTTAGCCAGCCACTTTCGAGGATGGAAAGAGCTTGGCTTTATAGACATCAAAAATAGTTGTCTTAGCGAAGATGTTTTTGACACAATTGTTAGAAATGATGACTCTAATACCAATGAAGAGAAAATGGATATACCTTCCCAGAGATTTACTAGATTTCTTAGATAAAATTAACCCTTTTTTAGGGGTTTTAGAAAAAAATAATCCGAGCTCTAAAATGATTATTTCAATGAATTTACAGTTGTACTTCTCCGAAACAAAACGAAATATTATAGAGACCACTCATATAGTCATTTGAGCTACAAAATAAATCTAGAACTACGAAGTTGTCCAAAGAATTTGAACTCTATATCAAGCAAGAGGGTGAAACTTTGAACAAATTCTATGAATGTTTTTCAAACATTGTCAACAACTCGTATAATTTGGATGGACCTATTAGGAAAGAGAAGTATATTGAGAAAATCCTTGCTAGCTTACCTTATCATTTTCAAGCCAAAGTGACCTTGCTTAAATACATGTAAAAACCTTGTGAACATGCTGTAAAATGAATCACTTGGCAATTATTCGAACTGCATCACTTGTATCCAATATGTTAGCCAGCCACTTTCGAGGATGGAAAGAGCTTGGCTTTATAGACATCAAAAATAGTTGTCTTAGCGAAGATGTTTTTGACACAATTGTTAGAAATGATGACTCTAACACCAATGAAGAGAAAATGGATATACCTTCCCAGAGATTTACTAAATTTCTTAGATAAAATTAATCCTTTTTTAGGGGTTTTAGAAAAAAATAATCCGAGCTCTAAAATGATTATTTCAATGAATTTACAGTTGTACTTCTCCGAAACAAAACGAAATATTATAGAGACCACTCATATAGTCATTTGAGCTACAAAATAAATCTAGAACTACGAAGTTGACCAAAAATTTTGAACTCTATATCAAGCAAGAGGATGAAACTTTCAACAAATTCTATGAATGTTTTTCAAACATTATCAACAACTCGTATAATTTGGATGGACCTATTAGGAAAGAGAAGTATATTGAGAAAATCCTTGCTAGCTTACCTTATCATTTTCATGCCATAGTGACCTTGCTTAAATACATGTAAAAACCTTGTGAACATGCTGTAAAATGAATCACTTGGCAATTATTCGAACTGCATCACTTGTATAGAATATGTTAGCCAGCCACTTTTGAGGATGGAAAGAGCTTGGCCTTATAGACATCAAGAATAGTTGTCTTAGCGAAGATTTTTTTGACACAATTGTTACAAATGATGACTCTAATACCAATGAAGAGAAAATGGATATACTTTCCCAGAGATTTACTAAATTTCTTAGATAAAATTAACCCTTTTTAGGGGTTTTAGAAAAAAATAATCCAAGCTCTAAAATGATTATTTCAATGAATTTACAGTTGTACTTCTCCGAAACAAAACGAAATATTATAGAGACCACTCATATAGTCATTTGAGCTACAAAATAAATCTAGAACTACGAAGTTGACCAAAAATTTTGAACTCTATATCAAGCAAGAGGATGAAACTTTGAACAAATTCTATGCATGTTTTTCAAACATTATCAACTACTCGTATAATTTGGGTGGACCTATTAGGAAAGAGAAGTAGATTGAGAAAATCCTTGCTTGCTTACCTTATCATTTTCAAGCCAAAGTGACCTTGCTTAAATACATGTAAAAGCCTTGTGAAAATGCTGTAAAATTAATCACTTGGCAATTATTCGAACTGCATCACTTGTATCCAATATGTTAGCCAGCCACTTTCGAGGATGGAAAGAGCTTGGCTTTATAGACATCAAAAATAGTTGTCTTAGCGAAGATGTTTTTGACACAATTGTTAGAAATGATGACTCTAATACCAATGAAGAGAAAATGGATATACCTTCCCAGAGATTTACTAAATTTCTTAGATAAAATTAACCCTTTTTTAGGGGTTTTAGAAAAAAATCATCCGAGCTCTAAAATGATTATTTCAATGAATTTACAGTTGTACTTCTCCGAAACAAAACGAAATATTATAGAGACCACTCATATAGTCATTTGAGCTACAAAATAAATCTAGAACTACGAAGTTGACCAAAAATTTTGAACTCTATATCAAGCAAGAGGATGAAACTTTGAACAAATTCTATGAATGTTTTTCAAACATTATCAACAACTCGTATAATTTGGATGGACCTATTAGGAAAGAGAAGTATATTGAGAAAATCCTTGCTAGCTTACCTTATCATTTTCATGCCATAGTGACCTTGCTTAAATACATGTAAAAACCTTGTGAACATGCTGTAAAATGAATCACTTGGCAATTATTCGAACTGCATCACTTGTATCCAATATGTTAGCCAGCCACTTTCGAGGATGGAAAGAGCTTGGATTTATAGACATCAAGAATAGTTGTCTTAGCGAAGATGTTTTTGACACAATTGTTAGAAATGATGACTCTAATACCAATGAAGAGAAAATGGATATACCTTCCCAGAGATTTACTAAATTTCTTAGATAAAATTAACCCTTTTTTAGGGGTTTTAGAAAAAAATAATCCGAGCTCTAAAATGATTATTTCAATGAATTTACAGTTGTACTTCTCCGAAACAAAACGAAATATTATAGAGACCACTCATATAGTCATTTGAGCTACAAAATAAATATAGAACTATGAAGTTGACCAAACAATTTAAACTGTTTATCAAGCAAGATGATGAAACTTTGAACAAATTCTATGCATGTTTTTCAAACATTATCAACTACTCGTATAATTTGGGTGGACCTATTAGGAAAGAGAAGTAGATTGAGAAAATCCTTGCTTGCTTACCTTATCATTTTCAAGCCAAAGTGACCTTGCTTAAATACATGTAAAAGCCTTGTGAAAATGCTGTAAAATTAATCACTTGGCAATTATTCGAACTGCATCAGTTGTATCCAATATGTTAGCCAGCCACTTTCGAGGATGGAAAGAGCTTGGCTTTATAGACATCAAAAATAGTTGTCTTAGCGAAGATGTTTTTGACACAATTGTTAGAAATGATGACTCTAATACCAATGAAGAGAAAATGGATATACCTTCCTAGAGATTTACTAAATTTCTTAGATAAAATTAACCCTTTTTTAGGGGTTTTAGAAAAATATAATCCGAGCTCTAAAATGATTATTTCAATGAATTTACAGTTGTACTTCTCCGAAACAAAACGAAATATTATAGAGACCACTCATATAGTCATTTGAGCTACAAAATAAATCTAGAACTACGAAGTTGACCAAAAATTTTGAACTCTATATCAAGCAAGAGGATGAAACTTTGAACAAATTCTATGAATGTTTTTCAAACATTATCAACAACTCGTATAATTTGGATGGACCTATTAGGAAAGAGAAGTATATTGAGAAAATCCTTGCTAGCTTACCTTATCATTTTCATGCCATAGTGACCTTGCTTAAATACATGTAAAAACCTTGTGAACATGCTGTAAAATGAATCACTTGGCAATTATTCGAACTGCATCACTTGTATCCAATATGTTAGCCAGCCACTTTCGAGGATGGAAAGAGCTTGGCCTTATAGACATCAAGAATAGTTGTCTTAGCGAAGATGTTTTTGACACAATTGTTAGAAATGATGACTCTAATACCAATGAAGAGAAAATGGATCTACTTTCCCAGAGATTTACTAAATTTCTTAGATAGAATTAACACTTTTTTATGGGTTTGAGAAAAAAAAATCCGAGCTCTAAAATGATTATTTCAATGAATTTTCAGTTGTACTTCTTCCAAACATAACGAAATATTATAGAGACCACTCATATAGTCATTTGAGCTACAAAATAAATCTAGAACTACGAAGTTGTCCAAAGATTTTGAACTCTATATCAAGCAAGAGGATGAAACTTTCAACAAATTCTATGAATGTTTTTCAAACATTATCAACAACTCGTATAATTTGGATGGACCTATTAGGAAAGAGAAGTATATTGAGAAAATCCTTGCTAGCTTACCTTATCATTTTCATGCCATAGTGACCTTGCTTAAATACATGTAAAAACCTTGTGAACATGCTGTAAAATGAATCACTTGGCAATTATTCGAACTGCATCACTTGTATCCAATATGTTAGCCAGCCACTTTTGAGGATGGAAAGAGCTTGGCCTTATAGACATCAAGAATAGTTGTCTTAGCGAAGATGTTTTTGACACAATTGTTACAAATGATGACTCTAATACCAATGAAGAGAAAATGGATATACCTTCCCAGAGATTTACTAAATTTCTTAGATAAAATTAACCCTTTTTTAGGGGTTTTAGAAAAAAATAATCCGAGCTCTAAAATGATTATTTCAATGAATTTACAGTTGTACTTCTCCGAAACAAAACGAAATATTATAGAGACCACTCATATAGTCATTTGAGCTACAAAATAAATCTTGAACTACGAAGTTGACCAAAAATTTTGAACTCTATATCAAGAAAGATGATGAAACTTTGAACAAATTCTATGCATGTTTTTCAAACATTATCCACAACTCGTATAATTTGGGTGGACCTATTAGGAAAGAGAAGTAGATTGACAAAATCCTTGCTAGCTTACCTTATCATTTTCAAGCGAAAGTGACCTTGCTTAAATACATGCAAAAGCCTTGTGAACTTACTGTAAAATGAATCACTTGGCAATTATTCGAACTGCATCACTTGTATCCAATATGTTAGCCAGCCACTTTCGAGGATGGAAAGAGCTTGGCTTTATAGACATCAAAAATAGTTGTCTTAGCGAAGATGTTTTCGACACAATTGTTAGAAATGATGACTCTAATACCAATGAAGAGAAAATGGATCTACTTTCCCAGAGATTTACTAAATTTCTTAGATAGAATTAACACTTTTTTATGGGTTTGAGAAAAAAAAATCCGAGCTCTAAAATGATTATTTCAATGAATTTTCAGTTGTACTTCTTCCAAACATAACGAAATATTATAGAGACCACTCATATAGTCATTTGAGCTACAAAATAAATCTAGAACTACGAAGTTGTCCAAAGATTTTGAACTCTATATCAAGCAAGAGGATGAAACTTTCAACAAATTCTATGAATGTTTTTCAAACATTATCAACAACTCGTATAATTTGGATGGACCTATTAGGAAAGAGAAGTATATTGAGAAAATCCTTGCTAGCTTACCTTATCATTTTCAAGCCAAAGTGACCTTGCTTAAATACATGTAAAAACCTTGTGAACATGCTGTAAAATGAATCACTTGGCAATTATTCGAACTGCATCACTTGTATCCAATATGTTAGCCAGCCACTTTCGAGGATGGAAAGAGCTTCGCTTTATAGACATTAAGAATAGTTGTCTTATCGAAGATGTTTTTGACACAATTGTTAGAAATGATGACTCTAATACCAATGAAGAGAAAATGGATATACCTTCCCAGAGATTTACTAAATTTCTTAGATAAAATTAACCCTTTTTTATGGGTTTGAGAAAAAAAAATCCGAGCTCTAAAATGATTATTTCAATGAATTTACAGTTGTACTTCTCCGAAACAAAAAGAAATATTATAGAGACCACTCATATAGTCATTTGAGCTACAAAATAAATCTAGAACTACGAAGTTGACCAAAAATTTTGAACTCTATATCAAGCAAGAGGATGAAACTTTCAACAAATTCTATGAATGTTTTTCAAACATTATCAACAACTCGTATAATTTGGATGGACCTATTAGGAAAGAGAAGTATATTGAGAAAATCCTTGCTAGCTTACCTTATCATTTTCATGCCATAGTGACCTTGCTTAAATACATGTAAAAACCTTGTGAACATGCTGTAAAATGAATCACTTGGCAATTATTCGAACTGCATCACTTGTATCCAATATGTTAGCCAGCCACTTTTGAGGATGGAAAGAGCTTGGCCTTATAGACATCAAGAATAGTTGTCTTAGCGAAGATGTTTTTGACACAATTGTTACAAATGATGACTCTAATACCAATGAAGAGAAAATGGATATACCTTCCCAGAGATTTACTAAATTTCTTAGATAAAATTAACCCTTTTTTAGGGGTTTTAGAAAAAAATAATCCGAGCTCTAAAATGATTATTTCAATGAATTTACAGTTGTACTTCTCCGAAACAAAACGAAATATTATAGAGACCACTCATATAGTCATTTGAGCTACAAAATAAATCTTGAACTACGAAGTTGACCAAAAATTTTGAACTCTATATCAAGAAAGATGATGAAACTTTGAACAAATTCTATGCATGTTTTTCAAACATTATCCACAACTCGTATAATTTGGGTGGACCTATTAGGAAAGAGAAGTAGATTGACAAAATCCTTGCTAGCTTACCTTATCATTTTGAAGCGAAAGTGACCTTGCTTAAATACATGCAAAAGCCTTGTGAACTTACTGTAAAATGAATCACTTGGCAATTATTCGAACTCCATCACTTGTATCCAATATGTTAGCCAGCCACTTTCGAGGATGGAAAGAGCTTGGCTTTATAGACATCAAAAATAGTTGTCTTAGCGAAGATGTTTTTGACACAATTGTTAGAAATGATGACTCTAATACCAATGAAGAGAAAATGGATATACCTTCCCAGAGATTTACTAAATTTCTTAGATAAAATTAACCCTTTTTTAGGGGTTTTAGAAAAATATAATCCGAGCTCTAAAATGATTATTTCAATGAATTTACAGTTGTACTTCTCCGAAACAAAACGAAATATTATAGAGACCACTCATATAGTCATTTGAGCTACAAAATAAATCTAGAACTACGAAGTTGACCAAAAATTTTGAACTCTATATCAAGCAAGAGGATGAAACTTTCAACAAATTCTATGAATGTTTTTCAAACATTATCAACAACTCGTATAATTTGGATGGACCTATTAGGAAAGAGAAGTATATTGAGAAAATCCTTGCTAGCTTACCTTATCATTTTCATGCCATAGTGACCTTGCTTAAATACATGTAAAAACCTTGCGAACATGCTGTAAAATGAATCACTTGGCAATTATTCGAACTGCATCACTTGTATCCAATATGTTAGCCAGCCACTTTCGAGGATGGAAAGAGCTTGGCCTTATAGACATCAAGAATAGTTGTCTTAGCGAAGATGTTTTTGACACAATTGTTAGAAATGATGACTCTAATACCAATGAAGAGAAAATGGATATACCTTCCCAGAGATTTACTAAATTTCTTAGATAAAATTAACCCTTTTTTAGGGGTTTTAGAAAAAAATAATCCAAGCTCTAAAATGATTATTTCAATGAATTTACAGTTGTACTTCTCCGAAACAAAACGAAATATTATAGAGACCACTCATATAGTCATTTGAGCTACAAAATAAATCTTGAACTACGAAGTTGACCCAAAATTTTGAACTCTATATCAAGAAAGATGATGAAACTTTGACCAAATTCTATGCATGTTTTTCAAACATTATCCAGAACTCGTATAATTTGGGTGGACCTATTAGAAAAGAGAAGTAGATTGAGAAAATCCTTGCTAGCTTACCTTATCATTTTCAAGCCAAAGTGACCTTGCTTAAATACATGTAAAAGCCTTGTGAACTTACTGTAAAATGAATCACTTTGGAAAGTATTCGAACTGCATCAATTTTATCCAATATGTCAACCATCCACTTTCGAGGACGGAAAGAACTTGGCTTTATAGACATCAAAGATAGTGGTTTTTACGAAGGTGTTTTTGACACAATTGTTAGAAATGATGACTCTAATACCAATGAAGAGAAAATGCATCCACTTTCCCAGAGATTTACGAAATTTATTACATAGAATTATCCCCTTTTTTGGGGTTTTAGAAAAACATAATCCGAGCTCTAAAATGATTATTTCAATGAATTTTTAGTTGTACTTCTTCCAAAAAACATGAAATATTTTGGAGACCAGTCATATAGGAATTTGAGCTACAAAATAAATCTAGAACTACGAAGTTGACCAAACATTTTAAACTCTTTATCAAGCAAGATGATGAAAGTTTGAACAAATTCTATGCATGTTTTTCAAACATTATCAACTACTCGTATAATTTGGGTGGACCTATTACGAAATAGAAGTAGATTGAGAAACTCCTTGCTTGCTTACCTTATCATTTTCAAGCCAAAGTGACTTGCTTAAATACATGTAAAAGCCTTGTGAACATGCTGTAAAATTAATCACTTGGCAATTATTCGAACTGCATCACTTGTATCCAATATGTTAGCCAGCCACTTTCGAGGATGGAAAGAGCTTGGCTTTATAGACATCAAAAATAGTTGTCTTAGGGAAGATGTTTTTGACACAATTGTTAGAAATGATGACTCTAATACCAATGAAGAGAAAATGGATACACTTTCCCAAAGATTTACTAAATTTCTTAGATAGAATTAACCCTTTTTTAGGGGTTTTAGAAAAAAATAATCGAAGCTCTAAAATGATTATTTCAATGAATTTTTAGTTGTACTTCTCCGAAACAAAACGAAATATTATAGAGACCACTCATATAGTCATTTGAGCTACAAAATAAATCTAGAACTATGAAGTTGACCCAAAATTTTGAACTCTATATCAAGAAAGATGATGAAACTTTGACCAAATTCTATGCATGTTTTTCAAACATTATCCACAACTCGTATAATTTGGGTGGACCTATTAGAAAAGAGAAGTAGATTGAGAAAATCCTTGCTAGCTTACCTTATCATTTTCAAGCCAAAGTGACCTTGCTTAAATACATGTAAAAGCCTTGTGAACTTACTGTAAAATGAATCACTTTGGAAAGTATTCGAACTGCATCAATTTTATCCAATATGTCAACCATCCACTTTCGAGGACGGAAAGAACTTGGCTTTATAGACATCAAAGATAGTGGTTTTTACGAAGGTGTTTTTGACACAATTGTTAGAAATGATGACTCTAATACCAATGAAGAGAAAATGCATCCACTTTCCCAGAGATTTACGAAATTTATTACATAGAATTATCCCCTTTTTAGGGGTTTTAGAAAAACATAATCCGAGCTCTAAAATGATTATTTCAATGAATTTTTAGTTGTACTTCTTCCAAAAAACATGAAATATTTTGGAGACCAGTCATATTGGAATTTGAGCTACAAAATAAATCTAGAACTACGAAGTTGACCAAACATTTTAAACTCTTTATCAAGCAAGATGATGAAACTTTGAACAAATTCTATGCATGTTTTTCAAACATTATCCACAACTCGTATAATTTGGGTGGACCTATTAGGAAAGAGAAGTAGATTGACAAAATCCTTGCTAGCTTACCTTATCATTTTCAAGCCAAAGTGACCTTGCTTAAATACATGTAAAAGCCTTGTGAACTTACTGTAAAATGAATCACTTTGGAAAGTATTCGAACTGCATCAATTTTATCCAATATGTCAACCATCCACTTTCGAGGACGGAAAGAACTTGGCTTTATAGACATCAAAGATAGTGGTTTTTACGAAGGTGTTTTTGACACAATTGTTAGAAATGATGACTCTAATACCAATGAAGAGAAAATGCATCCACTTTCCCAGAGATTTACGAAATTTATTACATAGAATTATCCCCTTTTTAGGGGTTTTAGAAAAACATAATCCGAGCTCTAAAATGATTATTTCAATGAATTTTTAGTTGTACTTCTTCCAAAAAACATGAAATATTTTGGAGACCAGTCATATAGGAATTTGAGCTACAAAATAAATCTAGAACTACGAAGTTGACCAAACATTTTAAACTCTTTATCAAGCAAGATGATGAAACTTTGAACAAATTCTATGCATGTTTTTCAAACATTATCGACTACTCGTATAATTTGGGTGGACCTATTAGGAAAGAGAAGTAGATTGAGAAAATCCTTGCTTGCTTACCTTATCATTTTCAAGCCAAAGTGACCTTGCTTAAATACATGTAAAAGCCTTGCGAACATGCTGTAAAATTAATCACTTGGCAATTATTCGAACTGCATCACTTGTATCCAATATGTTAGCCAGCAACTTTCAAGGATGGAAAGAGCTTGGCTTTATAGACATCAAGAATAGTTGTCTTAGGGAAGATGTTTTTGACACAATTGTTAGAAATGATGACTCTAATACCAATGAAGAGAAAATGGATATACTTTCCCAAAGATTTACTAAATTTCTTAGATAGAATTAACCCTTTTTTAGGGGTTTTAGAAAAAAATAATCCAAGCTCTAAAATGATTCTTTGAATGAATTTTCAGTTGTACTTCTTCCAAACATAACGAAATATTATAGAGACCACTCATATAGTCATTTGAGCTACAAAATAAATCTAGAACTACGAAGTTGTCCAAAGAATTTGAACTCTATATCAAGCAAGAGGATGAAACTTTGAACAAATTCTATGAATGTTTTTCAAACATTGTCAACAACTCGTATAATTTGGATGGACCTATTAGGAAAGAGAAGTATATTGAGAAAATCCTTGCTAGGTTACCTTATCATTTTCAAGCCAAAGTGACCTTGCTTAAATACATGTAAAAACCTTGTGAACATGCTGTAAAATGAATCACTTGGCAATTATTCGAACTGCATCACTTGTATCCAATATGTAAGCCAGCCACTTTCGAGGATGGAAAGAGCTTGGCTTTATAGACATCAAAAATAGTTGTCTTAGCGAAGATGTTTTTGACACAATTGTTAGAAATGATGACTCTATTACCAATGAAGAGAAAATGGATATACCTTCCCAGAGATTTACTAAATTTCTTAGATAAAATTAACCCTTTTTTAGGGGTTTTAGAAAAAAATAATCCGAGCTCTAAAATGATTATTTCAATGAATTTACAGTTGTACTTCTCCGAAACAAAACGAAATATTATAGAGACCACTCATATAGTCATTTGAGCTACAAAATAAATCTAGAACTACGAAGTTGACCAAAAATTTTGAACTCTATATCAAGCAAGAGGATGAAACTTTCAACAAATTCTATGAATGTTTTTCAAACATTATCAACAACTCGTATAATTTGGATGGACCTATTAGGAAAGAGAAGTATATTGAGAAAATCCTTGCTAGCTTACCTTATCATTTTCATGCCATAGTGACCTTGCTTAAATACATGTAAAAACCTTGTGAACATGCTGTAAAATGAATCACTTGGCAATTATTCGAACTGCATCACTTGTATCCAATATGTTAGCCAGCCACTTTCGAGGATGGAAAGAGCTTGGCCTTATAGACATCAAGAATAGTTGTCTTAGAGAAGATGTTTTTGACACAATTGTTAGAAATGATGACTCTAATACCAATGAAGAGAAAATGGATATACTTTCCCAGAGATTTACTAAATTTCTTAGATAAAATTAACCCTTTTTTAGGGGTTTTAGAAAAAAGTAATCCAAGCTCTAAAATGATTATTTCAATGAATTTACAGTTGTACTTCTTCCAAACATAACGAAATATTATAGAGACCACTCATATAGTCATTTGAGCTACAAAATAAATCTAGAACTACGAAGTTGTCCAAAGATTTTGAACTCTATATCAAGCAAGAGGATGAAACTTTCAACAAATTCTATGAATGTTTTTCAAACATTATCAACAACTCGTATAATTTGGATGGACCTATTAGGAAAGAGAAGTATATTGAGAAAATCCTTGCTAGCTTACCTTATCATTTTCAAGCCAAAGTTACCATGCTTAAATACTTGTAATAGCCTTGTGAACTTACTGTTAAATGAATCACTTGGGAAAGTATTCGCACTGCATCACTTGTATCCAATATGTCAGCCATCCAATTTCGAGGATGGAAAGAGCTTGGGTTTAAAGACATCAAGGATAGTGGTCTTAGCGAAGATGTTTTTGACACAATTGTTAGAAATGATGACTAGAATACCAATGAAGAGAAAATGGATCTACTTTCCAGAGATTTACTAAATTTCTTAGATAGAATTAACCCTTTTTTAGAGGTTTTAGAAAAACATAATCCGAGCTCTAAAATGATTATGTCAATCATTTTGTAGTCGTACTTCTTCAAAACAACATGAAATATTTTGGAGACCACTCATATAGGAATTTGAGCTACAAAAATAAGTCTAGAACTACGAAGTTGACCAAAAATTTTGAACTCTATATCAAGCTAGAGGATGAAACTTTGAACAAATTCTATGCATGTTTTTCAAACATTATCAACTAATCGTATAATTTTTGGGTACCTTTTAGGAAAGAGAAGAAGATTGAGAAAATCCTTGCTAGCTTACCTTACCATTTTCAAGCCAAAGTTACCTTGCTTAAATACATGTTATGGCCTTGTGAACTTACTGTCAAATGAATCACTTAGGAAATTATTCAAACTGCATCACTTGTATCCAATATGTCAGCCATCCACTTTCGAGAATGGAAAGAGCTTGGCTTTATAGACATCAAGAATAGTGGTCTTAGCGAAGATGTTTTTGACACAATTGTTAGAAATGATGACTCGAATACCAATGAAGAGAAAATGGATCTACTTTCCCAGAGATTTACTAAATTTCTTTGATAGAATTAACCCTTATTTATCAGTTTTAGAAAAAAATAATCCAAGCTCTAAAATGATTATTTCCATGAATTTACAGTTATACTTCTTCCAAACAACAAGAAATATCATAGAGACCACTCATATAGGGATTTGAGCTACAAAATAAATCTAGAACTACGAAGTTGACCAAAAATTTTGAACTCTATATCAAGCTAGAGGATGAAACTTTGAACAAGTTCTATGCATGTTTTTCAAACATTATCAACTACTCGTATAATTTAGGGGGACCTTTTAGGAAAGAGAAGTATGTTGAGAAAATCCATGCTTGATTAAATTATCATTTTCAAGCCAAAGTTACCTTGCTTAAATACATGTTAAAGCCTTGTGAACTTTCTGTTAAATGAATCACTTGGGCAGGTATTCGAACTGCATAACTTGTATCCAATATGTCAGCCATCCACTTTCGAGGACGGAAAGAGTTTGGCTTTTTAGACATCAAGGATAGTGGTCTTAGCAAAGATGTTTTTGACACAATTGTTAGAAATGATGACTCGAATACAAATGAAGAGAAAATTGATCTACTTTCCTAGAGATTTACTAAATTTCTTAGATAGAATTAACCCTTTTTTAGGGGTTTTAGAAAACAATAATCCAAGCTCTAAAATGATTATTTCAATGAATTTACAGTCATACTTCTTCCAAAAAACATGAAATATTTTGGAGACCACTCATATAGGCATTTGAGCTACAAAATAAGTCGAGAACTACGAAGTTGACCAAAAAATTTGAACTCTATATCAAGCTAGAGGATGAAACTTTGAACAAATTTTATGCATGTTTTTCAAACATTATCAACTACTCGTATAATTTAGGGGGACCTTTTAGGAAAGAGAAGAAGATTGAGAAAATCCTTGCTAGCTTACCTTACCATTTTCAAGCCAAAGTTACATTGCTTAAATACATGTTAAAGCCTTGTGAACTTACTGTTAAATGAATCACTTAGGAAAGTATTCGAACTGCATCACTTGTATCCAATATGTCAGCCATCCAATTTCGAGGATGGAAAGAGCTTGGCTTTATAGACATCAAGGATAGTGGTCTTAGCGAAGATGTTTTTGACACAATTGTTAGAAATGATGACTAGAATACCAATGAAGAGAAAATGGTTCTACTTTCCAGAGATTTACTAAATTTCTTAGATAGAATTAACCCTTTTTTAGGGGTTTTAGAAAAACATAATCCGATCTCTAAAATGATTATTTCAATGAATTTGTAGTCGTACTTCTTCCAAACAACATGAAATATTTTGGAGACCACTCATATAGGAATTTGAGCTACAAAAATAAGTCTAGAACTACGAAGTTGACCAAAAATTTTGAACTCTATATCAAGCTAGAGGATGAAACTTTGAACAAATTCTATGCATGTTTTTCAAACATTATCAACTAATCGTATAATTTTTGTTTACCTTTTAGGAAAGTGAAGAAGATTGAGAAAATCCTTGCTAGCTTACCTTACCATTTTCAAGCCAAAGTTACCTTGCTTAAATACATGTTAAAGCCTTGTGAACGTACTGTTAAATGAATCACTTAGGAAATTATTCAAACTGCATCACTTGTATCCAATATGTTAGCCATCCACTTTCGAGAATGGAAATAGCTTGGCTTTATAGACATCAAGAATAGTGGTCTTAGCGAAGATGTTTTTGACACAATTGTTAGAAATGATGACTCGAATACCAATGAAGAGAAAATGGATTTACTTTCCTAGAGATTTACTAAATTTCTTTGATAGAATTAACCCTTTTTTAGGGGTTTTAGAAAAAAATAATCCAAGCTCTAAAATGATTATTTCAATGAATTTACAGTTGTCCTTCTTCCAAACAACACGAAATATTATAGAGACCACTCATATAGGGACTTGAGCTACAAAATAAGTCTAGAACTACGAAGTTGACCAAATATTTTGAACTCTATATCAAGATAGAGGATATAACTTTGAACAAATTTGATGCATGTTTTTCAAACATTATCAACTACTCGTATAATTTAGGGGGACATTTTAGGAAAGAGAAGAAGATTGAGAAAATCCTTGTAGCTTACCTTACCATTTTCAAGCCAAAGTTACATTGCTTAAATACATGTTAAAGCCTTGTGAACTTACTGTTAAATGAATCACTTCGGAAAGTATTCGAACTGCATCACTTGTATCCAATATGTCAGCCATCCAATTTCGAGGAAGGAAAGAGCTTGGCTTTATAGACATCAAGGATAGTGGTCTTAGCAAAGATGTTTTTGACACAATTGTTAGAAATGATGACTCGAATACCAATGAAGAGAAAATGGATCTACTTACCTAGAGATTTACTAAATTTCTTAGATAGAATTAACCCTTTTTTAGGGGTTTTAGAAAAACATAATCCGAGCTCTAAAATGATTATTTCAATGAATTTGTAGTCGTACTTCTTCCAAACAACATGAAATATTTTGGAGACCACTCATATATGAATTTGAGCTACAAAAATTAGACTAGAACTACGAAGTTGACCAAAAATTTTGAACTCTATATCAAGCTAGAGGATGAAACTTTGAACAAATTCTATGCATGTTTTTCAAACATTATCACCTACTCGTATAATTTTTGGATACCTTTTAGGAAAGAGAAGAATATTGAGAAAATCCTTGCTAGCTTACCTTACCATTTTCAAGCAAAAGTTACCTTGCTTAAATACATGTTAAAGCCTTGTGAACTTACTGTTAAATGAATCACTTGGGCAGGTATTCCAACTGCATAACTTTTATCCAATATGTCAGCCATCCACTTTCGAGGACGGAAAGAGTTTGGCTTTTTCGACATCAAGGATAGTGGTCTTAGCAAAGATCTTTTTGACACAATTGTTAGAAATGATGACTAGAATACCAATGAAGAGAAAATGGATCTACTTTCCAGAGATTTACTAAATTTCTTAGATAGAATTAACCCTTTTTTAGAGGTTTTAGAAAAACATAATCCGAGCTCTAAAATGATTATGTCAATGAATTTGTAGTCGTACTTCTTCAAAACAACATGAAATATTTTGGAGACCACTCATATAGGAATTTGAGCTACAAAAATAAGTCTAGAACTACGAAGTTGACCAAAAATTTTGAACTCTATATCAAGCTAGAGGATGAAACTTTGAACAAATTCTATGCATGTTTTTCAAACATTATCAACTAATCGTATAATTTTTGGGTACCTTTTAGGAAAGAGAAGAAGATTGAGAAAATCCTTGCTAGCTTACCTTACCATTTTCAAGCCAAAGTTACCTTGCTTAAATACATGTTATGGCCTTGTGAACTTACTGTTAAATGAATCACTTAGGAAATTATTCAAACTGCATCACTTGTATCCAATATGTCAGCCATCCACTTTCGAGAATGGAAAGAGCTTGGCTTTATAGACATCAAGAATAGTGGTCTTAGCGAAGATGTTTTTGACACAATTGTTAGAAATGATGACTCGAATACCAATGAAGAGAAAATGGATCTACTTTCCCAGAGATTTACTAAATTTCTTTGATAGAATTAACCCTTATTTATCAGTTTTAGAAAAAAATAATCCAAGCTCTAAAATGATTATTTCCATGAATTTACATTTGTACTTCTTCCAAACAACAAGAAATATTATAGAGACCACTCATATAGGGATTTGAGCTACAAAATAAATCTAGAACTACGAAGTTGACCAAAAATTTTGACCTCTATATCAAGCTAGAGGATGAAACTTTGAACAAGTTCTATGCATGTTTTTCCAACATTATCAACTACTCGTATAATTTAGGGAGACCTTTTAGGAAAGAGAGGTATATTGAGAAAATCCTTGCTAGCTTACCTTACCATTTTCAAGCCAATGTTACCTTGCTTAAATACATGTTATGGCCTTGTGAACTTACTGTTAAATGAATCACTTAGGAAATTATTCAAACTGCATCACTTGTATCCAATATGTCAGCCATCCACTTTCGAGAATGGAAAGAGCTTGGCTTTATAGACATCAAGAATAGTGGTCTTAGCGAAGATGTTTTTGACACAATTGTTAGAAATGATGACTCGAATACCAATGAAGAGAAAATGGATCTACTTTCCCAGAGATTTACTAAATTTCTTTGATAGAATTAACCCTTATTTATCAGTTTTAGAAAAAAATAATCCAAGCTCTAAAATGATTATTTCCATGAATTTACAGTTATACTTCTTCCAAACAACAAGAAATATCATAGAGACCACTCATATAGGGATTTGAGCTACAAAATAAATCTAGAACTACGAAGTTGACCAAAAATTTTGAACTCTATATCAAGCTAGAGGATGAAACTTTGAACAAGTTCTATGCATGTTTTTCAAACATTATCAACTACTCGTATAATTTAGGGGGACCTTTTAGGAAAGAGAAGTATGTTGAGAAAATCCATGCTTGATTAAATTATCATTTTCAAGCCAAAGTTACCTTGCTTAAATACATGTTAAAGCCTTGTGAACTTTCTGTTAAATGAATCACTTGGGCAGGTATTCGAACTGCATAACTTGTATCCAATATGTCAGCCATCCACTTTCGAGGACGGAAAGAGTTTGGCTTTTTAGACATCAAGGATAGTGGTCTTAGCAAAGATGTTTTTGACACAATTGTTAGAAATGATGACTCGAATACAAATGAAGAGAAAATTGATCTACTTTCCTAGAGATTTACTAAATTTCTTAGATAGAATTAACCCTTTTTTAGGGGTTTTAGAAAACAATAATCCAAGCTCTAAAATGATTATTTCAATGAATTTACAGTCATACTTCTTCCAAAAAACATGAAATATTTTGGAGACCACTCATATAGGCATTTGAGCTACAAAATAAGTCGAGAACTACGAAGTTGACCAAAAAATTTGAACTCTATATCAAGCTAGAGGATGAAACTTTGAACAAATTTTATGCATGTTTTTCAAACATTATCAACTACTCGTATAATTTAGGGGGACCTTTTAGGAAAGAGAAGAAGATTGAGAAAATCCTTGCTAGCTTACCTTACCATTTTCAAGCCAAAGTTACATTGCTTAAATACATGTTAAAGCCTTGTGAACTTACTGTTAAATGAATCACTTAGGAAAGTATTCGAACTGCATCACTTGTATCCAATATGTCAGCCATCCAATTTCGAGGATGGAAAGAGCTTGGCTTTATAGACATAAAGGATAGTGGTCTTAGCGAAGATGTTTTTGACACAATTGTTAGAAATGATGACTAGAATACCAATGAAGAGAAAATGGTTCTACTTTCCAGAGATTTACTAAATTTCTTAGATAGAATTAACCCTTTTTTAGGGGTTTTAGAAAAACATAATCCGATCTCTAAAATGATTATTTCAATGAATTTGTAGTCGTACTTCTTCCAAACAACATGAAATATTTTGGTGACCACTCATATAGGAATTTGAGCTACAAAAATAAGTCTAGAACTACGAAGTTGACCAAAAATTTTGAACTCTATATCAAGCTAGAGGATGAAACTTTGAACAAATTCTATGCATGTTTTTCAAACATTATCAACTAATCGTATAATTTTTGTTTACCTTTTAGGAAAGTGAAGAAGATTGAGAAAATCCTTGCTAGCTTACCTTACCATTTTCAAGCCAAAGTTACCTTGCTTAAATACATGTTAAAGCCTTGTGAACGTACTGTTAAATGAATCACTTAGGAAATTATTCAAACTGCATCACTTGTATCCAATATGTTAGCCATCCACTTTCGAGAATGGAAAGAGCTTGGCTTTATAGACATCAAGAATAGTGGTCTTAGCGAAGATGTTTTTGACACAATTGTTAGAAATGATGACTCGAATACCAATGAAGAGAAAATGGATTTACTTTCCTAGAGATTTACTAAATTTCTTTGATAGAATTAACCCTTTTTTAGGGGTTTTAGAAAAAAATAATCCAAGCTCTAAAATGATTATTTCAATGAATTTACAGTTGTCCTTCTTCCAAACAACACGAAATATTATAGAGACCACTCATATAGGGACTTGAGCTACAAAATAAGTCTAGAACTACGAAGTTGACCAAATATTTTGAACTCTATATCAAGATAGAGGATATAACTTTGAACAAATTTGATGCATGTTTTTCAAACATTATCAACTACTCGTATAATTTAGGGGGACATTTTAGGAAAGAGAAGAAGATTGAGAAAATCCTTGTAGCTTACCTTACCATTTTCAAGCCAAAGTTACATTGCTTAAATACATGTTAAAGCCTTGTGAACTTACTGTTAAATGAATCACTTCGGAAAGTATTCGAACTGCATCACTTGTATCCAATATGTCAGCCATCCAATTTCGAGGAAGGAAAGAGCTTGGCTTTATAGACATCAAGGATAGTGGTCTTAGCAAAGATGTTTTTGACACAATTGTTAGAAATGATGACTCGAATACCAATGAAGAGAAAATGGATCTACTTACCTAGAGATTTACTAAATTTCTTAGATAGAATTAACCCTTTTTTAGGGGTTTTAGAAAAACATAATCCGAGCTCTAAAATGATTATTTCAATGAATTTGTAGTCGTACTTCTTCCAAACAACATGAAATATTTTGGAGACCACTCATATATGAATTTGAGCTACAAAAATTAGACTAGAACTACGAAGTTGACCAAAAATTTTGAACTCTATATCAAGCTAGAGGATGAAACTTTGAACAAATTCTATGCATGTTTTTCAAACATTATCACCTACTCGTATAATTTTTGGATACCTTTTAGGAAAGAGAAGAATATTGAGAAAATCCTTGCTAGCTTACCTTACCATTTTCAAGCAAAAGTTACCTTGTTTAAATACATGTTAAAGCCTTGTGAACTTACTGTTAAATGAATCACTTGGGCAGGTATTCCAACTGCATAACTTTTATCCAATATGTCAGCCATCTACTTTCGAGGACGGAAAGAGTTTGGCTTTTTAGACATCAAGGATAGTGGTCTTAGCAAAGATCTTTTTGACACAATTGTTAGAAATGATGACTCGAATACCAATGAAGAGAAAATTGATCTACTTTCCTAGAGATTTACAAAAATTTCTTAGATAGAATTAACCCTTTTTCAGGGATTTTAGAAAACAATAATCCAAGCTCTAAAATGATTATTTCAATGAATTTACAGTCATACTTCTTCCAAAAAACATGAAATATTTTGGAGACCACTCATATAGGCTTTTGAGCTACAAAATAAGTCTAGAAATACGAAGTTGACCAAAAAATTTGAACTCTATATCAAGCTAGAGGATGAAACTTTGAACAAATTTTATGCATGTTTTTCAAACATTATCAACTACTCGTATAATTTAGGGGGACCTTTTAGGAAAGAGAAGAAGATTGAGAAAATCCTTGCTAGCTTACCTTACCATTTTCAAGCCAAAGTTACATTGCTTAAATACATGTTAAAGCCTTGTGAACTTACTGTTAAATGAATCACTTAGGAAAGTATTCGAACTGCATCACTTGTATCCAATATGTCAGCCATCCAATTTCGAGGATGGAAAGAGCTTGGCTTTATAGACATCAAGGATAGTGGTCTTAGCGAAGATGTTTTTGACACAATTGTTAGAAATGATGACTAGAATACCAATGAAGAGAAAATGGTTATACTTTCCAGAGATTTACTAAATTTCTTAGATAGAATTAACCCTTTTTTAGGGGTTTTAGAAAAACATAATCCGATCTCTAAAATGATTATTTCAATGAATTTGTAGTCGTACTTCTTCCAAACAACATGAAATATTTTGGAGACCACTCATATAGGAATTTGAGCTACAAAAATAAGTCTAGAACTACGAAGTTGACCAAAAATTTTGAACTCTATATCAAGCTAGAGGATGAAACTTTGAACAAATTCTATGCATGTTTTTCAAACATTATCAACTAATCGTATAATTTTTGTTTACCTTTTAGGAAAGTGAAGAAGATTGAGAAAATCCTTGCTAGCTTACCTTACCATTTTCAAGCCAAAGTTACCTTGCTTAAATACATGTTAAAGCCTTGTGAACTTTCTGTTAAATGAATCACTTGGGCAGGTATTCGAACTGCATAACTTGTATCCAATATGTCAGCCATCCACTTTCGAGGACGGAAAGAGTTTGGCTTTTTAGACATCAAGGATAGTGGTCTTAGCAAAGATGTTTTTGACACAATTGTTAGAAATGATGACTCGAATACAAATGAAGAGAAAATTGATCTACTTTCCTAGAGATTTACTAAATTTCTTAGATAGAATTAACCCTTTTTTAGGGGTTTTAGAAAACAATAATCCAAGCTCTAAAATGATTATTTCAATGAATTTACAGTCATACTTCTTCCAAAAAACATGAAATATTTTGGAGACCACTCATATAGGCATTTGAGCTACAAAATAAGTCGAGAACTACGAAGTTGACCAAAAAATTTGAACTCTATATCAAGCTAGAGGATGAAACTTTGAACAAATTTTATGCATGTTTTTCAAACATTATCAACTACTCGTATAATTTAGGGGGACCTTTTAGGAAAGAGAAGAAGATTGAGAAAATCCTTGCTAGCTTACCTTACCATTTTCAAGCCAAAGTTACATTGCTTAAATACATGTTAAAGCCTTGTGAACTTACTGGATTTGAGAAAATGGATCTACTTTCCTAGAGATTTACTAAATTTCTTAGATAGAATTAACCCTTTTTTAGGGGTTTTAGAAAAACATAATCCGAGCTCTAAAATGATTATTTCAATGAATTTGTATTCGTACTTCTACCAAACAACATGAAATATTTTGGAGACCACTCATATAAGCATTTGAGCTACAAAATAAGTCTAGAACTACGAAGTTGAATAAACAATTTTGAACTCTATATCAAGCTAGAGGATGAAACTTTGAACAAATTCTATGCATGTTTTTCAAACATTATCAACTACTCGTATAATTTTTGGGTACCTTTTAGGAAAGAGAAGAATATTGAGAAAATCCTTGCTAGCTTACCTTACCATTTTCAAGCAAAAGTTACCTTGCTTAAATACATGTTAAAGCTTTGTGAACTTACTGTTAAATGAATCACTTGGGCAGGTATTCGAACTGCATAACTTGTATCCAATATGTCAGCCATCCACTTTCGAGGATGGAAAGAGATTGGCTTTTTAGACATCAAGGATAGTGGTCTTAGCAAAGATGTTTTTGACACAATTGTTAGAAATGATGACTCGAATACCAATGAAGAGAAAATTGATCTACTTTTTTAGGAAAGTATTCGATCTGCATCACTTGTATCCAATATGTGAGCCATCCAATTTCGAGGATGGAAAGAGCTTGGCTTTATAGACATCAAACATAGTGGTCTTAGCGAAGATGTTTTTCACACAATTGTTAGAAATGAATACTGTAATACCAATGAAGAGAAAATGGATCTACTTTCCTAGAGATTTACTAAATTTCTTTGATAGAATTAACCCTTTTTTAGGGGTTTTAGAAAAAAATAATCCAAGCTCTAAAATTATTATTTCAATGAATTTACAGTTGTCCTTCTTCCAAACAACACGAAATATTATAGAGACCACTCTTATAGGGACTTGAGCTACAAAATAAGTCTATAACTACGAAGTTGACCAAAAATTTTGAACTCTATATCAAGATAGAGGATATAACTTTGAACAAATTCGATGCATGTTTTTCAAACATTATCAACTACTCGTATAATTTAGGGGGACCTTTTAGGAAAGAGAAGAAGATTGAGAAAATCCTTGTAGCTTACCTTACCATTTTCAAGCAAAAGTTACCTTGCTTAAATACATGTTAAAGCTTTGTGAACTTACTGTTAAATGAATCACTTAGGAAAGTATTCGATCTGCATCACTTGTATCCAATATGTGAGCCATCCAATTTCGAGGATGGAAAGAGCTTGGCTTTATAGACATCAAACATAGTGGTCTTAGCGAAGATGTTTTTCACACAATTGTTAGAAATGAATACTGTAATACCAATGAAGAGAAAATGGATCTACTTTCCTAGAGATTTACTAAATTTCTTTGATAGAATTAACCCTTTTTTAGGGGTTTTAGAAAAAAATAATCCAAGCTCTAAAATTATTATTTCAATGAATTTACAGTTGTCCTTCTTCCAAACAACACGAAATATTATAGAGACCACTCTTATAGGGACTTGAGCTACAAAATAAGTCTATAACTACGAAGTTGACCAAAAATTTTGAACTCTATATCAAGATAGAGGATATAACTTTGAACAAATTCGATGCATGTTTTTCAAACATTATCAACTACTCGTATAATTTAGGGGGACCTTTTAGGAAAGAGAAGAAGATTGAGAAAATCCTTGTAGCTTACCTTACCATTTTCAAGCCAAAGTTACATTGCTTAAATACATGTTAAAGCCTTGTGAACTTACTGTTAAATGAATCACTTAGGAAAGTATTCGAACTGCATCACTTGTATCCAATATGTCAGCCATCCAATTTCGAGGATGGAAAGAGCTTGGCTTTATAGACATCAAGGATAGTGGTCTTAGCGAAGATGTTTTTGACACAATTGTTAGAAATGATGACTAGAATACCAATGAAGAGAAAATGGATCTACTTTCCAGAGATTTACTAAATTTTTTAGATAGAATTAACCCTTTTTTAGGGGTTTTAGAAAAACATAATCCGATCTCTAAAATGATTATTTCAATGAATTTGTAGTCGTACTTCTTCCAAACAACATGAAATATTTTGGAGACCACTCATATAGGAATTTGAGCTACAAAAATAAGTCTAGAACTACGAAGTTGACCAAAAATTTTGAACTCTATATCAAGCTAGAGGATGAAACTTTGAACAAATTCTATGCATGTTTTTCAAACATTATCAACTAATCGTATAATTTTTGTTTACCTTTTAGGAAAGTGAAGAAGATTGAGAAAATCCTTGCTAGCTTACCTTACCATTTTCAAGCCAAAGTTACCTTGCTTAAATACATGTTAAAACCTTGTGAACGTACTGTTAAATGAATCACTTAGGAAATTATTCAAACTGCATCACTTGTATCCAATATGTTAGCCATCCACTTTCGAGAATGGAAAGAGCTTGGCTTTATAGACATCAAGAATAGTGGTCTTAGCGAAGATGTTTTTGACACAATTGTTAGAAATGATGACTCGAATACCAATGAAGAGAAAATGGATTTACTTTCCTAGAGATTTACTAAATTTCTTTGATAGAATTAACCCTTTTTTAGGGGTTTTAGAAAAAAATAATCCAAGCTCTAATATGATTATTTCAATGAATTTACAGTTGTCCTTCTTCCAAACAACACGAAATATTATAGAGACCACTCATATAGGGACTTGAGCTACAAAATAAGTCTAGAACTACGAAGTTGACCAAATATTTTGAACTCTATATCAAGATAGAGGATATAACTTTGAACAAATTTGATGCATGTTTTTCAAACATTATCAACTACTCGTATAATTTAGGGGGACATTTTAGGAAAGAGAAGAAGATTGAGAAAATCCTTGTAGCTTACCTTACCATTTTCAAGCCAAAGTTACATTGCTTAAATACATGTTAAAGCCTTGTGAACTTACTGTTAAATGAATCACTTCGGAAAGTATTCGAACTGCATCACTTGTATCCAATATGTTAGCCATCCAATTTCGAGGAAGGAAAGAGCTTGGCTTTATAGACATCAAGGATAGTGGTCTTAGCAAAGATGTTTTTGACACAATTGTTAGAAATGATGACTCGAATACCAATGAAGAGAAAATGGATCTACTTACCTAGAGATTTACTAAATTTCTTAGATAGAATTAACCCTTTTTTAGGGGTTTTAGAAAAACATAATCCGAGCTCTAAAATGATTATTTCAATGAATTTGTAGTCGTACTTCTTCCAAACAACATGAAATATTTTGGAGACCACTCATATATGAATTTGAGCTACAAAAATTAGACTAGAACTACGAAGTTGACCAAAAATTTTGAACTCTATATCAAGCTAGAGGATGAAACTTTGAACAAATTCTATGCATGTTTTTCAAACATTATCACCTACTCGTATAATTTTTGGATACCTTTTAGGAAAGAGAAGAATATTGAGAAAATCCTTGCTAGCTTACCTTACCATTTTCAAGCAAAAGTTACCTTGTTTAAATACATGTTAAAGCCTTGTGAACTTACTGTTAAATGAATCACTTGGGCAGGTATTCCAACTGCATAACTTTTATCCAATATGTCAGCCATCTACTTTCGAGGACGGAAAGAGTTTGGCTTTTTAGACATCAAGGATAGTGGTCTTAGCAAAGATCTTTTTGACACAATTGTTAGAAATGATGACTCGAATACCAATGAAGAGAAAATTGATCTACTTTCCTAGAGATTTACAAAAATTTCTTAGATAGAATTAACCCTTTTTCAGGGATTTTAGAAAACAATAATCCAAGCTCTAAAATGATTATTTCAATGAATTTACAGTCATACTTCTTCCAAAAAACATGAAATATTTTGGAGACCACTCATATAGGCTTTTGAGCTACAAAATAAGTCTAGAAATACGAAGTTGACCAAAAAATTTGAACTCTATATCAAGCTAGAGGATGAAACTTTGAACAAATTTTATGCATGTTTTTCAAACATTATCAACTACTCGTATAATTTAGGGGGACCTTTTAGGAAAGAGAAGAAGATTGAGAAAATCCTTACTAGCTTACCTTACCATTTTCAAGCCAAAGTTACCTTGCTTAAATACATGTTAAAGCCTTGTGAACTTACTGTTAAATGAATCACTTGGGCAAGTATTCGAACTGCATCACTTGTATCCAATATGTCAGCCATCCATTTTCGAAGATGGAAAGAGCTTGGCTTTTTAGACATCAATGATAGTGGTCTTAGCAAAGATGTTTTTGACACAATTGTTAGAAATGATGACTCGAATACCAATGAAGAGAAAATGGATCTACTTTCCTAGAGATTTACTAAATTTCTTAGATAGAATTAACCCTTTTTTAGGGGTTTTAGAAAAACATAATCCGAGCTCTAAAATGATTATTTCAATGAATTTGTATTCGTACTTCTACCAAACAACATGAAATATTTTGGAGACCACTCATATAAGCATTTGAGCTACAAAATAAGTCTAGAACTACGAAGTTGAATAAACAATTTTGAACTCTATATCAAGCTAGAGGATGAAACTTTGAACAAATTCTATGCATGTTTTTCAAACATTATCAACTACTCGTATAATTTAGGGGGACCTTTTAGGAAAGAGAAGAAGATTGAGAAAATCCTTGTAGCTTACCTTACCATTTTCAAGCCAAAGTTACATTGCTTAAATACATGTTAAAGCCTTGTGAACTTACTGTTAAATGAATCACTTAGGAAAGTATTCGAACTGCATCACTTGTATCCAATATGTCAGCCATCCAATTTCGAGGATGGAAAGAGCTTGGCTTTATAGACATCAAGGATAGTGGTCTTAGCGAAGATGTTTTTGACACAATTGTTAGAAATGATGACTAGAATACCAATGAAGAGAAAATGGATCTACTTTCCAGAGATTTACTAAATTTTTTAGATAGAATTAACCCTTTTTTAGGGGTTTTAGAAAAACATAATCCGAGCTCTAAAATGATTATTTCAATGAATTTGTAGTCGTACTTTTTCCAAACAACATGAAATATTTTGGAGACCACTCATATAGGAATTTGAGCTACAAAAATAATTCTAGAAGTACGAAGTTGACCAAAAATTTTGAACTCTATATCAAGCTAGAGGATGAAACTTTGAACAAATTCTATGCATGTTTTTCAAACATTATCAACTAATCATATAATTTTTGTTTACCTTTTAGGAAAGTGAAGAAGATTGAGAAAATCCTTGCTAGCTTACCTTACCATTTTCAAGCCAAAGTTACCTTGCTTAAATACATGTTAAAGCCTTGTGAACTTACTGTTAAATGAATCACTTGGGCAAGTATTCGAATTGCATCACTTGTATCCAATATGTCAGCCATCCATTTTCGAGGATGGAAAGAGCTTGGCTTTTTAGACATCAATGATAGTGGTCTTAGCGCAGATGTTTTTGACACAATTGTTAGAAATGATGACTCGAATACCAATGAAGAGAAAATGGATCTACTTTCCTTGAGATTTACTAAATTTTTTAGATAGAATTAACCCTTTTTTAGGGGTTTTAGAAAAACATAATCCGAGCTCTAAAATGATTATTTCAATGAATTTGTAGTCGTACTTTTTCCAAACAACATGAAATATTTTGGAGACCACTCATATAGGAATTTGAGCTACAAAAATAAGTCTAGAACTACGAAGTTGACCAAAAATTTTGAACTCTATATCAAGCTAGAGGATGAAACTTTGAACAAATTCTATGCATGTTTTTCAAACATTATCAACTAATCATATAATTTTTGTTTACCTTTTAGGAAAGTGAAGAAGATTGAGAAAATCCTTGCTAGCTTACCTTACCATTTTCAAGCCAAAGTTACCTTGCTTAAATACATGTTAAAGCCTTGTGAACTTACTGTTAAATGAATCACTTAGGAAATTATTCAAACTGCATCACTTGTATCCAAAATGTCAGCCATCCACTTTCGAGGACGGAAAGAGTTTGGCTTTTTAGACATCAAGGATAGTGGTATTAGCAAAGATCTTTTTGACACAATTGTTAGAAATGATGACTCGAATACCAATGAAGAGAAAATTGATCTACTTTCCTAGAGATTTACTAAATTTCTTAGATAGAATTAACCCTTTTTCAGGGGTTTTAGAAAACAATAATCCAAGCTCTAAAATGATTATTTCAATGAATTTACAGTCATACTTCTTCCAAAAAACATGAAATATTTTGGAGACCACTCATATAGGCATTTGAGCTACAAAATAAGTCTAGAACTACGAAGTTGACCAAAAAATTTGAACTCTATATCAAGCTAGAGGATGAAACTTTGAACAAATTCTATGCATGTTTTTCAAACATTATCAACTACTCGTATAATTTTTTTGTACCTTTTAGGAAAGAGAAGAATATTGAGAAAATCCTTGCTAGCTTACCTTACCATTTTCAAGCAAAAGTTACCTTGCTTAAATACATGTTAAAGCCTTGTGAACTTACTGTTAAACGAATCACTTGGGCAGGTATTCGAACTGCATAACTTGTATCCAATATGTCAGCCATCCACTTTCGAGGACAGAAAGAGATTGGCTTTTTAGACATCAAGGATAGTGGTCTTAGCAAAGATGTTTTTGACACAATTGTTAGAAATGATGACTTGAATACCAATGAAGAGAAAATTGATCTACTTTCCTAGAGATTTACTAAATTTCTTAGATAGAATTAACCTTTTTTTAGGGGTTTTAGAAAACAATAATCCGAACTCTAAAATGATTATTTCAATGAATTTACAGTCATACTTCTTCCAAAAAACATGAAATATTTTGGAGACCACTCATATAGGCATTTGAGCTACAAAATAAGTCTAGAACTACGAAGTTGACCAAAAATTTTGAACTCTATATCAAGCTAGAGGATGAAACTTTGAACAAATTCTATGCATGTTTTTCAAACATTATCAACTACTCGTATAATTTTTGTTTACCTTTTAGGAAAGTGAAGAAGATTGAGAAAATCCTTGCTAGCTTACCTTACCATTTTCAAGCCAAAGTTACCTTGCTTAAATACATGTTAAAGCCTTGTGAACTTACTGTTAAATGAATCACTTGGGCAAGTATTCGAACTGCATCACTTGTATCCAATATGTCAGCCATCCATTTTCGAGGATGGAAAGAGCTTGGCTTTATAGACATCAAGAATAGTGGTCTTAGCAAAGATGTTTTTGACACAATTGTTAGAAATGATGACTCGAATACCAATGAAGAGAAAATGGATCTACTTTCCTAGAGATTTACTAAATTTCTTTGATAGAATTAACCCTTATTTAGGGGTTTTAGAAAAAAATAATCCAAGCTCTAAAATGATTATTTCCATGAATTTACAGTTGTACTTCTTCCAAACAACAAGAAATATTATACAGACCACTCATATAGGGATTTGAGCTACAAAATAAATCTAGAACTACGAAGTTGACCAAAAATTTTGACCTCTATATCAAGCTAGAGGATGAAACTTTGAACAAGTTCTATGCATGTTTTTCCAACATTATCAACTACTCGTATAATTTAGGGAGACCTTTTAGGAAAGAGAGGTATATTGAGAAAATCCATGCTTGATTAAATTATCATTTTCAAGCCAAAGTTACCTTGCTTAAATACATGTTAAAGCCTTGTGACCTTACTGTTAAATGATTCACTTAGGAAAGTATTCGAACTGCATCACTTGTATACAATATGTCAGCCATCCACTTTCGAGGACGGAAAGAGCTTGGCTTTATAGACATCAAGGATAGTGGTCTTAACGAAGGTGTTTTTGACACAATTGTTAGAAATGATGACTGTAATACCAATGAAGAGAAAATGGATCTACTTTCCTAGAGATTTACTAAATTTCTTTGATAGAATTAACCCTTTTTTAGGGGTTTTAGAAAAAAATAATCCGAGCTCTAAAATGATTATTTCAATGAATATATAGTTGTACTTGTTCCAAACAACATGAAATATTATAGAGACCACTCATATAGGAATTTGAGCTACAAAAATAAGTCTATAAATACGAAGTTGACCAAAAATTTTGAACTCTATATCAAGCTAGAGGATGAAACTTTGAACAAATTCTATGCATGTTTTTCAGACATTATCAACTACTCGTATAATTTTTGGGTAACTTTTAGGAAAGAGAAGAAGATTGAGAATATCCTTGCTAGCTTACCTTACCATTTTCAAGCCAAAGTTACCTTGCTTAAATACATGTTAAAGCCTTGTGAACTTACTGTTAAATGAATCACTTGGGCAAGTATTCGAACTGCATCACTTGTATCCAATATGTCAGCCATCAATTTTCGAGGATGGAAAGAGCTTGGCTTTTTAGACATCAAGGATAGTGGTCTTAGCGAAGATCTTTTTGACACAATTTTTAGAAATGATGACTCGAATACCAATGAAGAGAAAATGGATCTACTTTCCTAGAGATATACTAAATTTCTTAGATAGAATTAACCCTTTTTTAGGGGTTTTAGAAAAACATAATCCGAGCTCTAAAATGATTATTTCAATGAAATTGTAGTCGTACTTCTTCCAAACAACATGAAATATTTTGGAGACCACTCATATATCAATTTGAGCTACAAAAATTAGTCTAGAACTACGAAGTTGACCAAAAATTTTGAACTCTATATCAAGCTAGAGGATGAAACTTTGAACAAATTCTATGCATGTTTTTCAAACATTATCAACTAATCATATAATTTTTGTTTACCTTTTAGGAAAGTGAAGAAGATTGAGAAAATCCTTGCTAGCTTACCTTACCATTTTCAAGCCAAAGTTACCTTGCTTAAATACATGTTAAAGCCTTGTGAACTTACTGTTAAATGAATCACTTAGGAAATTATTCAAACTGCATCACTTGTATCCAAAATTTCAGCCATCCACTTTCGAGGACGGAAAGAGTTTGGCTTTTTAGACATCAAGGATAGTGGTATTAGCAAAGATCTTTTTGACACAATTGTTAGAAATGATGACTCGAATACCAATGAAGAGAAAATTGATCTACTTTCCTAGAGATTTACTAAATTTCTTAGATAGAATTAACCCTTTTTCAGGGGTTTTAGAAAACAATAATCCAAGCTCTAAAATGATTATTTCAATGAATTTACAGTCATACTTCTTCCAAAAAACATGAAATATTTTGGAGACCACTCATATAGGCATTTGAGCTACAAAATAAGTCTAGAACTACGAAGTTGACCAAAAAATTTGAACTCTATATCAAGCTAGAGGATGAAACTTTGAACAAATTCTATGCATGTTTTTTAAACATTATCAACTACTCGTATAATTTTTTTGTACCTTTTAGGAAAGAGAAGAATATTAAGAAAATCCTTGCTAGCTTACCTTACCATTTTCAAGCAAAAGTTACCTTGCTTAAATACATGTTAAAGCCTTGTGAACTTACTGTTAAACGAATCACTTGGGCAGGTATTCGAACTGCATAACTTGTATCCAATATGTCAGCCATCCACTTTCGAGGACAGAAAGAGATTGGCTTTTTAGACATCAAGGATAGTGGTCTTAGCAAAGATGTTTTTGACACAATTGTTAGAAATGATGACTTGAATACCAATGAAGAGAAAATTGATCTACTTTCCTAGAGATTTACTAAATTTCTTAGATAGAATTAACCTTTTTTTAGGGGTTTTAGAAAACAATAATCCGAACTCTAAAATGATTATTTCAATGAATTTACAGTCATACTTCTTCCAAAAAACATGAAATATTTTGGAGACCACTCATATAGGCATTTGAGCTACAAAATAAGTCTAGAACTACGAAGTTGACCAAAAATTTTGAACTCTATATCAAGCTAGAGGATGAAACTTTGAACAAATTCTATGCATGTTTTTCAAACATTATCAACTACTCGTATAATTTTTGTTTACCTTTTAGGAAAGTGAAGAAGATTGAGAAAATCCTTGCTAGCTTACCTTACCATTTTCAAGCCAAAGTTACCTTGCTTAAATACATGTTAAAGCCTTGTGAACTTACTGTTAAATGAATCACTTGGGCAAGTATTCGAACTGCATCACTTGTATCCAATATGTCAGCCATCCATTTTCGAGGATGGAAAGAGCTTGGCTTTATAGACATCAAGAATAGTGGTCTTAGCAAAGATGTTTTTGACACAATTGTTAGAAATGATGACTCGAATACCAATGAAGAGAAAATGGATCTACTTTCCTAGAGATTTACTAAATTTCTTTGATAGAATTAACCCTTATTTAGGGGTTTTAGAAAAAAATAATCCAAGCTCTAAAATGATTATTTCCATGAATTTACAGTTGTACTTCTTCCAAACAACAAGAAATATTATACAGACCACTCATATAGGGATTTGAGCTACAAAATAAATCTAGAACTACGAAGTTGACCAAAAATTTTGACCTCTATATCAAGCTAGAGGATGAAACTTTGAACAAGTTCTATGCATGTTTTTCCAACATTATCAACTACTCGTATAATTTAGGGAGACCTTTTAGGAAAGAGAGGTATATTGAGAAAATCCATGCTTGATTAAATTATCATTTTCAAGCCAAAGTTACCTTGCTTAAATACATGTTAAAGCCTTGTGACCTTACTGTTAAATGATTCACTTAGGAAAGTATTCGAACTGCATCACTTGTATACAATATGTCAGCCATCCACTTTCGAGGACGGAAAGAGCTTGGCTTTATAGACATCAAGGATAGTGGTCTTAGCGAAGATGTTTTTGACACAATTTTTAGAAATGATGACTCGAATACCAATGAAGAGAAAATGGATCTACTTTCCTAGAGATATACTAAATTTCTTAGATAGAATTAACCCTTTTTTAGGGGTTTTAGAAAAACATAATCCGAGCTCTAAAATGATTATTTCAATGAAATTGTAGTCGTACTTCTTCCAAACAACATGAAATATTTTGGAGACCACTCATATATCAATTTGAGCTACAAAAATTAGTCTAGAACTACGAAGTTGACCAAAAATTTTGAACTCTATATCAAGCTAGAGGATGAAACTTTGAACAAATTCTATGCATGTTTTTCAAACATTATCAACTACTCGTATAATTTTTGGATACCTTTTAGGAAAGAGAAGAATATTGAGAAAATCCTTGCAAGCTTACCTTACCATTTTCAAGCAAAAGTTACCTTGCTTAAATACATGTTAAAGCATTGTGAACTTACTGTTAAATGAATCACTTGGGCAGGTACTCGAACTGCATCACTTGTATCCATATATGTCAGCCATCCACTTACGAGGACGGAAAGAGCTTGGCTTTATAGACATCAAGGATAGTGGTCTTAGCGAAGATGTTTTACACACAATTGTTAGAAATAATGACTCTAATACCAATGAAGAGAAATTGGATCTACTTTCCTAGAGATTTACTAAATTTCTTAGATAGAATTAACCCTTTTTCAGGGGTTTTAGAAAACAATAATCCAAGCTCTAAAATGATTATTTCAATGTATTTATAGTCATACTTCTTCCAAAAAACATGAAATATTTTGGAGACCACTCATATAGGCATTTGAGCTACAAAATAAGTCTAGAACTACGAAGTTGACCAAAAATTTTGAACTCTATATCAAGCTAGAGGATGAAACTTTGAACAAATTCTATGCATGTTTTTCAAACATTATCAACTACTCGTATAATTTTTGGGTACCTTTTAGGAAAGAGAAGAATATTGAGAAAATCCTTGCTAGCTTACCTTACCATTTTCAAGCAAAAGTTACCTTGCTTAAATACATGTTAAAGCCTTTTGAACTTACTGTTAAACGAATCACTTGGGCAGGTATTCGAACTGCATAACTTGTATCCAATATGTCAGCCATCCACTTTCGAGGACAGAAAGAGATTGGCTTTTTAGACATCAAGGATAGTGGTCTTAGCAAAGATGTTTTTGACACAATTGTTAGAAATGATGACTTGAATACCAATGAAGAGAAAATTGATCTACTTTCCTAGAGATTTACTAAATTTCTTAGATAGAATTAACCCTTTTTTAGGGGTTTTAGAAAACAATAATCCGAACTCTAAAATGATTATTTCAATGAATTTACAGTCATACTTCTTCCAAAAAACATGAAATATTTTGGAGACCACTCATATAGGCATTTGAGCTACAAAATAAGTCTAGAACTACGAAGTTGACCAAAAATTTTGAACTCTATATCAAGCTAGAGGATGAAACTTTGAACAAGTTCTATGCATGTTTTTCCAACATTATCAACTACTCGTATAATTTAGGGGGACCTTTTAGGAAAGAGAAGTATATTGAGAAAATCCATGCTAGGTTAAATTATCATTTTCAAGCCAAAGTTACCTTTCTTAAATACCTGTTAAAGCCTTGTGAACTTACTGTTAAATGAATCACTTGGGCAGGTATTCGAACTGCATAACTTGTATCCAATATGTAATCCATCCACTTTCGAGGACGGAAAGAGTTTGGCTTTTTAGACATCAAGGATAGTGGTCTTAGCAAAGATGTTTTTGACACAATTGTTAGAAATGATGACTCGAATACCAATGAAGAGAAAATTGATCTACTTTTTTAGAGATTTACTAAATTTCTTAGATAGAATTAACCCTTTTTTAGGGGTTTTAGAAAACAATAATCCAAGCTCTAAAATGATTATTTCAATGTATTTATAGTCATACTTCTTCCAAAAAACATGAAATATTTTGGAGACCACTCATATAGGCATTTGAGCTACAAAATAAGTCTAGAACTACGAAGTTGACCAAAACATTTTGAACTCTATATCAAGCTAGAGGATGAAACTTTGAACAAATTCTATGCATGTTTTTCAAACATTATCAACTACTCGTATAATTTTTGGGTACCTTTTAGGAAAGAGAAGAATATTGAGAAAATCCTTGCTAGCTTACCTTACCATTTTCAAGCAAAAGTTACCTTGCTTAAATACATGTTAAAGCCTTGTGAACTTACTGTTAAACGAATCACTGGGGCAGGTATTCGAACTGCATAACTTGTATCCAATATGTCAGCCATCCACTTTCGAGGACAGAAAGAGATTGGCTTTTTAGACATCAAGGATAGTGGTCTTAGCAAAGATGTTTTTGACACAATTGTTAGAAATGATGACTTGAATACCAATGAAGAGAAAATTGATCTACTTTCCTAGAGATTTACTAAATTTCTTAGATAGAATTAACCCTTTTTTAGGGGTTTTAGAAAACAATAATCCGAACTCTAAAATGATTATTTCAATGAATTTACAGTCATACTTCTTCCAAAAAACATGAAATATTTTGGAGACCACTCATATAGGCATTTGAGCTACAAAATAAGTCTAGAACTACGAAGTTGACCAAAAATTTTGAACTCTATATCAAGCTAGAGGATGAAACTTTGAACAAGTTCTATGCATGTTTTTCCAACATTATCAACTACTCGTATAATTTAGGGAGACCTTTTAGGAAAGAGAGGTATATTGAGAAAATCCATGCTTGATTAAATTATCATTTTCAAGCCAAAGTTACCTTGCTTAAATACATGTTAAAGCCTTGTGAACTTACTGTTAAATGATTCACTTAGGAAAGTATTCGAACTGCATCACTTGTATACAATATGTCAGCCATCCACTTTCGAGGACGGAAAGAGCTTGGCTTTATAGACATCAAGGATAGTGGTCTTAACGAAGGTGTTTTTGACACAATTGTTAGAAATGATGACTGTAATACCAATGAAGAGAAAATGGATCTACTTTCCTAGAGATTTACTAAATTTCTTTGATAGAATTAACCCTTTTTTAGGGGTTTTAGAAAAAAATAATCCGAGCTCTAAAATGATTATTTCAATGAATATATAGTTGTACTTGTTCCAAACAACATGAAATATTATAGAGACCACTCATATAGGAATTTGAGCTACAAAAATAAGTCTATCACTACGAAGTTGACCAAAAATTTTGAACTCTATATCAAGCTAGAGGATGAAACTTTGAACAAATTCTATGCATGTTTTTCACACATTATCAACTACTCGTATAATTTTTGGGTAACTTTTAGGAAAGAGAAGAATATTGAGAAAATCCTTGCTAGCTTACCTTACCATTTTCAAGCCAAAGTTACCTTGCTTAAATACATGTTAAAGCCTTGTGAACTTACTGTTAAATGAATCACTTGGGCAAGTATTCGAACTGCATCACTTGTATCCAATATGTCAGCCATCAATTTTCAAGGATGGAAAGAGCTTGGCTTTTTAGATATCAAGGATAGTGGTCTTAGCGAAGATGTTTTTGACACAATTTTTAGAAATGATGACTCGAATACCAATGAAGAGAAAATGGATCTACTTTCCTAGAGATATACTAAATTTCTTAGATAGAATTAACCCTTTTTTAGGGGTTTTAGAAAAACATAATCCGAGCTCTAAAATGATTATTTCAATGAAATTGTAGTCGTACTTCTTCCAAACAACATGAAATATTTTGGAGACCACTCATATATCAATTTGAGCTACAAAAATTAGTCTAGAACTACGAAGTTGACCAAAAATTTATAACTCTATATCAAGCTAGAGAATGAAACTTTGAACAAATTCTATGCATGTTTTTCAAACATTATCAACTACTCGTATAATTTTTGGATACCTTTTAGGAAAGAGAAGAATATTGGAAAAATCCTTGCTAGCTTACCTTACCATTTTCAAGCAAAAGTTACCTTGCTTAAATACATGTTAAAGCCTTGTGAACTTACTGTTAAATGAATCACTTGGGCAGGTATTCCAACTGCATAACTTTTATCCAATATGTCAGCCATCCACTTTCGAGGACGGAAAGAGTTTGGCTTTTTCGACATCAAGGATAGTGGTCTTAGCAAAGATCTTTTTGACACAATTGTTAGAAATGATGACTCGAATACCAATGAAGAGAAAATTGATCTACTTTCCTAGAGATTTACTAAATTTCTTAGATAGAATTAACCCTTTTTCAGGGGTTTTAGAAAACAATAATCCAAGCTCTAAAATGATTATTTCAATGAATTTACAGTCATACTTCTTCCAAAAAACATGAAATATTTTGGAGACCACTCATATAGGCATTTGAGCTACAAAATAAGTCTAGAACTACGAAGTTGACCAAAAAATTTGAACTCTATATCAAGCTAGAGGATGAAACTTTGAACAAATTCTATGCATGTTTTTTAAACATTATCAACTACTCGTATAATTTTTTTGTACCTTTTAGGAAAGAGAAGAATATTGAGAAAATCCTTGCTAGCTTACCTTACCATTTTCAAGCAAAAGTTACCTTGCTTAAATACATGTTAAAGCCTTGTGAACTTACTGTTAAACGAATCACTTGGGCAGGTATTCGAACTGCATAACTTGTATCCAATATATCAGCCATCCACTTTCGAGGACAGAAAGAGATTGGCTTTTTAGACATCAAGGATAGTGGTCTTAGCAAAGATGTTTTTGACACAATTGTTAGAAATGATGACTTGAATACCAATGAAGAGAAAATTGATCTACTTTCCTAGAGATTTACTAAATATCTTAGATAGAATTAACCCCTTTTTAGGGGTTTTAGAAAACAATAATCCGAACTCTAAAATGATTATTTCAATGAATTTACAGTCATACTTCTTCCAAAAAACATGAAATATTTTGGAGACCACTCATATAGGCATTTGAGCTACAAAATAAGTCTAGAACTACGAAGTTGACCAAAAATTTTGAACTCTATATCAAGCTAGAGGATGAAACTTTGAACAAATTCTATGCATGTTTTTCAAACATTATCAACTACTCGTATAATTTTTGGGTACCTTTTAGGAAAGAGAAGAAGATTGAGAAAATCCTTACTAGCTTACCTTACCATTTTCAAGCCAAAGTTACCTTGCTTAAATACATGTTAAAGCCTTGTGAACTTACTGTTAAATGAATCACTTGGGCAAGTATTCGAACTGCATCACTTGTATCCAATATGTCAGCCATCCATTTTCGAAGATGGAAAGAGCTTGGCTTTTTAGACATCAATGATAGTGGTCTTAGCAAAGATGTTTTTGACACAATTGTTAGAAATGATGACTCGAATACCAATGAAGAGAAAATGGATCTACTTTCCTAGAGATTTACTAAATTTCTTAGATAGAATTAACCCTTTTTTAGGGGTTTTAGAAAAACATAATCCGAGCTCTAAAATGATTATTTCAATGAATTTGTATTCGTACTTCTACCAAACAACATGAAATATTTTGGAGACCACTCATATAAGCATTTGAGCTACAAAATAAGTCTAGAACTACGAAGTTGAATAAACAATTTTGAACTCTATATCAAGCTAGAGGATGAAACTTTGAACAAATTCTATGCATGTTTTTCAAACATTATCAACTACTCGTATAATTTTTGGGTACCTTTTAGGAAAGAGAAGAATATTGAGAAAATCCTTGCTAGCTTACCTTACCATTTTCAAGCAAAAGTTACCTTGCTTAAATACATGTTAAAGCTTTGTGAACTTACTGTTAAATGAATCACTTGGGCAGGTATTCGAACTGCATAACTTGTATCCAATATGTCAGCCATCCACTTTCGAGGATGGAAAGAGATTGGCTTTTTAGACATCAAGGATAGTGGTCTTAGCAAAGATGTTTTTGACACAATTGTTAGAAATGATGACTCGAATACCAATGAAGAGAAAATTGATCTACTTTTTTAGAGATTTACTAAATTTCTTAGATAGAATTAACCCTTTTTTAGGGGTTTTAGAAAACAATAATCCAAGCTCTAAAATGATTATTTCAATGAATTTACAGTCATACTTCTTCCAAAAAACATGAAATATTTTGGAGACCACTCATATAGGCATTTGAGCTACAAAATAAGTCTAGAACTACGAAGTTGACCAAAAATTTTGAACTCTATATCAAGTTAGAGGATGAAACTTTGAACAAATTCTATGCATGTTTTTCAAACATTATCAACTACTCGTATAATTTTTGGGTACCTTTTAGGAAAGAGAAGAAGATTGAGAAAATCCTTGCTAGCTTACCTTACCATTTTCAAGCCAAAGTTACCTTGCTTAAATACATGTTAAAGCCTTGTGAACTTACTATTAAATGAATCACTTGGGCAAGTATTCGAACTGCATCACTTGTATCCAATATGTCAGCCATCCATTTTCGAGGATGGAAAGAGCCTGGCTTTTTAGACATCAATGATAGTGGCCTTAGCGAAGATGTTTTTCACACAATTGTTAGAAATGATGACTCGAATACCAATGAAGAGAAAATGGATCTACTTTCCTAGAGATTTACTAAATTTCTTAGATAGAATTTACCCTTTTTTAGGGGTTTTAGAAAAACATAATCCAAGCTCTAAAATTATTATTTCAATGAATTTGTATTCGTACTTCTTCCAAACAACATGAAATATTTTGGAGACCACTCATATATGAATTTGAGCTACAAAAATTAGCCTAGAACTACGAAGTTGACCAAAAATTTTGAACTCTATATCAAGCTAGAGGATGAAACTTTGAACAAATTCTATGCATGTTTTTCAAACATTATCAACTACTCGTATAATTTAGGGGGACCTTTTAGGAAAGAGAAGTATATTGAGAAAATCCATGCTAGGTTAAATTATCATTTTCAAGCCAAAGTTACCTTTCTTAAATACATGTTAAAGCCTTGTGAACTTACTGTTAAATGAATCACTTGGGCAGGTATTCGAACTGCATAACTTGTATCCAATATGTAATCCATCCACTTTCGAGGACGGAAAGAGTTTGGCTTTTTAGACATCAAGGATAGTGGTCTTAGCAAAGATGTTTTTGACACAATTGTTAGAAATGATGACTCGAATACCAATGAAGAGAAAATTGATCTACTTTTTTAGAGATTTACTAAATTTCTTAGATAGAATTAACCCTTTTTTAGGGGTTTAAGAAAACAATAATCCAAGCTCTAAAATGATTATTTCAATGAATTTACAGTAATACTTCTTCCAAAAAACATGAAATATTTTGGAGACCACTCATATAGGCATTTGAGCTACAAAATAAGTCTAGAACTACGAAGTTGACCAAAAATTTTGAACTCTATATCAAGCTATAGGATGAAACTTTGAACAAATTCTATGCATGTTTTTCAAATATTATCAACTACTCGTATAATTTTTGGGTACCTTTTAGGAAAGAGAAGAATATTGAGAAAATCCTTGCTAGCTTACCTTACCATTTTCAAGCAAAAGTTACCTAGCTTAAATACAAGTTAAAGCCTTGTGAACTTACTGTTAAATGAATCACTTGGGCAGGTATTCGAACTGCATAACTTGTATCCAATATGTCAGCCATCCACTTTCGAGGACGGAAAGAGATTGGCTTTTTAGACATCAAGGATAGTGGTCTTAGCAAAGATGTTTTTGACACAGTTGTTAGAAATGATGACTCGAATACCAATGAAGAGAAAATTGATCTACTTTCCTAGAGATTTACTAAATTTCTTAGATAGAATTAACCCTTTTTTAGGGGTTTTAGAAAACAATAATCCAAGCTCTAAAATGATTATTTCAATGAATTTACAGTCATACTTCTTCCAAAAAACATGAAATATTTTGGAGACCACTCATATAGGCATTTGAGCTACAAAATAAGTCTAGAACTACGAAGTTGACCAAAAATTTTGAACTCTATATCAAGCTATAGGATGAAACTTTGAACAAATTCTATGCATGTTTTTCAAACATTATCAACGACTCGTATAATTTTTGGGTACCTTTTAGGAAAGAGAAGAAGATTGAGAAAATCCTTGCTAGCTTACCTTACTATTTTCAAGCCAAAGTTACCTTGCTTAAATACATGTTAAAGCCTTGTGAACTTACTGTTAAATGAATCACTTGGGCAGGTACTCGAACTGCATAACTTGTATCCAATATGTCAGCCATCCACTTTCGAGGATGGAAAGAGCTTGGCTTTTTAGACATCAAGGATAGTGGTCTTAGCAAAGATGTTTTTGACACAATTGTTAGAAATGATGACTCTAATACCAATGAAGAGAAAATGGATCTTCTTTCCTAGAGATTTACTAAATTTCTTAGATAGAATTAACCCTTTTTTAGGGGTTTTAGAAAAACATAATCCGAGCTCTAAAATGATTATTTCAATGAATTTGTAGTCGTACTTCTTCCAAACAACATGAAATATTTTGGAGACCACTCATATAGGCATTTGAGCTACAAAATAAGTCTAGAACTACGAAGTTGACCAAAAATTTTGAACTCTATATCAAGTTAGAGGATGAAACTTTGAACAAATTCTATGCATGTTTTTCAAACATTATCAACTACTCGTATAATTTTTGGGTACCTTTTAGGAAAGAGAAGAAGATTGAGAAAATCCTTGCTAGCTTACCTTACCATTTTCAAGCCAAAGTTACCTTGCTTAAATACATGTTAAAGCCTTGTGAACTTACTATTAAATGAATCACTTGGGCAAGTATTCGAACTGCATCACTTGTATCCAATATGTCAGCCATCCATTTTCGAGGATGGAAAGAGCCTGGCTTTTTAGACATCAATGATAGTGGTCTTAGCGAAGATGTTTTTCACACAATTGTTAGAAATGATGACTCGAATACCAATGAAGAGAAAATGGATCTACTTTCCTAGAGATTTACTAAATTTCTTAGATAGAATTTACCCTTTTTTAGGGGTTTTAGAAAAACATAATCCAAGCTCTAAAATGATTATTTCAATGAATTTGTATTCGTACTTCTTCCAAACAACATGAAATATTTTGGAGACCACTCATATATGAATTTGAGCTACAAAAATTAGCCTAGAACTACGAAGTTGACCAAAAATTTTGAACTCTATATCAAGCTAGAGGATGAAACTTTGAACAAATTCTATGCATGTTTTTCAAACATTATCAACTACTCGTATAATTTAGGGGGACCTTTTAGGAAAGAGAAGTATATTGAGAAAATCCATGCTAGGTTAAATTATCATTTTCAAGCCAAAGTTACCTTTCTTAAATACATGTTAAAGCCTTGTGAACTTACTGTTAAATGAATCACTTGGGCAGGTATTCGAACTGCATAACTTGTATCCAATATGTAATCCATCCACTTTCGAGGACGGAAAGAGTTTGGCTTTTTAGACATCAAGGATAGTGGTCTTAGCAAAGATGTTTTTGACACAATTGTTAGAAATGATGACTCGAATACCAATGAAGAGAAAATTGATCTACTTTTTTAGAGATTTACTAAATTTCTTAGATAGAATTAACCCTTTTTTAGGGGTTTAAGAAAACAATAATCCAAGCTCTAAAATGATTATTTCAATGAATTTACAGTAATACTTCTTCCAAAAAACATGAAATATTTTGGAGACCACTCATATAGGCATTTGAGCTACAAAATAAGTCTAGAACTACGAAGTTGACCAAAAATTTTGAACTCTATATCAAGCTATAGGATGAAACTTTGAACAAATTCTATGCATGTTTTTCAAATATTATCAACTACTCGTATAATTTTTGGGTACCTTTTAGGAAAGAGAAGAATATTGAGAAAATCCTTGCTAGCTTACCTTACCATTTTCAAGCAAAAGTTACCTAGCTTAAATACATGTTAAAGCCTTGTGAACTTACTGTTAAATGAATCACTTGGGCAGGTATTCGAACTGCATAACTTGTATCCAATATGTCAGCCATCCACTTTCGAGGACGGAAAGAGATTGGCTTTTTAGACATCAAGGATAGTGGTCTTAGCAAAGATGTTTTTGACACAGTTGTTAGAAATGATGACTCGAATACCAATGAAGAGAAAATTGATCTACTTTTTTAGAGATTTACTAAATTTCTTAGATAGAATTAACCCTTTTTTAGGGGTTTTAGAAAACAATAATCCAAGCTCTAAAATGATTATTTCAATGAATTTACAGTCATACTTCTTCCAAAAAACATGAAATATTTTGGAGACCACTCATATAGGCATTTGAGCTACAAAATAAGTCTAGAACTACGAAGTTGACCAAAAATTTTGAACTCTATATCAAGCTATAGGATGAAACTTTGAACAAATTCTATGCATGTTTTTCAAACATTATCAACGACTCGTATAATTTTTGGGTACCTTTTAGGAAAGAGAAGAAGATTGAGAAAATCCTTGCTAGCTTACCTTACTATTTTCAAGCCAAAGTTACCTTGCTTAAATACATGTTAAAGCCTTGTGAACTTACTGTTAAATGAATCACTTGGGCAGGTACTCGAACTGCATAACTTGTATCCAATATGTCAGCCATCCACTTTCGAGGATGGAAAGAGCTTGGCTTTTTAGACATCAAGGATAGTGGTCTTAGCAAAGATGTTTTTGACACAATTGTTAGAAATGATGACTCTAATACCAATGAAGAGAAAATGGATCTTCTTTCCTAGAGATTTACTAAATTTCTTAGATAGAATTAACCCTTTTTTAGGGGTTTTAGAAAAACATAATCCGAGCTCTAAAATGATTATTTCAATGAATTTGTAGTCGTACTTCTTCCAAACAACATGAAATATTTTGGAGACCACTCATATATGAAATTCAGCTACAAAAATTAGCCTAGAACTACGAAGTTGACCAAAAATTTTGAACTATATATCAAGCTAGAGGATGAAACTTTGAACAAATTCTATGCATGTTTTTCAAACATTATCAACTACTCGTATAATTTAGGGGGACCTTTTAGGAAAGAGAAGAAGATTGAGAAAATCCTTGCTAGCTTACCTTACCATTTTCAAGCCAAAGTTTCCTTGCTTAAATACATGTTAAAGCCTTGTGAACTTACTGTTAAATGAATCACTTGGGTAGGTACTCGAACTGCATAACTTGTATCCAATATGTCAGCCATCCACTTTCGAGGATGGAAAGAGCTTGGCTTTTTAGACATCAAGGATAGTGGTCTTAGCAAAGATGTTTTTGACACAATTGTTAGAAATGATGACTCTAATACCAATGAAGAGAAAATGGATCTACTTTCCTAGAGATTTACTAAATTTCTTAGATAGAATTAACCCTTTTTTAGGGGTTTTAGAAAAACATAATCCGAGCTCTAAAATGATTATTTCAATGAATTTGTAGTCGTACTTCTTCCAAACAACATGAAATATTTTGGAGACCACTCATATATGAATTTGAGCTACAAAAATTAGTCTAGAACTACGAAGTTGACCAAAAATTTTGAACTCTATATCAAGCTGGAGGATGAAACTTTGAACAAATTCTATGCATGTTTTTCAAACATTATCAACTACTCGTATAATTTTGGGGGACCTTTTAGGAAAGAGAAGAAGATTGAGAAAATCCTTGCTAGCTGACCTTACCATTTTCAAGCCAAAGTTACCTTGCTTAAATACATGTTAAGGCCTTGTGAACTTACTGTTAAATGAATCACTTGGGCAGGTACTCGAACTGCATAACTTGTATCCAATATGTCAGCCATCCACTTTCGAGGATGGAAAGAGCTTGGCTTTTTAGACATCTAGGATAGTGGTCTTAGCAAAGATGTTTTTGAAACAATTGTTAGAAATGATGACTCTAATACCAATGAAGACAAAATGGATCTACTTTCCTAGAGATTTACTAAATTTCTTAGATAGAATTAACCCTTTTTTAGGGGTTTTAGAAAAACATAATCCGAGCTCTAAAATGATTATTTCAATGAATTTGTAGTCGTACTTCTTCCAAACAACATGAAATATTTTGGAGACCACTCATATATGAATTTGAGCTACAAAAATTAGTCTAGAACTACGAAGTTGACCAAAAATTTTGAACTCTATATCAAGCTGGAGGATGAAACTTTGAACAAATTCTATGCATGTTTTTCAAACATTATCAACTACTCGTATAATTTTGGGGGACCTTTTAGGAAAGAGAAGAAGATTGAGAAAATCCTTGCTAGCTGACCTTACCATTTTCAAGCCAAAGTTACCTTGCTTAAATACATGTTAAGGCCTTGTGAACTTACTGTTAAATGAATCACTTGGGCAGGTACTCGAACTGCATAACTTGTATCCAATATGTCAGCCATCCACTTTCGAGGATGGAAAGAGCTTGGCTTTTTAGACATCTAGGATAGTGGTCTTAGCAAAGATGTTTTTGAAACAATTGTTAGAAATGATGACTCTAATACCAATGAAGACAAAATGGATCTACTTTCCTAGAGATTTACTAAATTTCTTAGATAGAATTAACCCTTTTTTAGGGGTTTTAGAAAAACATAATCCGAGCTCTAAAATGATTATTTCAATGAATTTGTAGTCGTACTTCTTCCAAACAACATGAAATATTTTGGAGACCACTCATATATGAATTTGAGCTACAAAAATTAGTCTAGAACTACGAAGTTGACCAAAAATTTTGAACTCTATATCAAGCTGGAGGATGAAACTTTGAACAAATTCTATGCATGTTTTTCAAACATTATCAACTACTCGTATAATTTTGGGGGACCTTTTAGGAAAGAGAAGAAGATTGAGAAAATCCTTGCTAGCTGACCTTACCATTTTCAAGCCAAAGTTACCTTGCTTAAATACATGTTAAAGCCTTGTGAACTTACTGTTAAATGAATCACTTGGGCAGGTATTCGAACTGCATAACTTGTATCCAATATGTCAGCCATCCACTTTCGAGGACGGAAAGAGATTGGCTTTTTAGACATCAAGGATAGTGGTCTTAGCAAAGATGTTTTTGACACAATTGTTAGAAATGATGACTCGAATACCAATGAAGAGAAAATTGATCTACTTTTTTAGAGATTTACTAAATTTCTTAGATAGAATTAACCCTTTTTTAGGGGTTTTAGAAAACAATAATCCAAGCTCTAAAATGATTATTTCAATGACTTTGTAGTCGTACTTCTTCCAAAAATCATGAAATATTTTGGAGACCACTCATATAGGCATTTGAGCTACAAAATAAGTCTAGAACTACGAAGTTGACCAAAAATTTTGAACTCTATATCAAGCTGGAGGATGAAACTTTGAACAAATTCTATGCATGTTTTTCAAACATTATCAACTACTCGTATAATTTTGGGGGACCTTTTAGGAAAGAGAAGAAGATTGAGAAAATCCTTGCTAGTTGACCTTACCATTTTCAAGCCAAAGTTACCTTGCTTAAATACATGTTAAAGCCTTGTGAACTTACTGTTAAATGAATCACTTGGGCAGGTACTCGAACTGCATAACTTGTATCCAATATGTCAGCCATCCACTTTCGAGGATGGAAAGAGCTTGGCTTTTTAGACATCTAGGATAGTGGTCTTAGCAAAGATGTTTTTGACACAATTGTTAGAAATGATGACTCTAATACCAATGAAGAGAAAATGGATCTACTTTCCTAGAGATTTACTAAATTTCTTAGATAGAATTAACCCTTTTTTAGGGGTTTTAGAAAAACATAATCCGAGCTCTAAAATGATTATTTCAATGAATTTGTAGTCGTACTTCTTCCAAACAACATGAAATATTTTGGAGACCACTCATATATGAATTTGAGCTACAAAAATTAGTCTAGAACTACGAAGCTGACCAAAAATTTTGAACTCTATATCAAGCTGGAGGATGAAACTTTGAACAAATTCTATGCATGTTTTTCAAACATTATCAACTACTCGTATAATTTTGGGGGACCTTTTAGGAAAGAGAAGAAGATTGAGAAAATCCTTGCTAGCTGACCTTACCATTTTCAAGCCAAAGTTACCTTGCTTAAATACATGTTAAAGCCTTGTGAACTTACTGTTAAATGAATCACTTGGGCAGGTATTCGAACTGCATAACTTGTATCCAATATGTCAGCCATCCACTTTCGAGGACGGAAAGAGTTTGGCTTTTTAGACATCTAGGATAGTGGTCTTAGCAAAGATGTTTTTGACACAATTGTTAGAAATGATGACTTGAATACCAATGAAGAGAAAATTGATCTACTTTCCTAGAGATTTACTAAATTTCTTAGATAGAATTAACCCTTTATTAGGGGTTTTAGAAAACAATAATCCAAGCTCTAAAATGATTATTTCAATGAATTTACAGTCGTACTTCTTTCAAAAAACATGAAATATTTTGGAGACCACTAATATAGGCATTTGAGATACAAAATAAGTCTAGAACTACGAAGTTGGCCAAAACTTTTTAACTCTATATCAAGCTAGAGGATGAAACTTTGAACAAATGCTATGCATGTTTTTCAAACATTATCAACTACTCGTATAATGTTTTTGTACCTTTTAGGAAAGAGAAGAATATTGAGAAAATCCTTGCTAGCTTACCTTACCATTTTCAAACAAAAGTTACCTTGCTTAAATACATGTTAAAGCCTTGTGAACTTACTGTTAAATGAATCACTTGGGCAGGTATTCGAACTGCATAACTTGTATCCAATATGTCAGCCATCCACTTTCGAGGACAGAAAGATATTGGCTTCTTAGACATCAAGGATAGTGGTCTTAGCAAAGATGTTTTTGACACAATTGTTAGAAATGATGACTTGAATACCAATGAAGAGAAAATTGATCTACTTTCCTAGAGATTTACTAAATTTCTTAGATAGAATTAACCCTTTTTTAGGGGTTTTAGAAAACAATAATCCGAACTCTAAAATGATTATTTCAATGAATTTACAGTCATACTTTTTCCAAAAAACATGAAATATTTTGGAGACCACTCATATAGGCATTTGAGCTACAAAATAAGTCTAGAACTAAGAAGTTGACCAAAAATTTTGAACTCTATATCAAGCTAGAGGATGAAACTTTGAACAAATTCTATGCATGTTTTTCAAACATTATCAACTACTCGTATAATTTTTGGGTACCTTTTAGGAAAGTGAAGTATATTGAGAAAATCCTTGCTAGCTTAAATTATCATTTTCAAGCCAAAGTTACTTTGCTTAAATACATGTTAAAGGCTTGTGAACTTACTGTTAAATGAATGACTTGGGCAAGTATTCGAACTGCATCACTTCTATCCAATATGTCAGCCATCCACTTTCGAGAACGGAAAGAGCTTGGCTTTTTAGACATCAAGGATAGTGGTCTTAGCGAAGATGTTTTTGACACAATTGTTAGAAATGATGACTCGAATACCAATGAAGAGAAAATGGATCTACTTTCCTAGAGATTTACTAAATTTCTTCGATAGAATTAACCCTTTTTTAGGGGTTTTAGAAAACAATAATCCAAGCTCTAAAATTATTATTTCAATGAATTTACAGTCATACTTCTTCCAAAAAACATGAAATATTTTGGAGACCACTCATATAGGCATTTGAGCTACAAAATAAGTCTAGAACTACGAAGTTGACCAAAAATTTTGAACTCTATATCAAGCTAGAGGATGAAACTTTGAACAAATTCTATGCATGTTTTTCAAACATTATCAACTACTCGTATAATTTTGGGGGACCTTTTAGGAAAGAGAAGAAGATTGAGAAAATCCTTGCTAGCTTACCTTACCATTTTCAAGCAAAAGTTACCTTGCTTAAATACATATTAAAGCCTTGTGGACTTACTGTTAAATGAATCACTTAGGAAAGTATTCGAACTACATCACTTGTATCCAATGTGTCAGCCATCCACTTTTGAGGACGGAAAGAGCTTGGCTTTATAGACATCAAATATAGTGGTCTTAATGAAGGTGTTTTTGACACAATTGTTAGAAATGATGACTGTAATACCAATGAAGAGAAAATGGATCTACTTTCCTAGATATTTACTAAAATTCAAGATAGAATTAACAGTTTTTTAGGGGTTTTAGAAAACAATAATCCAAGCTCTAAAATGATTATTTCAATGAATTTACAGTCATACTTCTTCCAAAAAACATGAAATATTTTGGAGACCACTCATATAGGCATTTGAGCTACAAAATAAGTCTAGAACTACGAAGTTGACCAAAAAATTTGAACTCTATATCAAGCTAGAGGATGAAACTTTGAACAAATTCTATGCATGTTTTTTAAACATTATCAACTACTCGTATAATTTTTTTGTACCTTTTAGGAAAGAGAAGAATATTGAGAAAATCCTTGCTAGCTTACCTTACCATTTTCAAGCAAAAGTTACCTTGCTTAAATACATGTTAAAGCCTTGTGAACTTACTGTTAAACGAATCACTTGGGCAGGTATTCGAACTGCATAACTTGTATCCAATATGTCAGCCATCCACTTTTGAGGACGGAAAGAGCTTGGCTTTATAGACATCAAATATAGTGGTCTTAACGAAGGTGTTTTTGACACAATTGTTAGAAATGATGACTGTAATACCAATGAAGAGAAAATGGATCTACTTTCCTAGATATTTACTAAATTTCTTAGATAGAATTAACCCTTTTTTAGGGGTTTTAGAAAACAATAATCCAAGCTCTAAAATGATTATTTCAATGAATTTACAGTCATACTTCTTCCAAAACACATGAAATATTTTGGAGACCACTCATATAGGCATTTGAGCTACAAAATAAGTCTAGAACTATGAAGTTGACCAAAAATTTTGAACTCTATATCAAGCTAGATGATGAAACTTTGAACAAATTCTATGCATGTTTTTCAAACATTATCCACTACTCGTATAATATTTTTGTACCTTTTAGGAAAGAGAAGAATATTGAGAAAATCCTTGCTAGCTTACCTTACCATTTTCAAGCAAAAGTTACCTTGCTTAAATACATGTTAAAGCCTTGTGAACTTACTGTTAAATGAATCACTTGGGCAGGTATTCGAACTGCATAACTTGTATCCAATATGTCAGCCATCCACTTTCGAGGACGGAAAGAGATTGGCTTCTTAGACATCAAGGATAATGGTCTTAGCAAAGATGTTTTTGACACAATTGTTAGAAATGATGACTTGAATACCAATGAAGAGAAAATTGATCTACTTTCCTAGAGATTTACTAAATTTCTTAGATAGAATTAACCCTTTTTTAGGGGTTTTAGAAAACAATAATCCGAACTCTAAAATGATTATTTCAATGAATTTACAGTCATACTTCTTCCAAAAAACATGAAATATTTTGGAGACCACTCATATAGTCATTTGAGCTACAAAATAAGTCTAGAACTACGAAGTTGACCAAAAATTTTGAACTCTATATCAAGCTAGAGGATGAAACTTTGAACAAATTCTATACATGTTTTTGAAACATTATCAACTACTCGTATAATTTTGGGGACCTTTTAGGAAAGAGAAGAAGATTGAGAAAATCCTTGCTAGCTTACCTTACCATTTTCATGCAAAAGTTACCTTGCTTAAATACATATTAAAGCCTTGTGAACTTACTGTTAAATGAATCACTTAGGAAAGTATTCGAACTACATCACTTGTATCCAATATGTCAGCCATCCAGTTTCGAGGATGGAAAGAGCTTGGCTTTATAGACATCAAGGATAGTGGTCTTAGCGAAGAGGTTTTTGACATAATTGTTAGAAATGATGACTAGAATACCAATGAAGAGAAAATGGATCTACTTTCCAGAGATTTACTAAAATTCTTAGATAGAATTAACCCTTTTTAGGGGTTTTAGAAAAACATAATCCGAGCTCTAAAATGATTATTTCAATGAATTTGTAGTCGTACTTCTTCCAAACAACATGAAATATTTTGGAGACCACTCATATAGGAATTTGAGCTACAAAAATAAGTCTAGAACTACGAAGTTGACCTAAAATTTTGAACTCTATATCAAGCTAGAGGATGAAACTTTGAACAAATTCTATGCATGTTTTTCAAACATTATCTAATACTCGTATAATTTTGGAGGACCTTTTAGGAAAGAGAAGAAGATTGAGAAAATCATTGCTAGCTTACCTTACCATTTTCAACCCATAGTTACCTTGCTTAAATACATGTTAAAGCCTAGTGAACTTACTGTTAAATGAATCACTTAGGAAATTATTCGAACTGCATCACTTGTATCCAATATGTCAGCCATCCACTTTCGAGAATGGAAAGAGCTTGGCTTTATAGACATCAAGAATAGTGGTCTTAGCGAAGATGTTTTTGACACAATTGTTAGAAATGATGACTCGAATACCAATGAAGAGAAAATGGATCTACTTTCCTAGAGATTTACTAAATTCCTTTGATAGAATTAACACTTATTTAGGGGTTTTAGAAAAAAATAACCCAAGCTCTAAATGATTATTTCCATGAATTACAGTTGTACTTCTTCCAAACAACAAGAAATATTATAGAGACCACTCATATAGTAATTTGGGCTACAAAATAAGTCTAGAACTACAAAGTTGACAAAAACGTTTTAACTCTATATCAAGCTAGAGGATGAAACTTTGAACAAATTCGATGCATGTTTTTCAAACATTATCAACTACTCGTATAATTTAGGGGGACCTTTTAGGAAAGAGAAGAAGATTGAGAAAATCCTTGCTAGCTTACCTTACCATTTTCAAGCCAAAGTTACCTTGCTTTAATACATGTTAAACCTTTGTGAACTTACTGTTAAATGAATCACTTGGGCAATTATTCGGACTGCATCACTTGTATCCATATATGTCAGCCAACCACTTTCGAGGACGGAAAGAGCTTGGCTTTATAGACATCAAGGATAGTGGTCTTAGCGAAGATGTTTTTGACACAATTGTTAGAAATATTGACTTTAATACCAACAAAGAGAAAATGGATATATTTCCAGAGATTTACTAAATTTCTTAGATAGAATTAACCCTTTTTTAGGGGTTTTAGAAAAACATAATCCGAGCTCTAAAATAATTATTTCCATGAATTTATAGTCGTACTTCTTCCAAACAACACGAAATATTATAGAGACCACTCATATAGGAATTTGAGCTACAAAAATAAGTCTAGAACTACGAAGTTGACCAAAAATTTGGAACTCTTTATCAAGCTAGAGGACGAAACTTTGAACAAATTCGATTCATGTTTTTCAAACGTTATCAACTACTCGTATAATTTTTAGGTACCTTTTAGGAAAGTGAAGAAGATTGAGAAAATCCTTGCTAGCTTATCTTACCATTTTGAAGCCAAAGTTACTTTGCTTTAATACATGTTAAAGCTTTGTGAACTTACTGTTAAATGAATCACTTGGGCAAGTATTCGAACTGCATCACATGTATCCATATATGTCAGCCAACCACTTTCGAGGACGGAAAGAGCTTGGCTTTATAGACATCAAGGTTATTGGTCTTAGCGAAGATTTTTTTGACACAATTGTTAGAAATAATGACTTTAATACCAATAAAGAGAAAATGGATATACTTTCCCAGAGATTCACTCAATTTGTTAGATTGAATTAACCCTTTTTTAGGGGTTTTAGATAAAAAATAATCTGAGCTCTAAAATGATTATTTCAATGAATTTATAGTCGTACTACTTCCAAACAACATGAAATATTTTGGAGACCAATCATATAGGCATTTGAGCTACAAAATAAGTCTAGAACTAGAAGTTGACCAAAAAGTTTGAACTCTATATCAAGCTAGAGGATGAAACTTTGAACAAATTCTATGCATGTTTTTGAAACATTATCAACTACTCGTATAATTTTGGGGGAGCTTTTAGGAAAGAGAAGAAGATTGAGAAAATCCTTGCTAGCTTACCTTACCGTTTTCAAGCCAAAGTTACCTTGCTTAAATACATGTTAAAGCCTTGTGAACTTACTGTTAAATGAATCACTTAGGAAAGTATTCAAATTGCATCACTTGTATCCAATATGTCAGCCATCCAGTTTCGAGGATGGAAAGAGCTTGGCTTTATAGACATCAAGGATAGTGGTCTTAGCGAAGAGGTTTTTGACATAATTGTTAGAAATGATGACTAGAATACCAATGAAGAGAAAATGGATCTACTTTCCAGAGATTTACTAAAATTCTTAGATAGAATTAACCCTTTTTAGGGGTTTTAGAAAAACATAATCCGAGCTCTAAAATGATTATTTCAATGAATTTGTAGTCGTACTTCTTCCAAACAACATGAAATATTTTGGAGACCACTCATATAGGAATTTGAGCTACAAAAATAAGTCTAGAACTACGAAGTTGACCAAAAATTTTGAACTCTATATCAAGCTCGAGGATGAAACTTTGAACAAATTCTATGCATGTTTTTCAAACATTATCAACTACTCGTATAATTTTTGGGTACCTTTTAGGAAAGAGAAGAAGATTGAGAAAATCTTTGCTAGCTTACCTTACCATTTTCAAGCCAAAGTTACCTTGCTTAAATACATGTTAATGCCTTGTGAACTTACTGTTAAATGAATCACTTGGGCAGGTATTCGAACTGCATCACTTGTATCCAATATGTCAGCCATCCACTTTCGAGGATGGAAAGAGCTTGGGTTTTTAGACATCAAGGATAGTGGTCTTAGCAATGATGTTTTTGACACAATTGTTAGAAATGATGACTCGAATACCAATGAAGTGAAAATTGATCTACTTTCCTAGAGATTTACTAAATTTCTTTGATAGAATTAACCCTTTTTAGGGGTTTTAGAAAAACATAATCCAAGCTCTAAAATGATTATTTCAATGAATTTACAGTTGTACTTCATCCAAACAACACGAAATATTATAGAGACCACTCATATAGGGATTTGAGCTACAAAATAAATTCTAGAACTACGAAGTTGACCAAAAGTTTTGAACTCTATATCAAGCTAGAGGATGAAACTTTGAACAAATTCGATGCATGTTTTTCAAACATTATCAACTACTCGTATAATTTAGGGTTACCTTTTAGAAAAGAGAAGAAGATTGAGAAAATCCTTGCTAGCTTACCTTACCATTTTCAAGCAAAAGTTACCATGCTTAAATACATGTTAAAGCCTTGTGAACTTACTGTTAAATGAATCACTTGGGCAGGTATTCGAACTGCATCACTTGTATCCAATATGTCAGCCATCCACTTTCGAGGATGGAAAGAGCTTGGCTTTTTAGACATCAAGGATAGTGGTCTTAGCAATGATGTTTTTGACACAATTGTTAGAAATGATGACAGTAATACCAATGAAGAGAAAATGGATCTACTTTCCAGAGATTTACTAAATTTCTTTGATAGAATTAACCCTTTTTTAGGGATTTTAGAAATACATAATCCGAGCTCTAAAATGATTATTTCAATGAATTTATAGTCATACTTCTTCCAAACAACACGAAATATTATAGAGACCACTTATATAGGGATTTGAGCTACAAAATAAGTCTAGAACTACAAAGTTGACCAAAACGTTTTAACTCTATATCAAGCTAGAGGATGAAACTTTGAACAAATTCTATGCATGTTTTTCAAACATTATCAAATACTCGTATAATTTTGGAGGACCTTTTAGGAAAGAGAAGAAGATTGAGAAAATCCTTGCTAGCTTACCTTACCATTTTCAAGCCAAAGTTACCTTGCTTAAATACATGTTAAAGCCTAGTGAACTTACTGGTAAATGAATCACTTAGGAAATTATTCGAACTGCATCACTTGTATCCAATATGTCAGCCATCCACTTTCGAGAATGGAAAGAGCTTGGCTTTATAGACATCAAGAATAGTGGTCTTAGCGAAGATGTTTTTGACACAATTGTTAGAAATGATGACTCGAATACCAATGAAGAGAAAATGGATCTACTTTCCTAGAGATTTACTAAATTTCTTTGATAGAATTAACCCTTATTTAGGGGTTTTAGAAAAAAATAACCCAAGCTCTAAATGATTATTTCCATGAATTACAGTTGTACTTCTTCCAAACAACACGAAATATTATAGAGATCACTCATATAGGGATTTGAGCTACATTATAAATCTAGAACTACAAAGTTGACCAAAAATTTTGAACTCTATATCAAGCTAGAGGATGAAACTTTGAACAAATTCGATGCATGTTTTTCAAACATTATCAACTACTCGTATAATTTAGGGGGACCTTTTAGGAAAGAGAAGAAGATTGAGAAAATCCTTGCTAGCTTTCCTTACCATTTTCAAGCCAAAGTTACCTTGCTTTAATACATGTTAAAGCTTTGTGAACTTACTGTTAAATGAATCACTTGGGCAAGTATTCGAACTACAACACTTGTATCCATATATGTCAGCCAACAACTTTCGAGGACGGAAAGAGCTTGGCTTTATAGACATCAAGGATAGTGGTCTTAGCGAAGATGTTTTTGACACAATTGTTAGAAATAATGACTTTAATACCAATGAAGAGAAAATGGATCTACTTTCCTATACATTTACTAAATTTCTTTGATAGAATTAACCCTCTTTTAGGGGTTTTAGAAAAAAATAATCCAAGCTCTAAAATGATTATTTCAATGAATTTACAGTTGTACTTCTTCCGAACAACACGAAATATTATAGAGACCACTTATAGAGGGACTTGAGCTACAAAATAAATTTTGGAACTACGAAGTTGACCAAAAGTTTTGAACTCCATATCAAGTTAGAGGATGAAACTTTGAACAAATTCGATGCATGTTTTTCAAACATTATCAACTACTCGTATAATTTTGGGGGACCTTTTAGGAAAGAGAAGAAGATTGAGAAAATCCATGCTAGCTTACCTTACCATTATCAAGCCAAAGTTACCTTGCTTAAATACATGTTAAAGCCTTGTGAACTTACTGTTAAATGAATCACTTAGGAAAGTATTCGAATTGCATCACTTGTATCCAATATGTCAGCCATGCACTTTCGAGGATGGAAAGAGCTTGGCTTTATAGACATCAAGGATAGTGGTCTTAGCGAAGATGTTTTTGACACAATTGTTAGAAATGATGACTAGAATACCAATGAAGAAAAAATGGATCTACTTTCTAGAGATTTACTAAATTTCTTAGATAGAACTAACCCTTTTTTAGGGGTTTTAGAAAAACATAATCCGAGCTATAAAATGATTATTTAAATGAATTTGTAGTCATACTTCTTCCAAACAACATGAAATATTTTGGAGACCACTCATATAGGAATTTGAGCTACAAAAATAAGTCTAGAACTACGAAGTTGACCAAAAATTTTGAACTCTTTATCAAGCTAGAGGATGAAACTTTGAACAAATTCTATGCATGTTTTTCAAACATTATCAACTACTCGTATAATTTTTGGGTACCTTTTAGGAAAGAGAAGAAGATTGAGAAAATCCTTGCTAGCTTACCTGACCATTTTCAAGCCAAAGTTACCTTGCTTAAATACATGTTAAAGCCTTGTGAACTTACTGTTAAATGAATCACTTGGGCAGGTATTCGAACTGCATCACTTGTATCCAATATGTCAGCCATCCACTTTCGAGGATGGAAAGAGCTTGGCTTTTTAGACATCAAGGATAGTGGTCTTAGCAATGATGTTTTTGACACAATTGTTAGAAATGATGACAGTAATACCAATGAAGAGAAAATGGATCTACTTTCCAGAGATTTACTAAATTTCTTTGATAGAATTAACCCTTTTTTAGGGATTTTAGAAATACATAATCCGAGCTCTAAAATGATTATTTCAATGAATTTATAGTCATACTTCTTCCAAACAACACGAAATATTATAGAGACCACTTATATAGGGATTTGAGCTACAAAATAATTCTAGAACTACAAAGTTGACCAAAACGTTTTAACTCTATATCAAGCTAGAGGATGAAACTTTGAACAAATTCTATGCATGTTTTTCAAACATTATCAAATACTCGAATAATTTTGGAGGACCTTTTAGGAAAGAGAAGAAGATTGAGAAAATCCTTGCTAGCTTACCTTACCATTTTCAAGCCAAAGTTACCTTGCTTAAATACATGTTAAAGCCTAGTGAACTTACTGGTAAATGAATCACTTAGGAAATTATTCGAACTGCATCACTTGTATCCAATATGTCAGCCATCCACTTTCGAGAATGGAAAGAGCTTGGCTTTATAGACATCAAGAATAGTGGTCTTAGCGAAGATGTTTTTGACACAATTGTTAGAAATGATGACTCGAATACCAATGAAGAGAAAATGGATCTACTTTCCTAGAGATTTACTAAATTTCTTTGATAGAATTAACCCTTATTTAGGGGTTTTAGAAAAAAATAACCCAAGCTCTAAATGATTATTTCCATGAATTACAGTTGTACTTCTTCCAAACAACACGAAATATTATAGAGATCACTCATATAGGGATTTGAGCTACATTATAAATCTAGAACTACAAAGTTGACCAAAAATTTTGAACTCTATATCAAGCTAGAGGATGAAACTTTGAACAAATTCGATGCATGTTTTTCAAACATTATCAACTACTCGTATAATTTAGGGGGACCTTTTAGGAAAGAGAAGAAGATTGAGAAAATCCTTGCTAGCTTTCCTTACCATTTTCAAGCCAAAGTTACCTTGCTTTAATACATGTTAAAGCTTTGTGAACTTACTGTTAAATGAATCACTTGGGCAAGTATTCGAACTACAACACTTGTATCCATATATGTCAGCCAACAACTTTCGAGGACGGAAAGAGCTTGGCTTTATAGACATCAAGGATAGTGGTCTTAGCGAAGATGTTTTTGACACAATTGTTAGAAATAATGACTTTAATACCAATGAAGAGAAAATGGATCTAGTTTCCTATACATTTACTAAATTTCTTTGATAGAATTAACCCTCTTTTAGGGGTTTTAGAAAAAAATAATCCAAGCTCTAAAATGATTATTTCAATGAATTTACAGTTGTACTTCTTCCGAACAACACGAAATATTATAGAGACCACTTATAGAGGGACTTGAGCTACAAAATAAATTTTGGAACTACGAAGTTGACCAAAAGTTTTGAACTCCATATCAAGTTAGAGGATGAAACTTTGAACAAATTCGATGCATGTTTTTCAAACATTATCAACTACTCGTATAATTTTGGGGGACCTTTTAGGAAAGAGAAGAAGATTGAGAAAATCCATGCTAGCTTACCTTACCATTATCAAGCCAAAGTTACCTTGCTTAAATACATGTTAAAGCCTTGTGAACTTACTGTTAAATGAATCACTTAGGAAAGTATTCGAATTGCATCACTTGTATCCAATATGTCAGCCATGCACTTTCGAGGATGGAAAGAGCTTGGCTTTATAGACATCAAGGATAGTGGTCTTAGCGAAGATGTTTTTGACACAATTGTTAGAAATGATGACTAGAATACCAATGAAGAAAAAATGGATCTACTTTCTAGAGATTTACTAAATTTCTTAGATAGAATTAACCCTTTTTTAGGGGTTTTAGAAAAACATAATCCGAGCTATAAAATGATTATTTAAATGAATTTGTAGTCATACTTCTTCCAAACAACATGAAATATTTTGGAGACCACTCATATAGGAATTTGAGCTACAAAAATAAGTCTAGAACTACGAAGTTGACCAAAAATTTTGAACTCTTTATCAAGCTAGAGGATGAAACTTTGAACAAATTCTATGCATGTTTTTCAAACATTATCAACTACTCGTATAATTTTTGGGTACCTTTTAGGAAAGAGAAGAAGATTGAGAAAATCCTTGCTAGCTTACCTGACCATTTTCAAGCCAAAGTTACCTTGCTTAAATACATGTTAAAGCCTTGTGAACTTACTGTTAAATGAATCACTTGGGCAGGTATTCGAACTGCATCACTTGTATCCAATATGTCAGCCATCCACTTTCGAGGATGGAAAGAGCTTGGCTTTTTAGACATCAAGGATAGTGGTCTTAGCAATGATGTTTTTGACACAATTGTTAGAAATGATGACAGTAATACCAATGAAGAGAAAATGGATCTACTTTCCAGAGATTTACTAAATTTCTTTGATAGAATTAACCCTTTTTTAGGGATTTTAGAAATACATAATCCGAGCTCTAAAATGATTATTTCAATGAATTTATAGTCATACTTCTTCCAAACAACACGAAATATTATAGAGACCACTTATATAGGGATTTGAGCTACAAAATAATTCTAGAACTACAAAGTTGACCAAAACTTTTTAACTCTATATCAAGCTAGAGGATGAAACTTTGAACAAATTCTATGCATGTTTTTCAAACATTATCAAATACTCGAATAATTTTGGAGGACCTTTTAGGAAAGAGAAGAAGATTGAGAAAATCCTTGCTAGCTTACCTTACCATTTTCAAGCCAAAGTTACCTTGCTTAAATACATGTTAAAGCCTAGTGAACTTACTGGTAAATGAATCACTTAGGAAATTATTCGAACTGCATCACTTGTATCCAATATGTCAGCCATCCACTTTCGAGAATGGAAAGAGCTTGGCTTTATAGACATCAAGAATAGTGGTCTTAGCGAAGATGTTTTTGACACAATTGTTAGAAATGATGACTCGAATACCAATGAAGAGAAAATGGATCTACTTTCCTAGAGATTTACTAAATTTCTTTGATAGAATTAACCCTTATTTAGGGGTTTTAGAAAAAAATAACCCAAGCTCTAAATGATTATTTCCATGAATTACAGTTGTACTTCTTCCAAACAACACGAAATATTATAGAGATCACTCATATAGGGATTTGAGCTACATTATAAATCTAGAACTACAAAGTTGACCAAAAATTTTGAACTCTATATCAAGCTAGAGGATGAAACTTTGAACAAATTCGATGCATGTTTTTCAAACATTATCAACTACTCGTATAATTTAGGGGGACCTTTTAGGAAAGAGAAGAAGATTGAGAAAATCCTTGCTAGCTTTCCTTACCATTTTCAAGCCAAAGTTACCTTGCTTTAATACATGTTAAAGCTTTGTGAACTTACTGTTAAATGAATCACTTGGGCAAGTATTCGAACTACAACACTTGTATCCATATATGTCAGCCAACAACTTTCGAGGACGGAAAGAGCTTGGCTTTATAGACATCAAGGATAGTGGTCTTAGCGAAGATGTTTTTGACACAATTGTTAGAAATAATGACTTTAATACCAATGAAGAGAAAATGGATCTACTTTCCTATAGATTTACTAAATTTCTTTGATAGAATTAACCCTCTTTTAGGGGTTTTAGAAAAAAATAATCCAAGCTCTAAAATGATTATTTCAATGAATTTACAGTTGTACTTCTTCCGAACAACACGAAATATTATAGAGACCACTTATAGAGGGACTTGAGCTACAAAATAAATTTTGGAACTACGAAGTTGACCAAAAGTTTTGAACTCCATATCAAGTTAGAGGATGAAACTTTGAACAAATTCGATGCATGTTTTTCAAACATTATCAACTACTCGTATAATTTTGGGGGACCTTTTAGGAAAGAGAAGAAGATTGAGAAAATCCATGCTAGCTTACCTTACCATTATCAAGCCAAAGTTACCTTGCTTAAATACATGTTAAAGCCTTGTGAACTTACTGTTAAATGAATCACTTAGGAAAGTATTCGAATTGCATCACTTGTATCCAATATGTCAGCCATGCACTTTCGAGGATGGAAAGAGCTTGGCTTTATAGCCATCAAGGATAGTGGTCTTAGCGAAGATGTTTTTGACACAATTGTTAGAAATGATGACTGTAATAATAATGAAGAGAAAATGGATCTACTTTCCTATAGATTTACTAAATTTCTTAGATAGAATTAACCCTTTTTTAGGGGTTTTAGAAAAACATAATCCGAGCTATAAAATGATTATTTAAATGAATTTGTAGTCATACTTCTTCCAAACAACATTAAATATTTTGGAGACCACTCATATAGGAATTTGAGCTACAAAATAAGTCTAGAACTACGAAGTTGACCAAAAATTTTGAACTCTTTATCAAGCTAGAGGATGAAACTTTGAACAAATTCTATGCATGTTTTTCAAACATTATCAACTACTCGTATAATTTTTGGGTACCTTTTAGGAAAGAGAAGAAGATTGAGAAAATCCTTGCTAGCTTACCTTACCATTTTCAAGCCAAAGTTACCTTGCTTTAATACATGTTAAAGCTTTGTGAACTTACTGTTAAATGAATCACTTGGGCAAGTATTCGAACTACAACACTTGTATCCATATATGTCAGCCAACAACTTTCGAGGACGGAAAGAGCTTGGCTTTATAGACATCAAGGATAGTGGTCTTAGCGAAGATGTTTTTGACACAATTGTTAGAAATAATGACTTTAATACCAATGAAGAGAAAATGGATCTACTTTCCTATAGATTTACTAAATTTCTTAGATAGAATTAACCCTCTTTTAGGGGTTTTAGAAAAAAATAATCCAAGCTCTAAAATGATTATTTCAATGAATTTACAGTCGTACTTCTTCCAAACAACACGAAATATTATAGAGACCACTCATATAGGAATTTGAGCTACAAAAATAAGTCTAGAACTACGAAGTTGACCTAAAATTTTGAACTCTATATCAAGCTAGAGGATGAAACTTTGAACAAATTCTATGCATGTTTTTCAAACATTATCAACTACTCGTATAATTTAGGGGTACCTTTTAGGAAAGAGAACAAGATTGAGAAAATCCTTGCTAGCTTACCTTACCATTTTCAAGCCAAAGTTACTTTGCTTAAATACATGTTAAAGCCTAGTGAACTTACTGTTAAATTAATCACTTAGGAAAGTATTCGAACTGCATCACTTCTATCCAATATGTCAGCCATCCACTTTCGAGGATGGAAAGAGCTTGGCTTTATAGCCATCAAGGATAGTGGTCTTAGCGAAGATGTTTTTGACACAATTGTTAGAAATGATGACTGTAATAATAATGAAGAGAAAATGGATCTACTTTCCTATAGATTTACTAAATTTCTTAGATAGAATTAACCCTTTTTTAGGGGTTTTAGAAAAACATAATCCGAGCTATAAAATGATTATTTAAATGAATTTGTAGTCATACTTCTTCCAAACAACATTAAATATTTTGGAGACCACTCATATAGGAATTTGAGCTACAAAATAAGTCTAGAACTACGAAGTTGACCAAAAATTTTGAACTCTTTATCAAGCTAGAGGATGAAACTTTGAACAAATTCTATGCATGTTTTTCAAACATTATCAACTACTCGTATAATTTTTGGGTACCTTTTAGGAAAGAGAAGAAGATTGAGAAAATCCTTGCTAGCTTACCTGACCATTTTCAAGCCAAAGTTACCTTGCTTAAATACATGTTAAAGCCTTGTGAACTTACTGTTAAATGAATCACTTGGGCAGGTATTCGAACTGCATCACTTGTATCCAATATGTCAGCCATCCACTTTCGAGAATGGAAAGAGCTTGGCTTTTTAGACAACAAGGATAGTGGTCTTAGCAATGATGTTTTTGACACAATTGTTAGAAATGATGACAGTAATACCAATGAAGAGAAAATGAATCTACTTTCCAGAGATTTACTAAATTTCTTTGATAGAATTAACCCTTTTTTAGGGATTTTAGAAATACATAATCCGAGCTCTAAATTGATTATTTCAATGAATTTATAGTCATACTTCTTCCAAACAACACGAAATATTATAGAGACCACTTATATAGGGATTTGAGCTACAAAATAAGTCTAGAACTACAAAGTTGACCAAAACTTTTTAACTCTATATCAAGCTAGAGGATGAAACTTTGAACAAATTCTATGCATGTTTTTCAAACATTATCAAATACTCGTATAATTTTGGAGGACCTTTTAGGAAAGAGAAGAAGATTGAGAAAATCCTTGCTAGCTTACCTTACCATTTTCAAGCCAAAGTTACCTTGCTTAAATACATGTTAAAGCCTAGTGAACTTACTGGTAAATGAATCACTTAGGAAATTATTCGAACTGCATCACTTGTATCCAATATGTCAGCCATGCACTTTCGAGGATGGAAAGAGCTTGGCTTTATAGCCATCAAGGATAGTGGTCTTAGCGAAGATGTTTTTGACACAATTGTTAGAAATGATGACTGTAATAATAATGAAGAGAAAATGGATCTACTTTCCTATAGATTTACTAAATTTCTTAGATAGAATTAACCCTTTTTTAGGGGTTTTAGAAAAACATAATCCGAGCTATAAAATGATTATTTAAATGAATTTGTAGTCATACTTCTTCCAAACAACATTAAATATTTTGGAGACCACTCATATAGGAATTTGAGCTACAAAATAAGTCTAGAACTACGAAGTTGACCAAAAATTTTGAACTCTTTATCAAGCTAGAGGATGAAACTTTGAACAAATTCTATGCATGTTTTTCAAACATTATCAACTACTCGTATAATTTTTGGGTACCTTTTAGGAAAGAGAAGAAGATTGAGAAAATCCTTGCTAGCTTACCTTACCATTTTCAAGCCAAAGTTACCTTGCTTTAATACATGTTAAAGCTTTGTGAACTTACTGTTAAATGAATCACTTGGGCAAGTATTCGAACTACAACACTTGTATCCATATATGTCAGCCAACAACTTTCGAGGATGGAAAGAGCTTGGCTTTTTAGACATCAAGGATAGTGGTCTTAGCAATGATGTTTTTGACACAATTGTTAGAAATGATGACAGTAATACCAATGAAGAGAAAATGGATCTACTTTCCAGAGATTTACTAAATTTCTTTGATAGAATTAACCCTTTTTTAGGGATTTTAGAAATACATAATCCGAGCTCTAAATTGATTATTTCAATGAATTTATAGTCATACTTCTTCCAAACAACACGAAATATTATAGAGACCACTCATATAGGAATTTGAGCTACAAAAATAAGTCTAGAACTACGAAGTTGACCTAAAATTTTGAACTCTATATCAAGCTAGAGGATGAAACTTTGAACAAATTCTATGCATGTTTTTCAAACATTATCAACTACTCGTATAATTTAGGGGTACCTTTTAGGAAAGAGAACAAGATTGAGAAAATCCTTGCTAGCTTACCTTACCATTTTCAAGCCAAAGTTACTTTGCTTAAATACATGTTAAAGCCTAGTGAACTTACTGTTAAATTAATCACTTAGGAAAGTATTCGAACTGCATCACTTCTATCCAATATGTCAGCCATCCACTTTCGAGGATGGAAAGAGCTTGGCTTTATAGCCATCAAGGATAGTGGTCTTAGCGAAGATGTTTTTGACACAATTGTTAGAAATGATGACTGTAATAATAATGAAGAGAAAATGGATCTACTTTCCTATAGATTTACTAAATTTCTTAGATAGAATTAACCCTTTTTTAGGGGTTTTAGAAAAACATAATCCGAGCTATAAAATGATTATTTAAATGAATTTGTAGTCATACTTCTTCCAAACAACATTAAATATTTTGGAGACCACTCATATAGGAATTTGAGCTACAAAAATAAGTGTAGAACTACGAAGTTGACCAAAAATTTTGAACTCTTTATCAAGCTAGAGGATGAAATTTTGAACAAATTCTATGCATGTTTTTCAAACATTATCAAATACTCGTATAATTTTGGAGGACCTTTTAGGAAAGAGAAGAAGATTGAGAAAATCCTTGCTAGCTTGCCTTACCATTTTCAAGCCAAAGTTACCTTGCTTAAATACATGTTAAAGCCTAGTGAACTTACTGTTAAATGAATCACTTAGGAAATTATTCGAACTGCATCACTTGTATCCAATATGTCAGCCATCCACTTTCGAGAATGGAAAGAGCTTGGCTTTATAGACATCAAGAATAGTGGTCTTAGCGAAGATGTTTTTGACACAATTGTTAGAAATGATGACTCGAATACCAATGAAGAGAAAATGGATCTACTTTCCTAGAGATTTGCTAAATTTCTTTGATAGAATTAACCCTTATTTAGGGGTTTTAGAAAAAAATAACCCAAGCTCTAAATGATTATTTGCATGAATTACAGTTGTACTTCTTCCAAACAACAAGAAATATTATAGAGACCACTCATATAGGAATTTGAGCTACAAAATAAGTCTAGAACTACAAAGTTGACCAAAACTTTTTAACTCTATATCAAGCTAGAGGATGAAACTTTGAACAAATTCGATGCATGTTTTTCAAAAATTATCAACTACTCGTATAATTTAGGGGGACCTTTTAGGAAAGAGAAGAAGATTAAGAAAATCCTTGCTAGCTAACCTTACCATTTTCATGCCAAAGTTACCTTGCTTTAATACATGTTAAACCTTTGTGAACTTACTGTTAAATGAATCACTTGGGCAATTATTCGGACTGCATCACTTGTATCCATATATGTCAGCCAACCACTTTCGAGGACGGAAAGAGCTTGGCTTTATAGACATCAAGGATAGTGGTCTTAGCGAAGATGTTTTTGACACAATTGTTAGAAATAATGACTTTAATACCAATAAAGAGAAAATGGATATATTTCCAGAGATTTACTAAATTTCTTAGATAGAATTAACCCTTTTTTAGGGGTTTTAGAAAAACATAATCCGAGCTCTAAAATAATTATTTCCATGAATTTATAGTCGTACTTCTTCCAAACAACACGAAATATTATAGAGACCACTCATATAGGAATTTGAGCTACAAAAATAAGTCTAGAACTACGAAGTTGACCAAAATTTTGGAACTCTTTATCAAGCTAGAGGACGAAACTTTGAACAAATTCGATTCATGTTTTTCAAACGTTATCGACTACTCGTATAATTTTTAGGTACCTTTTAGGAAAGAGAAGAAGATTGAGAAAATCCTTGCTAGCTTATCTTACCATTTTGAAGCCAAAGTTACTTTGCTTTAATACATGTTAAAGCTTTGTGAACTTACTGTTAAATGAATCACTTGGGCAAGTATTCGAACTGCATCACATGTAATCATATATGTCAGCCAACCGCATTCGAGGACGGAAAGAGCTTGGCTTTATAGACATCAAGGATATTGGTCTTAGCGAAGATGTTTTTGACACAATTGTTAGAAATAATGACTTTAATACCAATAAAGAGAAAATGGATATACTTTCCCAGAGATTCACTCAATTTGTTAGATTGAATTAAGCCTTTTTTAGGGGTTTTAGATAAAAAATAATTTGAGCTCTAAAATGATTATTTCAATGAATTTATAGTCGTACTACTTCCAAACAACATGAAATATTTTGGAGACCAATCATATAGGCATTTGAGCTACAAAATAAGTCTAGAACTAGAAGTTGACCAAAATTTTGAACTCTATATCAAGCTAGAGGATGAAACTTTGAACAAATTCTATGCATGTTTTTGAAACATTATCGACTACTCGTATAATTTTGGGGGACCTTTTAGGAAAGAGAAGAAGATTGAGAAAATCCTTGCTAGCTTACCTTACCGTTTTCAAGCCAAAGTTACCTTGCTTAAATACATGTTAAAGCCTTGTGAACTTACTGTTAAATGAATCACTTGGGCAGGTATTCGAACTGCATCACTTGTATCCAATATGTCAGCCATCCATTTGTTAGATTGAAATAACCCTTTTTTAGGGGTTTTAGATAAAAAATAATCTGAGCTCTAAAATGATTATTTCAATGAATTTATAGTCGTACTACTTCCAAACAACATGAAATATTTTGGAGACCAATCATATAGGCATTTGAGCTACAAAATAAGTCTAGAACTAGAAGTTGACCAAAATTTTTGAACTCTATATCAAGCTAGAGGATGAAACTTTGAACAAATTCTATGCATGTTTTTGAAACATTATCAACTACTCGTATAATTTTGGGGGACCTTTTAGGAAAGAGAAGAAGATTGAGAAAATCCTTGCTAGCTTACCTTACCGTTTTCAAGCCAAAGTTACCTTGCTTAAATACATGTTAAAGCCTTGTGAACTTACTGTTAAATGAATCACTTGGGCAGGTATTGGAACTGCATCACTTGTATCCAATATGTCAGCCATCCACTTTCGAGGATGGAAAGAGCTTGGCTTTTTAGACATCAAGCATAGTGGTCTTAGCAATGATGTTTTTGACACAATTGTTAGAAATGATGACTCGAATACCAATGAAGTGAAAATTGATCTACTTTCCTAGAGATTTACTAAATTTCTTTGATAGAATTAACCCTTTTTTAGGGGTTTTAGAAAAAAATAATCCAAGCTCTAAAATGATTATTTCAATGAATTTACAGTTGTACTTCTTCCAAACAACACGAAATATTATAGAGACCACTCATATAGGGACTTGAGCTACAAAATAAATTCTAGAACTACGAAGTTGACCAAAAGTTTTGAACTCTATATCAAGCTAGAGGATGAAACTTTGAACAAATTCGATGCATGTTTTTCAAACATTATCAACTACTCGTATAATTTAGGGGGACCTTTTAGGAAAGAGAAGAAGATTGAGAAAATCCTTGCTAGCTTACCTTACCATTTTCAAGCCAAAGTTACCTTGCTTAAATACATGTTAAAGCCTTGTGAAGTTACTGTTAAATGAATCACTTGGGCAGGTATTCGAACTGCATCACTTGTATCCAATATGTCAGCCATCCACTTTCGAGGATGGAAAGAGCTTGGGTTTTTAGACATCAAGGATAGTGGTCTTAGCAATGATGTTTTTGACACAATTGTTAGAAATGATGACTCGAATACCAATGAAGTGAAAATTGATCTACTTTCCTAGAGATTTACTAAATTTCTTTGATAGAATTAACCCTTTTTAGGGGTTTTAGAAAAAAATAATCCAAGCTCTAAAATGATTATTTCAATGAATTTACAGTTGTACTTCATCCAAACAACACGAAATATTATAGAGACCACTCATATAGGGATTTGAGCTACAAAATAAATTCTAGAACTACGAAGTTGACCAAAAGTTTTGAACTCTATATCAAGCTAGAGGATGAAACTTTGAACAAATTCGATGCATGTTTTTCAAACATTATCAACTACTCGTATAATTTAGGGTTACCTTTTAGGAAAGAGAAGAAGATTGAGAAAATCCTTGCTAGCTTACCTTACCATTTTCAAGCCAAAGTTACCTTGCTTAAATACATGTTAAAGCCTTGTGAACTTACTGTTAAATGAATCACTTAGGAAAGTATTCGAATTGCATCACTTGTATCCAATATGTCAGCCATCCACTTTCGAGGATGGAAAGAGCTTGGATTTATAGACATCAAGGATAGTGGTCTTAGCGAAGATGTTTTTGACACAATTGTTAGAAATGATGACTAGAATACCAATGAAGAAAAAATGGATCTACTTTCTAGAGATTTACTAAATTTCTTAGATAGAATTAACCCTTTTTTAGGGGTTTTAGAAAAACATAATCCGAGCTATAAAATGATTATTTAAATGAATTTGTAGTCGTACTTCTTCCAAAGAACATGAAATATTTTGGAGACCACTCATATAGGAATTTGAGATACAAAAATAAGTCTAGAACTACGAAGTTGACCAAAAATTTTGAACTCTTTATCAAGCTAGAGGATGAAACTTTGAACAAATTTTATGCATGTTTTTCATACATTATCAACTACTCGTATAATTTTTAGGTACCTTTTAGGAAAGAGAAGAAGATTGAGAAAATCCTTGCTAGCTTACCTTACCATTTTCAAGCAAAAGTTACCATGCTTAAATACATGTTAAAGCCTTGTGAACTTACTGTTAAATGAATCACTTGGGTAGGTATTCGAACTGCATCACTTGTATCCAATATGTCAGCCATCCACTTTCGAGGATGGGAAGAGCTTGGCTTTTTAGACATCAAGGATAGTGATCTTAGCAATGATGTTTTTGACACAATTGTTAGATATGATGACTCGAATACCAATGAAGTGAAAATTGATCTACTTTCCTAGAGATTTACTAAATTTCTTTGATAGAATTAACCCTTTTTTAGGGGTTTTAGAAAAAAATAATCCAAGCTCTAAAATGATTATTTCAATGAATTTACAGTTGTACTTCTTCCAAACAACACAAAATATTATAGAGACCACTCATATAGGGACTTGAGCTACAAAATAAATTCTAGAACTACGAAGTCGACCAAAAGTTTTGAACTCTATATCAAGCTAGAGGATGAAACTTTGAACAAATTCGATGCATGTTTTTCAAACATTATCAACTACTCGTATAATTTTGGATGACCTTTTAGGAAAGAGAAGGAGATTGAGAAAATCCTTGCTAGCTTACCTTACCATTTTCAAGCCAAAGTTACCTTGCTTAAATACATGTTAAAGCCTTGTGAACTTACTGTTAAATGAATCACTTAGGAAAGTATTCGAATTGCATCACTTGTATCCAATATGTCAGCCATCCACTTTCGAGGATGGAAAGAGCTTGGCTTTATAGACATCAAGGATAGTGGTCTTAGCGAAGATGTTTTTGACACAATTGTTAGAAATGATGACTAGAATACCAATGAAGAGAAAATGGATGTACTTTCCAGAGATTTACTAAATTTCTTAGATAGAATTAACCCTTTTTTATGGGTTTTAGAAAAACATAATCCGAACTCTAAAATGATTATTTCAAGGAATTTACAGTTGTACTTCTTCCAAACAACACAAAATATTATAGAGACCACTCATATAGGGACTTGAGCTACAAAATAAATTCTAGAACTACGAAGTTGACCAAAAGTTTTGAACTCTATATCAAGCTAGAGGATGAAACTTTGAACAAATTCGATGCATGTTTTTCAAACATTATCAACTACTCGTATAATTTTGGATGACCTTTTAGGAAAGAGAAGAAGATTGAGAAAATCCTTGCTAGCTTACCTTACCATTTTCAAGCCAAAGTTACCTTGCTTAAATACATGTTAAAGCCTTGTGAACTTACTGTTAAATAAATCACTTAGGAAAGTATTCGAATTGCATCACTTGTATCCAATATGTCAGCCATCCACTTTCGAGGATGGAAAGAGCTTGGCTTTATAGACATCAAGGATAGTGGTCTTAGCGAAGATGTTTTTGATACAATTGTTAGAAATGATGATTAGAATACCAATGAAGCAAAAATGGATCTACTTTCTAGAGATTTACTAAATTTCTTAGATAGAATTAACCCTTTTTTAGGGGTTTTAGAAAAACATAATCCGAGCTATAAAATGATTATTTAAATGAATTTGTAGTCGTACTTCTTCCAAACAACATGAAATATTTTGGAGACCACTCATATAGGAATTTGAGCTACAAAATAAGTCTAGAACTACGAAGTTGACCAAGAATTTTGAACTCTTTATCAAGCTAGAGGATGAAACTTTGAACAAATTCTATGCATGTTTTTCAAACATTATCAACTACTCGTATAATTTTTGGGTACCTTTTAGGAAAGAGAAGAAGATTGAGAAAATCCTTGCTAGCTTACCTTACCATTTTCAAGCCAAAGTTACCTTGCTTAAATACATGTTAAAGCCTTGTGAACTTACTGTTAAATGAATCACTTAGGCAGGTATTCGAACTGCATCACTTGTATCCAATATGTCAGCCATCCACTTTCGAGGATGGGAAGAGCTTGGCTTTTTAGACATCAAGGATAGTGATCTTAGCAATGATGTTTTTGACACAATTGTTAGATATGATGACTCGAATACCAATGAAGTGAAAATTGATCTACTTTAATAGAGATTTACTAAATTTCTTAGATAGAATTAACCCTTTTTTAGGGGTTTTAGAAAAAAATAATCCAAGCTCTAAAATGATTATTTCAATGAATTTACAGTTGTACTTCTTCCAAACAACACAAAATTATATAGAGACCACTCATATAGGGACTTGAGCTACAAAATAAATTCTAGAACTACGAAGTTGACCAAAAGTTTTGAACTCTATATCAAGCTAGAGGATGAAACTTTGAACAAATTCGATGCATGTTTTTCAAACATTATCAACTACTCGTATAATTTTGGATGACCTTTTAGGAAAGAGAAGAAGATTGAGAAAATCCTTGCTAGCTTACCTTACCATTTTCAAGCCAAAGTTACCTTGCTTAAATACATGTTAAAGCCTTGTGAACTTACTGTTAAATGAATCACTTGGGCAGGTATTCGAACTGCATCACTTGTATCCAATATGTCAGCCATCCACTTTGGAGGATGGGAAGAGCTTGGCTTTTTAGACATCAAGGATAGTGGTCTTAGCAAGGATGTTTTTGACACAATTGTTAGAAATGATGACTCGAATACCAATGAAGTGAAAATTGATCTACTTTCCTAGAGATTTACTAAATTTCTTTGATAGAATTAACCCTTTTTTAGGGGTTTTAGAAAAACATAATCCCAGCTATAAAATGATTATTTAAATGAATTTGTAGTCGTACTTCTTCCAAACAACATGAAATATTTTGGAGACCACTCGTATAGGAATTTGAGCTACAAAAATAAGTCTAGAACTACGAAGTTGACCAAAAACTTTTAACTCTATATCAAGCAAAAGGAAGAAACTTTGAACAAATTCTATGCATGTTTTTCAAACAAAATCAACAACTCGTATAATTTAGGGGGACCTATTAGGAAAGAGAAGTAGATTGAGAAATTCCTTGCTAGCTTACCTTACCATTTTCAAGCCAAAGTTACCTTGCTTAAATACATGTTAATGCCTTGTGAACTTACTGTTAAATGAATCACTTGGGCAGGTATTCGAACTGCATCACTTGTATCCAATATGTCAGCCATCCACTTTCGAGGATGGAAAGAGCTTGGCTTTTTAGACATCAAGCATAGTGGTCTTAGCAATGATGTTTTTGACACAATTGTTAGAAATGATGACTCGAATAACAATGAAGTGAAAATTGATCTACTTTCCTAGAGATTTACTAAATTTCTTTGATAGAATTAACCCTTTTTTAGGGGTTTTAGAAAAAAATAATCCAAGCTCTAAAATGATTATTTCAATGAATTTACAGTTGTACTTCTTCCAAACAACACGAAATATTATAGAGACCACTCATATAGGGACTTGAGCTACAAAATAAATTCTAGAACTACGAAGTTGACCAAAAGTTTTGAACTCTATATCAAGCTAGAGGATGAAACTTTGAACAAATTCGATGCATGTTTTTCAAACATTATCAACTGCTCGTATAATTTAGGGGGACCTTTTAGGAAAGAGAAGAAGATTGAGAAAATCCTTGCTAGCTTACCTTACCATTTTCAAGCCAAAGTTACCTTGCTTAAATACATGTTAAAGCCTTGTGAACTTACTGTTAAATGAATCACTTGGGCAGGTATTGGAACTGCATCACTTGTATCCAATATGTCAGCCATCCACTTTCGAGGATGGAAAGAGCTTGGGTTTTTAGACATCAAGGATAGTGGTCTTAGCAATGATGTTTTTGACACAATTGTTAGAAATGATGACTCGAATACCAATGAAGTGAAAATTGATCTACTTTCCTAGAGATTTACTAAATTTCTTTGATAGAATTAACCCTTTTTTAGGGGTTTTAGAAAAAAATAATCCAAGCTCTAAAATGATTATTTCAATGAATTTACAGTTGTACTTCTTCCAAACAACACGAAATATTATAGAGACCACTCATATAGGGACTTGAGCTACAAAATAAATTCTAGAACTACGAAGTTGACCAAAAGTTTTGAACTCTATATCAAGCTAGAGGATGAAACTTTGAACAAATTCGATGCATGTTTTTCAAACATTATCAACTACTCGTATAATTTAGGGGGACCTTTTAGGAAAGAGAAGAAGATTGAGAAAATCCTTGCTAGCTTACCTTACCATTTTCAAGCCAAAGTTACCTTGCTTAAATACATGTTAAAGCCTTGTGAACTTACAGTTAAATGAATCACTTGGGCAGGTATTCGAACTGCATCACTTGTATCCAATATGTCAGCCATCCACTTTCGAGGATGGAAAGAGCTTGGGTTTTTAGACATCAAGGATAGTGGTCTTCGCAATGATGTTTTTGACACAATTTTTAGAAATGATGACTCGAATACCAATGAAGTGAAAATTGATCTACTTTCCTAGAGATTTACTAAATTTCTTTGATAGAATTAACCCTTTTTTAGGGGTTTTAGAAAAAAATAATCCAAGCTCTAAAATGATTATTTCAATGAATTTACAGTTGTACTTCTTCCAAACAACATGAAATATTATAGAGACCACTCATATAGGGATTTGAGCTACAAAATAAATTCTAGAACTACGAAGTTGACCAAAAGTTTTGAATCAATATCAAGCTAGAGGATGAAACTTTGAACAAATTCGATGCATGTTTTTCAAACATTATCAACTACTCGTATAATTTAGGGTTACCTTTTAGGAAAGAGAAGAAGATTGAGAAAATCCTTGCTAGCTTACCTTACCATTTTCAAGCCAAAGTTACCTTGCTTAAATACATGTTAAAGCCTTGTGAACTTACTGTTAAATGAATCACTTAGGAAAGTATTCGAATTGCATCACTTGTATCCAATATGTCAGCCATCCACTTTCGAGGATGGAAAGAGCTTGGCTTTATAGACATCAAGGATAGTGGTCTTAGCGAAGATGTTTTTGACACAATTGTTAGAAATGATGACTAGAATACCAATGAAGAAAAAATGGATCTACTTTCTAGAGATTTACTAAATTTCTTAGATAGAATTAACCCTTTTTTAGGGGTTTTAGAAAAACATAATCCGAGCTATAAAATAATTATTTAAATGAATTTGTAGTCGTACTTCTTCCAAAGAACATGAAATATTTTGGAGACCACTCATATAGGAATTTGAGATACAAAAATAAGTCTAGAACTACGAAGTTGACCAAAAATTTTGAACTCTTTATCAAGCTAGAGGATGAAACTTTGAACAAATTCTATGCATGTTTTTCAAACATTATCAACTACTCGTATAATTTTTGGGTACCTTTTAGGAAAGAGAAGAAGATTGAGAAAATCCTTGCTAGCTTACCTTACCATTTTCAAGCCAAAGTTACCTTGCTTAAATACATGTTAAAGCCTTGTGAACTTACTGTTAAATGAATCACTTGGGCAGGTATTCGAACTGCATCACTTGTATCCAATATGTCAGCCATCCACTTTCGAGGATGGGAAGAGCTTGGCTTTTTAGACATCAAGGATAGTGATCTTAGCAATGATGTTTTTGACACAATTGTTAGATATGATGACTCGAATACCAATGAAGTGAAAATTGATCTACTTTAATAGAGATTTACTAAATTTCTTAGATAGAATTAACCCTTTTTTAGGGGTTTTAGAAAAAAATAATCTAAGCTCTAAAATGATTATTTCAATGAATTTACAGTTGTACTTCTTCCAAACAACACAAAATTATATAGAGACCACTCATATAGGGACTTGAGCTACAAAATAAATTCTAGAACTACGAAGTTGACCAAAAGTTTTGAACTCTATATCAAGCTAGAGGATGAAACTTTGAACAAATTCGATGCATGTTTTTCAAACATTATCAACTACTCGTATAATTTTGGATGACCTTTTAGGAAAGAGAAGAAGATTGGGAAAATCCTTGCTAGCTTACCTTACCATTTTCAAGCCAAAGTTACCTTGCTTAAATACATGTTAAAGCCTTGTGAACTTACTGTTAAATGAATCACTTGGGCAGGTATTCGAACTGCATCACTTGTATCCAATATGTCAGCCATCCACTTTGGAGGATGGGAAGAGCTTGGCTTTTTAGACATCAAGGATAGTGGTCTTAGCAAGGATGTTTTTGACACAATTTTTAGAAATGATGACTCGAATACCAATGAAGTGAAAATTGATCTACTTTCCTAGAGATTTACTAAATTTCTTTGATAGAATTAACCCTTTTTTAGGGGTTTTAGAAAAACATAATCCGAGCTATAAAATGATTATTTCAATGAATTTACAGTTGTACTTCTTCCAAACAACACAAAATTATATAGAGACCACTCATATAGGGACTTGAGCTACAAAATAAATTCTAGAACTACGAAGTTGACCAAAAGTTTTGAACTCTATATCAAGCTAGAGGATGAAACTTTGAACAAATTCGATGCATGTTTTTCAAACATTATCAACTACTCGTATAATTTTGGATGACCTTTTAGGAAAGAGAAGGAGATTGAGAAAATCCTTGCTAGCTTACCTTACCATTTTCAAGCCAAAGTTACCTTGCTTAAATACATGTTAAAGCCTTGTGAACTTACTGTTAAATGAATCACTTAGGAAAGTATTCGAATTGCATCACTTGTATGTAATATGTCGGCCATCCACTTTCGAGGATGGAAAGAGCTTGGCTTTATAGACATCAAGGATAGTGGTCTTAGCGAAGATGTTTTTGACACAATTGTTAGAAATGATGACTCGAATACCAATGAAGAGAAAATGGATCTACTTTCCAGAGATTTACTAAATTTCTTAGATAGAATTAACCCTTTTTTAGGGGTTTTAGAAAAACATAATCCGAACTCTAAAATGATTATTTCAATGAATTTACAGTTGTACTTCTTCCAAACAACACAAAATATTATAGAGACCACTCATATAGGGACTTGAGCTACAAAATAAATTCTAGAACTACGAAGTTGACCAAAAGTTTTGAACTCTATATCAAGCTAGAGGATGAAACTTTGAACAAATTCGATGCATGTTTTTCAAACATTATCAACTACTCGTATAATTTAGGGGGACCTTTTAGGAAAGAGAAGAAGATTGAGAAAATCCTTGCTAGCTTACCTTACCATTTTCAAGCCAAAGTTACCTTGCTTAAATACATGTTAAAGCCTTGTGAACTTACTGTTAAATGAATCACTTGGGCAGGTATTGGAACTGCATCACTTGTATCCAATATGTCAGCCATCCACTTTCGAGGATGGAAAGAGCTTGGCTTTTTAGACATCAAGCATAGTGGTCTTAGCAATGATGTTTTTGACACAATTGTTAGAAATGATGACTCGAATACCAATGAAGTGAAAATTGATCTACTTTCCTAGAGATTTACTAAATTTCTTTGATAGAATTAACCCTTTTTTAGGGGTTTTAGAAAAAAATAATCCAAGCTCTAAAATGATTATTTCAATGAATTTACAGTTGTACTTCTTCCAAACAACACGAAATATTATAGAGACCACTCATATAGGGACTTGAGCTACAAAATAAATTCTAGAACTACGAAGTTGACCAAAAGTTTTGAACTCTATATCAAGCTAGAGGATGAAACTTTGAACAAATTCGATGCATGTTTTTCAAACATTATCAACTACTCGTATAATTTAGGGGGACCTTTTAGGAAAGAGAAGAAGATTGAGAAAATCCTTGCTAGCTTACCTTACCATTTTCAAGCCAAAGTTACCTTGCTTAAATACATGTTAAAGCCTTGTGAACTTACTGTTAAATGAATCACTTGGGCAGGTATTCGAACTGCATCACTTGTATCCAATATGTCAGCCATCCACTTTCGAGGATGGAAAGAGCTTGGGTTTTTAGACATCAAGGATAGTGGTCTTAGCAATGATGTTTTTGACACAATTTTTAGAAATGATGACTCGAATACCAATGAAGTGAAAATTGATCTACTTTCCTAGAGATTTACTAAATTTCTTTGATAGAATTAACCCTTTTTTAGGGGTTTTAGAAAAAAATAATCCAAGCTCTAAAATGATTATTTCAATGAATTTACAGTTGTACTTCTTCCAAACAACACGAAATATTATAGAGACCACTCATATAGGGATTTGAGCTACAAAATAAATTCTAGAACTACGAAGTTGACCAAAAGTTTTGAACTCTATATCAAGCTAGAGGATGAAACTTTGAACAAATTCGATGCATGTTTTTCAAACATTATCAACTACTCGTATAATTTAGGGTTACCTTTTAGGAAAGAGAAGAAGATTGAGAAAATCCTTGCTAGCTTACCTTACCATTTTCAAGCCAAAGTTACCTTGCTTAAATACATGTTAAAGCCTTGTGAACTTACTGTTAAATGAATCACTTAGGAAAGTATTCGAATTGCATCACTTGTATCCAATATGTCAGCCATCCACTTTCGAGGATGGAAAGAGCTTGGCTTTATAGACATCAAGGATAGTGGTCTTAGCGAAGATGTTTTTGACACAATTGTTAGAAATGATGACTAGAATACCAATGAAGAAAAAATGGACCTACTTTCTAGAGATTTACTAAATTTCTTAGATAGAATTAACCCTTTTTTAGGGGTTTTAGAAAAACATAATCCGAGCTATAAAATGATTATTTAAATGAATTTGTAGTCGTACTTCTTCCAAAGAACATGAAATATTTTGGAGACCACTCATATAGGAATTTGAGATACAAAAATAAGTCTAGAACTACGAAGTTGACCAAAAATTTTGAACTCTTTATCAAGCTAGAGGATGAAACTTTGAACAAATTCTATGCATGTTTTTCAAACATTATCAACTACTCGTATAATTTTTGGGTACCTTTTAGGAAAGAGAAGAAGATTGAGAAAATCCTTGCTAGCTTACCTTACCATTTTCAAGCCAAAGTTACCTTGCTTAAATACATGTTAAAGCCTTGTGAACTTACTGTTAAATGAATCACTTGGGCAGGTATTCGAACTGCATCACTTGTATCCAATATGTCAGCCATCCACTTTCGAGGATGGGAAGAGCTTGGCTTTTTAGACATCAAGGATAGTGATCTTAGCAATGATGTTTTTGACACAATTGTTAGATATGATGACTCGAATACCAATGAAGTGAAAATTGATCTACTTTAATAGAGATTTACTAAATTTCTTAGATAGAATTAACCCTTTTTTAGGGGTTTTAGAAAAAAATAATCCAAGCTCTAAAATGATTATTTCAATGAATTTACAGTTGTACTTCTTCCAAACAACACAAAATTATATAGAGACCACTCATATAGGGACTTGAGCTACAAAATAAATTCTAGAACTACGAAGTTGACCAAAAGTTTTGAACTCTATATCAAGCTAGAGGATGAAACTTTGAACAAATTCGATGCATGTTTTTCAAACATTATCAACTACTCGTATAATTTTGGATGACCTTTTAGGAAAGAGAAGAAGATTGGGAAAATCCTTGCTAGCTTACCTTACCATTTTCAAGCCAAAGTTACCTTGCTTAAATACATGTTAAAGCCTTGTGAACTTACTGTTAAATGAATCACTTGGGCAGGTATTCGAACTGCATCACTTGTATCCAATATGTCAGCCATCCACTTTGGAGGATGGGAAGAGCTTGGCTTTTTAGACATCAAGGATAGTGGTCTTAGCAAGGATGTTTTTGACACAATTTTTAGAAATGATGACTCGAATACCAATGAAGTGAAAATTGATCTACTTTCCTAGAGATTTACTAAATTTCTTTGATAGAATTAACCCTTTTTTAGGGGTTTTAGAAAAACATAATCCGAGCTATAAAATGATTATTTCAATGAATTTACAGTTGTACTTCTTCCAAACAACACAAAATTATATAGAGACCACTCATATAGGGACTTGAGCTACAAAATAAATTCTAGAACTACGAAGTTGACCAAAAGTTTTGAACTCTATATCAAGCTAGAGGATGAAACTTTGAACAAATTCGATGCATGTTTTTCAAACATTATCAACTACTCGTATAATTTTGGATGACCTTTTAGGAAAGAGAAGGAGATTGAGAAAATCCTTGCTAGCTTACCTTACCATTTTCAAGCCAAAGTTACCTTGCTTAAATACATGTTAAAGCCTTGTGAACTTACTGTTAAATGAATCACTTAGGAAAGTATTCGAATTGCATCACTTGTATGTAATATGTCAGCCATCCACTTTCGAGGATGGAAAGAGCTTGGCTTTATAGACATCAAGGATAGTGGTCTTAGCGAAGATGTTTTTGACACAATTGTTAGAAATGATGACTCGAATACCAATGAAGAGAAAATGGATCTACTTTCCAGAGATTTACTAAATTTCTTAGATAGAATTAACCCTTTTTTAGGGGTTTTAGAAAAACATAATCCGAACTCTAAAATGATTATTTCAATGAATTTACAGTTGTACTTCTTCCAAACAACACAAAATATTATAGAGACCACTCATATAGGGACTTGAGCTACAAAATAAATTCTAGAACTACGAAGTTGACCAAAAGTTTTGAACTCTATATCAAGCTAGAGGATGAAACTTTGAACAAATTCGATGCATGTTTTTCAAACATTATCAACTACTCGTATAATTTAGGGGGACCTTTTAGGAAAGAGAAGAAGATTGAGAAAATCCTTGCTAGCTTACCTTACCATTTTCAAGCCAAAGTTACCTTGCTTAAATACATGTTAAAGCCTTGTGAACTTACTGTTAAATGAATCACTTGGGCAGGTATTGGAACTGCATCACTTGTATCCAATATGTCAGCCATCCACTTTCGAGGATGGAAAGAGCTTGGCTTTTTAGACATCAAGCATAGTGGTCTTAGCAATGATGTTTTTGACACAATTGTTAGAAATGATGACTCGAATACCAATGAAGTGAAAATTGATCTACTTTCCTAGAGATTTACTAAATTTCTTTGATAGAATTAACCCTTTTTTAGGGGTTTTAGAAAAAAATAATCCAAGCTCTAAAATGATTATTTCAATGAATTTACAGTTGTACTTCTTCCAAACAACACGAAATATTATAGAGACCACTCATATAGGGACTTGAGCTACAAAATAAATTCTAGAACTACGAAGTTGACCAAAAGTTTTGAACTCTATATCAAGCTAGAGGATGAAACTTTGAACAAATTCGATGCATGTTTTTCAAACATTATCAACTACTCGTATAATTTAGGGGGACCTTTTAGGAAAGAGAAGAAGATTGAGAAAATCCTTGCTAGCTTACCTTACCATTTTCAAGCCAAAGTTACCTTGCTTAAATACATGTTAAAGCCTTGTGAACTTACTGTTAAATGAATCACTTGGGCAGGTATTCGAACTGCATCACTTGTATCCAATATGTCAGCCATCCACTTTCGAGGATGGAAAGAGCTTGGGTTTTTAGACATCAAGGATAGTGGTCTTAGCAATGATGTTTTTGACACAATTTTTAGAAATGATGACTCGAATACCAATGAAGTAAAAATTGATCTACTTTCCTAGAGATTTACTAAATTTCTTTGATAGAATTAACCCTTTTTTAGGGGTTTTAGAAAAAAATAATCCAAGCTCTAAAATGATTATTTCAATGAATTTACAGTTGTACTTCTTCCAAACAACACGAAATATTATAGAGACCACTCATATAGGGATTTGAGCTACAAAATAAATTCTAGAACTACGAAGTTGACCAAAAGTTTTGAACTCTATATCAAGCTAGAGGATGAAACTTTGAACAAATTCGATGCATGTTTTTCAAACATTATCAACTACTCGTATAATTTAGGGTTACCTTTTAGGAAAGAGAAGAAGATTGAGAAAATCCTTGCTAGCTTACCTTACCATTTTCAAGCCAAAGTTACCTTGCTTAAATACATGTTAAAGCCTTGTGAACTTACTGTTAAATGAATCACTTAGGAAAGTATTCGAATTGCATCACTTGTATCCAACATGTCAGCCATCCACTTTCGAGGATGGAAAGAGCTTGGCTTTATAGACATCAAGGATAGTGGTCTTAGCGAAGATGTTTTTGACACAATTGTTAGAAATGATGACTAGAATACCAATGAAGAAAAAATGGATCTACTTTCTAGAGATTTACTAAATTTCTTAGATAGAATTAACCCTTTTTTAGGGGTTTTAGAAAAACATAATCCGAGCTATAAAATGATTATATAAATGAATTTTTAGTCGTACTTCTTCCAAAGAACATGAAATATTTTGGAGACCACTCATATAGGAATTTGAGATACAAAAATAAGTCTAGAACTACGAAGTTGACCAAAAATTTTGAACTCTTTATCAAGCTAGAGGATGAAACTTTGAACAAATTCTATGCATGTTTTTCATACATTATCAACTACTCGTATAATTTTTGGGTACCTTTTAGGAAAGAGAAGAAGATTGAGAAAATCCTTGCTAACTTACCTTACCATTTTCAAGCCAAAGTTACCTTGCTTAAATACATGTTAAAGCCTTGTGAACTTACTGTTAAATGAATCACTTGGGCAGGTATTCGAACTGCATCACTTGTATCCAATATGTCAGCCATCCACTTTCGAGGATGGGAAGAGCTTGGCTTTTTAGACATCAAGGATAGTGATCTTAGCAATGATGTTTTGACACAATTGTTAGATATGATGACTCGAATACCAATGAAGTGAAAATTGATCTACTTTCCTAGAGATTTACTAAATTTCTTTGATAGAATTAACCCTTTTTTAGTGGTTTTAGAAAAAAATAATCCAAGCTCTAAAATGATTATTTCAATGAATTTACAGTTGTACTTCTTCCAAACAACACAAAATATTATAGAGACCACTCATATAGGGACTTGAGCTACAAAATAAATTCTAGAACGACGAAGTCAACCAAAAGTTTTGAACTCTATATCAAGCTAGAGGATGAAACTTTGAACAAATTCGATGCATGTTTTTCAAACATTATCAACTACTCGTATAATTTTGGATGACCTTTTAGGAAAGAGAAGAAGATTGAGAAAATCCATGCTAGCTTACCTTACCATTTTCAAGCCAAAGTTACCTTGCTTAAATACATGTTAAAGCCTTGTGAACTTACTGTTAAATGAATCACTTAGGAAAGTATTCGAATTGCATCACTTGTATCCAATATGTCAGCCATCCACTTTCGAGGATGGAAAGAGATTGGCTTTATAGACATCAAGGATAGTGGTCTTAGCGAAGATGTTTTTGACACAATTGTTAGAAATGATGACTCGAATACCAATGAAGAGAAAATGGATCTACTTTCCAGATATTTACTAAATTTCTCAGATAGAATTAACCCTTTTTTAGGGGTTTTAGAAAAACATAATCCGAACTCTAAAATGATTATTTCAATGAATTTACAGTTGTACTTCTTCCAAACAACACAAAATATTATAGAGACCACTCATATAGGGACTTGAGCTACAAAATAAATTCTAGAACTACGAAGTTGACCAAAAGTTTTGAACTCTATATCAAGCTAGAGGATGAAACTTTGAACAAATTCGATGCATGTTTTTCAAACATTATCAACTACTCGTATAATTTAGGGGGACCTTTTAGGAAAGAGAAGAAGATTGAGAAAATCCTTGCTAGCTTACCTTACCATTTTCAAGCCAAAGTTACCTTGCTTAAATACATGTTAAAGCCTTGTGAACTTACTGTTAAATGAATCACTTGGGCAGGTATTGGAACTGCATCACTTGTATCCAATATGTCAGCCATCCACTTTCGAGGATGGAAAGAGCTTGGCTTTTTAGACATCAAGCATAGTGGTCTTAGCAATGATGTTTTTGACACAATTGTTAGAAATGATGACTCGAATACCAATGAAGTGAAAATTGATCTACTTTCCTAGAGATTTACTAAATTTCTTTGATAGAATTAACCCTTTTTTAGGGGTTTTAGAAAAAAATAATCCAAGCTCTAAAATGATTATTTCAATGAATTTACAGTTGTACTTCTTCCAAACAACACGAAATATTATAGAGACCACTCATATAGGGTCTTGAGCTACAAAATAAATTCTAGAACTACGAAGTTGACCAAAAGTTTTGAACTCTATATCAAGCTAGAGGATGAAACTTTGAACAAATTCGATGCATGTTTTTCAAACATTATCAACTACTCGTATAATTTAGGGGGACCTTTTAGGAAAGAGAAGAAGATTGAGAAAATCCTTGCTAGCTTACCTTACCATTTTCAAGCCAAAGTTACCTTGCTTAAATACATGTTAAAGCCTTGTGAACTTACTGTTAAATGAATCACTTGGGCAGGTATTCGAACTGCATCACTTGTATCCAATATGTCAGCCATCCACTTTCGAGGATGGAAAGAGCTTGGGTTTTTAGACATCAAGGATAGTGGTCTTAGCAATGATGTTTTTGACACAATTTTTAGAAATGATGACTCGAATACCAATGAAGTGAAAATTGATCTACTTTCCTAGAGATTTACTAAATTTCTTTGATAGAATTAACCCTTTTTTAGGGGTTTTAGAAAAAAATAATCCAAGCTCTAAAATGATTATTTCAATGAATTTACAGTTGTACTTCTTCCAAACAACACGAAATATTATAGAGACCACTCATATAGGGATTTGAGCTACAAAATAAATTCTAGAACTACGAAGTTGACCAAAAGTTTTGAACTCTATATCAAGCTAGAGGATGAAACTTTGAACAAATTCGATGCATGTTTTTCAAACATTATCAACTACTCGTATAATTTAGGGTTACCTTTTAGGAAAGAGAAGAAGATTGAGAAAATCCTTGCTAGCTTACCTTACCATTTTCAAGCCAAAGTTACCTTGCTTAAATACATGTTAAAGCCTTGTGAACTTACTGTTAAATGAATCACTTAGGAAAGTATTCGAATTGCATCACTTGTATCCAATATGTCAGCCATCCACTTTCGAGGATGGAAAGAGCTTGGCTTTATAGACATCAAGGATAGTGGTCTTATCGAAGATGTTTTTGACACAATTGTTAGAAATGATGACTAGAATACCAATGAAGAAAAAATGGATCTACTTTCTAGAGATTTACTAAATTTCTTAAATAGAATTAACCCTTTTTTAGGGGTTTTAGAAAAACATAATCCGAGCTATAAAATGATTATATAAATGAATTTTTAGTCGTACTTCTTCCAAAGAACATGAAATATTTTGGAGACCACTCATATAGGAATTTGAGATACAAAAATAAGTCTAGAACTACGAAGTTGACCAAAAATTTTGAACTCTTTATCAAGCTAGAGGATGAAACTTTGAACAAATTCTATGCATGTTTTTCATACATTATCAACTACTCGTATAATTTTTGGGTACCTTTTAGGAAAGGGAAGAAGATTGAGAAAATCTTTGCTAGCTTACCTTACCATTTTCAAGCCAAAGTTACCTTGCTTAAATACATGTTAAAGCCTTGTGAACTTACTGTTAAATGAATCACTTGGGCAGGTATTCGAACTGCATCACTTGTATCCAATATGTCAGCCATCCACTTTCGAGGATGGGAAGAGCTTGGCTTTTTAGACATCAAGGATAGTGATCTTAGCAATGATATTTTTGACACAATTGTTAGATATGATGACTCGAATACCAATGAAGTGAAAATTGATCTACTTTCCTAGAGATTTACTAAATTTCTTTGATAGAATTAACCCTTTTTCAGGGGTTTTAGAAAACAATAATCCAAGCTCTAAAATGATTATTTCAATGAATTTACAGTTGTGCTTCTTCCAAACAACACAAAATATTATAGAGACCACTCATATAGGGACTTGAGCTACAAAATAAATTCTAGAACGACGAAGTTAACAAAGTTTTGAACTCTATATCAAGCTAGAGGATGAAACTTTGAACAAATTCGATGCATGTTTTTCAAACATTATCAACTACTCGTATAATTTTGGATGACCTTTTAGGAAAGAGAAGGAGATTGAGAAAATCCTTGCTAGCTTACCTTACCATTTTCAAGCCAAAGTTACCTTGCTTAAATACATGTTAAAGCCTTGTGAACTTACTGTTAAATGAATCACTTAGGAAAGTATTCGAATTGCATCACTTGTATCCAATATGTCAGCCATCCACTTTCGAGGATGGAAAGAGCTTGGCTTTATAGACATCAAGGATAGTGGTCTTAGCGAAGATATTTTTGACACAATTGTTAGAAATGATGACTCGAATACCAATAAAGAGAAAATGGATCTACTTTCCAGAGATTTACTAAATTTCTTAGATAGAATTAACCCTTTTTTAGGGGTTTTAGAAAAACATAATCCGAACTCTAAAATGATTATTTCAATGAATTTACAGTTGTACTTCTTCCAAACAACACAAAATATTATAGAGACCACTCATATAGGGACTTGATCTACAAAATAAATTCTAGAACTACGAAGTCGACCAAAAGTTTTGAACTCTATATCAAGCTAGAGGATGAAACTTTGAACAAATTCGATGCATGTTTTTCAAACATTATCAACTACTCGTATAATTTTGGATGACCTTTTAGGAAAGAGAAGGAGATTGAGAAAATCCTTGCTAGCTTACCTTACCATTTTCAAGCCAAAGTTACCTTGCTTAAATACATGTTAAAGCCTTGTGAACTTACTGTTAAATGAATCACTTAGGAAAGTATTCGAATTGCATCACTTGTATCCAATATGTCAGCCATCCACTTTCGAGGATGGAAAGAGCTTGGCTTTATAGACATCAAGGATAGTGGTCTTAGCGAAGATGTTTTTGACACAATTGTTAGAAATGATGACTCAAATACCAATGAAGTGAAAATGGATCTACTTTCCAGAGATTTACTAAATTTCTTATATGGAATTAACCCTTTTTTAGGGGTTTTAGAAAAACATAATCCGAACTCTAAAATGATTATTTCAATGAATTTACAGTTGTACTTCTTCCAAACAACACAAAATATTATAGAGACCACTCATATAGGGACTTGAGCTACAAAATAAATTCTAGAACTACGAAGTCGACCAAAAGTTTTGAACTCTATATCAAGCTAGAGGATGAAACTTTGAACAAATTCGATGCATGTTTTTCAAACATTATCAACTACTCGTATAATTTTGGATGACCTTTTAGGAAAGAGAAGGAGATTGAGAAAATCCTTGCTAGCTTACCTTACCATTTTCAAGCCAAAGTTACCTTGCTTAAATACATGTTAAAGCCTTGTGAACTTACTGTTAAATAAATCACTTAGGAAAGTATTCGAATTGCATCACTTGTATCCAATATGTCAGCCATCCACTTTCGAGGATGGAAAGAGCTTGGCTTTATAGACATCAAGGATAGTGATCTTAGCAATGATGTTTTTGACACAATTGTTAGATATGATGACTCGAATAACAATGAAGAGAAAATGGATCTACTTTCCTAGAGATTTACTAAATTTCTTTGATAGAATTAACCCTTTTTTAGGGGTTTTAGAAAAAAATAATCCAAGCTCTAAAATGATTATTTCAATGAATTTACAGTTGTACTTCTTCCAAACAACACAAAATTATATAGAGACCACTCATATAGGGACTTGAGCTACAAAATAAATTCTAGAACTACGAAGTGGACCAAAAGTTTTGAACTCTATATCAAGCTAGAGGATGAAACGTTGAACAAATTCGATGCATGTTTTTCAAACATTATCAACTACTCGTATAATTTTGGATGACCTTTTAGGAAAGAGAAGAAGATTGAGAAAATCCTTGCTAGCTTACCTTACCATTTTCAAGCCAAAGTTACCTTGCTTAAATACATGTTAAAGCCTTGTGAACTTACTGTTAAATGAATCACTTAGGAAAGTATTCGAATTGCATCACTTGTATCCAATATGTCAGCCATCCCTTTCGAGGATGGAAAGAGCTTGGCTTTATAGACATCAAGGATAGTGGTCTTAGCGAAGATGTTTTTGACACAATTGTTAGAAATGATGACTCGAATACCAATGAAGAGAAAATTGATCTACTTTCCAGAGATTTACTAAATTTCTTTGATAGAATTAACCCTTTTTTAGGGGTTTTATAAAAACATAATCCGAACTCTAAAATGATTATTTCAATGAATTTACAGTTGTACTTCTTCCAAACAGCACAAAATATTATAGAGACCACTCATATAGGGACTTGAGCTACAAAATAAATTCTAGAACTACGAAGTGGACCAAAAGTTTTGAACTCTATATCATCTAGAGGATGATACGTTGAAGAAATTCGATGCATGTTTTTCAAACATTATCAACTACTCGTATAATTTTGGATGACCTTTTAGGAAAGAGAAGAAGATTGAGAAAATCCTTGCTAGCTTACCTTACCATTTTCAAGCCAAAGTTACCTTGCTTAAATACATGTTAAAGCCTTGTGAACTTACTGTTAAATGAATCACTTAGGAAAGTATTCGAATTGCATCACTTGTATCCAATATGTCAGCCACCCACTTTCGAGGATGGAAAGAGCTTGGCTTTATAGACATCAAGGATAGTGGTCTTAGCGAAGATGTTTTTGACACAATTGTTAGAAATGATGATTAGAATACCAATGAAGAGAAAATGGATCTACTTTCCAGAGATTTACTAAATTTCTTAGATAGAATTAACCCTTTTTTAGGGGTTTTATAAAAACATAATCCGAACTCTAAAATGATTATTTCAATGAATTTACAGTTGTACTTCTTCCAAACAGCACAAAATATTATAGAGACCACTCATATAGGGACTTGAGCTACAAAATAAATTCTAGAACTACGAAGTTGACCAAAAGTTTTGAACTCTATATCATCTAGAGGATGATACTTTGAAGAAATTCGATGCATGTTTTTCAAACATTATCAACTACTCGTATAATTTTGGATGACCTTTTAGGAAAGAGAAGAAGATTGAGAAAATCCTTGCTAGCTTACCTTACCATTTTCAAGCCAAAGTTACCTTGCTTAAATACATGTTAAAGCCTAGTGAACTTACTGTTAAATAAATCACTTAGGAAAGTATTCGAATTGCATCACTTGTATCCAATATGTCAGCCACCCACTTTCGAGGATGGAAAGAGCTTGGCTTTATAGGCATCAAGGATAGTGGTCTTAGCAAAGATGTTTTTGACACAATTGTTAGAAATGATGATTAGAATACCAATGAAGAGAAAATGGATCTACTTTCTAGAGATTTACTAAATTTCTTAGATAGAATTAACCCTTTTTTAGGGGTTTTATAAAAACATAATCCGAACTCTAAAATGATTATTTCAATGAATTTACAGTTGTACTTCTTCCAAACAGCACAAAATATTATAGAGACCACTCATATAGGGACTTGAGCTACAAAAATAAGTCTAGAACTACGAAGTTGACCAAAAATTTTGAACTCTTTATCAAGCTAGAGGATGAAACTTTGAACAAATTCTATGCATGTTTTTCAAACATTATCAACTACTCGTATAATTTTTGGGTACCTTTTAGGAAAGAGAAGAAGATTGAGAAAATTCTTGCTAGCTTACCTTACCATTTTCAAGCCAAAGTTACCTTGCTTAAATACATGTTAAAGCCTTGTGAACTTACTGTTAAATGAATCACTTGGCAGGTATTCGAACTGCATCACTTGTATCCAATATGTCAGCCATCCACTTTCGAGGATGGGAAGAGCTTGGCTTTTTAGACATCAAGGATAGTGATCTTAGCAATGATGTTTTTGACACAATTGTTAGATATGATGACTCGAATACCAATGAAGTGAAAATTGATCTACTTTAATAGAGATTTACTAAATTTCTTTGATAGAATTAACCCTTTTTTAGGGGTTTTAGAAAAAAATAATCCAAGCTCTAAAATGATTATTTGAATGAATTTATAGTTGTACTTCTTCCAAACAACACAAAATATTATAGAGACCACTCATATAGGGACTTGAGCTACAAAATAAATTCTAGAACTACGAAGTTGACCAAAAGTTTTGAACTCTATATCAAGCTAGAGGATGAAACTTTGAACAAATTCGATGCATGTTTTTCAAACATTATCAACTACTCGTATAATTTTGGATGACCTTTTAGGAAAGAGAAGAAGATTGAGAAAATCCTTGCTAGCTTACCTTACCATTTTCAAGCCAAAGTTACCTTGCTTAAATACATGTTAAAGCCTTGTGAACTTACTGTTAAATGAATCACTTAGGAAAGTATTCGAATTGCATCACTTGTATCCAATATGTCAGCCATCCCTTTCGAGGATGGAAAGAGCTTGGCTTTATAGACATCAAGGATAGTGGTCTTAGCGAAGATATTTTTGACACAATTGTTAGAAATGATGACTCGAATACCAATGAAGAGAAAATGGATCTACTTTCCAGAGATTTACTAAATTTCTTAGATAGAATTAACCCTTTTTTAGGGGTTTTAGAAAAACATAATCCAAACTCTAAAATGATTATTTCAATGAATTTACAGTTGTACTTCTTCCAAACAACACAAAAATATTATAGAGACCACTCATATAGGGACTTGAGCTACAAAATAAATTCTAGAACTACGAAGTCGACCAAAAGTTTTGAACTCTATATCAAGCTAGAGGATGAAACTTTGAACAAATTCGATGCATGTTTTTCAAACATTATCAACTACTCGTATAATTTTGGATGACCTTTTAGGAAAGAGAAGGAGATTGAGAAAATCCTTGCTAGCTTACCTTACCATTTTCAAGCCAAAGTTACCTTGCTTAAATACATGTTAAAGCCTTGTGAACTTACTGTTAAATGAATCACTTAGGAAAGTATTCGAATTGCATCACTTGTATCCAATATGTCAGCCACCCACTTTCGAGGATGGAAAGAGCTTATCTTTATAGACATCAAGGATAGTGGTCTTAGCGAAGATGTTTTTGACACAATTGTTAGAAATGATGATTAGAATACCAATGAAGAGAAAATGGATCTACTTTCCAGAGATTTACTAAATTTCTTAGATAGAATTAACCCTTTTTTAGGGGTTTTATAAAAACATAATCCGAACTCTAAAATGATTATTTCAATGAATTTACAGTTGTACTTCTTCCAAACAGCACAAAATATTATAGAGACCACTCATATAGGGACTTGAGCTACAAAATAAATTCTAGAACTACGAAGTTGACCAAAAGTTTTGAACTCTATATCATCTAGAGGATGATACTTTGAAGAAATTCGATGCATGTTTTTCAAACATTATCAACTACTCGTATAATTTTGGATGACCTTTTAGGAAAGACAAGAAGATTGAGAAAATCCTTGCTAGCTTACCTTACCATTTTCAAGCCAAAGTTACCTTGCTTAAATACATGTTAAAGCCTAGTGAACTTACTGTTAAATAAATCACTTAGGAAAGTATTCGAATTGCATCACTTGTATCCAATATGTCAGCCACCCACTTTCGAGGATGGAAAGAGCTTGGCTTTATAGACATCAAGGATAGTGGTCTTAGCAAAGATGTTTTTGACACAATTGTTAGAAATGATGATTAGAATACCAATGAAGAAAAAATGGATCTACTTTCTAGAGATTTACTAAATTTCTTAGATAGAATTAACCCTTTTTTAGGGGTTTTAGAAAAACATAATTCGAGCTATAAAATGATTGTTTAAATGAATTTGTAGTCGTACTTCTTCCAAACAACATGAAATATTTTGGAGACCACTCATATAGGAATTTGAGCTACAAAAATAAGTCTAGAACTACGAAGTTGACCAAAAATTTTGAACTCTTTATCAAGCTAGAGGATGAAACTTTGAACAAATTCTATGCATGTTTTTCAAACATTATCAACTACTCGTATAATTTTTGGGTACCTTTTAGGAAAGAGAAGAAGATTGAGAAAATTCTTGCTAGCTTACCTTACCATTTTCAAGCCAAAGTTACCTTGCTTAAATACATGTTAAAGCCTTGTGAACTTACTGTTAAATGAATCACTTGGCAGGTATTCGAACTGCATCACTTGTATCCAATATGTCAGCCATCCACTTTCGAGGATGGGAAGAGCTTGGCTTTTTAGACATCAAGGATAGTGATCTTAGCAATGATGTTTTTGACACAATTGTTAGATATGATGACTCGAATACCAATGAAGTGAAAATTGATCTACTTTAATAGAGATTTACTAAATTTCTTTGATAGAATTAACCCTTTTTTAGGGGTTTTAGAAAAAAATAATCCAAGCTCTAAAATGATTATTTGAATGAATTTATAGTTGTACTTCTTCCAAACAACACAAAATATTATAGAGACCACTCATATAAGGACTTGAGCTACAAAATAAATTCTAGAACTACGAAGTTGACCAAAAGTTTTGAACTCTATATCAAGCTAGAGGATGAAACTTTGAACAAATTCGATGCATGTTTTTCAAACATTATCAACTACTCGTATAATTTTGGATGACCTTTTAGGAAAGAGAAGAAGATTGAGAAAATCCTTGCTAGCTTACCTTACCATTTTCAAGCCAAAGTTACCTTGCTTAAATACATGTTAAAGCCTTGTGAACTTACTGTTAAATGAATCACTTAGGAAAGTATTCGAATTGCATCACTTGTATCCAATATGTCAGCCATCCCTTTCGAGGATGGAAAGAGCTTGGCTTTATAGACATCAAGGATAGTGGTCTTAGCGAAGATATTTTTGACACAATTGTTAGAAATGATGACTCGAATACCAATGAAGAGAAAATGGATCTACTTTCCAGAGATTTACTAAATTTCTTAGATAGAATTAACCCTTTTTTAGGGGTTTTAGAAAAACATAATCCAAACTCTAAAATGATTATTTTAATGAATTTACAGTTGTACTTCTTCCAAACAACACAAAATATTATAGAGACCACTCATATAGGGACTTGAGCTACAAAATAAATTCTAGAACTACGAAGTTGACCAAAAGTTTTGAACTCTATATCAAGCTAGAGGATGAAACTTTGAACAAATTCGATGCATGTTTTTCAAACATTATCAACTACTCGTATAATTTTGGATGACCTTTTAGGAAAGAGAAGAAGATTGAGAAAATCCTTGCTAGCTTACCTTACCATTTTCAAGCCAAAGTTACCTTACTTAAATACATGTTAAAGCCTTGTGAACTTACTGTTAAATAAATCACTTAGGAAAGTATTCGAATTGCATCACTTGTATCCAATATGTCAGCCATCCACTTTCGAGGATGGAAAGAGCTTGGCTTTATAGACATCAAGGATAGTGGTCTTAGCGAAGATGTTTTTGACACAATTGTTAGAAATGATGATTAGAATACCAATGAAGAAAAAATGGATCTACTTTCTAGAGATTTTCTAAATTTCTTAGATAGAATTAACCCTTTTTTAGGGGTTTTAGAAAAACATAATTCGAGCTATAAAATGATTGTTTAAATGAATTTGTAGTCGTACTTCTTCCAAACAACATGAAATATTTTGGAGACCACTCATATAGGAATTTGAGCTACAAAAATAAGTCTAGAACTACGAAGTTGACCAAAAATTTTGAACTCTTTATCAAGCTAGAGGATGAAACTTTGAACAAATTCTATGCATGTTTTTCAAACATTATCAACTACTCGTATAATTTTTGGGTACCTTTTAGGAAAGAGAAGAAGATTGAGAAAATTCTTGCTAGCTTACCTTACAATTTTCAAGCCAAAGTTACCTTGCTTAAATACATGTTAAAGCCTTGTGAACTTACTGTTAAATGAATCACTTGGCAGGTATTCGAACTGCATCACTTGTATCCAATATGTCAGCCATCCACTTTCGAGGATGGGAAGAGCTTGGCTTTTTAGACATCAAGGATAGTGATCTTAGCAATGATGTTTTTGACACAATTGTTAGATATGATGACTCGAATACCAATGAAGTGAAAATTGATCTACTTTAATAGAGATTTACTAAATTTCTTTGATAGAATTAACCCTTTTTTAGGGGTTTTAGAAAAAAATAATCCAAGCTCTAAAATGATTATTTCAATGAATTTATAGTTGTACTTCTTCCAAACAACACAAAATATTATAGAGACCACTCATATAGGGACTTGAGCTACAAAATAAATTCTAGAACTACGAAGTTGACCAAAAGTTTTGAACTCTATATCAAGCTAGAGGATGAAACTTTGAACAAATTCGATGCATGTTTTTCAAACATTATCAACTACTCGTATAATTTTGGATGACCTTTTAGGAAAGAGAAGAAGATTGAGAAAATCCTTGCTAGCTTACCTTACCATTTTCAAGCCAAAGTTACCTTGCTTAAATACATGTTAAAGCCTTGTGAACTTACTGTTAAATGAATCACTTAGGAAAGTATTCGAATTGCATCACTTGTATCCAATATGTCAGCCATCCCTTTCGAGGATGGAAAGAGCTTGGCTTTATAGACATCAAGGATAGTGGTCTTAGCGAAGATATTTTTGACACAATTGTTAGAAATGATGACTCGAATACCAATGAAGAGAAAATGGATCTACTTTCCAGAGATTTACTAAATTTCTTAGATAGAATTAACCCTTTTTTAGGGGTTTTAGAAAAACATAATCCAAACTCTAAAATGATTATTTCAATGAATTTACAGTTGTACTTCTTCCAAACAACACAAAAATATTATAGAGACCACTCATATAGGGACTTGAGCTACAAAATAAATTCTAGAACTACGAAGTCGACCAAAAGTTTTGAACTCTATATCAAGCTAGAGGATGAAACTTTGAACAAATTCGATGCATGTTTTTCAAACATTATCAACTACTCGTATAATTTTGGATGACCTTTTAGGAAAGAGAAGGAGATTGAGAAAATCCTTGCTAGCTTACCTTACCATTTTCAAGCCAAAGTTACCTTGCTTAAATACATGTTAAAGCCTTGTGAACTTACTGTTAAATGAATCACTTAGGAAAGTATTCGAATTGCATCACTTGTATCCAATATGTCAGCCATCCACTTTCGAGGATGGGAAGAGCTTGGCTTTTTAGACATCAAGGATAGTGATCTTAGCAATGATGTTTTTGACACAATTGTTAGATATGATGACTCGAATACCAATGAAGTGAAAATTGATCTACTTTAATAGAGATTTACTAAATTTCTTTGATAGAATTAACCCTTTTTTAGGGGTTTTAGAAAAAAATAATCCAAGCTCTAAAATGATTATTTGAATGAATTTATAGTTGTACTTCTTCCAAACAACACAAAATATTATAGAGACCACTCATATAAGGACTTGAGCTACAAAATAAATTCTAGAACTACGAAGTTGACCAAAAGTTTTGAACTCTATATCAAGCTAGAGGATGAAACTTTGAACAAATTCGATGCATGTTTTTCAAACATTATCAACTACTCGTATAATTTTGGATGACCTTTTAGGAAAGAGAAGAAGATTGAGAAAATCCTTGCTAGCTTACCTTACCATTTTCAAGCCAAAGTTACCTTGCTTAAATACATGTTAAAGCCTTGTGAACTTACTGTTAAATGAATCACTTAGGAAAGTATTCGAATTGCATCACTTGTATCCAATATGTCAGCCATCCCTTTCGAGGATGGAAAGAGCTTGGCTTTATAGACATCAAGGATAGTGGTCTTAGCGAAGATATTTTTGACACAATTGTTAGAAATGATGACTCGAATACCAATGAAGAGAAAATGGATCTACTTTCCAGAGATTTACTAAATTTCTTAGATAGAATTAACCCTTTTTTAGGGGTTTTAGAAAAACATAATCCAAACTCTAAAATGATTATTTCAATGAATTTACAGTTGTACTTCTTCCAAACAACACAAAAATATTATAGAGACCACTCATATAGGGACTTGAGCTACAAAATAAATTCTAGAACTACGAAGTCGACCAAAAGTTTTGAACTCTATATCAAGCTAGAGGATGAAACTTTGAACAAATTCGATGCATGTTTTTCAAACATTATCAACTACTCGTATAATTTTGGATGACCTTTTAGGAAAGAGAAGGAGATTGAGAAAATCCTTGCTAGCTTACCTTACCATTTTCAAGCCAAAGTTACCTTGCTTAAATACATGTTAAAGCCTTGTGAACTTACTGTTAAATGAATCACTTAGGAAAGTATTCGAATTGCATCACTTGTATCCAATATGTCAGCCATCCACTTTCGAGGATGGAAAGAGCTTGGCTTTATAGACATCAAGGATAGTGGTCTTAGCGAAGATGTTTTTGACACAATTGTTAGAAATGATGACTCGAATACCAATGAAGAAAAAATGGATCTACTTTCTAGAGATTTACTAAATTTCTTATATGGAATTAACCCTTTTTTAGGGGTTTTAGAAAAACATAATCCGAACTCTAAAATGATTATTTTAATGAATTTACAGTTGTACTTCTTCCAAACAACACAAAATATTATAGAGACCACTCATATAGGGACTTGAGCTACAAAATAAATTCTAGAACTACGAAGTTGACCAAAAGTTTTGAACTCTATATCAAGCTAGAGGATGAAACTTTGAACAAATTCGATGCATGTTTTTCAAACATTATCAACTACTCGTATAATTTTGGATGACCTTTTAGGAAAGAGAAGAAGATTGAGAAAATCCTTGCTAGCTTACCTTACCATTTTCAAGCCAAAGTTACCTTGCTTAAATACATGTTAAAGCCTTGTGAACTTACTGTTAAATAAATCACTTAGGAAAGTATTCGAATTGCATCACTTGTATCCAATATGTCAGCCATCCACTTTCGAGGATGGAAAGAGCTTGGCTTTATAGACATCAAGGATAGTGGTCTTAGCGAAGATGTTTTTGACACAATTGTTAGAAATGATGATTAGAATACCAATGAAGAAAAAATGGATCTACTTTCTAGAGATTTTCTAAATTTCTTAGATAGAATTAACCCTTTTTTAGGGGTTTTAGAAAAACATAATTCGAGCTATAAAATGATTGTTTAAATGAATTTGTAGTCGTACTTCTTCCAAACAACATGAAATATTTTGGAGACCACTCATATAGGAATTTGAGCTACAAAAATAAGTCTAGAACTACGAAGTTGACCAAAAATTTTGAACTCTTTATCAAGCTAGAGGATGAAACTTTGAACAAATTCTATGCATGTTTTTCAAACATTATCAACTACTCGTATAATTTTTGGGTACCTTTTAGGAAAGAGAAGAAGATTGAGAAAATTCTTGCTAGCTTACCTTACAATTTTCAAGCCAAAGTTACCTTGCTTAAATACATGTTAAAGCCTTGTGAACTTACTGTTAAATGAATCACTTGGCAGGTATTCGAACTGCATCACTTGTATCCAATATGTCAGCCATCCACTTTCGAGGATGGGAAGAGCTTGGCTTTTTAGACATCAAGGATAGTGATCTTAGCAATGATGTTTTTGACACAATTGTTAGATATGATGACTCGAATACCAATGAAGTGAAAATTGATCTACTTTAATAGAGATTTACTAAATTTCTTTGATAGAATTAACCCTTTTTTAGGGGTTTTAGAAAAAAATAATCCAAGCTCTAAAATGATTATTTCAATGAATTTATAGTTGTACTTCTTCCAAACAACACAAAATATTATAGAGACCACTCATATAGGGACTTGAGCTACAAAATAAATTCTAGAACTACGAAGTTGACCAAAAGTTTTGAACTCTATATCAAGCTAGAGGATGAAACTTTGAACAAATTCGATGCATGTTTTTCAAACATTATCAACTACTCGTATAATTTTGGATGACCTTTTAGGAAAGAGAAGAAGATTGAGAAAATCCTTGCTAGCTTACCTTACCATTTTCAAGCCAAAGTTACCTTGCTTAAATACATGTTAAAGCCTTGTGAACTTACTGTTAAATGAATCACTTAGGAAAGTATTCGAATTGCATCACTTGTATCCAATATGTCAGCCATCCCTTTCGAGGATGGAAAGAGCTTGGCTTTATAGACATCAAGGATAGTGGTCTTAGCGAAGATATTTTTGACACAATTGTTAGAAATGATGACTCGAATACCAATGAAGAGAAAATGGATCTACTTTCCAGAGATTTACTAAATTTCTTAGATAGAATTAACCCTTTTTTAGGGGTTTTAGAAAAACATAATCCGAGCTATAAAATGATTATTTAAATGAATTTGTAGTCGTACTTCTTCCAAACAACATGAAATATTTTGGAGACCACTCATATAGGAATTTGAGCAACAAAAATAAGTCTAGAACTACGAAGTTGACCAAAAATTTTGACCTCTTTATCAAGCTAGAGGATGAAACTTTGAACAAATTCTATGCATGTTTTTCAAACATTATCAACTACTCGTATAATTTTTGGGTACCTTTTAGGAAAGAGAAGAAGATTGAGAAAATCCTTGCTAGCTTACCTTACCATTTTCAAGCCAAAGTTACCTTGCTTAAATACATGTTAAAGCCTTGTGAACTTACTGTTAAATGAATCACTTGGGCAGGTATTCGAACTGCATCACTTGTATCCAATATGTCAGCCATCCACTTTCGAGGATGGGAAGAGCTTGGCTTTTTAGATATCAAGGATAGTGATCTTAGCAATGATGTTTTTGACACAATTGTTAGATATGATGACAGTAATACCAATGAAGAGAAAATGGATCTACTTTCCAGAGATTTACTAAATTTCTTTGATAGAATTAACCCTTTTTTAGGGATTTTAGAAAAACATAATCCGAACTCTAAAATGATTATTTCAATGAATTTACAGTTGTACTTGTTCCAAATAACACAAAATATTATAGAGACCACTCATATAGGGACTTGAGCTACAAAATAAATTCTAGAACTACGAAGTTGAGCAAAATTTTTGAACTCTATATCAAGCTAGAGGATGAAACTTTGAACAAATTCGATGAATGTTTTTCAAACATTATCAACTACTCGTATAATTTTGGATGATCTTTTAGGAAAGAGAAGAAGATTGAGAAAATCCTTGCTAGCTTACCTTACCATTTTCAAGCCAAAGTTACCTTGCTTAAATACATGTTAAAGCCTAGTGAACTTACTGTTAAATAAATCACTTAGGAAAGTATTCGAATTGCATCACTTGTATCCAATATGTCAGCCACCCACTTTCGAGGATGGAAAGAGCTTGGCTTTATAGACATCAAGGATAGTGGTCTTAGCGAAGATGTTTTTGACACAATTGTTAGAAATGATGACTCGAATACCAATGAAGAGAAAATGGATCTACTTTCCAGATATTTACTAAATTTCTTAGATAGAATTAACCCTTTTTTAGGGGTTTTAGAAAAACATAATCCGAACTCTAAAATGATTATTTCAATGAATTTACAGTTGTACTTCTTCCAAACAACACGAAATATTATAGAGACCACTCATATAGGGATTTGAGCTACAAAATAAATTCTAGAACTACGAAGTTGACCAAAAGTTTTGAACTCTATATCAAGCTAGAGGATGAAACTTTGAACAAATTCGATGCATGTTTTTCAAACATTATCAACTACTCGTATAATTTAGGGTTACCTTTTAGGAAAGAGAAGAAGATTGAGAAAATCCTTGCTAGCTTACCTTACCATTTTCAAGCCAAAGTTACCTTGCTTAAATACATGTTAAAGCCTTGTGAACTTACTGTTAAATGAATCACTTAGGAAAGTATTCGAATTGCATCACTTGTATCCAATATGTCAGCCATCCACTTTCGAGGATGGAAAGAGCTTGGCTTTATAGACATCAAGGATAGTGGTCTTAGCGAAGATGTTTTTGACACAATTGTTAGAAATGATGACTAGAATACCAATGAAGAAAAAATGGATCTACTTTCTAGAGATTTACTAAATTTCTTAAATAGAATTAACCCTTTTTTAGGGGTTTTAGAAAAACATAATCCGAGCTATAAAATGATTATATAAATGAATTTTTAGTCGTACCTCTTCCAAAGAACATGAAATATTTTGGAGACCACTCATATAGGAATTTGAGATACAAAAATAAGTCTAGAACTACGAAGTTGACCAAAAATTTTGAACTCTTTATCAAGCTAGAGGATGAAACTTTGAACAAATTCTATGCATGTTTTTCATACATTATCAACTACTCGTATAATTTTTGGGTACCTTTTAGGAAAGAGAAGAAGATTGAGAAAATCCTTGCTAGCTTACCTTACCATTTTCAAGCCAAAGTTACCTTGCTTAAATACATGTTAAAGCCTTGTGAACTTACTGTTAAATGAATCACTTGGGCAGGTATTCGAACTGCATCACTTGTATCCAATATGTCTGCCATCCACTTTCGAAGATGGGAAGAGCTTGGCTTTTTAGACATCAAGGATAGTGATCTTAGCAATGATGTTTTTGACACAATTGTTAGATATGATGACTCGAATACCAATGAAGTGAAAATTGATCTACTTTCCTAGAGATTTACTAAATTTCTTTGATAGAATTAACCCTTTTTCAGGGGTTTTAGAAAACAATAATCCAAGCTCTAAAATGATTATTTCAATGAATTTACAGTTGTACTTCTTCCAAACAACACAAAATATTATAGAGACCACTCATATAGGGACTTGAGCTACAAAATAAATTCTAGAACGACGAAGTTAACCAAAAGTTTTGAACTCTATATCAAGCTAGAGGATGAAACTTTGAACAAATTCGATGCATGTTTTTCAAACATTATCAACTACTCGTATAATTTTGGATGACCTTTTAGGAAAGAGAAGGAGATTGAGAAAATCCTTGCTAGCTTACCTTACCATTTTCAAGCCAAAGTTACCTTGCTTAAATACATGTTAAAGCCTTGTGAACTTACTGTTAAATGAATCACTTAGGAAAGTATTCGAATTGCATCACTTGTATCCAATATGTCAGCCATCCACTTTCGAGGATGGAAAGAGCTTGGCTTTATAGACATCAAGGATAGTGGTCTTAGCGAAGATATTTTTGACACAATTGTTAGAAATGATGACTCGAATACCAATGAAGTGAAAATGGATCTACTTTCCAGAGATTTACTAAATTTCTTAGATAGAATTAACCCTTTTTTAGGGGTTTTAGAAAAACATAATCCGAACTCTAAAATGATTATTTCAATGAATTTACAGTTGTACTTCTTCCAAACAACACAAAATATTATAGAGACCACTCATATAGGGACTTGATCTACAAAATAAATTCTAGAACTACGAAGTCGACCAAAATTTTTGAACTCTATATCAAGCTAGAGGATGAAACTTTGAACAAATTCGATGCATGTTTTTCAAACATTATCAACTACTCGTATAATTTTGGATGACCTTTTAGGAAAGAGAAGGAGATTGAGAAAATCCTTGCTAGCTTACCTTACCATTTTCAAGCCAAAGTTACCTTGCTTAAATACATGTTAAAGCCTTGTGAACTTACTGTTAAATGAATCACTTAGGAAAGTATTCGAATTGCATCACTTGTATCCAATATGTCAGCCATCCACTTTCGAGGATGGAAAGAGCTTGGCTTTATAGACATCAAGGATAGTGGTCTTAGCGAAGATGTTTTTGAGACAATTGTTAGAAATGATGACTCAAATACCAATGAAGAGAAAATGGATCTACTTTCCAGAGATTTACTAAATTTCTTATATGGAATTAACCCTTTTTTAGGGGTTTTAGAAAAACATAATCCGAACTCTAAAATGATTATTTCAATGAATTTACAGTTGTACTTCTTCCAAACAACACAAAATATTATAGAGACCACTCATATAGGGACTTGAGCTACAAAATAAATTCTAGAACTACGAAGTTGACCAAAAGTTTTGAACTCTATATCAAGCTAGAGGATGAAACTTTGAACAAATTCGATGCATGTTTTTCAAACATTATCAACTACTCGTATAATTTTGGATGACCTTTTAGGAAAGAGAAGAAGATTGAGAAAATCCTTGCTAGCTTACCTTACCATTTTCAAGCCAAAGTTACCTTGCTTAAATACATGTTAAAGCCTTGTGAACTTACTGTTAAATAAATCACTTAGGAAAGTATTCGAATTGCATCACATGTATCCAATATGTCAGCCATCCACTTTCGAGGATGGAAAGAGCTTGGCTTTATAGACATCAAGGATAGTGATCTTAGCAATGATGTTTTTGACACAATTGTTAGATATGATGACTCGAATAACAATGAAGTGAAAATTGATCTACTTTCCTAGAGATTTACTAAATTTCTTTGATAGAATTAACCCTTTTTTAGGGGTTTTAGAAAAAAATAATCCAAACTCTAAAATGATTATTTCAATGAATTTACAGTTGTACTTCTTCCAAACAACACAAAATTATATAGAGACCACTCATATAGGGACTTGAGCTACAAAATAAATTCTAGAACTACGAAGTGGACCAAAAGTTTTGAACTCTATATCAAGCTAGAGGATGAAACTTTGAACAAATTCGATGCATGTTTTTCAAACATTATCAACTACTCGTATAATTTTGGATGACCTTTTAGGAAAGAGAAGAAGATTGAGAAAATCCTTGCTAGGTTACCTTACCATTTTCAAGCCAAAGTTACCTTGCTTAAATACATGTTAAAGCCTTGTGAACTTACTGTTAAATGAATCACTTAGGAAAGTATTCGAATTGCATCACTTGTATCCAATATGTCAGCCATCCCTTTCGAGGATGGAAAGAGCTTGGCTTTATAGACATCAAGGATAGTGGTCTTAGCGAAGATGTTTTTGACACAATTGTTTGAAATGATGACTCGAATACCAATGAAGAGAAAATGGATCTACTTTCCAGAGATTTACTAAATTTCTTAGATAGAATTAACCCTTTTTTAGGGGTTTTATAAAAACATAATCCGAACTCTAAAATGATTATTTCAATGAATTTACAGTTGTACTTCTTCCAAACAGCACAAAATATTATAGAGACCACTCATATAGGGACTTGAGCTACAAAATAAATTCTAGAACTACGAAGTTGACCAAAAGTTTTGAACTCTATATCATCTAGAGGATGATACTTTGAAGAAATTCGATGCATGTTTTTCAAACATTATCAACTACTCGTATAATTTTGGATGACCTTTTAGGAAAGAGAAGAAGATTGAGAAAATCCTTGCTAGCTTACCTTACCATTTTCAAGCCAAAGTTACCTTGCTTAAATACATGTTAAAGCCTAGTGAACTTACTGTTAAATAAATCACTTAGGAAAGTATTCGAATTGCATCACTTGTATCCAATATGTCAGCCACCCACTTTCGAGGATGGAAAGAGCTTGGCTTTATAGACATCAAGGATAGTGGTCTTAGCGAAGATGTTTTTGACACAATTGTTAGAAATGATGATTAGAATACCAATGAAGAAAAAATGGATCTACTTTCTAGAGATTTACTAAATTTCTTAGATAGATTTAACCCTTTTTTAGGGGTTTTAGAAAAACATAATTCGAGCTATAAAATGATTGTTTAAATGAATTTGTAGTCGTACTTCTTCCAAACAACATGAAATATTTTGGAGACCACTCATATAGGAATTTGAGCTACAAAAATAAGTCTAGAACTACGAAGTTGACCAAAAATTTTGAACTCTTTATCAAGCTAGAGGATGAAACTTTGAACAAATTCTATGCATGTTTTTCAAACATTATCAACTACTCGTATAATTTTTGGGTACCTTTTAGGAAAGAGAAGAAGATTGAGAAAATTCTTGCTAGCTTACCTTACCATTTTCAAGCCAAAGTTACCTTGCTTAAATACATGTTAAAGCCTTGTGAACTTACTGTTAAATAAATCACTTAGGAAAGTATTCGAATTGCATCACTTGTATCCAATATGTCAGCCACCCACTTTCGAGGATGGAAAGAGCTTGGCTTTATAGGCATCAAGGATAGTGGTCTTAGCAAAGATGTTTTTGACACAATTGTTAGAAATGATGATTAGAATACCAATGAAGAGAAAATGGATCTACTTTCTAGAGATTTACTAAATTTCTTAGATAGAATTAACCCTTTTTTAGGGGTTTTATAAAAACATAATCCGAACTCTAAAATGATTATTTCAATGAATTTACAGTTGTACTTCTTCCAAACAGCACAAAATATTATAGAGACCACTCATATAGGGACTTGAGCTACAAAAATAAGTCTAGAACTACGAAGTTGACCAAAAATTTTGAACTCTTTATCAAGCTAGAGGATGAAACTTTGAACAAATTCTATGCATGTTTTTCAAACATTATCAACTACTCGTATAATTTTTGGGTACCTTTTAGGAAAGAGAAGAAGATTGAGAAAATTCTTGCTAGCTTACCTTACCATTTTCAAGCCAAAGTTACCTTGCTTAAATACATGTTAAAGCCTTGTGAACTTACTGTTAAATGAATCACTTGGCAGGTATTCGAACTGCATCACTTGTATCCAATATGTCAGCCATCCACTTTCGAGGATGGGAAGAGCTTGGCTTTTTAGACATCAAGGATAGTGATCTTAGCAATGATGTTTTTGACACAATTGTTAGATATGATGACTCGAATACCAATGAAGTGAAAATTGATCTACTTTAATAGAGATTTACTAAATTTCTTTGATAGAATTAACCCTTTTTTAGGGGTTTTAGAAAAAAATAATCCAAGCTCTTAAATGATTATTTCAATGAATTTATAGTTGTACTTCTTCCAAACAACACAAAATATTATAGAGACCACTCATATAGGGACTTGAGCTACAAAATAAATTCTAGAACTACGAAGTTGACCAAAAGTTTTGACCTCTATATCAAGCTAGAGGATGAAACTTTGAACAAATTCGATGCATGTTTTTCTAACATTATCAACTACTCGTATAATTTTGGATGACCTTTTAGGAAAGAGAAGAAGATTGAGAAAATCCTTGCTAGCTTACCTTACCATTTTCAAGCCAAAGTTACCTTGCTTAAATACATGTTAAAGCCTTGTGAACTTACTGTTAAATGAATCACTTAGGAAAGTATTCGAATTGCATCACTTGTATCCAATATGTCAGCCATCCCTTTCGAGGATGGAAAGAGCTTGGCTTTATAGACATCAAGGATAGTGGTCTTAGCGAAGATATTTTTGACACAATTGTTAGAAATGATGACTCGAATACCAATGAAGAGAAAATGGATCTACTTTCCAGAGATTTACTAAATTTCTTAGATAGAATTAACCCTTTTTTAGGGGTTTTAGAAAAACATAATCCGAACTCTAAAATGATTATTTCAATGAATTTACAGTTGTACTTGTTCCAAATAACACAAAATATTATAGAGACCACTCATATAGGGACTTGAGCTACAAAATAAATTCTAGAACTACGAAGTTGAGCAAAATTTTTGAACTCTATATCAAGCTAGAGGATGAAACTTTGAACAAATTCGATGCATGTTTTTCTAACATTATCAACTACTCGTATAATTTTGGATGACCTTTTAGGAAAGAGAAGAAGATTGAGAAAATCCTTGCTAGCTTACCTTACCATTTTCAAGCCAAAGTTACCTTGCTTAAATACATGTTAAAGCCTTGTGAACTTACTGTTAAATGAATCACTTAGGAAAGTATTCGAATTGCATCACTTGTATCCAATATGTCAGCCATCCCTTTCGAGGATGGAAAGAGCTTGGCTTTATAGACATCAAGGATAGTGGTCTTAGCGAAGATATTTTTGACACAATTGTTAGAAATGATGACTCGAATACCAATGAAGAGAAAATGGATCTACTTTCCAGAGATTTACTAAATTTCTTAGATAGAATTAACCCTTTTTTAGGGGTTTTAGAAAAACATAATCCGAACTCTAAAATGATTATTTCAATGAATTTACAGTTGTACTTGTTCCAAATAACACAAAATATTATAGAGACCACTCATATAGGGACTTGAGCTACAAAATAAATTCTAGAACTACGAAGTTGAGCAAAATTTTTGAACTCTATATCAAGCTAGAGGATGAAACTTTGAACAAATTCGATGCATGTTTTTCAAACATTATCAACTACTCGTATAATTTTGGATGATCTTTTAGGAAAGAGAAGAAGATTGAGAAAATCCTTGCTAGCTTACCTTACCATTTTCAAGCCAAAGTTACCTTGCTTAAATACATGTTAAAGCCTAGTGAACTTACTGTTAAATGAATCACTTAGGAAAGTATTCGAATTGCATCACTTGTATCCAATATGTCAGCCATCCACTTTCGAGGATGGAAAGAGCTTGGCTTTATAGACATCAAGGATAGTGGTCTTAGCGAAGATGTTTTTGACACAATTGTTAGAAATGATGATTAGAATACCAATGAAGAAAAAATGGATCTACTTTCTAGAGATTTACTAAATTTCTTAGATAGAATTAACCCTTTTTTAGGGGTTTTAGAAAAACATAATTCGAGCTATAAAATGATTGTTTAAATGAATTTGTAGTCTTACTTCTTCCAAACAACATGAAATATTTTGGAGACCACTCATATAGGAATTTGAGCTACAAAAATAAGTCTAGAACTACGAAGTTGACCAAAAATTTTGAACTCTTTATCAAGCTAGAGGATGAAACTTTGAACAAATTCTATGCATGTTTTTCAAACATTATCAACTACTCGTATAATTTTTGGGTACCTTTTAGGAAAGAGAAGAAGATTGAGAAAATTCTTGCTAGCTTACCTTACCATTTTCAAGCCAAAGTTACCTTGCTTAAATACATGTTAAAGCCTTGTGAACTTACTGTTAAATGAATCACTTGGCAGGTATTCGAACTGCATCACTTGTATCCAATATGTCAGCCATCCACTTTCGAGGATGGGAAGAGCTTGGCTTTTTAGACATCAAGGATAGTGATCTTAGCAATGATGTTTTTGACACAATTGTTAGATATGATGACTCGAATACCAATGAAGTGAAAATTGATCTACTTTAATAGAGATTTACTAAATTTCTTTGATAGAATTAACCCTTTTTTAGGGGTTTTAGAAAAAAATAATCCAAGCTCTTAAATGATTATTTCAATGAATTTATAGTTGTACTTCTTCCAAACAACACAAAATATTATAGAGACCACTCATATAGGGACTTGAGCTACAAAATAAATTCTAGAACTACGAAGTTGACCAAAAGTTTTGAACTCTATATCAAGCTAGAGGATGAAACTTTGAACAAATTCGATGCATGTTTTTCAAACATTATCAACTACTCGTATAATTTTGGATGACCTTTTAGGAAAGAGAAGAAGATTGAGAAAATCCTTGCTAGCTTACCTTACCATTTTCAAGCCAAAGTTACCTTGCTTAAATACATGTTAAAGCCTTGTGAACTTACTGTTAAATGAATCACTTAGGAAAGTATTCGAATTGCATCACTTGTATCCAATATGTCAGCCATCCCTTTCGAGGATGGAAAGAGCTTGGCTTTATAGACATCAAGGATAGTGGTCTTAGCGAAGATATTTTTGACACAATTGTTAGAAATGATGACTCGAATACCAATGAAGAGAAAATGGATCTACTTTCCAGAGATTTACTAAATTTCTTAGATAGAATTAACCCTTTTTTAGGGGTTTTAGAAAAACATAATCCAAACTCTAAAATGATTATTTCAATGAATTTACAGTTGTACTTCTTCCAAACAACACAAAAATATTATAGAGACCACTCATATAGGGACTTGAGCTACAAAATAAATTCTAGAACTACGAAGTCGACCAAAAGTTTTGAACTCTATATCAAGCTAGAGGATGAAACTTTGAACAAATTCGATGCATGTTTTTCAAACATTATCAACTACTCGTATAATTTTGGATGACCTTTTAGGAAAGAGAAGGAGATTGAGAAAATCCTTGCTAGCTTACCTTACCATTTTCAAGCCAAAGTTACCTTGCTTAAATACATGTTAAAGCCTTGTGAACTTACTGTTAAATGAATCACTTAGGAAAGTATTCGAATTGCATCACTTGTATCCAATATGTCAGCCATCCACTTTCGAGGATGGAAAGAGCTTGGCTTTATAGACATCAAGGATATTTGTCTTAGCGAAGATGTTTTTGACACAATTGTTAGAAATGATGACTCGAATACCAATGAAGAGAAAATGGATCTACTTTCCAGAGATTTACTAAATTTCTTATAAGGAATTAACCCTTTTTTAGGGGTTTTAGAAAAACATAATCCGAACTCTAAAATGATTATTTTAATGAATTTACAGTTGTACTTCTTCCAAACAACACAAAATATTATAGAGACCACTCATATAGGGACTTGAGCTACAAAATAAATTCTAGAACTACGAAGTTGACCAAAAGTTTTGAACTCTATATCAAGCTAGAGGATGAAACTTTGAACAAATTCGATGCATGTTTTTCAAACATTATCAACTACTCGTATAATTTTGGATGACCTTTTAGGAAAGAGAAGAAGATTGAGAAAATCCTTGCTAGCTTACCTTACCATTTTCAAGCCAAAGTTACCTTGCTTAAATACATGTTAAAGCCTTGTGAACTTACTGTTAAATAAATCACTTAGGAAAGTATTCGAATTGCATCACTTGTATCCAATATGTCAGCCATCCACTTTCGAGGATGGAAAGAGCTTGGCTTTATAGACATCAAGGATAGTGGTCTTAGCGAAGATGTTTTTGACACAATTGTTAGAAATGATGATTAGAATACCAATGAAGAAAAAATGGATCTACTTTCTAGAGATTTTCTAAATTTCTTAGATAGAATTAACCCTTTTTTAGGGGTTTTAGAAAAACATAATCCGAGCTATAAAATGATTATTTAAATGAATTTGTAGTCGTACTTCTTCCAAACAACATGAAATATTTTGGAGACCACTCATATAGGAATTTGAGCTACAAAAATAAGTCTAGAACTACGAAGTTGACCAAAAATTTTGACCTCTTTATCAAGCTAGAGGATGAAACTTTGAACAAATTCTATGCATGTTTTTCAAACATTATCAACTACTCGTATAATTTTTGGGTACCTTTTAGGAAAGAGAAGAAGATTGAGAAAATCCTTGCTAGCTTACCTTACCATTTTCAAGCCAAAGTTACCTTGCTTAAATACATGTTAAAGCCTTGTGAACTTACTGTTAAATGAATCACTTGGGCAGGTATTCGAACTGCATCACTTGTATCCAATATGTCAGCCATCCACTTTCGAGGATGGGAAGAGCTTGGCTTTTTAGATATCAAGGATAGTGATCTTAGCAATGATGTTTTTGACACAATTGTTAGATATGATGACAGTAATACCAATGAAGAGAAAATGGATCTACTTTCCAGAGATTTACTAAATTTCTTTGATAGAATTAACCCTTTTTTAGGGATTTTAGAAAAACATAATCCGAACTCTAAAATGATTATTTCAATGAATTTACAGTTGTACTTGTTCCAAATAACACAAAATATTATAGAGACCACTCATATAGGGACTTGAGCTACAAAATAAATTCTAGAACTACGAAGTTGAGCAAAATTTTTGAACTCTATATCAAGCTAGAGGATGAAACTTTGAACAAATTCGATGCATGTTTTTCAAACATTATCAACTACTCGTATAATTTTGGATGATCTTTTAGGAAAGAGAAGAAGATTGAGAAAATCCTTGCTAGCTTACCTTACCATTTTCAAGCCAAAGTTACCTTGCTTAAATACATGTTAAAGCCTAGTGAACTTACTGTTAAATAAATCACTTAGGAAAGTATTCGAATTGCATCACTTGTATCCAATATGTCAGCCATCCACTTTCGAGGATGGAAAGAGCTTGGCTTTATAGACATCAAGGATAGTGGTCTTAGCGAAGATGTTTTTGACACAATTGTTAGAAATGATGATTAGAATACCAATGAAGAAAAAATGGATCTACTTTCTAGAGATTTACTAAATTTCTTAGATAGAATTAACCCTTTTTTAGGGGTTTTAGAAAAACATAATTCGAGCTATAAAATGATTGTTTAAATGAATTTGTAGTCTTACTTCTTCCAAACAACATGAAATATTTTGGAGACCACTCATATAGGAATTTGAGCTACAAAAATAAGTCTAGAACTACGAAGTTGACCAAAAATTTTGAACTCTTTATCAAGCTAGAGGATGAAACTTTGAACAAATTCTATGCATGTTTTTCAAACATTATCAACTACTCGTATAATTTTTGGGTACCTTTTAGGAAAGAGAAGAAGATTGAGAAAATTCTTGCTAGCTTACCTTACCATTTTCAAGCCAAAGTTACCTTGCTTAAATACATGTTAAAGCCTTGTGAACTTACTGTTAAATGAATCACTTGGCAGGTATTCGAACTGCATCACTTGTATCCAATATGTCAGCCATCCACTTTCGAGGATGGGAAGAGCTTGGCTTTTTAGACATCAAGGATAGTGATCTTAGCAATGATGTTTTTGACACAATTGTTAGATATGATGACTCGAATACCAATGAAGTGAAAATTGATCTACTTTAATAGAGATTTACTAAATTTCTTAGATAGAATTAACCCTTTTTTAGGGGTTTTAGAAAAAAATAATCCAAGCTCTAAAATGATTATTTCAATGAATTTACAGTTGTACTTCTTCCAAACAACACAAAATTATATAGAGACCACTCATATAGGGACTTGAGTGATGAACGAAAACCGGCATCGCCGATCTTCGCAAATACTTTGGTTTTAATATTTATAAAACTCTCGCAAGTGCACGAATCATTTCGAAGAAAATGATAAGTATACTCCCAAGGTCGATCTAAGGAAGGAATGTATGTGGTTTTTAATTTATTATTCAAACTTTTAAAAACGAAATTAAATCCTAAACATCCTGTCACGATAGTTTGGTTTTTGTGTTCCTAATCTAATAACATAAAATAAACATATATACAGATTAATTAAATATAATCTAATAACATAAAAATAAACATAGATACAAATTTAATAAATAATTATCTAAAAATAAACATATATACGGATTCAATAAATATTCATGCAAATTTTTATCATTTATATTAGCGGAGTATTTATGGATATAATAACTAAATTAATTATGCTTGCTCATATTAACTAGGTTATTAAAGATATAAATTGATATTTTATTGATTCTCTCTTTTTTATATAAATACCACCTTTGGTGGGGTTAGATATTCTTTGTTAACTAAACAAATCAATTAACACCTATGGGTGGGGTTGATAACTAATATGCTTAATTAAATTAATTCCTTTTTCTAAGAGATTGAAAATGAACCATTTAAATGCCACCTTTGGTGGGGTTAGACAATTTAAACATTATTCAAGGTGTCCAAATTAAACTTAAGAATTTAATTATCCGAGTACTAACTTTCAAGTTTTAAAACCACTATTGAAAACATGTTGTCAATACATTTTCACATAATAATTCTTATAAAAACTTTTGAAATAGAGTTTCACTCTAACTACCGGGCGATTGTACCAACAAATAAAAGAGCACTACTCTAAATTAGACCGGATAACTAAACCTTAAAATCTAATTTTCGGGTTTAAGTTTGTAATGAAAAATAATATATTTCTCTCTAACATTCTTAATATAAAATCTTGAATAAAAACAAAATCAATTCATTTTAAAGATTTTTACCTATTTAATATTTCGCAAGCATAACAACGTCGTTATTACATCATTTTTACTAAACAGCTAGCATAGTTAAATTTAACCACAGACAAGTTGAATATAACATGTAAGAATAAAGCATAAAAATAACTGTAAAGAAAATAAAATCCTTACAGAACTTCGACGCTATTCCCGTTGCTAGAAAACCTCCGAGCGGAATTTGCACTTCCATATATTGAATCAAAAATCTAAATTATTACAAAAACATTACAAGTTCCTTTCAAAAAGAGAAGAACACTAAACCTAAGAGAATTGAACTAAAAACTAAGAGAAAAACTAAGAAAAGCTTAGAAACTTAGAAAGAAACTAAGAGAAACTAAAAACTAAGAAATGAGAGAAAGAAAGGAGAGAGAAGTGAGTTTTGAAGGTGTGATTTGAAGTGAATGGAAGGGGGGTATTTATAGGTGAGGATGGAGAGAAAAAATGAGTAAAAAAATGTTAAAAAAATATTAAAAAATGTAAAAACGCGTATTGGAATTGCTGATGTCATCAATGACGTCAGCATGACGTCACAGGGGCGGCTGCACGTGAAAAATGGGGCGAAAACGCGTTGGGCGCGCGGAGGGGGGCTGCTGGGGCGCTGCGCGCGCGCGCTGGGGCTGTCGCTGCGCGCAGCTCGGCGCGCGTGAACAGTGCCAACGCGCTGCGCTGCGCGCAGCTTGGCATGCCAGCGCGCGCGGGCGCGCGCGGAATGGGCGCTGGGGCGCGCGCGGCTGGGCGCTGGGGCGCTGGGCTGCGCGCACGGCTGGGCTGCGGCGCGCAATTTCCGTCTTTTTGACATTTTTGACCTTTTCGACCCATTTCGTCCGATTTTTCCATGTTTGTTGACCTTTTCTCACTTATTTGTTGATATATTTGTGATGTATTACTTCAAATATTCCTCTTTGAGTCTTTACATTGCGTTTTAAAGCCAAAATACCTGAAAAACAATAAAAATACCCGTGATTCCGAAAAAGACAAATTTATATAAATATATGATAAAACATATAAATATATGTATTTTTAATCAATTAAGGTACATAAAATCATGGTTATTTTAGTGCTTTTTGAGCACTCATCACAACCCCCAACCAGCTTCTTGCTAGTCTCTTAGCAAGAGAAGCGATAAAAGCTAAAAATTAAACTATCCTAAATCACTTTCGTGGATTGAAACGGTTGCATTTAGCCTATGCAACAAGCCGTTAAACCCCTAGGTTGCTCTAGTGGACGAGTTTGAGTCTCGTGAGGGTTTTCAGTAATGATACCCACAAACATTGAACTAAATGTAAAGATAAAAACAATCAAATCAAAAATTAAAATTACAACACAATCAAAAATTAATTTAAGAGTAAAAGAACACAACATATCACAAAAATATCTCATACTTTTTAATCTCTTTTAAGATCATAATTGAAATCTCAAGCATAAGTTATTTTAATCTCTTTAAACAATCATGATTTTATTATAATAATTAGTCGAAAATCATTTTCATATTTCATTTCAAAAATGTATCAATTTAATTTTACCCAATTTCAGTGTTATGAATCAGTATTCGCTTCGACTCTATTCCTCACAAGTCAATACTCTCAAAGCACTGAATCCTATGGGTTCAAACACTCATACTAATTTATATGCGAAAGAGTTGATGTATAGAAATGAACTAATATGTTCGCATATGTATAAAGAATAAAGGCTCAAAGTGTTATTTTAACATTGATCTCATGAAAGGAATCGAATGTATAAATTATAAAGATATCATATACAAAAATTATTTTCATGCATAAATCAAACTCATTAAGAAAGAATTTCAAGATATATGCTTTTACAAATGAAGAAATTGCAATGACTTTTTAGGGAATTACTTCCTATATCTTTCTTTTGTAATTAGCCTTTACTCACAACTTTGTAGGCAATGTGGGTCATAGTATGTAGATGATACTATTTTTTATCTCTCTATTTTTTTTTTTTTTTTTTTGTAGATATTTTTCAATATATGTATTTTTTTTTTTAGAGAGTCAACCCATGTACAGATTGTACATTTTTTTGGATTTTGGTGAGTGGTTAATTTTGTGTCTTTTCTGTTTGATCTCGGTTTAGGTAACCCCAGATATGTCTTTTTGTTTTTGTAGCAGTCATGCATGAATGAGATATAAGCATATACTATCAATTTCTACTCAAATCGTTTAATCTAAACGAAAAATAATAATAAAAAATATATGATACTCTATTAAGATGAAAAAAATTCATACATTCAATGCTAATACCTATAGAGATCATCTAAACTTTTTGAATAAATAAGAAATGTGTTTGGAGTAGAAAAAAATATATATTTCACTCTGAATAAAAGAAATTAGGCTCAAATTATATCTCACAAGGGTAGTCTCCACTAAAACAAAATTCATAAATACCGATTTTGGGTTTAATCTAATTTCCACATTTTATCAAGAAATACTAGTTATGACAAAAACTAACTAATTATCAAAAATAATTACACAATATTTCATGATATGTTTTCAAAAATTAATCTAACAGTACCAAAGACTTAACTATTTACTTAAATTTGATTTAAAGAAATGATAAATTTTTGTGAGAATTTTTTTATTTTTTTATTTTTATATATATAGCATGGTAACTTTTCACCACCCCCAACCTAGAACTTACATTGTCCTCAATGTAACAACTGCAAATTAAAGATAAAGAGAAAAGAGGAGAAAGATTACCTATTTCTTGAGAATGTGTAAGTAGTAATGAAGAAATGCAGGTGCATCCATCATATTCATCATTAAAGTGTATACAGACAGATCGCTGTGAACTCTTAACATCTCAACAAATATTTTAGTTTTAACAAATTTAAAAATTATTCACATACAAGTAAACTAAAATAAACAATAAAATTAAGTAAATAAAACAAATAACAATAAAAATAAAAAAATAAAAAATTACCTAACATGATGGGTTGCCTCCCATCCAGCGCTTAGTTTAACGTCTTAGCAAGACGTATCTTTTTGGTGCTAAGGGTTACTCAGCCAAATGCAATCCATTTCAGCAATGTTGTTCGGTTCTTCCACATAAGGCTTGACACGATGGCCATTAACTTTGAACGTTTTTTGTGTCTTGGAGTCCAATAGTTCTACCACTCCATGTTCAGATACCTGAACTATTTTGAATGGTCCATCCCATCTTGATCTTAGCTTTCCTGGAAACAATCTCAAACGAGAGTTAAATAAAAGAACATTCATTCCAGGGTGAAAAGTTTTAGGAACTAGCCTCTTGTCATGATAGCGCTTAGTACGCTCCTTGTATAATTTGGCATTCTCATAGGCTTCATTCCTAATTTCTTCCAACTCATGAAGCTGGAGTACTCGTTTTTCACCTGCTTTATCTAAATCCATGTTTAGCTCTTTAATTGCCCAATAAGCCTTGTGTTCAAGTTCAACTGGAAGGTGGCACGCTTTCCCAAAGATTAACCGGTAAGGGCTCATCCCAATAGGTGTTTTGTAAGCGGTGCGGTATGCCCATAAGGCATCATTTAACTTAAATGCCCAATCCTTCCTTGAAGGACGCACAGTGCGTTCCAGTATTCCCTTGATTTGCCTATTACTTACTTCCACTAATCCGGAAGTTTGAGGATGATATGGAGTAGCTACCTTATGTGTGATGTTGTACTTGTTTAGTACTCCATCAAAGAGTTTGTTACAAAAATGGCTACCTCCATCACTTATTATAGCTCTAGGCGTTCCGAACCTACTGAATATGAAATCTTTCAAGAATTTCACAACAACATTAGCATCATTGGTTTTGGTGGGGATAGCTTCTACCCACTTGGACACATAATCCACAGCAACCAAAATGTATTGAAAACCATTAGATGGGGGAAAAGGACCCATAAAGTCAATCCCCCATACGTCAAAGAGTTCAACAACTAAATTAGATGTCAAAGGCATTTCATCTCTTTTGCTTATGTTTCCTGTTCTTTGACATCTATCACATTGTGCACAAAACATATGAGCATCTTTAAAAAGAGTGGGCCAAAAGAATCCAGACTGTAATATCTTACGGGCTGTCTTTTCTCCTCCAAAATGACCCCCACAATGAAGTTCATGACAAAAAGTCAGAATGCTCTTATGTTCTTCTTCAGGTACACATTTCCGGATGACTTGATCTTGACCAATCTTGTATAAATAAGGGTCATCCCAGAAATAGTCCTTAATAGTTTTAAAAAACCTTTTCTTCTCCTGATATGAAGTGTTAGGTCGCAAAACACCAGTGGCAAGATAGTTTACAATATCAGCGTACCATGGGTTCGGACCTATGAAAAATAACTGTTCATCAGGAAAGGTTTCAACTATATCGTCATTACTCTCATCTTTAAGAGAATTAAAGTCAGAAATTAACCTAGACAAATGGTCAGCTACTAAGTTTTCACTGCCTTTCTTATCCTTGATTTCTAGGTCAAATTCTTGTAAGAGTAAGACCCACCTGATTAATCTTGGCTTGGCATTTGGTTTACTCAATAGGTATCTTAAAGCAGCATGATCAGAATGCACAATCACTTTAGATCCTACTAAATAAGACCGAAATTTGTCTAAAGAGAATACTATAGCCAAGAATTCCTTTTCAGTGGTGGTGTAATTCATCTGGGCATCATTGAGTGTTTTGCTAGCATAGTAGATGACATGTAAACGCTTATCCACTCTTTGTCCCAGGACTGCTCCTATTGCATAATCAGAAGCGTCACACATTATTTCAAAGGGTAAAGACCAGTTTGGTGCCATTATAACAGGGGTAGATGTGAGTTTATCTTTCAAGGTATTAAAGGAGGTAAGGCAGTCATTGTTGAAATCAAAATCAGCATCTTTGGATAGCAAGTTACATAATGGACGACTTATTTTAGAGAAATCTTTAATAAATCGTCTGTAGAATCCTGCATGTCCCAAGAAGCTTCTTATCCCCTTCACAGATGTAGGGGGAGGTAGTTTGGATATCAATTCAACTTTTGCCTTATCAACTTCAATACCCTTGTTTGAAATTATATGTCCTAAAACTATCCCTTGTTGAACCATAAAATGACTTTTCTCCCAACTAAGGGTTAGATTGCATTCAATGCATCTTTCTAAAACCAAAGTCAATTTATGTAAGCAATCATCAAATGAGTTCCCAAAGACAGAGAAATCGTCCATGAAAATCTCAATGAATTTTTCCACCATGTCCGAGAAAATAGATATCATGCATCTTTGGAACGTGGCAGGGGCATTGCATAACCCAAATGGCATTCTGCGAAAAGCAAATGTCCCAAAAGGACATGTAAATGTGGTCTTTTCCTGATCTTCTGGTGCTATGGGTACTTGATAATATCCAGACAGTCCATCCAAAAAACAGTAAAATTCGTGCCCAGCTAATCTTTCCAACATTTGATCAATGAATGGAAGAGGAAAGTGATCCTTTTTCGTATATAAATTTAGTTTCCTAAAATCTATACACATTCTCCATCCAGTGATTATTCTAGTGGGCACTAATTCACTTTTGTCATTTTTAACAACTGTTATCCCAGATTTCTTTGGTACCACATGCACTGGACTAACCCACTTACTATCTGCAATAGGGTAGATAATCCCTTCTTCTAATAATTTAAGAATTTCCTTCTTAACTACCTCTTGCATGTTTGGGTTTAGTCTTCTTTGGGCCTCTCGTACAGGTTTAGCACCGTCCTCCAAGTTGATCTTGTGCATACACATTGTTGGACTAATGCCTCTTATATCCCCTATACTCCAACCTATAGATTTCTTAAACTGTTTAAGCACTTTGATGAGTTCCTTTTCGTGTGGTTTGGTCAAGGTTGAAGAAATTATCACTGGATAAGTTTCCCCTTCTCCCAAAAACACATATTTTAAGTGCTCAGGTAAGTCTTTGAGTTCAAGTTCAGGTGGATTGGCCTCTTTAATAGATGAAGAACTGGGTAGATTTAAAAGTGTACTAGATTTTGTCATCACTTCATTATTGTCTAGTTGTTCAAGGTACCCCTTTATTTCCTCATCTAAATCTTCTTCAACCTTTTCAAGTGTAAGAACGGTTTCAAGCTTGTCCTCTATTCTGGTTCGAAAAAAGGTGTTTTGGACAAGATTATCCAAAGGATCAACATCGAATATTTCATCAATGGCAGAAATAGAAGGGAAAGGTGAAGAATCAAAAACTTTAAAATGAACAGTCTCTCCTAAGACTGTCATTGTCAAATTTCCATCTTGGACATCAATAATAGTTTTAGTAGTTGCCATAAATGGTCTACCAAGCAATATTGTGTGCTCTCTGTCCAATGCTGGATTTTCTTGCATATCCAGAACCACAAAGTCAACAGGTATTATCAGTTTGTCTACCTGTACCAAAACATCCTCAACTATTCCCTCTGGATATTTAAGAGATCTATCTGCAAGTTGAAGGGACATAGTTGTGGGTTTTAAATCCCCTAGATTGAGTTGTAAGAATATAGAGTAGGGCATCAAATTTATACTAGCACCTAAATCAAGCATTGCTTTAGCAACCTTCCTATCCCCCATAGTTATGTTTATAATAAAACTTCCAGGGTCTTTCAACTTAGGGGGTAGTTTGTGCTGAAGTACAGCGCTAGAAATTTCTGATACTACTACTCGTTCATTCAGTTCATACCTCCTTTTCTTAGTGTTCAACTCTTTGAAAAATTTGGCATATGAGGGCACATTCATGATCACTTCTAATAATGGTAAATTGATATTTACTTTAGAGAGCATATTAAAAAGATCAGTGAATTGCTTATCTTGTTTGGATTCTTTCAACCGGTGGGGAAAAGGTACTTGTATCTGGTGTGGTTCTGTTGTCTTTTGAATTTTGGGGGTGTCAGATGACCCCCCAATGAGTTTTTCAGAAGGCTTGTTAAGTTTAACACTTGTTTCTCCTTTTGCGAGATTAGAGTATCGCTTTCTTTGTTACCTGAACTACAAGGTAGATTGTTAGAGATTTCAGGTAAACTAGTATTGACTACCTTACCACTTCGAAGGGTTCTAACATCCTTTGCTTGTTCTGGTTGACTGGGCAACTTTCCTGGTTCTTTCTTTTGCATTTGTTCAGCCAGTTGCCCAACTTTAGATTCAATCCTTTTAACTGAAGCCTCCATGGTGTTCAACCTTTGATTAGTCATCAATTGGTTGTCACGACTAACTTGAATAAAAGCATTCAAGCTATCTTCTAAGGTTGGCTTAAAAGATTGGCTTGGTGGGTAAGGGTGGTTGTTATCTGACCTTAGTGTTGGATATTGGGTGTAGGCTGGGTGATTATAGGTGTTTGGATGATATCTTTGAAAAGATTGAACTTCCTCTATGGCATCGACACTAGAATCACAAGTATTTGAACAATTATGAGTACCATGCCCAATTGAACAACACACTTCACATACCTCTTGATTTGAAATTTGGTGGGAAGTGAGGAATTTCACTTGTTTAGTCAATTCAGCAAGTTGCAAGGTTATCTCATTATCAGAGCCGACTTCATTGACCTTTGCTTTCCTTCTACCACCTCTTTGTTGGGAATTAGAACCCAACAGCTCATAAAGATTATAGGTTTCCTCTGCGGTCTTTTCTCCTACAGCACCTCCAGCAGCATTATCAACCATGTATTGACTCTGTAGTGTCAATCCATCATAAAAGAATTGGTTTTGTAGCTGTAAGGGAAAGCTATGATTTTGACATTGAATGAAAAGGAGTTTGAATCGTTCCCAAGCTTCATGAAAGGGCTCTTCATACATTTGAGAAAATGTTGCTATCTTTGTTCTTAGATCAACAGTCTTTTGATGGGAATAGAACCTACCCATAAAAATTTCATAGACTGCCTCCCAAGTTTTAAGAGAACCTGACTGTAGAGTAATGAACCATGACCAAGCTTTATCTTTGAGAGTGTAAGGAAAACACCTCATCCTAAGTTGATCTTCATTAATTGCATGTAGTGGAAAGGTTTGGACAATAGCATAGAATTCTCGAATGAAATGCAAAGGGTCTTCATTAGGGATACCGTAAAAGGAAGGCAACAAAGAATAATGAATCTTTTTCAATTCATAATTCCTTGCAGCCTCTTGTAATTGGATACCGGAAGTTACATTGCCAATGATTGGCATTGTATATTCTTTCATCTTTTTCCGCCTATCTTCAGCATCTCCCATGGTTGTTTGTAGTTGAAAATGATCCTCCTCCTATTGTGTATCAACATTTTGCTTTTAGTAGATATCTCTAAGAAATATTTATAACTTGATAAAACGTAAAAGCAAAAAGTGCAAGGAACCTAATATTTTTTTTTTTTTTTTTTTAAATTTAAGCGAATGGACAGAATTTTTGAAACAAACGAATTTTATTTCATCTGAATTTTTATTACACGCAAACTAAAACAAAGGAAAATACAATAATGGGTGACCTCCCATACAGGACTAAAATTTATCGTCTTCTAGTAAGACGTTGCTTGGAGATTGCAGAATGAAAAACTCAATGTCTCCTCTTCATTGAATTAGTCTTTGCTTTTTTGCAAATGTTCAACTAACTGTTCAACTTGAACTTCCACCTTTTTGATAGAAGCTTCCACAGAGTCCAACCGTTGATTGGTTTTAGATTGATTATCCCTACAGACTTGAATAAAAGAATTCAAGTTGTCCTCCAGGGTTGGTTTATTGGGAATGCTTCTTGGAATAGGTGGGTGGAATTGCTGACCTGCCTGGTTTGAGCCTTGAGTGAAAGGAGGGTTGTTTTGCCTCCAAGAGAAATTTGGATGACTTCTCCACCCAGGATTATAGGTATTTGAGTTGGGATCAAACCTTGGTCTCTGTTGATATGCTCCCAACACATTGACCTGTTCAGGTCCAGTTGTTTCTCCTTGATATGGACAGGCTTCAGTACCATGTCCCATGTTGCTGTACAAACCATATTGTTCATTATTGGTGTTGGTTTGTGTAGCGAGAAGGGCAACTTGCTTAGTCAGTTGAACAAGTTGTTGTTGAACTTCATTACTGGAGTCGATTTCATGAACTCCAGCTTTTCTCACTCGAGAGCTTTTCTGTTGGGAATTAGCACCCAACATCTCAAAAAGGTTATACGTCTCTGAGGCAGTTTTTTCTCCTATTGCTCCTCCTGCAGCGTTGTCGACAATGAACTGACATTGTTGTGTAAGTCCATCGTAAAAGAATTGGTTCTGCAACTGCAGGGGAAAGCTATGATGGGGACACTGAGTGAGAAACATTTTGAACCTATCCCAAGCTTCATGGAATGGCTCTCCATCCATCTGAGAGAAAGTAGCAATCTTTCCTCTCAACTCTGATGTTTTTTGATGGGAATAGAATTTTCCCATGAATTTATTGTAAATGTTACCCCATGTCATCAGAGAACCTGGGGGAAGTGACATCAACCAAGCTTTGGCCTTATCCTTTAGAGTGTAGGGAAAACATCTCATCCTAAGTTGATCCTCGTTTAGAATACCGAGGGGGAATGTTTGGACCGTAGCATAGAAATCTCTCATAAAGGAAAGAGAATCTTCATTAGGTAACCCATAAAAGGAAGGAAGCATAGAAAAATGAATATTTTTAAGGTCGTAATTCCGAGCAGCCTCCCCCAACTGGATAGCGGCAGTTGCCGTGCCTATTACCGGTCTTGCAAACTCTTTCATTGTGGTTTCCCTAATATGTTGGTTTTCCTCCATTTCTTTTGGTTCTAGTAAAGGATTAAGACTTGGTTCTATGTTTGGCTCAAAAACAGGTTGATGGGTAGAATCCAGTTTTGTTGACACTTGTTTAAATTTATGAAATTTATTTACATATGGTGTAAGGGGGTTTCCTAAGGATCTCCTACCACGCATAGACTATTGTAAACGTAAATTTAAAACTCCTGTCAACAAAATAAAAAATTTAGATAAAATTTACATGTTATTTTATACAAAACACTAAACAAAACTAGTTAAACCCTAAAAAAAAAGAAAATTTTTTTTTTATTTTTTTTTTATTTTTTTTGTAACATAATTAGTATTAACCAAGAGTACTCCCAGGAAAGAATGGTGGTGCAAACGGCACCTTAAATACCATTCTCCTAGCCAGAGCAACGTTCCCAGGAAAGACTAGTGGCACAAAGGCTTCCAAGAACTAGTCTCCTAGACAGAACTCCCTTAGATTTTTACTTTTCATGTTATTTAGTTAATTAGGTATAAATTCAAGTAATGTTTTTTTTATTTTTATTTTTTTTTTTATTTTTTATTTTTATGAACGGTAATTTTATTTTACTATTCACGCTATATAATGTCTTATTAACTTAAAACATTTTTTTTTTGAAATTTAAGTTTTTGAATTTTTTTTTTTTTTTTTTTTTATGAACGGTAATTTTATTTTACTATTCACGCTATATAATGTCTTATTAACTTAAAATTTTTTATATTTTGAATTTTGAATTTTTTTTTTCTTTGTTTTTTTTTTTTTTTTTTTTTTTTTTTTACTATTTATGAACGGTAAATTTTTTTTACTTCAAATTTCAAATTTCTAAATTATTTTACAAAAAAAAAAAAATTATTATTTTTTTTTTATTTTTTATTTTTTATTTTTTATTTTTTTATTTTTTTTTATTTTTTTTTATTTATTATGAATTTTGAAATTTGATTATTATTAAAATATCACAATTATTTACAGCACAAAAATGTTTTTAAAATTTTGATAAATAATTTAAAAACGCTATTCCTTCCCCGGCAACGGCGCCAAAAACTTGATGAACGAAAACCGGCATCGCCGATCTTCGCAAATACTTTGGTTTTAATATTTATAAAACTCTCGCAAGTGCACGAATCATTTCGAAGAAAATGATAAGTATACTCCCAAGGTCGATCTAAGGAAGGAATGTATGTGGTTTTTAATTTATTATTCAAACTTTTAAAAACGAAATTAAATCCTAAACATCCTGTCACGATAGTTTGGTTTTTGTGTTCCTAATCTAATAACATAAAATAAACATATATACAGATTAATTAAATATAATCTAATAACATAAAAATAAACATAGATACAAATTCAATAAATAATTATCTAAAAATAAACATATATACGGATTCAATAAATATTCATGCAAATTTTTATCATTTATATTAGCGGAGTATTTATGGATATAATAACTAAATTAATTATGCTTGCTCATATTAACTAGGTTATTAAAGATATAAATTGATATTTTATTGATTCTCTCTTTTTTATATAAATACCACCTTTGGTGGGGTTAGATATTCTTTGTTAACTAAACAAATCAATTAACACCTATGGGTGGGGTTGATAACTAATATGCTTAATTAAATTAATTCCTTTTTCTAAGAGATTGAAAATGAACCATTTAAATGCCACCTTTGGTGGGGTTAGACAATTTAAACATTATTCAAGGTGTCCAAATTAAACTTAAGAATTTAATTATCCGAGTACTAACTTTCAAGTTTTAAAACCACTATTGAAAACATGTTGTCAATACATTTTCACATAATAATTCTTATAAAAACTTTTGAAATAGAGTTTCACTCTAACTACCGGGCGATTGTACCAACAAATAAAAGAGCACTACTCTAAATTAGACCGGATAACTAAACCTTAAAATCTAATTTTCGGGTTTAAGTTTGTAATGAAAAATAATATATTTCTCTCTAACATTCTTAATATAAAATCTTGAATAAAAACAAAATCAATTCATTTTAAAGATTTTTACCTATTTAATATTTCGCAAGCATAACAACGTCGTTATTACATCATTTTTACTAAACAGCTAGCATAGTTAAATTTAACCACAGACAAGTTGAATATAACATGTAAGAATAAAGCATAAAAATAACTGTAAAGAAAATAAAATCCTTACAGAACTTCGACGCTATTCCCGTTGCTAGAAAACCTCCGAGCGGAATTTGCACTTCCATATATTGAATCAAAAATCTAAATTATTACAAAAACATTACAAGTTCCTCTCAAAAAGAGAAGAACACTAAACCTAAGAGAATTGAACTAAAAACTAAGAGAAAAACTAAGAAAAGCTTAGAAACTTAGAAAGAAACTAAGAGAAACTAAAAACTAAGAAATGAGAGAAAGAAAGGAGAGAGAAGTGAGTTTTGAAGGTGTGATTTGAAGTGAATGGAAGGGGGGTATTTATAGGTGAGGATGGAGAGAAAAAATGAGTAAAAAAATGTTAAAAAAATATTAAAAAATGTAAAAACGCGTATTGGAATTGCTGATGTCATCAATGACATCACAGGGGCGGCTGCACGTGAAAAATAGGGCGAAAACGCGTTGGGCGCGCGGAGGGGGGCTGCTGGGGCGCTGCGCGCGCGCGGGCGCGCGCGGAATGGGCGCTGGGGCGCGCGCGGCTGGGCGCTGGGGCGCGCGCGGCTGGGCGCTGGGCTGCGCGCACGGCTGGGCTGCGGCGCGCAATTTCCGTCTTTTTGACATTTTTGACCTTTTCGACCCATTTCGTCCGATTTTTCCATGTTTGTTGACCTTTTCTCACTTATTTGTTGATATATTTGTGATGTATTGCTTCAAATATTCCTCTTTGAGTCTTTACATTGCGTTTTTAAGCCAAAATACCTGAAAAACAATAAAAATACCCGTGATTCCGAAAAAGACAAATTTATATAAATATATGATAAAACATATAAATATATGTATTTTTAATCAATTAAGGTACATAAAATCATGGTTATTTTAGTGCTTTTTGAGCACTCATCATTGGGCAGGTATTCGAACTGCATCACTTGTATCCAATATGTCAGCCATCCACTTTCGAGGATGGGAAGAGCTTGGCTTTTTAGACATCAAGGATAGTGATCTTAGCAATGATGTTTTTGACGCAATTGTTAGATATGATGACTCGAATAACAATGAAGTGAAAATTGATCTACTTTCCTAGAGATTTACTAAATTTCTTTGATAGAATTAACCCTTTTTTAGGGGTTTTAGAAAAACATAATCCGAACTCTAAAATGATTATTTCAATGAATTTACAGTTGTACTTCTTCCAAACAACACAAAATATTATAGAGACCACTCATATAGGGACTTGAGCTACAAAATAAATTCTAGAACTACGAAATTGACCAAAAGTTTTGAACTCTATATCAAGCTAGAGGATGAAACTTTGAACAAATTCGATGCATGTTTTTCAAACATTATCAACTACTCGTATAATTTTGGATGACCTTTTAGGAAAGAGAAGAAGATTGAGAAAATCCTTGCTAGCTTACCTTACCATTTTCAAGCCAAAGTTACCTTGCTTAAATACATGTTAAAGCCTTGTGAACTTACTGTTAAATAAATCACTTAGGAAACTATTCGAATTGCATCACTTGTATCCAATATGTCAGCCATCCACTTTCGAGGATGGAAAGAGCTTGGCTTTATAGACATCAAGGATAGTGGTCTTAGCGAAGATGTTTTTGACACAATTGTTAGAAATGATGATTAGAATACCAATGAATAAAAAATGGATCTACTTTCTAGAGATTTACTAAATTTCTTAGATAGAATTAACCCTTTTTTAGGGGTTTTAGAAAAACATAATTCGAGCTATAAAATGATTGTTTAAATGAATTTGTAGTCGTACTTCTTCCAAACAACATGAAATATTTTGGAGACCACTCATATAGGAATTTGAGCTACAAAAATAAGTCTAGAACTACGAAGTTGACCAAAAATTTTGACCTCTTTATCAAGCTAGAGGATGAAACTTTGAACAAATTCTATGCATGTTTTTCAAACATTATCAACTACTCGTATAATTTTTGGGTACCTTTTAGGAAAGAGAAGAAGATTGAGAAAATCCTTGCTAGCTTACCTTACCATTTTCAAGCCAAAGTTACCTTGCTTAAATACATGTTAAAGCCTTGTGAACTTACTGTTAAATGAATCACTTGGGCAGGTATTCGAACTGCATCACTTGTATCCAATATGTCAGCCATCCACTTTCGAGGATGGGACGAGCTTGGCTTTTTAGACATCAAGGATAGTGATCTTAGCAATGATGTTTTTGACGCAATTGTTAGATATGATGACTCGAATAACAATGAAGTGAAAATTGATCTACTTTCCTAGAGATTTACTAAATTTCTTTGATAGAATTAACCCTTTTTTAGGGGTTTTAGAAAAAAATAATCCAAGCTCTAAAATGATTATTTCAATGAATTTACAGTTGTACTTCTTTCAAACAACACAAAATATTATAGAGACCACTCATATAGGGACTTGAGCTACAAAATAAATTCTAGAACTACGAAGTTGACCAAAAGTTTTGAACTCTATATCAAGCTAGAGGATGAAACTTTGAACAAATTCGATGCATGTTTTTCAAACATTATCAACTACTCGTATAATTTTGGATGACCTTTTAGGAAAGAGAAGAAGATTGAGAAAATCCTTGCTAGCTTACCTTACCATTTTCAAGCCAAAGTTACCTTGCTTAAATACATGTTAAAGCCTTGTGAACTTACTGTTAAATGAATCACTTAGGAAATTATTCGAACTGCATCACTTGTATCCAATATGTCAGCCATCCACTTTCGAGGATGGAAAGAGCTTGGCTTTATAGACATCAAGGATAGTGGTCTTAGCGAAGATGTTTTTGACACAATTGTTAGAAATGATGATTAGAATACCAATGAAGAAAAAATGGATCTACTTTCTAGAGATTTACTAAATTTCTTAGATAGAATTAACCCTTTTTTAGGGGTTTTAGAAAAACATAATTCGAGCTATAAAATGATTGTTTAAATGAATTTGTAGTCGTACTTCTTCCAAACAACATGAAATATTTTGGAGACCACTCATATAGGAATTTGAGCTACAAAAATAAGTCTAGAACTACGAAGTTGACCAAAAATTTTGAACTCTTTATCAAGCTAGAGGATGAAACTTTGAACAAATTCTATGCATGTTTTTCAAACATTATCAACTACTCGTATAATTTTTGGGTACCTTTTAGGAAAGAGAAGAAGATTGAGAAAATTCTTGCTAGCTTACCTTACCATTTTCAAGCCAAAGTTACCTTGCTTAAATACATGTTAAAGCCTTGTGAACTTACTGTTAAATGAATCACTTGGCAGGTATTCGAACTGCATCACTTGTATCCAATATGTCAGCCATCCACTTTCGAGGATGGGAAGAGCTTGGCTTTTTAGACATCAAGGATAGTGTCATAGCAATGATGTTTTTGACACAATTGTTAGATATGATGACTCGAATACCAATGAAGTGAAAATTGATCTACTTTAATAGAGATTTACTAAATTTCTTTGATAGAATTAACCCTTTTTTAGGGGTTTTAGAAAAAAATAATCCAAGCTCTAAAATGATTATTTCAATGAATTTACAGTTGTACTTCTTCCAAACAACACAAAATATTATAGAGACCACTCATATAGGGACTTGAGCTACAAAATAAATTCTAGAACTACGAAGTCGACCAAAAGTTTTGAACTCTATATCAAGCTAGAGGATGAAACTTTGAACAAATTCGATGCATGTTTTTCAAACATTATCAACTACTCGTATAATTTTGGATGACCTTTTAGGAAAGAGAAGGAGATTGAGAAAATCCTTGCTAGCTTACCTTACCATTTTCAAGCCAAATTTACCTTGCTTAAATACATGTTAATGCCTTGTGAACTTACTGTTAAATGAATCACTTAGGAAAGTATTCGAATTGCATCACTTGTATCCAATATGTCAGCCATCCACTTTCGAGGATGGAAAGAGCTTGGCTTTATAGACATCAAGGATAGTGGTCTTAGCGAAGATGTTTTTGACACAATTGTTAGAAATGATGACTCGAATACCAATGAAGAGAAAATGGATCTACTTTCCAGAGATTTACTAAATTTCTTATATGGAATTAACCCTTTTTTAGGGGTTTTAGAAAAACATAATCCGAACTCTAAAATGATTATTTCAATGAATTTACAGTTGTACATCTTCCAAAAAACACAAAATATTATAGAGACCACTCATATAGGGACTTGTGCTACAAAATAAATTCTAGAACTACGAAGTTGACCAAAAGTTTTGAACTCTATATCAAGCTAGAGGATGAAACTTTGAACAAATTCGATGCAAGTTTTTCAAACATTATCAACTACTCGTATAATTTTGGATGACCTTTTAGGAAAGAGAAGAAGATTGAGAAAATCCTTGCTAGCTTACCTTACCATTTTCAAGCCAAAGTTACCTTGCTTAAATACATGTTAAAGCCTTGTGAACTTACTGTTAAATGAATCACTTAGGAAATTATTCGAACTGCATCACTTGTATCCAATATGTCAGCCATCCACTTTCGAGGATGGAAAGAGCTTGGCTTTATAGACATCAAGGATAGTGGTCTTAGCGAAGATGTTTTTGACACAATTGTTAGAAATGATGATTAGAATACCAATGAAGAAAAAATGGATCTACTTTCTAGAGATTTACTAAATTTCTTAGATAGAATTAACCCTTTTTTAGGGGTTTTAGAAAAACATAATCCGATCTATAAAATGATTATTTAAATGAATTTGTAGTCGTACTTCTTCCAAACAACATGAAATATTTTGGAGACCACTCATATAGGAATTTGAGCTACAAAAATAAGTCTAGAACTACGAAGTTGACCAAAAATTTTGACCTCTTTATCAAGCTAGAGGATGAAACTTTGAACAAATTCTATGCATGTTTTTCAAACATTATCAACTACTCGTATAATTTTTGGGTACCTTTTAGGAAAGAGAAGAAGATTGAGAAAATCCTTGCTAGCTTACCTTACCATTTTCAAGCCAAAGTTACCTTGCTTAAATACATGTTAAAGCCTTGTGAACTTACTGTTAAATGAATCACTTGGGCAGGTATTCGAACTGCATCACTTGAATCCAATATGTCAGCCATCCACTTTCGAGGATGGGAAGAGCTTGGCTTTTTAGACATCTAGGATAGTGATCTTAGCAATGATGTTTTTGACGCAATTGTTAGATATGATGACTCGAATAACAATGAAGTGAAAATTGATCTACTTTCCTAGAGATTTACTAAATTTCTTTGATAGAATTAACCCTTTTTTAGGGGTTTTAGAAAAAAATAATCCAAGCTCTAAAATGATTATTTCAATGAATTTACAGTTGTACTTCTTCCAAACAACACAAAATTATATAGAGACCACTCATATAGGGACTTGAGCTACAAAATAAATTCTAGAACTACGAAGTGGACCAAAAGTTTTGAACTCTATATCAAGCTAGAGGATGAAACTTTGAACAAATTCGATGCAAGTTTTTCAAACATTATCAACTACTCGTATAATTTTGGATGACCTTTTAGGAAAGAGAAGAAGATTGAGAAAATCCTTGCTAGCTTACCTTACCATTTTCAAGCCAAAGTTACCTTGCTTAAATACATGTTAAAGCCTTGTGAACTTACTGTTAAATGAATCACTTAGGAAAGTATTCGAATTGCATCACTTGTATCCAATATGTCAGCCATCCCTTTCGAGGATGGAAAGAGCTTGGCTTTATAGACATCAAGGATAGTGGTCTTAGCGAAGATGTTTTTGACACAATTGTTAGAAATGATGACTCGAATACCAATGAAGAGAAAATGGATCTACTTTCTAGAGATTTACTAAATTTCTTAGATAGAATTAACCCTTTTTTAGGGGTTTTAGAAAAACATAATCCGAACTCTAAAATGATTATTTCAATGAATTTGTAGTCGTACTTCTTCCAAACAACATGCAATATTTTGGAGACCACTCATATAGGAATTTGAGCTACAAAAATAAATCTAGAACTACGAAGTTGACCAAAAATTTTGAACTCTATATCAAGCTAGAGGATGAAACTTTGAACAAATTCGATGCATGTTTTTCAAACATTATCAACTACTCGTATAATTTTGGATGACCTTTTATGAAAGAGAAGAAGATTGAGAAAATCCTTGCTAGCTTACCTTACCAATTTCAAGCCAAAGTTACCTTGCTTAAATACATGTTAAAGCCTAGTGAACTTACTGTTAAATAAATCACTTAGGAAAGTATTCGAATTGCATCACTTGTATCCAATATGTCAGCCATCCACTTTCGAGGATGGAAAGAGCTTGGCTTTATAGACATCAAGGATAGTGGTCTTAGCGAAGATGTTTTTGACACAATTGTTAGAAATGATGATTAGAATACCAATGAAGAAAAAATGGATCTACTTTCTAGAGATTTACTAAATTTCTTAGATAGAATTAACCCTTTTTTAGGGGTTTTAGAAAAACATAATTCGAGCTATAAAATGATTGTTTAAATGAATTTGTAGTCGTACTTCTTCCAAACAACATGAAATATTTTGGAGACCACTCATATAGGAATTTGAGCTACAAAAATAAGTCTAGAACTACGAAGTTGACCAAAAATTTTGAACTCTTTATCAAGCTAGAGGATGAAACTTTGAACAAATTCTATGCATGTTTTTCAAACATTATCAACTACTCGTATAATTTTTGGGTACCTTTTAGGAAAGAGAAGAAGATTGAGAAAATTCTTGCTAGCTTACCTTACCATTTTCAAGCCCAAGTTACCTTGCTTAAATACATGTTAAAGCCTTGTGAACTTACTGTTAAATGAATCACTTGGCAGGTATTCGAACTGCATCACTTGTATCCAATATGTCAGCCATCCACTTTCGAGGATGGGAAGAGCTTGGCTTTTTAGACATCAAGGATAGTGATCTTAGCAATGATGTTTTTGACACAATTGTTAGATATGATGACTCGAATACCAATGAAGTGAAAATGGATCTACTTTCCAGAGATTTACTAAATTTCTTAGATAGAATTAACCCTTTTTTTAGGGGTTTTAGAAAAACATAATCCGAACTCTAAAATGATTATTTCAATGAATTTACAGTTGTACTTGTTCCAAACAACACAAAATATTATAGAGACCACTCATATAGGGACTTGAGCTACAAAATAAATTCTAGAACTACGAAGTTGAGCAAAAGTTTTGAACTCTATATCAAGCTAGAGGATGAAACTTTGAACAAATTCGATGCATGTTTTTCAAACATTATCAACTACTCGTATAATTTTGGATGACCTTTTAGGAAAGAGAAGAAGATTGAGAAAATCCTTGCTAGCTTACCTTACCATTTTCTAGCCAAAGTTACCTTGCTTAAATACATGTTAAAGCCTTGTGAACTTACTGTTAAATAAATCACTTAGGAAAGTATTCGAATTGCATCACTTGTATCCAATATGTCAGCCATCCACTTTCGAGGATGGAAAGAGCTTGGCTTTATAGACATCAAGGATAGTGGTCTTAGCGAAGATGTTTTTGACACAATTGTTAGAAATGATGATTATAATACCAATGAAGAAAAAATGGATCTACTTTCTAGAGATTTACTAAATTTCTTAGATAGAATTAACCCTTTTTTAGGGGTTTTAGAAAAACATAATCCGAGCTATAAAATGATTATTTAAATGAATTTGTAGTCGTACTTCTTCCAAACAACAAGAAATATTTTGGAGACCACTCGTATAGGAATTTGAGCTACAAAAATAAGTCTAGAACTACGAAGTTGACCAAAATTTTTGAACTCTTTATCAAGCTAGAGGATGAAACTTTGAACAAATTCTATGCATGTTTTTCAAACATTATCAACTACTCGTATAATTTTTAGGTACCTTTTAGGAAAGAGAAGAAGATTGAGAAAATCCTTGCTAGCTTACCTTACCATTTTCAAGCCAAAGTTACCTTGCTTAAATACATGTTAAAGCCTTGTGAACTTACTGTTAAATGAATCACTTGGGCAGGTATTCGAACTGCATCACTTGTATGCAATATGTCAGCCATCCACTTTCGAGGATGGAAAGAGCTTGGCTTTTTAGACATCAAGGATAGTGGTCTTAGCAAGGATGTTTTTGACACAATTGTTAGAAATGATGACTCGAATACCAATGAAATGAAAATTGATCTACTTTCCTAGAGATTTACTAAATTTCTTAGATAGAATTAACTTTTTTTTAGGGGTTTTAGAAAAACATAATCCGAGCTCTAAACTGATTATTTCAATGAATTTATAGTCGTACTTCTTCCAAACAACCCGAAATATTATAGAGACCACTCATATAGGAATTTGAGCTACAAAAATAACTCTAGAACTACGAAGTTGACCAAAAAATTTGAACTCTTTATCAAGCTAGAGGATGAAACTTTGAACAAATTCTATGCATGTTTTTCAAACATTATCAACTACTCGTATAATTTTTAGGTACCTTTTAGGAAAGAGAAGAAGATTGAGAAAATCCTTGCTAGCTTACCTTACCATTTTCAAGCCAAAGTTACCTTGCTTAAATACATGTTAAAGCCTTATGAACTTACTGTTAAATGAATCACTTGGGCAGGTATTTGAACTGCATCACTTGTATCCAATATGTCAGCCATCCACTTTCGAGGATGGAAAGAGCTTGGCTTTTTAGACATCAAGGATAGTGGTCTTAGCAATGATGTTTTTGACACAATTGTTAGAAATGATGACTCGAATACCAATGAAGTGAAAATTGATCTACTTTCCTAGAGATTTACTAAATTTCTTTGATAGAATTAACCCTTTTTTAGGGGTTTTAGAAAAAAATAATCCAAGCTCTAAAATGATTATTTCAATGAATTTACAGATGTACTTCTTCCAAACAACACGAAATATTATAGAGACCACTCATATAGGGATTTGAGCTACAAAATAAGTCTAGAACTACGAACTTGACCAAAAATTTTGAACTCTATATCAAGCTAGAGGATGAAACTTTGAACAAATTCGATGCATGTATTTCAAACATTATCTACTACTCGTATAATTTAGGGGGACCTTTTAGGAAAGAGAAGAAGATTGAGAAAATCCTTGCTAGCTTACATTACCATTTTCATGCCAAAGTTACCTTGCTTAAATAAATGTTAAAGCCTTGTGAACTTACTGTTAAATGAATCACTTAGGAAAGTATTCGAACTGCATCACTTGTATCCAATATGTCAGCCATCCATTTTCGAGGATGGAAAGAGCTTGGCTTTATAGACATCAAGGATAGTGGTCTTAGCGAAGATGTTTTTGACACAATTGTTAGAAATGATGACTCGAATACCAATGAAGAGAAAATGGATCTACTTTCCATAGATTTACTAAATTTCTTAGATAGAATTAACCCTTTTTTAGGGGTTTTAGAAAAACATAATCCGAACTCTAAAATGATTATTTCAATGAATTTGTAGTCGTACTTCTTCCAAACAACATGCAATATTTTGGAGACCACTCATATAGGAATTTGAGCTACAAAAATAAATCTAGAACTACGAAGTTGACCAAAAATTTTGAACTCTATATCAAGCTAGAGGATGAAACTTTGAACAAATTCTATGCATGTTTTTCAAACATTATCAACTACTCATATAATTTTGGATGACCTTTTATGAAAGAGAAGAAGATTGAGAAAATCCTTGCTAGCTTACCTTACCAATTTCAAGCCAAAGTTACCTTGCTTAAATACATGTTAAAGCCTTGTGAACTTACTGTTAATTGAATCACTTAGGAAAGTATTCGAATTGCATCACTTGTATCCAATATGTCAGCCATCCACTTTCGAGGATGGAAAGATCTTGGCTTTATAGACATCAAGGATAGTGGTCTTAGCGAAGATGTTTTTGACACAATTGTTAGAAATGATGACTCGAATACCAATGAAGTGAAAATTGATCTACTTTCCTAGAGATTTACTAAATTTCTTAGATAGAATTAACTTTTTTTTAGGGGTTTTAGAAAAACATAATCCGAGCTCTAAACTGATTATTTCAATGAATTTATAGTCGTACTTCTTCCAAACAACCCGAAATATTATAGAGACCACTCATATAGGAATTTGAGCTACAAAAATAACTCTAGAACTACGAAGTTGACCAAAAAATTTGAACTCTTTATCAAGCTAGAGGATGAAACTTTGAACAAATTCTATGCATGTTTTTCAAACATTATCAACTACTCGTATAATTTTTAGGTACCTTTTAGGAAAGAGAAGAAGATTGAGAAAATCCATGATAGCTTACCTTACCATTTTCAAGCCAAAGTTACCTTGCTTAAATACATGTTAAAGCCTTGTGAACTTAATGTTAAATGAATCACTTGGGCAAGTATTCGAACTGCATTACTTGTATCCAATATGTCAGCCATCCACTTTCGAGGATGGAAAGAGCTTGGCTTTTTAGACATCAAGGATAGTGGTCTTAGCAATGATGTTTTTGACACAATTGTTAGAAATGATGACTCGAATACCAATGAAGTGAAAATTGATCTACTTTCCTAGAGATTTACTAAATTTCTTTGATAGAATTAACCCTTTTTTAGGGGTTTTAGAAAAAAATAATCCAAGCTCTAAAATGATTATTTCAATGAATTTACAGATGTACTTCTTCCAAACAACACGAAATATTATAGAGACCACTCATATAGGGATTTGAGCTACAAAATAAGTCTAGAACTACGAACTTGACCAAAAATTTTGAACTCTATATCAAGCTAGAGGATGAAACTTTGAACAAATTCGATGCATGTATTTCAAACATTATCAACTACTCGTATAATTTAGGGGGACCTTTTAGGAAAGAGAAGAAGATTGAGAAAATCCTTGCTAGCTTACATTACCATTTTCATGCCAAAGTTACCTTGCTTAAATAAATGTTAAAGCCTTGTGAACTTACTGTTAAATGAATCACTTAGGAAAGTATTCGAACTGCATCACTTGTATCCAATATGTCAGCCATCCATTTTCGAGGATGGAAAGAGCTTGGCTTTATAGACATCAAGGATAGTGGTCTTAGCGAAGATGTTTTTGACACAATTGTTAGAAATGATGACTCGAATACCAATGAAGAGAAAATGGATCTACTTTCCATAGATTTACTAAATTTCTTAGATAGAATTAACCCTTTTTTAGGGGTTTTAGAAAAACATAATCCGAACTCTAAAATGATTATTTCAATGAATTTGTAGTCGTACTTCTTCCAAACAACATGCAATATTTTGGAGACCACTCATATAGGAATTTGAGCTACAAAAATAAATCTAGAACTACGAAGTTGACCAAAAATTTTGAACTCTATATCAAGCTAGAGGATGAAACTTTGAACAAATTCTATGCATGTTTTTCAAACATTATCAACTACTCATATAATTTTGGATGACCTTTTATGAAAGAGAAGAAGATTGAGAAAATCCTTGCTAGCTTACCTTACCAATTTCAAGCCAAAGTTACCTTGCTTAAATACATGTTAAAGCCTTGTGAACTTACTGTTAATTGAATCACTTAGGAAAGTATTCGAATTGCATCACTTGTATCCAATATGTCAGCCATCCACTTTCGAGGATGGAAAGATCTTGGCTTTATAGACATCAAGGATAGTGGTCTTAGCGAAGATGTTTTTGACACAATTGTTAGAAATGATGACTCGAATACCAATGAAGTGAAAATTGATCTACTTTCCTAGAGATTTACTAAATTTCTTAGATAGAATTAACTTTTTTTTAGGGGTTTTAGAAAAACATAATCCGAGTTCTAAACTGATTATTTCAATGAATTTATAGTCGTACTTCTTCCAAACAACCCGAAATATTATAGAGACCACTCATATAGGAATTTGAGCTACAAAAATAACTCTAGAACTACGAAGTTGACCAAAAAATTTGAACTCTTTATCAAGCTAGAGGATGAAACTTTGAACAAATTCTATGCATGTTTTTCAAACATTATCAACTACTCGTATAATTTTTAGGTACCTTTTAGGAAAGAGAAGAAGATTGAGAAAATCCATGATAGCTTACCTTACCATTTTCAAGCCAAAGTTACCTTGCTTAAATACATGTTAAAGCCTTGTGAACTTAATGTTAAATGAATCACTTGGGCAAGTATTCGAACTGCATTACTTGTATCCAATATGTCAGCCATCCACTTTCGAGGACGGAAAGAGCTTGGCTTTATAGACATCAAGGATAGTGGTCTTAGCAAAGATGTTTTTGAGACAATTGTTAGAAATGATGACTCGAATACCAATAAAGAGAAAATGGATCTACTTTCCTAGAGATTTACTCAATTTCTTAGATTGAATTAACCCTTTTTAGGGGTTTTAGAAAAAAAATAATCCGCGCTCTAAAATGGTTATTTCAATGAATTTACAGTCGTACTACTTCCAAACAACATGAAATATTTTGGAGACCACTCATATAGGCATTTGAGCTACAAAAATAAGTCTAGAACTACGAAGTTGACCAAAAATTTTGAACTCTTTATCAAGCTAGATGATGAAGCTTTGAACAAATTCTATGCATGTTTTTCAAACATTATCAACTACTCGTATAATTTTTGGGTACCTTTTAGGAAAGAGAAGAAGATTGAGAAAATCCTTGCTAGCTTACCTTACCATTTTCAAGCCAAAGTTACCTTGCTTAAATACATGTTAAAGCCTTGTGAACTTACTGTTAAATGAATCACTTGGGTAGGTATTCGAACTGCATCACTTGTATCCAATATGTCAGCCATCCACTTTCGAGGATGGAAAGAGCTTGGCTTTTTAGACATCGAGGATAGTGGTCTTAGCAATGATGTTTTTGACACAATTGGTAGAAATGATGACTCGAATACCAATGAAGTGAAAATTGATCTACTTTCCTAGAGATTTACTAAATTTCTTAGATAGAATTAACTCTTTTTTAGGGGTTTTAGAAAAAAATAATCCAGCTCTAAAATGATTATTTCAATGAATTTACAGATGTACTTCTTCCAAACAACACGAAATATTATAGAGACCACTCATATAGGGCCTTGAGCTACAAAATAAATCTAGAACTACGAAGGTGACCAAAAATTTTGAACTCTATATCAAGCTAGAGGATGAAACTTTGAACAAATTCGATGCATGTATTTCAAACATTATCAACTACTCGTATAATTTAGGGGGACCTTTTAGGAAAGAGAAGAAGATTGAGAAAATCCTTGCTAGCTTACCTTACCATTTTCAAGCCAAAGTTACCTTGCTTAAATATTTGTTAAAGCCTTGTGAACTTACTGTTAAATGAGTCACTTGGGTAGGTATTCGAACTGCATCACTTGTATCCAATATGTCAGCCATCCACTTTCGAGGATGGAAAGTGCTTGGCTTTTTAGACATCGAGGATAGTGGTCTTAGCAATGATGTTTTTGACACAATTGGTAGAAATGATGACTCGAATACCAATGAAGTGAAAATTGATCTACTTTCCATAGATTTACTAAATTTCTTAGATAGAATTAACCCTTTTTTAGGGGTTTTAGAAAAACATAATCCGAACTCTAAAATGATTATTTCAATGAATTTGTAGTCGTACTTCTTCCAAACAACATGCAATATTTTGGAGACCACTCATATAGGAATTTGAGCTACAAAAATAAATCTAGAACTACGAAGTTGACCAAAAATTTTGAACTCTATATCAAGCTAGAGGATGAAACTTTGAACAAATTCTATGCATGTTTTTCAAACATTATCAACTACTCGTATAATTTTGGGGTACCTTTTAGGAAAGAGAAGAAGATTGAGAAAATCCATGATAGCTTACCTTACCATTTTCAAGCCAAAGTTACCTTGCTTAAATACATGTTAAAGCCTTGTGAACTTAATGTTAAATGAATCACTTGGGCAAGTATTCGAACTGCATTACTTGTATCCAATATGTCAGCCATCCACTTTCGAGGACGGAAAGAGCTTGGCTTTATAGACATCAAGGATAGTGGTCTTAGCAAAGATGTTTTTGAGACAATTGTTAGAAATGATGACTCGAATACCAATAAAGAGAAAATGGATCTACTTTCCTAGAGATTTACTCAATTTCTTAGATTGAATTAACCCTTTTTAGGGGTTTTAGAAAAAAAATAATCCGCGCTCTAAAATGGTTATTTCAATGAATTTACAGTCGTACTATTTCCAAACAACATGAAATATTTTGGAGACCACTCATATAGGCATTTGAGCTACAAAAATAAGTCTAGAACTATGAAGTTGACCAAAAATTTTGAACTCTTTATCAAGCTAGATGATGAAGCTTTGAACAAATTCTATGCATGTTTTTCAAACATTATCAACTACTCGTATAATTTTTGGGTACCTTTTAGGAAAGAGAAGAAGATTGTGAAAATCCTTGCTAGCTTACCTTACCATTTTCAAGCCAAAGTTACCTTGCTTAAATACATGTTAAAGCCTTGTGAACTTACTGTTAAATGAGTCACTTGGGTAGGTATTCGAACTGCATCACTTGTATCCAATATGTCAGCCATCCACTTTCGAGGATGGAAAGTGCTTGGCTTTTTAGACATCGAGGATAGTGGTCTTAGCAATGATGTTTTTGACACAATTGGTAGAAATGATGACTCGAATACCAATGAAGTGAAAATTGATCTACTTTCCTAGAGATTTACTAAATTTCTTAGATAGAATTAACCCTTTTTTAGGGGTTTTAGAAAAACATAATCCGAACTCTAAAATGATTATTTCAATGAATTTGTAGTCGTACTTCTTCCAAACAACATGCAATATTTTGGAGACCACTCATATAGGAATTTGAGCTACAAAAATAAATCTAGAACTACGAAGTTGACCAAAAATTTTGAACTCTATATCAAGCTAGAGGATGAAACTTTGAACAAATTCTATGCATGTTTTTCAAACATTATCAACTACTCGTATAATTTTGGGGTACCTTTTAGGAAAGAGAAGAAGATTGAGAAAATCCATGATAGCTTACCTTACCATTTTCAAGCCAAAGTTACCTTGCTTAAATACATGTTAAAGCCTTGTGAACTTAATGTTAAATGAATCACTTGGGCAAGTATTCGAACTGCATTACTTGTATCCAATATGTCAGCCATCCACTTTCGAGGACGGAAAGAGCTTGGCTTTATAGACATCAAGGATAGTGGTCTTAGCAAAGATGTTTTTGAGACAATTGTTAGAAATGATGACTCGAATACCAATAAAGAGAAAATGGATCTACTTTCCTAGAGATTTACTCAATTTCTTAGATTGAATTAACCCTTTTTTAGGGGTTTTAGAAAAAAAATAATCCGCGCTCTAAAATGGTTATTTCAATGAATTTACAGTCGTACTACTTCCAAACAACATGAAATATTTTGGAGACCACTCATATAGGCATTTGAGCTACAAAAATAAGTCTAGAACTACGAAGTTGACCAAAAATTTTGAACTCTTTATCAAGCTAGATGATGAAGCTTTGAACAAATTCTATGCATGTTTTTCAAACATTATCAACTACTCGTATAATTTTTGGGTACCTTTTAGGAAAGAGAAGAAGATTGTGAAAATCCTTGCCAGCTTACCTTACCATTTTCAAGCCAAAGTTACCTTGCTTAAATACATGTTAAAGCCTTGTGAACTTACTGTTAAATGAGTCACTTGGGTAGGTATTCGAACTGCATCACTTGTATCCAATATGTCAGCCATCCACTTTCGAGGATGGAAAGAGCTTGGCTTTTTAGACATCGAGGATAGTGGTCTTAGCAATGATGTTTTTGACACAATTGGTAGAAATGATGACTCGAATACCAATGAAGTGAAAATTGATCTACTTTCCTAGAGATTTACTAAATTTCTTAGATAGAATTAACTCTTTTTTAGGGGTTTTAGAAAAAAATAATCCAGCTCTAAAATGATTATTTCAATGAATTTACAGTTGTACTTCTTCCAAACAACACGAAATATTATAGAGACCACTCATATAGGAATTTGAGCTACAAAAATAAGTCTAGAACTACGAAGTTGACCAAAAATTTTGAACTCTTTATCAAGCTAGAGGATGAAACTTTGAACAAATTCTATGCATGTTTTTCAAACATTATCAACTACTCGTATAATTTTTGGGTACCTTTTAGGAAAGAGAAGAAGATTGAGAAAATCCTTGCTATCTTACCTTACCATTTTCAAGCCAAAGTTACCTTGCTTAAATACATGTTAAAGCCTTGTGAACTTACTGTTAAATGAATCACTTGGGCAGGTATTCGAACTGCATCACTTGTATCCAATATGTCACTTGGGCAGGTATTCGAACTGCATCACTTTCGAGGATGGAAAGAGCTTGGGTTTTTAGACATCAAGGATAGTGGTCTTAGCAATGATGTTTTTTACACAATTGTTAAAAATGATGACTCGAATACCAATGAAGTGAAAATTGATGTACTTTCCTAGAGATTTACTAAATTTCTTTGATAGAATTAACCCTTTTTTAGGGGTTTTAGAAAAAAATAATCCAAGCTCTAAAATGATTATTTCAATGAATTTACAGATGTACTTCTTCCAAACAACACGAAATATTATAGAGACCACTCATATAGGGCCTTGAGCTACAAAATAAATCTAGAACTACGAAGGTGACCAAAAATTTTGAACTCTATATCAAGCTAGAGGATAAAACTTTAAACAAATTCGATGCATGTATTTCAAACATTATCAACTACTCGTATAATTTAGGGGACCTTTTAGGAAAGAGAAGAAGATTGAGAAAATCCTTGATAGCTTACCTTACCATTTTCAAGCCAAAGTTACCTTGCTTAAATACATGTTAAAGCCTTGTGAACTTACTGTTAAAGGAATCACTTAGGAAAGTATTCGAACTGCATCACTTGTATCCAATATGTCAGCCATCCACTTTCGAGGATGGAAAGAGCTTGGCTTTATAGACATCAAAGATAGTGGTCTTAGCGAAGATGTTTTTGACACAATTGTTAGAAATGATGATTATAATACCAATGAAGAAAAAATGGATCTACTTTCTAGAGATTTACTAAATTTCTTAGATAGAATTAACCCTTTTTTAGGGGTTTTAGAAAAACATAATCCGAGCTATAAAATGATTATTTAAATGAATTTGTAGTCGTACTTCTTCCAAACAACAAGAAATATTTTGGAGACCACTCGTATAGGAATTTGAGCTACAAAAATAAGTCTAGAACTACGAAGTTGACCAAAATTTTTGAACTCTTTATCAAGCTAGAGGATGAAACTTTGAACAAATTCTATGCATGTTTTTCAAACATTATCAACTACTCGTATAATTTTTGGGTACCTTTTAGGAAAGAGAAGAAGATTGAGAAAATCCTTGCTAGCTTACCTTACCATTTCAAGCCAAAGTTACCTTGCTTAAATACATGTTAAAGCCTTGTGAAGTTACTGTTAAATGAATCACTTGGGCAGGTATTCGAACTGCATCAGTTGTATCCAATATGTCAGCCATCCACTTTCGAGGATGGAAAGAGCTTGGCTTTTTAGACATCGAGGATAGTGGTCTTAGCAATGATGTTTTTGACACAATTGTTAGAAATGATGACTCGAATACCAATGAAGTGAAAATTGATCTACTTTCCTAGAGATTTACTAAATTTCTTAGATAGAATTAACCCTTTTTTAGGGGTTTTAGAAAAAAATAATCCAGCTCTAAAATGATTATTTCAATGAATTTACAGTTGTACTTCTTCCAAACAACACAAAATATTATAGAGACCACTCATATAGGGACTTGAGCTACAAAATAAATTCTAGAACTACGAAGTTGACCAAAAGTTTTGAACTCTATATCAAGCTAGAGGATGAAACTTTGAACAAATTCGATGCATGTTTTTCAAACATTATCAACTACTCGTATAATTTTGGATGACCTTTTAGGAAAGAGAAAAAGATTGAGAAAATCCATGCTAGCTTACCTTACCATTTTCAAGCCAAAGTTAGCTTGCTTAAATACATGTTAAAGCCTTGTGAACTTACTGTTAAATGAATCACTTAGGAAAGTATTCGAACTGCATCACTTGTATCCATTATGTCTGCCATCCACTTTCGAGGATGGAAAGAGCTTGGCTTTATAGACATCAAGGATAGTGGTCTTAGCGAAGATGTTTTTGACACAATTGTTAGAAATGATGACTCGAATACCAATGAAGAGAAAATGGATCTACTTTCCAGAGATTTACTAAATTTCTTAGATAGAATTAACCCTTTTTTAGGGGTTTTAGAAAAACATAATCCGAACTCTAAAATGATTATTTCAATGAATTTGTAGTAGTACTTCTTCCAAACAACATGAAATATTTTGGAGACCACTCATATAGGAATTTGAGCTACAAAAATAAGTCTAGAACTACGAAGTTGACCAAAAATTTTGAACTCTATATCAAGCTAGAGGATGAAACTTTGAACAAATTCTATGCATGTTTTTCAAACATTATCAACTACTCGTATAATTTTGGGGTACCTTTTAGGAAAGAGAAGAAGATTGAGAAAATCCATGATAGCTTACCTTACCATTTTCAAGCCAAAGTTACCTTGCTTAAATACATGTTAAAGCCTTGTGAACTTACTGTTAAAGGAATCATTTAGGAAAGTATTCGAACTGCATCACTTGTATCCAATATGTCAGCCATCCACTTTCGAGGATGGAAAGAGCTTGGCTTTTTAGACATCGAGGATAGTGGTCTTAGCAATGATGTTTTTGACACAATTGTTAGAAATGATGACTCGAATACCAATGAAGTGAAAATTGATCTACTTTCCTAGAGATTTACTAAATTTCTTAGATAGAATTAACCCTTTTTTAGGGGTTTTAGAAAAAAATAATCCAGCTCTAAAATGATTATTTCAATGAATTTACAGTTGTACTTCTTCCAAACAACACAAAATATTATAGAGACCACTCATATAGGGACTTGAGCTACAAAATAAATTCTAGAACTACGAAGTTGACCAAAAGTTTTGAACTCTATATCAAGCTAGAGGATGAAACTTTGAACAAATTCGATGCATGTTTTTCAAACATTATCAACTACTCGTATAATTTTGGGGTACCTTTTAGGAAAGAGAAGAAGATTGAGAAAATCCATGATAGCTTACCTTACCATTTTCAAGCCAAAGTTACCTTGCTTAAATACATGTTAAAGCCTTGTGAACTTACTGTTAAAGGAATCATTTAGGAAAGTATTCGAACTGCATCACTTGTATCCAATATGTCAGCCATCCACTTTCGAGGATGGAAAGAGCTTGGCTTTATAGACATCAAAGATAGTGGTCTTAGCGAAGATGTTTTTGAGACAATTGTTAGAAATGATGACTCGAATACCAATAAAGAGAAAATGGATCTACTTTCCAGAGATTTACTAAATTTCTTAGATAGAATTAACCCTTTTTTAGGGGTTTTAGAAAAACATAATCCGCGCAATAAAATGGTTATTTCAATGAATTTACAGCCGTACTACTTCCAAACAACATGAAATATTTTGGAGACCACTCATATAGGAATTCGAGCTACAAAAATAAGTCTAGAACTACGAAGTTGACCAAAAATTTTGAACTCTTTATCAAGCTAGATGATGAAGCTTTGAACAAATTCTATGCATGTTTTTCAAACATTATCAACTACTCGTATAATTTTTGGGTACCTTTTAGGAAAGAGAAGAAGATTGAGAAAATCCTTGCTAGCTTACCTTACCATTTCAAGCCAAAGTTACCTTGCTTAAATACATGTTAAAGCCTTGTAAAGTTACTGTTAAATGAATCACTTGGGCAGGTATTCGAACTGCATCAGTTGTATCCAATATGTCAGCCATCCACTTTCGAGGATGGAAAGAGCTTGGCTTTTTAGACATCGAGGATAGTGGTCTTAGCAATGATGTTTTTGACACAATTGTTAGAAATGATGACTCGAATACCAATGAAGTGAAAATTGATCTACTTTCCTAGAGATTTACTAAATTTCTTAGATAGAATTAACCCTTTTTTAGGGGTTTTAGAAAAAAATAATCCAGCTCTAAAATGATTATTTCAATGAATTTACAGTTGTACTTCTTCCAAACAACACAAAATATTATAGAGACCACTCATATAGGGACTTGAGCTACAAAATAAATTCTAGAACTACGAAGTTGACCAAAAGTTTTGAACTCTATATCAAGCTAGAGGATGAAACTTTGAACAAATTCGATGCATGTTTTTCAAACATTATCAACTACTCGTATAATTTTGGATGACCTTTTAGGAAAGAGAAGAAGATTGAGAAAATCCATGCTAGCTTACCTTACCATTTTCAAGCCAAAGTTAGCTTGCTTAAATACATGTTAAAGCCTTGTGAACTTACTGTTAAATGAATCACTTAGGAAAGTATTCGAACTGCATCACTTGTATCCATTATGTCTGCCATCCACTTTCGAGGATGGAAAGAGCTTGGCTTTATAGACATCAAGGATAGTGGTCTTAGCGAAGATGTTTTTGACACAATTGTTAGAAATGATGACTCGAATACCAATGAAGAGAAAATGGATCTACTTTCCAGAGATTTACTAAATTTCTTAGATAGAATTAACCCTTTTTTAGGGGTTTTAGAAAAACATAATCCGAACTCTAAAATGATTATTTCAATGAATTTGTAGTCGTACTTCTTCCAAACAACATGAAATATTTTGGAGACCACTCATATAGGAATTTGAGCTACAAAAATAAGTCTAGAACTACGAAGTTGACCAAAAATTTTGAACTCTATATCAAGCTAGAGGATGAAACTTTGAACAAATTCTATGCATGTTTTTCAAACATTATCAACTACTCGTATAATTTTGGGGTACCTTTTAGGAAAGAGAAGAAGATTGAGAAAATCCATGATAGCTTACCTTACCATTTTCAAGCCAAAGTTACCTTGCTTAAATACATGTTAAAGCCTTGTGAACTTACTGTTAAAGGAATCATTTAGGAAAGTATTCGAACTGCATCACTTGTATCCAATATGTCAGCCATCCACTTTCGAGGATGGAAAGAGCTTGGCTTTATAGACATCAAAGATAGTGGTCTTAGCGAAGATGTTTTTGAGACAATTGTTAGAAATGATGACTCGAATACCAATAAAGAGAAAATGGATCTACTTTCCAGAGATTTACTAAATTTCTTAGATAGAATTAACCCTTTTTTAGGGGTTTTAGAAAAACATAATCCGCGCAATAAAATGGTTATTTCAATGAATTTACAGCCGTACTACTTCCAAACAACATGAAATATTTTGGAGACCACTCATATAGGAATTCGAGCTACAAAAATAAGTCTAGAACTACGAAGTTGACCAAAAATTTTGAACTCTTTATCAAGCTAGATGATGAAGCTTTGAACAAATTCTATGCATGTTTTTCAAACATTATCAACTACTCGTATAATTTTTGGGTACCTTTTAGGAAAGAGAAGAAGATTGAGAAAATCCTTGCTAGCTTACCTTACCATTTTCAAGCCAAAGTTACCTTGCTTAAATACATGTTAAAGCCTTGTGAAGTTACTGTTAAATGAATCACTTGGGCAGGTATTCGAACTGCATCAGTTGTATCCAATATGTCAGCCATCCACTTTCGAGGATGGAAAGAGCTTGGCTTTTTAGACATCGAGGATAGTGGTCTTAGCAATGATGTTTTTGACACAATTGTTAGAAATGATGACTCGAATACCAATGAAGTGAAAATTGATCTACTTTCCTAGAGATTTACTAAATTTCTTAGATAGAATTAACCCTTTTTTAGGGGTTTTAGAAAAAAATAATCCAGCTCTAAAATGAACATTTCAATGAATTTACAGTTGTACTTCTTCCAAACAACAGAAAATATTATAGAGACCACTCATATAGGGACTTGAGCTACAAAATAAATTCTCGAACTACGAAGTTGACCAAAAGTTTTGAACTCTATATCAAGCTAGAGGATGAAACTTTGAACAAATTCGATGCATGTTTTTCAAACATTATCAACTACTCGTATAATTTTGGATGACCTTTTAGGAAAGAGAAGAAGATTGAGAAAATCCATGCTAGCTTACCTTACCATTTTCTAGCCAAAGTTACCTTGCTTAAATACATGTTAAAGCCTTGTGAACTTACTGTTAAATGAATCACTTAGGAAAGTATTCGAACTGCATCACTTGTATCCATTATGTCAGCCATCCACTTTCGAGGATGGAAAGAGCTTGGCTTTATAGACATCAAGGATAGTGGTCTTAGCGAAGATGTTTTTGACACAATTGTTAGAAATGATGACTCGAATACCAATGATGAGAAAATGGATCTACTTTCCAGAGATTTACTAAATTTCTTAGATAGAATTAACCCTTTTTTAGGGGTTTTAGAAAAACATAATCCGAACTCTAAAATGATTATTTCAATGAATTTGTAGTCGTACTTCTTCCAAACAACATGAAATATTTTGGAGACCACTCATATAGGAATTTGAGCTACAAAAATAAGTCTAGAACTACGAAGTTGAAAAAAAATTTTGAACTCTATATCAAGCTAGAGGATGAAACTTTGAACAAATTATATGCATGTTTTTCAAACATTATCAACTACTCGTATAATTTTGGGGTACCTTTTAGGAAAGAGAAGAAGATTGAGAAAATCCATGATAGCTTACCTTACCATTTTCAAGCCAAAGTTACCTTGCTTAAATACATGTTAAAGCCTTGTGAACTTACTGTTAAAGGAATCACTTAGGAAAGTATTCGAACTGCATCACTTGTATCCAATATGTCAGCCATCCACTTTCGAGGACGGAAAGAGCTTGGCTTTATAGACATCAAAGATAGTGGTCTTAGCGAAGATGTTTTTGAGACAATTGTTAGAAATGATGACTCGAATACCAATAAAGAGAAAATGGATCTACTTTCCAGAGATTTACTAAATTTCTTAGATAGAATTATCCCTTTTTTAGGGGTTTTAGAAAAACATAATCCGCGCAATAAAATGGTTATTTCAATGAATTTACAGTCGTACTACTTCCAAACAACATGAAATATTCTGGAGACCATTCATATAGGAATTCGAGCTACAAAAATAAGTCTAGAACTACGAAGTTGACCAAAAATTTTGAACTCTTTATCAAGCTAGAGGATGAAACTTTGAACAAATTCGATGCATGTTTTTCAAACATTATCAACTACTCGTATAATTTTGGATGACCTTTTAGGAAAGAGAAGAAGATTGAGAAAATCCATGCTAGCTTACCTTACCATTTTCTAGCCAAAGTTACCTTGCTTAAATACATGTTAAAGCCTTGTGAACTTACTGTTAAATGAATCACTTAGGAAAGTATTCGAACTGCATCACTTGTATCCATTATGTCAGCCATCCACTTTCGAGGATGGAAAGAGCTTGGCTTTATAGACATCAAGGATAGTGGTCTTAGCGAAGATGTTTTTGACACAATTGTTAGAAATGATGACTCGAATACCAATGATGAGAAAATGGATCTACTTTCCAGAGATTTACTAAATTTCTTAGATAGAATTAACCCTTTTTTAGGGGTTTTAGAAAAACATAATCCGAACTCTAAAATGATTATTTCAATGAATTTGTAGTCGTACTTCTTCCAAACAACATGAAATATTTTGGAGACCACTCATATAGGAATTTGAGCTACAAAAATAAGTCTAGAACTACGAAGTTGACCAAAAATTTTGAACTCTATATCAAGCTAGAGGATGAAACTTTGAACAAATTATATGCATGTTTTTCAAACATTATCAACTACTCGTATAATTTTGGGGTACCTTTTAGGAAAGAGAAGAAGATTGAGAAAATCCATGATAGCTTACCTTACCATTTTCAAGCCAAAGTTACCTTGCTTAAATACATGTTAAAGCCTTGTGAACTTACTGTTAAAGGAATCACTTAGGAAAGTATTCGAACTGCATCACTTGTATCCAATATGTCAGCCATCCACTTTCGAGGACGGAAAGAGCTTGGCTTTATAGACATCAAAGATAGTGGTCTTAGCGAAGATGTTTTTGAGACAATTGTTAGAAATGATGACTCGAATACCAATAAAGAGAAAATGGATCTACTTTCCAGAGATTTACTAAATTTCTTAGATAGAATTATCCCTTTTTTAGGGGTTTTAGAAAAACATAATCCGCGCAATAAAATGGTTATTTCAATGAATTTACAGTCGTACTACTTCCAAACAACATGAAATATTCTGGAGACCATTCATATAGGAATTCGAGCTACAAAAATAAGTCTAGAACTACGAAGTTGACCAAAAATTTTGAAGTCTTTATCAAGCTAGATGATGAAGCTTTGAACAAATTCTATGCATGTTTTTCAAACATTATCAACTACTCGTATAATTTTTGGGTACCTTTTAGGAAAGAGGAGAAGATTGAGAAAATCCTTGCTAGCTTACCTTACCATTTTCAAGCCAAAGTTACCTTGCTTAAATACATGTTAAAGCCTTGTGAACTTACTGTTAAAGGAATCACTTAGGAAAGTATTCGAACTGCATCACTTGTATCCAATATGTCAGCCATCCACTTTCGAGGACGGAAAGAGCTTGGCTTTATAGACATCAAAGATAGTGGTCTTAGCGAAGATGTTTTTGAGACAATTGTTAGAAATGATGACTCGAATACCAATAAAGAGAAAATGGATCTACTTTCCAGAGATTTACTAAATTTCTTAGATAGAATTATCCCTTTTTTAGGGGTTTTAGAAAAACATAATCCGCGCAATAAAATGGTTATTTCAATGAATTTACAGTCGTACTACTTCCAAACAACATGAAATATTCTGGAGACCATTCATATAGGGACTTGAGGTACAAAATAAATTCTAGAACAACGAAGTTGACCAAAAGTCTTGAACTCTATATCAAGCTAGAGGATGAAACTTTGAACAAATTCGATGCATGTTTTTCAAACATTATCAACTACTCGTATAATTTTGGATGACCTTTTAGGAAAGAGAAGAAGATTGAGAAAATCCATGCTAGCTTACCTTACCATTTTCAAGCCAAAGTTACCTTGCTTAAATACATGTTAAAGCCTTGTGAACTTACTGTTAAATGAATCACTTGGGCAGGTATTCGAACTGCATCACTTGTATCCAATATGTCAGCCATCCACTTTCGAGGATGGAAAGAGCTTGGCTTTTTAGACATCAAGGATAGTGGTCTTAGCAATGATGTTTTTGACACAATTGTTAGAAATGATGACTCGAATACCAATGAAGTGAAAATTGATCTACTTTCCTAGAGATTTACTAAATTTCTTTGATAGAATTAACCCTTTTTTAGGGGTTTTAGAAAAAAATAATCCAAGCTCTAAAATGATTATTTCAATGAATTTACAAATGTACTTCTTCCAAACAACACGAAATATTATAGAGACCACTCATATAGGGCCTTGAGCTACAAAATAAGTCTAGAACTACGAAGTTGACCAAAAATTTTGAACTCTTTATCAAGCTAGAGGATGAAACTTTGAACAAATTCTATGCATGTTTTTCAAACATTATCAACTACTCGTATAATTTTTGGGTACCTTTTAGGAAAGAGAAGAAGATTGAGAAAATCCTTGCTAGCTTACCTTACCATTTTCAAGCCAAAGTTACCTTGCTTAAATACATGTTAAAGCCTTGTGAAGTTACTGTTAAATGAATCACTTGGGCAGGTATTCGAACTGCATCAGTTGTATCCAATATGTCAGCCATCCACTTTCGAGGATGGAAAGAGCTTGGCTTTTTAGACATCGAGGATAGTGGTCTTAGCAATGATGTTTTTGACACAATTGTTAGAAATGATGACTCGAATACCAATGAAGTGAAAATTGATCTACTTTCCTAGAGATTTACTAAATTTCTTAGATAGAATTAACCCTTTTTTAGGGGTTTTAGAAAAAAATAATCCAGCTCTAAAATTATTATTTCAATGAATTTACAGATGTACTTCTTCCAAACAACACGAAATATTATAGAGACCACTCATATAGGGCCTTGAGCTGCAAAATAAATTCTAGAACTACGAAGTTGACCAAAAGTTTTGAACTCTATATCAAGCTAGAGGATGAAACTTTGAACAAATTCGATGCATGTTTTTCAAACATTATCAACTACTCGTATAATTTTGGATGACCATTTAGGAAAGAGAAGAAGATTGAGAAAATCCATGCTAGCTTACCTTACCATTTTCAAGCCAAAGTTACCTTGCTTAAATACATGTTAAAGCCTTGTGAACTTACTGTTAAATGAATCACTTAGGAAAGTATTCGAACTGCATCACTTGTATCCAATATGTCAGCCATCCACTTTCGAGGATGGAAAGAGCTTGGCTTTATAGACATCAAGGATAGTGGTCTTAGCGAAGATGTTTTTGACACAATTGTTAGAAATGATGACTCGAATACCAATGATGAGAAAATGGATCTACTTTCCAGAGATTTACTAAATTTCAGTGATAGAATTAACCCTTTTTTAGGGGTTTTAGAAAAACATAATCCGAACTCTAAAATGATTATTTCAATGAATTTGTAGTCGTACTTCTTCCAAACAACATGAAATATTTTGGAGACCACACTCATATAGGAATTTGAGCTACAAAAATAAGTCTAGAACTACGAAGTTGACCAAAAAATTTGAACTCTATATCAAGCTAGAGGATGAAACTTTGAACAAATTATATGCATGTTTTTCAAACATTATCAACTACTCGTATAATTTTGGGGTACCTTTTAGGAAAGAGAAGAAGATTGAGAAAATCCATGATAGCTTACCTTACCATTTTCAAGCCAAAGTTACCTTGCTTAAATACATGTTAAAGCCTTGTGAACTTACTGTTAAATGAATCACTTGGGCAAGTATTCGAACTGCATTACTTTTATCCAATATGTCAGGCATCCACTTTCGAAGACGGAAAGAGCTTGGCTTTTTAGACATCAAGGATAGTGGTCTTAGCAAAGATGTTTTTGAGACAATTGTTAGAAATGATGACTCGAATACCAATAAAGAGAAAATGGATCTACTTTCCTAGAGATTTACTCAATTTCTTAGATTGAATTAACCCTTTTTTAGGGGTTTTAGAAAAAAAATAATCCGCGCTCTAAAATGGTTATTTCAATGAATTTACAGTCGTACTACTTCCAAACAACATGAAATATTCTGGAGACCACTCATATAGGCATTTGAGCTACAAAAATAAGTCTAGAACTACGAAGTTGACCAAAAATTTTGAACTCTTTATCAAGCTAGATGATGAAGCTTTGAACAAATTCTATGCATGTTTTTCAAACATTATCAACTACTCGTATAACTTTTGGGTACCTTTTAGGAAAGAGAAGAAGATTGAGAAAATCCTTGCTAGCTTACCTTACCATTTTCAAGCCAAAGTTACCTTGCTTAAATACATGTTAAAGCCTTGTGAAGTTACTGTTAAATGAATCACTTGGGCAGGTATTCGAACTGCATCACTTGTATCCAATATGTCAGCCATCCACTTTCGAGGATGGAAAGAGCTTGGCTTTTTAGACATCGAGGATAGTGGTCTTAGCAATGATGTTTTTGACACAATTGTTAGAAATGATGACTCGAATACCAATGAAGTGAAAATTGATCTACTTTCCTAGAGATTTACTCAATTTCTTAGATTGAATTAACCCTTTTTTAGGGGTTTTAGAAAAAAAATAATCCGCGCTCTAAAATGGTTATTTCAATGAATTTACAGTCGTACTACTTCCAAACAACATGAAATATTCTGGAGACCACTCATATATGCATTTGAGCTACAAAAATAAGTCTAGAACTACGAAGTTGACCAAAAATTTTGAACTCTTTATCAAGCTAGATGATGAAGCTTTGAACAAATTCTATGCATGTTTTTCAAACATTATCAACTACTCGTATAATTTTTGGGTACCTTTTAGGAAAGAGAAGAAGATTGAGAAAATCCTTGCTAGCTTACCTTACCATTTTCAAGCCAAAGTTACCTTGCTTAAATACATGTTAAAGCCTTGTGAAGTTACTGTTAAATGAATCACTTGGGCAGGTATTCGAACTGCATCACTTGTATCCAATATGTCAGCCATCCACTTTCGAGGATGGAAAGAGCTTGGCTTTTTAGACATCGAGGATAGTGGTCTTAGCAATGATGTTTTTGACACAATTGTAAGAAATGATGACTCGAATACCAATGAAGTGAAAATTGATCTACTTTCCTAGAGATTTACTAAATTTCTTAGATAGAATTAACCCTTTTTTATGGGGTTTTAGAAAAAAATAATCCAAGCTCTAAAATGGTTATTTCAATGAATTTACAGATGTACTTCTTCCAAACAACACGAAATATTATAGAGACCACTCATATAGGGCCTTGAGCTACAAAATAAGTCTAGAACTACGAAGTTGACCAAAAATTTTGAACTCTTTATCAAGCTAGAGGATGAAACTTTGAACAAATTCTATGCATGTTTTTCAAACATTATCAACTACTCGTATAACTTTTGGGTACCGTTTAGGAAAGAGAAGAAGATTGAGAAAATCCTTGCTAGCTTACCTTACCATTTTCAAGCCAAAGTTACCTTGCTTAAATACATGTTAAAGCCTTGTGAAGTTACTGTTAAATGAATCACTTGGGCAGGTATTCGAACTGCATCACTTGTATCCAATATGTCAGCCATCCACTTTCGAGGATGGAAAGAGCTTGGCTTTTTAGACATCGAGGATAGTGGTCTTAGCAATGATGTTTTTGACACAATTGTTAGAAATGATGACTCGAATACCAATGAAGTGAAAATTGATCTACTTTCCTAGAGATTTACTCAATTTCTTAGATTGAATTAACCCTTTTTTAGGGGTTTTAGAAAAAAAATAATCCGCGCTCTAAAATGGTTATTTCAATGAATTTACAGTCGTACTACTTCCAAACAACATGAAATATTCTGGAGACCACTCATATAGGCATTTGAGCTACAAAAATAAGTCTAGAACTACGAAGTTGACCAAAAATTTTGAACTCTTTATCAAGCTAGATGATGAAGCTTTGAACAAATTCTATGCATGTTTTTCAAACATTATCAACTACTCGTATAATTTTTGGGTACCTTTTAGGAAAGAGAAGAAGATTGAGAAAATCCTTGCTAGCTTACCTTACCATTTTCAAGCCAAAGTTACCTTGCTTAAATACATGTTAAAGCCTTGTGAAGTTACTGTTAAATGAATCACTTGGGCAGGTATTCGAACTGCATCACTTGTATCCAATATGTCAGCCATCCACTTTCGAGGATGGAAAGAGCTTGGCTTTTTAGACATCGAGGATAGTGGTCTTAGCAATGATGTTTTTGACACAATTGTAAGAAATGATGACTCGAATACCAATGAAGTGAAAATTGATCTACTTTCCTAGAGATTTACTAAATTTCTTAGATAGAATTAACCCTTTTTTATGGGGTTTTAGAAAAAAATAATCCAAGCTCTAAAATGATTATTTCAATGAATTTACAGATGTACTTCTTCCAAACAACACGAAATATTATAGAGACCACTCATATAGGGCCTTGAGCTACAAAATAAGTCTAGAACTACGAAGTTGACCAAAAATTTTGAACTCTTTATCAAGCTAGAGGATGAAACTTTGAACAAATTCTATGCATGTTTTTCAAACATTATCAACTACTCGTATAATTTTTGGGTACCGTTTAGGAAAGAGAAGAAGATTGAGAAAATCCTTGCTAGCTTACCTTACCATTTTCAAGCCAAAGTTACCTTGCTTAAATACATGTTAAAGCCTTGTGAAGTTACTGTTAAATGAATCACTTGGGCAGGTATTCGAACTGCATCACTTGTATCCAATATGTCAGCCATCCACTTTCGAGGATGGAAAGAGCTTGGCTTTTTAGACATCGAGGATAGTGGTCTTAGCAATGATGTTTTTGACACAATTGTTAGAAATGATGACTCGAATACCAATGAAGTGAAAATTGATCTACTTTCCTAGAGATTTACTCAATTTCTTAGATTGAATTAACCCTTTTTTAGGGGTTTTAGAAAAAAAATAATCCGCGCTCTAAAATGGTTATTTCAATGAATTTACAGTCGTACTACTTCCAAACAACATGAAATATTCTGGAGACCACTCATATAGGCATTTGAGCTACAAAAATAAGTCTAGAACTACGAAGTTGACCAAAAATTTTGAACTCTTTATCAAGCTAGATGATGAAGCTTTGAACAAATTCTATGCATGTTTTTCAAACATTATCAACTACTCGTATAATTTTTGGGTACCTTTTAGGAAAGAGAAGAAGATTGAGAAAATCCTTGCTAGCTTACCTTACCATTTTCAAGCCAAAGTTACCTTGCTTAAATACATGTTAAAGCCTTGTGAAGTTACTGTTAAATGAATCACTTGGGCAGGTATTCGAACTGCATCACTTGTATCCAATATGTCAGCCATCCACTTTCGAGGATGGAAAGAGCTTGGCTTTTTAGACATCGAGGATAGTGGTCTTAGCAATGATGTTTTTGACACAATTGTAAGAAATGATGACTCGAATACCAATGAAGTGAAAATTGATCTACTTTCCTAGAGATTTACTAAATTTCTTAGATAGAATTAACCCTTTTTTATGGGGTTTTAGAAAAAAATAATCCAAGCTCTAAAATGATTATTTCAATGAATTTACAGATGTACTTCTTCCAAACAACACGAAATATTATAGAGACCACTCATATAGGGCCTTGAGCTACAAAATAAGTCTAGAACTACGAAGTTGACCAAAAATTTTGAACTCTTTATCAAGCTAGAGGATGAAACTTTGAACAAATTCTATGCATGTTTTTCAAACATTATCAACTACTCGTATAATTTTTGGGTACCGTTTAGGAAAGAGAAGAAGATTGAGAAAATCCTTGCTAGCTTACCTTACCATTTTCAAGCCAAAGTTACCTTGCTTAAATACATGTTAAAGCCTTGTGAAGTTACTGTTAAATGAATCACTTGGGCAGGTATTCGAACTGCATCACTTGTATCCAATATGTCAGCCATCCACTTTCGAGGATGGAAAGAGCTTGGCTTTTTAGACATCGAGGATAGTGGTCTTAGCAATGATGTTTTTGACACAATTGTTAGAAATGATTACTCGAATACCAATGAAGTGAAAATTGATCTACTTTCCTAGAGATTTACTAAATTTCTTAGATAGAATTAACCCTTTTTTAGGGGTTTTAGAAAAAAATAATCCAGCTCTAAAATGATTATTTCAATGAATTTACAGTTGTACTTCTTCCAAACAACACAAAATATTATAGAGACCACTAATATAGGGACTTGAGCTACAAAATAAATTCTAGAACTACGAAGTTGACCAAAAGTTTTGAACTCTACATCAAGCTAGAGGATGAAACTTTGAACAAATTCGATGCATGTTTTTCAAACATTATCAACTACTCGTATAATTTTGGATGACCTTTTAGGAAAGAGAAGAAGATTGAGAAAATCCATGCTAGCTTACCTTACCATTTTCAAGCCAAAGTTACCTTGCTTAAATACATGTTAAAGCCTTGTGAACTTACTGTTAAATGAATCACTTGGGCAAGTATTCGAACTGCATTACTTTTATCCAATATGTCAGGCATCCACTTTCGAGGATGGAAAGAGCTTGGCTTTATAGACATCAAGGATAGTGGTCTTAGCAAAGATGTTTTTGAGACAATTGTTAGAAATGATGACTCGAATACCAATAAAGAGAAAATGGATCTACTTTCCTAGAGATTTACTCAATTTCTTAGATTGAATTAACCCTTTTTTAGGGGTTTTAGAAAAAAATAATCCGCGCTCTAAAATGGTTATTTCAATGAATTTACAGTCGTACTACTTCCAAACAACATGAAATATTTTGGAGACCACTCATATAGGCGTTTGAGCTACAAAAATAAGTCTAGAACTACGAAGTTGACCAAAAATTTTGAACTCTTTATCAAGCTAGATGATGAAGCTTTGAACAAATTCTATTCATGTTTTTCAAACATTATCAACTACTCGTATAATTTTTGGGTACCTTTTAGGAAAGAGAAGAAGATTGAGAAAATCCTTGCTAGCTTACCTTACCATTTTCAAGCCAAAGTTACCTTGCTTAAATACATGTTAAAGCCTTGTGAAGTTACTGTTAAATGAATCACTTGGGCAGGTATTCGAACTGCATCACTTGTATCCAATATGTCAGCCATCCACTTTCGAGGATGGAAAGAGCTTGGCTTTTTAGACATCGAGGATAGTGGTCTTAGCAATGATGTTTTTGACACAATTGTTAGAAATGATGACTCGAAAACCAATGAAGTGAAAATTGATCTACTTTCCTAGAGATTTACTAAATTTCTTAGATAGAATTAACCCTTTTTTAGGGGTTTTAGAAAAAAATAATCCAGCTCTAAAATGATTATTTCAATGAATTTACAGTTGTACTTCTTCCAAACAACACAAAATATTATAGAGACCACGCATATAGGGACTTGAGGTACAAAATAAATTCTAGAACTACGAAGTTGACCAAAAGTTTTGAACTCTATATCAAGCTAGAGGATGAAACTTTGAACAAATTCGATGCATGTTTTTCAAACATTATCAACTACTCGTATAATTTTGGATGACCTTTTAGGAAAGAGAAGAAGATTGAGAAAATCCATGCTAGCTTACCTTACCATTTTCAAGCCAAAGTTACCTTGCTTAAATACATGTTAAAGCCTTGTGAACTTACTGTTAAATAAATCACTTAGGAAAGTATTCGAATTGCATCACTTGTGTCCAATATGTCAGCCATCCACTTTCGAGGATGGAAAGAGCTTGGCTTTATAGACATCAAGGAGAGTGGTCTTAGCGAAGATATTTTTGACACAATTGTTAGAAATGATGATTAGAATACCAATGAAGAAAAAATGGATCTACTTTCTAGAGATTTACTAAATTTCTTAGATAGAATTAACCCTTTTTTAGGGGTTTTAGAAAAACATAATCCGAGCTATAAAATGATTATTTAAATTAATTTGTAGTCGTACTTCTTCCAAACAACATGAAATATTTTGGAGACCACTCATATAGGAATTTGAGCTACAAAAATAAGTCTAGAACTACGAAGTTGACCAAAAATTTTGAACTCTTTATCAAGCTAGAGGATGAAACTTTGAACAAATTCTATGCATGTTTTTCAAACATTATCAACTACTCGTATAATTTTTGGGTACCTTTTAGGAAAGAGAAGAAGATTGAGAAAATCCTTGCTAGCTTACCTTACCATTTTCAAGCCAAAGTTACCTTGCTTAAATACATGTTAAAGCCTTGTGAACTTACTGTTAAATGAATCACTTGGGTAGGTATTCGAACTGCATCACTTGTATCCAATATGTCAGCCATCCACTTTCGAGGATGGAAAGAGCTTGGCTTTTTAGACATCAAGGATAGTGGTCTTAGCAATGATGTTTTTGACACAATTGTTAGAAATGATGACTCGAATACCAATGAAGTGAAAATTGATGTACTTTCCTAGAGATTTACTAAATTTCTTTGATAGAATTAACCCTTTTTTAGGGGTTTTAGAAAAAAATAATCCAAGCTCTAAAATGATTATTTCAATGTATTTACAGATGTACTTCTTCCAACAACACGAAATATTATAGAGACCACTCATATAGGGCCTTGAGCTACAAAATAAATCTAGAACTACGAAGGGGACCAAAAATTTTGAACCCTATATCAAGCTAGAGGATGAAACTTTGAACAAATTCGATGCATGTATTTCAAACATTATCAACTACTCGTATAATTTAGGGGGACCTTTTAGGAAAGAGAAGAAGATTGAGAAAATCCTTGCTAGCTTACCTTACCATTTTCAAGCCAAAGTTACCTTGCTTAAATACAAGTTAAAGCCTTGTGAAGTTACTGTTAAATGAATCACTTGGGCAGGTATTCGAACTGCATCACTTGTATCCAATATGTCAGCCATCCACTTTCGAGGATGGGAAGAGCTTGGCTTTTTTGACATCAAGGATAGTGGTCTTAGCGAAGATGTTTTTGACATAATTGTTAGAAATGATGATTAGAATACCAATGAAGAAAAAATGGATCTACTTTCTAGAGATTTACTAAATTTCTTAGATAGAATTAACCCTTTTTTAGGGGTTTTAGAAAAAAATAATCCAAGCTCTAAAATAATTATTTCAATGTATTTACAGATGTACTTCTTCCAACAACACGAAATATTATAGAGACCACTCATATAAGGCCTTGAGCTACAAAATAAATCTAGAACTACGAAGGGGACCAAAAATTTTGAACCCTATATCAAGCTATAGGATGAAACTTTGAACAAATTCGATGCATGTATTTCAAACATTATCAACTACTCGTATAATTTAGGGGGACCTTTTAGGAAAGAGAAGAAGATTGAGAAAATCCTTGCTAGCTTACCTTACCATTTTCAAGCCAAAGTTACCTTGCTTAAATACATGTTAAAGCCTTGTGAACTTACTGTTAAATGAATCACTTGGGTAGGTATTCGAACTGCATCACTTGTATCCAATATGTCAGCCATCCACTTTCGAGGATGGAAAGAGCTTGGCTTTTTAGACATCAAGGATAGTGGTCTTAGCAATGATGTTTTTGACACAATTGTTAGAAATGATGACTCGAATACCAATGAAGTGAAAATTGATCTACTTTCCTAGAGATTTACTAAATTTCTTTGATAGAATTAACCCTTTTTTAGGGGTTTTAGAAAAAAAATAATCCAAGCTCTAAAATGATTATTTCAATGTATTTACAGATGTACTTCTTCCAACAACACGAAATATTATAGAGACCACTCATATAGGGCCTTGAGCTACAAAATAAATCTAGAACTACGAAGGGGACCAAAAATTTTGAACCCTATATCAAGCTAGAGGATGAAACTTTGAACAAATTCGATGCATGTATTTCAAACATTATCAACTACTCGTATAATTTAGGGGGACCTTGTAGGAAAGAGAAGAAGATTGAGAAAATCCTTGCTAGCTTACCTTACCATTTTCAAGCCAAAGTTACCTTGCTTAAATACATGTTAAAGCCTTGTGAAGTTACTGTTAAATGAATCACTTGGGCAGGTATTCGAACTGCATCACTTGTATCCAATATGTCAGCCATCCACTTTCGAGGATGGGAAGAGCTTGGCTTTTTTGACATCAAGGATAGTGGTCTTAGCGAAGATGTTTTTGACATAATTGTTAGAAATGATGATTAGAATACCAATGAAGAAAAAATGGATCTACTTTCTAGAGATTTACTAAATTTCTTAGATAGAATTAACCCTTTTTTAGGGGTTTTAGAAAAAAATAATCCAAGCTCTAAAATAATTATTTCAATGTATTTACAGATGTACTTCTTCCAACAACACGAAATATTATAGAGACCACTCATATAAGGCCTTGAGCTACAAAATAAATCTAGAACTACGAATGGGACCAAAAATTTTGAACCCTATATCAAGCTATAGGATGAAACTTTGAACAAATTCGATGCATGTATTTCAAACATTATCAACTACTCGTATAATTTAGGGGGACCTTTTAGGAAAGAGAAGAAGATTGAGAAAATCCTTGCTAGCTTACCTTACCATTTTCAAGCCAAAGTTACCTTGCTTAAATACATGTTAAAGCCTTGTGAACTTACTGTTAAATGAATCACTTAGGAAAGTATTCGAACTGCATCACTTGTATCCAATATGTCAGCTATCCACTTTCGAGGATGGAAAGAGCTTGTCTTTATAGACATCAAGGATAGTGGTCTTAGCGAAGATGTTTTTGACACAATTGTTAGAAATGATGACTAGAATACCAATGAAGAGAAAATGGATCTACTTTCCAGAGATTTACTAAATTTCTTAGATAGAATTAACCCTTTTTTAGGGGTTTTAGAAAAACATAATCCGAACTCTAAAATGATTATTTCAATGAATTTGTAGTCGTACTTCTTCCAAACAACATGAAATATTTTGGAGACCACTCATATAGGCATTAGAGCTACAAAAATAAGTCTAGAACTACGAAGTTGACCAAAAATTTTGAACTCTTTATCAAGCTAGATGATGAAGCTTTGAACAAATTCTATGCATGTTTTTCAAACATTATCAACTACTCGTATAATTTTTGGGTACCTTTTAGGAAAGAGAAGAAGATTGAGAAAATCCTTGCTAGCTTACCTTACCATTTTCAAGCCAAAGTTACCTTGCTTAAATACATGTTAAAGCCTTGTGAACTTACTGTTAAATGAATCACTTGGGTAGGTATTCGAACTGCATCACTTGTATCCAATATGTCAGCCATCCACTTTCGAGGATGGAAAGAGCTTGGCTTTTTAGACATCAAGGATAGTGGTCTTAGCAATGATGTTTTTGACACAATTGTTAGAAATGATGACTCGAATACCAATGAAGTGAAAATTGATCTACTTTCCTAGAGATTTACTAAATTTCTTTGATAGAATTAATCCTTTTTAGGGGTTTTAGAAAAAAATAATCCAAGCTCTAAAATGATTATTTCAATGTATTTACAGATGTACTTCTTCCAACAACACGAAATATTATAGAGACCACTCATATAGGGCCTTGAGCTACAAAATAAATCTAGAACTACGAAGGGGACCAAAAATTTTGAACCCTATATCAAGCTAGAGGATGAAACTTTGAACAAATTCGATGCATGTATTTCAAACATTATCAACTACTCGTATAATTTAGGGGGACCTTTTAGGAAAGAGAAGAAGATTGAGAAAATCCTTGCTAGCTTACCTTACCATTTTCAAGCCAAAGTTGCCTTGCTTAAATACATGTTAAAGCCTTGTGAAGTTACTGTTAAATGAATCACTTGGGCAGGTATTCGAACTGCATCACTTGTATCCAATATGTCAGCCATCCACTTTCGAGGATGGGAAGAGCTTGGCTTTTTTGACATCAAGGATAGTGGTCTTAGCGAAGATGTTTTTGACATAATTGTTAGAAATGATGATTAGAATACCAATGAAGAAAAAATGGATCTACTTTCTAGAGATTTACTAAATTTCTTAGATAGAATTAACCCTTTTTTAGGGGTTTTAGAAAAAAATAATCCAAGCTCTAAAATGATTATTTCAATGTATTTACAGATGTACTTCTTCCAACAACACGAAATATTATAGAGACCACTCATATAAGGCCTTGAGCTACAAAATAAATCTAGAACTACGAAGTTGACCAAAAATTTTGAACTCTTTCTCAAGCTAGAGGATGAAACTTTGAACAAATTCTATGCATGTTTTTCAAACATTATCAACTACTCGTATAATTTTTGGGTACCTTTTAGGAAAGAGAAGAAGATTGAGAAAATCCTTGCTAGCTTACCTTACCATTTTCAAGCTAAAGTTACCTTGCTTAAATACATGTTAAAGCCTTGTGAAGTTACTGTTAAATGAATCACTTGGGCAGGTATTCGAACTACATCACTTGTATCCAATATGTCAGCCATCCACTTTCGAGGATGGAAAGAGCTTGGCTTTTTAGACATCAAGGATAGTGGTCTTAGCAAAGATGGTTTTGAGACAATTGTTAGAAATGATGACTCGAATACCAATAAAGAGAAAATGGATCTACTTTCCTAGAGATTTACTCAATTTCTTAGATTGAATTAACCCTTTTTTAGGGGTTTTAGAAAAAAAATAATCCGCGCTCTAAAATGGTTATTTCAATGAATTTACAGTCGTACTACTTCCAAACAACAAGAAATATTTTGGAGACCACTCATATAGGCATTTGAGCTACAAAAATAAGTCTAGAACTACGAAGTTGACCAAAAATTTTGAACTCTTTATCAAGCTAGATGATGAAGCTTTGAACAAATTCTATGCATGTTTTTCAAACATTATCAACTACTCGTATAATTTTTGGGTACCTTTTAGGAAAGAGAAGAAGATTGAGAAAATCCTTGCTAGCTTACCTTACCATTTTCAAGCCAAAGTTACCTTGCTTAAATACATGTTAAAGCCTTGTGAAGTTACTGTTAAATGAATCACTTGGGCAGGTATTCGAACTGCATCACTTGTATCCAATATGTCAGCCATCCACTTTCGAGGATGGGAAGAGCTTGGCTTTTTTGACATCAAGGATAGTGGTCTTAGCGAAGATGTTTTTGACATAATTGTTAGAAATGATGATTAGAATACCAATGAAGAAAAAATGGATCTACTTTCTAGAGATTTACTAACTTTCTTAGATAGAATTAACCCTTTTTTAGGGGTTTTAGAAATAAATAATCCAAGCTCTAAAATGATTATTTCAATGTATTTACAGATGTACTTCTTCCAACAACACGAAATATTATAGAGACCACTCATATAAGGCCTTGAGCTACAAAATAAATCTAGAACTACGAAGGGGACCAAAAATTTTGAACCCTATATCAAGCTATAGGATGAAACTTTGAACAAATTCGATGCATGTATTTCAAACATTATCAACTACTCGTATAATTTAGGGGGTCCTTTTAGGAAAGAGAAGAAGATTGAGAAAATCCTTGCTAGCTTACTTTACCATTTTCAAGCCAAAGTTACCTTGCTTAAATACATGTTAAAGCCTTGTGAACTTACTGTTAAATGAATCACTTAGGAAAGTATTCGAACTGCATCACTTGTATCTAATATGTCAGCTATCCACTTTCGAGGATGGAAAGAGCTTGGCTTTATAGACATCAAGGATAGTGGTCTTAGCGAAGATGTTTTTGACACAATTGTTAGAAATGATGACTAGAATACCAATGAAGAGAAAATGGATCTACTTTCCAGAGATTTACTAAATTTCTTAGATAGAATTAACCCTTTTTTAGGGGTTTTAGAAAAACATAATCCGAACTCTAAAATGATTATTTCAATGAATTTGTAGTCGTACTTCTTCCAAACAACATGAAATATTTTGGAGACCACTCATATAGGCATTAGAGCTACAAAAATAAGTCTAGAACTACGAAGTTGACCAAAAATTTTGAACTCTTTATCAAGCTAGATGATGAAGCTTTGAACAAATTCTATGCATGTTTTGTAAACATTATCAACTACTCGTATAATTTTTGGGTACCTTTTAGGAAAGAGAAGAAGATTGAGAAAATCCTTGCTAGCTTACCTTACCATTTTCAAGCTAAAGTTACCTTGCTTAAATACATGTTAAAGCCTTGTGAAGTTACTGTTAAATGAATCACTTGGGCAGGTATTCGAACTACATCACTTGTATCCAATATGTCAGCCATCCACTTTCGAGGATGGAAAGAGCTTGGCTTTTTAGACATCAAGGATAGTGGTCTTAGCAAAGATGTTTTTGAGACAATTGTTAGAAATGATGACTCGAATACCAATAAAGAGAAAATGGATCTACTTTCCTAGAGATTTACTCAATTTCTTAGATTGAATTAACCCTTTTTTAGGGATTTTAGAAAAAAAAAAAAATCCGTGCTCTAAAATGGTTATTTCAATGAATTTACAGTCGTACTACTTCCAAACAACAAGAAATATTTTGGAGACCACTCATATAGGCATTTGAGCTACAAAAATAAGTCTAGAACTACGAAGTTGACCAAAAATTTTGAACTCTTTATCAAGCTAGATGATGAAGCGTTGAACAAATTCTATGCATGTTTTTCAAACATTATCAACTACTCGTATAATTTTTGGGTACCTTTTAGGAAAGAGAAGAAGATTGAGAAAATCCTTGCTAGCTTACCTTACCATTTTCAAGCCAAAGTTACCTTGCTTAAATACATGTTAAAGCCTTGTGAAGTTACTGTTAAATGAATCACTTGGGCAGGTATTCGAACTGCATCACTTGTATCCAATATGTCAGCCATCCACTTTCGAGGATGGGAAGAGCTTGGCTTTTTTGACATCAAGGATAGTGGTCTTAGCGAAGATGTTTTTGACATAATTGTTAGAAATGATGATTAGAATACCAATGAAGAAAAAATGGATCTACTTTCTAGAGATTTACTAAATTTCTTAGATACAATTAACCCTTTTTTAGGGGTTTTAGAAAAACATAATCCGAGCTATAAAATGATTATTTAAATGAATTTGTAGTCGTACTTCTTCCAAACAACATGAAATATTTTGGAGACCACTCATATAGGCATTTGAGCTACAAAAATAAGTCTAGAACTACGAAGTTGACCAAAAATTTTGAACTCTTTATCAAGCTAGATGATGAAGCTTTGAACAAATTCTATGCATGTTTTTCAAACATTATCAACTACTCGTATAATTTTTGGGTACCTTTTAGGAAAGAGAAGAAGATTGAGAAAATCCTTGCTAGCTTACCTTACCATTTTCAAGCTAAAGTTACCTTGCTTAAATACATGTTAAAGCCTTGTGAAGTTACTGTTAAATGAATCACTTGGGCAGGTATTCGAACTGCATCACTTGTATCCAATATGTCAGCCATCCACTTTCGAGGATGGAAAGAGCTTGGCTTTTTAGACATCGATGAAGAAAAAATGGATCTACTTTCTAGAGATTTACTAAATTTCTTAGATAGAATTAACCCTTTTTTAGGGGTTTTAGAAAAACATAATCCGAGCTATAAAATGATTATTTAAATGAATTTGTAGTCGTACTTCTTCCAAACAACATGAAATATTTTGGAGACCACTCATATAGGCATTAGAGCTACAAAAATAAGTCTAGAACTACGAAGTTGACCAAAAATTTTGAACTCTTTATCAAGCTAGATGATGAAGCTTTGAACAAATTCTATGCATGTTTTGTAAACATTATCAACTACTCGTATAATTTTTGGGTACCTTTTAGGAAAGAGAAGAAGATTGAGAAAATCCTTGCTAGCTTACCTTACCATTTTCAAGCTAAAGTTACCTTGCTTAAATACATGTTAAAGCCTTGTGAAGTTACTGTTAAATGAATCACTTGGGCAGGTATTCGAACTACATCACTTGTATCCAATATGTCAGCCATCCACTTTCGAGGATGGAAAGAGCTTGGCTTTTTAGACATCAAGGATAGTGGTCTTAGCAAAGATGTTTTTGAGACAATTGTTAGAAATGATGACTCGAATACCAATAAAGAGAAAATGGATCTACTTTCCTAGAGATTTACTCAATTTCTTAGATTGAATTAACCCTTTTTTAGGGATTTTAGAAAAAAAAAAAATCCGTGCTCTAAAATGGTTATTTCAATGAATTTACAGTCGTACTACTTCCAAACAACAAGAAATATTTTGGAGACCACTCATATAGGCATTTGAGCTACAAAAATAAGTCTAGAACTACGAAGTTGACCAAAAATTTTGAACTCTTTATCAAGCTAGATGATGAAGCTTTGAACAAATTCTATGCATGTTTTTCAAACATTATCAACTACTCGTATAATTTTTGGGTACCTTTTAGGAAAGAGAAGAAGATTGAGAAAATCCTTGCTAGCTTACCTTACCATTTTCAAGCCAAAGTTACCTTGCTTAAATACATGTTAAAGCCTTGTGAAGTTACTGTTAAATGAATCACTTGGGCAGGTATTCGAACTGCATCACTTGTATCCAATATGTCAGCCATCCACTTTCGAGGATGGGAAGAGCTTGGCTTTTTTGACATCAAGGATAGTGGTCTTAGCGAAGATGTTTTTGACATAATTGTTAGAAATGATGATTAGAATACCAATGAAGAAAAAATGGATCTACTTTCTAGAGATTTACTAAATTTCTTAGATACAATTAACCCTTTTTTAGGGGTTTTAGAAAAACATAATCCGAGCTATAAAATGATTATTTAAATGAATTTGTAGTCGTACTTCTTCCAAACAACATGAAATATTTTGGAGACCACTCATATAGGCATTTGAGCTACAAAAATAAGTCTAGAACTACGAAGTTGACCAAAAATTTTGAACTCTTTATCAAGCTAGATGATGAAGCTTTGAACAAATTCTATGCATGTTTTTCAAACATTATCAACTACTCGTATAATTTTTGGGTACCTTTTAGGAAAGAGAAGAAGATTGAGAAAATCCTTGCTAGCTTACCTTACCATTTTCAAGCTAAAGTTACCTTGCTTAAATACATGTTAAAGCCTTGTGAAGTTACTGTTAAATGAATCACTTGGGCAGGTATTCGAACTGCATCACTTGTATCCAATATGTCAGCCATCCACTTTCGAGGATGGAAAGAGCTTGGCTTTTTAGACATCGATGAAGAAAAAATGGATCTACTTTCTAGAGATTTACTAAATTTCTTAGATAGAATTAACCCTTTTTTAGGGGTTTTAGAAAAACATAATCCGAGCTATAAAATGATTATTTAAATGAATTTGTAGTCGTACTTCTTCCAAACAACATGAAATATTTTGGAGACCACTCATATAGGCATTTGAGCTACAAAAATAAGTCTAGAACTACGAAGTTGACCAAAAATTTTGAACTCTTTATCAAGCTAGATGATGAAGCTTTGAACAAATTCTATGCATGTTTTTCAAACATTATCAACTACTCGTATAACTTTTGGGTACCTTTTAGGAAAGAGAAGAAGATTGAGAAAATCCTTGCTAGCTTACCTTACCATTTTCAAGCTAAAGTTACCTTGCTTAAATACATGTTAAAGCCTTGTGAAGTTACTGTTAAATGAATCACTTGGGCAGGTATTCGAACTGCATCACTTGTATCCAATATGTCAGCCATCCACTTTCGAGGATGGAAAGAGCTTGGCTTTTTAGACATCGAGGATAGTGGTCTTAGCAATGATGTTTTTGAGACAATTGTTAGAAATGATGACTCGAATACCAATAAAGAGAAAATGGATCTACTTTCCTAGAGATTTACTCAATTTCTTAGATTGAATTAACCCTTTTTTAGGGGTTTTAGAAAAAAATAATCCAAGCTCTAAAATAATTATTTCAATGTATTTACAGATGTACTTCTTCCAACAAAACGAAATATTATAGAGACCACTCATATAAGGCCTTGAGCTACAAAATAAATCTAGAACTACGAATGGGACTAAAAATTTTGAACCCTATATCAAGCTATAGGATGAAACTTTGAACAAATTCGATGCATGTATTTCAAACATTATCAACTACTCGTATAATTTAGGGGGACCTTTTAGGAAAGAGAAGAAGATTGAGAAAATCCTTGCTAGCTTACCTTACCATTTTCAAGCCAAAGTTACCTTGCTTAAATACATGTTAAAGCCTTGTGAACTTACTGTTAAATGAATCACTTAGGAAGGTATTCGAACTGCATCACTTGTATCCAATATGTCAGCTATCCACTTTCGAGGATGGAAAGAGCTTGGCTTTATAGACATCAAGGACAGTGGTCTTAGCGAAGATGTTTTTGACACAATTGTTAGAAATGATGACTAGAATACCAATGAAGAGAAAATGGATCTACTTTCCAGAGATTTACTAAATTTCTTAGATAGAATTAACCCTTTTTTAGGGGTTTTAGAAAAACATAATCCGAGCTATAAAATGATTATTTAAATGAATTTGTAGTCGTACTTCTTCCAAACAACATTAAATATTTTGGAGACCACTCATATAGGAATTTGAGCTACAAAAATAAGTGTAGAACTACGAAGTTGACCAAAAATTTTGAACTCTTTATCAAGCTAGAGGATGAAACTTTAAACAAATTCTATGCATGTTTTTCAAACATTATCAACTACTCGTATAATTTTTGGGTACCTTTTAGGAAAGAGAAGAAGATTGAGAAAATCCTTGCTAGCTTACCTTACCATTTTCAAGCCAAAGTTACCTTGCTTAAATACATGTTAAAGCCTTGTGAACTTACTGTTAAATGAATCACTTGGGCAGGTATTCGAACTGCATCACTTGTATCCAATATGTCAGCCATCCACTTTCGAGGATGGAAAGAGCTTGGCTTTTTAGACATCAAGGATAGTGGTCTTAGCAATGATGTTTTTGACACAATTGTTAGAAATGATGACTCGAATACCAATGAAGTGCAAAATTGATCTACTTTCCTAGAGATTTACTAAATTTCTTTGATAGAATTAACCCTTTTTAGGGGTTTTAGAAAAAAATAATCCAAGCTCTAAAATGATTATTTCAATGTATTTACAGATGTACTTCTTCCAACAACACGAAATATTATAGAGACCACTCATATAGGGCCTTGAGCTACAAAATAAATCTAGAACTACGAAGGGGACCAAAAATTTTGAACCCTATATCAAGCTAGAGGATGAAACTTTGAACAAATTCGATGCATGTATTTCAAACATTATCAACTACTCGTATAATTTAGGGGGACCTTTTAGGAAAGAGAAGAAGATTGAGAAAATCCTTGCTAGCTTACCTTACCATTTTCAAGCCAAAGTTACCTTGCTTAAATACATGTTAAAGCCTTGTGAACTTACAGTTAAATGAATCACTTAGGAAAGTATTCGAACTGCATCACTTGTATCCAATATGTCAGCTATCCACTTTCGAGGATGGAAAGAGCTTGGCTTTATAGACATCAAGGATAGTGGTCTTAGCGAAGATGTTTTTGACACAATTGTTAGAAATGATGACTAGAATACCAATGAAGAGAAAATGGATCTACTTTCCAGAGATTTACTAAATTTCTTAGATAGAATTAACCCATTTTTAGGGGTTTTAGAAAAACATAATCCGAACTCTAAAATGATTATTTCAATGAATTTGTAGTCGTACTTCTTCCAAAAAACATGAAATATTTTGGAGACCACTCATATAGGCATTAGAGCTACAAAAATAAGTCTAGAACTACGAAGTTGACCAAAAATTTTGAACTCTTTTTCAAGCTAGATTATGAAGCTTTGAACAAATTCTATGCATGTTTTTCAAACATTATCAACTACTCGTATAATTTTTGGGTACCTTTTAGGAAAGAGGAGAAGATTGAGAAAATCCTTGCTAGCTTACCTTACCATTTTCAAGCTAAAGTTACCTTGCTTAAATACATGTTAAAGCCTTGTGAAGTTACTGTTAAATGAATCACTTGGGCATGTATTCGAACTGCATCACTTGTATCCAATATGTCAGCCATCCACTTTCGAGGATGGAAAGAGCTTGGCTTTTTAGACATCAAGGATAGTGGTCTTAGCAAAGATGTTTTTGAGACAATTGTTAGAAATGATGACTCGAATACCAATAAAGAGAAAATGGATCTACTTTCCTAGAGATTTACTCAATTTCTTAGATTGAATTAACCCTTTTTTAGGGGTTTTAGCAAAAAAATAATCCGCGCTCTAAAATGGTTATTTCAATGAATTTACAGTCGTACTACTTCCAAACAACAAGAAATATTTTGGAGACCACTCATATAGGCATTTGAGCTACAAAAATAAGTCTAGAACTACGAAGTTGACCAAAAATTTTGAACTCTTTTTCAAGCTAGATGATGAAGTTTTGAACAAATTCTATGCATGTTTTTCAAACATTATCAACTACTCGTATAATTTTTGGGTACCTTTTAGGAAAGAGAAGAAGATTGAGAAAATCCTTGCTAGCTTACCTTACCATTTTCAAGCCAAAGTTACCTTGCTTAAATACATGTTAAAGCCTTGTGAAGTTACTATTAAATGAATCACTTGGGTAGGTATTCGAACTGCATCACTTGTATCCAATATGTCAGCTATCCACATTCGAGGATGGAAAGAGCTTGGCTTTTTTGACATCAAGGATAGTGCTCTTAGCGAAGATGTTTTTGACACAATTGTTAGAAATGATGATTAGAATACCAATGAAGAAAAAATGGATCTACTTTCCAGAGATTTACTAAATTTCTTAGATAGAATTAACCCTTTTTTAGGGGTTTTAGAAAAACATAATCCGAGCTATAAAATGATTATTTAAATGAATTTGTAGTCGTACTTCTTCCAAACAACATGAAATATTTTGGAGACCACTCATATAGGAATTTGAGCTACAAAAATAAGTCTAGAACTACGAAGTTGAACAAAAATTTTGAACTCTTTATCAAGCTAGATGATGAAACTTTGAACAAATTCTATGCATGTTTTTCAAACATTATCAACTACTCGTATAATTTTTGGGTACCTTTTAGGAAAGAGAAGAAGATTGAGAAAATCCTTGCTAGCTTACCTTACCATTTTTAAGCCAAAGTTACCTTGCTTAAATACATGTTAAAGCCTTGTGAAGTTACTGTTAAATGAATCACTTGGGCAGGTATTCGAACTGCATCACTTGTATCCAATATGTCAGCCATCCACTTTCGAGGATGCAAAAGAGCTTGGCTTTTTAGACATCGAGGATAGTGGTCTTAGCAATGATGTTTTTGTCACAATTGTTAGAAATGATGACTCGAATACCAATGAAGTGAAAATTGATCTACTTTCCTAGAGATTTACTAAATTTCTTAGATAGAATTAACCCTTTTTTAGGGGTTTTAGAAAAAAATAATCCAGCTCTAAAATGATTATTTCAATGAATTTACAGTTGTACTTCTTCCAAACAACACAAAATATTATAGAGACCACTCATATAGGGCCTTGAGGTACAAAATAAATTCTAGAACTACGAAGTTGACCAAAAGTTTTGAACCCTATATCAAGCTAGAGGATGAAACTTTGAACAAATTCGATGCATCTTTTTCAAACATTATCAACTACTCGTATAATTTAGGGGGACCTTTTAGGAAAGAGAAGAAGATTGAGAAAATCCTTGCTAGCTTACCTTACCATTTTCAAGCCAAAGTTACCTTGCTTAAATACATGTTAAAGCCTTGTGAACTTACTGTTAAATGAATCACTTAGGAAAGTATTCGAACTGCATCACTTGTATCCAATATGTCAGCTATCCACTTTCGAGGATGGAAAGAGCTTGGCTTTATAGACATCAAGGATAGTGGTCTTAGCGAAGATGTTTTTGACACAATTGTTAGAAATGATGACTAGAATACCAATGAAGAGAAAATGGATCTACTTTCCAGAGATTTACTAAATTTCTTAGATAGAATTAACCCTTTTTTAGGGGTTTTAGAAAAACATAATCCGAACTCTAAAATGATTATTTCAATGAATTTGTAGTCGTACTTCTTCTAAACAACATGAAATATTTTGGAGACCACTCATATAGGCATTAGAGCTACAAAAATAAGTGTAGAACTACGAAGTTGACCAAAAATTTTGAACTCTTTATCAAGCTAGAGGATGAAACTTTAAACAAATTCGATGCATGTTTTTCAAACATTATCAACTACTCGTATAATTTTTGGGTACCTTTTAGGAAAGAGAAGAAGATTGAGAAAATCCTTGCTAGCTTACCTTACCATTTTCAAGCCAAAGTTACCTTGCTTAAATACATGTTAAAGCCTTGTGAAGTTACTGTTAAATGAATCACTTGGGCAGGTATTCGAATTGCATCACTTGTATCCAATATGTCAGCCATCCACTTTCGAGGATGGAAAGAGCTTGGATTTTTAGACATCAAGGATAGTGGTCTTAGCAAAGATGTTTTTGAGACAATTGTTAGAAATGATGACTCGAATACCAATAAAGAGAAAATGGATCTACTTTCCTAGAGATTTACTCAATTTCTTAGATTGAATTAACCCTTTTTTAGGGGTTTTAGAAAAAAAATAATCCGCGCTCTAAAATGGTTATTTCAATGAATTTACAGTCGTACTACTTCCAAACAACATGAAATATTTTGGAGACCACTCATATAGGCATTTGAGCTACAAAAATAAGTCTAGAACTACGAAGTTGACCAAAAATTTTGAACTCTTTATCAAGCTAGATGATGAAGCTTTGAACAAATTCTATTCATGTTTTTCAAACATTATCAACTACTCGTATAATTTTTGGGTACCTTTTAGGAAAGAGAAGAAGATTGAGAAAATCCTTGCTAGCTTACCTTACCATTTTCAAGCCAAAGTTACCTTGCTTAAATACATGTTAAAGCCTTGTGAAGTTACTGTTAAATGAATCACTTGGGCAGGTATTCGAACTGCATCACTTGTATCCAATATGTCAGCCATCCACTTTCGAGGATGGAAAGAGCTTGGCTTTTTAGACATCGAGGATAGTGGTCTTAGCAATGATGTTTTTGACACAATTGTTAGAAATGATGACTCGAATACCAATGAAGTGAAAATTGATCTACTTTCCTAGAGATTTACTAAATTTCTTAGATAGAATTAACCCTTTTTTAGGGGTTTTAGAAAAAAATAATCCAGCTCTAAAATGATTATTTCAATGAATTTACAGTTGTACTTCTTCCAAACAACACAAAATATTATAGAGACCACTCATATAGGAATTTGAGCTACAAAAATAAGTCTAGAACTACGAAGTTGAACAAAAATATTGAACTCTTTATCAAGCTAGATGATGAAACTTTGAACAAATTCTATGCATGTTTTTCAAACATTATCAACTACTCGTATAATTTTTGGGTACCTTTTAGGAAAGAGAAGAAGATTGAGAAAATCCTTGCTAGCTTACCTTACCATTTTCAAGCCAAAGTTACCTTGCTTAAATACATGTTAAAGCCTTGTGAAGTTACTGTTAAATGAATCACTTGGGTAGGTATTCGAACTGCATCACTTGTATCCAATATGTCAGCCATCCACTTTCGAGGATGGAAAGAGCTTGGCTTTTTAGACATCGAGGATAGTGGTCTTAGCAATGATGTTTTTGACACAATTGTTAGAAATGATGACTCGAATACCAATGAAGTGAAAATTGATCTACTTTCCTAGAGATTTACTAAATTTCTTAGATAGAATTAACCCTTTTTTAGGGGTTTTAGAAAAAAATAATCCAGCTCTAAAATGATTATTTCAATGAATTTACAGTTGTACTTCTTCCAAACAACACAAAATATTATAGAGACCACTCATATAGGGCCTTGAGGTACAAAATAAATTCTAGAACTACGAAGTTGACCAAAAGTTTTGAACCCTATATCAAGCTAGAGGATGAAACTTTGAACAAATTCGATGCATCTTTTTCAAACATTATCAACTACTCGTATAATTTAGGGGGACCTTTTAGGAAAGAGAAGAAGATTGAGAAAATCCTTGCTAGCTTACCTTACCATTTTCAAGCCAAAGTTACCTTGCTTAAATACATGTTAAAGCCTTGTGAACTTACTGTTAAATGAATCACTTAGGAAAGTATTCGAACTGCATCACTTGTATCCAATATGTCAGCTATCCACTTTCGAGGATGGAAAGAGCTTGGCTTTATAGACATCAAGGATAGTGGTCTTAGCGAAGATGTTTTTGACACAATTGTTAGAAATGATGACTAGAATACCAATGAAGAGAAAATGGATCTACTTTCCAGAGATTTACTAAATTTCTTAGATAGAATTAACCCTTTTTTAGGGGTTTTAGAAAAACATAATCCGAACTCTAAAATGATTATTTCAATGAATTTGTAGTCGTACTTCTTCCAAACAACATGAAATATTTTGGAGACCACTCATATAGGCATTAGAGCTACAAAAATAAGTCTAGAACTACGAAGTTGACCAAAAATTTTGAACTCTTTATCAAGCTAGAGGATGAAACTTTAAACAAATTCGATGCATGTTTTTCAAACATTATCAACTACTCGTATAATTTTTGGGTACCTTTTAGGAAAGAGAAGAAGATTGAGAAAATCCTTGCTAGCTTACCTTACCATTTTCAAGCTAAAGTTACCTTGCTTAAATACATGTTAAAGCCTTGTGAAGTTACTGTTAAATGAATCACTTGGGCAGGTATTCGAACTGCATCACTTGTATCCAATATGTCAGCCATCCACTTTCGAGGATGGAAAGAGCTTGGATTTTTAGACATCAAGGATAGTGGTCTTAGCAAAGATGTTTTTGAGACAATTGTTAGAAATGATGACTCGAATACCAATAAAGAGAAAATGGATCTACTTTCCTAGAGATTTACTCAATTTCTTAGATTGAATTAACCCTTTTTTAGGGGTTTTAGAAAAAAAATAATCCGTGCTCTAAAATGGTTATTTCAATGAATTTACAGTCGTACTACTTCCAAACAACATGAAATATTTTGGAGACCACTCATATAGGCATTTGAGCTACAAAAATAAGTCTAGAACTACGAAGTTGACCAAAAAATTTGAACTCTTTATCAAGCTAGATGATGAAGCTTTGAACAAATTCTATGCATGTTTTTCAAACATTATCAACTACTCGTATAATTTTTGGGTACCTTTTAGGAAAGAGAAGAAGATTGAGAAAATCCTTGCTAGCTTACCTTACCATTTTCAAGCCAAAGTTACCTTGCTTAAATACATGTTAAAGCCTTGTGAAGTTACTGTTAAATGAATCACTTGGGCAGGTATTCGAACTGCATCACTTGTATCCAATATGTCAGCCATCCACTTTCGAGGATGGGAAGAGCTTGGCTTTTTAGACATCGAGGATAGTGGTCTTAGCGAAGATGTTTTTGACATAATTGTTAGAAATGATGATTAGAATACCAATGAAGAAAAAATGGATCTACTTTCTAGAGATTTACTAAATTTCTTAGATAGAATTAACCCTTTTTTAGGGGTTTTAGAAAAACATAATCCGAGCTATAAAATGATTATTTAAATGAATTTGTAGTCGTACTTCTTCCAAACAACATGAAATATTTTGGAGACCACTCATATAGGAATTTGAGCTACAAAAATAAGTCTAGAACTACGAAGTTGAACAAAAATTTTGAACTCTTTATCAAGCTAGATGATGAAACTTTGAACAAATTCTATGCATGTTTTTCAAACATTATCAACTACTCGTATAATTTTTGGGTACCTTTTTGGAAAGAGAAGAAGATTGAGAAAATCCTTTCTAGCTTACCTTACCATTTTCAAGCCAAAGTTACCTTGCTTAAATACATGTTAAAGCCTTGTGAAGTTACTGTTAAATGAATCACTTGGGCAGGTATTCGAACTGCATCACTTGTATCCAATATGTCAGCCATCCACTTTCGAGGATGGAAAGAGCTTGGCTTTTTAGACATCGAGGATAGTGGTCTTAGCAATGATGTTTTTGACACAATTGTTAGAAATGATGACTCGAATACCAATGAAGTGAAAATTGATCTACTTTCCTAGAGATTTACTAAATTTCTTAGATAGAATTAACCCTTTTTTAGGGGTTTTAGAAAACAATAATCCAGCTCTAAAATGATTATTTCAATGAATTTACAGTTGTACTTCTTCCAAACAACACAAAATATTATAGAGACCACTCATATAGGGACTTGAGGTACAAAATAAATTCTAGAACTACGAAGTTGACCAAAAGTTTTGAACTCTATATCAAGCTAGAGGATGAAACTTTGAACAAATTCGATGCATCTTTTTCAAACATTATCAACTACTCGTATAATTTTGGATGACCTTTTAGGAAAGAGAAGAAGATTGAGAAAATCCATGCTAGCTCACCTTACCATTTTCAAGCCAAAGTTACCTTGCTTAAATACATGTTAAAGCCTTGTGAACTTACTGTTAAATAAATCACTTAGGAAAGTATTCGAATTGCATCACTTGTATCCAATATGTCAACCATCCACTTTCGAGGATGGAAAGAGCTTGGCTTTATAGACATCAAGGATAGTGGTCTTAGCGAAGATGTTTTTGACACAATTGTTAGAAATGATGACTCGAATACCAATGAAGTGAAAATGGATCTACTTTCCTAGAGATTTACTAAATTTCTTAGATAGAATTAACCCTTTTTTAGGGGTTTTAGAAAAACATAATCCGAACTCTAAAATGATTATTTCAATGAATTTGTAGTCGTACTTCTTCCAAACAACATGAAATATTTTGGAGACCACTCATATAGGCATTAGAGCTACAAAAATAAGTCTAGAACTACGAAGTTGACCAAAAATTTTGAACTCTTTATCAAGCTAAATGATGAAGCTTTGAACAAATTCTATGCATGTTTTTCAAACATTATCAACTACTCGTATAATTTTTGGGTACCTTTTAGGAAAGAGAAGAAGATTGAGAAAATCCTTGCTAGCTTACCTTACCATTTTCAAGCTAAAGTTACCTTGCTAAAATACATGTTAAAGCCTTGTGAAGTTACTGTTAAATGAATCACTTGGGCAGGTATTCGAACTGCATCACTTGTATCCAATATGTCAGCCATCCACTTTCGAGGATGGAAAGAGCTTGGATTTTTAGACATCAAGGATAGTCGTCTTAGCAAAGATGTTTTTGAGACAATTGTTAGAAATGATGACTCGAATACCAATAAAGAGAAAATGGATCTACTTTCCTAGAGATTTACTCAATTTCTTAGATTGAATTAACCCTTTTTTAGGGGTTTTAGAAAAAAAATAATCCGCGCTCTAAAATGGTTATTTCAATGAATTTACAGTCGTACTACTTCCAAACAACAAGAAATATTTTGGAGACCACTCATATAGGCATTTGAGCTACAAAAATAAGTCTAGAACTACGAAGTTGACCAAAAATTTTGAACTCTTTATCAAGCTAGATGATAAAGCTTTGAACAAATTCTATGCATGTTTTTCAAACATTATCAACTACTCGTATAATTTTTGGGTACCTTTTAGGAAAGAGAAGAAGATTGAGAAAATCCTTGCTAGCTTACCTTACCATTTTCAAGCCAAAGTTACCTTGCTTAAATACATGTTAAAGCCTTGTGAAGTTACTGTTAAATGAATCACTTGGGCAGGTATTCGAACTGCATCACTTGTATCCAATATGTCAGCCATCCACTTTCGAGGATGGGAAGAGCTTGGCTTTTTTGACATCAAGGATAGTGGTCTTAGCGAAGATGTTTTTGACATAATTGTTAGAAATGATGATTAGAATACCAATGAAGAAAAAATGGATCTACTTTCTAGAGATTTACTAAATTTCTTAGATAGAATTAACCCTTTTTTAGGGGTTTTAGAAAAACATAATCCGAGCTATAAAATGATTATTTAAATGAATTTGTAGTCGTACTTCTTCCAAACAACATGAAATATTTTGGAGACCACTCATATAGGAATTTGAGCTACAAAAATAAGTCTAGAACTACGAAGTTGAACAAAAATTTTGAACTCTTTATCAAGCTAGATGATGAAACTTTGAACAAATTCTATGCATGTTTTTCAAACATTATCAACTACTCGTATAATTTTTGGGTACCTTTTTGGAAAGAGAAGAAGATTGAGAAAATCCTTTCTAGCTTACCTTACCATTTTCAAGCCAAAGTTACCTTGCTTAAATACATGTTAAAGCCTTGTGAAGTTACTGTTAAATGAATCACTTGGGCAGGTATTCGAACTGCATCACTTGTATCCAATATGTCAGCCATCCACTTTCGAGGATGGAAAGAGCTTGGCTTTTTAGACATCGAGGATAGTGGTCTTAGCAATGATGTTTTTGACACAATTGTTAGAAATGATGACTCGAATACCAATGAAGTGAAAATTGATCTACTTTCCTAGAGATTTACTAAATTTCTTAGATAGAATTAACCCTTTTTTAGGGGTTTTAGAAAACAATAATCCAGCTCTAAAATGATTATTTCAATGAATTTACAGTTGTACTTCTTCCAAACAACACAAAATATTATAGAGACCACTCATATAGGGACTTGAGGTACAAAATAAATTCTAGAACTACGAAGTTGACCAAAAGTTTTGAACTCTATATCAAGCTAGAGGATGAAACTTTGAACAAATTCGATGCATCTTTTTCAAACATTATCAACTACTCGTATAATTTTGGATGACCTTTTAGGAAAGAGAAGAAGATTGAGAAAATCCATGCTAGCTCACCTTACCATTTTCAAGCCAAAGTTACCTTGCTTAAATACATGTTAAAGCCTTGTGAACTTACTGTTAAATAAATCACTTAGGAAAGTATTCGAATTGCATCACTTGTATCCAATATGTCAACCATCCACTTTCGAGGATGGAAAGAGCTTGGCTTTATAGACATCAAGGATAGTGGTCTTAGCGAAGATGTTTTTGACACAATTGTTAGAAATGATGATTAGAATACCAATGAAGAGAAAATGGATCTACTTTCTAGAGATTTACTAAATTTCTTAGATAGAATTAACCCTTTTTTAGGGGTTTTAGAAAAACATAATCCGAGCTATAAAATGATTATTTAAATGAATTTACAGTCGTACTTCTTCCAAACAACATTAAATATTATAGAGACCACTCATATAGGAATTTGAGCTACAAAAATAAGTGTAGAACTACGAAGTTGACCAAAAATTTTGAACTCTTTATCAAGCTAGAGGATGAAACTTTAAACAAATTCGATGCATGTATTTCAAACATTATCAACTACTCGTATAATTTTTGGGTACCTTTTAGGAAAGAGAAGAAGATTGAGAAAATCCTTGCTAGCTTACCTTACCATTTTCAAGCCAAAGTTACCTTGCTTAAATACATGTTAAAGCCTTGTGAAGTTACTGTTAAATGAATCACTTGGGCAGGTATTCGAACTGCATCACTTGTATCCAATATGTCAGCCATCCACTTTCGAGGATGGGAAGAGCTTGGCTTTTTTGACATCAAGGATAGTGGTCTTAGCAATGATGTTTCTGACACAATTGTTAGAAATGATGACTCGAATACCAATGAAGTGAAAATGGATCTACTTTCCTAGAGATTTACTAAATTTCTTAGATAGAATTAACCCTTTTTTAGGGGTTTTAGAAAAACATAATCCGAGCTATAAAATGATTATTTAAATGAATTTACAGTCGTACTTCTTCCAAACAACATTAAATATTATAGAGACCACTCATATAGGAATTTGAGCTACAAAAATAAGTGTAGAACTACGAAGTTGACCAAAAATTTTGAACTCTTTATCAAGCTAGAGGATGAAACTTTAAACAAATTCGATGCATGTATTTCAAACATTATCAACTACTCGTATAATTTTTGGGTACCTTTTAGGAAAGAGAAGAAGATTGAGAAAATCCTTGCTAGCTTACCTTACCATTTTCAAGCCAAAGTTACCTTGCTTAAATACATGTTAAAGCCTTGTGAACTTACTGTTAAATGAATCACTTAGGAAAGTATTCGAACTGCATCACTTGTATCCAATATGTCAGCTATCCACTTTCGAGGATGGAAAGAGCATGGCTTTATAGACATCAAGGATAGTGGTCTTAGCGAAGATGTTTTTGACACAATTGTTAGAAATGATGATTAGAATACCAATGAAGAAAAAATGGATCTACTTTCTAGAGATTTACTAAACTTCTTAGATAGAATTAACCCTTTTTTAGGGGTTTTAGAAAAACATAATCCGAGCTATAAAATGATTATTTAAATGAATTTGTAGTCGTACTTCTTCCAAACAACATTAAATATTTTGGAGACCACTCATATAGGAATTTGAGCTACAAAAATAAGTGTAGAACTACGAAGTTGACCAAAAATTTTGAACTCTTTATCAAGCTAGAGGATGAAAGTTTAAAAAAATTCTATGCATGTTTTTCAAACATTATCAACTACTCGTATAATTTTTGGGTACCTTTTAGGAAAGAGAAGAAGATTGAGAAAATCCTTGCTTGCTTACCTTACCATTTTCAAGCCAAAGTTACCTTGCTTAAATACATGTTAAAGCCTTGTGAAGTTACTGTTAAATGAATCACTTGGGCAGGTATTCGAACTGCATCACTTGTATCCAATATGTCAGCCATCCACTTTCGAGGATGGAAAGAGCTTGGCTTTTTAGACATCAAGGATAGTGGTCTTAGCAAAGATGTTTTTGAGACAATTGTTAGAAATGATGACTCGAATACCAATAAAGAGAAAATGGATCTACTTTCCTAGAGATTTACTCAATTTCTTAGATTGAATTAACCCTTTTTTAGGGGTTTTAGAAAAAAAATAATCCGCGCTCTAAAATGGTTATTTCAATGAATTTATAGTCGTACTACTTCCAAACAACAAGAAATATTTTGGAGACCACTCATATAGGCATTTGAGCTACAAAAATAAGTCTAGAACTACGAAGTTGACCAAAAATTTTGAACTCTTTATCAAGCTAGATGATGAAGCTTTGAACAAATTCTATGCATGTTTTTCAAACATTATCAACTACTCGTATAATTTTTGGGTACCTTTTAGGAAAGAGAAGAAGATTGAGAAAATCCTTGCTAGCTTACCTTACCATTTTCAAGCCAAAGTTACCTTGCTTAAATACATGTTAAAGCCTTGTGAAGTTACTGTTAAATGAATCACTTGGGCAGGTATTCGAACTGCATCACTTGTATCCAATATGTCAGCCATCCACTTTCGAGGATGGGAAGAGCTTGGCTTTTTTGACATCAAGGATAGTGGTCTTAGCGAAGATGTTTTTGACATAATTGTTAGAAATGATGATTAGAATACCAATGAAGAAAAAATGGATCTACTTTCTAGAGATTTACTAAATTTCTTAGATAGAATTAACCCTTTTTTAGGGGTTTTAGAAAAACATAATCCGAGCTATAAAATGATTATTTAAATGAATTTGTAGTCGTACTTCTTCCAAACAACATGAAATATTTTGGAGACCACTCATATAGGAATTTGAGCTACAAAAATAAGTCTAGAACTACGAAGTTGAACAAAATTTTTGAAATCTTTATCAAGCTAGAAGATGAAACTTTGAACAAATTCTATGCATGTTTTTCAAACATTATCAACTACTCGTATAATTTTTGGGTACCTTTTATGAAAGAGAAGAAGATTGAGAAAATCCTTGCTAGCTTACCTTACCATTTTCAAGCCAAAGTTACCTTGCTTAAATACATGTTAAAGCCTTGTGAACTTACTGTTAAATGAATCACTTGGGCAGGTATTCGAACTGCATCACTTGTATCCAATTTGTCAGCCATCCACTTTCGAGGATGGAAAGAGCTTGGCTTTTTAGACATCAAGGATAGTGGTCTTAGCAATGATGTTTTTGACACAATTGTTAGAAATGATGACTCGAATACCAATGAAGTGAAAATTGATCTACTTTCCTAGAGATTTACTAAATTTCTTTGATAGAATTAACCCTTTTTTAGGGGTTTTAGAAAAAAATAATCCAAGCTCTAAAATGATTATTTCAATGTATTTACAGATGTACTTCTTCCAACAACACGAAATATTATAGAGACCACTCATATAGGGCCTTGAGCTACAAAATAAATCTAGAACTACGAAGGGGACCAAAAATTTTGAACCCTATATCAAGCTAGAGGATGAAACTTTGAACAAATTCGATGCATGTATTTCAAACATTATCAACTACTCGTATAATTTAGGGGGACCTTTTAGGAAAGAGAAGAAGATTGAGAAAATCCTTGCTAGCTTACCTTACCATTTTCAAGCCAAAGTTACCTTGCTTAAATACATGTTAAAGCCTTGTGAACTTACTGTTAAATGAATCACTTAGGAAAGTATTCGAACTGCATCACTTGTATCCAATATGTCAGCTATCCACTTTCGAGGATGGAAAGAGCATGGCTTTATAGACATCAAGGATAGTGGTCTTAGCGAAGATGTTTTTGATACAATTGTTAGAAATGATGACTAGAATACCAATGAAGAGAAAATGGATCTACTTTCCAGAGATTTACTAAATTTCTTAGATAGAATTAACCCTTTTTTAGGGGTTTTAGAAAAACATAATCCGAACTCTAAAATGATTATTTCAATGAATTTGTAGTCGTACTTCTTCCAAACAACATGAAATATTTTGGAGACCACTCATATAGGCATTTGAGCTACAAAAATAAGTCTAGAACTACGAAGTTGACCAAAAATTTTGAACTCTTTATCAAGCTAGATGATGAAGCTTTGAACAAATTCTATGCATGTTTTTCAAACATTATCAACTACTCGTATAATTTTTGGGTACCTTTTAGGAAAGAGAAGAAGATTGAGAAAATCCTTGCTAGCTTACCTTACCATTTTCAAGCTAAAGTTACCTTGCTTAAATACATGTTAAAGCCTTGTGAAGTTACTGTTAAATGAATCACTTGGGCAGGTATTCGAACTGCATCACTTGTATCCAATATGTCAGCCATCCACTTTCGAGGATGGAAAGAGCTTGGCTTTTTAGACATCAAGGATAGTGGTCTTAGCAAAGATGTTTTTGAGACAATTGTTAGAAATGATGACTCGAATACCAATAAAGAGAAAATGGATCTACTTTCCTAGAGATTTACTCAATTTCTTAGATTGAATTAACCCTTTTTTAGGGGTTTTAGAAAAAAAATAATCCGCGCTCTAAAATGGTTATTTCAATGAATTTACAGTCGTACTACTTCCAAACAACAAGAAATATTTTGGAGACCACTCATATAGGCATTTGAGCTACAAAAATAAGTCTAGAACTACGAAGTTGACCAAAAATTTTGAACTCTTTATCAAGCTAGATGATGAAGCTTTGAACAAATTCTATGCATGTTTTTCAAACATTATCAACTACTCGTATAATTTTTGGGTACCTTTTAGGAAAGAGAAGAAGATTGAGAAAATCCTTCCTAGCTTACCTTACCATTTTCAAGCCAAAGTTACCTTGCTTAAATACATGTTAAAGCCTTGTGAACTTACTGTTAAATGAATCACTTAGGAAATTATTCGAACTGCATCACTTGTATCCAATATGTCTGCCAACGACTTTCGAGGACGGAAAGAGCTTGGCTTTATAGACATCAAGGATAGTGGTCTTAGCGAAGATGTTTTTGACATAATTGTTAGAAATGATGATTAGAATACCAATGAAGAAAAAATGGATCTACTTTCCCAGAGATTTACTAAATTTCTTAGATAGAATTAACCCTTTTTTAGGGGTTTTAGAAAAACATAATCCGAGCTATAAAATGATTATTTAAATGAATTTGTAGTCGTACTTCGTCCAAACAACATGAAATATTTTGGAGACCACTCATATAGGAATTTGAGCTACAAAAATAAGTCTAGAACTACGAAGTTGAACAAAATTTTTGAACTCTTTATCAAGCTAGATGATGAAACTTTGAACAAATTCTATGCATGTTTTTCAAACATTATCAACTACTCGTATAATTTTTGGGTACCTTTTATGAAAGAGAAGAAGATTGAGAAAATCCTTGCTAGCTTACCTTACCATTTTCAAGCCAAAGTTACCTTGCTTAAATACATGTTAAAGCCTTGTGAACTTACTGTTAAATGAATCACTTGGGCAGGTATTCGAACTGCATCACTTGTATCCAATTTTTCAGCCATCCACTTTCGAGGATGGAAAGAGCTTGGCTTTTTAGACATCAAGGATAGTGGTCTTAGCAATGATGTTTTTGACACAATTGTTAGAAATGATGACTCGAATACCAATGAAGTGAAAATTGATCTACTTTCCTAGAGATTTACTAAATTTCTTTGATAGAATTAACCCTTTTTTAGGGGTTTTAGAAAAAAATAATCCGAACTCTAAAATGATTATTTCAATGTATTTACAGATGTACTTCTTCCAACAACACGAAATATTATAGAGACCACTCATATAGGGCCTTGAGCTACAAAATAAATCTAGAACTACGAAGGGGACCAAAAATTTTGAACCCTATATCAAGCTAGAGGATGAAACTTTGAACAAATTCTATGCATGTTTTTCAAACATTATCAACTACTCGTATAATTTTTGGGTACCTTTTAGGAAAGAGAAGAAGATTGAGAAAATCCTTGCTAGCTTACCTTACCATTTTCAAGCCAAAGTTACCTTGCTTAAATACATGTTAAAGCCTTGTGAACTTAGTGTTAAATGAATCACTTAGGAAAGTATTCGAACTGCATCACTTGTATCCAATATGTCAGCTATCCACTTTCGAGGATGGAAAGAGCATGGCTTTATAGACATCAAGGATAGTGGTCTTAGCGAAGATGTTTTTGACACAATTGTTAGAAATGATGATTAGAATACCAATGAAGAAAAAATGGATCTACTTTCTAGAGATTTACTAAACTTCTTAGATAGAATTAACCCTTTTTTAGGGGTTTTAGAAAAACATAATCCGAGCTATAAAATGATTATTTAAATGAATTTGTAGTCGTACTTCTTCCAAACAACATTAAATATTTTGGAGACCACTCATATAGGAATTTGAGCTACAAAAATAAGTGTAGAACTACGAAGTTGACCAAAAATTTTGAACTCTTTATCAAGCTAGAGGATGAAACTTTAAAAAAATTCTATGCATGTTTTTCAAACATTATCAACTACTCGTATAATTTTTGGGTACCTTTTAGGAAAGAGAAGAAGATTGAGAAAATCCTTGCTAGCTTACCTTACCATTTTCAAGCTAAAGTTACCTTGCTTAAATACATGTTAAAGCCTTGTGAAGTTACTTTTAAATGAATCACTTGGGCAGGTATTCGAACTGCATCACTTGTATCCAATATGTCAGCCATCCACTTTCGAGGATGGAAAGAGCTTGGCTTTTTTGACATCAAGGATAGTGGTCTTAGCGAAGATGTTTTTGACATAATTGTTAGAAATGATGATTAGAATACCAATGAAGAAAAAATGGATCTACTTTCTAGAGATTTACTAAATTTCTTAGATAGAATTAACCCTTTTTTAGGGGTTTTAGAAAAACATAATCCGAGCTATAAAATGATTATTTAAATGAATTTGTAGTCGTACTTCTTCCAAACAACATGAAATATTTTGGAGACCACTCATATAGGAATTTGAGCTACAAAAATAAGTCTAGAACTACGAAGTTGAACAAAATTTTTGACCTCTTTATCAAGCTAGATGATGAAACTTTGAACAAATTCTATGCATGTTTTTCAAACATTATCAACTACTCGTATAATTTTTGGGTACCTTTTATGAAAGAGAAGAAGATTGAGAAAATCCTTGCTAGCTTACCTTACCATTTTCAAGCCAAAGTTACCTTGCTTAAATACATGTTAAAGCCTTGTGAACTTACTGTTAAATGAATCACTTGGGCAGGTATTCGAACTGCATCACTTGTATCCAATTTGTCAGCCATCCACTTTCGAGGATGGAAAGAGCTTGGCTTTTTAGACATCAAGGATAGTGGTCTTAGCAATGATGTTTTTGACACAATTGTTAGAAATGATGACTCGAATACCAATGAAGTGAAAATTGATCTACTTTCCTAGAGATTTACTAAATTTCTTTGATAGAATTAACCCTTTTTTAGGGGTTTTAGAAAAAAATAATCCAAGCTCTAAAATGATTATTTCAATGTATTTACAGATGTACTTCTTCCAACAACACGAAATATTATAGAGACCACTCATATAGGGCCTTGAGCTACAAAATAAATCTAGAACTACGAAGGGGACCAAAAATTTTGAACCCTATATCAAGCTAGAGGATGAAACTTTGAACAAATTCGATGCATGTATTTCAAACATTATCAACTACTCGTATAATTTAGGGGGACCTTTTAGGAAAGAGAAGAAGATTGAGAAAATCCTTGCTAGCTTACCTTACCATTTTCAAGCCAAAGTTACCTTGCTTAAATACATGTTAAATCCTTGTGAACTTACTGTTAAATGAATCACTTAGGAAAGTATTCGAACTGCATCACTTGTATCCAATATGTCAGCTATCCACTTTCGAGGATGGAAAGAGCATGGCTTTATAGACATCAAGGATAGTGGTCTTAGCGAAGATGTTTTTGATACAATTGTTAGAAATGATGACTAGAATACCAATGAAGAGAAAATGGATCTACTTTCCAGAGATTTACTAAATTTCTTAGATAGAATTAACCCTTTTTTAGGGGTTTAAGAAAAACATAATCCGAACTCTAAAATGATTATTTCAATGAATTTGTAGTCGTACTTCTTCCAAACAACATGAAATATTTTGGAGACCACTCATATAGGCATTTGAGCTACAAAAATAAGTCTAGAACTACGAAGTTGACCAAAAATTTTGAACTCTTTATCAAGCTAGATGATGAAGCTTTGAACAAATTCTATGCATGTTTTTCAAACATTATCAACTACTCGTATAATTTTTGGGTACCTTTTAGGAAAGAGAAGAAGATTGAGAAAATCCTTGCTAGCTTACCTTAACATTTTCAAGCTAAAGTTACCTTGCTTAAATACATGTTAAAGCCTTGTGAAGTTACTGTTAAATGAATCACTTGGGCAGGTATTCGAACTGCATCACTTGTATCCAATATGTCAGCCATCCACTTTCGAGGATGGAAAGAGCTTGGCTTTTTAGACATCAAGGATAGTGGTCTTAGCAAAGATGTTTTTGAGACAATTGTTAGAAATGATGACTCGAATACCAATAAAGAGAAAATGGATCTACTTTCCTAGAGATTTACTCAATTTCTTAGATTGAATTAACCCTTTTTTAGGGGTTTTAGAAAAAAAATAATCCGCGCTCTAAAATGGTTATTTCAATGAATTTACAGTCGTACTACTTCCAAACAACAAGAAATATTTTGGAGACCACTCATATAGGCATTTGAGCTACAAAAATAAGTCTAGAACTACGAAGTTGACCAAAAATTTTGAACTCTTTATCAAGCTAGATGATGAAGCTTTGAACAAATTCTATGCATGTTTTTCAAACATTATCAACTACTCGTATAATTTTTGGGTACCTTTTAGGAAAGAGAAGAAGATTGAGAAAATCCTTGCTAGCTTACCTTACCATTTTCAAGCCAAAGTTACCTTGCTTAAATACATGTTAAAGCCTTGTGAACTTACTGTTAAATGAATCACTTAGGAAATTATTCGAACTGCATCACTTGTATCCAATATGTCTGCCAACGACTTTCGAGGACGGAAAGAGCTTGGCTTTATAGACATCAAGGATAGTGGTCTTAGCGAAGATGTTTTTGACATAATTGTTAGAAATGATGATTAGAATACCAATAAAGAAAAAATGGATCTACTTTCCCAGAGATTTACTAAATTTCTTAGATAGAATTAACCCTTTTTTAGGGGTTTTAGAAAAACATAATCCGAGCTATAAAATGATTATTTAAATGAATTTGTAGTCGTACTTCTTCCAAACAACATGAAATATTTTGGAGACCACTCATATAGGAATTTGAGCTACAAAAATAAGTCTAGAACTACGAAGTTGAACAAAATTTTTGAACTCTTTATCAAGCTAGATGCTGAAACTTTGAACAAATTCTATGTATGTTTTTCAAACATTATCAACTACTCGTATAATTTTTGGGTACCTTTTATGAAAGAGAAGAAGATTGAGAAAATCCTTGCTAGCTTACCTTACCATTTTCAAGCCAAAGTTACCTTGCTTAAATACATGTTAAAGCCTTGTGAACTTACTGTTAAATGAATCACTTGGGCAGGTATTCGAACTGCATCACTTGTATCCAATTTGTCAGCCATCCACTTTCGAGGATGGAAAGAGCTTGGCTTTTTAGACATCAAGGATAGTGGTCTTAGCAATGATGTTTTTGACACAATTGTTAGAAATGATGACTCGAATACCAATGAAGTGAAAATTGATCTACTTTCCTAGAGATTTACTAAATTTCTTTGATAGAATTAACCCTTTTTTAGGGGTTTTAGAAAAAAATAATCCGAACTCTAAAATGATTATTTCAATGAATTTGTAGTCGTACTTCTTCCAAACAACATGAAATATTTTGGAGACCACTCATATAGGCATTTGAGCTACAAAAATAAGTCTAGAACTACGAAGTTGACCAAAAATTTTGAACTCTTTATCAAGCTAGATGATGAAGCTTTGAACAAATTCTATGCATGTTTTTCAAACATTATCAACTACTCGTATAATTTTTGGGTACCTTTTAGGAAAGAGAAGAAGATTGAGAAAATCCTTGCTAGCTTACCTTACCATTTTCAAGCCAAAGTTACCTTGCTTAAATACATGTTAAAGCCTTGTGAACTTACTGTTAAATGAATCACTTAGGAAAGTATTCGAACTGCATCACTTGTATCCAATATGTCAGCTATCCACTTTCGAGGATGGAAAGAGCATGGCTTTATAGACATCAAGGATAGTGGTCTTAGCGAAGATGTTTTTGACACAATTGTTAGAAATGATGACTAGAATACCAATGAAGAGAAAATGGATCTACTTTCCAGAGATTTACTAAATTTCTTAGATAGAATTAACCCTTTTTTAGGGGTTTTAGAAAAACATAATCCGAACTCTAAAATGATTATTTCAATGAATTTGTAGTCGTACTTCTTCCAAACAACATGAAATATTTTGGAGACCACTCATATAGGCATTTGAGCTACAAAAATAAGTCTAGAACTACGAAGTTGACCAAAAATTTTGAACTCTTTATCAAGCTAGATGATGAAGCTTTGAACAAATTCTATGCATGTTTTTCAAACATTATCAACTACTCGTATAATTTTTGGGTACCTTTTAGGAAAGAGAAGTAGATTGAGAAAATCCTTGCTAGCTTACCTTACCATTTTCAAGCTAAAGTTACCTTGCTTAAATACATGTTAAAGCCTTGTGAAGTTACTGTTAAATGAATCACTTGGGCAGGTATTCGAACTGCATCACTTGTATCCAATATGTCAGCCATCCACTTTCGAGGATGGAAAGAGCTTGGCTTTTTAGACATCAAGGATAGTGGTCTTAGCAAAGATGTTTTTGAGACAATTGTTAGAAATGATGACTCGAATACCAATAAAGAGAAAATGGATCTACTTTCCTAGAGATTTACTCAATTTCTTAGATTGAATTAACCCTTTTTTAGGGGTTTTAGAAAAAAAATAATCCGCGCTCTAAAATGGTTATTTCAATGAATTTACAGTCGTACTACTTCCAAACAACAAGAAATATTTTGGAGACCACTCATATAGGCATTTGAGCTACAAAAATAAGTCTAGAACTACGAAGTTGACCAAAAATTTTGAACTCTTTATCAAGCTAGATGATGAAGCTTTGAACAAATTCTATGCATGTTTTTCAAACATTATCAACTACTCGTATAATTTTTGGGTACCTTTTAGGAAAGAGAAGAAGATTGAGAAAATCCTTGCTAGCTTACCTTACCATTTTCAAGCCAAAGTTACCTTGCTTAAATACATGTTAAAGCCTTGTGAACTTACTGTTAAATGAATCACTTAGGAAATTATTCGAACTGCATCACTTGTATCCAATATGTCTGCCAACGACTTTCGAGGACGGAAAGAGCTTGGCTTTATAGACATCAAGGATAGTGGTCTTAGCGAAATTGTTTTTGACATAATTGTTAGAAATGATGATTAGAATACCAATGAAGAAAAAATGGATCTACTTTCTAGAGATTTACTAAATTTCTTAGATAGAATTAACCCTTTTTTAGGGGTTTTAGAAAAACATAATCCGAGCTATAAAATGATTATTTAAATGAATTTGTAGTCGTACTTCTTCCAAACAACATGAAATATTTTGGAGACCACTCATATAGGAATTTGAGCTACAAAAATAAGTCTAGAACTACGAAGTTGAACAAAATTTTTGAACTCTTTATCAAGCTAGATGATGAAACTTTGAACAAATTCTATGCATGTTTTTCAAACATTATCAACTACTCGTATAATTTTTGGGTACCTTTTATGAAAGAGAAGAAGATTGAGAAAATCCTTGCTAGCTTACCTTACCATTTTCAAGCCAAAGTTACCTTGCTTAAATACATGTTAAAGCCTTGTGAACTTACTGTTAAATGAATCACTTGGGCAGGTATTCGAACTGCATCACTTGTATCCAATTTGTCAGCCATCCACTTTCGAGGATGGAAAGAGCTTGGCTTTTTAGACATGAAGGATAGTGGTCTTAGCAATGATGTTTTTGACACAATTGTTAGAAATGATGACTCGAATACCAATGAAGTGAAAATTGATCTACTTTCCTAGAGATTTACTAAATTTCTTTGATAGAATTAACCCTTTTTTAGGGGTTTTAGAAAAAAATAATCCGAACTCTAAAATGATTATTTCAATGAATTTGTAGTCGTACTTCTTCCAAACAACATGAAATATTTTGGAGACCACTCATATAGGCATTTGAGCTACAAAAATAAGTCTAGAACTACGAAGTTGACCAAAAATTTTGAACTCTTTATCAAGCTAGATGATGAAGCTTTGAACAAATTCTATGCATGTTTTTCAAACATTATCAACTACTCGTATAATTTTTGGGTACCTTTTAGGAAAGAGAAGAAGATTGAGAAAATCCTTGCTAGCTTACCTTACCATTTTCAAGCCAAAGTTACCTTGCTTAAATACATGTTAAAGCCTTGTGAACTTACTGTTAAATGAATCACTTAGGAAAGTATTCGAACTGCATCACTTGTATCCAATATGTCAGCTATCCACTTTCGAGGATGGAAAGAGCATGGCTTTATAGACATCAAGGATAGTGGTCTTAGCGAAGATGTTTTTGACACAATTGTTAGAAATGATGACTAGAATACCAATGAAGAGAAAATGGATCTACTTTCCAGAGATTTACTAAATTTCTTAGATAGAATTAACCCTTTTTTAGGGGTTTTAGAAAAACATAATCCGAACTCTAAAATGATTATTTCAATGAATTTGTAGTCGTACTTCTTCCAAACAACATGAAATATTTTGGAGACCACTCATATAGGCATTTGAGCTACAAAAATAAGTCTAGAACTACGAAGTTGACCAAAAATTTTGAACTCTTTATCAAGCTAGATGATGAAGCTTTGAACAAATTCTATGCATGTTTTTCAAACATTATCAACTACTCGTATAATTTTTGGGTACCTTTTAGGAAAGAGAAGTAGATTGAGAAAATCCTTGCTAGCTTACCTTACCATTTTCAAGCTAAAGTTACCTTGCTTAAATACATGTTAAAGCCTTGTGAAGTTACTGTTAAATGAATCACTTGGGCAGGTATTCGAACTGCATCACTTGTATCCAATATGTCAGCCATCCACTTTCGAGGATGGAAAGAGCTTGGCTTTTTAGACATCAAGGATAGTGGTCTTAGCAAAGATGTTTTTGAGACAATTGTTAGAAATGATGACTCGAATACCAATAAAGAGAAAATGGATCTACTTTCCTAGAGATTTACTCAATTTCTTAGATTGAATTAACCCTTTTTTAGGGGTTTTAGAAAAAAAAAATCCGCGCTCTAAAATGGTTATTTTAATGAATTTACAGTCGTACTACTTCCAAACAACAAGAAATATTTTGGAGACCACTCATATAGGCATTTGAGCTACAAAAATAAGTCTAGAACTACGAAGTTGACCAAAAATTTTGAACTCTTTATCAAGCTAGATGATGAAGCTTTGAACAAATTCTATGCATGTTTTTCAAACATTATCAACTACTCGTATAATTTTTGGGTACCTTTTAGGAAAGAGAAGAAGATTGAGAAAATCCTTGCTAGCTTACCTTACCATTTTCAAGCCAAAGTTACCTTGCTTAAATACATGTTAAAGCCTTGTGAACTTACTGTTAAATGAATCACTTAGGAAATTATTCGAACTGCATCACTTGTATCCAATATGTCTGCCAACGACTTTCGAGGACGGAAAGAGCTTGGCTTTATAGACATCAAGGATAGTGGTCTTAGCGAAGATGTTTTTGACATAATTGTTAGAAATGATGATTAGAATACCAATGAAGAAAAAATGGATCTACTTTCTAGAGATTTACTAAATTTCTTAGATAGAATTAACCCTTTTTTAGGGGTTTTAGAAAAACATAATCCGAGCTATAAAATGATTATTTAAATGAATTTGTAGTCGTACTTCTTCCAAACAACATGAAATATTTTGGAGACCACTCATATAGGAATTTGAGCTACAAAAATAAGTCTAGAACTACGAAGTTGAACAAAATTTTTGAACTCTTTATCAAGCTAGATGATGAAACTTTGAACAAATTCTATGCATGTTTTTCAAACATTATCAACTACTCGTATAATTTTTGGGTACCTTTTATGAAAGAGAAGAAGATTGAGAAAATCCTTGCTAGCTTACCTTACCATTTTCAAGCCAAAGTTACCTTGCTTAAATACATGTTAAAGCCTTGTGAACTTACTGTTAAATGAATCACTTGGGCAGGTATTCGAACTGCATCACTTGTATCCAATTTGTCAGCCATCCACTTTCGAGGATGGAAAGAGCTTGGCTTTTTAGACATCAAGGATAGTGGTCTTAGCAATGATGTTTTTGACACAATTGTTAGAAATGATGACTCGAATACCAATGAAGTGAAAATTGATCTACTTTCCTAGAGATTTACTAAATTTCTTTGATAGAATTAACCCTTTTTTAGGGGTTATAGAAAAAAATAATCCGAACTCTAAAATGATTATTTCAATGAATTTGTAGTCGTACTTCTTCCAAACAACATGAAATATTTTGGAGACCACTCATATAGGCATTTGAGCTACAAAAATAAGTCTAGAACTACGAAGTTGACCAAAAATTTTGAACTCTTTATCAAGCTAGATGATGAAGCTTTGAACAAATTCTATGCATGTTTTTCAAACATTATCAACTACTCGTATAATTTTTGGGTACCTTTTAGGAAAGAGAAGAAGATTGAGAAAATCCTTGCTAGCTTACCTTACCATTTTCAAGCCAAAGTTACCTTGCTTAAATACATGTTAAAGCCTTGTGAACTTACTGTTAAATGAATCACTTAGGAAAGTATTCGAACTGCATCACTTGTATCCAATATGTCAGCTATCCACTTTCGAGGATGGAAAGAGCATGGCTTTATAGACATCAAGGATAGTGGTCTTAGCGAAGATGTTTTTGACACAATTGTTAGAAATGATGACTAGAATACCAATGAAGAGAAAATGGATCTACTTTCCAGAGATTTACTAAATTTCTTAGATAGAATTAACCCTTTTTTAGGGGTTTGTAGAAAAACATAATCCGAACTCTAAAATGATTATTTCAATGAATTTGTAGTCGTACTTCTTCCAAACAACATGAAATATTTTGGAGACCACTCATATAGGCATTTGAGCTACAAAAATAAGTCTAGAACTACGAAGTTGACCAAAAATTTTGAACTCTTTATCAAGCTAGATGATGAAGCTTTGAACAAATTCTATGCATGTTTTTCAAACATTATCAACTACTCGTATAATTTTTGGGTACCTTTTAGGAAAGAGAAGAAGATTGAGAAAATCCTTGCTAGCTTACCTTACCATTTTCAAGCCAAAGTTACCTTGCTTAAATACATGTTAAAGCCTTGTGAACTTACTGTTAAATGAATCACTTAGGAAAGTATTCGAACTGCATCACTTGTATCCAATATGTCAGCTATCCACTTTCGAGGATGGAAAGAGCATGGCTTTATAGACATCAAGGATAGTGGTCTTAGCGAAGATGTTTTTGACACAATTGTTAGAAATGATGACTAGAATACCAATGAAGAGAAAATGGATCTACTTTCCAGAGATTTACTAAATTTCTTAGATAGAATTAACCCTTTTTTAGGGGTTTTAGAAAAACATAATCCGAACTCTAAAATGATTATTTCAATGAATTTGTAGTCGTACTTCTTCCAAACAACATGAAATATTTTGGAGACCACTCATATAGGCATTTGAGCTACAAAAATAAGTCTAGAACTACGAAGTCGACCAAAAATTTTGAACTCTTTATCAAGCTAGATGATGAAGCTTTGAACAAATTCTATGCATGTTTTTCAAACATTATCAACTACTCGTATAATTTTTGGGTACCTTTTAGGAAAGAGAAGAAGATTGAGAAAATCCTTGCTAGCTTACCTTACCATTTTCAAGCCAAAGTTACCTTGCTTAAATACATGTTAAAGCCTTGTGAACTTACTGTTAAATGAATCACTTGGGCAGGTATTCGAACTGCATCACTTGTATCCAATTTGTCAGCCATCCACTTTCGAGGATGGAAAGAGCTTGGCTTTTTAGACATCAAGGATAGTGGTCTTAGCAATGATGTTTTTGACACAATTGTTAGAAATGATGACTCGAATACCAATGAAGTGAAAATTGATCTACTTTCCTAGAGATTTACTAAATTTCTTTGATAGAATTAACCCTTTTTTAGGGGTTATAGAAAAAAATAATCCGAACTCTAAAATGATTATTTCAATGAATTTGTAGTCGTACTTCTTCCAAACAACATGAAATATTTTGGAGACCACTCATATAGGCATTTGAGCTACAAAAATAAGTCTAGAACTACGAAGTTGACCAAAAATTTTGAACTCTTTATCAAGCTAGATGATGAAGCTTTGAACAAATTCTATGCATGTTTTTCAAACATTATCAACTACTCGTATAATTTTTGGGTACCTTTTAGGAAAGAGAAGAAGATTGAGAAAATCCTTGCTAGCTTACCTTAATATTTTCAAGCCAAAGTTACCTTGCTTAAATACATGTTAAAGCCTTGTGAACTTACTGTTAAATGAATCACTTAGGAAAGTATTCGAACTGCATCACTTGTATCCAATATGTCAGCTATCCACTTTCGAGGATGGAAAGAGCATGGCTTTATAGACATCAAGGATAGTGGTCTTAGCGAAGATGTTTTTGACACAATTGTTAGAAATGATGACTAGAATACCAATGAAGAGAAAATGGATCTACTTTCCAGAGATTTACTAAATTTCTTAGATAGAATTAACCCTTTTTTAGGGGTTTTAGAAAAACATAATCCGAACTCTAAAATGATTATTTCAATGAATTTGTAGTCGTACTTCTTCCAAACAACATGAAATATTTTGGAGACCACTCATATAGGCATTTGAGCTACAAAAATAAGTCTAGAACTACGAAGTCGACCAAAAATTTTGAACTCTTTATCAAGCTAGATGATGAAGCTTTGAACAAATTCTATGCATGTTTTTCAAACATTATCAACTACTCGTATAATTTTTGGGTACCTTTTAGGAAAGAGAAGAAGATTGAGAAAATCCTTGCTAGCTTACCTTACCATTTTCAAGCCAAAGTTACCTTGCTTAAATACATGTTAAAGCCTTGTGAACTTACTGTTAAATGAATCACTTGGGAAAGTATTCGAACTGCATCACTTGTATCCAATATGTCAGCCATCCACATTCGAGGATGGAAAGAGCTTGGCTTTTTAGACATCAAGGATAGTGGTCTTAGCAAAGATGTTTTTGAGACAATTGTTAGAAATGATGACTCGAATACCAATAAAGAGAAAATGGATCTACTTTCCTAGAGATTTACTCAATTTCTTAGATTGAATTAACCCTTTTTTAGGGGTTTTAGAAAAAAAATAATCCACGATCTAAAATGGTTATTTCAATGAATTTACAGTCGTACTACTTCCAAACAACAAGAAATATTTTGGAGACCACTCATATAGGCATTTGAGCTACAAAAATAAGTCTAGAACTACGAAGTTGACCAAAAATTTTGAACTCTTTATCAAGCTAGATGATGAAGCTTTGAACAAATTCTATGCATGTTTTTCAAACATTATCAACTACTCGTATAATTTTTGGGTACCTTTTAGGAAAGAGAAGAAGATTGAGAAAATCCTTGCTAGCTTACCTTACCATTTTCAAGCCAAAGTTACCTTGCTTAAATACATGTTAAAGCCTTGTGAACTTACTGTTAAATGAATCACTTAGGAAATTATTCGAACTGCATCACTTGTATCCAATATGTCTGCCAACCACTTTCGAGGACGGAAAGAGCTTGGCTTTATAGACATCAAGGATAGTGGTCTTAGCGAAGAAGTTTTTGACACAATTGTTAGAAATAATGACTCTAATACCAATAAAGAGAAAATGGATATACTTTCCCAGAGATTTACTCAATTTGTTAGACTGAATTAACCCTTTTTTAGGGGTTTTAGAAAAAAAATAATCCACGCTCTAAAATGGTTATTTCAATGAATTTACAGTCGTACTACTTCCAAACAACATGAAATATTTTGGAGACCACTCATATAGGCATTTGAGCTACAAAAATAAGTCTAGAACTACGAAGTTGACGAAAAATTTTGAACTCTTTATCAAGCTAGATGATGAAACTTTGAACAAATTCTATGCATGTTTTTCAAACATTATCAACTACTCGTATAATTTTTGGGTACCTATTAGGAAAGAGAAGAAGATTGAGAAAATCCTTGCTAGCTTACCTTACCATTTTCAAGCCAAAGTTACCTTGCTTAAATACATGTTAAAGCCTTGTGAACTTACTGTTAAATGAATCACTTGGGCAGGTATTCGAACTGCATCACTTGTATCCAATATGTCAGCCATCCACTTTCGAGGATGGAAAGAGCTTGGCTTTTTAGACATCAAGGATAGTGGTCTTAGCAATGATGTTTTTGACACAATTGTTAGAAATGATGACTCGAATACCAATGAAGTGAAAATTGATCTACTTTCCTAGAGATTTACTAAATTTCTTTGATAGAATTAACCCTTTTTTAGGGGTTTTAGAAAAAAATAATCCAAGCTCTAAAATGATTATTTCAATGTATTTACAGATGTACTTCTTCCAACAACACGAAATATTATAGAGACCACTCATATAGGGCCTTGAGCTACAAAATAAATCTAGAACTACGAAGGGGACCAAAAATTTTGAACCCTATATCAAGCTAGAGGATGAAACTTTGAACAAATTCGATGCATGTATTTCAAACATTATCAACTACTCGTATAATTTAGGGGGATTTTTTAGGAAAGAGAAGAAGATTGAGAAAATCCTTGCTAGCTTACCTTACCATTTTCAAGCCAAAGTTACCTTGCTTAAATACATGTTAAACCCTTGTGAACTTACTGTTAAATGAATCACTTAGGAAAGTATTCGAACTACATCACTTGTATCCAATATGTCAGTTATCCACTTTCGAGGATGGAAAGAGCTTGGCTTTAAAGACATCAAGGATAGTGGTCTTAGCGAAGATGCTTTTGACACAATTGTTAGAAATGATGACTAGAATACCAATGAAGAGAAAATGGATCTACTTTCCAGAGATTTACTAAATTTCTTAGATAGAATTAACCCTTTTTTAGGGGTTTTAGAAAAACATAATCCGAACTCTAAAATGATTATTTCAATGAATTTGTAGTCGTACTTCTTCCAAACAACATGAAATATTTTGGAGACCACTCATATAGGCATTTGAGCTACAAAAATAAGTCTAGAACTACGAAGTTGACCAAAAATTTTGAACTCTTTATCAAGCTAGATGATGAAGCTTTGAACAAATTCTATGCATGTTTTTCAAACATTATCAACTACTCGTATAATTTTTGGGTACCTTTTAGGAAAGAGAAGAAGATTGAGAAAATCCTTGCTAGCTTACCTTACCATTTTCAAGCTAAAGTTACCTTGCTTAAATACATGTTAAAGCCTTGTGAAGTTACTGTTAAATGAATCACTTGGGCAGGTATTCGAACTGCATCACTTGTATCCAATATGTCAGCCATCCACTTTCGAGGATGGAAAGAGCTTGGCTTTTTAGACATCAAGGATAGTGGTCTTAGCAAAGATGTTTTTGAGACAATTGTTAGAAATGATGACTCGAATACCAATAAAGAGAAAATGGATCTACTTTCCTAGAGATTTACTCAATTTCTTAGATTGAATTAACCCTTTTTTAGGGGTTTTAGAAAAAAAAAAATCCGCGCTCTAAAATGGTTATTTTAATGAATTTACAGTCGTACTACTTCCAAACAACAAGAAATATTTTGGAGACCACTCATATAGGCATTTGAGCTACAAAAATAAGTCTAGAACTACGAAGTTGACCAAAAATTTTGAACTCTTTATCAAGCTAGATGATGAAGCTTTGAACAAATTCTATGCATGTTTTTCAAACATTATCAACTACTCGTAAAATTTTTGGGTACCTTTTAGGAAAGAGAAGAAGATTGAGAAAATCCTTGCTAGCTTACCTTACCATTTTCAAACCAAAGTTACCTTGCTTAAATACATGTTAAAGCCTTGTGAACTTACTGTTAAATGAATCACTTAGGAAATTATTCGAACTGCATCACTTGTATCCAATATGTCTGCCACCCACTTTCGAGGACGGAAAGAGCTTCGCTTTATAGACATCAAGGATAGTGGTCTTAGCGAAGAAGTTTTTGACACAATTGTTAGAAATAATGACTCTAATACCAATAAAGAGAAAATGGATATACTTTCCCAGAGATTTACTCAATTTGTTAGATTGAATTAACCCTTTTTTAGGGGTTTTAGAAAAAAAAAAATCCGCGCTCTAAAATGGTTATTTTAATGAATTTACAGTCGTACTACTTCCAAACAACAAGAAATATTTTGGAGACCACTCATATAGGCATTTGAGCTACAAAAATAAGTCTAGAACTACGAAGTTGACCAAAAATTTTGAACTCTTTATCAAGCTAGATGATGAAGCTTTGAACAAATTCTATGCATGTTTTTCAAACATTATCAACTACTCGTAAAATTTTTGGGTACCTTTTAGGAAAGAGAAGAAGATTGAGAAAATCCTTGCTAGCTTACCTTACCATTTTCAAACCAAAGTTACCTTGCTTAAATACATGTTAAAGCCTTGTGAACTTACTGTTAAATGAATCACTTAGGAAATTATTCGAACTGCATCACTTGTATCCAATATGTCTGCCACCCACTTTCGAGGACGGAAAGAGCTTCGCTTTATAGACATCAAGGATAGTGGTCTTAGCGAAGAAGTTTTTGACACAATTGTTAGAAATAATGACTCTAATACCAATAAAGAGAAAATGGATATACTTTCCCAGAGATTTACTCAATTTGTTAGATTGAATTAACCCTTTTTTAGGGGTTTTAGAAAAAAAATAATCCACGCTCTAAAATGGTTATTTCAATGAATTTACAGTCGTACTACTTCCAAACAACATGAAATATTTTGGAGACCACTCATATAGGCATTTGAGCTACAAAAATAAGTCTAGAACTACGAAGTTGACCAAAAATTTTGAACTCTTTATCAAGCTAGATGATGAAGCTTTGAACAAATTCTATGCATGTTTTTCAAACATTATCAACTACTCATATAATTTTTGGGTACCTTTTAGGAAAGAGAAGAAGATTGAGAAAATCCTTGCTAGCTTACCTTACCATTTTCAAGCCAAAGTTACCTTGCTTAAATACATGTTAAAGCCTTGTGAACTTACTGTTAAATGAATCACTTGGGCAGGTATTCGAACTGCATAACTTGTATCCAATATGTCTGCCATCCACTTTCGAGGATAGAAAGAGCTTGGCTTTTTAGACATCGAGGATAGTGGTCTTAGCAATGATGTTTTTGACACAATTGTTAGAAATGATGACTCGAATACCAATGAAGTGAAAATCGATCTACTTTCCTAGAGATTTACTAAATTTCTTAGATAGAATTAACCCTTTTTTAGGGGTGTTAGAAAAAAATAATCCAAGCTCTAAAATGATTATTTCAATGAATTTACAGTCGTACTTCTTCCAAAAAATACGAAATATTTTGGAGACCACTCATATAGGCATTTGAGATACAAAATAAGTCTAGAACTACGAACTTGACCAAAACTTTTGAACTCTATATCAAGCTAGAGGATGAAACTTTGAACAAATTCGATGCATGTTTTTCAAACATTATCAACCACTCGTATAATTTAGGGGAACCATTTAGGAAATAGAAGTATATTGAGAAAATCCATGCTAGCTTAAATTATCATTTTCAAGCAAAACTTACCTTCCTTAAATACATGTTAAAGCCTTGGGAATTTACTGTTAAATGAATCACTTAGGAAAGTATTCGAACTGCATCACTTGTCTCCAATATGTTAGCCATCCACTTTCGAGGATGGAAAGAGCTTGGCTTTTTAGACATCGAGGATAGTGGTCTTAGCAATGATGTTTTTGACACAATTGTTAGAAATGATGACTCGAATACCAATGAAGTGAAAATCGATCTACTTTCCTAGAGATTTACTAAATTTCTTAGATAGAATTAACCCTTTTTTAGGGGTTTTAGAAAAAAATAATCCAAGCTCTAAAATGATTATTTCAATGAATTTACAGTCGTACTTCTTCCAAAAAACCCGAAATATTTTGGCGACCACTCATATAGGCATTTGAGATACAAAATAAGTCTAGACCTTCGAACTTGACCAAGTATTTTGAACTCTATATCAAGCTAGAGGATGAAACTTTGAACAAATTCGATGCATGTTTTTCAAACATTATCAACCACTCGTATAATTTAGGGGAACCATTTAGGAAATAGAAGTATATTGAGAAAATCCATGCTAGCTTAAATTATCATTTTCAAGCAAAACTTACCTTCCTTAAATACATGTTAAAGCCTGGGGAATTTACTGTTAAATGAATCACTTAGGAAAGTATTCGAACTGCATAACTTGTCTCCAATATGTTAGCCATCCACTTTCGATGATGGAAAGAGCTTGGCTTTTTAGACATCGAGGATAGTGGTCTTAGCAATGATGTTTTTGACACAATTGTTAGAAATGATGACTCGAATACCAATGAAATGAAAATTGATCTACTTTCCTAGAGATTTACTAAATTTCTTAGATAGAATTAACCCTTTTTTAGGGGTTTTAGAAAAAAATAATCCAAGCTCTAAAATGATTATTTCAATGAATTTACAGTCGTACTTCTTCCAAAAAACCCGAAATATTTTGGCGACCACTCATATAGGCATTTGAGATACAAAATAAATCTAGAACTATGAAGGTGACCAAAAATTTTGAACTCTATATGAAGCTAGAGGATGAAACTTTGAACAAATTCTATGCATGTTTTTCAAACATTATCAACTACTCGTATAATTTAGGGGGACCTTTTAGGAAAGAGAAGAAGATTGAGAAAATCCTTGCTAGCTTACCTTACCATTTTCAAGCCAAAGTTACCTTGCTTAAATATTTGTTAAAGCCTTGTGAACTTACTGTTAAATAAATCACTTGGGCAAGTATTCGAACTGCATCACTTGTATCCAATATGTCAGCCATCCATTTTCGAGGATGGAAAGAGCTTAGCTTTTTAGACATCAATGATAGTGGTCTTAGCGAAGATGTTTTTGACACAATTGTTAGAAATGATGACTCGAATACCAATGAAGAGATAATGGATCTACTTTCCAGAGATTTACTAAATTTCTTAGATAGAATTAACCCTTTTTTAGGGGTTTTAGAAAAACATAATCCAAACTCTAAAATGATTATTTTAATGAATTTGTAGTCGTACTTCTTCCAAACAACATTAAATATTTTGGAGACCACTCATATAGGAATTTGAGCTACAAAAATAAGTATAGAACTACGAAGTTGACCAAAATTTTTGAACTCTATATCAAGCTAGAGGATGAAACTTTGAACAAATTCTATGCATGTTTTTCAAACATTATCAACTACTCGTATAATTTTCGGGTACCTTTTAGGAAAGAGAAGAAGATTGAGAAAATCCATGATAGCTTACCTTACCATTTTCAAGCCAAAGTTACCTTGCTTAAATACATGTTAAAGCCTTGTGAACTTACTGTTAAATGAATCACTTGGGCAAGTATTCGAACAGCATTACTTGTATCCAATATTTCAGCCATCCACTTTCGAGGACGGAAAGTGCTTGGCTTTTTAGACATCAAGGATAGTGGTCTTAGCAAAGATGTTTTTGAGACAATTGTTAGAAATGATGACTCGAATACCAATAAAGAGAAAATGGATCTACTTTCCTTGAGATTTACTCAATTTCTTGGATTGAATTAACCCTTTTTTAGGGGTTTTAGAAAAAAAATAATCCGCTCTCTAAAATGGTTATTTCAATGAATTTACAGTCGTACTACTTCCAAACAACATGAAATATTTTGGAGACCACTCATATAGGCATTTGAGCTACAAAAATAAGTCTAGAACTACGAAGTTGACCAAAAATTTTGAACTCTTTATCAAGCTAGATGATGAAGCTTTGAACAAATTCTATGCATGTTTTTCAAACATAATCAACTACTCGTATAATTTTTGGGTACCTTTTAGGAAAGAGAAGAAGATTGAGAAAATCCTTGCTAGCTTACCTTGCCATTTTCAAGCCAAAGTTACCTTGCTTAAATACATGTTAAAGCCTTGTGAACTTACTCTTAAATGAATCACTTGGGCAGGTATTCGAACTGCATAACTTGTATCCAATATGTCAGCCATCCAGTTTCGAGGATGGATGGAGCTTGGCTTTTTAGACATCGAGGATAGTGATCTTAGTAATGATGTTTTTGACACAATTGTTAGAAATGATGACTCGAATACTAATGAAGTGAAAATTGATCTACTTTCCGAGAGATTTACTAAATTTCTTAGATAGAATTAACCCTTTTTTAGGGGTTTTAGAAAAAAATAATCCAAGCTCTAAAATGATTATTTCAATGAATTTACAGTCGTACTTCTTCCAAAAAACACGAAATATTTTGGAGACCACTCATATAGGCATTTGAGATACAAAATAAGTCTAGAACTACTAACTTGACCAAAACTTTTGAACTCTATATCAAGCTAGAGGATGAAACTTTGAACAAATTCGATGCATGTATTTCAAACATTATCAACTACTCGTATAATTTAGGGGGACCTTTTAGGAAAGAGAAGAAGATTGAGAAATTCCTTGCTAGTTTACCTTACCATTTTCAAGCCAAAGTTACCTTGCTTAAATACATGTTAAAGCCTTGTGAACTTACTGTTAAATGAATCACTTGGGCAAGTATTCGAACTGCATCACTTGTATCCAATATGTCAGCCATCCATTTTCGAGGATGGAAAGAGCTTAGCTTTTTAGACATCAATGATAGTGGTCTTAGCGAAGATGTTTTTGACACAATTGTTAGAAATGATGACTCGAATACCAATGAAGAGAAAATGGATCTACTTTCCAGAGATTTACTAAATTTCTTAGATAGAATTAACCCTTTTTTAGGGGTTTTAGAAAAACATAATCCGAGCTAAAAAATGATTATTTCATTGAATTTGTAGTCGTACTTCTTCCAAACAACATGAAATATTTTGGAGACCACTCATATAGGAATTTGAGCTACAAAAATAAGTCTAGAACTACGAAGTTGACCAAAAATTTTGAACTCTTTATCAAGCTATAGGATGAAACTTTGAACAAATTCTATGCATGTTTTTCAAACATTATCAACTACTCGTATAATTTTTGTGTACCTTTTAGGAAAGAGAAGAAGATTGAGAAAATCCTTGCTAGCTTACCTTACCATTTTCAAGCCAAAGTTACCTTGCTTAAATACATGTTAAAGCCTTGTGAACTTACTGTTAAATGAATCACTTGGGCAGGTATTCGAAATGCATCACTTGTATCCAATATGTCAGCCATCCACTTTCGAGGTTGGAAAGAGCTTGGCTTTATAGACATCAAGGATAGTGGTCTTAGCAATGATGTTTTTGACACAATTGTTAGAAATGATGACTCGAATACCAATGAAGTGAAAATTGATCTACTTTCCTAGAGATTTACTAAATTTCTTTGATAGAATTAACCCTTTTTTAGGGGTTTTAGAAAAAAATAATCCAAGCTCTAAAATGATTATTTCAATGAATTTATAGATGTACTTCTTCCAAACAACACGAAATATTATAGGGACCACTCATATAGGGCCTTGAGCTACAAAATAAATCTAGAACTATGAAGGTGACCAAAAATTTTGAACTCTATATGAAGCTAGAGGATGAAACTTTGAACAAATTCTATGCATGTTTTTCAAACATTATCAACTACTCGTATAATTTAGGGGGACCTTTTAGGAAAGAGAAGAAGATTGAGAAAATCCTTGCTAGCTTACCTTACCATTTTCAAGCCAAAGTTACCTTGCTTAAATATTTGTTAAAGCCATGTGAACTTACTGTTAAATGAATCACTTGGGCACGTATTCGAACTGCATCACTTGTATCCAATATGGCAGCCATCCATTTTCGAGGATGGAAAGAGCTTAGCTTTTTAGACATCAATGATAGTGGTCTTAGCGAAGATGTTTTTGAGACAATTGTTAGAAATGATGACTCGAATACCAATAAAGAGAAAATGGATCTACTTTCCTAGAGATTTACTCAATTTCTTGGATTGAATTAACCCTTTTTTAGGGGTTTTAGAAAAAAAATAATCCGCTATCTAAAATGGTTATTTCAATGAATTTACAGTCGTACTTCTTCCAAACAACATGAAATATTTTGGAGACCACTCATATAGGCATTTGAGCTACAAAAATAAGTCTAGAACTACGAAGTTGACCAAAAATTTTGAACTCTTTATCAAGCTAGATGATGAAGCTTTGAACAAATTCTATGCATGTTTTTCAAACATAATCGACTACTCGTATAATTTTTGGGTACCTTTTCGGAAAGAGAAGAAGATTGAGAAAATCCTTGCTAGCTTACCTTGCCATTTTCAAGCCAAAGTTACCTTGCTTAAATACATGTTAAAGCCTTGTGAACTTACTCTTAAATGAATCACTTGGGCAGGTATTCGAACTGCATAACTTGTATCCAATATGTCAGCCATCCAGTTTCGAGGATGGATGGAGCTTGGCTTTTTAGACATCGAGGATAGTGATCTTAGTAATGATGTTTTTGACACAATTGTTAGAAATGATGACTCGAATACTAATGAAGTGAAAATTGATCTACTTTCCGAGAGATTTACTAAATTTCTTAGATAGAATTAACCCTTTTTTAGGGGTTTTAGAAAAAAAAAATCCAAGCTCTAAAATGATTATTTCAATGAATTTACAGTCGTACTTCTTCCAAAAAACACGAAATATTTTGGAGACCACTCATATAGGCATTTGAGATACAAAATAATTCTAGAACTACTAACTTGACCAAAACTTTTGAACTCTATATCAAGCTAGAGGATGAAACTTTGAACAAATTCGATACATGTTTTTCAAACATTATCAACTACTCGTATAATTTATGGGGACCTTTTAGGAAAGAGAAGTATATTGAGAAAATCCATGCTAGCTTAAATTATCATTTTGAAGCCAAAGTTACCTTCCTTAAATACATGTTAAAGCCTTGGGAATTTACTGTTAAATGAATCACATAGGAAAGTATTCGAACTGCATCACTTGTCTCCAATATGTTAGCCATCCACTTTCGAGGATGGAAAGAGCTTGGCTTTTTAGACATCGAGGATAGTGGTCTTAGCAATGATGTTTTTGACACAATTGTTAGAAATGATGACTCGAATACCAATGAAGTGAAAATTGATCTACTTTCCTAGAGATTTACTAAATTTCTTAGATAGAATTAACCCTTTTTTAGGGGTTTTAGAAAAAAATAATCCAAGCTCTAAAATGATTATTTCAATGAATTTACAGTCGTACTTCTTCCAAAAAACACGAAATATTTTGGAGACCACTCATATAGGCATTTGAGATACAAAATAAGTCTAGAACTACTAACTTGACCAAAACTTTTGAACTCTATATCAAGCTAGAGGATGAAACTTTGAACAAATTCGATGCATGTATTTCAAACATTATCAACTACTCGTATAATTTAGGGGGACCTTTTAGGAAAGAGAAGAAGATTGAGAAAATCCTTGCTAGTTTACCTTACCATTTTCAAGCCAAAGTTACCTTGCTTAAATACATGTTAAAGCCTTGTGAACTTACTGTTAAATGAATCACTTGGGCAAGTATTCGAACTGCATCACTTGTATCCAATATGTCAGCCATCCATTTTCGAGGATGGAAAGAGCTTAGCTTTTTAGACATCAATGATAGTGGTCTTAGCGAAGATGTTTTTGACACAATTGTTAGAAATGATGACTCGAATACCAATGAAGAGAAAATGGATCTACTTTCCAGAGATTTACTAAATTTCTTAGATAGAATTAACCCTTTTTTAGGGGTTTTAGAAAAACATAATCCGAGCTAAAAAATGATTATTTCATTGAATTTGTAGTCGTACTTCTTCCAAACAACATGAAATATTTTGGAGACCACTCATATAGGAATTTGAGCTACAAAAATAAGTCTAGAACTACGAAGTTGACCAAAAATTTTGAACTCTTTATCAAGCTATAGGATGAAACTTTGAACAAATTCTATGCATGTTTTTCAAACATTATCAACTACTCGTATAATTTTTGTGTACCTTTTAGGAAAGAGAAGAAGATTGAGAAAATCCTTGCTAGCTTACCTTACCATTTTCAAGCCAAAGTTACCTTGCTTAAATACATGTTAAAGCCTTGTGAACTTACTGTTAAATGAATCACTTGGGCAGGTATTCGAAATGCATCACTTGTATCCAATATGTCAGCCATCCACTTTCGAGGTTGGAAAGAGCTTGGCTTTATAGACATCAAGGATAGTGGTCTTAGCAATGATGTTTTTGACACAATTGTTAGAAATGATGACTCGAATACCAATGAAGTGAAAATTGATCTACTTTCCTAGAGATTTACTAAATTTCTTTGATAGAATTAACCCTTTTTTAGGGGTTTTAGAAAAAAATAATCCAAGCTCTAAAATGATTATTTCAATGAATTTATAGATGTACTTCTTCCAAACAACACGAAATATTATAGGGACCACTCATATAGGGCCTTGAGCTACAAAATAAATCTAGAACTATGAAGGTGACCAAAAATTTTGAACTCTATATGAAGCTAGAGGATGAAACTTTGAACAAATTCTATGCATGTTTTTCAAACATTATCAACTACTCGTATAATTTAGGGGGACCTTTTAGGAAAGAGAAGAAGATTGAGAAAATCCTTGCTAGCTTACCTTACCATTTTCAAGCCAAAGTTACCTTGCTTAAATATTTGTTAAAGCCATGTGAACTTACTGTTAAATGAATCACTTGGGCACGTATTCGAACTGCATCACTTGTATCCAATATGGCAGCCATCCATTTTCGAGGATGGAAAGAGCTTAGCTTTTTAGACATCAATGATAGTGGTCTTAGCGAAGATGTTTTTGAGACAATTGTTAGAAATGATGACTCGAATACCAATAAAGAGAAAATGGATCTACTTTCCTAGAGATTTACTCAATTTCTTGGATTGAATTAACCCTTTTTTAGGGGTTTTAGAAAAAAAATAATCCGCTATCTAAAATGGTTATTTCAATGAATTTACAGTCGTACTTCTTCCAAACAACATGAAATATTTTGGAGACCACTCATATAGGCATTTGAGCTACAAAAATAAGTCTAGAACTACGAAGTTGACCAAAAATTTTGAACTCTTTATCAAGCTAGATGATGAAGCTTTGAACAAATTCTATGCATGTTTTTCAAACATAATCGACTACTCGTATAATTTTTGGGTACCTTTTCGGAAAGAGAAGAAGATTGAGAAAATCCTTGCTAGCTTACCTTGCCATTTTCAAGCCAAAGTTACCTTGCTTAAATACATGTTAAAGCCTTGTGAACTTACTCTTAAATGAATCACTTGGGCAGGTATTCGAACTGCATAACTTGTATCCAATATGTCAGCCATCCAGTTTCGAGGATGGATGGAGCTTGGCTTTTTAGACATCGAGGATAGTGATCTTAGTAATGATGTTTTTGACACAATTGTTAGAAATGATGACTCGAATACTAATGAAGTGAAAATTGATCTACTTTCCGAGAGATTTACTAAATTTCTTAGATAGAATTAACCCTTTTTTAGGGGTTTTAGAAAAAAAAAATCCAAGCTCTAAAATGATTATTTCAATGAATTTACAGTCGTACTTCTTCCAAAAAACACGAAATATTTTGGAGACCACTCATATAGGCATTTGAGATACAAAATAATTCTAGAACTACTAACTTGACCAAAACTTTTGAACTCTATATCAAGCTAGAGGATGAAACTTTGAACAAATTCGATACATGTTTTTCAAACATTATCAACTACTCGTATAATTTATGGGGACCTTTTAGGAAAGAGAAGTATATTGAGAAAATCCATGCTAGCTTAAATTATCATTTTGAAGCCAAAGTTACCTTCCTTAAATACATGTTAAAGCCTTGGGAATTTACTGTTAAATGAATCACATAGGAAAGTATTCGAACTGCATCACTTGTCTCCAATATGTTAGCCATCCACTTTCGAGGATGGAAAGAGCTTGGCTTTTTAGACATCGAGGATAGTGGTCTTAGCAATGATGTTTTTGACACAATTGTTAGAAATGATGACTCGAATACCAATGAAGTGAAAATTGATCTACTTTCCTAGAGATTTACTAAATTTCTTAGATAGAATTAACCCTTTTTTAGGGGTTTTAGAAAAAAATAATCCAAGCTCTAAAATGATTATTTCAATGAATTTACAGTCGTACTTCTTTCAAAAAACACGAAATATTTTGGCGACCACCCATATAGGTATTTGAGATACAAAATAAGTCTACAACTACGAACTCGACCAAAAATTTTGAACTCTATATCAAGCTAGAGGATGAAACTTTGAACAAATTCGATGCATGTTTTTCAAACATTATCAACTACTCGTATAATTTTGGGGGACCTTTTAGGAAAGAGAAGAAGATTGAGAAAATCCTTCCTAGCTTACCTTACCATTTTCAAGCCAAAGTTACCTTGCTTAAGTACATGTTAAAGCCTTGTGAACTTACTGTTAAATGAATAACTTAGGAAAGTATTCGAAGTGCATCACTTGTATCCAATATGTCAGCCATCCACTTTGGAGGATGGAAAGAGCTTGGCTTTATAGACATCAAGGATAGTGGTCTTAGCGAAGATGTTTTTGACACAATTGTTAGAAATGATGACTAGAATACCAATGAGGAGAAAATGGATCTACTTTCCAGAGATTTACTAAATTTCTTAGATAGAATTAACCCTTTTTTAGGGGTTTTATAAAAAAATAATCCGAGCTATAAAATGATTATTTCATTGAATTTGTAGTCGTACTTCTTCCAAACAACATGAAATATTTTGGAGACCACTCATATAGGAATTTGAGCTACAAAAATAAGTCTAGAACTACGAAGTTGACCAAAATTTTTGACCTCTTTAGCAAGCTAGAGGATGAAACTTTGAACAAATTCTATGCATGTTTTTCAAACATTATCAACTACTCGTATAATTTTGGGGTACCTTTTAGGAAAGAGAAGAAGATTGAGAAAATCCTTGCTAGCTTACCATACCATTTTCAAGCCAAAGTTACCTTGCTTAAATACATGTTAAACCCTTGTGAACTTACTGTTAAATGAATCACTTGGGCAGGTATTCGAACTGCATAACTTATATCCAATATGTCAGCCATCCACTTTCGGGGATGGAAAGAGCTTGGCTTTATAGACATCAATTATAGTGGTCTTAGCAAAGATGTTTTTGACACAATTGTTAGAAATGATGACTCGAATACCCATGAAGAGAAAATGGATCTACTTTCCAGAGATTTACTAAATTTCTTAGATAGAATTAACCCTTTTTTAGGGGTTTTAGAAAAACATAATCCGAACTCTAAAATGATTATTTCAATGAATTTGTAGTCGTACTTCTTCCAAACAACATGAAATATTTTGGAGACCACTCATATAGGCATTAGAGCTACAAAAATAAGTCTAGAACTACGAAGTTGACCAAAATTTTTGACCTCTATATGAAGCTAGAGGATGAAACTTTGAACAAATTCTATGCATGTTTTTCAAACATTATCAACTACTCGTATAATTTAGGGGGACATTTTAGGAAAGAGAAGAAGATTGAGAAAATCCTTGCTAGCTTACCTTACCATTTTCAAGCCAAAGTTACCTTGTTTTAATACATGTTAAAGACTTGTGAACTTACTGTTAAATAAATCACTTGGGCAAGTATTCGAACTACATCACTTGTATCCAATATGTCAGCCATCCACTTTCGAGGACGGAAAGAGCTTGGCTTTATAGATATCAAGGATAGTGGTCTTAGCGAAGATGTTTTTGACACAATTGTAAGAAATAATGACTTTAATACCAATAAAGAGAAAATGGATATTCTTTACCTGAGATTTACTCAATTTGTTAGATTGAATTAACCCTTTTTTAGGGGTTTTAGAAAAAAAATAATCCGAGCTCTAAAATGATTATTTCAATGAATTTATAGTCGTACTACTTCCAAACAACATGAAATATTTTGCAGACCACTCATATAGGCATTTGAGCTACAAAATAAGTCTAGAACTACGAACTTGAACAAAAATTTTGAACTCTATATCAAGCTAGAGGATGAAACTTTGAATAAAATTCTATGCATGTTTTTCAAACATTATCAACTACTCGTATAATTTTGGGGGACCTTTTAGGAAAGAGAAGAAGATTGAGAAAATCATTGCTAGCTTACCTTACCATTTTCAAGCCAAATTTACCTTTCTTTAATACATGTTAAAGCCTTGTGAACTTACTGTTAAATGAATAACTTGGGCAAGTATTCGAACTACATCACTTGTATCCAATATGTCAGCCATCCACTTTCGAGGACGGAAAGAGCTTGGCTTTATAGACATCAAGGATAGTGGTCTTAACGAAGGTGTTTTGGACACAATTGTTAGAAATGATGACTGTAATAGCAATGAAGAGAAAATGGATCTACTTTCCTAGAGATTTACTAAATTTCTTTGATAGAATTAACCCTTTTTTGGGGGTTTTAGAAAAAAATAATCCAAGCTCTAAAATGATTATTTCCATGAATTTATAGTTGTACTTCTTCCAAAAAACACGAAATATTATAGAGACCACTCATATAGGCATTTGAGCTACAAAATAAATCTAGAACTTCGAAGTTGACCAAAAATTTTGAACTCTATATCAAGCTAGAGGATGAAACTTTGAACAAATTCTATGCACGTTTTTCAAACATTATCAACTACTCGTATAATTTAGGGGGACCTTTTAGGAAAGAGAAGTATATTGAGAAAATCCATGCTATCTTAAATTATCATTTTCAAGCCAAAGTTACCTTCCTTAAATACATGTTAAAGCCTTGGAAACTTACTGTTAAATGAATCACTTAGGAAAGTATTCGAACTGCATCACTTGTCTCCAATATGTCAGCCATCCACTTTCGAGGATGGAAAGAGCTTGGCTTTATAGACATCAAGAATAATGGTCTTAGCGAAGATGTTTTTGACAAAATTGTTAGAAATGATGACTCGAATACCAATGAAGAGAAAATGGATCTACTTTCCATAGATTTACTAAATTTCTTAGATAGAATTAACCCTTTTTAGGGGTTTTAGAAAAACATAATCCGAGCTCTAAAATGATTATTTCAATGAATTTATAGTCGTACTTCTTCCAAACAACGCGGAATATTATAGAGACCCCTCATATAGGAATTTGAGCTACAAAAATAAGTCTAGAACTACGAAGTTGACCAAAAATTTTGAACTCTATATCAAGCTAGAGGATGAAACTTTGAACAAATTCGATGCATGTTTTTCAAACATTATCAACTACTCGTATAATTTTTGGGTACCTTTTAGGAAATAGAAGAAGATTGAGAAAATCCTTGCTAGCTTACCTTACCATTTTCAAGCCAAAGTTACCTTGCTTAAATACATGTTAAAGCCTTTGCAATTTACTGTTAAATGAATCACTTAGGAAAGTATTCGAACTGCATCACTTGTATCCAATATGTCAGCCATCCATTTTCGAGGATGGAAAGAGCTTGGCTTTATAGACATCAAGGATAGTGGTCTTAGCGAAGATGTTTTTTACACAATTGTTAGAAATGATGACTGTAATAGCAATGAAGAGAAAATGGATCTACTTTCCTAGAGATTTACTAAATTTCTTTGATAGAATTAACCCTTTTTTAGGGGTTTTAGAAAAAAATAATCCAAGCTCTAAAATGATTATTTCCATGAATTTACAGTTGTACTTCTTCCAAACAACACGAAATATTATAGAGATCACTCATATAGGCATTTGAGCTACAAAATAAATCTAGAACTTCGAAGTTGACCAAAAATTTTGAACTCTATATCAAGCTAGAGGATGAAACTTTGAACAAATTCGATGCATGTTTTTCAAACATTATCAACTACTCGTATAATTTAGGGGGACCTTTTAGGAAAGAGAAGAAGATTGAGAAAATCCTTCCTAGCTTACCTTACCATTTTCAAGCCAAAGTTACCTTGCTTAAATACATGTTAAAGCCTTGTGAACTTACTGTTAAATGAATCACTTAGGAAAGTATTCGAAGTGCATCACTTGTATCCAATATGTCAGCCATCCACTTTCGAGGATGGAAAGAGCTTGGCTTTATAGACATCAAGGATAGTGGTCTTAGCGAAGATGTTTTTGACACAATTGTTAGAAATGATGACTAGAATACCAATGAAGAGAAAATGGATCTAATTTCCAGAGATTTACTAAATTTCTTAGATAGAATTAACCCTTTTTTAGGGGTTTTAGAAAAACATAATCCGAGCTAAAAAATGATTATTTCATTGAATTTGTAGTCGTACTTCTTCCAAACAACATGAAATATTTTGGAGACCACTCATATAGGAATTTGAGCTACAAAAATAAGTCTAGAACTACGAAGTTGACCAAAAATTTTGAACTCTTTATCAAGCTAGAGGATGAAACTTTGAACAAATTCTATGCATGTTTTTCAAACATTATCAACTACTCGTATAATTTTTGTGTACCTTTTAGGAAAGAGAAGAAGATTGAGAAAATCCTTGCTAGCTTACCTTACCATTTTCAAGCCAAAGTTACCTTGCTTAAATACATGTTAAAGCCTTGTGAACTTACTGTTAAATGAATCACTTGGGCAGGTATTCGAACTGCATCACTTGTATCCAATATGTCAGCCATCCACTTTCGAGGACGGAAAGAGCTTGGCTTTATAGACATCAAGGATAGTGGTCTTAGCAATGATGATTTTGACACAATTGTTAGAAATGATGACTCGAATACGAATGAAGTGAAAATTGATCTACTTTCCTAGAGATTTACTAAATTTATTTGATAGAATTAACCCTTTTTTAGGGGTTTTAGAAAAAAATAATCCAAGCTCTAAAATGATTATTTCAATGAATTTAAGGATGTACTTCTTCCAAACAACACGAAATATTATAGAGACCACTCATATAGGGCCTTGAGCTACAAAATAAATCTAGAACTATGAAGGTGACCAAAAATTTTGAACTCTATATGAAGCTAGAGGATGAAACTTTGAACAAATTCTATGCATGTTTTTCAAACATTATCAACTACTCGTATAATTTAGGGGGACCTTTTAGGAAAGAGAAGAAGATTGAGAAAATCCTTGCTAGCTTACCTTACCATTTTCAAGCCAAAGTTACCTTGCTTAAATATTTGTTAAAGCCTTGTGAACTTACTGTTAAATGAATCACTTGGGCAAGTATTCGAACTGCATCACTTGTATCCAATATGTCAGCCATCCATTTTCGAGGATGGAAAGAGCTTAGCTTTTTAGACATCAATGATAGTGGTCTTAGCGAAGATGTTTTTGACACAATTGTTAGAAATGATGACTCGAATACCAATGAAGAGAAAATGGATCTACTTTCCAGAGATTTACTAAATTTCTTAGATAGAATTAACCCTTTTTTAGAGGTTTTAGAAAAACATAATCCAAACTCTAAAATGATTATTTCAATGAATTTGTAGTCGTACTTCTTCCAAACAACATTAAATATTTTGGAGACCACTCATATAGGAATTTGAGCTACAAAAATAAGTCTAGAACTACGAAGTTGACCAAAATTTTTGAACTCTATATCAAGCTAGAGGATGAAACTTTGAACAAATTCTATGCATGTTTTTCAAACATTATCAACTACTCGTATAATTTTTGTGTACCTTTTAGGAAAGAGAAGAAGATTGAGAAAATCCTTGCTAGCTTACCTTACCATTTTCAAGCCAAAGTTACCTTGCTTAAATACATGTTAAAGCCTTGTGAACTTACTGTTAAATGAATCACTTGGGCAAGTATTCGAACAGCATTACTTGTATCCAATATGTCAGCCATCCACTTTCGAGGACGGAAAGTGCTTGGCTTTTTAGACATCAAGGATAGTGGTCTTAGCAAAGATGTTTTTGAGACAATTGTTAGAAATGATGACTCGAATACCAATAAAAAGAAAATGGATCTACTTTCCTTGAGATTTACTCAATTTCTTGGATTGAATTAACCCTTTTTTAGGGGTTTTAGAAAAAAAATAATCAGTTCTCTAAAATGGTTATTTCAATGAATTTACAGTCGTACTACTTCCAAACAACATGAAATATTTTGGAGACCACTCATATAGGCATTTGAGCTACAAAAATAAGTCTAGAACTACGAAGTTGACCAAAAATTTTGAACTCTTTATCAAGCTAGATGATGAAGCTTTGAACAAATTCTATGCATGTTTTTCAAACATAATCAACTACTCGTATAATTTTTGGGTACCTTTTAGGAAAGAGAAGAAGATTGAGAAAATCCTTGCTAGCTTACCTTGCCATTTTCAAGCCAAAGTTACCTTGCTTAAATACATGTTAAAGCCTTGTGAACTTACTCTTAATTGAATCACTTGGGCAGGTATTCGAACTGCATAACTTGTATCCAATATGTCAGCCATCCAGTTTCGAGGATGGATGGAGCTTGGCTTTTTAGACATCGAGGATAGTGATCTTAGTAATGATGTTTTTGACACAATTGTTAGAAATGATGACTCGAATACTAATGAAGTGAAAATTGATCTACTTTCCGAGAGATTTACTAAATTTCTTAGATAGAATTAACCCTTTTTTAGGGGTTTTAGTAAAAAATAATCCAAGCTCTAAAATGATTATTTCAATGAATTTACAGTCGTACTTCTTCCAAAAAACACGAAATATTTTGGAGACCACTCATATAGGCATTTGAGATACAAAATAAGTCTAGAACTACTAACTTGACCAAAACTTTTGAACTCTATATCAAGCTAGAGGATGAAACTTTGAACAAATTCGATGCATGTATTTCAAACATTATCAACTACTCGTATAATTTAGGGGGACCTTTTAGGAAAGAGAAGAAGATTGAGAAAATCCTTGCTAGTTTACCTTACCATTTTCAAGCCAAAGTTACCTTGCTTAAATACATGTTAAAGCCTTGTGAACTTACTGTTAAATGAATCACTTGGGCAAGTATTCGAACTGCATCACTTGTATCCAATATGTCAGCCATCCATTTTCGAGGATGGAAAGAGCTTAGCTTTTTAGACATCAATGATAGTGGTCTTAGCGAAGATGTTTTTGACACAATTGTTAGAAATGATGACTCGAATACCAATGAAGAGAAAATGGATCTACTTTCCAGAGATTTACTAAATTTCTTAGATAGAATTAACCCTTTTTTAGGGGTTTTAGAAAAACATAATCCGAGCTAAAAAATGATTATTTCATTGAATTTGTAGTCGTACTTCTTCCAAACAACATGAAATATTTTGGAGACCACTCATATAGGAATTTGAGCTACAAAAATAAGTCTAGAACTACGAAGTTGACCAAAAATTTTGAACTCTTTATCAAGCTATAGGATGAAACTTTGAACAAATTCTATGCATGTTTTTCAAACATTATCAACTACTCGTATAATTTTTGTGTACCTTTTAGGAAAGAGAAGAAGATTGAGAAAATCCTTGCTAGCTTACCTTACCATTTTCAAGCCAAAGTTACCTTGCTTAAATACATGTTAAAGCCTTGTGAACTTACTGTTAAATGAATCACTTGGGCAGGTATTCGAACTGCATCACTTGTATCCAATATGTCAGCCATCCACTTTCGAGGTTGGAAAGAGCTTGGCTTTATAGACATCAAGGATAGTGGTCTTAGCAATGATGTTTTTGAAACAATTGTTAGAAATGATGACTCGAATACCAATGAAGTGAAAATTGATCTACTTTCCTAGAGATTTACTAAATTTCTTTGATAGAATTAACCCTTTTTTAGGGGTTTTAGAAAAAAATAATCCAAGCTCTAAAATGATTATTTCAATGAATTTATAGATGTACTTCTTCCAAACAACACGAAATATTATAGGGACCACTCATATAGGGCCTTGAGCTACAAAATAAATCTAGAACTATGAAGGTGACCAAAAATTTTGAACTCTATATGAAGCTAGAGGATGAAACTTTGAACAAATTCTATGCATGTTTTTCAAACATTATCAACTACTCGTATAATTTAGGGGGACCTTTTAGGAAAGAGAAGAAGATTGAGAAAATCCTTGCTAGCTTACCTTACCATTTTCAAGCCAAAGTTACCTTGCTTAAATATTTGTTAAAGCCTTGTGAACTTACTGTTAAATGAATCACTTGGGCACGTATTCGAACTGCATCACTTGTATCCAATATGTCAGCCATCCATTTTCGAGGATGGAAAGAGCTTAGCTTTTTAGACATCAATGATAGTGGTCTTAGCGAAGATGTTTTTGAGACAATTGTTAGAAATGATGACTCGAATACCAATAAAGAGAAAATGGATCTACTTTCCTAGAGATTTACTCAATTTCTTGGATTGAATTAACCCTTTTTTAGGGGTTTTAGAAAAAAAATAATCCGCTCTCTAAAATGGTTATTTCAATGAATTTACAGTCGTACTTCTTCCAAACGCCATGAAATATTTTGGAGACCACTCATATAGGCATTTGAGCTACAAAAATAAGTCTAGAACTACGAAGTTGACCAAAAATTTTGAACTCTTTATCAAGCTAGATGATGAAGCTTTGAACAAATTCTATGCATGTTTTTCAAACATAATCGACTACTCGTATAATTTTTGGGTACCTTTTCGGAAAGAGAAGAAGATTGAGAAAATCCTTGCTAGCTTACCTTGCCATTTTCAAGCCAAAGTTACCTTGCTTAAATACATGTTAAAGCCTTGTGAACTTACTCTTAAATGAATCACTTGGGCAGGTATTCGAACTGCATAACTTGTATCCAATATGTCAGCCATCCAGTTTCGAGGATGGATGGAGCTTGGCTTTTTAGACATCGAGGATAGTGATCTTAGTAATGATGTTTTTGACACAATTGTTAGAAATGATGACTCGAATACTAATGAAGTGAAAATTGATCTACTTTCCGAGAGATTTACTAAATTTCTTAGATAGAATTAACCCTTTTTTAGGGGTTTTAGAAAAAAATAATCCAAGCTCTAAAATGATTATTTCAATGAATTTACAGTCGTACTTCTTCCAAAAAACACGAAATATTTTGGAGACCACTCATATAGGCATTTGAGATACAAAATAAGTCTAGAACTACTAACTTGACCAAAACTTTTGAACTCTATATCAAGCTAGAGGATGAAACTTTGAACAAATTCGATACATGTTTGTCAAGCATTATCAACTACTCGTATAATTTATGGGGACCTTTTAGGAAAGAGAAGTATATTGAGAAAATCCATGCTAGCTTAAATTATCATTTTGAAGCCAAAGTTACCTTCCTTAAATACATGTTAAAGCCTTGGGAATTTACTGTTAAATGAATCACTTAGGAAAGTATTCGAACTGCATCACTTGTCTCCAATATGTTAGCCATCCACTTTCGAGGATGGAAAGAGCTTGGCTTTTTAGACATCGAGGATAGTGGTCTTAGCAATGATGTTTTTGACACAATTGTTAGAAATGATGACTCGAATACCAATGAAGTGAAAATTGATCTACTTTCCTAGAGATTTACTAAATTTCTTAGATAGAATTAACCCTTTTTTAGGGGTTTTAGAAAAAAATAATCCAAGCTCTAAAATGATTATTTCAATGAATTTACAGTCGTACTTCTTTCAAAAAACACGAAATATTTTGGCGACCACTCATATAGGCATTTGAGATACAAAATAAGTCTACAACTACGAACTCGACCAAAAATTTTGAACTCTATATCAAGCTAGAGGATGAAACTTTGAACAAATTCGATGCATGTTTTTCAAACATTATCAACTACTCGTATAATTTTTGGGTACCTTTTAGGAAATAGAAGAAGATTGAGAAAATCCTTGCTAGCTTACCTTACCATTTTCAAGCCAAAGTTACCTTGCTTAAATACATGTTAAAGCCTTTGCAATTTACTGTTAAATGAATCACTTAGGAAAGTATTCGAACTGCATCACTTGTATCCAATATGTCAGCCATCCATTTTCGAGGATGGAAAGAGCTTGGCTTTATAGACATCAAGGATAGTGGTCTTAGCGAAGATATTTTTTACACAATTGTTAGAAATGATGACTGTAATAGCAATGAAGAGAAAATGGATCTACTTTCCTAGAGATTTACTAAATTTCTTTGATAGAATTAACCCTTTTTTAGGGGTTTTAGAAAAAAATAATCCAAGCTCTAAAATGATTATTTCCATGAATTTACAGTTGTACTTCTTCCAAACAACACGAAATATTATAGAGACCACTCATATAGGCATTTGAGCTACAAAATAAATCTAGAACTTCGAAGTTGACCAAAAATTTTGAACTCTATATCAAGCTAGAGGATGAAACTTTGAACAAATTCTATGCACGTTTTTCAAACATTCTCAACTACTCGTATAATTTAGGGGGACCTTTTAGGAAAGAGAAGTATATTGAGAAAATCCATGCTATCTTAAATTATCATTTTCAAGCCAAAGTTACCTTCCTTAAATACATGTTAAAGCCTTGGAAACTTACTGTTAAATGAATCACTTAGGAAAGTATTCGAACTGCATCACTTGTCTCCAATATGTCAGCCATCCACTTTCGAGGATGGAAAGAGCTTGGCTTTATAGACATCAAGAATAATGGTCTTAGCGAAGATGTTTTTGACAAAATTGTTAGAAATGATGACTCGAATACCAATGAAGAGAAAATGGATCTACTTTCCACAGATTTACTAAATTTCTTAGATAGAATTAACCCTTTTTAGGGGTTTTAGAAAAACATAATCCGAGCTCTAAAATTATTATTTCAATGAATTTATAGTCGTACTTCTTCCAAACAACGCGAAATATTATAGAGACCCCTCACATAGGAATTTGAGCTACAAAAATAAGTCTAGAACTACGAAGTTGACCAAAATTTTTGACCTCTTTAGCAAGCTAGAGGATGAAACTTTGAACAAATTCTATGCATGTTTTTCAAACATTATCAACTACTCGTATAATTTTGGGGTACCTTTTAGGAAAGAGAAGAAGATTGAGAAAATCCTTGCTAGCTTACCTTACCATTTTCAAGCCAAAGTTACCTTGCTTAAATACATGTTAAACCCTTGTGAACTTACTGTTAAATGAATCACTTGGGCAGGTATTCGAACTGCATAACTTATATCCAATATGTCAGCCATCCACTTTCGAGGATGGAAAGAGCTTGGCTTTATAGACATCAATTATAGTGGTCTTAGCAAAGATGTTTTTGACACAATTGTTAGAAATGATGACTCGAATACCAATGAAGAGAAAATGGATCTACTTTCCAGAGATTTACTAAATTTCTTAGATAGAATTAACCCTTTTTTAGGGGTTTTAGAAAAACATAATCCGAACTCTAAAATGATTATTTCAATGAATTTGTAGTCGTACTTCTTCCAAACAACATGAAATATTTTGGAGACCACTCATATAGGCATTAGAGCTACAAAAATAAGTCTAGAACTACGAAGGTGACCAAAATTTTTGACCTCTATATGAAGCTAGAGGATGAAACTTTGAACAAATTCTATGCATGTTTTTCAAACATTATCAACTACTCGTATAATTTAGGGGGACCTTTTAGGAAAGAGAAGAAGATTGAGAAAATCCTTGCTAGCTTACCTTACCATTTTCAAGCCAAAGTTACCTTGTTTTAATACATGTTAAAGACTTGTGAACTTACTGTTAAATAAATCACTTGGGCAAGTATTCGAACTACATCACTTGTATCCAATATGTCAGCCATCCACTTTCGAGGACGGAAAGAGCTTAGCTTTATAGATATCAAGGATAGTGGTCTTAGCGAAGATGTTTTTGACACAATTGTAAGAAATAATGACTTTAATACCAATAAAGAGAAAATGGATATTCTTTACCTGAGATTTACTCAATTTGTTAGATTGAATTAACCCTTTTTTAGGGGTTTTAGAAAAAAAATAATCCGAGCTCTAAAATGATTATTTCAATGAATTTATAGTCGTACTACTTCCAAACAACATGAAATATTTTGCAGACCACTCATATAGGCATTTGAGCTACAAAATAAGTCTAGAACTACGAACTTGAACAAAAATTTTGAACTCTATATCAAGCTAGAGGATGAAAGTTTGAATAAAATTCTATGCATGTTTTTCAAACATTATCAACTACTCGTATAATTTTGGGGGACCTTTTAGGAAAGAGAAGAAGATTGAGAAAATCCTTGCTAGCTTACCTTACCATTTTCAAGCCAAATTTACCTTTCTTTAATACATGTTAAAGCCTTGTGAACTTACTGTTAAATGAATAACTTGGGCAAGTATTCGAACTACATCACTTGTATCCAATATGTCAGCCATCCACTTTCGAGGACGGAAAGAGCTTGGCTTTATAGACATCAAGGATAGTGGTCTTAACGAAGGTGTTTTGGACACAATTGTTAGAAATGATGACTGTAATAGCAATGAAGAGAAAATGGATCTACTTTCCTAGAGATTTACTAAATTTCTTTGATAGAATTAACCCTTTTTTGGGGGTTTTAGAAAAAAATAATCCAAGCTCTAAAATGATTATTTCCATGAATTTACAGTTGTACTTCTTCCAAACAACACGAAATATTATAGAGACCACTCATATAGGCATTTGAGCTACAAAATAAATCTAGAACTTCGAAGTTGACCAAAAATTTTGAACTCTATATCAAGCTAGAGGATGAAACTTTGAACAAATTCTATGCACGTTTTTCAAACATTATCAACTACTCGTATAATTTAGGGGGACCTTTTAGGAAAGAGAAGTATATTGAGAAAATCCATGCTATCTTAAATTATCATTTTCAAGCCAAAGTTACCTTCCTTAAATACATGTTAAAGCCTTGGAAACTTACTGTTAAATGAATCACTTAGGAAAGTATTCGAACTGCATCACTTGTCTCCAATATGTCAGCCATCCACTTTCGAGGATGGAAAGAGCTTGGCTTTATAGACATCAAGAATAATGGTCTTAGCGAAGATGTTTTTGACAAAATTGTTAGAAATGATGACTCGAATACCAATGAAGAGAAAATGGATCTACTTTCCACAGATTTACTAAATTTCTTAGATAGAATTAACCCTTTTTAGGGGTTTTAGAAAAACATAATCCGAGCTCTAAAATGATTATTTCAATGAATTTATAGTCGTACTTCTTCCAAACAACGCGAAATATTATAGAGACCCCTCACATAGGAATTTGAGCTACAAAAATAAGTCTAGAACTACGAAGTTGACCAAAAATTTTGAACTCTATATCAAGCTAGAGGATGAAACTTTGAACAAATTCGATGCATGTTTTTCAAACATTATCAACTACTCGTATAATTTTTGGGTACCTTTTAGGAAATAGAAGAAGATTGAGAAAATCCTTGCTAGCTTACCTTACCATTTTCAAGCCAAAGTTACCTTGCTTAAATACATGTTAAAGCCTTTGCAATTTACTGTTAAATGAATCACTTAGGAAAGTATTCGAACTGCATCACTTGTATCCAATATGTGAGGCATCCATTTTCGAGGATGGAAAGAGCTTGGCTTTATAGACATCAAGGATAGTGGTCTTAGCGAAGATGTTTTTTACACAATTGTTAGAAATGATGACTGTAATAGCAATGAAGAGAAAATGGATCTACTTTCCTAGAGATTTACTAAATTTCTTTGATAGAATTAACCCTTTTTTAGGGGTTTTAGAAAAAAATAATCCAAGCTCAATAATGATTATTTCAATGAATTTACAGTTGTACTTCTTCCAAACAACACGAAATATTATAGAGACCACTCATATAGGGCCTTGAGCTACAAAATAAATATAGAACTACGAAGTTGACCAAAAATTGTGAACTCTATATCAAGCTAGAGGATGAAACTTTGAACAAATTCGATGCATGTATTTCAAACATTATCAACTACTCGTATAATTTAGGGGGACCTTTTAGGAAAGAGAAGAAGATTGAGAAAATCCTTGCTAGCTTACCTTACCATTTTCAAGCCAAAGTTACCTTGCTTAAATACATGTTAAAGCCTTGTTAACTTACTGTTAAATGAATCACTTAGGAAAGTATTCGAACTGCATCACTTGTATCCAATTTGTCAGCCATCCACTTTCGAGGATGGAAAGAGCTTGGCTTTATAGACATCAAGGGTAGTGGTCTTAGCGAAGATGTTTTTGACACAATTGTTAGAAATGATGACTCGAATACCAATGAAGAGAAAATGGATCCACTTTCCAGAGATTTACTAAATTTCTTAGATAGAATTAACCCTTTTTTAGGGGTTTTAGAAAAACATAATCCGAGCAATAAAATGATTATTTCATTGAATTTGTAGTCGTACTTCTTCCAAACAACACGAAATATTATAGAGACCACTCATATAGGAATTTGAGCTACAAAAGTCCTCTAGAACTACGAATTTGACAAAAAATTTTGAATTCTATATCAAGCTAGAGGATGAAACTTTGAACAAATTCGATTCATGTTTTTCAAACATTATCAACTACTCGTATAATTTTTGGGTACCTTTTAGGAAAGAGAAGAAGATTGAGAAAATCCTTGCTAACTTATCTTACCATTTTGAAGCCAAAGTTACCTTGCTTTAATACATGTTAAAGATTTGTGAACTTACTGTTAAATGAATCACTTGGGCAAGTATTCGAACTGCATCACTTGTATCCATATATGTCAGCCAACCACTTTCGAGGACGGAAAGAGCTTGGCTTTATAGATATCAAGGATAGTGGTCTTAGCGAAGATGTTTTTGACACAATTGTTAGAAATAATGACTTTAATACCAATAAAGAGAAAATGGATATTCTTTCCCAGAGATTTACTAAATTTCTTAGATAAAATTAACCCTTTTTTAGGCGTTTTAGAAAAAAATAATCCAAGCTCTAAAATGATTATTTCAATGAATTTACAGTCGTACTTCTTCCAAAAAACACGAAATATTTTGGCGACCACTCATATAGGCATTTGAGATACAAAATAAGTCTAGAACTACGAACTTGACCAAAAATTTTGAACTCTATATCAAGCTAGAGGATGAAATTTTGAACAAATTCGATGCATGTTTTTCAAACATTATCAACTACTCGTATAATTTTGGGGGACCTTTTAGGAAAGAGAAGAAGATTGAGAAAATCCTTCCTAGCTTACCTTACCATTTTCAAGCCAAAGTTACCTTGCTTAAATACATGTTAAAGCCTTGTGAACTTACTGTTAAATGAATCACTTAGGAAAGTATTCGAAGTGCATCAGTTGTATCCAATATGTCAGCCATCCACTTTGGAGGATGGAAAGAGCTTGGCTTTTTAGAAATCAAGGATAGTGGTCTTAGCGAAGATGTTTTTGACACAATTGTTAGAAATGATGACTAGAATACCAATGAGGAGAAAATGGATCTACTTTCCAGAGATTTACTAAATTTCTTAGATAGAATTAACCCTTTTTTAGGGGTTTTAGAAAAACATAATCCAAGCTATAAAATGATTATTTCATTGAATTTGTAGTCGTACTTCTTACAAACAACATGAAATATTTTGGAGACCACTCATATAGGAATTTGAGCTACAAAAATAAGTCTAGAACTATGAAGTTGACCAAAAATTTTGATCTCTTTAGCAAGCTAGAGGATGAAACTTTGAACAAATTCTATGCATGTTTTTCAAACATTATCAACTACTCGTATAATTTTTGGGTACCTTTTAGGAAAGAGAAGAAGATTGAGAAAATCCTTGCTAGCTTACCTTACCATTTTCAAGCCAAAGTTACCTTGCTTAAATACATGTTAAAGCCTTGTGAACTTACTGTTAAATGAATCACTTGGGCAGGTATTCGAACTCCATAACTTGTATCCAATATGTCAGCCATCCACTTTCGAGGATGGAAAGAGCTTGGCTTTATAGACATCAAGGATAGTGGTCTTAGCAAAGATATTTTTGACACAATTGTTAGAAATAATGACTTTCATACCAATAAAGAGAAAATGGATATACTTTCGAGAGATGTACTAAATTTCTTAGATAGAATTAACCCTTTTTTAGGGGTTTTAGAAAAACATAATCCGAGCTCTAAACTGATTATTTCAATGAATTTATAGTCGTACTTCTTCCAAACAACCCGAAATATTATAGAGACCACTCATATAGGAATTTCAGCTACAAAAATAACTCTAGAACTACGAAGTTGACAAAAAATTTTGAACTCTATATCAAGCTAGAGGATGAAACTTTGAACAAATTCGATTCATGTTTTTCAAACATTATCAACTACTCGTATAATTTTTGGGTACCTTTTAGGAAAGAGAAGAAGATTGAGAAAATCCTTGCTAGCTTATCTTACCATTTTGAAGCCAAAGTTACCTTGCTTTAATACATGTTAATGCTTTGTGAACTTACTATTAAATGAATCACTTGGGCAAGTATTCGAACTGCATCACTTGTTTCCATATATGTCAGCCAACCACTTTCGAGGACGGAAAGAGCTTGGCTTTATAGATATCAAGGATAGTGGTTTTAGCGAAGATGTTTTTGACACAATTGTTAGAAATAATGACTTTAATACCAATAAAGAGAAAATGGATATTCTTTCCCAGAGATTTACTCAATTTGTTAGATTGAATTAACCCTTTTTTAGGGGTTTTAGAAAAAAATAATCCGAGCTCTAAAATGATTATTTCAATGAATTTATAGTCGTACTACTTCCAAACAACATGAAATATTTTGGAGACCACTCATATAGGCATTTGAGCTACAAAATAAGTCTAGAACTACGAACTTGACCAAAAATTTTGAACTCTATATCAAACTAGAGGATGAAACTTTGAACAAATTCTATGCATGTTTTTCAAACATTATCAACTACTCGTATAATTTTTGGGTACCTTTTAGGAAAGAGAAGAAGATTGAGAAAATCCTTGCTAGCTTACCTTACCATTTTCAAGCCAAAGTTACCTTGCTTAAATACATGTTAAAGCCTTGTGAACTTACTGTTAAATGAATCACTTGGGCAGGTATTCGAACTGCATAACTTGTATCCAATATGTCAGCCATCCACTTTCGAGGATGGAAAGAGCTTGGCTTTATAGACATCAAGGATAGTGGTCTTAGCAAAGATGTTTTTGACACAATTGTTAGAAATAATGACTTTCATACCAATAAAGAGAAAATGGATATACTTTCGAGAGATGTACTAAATTTCTTAGATAGAATTAACCCTTTTTTAGGGGTTTTAGAAAAACATAATCCGAGCTCTAAACTGATTATTTCAATGAATTTATAGTCGTACTTCTTCCAAACAACCCGAAATATTATAGAGACCACTCATATAGGAATTTGAGCTACAAAAATAACTCTAGAACTACGAAGTTGACAAAAAATTTTGAACTCTATATCAAGCTAGAGGATGAAATTTTGAACAAATTCGATTCATGTTTTTCAAACATTATCAACTACTCGTATAATTTTTGGGTACCTTTTAGGAAAGAGAAGAAGATTGAGAAAATCCTTGCTAGCTTATCTTACCATTTTGAAGCCAAAGTTACCTTGCTTTAATACATGTTAATGCTTTGTGAACTTACTATTAAATGAATCACTTGGGCAAGTATTCGAACTGCATCACTTGTATCCATATATGTCAGCCAACCACTTTCGAGGACGGAAAGAGCTTGGCTTTATAGATATCAAGGATAGTGGTTTTAGCGAAGATGTTTTTGACACAATTGTTAGAAATAATGACTTTAATACCAATAAAGAGAAAATGGATATTCTTTCCCAGAGATTTACTCAATTTGTTAGATTGAATTAACCCTTTTTTAGGGGTTTTAGAAAAAAAATAATCCGAGCTCTAAAATGATTATTTCAATGAATTTATAGTCGTACTACTTCTAAACAACATGAAATATTTTGCAGACCACTCATATAGGCATTTGAGCTACAAAATATGTCTAGAACTACGAACTTGAACGAAAATTTTGAACTCTATATCAAGCTAGAGGATGAAACTTTGAATAAAATTCTATGCATGTTTTTCAAACATTACAACTACTCGTGTAATTTTGGGGGACCTTTTAGGAAAGAGAAGAAGATTGAGAAAATCCTTGCTAGCTTACCTTACCATTTTCAAGCCAAATTTACCTTGCTTTAATACATGTTAAAGCCTTGTGAACTTACTGTTAAATGAATAACTTGGGCAAGTATTCGAACTACATCACTTGTATCCAATATGTCAGCCATCCACTTTCGAGGACGGAAAGAGCTTGGCTTTATAGACATCAAGGATAGTGGTATTAACGAAGGTGTTTTGGACACAATTGTTAGAAATGATGACTGTAATACCAATGAAGAGAAAATGGATCTACTTTCCTAGAGATTTACTAAATTTCTTTGATAGAATTAACCTTTTTTGGGGGTTTTAGAAAAAAATAATCCAAGCTCTAAAATGATTATTTCCATGAATTTACAGTTGTACTTCTTCCAAACAACACGAAATATTATAGAGACCACTCATATAGGCATTTGAGCTACAAAATAAATCTAGAACTTCGAAGTTGACCAAAAAATTTGAACTCTACATCAAGCTAGAGGATGAAACTTTGAACAAATTCTATGCACGTTTTTCAAACATTATCAACTACTCGTATAATTTAGGGGGACCTTTTAGGAAAGAGAAGTATATTGAGAAAATCCATGCTATCTTAAATTATCATTTTCAAGCCAAAGTTACCTTTTTTTAATACATGTTAAAGCCATGTGAACTTACTGTTAAATGAATCACTTGGGCAAGTATTCGAACTGCATCACTTGTATCCATATATGTCAGCCAACCACTTTCGAGGACGGAAAGAGCTTGGCTTTATAGATATCAAGGATAGTGGTCTTAGCGAAGATGTTTTTGACACAATTGTTAGAAATAATGACTTTAATACCAATAAAGAGAAAATGGATATTCTTTCCCAGAGATTTACTAAATTTCTTAGATAGAATTAACCCTTTTTTAGGCGTTTTAGAAAAAAATAATCCAAGCTCTAAAATGATTATTTCAATGAATTTACAGTCGTACTTCTTCCAAAAAACACGAAATATTTTGGCGACCACTCATATAGGCATTTGAGATACAAAATAAGTCTAGAACTACGAACTTGACCAAAAATTTTGAACTCTATATCAAGCTAGAGGATGAAATTTTGAACAAATTCGATGCATGTTTTTCAAACATTATCAACTACTCGTATAATTTTGGGGGACCTTTTAGGAAAGAGAAGAAGATTGAGAAAATCCTTCCTAGCTTACCTTACCATTTTCAAGCCAAAGTTACCTTGCTTAAATACATGTTAAAGCCTTGTGAACTTACTGTTAAATGAATCACTTAGGAAAGTATTCGAAGTGCATCAGTTGTATCCAATATGTCAGCCATCCACTTTGGAGGATGGAAAGAGCTTGGCTTTTTAGACATCAAGGATAGTGGTCTTAGCGAAGATGTTTTTGACACAATTGTTAGAAATGATGACTAGAATACCAATGAGGAGAAAATGGATCTACTTTCCAGAGATTTACTAAATTTCTTAGATAGAATTAACCCTTTTTTAGGGGTTTTAGAAAAACATAATCCAAGCTATAAAATGATTATTTCATTGAATTTGTAGTCGTACTTCTTCCAAACAACATGAAATATTTTGGAGACCACTCATATAGGAATTTGAGCTACAAAAATAAGTCTAGAACTATAAAGTTGACCAAAAATTTTGATCTCTTTAGCAAGCTAGAGGATGAAACTTTGAACAAATTCTATGCATGTTTTTCAAACATTATCAACTACTCGTATAATTTTTGGGTACCTTTTAGGAAAGAGAAGAAGATTGAGAAAATCCTTGCTAGCTTACCTTACCATTTTCAAGCCAAAGTTACCTTGCTTAAATACATGTTAAAGCCTTGTGAACTTACTGTTAAATGAATCACTTGGGCAGGTATTCGAACTCCATAACTTGTATCCAATATGTCAGCCATCCACTTTCGAGGATGGAAAGAGCTTGGCTTTATAGACATCAAGGATAGTGGTCTTAGCAAAGATGTTTTTGACACAATTGTTAGAAATAATGACTTTCATACCAATAAAGAGAAAATGGATATACTTTCGAGAGATGTACTAAATTTCTTAGATAGAATTAACCCTTTTTTAGGGGTTTTAGAAAAACATAATCCGAGCTCTAAACTGATTATTTCAATGAATTTATAGTCGTACTTCTTCCAAACAACCCGAAATATTATAGAGACCACTCATATAGGAATTTGAGCTACAAAAATAACTCTAGAACTACGAAGTTGACAAAAAATTTTGAACTCTATATCAAGCTAGAGGATGAAACTTTGAACAAATTCGATTCATGTTTTTCAAACATTATCAACTACTCGTATAATTTTTGGGTACCTTTTAGGAAAGAGAAGAAGATTGAGAAAATCCTTGCTAGCTTATCTTACCATTTTGAAGCCAAAGTTACCTTGCTTTAATACATGTTAATGCTTTGTGAACTTACTATTAAATGAATCACTTGGGCAAGTATTCGAACTGCATCACTTGTATCCATATATGTCAGCCAACCACTTTCGAGGACGGAAAGAGCTTGGCTTTATAGATATCAAGGATAGTGGTCTTAGCGAAGATGTTTTTGACACAATTGTTAGAAATAATGACTTTAATACCAATAAAGAGAAAATGGATATTCTTTCCCAGAGATTTACTCAATTTGTTAGATTGAATTAACCCTTTTTTAGGGGTTTTAGAAAAAAAATAATCCGAGCTCTAAAATGATTATTTCAATGAATTTATAGTCGTACTACTTCCAAACAACATGAAATATTTTGCAGACCACTCATATAGGCATTTGAGCTACAAAATAAGTCTAGAACTACAAATCTTGACCAAAAATTTTGAACTCTATATCAAGCTAGATGATGAAACTTTGAACAAATTCTATGCATGTTTTTCAAACATTATCAACTACTCGTATAATTTTGGGGGACCTTTTAGGAAAGAGAAGAAGATTGAGAAAATCCTTGCTAGCTTACCTTACCATTTTCAAGCCAAAGTTACCTTGCTTAAATACATGTTAAAGCCTTTGGAATTTACTGTTAAATGAATCACTTAGGAAAGTATTCGAACTGCATCACTTGTATCCAATATGTCAGCCATCCATTTTCGAGGATGGAAAGAGCTTGGCTTTATAGACATCAAGGATAGTGGTCTTAGCAAAGATGTTTTTGACACAATTGTTAGAAATAATGACTTTCATACCAATAAAGAGAAAATGGATATACTTTCGAGAGATGTACTAAATTTCTTAGATAGAATTAACCCTTTTTTAGGGGTTTTAGAAAAACATAATCCGAGCTCTAAACTGATTATTTCAATGAATTTATAGTCGTACTTCTTCCAAACAACCCGAAATATTATAGAGACCACTCATATAGGGCCTTGAGCTACAAAATAAATATAGAACTACGAAGTTGACCAAAAATTGTGAACTCTATATCAAGGTAGAGGATGAAACTTTGAACAAATTCGATGCATGTATTTCAAACATTATCAACTACTCGTATAATTTAGGGGGACCTTTTAGGAAAGAGAAGTATATTGAGAAAATCCATGCTAGCGTAAATTATCATTTTCAAGCCAAATTTACCTTCCTTAAATACATGTTAAAGCCTTGGAAACTTACTGTTAAATGAATCACTTAGGGAAGTATTCGAACTGCATCACTTGTCTCCAATATGTCAGCCATCCACTTTCGAGGATGGAAAGAGCTTGGCATTATCGACATCAAGAATAATGGTCTTAGCGAAGATGTTTTTGACACAATTGTTAGAAATGATGACTCGAATACCAATGAAGAGAAAATGGATCTACTTTCCAGAGATTTACTAAATTTCTTAGATAGAATTAACCCTTTTTTAAGGGTTTTAGAAAAACATAATCCGATCACTAAAATGATTATTTCAATGAATTTATAGTCGTACTTCTTCCAAACAACGCGAAATATTATAGAGACCCCTCATATAGGAATTTGAGCTACAAAAATAAGTCTAGAACTACGAAGTTGACCAAAATTTTTGAACTCTATATCAAGCTAGAGGATTCAACTTTGAACAAATTCGATGCATGTTTTTCAAACATTATCAACTACTCCTATAATTTTTGGGTACCTTTTAGGAAAGAGAAGAAGATTGAGAAAATCCTTGCTAGCTTACCTTACCATTTTAAGGCCAAAGTTACCTTGCTTAAATACATGTTAAAGCCTTTGGAATTTACTGTTAAATGAATCACTTGGGCAAGTATTCGAACTGCATCACTTGTATCCATATATGTCAGCCAACCACTTTCAAGGACGGAAAGAGCTTGGCTTTATAGATATCAAGGATAGTGGTCTTAGCGAAGATATTTTTGACACAATTGTTAGAAATAATGACTTTAATACCAATAAAGAGAAAATGGATATTTTTTCCTAGAGATTTACTCAATTTGTTAGATTGAATTAACCCTTTTTTAGGGGTTTTAGAAAAAAAATAATGCGAGCTCTAAAATGATTATTTCAATGAATTTATAGTCGTACTACTTCCAAACAACATGAAATATTTTGGAGACCACTCATATAGGCATTTGAGCTACAAAATAAGTCTAGAACTACGAACTTGACCAAAAATTTTGAACTCTATATCAAACTAGAGGATGAAACTTTGAACAAATTCTATGCATGTTTTTCAAACATTTTCAACTACTCGTATAATTTTTGGGTACCTTTTAGGAAAGAGAAGAAGATTGAGAAAATCCTTGCTAGCTTATCTTACCATTTTGAAGCCAAAGTTACCTTGCTTTAATACATGTTAAAGCTTTGTGAACTTACTGTTAAATGAATCACTTGGGCAAGTATTCGAACTGCATCACTTGTATCCATATATGTCAGCCAACCACTTTCGAGGACGGAAAGAGCTTGGCTTTATAGATATCAAGGATAGTGGTCTTAGCGAAGATGTTTTTGACACAATTGTTAGAAATAATGACTCTAATACCAATAAAGAGAAAATGGATATTCTTTCCGAGAGATTTACTCAATTTGTTAGATTGAATTAACCCTTTTTTAGGGGTTTTAGAAAAACAATAATCCGAGCTCTAAAATGATTATTTCAATGAATTTATAGTCGTACTACTTCCAAACAACATGAAATATTTTGGAGACCACTCATATAGGCATTTGAGCTACAAAATAAGTCTAGAACTACGAACTTGACCAAAAATTTTGAACTCTATATCAAACTAGAGGATGAAACTTTGAACAAATTCTATGCATGTTTTTCAAACATTATCAACTACTCGTATAATTTTGGGGGACCTTTTAGGAAAGAGAAGAAGATTGAGAAAATCCTTGCTAGCTTACCTTACCATTTTCAAGCCAAAGTTACCTTTTTTTAATACATGTTAAAGCCATGTGAACTTACTGTTAAATGAATCACTTGGGCAAGTATTCGAACTGCATCACTTGTATCCATATATGTCAGCCAACCACTTTCGAGGACGGAAAGAACTTGGCTTTATAGATATCAAGGATAGTGGTCTTAGCGAAGATGTTTTTGACACAATTGTTAGAAATAATTACTTTAATACCAATAAAGAGAAAATGGATATTCTTTCCGAAAGATTTACTCAATTTGTTAGATTGAATTAACCCTTTTTTAGGGGTTTTAGAAAAAAAATAATCCGAGCTCTAAAATGATTATTTCAATGAATTTATAGTCGTACTACTTCCAAACAACATGAAATATTTTGGAGACCACTCATATAGGCATTTGAGCTACAAAATAAGTCTAGAACTACGAACTTGACCAAAAATTTTGAACTCTATATCAAACTAGAGGATGAAACTTTGAACAAATTCAATGCATGTTTTTCAAACATTATCAACTACTCGTATAATTTTGGGGGACCTTTTAGGAAAGAGAAGAAGATTGAGAAAATCCTTGCTAGCTTACCTTACCATTTTCAAGCCAAAGTTACCTTGTTTTAATACATGTTAAAGCCATGTGAACTTACTGTTAAATGCATAACTTGGGCAAGTATTCGAACTACATCACTTGTATCCAATATGTCAGCCATCCACTTTCGAGGACGGAAAGAGCTTGGCTTTATAGACATCAAGGATAGTGGTCTTAACGAAGGTGTTTTGGACACAATTGTTAGAAATGATGACTGTAATACCAATGAAGAGAAAATGGATCTACTTTCCTAGAGATTTACAAAATTTCTTTGATAGAATTAACCCTTTTTTGGGGGTTTTAGAAAAAAATAATCCGCGCTCAAAAATGATTATTTCAATGAATTTATAGTCGTACTACTTCGAAACAACCTGAAATATTTTGGAGACCACTCATATAGGCATTTGAGCTACAAAATAAGTCTAGAACTACGAAGTTGACCAAAAATTTTGAACTCTATATCAAGTTAGAGGATGAAACTTTGAACAAATTTTATGCATGTTTTTCAAACATTATCAACTACTCGTATAATTTTTGGGTACCTTTTAGGAAAGAGAAAAAGATTGAGAAAATCCATGCTATCTTACCTTACCATTTTCAATCCAAAGTTACCTTGCTTAAATACATGTGAAAGCCTTGTGAACTTACTGTTAAATGAATCACTTGGGCAAGTATTCGAACTGCATCACTTGTATCCAATATGTCAGCCATCCACTTTCGAGGACGGAAAGAGCTTGGCTTTTTAAACATCAAGGATAGTGGTCTAAGCAAGATGTTTTTGAGACAATTGTTAGAAATGATGACTCGAATACCAATAAAGAGAAAATGGATCTACTTTCCTAGAGATTTACTCAATTTCTTAGATTGAATTAACCCTTTTTTAGGGGTTTTAGAAAAAAAATAATCCGCGCTCAAAAATGATTATTTCAATGAATTTATAGTCGTACTACTTCGAAACAACCTGAAATATTTTGGAGACCACTCATATAGGCATTTGAGCTACAAAATAAGTCTAGAACTACGAAGTTGACCAAAAATTTTGAACTCTATATCAAGCTAGAGGATGAAACTTTGAAAAAATTCTATGCATGTTTTTCAAACATTATCAACTACTCGTATAATTTTGGGCGACCTTTTAGGAAAGAGAAGAAGATTGAGAAAATCCTTGCTAGCTTACCTTACCATTTTCAAGCCAAAGTTACCTTGCTTTAATACATGTTAAAGCCTTGTGAAGTTACTGTTAAATGAATCACTTGGGCAAGTATTCAAACTGCATCACTTCTATCCAATATGTCAGCCATCCACTTTCGAGGACGGAAAGAGCTTGGCTTTATAGACATCAAGGATAGTGGTCTTAACGAAGGTGTTTTGGACACAATTGTTAGAAATGATGACTTTAATACCAATGAAGAGAAAATGGATCTACTTTCCTAGAGATTTACTAAATTTCTTTGATAGAATTAACCCTTTTTTGGGGGTTTTAGAAAAAAATAATCCGCGCTCAAAAATGATTATTTCAATGAATTTATAGTCGTACTACTTCGAAACAACCTGAAATATTTTGGAGACCACTCATATAGGCATTTGAGCTACAAAATAAGTCTAGAACTACGAAGTTGACCAAAAATTTTGAACTCTATATCAAGCTAGAGGATGAAACTTTGAACAAATTTTATGCATGTTTTTCAAACATTATCAACTACTCGTATAATTTTTGGGTACCTTTTAGGGAAGAGAAAAAGATTGAGAAAATCCATGCTATCTTACCTTATCATTTTCAATCCAAAGTTACCTTGCTTAAATACATGTTAAAGCCTTGTGAACTTACTGTTAAATGAATCACTTGGGCAAGTATTCGAACTGCATCACTTGTATCCAATATGTCAGCCATCCACTTTCGAGGACGTAAAGAGCTTGGCTTTTTAGACATCAAGGATAGTGGTCTTAGCAAGATGTTTTTGACACAATTGTTAGAAATGATGACTCGAATACCAATAAAGAGAAAATGGATCTACTTTCCTAGAGATTTACTCAATTTGTTAGATTGAATTAACCCTTTTTTAGGGGTTTTAAAAAAAAATAATCCGCGCTCAAAAATGATTATTTCAATGAATTTATAGTCGTACTACTTCGAAACAACCTGAAATATTTTGGAGACCACTCATATAGGCATTTGAGCTACAAAATAAGTCTAGAACTACGAAGTTGACCAAAAATTTTGAACTCTATATCAAGCTAGAGGATGAAACTTTGAAAAAATTCTATGCATGTTTTTCAAACATTATCAACTACTCGTATAATTTTGGGCGACCTTTTAGGAAAGAGAAGAAGATTCAGAAAATCCTTGCTAGCTTACCTTACCATTTTCAAGCCAAAGTTACCTTGCTTTAATACAGGTTAAAGCCTTGTGAAGTTACTGTTAAATGAATCACTTGGGCAAGTATTCGAACTGCATCACTTGTATCCAATATGTCAGCCATCCACTTTCGAGGATGGAAAGAGCTTGGCTTTATAGACATCGAGGATAGTGGTCTTAGCGAAGATGTTTTTGACACAATTGTTAGAAATGATGACTCGAATACCAATGAAGAGAAAATGGATCTACTTTCCAGAGATTTACTAAATTTCTTAGATAGAATTAACCCTTTTTTAGGGGTTTTAGAAAAACATAATCCGAGCTCTAAAATGATTATTTCAATGAATTTATAGTCGTACTTCTTCCAAATAACGCGAAATATTATAGAGACCCCTCATATAGGGCCTTGAGCTACAAAATAAATATAGAACTACGAAGTTGACCAAAAATTGTGAACTCTATATCAAGCTAGAGGATGAAACTTTGAACAAATTCTATGCTTGTTTTTCAAACATTATCAACTACTCGTATAATTTAGGGGTACCTTTTAGGAAAGAGAAGAAGATTGAGAAAATCCTTGCTAGCTTACCTTACCATTTTCAAGCCAAAGTTACCTTGCTTAAATACATGTTAAAGCCTTGTGAACTTACTGTTAAATGAATCACATGGGCAGGTATTCAAATTGCATAACTTGTATCCAATATGTCAGCCATCCACTTTCGAGGACGGAAAGAGCTTGGCTTTATAGACATCAAGGATAGTGGTCTTAACGAAGGTGTTTTGGACACAATTGTTAGAAATGATGACTGTAATACCAATGAAGAGAAAATGGATCTACTTTCCTAGAGATTTACAAAATTTCTTTGATAGAATTAACCCTTTTTTGGGGGTTTTAGAAAAAAATAATCCAAGTTCTAAAATGATTATTTCCATGAATTTACAGTTGTACTTCTTCCAAACAACACGAAATATTATAGAGACCACTCATATAGGCATTTGAGCTACAAAATAAATCTAGAAATTCGAAGTTGACCAAAAAATTTGAACTCTATATCAAGATAGAGGATGAAACTTTGAACAAATTCTATGCACGTTTTTCAAACATTATCAACTACTCGTATAATTTAGGGGGACCTTTTAGGAAAGAGAAGTATATTGAGAAAATCCATGCTAGCTTAAATTATCATTTTCAAGCCAAAGTTACCTTCCTTAAATACATGTTAAAGCCTTGGAAACTTACTGTTAAATGAATCACTTAGGAAAGTATTCGAACTGGATCACTTGTATCCAATATGTCAGCCATCCACTTTCGAGGATGGAAAGAGCTTGGCTTTATAGACATCGAGGATAGTGGTCTTAGCGAAGATGTTTTTGACACAATTGTTAGAAATGATGACTCGAATACCAATGAAGAGAAAATGGATCTACTTTCCAGAGATTTACTAAATTTCTTAGATAGAATTAACCCTTTTTTAGGGGTTTTAGAAAAACATAATCCGAGCTCTAAAATGATTATTTCAATGAATTTATAGTCGTACTTCTTCCAAATAACGCGAAATATTATAGAGACCCCTCATATAGGGCATTGAGCTACAAAATAAATATAGAACTACGAAGTTGACCAAAAATTGTGAACTCTATATCAAGCTAGAGGATGAAACTTTGAACAAATTCTATGCTTGTTTTTCAAACATTATCAACTACTCGTATAATTTAGGGGTACCTTTTAGGAAAGAGAAGAAGATTGAGAAAATCCTTGCTAGCTTACCTTACCATTTTCAAGCCAAAGTTACCTTGCTTAAATACATGTTAAAGCCTTGTGAACTTACTGTTAAATGAATCACATGGGCAGGTATTCAAATTGCATAACTTGTATCCAATATGTCAGCCATCCACTTTCGAGGATGGAAAGAGCTTGGCTTTATAGACATCAAGGATAGTGGTCTTAACGAAGGTGTTTTGGACACAATTGTTAGAAATGATGACTGTAATACCAATGAAGAGAAAATGGATCTACTTTCCTAGAGATTTACAAAATTTCTTTGATAGAATTAACCCTTTTTTGGGGGTTTTAGAAAAAAATAATCCAAGTTCTAAAATGATTATTTCCATGAATTTACAGTTGTACTTCTTCCAAACAACACGAAATATTATAGAAACCACTCATATAGGCATTTGAGCTACAAAATAAATCTAGAAATTCGAAGTTGACCAAAAAATTTGAACTCTATATCAAGCTAGAGGATGAAACTTTGAACAAATTCTATGCACGTTTTTCAAACATTATCAACTACTCGTATAATTTAGGGGGACCTTTTAGGAAAGAGAAGTATATTCAGAAAATCCATGCTAGCTTAAATTATCATTTTCAAGCCAAAGTTACCTTCCTTAAATACATGTTAAAGCCTTGGAAACTTACTGTTAAATGAATCACTTAGGAAAGTATTCGAACTGGATCACTTGTATCCAATATGTCAGCCATCCACTTTCGAGGATGGAAAGAGCTTGGCTTTATAGACATCGAGGATAGTGGTCTTAGCGAAGATGTTTTTGACACAATTGTTAGAAATGATGACTCGAATACCAATGAAGAGAAAATGGATCTACTTTCCAGAGATTTACTAAATTTCTTAGATAGAATTAACCCTTTTTTAGGGGTTTTAGAAAAACATAATCCGAGCTCTAAAATGATTATTTCAATGAATTTATAGTCGTACTTCTTCCAAATAACGCGAAATATTATAGAGACCCCTCATATAGGGCATTGAGCTACAAAATAAATATAGAACTACGAAGTTGACCAAAAATTGTGAACTCTATATCAAGCTAGAGGATGAAACTTTGAACAAATTCTATGCTTGTTTTTCAAACATTATCAACTACTCGTATAATTTAGGGGTACCTTTTAGGAAAGAGAAGAAGATTGAGAAAATCCTTGCTAGCTTACCTTACCATTTTCAAGCCAAAGTTACCTTGCTTAAATACATGTTAAAGCCTTGTGAACTTACTGTTAAATGAATCACATGGGCAGGTATTCAAATTGCATAAATTGTATCCAATATGTCAGCCATCCACTTTCGAGGATGGAAAGAGCTTGGCTTTATAGACATCAAGGATAGTGGTCTTAACGAAGGTGTTTTGGACACAATTGTTAGAAATGATGACTGTAATACCAATGAAGAGAAAATGGATCTACTTTCCTAGAGATTTACAAAATTTCTTTGATAGAATTAACCCTTTTTTGGGGGTTTTAGAAAAAAATAATCCAAGTTCTAAAATGATTATTTCCATGAATTTACAGTTGTACTTCTTCCAAACAACACGAAATATTATAGAGACCACTCATATAGGCATTTGAGCTACAAAATAAATCTAGAAATTCGAAGTTGACCAAAAAATTTGAACTCTATATCAAGCTAGAGGATGAAACTTTGAACAAATTCTATGCACGTTTTTCAAACATTATCAACTACTCGTATAATTTAGGGGGACCTTTTAGGAAAGAGAAGTATATTTAGAAAATCCATGCTAGCTTAAATTATCATTTTCAAGCCAAAGTTACCTTCCTTAAATACATGTTAAAGCCTTGGAAACTTACTGTTAAATGAATCACTTAGGAAAGTATTCGAACTGGATCACTTGTATCCAATATGTCAGCCATCCACTTTCGAGGATGGAAAGAGCTTGGCTTTATAGACATCGAGGATAGTGGTCTTAGCGAAGATGTTTTTGACACAATTGTTAGAAATGATGACTCGAATACCAATGAAGAGAAAATGGATCTACTTTCCAGAGATTTACTAAATTTCTTAGATAGAATTAACCCTTTTTTAGGGGTTTTAGAAAAACATAATCCGAGCTCTAAAATGATTATTTCAATGAATTTATAGTCGTACTTCTTCCAAATAACGCGAAATATTATAGAGACCCCTCATATAGGGCATTGAGCTACAAAATAAATATAGAACTACGAAGTTGACCAAAAATTGTGAACTCTATATCAAGCTAGAGGATGAAACTTTGAACAAATTCTATGCTTGTTTTTCAAACATTATCAACTACTCGTATAATTTAGGGGTACCTTTTAGGAAAGAGAAGAAGATTGAGAAAATCCTTGCTAGCTTACCTTACCATTTTCAAGCCAAAGTTACCTTGCTTAAATACATGTTAAAGCCTTGTGAACTTACTGTTAAATGAATCACATGGGCAGGTATTCAAATTGCATAACTTGTATCCAATATGTCAGCCATCCACTTTCGAGGATGGAAAGAGCTTGGCTTTATAGACATCAAGGATAGTGGTCTTAACGAAGGTGTTTTGGACACAATTGTTAGAAATGATGACTGTAATACCAATGAAGAGAAAATGGATCTACTTTCCTAGAGATTTACAAAATTTCTTTGATAGAATTAACCCTTTTTTGGGGGTTTTAGAAAAAAATAATCCAAGTTCTAAAATGATTATTTCCATGAATTTACAGTTGTACTTCTTCCAAACAACACGAAATATTATAGAGACCACTCATATAGGCATTTGAGCTACAAAATAAATCTAGAAATTCGAAGTTGACCAAAAAATTTGAACTCTATATCAAGCTAGAGGATGAAACTTTGAACAAATTCTATGCACGTTTTTCAAACATTATCAACTACTCGTATAATTTAGGGGGACCTTTTAGGAAAGAGAAGTATATTCAGAAAATCCATGCTAGCTTAAATTATCATTTTCAAGCCAAAGTTACCTTCCTTAAATACATGTTAAAGCCTTGGAAACTTACTGTTAAATGAATCACTTAGGAAAGTATTCGAACTGGATCACTTGTATCCAATATGTCAGCCATCCACTTTCGAGGATGGAAAGAGCTTGGCTTTATAGACATCGAGGATAGTGGTCTTAGCGAAGATGTTTTTGACACAATTGTTAGAAATGATGACTCGAATACCAATGAAGAGAAAATGGATCTACTTTCCAGAGATTTACTAAATTTCTTAGATAGAATTAACCCTTTTTTAGGGGTTTTAGAAAAACATAATCCGAGCTCTAAAATGATTATTTCAATGAATTTATAGTCGTACTTCTTCCAAATAACGCGAAATATTATAGAGACCCCTCATATAGGGCATTGAGCTACAAAATAAATATAGAACTACGAAGTTGACCAAAAATTGTGAACTCTATATCAAGCTAGAGGATGAAACTTTGAACAAATTCTATGCTTGTTTTTCAAACATTATCAACTACTCGTATAATTTAGGGGTACCTTTTAGGAAAGAGAAGAAGATTGAGAAAATCCTTGCTAGCTTACCTTACCATTTTCAAGCCAAAGTTACCTTGCTTAAATACATGTTAAAGCCTTGTGAACTTACTGTTAAATGAATCACATGGGCAGGTATTCAAACTGCATAACTTGTATCCAATATGTCAGCCATCCACTTTCGAGGATGGAAAGAGCTTGGCTTTATAGACATCAAGGATAGTGGTCTTAACGAAGGTGTTTTGGACACAATTGTTAGAAATGATGACTGTAATACCAATGAAGAGAAAATGGATCTACTTTCCTAGAGATTTACAAAATTTCTTTGATAGAATTAACCCTTTTTTGGGGGTTTTAGAAAAAAATAATCCAAGTTCTAAAATGATTATTTCCATGAATTTACAGTTGTACTTCTTCCAAACAACAAGAAATATTATAGAGACCACTCATATAGGCATTTGAGCTACAAAATAAATCTAGAAATTCGAAGTTGACCAAAAAATTTGAACTCTATATCAAGCTAGAGGATGAAACTTTGAACAAATTCTATGCACGTTTTTCAAACATTATCAACTACTCGTATAATTTAGGGGGACCTTTTAGGAAAGAGAAGTATATTCAGAAAATCCATGCTAGCTTAAATTATCATTTTCAAGCCAAAGTTACCTTCCTTAAATACATGTTAAAGCCTTGGAAACTTACTGTTAAATGAATCACTTAGGAAAGTATTCGAACTGGATCACTTGTATCCAATATGTCAGCCATCCACTTTCGAGGATGGAAAGAGCTTGGCTTTATAGACATCGAGGATAGTGGTCTTAGCGAAGATGTTTTTGACACAATTGTTAGAAATGATGACTCGAATACCAATGAAGAGAAAATGGATCTACTTTCTAGAGATTTACTAAATTTCTTAGATAGAATTAACCCTTTTTTAGGGGTTTTAGAAAAACATAATCCGAGCTCTAAAATGATTATTTCAATGAATTTATAGTCGTACTTCTTCCAAATAACGCGAAATATTATAGAGACCCCTCATATAGGGCATTGAGCTACAAAATAAATATAGAACTACGAAGTTGACCAAAAATTGTGAACTCTATATCAAGCTAGAGGATGAAACTTTGAACAAATTCTATGCTTGTTTTTCAAACATTATCAACTACTCGTATAATTTAGGGGTACCTTTTAGGAAAGAGAAGAAGATTGAGAAAATCCTTGCTAGCTTACCTTACCATTTTCAAGCCAAAGTTACCTTGCTTAAATACATGTTAAAGCCTTGTGAACTTACTGTTAAATGAATCACATGGGCAGGTATTCAAACTGCATAACTTGTATCCAATATGTCAGCCATCCACTTTCGAGGATGGAAAGAGCTTGGCTTTATAGACATCAAGGATAGTGGTCTTAGCGAAGATGTTTTTGACACAATTGTTAGAAATAATGACTTTAATACCAATAAAGGGAAAATGGATATACTTTCCAGAGATTTACTAAATTTCTTAGATAGAATTAACCCTTTTTTAGGGGTTTTAGAAAAACATAATCCGAGCTCTAAAATGATTATTTCAATGAATTTATAGTCGTACTTCTTCCAAACAACACGAAATATTATAGAGACCACTCATATAGGAATTTGAGCTACAAAAATAACTCTAGAACTACGAAGTTGACCAAAAATTTTGAACTCTATATCAAGCTAGAGGATGAAACTTTGAACAAATTTTATGCATGTTTTTCAAACATTATCAACTACTCGTATAATTTTTGGGTGCCTTTTAGGAAAGAGAAAAAGATTGAGAAAATCCATGCTAGCTTACCTTACCATTTTCAATCCAAAGTTACCTTGCTTAAATACATGTTAAAGCCTTGTGAACTTACTGTTAAATGAATCACTTGGGCAAGTATTCGAACTGCATCACTTGTATCCAATATGTCAGCCATCCACTTTCGAGGACGGAAAGAGCTTGGCTTTTTAGACATCAAGGATAGTGGTCTTAGCAAGATGTTTTTGAGACAATTGTTAGAAATGATGACTCGAATAACAATAAAGAGAAAATGGATCTACTTTCCTAGAGATTTACTCAATTTGTTAGATTGAATTAACCCTTTTTTAGGGGTTTTAGAAAAAAAATAATCCGCGCTCAAAAATGATTATTTCAATGAATTTATAGTCATACTACTTCGAAACAACCTGAAATATTTTGGAGACCACTCATATAGGCATTTGAGCTACAAAATAAGTCTAGAACTACGAAGTTGACCAAAAATTTTGAACTCTATATCAAGCTAGAGGATGAAACTTTGAACAAATTCTATGCATGTTTTTCAAACATTATCAACTACTCGTATAATTTTGGGCGACCTTTTAGGAAAGAGAAGAAGATTGAGAAAATCCTTGCTAGCTTACCTTACCATTTTCAAGCCAAAGTTACCTTGCTTTAATACATGTTAAAGCCTTGTGAAGTTACTGTTAAATGAATCACTTGGGCAAGTATTCGAACTGCATCACTTCTATCCAATATGTCAGCCATCCACTTTCGAGAACGGAAAGAGCTTGGCTTTATAGACATCAAGGATAGTGGTCTTAACGAAGGTGTTTTGGACACAATTGTTAGAAATGATGACTTTAATACCAATGAAGAGAAAATGGATCTACTTTCCTAGAGATTTACTAAATTTCTTTGATAGAATTAACCCTTTTTTAGGGGTTTTAGAAAAAAATAATCCAAGCTCTAAAATGATTATTTCCATGAATTTACAGTTGTACTTCTTCCAAACAACACGAATTATTATAGAGACCACTCATATAGGGATTTGAGCTACAAAATAAGTCTAGAACTACGAAGTTGACCAAAAATTTTGAACTCTATATCAAGCGAGAGGATGAAACTTTGAACAAATTCTATGCATGTTTTTCAAACATTATCAACTACTCGTATAATTTTGGGGGACCTTTTAGGAAAGAGAAGAAGATTGAGAAAATCCTTGCTAGCTTACCTTATCAATTTCAAGCCAAAGTTACCTTGCTTAAATACATGTAAAAGCCTTGTGAACTTGCTGTTAAATGAATCACTTGGCAAGTATTCAAACTGCATCACTAGTATCCAATATGTTAGCCATCCACTTTCGAGGATGGAAAGAGCTTGGATTTATAGACATCAAATATAGTGGTCTTAGCGAAGATGTTTTTTACACAATTGTTAGAAATGATGAGTCATATTCGAATGAAGAGAAAATTTATCTACTTTCCTAGAGATTTACTAAATTTCTTAGATAGAATTAACCCTTTTTTAGGGGTTTTAGAAAAACAATAATCCGAGCTCTAAAATGATTATTTCAATGAATTTACACTTGTACTTAATCCAAACAACACGAAATATTTTAGAGACCACTCATATCGACATTTGAGGTACAAATTAAATCTAGAACTACGAAGTTGACCAAAAATTTTGAACTCTATATCAAGCTAGAGGATGAAACTTTGAACAAATTCTATGCATGTTTTTCAAACATTATCAACTACTCGTATAATTTTGGGCGACCTTTTAGGAAAGAGAAGAAGATTGAGAAAATCCTTGCTACCTTACCTTATTATTTTCAAGCCAAAGTTACCTTGTTTTAATACATGTTAAAGACTTGTGAACTTACAGTTAAATAAATCACTTGGGCAAGTATTCGAACTGCATCACTTCTATCCAATATGTTAGCCATCCACTTTCGAGGACGGAAAGAGCTTGGCTTTATAGACATCAAGGATAGTGGTCTTAACGAAGGTCTTTTGGACAGAATTGTTAGAAATGATGACTGTAATACCAATGAAGAGAAAATGGATCTACTTTCCTAGAGATTTACTAAATTTCTTTGATAGAATTAACCCTTTTTTAGGGGTTTTAGAAAAAAATAATCCAAACTCTAAAGTGATTATTTCCATGAATTTACAATTGTACTTCTTCCAAACAACCCGAAATGTTATAGAGACCACTCATATAGGGATTTGAGCTACAAAATAAGTCTAGAACTACGAAGTTGACCAAAAAATTTGAACTCTATATCAAGCTAGAGGATGAAACTTTGAACAAATTCTATGCATGTTTTTCAAACATTATCAACTACTCGTATAATATTGGGGGACCTTTTAGGAAAGAGAAGAAGATTGGGAAAATCCATGCTAGCTTACCTTACCATTTTCAAGCCAAAGTTACCTTGCTTAAATACATGTTAAAGCCTTGTGAACTTACTGTTAAATGAATCACTTAGGAAAGTATTTGAACTGCATCACTTGTCTCCAATATGTCAGCCATCCACTTTCGAGGACGGAAAGAGTTTGGCTTTATAGACATCAAGGATAGTGGTCTTAGCAAAGATGTTTTTGACACAGTTTTTAGAAATAATGACTCTAATACCAATAAAGAGAAAATGGATATACTTTCCCAGAGATTTACTCAATTTGTTAGATTGAATTAACCCTTTTTTAGAGGTTTTAGAAAAAAACAAATCCGAGCTCTAAAATGATTATTTCAATGAATTTATAGTCGTACTACTTCCAAACAACATGAAATATTTTGGAGAGCACTCATATAGGCATTTGAGCTACAAAATAAGTCTAGAACTACGAAGTTGACCAAAATTTTGAACTTTATATGAAGATAGAGGATGAAACTTTGAACAAATTCTTTGCATGTTTTTCAAACATTATCAACTACTCGTATAATTTTGGGGGACCTTTTAGGAAAGAGAAGAAGATTGAGAAAATCCTTGCTAGCTTACCTTATCAATTTCAAGCCAAAGTTACCTTGCTTAAATACTTGTAAAAGCCTTGTGAACTTGCTGTTAAATGAATCACTTGGCAAGTATTCAAACTACATCACTAGTATCCAATATGTTAGCCATCCACTTTCGAGGATGGAAAGAGCTTGGATTTATAGACATCAAATATAGTGGTCTTAGCGAAGATGTTTTTTACACAATTGTTAGAAATGATGACTCTAATTCGAATGAAGAGAAAATTTATCTACTTTCCTAGAGATTTACTAAATTTCTTAGATAGAATTAACCCTTTTTTAGGGGTTTTAGAAAAACAATAATCCGAGCTCTAAAATGATTATTTCAATGAATTTACACTTGTACTTAATCCAAACAACACGAAATATTTTAGAGACCACTCATATCGACATTTGAGGTACAAATTAAATCTAGAACTACGAAGTTGACCAAAAATTTTGAACTCTATATCAAGCTAGAGGATGAAACTTTGAACAAATTCTATGCATGTTTTTCAAACATTATCAACTACTCGTATAATTTTGGGCGACCTTTTAGGAAAGAGAAGAAGATTGAGAAAATCCTTGCTACCTTACCTTATTATTTTCAAGCCAAAGTTACCTTGTTTTAATACATGTTAAAGACTTGTGAACTTACAGTTAAATAAATCACTTGGGCAAGTATTCGAACTGCATCACTTCTATCCAATATGTTAGCCATCCCCTTTCGAGGACGGAAAGAGCTTGGCTTTATAGACATCAAGGATAGTGGTCTTAACGAAGGTGTTTTGGACAGAATTGTTAGAAATGATGACTGTAATACCAATGAAGAGAAAATGGATCTACTTTCCTAGAGATTTACTCAATTTCTTAGATTGAATTAACCCTTTTTTAGGGGTTTTAAAAAAAAATAATCCGCGCTCAAAAATGATTATTTCAATGAATTTATAGTCGTACTACTTCGAAACAACCTGAAATATTTTGGAGACCACTCATATAGGCATTTGAGCTACAAAATAAGTCTAGAACTACGAAGTTGACCAAAAATTTTGAACTCTATATCAAGCTAGAGGATGAAACTTTGAAAAAATTCTATGCATGTTTTTCAAACATTATCAACTACTCGTATAATTTTGGGCGACCTTTTAGGAAAGAGAAGAAGATTCAGAAAATCCTTGCTAGCTTACCTTACCATTTTCAAGCCAAAGTTACCTTGCTTTAATACAGGTTAAAGCCTTGTGAAGTTACTGTTAAATGAATCACTTGGGCAAGTATTCGAACTGCATCACTTCTATCCAATATGTCAGCCATCCACTTTCGAGGACGGAAAGAGCTTGGCTTTATAGACATCAAGGATAGTGGTCTTAACGAAGGTGTTTTGGACACAATTGTTAGAAATGATGACTTTAATACCAATGAAGAGAAAATGGATCTACTTTCCTAGAGATTTACTAAATTTCTTTGATAGAATTAACCCTTTTTTAGGGGTTTTAGTAAAAAATAATCCAAGCTCTAAAATGATTATTTCCATGAATTTACAGTGGTACTTCTTCCAAACAACACGAATTATTATAGAGACCACTCATATAGGGATTTGAGCTACAAAATAAGTCTAGAACTACGAACTTGACCAAAAATTTTGAACTCTATATCAAGCTAGAGGATGAAACTTTGAACAAATTCTATGCATGTTTTTCAAACATTATCAACTACTCGTATAATTTAGGGGTACCTTTTAGGAAAGAGAAGAAGATTGAGAAAATCCTTGCTAGCTTACCTTACCATTTTCAAGCCAAAGTTACCTTGCTTAAATACATGTTAAAGCCTTGTGAACTTACTGTTAAATGAATCACATGGGCAGGTATTCGAACTGCATAACTTGTATCCAATATGTCAGCCTTCCACTTTCGAGGATGGAAAGAGCTTGGCTTTATAGACATCAAGGATAGTGGTCTTAGCGAAGATGTTTTTGACATAATTGTTAGAAATAATGACTTTAATACCAATAAAGAGAAAATGGATATACTTTCCAGAGATTTACTAAATTTCTTAGATGGAATTAACCCTTTTTTAGGGGTTTTAGAAAAACATAATCCGAGCTCTAAAATGATTATTTCAATGAATTTATAGTCGTACTTCTTCCAAACAACACGAAATATTATAGAGGCCACTCATATAGGAATTTGAGCTACAAAAATAACTCTAGAACTACGAAGTTGACCAAAAATTTTGAACTCTATATCAAGCTAGAGGATGAAACTTTGAACAAATTTTATGCATGTTTTTCAAACATTATCAACTACTCGTATAATTTTTGGGTACCTTTTAGGAAAGAGAAGAAGATTGAGAAAATCCTTGCTAGCTTATCTTACCATTTTGAAGCCAAAGTTACCTTGCTTTAATACATGTTAAAGCTTTGTGAACTTACTGTTAAATGAATAACTTGGGCAAGTATTCGAACTGCATCACTTGTATCCATATATGTCAGCCAACCACTTTCGAGGACGGAAAGAGCTTGGCTTTATAGATATCAAGGATAGTGGTCTTAGCGAAGATGTTTTTGACACAATTGTTAGAAATAATGACTTTAATACCAATAAAGAGAACATGGATATTCTTTCCCAGAGATTTACTCAATTTGTTAGATTGAATTAACCCTTTTTTAGGGGTTTTAGAAAAAAAATAATCCGAGCTCTAAAATGATTATTTCAATGAATTTATTGTCGTACTACTTCCAAACAACATGAAATATTTTGGAGACCACTCATATAGGCATTTGAGCTACAAAATAAGTCTAGAACTACGAACTTGACCAAAACTTTTGAACTCTATATCAAACTAGAGAAGAAGATTGAGAAAATCCTTGCTAGCTTACCTTACCATTTTCAAGCCAAAGTTACCTTGCTTTAATACATGTTAAAGCCATGTGAACTTACTGTTAAATGCATAACTTGGGCAAGTATTCGAACTACATCACTTGTATCCAATATGTCAGCCATCCACTTTCGAGGACGGAAAGAGCTTGGCTTTATAGACATCAAGGATAGTGGTCTTAACGAAGGTGTTTTGGACACAATTGTTAGAAATGATGACTGTAATACCAATGAAGAGAAAATGGATCTACTTTCCTAGAGATTTACAAAATTTCTTTGATAGAATTAACCCTTTTTTGGGGGGTTTTAGAAAAAAATAATCCAAGCTCTAAAATGATTATTTCCATGAATTTACAGTTGTACTTCTTCCAAACAACACGAAATATTATAGAGACCACTCATATAGGCATTTGAGCTACAAAATAAATCTAGAAATTCGAAGTTGACCAAAAAATTTGAACTCTATATCAAGCTAGAGGATGAAACTTTGAACAAATTCTATGCACGTTTTTCAAACATTATCAACTACTCGTATAATTTAGGGGGACCTTTTAGGAAAGAGAAGTATATTGAGAAAATCCATGCTAGCTTAAATTATCATTTTCAAGCCAAAGTTACCTTCCTTAAATACATGTTAAAGCCTTGGAAACTTACTGTTAAATGAATCACTTAGGAAAGTATTCGAACTGGATCACTTGTATCCAATATGTCAGCCATCCACTTTCGAGGATGGAAAGAGCTTGGCTTTATAGACATCGAGGATAGTGGTCTTAGCGAAGATGTTTTTGACACAATTGTTAGAAATGATGACTCGAATACCAATGAAGAGAAAATGGATCTACTTTCCAGAGATTTACTAAATTTCTTAGATAGAATTAACCCTTTTTTAGGGGTTTTAGAAAAACATAATCCGAGCTCTAAAATGATTATTTCAATGAATTTATCGTCGTACTTCTTCCAAATAACGCGAAATATTATAGAGACCCCTCATATAGGGCATTGAGCTACAAAATAAATATAGAACTACGAAGTTGACCAAAAATTGTGAACTCTATATCAAGCTAGAGGATGAAACTTTGAACAAATTCTATGCTTGTTTTTCAAACATTATCAACTACTCGTATAATTTAGGGGTACCTTTTAGGAAAGAGAAGAAGATTGAGAAAATCCTTGCTAGCTTACCTTACCATTTTCAAGCCAAAGTTACCTTGCTTAAATACATGATAAAGCCTTGTGAACTTACTGTTAAATGAATCACATGGGCAGGTATTCAAACTGCATAACTTGTATCCAATATGTCAGCCATCCACTTTCGAGGATGGAAAGAGCTTGGCTTTATAGACATCAAGGATAGTGGTCTTAACGAAGATGTTTTTGACACAATTGTTAGAAATAATGACTTTAATACCAATAAAGGGAAAATGGATATACTTTCCAGAGATTTACTAAATTTCTTAGATAGAATTAACCCTTTTTTAGGGGTTTTAGAAAAACATAATCCGAGCTCTAAAATGATTATTTCAATGAATTTATAGTCGTACTTCTTCCAAACAACACGAAATATTATAGAGACCACTCATATAGGGATTTGAGCTACAAAATAAGTCTAGAACTACGAACTTGACCAAAAATTTTGAACTCTATATCAAGCGAGAGGATGAAACTTTGAACAAATTCTATGCATGTTTTTCAAACATTATCAACTACTCGTATAATTTTGGGGGACCTTTTAGGAAAGAGAAGAAGATTGAGAAAATCCTTGCTAGCTTACCTTATCAATTTCAAGCCAAAGTTACCTTGCTTAAATACATGTAAAAGCCTTGTGAACTTGCTGTTAAATGAATCACTTGGCAAGTATTCAAACTGCATCACTAGTATCCAATATGTTAGCCATCCACTTTCGAGGATGGAAAGAGCTTGGATTTATAGACATCAAATATAGTGGTCTTAGCGAAGATGTTTTTTACACAATTGTTAGAAATGATGAGTCATATTCGAATGAAGAGAAAATTTATCTACTTTCCTAGAGATTTACTAAATTTCTTAGATAGAATTAACCCTTTTTTAGGGGTTTTAGAAAAACAATAATCCGAGCTCTAAAATGATTATTTCAATGAATTTACACTTGTACTTAATCCAAACAACACGAAATATTTTAGAGACCACTCATATCGACATTTGAGGTACAAATTAAATCTAGAACTACGAAGTTGACCAAAAATTTTGAACTCTATATCAAGCTAGAGGATGAAACTTTGAACAAATTCTATGCATGTTTTTCAAACATTATCAACTACTCGTATAATTTTGGGCGACCTTTTAGGAAAGAGAAGAAGATTGAGAAAATCCTTGCTACCTTACCTTATTATTTTCAAGCCAAAGTTACCTTGTTTTAATACATGTTAAAGACTTGTGAACTTACAGTTAAATAAATCACTTGGGCAAGTATTCGAACTGCATCACTTCTATCCAATATGTTAGCCATCCACTTTCGAGGACGGAAAGAGCTTGGCTTTATAGACATCAAGGATAGTGGTCTTAACGAAGGTGTTTTGGAGAGAATTGTTAGAAATGATGACTGTAATACCAATGAAGAGAAAATGGATCTACTTTCCTAGAGATTTACTAAATTTCTTTGATAGAATTAACCCTTTTTTAGGGGTTTTAGAAAAAAATAATCCAAGCTCGAAAGTGATTATTTCCATGAATTTACAATTGTACTTCTTCCAAACAACCCGAAATGTTATAGAGACCACTCATATAGGGATTTGAGCTACAAAATAAGTCTAGAACTACGAAGTTGACCAAAAATTTTGAACTCTATATCAAGCTAGAGGATGAAACTTTGAACAAATTCTATGCATGTTTTTCAAACATTATCAACTACTCGTATAATTTTGGGGGACCTTTTAGGAAAGAGAAGAAGATTGAGAAAATCCATGCTAGCTTACCTTACCATTTTCAAGCCAAAGTTACCTTGCTTAAATACATGTTAAAGCCTTATGAACTTACTGTTAAATGAATCACTTAGGAAAGTATTTGAACTGCATCACTTGTCTCCAATATGTCAGCCATCCACTTTCGAGGACGGAAAGAGTTTGGCTTTATAGACATCAAGGATAGTGGTCTTAGCAAAGATGTTTTTGACACAGTTTTTAGAAATAATGATTCTAATACCAATAAAGAGAAAATGGATATACTTTCCCAGAGATTTACTCAATTTGTTAGATTGAATTAACCCTTTTTTAGAGGTTTTAGAAAAAAACAAATCCGAGCTCTAAAATGATTATTTCAATGAATTTATAGTCGTACTACTTCCAAACAACATGAAATATTTTGGAGAGCACTCATATAGGCATTTGAGCTACAAAATAAGTCTAGAACTACGAAGTTGACCAAAATTTTGAACTTTATATGAAGCTAGAGGATGAAACTTTGAACAAATTCTTTGCATGTTTTTCAAACATTATCAACTACTCGTATAATTTTGGGGGACCTTTTAGGAAAGAGAAGAAGATTGAGAAAATCCTTGCTAGCTTACCTTATCAATTTCAAGCCAAAGTTACCTTGCTTAAATACATGTAAAAGCCTTGTGAACTTGCTGTTAAATGAATCACTTGGCAAGTATTCAAACTGCATCACTAGTATCCAATATGTTAGCCATCCACTTTCGAGGATGGAAAGAGCTTGGATTTATAGACATCAAATATAGTGGTCTTAGCGAAGATGTTTTTTACACAATTGTTAGAAATGATGACTCTAATTCGAATGAAGAGAAAATTTATCTACTTTCCTAGAGATTTACTAAATTTCTTAGATAGAATTAACCCTTTTTTAGAAGTTTTAGAAAAACAATAATCCGAGCACTAAAATGATTATTTCAATGAATTTACACTTGTACTTAATCCAAACAACACGAAATATTTTAGAGACCACTCATATCGACATTTGAGGTACAAATTAAATCTAGAACTACGAAGTTGACCAAAAATTTTGAACTCTATATCAAGCTAGAGGATGAAACTTTGAACAAATTCTATGCATGTTTTTCAAACATTATCAACTACTCGTATAATTTTGGGCGACCTTTTAGGAAAGAGAAGAAGATTGAGAAAATCCTTGCTACCTTACCTTATTATTTTCAAGCCAAAGTTACCTTGTTTTAATACATGTTAAAGACTTGTGAACTTACAGTTAAATAAATCACTTGGGCAAGTATTCGAACTGCATCACTTCTATCCAATATGTTAGCCATCCCCTTTCGAGGACGGAAAGAGCTTGGCTTTATAGACATCAAGGATAGTGGTCTTAACGAAGGTGTTTTGGACAGAATTGTTAGAAATGATGACTGTAATACCAATGAAGAGAAAATGGATCTACTTTCCTAGAGATTTACTAAATTTCTTTGATAGAATTAACCCTTTTTTAGGGGTTTTATAAAAAAATAATCCAAGCTCTAAAGTGATTATTTCCATGAATTTACAGTTGTACTTCTTCCAAACAACCCGAAATATTATAGAGACCACTCATATATAGATTTGAGCTAAAAAATAAGTCTAGAACTACGAAGTTGACCAAAAATTTTGAACTCTATATCAAGCTAGAGGATGAAACTTTGAACAAATTCTATGCATGTTTTTCAAACATTATCAACTACTCGTATAATTTTGGGGAACCTTTTAGGAAAGAGAAGAAGCTTGAGAAAATCCTTGCTAGCTTACCTTACCATTTTCAAGCCAAAGTTACCTTGCTTAAATACATGTTAAAGCCTTGTGAACTTACTGTTAAATGAATCACTTAGGAAATTATTCGAACTGCATCACTAGTATCAAATATGTCTGCCAACCAATTTCGAGGACAGAAAGAGCTTGGCTTTATAGACATCAAGGATAGTGGTCTTAGCGAAGATGTTTTTGACACAATTGTTAGAAATAATGACTCTAATACCAATAAAGAGAAAATGGATATACTTTCCCAGAGATTTACTCAATTTGTTAGATTGAATTAACCTTTTTTTAGGGGTTTTAGAAAAACAAATCCGAGCTCTAAAATGATTATTTCAATGAATTTATAGTCGTTCTACTCCCAAACAACATGAAATATTTTGGAGACCACTCATATAGGAATTTGAGCTACAAAATAAGTCTAGAACTACAAAGTTGACAAAAAAGTTTGAACTCTATATCAAGCTAGAGGATGAAACTTTGAACAAATTCTATGCATGTTTTTCACATACAATCAACAACTCGTATAATTTGGTTGGACCTATTAGGAAAGAGAAGTAGATTGAGAAATTCCTTGCTAGCTTACCTTATCATTTTCAAGCGAAAGTTACCTTCCTTAAATATATGTAAAAGCATTGTGAACTTACTGTTAAATGAATCACTTGCGAAAGTATTCGAACTGTATCACTTGTATCCATATATGTCAGCCATCTACTTTCGAGGAAGGAAAGAGCTTGGCTTTATAGACATCAAGGATAATGGGCTTAGCGAAGATGTTTTTGACACAATTGTTAGAAATAATGACTCTAATACCAATAAAGAGAAAATGGATATACTTTCCCAGAGATTTACTAAATTTCTTAGATAGAATTAACCATTTTTAGGGGTTTTAGAAAAACATAATCTGAGCTCTAAAATGATTATTTCAATGAATTTACAGTCGTACTTCTTACACACAACATGAAATATTTTGGAGACCACTCATATAGGCATTTGAGCTACAAAATAAGTCTAGAACTACGAAGTTGACCAAAAATTTTGAACTCTATATCAAGCTAGAGGATGAAACTTTGAACAAATTCTATGCATGTTTTTCAAACATTATCAACTACTCGTATAATTTTGGGGGACCTTTTAGGAAAGAGAAGAAGATTGAGAAAATCCTTGCTAGCTTACCTTATCATTTTCAAGCCAAATTTACTTTGTTTTAATACATGTTAAAGACTTGTGAACTTACTGTTAAATAAATCACTTGGGTAAGTATTCAAACTGCATCACTTCTATCCAATATGTCAGCCATCCACTTTCGAGGACGGAAAGAGCTTGGCTTTATAGACATCAAGGATAGTGGTCTTAACGAAGGTGTTTTGGACACAATTGTTAGAAATGATGACTGTAATACCAATGAAGAGAAAATGGATCTACTTTCCTAGAGATTTACTAAATTTCTTTGATAGAATTAACCCTTTTTTAGGGGTTTTAGAAAAAAATAATCCAAGCTCTAAAGTGATTATTTGCATGAATTTACAGTTGTACTTCTTCCAAACAACCCGATATATTATAGAGACCACTCATATATAGATTTGAGCGACAAAATAAGTCTAGAACTATGAAGTTGACCAAAACTTTTGAACTCTATATCAAGTTAGAGGATGAAACTTTGAACAAATTCTATGTATGTTTTTCAAACATTATCAACTACTCGTATAATTTTGGGGGACCTTTTAGGAAAGAGAAGAAGATTTAGAAAATCCTTGCTAGCTTACCTTATCATTTTCAAGCGAAAGTTACCTTCCTTAAATATATGTAAAAGCCTTGTGAAGTTACTGTTAAATGAATCACTTAGGAAATTATTCGAACTGCATCACTTGTATCAAATATGTCTGCCAACCACTTTCGAGGACGGAAAGAGCTTGGCTTTATAGACATCAAGGATAGTGGTCTTAGCGAAGATGTTTTTGACACAATTGTTAGAAATAATGACTCTAATACCAATAAAGAGAAAATGGATATACTTTCCCAGAGATTTACTCAATTTGTTAGATTGAATTAACCTTTTTTTAGGGGTTTTAGAAAAACAAATCCGAGCTCTAAAATGATTATTTCAATGAATTTATAGTCGTTCTACTTCCAAACAACATGAAATATTTTGGAGACCACTCATATAGGAATTTGAGCTACAAAATAAGTCTAGAACTACAAAGTTGACAAAAAAGTTTGAACTCTATATCAAGCTAGAGAATGAAACTTTGAACAAATTCTATGCATGTTTTTCACATACAATCAACAACTCGTATAATTTGGTTGGACCTATTAGGAAAGAGAAGTAGATTGAGAAATTCCATGCAAGCTTACCTTATCATTTTCAAGCGAAAGTTACCTTCCTTAAATATATGTAAAAGCCTTGTGAACTTACTGTTAAATGAATCACTTGCGAAAGTATTCGAACTGTATCACTTGTATCCATATATGTCAGCCATCTACTTTTGAGGACGGAAAGAGCTTGGCTTTATAGACATCAAGAATAGTGGTCTTAGCGAAGATGTTTTTGACACAATTGTTAGAAATAATGACTCTAATACCAATAAAGAGAAAATGGATTTACTTTCCCAGAGATTTACTCAATTTGTTAGATTGAATTAACCCTTTTTTAGGGGTTTTAGAAAAAAAAATCCGAGTTATAAAATGATTATTTCAATGAATTTATAGTCGTACTACTTCCAAACAACATGAAATATTTTGGAGACCACTCATATAGGAATTTGAGCTACAAAATAAGTCTAGAACTACAAAGTTGACAAAAAAGTTTGAACTCTATATCAAGCTACAGGATGAAACTTTGAACAAATTCTATGCATGTTTTTCACATATAATAAACAACTCGTATAATTTGGTTGGACCTATTAGGAAAGAGAAGTAGATTGAGAAATTCCTTGCTAGCTTACCTTATCATTTTCAAGCGAAAGTTACCTTCCTTAAATATATGTAAAAGCCTTGTGAACTTACTGTTAAATGAATCACTTGCGAAAGTATTCGAACTGTATCACTTGTATCCATATATGTCAGCCATCTACTTTCGAGGATGGAAAGAGCTTTGCTTTATAGACATCAAGGATAGTGGGCTTAGCGAAGATGTTTTTGACACAATTGTTAGAAATAATGACTCTAATACCAATAAAGAGAAAATGGATATACTTTCCCAGAGATTTACTCAATTTGTTAGATTGAATTAACCCTTTTTTAGGGGTTTTAGGAAAAAACAATCCGAGCTCTAAAATGATTATTTCAATGAATTTATAGTCGTACTACTTCCAAACAACATGAAATATTTATGAGACCACTCATATAGGAATTTGAGCTACAAAATAAGTCTAGAACTACAAAGTTGACAAAAAAGTTTGAACTCTATATCAAGCTACAGGATGAACCTTTGAACAAATTCTATCCATGTTTTTCACATATAATAAACAACTCGTATAATTTGGTTGGACCTATTAGGAAAGAGAAGTAGATGGAGAAATTCCTTGCTAGCTTACCTTATCATTTTCAAGCGAAAGTTACCTTCCTTAAATATATGTAAAAGCCTTGTGAACTTACTGTTAAATGAATCACTTGCGAAAGTATTCGAACTGTATCACTTGTATCCATATATGTCAGCCATCTACTTTCGAGGACGGAAAGAGCTTGGCTTTATAGACATCAAGAATAGTGGTCTTAGCGAAGATGTTTTTGACACAATTGTTAGAAATAATGACTCTAATACCAATAAAGAGAAAATGGATTTACTTTCCCAGAGATTTACTCAATTTGTTAGATTGAATTAACCCTTTTTTAGGGGTTTTAGAAAAAAAAATCCGAGTTATAAAATGATTATTTCAATGAATTTATAGTCGTACTACTTCCAAACAACATGAAATATTTTGGAGACCACTCATATAGGAATTTGAGCTACAAAATAAGTCTAGAACTACAAAGTTGACAAAAAAGTTTGAACTCTATATCAAGCTACAGGATGAAACTTTGAACAAATTCTATGCATGTTTTTCACATATAATAAACAACTCGTATAATTTGGTTGGACCTATTAGGAAAGAGAAGTAGATGGAGAAATTCCTTGCTAGCTTACCTTATCATTTTCAAGCGAAAGTTACCTTCCTTAAATATATGTAAAAGCCTTGTGAACTTACTGTTAAATGAATCACTTGCGAAAGTATTCGAACTGTATCACTTGTATCCATATATGTCAGCCATCTACTTTCGAGGATGGAAAGAGCTTTGCTTTATAGACATCAAGGATAGTGGGCATAGCGAAGATGTTTTTGACACAATTGTTAGAAATAATGATTCTAATACCAATAAAGAGAAAATGGATATACTTTCCCAGAGATTTACTCAATTTGTTAGATTGAATTAACCATTTTTTAGGGGTTTTAGAAAAAAACAATCCGAGCTCTAAAATGATTATTTCAATGAATTTATAGTCGTACTACTTCCAAACAACATGAAATATTTTGGAGACCACTCATATAGGAATTTGAGCTACAAAATAAGTCTAGAACTACAAAGTTGACAAAAAAGTTTGACCTCTATATCAAGCTACAGGATGAAACTTTGAACAAATTCTATGCATGTTTTTCACATACAATCAACAACTCGTATAATTTGGTTGGACCTATTAGGAAAGAGAAGTAGATTGAGAAATTCCTTGCTAGCTTACCTTATCATTTTCAAGCGAAAGTTACCTTCCTTAAATATATGTAAAAGCCTTGTGAACTTTCTGTTAAATGAATCGCTTGCGAAAGTATTCGAACTGCATCACTTGTATCCATATATGTCAACCATCCACTTTCAAGGACGGAAAGAGCTTGGCTTTATAGACATCAAGGATAGTGGGCTTAGCGAAGATGTTTTTGACACAATTGTTAGAAATAATGACTCGAATACCAATGAAAAGAGAATGGATCTACTTTCCAGAGATTTACTAAATTTCTTAGATAGAATTAACCATTTTTTAGGGGTTTTAGAAAAACATAATCTGAGCTCTAAAATGATTATTTCAATGAATTTATAGTCGTACTTCTTACAAACAACATGAAATATTTTGGAGACCACTCATATAGGCATTTGAGCTACAAAATAAGTCTAGAACTATGATGTTGACCAAAAATTTTGAACTCTATATCAAGCTAGAGGATGAAACTTTGGACAAATTCTATACATGTTTTTCAAACATTATCAACTACTCGTATAATTTTGGGAGACCTTTTAAGAAAGAGAAGAAGATTGAGAAAATCCTTGCTAGCTTACCTTACCATTTTCAAGCCAAAGTTACCTTGCTTTAATACATGTTAAAGACTTGTGAACTTACTGTTAAATGAATCACTTGGGCAAGTATTCGAACTGCATCACTTCTATCCAATATGTCAGCCATCCACTTTCAAGGACGGAAAGAGCTTGGCTTTATAGACATGAAGGATAGTGGTCTTAGCGAAGATGTTTTTGACACAATTGTTAGAAATAATGACTCTAATACCAATAAAGAGAAAATGGATATACTTTCCTAGAGATTTACTCAATTTGTTAGATTGAATTAACCCTTTTTTTGGGGTTTTAGAAAAAAAAATCCGAGCTCTAAAATGATTATTTCAATGAATTTATAGTCGTACTACTTCCAAACAACATGAAATATTTTGGAGACCACTCATATAGGAATTTGACCTACAAAATAAGTCTAGAACTACAAAATTGACAAAAAAGTTTGAACTCAATATCAAGCTACATGATGAAACTTTGAACAAATTCTATGCATTTTTTCACATATAATAAATAACTCGTATAATTTGGTTGGACCTATTAGGAAAGAGAAGTAGATTGAGAAATTCCTTGCTAGCTTACCTTATCATTTTCAAGCGAAAGTTACCTTCCTTAAATATATGTAAAAGCCTTGTGAACTTAGTGTTAAATGAATCACTTGCGAAAGTATTCGAACTGTATCACTTGTATCCATATATGTCAGCCATCTACTTTCGAGGATGGAAAGAGCTTTGCTTTATAGATATCAAGGATAGTGGGCTTAGCGAAGATGTTTTTGACACAATTGTTAGAAATAATGACTCTAATACCAATAAAGAGAAAATGGATATACTTTCCCAGAGATTTACTCAATTTGTTAGATTGAATTAACCATTTTTTAGGGGTTTTAGAAAAAAACAATCCGAGCTCTAAAATGATTATTTCAATGAATTTATAGTCGTACTACTTCCAAACAACATGAAATATTTTGGAGACCACTCATATAGGAATTTGAGCTACAAAATAAGTCTAGAACTACAAAGTTGACAAAAAAGTTTGAACTCTATATCAAGCTAGAGGATGAAACTTTGAACAAATTCTATGCATGTTTTTCACATACAATCAACAACTCGTATAATTTGGTTGGACCTATTAGGAAAGAGGAGTAGATTGAGAAATTCCTTGCTAGCTTACCTTATCATTTTCAAGCGAAAGTTACCTTCCTTAAATATATGTAAAAGCCTTGTGAACTTACTGTTAAATGAATCACTTGCGAAAGTATTCGAACTGCATCACTTGTATCCATATATGTCAACCATCCACTTTCGAGGACGGAAAGAGCTTGGCTTTATAGACATCAAGGATAGTGGGCATAGCGAAGATGTTTTTGACACAATTGTTAGAAATAATGACTCTAATACCAATAAAGAGAAAATGGATATACTTTCCCAGAGATTTACTCAATTTGTTAGATTGAATTAACCATTTTTAGGGGTTTTAGAAAAAAACAATCCGAGCTCTAAAATGATTATTTCAATGAATTTATAGTCGTACTACTTCCAAACAACATGAAATATTTTGGAGACCACTCATATAGGAATTTGAGCTACAAAATAAGTCTAGAACTACAAAGTTGACAAAAAAGTTTGAACTCTATATCAAGCTAGAGAATGAAACTTTGAACAAATTCTATGCATGTTTTTCACATACAATCAACAACTCGTATAATTTGGTTGGACCTATTAGGAAAGAGAAGTAGATTGAGAAATTCCTTGCAAGCTTACCTTATCATTTTCAAGCGAAAGTTACCTTCCTTAAATATATGTAAAAGCCTTGTGAACTTACTGTTAAATGAATCACTTGCGAAAGTATTCGAACTGTATCACTTGTATCCATATATGTCAGCCATCTACTTTTGAGGACGGAAAGAGCTTGGCTTTATAGACATCAAGAATAGTGGTCTTAGCGAAGATGTTTTTGACACAATTGTTAGAAATAATGACTCTAATACCAATAAAGAGAAAATGGATTTACTTTCCCAGAGATTTACTCAATTTGTTAGATTGAATTAACCCTTTTTTAGGGGTTTTAGAAAAAAAATCCGAGTTATAAAATGATTATTTCAATGAATTTATAGTCGTACTACTTCCAAACAACATGAAATATTTTGGAGACCACTCATATAGGAATTTGAGCTACAAAATAAGTCTAGAACTACAAAGTTGACAAAAAAGTTTGAACTCTATATCAAGCTACAGGATGAAACTTTGAACAAATTCTATGCATGTTTTTCACATATAATAAACAACTCGTATAATTTGGTTGGACCTATTAGGAAAGAGAAGTAGATTGAGAAATTCCTTGCTAGCTTACCTTATCATTTTCAAGCGAAAGTTACCTTCCTTAAATATATGTAAAAGCCTTGTGAACTTACTGTTAAATGAATCACTTGCGAAAGTATTCGAACTGTATCACTTGTATCCATATATGTCAGCCATCTACTTTCGAGGATGGAAAGAGCTTTGCTTTATAGACATCAAGGATAGTGGGCTTAGCGAAGATGTTTTTGACACAATTGTTAGAAATAATGACTCTAATACCAATAAAGAGAAAATGGATATACTTTCCCAGAGATTTACTCAATTTGTTAGATTGAATTAACCCTTTTTTAGGGGTTTTAGAAAAAAAAATCCGAGTTATAAAATGATTATTTCAATGAATTTATAGTCGTACTACTTCCAAACAACATGAAATATTTTGGAGACCACTCATATAGGAATTTGAGCTACAAAATAAGTCTAGAACTACAAAGTTGACAAAAAAGTTTGAACTCTATATCAAGCTACAGGATGAAACTTTGAACAAATTCTATGCATGTTTTTCACATATAATAAACAACTCGTATAATTTGGTTGGACCTATTAGGAAAGAGAAGTAGATTGAGAAATTCCTTGCTAGCTTACCTTATCATTTTCAAGCGAAAGTTACCTTCCTTAAATATATGTAAAAGCCTTGTGAACTTACTGTTAAATGAATCACTTGCGAAAGTATTCGAACTGTATCACTTGTATCCATATATGTCAGCCATCTACTTTCGAGGATGGAAAGAGCTTTGCTTTATAGACATCAAGGATAGTGGGCTTAGCGAAGATGTTTTTGACACAATTGTTAGAAATAATGACTCTAATACCAATAAAGAGAAAATGGATATACTTTCCCAGAGATTTACTCAATTTGTTAGATTGAATTAACCCTTTTTTAGGGGTTTTAGGAAAAAACAATCCGAGCTCTAAAATGATTATTTCAATGAATTTATAGTCGTACTACTTCCAAACAACATGAAATATTTATGAGACCACTCATATAGGAATTTGAGCTACAAAATAAGTCTAGAACTACAAAGTTGACAAAAAAGTTTGAACTCTATATCAAGCTACAGGATGAACCTTTGAACAAATTCTATGCATGTTTTTCACATATAATAAACAACTCGTATAATTTGGTTGGACCTATTAGGAAAGAGAAGTAGATGGAGAAATTCCTTGCTAGCTTACCTTATCATTTTCAAGCGAAAGTTACCTTCCTTAAATATATGTAAAAGCCTTGTGAACTTACTGTTAAATGAATCACTTGCGAAAGTATTCGAACTGTATCACTTGTATCCATATATGTCAGCCATCTACTTTCGAGGACGGAAAGAGCTTGGCTTTATAGACATCAAGAATAGTGGTCTTAGCGAAGATGTTTTTGACACAATTGTTAGAAATAATGACTCTAATACCAATAAAGAGAAAATGGATTTACTTTCCCAGAGATTTACTCAATTTGTTAGATTGAATTAACCCTTTTTTAGGGGTTTTAGAAAAAAAAAATCCGAGTTATAAAATGATTATTTCAATGAATTTATAGTCGTACTACTTCCAAACAACATGAAATATTTTGGAGACCACTCATATAGGAATTTGAGCTACAAAATAAGTCTAGAACTACAAAGTTGACAAAAAAGTTTGAACTCTATATCAAGCTACAGGATGAAACTTTGAACAAATTCTATGCATGTTTTTCACATATAATAAACAACTCGTATAATTTGGTTGGACCTATTAGGAAAGAGAAGTAGATGGAGAAATTCCTTGCTAGCTTACTTTATCATTTTCAAGCGAAAGTTACCTTCCTTAAATATATGTAAAAGCCTTGTGAACTTACTGTTAAATGAATCACTTGCGAAAGTATTCGAACTGTATCACTTGTATCCATATATGTCAGCCATCTACTTTCGAGGATGGAAAGAGCTTTGCTTTATAGACATCAAGGATAGTGGGCTTAGCGAAGATGTTTTTGACACAATTGTTAGAAATAATGACTCTAATACCAATAAAGAGAAAATGGATATACTTTCCCAGAGATTTACTCAATTTGTTAGATTGAATTAACCATTTTTTAGGGGTTTTAGAAAAAAACAATCCGAGCTCTAAAATGATTATTTCAATGAATTTATAGTCGTACTACTTCCAAACAACATGAAATATTTTGGAGACCACTCATATAGGAATTTGAGCTACAAAATAAGTCTAGAACTACAAAGTTGACAAAAAAGTTTGAACTCTATATCAAGCTACAGGATGAAACTTTGAACAAATTCTATGCATGTTTTTCACATATAATAAACAACTCGTATAATTTGGTTGGACCTATTAGGAAAGAGAAGTAGATGGAGAAATTCCTTGCTAGCTTACCTTATCATTTTCAAGCGAAAGTTACCTTCCTTAAATATATGTAAAAGCCTTGTGAACTTACTGTTAAATGAATCACTTGCGAAAGTATTCGAACTGTATCACTTGTATCCATATATGTCAGCCATCTACTTTCGAGGATGGAAAGAGCTTTGCTTTATAGACATCAAGGATAGTGGGCTTAGCGAAGATGTTTTTGACACAATTGTTAGAAATAATGACTCTAATACCAATAAAGAGAAAATGGATATACTTTCCCAGAGATTTACTCAATTTGTTAGATTGAATTAACCCTTTTTTAGGGGTTTTAGGAAAAAACAATCCGAGCTCTAAAATGATTATTTCAATGAATTTATAGTCGTACTACTTCCAAACAACATGAAATATTTATGAGACCACTCATATAGGAATTTGAGCTACAAAATAAGTCTAGAACTACAAAGTTGACAAAAAAGTTTGAACTCTATATCAAGCTACAGGATGAAACTTTGAACAAATTCTATGCATGTTTTTCACATATAATAAACAACTCGTATAATTTGGTTGGACCTATTAGGAAAGAGAAGTAGATTGAGAAATTCCTTGCTAGCTTACCTTATCATTTTCAAGCGAAAGTTACCTTCCTTAAATATATGTAAAAGCCTTGTGAACTTACTGTTAAATGAATCACTTGCGAAAGTATTCGAACTATATCACTTGTATCCATATATGTCAGCCATCTACTTTCGAGGATGGAAAGAGCTTTGCTTTATAGACATCAAGGATAGTGGGCTTAGCGAAGATGTTTTTGACACAATTGTTAGAAATAATGACTCTAATACCAATAAAGAGAAAATGGATATACTTTCCCAGAGATTTACTCAATTTGTTAGATTGAATTAACCCTTTTTTAGGGGTTTTAGGAAAAAACAATCCGAGCTCTAAAATGATTATTTCAATGAATTTATAGTCGTACTACTTCCAAACAACATGAAATATTTATGAGACCACTCATATAGGAATTTGAGCTACAAAATAAGTCTAGAACTACAAAGTTGACAAAAAAGTTTGAACTCTATATCAAGCTACAGGATGAACCTTTGAACAAATTCTATGCATGTTTTTCACATATAATAAACAACTCGTATAATTTGGTTGGACCTATTAGGAAAGAGAAGTAGATGGAGAAATTCCTTGCTAGCTTACCTTATCATTTTCAAGCGAAAGTTACCTTCCTTAAATATATGTAAAAGCCTTGTGAACTTACTGTTAAATGAATCACTTGCGAAAGTATTCGAACTGTATCACTTGTATCCATATATGTCAGCCATCTACTTTCGAGGACGGAAAGAGCTTGGCTTTATAGACATCAAGAATAGTGGTCTTAGCGAAGATGTTTTTGACACAATTGTTAGAAATAATGACTCTAATACCAATAAAGAGAAAATGGATTTACTTTCCCAGAGATTTACTCAATTTGTTAGATTGAATTAACCCTTTTTTAGGGGTTTTAGAAAAAAAAAAATCCGAGTTATAAAATGATTATTTCAATGAATTTATAGTCGTACTACTTCCAAACAACATGAAATATTTTGGAGACCACTCATATAGGAATTTGAGCTACAAAATAAGTCTAGAACTACAAAGTTGACAAAAAAGTTTGAACTCTATATCAAGCTACAGGATGAAACTTTGAACAAATTCTATGCATGTTTTTCACATATAATAAACAACTCGTATAATTTGGTTGGACCTATTAGGAAAGAGAAGTAGATGGAGAAATTCCTTGCTAGCTTACTTTATCATTTTCAAGCGAAAGTTACCTTCCTTAAATATATGTAAAAGCCTTGTGAACTTACTGTTAAATGAATCACTTGCGAAAGTATTCGAACTGTATCACTTGTATCCATATATGTCAGCCATCTACTTTCGAGGATGGAAAGAGCTTTGCTTTATAGACATCAAGGATAGTGGGCTTAGCGAAGATGTTTTTGACACAATTGTTAGAAATAATGACTCTAATACCAATAAAGAGAAAATGGATATACTTTCCCAGAGATTTACTCAATTTGTTAGATTGAATTAACCATTTTTTAGGGGTTTTAGAAAAAAACAATCCGAGCTCTAAAATGATTATTTCAATGAATTTATAGTCGTACTACTTCCAAACAACATGAAATATTTTGGAGACCACTCATATAGGAATTTGAGCTACAAAATAAGTCTAGAACTACAAAGTTGACAAAAAAGTTTGAACTCTATATCAAGCTACAGGATGAAACTTTGAACAAATTCTATGCATGTTTTTCACATACAATCAACAACTCGTATAATTTGGTTGGACCTATTAGGAAAGAGAAGTAGATTGAGAAATTACTTGCTAGCTTACCTTATCATTTTCAAGCGAAAGTTACCTTCCTTAAATATATGTAAAAGCCTTGTGAACTTTCTGTTAAATGAATCGCTTGCGAAAGTATTCGAACTGCCTCACTTGTATCCATATATGTCAACCATCCACTTTCAAGGACGGAAAGAGCTTGGCTTTATAGACATCAAGGATAGTGGGCTTAGCGAAGATGTTTTTGACACAATTGTTAGAAATAATGACTCGAATACCAATGAAAAGAGAATGGATCTACTTTCCAGAGATTTACTAAATTTCTTAGATAGAATTAACCATTTTTTAGGGGTTTTAGAAAAACATAATCTGAGCTCTAAAATGATTATTTCAATGAATTTATAGTCGTACTTCTTACAAACAACATGAAATATTTTGGAGACCACTCATATAGGCATTTGAGCTACAAAATAAGTCTAGAACTATGATGTTGACCAAAAATTTTGAACTCTATATCAAGCTAGAGGATGAAACTTTGGACAAATTCTATACATGTTTTTCAAACATTATCAACTACTCGTATAATTTTGGGAGACCTTTTAAGAAAGAGAAGAAGATTGAGAAAATCCTTGCTAGCTTACCTTACCATTTTCAAGCCAAAGTTACCTTGCTTTAATACATGTTAAAGACTTGTGAACTTACTGTTAAATGAATCACTTGGGCAAGTATTCGAACTGCATCACTTCTATCCAATATGTCCGCCATCCACTTTCAAGGACGGAAAGAGCTTGGCTTTATAGACATGAAGGATAGTGGTCTTAGCGAAGATGTTTTTGACACAATTGTTAGAAATAATGACTCTAATACCAATAAAGAGAAAATGGATATACTTTCCCAGAGATTTACTCAATTTGTTAGATTGAATTAACCCTTTTTTTGGGGTTTTAGAAAAAAAAATCCGAGCTCTAAAATGATTATTTCAATGAATTTATAGTCGTACTACTTCCAAACAACATGAAATATTTTGGAGACCACTCATATAGGAATTTGACCTACAAAATAAGTCTAGAACTACAAAATTGACAAAAAAGTTTGAACTCAATATCAAGCTACATGATGAAACTTTGAACAAATTCTATGCATTTTTTCACATATAATAAATAACTCGTATAATTTGGTTGGACCTATTAGGAAAGAGAAGTAGATTGAGAAATTCCTTGCTAGCTTACCTTATCATTTTCAAGCGAAAGTTACCTTCCTTAAATATATGTAAAAGCCTTGTGAACTTAGTGTTAAATGAATCACTTGCGAAAGTATTCGAACTGTATCACTTGTATCCATATATGTCAGCCATCTACTTTCGAGGATGGAAAGAGCTTTGCTTTATAGATATCACGGATAGTGGGCTTAGCGAAGATGTTTTTGACACAATTGTTAGAAATAATGACTCTAATACCAATAAAGAGAAAATGGATATACTTTCCCAGAGATTTACTCAATTTGTTAGATTGAATTAACCCTTTTTTAGGGGTTTTAGAACAAAAAAATCCGAGCTCTAAAATTATTATTTCAATGAATTTATAGTCGTACTACTTCCAAACAACATGAAATATTTTAGAGACCACTCATATAGGAATTTGAGCTACAAAATAAGTCTATAACTACAAAGTTGACAAAAAAGTTTGAACTCTATATCAAGCTACAGGATGAAACTTTGAACAAATTCTATGCATGTTTTTCAAACATTATCAACAACTCGTATAATTTGGTTGGACCTATTAGGAAAGAGAAGTAGATTGAGAAATTCCTTGCTAGCTTACCTTATCATTTTCAAGCGAAAGTTACCTTCCTTAAATATATGTAAAAGCCTTGTGAACTTACTGTTAAATGAATCACTTGCGAAAGTATTCGAACTGTATCACTTGTATCCATATATGTCAGCCATCTACTTTCGAGGATGGAAAGAGCTTTGCTTTATAGACATCAAGGATAGTGGGCTTAGCGAAGATGTTTTTGACACAATTGTTAGAAATAATGACTCTAATACCAATAAAGAGAAAATGGATATACTTTCCCAGAGATTTACTCAATTTGTTAGATTGAATTAACCATTTTTTAGGGGTTTTAGAAAAAAACAATCCGAGCTCTAAAATGATTATTTCAATGAATTTATAGTCGTACTACTTCCAAACAACATGAAATATTTTGGAGACCACTCATATAGGAATTTGAGCTACAAAATAAGTCTAGAACTACAAAGTTGACAAAAAAGTTTGAACTCTATATCAAGCTAGAGGATGAAACTTTGAACAAATTCTATGCATGTTTTTCACATACAATCAACAACTCATATAATTTGGTTGGACCTATTAGGAAAGAGGAGTAGATTGAGAAATTCCTTGCTAGCTTACCTTATCATTTTCAAGCGAAAGTTACCTTCCTTAAATATATGTAAAAGCCTTGTGAACTTACTGTTAAATGAATCACTTGCGAAAGTATTCGAACTGCATCACTTGTATCCATATATGTCAACCATCCACTTTCGAGGACGGAAAGAGCTTGGCTTTATTGACATCAAGGATAGTGGGCATAGCGAAGATGTTTTTGACACAATTGTTAGAAATAATGACTCGAATACCAATGAAGAGAAAATGGATCTACTTTCTAGAGATTTACTAAATTTCTTAGATAGAATTAACCATTTTTAGGGGTTTTAGAAAAACATAATCTGAGCTCTAAAATGATTATTTCAATGAATTTATAGTCGTACTTCTTACAAACAACATAAAATATTTTGGAGACCACTCATATAGGCATTTGAGCTACAAAATAAGTCTAGAACTACGATGTTGACCAAAAATTTTGAACTCTATATCAAGCTAGAGGATGAAACTTTGAACAAATTCTATACATGTTTTTCAAACATTATCAACTACTCGTATAATTTTGGGAGACCTTTTAGGAAAGAGAAGTAGATTGAGAAAATCCTTGCTAGCTTACCTTACCATTTTCAAGCCAAAGTTACCTTGCTTTAATACATGTTAAAGACTTGTGAACTTACTGTTAAATGAATCACTTGGGCAAGTATTCGAACTACATCACTTATATCCAATATGTCAGCCATCCACTTTCGAGGACGGAAAGAGCTTGGCTTTATAGACATCTAGGATAGTGGTCTTAGCGAAGATGTTTTTGACACAATTGTTAGAAATAATGAATCTAATACAAATAAAGAGAAAATGGATATACTTTCCCAGAGATTTACTCAATTTGTTAGATTGAATTAACCCTTTTTTAGGGGTTTTAGAAAAAAAATAACCCGAGCTCTAAAATGATTATTTCAATGAATTTTTAGTCATACTACTTCCAAACAACATGAAATATTTTGGAGACCACTCATATAGGAATTTGAGCTACAAAATAAGTCTAGAACTACAAAGTTGACAAAAAAGTTTGAACTCTATATCAAGCTAGAGGATGAAACTTTGAACAAATTCTATGCATGTTTTTCACATACAATCAACAACTCATATAATTTGGTTGGACCTATTAGGAAAGAGGAGTAGATTGAGAAATTCCTTGCTAGCTTACCTTATCATTTTCAAGCGAAAGTTACCTTCCTTAAATATATGTAAAAGCCTTGTGAACTTACTGTTAAATGAATCACTTGCGAAAGTATTCGAACTGCATCACTTGTATCCATATATGTCAACCATCCACTTTCGAGGACGGAAAGAGCTTGGCTTTATTGACATCAAGGATAGTGGGCATAGCGAAGATGTTTTTGACACAATTGTTAGAAATAATGACTCGAATACCAATGAAGAGAAAATGGATCTACTTTCTAGAGATTTACTAAATTTCTTAGATAGAATTAACCATTTTTAGGGGTTTTAGAAAAACATAATCTGAGCTCTAAAATGATTATTTCAATGAATTTATAGTCGTACTTCTTACAAACAACATAAAATATTTTGGAGACCACTCATATAGGCATTTGAGCTACAAAATAAGTCTAGAACTACGATGTTGACCAAAAATTTTGAACTCTATATCAAGCTAGAGGATGAAACTTTGAACAAATTCTATACATGTTTTTCAAACATTATCAACTACTCGTATAATTTTGGGAGACCTTTTAGGAAAGAGAAGTAGATTGAGAAAATCCTTGCTAGCTTACCTTACCATTTTCAAGCCAAAGTTACCTTGCTTTAATACATGTTAAAGACTTGTGAACTTACTGTTAAATGAATCACTTGGGCAAGTATTCGAACTACATCACTTATATCCAATATGTCAGCCATCCACTTTCGAGGACGGAAAGAGCTTGGCTTTATAGACATCTAGGATAGTGGTCTTAGCGAAGATGTTTTTGACACAATTGTTAGAAATAATGAATCTAATACAAATAAAGAGAAAATGGATATACTTTCCCAGAGATTTACTCAATTTGTTAGATTGAATTAACCCTTTTTTAGGGGTTTTAGAAAAAAAATAACCCGAGCTCTAAAATGATTATTTCAATGAATTTTTAGTCATACTACTTCCAAACAACATGAAATATTTTGGAGACCACTCATATAGGAATTTGAGCTACAAAATAAGTCTAGAACTACAAAGTTGACAAAAAAGTTTGAACTCTATATCAAGCTAGAGGATGAAACTTTGAACAAATTCTATGCATGTTTTTCACATACAATCAACAACTCATATAATTTGGTTGGACCTATTAGGAAAGAGGAGTAGATTGAGAAATTCCTTGCTAGCTTACCTTATCATTTTCAAGCGAAAGTTACCTTCCTTAAATATATGTAAAAGCCTTGTGAACTTACTGTTAAATGAATCACTTGCGAAAGTATTCGAACTGCATCACTTGTATCCATATATGTCAACCATCCACTTTCGAGGACGGAAAGAGCTTGGCTTTATTGACATCAAGGATAGTGGGCATAGCGAAGATGTTTTTGACACAATTGTTAGAAATAATGACTCGAATACCAATGAAGAGAAAATGGATCTACTTTCTAGAGATTTACTAAATTTCTTAGATAGAATTAACCATTTTTAGGGGTTTTAGAAAAACATAATCTGAGCTCTAAAATGATTATTTCAATGAATTTATAGTCGTACTTCTTACAAACAACATAAAATATTTTGGAGACCACTCATATAGGCATTTGAGCTACAAAATAAGTCTAGAACTACGATGTTGACCAAAAATTTTGAACTCTATATCAAGCTAGAGGATGAAACTTTGAACAAATTCTATACATGTTTTTCAAACATTATCAACTACTCGTATAATTTTGGGAGACCTTTTAGGAAAGAGAAGTAGATTGAGAAAATCCTTGCTAGCTTACCTTACCATTTTCAAGCCAAAGTTACCTTGCTTTAATACATGTTAAAGACTTGTGAACTTACTGTTAAATGAATCACTTGGGCAAGTATTCGAACTACATCACTTATATCCAATATGTCAGCCATCCACTTTCGAGGACGGAAAGAGCTTGGCTTTATAGACATCTAGGATAGTGGTCTTAGCGAAGATGTTTTTGACACAATTGTTAGAAATAATGAATCTAATACAAATAAAGAGAAAATGGATATACTTTCCCAGAGATTTACTCAATTTGTTAGATTGAATTAACCCTTTTTTAGGGGTTTTAGAAAAAAAATAACCCGAGCTCTAAAATGATTATTTCAATGAATTTTTAGTCATACTACTTCCAAACAACATGAAATATTTTGGAGACCACTCATATAGGCATTTGAGCTACAAAATAAGTCTAGAACTACGAAGTTGGCCAAAAAAATTGAACTCTATATCAAGCTAGAGGATGAAACTTTGAACAAATTCTATGCATGTTTTTCAAACATTATCAACTACTCGTATAATTTTGGGCGACCTTTTAGGAAAGAGAAGAAGATTGAGAAAATCCTTGCTAGCTTACCTTACCATTTTCAAGCCAAAGTTACCTTGCTTTAATACATGTTAAAGCCTTGTGAACTTACTGTTAAATGAATCACTTGGGCAAGTATTCGAACTACATCACTTCTATCCAATATGTCAGCCATCCGCTTTCGAGGAAGGAAAGAGCTTGGCTTTATAGACATCAAGGATAGTGGTCTTAACGAAGGTGTTTTGGACACAATTGTTAGAAATGATGACTTTAATACCAATGAAGAGAAAATGGATCTACTTTCCTAGAGATTTACTAAATTTCTTTGATAGAATTAACCCTTTTTTAGGGGTTTTAGAAAAAAATAATCCAAGCTCTAAAATGATTATTTCCATGAATTTACAGTTGTACTTCTTCCAAACAACACGAATTATTATAGAGACCACTCATATATGGATTTGAGCTACAAAATAAATCCAGAACTACTAAGTTGACCAAAAATTTTGAACTCTATATCAAGCTAGAGGATGAAACTTTGAACAAATTCAATGCATGTTTTTCAAACATTATCAACTACTCGTATAATTTAGGGGGACCTTTTAGGAAAGAGAAGTATATTGAGAAAATCCATGCTAGGTTAAATTATCATTTTCAAGCCAAAGTTACCTTGCTTAAATACATGTTAAAGCCTTGGGAACTTACTGTTAAATGAATCACTTAGGAAAGTATTTGAACTGCATCACTTGTCTCCAATATGTCAGCCATCCACTTTCGAGGACGGAAAGGGTTTGGCTTTATAGACATCAAGGATAGTGGTCTTAGCAAAGATGTTTTTGACACAATTTTTAGAAATAATGACTCTAATACCAATAAAGAGAAAATGGATATACTTTCCCAGAGATTTACTCAATTTGTTAGATTGAATTAACCCTTTTTTAGGGGTTTTAGAAAAAAACAAATCCGAGCTCTAAAATGATTATTTCAATGAATTTATAGTCGTACTACTTCCAAACAACATGAAATATTTTGGAGACCACTCATATAGGCATTTGAGCTACAAAATAAGTCTAGAACTACGAAATTGACCAAAATTTTGAACTCTATATGAAGCTAGAGGATGAAACTTTGAACAAATTCTATGCATGTTTTTCAAACATTATCAACTACTCGTATAATTTTGGGGGACCTTTTAGGAAAGAGAAGAAGATTGAGAAAATCCTTGCTAGCTTACCTTACCATTTTCTAGCCAAAGTTACCTTGCTTTAATACATGTTAAAGGTTTGTGAACTTACAGTTAAATGAATCACTTGGCCAAGTATTTGAACTGCATCACTTGTATCCATATATGTCAGCCAACCACTTTCGAGGACGGAAAGAGCTTGGCTTTATAGACATCAAGGATAGTGGTCTTAGCGAAGATGTTTTTGACACAATTGTTAGAAATGATGACTGTAATACCAATGAAGAGAAAATGGATCTACTTTCTTAGAGATTTACTAAATTTCTTTGATAGAATTAACCCTTTTTTAGGGGTTTTAGAAAAAAATAATCCAAGCTCTAAAGTGATTATTTCCATGAATTTACAGTTGTACTTCTTCCAAACAACCCGAAATATTATAGAGACCACTCATATATTGATTTGAGCTACAAAATAAGTCTAGAACTACGAAGTTGACCAAAACTTTTGAACTCTATATCAAGCTAGAGGATGAAACTTTGAACAAATTCTATACATGTTTTTCAAACATTATCAACTACTCGTATAATTTTGGGAGACCTTTTAGGAAAGAGAAGTAGATTGAGAAAATCCATGCTAGGTTAAATTATCATTTTCAAGCCAAAGTTACCTTGCTTAAATACATGTTAAAGCCTTGGGAACTTACTGTTAAATGAATCACTTTGGAAAGTATTTGAACTGCATCACTTGTCTCCAATATGTCAGCCATCCACTTTCGAGGACGGAAAGAGTTTGGCTTTGTAGACATCAAGGATAGTGGTCTTAGCAAAGATGTTTTTGACACAATTTTTAGAAATAATGACTCTAATACCAATATAGAGAAAATGGATATACTTTCCCAGAGATTTACTCAATTTGTTAGATTGAATTAACCCTTTTTTAGGGGTTTTAGAAAAAAAATAACCCGAGCTCAAAAATGATTATTTCAATGAATTTATAGTCGTACTACTTCCAAACAACATGAAATATTTTGGAGACCACTCATATAGGCATTTGAGCTACAAAATAAGTCTAGAACTACGAAGTTGACCAAAAATTTTGAACTCTATATCAAGCTAGAGGATGAAACTTTGAACAAATTCTATGCATGTTTTTCAAACATTATCAACTACTCGTATAATTTTGGGGAACATTTTAGGAAAGAGAAGAAGATTGAGAATATCCTTGCTAGTTTACCTTACCATTTTCAAGCCAAAGATACCTTGTTTTGATACATGTTAAAGACTTGTGAACTTACTGTTAAATAAATCACTTGGGCAAGTATTCGAACTGCATCACTTCTATCCAATATGTCAGCCATCCACTTTCGAGGACGGAAAGAGCTTGGCTTTATAGACATCAAGGATAGTGGTCTTAACGAATGTGTTTTGGACACAATTGTTAGAAATGATGACTGTAATACCAATGAAGAGAAAATGGATCTACTTTCCTAGAGATTTACTAAATTTCTTTGATAGAATTAACCCTTTTTTAGGGGTTTTCGAAAAAACTAATCCAAGCTCTAAAGTGATTATTTCCATGAATTTACTGTTGTACTTCTTCCAAACAACCCGAAATATTATAGAGACCACTCATATATAGATTTGAGCTACAAAATAAGTCTAGAACTACGAAGTTGACCAAAACTTTTGAACTCTATATCAAGCTAGAGGATGAAACTTTGAACAAATTCTATGCATGTTTTTCAAACATTATCAACTACTCGTATAATTTTGGGGGACCTTTTAGGAAAGAGAAGAAGATTGAGAAAATCCTTGCTAGCTTACCTTACCATTTTCAAGCCAAAGTTACCTTGCTTAAATACATGTTAAAGCCTTGTGAACTTACTGTTAAATGAATCACTTAGGAAATTATTCGAACTACATCACTTGTATCCAATATGTCTGCCAACCACTTTCGAGGAGGGAAAGAGCTTGGCTTTATAGACAGCAAGGATAGTGGTCATAGCGAAGGTGTTTTTGACACAATTGTTAGAAATGATGACTCTAATACGCGTGAAGAGAAAATGGATCTACTTTCTCAGAGATTGACTTCATTTCTTAGATAGAATTATCCCTTTTTTAGGGGTTTTAGAAAAAAATAATCCGAGTTATAAAATGATTATTTCAATGAATTTATAGTCGTACTACTTCCAAACAACATGAAATATTTTGGAGACCACTCATATAGGCATTTGAGCTACAAAATAAGTCTAGAACTACGAAGTTGACCAAAAATTTTGAACTCTATATCAAGCTAGAGGATGAAACTTTGAACAAATTCTATGCATGTTTTTCAAACATTATCAACTACTCGTATAATTTTGGGGGACCTTTTAGGAAAGAGAAGAAGATTGAGAAAATCCTTGCTAGCTTACCTTACCATTTTCAAGCCAAAGTTACCTTGTTTTAATACATGTTAAAGACTTGTGAACTTACTGTTAAATAAATCACTTGGGCAAGTATTCGAACTGCATCACTTCTATCCAATATGTCAGCCATCCACTTTCGAGGACGGAAAGAGCTTGGCTTTATAGACATCAAGGATAGTGGTCTTAACGAAGGTGTTTTGGACACAATTGTTAGAAATGATGACTTTAATACCAATGAAGAGAAAATGGATCTACTTTCCTAGAGATTTACTAAATTTCTTTGATAGAATTAACCCTTTTTTAGGGGTTTTAGAAAAAAATAATCCAAGCTCTAAAGTGATTATTTCCATGAATTTACAGTTGTACTTCTTCCAAACAACCCGAAATATTATAGAGACCACTCATATATTGATTTGAGCTACAAAATAAGTCTAGAACTACGAAGTTGACCAAAACTTTTGAACTCTATATCAAGCTAGAGGATGAAACTTTGAACAAATTCTATACATGTTTTTCAAACATTATCAACTACTCGTATAATTTTGGGAGACCTTTTAGGAAAGAGAAGTAGATTGAGAAAATCCATGCTAGGTTAAATTATCATTTTCAAGCCAAAGTTACCTTGCTTAAATACATGTTAAAGCCTTGGGAACTTACTGTTAAATGAATCACTTTGGAAAGTATTTGAACTGCATCACTTGTCTCCAATATGTCAGCCATCCACTTTCGAGGACGGAAAGAGTTTGGCTTTGTAGACATCAAGGATAGTGGTCTTAGCAAAGATGTTTTTGACACAATTTTTAGAAATAATGACTCTAATACCAATATAGAGAAAATGGATATACTTTCCCAGAGATTTACTCAATTTGTTAGATTGAATTAACCCTTTTTTAGGGGTTTTAGAAAAAAAATAACCCGAGCTCAAAAATGATTATTTCAATGAATTTATAGTCGTACTACTTCCAAACAACATGAAATATTTTGGAGACCACTCATATAGGCATTTGAGCTACAAAATAAGTCTAGAACTACGAAGTTGACCAAAAATTTTGAACTCTATATCAAGCTAGAGGATGAAACTTTGAACAAATTCTATGCATGTTTTTCAAACATTATCAACTACTCGTATAATTTTGGGGAACCTTTTAGGAAAGAGAAGAAGATTGAGAATATCCTTGCTAGTTTACCTTACCATTTTCAAGCCAAAGATACCTTGTTTTGATACATGTTAAAGACTTGTGAACTTACTGTTAAATAAATCACTTGGGCAAGTATTCGAACTGCATCACTTCTATCCAATATGTCAGCCATCCACTTTCGAGGACGGAAAGAGCTTTGCTTTATAGACATCAAGGATAGTGGTCTTAACGAATGTGTTTTGGACACAATTGTTAGAAATGATGACTGTAATACCAATGAAGAGAAAATGGATCTACTTTCCTAGAGATTTACTAAATTTCTTTGATAGAATTAACCCTTTTTTAGGGGTTTTCGAAAAAACTAATCCAAGCTCTAAAGTGATTATTTCCATGAATTTACTGTTGTACTTCTTCCAAACAACCCGAAATATTATAGAGACCACTCATATATAGATTTGAGCTACAAAATAAGTCTAGAACTACGAAGTTGACCAAAACTTTTGAACTCTATATCAAGCTAGAGGATGAAACTTTGAACAAATTCTATGCATGTTTTTCAAACATTATCAACTACTCGTATAATTTTGGGGGACCTTTTAGGAAAGAGAAGAAGATTGAGAAAATCCTTGCTAGCTTACCTTACCATTTTCAAGCCAAAGTTACCTTGCTTAAATACATGTTAAAGCCTTGTGAACTTACTGTTAAATGAATCACTTAGGAAATTATTCGAACTACATCACTTGTATCCAATATGTCTGCCAACCACTTTCGAGGAGGGAAAGAGCTTGGCTTTATAGACAGCAAGGATAGTGGTCATAGCGAAGGTGTTTTTGACACAATTGTTAGAAATGATGACTCTAATACGCGTGAAGAGAAAATGGATCTACTTTCTCAGAGATTGACTTCATTTCTTAGATAGAATTATCCCTTTTTTAGGGGTTTTAGAAAAAAATAATCCGAGTTATAAAATGATTATTTCAATGAATTTATAGTCGTACTACTTCCAAACAACATGAAATATTTTGGAGACCACTCATATAGGCATTTGAGCTACAAAATAAGTCTAGAACTACGAAGTTGACCAAAAATTTTGAACTCTATATCAAGCTAGAGGATGAAACTTTGAACAAATTCTATGCATGTTTTTCAAACATTATCAACTACTCGTATAATTTTGGGGGACCTTTTAGGAAAGAGAAGAAGATTGAGAAAATCCTTGCTAGCTTACCTTACCATTTTCAAGCCAAAGTTACCTTGTTTTAATACATGTTAAAGACTTGTGAACTTACTGTTAAATAAATCACTTGGGCAAGTATTCGAACTGCATCACTTCTATCCAATATGTCAGCCATCTACTTTCGAGGACGGAAAGAGCTTGGCTTTATAGACATCAAGGATAGTGGTCTTAACGAATGTGTTTTGGACACAATTGTTAGAAATGATGACTGTAATACCAATGAAGAGAAAATGGATCTACTTTCCTAGAGATTTACTAAATTTCTTTGATAAAATTAACCCTTTTTTAGGGGTTTTAGAAAAAACTAATCCAAGCTCTAAAGTGATTATTTCCATGAATTTACAGTTCTACTTCTTCCAAACAACCCGAAATATTATAGAGACCACTCATATATAGATTTGAGCTACAAAATAAGTCTAGAACTACGAAGTTGACCAAAACTTTTGAACTCTATATCAAGCTAGAGGATGAAACTTTGAACAAATTCTATGCATGTTTTTCAAACATTATCAACTACTCGTATAATTTTGGGGGACCTTTTAGGAAAGAGAAGAAGATTGAGAAAATCCTTGCTAGCTTACCTTACCATTTTCAAGCCAAAGTTACCTTGCTTAAATACATGTTAAAGCCTTGTCAACTTACTGTTAAATGAATCACTTAGGAAATTATTCGAACTGCATCACTTGTATCCAATATGTCTGCCAACCACTTTCGAGGATGGAAAGAGCTTGGCTTTATAGACATCAAGGATAGTGGTCTTAGCGAAGAAGTTTTTGACACAATTGTTAGAAATAATGACTCTAATACCAATAAAGAGAAAATGGATATACTTTCCCAGAGATTTACTCAATTTGTTAGATTGAATTAACCCTTTTTTAGGGGTTTTAGAAAAAAAAAATCCGAGCTCTAAAATTATTATTTCAATGAATTTTTAGTCGTACTACTTCCAAACAACATGAAATATTTTGGAGACCACTCATATAGGAATTTGAGCTACAAAATAAGTCTAGAACTACAAAGTTGACAAAAAAGTTTGAACTCTATATCAAGCTACAGGATGAAACGTTGAACAAATTCTATGCATGTTTTTCAAACATTATCAACAACTCGTATAATTTGGTTGGACCTATTAGGAAAGAGAAGTAGATTGAGAAATTCCTTGCTAGCTTACCTTATCATTTTCGAGCGAAAGTTACCTTCCTTAAATATATGTAAAATCCTTGTGAACTTACTCTTAAATGAATCACTTGCGAAAGTATTCGAACTGCATCACTTGTATCCATATATGTCAACCATCCACCTTCGAGGACGGAAAGAGCTTGGCTTTATAGACATCATGGATAGTGGGCTTAGCGAAGATGTTTTTGACACAATTTTTAGAAATAATGACTCGAATACCAATGAAGAGATAATGGATCTACTTTCCTAGAGATTTACTCAATTTGTTAGATTGAATTAACCCTTTTTTAGGGGTTTTAGAAAAACATAATCTGAGCTCTAAAATGATTATTTCAATGAATTTATAGTCGTACTTCTTACAAACAACATGAAATATTTTGGAGACCACTCATATAGGCATTTGAGCTACAAAATAAGTCTAGAACTACGAAGTTGACCAAAAATTTTGAACTCTATATCAAGCTAGAGGATGAAACTTTGAACAAATTCTATGCATGTTTTTCAAACATTATCAACTACTCGTATAATTTTGGGCGACCTTTTAGGAAAGAGAAGAAGATTGAGAAAATCCTTGCTAGCTTACCTTACCATTTTCAAGCCAAAGTTACCTTGCTTTAATACATGTTAAAGCCTTGTGAACTTACTGTTAAATGAATCACTTGGGCAAGTATTCGAACTGCATCACTTCTATCCAATATGTCAGCCATCCACTTTCGAGGAAGGAAAGAGCTTGGCTTTATAGACATCAAGGATAGTGGTCTTAACGAAGGTGTTTTGGACACAATTGTTAGAAATGATGACTTTAATACCAATGAAGAGAAAATGGATCTACTTTCCTAGAGATTTACTAAATTTCTTTGATAGAATTAACCCTTTTTTAGGGGTTTTAGAAAAAAATAATCCAAGCTCTAAAATGATTATTTCCATGAATTTACAGTTGTACTTCTTCCAAACAACACGAATTATTATCGAGACCACTCATATATGGATTTGAGCTACAAAATAAATCCAGAACTAATAAGTTGACCAAAAAATTTGAACTCTATATCAAGCTAGAGGATGAAACTTTGAACAAATTCTATGCATGTTTTTCACATACAATCAACAACTCGTATAATTTTGTTGAACCTATTAGGAAAGAGAAGTAGATTGAGAAATTCCTTGCTAGCTTACCTTATCATTTTCAAGCGACAGTTACCTTCCTTAAATATATGTAAAATCCTTGTGAACTTACTCTTAAATGAATCACTTGCGAAAGTATTCGAACTGCATCACTTGTATCCATATATGTCAACCATCCACTTTCGAGGACGGAAAGAGCTTGGCTTTATAGACATCAAGGATAGTGGGCTTAGCGAAGATGTTTTTGACACAATTGTTAGAAATAATGACTCGAATACCAATGAAGAGAAAATGGATCTACTTTCGAGAGATTTACTCAATTTGTTAGATTGAATTAACCCTTTTTTAGGGGTTTTAGAAAAACATAAAATGAGCTCTAAAATGATTATTTCAATGAATTTATAGTCGTACTTCTTCCAAACAACACGAATTATTATAGAGACCACTCATATATGGATTTGAGCTACAAAATAAATCCAGAACTACTAAGTTGACCAAAAATTTTGAACTCTATATCAAGCTAGAGGATGAAACTTTGAACAAATTCAATGCATGTTTTTCAAACATTATCAACTACTCGTATAATTTAGGGAGACCTTTTAGGAAAGAGAAGTATATTGAGAAAATCCATGCTAGGTTAAATTATCATTTTCAAGCCAAAGTTACCTTGCTTAAATACATGTTAAAGCCTTGGGAACTTACTGTTAAATGAATCACTTAGGAAAGTATTTGAACTGCATCACTTGTCTCCAATATGTCAGCCATCCACTTTCGAGGACGTAAAGAGTTTGGCTTTATAGACATCAAGGATAGTGGTCTTAGCAAAGATGTTTTTGACACAATTTTTAGAAATGATGACTTTAATACCAATGAAGAGAAAATGGATCTACTTTCCTAGAGATTTACTAAATTTCTTTGATAGAATTAACCCTTTTTTAGGGGTTTTAGAAAAAAATAATCCAAGCTCTAAAATGATTATTTCCATGAATTTACAGTTGTAGTTCTTCCAAACAACACGAATTATTATAGAGACCACTCATATATGGATTTGAGCTACAAAATAAATCCAGAACTACTAAGTTGACCAAAAATTTTGAACTCTATATCAAGCTAGAGGATGAAACTTTGAACAAATTCAATGCATGTTTTTCAAACATTATCAACTACTCGTATAATTTAGGGAGACCTTTTAGGAAAGAGAAGTATATTGAGAAAATCCATGCTAGGTTAAATTATCATTTTCAAGCCAAAGTTACCTTGCTTAAATACATGTTAAAGCCTTGGGAACTTACTGTTAAATGAATCACTTAGGAAAGTATTTGAACTGCATCACTTGTCTCCAATATGTCAGCCATCCACTTTCGAGGACGGAAAGAGTTTGGCTTTATAGACATCAAGGATAGTGGTCTTAGCAAAGATGTTTTTGACACAATTTTTAGAAATAATGACTCTAATACCAATAAAGAGAAAATGGATCTACTTTTCCAGAGATTTACTCAATTTGTTAGATTGAATTAACCCTTTTTTAGGGGTTTTAGAAAAAAACAAATCCGAGCTCTAAAATGATTATTTCAATGAATTTATAGTCGTACTACTTCCAAACAACATGAAATATTTTGGAGACCACTCATATAGGCATTTGAGCTACAAAATAAGTCTAGAACTACGAAATTGACCAAAATTTTGAACTCTATATGAAGCTAGAGGATGAAACTTTGAACAAATTCTATGCATGTTTTTCAAACATTATCAACTACTCGTATAATTTTGGGGGACCTTTTAGGAAAGAGAAGAAGATTGACAAAATCCTTTCTAGCTTACCTTACCATTTTCTAGCCAAAGTTACCTTGCTTTAATACATGTTAAAGGTTTGTGAACTTACTGTTAAATGAATCACTTGGCCAAGTATTTGAACTGCATCACTTGTATCCATATATGTCAGCCAACCACTTTCGAGGACGGAAAGAGCTTGACTTTATAGACATCAAGGATAGTTGTCTTAGCGAAGATGTTTTTGACACAATTGTTAGAAATGATGACTGTAATACCAATGAAGAGAAAATGGATCTACTTTCCTAGAGATTTACTAAATTTCTTTGATAGAATTAACCCTTTTTTAGGGGTTTTAGAAAAAAATAATCCAAGCTCTAAAGTGATTATTTCCATGAATTTACAGTTGTACTTCTTCCAAACAACCCGAAATATTATAGAGACCACTCATATATAGATTTGAGCTACAAAATAAGTCTAGAACTACGAAGTTGACCAAAACTTTTGAACTCTATATCAAGCTAGAGGATGAAACTTTGAACAAATTCTATGCATGTTTTTCAAACATTATCAACTACTCGTATAATTTTGGGGGACTTTTAGGAAAGAGAAGAAGATTGAGAAAATCCATGCTAGGTTAAATTATCATTTTCAAGCCAAAGTTACCTTGCTTAAATACATGTTAAAGCCTTGGGAACTTACTGTTAAATGAATCACTTAGGAAAGTATTTGAACTGCATCACTTGTCTCCAATATGTCAGCCATCCACTTTCGAGGACGGAAAGAGTTTGGCTTTATAGACATCAAGGATAGTGGTCTTAGCAAAGATGTTTTTGACACAATTTTTAGAAATAATGACTCTAATACCAATAAAGAGAAAATGGATATACTTTCCGAGAGATTTACTCAATTTGTTAGATTGAATTAACCCTTTTTTAGGGGTTTTAGAAAAAAAATAACCCGAGCTCAAAAATGATTATTTCAATGAATTTATAGTCGTACTACTTCCAAACAACATGAAATATTTTGGAGACCACTCATATAGGCATTTGAGCTACAAAATAAGTCTAGAACTACGAAGTTGACCAAAAATTTTGAACTCTATATCAAGCTAGAGGATGAAACTTTGAACAAATTCTATGCATGTTTTTCACACATTATCAACTACTCGTATAATTTTGGGGGACCTTTTAGGAAAGAGAAGAAGATTGAGAAAATCCTTGCTAGCTTACCTTACCATTTTCAAGCCAAAGTTACCTTGTTTTAATACATGTTAAAGACTTGTGAACTTACTGTGAAATAAATCACTTGGGCAAGTATTCGAACTGCATCACTTCTATCCAATATGTCAGCCATCCACTTTCGAGGACGGAAAGAGCTTGGCTTTATAGACATCAAGGATAGTGGTCTTAACGAATGTGTTTTGGACACAATTGTTAGAAATGATGACTGTAATACCAATGAAGAGAAAATGGATCTACTTTCCTAGAGATTTACTAAATTTCTTTGATAGAATTAACCCTTTTTTAGGGGTTTTAGAAAAAACTAATCCAAGCTCTAAAGTGATTATTTCCATGAATTTACAGTTGTACTTCTTCCAAACAACCCGAAATATTATAGAGACCACTCATATATAGATTTGAGCTACAAAATAAGTCTAGAACTATGAAGTTGACCAAAACTTTTGAACTCTATATCAATCTAGAGGATGAAACTTTGAACAAATTCTATGCATGTTTTTCAAACATCATCAACTACTCGTATAATTTTGGGGGACCTTTTAGGAAAGAGAAGAAGATTGAGAAAATCCTTGCTAGCTTACCTTACCATTTTCAAGCCAAAGTTACCTTGCTTAAATACATGTTAAAGCCTTGTGAACTTACTGTTAAATGAATCACTTAGGAAATTATTCGAACTGCATCACTTGTATCCAATATGTCTGCCAACCACTTTCGAGGACGGAAAGAGCTTGGCTTTATAGACATCAAGGATAGTGGTCTTAGCGAAGATGTTTTTGACACAATTGTTAGAAATAATGACTCTAATACCAATAAAGAGAAAATGGATATACTTTCCCAGAGATTTACTCAATTTGTTAGATTGAATTAACCCTTTTTTAGGGGTTTTAGAAAAAAAAAATCCGAGCTCTAAAATTATTATTTCAATGAATTTATAATCGTACTACTTCCAAACAACATGAAATATTTTGGAGACCACTCATATAGGAATTTGAGCTACAAAATAAGTCTATAACTACAAAGTTGACAAAAAAGTTTGAACTCTATATCAAGCTACAGGATGAAACTTTGAACAAATTCTATGCATGTTTTTCAAACATTATCAACAACTCGTATAATTTGGTTGGACCTATTAGGAAAGAGAAGTAGATTGAGAAATTCCTTGCTAGCTTACCTTATCATTTTCAAGCGAAAGTTACCTTCCTTAAATATATGTAAAATCCTTGTGAACTTACTCTTAAATGAATCACTTGCGAAAGTATTCGAACTGCATCACTTGTATCCATATATGTCTGCCAACCACTTTCGAGGACGGAAAGAGCTTGGCTTTATAGACATCAAGGATAGTGGTCTTAGCGAAGATGTTTTTGACACAATTGTTAGAAATAATGACTCTAATACCAATAAAGAGAAAATGGATATACTTTCCCAGAGATTTACTCAATTTGTTAGATTGAATTAACCCTTTTTTAGGGGTTTTAGAAAAAAAAATCCGAGCTCTAAAATTATTATTTCAATGAATTTATAGTCGTACTACTTCCAAACAACATGAAATATTTTGGAGACCACTCATATAGGAATTTGAGCTACAAAATAAGTCTATAACTACAAAGTTGACAAAAACGTTTGAACTCTATATCAAGCTACAGGATGAAACTTTGAACAAATTCTATGCATGTTTTTCAAACATCATCAACTACTCGTATAATTTTGGGGGACCTTTTAGGAAAGAGAAGAAGATTGAGAAAATCCTTGCTAGCTTACCTTACCATTTTCAAGCCAAAGTTACCTTGCTTAAATACATGTTAAAGCCTTGTGAACTTACTGTTAAATGAATCACTTAGGAAATTATTCGAACTGCATCACTTGTATCCAATATGTCTGCCAACCACTTTCGAGGACGGAAAGAGCTTGGCTTTATAGACATCAAGGATAGTGGTCTTAGCGAAGATGTTTTTGACACAATTGTTAGAAATAATGACTCTAATACCAATAAAGAGAAAATGGATATACTTTCCCAGAGATTTACTCAATTTGTTAGATTGAATTAACCCTTTTTTAGGGGTTTTAGAAAAAAAAAATCCGAGCTCTAAAATTATTATTTCAATGAATTTATAGTCGTACTACTTCCAAACAACATGAAATATTTTGGAGACCACTCATATAGGAATTTGAGCTACAAAATAAGTCTATAACTACAAAGTTGACAAAAAAGTTTGAACTCTATATCAAGCTACAGGATGAAACTTTGAACAAATTCTATGCATGTTTTTCAAACATTATCAACAACTCGTATAATTTGGTTGGACCTATTAGGAAAGAGAAGTAGATTGAGAAATTCCTTGCTTGCTTACCTTATCATTTTCAAGCGAAAGTTACCTTCCTTAAATATATGTAAAATCCTTGTGAACTTCTCTTAAATGAATCACTTGCGAAAGTATTCGAACTGCATCACTTGTATCCATATATGTCAACCATCCACTTTCGAGGACGGAAAGAGCTTGGCTTTATAGACATCAAGGATAGTGGGCTTAGCGAAGATGTTTTTGACACAATTGTTAGAAATAATGACTCGAATACCAATGAAGAGAAAATGGATCTACTTTCCTAGAGATTTACTCAATTTGTTAGATTGAATTAACCCTTTTTTAGGGGTTTTAGAAAAACATAATCTGAGCTCTAAAATGATTATTTCAATGAATTTATAGTCGTACTTCTTACAAACAACATGAAATATTTTGGAGACCACTCATATAGGCATTTGAGCTACAAAATAAGTCTAGAACTACGAAGTTGACCAAAAATTTTGAACTCTATATCAAGCTATAGGAAGAAACTTTGAACAAATTCTATGCATGTTTTTCAAACATTATCAACTACTCGTATAATTTTGGGCGACCTTTTAGGAAAGAGAAGAAGATTGAGAAAATCCTTGCTAGCTTACCTTACCATTTTCAAGCCAAAGTTACCTTGCTTTAATACATGTTAAAGCCTTGTGAACTTACTGTTAAATGAATCACTTGGGCAAGTATTCGAACTGCATCACTTCTATCCAATATGTCAGCCATCCACTTTCGAGGAAGGAAAGAGCATGGCTTTATAGACATCAAGGATAGTGGTCTTAACGAAGGTGTTTTGGACACAATTGTTAGAAATGATGACTTTAATACCAATGAAGAGAAAATGGATCTACTTTCCTAGAGATTTACTAAATTTCTTTGATAGAATTAACCCTTTTTTAGGGGTTTTAGAAAAAAATAATCCAAGCTCTAAAATGATTATTTCCATGAATTTACAGTTGTACTTCTTCCAAACAACACGAATTATTATAGAGACCACTCATATATGGATTTGAGCTACAAAATAAATCCAGAACTACTAAGTTGACCAAAAATTTTGAACTCTATATCAAGCTAGAGGATGAAACTTTGAACAAATTCTATGCATGTTTTTCACATACAATCAACAACTCGTATAATTTGGTTGGACCTATTAGGAAAGAGAAGTAGATTGAGAAATTCCTTGCTAGCTTACCTTATCATTTTCAAGCGAAAGTTACCTTCCTTAAATATATGTAAAATCCTTGTGAACTTACTGTTAAATGAATCACTTGCGAAAGTATTCGAACTGCATCACTTGTATCCATATATGTCAACCATCCACTTTCGAGGACGGAAAGAGCTTGGCTTTATAGACATCAAGGATAGTGGGCATAGCGAAGATGTTTTTGACACAATTGTTAGAAATAATGACTCGAATACCAATGAAGAGAAAATGGATCTACTTTCTAGAGATTTACTAAATTTCTTAGATAGAATTAACCATTTTTAGGGGTTTTAGAAAAACATAATCTGAGCTCTAAAATGATTATTTCAATGAATTTATAGTCGTACTTCTTACAAACAACATGAAATATTTTGGAGACCACTCATATAGGCATTTGAGCTACAAAATAAGTCTAGAACTACGAAGTTGACCAAAAATTTTGAACTCTATATCAAGCTAGAGGATGAAACTTTGAACAAATTCTATGCATGTTTTTCAAACATTATCAACTACTCATATAATTTTGGGCGACCTTTTAGGAAAGAGAAGAAGATTGAGAAAATCCTTGCTAGCTTACCTTACCATTTTCAAGCCAAAGTTACCTTGCTTAAATACATGTTAAAGCCTTGTGAACTTACTGTTAAATGAATCACTTAGGAAATTATTCGAACTGCATCACTTGTATCCAATATGTCTGCCAACCACTTTCGAGGACGGAAAGAGCTTGGCTTTATAGACATCAAGGATAGTGGTCTTAGCCAAGATGTTTTGGACACAATTGTTAGAAATAATGACTCTAATACCAATAAAGAGAAAATGGATATACTTTCCCAGAGATTTACTCAATTTGTTAGATTGAATTAACCCTTTTTTAGGGGTTTTAGAACAAAAAAATCCGAGCTCTAAAATTATTATTTCAATGAATTTATAGTCGTACTACTTCCAAACAACATGAAATATTTTGGAGACCACTCATATAGGAATTTGAGCTACAAAATAAGTCTATAACTACAAAGTTGACAAAAAAGTTTGAACTCTATATCAAGCTACAGGATGAAACTTTGAACAAATTCTATGCATGTTTTTCAAACATTATCAACAACTCGTATAATTTGGTTGGACCTATTAGGAAAGAGAAGTAGATTGAGAAATTCCTTTCTTGCTTACCTTATCATTTTCAAGCGAAAGTTACCTTCCTTAAATATATGTAAAATCCTTGTGAACTTACTCTTAAATGAATCACTTGCGAAAGTATTCGAACTGCATCACTTGTATCCATATATGTCAACCATCCACTTTCGAGAACGGAAAGAGCTTGGCTTTATACACATCAAGGGTAGTGGGCTTAGCGAAGATGTTTTTGACACAATTGTTAGAAATAATGACTCGAATACCAATGAAGAGAAAATGGATCTACTTTCCTAGAGATTTACTCAATTTGTTAGATTGAATTAACCCTTTTTTAAGGGTTTTAGAAAAACATAATCTAAGCTCTAAAATGATTATTTCAATGAATTTATAGTCGTACTTCTTACAAACAACATGAAATATTTTGGAGACCACTCATATAGGCATTTGAGCTACAAAATAAGTCTAGAACTACGAAGTTGACCAAAAATTTTGAACTCTATATCAAGCTAGAGGATGAAACTTTGAACAAATTCTATGCATGTTTTTCAAACATTATCAACTACTCGTATAATTTTGGGCGACCTTTTAGGAAAGAGAAGAAGATTTAGAAAATCCTTGCTAGCTTACCTTACCATTTTCAAGCCAAAGTTACCTTGCTTTAATACATGTTAAAGCCTTGTGAACTTACTGTTAAATGAATCACTTGGGCAAGTATTCGAACTGCATCACTTCTATCCAATATGTCAGCCATCCACTTTCGAGGAAGGAAAGAGCTTGGCTTTATAGACATCAAGGATAGTGGTCTTAACGAAGGTGTTTTGGACACAATTGTTAGAAATGATGACTTTAATACCAATGAAGAGAAAATGGATTTACTTTCCTAGAGATTTACTAAATTTCTTTGATAGAATTAACCCTTTTTTAGGGGTTTTAGAAAAAAATAATCCAAGCTCTAAAATGATTATTTCCATGAATTTACAGTTGTACTTCTTCCAAACAACACGAATTATTATAGAGACCACTCATATATGGATTTGAGCTAAAAAATAAATCCAGAACTACTAAGTTGACCAAAAATTTTGAACTCTATATCAAGCTAGAGGATGAAACTTTGAACAAATTCTATGCATGTTTTTCACATACAATCAACAACTCGTATAATTTGGTTGGACCTATTAGGAAAGAGAAGTAGATTGAGAAATTCCTTGCTAGCTTACCTTATCATTTTCAAGCGAAAGTTACCTTCCTTAAATATATGTAAAATCCTTGTGAACTTACTCTTAAATGAATCACTTGCGAAAGTATTCGAACTGCATCACTTGTATCCATATATGTCAACCATCCACTTTCGAGGACCGAAAGAGCTTGGCTTTATAGACATCAAGGATAGTGGGCTTAGTGAAGATGTTTTTGACACAATTGTTAGAAATAATGACTCGAATACCAATGAAGAGAAAATGGATCTACTTTCGAGAGATTTACTCAATTTGTTAGATTGAATTAACCCTTTTTTAGGGGTTTTAGAAAAACATAATCTGAGCTCTAAAATGATTATTTCAATGAATTTATAGTCGTACTTCTTACAAACAACATGAAATATTTTGGAGACCACTCATATAGGTATTTGAGCTACAAAATAAGTCTAGAACTACGAAGTTGACCAAATATTTTGAACTCTATATCAAGCTAGAGGATGAAACTTTGAACAAATTCTATGCATGTTTTTCAAACATTATCAACTACTCGTATAATTTTGGGCGACCTTTTAGGAAAGAGAAGAAGATTGAGAAAATCCTTGCTAGCTTACCTTACCATTTTCAAGCCAAAGTTACCTTGCTTTAATACATGTTAAAGCCTTGTGAACTTACTGTTAAATGAATCACTTGGGCAAGTATTCGAACTGCATCACTTCTATCCAATATGTCAGCCATCCACTTTCGAGTAAGGAAAGAGCTTGGCTTTATAGACATCAAGGATAGTGGTCTTAACGAAGGTGTTTTGGACACAATTGTTAGAAATGATGACTTTAATACCAATGAAGAGAAAATGGATCTACTTTCCTAGAGATTTACTAAATTTCTTTGATAGAATTAACCCTTTTTTAGGGGTTTTAGAAAAAAATAATCCAAGCTCTAAAATGATTATTTCCATGAATTTACAGTTGTACTTCTTCCAAACAACACGAATTATTATAGAGACCACTCATATATGGATTTGAGCTACAAAATAAATCCAGAACTACTAAGTTGACCAAAAATTTTGAACTCTATATCAAGCTAGAGGATGAAACTTTGAACAAATTCAATGCATGTTTTTCAAACATTATCAACTACTCGTATAATTTAGGGGGACCGTTTAGGAAAGAGAAGTATATTGAGAAAATCCATGCTAGGTTAAATTATCATTTTCAAGCCAAAGTTACCTTGCTTAAATACATGTTAAAGCCTTGGGAACTTACTGTTAAATGAATCACTTAGGAAAGTATTTGAACTGCATCACTTGTCTCCAATATGTCAGCCATCCACTTTCGAGGACGGAAAGAGTTTGGCTTTATAGACATCAAGGATAGTGGTCTTAGCAAAGATGTTTTTGACACAATTTTTAGAAATAATGACTCTAATACCAATAAAGAGAAAATGGATATACTTTCCCAGAGATTTACTCAATTTGTTAGATTGAATTAACCCTTTTTTAGGGGTTTTAGAAAAAAACAAATCCGAGCTCTAAAATGATTATTTCAATGAATTTATAGTCGTACTACTTCCAAACAAAACGAAATATTTTGGAGACCACTCATATAGGCATTTGAGCTACAAAATAAGTCTAGAACTACGAAATTGACCAAAATTTTGAACTCTATATGAAGCTAGAGGATGAAACTTTGAACAAATTCTATGCATGTTTTTCAAACATTATTAACTACTCGTATAATTTTGGGGGACCTTTTAGAAAAGAGAAGAAGATTGAGAAAATCCTTGCTAGCTTACCTTACCATTTTCTAGCCAAAGTTACCTTGCTTTAATACATGTTAAAGGTTTGTGAACTTACTGTTAAATCAATCACTTAGCCAAGTATTTGAACTGCATCACTTGTATCCATATATGTCAGCCAACCACTTTCGAGGATGGAAAGAGCTTGGCTTTATAGACATCAAGGATAGTGGTCTTAGCGAAGATGTTTTTGACACAATTGTTAGAAATGATGACTGTAATACCAATGAAGAGAAAATGGATCTACTTTCCTAGAGATTTACTAAATTTCTTCGATAGAATTAACCCTTTTTTAGGGGTTTTAGAAAAAAATAATCCAAGCTCTAAAGTGATTATTTCCATGAATTTACAGTTGTACTTCTTCCAAACAACCCGAAATATTATAGAGACCACTCATATATAGATTTGAGCTACAAAATAAGTCTAGAACTACGAAGTTGACCAAAACTTTTGAACTCTATATCAAGCTAGAGGATGAAACTTTGAACAAATTCTATGCATGTTTTTCAAACATTATCAACTACTCGTATAATTTTGGGGGACTTTTAGGAAAGAGAAGAAGATTGAGAAAATCCATGCTAGGTTAAATTATCATTTTCAAGCCAAAGTTACCTTGCTTAAATACATGTTAAAGCCTTGGGAACTTACTGTTAAATGAATCACTTAAGAAAGTATTTGAACTGCATCACTTGTCTCCAATATGTCAGCCATCCACTTTCGAGGACGGAAAGAGTTTGGCTTTATAGACATCAAGGATAGTGGTCTTAGCACAGATGTTTTTGACACAATTTTTAGAAATAATGACTCTAATACGAATAAAGAGAAAATGGATATACTTTCCCAGAGATTTACTCAATTTGTTAGATTGAATTAACCCTTTTTAGGGTTTTAGAAAAAAAATAACCCGAGCTCAAAAATGATTATTTCAATGAATTTATACTCGTACAACTTCCAAACAACATGAAATATTTTGGAGACCACTCATATAGGCATTTGAGCTACAAAATAAGTCTAGAAGTACGAAGTTGACCAAAAATTTTGAACTCTATATCAAGCTATAGGATGAAACTTTGAACAAATTCTATGCATGTTTTTCAAACATTATCAACAACTCGTATAATTTGGTTGGACCTTCTAGGAAAGAGAAGTAGATTGAGAAATTCCTTGCTTGCTTACCTTATCATTTTCAAGCGAAAGTTACCTTCCTTAAATATATGTAAAATCCTTGTGAACTTACTCTTAAATGAATCACTTGCGAAAGTATTCGAACTGCTTCACTTGTATCCATATATGTCAACCATCCACTTTCGAGAACGGAAAGAGCTTGGCTTTATAGACATCAAGGGTAGTGGGCTTAGCGAAGATGTTTTTGACACAATTGTTAGAAATAATGACTCGAATACCAATGAAGAGAAAATGGATCTACTTTCCTAGAGATTTACTCAATTTGTTAGATTGAATTAACCCTTTTTAGGGTTTTAGAAAAAAAATAACCCGAGCTCAAAAATGATTATTTCAATGAATTTATACTCGTACTACTTCCAAACAACATGAAATATTTTGGAGACCACTCATATAGGCATTTGAGCTACAAAATAAGTCTAGAAGTACGAAGTTGACCAAAAATTTTGAACTCTATATCAAGCTAGAGGATGAAACTTTGAACAAATTCTATGCATGTTTTTCAAACATTATCAACTACTCGTATAATTTTGGGCGACCTTCTAGGAAAGAGAAGAAGATTGAGAAAATCCTTGCTAGCTTACCTTAGCATTTTCAAGCCAAAGTTACCTTGCTTTAATACATGTTAAAGCCTTGTGAACTTACTGTTAAATGAATCATTTGGGCAAGTATTCGAACTGCATCACTTCTATCCAATATGTCAGCCATCCACTTTCGAGGAAGGAAAGAACTTGGCATTATAGACATCAAGGATAGTGGTCTTAGCGAAGATGTTTTTGACACAATTGTTAGAAATAATGACTCGAATACCAATGAAGAGAAAATGGATCTACTTTCGAGAGATTTACTCAATTTGTTAGATTGAATTAACCCTTTTTTAGGGGTTTTAGAAAAACATAATCTGAGCTCTAAAATGATTATTTCAATGAATTTATAGTCGTACTTCTTACAAACAACATGAAATATTTTGGAGACCACTCATATAGGTATTTGAGCTACAAAATAAGTCTAGAACTACGAAGTTGACCAAATATTTTGAACTCTATATCAAGCTAGAGGATGAAACTTTGAACAAATTCTATGCATGTTTTTCAAACATTATCAACTACTCGTATAATTTTGGGCGACCTTTTAGGAAAGAGAAGAAGATTGAGAAAATCCTTGCTAGCTTACCTTACCATTTTCAAGCCAAAGTTACCTTGCTTTAATACATGTTAAAGCCTTGTGAACTTACTGTCAAATGAATCACTTGGGCAAGTATTCGAACTGCATCACTTCTATCCAATATGTCAGCCATCCACTTTCGAGTAAGGAAAGAGCTTGGCTTTATAGACATCAAGGATAGTGGTCTTAACGAAGGTGTTTTGGACACAATTGTTAGAAATGATGACTTTAATACCAATGAAGAGAAAATGGATCTACTTTCCTAGAGATTTACTAAATTTCTTTGATAGAATTAACCCTTTTTTAGGGGTTTTAGAAAAAAATAATCCAAGCTCTAAAATGATTATTTCCATGAATTTACAGTTGTACTTCTTCCAAACAACACGAATTATTATAGAGACCACTCATATATGGATTTGAGCTACAAAATAAATCCAGAACTACTAAGTTGACCAAAAATTTTGAACTCTATATCAAGCTAGAGGATGAAACTTTGAACAAATTCAATGCATGTTTTTCAAACATTATCAACTACTCGTATAATTTAGGGGGACCGTTTAGGAAAGAGAAGTATATTGAGAAAATCCATGCTAGGTTAAATTATCATTTTCAAGCCAAAGTTACCTTGCTTAAATACATGTTAAAGCCTTGGGAACTTACTGTTAAATGAATCACTTAGGAAAGTATTTGAACTGCATCACTTGTCTCCAATATGTCAGCCATCCACTTTCGAGGACGGAAAGAGTTTGGCTTTATAGACATCAAGGATAGTGGTCTTAGCAAAGATGTTTTTGACACAATTTTTAGAAATAATGACTCTAATACCAATAAAGAGAAAATGGATATACTTTCCCAGAGATTTACTCAATTTGTTAGATTGAATTAACCCTTTTTTAGGGGTTTTAGAAAAAAACAAATCCGAGCTCTAAAATGATTATTTCAATGAATTTATAGTCGTACTACTTCCAAACAAAACGAAATATTTTGGAGACCACTCATATAGGCATTTGAGCTACAAAATAAGTCTAGAACTACGAAATTGACCAAAATTTTGAACTCTATATGAAGCTAGAGGATGAAACTTTGAACAAATTCTATGCATGTTTTTCAAACATTATTAACTACTCGTATAATTTTGGGGGACCTTTTAGAAAAGAGAAGAAGATTGAGAAAATCCTTGCTAGCTTACCTTACCATTTTCTAGCCAAAGTTACCTTGCTTTAATACATGTTAAAGGTTTGTGAACTTACTGTTAAATAAATCACTTAGGCAAGTATTCGAACTGCATCACTTCTATCCAATATGTCAGCCATCCACTTTCGAGGACGGAAAGAGCTTGGCTTTATAGACATCAAGGATAGTGGTCTTAACGAATGTGTTTTGGACATAATTGTTAGAAATGATGACTGTAATACCAATGAAGAGAAAATGGATCTACTTTCCTAGAGATTTACTAAATTTCTTTGATAGAATTAACCCTTTTTTCGGGGTTTTAGAAAAAACTAATCCAAGCTCTAAAGAGATTATTTCCATAAATTTACAGTTGTACTTCTTCCAAACAACCCGAAATATTATAGAGACCACTCATATATAGATTTGAGCTACAAAATAAGTCTAGAACTACGAAGTTGACCAAAACTTTTGAACTCTATATCAAGTTAGAGGATGAAACTTTGAACAAATTCTATGCATGTTTTTCAAACATCATCAACTACTCGTATAATTTTGGGGGACCTTTTAGGAAAGAGAAGAAGATTGAGAAAATCCTTGCTAGCTTACCTTATCATTTTCAAGCCAAAGTTACCTTGCTTAAATACATGTTAAAGCCTTGTGAACTTACTGTTAAATGAATCACTTAGGAAATTATTCGAACTGCATCACTTGTATCCAATATGTCTGCCAACCACTTTCGAGGACGGAAAGAGCTTGGCTTTATAGACATCAAGGATAGTGGTCTTAGCGAAGATGTTTTTGACACAATTGTTAGAAATAATGACTCTAATACCAATAAAGAGAAAATGGATATACTTTCCCAGAGATTTACTCAATTTGTTAGATTGAATTAACCCTTTTTTAGGGGTTTTAGAAAAAAAAAATCCGAGCTCTAAAATTATTATTTCAATGAATTTATAGTCGTACTACTTCCAAACAACATGAAATATTTTGGAGACCACTCATATAGGAATTTGAGCTACAAAATAAGTCTAGAACTGCAAAGTTGACAAAAAAGTTTGAACTCTATATCAAGCTACAGGATGAAACTTTGAACAAATTCTATGCATGTTTTTCACATACAATAAACAACTCGTATAATTTGGTTGGGCCTATTAGGAAAGAGAAGTAGATTGAGAAATTCCTTGCTAGCTTACCTTATCATTTTCAAGCGAAAGTTACCTTCCTTAAATATATGTAAAATCCTTGTGAACTTACTGTTAAATGAATCACTTGCGAAAGTATTCGAACTGCATCACTTGTATCCATATATGTCAACCATCCACTTTCGAGGACGGAAAGAGCTTGGCTTTATAGACATCAAGTATAGTGGGCTTAGCGAAGATGTTTTTGACACAATTGTTAGAAATAATGACTCGAATACCAATGAAGAGAAAATGGATCTACTTTCGAGAGATTTACTCAATTTGTTAGATTGAATTAACCCTTTTTTAAGGGTTTTAGAAAAACATAATCTGAGCTCTAAAATGATTATTTCAATGAATTTATAGTCGTACTTCTTACAAACAACATGAAATATTTTGGAGACCACTCATATAGGCATTTGAGCTACAAAATAAGTCTAGAACTACGAAGTTGACCAAAAATTTTGAACTCTATATCAAGCTAGAGGATGAAACTTTGAACAAATTCTATGCATGTTTTTCAAACATTATCAACTACTCGTATAATTTTGGGCGACCTTTTAGGAAAGAGAAGAAGATTGAGAAAATCCTTGCTAGCTTACCTTACCATTTTCAAGCCAAAGTTACCTTGCTTTAATACATGTTAAAGCCTTGTGAACTTACTGTTAAATGAATCACTTGGCCAAGTATTTGAACTGCATCACTTGTATCCATATATGTCAGCCAACCACTTTCGAGGACGGAAAGAGCTTGGCTTTATAGACATCAAGGATAGTGGTCTTAGCGAAGATGTTTTTGACACAATTGTTAGAAATGATGACTGTAATACCAATGAAGAGAAAATGGATCTACTTTCCTAGAGATTTACTAAATTTCTTTGATAGAATTAACCCTTTTTTAGGGGTTTTAGAAAAAAAAAATCCAAGCTCTAAAGTGATTATTTCCATGAATTTACAGTTGTACTTCTTCCAAACAACCCGAAATATTATAGAGACCACTCATATATAGATTTTAGCTACAAAATAAGTCTAGAACTACGAAGTTGACCAAAACTTTTGAACTCTATATCAAGCTAGAGGATGAAACTTTGAACAAATTCTATGCATGTTTTTCAAACATTATCAACTACTCGTATAATTTTGGGGGACTTTTAGGAAAGAGAAGAAGATTGAGAAAATCCATGCTAGGTTAAATTATCATTTTCAAGCCAAAGTTACCTTGCTTAAATACATGTTAAAGCCTTGGGAACTTACTGTTAAATGAATCACTTAGGAAAGTATTTGAACTGCATCACTTGTCTCCAATATGTCAGCCATCCACTTTCGAGGACGGAAAGAGTTTGGCTTTATAGACATCAAGGATAGTGGTCTTAGCAAAGATGTTTTTGACACAATTTTTAGAAATAATGACTCTAATACCAATAAAGAGAAAATGGATATACTTTCCCAGAGATTTACTCAATTTGTTAGATTGAATTAACCCTTTTTTAGGGGTTTTAGAAAAAAAATAACCCGAGCTCAAAAATGATTATTTCAATGAATTTATAGTCGTAATACTTCCAAACAACATGAAATATTTTGGAGACCACTCATATAGGCATTTGAGCTACAAAATAAGTCTAGAAGTACGAAGTTGACCAAAAATTTTGAACTCTATATCAAGCTAGAGGATGAAACTTTGAACAAATTCTATGCATGTTTTTCAAACATTATCAACTACTCGTATAATTTTGGGGGACCTTTTAGGAAAGAGAAGAAGATTGAGAAAATCCTTGCTAGCTTACCTTACCATTTTCAAGCCAAAGTTACCTTGTTTTAATACATGTTAAAGACTTGTGAACTTACTGTTAAATAAATCACTTGGGCAAGTATTCGAACTGCATCACTTCTATCCAATATGTCAGCCATCCACTTTCGAGGACGGAAAGAGCTTGGCTTTATAGACATCAAGGATAGTGGTCTTAACGAATGTGTTTTGGACACAGTTGTTAGAAATGATGACTGTAATACCAATGAAGAGAAAATGGATCTACTTTCCTAGAGATTTACTAAATTTCTTTGATAGAATTAACCCTTTTTAGGGGTTTTAGAAAAAAGTAATCCAAGCTCTAAAGTGATTATTTCCATGAATTTACAGTTGTACTTCTTCCAAACAACCCGAAATATTATAGAGACCACTCATATATAGATTTGAGCTACAAAATAAGTCTAGAACTACGAAGTTGACCAAAACTTTTGAACTCTATATCAAGCTAGAGGATGAAACTTTGAACAAATTCTATGCATGTTTTTCAAACATCATCAACTACTCGTATAATTTTGGGGGACCTTTTAGGAAAGAGAAGAAGATTGAGAAAATCCTTGCTAGCTTACCTTACCATTTTCAAGCCAAAGTTTCCTTGCTTAAATACATGTTAAAGACTTGTGAACTTACTGTTAAATGAATCACTTAGGAAATTATTCGAACTGCATCAGTTGTATCCAATATGTCTGCCAACCACTTTCGAGGACGGAAAGAGCTTGGCTATATAGACATCAAGGATAGTGGTCTTAGCGAAGATGTTTTTGACACAATTGTTAGAAATAATGACTCTAATACCAATAAAGAGAAAATGGATATACTTTCCCAGAGATTTACTCAATTTGTTAGATTGAATTAACCCTTTTTTAGGGGTTTTAGAAAAAAAAAATCCGAGCTCTAAAATGATTATTTCCATGAATTTACAGTTGTACTTCTTCCAAACAACCCGAAATATTATAGAGACCACTCATATATAGATTTGAGCTACAAAATAAGTCTAGAACTACGAAGTTGACCAAAACTTTTGAACTCTATATCAAGCTAGAGGATGAAACTTTGAACAAATTCTATGCATGTTTTTCAAACATCATCAACTACTCGTATAATTTTGGGGGACCTTTTAGGAAAGAGAAGAAGATTGAGAAAATCCTTGCTAGCTTACCTTACCATTTTCAAGCCAAAGTTACCTTGCTTAAATACATGTTAAAGCCATGTGAACTTACTGTTATATGAATCACTTAGGAAATTATTCGAACTGCATCAGTTGTATCCAATATGTCTGCCAACCACTTTCGAGGACGGAAAGAGCTTGGCTTTATAGACATCAAGGATAGTGGTCTTAGCGAAGATGTTTTTGACACAATTGTTAGAAATAATGACTCTAATACCAATAAAGAGAAAATGGATATACTTTCCCAGAGATTTACTCAATTTGTTAGATTGAATTAACCCTTTTTTAGGGGTTTTAGAAAAAAATAATCCGAGCTCTAAAATTATTATTTCAAGGAATTTATAGTCGTACTACTTCCAAACAACATGAAATATTTTGGAGACCACTCATATAGGAATTTGAGCTAAAAAATAAGTCTAGAACTGCAAAGTTGACAAAAAAGTTTGAACTCTATATCAAGCTACAGGATGAAACTTTGAACAAATTCTATGCATGTTTTTCACATACAATCAACAACTCGTATAATTGTGGGGGACCTTTTAGGAAAGAGAAGAAGATTGAGAAAATCCTTGCTAGCTTACCTTACCATTTTCAAGCCAAAGTTACCTTGCTTAAATACATGTTAAAGACTTGTGAACTTACTGTTAAATGAATCACTTAGGAAATTATTCGAACTGCATCAGTTGTATCCAATATGTCTGCCAACCACTTTCGAGGACGGAAAGAGCTTGGCTATATAGACATCAAGGATAGTGGTCTTAGCGATGATGTTTTTGACACAATTGTTAGAAATAATGACTCTAATACCAATAAAGAGAAAATGGATATACTTTCCCAGAGATTTACTCAATTTGTTAGATTGAATTAACCCTTTTTTAGGGGTTTTAGAAAAAAAAAATCCGAGCTCTAAAATTATTATTTCAATGAATTTATACTCGTACTACTTCCAAACAACATGAAATATTTTGGAGACCACTCATATAGGAATTTGAGCTACAAAATAAGTGTAGAACTACGAAGTTGACCAAAAATTTTGAACTCTATATCAAGCTAGAGGATGAAACTTTGAACAAATTCTATGCATGTTTTTCAAACATTATCAACTACTCGTATAATTTTGGGCGACCTTTTAGGAAAGAGAAGAAGATTGAGAAAATCCTTGCTAGCTTACCTTACCATTTTCAAGCCAAAGTTACCTTGCTTTAATACATGTTAAAGCCTTGTGAACTTACCGTTAAATGAATCATTTGGGCAAGTATTCGAACTGCATCACTTCTATCCAATATGTCAGCCATCCACTTTCGAGGAAGGAAAGAGCTTGGCTTTATAGACATCAAGGATAGTGGTCTTAACGAAGGTGTTTTGGACACAATTGTTAGAAATGATGACTTTAATACCAATGAAGAGAAAATGGATCTACTTTCCTAGAGATTTACTAAATTTCTTTGATAGAATTAACCCTTTTTTAGGGGTTTTAGAAAAAAATAATCCAAGCTCTAAAGTGATTATTTCCATGAATTTACAGTTGTACTTCTTCCAAACAACCCGAAATATTATAGAGACCACTCATATATAGATTTGAGCTACAAAATAAGTCTAGAACTACGAAGTTGACCAAAACTTTTGAGCTCTATATCAAGCTAGAGGATGAAACTTTGAACAAATTCTATGCATGTTTTTCAAACATTATCAACTACTCGTATAATTTTGGGGGACTTTTAGGAAAGAGAAGAAGATTGAGAAAATCCATGCTGGGTTAAATTATCATTTTCAAGCCAAAGTTACCTTGCTTAAATACATGTTAAAGCCTTGGGAACTTACTGTTAAATGAATCACTTAGGAAAGTATTTGAACTGCATCACTTGTCTCCAATATGTCAGCCATCCACTTTCGAGGACGGAAAGAGTTTGGCTTTATAGACATCAAGGATAGTGGTCTTAGCAAATATGTTTTTGACACAATTTTTAGAAATAATGACTCTAATACCAATAAAGAGAAAATGGATATACTTTCCCAGAGATTTACTCAATTTGTTAGATTGAATTAACCCTTTTTTAGGGGTTTTAGAAAAAAACAAATCCGAGCTCTAAAATGATTATTTCAATGAATTTATAGTCGTACTACTTCCAAACAACATGAAATATTTTGGAGACCACTCATATAGGCATTTGAGCTACAAAATAAGTCTAGAACTACGAAATTGACCAAAATTTTGAACTCTATATGAAGCTAGAGGATGAAACTTTGAACAAATTCTATGCATGTTTTTCAAACATTATCAACTACTCGTATAATTTTGGGGGACCTTTTAGGAAAGAGAAGAAGATTGAGAAAATCCTTGCTAGCTTACCTTACCATTTTCTAGCCAAAGTTACCTTGCTTTAATACATGTTAAAGGTTTGTGAACTTACTGTTAAATGAATCACTTGGCCAAGTATTTGAACTGCATCACTTGTATCCATATATGTCAGCCAACCACTTTCGAGGACGGAAAGAGCTTGGCTTTATAGACATCAAGGATAGTGGTCTTAGCGAAGATGTTTTTGACACAATTGTTAGAAATGATGACTTTAATACCAATGAAGAGAAAATGGATCTACTTTCCTAGAGATTTACTAAATTTCTTTGATTGAATTAACCCTTTTTTAGGGGTTTTAGAAAAAAAATAACCCGAGCTCAAAAATGATTATTTCAATGAATTTATAGTCGTACTACTTCCAAACAACCCGAAATATTTTGGAGACCACTCATATAGGCATTTGAGCTACAAAATAAGTCTAGAAGTACGAAGTTGACCAAAACTTTTGAACTCTATATCAAGCTAGAGGATGAAACTTTGAACAAATTCTATGCATGTTTTTCAAACATCATCAACTACTCGTATAATTTTGGGGGACCTTTTAGGAAAGAGAAGAAGATTGAGAAAATCCTTGCTAGCTTACCTTACCATTTTCAAGCCAAAGTTACCTTGCTTAAATACATGTTAAAGCCTTGTGAACTTACTGTTATATGAATCACTTAGGAAATTATTCGAACTCCATCAGTTGTATCCAATATGTCTGCCAACCACTTTCGAGGACGGAAAGAGCTTGGCTTTATAGACATCAAGGATAGTGGTCTTAACGAATGTGTTTTGGACACAATTGTTAGAAATGATGACTGTAATACCAATGAAGAGAAAATGGATCTACTTTCCCAGAGATTTACTCAATTTGTTAGATTGAATTAACCCTTTTTTAGGGGTTTTAGAAAAAAATAATCCGAGCTCTAAAATGATTATTTCAATGAATTTATAGTCGTACTACTTCCAAACAACATGAAATATTTTGGAGACCACTCATATAGGAATTTGAGCTACAAAATAAGTCTAGAACTGCAAAGTTGACCAAAAATTTTGAACTCTATATCAAGCTAGAGGATGAAAGTTTGAACAAATTCTATGCATGTTTTTCACATATAATCAACAACTCGTATAATTTGGTTGGACCTATTAGGAAAGAGAAGTAGATTGAGAAATTCCTTGCTAGCTTACCTTATCATTTTCAAGCGAAAGTTACCTTCCTTAAATATATGTAAAATCCTTGTGAACTTACTGTTAAATGAATCACTTGCGAAAGTATTCGAACTGCATCACTTGTATCCATATATGTCAACCATCCACTTTCGAGGACGGAAAGAGCTTGGCTTTATAGACATGAAGGATAGTGGGCTTAGCGAAGATGTTTTTGACAAAATTGTTAGAAATAATGACTCTAATACCAATAAAGAGAAAATGGTTATACTTTCCCAGAGATTTACTCAATTTGTTAGATTGAATTAACCCTTTTTTAGGGGTTTTAGAAAAAAACAATCTGAGCTCTAAAATGATTATTTCAATGAATTTATAGTCGTACTACTTCCAAACAACATGAAATATTTTGGAGACCACTCATACAGGAATTTGAGCTACAAAATAAGTCTAGAACAACAAAGTTGACAAAAAGGTTTGAACTCTATATCAAGCTAGAGGATGAAAGTTTGAACAAATTCTATGCATGTTTTTCACATATAATCAACAACTCGTATAATTTGGTTGGACCTATTAGGAAAGAGAAGTATATTGAGAAATTCCTTGCTAGCTTACCTTATCATTTTCAAGCGAAAGTTACATTCCTTAAATATATGTAAAAGCCTTGTGAACTTACTGTTAAATGAATCACTTGCGAAAGTATTCGAACTGCCTCAATTGTATTCATATATGTCAGCCATCCACTTTCGAGGACGGAAAGAGCTTGGCTTTATGGACATCAAGGATAGTGGTCTTAGCGAAGGTGTTTTGGACACAATTGTTAGAAATGATGACTGTAATACCAATGAAGAGAAAATGGATCTACTTTCCTAGAGATTTACTAAATTTCTTAGATAGAATTAACCCTTTTTTAGGGGTTTTAGAAAAAAATAATCCAAGCTCTAAAATGATTATTTCCATGAATTTACAGTTGTAATTCTTCCAAACAACCCGAAATATTATAGAGACCACTCATATAGGGATTTGAGCTACAAAATAAATCTAGAACTACGAAGTTGACCAAATATTTTGAACTCTATATTAAGCTAGAGGATGAACCTTTGAACAAATTCTATGCATGTTTTTCAAATATTATCAACTACTCGTATAATTTAGGGGGACCTTTTAAGAAAGAGAAGTATATTGAGAAAATCCATGCTAGCTTAAATTATCATTTTCAAGCCAAAGTTACCTTCCTTAAATACATGTTAAAGCCTTGGGAACTTACTGTTAAATGAATCACTTAGGAAAGTATTCGAACTGCATCATTTGTCTATAATATGTTAGCCATCCACTTTCGAGGACGGAAAGAGCTTGGCTTTATTGACATCAAGAATAGTGGTCTTAGCGAAGATGTTTTGGACACAATTGTTAGAAATGATGACTGTAATACCAATGAAGAGAAAATGGATCTACTTTCCTAGAGATTTACTAAATTTCTTAGATAGAATTAACCCTTTTTTAGGGGTTTTAGAAAAAAATAATCCAAGCTCTAAAATGATTATTTCCATGAATTTACAGTTGTAATTCTTCCAAACAACCCGAAATATTATAGAGACCACTCATATAGGGATTTGAGCTACAAAATAAATCTAGAACTACGAAGTTGACCAAAAATTTTGAACTCTATATTAAGCTAGAGGATGAACCTTTGAACAAATTCTATGCATGTTTTTCAAACATTATCAACTACTCGTATAATTTAGGGGGACCTTTTAGGAAAGAGAAGTATATTGAGAAAATCCATGCTAGCTTAAATTATCATTTTCAAGCCAAAGTTACCTTCCTTAAATACATGTTAAAGCCTTGGGAACTTACTGTTAAATGAATCACTTAGGAAAGTATTCGAACTGCATCATTTGTCTATAATATGTTAGCCATCCACATTCGAGGATGGAAAGAGCTTGGCTTTATTGACATCAAGAATAGTGGTCTTAGCGAAGATGTTTTTGACACAATTGTTAGAAATGATGACTCGAATACCAATGAAGAGAAAATGGATCTACTTTCTAGAGATTTACTAAATTTCTTAGATAGAATTAACCCTTTTTTAGGGGTTTTAGAAAAACATAATCCGAGCTCTAAAATGATTATTTCAATGAATTTATAATCGTACTTCTCCCAAACAACATGAAATATTTTGGAGACCACTCATATAGGTATTTGAGCTACAAAATAAGTCTAGAACTACGAAGTTGACCAAAAATTTTGAACTATATATCAAGCTAGAGGATGAAACTTTGAACAAATTCTATGCATATTTTTCAAACATTATCAATTACTTGTATAATTTAGGGGGACCTTTTAGGAAAGAGAAGAAGATTGAGAAAATCCATGCTAGCTTAAATTATCATTTTCAAGCAAAAGTTACCTTCCTTAAATACATGTTAAAGCCTTGGGAACTTACTATTAAATGAATCACATAGGAAAGTATTTGAACTGCATCACTTGTATCCAATATGTCAGCCATCCACTTTCGAGGATGGAAAGAGCTTGGCTTTATAGACATCAAGGATAGTTGTCTTAGCGAAGATGTTTTTGACACAATTGTTAGAAATAATGACTGTAATACCAATGAAGAGAAAATGGATCTACTTTCCTAGAGATTTACTCAATTTGTTAGATAGAATTAACCCTTTTTTAGGGGTTTTAGAAAAAAATAATCCGAGCTCTGAAATGATTATTTCCATGAATTTATAGTTGTACTACTTCCAAACAACATGAAATATTATAGAGACTACTCATATAGGCATTTGAGCTACAAAATAAATCTAGAACTACGAGGTTGACCAAAAATTTTGAACTCTATATCAAGCTAGAGGATGAAAGTTTGAACAAATTCTATGCATGTTTTTCACATATAATCAACAACTCGTATAATTTGGTTGGACCTATTAGGAAAGAGAAGTAGATTGAGAAATTCCTTGCTAGCTTACCTTATCATTTTCAAGCGAAAGTTACCTTCCTTAAATATATGTAAAAGCCTTGTGAACTTACTGTTAAATGAATCAGTTGCGAAAGTATTCGAACTGCATCACTTGTATCCATATATGTCAGCCATCTACTTTCGAGGACGGAAAGAGCTTGGCTTTATGGACATCAAGGACAGTGGGCTTAGCGAAGATGTTTTTGACACAATTGTTAGAAATAATGACTCGAATACCAATGAAGAGAAAATGGATCTACTTTCCAGAGATTTACTAAATTTCTTAGATAGAATTAACCATTTTTTAGGAGTTTTAGAAAAACATAATCTGAGCTCTAAAATGATTATTTCAATGAATTTATAGTCGTACTTCTTACAAACAACATGAAATATTTTGGAGACCACTCATATAGGAATTTGAGCTACAAAATAAGTCTATAACTACGATGTTGACCAAAAATTTTGAACTCTATATCAAGCTAGAGGATGAAAATTTGAACAAATTCTATACATGTTTTTCAAACATTATCAATTACTCGTATAATTTTGGGAGACCTTTTAGGAAAGAGAAGAAGATTGAGAAAATCCTTGCTAGCTTACCTTACCATTTTCAAGCCAAAGTTACCTTGCTTAAATACATGTTAAAGCCTTGTGAACTTACTGTTAAATGAATCACTTGGGCAAGTATTCGAACTGCATCACTTGTATCCAATATGTCTGCCATCCACTTTCGAGGACGGAAAGAGCTTGGCTTTATGGACATCAAGGATAGTGGGCTTAGCGAAGATGTTTTTGACAACATTGTTAGAAATGATGACTCGAATACCAATGAAGAGAAAATGGATCTACTTTCCAAAGATTTACTAAATTTCTTAGATAGAATTAACCGTTTTTTAGGGGTTTTAGAAAAAACATAATCTCAGCTCTAAAATGAATATTTCATTGAATTTATAGTCGTACTACTTCCAAACAACATGAAATATTATAGAGACTACTCATATAGGAATTTGAGCTACAAAATAAATCTAGAACTACGAGGTTGACCAAAAATTTTGAACTCTATATCAAGCAAAAGGATGAAACATTGAACAAATTCTATGCATGTTTTTCAAACATTATCAACTACTCGTATAATTTAGGGGGACCTTTTAGGAAAGAGAAGAAGATTGAGAAAATCCCCGCTAGCTTAAATTATCATTTTCAAGAAAAAGTTACCTTCCTTAAATACATGTTAAAGCCTTGGGAACTTACAATTAAATGAATCACTTAGGAAAGTATTTGAACTGCATCACTTGTTTCCAATATGTCAGCCATCCACTTTCGAGGATGGAAAGAGCTTGGCTTTATAGACATCAAGAATAGTGGTCTTAGCGAAGATGTTTTTGACACAATTGTTAGAAATGTTGACTCTAATACTAATGAAGAGAAAATGGATCTACTTTCCCAGAGATTTACTAAATTTCTTAGATAGAATTAACCCTTTTTAGGCGTTTTTGAAAAACATAATCCGAGCTATAAAATGATTATTTCAAGGAATTTATCGCCGTACTTCTTCCAAACAACATGAAATATTTTGGAGACCACTCATATAGGAATTTGAGCTACAAAATAAGTCTAGAACTACGAAGTTGACCAAAAATTTTGAACTCTATATCAAGCTAGAGGATGAAACTTTGAACAATTCTATGCATGTTTTTCAAACATTATCAACTACTAGTATAATTTGGGGGGACCTTTTAGGAAAGAGAAGTAGAATGAGAAAATCCTTGCTAGCTTACCTTATCATTTTCAAGCCAATGGTACCGTGCTTAAATACATGTAAAAGCCTCGTGAACTTACTGTTAAATGAATCACTTGGGAAAGTATTCGAACTGCATCACTTGTATCCAATATGTCAGCCATCAACTTTCGAGGATGGAAAGAGCTTGGCTTTATAGACATCAAGAATAGTGGTCTTAGCGAAGATATTTTTGACACAATTGTTAGAAATGATGACTCGAATACCAATGAAGAGAAAATGGATCTACTTTCCAGATATTTAATAAATTTCTTAGATAGAATTAACCATTTTTTAGGGGTTTTAGAAAAATATAATCTGAGCTCTAAAATGATTATTTCAATGAATTTATAGTCGTACTTCTTCCAAACAACATGAAATATTTTGGAGACCACTCATATAGGAATTTGAGCTACAAAATAAGTCTAGAACTACAAAGTTGACAAAAAAGTTTGAACTCTATATCAAGCTAGAGGATGAAACTTTGAACAAATTCTATTCATGTTTTTTACATATAATCAACAACTCGTATAATTTGGTTGGACCTATTAGGAAAGAGAAGTAGATTGAGAAATTCCTTGCTAGCTTAGCTTATCATTTTCAAGCGAAAGTTGCATTCCTTAAATATATGTAAAAGCCTTGTGAACTTACTGTTAAATGAATCACTTGCGAAAGTATTCGAACTGCATCACTTGTATACATATATGTCAGCCATCCACTTTCGAGGACGGAAAGAGCTTGGCTTTATAGACATCAAGGATAGTGGGCTTAGTGAAGATGTTTTTGACACAATTGTTAGAAATAATGACTCGAATACCAATGAAGAGAAAATGGATCTACTTTCCAGAGATTTACTAAATTTCTTAGATTGAATTAACCCTTTTTTAGGGGTTTTAGAAAAAAACAATATGAGCTCTAAAATGATTATTTCAATGAATTTATAGTTGTACTACTTCCAAACAACATGAAATATTTTGGAGACCACTCATATAGGAATTTGAGCTACAAAATAAGTCTAGAACTACAAAGTTGACAAAAACGTTTGAACTCTATATCAAGCTAGAGGATGAAACTTTGAACAAATTCTATGCATGTTTTTCACATATAATCAACAACTCGTATAATTTGGTTGGACCTATTAGGAAAGAGAAGTAGATTGAGAAATTCCTTGCTAGCTTACCTTATCATTTTCAAGCGAAAGTTACCTTCCTTATATATATGTAAAAGCCTTGTGAACTTTCTGTTAAATGAATCTGTTGCGAAAGTATTCGAACTGCATCACTTGTATCCATATATGTCAACCATCCACTTTCGAGGACGGAAAGAGCTTGGCTTTATAGACATCAAGGATAGTGGGCTTAGCGAAGATGTTTTTGACACAATTGTTAGAAATAATGACTCGAATACCAATGAAGAGAAAATGGATCTATTTTCCAGAGATTTACTTAATTTCTTAGATAGAATTAACCATTTTTTAAGGGTTTTAGAAAAACATAATCTGAGCTCTAAAATGATTATTTCAATGAATTTATAGTCGTACTTCTTACAAACAACATGAAATATTTTGGAGACCATTCATATAGGCATTTTAGCTACAAAATAAGTCTAGAACTACGATGTTGACCAAAAATTTTGAACTCTATATCAAGCTAGAGGATGAAACTTTGAACAAATTCTATACATGTTTTTCAAACATTATCAACTACTCGTATAATTTTGGGAGACCTTTTAGGAAAGAGAAGAAGATTGAGCAAATCCTTGCTAGCTTACCTTACCATTTTCAAGCCAAAGTTACCTTGCTTAAATACATGTTAAAGCCTTGTGAACTTACTATTAAATGAATCACTTAGGAAAGTATTTGAACTGCATCACTTGTATCCAATATGTCAGCCATCCACTTTCGAGGATGGAAAGAGCTTGGCTTTATAGACATCAAGAATAGTGGTCTTAGCGAAGATGTTTTTGACGCAATTGTTAGAAATGTTGACTCTAATACCAATGAAGAGAAAATGGATCTACTTTCCCAGAGATTTACTAAATTTCTTAGATAGAATTAACCCTTTTTTAGGGTTTTTAGAAAAAAAATAATCCAAGCTCTAAAATGATTATTTCAATGAATTTATAGTTGTACTACTTCCAAACAACATGAAATATTATAGAGACTAATCATATAGGCATTTGAGCTACAAAATAAATCTAGAACTACGAGGTTGACCAAAAATTTTGAACTCTATATCAAGCAAAAGGATGAAACTTTAAACAAAGTCTATGCTTGTTTTTCAAACATTATCAACTACTCGTATAATTTAGGGGGACCTTTTAGGAAAGAGAAGAAGATTGAGCAAATCCATGCTAGCTTAAATTATCATTTTCAAGCCAAAGTTACCTTCCTTAAATACATGTTAAAGCCTTGGGAACTTACTATTAAATGAATCACTTAGGAAAGTATTTGAACTGCATCACTTGTATCCAATATGTCAGCCATCCACTTTCGAGGATGGAAAGAGCTTGGCTTTATAGACATCAAGAATAGTGGTCTTAGCGAAGATGTTTTTGACGCAATTGTTAGAAATGTTGACTCTAATACCAATGAAGAGAAAATGGATCTACTTTCCCAGAGATTTACTAAATTTCTTAGATAGAATTAACCCTTTTTTAGGGGTTTTAGAAAAACATAATCTGAGCTCTAAAATGATTATTTCAATGAGTTTATAGTCGTACTTCTTCCAAACAAGATGAAATGTTTTGGAGACCACTCATATAGGAATTTGAGCTACAAAATAAGTCTAGAACTACCAAGTTGACCAAAAAATTTGAACTCTATATCAAGCTAGAGGATGAAATTTTGAACAAATTCTATGCATGTTTTTCACGAATAATCAACAACTCGTATAATTCGGGTGGACCTATTAGGAAAGAGAAGTAGAATGTGAAATTCCTTGCTAGCTTACCATATCATTTTCAAACGAAAAGTTACCTTCCTTAAATATATGTAAAAGCCTTGTGAACTTACTGTTAAATGAATCACTTGGGCAAGTATTCGAACTGCATCACTTGTATCCATATATGTCAGCCAACCACTTTCGAGGACGGAAAGAGCTTGGCTTTATAGACATCAAGGATAATGGTCTTAGCGAAGATGTTTTTGACACAATTGTTAGAAATAAGGACTCCAATACCAATAAAGAGAAAATGGATATACTTTCCCAGAGATTTACTAAATTTCTTAGATTGAATTAACCCTTTTTTAGGGTTTTTAGAAAAAAAATAATCCGAGCTCTGAAATGATTATTTCAATGAATTTATAGTTGTACTACTTCCAAACAACATGAAATATTATAGAGACTAATCATATAGGCATTTGAGCTACAAAATAAATCTAGAACTACGAGGTTGACCAAAAATTTTGAACTCTATATCAAGCAAAAGGATGAAACTTTGAACAAAGTCTATGCTTGTTTTTCAAACATTATCAACTACTCGTATAATTTAGGGGGACCTTTTAGGAAAGAGAAGAAGATTGAGCAAATCCTTGCTAGCTTAAATTATCATTTTCAAGCCAAAGTTACCTTCCTTAAATACATGTTAAAGCCTTGGGAACTTACTATTAAATGAATCACTTAGGAAAGTATTTGAACTGCATCACTTGTATCCAATATGTCAGCCATCCACTTTCGAGGATGGAAAGAGCTTGGCTTTATAGACATCAAGAATAGTGGTCTTAGCGAAGATGTTTTTGACGCAATTGTTAGAAATGTTGACTCTAATACCAATGAAGAGAAAATGGATCTACTTTCCCAGAGATTTACTAAATTTCTTAGATAGAATTAACCCTTTTTTAGGGGTTTTAGAAAAACATAATCTGAGCTCTAAAATGATTATTTCAATGAGTTTATAGTCGTACTTCTTCCAAACAACATGAAATGTTTTGGAGACCACTCATATAGGAATTTGAGCTACAAAATAAGTCTAGAACTACCAAGTTGACCGAAAAATTTGAACTCTATATCAAGCTAGAGGATGAAATTTTGAACAAATTCTATGCATGTTTTTTACGAATAATCAACAACTCGTATAATTCGGGTGGACCTATTAGGAAAGAGAAGTAGAATGTGAAATTCCTTGCTAGCTTACCATATCATTTTCAAGCGAAAAGTTACCTTCCTTAAATATATGTAAAAGCCTTGTGAACTTACTGTTAAATGAATCACTTGGGCAAGTATTCGAACTGCATCACTTGTATCCATATATGTCAGCCAACCACTTTCGAGGACGGAAAGAGCTTGGCTTTATAGACATCAAGGATAATGGTCTTAGCGAAGATGTTTTTGACACAATTGTTAGAAATAAAGACTCCAATACCAATAAAGAGAAAATGGATATACTTTCCCAGAGATTTACTCAATTTGTTAGATTGAATTAACCCTTTTTTAGGGTTTTTAGAAAAAAAATAATCCGAGCTCTAAAATGATTATTTCAATGAATTTATAGTGGTACTACTTCCAAACAACATGAAATATTATAGAGACTAATCATATAGGCATTTGAGCTACAAAATAAATCTAGAACTACGAGGTTGACCAAAAATTTTGAACTCTATATCAAGCAAAAGGATGAAACTTTGAACAAAGTCTATGCTTGTTTTTCAAACATTATCAACTACTCGTATAATTTAGGGGGACCTTTTAGGAAAGAGAAGAAGATTGAGCAAATCCATGCTAGCTTAAATTATCATTTTCAAGCCAAAGTTACCTTCCTTAAATACATGTTAAAGCCTTGGGAACTTACTATTAAATGAATCACTTAGGAAAGTATTTGAACTGCATCACTTGTATCCAATATGTCAGCCATCCACTTTCGAGGATGGAAAGAGCTTGGCTTTATAGACATCAAGAATAGTGGTCTTAGCGAAGATGTTTTTGACGCAATTGTTAGAAATGTTGACTCTAATACCAATGAAGAGAAAATGGATCTACTTTCCCAGAGATTTACTAAATTTCTTAGATAGAATTAACCCTTTTTTAGGGGTTTTAGAAAAACATAATCTGAGCTCTAAAATGATTATTTCAATGAGTTTATAGTCGTACTTCTTCCAAACAACATGAAATGTTTTGGAGACCACTCATATAGGAATTTGAGCTACAAAATAAGTCTAGAACTACCAAGTTGACCAAAAAATTTGAACTCTATATCAAGCTAGAGGATGAAATTTTGAACAAATTCTATGCATGTTTTTCACGAATAATCAACAACTCGTATAATTCGGGTGGACCTATTAGGAAAGAGAAGTAGAATGTGAAATTCCTTGCTAGCTTACCATATCATTTTCAAGCGAAAAGTTACCTTCCTTAAATATATGTAAAAGCCTTGTGAACTTACTGTTAAATGAATCACTTGGGCAAGTATTCGAACTGCATCACTTGTATCCATATATGTCAGCCAACCACTTTCGAGGACGGAAAGAGCTTGGCTTTATAGACATCAAGGATAATGGTCTTAGCGAAGATGTTTTTGACACAATTGTTAGAAATAATGACTCCAATACCAATAAAGAGAAAATGGATATACTTTCCCACAGATTTACTCAATTTGATAGATTGAATTAACCCTTTTTTAGGGTTTTTAGAAAAAAAATAATCCGAGCTCTAAAATGATTATTTCAATGAATTTATAGTTGTACTACTTCCAAACAACATGAAATATTATAGAGACTAATCATATAGGCATTTGAGCTACAAAATAAATCTAGAACTACGAGGTTGACCAAAAATTTTGAACTCTATATCAAGCAAAAGGATGAAACTTTGAACAAAGTCTATGCTTGTTTTTCAAACATTATCAACTACTCGTATAATTTAGGGGGAACTTTTAGGAAAGAGAAGAAGATTGAGCAAATCCATGCTAGCTTAAATTATCATTTTCAAGCCAAAGTTACCTTCCTTAAATACATGTTAAAGCCTTGGGAACTTACTATTAAATGAATCACTTAGGAAAGTATTTGAACTGCATCACTTGTATCCAATATGTCAGCCATCCACTTTCGAGGATGGAAAGAGCTTGGCTTTATAGACATCAAGAATAGTGGTCTTAGCGAAGATGTTTTTGACGCAATTGTTAGAAATGTTGACTCTAATACCAATGAAGAGAAAATGGATCTACTTTCCCAGAGATTTACTAAATTTCTTAGATAGAATTAACCCTTTTTTAGGGGTTTTAGAAAAACATAATCTGAGCTCTAAAATGATTATTTCAATGAGTTTATAGTCGTACTTCTTCCAAACAACATGAAATGTTTTGGAGACCACTCATATAGGAATTTGAGCTACAAAATAAGTCTAGAACTACCAAGTTGACCAAAAAATTTGAACTCTATATCAAGCTAGAGGATGAAATTTTGAACAAATTCTATGCATGTTTTTCACGAATAATCAACAACTCGTATAATTCGGGTGGACCTATTAGGAAAGAGAAGTAGAATGTGAAATTCCTTGCTAGCTTACCATATCATTTTCAAGCGAAAAGTTACCTTCCTTAAATATATGTAAAAGCCTTGTGAACTTACTGTTAAATGAATCACTTGGGCAAGTATTCGAACTGCATCACTTGTATCCATATATGTCAGCCAACCACTTTCGAGGACGGAAAGAGCTTGGCTTTATAGACATCAAGGATAATGGTCTTAGCGAAGATGTTTTTGACACAATTGTTAGAAATAATGACTCCAATACCAATAAAGAGAAAATGGATATACTTTCCCAGAGATTTACTCAATTTGTTAGATTGAATTAACCCTTTTTTAGGGTTTTTAGAAAAAAAATAATCCGAGCTCTAAAATGATTATTTCAATGAATTTATAGTTGTACTACTTCCAAACAACATGAAATATTATAGAGACTAATCATATAGGCATTTGAGCTACAAAATAAATCTAGAACTACGAGGTTGACCAAAAATTTTGAACTCTATATCAAGCAAAAGGATGAAACTTTGAACAAAGTCTATGCTTGTTTTTCAAACATTATCAACTACTCGTATAATTTAGGGGGACCTTTTAGGAAAGAGAAGAAGATTGAGCAAATCCATGCTAGCTTAAATTATCATTTTCAAGCCAAAGTTACCTTCCTTAAATACATGTTAAAGCCTTGGGAACTTACTATTAAATGAATCACTTAGGAAAGTATTTGAACTGCATCACTTGTATCCAATATGTCAGCCATCCACTTTCGAGGATGGAAAGAGCTTGGCTTTATAGACATCAAGAATAGTGGTCTTAGCGAAGATGTTTTTGACGCAATTGTTAGAAATGTTGACTCTAATACCAATGAAGAGAAAATGGATCTACTTTCCCAGAGATTTACTAAATTTCTTAGATAGAATTAACCCTTTTTTACGGGTTTTAGAAAAACATAATCCGAGCTCTAATATGATTATTTCAATGAATTTATAGTCGTACTTCTTCCAAACAACATGAAATATTTTGGGGACCACTCGTATAGGAATTTGAGCTACAAAATAAGTCTAGAACTACGAAGTTGACGAAAAAATTTGAACTCTATATCAAGCTAGAGGATGAAACTTTGAACAAATTCTATGCATGTTTTTCAAACATTATCAACTACCCGTATACTTTTGGGGGACCTTCTAGGAAAGAGAAGAAGATTGAGAAAATCCTTGCTAGCTTACCTTACCATTTTCAAGCCAAAGTTACCTTGCTTAAATACATGTTAAAGCCTTGTGAACTTACTGTTAAATGAATCACTTAGGAAAGTATTCGAACTACATCACTTGTATCCATATATGTCAGCCATCCACTTTCGAGGACGGAAAGAGCTTGGCTTTATAGACATCAAGGATAGTGGGCTTAGCGAAGATGTTTTTGACACAATTGTTAGAAATGATGACTCGAATACAAATGAAGAGAAAATGGATCTACTTTTCAGAGATTTACTAAATTTCTTATATAGAATTAACCATTTTTAGGGGTTTTAGAAAAACATAATCTGAGCTCTAAAATTATTATTTCAATGAATTCATAGTCGTACTTCTCCCAAACAACATGAAATGTTTTGGAGACCACTCTTATAGGATTTTGAGCAACAAAATAAGTCTAGAACTACAAAGTTGACAAAAAAGTTTGAACTCTATATCAAGCTAGAGGATTAAACTTTGAACAAATTCTATGCATGTTTTTCACATATAATCAACAACTCGTATAATTTGGTTGGACCTATTAGGAAAGAGAAGTAGATTGAGAAATTGCTTGCTAGCTTACCTTATCATTTTCAAGCGAAAGTTACCTTCCTTAAATATATGTTAAATGAATCACTTGCGAAAGTATTCGAACTGCATCACTTGTTTCCAATATGTCAGCCATCCACTTTCGAGGATGGAAAGAGCTTGGCTTTATGGACATCAAGGATAGTGGGCTTAGCGAAGATGTTTTTGACAACATTGTTAGAAATGATGACTCGAATACCAATGAAGAGAAAATGGATCTACTTTCCAAAGATTTACTAAATTTCTTAGATAGAATTAACCCTTTTTTAGGGGTTTTAGAAAAAAATAATCCAAGCTCTAAAATGATTATTTCCATGAATTTACAGTTGTAATTCTTCCAAACAACCCGAAATATTATAGAGACCACTCATATAGGGATTTGAGCTACAAAATAAATCTAGAACTACGCAGTTGACCAAAAATTTTGAACTCTATATCAAGCAAGAGGATGAAACTTTGAACAAATTCTATGCATGTTTTTCAAACATTATCAACTACTCGTATAATTTAGGGGGACCTTTTAGGAAAGAGAAGTATATTGAGAAAATCCATGCTAGCTTAAATGATCATTTTCAAGCCAAAGTTACCTTCCTTAAATACATGTTAAAGCCTTGGGAACTTACTGTTAAATGAATCACTTAAGAAATTATTCGAACTACATCACTTGTCTCCTATATGTCAGCCATCCATTTTCGAGGATGGAAAGAGCTTGGCTTTATAGACATCAAGAATAGTGGTCTTAGCGAAGATGTTTTTGACACAATTGTTAGAAATGATGACTCGAATACAAATGAAGAGAAAATGGATCTACTTTCTAGAGATTTACTAAATTTCTTAGATAGAATTAACCCTTTTTTAGGGGTTTTAGAAAAACATAATCCGAGCTCTAAAATGATTATTTCAATGAATTTATAATCGTACTTCTTCCAAACAACATGAAATATTTTGGAGACCACTCATATAGGTATTTGAGCAACAAAATAAGTCTAGAACTACGAAGTTGACCAAAAAATTTGAACTCAATATCAAGCTAGAGGATGAAACTTTGAACAAATTGTATGCATGTTTTTCAAACATTATCAACTACTCGTATAATTTAGGTGGACCTTTTAGGAAAGAGAAGAAGATTGAGAAAATCCATGCTAGCTTAAATTATAATTTTCAAGCCAAAGTTACCTTCCTTAAATACATGTTAAAGCCTTGGGAACTTACTGTTAAATGAATCACTTAGGAAAGTATTTGAACTACATCACTTGTATCCAATATGTCAGCCATCCACTTTCGAGGACGGAAAGAGCTTGGCTTTATAGACATCAAGAATAGTGGTCTTAGCGAAGATGTTTTTGACACAATTGTTAGAAATGTTGACTCTAATACCATTGAAGAGAAAATGGATCTACTTTCCCAGAGATTTACTAAATTTCTTTGATAGAATTAACCCTTTTTTAGGGGTTTTAGAAAAACATAATCTGAGCTCTAAAATGATTATTTTCAATCAATTTATAGTCGTACTTCTTCCAAACAACATGAAATATTTTGGAGACCATTCATATAGGAATTTGAGCTACAAAAAAAGTCTAGAACTACGTTGAACTCTATATCAAGCAAGAAGATGTAACTATGAACAAATTCTATGCATGTTTTTCAAACATTATCAACTACTCGTATAATTTTGGGGGACCTTTTAGGAAAGAGAAGAAGATTGTGAAAATCCTTGCTAGCTTACCTTACCATTTTCAAGCCAAAGTTACCTTGCTTAAATACATGTTAAAGCCTTGTGAACTTACTGTTAAATGAATCACTTGTGCAAGTATTCGAATTGCCTCACTTCTATCCAATATGTCAGCCATCCACTTTCGAGGACGGAAAGAGCTTGGCTTTATAGACATCCAGGATATTGGGCTTAGCGAAGATGTTTTTGACACAATTGTTAGAAATAATGACTCGAATACCAATGAAGAGAAAATGGATCTACATTCCAGAGATTTACTAAATTTTTTAGATAGAATTAACCATATTTTAGGGGTTTTAGAAAAACATAATCTGAGCTCTAAAATCATTATTGCAATGAATTTATAGTCGTACTTCTTCCAAACAACATGAAATATTTTAGAGACCACTCATATAGGCATTTGAGCTACAAATTAAGTCTAGAACTACGTTGAACTCTATATCAAGCAAGAGGATGAAACTATGAACAAATTCTATGCATGTTTTTCAAACATTATCAACTACTCGTATAATTTTGGGGGACCTTTTAGGAAAGAGAAGAAGATTGTGAAAATCCTTGCTAGCTTACCTTACCATTTTCAAGCCAATGTTACCTTGCTAAAATACATGTTAAAGCCTTGTGAACTTACTGTTAAATGAATCACTTGTGCAAGTATTCGAACTGCATCACTTCTATCCAATATGTCAGCCATCCACTTTCGAGGACGGAAAGTGCTTGGCTTTATAGACATCAAGGATAGTGGTCTTAACGAAGGTGTTTTGGACACAATTGTTAGAAATGATGACTGTAATACCAATGAAGAGAAAATGGATCTACTTTCCTAGAGATTTACTAAATTTCTTAGATAGAATTAACCCTTTTTTAGGGGTTTTAGAAAAAAATAATCCAAGCTATAAAATGATTATTTCCATTAATTTATAGTTGTAATTCTTCCAAAAAACCCGAAATATTATAGAGACCACTCATATAGGGATTTGAGCCACAAAATACATCTAGAACTACGAAGTTGACCAAAAATTTTGTACTCTATATCAAGCTAGAGGATGAAACTTTGACAAATTCTATGCATGTTTTTCAAACATTATCAACTACTCGTATAATTTAGGGAGACCTTTTAGGAAAGAGAAGTATATTGAGAAAATCCATGCTAGCTTAAATTATCATTTTCAAGCCAAAGTTACCTTCCTTAAATACATGTTAAAGCCTTGGGAACTTACTGTTAAATGAATCACTTAGGAAAGTATTCGAACTGCATCACTTGTCTCCAATATGTCAGCCATCCACTTTCGAGGATGGAAAGAGCTTGGCTTTATAGACATCAAGAATAGTGGTCTTAGCGAAGATGTTTTTGACACAATTGTTAGAAATGATGATTCGAATACCAATGAAGAGAAAATGGATCCACTTTCCAGAGATTTACTAAATTTCTTAGATAGAATTAACCCTTTTTTAGGGGTTTTAGAAAAACATAATCCGAGCTCTAAAATGATTAATTCAATGAATTTATAGTCGTACTTCTTCCAAACAAAATGAAATATTTTGGAGACCACTCATATAGGAATTTGAGCTACAAAATAAGTCTAGAACTACGAAGTTGATAAAAAAATTTGAACTCTATAACAAGCTAGAGGATGAAACTTTGAACAAATTCTATGCATGTTTTTCACGAATAATCAACAACTCGTATAATTTGGGGGGACCTATTAGGAAAGAGAAGTAGAATGAGAAATTCCTTGCTAGCTTACCTTATCATTTTCAAACGAAAAGTTACCTTCCTTAAATATATGTAAAAGCCTTGTGAACTTACTATTAAATGAATCACTTGGGAAAGTATTCGAACTGCATCACTTGTATCCATATATGTCAGCCATCCACTTTTGAGAACGGAAAGACCTTGGCTTTATAGACTTCAAGGACAGTGGTCTTAGCGAAGTTGTTTTTGACACAATTGTTAGAAATGATGACTCGAATACCAATGAAGAGATAATGGATCTACTTTCCAGAGATTTACTAAATTTCTTAGATACAATTAACCATTTTTTAGGAGTTTTAGAAAAACATAATCTGAGCTCTAAAATGATTATTTCAATGAATTTATAGTCGTACTTCTTCCAAACAACATGAAATATTTTGGAGACCACTCATATTGGAATTTGAGCTACAAAATAAGTCAAGAACTACGAAGTTGACCAAAAATTTTGAACTCTATATCAGGCAAGAGGAAGAAACTATGAACAAATTCTATGCATGTTTTTCACGAATAATCAACTACTCGTATAATTTGGGGGGACCTTTTAGGAAAGAGAAGAAGATTGAGAAAATCCTTGCTAGCTTACCTTACCATTTTCAAGCCAAAGTTACCTTGCTTAAATACATGTTAAAGCCTTGTGAACTTACTGTTAAATTAATCACTTGGGCAAGTATTCGAACTGCATCACTTGTATCCAATATGTCAGCCATCCACTTTCGAGGACGGAAAGAGCTTGGCTTTATGGATATCAAGGATAGTGGGCTTAGCGAGGATGTTTTTGACAACATTGTTAGAAATGATGACTCGAATACCAATGAAGAGAAAATGGATCTACTTTCCAAAGATTTACTAAATTTCTTAGATAGAATTAACCATTTTTAGGGGTTTTAGAAAAACATAATCTCAGCTCTAAAATCATTATTTCAATGAATTTATAGTCGTACTTCTTCCAAACAAAATGAAATATTTTGGTGACCACTCATATAGGAATTTGAGCTACAAAATAAGTCTAGAACTACGAAGTTGACCAAAAATTTTGAACTCTATATCAAGCTAGAGGATGAAACTTTGAACAAATTCTATGCATGTTTTTCAAACATTATCAACTACTCGTATAATTTTGGGGGACCTTTTAGGAAAGAGAAAAAGATTGAGAAAATCCTTGCTAGCGTACCTTACCATTTTCAAGCCAAAGTTACCTCGCTTGTGAACTTACTGTTAAATGAATCACTTGGGCAAGTATTCGAACTACATCACTTGTATCCAATATGTTAGCCATCCACTTTCGAGGACGGAAAGAGCTTGGCTTTTTAGACATCAAGGATAGTGGTGTTAACGAAGGTGTTTTTGACACAATTGTTAGAAATGATGACTCTAATACCAATGAAGAGAAAATTGATGTACTTTCCTAGAGGTTTACTAAATTTCTTTGATAGAATTAACCCATTTTTAGGGGTTTTAGTAAAAAATTATCCAAGCTCTAAAATGATTATTTCAATGAATTTATAGACGTACTACTTCCAAACAACATGAAATATGTTGGAGACAACTCATATAGGCATTTGAGCTACAAAATATGTCTAGAACTACGAAGTTGACCAAAAGTTTTGAACTATATATCAAGCTAGAGGATGAAACTTTGAACAAATTCTATGCATGTTTTTCAAACATTATCAACTACTCGTATAATTTTGGGGGACCTTGAGGAAAGAGAAGAAGATTGAGAAAATCCTTGCTAGCTTACCTTACCATTTTCAAGCCAAAGTTACCTTGCTTAAATACATGTTAAAGCCTTGTGAACTTACTGTTAAATGAATCACTTAGGAAATTATTCGAAGTGCATCACTTGTATCCAATATGTCAGCCATCAACTTTCGAGGATGGAAAGGGCTTGGCTTTATAGACATCAAGAATAGTGGTCTTAGCGAAGATTTTTTTGACACAATTGTTAGAAATGATGACTCGAATACAAATGAAGAGAAAATGGATCTACTTTCCAGAGATTTACTAAATTTCTTAGATAGAATTAACCATTTTTTAGGGGTTTTAGAAAAACATAATCTGAGCTCTAAAATGATTATTTCAATGAGTTTATAGTCGTACTTCTTCCAAACAACATGAAATGTTTTGGAGACCACTCATATAGGAATTTGAGCTACAAAATAAGTCTAGAACTACCAAGTTGACCAAAAAATTTGAACTCTATATCAAGCTAGAGGATGAAACTTTGAACAAATTCTATGCATGTTTTTCACGAATAATCAACAACTCGTATAATTTGGGTGGACCTATTAGGAAAGAGAAGTAGAATGAGAAATTCCTTGCTAGCTTACCTTATCATTTTCAAGCGAAAAGTTACCTTCCTTAAATATATGTAAAAGCCTTGTGAACTTACTGTTAAATGAATCACTTGGGAAAGTATTCGAACTGCATCACTTGTATCCATATATGTCAGCCATCCACTTTTGAGGACGGAAAGACCTTGGCTTTATAGATATCAAGGATAGTGGTCTTAGTGAAGTTGTTTTTGACACAATTGTTAGAAATGATGACTCGAATACCAATGAAGAGAAAATGGATCTACTTTCCAGAGATTTACTAAATTTCGTAGATAGAATTAACCATTTTTTAGGGGTTTTAGAAAAACATAATCTGAGCTCTAAAATGATTATTTCAATGAATTTATAGTCGTACTTCTTCCAAACAACATGAAATATTTTGGAGACCACTCATATAGGAATTTGAGCTACAAAATAAGTCAAGAACTACGAAGTTGACCAAAAAGTTTTAACTCTATATCAAGCAAGAGGAAGAAACTATGAACAAATTCTATGCATGTTTTTTAAACATTATCAACTAATCGTATAATTTGAGGGGACCTTTTAGGAAAGAGAAGAAGATTGAGAAAATCCTTGCTAGCTTACCTTACCATTTTCAAGCCAAAGTTACCTTGCTTAAATACATGTTAAAGCCTTGTGAACTTACTGTTAAATTAATCACTTGGGCAAGTATTCGAACTGCATCACTTGTATCCAATATGTAAGCCATACACTTTCGAGGACGGAAATAGCTTGGCTTTATGGATATCAAGGATAGTGGGCTTAGCGAAGATTTTTTTGACAACATTGTTAGAAATGATGACTCGAATACCAATGAAGAGAAAATGGATCTACTTTCCATAGATTTAAAAAAAATTCTTTGATAGAATTAACCATTTTTTAGGGGTTTTAGAAAAACATAATCTCAGCTCTAAAATCATTATTTCAATGAATTTATAGTCGTACTTCTTCCAAACAAAATGAAATATTTTGGAGACCATTCATATAGGAATTTGAGCTACAAAATAAGTCTAGAACTACGAAGTTGACCAAAAATTTTGAACTCTATATCAAGCTAGAGGATGAAACTTTGAACAAATTCTATGCATGTTTTTCAAACATTATCAACTACTCGTATAATTTTGGGGGACCTTTTAGGAAAGAGAAAAAGATTGAGAAAATCCTTGCTAGCTTACCTTACCATTTTCAAGCCAAATTTACCTTGCTTAAATACTTGTTAAAGCCTTGTGAACTTACTGTTAAATGAATCACTTAGGAAATTATTCGAACTGCATCACTTGTATACAATATGTGAGCCATCAACTTTCGAGGATGGAAGGAGCTTGGCTTTATAGACATCAAGAATAGTGGTCTTAGCGAAGAGTTTTTTGACACAATTGTTAGAAATGATGACTCGAATACCAATGAAGAGAAAATGGATCTACTTTCCAGAGATTTACTAAATTTCTTAGATAGAATTAACCATTTTTTAGGGGTTTTAGAAAAACATAATCTGAGCTCTAAAATGATTATTTCAATGAGTTTATAGTCGTACTTCTTCCAAACAACATGAAATGTTTTGGAGACCACTCATATAGGAATTTGAGCTACAAAATAAGTCTAGAACTACCAAGTTGACCAAAAATTTTGAACTCTATATCAAGCTAGAGGATGAAACTTTGAACAAATTCTATGCATGTTTTTCACGAATAATCAACAACTCGTATAATTTGGGTGAGCCTATTAGGAAAGAGAAGTAGAATGAGAAATTCCTTGCTAGCTTACCTTATCATTTTCAAGCGAAAAGTTACCTTCCTTAAATATATGTAAAAGCCTTGTGAACTTACTGTTAAATGAATCACTTGGGAAAGTATTCGAACTGCATCACTTGTATCCATATATGTCAGCCATCCACTTTTGAGGACGGAAAGACCTTGGCTTTATAGACATCAAGGACAGTGGTCTTAGCGAAGTTTGTTTTGACACAATTGTAAGAAATGATGACTCGAATACCAATGAAGAGAAAATGGATCTACTTTCCAGAGATTTACTAAATTTCTTAGATAGAATTAACCATTTTTTAGGAGTTTTAGAAAAACATAATCTGAGCTCTAAAATGATTATTTCAATGAATTTATAGTCGTACTTCTTCCAAACAAAATGAAATATTTTGGAGACCACTCATATAGTTATTTGAGCTACAAAATAAGTCTAGAACTACGAAGTTGACCAAAAATTTTGAACTCTATATCAAGCTAGAGGATGAAACTTTGAACAAATTCTATGCATGTTTTTCAAACATTATCAACTACTCGTATAATTTTGGGGGACCTTTTTGGAAAGAGAAGAAGATTGAGAAAATCCTTGCTAGCTTACCTTACCATTTTCAAGCCAAAGTTACCTTGCTTAAATACATGTTAAAGCCTTGTGAACTTACTGTTAAATGAATCACTTAGGAAATTATTCGAACTGCATCACTTGTATCCAATATGTCAGCCATCAACTTTCGAGGATGGAAAGAGCTTGGCTTTATAGACATCAAGAATAGTGGTCTTAGCGAAGAGTTTTTTGACACAATTGTTAGAAATGATGACTCGAATACCAATGAAGAGAAAATGGATCTACTTTCTAGAGATTTACTAAATTTCTTAGATAGAATTAACCATTTTTTAGGGGTTTTAGAAAAACATAATCTGAGCTCTAAAATGATTATTTCAATGAGTTTATAGTCGTACTTCTTCCAAACAACATGAAATGTTTTGGAGACCACTCATATAGGAATTTGAGCTACAAAATAAGTCTAGAACTACAAAGTTGACCAAAACTTTTGAACTCTATATCAAGCTAGAGGATGAAACTTTGAACAAATTCTATGCATGTTTTTCACGAATAATCAACAACTCGTATAATTTGGGTGGGCCTATTAGGAAAGAGAAGTAGAATGAGAAATTCCTTGCTAGCATACCTTATCATTTTCAAGCGAAAAGTTACCTTCCTTAAATATATGTAAAAGCCTTGTGAACTTACTGTTAAATGAATCACTTGGGAAAGTATTCGAACTGCATCACTTGTATCCATATATGTCAGCCATCCACTTTTGAGGACAGAAAGACCTTGGCTTTATAGACATCAAGGACAGTGGTCTTAGCGAAGTTGTTTTTCACACAATTGTTAGAAATGATGACTCGAATACCAATGATGAGAAAATGGATCTACTTTCCAGAGATTTACTAAATTTCGTAGATAGAATTAACCATTTTTTAGGGGTTTTAGAAAAACATAATCTGAGCTCTAAAATGATTATTTCAATGAATTTATAGTCGTAATTCTTCCAAACAAAATGAAATATTATGGAGACCATTCATATAGGAATTTGAGCTACAAAATAAGTCTAGAACTACGAAGTTGACCAAAAATTTTGAACTCTATATCAAGCTAGAGGATGAAACTTTGAACAAATTCTATGCATGTTTTTCAAACATTATCAACTACTCGTATAATTTTGGGGGACCTTTTAGGAAAGAGAAAAAGATTGAGAAAATCCTTGCTAGCTTACCTTACCATTTTCAAGCCAAATTTACCTTGTTTAAATACATGTTAAAGCCTTGTGAACTTACTGTTAAATGAATCACTTAGGAAATTATTCGAACTGCATCACTTGTATACAATATGTCAGCCATCAACTTTCGAGGATGGAAGGAGCTTGGCTTTATAGACATCAAGAATAGTGGTCTTAGCGAAGAGTTTTTTGACACAATTGTTAGAAATGATGACTCGAATACCAATGAAGAGAAAATGGATCTACTTTCCAGAGATTTACTAAATTTCTTAGATAGAATTAACCATTTTTTAGGGGTTTTAGAAAAACATAATCTGAGCTCTAAAATGATTATTTCAATGAGTTTATAGTCGTACTTCTTCCAAACAACATGAAATGTTTTGGAGACCACTCATATAGGAATTTGAGCTACAAAATAAGTCTAGAACTACCAAGTTGACCAAAAATTTTGAACTCTATATCAAGCTAGAGGATGAAACTTTGAACAAATTCTATGCATGTTTTTCACGAATAATCAACAACTCGTATTATTTGGGTGGGCCTATTAGGAAAGCGAAGTAGAATGAGAAATCCCTTGCTAGCTTACCTTATCATTTTCAAGCGAAAAGTTACCTTCCTTAAATATATGTAAAAGCCTTGTGAACTTACTATTAAATGAATCACTTGGGAAAGTATTCGAACTGCATCACTTGTATCCATATATGTCAGCCATCCACTTTTGAGGACGGAAAGACCTTGGCTTTATAGACATCAAGGACAGTGGTCTTAGCGAAGTTTATTTTGACACAATTGTAGGAAATGATGACTCGAATACCAATGAAGAGAAAATGGATCTACTTTCCAGAGATTTACTAAATTTCTTAGATAGAATTAACCATTTTTTAGGAGTTTTAGAAAAACATAATCTGAGCTCTAAAATGATTATTTCAATGAATTTATAGTCGTACTTCTTCCAAAAAACATGAAATATTTTGGAGACCACTCATATAGTTATTTGAGCTACAAAATAAGTCTAGAACTACGAAGTTGACCAAAAATTTTGAACTCTATATCAAGCTAGAGGATGAAACTTTGAACAAATTCTATGCATGTTTTTCAAACATTATCAACTACTCGTATAATTTTGGGGGACCTTTTTGGAAAGAGAAGAAGATTGAGAAAATCCTTGCTAGCTTACCTTACCATTTTCAAGCCAAAGTTACCTTGCTTAAATACATGTTAAAGCCTTGTGAACTTACTGTTAAATGAATCACTTAGGAAATTATTCGAACTGCATCACTTGTATCCAATATGTCAGCCATCAACTTTCGAGGATGGAAAGAGCTTGGCTTTATAGACATCAAGAATAGTGGTCTTAGCGAAGAGTTTTTTGACACAATTGTTAGAAATGATGACTCGAATACCAATGAAGAGAAAATGGATCTACTTTCTAGAGATTTACTAAATTTCTTAGATAGAATTAACCATTTTTTAGGGGTTTTAGAAAAACATAATCTGAGCTCTAAAATGATTATTTCAATGAGTTTATAGTCGTACTTCTTCCAAACAACATGAAATGTTTTGGAGACCACTCATATAGGAATTTGAGCTACAAAATAAGTCTAGAACTACCAAGTTGACCAAAAAATTTGAACTCTATATCAAGCTAGAGGATGAAACTTTGAACAAATTCTATGCATGTTTTTCACGAATAATCAACAACTCGTATAATTTGGGTGGACCTATTAGGAAAGAGAAGTAGAATGAGAAATTCCTTGCTAGCTTACCTTATCATTTTCAAGCGAAAAGTTACCTTCCTTAAATATATGTAAAAGCCTTGTGAACTTACTGTTAAATGAATCACTTGGGAAAGTATTCGAACTGCATCACTTGTATCCATATATGTCAGCCATCCACTTTTGAGGACGGAAAGACCTTGGCTTTATAGACATCAAGGATAGTGGTCTTAGCGAAGTTGTTTTTGACACAATTGTTAGAAATGATGACTCGAATACCAATGAAGAGAAAATGGATCTACTTTCCAGAGATTTACTAAATTTCGTAGATAGAATTAACCATTTTTTAGGGGTTTTAGAAAAACATAATCTGAGCTCTAAAATGATTATTTCAATGAATTTATAGTCGTAATTCTTCCAAACAAAATGAAATATTATGGAGACCATTCATATAGGAATTTGAGCTACAAAATAAGTCTAGAACTACGAAGTTGACCAAAAATTTTGAACTCTATATCAAGCTAGAGGATGAAACTTTGAACAAATTCTATGCATGTTTTTCAAACATTATCAACTACTCGTATAATTTTGGGGGACCTTTTAGGAAAGAGAAAAAGATTGAGAAAATCCTTGCTAGCTTACCTTACCATTTTCAAGCCAAATTTACCTTGTTTAAATACATGTTAAAGCCTTGTGAACTTACTGTTAAATGAATCACTTAGGAAATTATTCGAACTGCATCACTTGTATACAATATGTCAGCCATCAACTTTCGAGGATGGAAGGAGCTTGGCTTTATAGACATCAAGAATAGTGGTCTTAGCGAAGAGTTTTTTGACACAATTGTTAGAAATGATGACTCGAATACCAATGAAGAGAAAATGGATCTACTTTCCAGAGATTTACTAAATTTCTTAGATAGAATTAACCATTTTTTAGGGGTTTTAGAAAAACATAATCTGAGCTCTAAAATGATTATTTCAATGAGTTTATAGTCGTACTTCTTCCGAACAACATGAAATGTTTTGGAGACCACTCATATAGGAATTTGAGCTACAAAATAAGTCTAGAACTACCAAGTTGACCAAAAATTTTGAACTCTATATCAAGCTAGAGGATGAAACTTTGAACAAATTCTATGCATGTTTTTCACGAATAATCAACAACTCGTATTATTTGGGTGGGCCTATTAGGAAAGCGAAGTAGAATGAGAAATCCCTTGCTAGCTTACCTTATCATTTTCAAGCGAAAAGTTACCTTCCTTAAATATATGTAAAAGCCTTGTGAACTTACTATTAAATGAATCACTTGGGAAAGTATTCGAACTGCATCACTTGTATCCATATATGTCAGCCATCCACTTTTGAGGACGGAAAGACCTTGGCTTTATAGACATCAAGGACAGTGGTCTTAGCGAAGTTTATTTTGACACAATTGTAGGAAATGATGACTCGAATACCAATGAAGAGAAAATGGATCTACTTTCCAGAGATTTACTAAATTTCTTAGATAGAATTAACCATTTTTTAGGAGTTTTAGAAAAACATAATCTGAGCTCTAAAATGATTATTTCAATGAATTTATAGTCGTACTTCTTCCAAAAAACATGAAATATTTCGGAGACCACTCATATAGTTATTTGAGCTACAAAATAAGTCTAGAACTACGAAGTTGACCAAAAATTTTGAACTCTATATCAAGCTAGAGGATGAAACTTTGAACAAATTCTATGCATGTTTTTCAAACATTATCAACTACTCGTATAATTTTGGGGGACCTTTTTGGAAAGAGAAGAAGATTGAGAAAATCCTTGCTAGCTTACCTTACCATTTTCAAGCCAAAGTTACCTTGCTTAAATACATGTTAAAGCCTTGTGAACTTACTGTTAAATGAATCACTTAGGAAATTATTCGAACTGCATCACTTGTATCCAATATGTCAGCCATCAACTTTCGAGGATGGAAAGAGCTTGGCTTTATAGACATCAAGAATAGTGGTCTTAGCGAAGAGTTTTTTGACACAATTGTTAGAAATGATGACTCGAATACCAATGAAGAGAAAATGGATCTACTTTCCAGAGATTTACTAAATTTCTTAGATAGAATTAACCATTTTTTAGGGGTTTTAGAAAAACATAATCTAAGCTCTAAAATGATTATTTCAATGAGTTTATAGTCGTACTTCTTCCAAACAACATGAAATGTTTTGGAGACCACTCATATAGGAATTTGAGCTACAAAATAAGTCTAGAACTACAAAGTTGACCAAAACTTTTGAACTCTATATCAAGCTAGAGGATGAAACTTTGAACAAATTCTATGCATGTTTTTCACGAATAATCAACAACTCGTATAATTTGGGTGGGCCTATTAGGAAAGAGAAGTAGAATGAGAAATTCCTTGCTAGCTTACCTTATCATTTTCAAGCGAAAAGTTACCTTCCTTAAATATATGTAAAAGCCTTGTGAACTTACTGTTAAATGAATCACTTGGGAAAGTATTCGAACTGCATCACTTGTATCCATATATGTCAGCCATCCACTTTTGAGGACGGAAAGACCTTGGCTTTATAGACATCAAGGACAGTGGTCTTAGCGAAGTTGTTTTTCACACAATTGTTAGAAATGATGACTCGAATACCAATGAAGAGAAAATGGATCTACTTTCCAGAGATTTACTAAATTTCTTAGATAGAATTAACCATTTTTTAGGAGTTTTAGAAAAACATAATCTGAGCTCTAAAATGATTATTTCAATGAATTTATAGTCGTACTTCTTCCAAACAAAATGAAATATTTTGGAGACCACTCATATAAGAATTTGAGCTACAAAATAAGTCTAGAACTACGACGTTGACCAAAAATTTTGAACTCTATATCAAGCTAGAGGATGAAACTTTGAACAAATTCTATGCATGTTTTTCAAACATTATCAACTACTCGTATAATTTTGGGGGACCTTTTTGGAAAGAGAAGAAGATTGAGAAAATCCTTGCTAGCTTACCTTACCATTTTCAAGCCAAAGTTACCTTGCTTAAATACAAGTTAAAGCCTTGTGAACTTACTGTTAAATGAATCACTTAGTAAATTATTCGAACTGCATCACTTGTATCCAATATGTCAGCCATCAACTTTCGAGGATGGAAAGAGCTTGGCTTTATAGACATCAAGAATAGTGGTCTTAGCGAAGAGTTTTTTGACACAATTGTTAGAAATGATGACTCGAATACCAATGAAGAGAAAATGGATCTACTTTCCAGAGATTTACTAAATTTCTTAGATAGAATTAACCATTTTTTAGGGGTTTTAGAAAAACATAATCTGAGCTCTAAAATGATTATTTCAATGAGTTTATAGTCGTACTTCTTCCAAACAACATGAAATGTTTTGGAGACCACTCATATAGGAATTTCAGCTACAAAATAAGTCTAGAACTACCAAGTTGACCAAAAATTTTGAACTCTATATCAAGCTAGAGGATGAAACTTTGAACAAATTCTATGCATGTTTTTTAAACATAATCAACTACTCGTATAATTTTGGGGGACCTATTAGGAAAGAGAAGAAGATTGAGAAAATCCTTGCTAGCTTACCTTACCATTTTCAAGCCAAAGTTACCTTCCTTAAATACATGTTAAAGCCTTGTGAACTTACTGTTAAATTAATCACTTGGGCAAGTATTCGAACTGCATCACTTGTATCCAATATATCAGCCATCCACTTTCGAGGACGGAAAGATCTTGGCTTTATGGATATCAAGGATAGTGGGCTTAGCGAAGATGTTTTTGACAACATTGTTAGAAATGATGACTCGAATACCAATGAAGAGAAAATGGATCTACTTTCGAAAGATTTACTAAATTTCTTAGATAGAATTAACCATTTTTTAGGGGTTTTAGAAAAACATAATCTCAGCTCTAAAATGATTATTTCAATGAATTTATAGTCGTACTTCTTCCAAAACACATGAAATATTTTGGAGACCACTCATATAAGAATTTGATCTACAAAATAATTCTAGAACTACGAAGTTGATCAAAAATTTTGAACTCTATATCAAGCTAGAGGATGAAACTTTGAACAAATTCTATGCATGTTTTTCAAACATTATCAACTACTCGTATAATTTTGGGGGACCTTTTAGGAAAGAGAAGAAGATTGAGAAAATCCTTGCTAGCTTACCTTACCATTTTCAAGCCAAAGTTACCTTGCTTAAATACATGTTAAAGCCTTGTGAACTTAATGTTAAATTAATCACTTGGGCAAGTATTCGAACTGCATCACTTGTCTCCAATATGTCAGCCATCAACTCTCGAGGACGGAAAGAGCTTGGCTTTTTAGACATCAAGGATAGTGGGCTTAGTGAAGATGTTTTTGACAACATTGTTAGAAATGATGACTCTAATACCAATGAAGAAAATTGATGTACTTTCCTAGAGGTTTACTAAATTTCTTAGATAGAATTAACCATTTTTAGGGGTTTTAGTAAAAAATAATCCAAGCTCTAAAATGATTATTTCAATGAATTTATAGTCGTACTTCTTCCAAAAAACATGAAATATTTTGGAGACCACTCATATAGGAATTTGAGCTACAAAATAATTCTAGAAGTACAAAGTTGACCAAAATTTTTGAACACTATATCAAGCTAGAGGATGAAACTTTGAACAAATTCTATGCATGTTTTTTAAACATAATCAACTACTCGTATAATTTTGGGGGACCTATTAGGAAAGAGAAGAAGATTGAGAAAATCCTTGCTAGCTTACCTTACCATTTTCAAGCCAAAGTTACCTTGCTTAAATACATGTTAAAGCCTTGTGAACTTACTGTTAAATTAATCACTTGGGCAAGTATTCGAACTGCATCACTTGTATCCAATATGTCAGCCATCCACTTTCGAGGACGGAAAGAGCTTGGCTTTATGGATATCAAGGATAGTGGGCTTAGCGAAGATGTTTTTGACAACATTGTTAAAAATGATGACTCGAATACCAATGAAGAGAAAATGGATCTACTTTCCTAGAGATTTACTAAATTTCTTAGATAGAATTAACCATTTTTTAGGAGTTTTAGAAAAACATAATCTCAGCTCTAAAATGATTATTTCAATGAATTTATAGTCGTACTTCTTCCAAAAAACATGAAATATTTTGGAGACCACCCATATAGGAATTGGAGCTACAAAATAATTCTAGAACTACGAAGTTGACCAAAAATTTTGAACTCTATATCAAGCTAGAGGAGGAAACTTTGAACAAATTCTATGGATGTTTTTCAAACATTATCAACTACTTGTATAATTTTGGGGGACCTTTTAGGAAAGAGAAGAAGATTGAGAAAATCCTTGCTAGCTTACCTTACCATTTTCAAGCCAAAGTTTCCTTGCTTGTGAACTTACTGTTAAATGAATCACTTGGGCAAGTATTCGAACTGCATCACTTGTATCCAATATGTTAGCCATCCACTTTCGAGGACGGAAAGAGCTTGGCTTTTTAGACATCAAGGATAGTGGTGTTAACGAAGGTGTTTTTGACACAACTGTTAGAAATGATGACTCTAATACCAATGAAGAGAAAATTGATGTACTTTCCTAGAGGTTTACTAAATTTCTTTGATAGAATTAACCCATTTTTAGGGGTTTTAGTAAAAAATAATCCAAGCTCTAAAATGATTATTTCAATGAATTTATAGTCGTACTTCTTCCAAACAACATGAAATATTTTGGAGACCACTCATATAGGCATTTGAGCTACAAAATAAGTCTAGAACTACGAAGTTGACCAAAAATTTTGAACTCTATATCAAGCAAGAGGAAGAAACTTTGAACAAATTCTATGCATGTTTTTTAAACATAATTAACAACTCGTATAATTTGTGTGGACCTATTAGGAAAGAGAAGTAGATTGAGAAAATCTATGCTAGCTTAAATTATCATTTTCAAGCCAAATTTACCTTTCTTAAATATATGTAAAAGCCTTGTGAACTTATTGTTAAATGAATCACTTGGGAACGTATTCAAACTGCATCACTTGTATCTATATATGTCAGCCATCCACTTTCGAGGACAGAAAGAGCTTGGCTTTATAGACATCAAGGATAGTGGGCTTAGCGAAGATGTTTTTGACACAATTGTTAGAAATAATGACTCTAATACCAATAAAGGGAAAATGGATCTACTTTCCTAGAGATTTACTCAATTTGTTAGATAGAATTAACCCTTTTTTAGGGGTTTTAGAAAAAAAATAATTCGAGCTCTAAAATGATTATTTCAATGAATTTATAGTCGTACTACTTCCAAACAACATGAAATATGTTGGAGACAACTCATATAGGCATTTTAGCTACAAAATAAGTCTAGAACTACGAAGTTGACCAAAAATTTTGAACTCTATATCAAGCTAGAGGATGAAACTTTGAACAAATTCTATACATTTTTTTCAAACATTATCAACTACTCGTATAATTTTGGGGGACCTTTTAGGAAAGAGAAGAAGATTGAGAAAATCCTTGCTAGCTTACCTTACCATTTCCAAGCCAAAGTTACCTTGCGTAAATACATGTTAAAGCCTTGTGAACTTACTGTTAAAAGAATCACTTGGGCAAGTATTCGAACTGCATCACTTGTCTCCAATATGTCAGCCATCCACTTTCGAGGAAGGAAAGAGCTTGGCTTTATGGATATCAAGGATAGTGGGCTTAGCGAAGATGTTTTTGACAACATTGTTAAAAATGATGACTCGAATACCAATGAAGAGAAAATGGATCTACTTTCTAAAGATTTACTAAATTTCTTAGATAGAATTAACCATTTTTTAGGAGTTTTAGAAAAACATAATCACAGCTCTAAAATGATTATTTCAATGAATTTATAGTCGTACTTCTTCCAAAAAACATGAAATATTTTGGAGACCACTCATATAGGAATTTGAGCTACAAAATAATTCTAGAAGTACGAAGTTGACCAAAAATTTTGAACTCTATATCAAGCTAGAGGATGAATTTGAACAAATTCTATGCACGTTTTTCAAACATTATCAACTACTCGTATAATTTTGGGGGACCTTTTAGGAAAGAGAAGAAGATTGAGAAAATCCTTGCTAGCTTACCTTACCATTTCCAAGCCAAAGTTACCTTGCGTAAATACATGTTAAAGCCTTGTGAACTTACTGTTAAATGAATCACTTGGGCAAGTATTCGAACTGCATCACTTGTCTCCAATATGTCAGCCATCCACTTTCGAGGAAGGAAAGAGCTTGGCTTTATGGATATCAAGGATAGTGGGCTTAGCGAAGATGTTTTTGACAACATTGTTAAAAATGATGACTCGAATACCAATGAAGAGAAAATGGATCTACTTTCTAAAGATTTACTAAATTTCTTAGATAGAATTAACCATTTTTTAGGAGTTTTAGAAAAACATAATCTCAGCTCTAAAATGATTATTTCAATGAATTTATAGTCGTACTTCTTCCAAAAAACATGAAATATTTTGGAGACCACTCATATAGGAATTTGAGCGACAAAATAATTCTAGAAGTACGAAGTTGACCAAAAATTTTGAACTCTATATGAAGCTAGAGGATGAAACTTTGAACAAATTTTATGCATGTTTTTCAAACATTATCAACTACTCGTATAATTTTGGGGGACCTTTTAGGAAAGAGAAGAAGATTGAGAAAATCCTTGCTAGCTTACCATACCATTTTCAAGCCAAAGTTACCTTGCGTAAATACATGTTAAAGCCTTGTGAACTTACTGTTAAATTAATCACTTGGGCAAGTATTCGAACTGCATCACTTGTATCCAATATGTCAGCCATCCACTTTCGAGGACGGAAAGAGCTTGGCTTTATGGATATCAAGGATAGTGGGCTTAGCGAAGATGTTTTTGACAACATTGTTAAAAATGATGACTCGAATACCAATGAAGAGAAAATGGATCTACTTTCCAAAGATTTACTAAATTTCTTAGATAGAATTAACTATTTTTTAGGAGTTTTAGAAAAACATAATCTCAGCTCTAAAATGATTATTTCAATGAATTTATAGTCGTACTTCTTCCAAAAAACATGAAATATTTTGGAGACCACCCATATAGGAATTGGAGCTACAAAATAATTCTAGAACTACGAAGTTGACCAAAAATTTTGAACTCTATATCAAGCTAGAGGATGAAACTTTGAACAAATTCTATGCATGTTTTTCAAACATTATCAACTACTTGTATAAGTTTGGGGGACCTTTTAGGAAAGAGAAGAAGATTGAGAAAATCCTTGCTAGCTTACCTTACCATTTTCAAGCCAAAGTTTCCTTGCTTGTGAACTTACTGTTAAATGAATCACTTGGGCAAGTATTCGAACTGCATCACTTGTATCCAATATGTTAGCCATCCACTTTCGAGGACGGAAAGAGCTTGGCTTTTTAGACATCAAGGATAGTGGTGTTAACGAAGGTGTTTTTGACACAACTGTTAGAAATGATGACTCTAATACCAATGAAGAGAAAATTGATGTACTTTCCTAGAGGTTTACTAAATTTCTTTGATAGAATTAACCCATTTTTAGGGGTTTTAGTAAAAAATAATCCAAGCTCTAAAATGATTATTTCAATGAATTTATAGTCGTACTTCTTCCAAACAACATGAAATATTTTGGAGACCACTCATATAGGCATTTGAGCTACAAAATAAGTCTAGAACTACGAAGTTGACCAAAAATTTTGAACTCTATATCAAGCAAGAGGAAGAAACTTTGAACAAATTCTATGCATGTTTTTTAAACATAATTAACAACTCGTATAATTTGTGTGGACCTATTAGGAAAGAGAAGTAGATTGAGAAAATCTATGCTAGCTTAAATTATCATTTTCAAGCCAAATTTACCTTGCTTAAATATATGTAAAACCTTGTGAACTTATTGTTAAATGAATCACTTGGGAACGTATTCAAACTGCATCACTTGTATCTATATATGTCAGCCATCCACTTTCGAGGACGGAAAGAGCTTGGCTTTATAGACATCAAGGATAGTGGGCTTAGCGAAGATGTTTTTGACACAATTGTTAGAAATAATGACTCTAATACCAATAAAGAGAAAATGGATCTACTTTCCTAGAGATTTACTCAATTTGTTAGATAGAATTAACCCTTTTTTAGGGGTTTTAGAAAAAAAATAATTCGAGCTCTAAAATGATTATTTCAATGAATTTATAGTCGTACTACTTCCAAACAACATGAAATATGTTGGAGACAACTCATATAGGCATTTTAGCTACAAAATAAGTCTAGAACTACGAAGTTGACCAAAAATTTTGAACCCTATATCAAGCTAGAGGATGAAACTTTGAACAAATTCTATACATGTTTTTCAAACATTATCAACTACTCGTATAATTTTGGGGGACCTTTTAGGAAAGAGAAGAAGATTGAGAAAATCCTTGCTAGCTTACCTTACCATTTCCAAGCCAAAGTTACCTTGCGTAAATACATGTTAAAGCCTTGTGAACTTACTGTTAAATGAATCACTTGGGCAAGTATTCGAACTGCATCACTTGTCTCCAATATGTCAGCCATCCACTTTCGAGGACGGAAAGAGCTTGGCTTTATGGATATCAAGGATAGTGGGCTTAGCGAAGATGTTTTTGACAACATTGTTAAAAATGATGACTCGAATACCAATGAAGAGAAAATGGATCTACTTTCCAAAGATTTACTAAATTTCTTAGATAGAATTAACCATTTTTTAGGAGTTTTAAAAAACATAATCTCAGCTCTAAAATGATTATTTCAATGAATTTATAGTCGTACTTCTTCCAAAAAACATGAAATATTTTGGAGACCACCCATATAGGAATTGGAGCTACAAAATAATTCTAGAACTACGAAGTTGACCAAAAATTTTGAACTGTATATCAAGCTAGAGGATGAAACTTTGAACAAATTCTATTCATGTTTTTCAAACATTATCAACTACTTGTATTATTTTGGGGGACCCTTTAGGAAAGAGAAGAAGATTGAGAAAATCCTTGCTAGCTTACCTTACCATTTTCAAGCCAAAGTTTCCTTGCTTGTGAACTTACTGTTAAATGAATCACTTGGGCAAGTATTCGAACTGCATCACTTGTATCCAATATGTTAGCCATCCACTTTCGAGGACGGAAAGAGCTTGGCTTTTTAGACATCAAGGATAGTGGTTTTGACGAAGGTGTTTTTGACACAACTGTTAGAAATGATGACTCTAATACCAATGAAGAGAAAATTGATGTACTTTCCTAGAGGTTTACTAAATTTCTTTGATAGAATTAACCCATTTTTAGGGGTTTTAGTAAAAAATAATCCAAGCTCTAAAATGATTATTTCAATGAATTTATAGTCGTACTTCTTCCAAACAACATGAAATATTTTGGAGACCACTCATATAGGCATTTGAGCTACAAAATAAGTCTAGAACTACGAAGTTGACCAAAATTTTGAACTCTATATCAAGCAAGAGGAAGAAATGTTGAACAAATTCTATGCATGTTTTTTAAACATAATTAACAACTCGTATAATTTGTGTGGACCTATTAGGAAAGAGAAGTAGATTGAGAAAATCTATGCTAGCTTAAATTATCATTTTCAAGCCAAATTTACCTTGCTTAAATATATGTAAAAGCCTTGTGAACTTATTGTTAAATGAATCACTTGGGAACGTATTCAAACTGCATCACTTGTATCTATATATGTCAGCCATCCACTATCGAGGACGGAAAGAGCTTGGCTTTATAGACATCAAGGATAGTGGGCTTAGCGAAGATGTTTTTGACACAATTGTTAGAAATAATGACTCTAATACCAATAAAGAGAAAATGGATCTACTTTCCTAGATATTTACTCAATTTGTTAGATAGAATTAACCCTTTTTTAGGGGTTTTAGAGAAAAAATAATTCGACCTCTAAAATGATTATTTCAATGAATTTATAGTCGTACTACTTCCAAACAACATGAAATATGTTGGAGACAACTCATATAGGCATTTTAGCTACAAAATAAGTCTAGAACTACGAAGTTGACCAAAAATTTTGAACTCTATATCAAGCTAGAGGATGAAACTTTGAACAAATTCTATACATTTTTTTCAAACATTATCAACTACTCGTATAATTTTGGGGGACCTTTTAGGAAAGAGAACAAGATTGAGAAAATCCTTGCTAGCTTACCTTACCATTTCCAAGCCAAAGTTACCTTGCGTAAATACATGTTAAAGCCTTGTGAACTTACTGTTAAATGAATCACTTGGGCAAGTATTCGAACTGCATCACTTGTCTCCAATATGTCAGCCATCCACTTTCGAGGACGGAAAGAGCTTGGCTTTATGGATATCAAGGATAGTGGGCTTAGCGAAGATGTTTTTGACAACATTGTTAAAAATGATGACTCGAATACCAATGAAGAGAAAATGGATTTACTTTCTAAAGATTTACTAAATTTCTTAGATAGAATTAACCATTTTTTAGGAGTTTTAGAAAAACATAATCTCAGCTCTAAAATGATTATTTCAATGAATTTATAGTCGTACTTCTTCCAAAAAACATGAAATATTTTGGAGACCACTCATATAGGAATTTGAGCTACAAAATAATTCTAGAAGTACGAAGTTGACCAAAAATTTGGAACTCTATATCAAGCTAGAGGATGAATTTGAACAAATTCTATGCACGTTTTTCAAACATTATCAACTACTCGTATAATTTTGGGGGACCTTGTAGGAAAGAGAAGAAGATTGAGAAAATCCTTGCTAGCTTACCTTACCATTTCCAAGCCAAAGTTACCTTGCGTAAATACATGTTAAAGCCTTGTGAACTTACTGTTAAATGAATCACTTGGGCAAGTATTCGAACTGCATCACTTGTCTCCAATATGTCAGCCATCCACTTTCGAGGAAGGAAAGAGCTTGGCTTTATGGATATCAAGGATAGTGGGCTTAGCGAAGATGTTTTTGACAACATTGTTAAAAATGATGACTCGAATACCAATGAAGAGAAAATGGATCTACTTTCTAAAGATTTACTAAATTTCTTAGATAGAATTAACCATTTTTTAGGAGTTTTAGAAAAACATAATCTCAGCTCTAAAATGATTATTTCAATGAATTTATAGTCGTACTTCTTCCAAAAAACATGAAATATTTTGGAGACCACTCATATAGGAATTTGAGCGACAAAATAATTCTAGAAGTACGAAGTTGACCAAAAATTTTGAACTCTATATGAAGCTAGAGGATGAAACTTTGAACAAATTTTATGCATGTTTTTCAAACATTATCAACTACTCGTATAATTTTGGGGGACCTTTTAGGAAAGAGAAGAAGATTGAGAAAATCCTTGCTAGCTTACCATACCATTTTCAAGCCAAAGTTACCTTGCGTAAATACATGTTAAAGCCTTGTGAACTTACTGTTAAATTAATCACTTGGGCAAGTATTCGAACTGCATCACTTGTATCCAATATGTCAGCCATCCACTTTCGAGGACGGAAAGAGCTTGGCTTTATGGATATCAAGGATAGTGGGCTTAGCGAAGATGTTTTTGACAACATTGTTAAAAATGATGACTCGAATACCAATGAAGAGAAAATGGATCTACTTTCCAAAGATTTACTAAATTTCTTAGATAGAATTAACTATTTTTTAGGAGTTTTAGAAAAACATAATCTCAGCTCTAAAATGATTATTTCAATGAATTTATAGTCGTACTTCTTCCAAAAAACATGAAATATTTTGGAGACCACCCATATAGGAATTGGAGCTACAAAATAATTCTAGAACTACGAAGTTGACCAAAAATTTTGAACTCTATATCAAGCTAGAGGATGAAACTTTGAACAAATTCTATGCATGTTTTTCAAACATTATCAACTACTTGTATAAGTTTGGGGGACCTTTTAGGAAAGAGAAGAAGATTGAGAAAATCCTTGCTAGCTTACCTTACCATTTTCAAGCCAATGTTTCCTTGCTTGTGAACTTACTGTTAAATGAATCACTTGGGCAAGTATTCGAACTGCATCACTTGTATCCAATATGTTAGCCATCCACTTTCGAGGACGGAAAGAGCTTGGCTTTTTAGACATCAAGGATAGTGGTGTTAACGAAGGTGTTTTTGACACAACTGTTAGAAATGATGACTCTAATACCAATGAAGAGAAAATTGATGTACTTTCCTAGAGGTTTACTAAATTTCTTTGATAGAATTAACCCATTTTTAGGGGTTTTAGTAAAAAATAATCCAAGCTCTAAAATGATTATTTCAATGAATTTATAGTCGTACTTCTTCCAAACAACATGAAATATTTTGGAGACCACTCATATAGGCATTTGAGCTACAAAATAAGTCTAGAACTACGAAGTTGACCAAAAATTTTGAACTCTATATCAAGCAAGAGGAAGAAACTTTGAACAAATTCTATGCATGTTTTTTAAACATAATTAACAACTCGTATAATTTTTGTGGACCTATTAGGAAAGAGAAGTAGATTGAGAAAATCTATGCTAGCTTAAATTATCATTTTCAAGCCAAATTTACCTTGCTTAAATATATGTAAAACCTTGTGAACTTATTGTTAAATGAATCACTTGGGAACGTATTCAAACTGCATCACTTGTATCTATATATGTCAGCCATCCACTTTCAAGGACGGAAAGAGCTTGGCTTTATAGACATCAAGGATAGTGGGCTTAGCGAAGATGTTTTTGACACAATTGTTAGAAATAATGACTCTAATACCAATAAAGAGAAAATGGATCTACTTTCCTAGAGATTTACTCAATTTGTTAGATAGAATTAACCCTTTTTTAGGGGTTTTAGAAAAAAAAAATTCGAGCTCTAAAATGATTATTTCAATGAATTTATAGTCGTACTACTTCCAAACAACATGAAATATGTTGGAGACAACTCATATAGGCATTTTAGCCACAAAATAAGTCTAGAACTACGAAGTTGACCAAAAATTTTGAACTCTATATCAAGCTAGAGGATGAAACTTTGAACAAATTCTATACATGTTTTTCAAACATTATCAACTACTCGTATAATTTTGGGGGACCTTTTAGGAAAGAGAAGAAGATTGAGAAAATCCTTGCTAGCTTACCTTACCATTTCCAAGCCAAAGTTACCTTGCGTAAATACATGTTAAAGCCTTGTGAACTTACTGTTAAATGAATCACTTGGGCAAGTATTCGAACTGCATCACTTGTCTCCAATATGTCAGCCATCCACTTTCGAGGACGGAAAGAGCTTGGCTTTATGGATATCAAGGATAGTGGGCTTAGCGAAGATGTTTTTGACAACATTGTTAAAAATGATGACTCGAATACCAATGAAGAGAAAATGGATTTACTTTCTAAAGATTTACTAAATTTCTTAGATAGAATTAACCATTTTTTAGGAGTTTTAGAAAAACATAATCTCAGCTCTAAAATGATTATTTCAATGAATTTATAGTCGTACTTCTTCCAAAAAACATGAAATATTTTGGAGACCACTCATATAGGAATTTGAGCTACAAAATAATTCTAGAAGTACGAAGTTGACCAAAAATTTGGAACTCTATATCAAGCTAGAGGATGAATTTGAACAAATTCTATGCACGTTTTTCAAACATTATCAACTACTCGTATAATTTTGGGGGACCTTGTAGGAAAGAGAAGAAGATTGAGAAAATCCTTGCTAGCTTACCTTACCATTTCCAAGCCAAAGTTACCTTGCGTAAATACATGTTAAAGCCTTGTGAACTTACTGTTAAATGAATCACTTGGGCAAGTATTCGAACTGCATCACTTGTCTCCAATATGTCAGCCATCCACTTTCGAGGAAGGAAAGAGCTTGGCTTTATGGATATCAAGGATAGTGGGCTTAGCGAAGATGTTTTTGACAACATTGTTAAAAATGATGACTCGAATACCAATGAAGAGAAAATGGATCTACTTTCTAAAGATTTACTAAATTTCTTAGATAGAATTAACCATTTTTTAGGAGTTTTAGAAAAACATAATCTCAGCTCTAAAATGATTATTTCAATGAATTTATAGTCGTACTTCTTCCAAAAAACATGAAATATTTTGGAGACCACTCATATAGGAATTTGAGCGACAAAATAATTCTAGAAGTACGAAGTTGACCAAAAATTTTGAACTCTATATGAAGCTAGAGGATGAAACTTTGAACAAATTTTATGCATGTTTTTCAAACATTATCAACTACTCGTATAATTTTGGGGGACCTTTTAGGAAAGAGAAGAAGATTGAGAAAATCCTTGCTAGCTTACCATACCATTTTCAAGCCAAAGTTACCTTGCGTAAATACATGTTAAAGCCTTGTGAACTTACTGTTAAATTAATCACTTGGGCAAGTATTCGAACTGCATCACTTGTATCCAATATGTCAGCCATCCACTTTCGAGGACGGAAAGAGCTTGGCTTTATGGATATCAAGGATAGTGGGCTTAGCGAAGATGTTTTTGACAACATTGTTAAAAATGATGACTCGAATACCAATGAAGAGAAAATGGATCTACTTTCCAAAGATTTACTAAATTTCTTAGATAGAATTAACTATTTTTTAGGAGTTTTAGAAAAACATAATCTCAGCTCTAAAATGATTATTTCAATGAATTTATAGTCGTACTTCTTCCAAAAAACATGAAATATTTTGGAGACCACCCATATAGGAATTGGAGCTACAAAATAATTCTAGAACTACGAAGTTGACCAAAATTTTTGAACTCTATATCAAGCTAGAGGATGAAACTTTGAACAAATTCTATGCATGTTTTTCAAACATTATCAACTACTTGTATAAGTTTGGGGGACCTTTTAGGAAAGAGAAGAAGATTGAGAAAATCCTTGCTAGCTTACCTTACCATTTTCAAGCCAAAGTTTCCTTGCTTGTGAACTTACTGTTAAATGAATCACTTGGGCAAGTATTCGAACTGCATCACTTGTATCCAATATGTTAGCCATCCACTTTCGAGGACGGAAAGAGCTTGGCTTTTTAGACATCAAGGATAGTGGTGTTAACGAAGGTGTTTTTGACACAACTGTTAGAAATGATGACTCTAATACCAATGAAGAGAAAATTGATGTACTTTCCTAGAGGTTTACTAAATTTCTTTGATAGAATTAACCCATTTTTAGGGGTTTTAGTAAAAAATAATCCAAGCTCTAAAATGATTATTTCAATGAATTTATAGTCGTACTTCTTCCAAACAACATGAAATATTTTGGAGACCACTCATATAGGCATTTGAGCTACAAAATAAGTCTAGAACTACGAAGTTGACCAAAAATTTTGAACTCTATATCAAGCAAGAGGAAGAAACTTTGAACAAATTCTATGCATGTTTTTTAAACATAATTAACAACTCGTATAATTTGTGTGGACCTATTAGGAAAGAGAAGTAGATTGAGAAAATCTATGCTAGCTTAAATTATCATTTTCAAGCCAAATTTACCTTGCTTAAATATATGTAAAACCTTGTGAACTTATTGTTAAATGAATCACTTGGGAACGTATTCAAACTGCATCACTTGTATCTATATATGTCAGCCATCCACTTTCGAGGACGGAAAGAGCTTGGCTTTATAGACATCAAGGATAGTGGGCTTAGCGAAGATGTTTTTGACACAATTGTTAGAAATAATGACTCTAATACCAATAAAGAGAAAATGGATCTACTTTCCTAGAGATTTACTCAATTTGTTAGATAGAATTAACCCTTTTTTAGGGGTTTTAGAAAAAAAATAATTCGAGCTCTAAAATGATTATTTCAATGAATTTATAGTCGTACTACTTCCAAACAACATGAAATATGTTGGAGACAACTCATATAGGCATTTTAGCTACAAAATAAGTCTAGAACTACGAAGTTGACCAAAAATTTTGAACCCTATATCAAGCTAGAGGATGAAACTTTGAACAAATTCTATACATGTTTTTCAAACATTATCAACTACTCGTATAATTTTGGGGGACCTTTTAGGAAAGAGAAGAAGATTGAGAAAATCCTTGCTAGCTTACCTTACCATTTCCAAGCCAAAGTTACCTTGCATAAATACATGTTAAAGCCTTGTGAACTTACTGTTAAATGAATCACTTGGGCAAGTATTCGAACTGCATCACTTGTCTCCAATATGTCAGCCATCCACTTTCGAGGACGGAAAGAGCTTGGCTTTATGGATATCAAGGATAGTGGGCTTAGCGAAGATGTTTTTGACAACATTGTTAAAAATGATGACTCGAATACCAATGAAGAGAAAATGGATCTACTTTCCAAAGATTTACTAAATTTCTTAGATAGAATTAACCATTTTTTAGGAGTTTTAAAAAACATAATCTCAGCTCTAAAATGATTATTTCAATGAATTTATAGTCGTACTTCTTCCAAAAAACATGAAATATTTTGGAGACCACCCATATAGGAATTGGAGCTACAAAATAATTCTAGAACTACGAAGTTGACCAAAAATTTTGAACTGTATATCAAGCTAGAGGATGAAACTTTGAACAAATTCTATTCATGTTTTTCAAACATTATCAACTACTTGTATTATTTTGGGGGACCCTTTAGGAAAGAGAAGAAGATTGAGAAAATCCTTGCTAGCTTACCTTACCATTTTCAAGCCAAAGTTTCCTTGCTTGTGAACTTACTGTTAAATGAATCACTTGGGCAAGTATTCGAACTGCATCACTTGTATCCAATATGTTAGCCATCCACTTTCGAGGACGGAAAGAGCTTGGCTTTTTAGACATCAAGGATAGTGGTGTTGACGAAGGTGTTTTTGACACAACTGTTAGAAATGATGACTCTAATACCAATGAAGAGAAAATTGATGTACTTTCCTAGAGGTTTACTAAATTTCTTTGAAAGAATTAACCCATTTTTAGGGGTTTTAGTAAAAAATAATCCAAGCTCTAAAATGATTATTTCAATGAATTTATAGTCGTACTTCTTCCAAACAACATGAAATATTTTGGAGACCACTCATATAGGCATTTGAGCTACAAAATAAGTCTAGAACTACGAAGTTGACCAAAATTTTGAACTCTATATCAAGCAAGAGGAAGAAATGTTGAACAAATTCTATGCATGTTTTTTAAACATAATTAACAACTCGTATAATTTGTGTGGACCTATTAGGAAAGAGAAGTAGATTGAGAAAATCTATGCTAGCTTAAATTATCATTTTCAAGCCAAATTTACCTTGCTTAAATATATGTAAAAGCCTTGTGAACTTATTGTTAAATGAATCACTTGGGAACGTATTCAAACTGCATCACTTGTATCTATATATGTCAGCCATCCACTATCGAGGACGGAAAGAGCTTGGCTTTATAGACATCAAGGATAGTGGGCTTAGCGAAGATGTTTTTGACACAATTGTTAGAAATAATGACTCTAATACCAATAAAGAGAAAATGGATCTACTTTCCTAGAGATTTACTCAATTTGTTAGATAGAATTAACCCTTTTTTAGGGGTTTTAGAGAAAAAATAATTCGACCTCTAAAATGATTATTTCAATGAATTTATAGTCGTACTACTTCCAAACAACATGAAATATGTTGGAGACAACTCATATAGGCATTTTAGCCACAAAATAAGTCTAGAACTACGAAGTTGACCAAAAATTTTGAACTCTATATCAAGCTAGAGGATGAAACTTTGAACAAATTCTATACATGTTTTTCAAACATTATCAACTACTCGTATAATTTTGGGGGACCTTTTAGGAAAGAGAAGAAGATTGAGAAAATCCTTGCTAGCTTACCTTACCATTTCCAAGCCAAAGTTACCTTGCGTAAATACATGTTAAAGCCTTGTGAACTTACTGTTAAATGAATCACTTGGGCAAGTATTCGAACTGCATCACTTGTCTCCAATATGTCAGCCATCCACTTTCGAGGACGGAAAGAGCTTGGCTTTATGGATATCAAGGATAGTGGGCTTAGCGAAGATGTTTTTGACAACATTGTTAAAAATGATGACTCGAATACCAATGAAGAGAAAATGGATCTACTTTCCAAAGATTTACTAAATTTCTTAGATAGAATTAACCATTTTTTAGGAGTTTTAGAAAAACATAATCTCAGCTCTAAAATGATTATTTCAATGAATTTATAGTCGTACTTCTTCCAAAAAACATGAAATATTTTGGAGACCACCCATATAGGAATTGGAGCTACAAAATAATTCTAGAACTACGAAGTTGACCAAAAATTTTGAACTCTATATCAAGCTAGAGGATGAAACTTTGAACAAATTCTATTCATGTTTTTCAAACATTATCAACTACTTGTATAGTTTTGGGGGACCTTTTAGGAAAGAGAAGAAGATTGAGAAAATCCTTGCTAGCTTACCTTACCATTTTCAAGCCAAAGTTTCCTTGCTTGTGAACTTACTGTTAAATGAATCACTTGGGCAAGTATTCGAACTGCATCACTTGTATCCAATATGTTAGCCATCCACTTTCGAGGACGGAAAGAGCTTGGCTTTTTAGACATCAAGGATAGTGGTGTTGACGAAGGTGTTTTTGACACAACTGTTAGAAATGATGACTCTAATACCAATGAAGAGAAAATTGATGTACTTTCCTAGAGGTTTACTAAATTTCTTTGATAAAATTAACCCATTTTTAGGGGTTTTAGTAAAAAATAATCCAAGCTCTAAAATGATTATTTCAATGAATTTATAGTCGTACTTCTTCCAAACAACATGAAATATTTTGGAGACCACTCATATAGGCATTTGAGCTACAAAATAAGTCTAGAACTACGAAGTTGACCAAAAATTTTGAACTCTATATCAAGCAAGAGGAAGAAACTTTGAACAAATTCTATGCATGTTTTTTAAACATAATTAACAACTCGTATAATTTGTGTGGACCTATTAGGAAAGAGAAGTAGATTGAGAAAATCTATGCTAGCTTAAATTATCATTTTCAAGCCAAATTTACCTTGCTTAAATATATGTAAAAGCCTTGTGAACTTATTGTTAAATGAATCACTTGGGAACGTATTCAAACTGCATCACTTGTATCTATATATGTCAGCCATCCACTTTCGAGGACGGAAAGAGCTTGGCTTTATAGACATCAAGGATAGTGGGCTTAGCGAAGATGTTTTTGACACAATTGTTAGAAATAATGACTCTAATACCAATAAAGAGAAAATGGATCTACTTTCCTAGAGATTTACTCAATTTGTTAGATAGAATTAACCCTTTTTAGGGGTTTTAGAAAAAAAATAATTCGACCTCTAAAATGATTATTTCAATGAATTTATAGTCGTACTACTTCCAAACAACATGAAATATGTTGGAGACAACTCATATAGGCATTTTAGCTACAAAATAAGTCTAGAACTACGAAGTTGACCAAAAATTTTGAACCCTATATCAAGCTAGAGGATGAAACTTTGAACAAATTCTATACATGTTTTTCAAACATTATCAACTACTCGTATAATTTTGGGGGACCTTTTAGGAAAGAGAAGAAGATTGAGAAAATCCTTGCTAGCTTACCTTACCATTTCCAAGCCAAAGTTACCTTGTGTAAATACATGTTAAAGCCTTGTGAACTTACTGTTAAATGAATCACTTGGGCAAGTATTCGAACTGCATCACTTGTCTCCAATATGTCAGCCATCCACTTTCGAGGACGGAAAGAGCTTGGCTTTATGGATATCAAGGATAGTGGGCTTAGCGAAGATGTTTTTGACAACATTGTTAAAAATGATGACTCGAATACCAATGAAGAGAAAATGGATCTACTTTCCAAAGATTTACTAAATTTCTTAGATAGAATTAACCATTTTTTAGGAGTTTTAGAAAAACATAATCTCAGCTCTAAAATGATTATTTCAATGAATTTATAGTCGTACTTCTTCCAAAAAACATGAAATATTTTGGAGACCACCCATATAGGAATTGGAGCTACAAAATAATTCTAGAACTACGAAGTTGACCAAAAATTTTGAACTCTATATCAAGCTAGAGGATGAAACTTTGAACAAATTCTATTCATGTTTTTCAAACATTATCAACTACTTGTATAGTTTTGGGGGACCTTTTAGGAAAGAGAAGAAGATTGAGAAAATCCTTGCTAGCTTACCTTACCATTTTCAAGCCAAAGTTTCCTTGCTTGTGAACTTACTGTTAAATGAATCACTTGGGCAAGTATTCGAACTGCATCACTTGTATCCAATATGTTAGCCATCCACTTTCGAGGACGGAAAGAGCTTGGCTTTTTAGACATCAAGGATAGTGGTGTTGACGAAGGTGTTTTTGACACAACTGTTAGAAATGATGACTCTAATACCAATGAAGAGAAAATTGATGTACTTTCCTAGAGGTTTACTAAATTTCTTTGATAAAATTAACCCATTTTTAGGGGTTTTAGTAAAAAATAATCCAAGCTCTAAAATGATTATTTCAATGAATTTATAGTCGTACTTCTTCCAAACAACATGAAATATTTTGGAGACCACTCATATAGCCATTTGAGCTACAAAATAAGTCTAGAACTACGAAGTTGACCAAAAATTTTGAACTCTATATCAAGCAAGAGGAAGAAACTTTGAACAAATTCTATGCATGTTTTTTAAACATAATTAACAACTCGTATAATTTGTGTGGACCTATTAGGAAAGAGAAGTAGATTGAGAAAATCTATGCTAGCTTAAATTATCATTTTCAAGCCAAATTTACCTTGCTTAAATATATATAAAAGCCTTGTGAACTTATTGTTAAATGAATCACTTGGGAACGTATTCAAACTGCATCACTTGTATCTATATATGTCAGCCATCCACTTTCGAGGACGGAAAGAGCTTGGCTTTATAGACATCAAGGATAGTGGGCTTAGCGAAGATGTTTTTGACACAATTGTTAGAAATAATGACTCTAATACCAATAAAGAGAAAATGGATCTACTTTCCTAGAGATTTACTCAATTTGTTAGATAGAATTAACCCTTTTTTAGGGGTTTTAGAGAAAAAATAATTCGACCTCTAAAATGATTATTTCAATGAATTTATAGTCGTACTACTTTCAAACAACATGAAATATGTTGGAGACAACTCATATAGGCATTTTAGCTACAAAATAAGTCTAGAACTACGAAGTTGACCAAAACTTTTGAACTCTATATCAAGCTAGAGGATGAAACTTTGAACAAATTCTATACATTTTTTTCAAACATTATCAACTACTCGTATAATTTTGGGGGACCTTTTAGGAAAGAGAAGAAGATTGAGAAAATCCTTGCTAGCTTACCTTACCATTTCCAAGCCAAAGTTACCTTGCGTAAATACATGTTAAAGCCTTGTGAACTTACTGTTAAATGAATCACTTGGGCAAGTATTCGAACTGCATCACTTGTCTCCAATATGTCAGCCATCCACTTTCGAGGACGGAAAGAGCTTGGCTTTATGGATATCAAGGATAGTGGGCTTAGCGAAGATGTTTTTGACAACATTGTTAAAAATGATGACTCGAATACCAATGAAGAGAAAATGGATCTACTTTCCAAAGATTTACTAAATTTCTTAGATAGAATTAACCATTTTTTAGGAGTTTTAGAAAAACATAATCTCAGCTCTAAAATGATTATTTCAATGAATTTATAGTCGTACTTCTTCCAAAAAACATGAAATATTTTGGAGACCACTCATATAGGAATTTGAGCTACAAAATAATTCTAGAAGTACGAAGTTGACCAAAAATTTTGAACTCTATATCAAGCTAGAGGATGAAACTTTGAACAAATTCTATGCATGTTTTTCAAACATTATCAACTACTCGTATAATTTTGGGGGACCTTTTAGGAAAGAGAAGAAGATTGAGAAAATCCTTGCTAGCTTACCTTACCATTTCCAAGCCAAAGTTACCTTGCGTAAATACATGTTAAAGCCTTGTGAACTTACTGTTAATGAATCACTTGGGCAAGTATTCGAACTGCATCACTTGTCTCCAATATGTCAGCCATCCACTTTCGAGGAAGGAAAGAGCTTGGCTTTATGGATATCAAGGATAGTGGGCTTAGGGAAGATGTTTTTGACAACATTGTTAAAAATGATGACTCGAATACCAATGAAGAGAAAATGGATCTACTTTCTAAAGATTTACTAAATTTCTTAGATAGAATTAACCATTTTTTAGGAGTTTTAGAAAAACATAATCTCAGCTCTAAAATGATTATTTCAATAAATTTATAGTCGTACTTCTTCCAAAAAACATGAAATATTTTGGAGACCACTCATATAGGAATTTGAGCTACAAAATAATTCTTGAAGTACGAAGTTGACCAAAAATTTTGAACTCTATATCAAGCTAGAGGATGAAACTTTGAACAAATTCTATGCATGTTTTTCAAACATTATCAACTACTCGTATAATTTTGGGGGACCTTTTAGGAAAGAGAAGAAGATTGAGAAAATCCTTGCTAGCTTACCTTACCATTTCCAAGCCAAAGTTACCTTGCGTAAATACATGTTAAAGCCTTGTGAACTTACTGTTAAATGAATCACTTGGGCAAGTATTCGAACTGCATCACTTGTCTCCAATATGTCAGCCATCCACTTTCGAGGAAGGAAAGAGCTTGGCTTTATGGATATCAAGGATAGTGGGCTTAGCGAAGATGTTTTTGACAACATTGTTATAAATGATGACTCGAATACCAATGAAGAGAAAATGGATCTACTTTCTAAAGATTTACTAAATTTCTTAGATAGAATTAACCATTTTTTAGGAGTTTTAGAAAAACATAATCTCAGCTCTAAAATGATTATTTCAATGAATTTATAGTCGTACTTCTTCCAAAAAACATGAAATATTTTGGAGACCACTCATATAGGAATTTGAGCTACAAAATAATTCTAGAAGTACGAAGTTGACCAAAAATTTTGAACTCTATATCAAGCTAGAGGATGAAACTTTGAACAAATTCTATGCATGTTTTTCAAACATTATCAACTACTCGTATAATTTTGGGGGACCTTTTAGGAAAGAGAAGAAGATTGAGAAAATCCTTGCTAGCTTACCTTACCATTTCCAAGCCAAAGTTACCTTGCGTAAATACATGTTAAAGCCTTGTGAACTTACTGTTAAATGAATCACTTGGGCAAGTATTCGAACTGCATCACTTGTCTCCAATATGTCAGCCATCCACTTTCGAGTAAGGAAAGAGCTTGGCTTTATGGATATCAAGGATAGTGGGCTTAGCGAAGATGTTTTTGAAAACATTGTTAAAAATGATGACTCGAATACCAATGAAGAGAAAATGGATCTACTTTCTAAAGATTTACTAAATTTCTTAGATAGAATTAACCATTTTTTAGGAGTTTTAGAAAAACATAATCTCAGCTCTAAAATGATTATTTCAATAAATTTATAGTCGTACTTCTTCCAAAAAACATGAAATATTTTGGAGACCACTCATATAGGAATTTGAGCTACAAAATAATTCTTGAAGTACGAAGTTGACCAAAAATTTTGAACTCTATATCAAGCTAGAGGATGAAACTTTGAACAAATTCTATGCATGTTTTTCAAACATTATCAACTACTCGTATAATTTTGGGGGACCTTTTAGGAAAGAGAAGAAGATTGAGAAAATCCTTGCTAGCTTACCATACCATTTTCAAGCCAAAGTTACCTTGCGTAAATACATGTTAAAGCCTTGTGAACTTACTGTTAAATTAATCACTTGGGCAAGTATTCGAACTGCATCACTTGTATCCAATATGTCAACCATCCACTTTCGAGGACGGGAAGAGCTTGGCTTTATGGATATCAAGGATAGTGGGCTTAGCGAAGATGTTTTTGACAACATTGTTAAAAATGATGACTCGAATACCAATGAAGAGAAAATGGATCTACTTTCCAAACATTTACTAAATTTCTTAGATAGAATTAACCATTTTTTAGGAGTTTTAGAAAAACATAATCTCAACTCTAAAATGATTATTTCAATGAATTTATAGTCGTACTTCTTCCAAAAAACATGAAATATTTTGGAGACCACCCATATAGGAATTGGAGCTACAAAATAATTCTAGAACTACGAAGTTGACCAAAATTTTTGACTCTATATCAAGCTAGAGGATGAAACTTTGAACAAATTCTATGCATGTTTTTCAAACATTATCAACTACTTGTATAATTTTGGGGGACCCTTTAGGAAAGAGAAGAAGATTGAGAAAATCCTTGCTAGCTTACCTTACCATTTTCAAGCCAAAGTTTCCTTGCTTGTGAACTTACTGTTAAATGAATCACTTGGGCAAGTATTCGAACTGCATCACTTGTATCCAATATGTTAGCCATCCACTTTCGAGGACGGAAAGAGCTTGGCTTTTTAGACATCAAGGATAGTGGTGTTAACGAAGGTGTTTTTGACACAACTGTTAGAAATGATGACTCTAATACCAATGAAGAGAAAATTGATGTACTTTCCTAGAGGTTTACTAAATTTCTTTGATAGAATTAACCCATTTTTAGGGGTTTTAGTAAAAAATAATCCAAGCTCTAAAATGATTATTTCAATGAATTTATAGTCGTACTTCTTCCAAACAACATGAAATATTTTGGAGACCACTCATATAGGCATTTGAGCTACAAAATAAGTCTAGAACTACGAAGTTGACCAAAAATTTTGAACTCTATATCAAGCAAGAGGAAGAAACTTTGAACAAATTCTATGCATGTTTTTTAAACATAATTAACAACTCGTATAATTTGTGTGGACCTATTAGGAAAGAGAAGTAGATTGAGAAAATCTATGCTAGCTTAAATTATCATTTTCAAGCCAAATTTACCTTGCTTAAATATATGTAAAAGCCTTGTGAACTTATTGTTAAATGAATCACTTGGGCAAGTATTCGAACTGCATCACTTGTCTCCAATATGTCAGCCATCCACTTTCGAGTAAGGAAAGAGCTTGGCTTTATGGATATCAAGGATAGTGGGCTTAGCGAAGATGTTTTTGACAACATTGTTAAAAATGATGACTCGAATACCAATGAAGAGAAAATGGATCTACTTTCTAAAGATTTACTAAATTTCTTAGATAGAATTAACCATTTTTTAGGAGTTTTAGAAAAACATAATCTCAGCTCTAAAATGATTATTTCAATAAATTTATAGTCGTACTTCTTCCAAAAAACATGAAATATTTTGGAGACCACTCATATAGGAATTTGAGCTACAAAATAATTCTTGAAGTACGAAGTTGACCAAAAATTTTGAACTCTATATCAAGCTAGAGGATGAAACTTTGAACAAATTCTATGCATGTTTTTCAAACATTATCAACTACTCGTATAATTTTGGGGGACCTTTTAGGAAAGAGAAGAAGATTGAGAAAATCCTTGCTAGCTTACCATACCATTTTCAAGCCAAAGTTACCTTGCGTAAATACATGTTAAAGCCTTGTGAACTTACTGTTAAATTAATCACTTGGGCAAGTATTCGAACTGCATCACTTGTATCCAATATGTCAACCATCCACTTTCGAGGACGGGAAGAGCTTGGCTTTATGGATATCAAGGATAGTGGGCTTAGCGAAGATGTTTTTGACAACATTGTTAAAAATGATGACTCGAATACCAATGAAGAGAAAATGGATCTACTTTCCAAACATTTACTAAATTTCTTAGATAGAATTAACCATTTTTTAGGAGTTTTAGAAAAACATAATCTCAGCTCTAAAATGATTATTTCAATGAATTTATAGTCGTACTTCTTCCAAAAAACATGAAATATTTTGGAGACCACCCATATAGGAATTGGAGCTACAAAATAATTCTAGAACTACGAAGTTGACCAAAATTTTTGACTCTATATCAAGCTAGAGGATGAAACTTTGAACAAATTCTATGCATGTTTTTCAAACATTATCAACTACTTGTATAATTTTGGGGGACCTTTTAGGAAAGAGAAGAAGATTGAGAAAATCCTTGCTAGCTTACCTTACCATTTTCAAGCCAAAGTTTCCTTGCTTGTGAACTTACTGTTAAATGAATCACTTGGGCAAGTATTCGAACTGCATCACTTGTATCCAATATGTTAGCCATCCACTTTCGAGGACGGAAAGAGCTTGGCTTTTTAGACATCAAGGATAGTGGTGTTAACGAAGGTGTTTTTGACACAACTGTTAGAAATGATGACTCTAATACCAATGAAGAGAAAATTGATGTACTTTCCTAGAGGTTTACTAAATTTCTTTGATAGAATTAACCCATTTTTAGGGGTTTTAGTAAAAAATAATCCAAGCTCTAAAATGATTATTTCAATGAATTTATAGTCGTACTTCTTCCAAACAACATGAAATATTTTGGAGACCACTCATATAGGCATTTGAGCTACAAAATAAGTCTAGAACTACGAAGTTGACCAAAAATTTTGAACTCTATATCAAGCAAGAGGAAGAAACTTTGAACAAATTCTATGCATGTTTTTTAAACATAATTAACAACTCGTATAATTTGTGTGGACCTATTAGGAAAGAGAAGTAGATTGAGAAAATCTATGCTAGCTTAAATTATCATTTTCAAGCCAAATTTACCTTGCTTAAATATATGTAAAAGCCTTGTGAACTTATTGTTAAATGAATCACTTGGGAACGTATTCAAACTGCATCACTTGTATCTATATATGTCAGCCATCCACTTTCGAGGACGGAAAGAGCTTGGCTTTATAGACATCAAGGATAGTGGGCTTAGCGAAGATGTTTTTGACACAATTGTTAGAAATAATGACTCTAATACCAATAAAGAGAAAATGGATCTACTTTCCTAGAGATTTACTCAATTTGTTAGATAGAATTAACCCTTTTTTAGGGGTTTTAGAGAAAAAATAATTCGACCTCTAAAATGATTATTTCAATGAATTTATAGTCGTACTACTTCCAAACAACATGAAATATGTTGGAGACAACTCATATAGGCATTTTAGCCACAAAATAAGTCTAGAACTACGAAGTTGACCAAAAATTTTGAACTCTATATCAAGCTAGAGGATGAAACTTTGAACAAATTCTATACATGTTTTTCAAACATTATCAACTACTCGTATAATTTTGGGGGACCTTTTAGGAAAGAGAAGAAGATTGAGAAAATCCTTGCTAGCTTACCTTACCATTTCCAAGCCAAAGTTACCTTGCGTAAATACATGTTAAAGCCTTGTGAACTTACTGTTAAATGAATCACTTGGGCAAGTATTCGAACTGCATCACTTGTCTCCAATATGTCAGCCATCCACTTTCGAGTAAGGAAAGAGCTTGGCTTTATGGATATCAAGGATAGTGGGCTTAGCGAAGATGTTTTTGAAAACATTGTTAAAAATGATGACTCGAATACCAATGAAGAGAAAATGGATCTACTTTCTAAAGATTTACTAAATTTCTTAGATAGAATTAACCATTTTTTAGGAGTTTTAGAAAAACATAATCTCAGCTCTAAAATGATTATTTCAATAAATTTATAGTCGTACTTCTTCCAAAAAACATGAAATATTTTGGAGACCACTCATATAGGAATTTGAGCTACAAAATAATTCTTGAAGTACGAAGTTGACCAAAAATTTTGAACTCTATATCAAGCTAGAGGATGAAACTTTGAACAAATTCTATGCATGTTTTTCAAACATTATCAACTACTCGTATAATTTTGGGGGACCTTTTAGGAAAGAGAAGAAGATTGAGAAAATCCTTGCTAGCTTACCATACCATTTTCAAGCCAAAGTTACCTTGCGTAAATACATGTTAAAGCCTTGTGAACTTACTGTTAAATTAATCACTTGGGCAAGTATTCGAACTGCATCACTTGTATCCAATATGTCAACCATCCACTTTCGAGGACGGGAAGAGCTTGGCTTTATGGATATCAAGGATAGTGGGCTTAGCGAAGATGTTTTTGACAACATTGTTAAAAATGATGACTCGAATACCAATGAAGAGAAAATGGATCTACTTTCCAAACATTTACTAAATTTCTTAGATAGAATTAACCATTTTTTAGGAGTTTTAGAAAAACATAATCTCAGCTCTAAAATGATTATTTCAATGAATTTATAGTCGTACTTCTTCCAAAAAACATGAAATATTTTGGAGACCACCCATATAGGAATTGGAGCTACAAAATAATTCTAGAACTACGAAGTTGACCAAAATTTTTGACTCTATATCAAGCTAGAGGATGAAACTTTGAACAAATTCTATGCATGTTTTTCAAACATTATCAACTACTTGTATAATTTTGGGGGACCCTTTAGGAAAGAGAAGAAGATTGAGAAAATCCTTGCTAGCTTACCTTACCATTTTCAAGCCAAAGTTTCCTTGCTTGTGAACTTACTGTTAAATGAATCACTTGGGCAAGTATTCGAACTGCATCACTTGTATCCAATATGTTAGCCATCCACTTTCGAGGACGGAAAGAGCTTGGCTTTTTAGACATCAAGGATAGTGGTGTTAACGAAGGTGTTTTTGACACAACTGTTAGAAATGATGACTCTAATACCAATGAAGAGAAAATTGATGTACTTTCCTAGAGGTTTACTAAATTTCTTTGATAGAATTAACCCATTTTTAGGGGTTTTAGTAAAAAATAATCCAAGCTCTAAAATGATTATTTCAATGAATTTATAGTCGTACTTCTTCCAAACAACATGAAATATTTTGGAGACCACTCATATAGGCATTTGAGCTACAAAATAAGTCTAGAACTACGAAGTTGACCAAAAATTTTGAACTCTATATCAAGCAAGAGGAAGAAACTTTGAACAAATTCTATGCATGTTTTTTAAACATAATTAACAACTCGTATAATTTGTGTGGACCTATTAGGAAAGAGAAGTAGATTGAGAAAATCTATGCTAGCTTAAATTATCATTTTCAAGCCAAATTTACCTTGCTTAAATATATGTAAAAGCCTTGTGAACTTATTGTTAAATGAATCACTTGGGCAAGTATTCGAACTGCATCACTTGTCTCCAATATGTCAGCCATCCACTTTCGAGTAAGGAAAGAGCTTGGCTTTATGGATATCAAGGATAGTGGGCTTAGCGAAGATGTTTTTGACAACATTGTTAAAAATGATGACTCGAATACCAATGAAGAGAAAATGGATCTACTTTCTAAAGATTTACTAAATTTCTTAGATAGAATTAACCATTTTTTAGGAGTTTTAGAAAAACATAATCTCAGCTCTAAAATGATTATTTCAATAAATTTATAGTCGTACTTCTTCCAAAAAACATGAAATATTTTGGAGACCACTCATATAGGAATTTGAGCTACAAAATAATTCTTGAAGTACGAAGTTGACCAAAAATTTTGAACTCTATATCAAGCTAGAGGATGAAACTTTGAACAAATTCTATGCATGTTTTTCAAACATTATCAACTACTCGTATAATTTTGGGGGACCTTTTAGGAAAGAGAAGAAGATTGAGAAAATCCTTGCTAGCTTACCATACCATTTTCAAGCCAAAGTTACCTTGCGTAAATACATGTTAAAGCCTTGTGAACTTACTGTTAAATTAATCACTTGGGCAAGTATTCGAACTGCATCACTTGTATCCAATATGTCAACCATCCACTTTCGAGGACGGGAAGAGCTTGGCTTTATGGATATCAAGGATAGTGGGCTTAGCGAAGATGTTTTTGACAACATTGTTAAAAATGATGACTCGAATACCAATGAAGAGAAAATGGATCTACTTTCCAAACATTTACTAAATTTCTTAGATAGAATTAACCATTTTTTAGGAGTTTTAGAAAAACATAATCTCAGCTCTAAAATGATTATTTCAATGAATTTATAGTCGTACTTCTTCCAAAAAACATGAAATATTTTGGAGACCACCCATATAGGAATTGGAGCTACAAAATAATTCTAGAACTACGAAGTTGACCAAAATTTTTGACTCTATATCAAGCTAGAGGATGAAACTTTGAACAAATTCTATGCATGTTTTTCAAACATTATCAACTACTTGTATAATTTTGGGGGACCTTTTAGGAAAGAGAAGAAGATTGAGAAAATCCTTGCTAGCTTACCTTACCATTTTCAAGCCAAAGTTTCCTTGCTTGTGAACTTACTGTTAAATGAATCACTTGGGCAAGTATTCGAACTGCATCACTTGTATCCAATATGTTAGCCATCCAATTTCGAGGACGGAAAGAGCTTGGCTTTTTAGACATCAAGGATAGTGGTGTTAACGAAGGTGTTTTTGACACAACTGTTAGAAATGATGACTCTAATACCAATGAAGAGAAAATTGATGTACTTTCCTAGAGGTTTACTAAATTTCTTTGATAGAATTAACCCATTTTTAGGGGTTTTAGTAAAAAATAATCCAAGCTCTAAAATGATTATTTCAATGAATTTATAGTCGTACTTCTTCCAAACAACATGAAATATTTTGGAGACCACTCATATAGGCATTTGAGCTACAAAATAAGTCTAGAACTACGAAGTTGACCAAAAATTTTGAACTCTATATCAAGCAAGAGGAAGAAACTTTGAACAAATTCTATGCATGTTTTTTAAACATAATTAACAACTCGTATAATTTGTGTGGACCTATTAGGAAAGAGAAGTAGATTGAGAAAATCTATGCTAGCTTAAATTATCATTTTCAAGCCAAATTTACCTTGCTTAAATATATGTAAAAGCCTTGTGAACTTATTGTTAAATGAATCACTTGGGAACGTATTCAAACTGCATCACTTGTATCTATATATGTCAGCCATCCACTTTCGAGGACGGAAAGAGCTTGGCTTTATAGACATCAAGGATAGTGGGCTTAGCGAAGATGTTTTTGACACAATTGTTAGAAATAATGACTCTAATACCAATAAAGAGAAAATGGATCTACTTTCCTAGAGATTTACTCAATTTGTTAGATAGAATTAACCCTTTTTTAGGGGTTTTAGAGAAAAAATAATTCGACCTCTAAAATGATTATTTCAATGAATTTATAGTCGTACTACTTCCAAACAACATGAAATATGTTGGAGACAACTCATATAGGCATTTTAGCCACAAAATAAGTCTAGAACTACGAAGTTGACCAAAAATTTTGAACTCTATATCAAGCTAGAGGATGAAACTTTGAACAAATTCTATACATGTTTTTCAAACATTATCAACTACTCGTATAATTTTGGGGGACCTTTTAGGAAAGAGAAGAAGATTGAGAAAATCCTTGCTAGCTTACCTTACCATTTCCAAGCCAAAGTTACCTTGCGTAAATACATGTTAAAGCCTTGTGAACTTACTGTTAAATGAATCACTTGGGCAAGTATTCGAACTGCATCACTTGTCTCCAATATGTCAGCCATCCACTTTCGAGGAAGGAAAGAGCTTGGCTTTATGGATATCAAGGATAGTGGGCTTAGCGAAGATGTTTTTGACAACATTGTTAAAAATGATGACTCGAATACCAATGAAGAGAAAATGGATCTACTTTCTAAAGATTTACTAAATTTCTTAGATAGAATTAACCATTTTTTAGGAGTTTTAGAAAAACATAATCTCAGCTCTAAAATGATTATTTCAATGAATTTATAGTCGTACTTCTTCCAAAAAACATGAAATATTTTGGAGACCACTCATATAGGAATTTGAGCTACAAAATAATTCTAGAAGTACGAAGTTGACCAAAAATTTTGAACTCTATATCAAGCTAGAGGATGAAACTTTGAACAAATTCTATGCATGTTTTTCAAACATTATCAACTACTCGTATAATTTTGGGGGACCTTTTAGGAAAGAGAAGAAGATTGAGAAAATCCTTGCTAGCTTACCTTACCATTTCCAAGCCAAAGTTACCTTGCGTAAATACATGTTAAAGCCTTGTGAACTTACTGTTAAATGAATCACTTGGGCAAGTATTCGAACTGCATCACTTGTCTCCAATATGTCAGCCATCCACTTTCGAGGACGGAAAGAGCTTGGCTTTATGGATATCAAGGATAGTGGGCTTAGCGAAGATGTTTTTGACAACATTGTTAAAAATGATGACTCGAATACCAATGAAGATAAAATGGATCTACTTTCTAAAGATTTACTAAATTTCTTAGATAGAATTAACCATTTTTTGGGAGTTTTAGAAAAACATAATCTCAGCTCTAAAATGATTATTTCAATGAATTTATAGTCATACCTCTTCCAAAAAACATGAAATATTTTGGTGACCACTCATATAGGAATTTGAGCTACAAAATAATTCTAGAAGTACAAAGTTGACCAAAAATTTTGAACTCTATATCAAGCAAGAGGATGAAACTTTGAACAAATTCTATGCATGTTTTTCAAACATTATCAACTACTCGTATAATTTTGGGGGACCTTTTAGGAAAGAGAAGAAGATTGAGAAAATCCTTGCTAGCTTACCTTACCATTTTCAAGCCAAAGTTACCTTGCTTAAATACATGTTAAAGCCTTGTGAACGTACTGTTAAATTAATCACTTGGGCAAGTATTCGTATTGCATCACTTGTATCCAATATGTCAGCCATCCACTTTCGAGGACGGAAAGAGCTTGGCTTTATGGATATCAAGGATAGTGGGCTTAGCGAAGATGTTTTTGACAACATTGTTAAAAATGATGACTCGAATACCAATGAAGAGAAAATGGATCTACTTTCCAAAGATTTACTAAATTTCTTAGATAGAATTAACCATTTTTTAGGAGTTTTAGAAAAACATAATCTCAGCTCTAAAATGATTATTTCAATGAATTTATAGTCATACTTCTTCCAAAAAACATGAAATATTTTGGAGACCACTCATATAGGAATTTGAGCTACAAAATAATTCTAGAAGTACAAAGTTGACCACAAATTTTGAACTCTATATCAAGCTAGAGGATGAAACTTTGAACAAATTCTATGCATGTTTTTCAAACATTATCAACTACTCGTATAATTTTGGGGGACCTTTTAGGAAAGAGAAGAAGATTGAGAAAATCCTTGCTAGCTTACCTTACCATTTTCAAGCCAAAGTTACCTTGCTTAAATACATGTTAAAGCCTTGTGAACGTACTGTTAAATTAATCACTTGGGCAAGTATTCGAACTGCATCACTTGTATCCAATATGTCAGCCATCCACTTTCGAGGACGGAAAGAGTTTGGCTTTATGGATATCAAGGATAGTGGGCTTAGCGAAGATGTTTTTGACAACATTGTTAAAAATGATGACTCGAATACCAATGAAGGGAAAATGGATCTACTTTCCAAAGATTTACTAAATTTCTTAGATAGAATTAACCATTTTTTAGGAGTTTTAGAAAAACATAATCTCAGCTCTAAAATGATTATTTCAATGAATTTATAGTCGTACTTCTTCCAAAAAACATGAAATATTTTGGAGACCACCCATATAGGAATTGGAGCTACAAAATAATTCTAGAACTACGAAGTTGACCAAAAATTTTGAACTCTATATCAAGCTAGAGGATGAAACTTTGAACAATTTCTATTCATGTTTTTCAAACATTATCAACTACTTGTATAATTTTGGGGGACCTTTTAGGAAAGAGAAGAAGATTGAGAAAATCCTTGCTAGCTTACCTTACCATTTTCAAGCCAAAGTTTCCTTGCTTGTGAACTTACTGTTAAATGAATCACTTGGGCAAGTATTCGAACTGCATCACTTGTATCCAATATGTTAGCCATCCACTTTCGAGGACGGAAAGAGCTTGGCTTTTTAGACATCAAGGATAGTGGTGTTAACGAAGGTGTTTTTGACACAACTGTTAGAAATGATGACTCTAATACCAATGAAGAGAAAATTGATGTACTTTCCTAGAGGTTTACTAAATTTCTTTGATAGAATTAACCCATTTTTAGGGGTTTTAGTAAAAAATAATCCAAGCTCTAAAATGATTATTTCAATGAATTTATAGTCGTACTTCTTCCAAACAACATGAAATATTTTGGAGACCACTCATATAGGCATTTGAGCTACAAAATAAGTCTAGAACTACGAAGTTGACCAAAAATTTTGAACTCTATATCAAGCAAGAGGAAGAAACTTTGAACAAATTCTATGCATGTTTTTTAAACATAATTAACAACTCGTATAATTTGTGTGGACCTATTAGGAAAGAGAAGTAGATTGAGAAAATCTATGCTAGCTTAAATTATCATTTTCAAGCCAAATTTACCTTGCTTAAATATATGTAAAAGCCTTGTGAACTTATTGTTAAATGAATCACTTGGGAACGTATTCAAACTGCATCACTTGTATCTATATATGTCAGCCATCCACTTTCGAGGACGGAAAGAGCTTGGCTTTATAGACATCAAGGATAGTGGGCTTAGCGAAGATGTTTTTGACACAATTGTTAGAAATAATGACTCTAATACCAATAAAGAGAAAATGGATCTACTTTCCTAGAGATTTACTCAATTTGTTAGATAGAATTAACCCTTTTTTAGGGGTTTTAGAGAAAAAATAATTCGACCTCTAAAATGATTATTTCAATGAATTTATAGTCGTACTACTTCCAAACAACATGAAATATGTTGGAGACAACTCATATAGGCATTTTAGCCACAAAATAAGTCTAGAACTACGAAGTTGACCAAAAATTTTGAACTCTATATCAAGCTAGAGGATGAAACTTTGAACAAATTCTATACATGTTTTTCAAACATTATCAACTACTCGTATAATTTTGGGGGACCTTTTAGGAAAGAGAAGAAGATTGAGAAAATCCTTGCTAGCTTACCTTACCATTTCCAAGCCAAAGTTACCTTGCGTAAATACATGTTAAAGCCTTGTGAACTTACTGTTAAATGAATCACTTGGGCAAGTATTCGAACTGCATCACTTGTCTCCAATATGTCAGCCATCCACTTTCGAGGACGGAAAGAGTTTGGCTTTATGGATATCAAGGATAGTGGGCTTAGCGAAGATGTTTTTGACAACATTGTTAAAAATGATGACTCGAATACCAATGAAGGGAAAATGGATCTACTTTCCAAAGATTTACTAAATTTCTTAGATAGAATTAACCATTTTTTAGGAGTTTTAGAAAAACATAATCTCAGCTCTAAAATGATTATTTCAATGAATTTATAGTCGTACTTCTTCCAAAAAACATGAAATATTTTGGAGACCACCCATATAGGAATTGGAGCTACAAAATAATTCTAGAACTACGAAGTTGACCAAAAATTTTGAACTCTATATCAAGCTAGAGGATGAAACTTTGAACAATTTCTATTCATGTTTTTCAAACATTATCAACTACTTGTATAATTTTGGGGGACCTTTTAGGAAAGAGAAGAAGATTGAGAAAATCCTTGCTAGCTTACCTTACCATTTTCAAGCCAAAGTTTCCTTGCTTGTGAACTTACTGTTAAATGAATCACTTGGGCAAGTATTCGAACTGCATCACTTGTATCCAATATGTTAGCCATCCACTTTCGAGGACGGAAAGAGCTTGGCTTTTTAGACATCAAGGATAGTGGTGTTAACGAAGGTGTTTTTGACACAACTGTTAGAAATGATGACTCTAATACCAATGAAGAGAAAATTGATGTACTTTCCTAGAGGTTTACTAAATTTCTTTGATAGAATTAACCCATTTTTAGGGGTTTTAGTAAAAAATAATCCAAGCTCTAAAATGATTATTTCAATGAATTTATAGTCGTACTTCTTCCAAACAACATGAAATATTTTGGAGACCACTCATATAGGCATTTGAGCTACAAAATAAGTCTAGAACTACGAAGTTGACCAAAAATTTTGAACTCTATATCAAGCAAGAGGAAGAAACTTTGAACAAATTCTATGCATGTTTTTTAAACATAATTAACAACTCGTATAATTTGTGTGGACCTATTAGGAAAGAGAAGTAGATTGAGAAAATCTATGCTAGCTTAAATTATCATTTTCAAGCCAAATTTACCTTGCTTAAATATATGTAAAAGCCTTGTGAACTTATTGTTAAATGAATCACTTGGGAACGTATTCAAACTGCATCACTTGTATCTATATATGTCAGCCATCCACTTTCGAGGACGGAAAGAGCTTGGCTTTATAGACATCAAGGATAGTGGGCTTAGCGAAGATGTTTTTGACACAATTGTTAGAAATAATGACTCTAATACCAATAAAGAGAAAATGGATCTACTTTCCTAGAGATTTACTCAATTTGTTAGATAGAATTAACCCTTTTTTAGGGGTTTTAGAGAAAAAATAATTCGACCTCTAAAATGATTATTTCAATGAATTTATAGTCGTACTACTTCCAAACAACATGAAATATGTTGGAGACAACTCATATAGGCATTTTAGCCACAAAATAAGTCTAGAACTACGAAGTTGACCAAAAATTTTGAACTCTATATCAAGCTAGAGGATGAAACTTTGAACAAATTCTATACATGTTTTTCAAACATTATCAACTACTCGTATAATTTTGGGGGACCTTTTAGGAAAGAGAAGAAGATTGAGAAAATCCTTGCTAGCTTACCTTACCATTTCCAAGCCAAAGTTACCTTGCGTAAATACATGTTAAAGCCTTGTGAACTTACTGTTAAATGAATCACTTGGGCAAGTATTCGAACTGCATCACTTGTCTCCAATATGTCAGCCATCCACTTTCGAGGACGGAAAGAGCTTGGCTTTATGGATATCAAGGATAGTCGGCTTAGCGAAGATGTTTTTGACAACATTGTTAAAAATGATGACTCGAATACCAATGAAGAGAAAATGGATCTACTTTCCAAAGATTTACTAAATTTCTTAGATAGAATTAACCATTTTTTAGGAGTTTTAGAAAAACATAATCTCAGCTCTAAAATGATTATTTCAATGAATTTATAGTCGTACTTCTTCCAAAAAACATGAAATATTTTGGAGACCACCCATATAGGAATTGGAGCTACAAAATAATTCTAGAACTACGAAGTTGACCAAAAATTTTGAACTCTATATCAAGCTAGAGGATGAAACTTTGAACAAATTCTATTCATGTTTTTCAAACATTATCAACTACTTGTATAGTTTTGGGGGACCTTTTAGGAAAGAGAAGAAGATTGAGAAAATCCTTGCTAGCTTACCTTACCATTTTCAAGCCAAAGTTTCCTTGCTTGTGAACTTACTGTTAAATGAATCACTTGGGCAAGTATTCGAACTGCATCACTTGTATCCAATATGTTAGCCATCCACTTTCGAGGACGGAAAGAGCTTGGCTTTTTAGACATCAAGGATAGTGGTGTTGACGAAGGTGTTTTTGACACAACTGTTAGAAATGATGACTCTAATACCAATGAAGAGAAAATTGATGTACTTTCCTAGAGGTTTACTAAATTTCTTTGATAAAATTAACCCATTTTTAGGGGTTTTAGTAAAAAATAATCCAAGCTCTAAAATGATTATTTCAATGAATTTATAGTCGTACTTCTTCCAAACAACATGAAATATTTTGGAGACCACTCATATAGGCATTTGAGCTACAAAATAAGTCTAGAACTACGAAGTTGACCAAAAATTTTGAACTCTATATCAAGCAAGAGGAAGAAACTTTGAACAAATTCTATGCATGTTTTTTAAACATAATTAACAACTCGTATAATTTGTGTGGACCTATTAGGAAAGAGAAGTAGATTGAGAAAATCTATGCTAGCTTAAATTATCATTTTCAAGCCAAATTTACCTTGCTTAAATATATGTAAAAGCCTTGTGAACTTATTGTTAAATGAATCACTTGGGAACGTATTCAAACTGCATCACTTGTATCTATATATGTCAGCCATCCACTTTCGAGGACGGAAAGAGCTTGGCTTTATAGACATCAAGGATAGTGGGCTTAGCGAAGATGTTTTTGACACAATTGTTAGAAATAATGACTCTAATACCAATAAAGAGAAAATGGATCTACTTTCCTAGAGATTTACTCAATTTGTTAGATAGAATTAACCCTTTTTTAGGGGTTTTAGAGAAAAAATAATTCGACCTCTAAAATGATTATTTCAATAAATTTATAGTCGTACTTCTTCCAAAAAACATGAAATATTTTGGAGACCACTCATATAGGAATTTGAGCTACAAAATAATTCTTGAAGTACGAAGTTGACCAAAAATTTTGAACTCTATATCAAGCTAGAGGATGAAACTTTGAACAAATTCTATGCATGTTTTTCAAACATTATCAACTACTCGTATAATTTTGGGGGACCTTTTAGGAAAGAGAAGAAGATTGAGAAAATCCTTGCTAGCTTACCTTACCATTTCCAAGCCAAAGTTACCTTGCGTAAATACATGTTAAAGCCTTGTGAACTTACTGTTAAATGAATCACTTGGGCAAGTATTCGAACTGCATCACTTGTCTCCAATATGTCAGCCATCCACTTTCGAGGAAGGAAAGAGCTTGGCTTTATGGATATCAAGGATAGTGGGCTTAGCGAAGATGTTTTTGACAACATTGTTATAAATGATGACTCGAATACCAATGAAGAGAAAATGGATCTACTTTCTAAAGATTTACTAAATTTCTTAGATAGAATTAACCATTTTTTAGGAGTTTTAGAAAAACATAATCTCAGCTCTAAAATGATTATTTCAATGAATTTATAGTCGTACTTCTTCCAAAAAACATGAAATATTTTGGAGACCACTCATATAGGAATTTGAGCTACAAAATAATTCTAGAAGTACGAAGTTGACCAAAAATTTTGAACTCTATATCAAGCTAGAGGATGAAACTTTGAAGAAATTCTATGCATGTTTTTCAAACATTATCAACTACTCGTATAATTTTGGGGGACCTTTTAGGAAAGAGAAGAAGATTGAGAAAATCCTTGCTAGCTTACCTTACCATTTCCAAGCCAAAGTTACCTTGCGTAAATACATGTTAAAGCCTTGTGAACTTACTGTTAAATGAATCACTTGGGCAAGTATTCGAACTGCATCACTTGTCTCCAATATGTCAGCCATCCACTTTCGAGTAAGGAAAGAGCTTGGCTTTATGGATATCAAGGATAGTGGGCTTAGCGAAGATGTTTTTGAAAACATTGTTAAAAATGATGACTCGAATACCAATGAAGAGAAAATGGATCTACTTTCTAAAGATTTACTAAATTTCTTAGATAGAATTAACCATTTTTTAGGAGTTTTAGAAAAACATAATCTCAGCTCTAAAATGATTATTTCAATAAATTTATAGTCGTACTTCTTCCAAAAAACATGAAATATTTTGGAGACCACTCATATAGGAATTTGAGCTACAAAATAATTCTTGAAGTACGAAGTTGACCAAAAATTTTGAACTCTATATCAAGCTAGAGGATGAAACTTTGAACAAATTCTATGCATGTTTTTCAAACATTATCAACTACTCGTATAATTTTGGGGGACCTTTTAGGAAAGAGAAGAAGATTGAGAAAATCCTTGCTAGCTTACCATACCATTTTCAAGCCAAAGTTACCTTGCGTAAATACATGTTAAAGCCTTGTGAACTTACTGTTAAATTAATCACTTGGGCAAGTATTCGAACTGCATCACTTGTATCCAATATGTCAACCATCCACTTTCGAGGACGGGAAGAGCTTGGCTTTATGGATATCAAGGATAGTGGGCTTAGCGAAGATGTTTTTGACAACATTGTTAAAAATGATGACTCGAATACCAATGAAGAGAAAATGGATCTACTTTCCAAACATTTACTAAATTTCTTAGATAGAATTAACCATTTTTTAGGAGTTTTAGAAAAACATAATCTCAGCTCTAAAATGATTATTTCAATGAATTTATAGTCGTACTTCTTCCAAAAAACATGAAATATTTTGGAGACCACCCATATAGGAATTGGAGCTACAAAATAATTCTAGAACTACGAAGTTGACCAAAATTTTTGACTCTATATCAAGCTAGAGGATGAAACTTTGAACAAATTCTATGCATGTTTTTCAAACATTATCAACTACTTGTATAATTTTGGGGGACCTTTTAGGAAAGAGAAGAAGATTGAGAAAATCCTTGCTAGCTTACCTTACCATTTTCAAGCCAAAGTTTCCTTGCTTGTGAACTTACTGTTAAATGAATCACTTGGGCAAGTATTCGAACTGCATCACTTGTATCCAATATGTTAGCCATCCACTTTCGAGGACGGAAAGAGCTTGGCTTTTTAGACATCAAGGATAGTGGTGTTAACGAAGGTGTTTTTGACACAACTGTTAGAAATGATGACTCTAATACCAATGAAGAGAAAATTGATGTACTTTCCTAGAGGTTTACTAAATTTCTTTGATAGAATTAACCCATTTTTAGGGGTTTTAGTAAAAAATAATCCAAGCTCTAAAATGATTATTTCAATGAATTTATAGTCGTACTTCTTCCAAACAACATGAAATATTTTGGAGACCACTCATATAGGCATTTGAGCTACAAAATAAGTCTAGAACTACGAAGTTGACCAAAAATTTTGAACTCTATATCAAGCAAGAGGAAGAAACTTTGAACAAATTCTATGCATGTTTTTTAAACATAATTAACAACTCGTATAATTTGTGTGGACCTATTAGGAAAGAGAAGTAGATTGAGAAAATCTATGCTAGCTTAAATTATCATTTTCAAGCCAAATTTACCTTGCTTAAATATATGTAAAAGCCTTGTGAACTTATTGTTAAATGAATCACTTGGGCAAGTATTCGAACTGCATCACTTGTCTCCAATATGTCAGCCATCCACTTTCGAGTAAGGAAAGAGCTTGGCTTTATGGATATCAAGGATAGTGGGCTTAGCGAAGATGTTTTTGACAACATTGTTAAAAATGATGACTCGAATACCAATGAAGAGAAAATGGATCTACTTTCTAAAGATTTACTAAATTTCTTAGATAGAATTAACCATTTTTTAGGAGTTTTAGAAAAACATAATCTCAGCTCTAAAATGATTATTTCAATAAATTTATAGTCGTACTTCTTCCAAAAAACATGAAATATTTTGGAGACCACTCATATAGGAATTTGAGCTACAAAATAATTCTTGAAGTACGAAGTTGACCAAAAATTTTGAACTCTATATCAAGCTAGAGGATGAAACTTTGAACAAATTCTATGCATGTTTTTCAAACATTATCAACTACTCGTATAATTTTGGGGGACCTTTTAGGAAAGAGAAGAAGATTGAGAAAATCCTTGCTAGCTTACCATACCATTTTCAAGCCAAAGTTACCTTGCGTAAATACATGTTAAAGCCTTGTGAACTTACTGTTAAATTAATCACTTGGGCAAGTATTCGAACTGCATCACTTGTATCCAATATGTCAACCATCCACTTTCGAGGACGGGAAGAGCTTGGCTTTATGGATATCAAGGATAGTGGGCTTAGCGAAGATGTTTTTGACAACATTGTTAAAAATGATGACTCGAATACCAATGAAGAGAAAATGGATCTACTTTCCAAACATTTACTAAATTTCTTAGATAGAATTAACCATTTTTTAGGAGTTTTAGAAAAACATAATCTCAGCTCTAAAATGATTATTTCAATGAATTTATAGTCGTACTTCTTCCAAAAAACATGAAATATTTTGGAGACCACCCATATAGGAATTGGAGCTACAAAATAATTCTAGAACTACGAAGTTGACCAAAAGTTTTGACTCTATATCAAGCTAGAGGATGAAACTTTGAACAAATTCTATGCATGTTTTTCAAACATTATCAACTACTTGTATAATTTTGGGGGACCTTTTAGGAAAGAGAAGAAGATTGAGAAAATCCTTGCTAGCTTACCTTACCATTTTCAAGCCAAAGTTTCCTTGCTTGTGAACTTACTGTTAAATGAATCACTTGGGCAAGTATTCGAACTGCATCACTTGTATCCAATATGTTAGCCATCCACTTTCGAGGACGGAAAGAGCTTGGCTTTTTAGACATCAAGGATAGTGGTGTTAACGAAGGTGTTTTTGACACAACTGTTAGAAATGATGACTCTAATACCAATGAAGAGAAAATTGATGTACTTTCCTAGAGGTTTACTAAATTTCTTTGATAGAATTAACCCATTTTTAGGGGTTTTAGTAAAAAATAATCCAAGCTCTAAAATGATTATTTCAATGAATTTATAGTCGTACTTCTTCCAAACAACATGAAATATTTTGGAGACCACTCATATAGGCATTTGAGCTACAAAATAAGTCTAGAACTACGAAGTTGACCAAAAATTTTGAACTCTATATCAAGCAAGAGGAAGAAACTTTGAACAAATTCTATGCATGTTTTTTAAACATAATTAACAACTCGTATAATTTGTGTGGACCTATTAGGAAAGAGAAGTAGATTGAGAAAATCTATGCTAGCTTAAATTATCATTTTCAAGCCAAATTTACCTTGCTTAAATATATGTAAAAGCCTTGTGAACTTATTGTTAAATGAATCACTTGGGAACGTATTCAAACTGCATCACTTGTATCTATATATGTCAGCCATCCACTTTCGAGGACGGAAAGAGCTTGGCTTTATAGACATCAAGGATAGTGGGCTTAGCGAAGATGTTTTTGACACAATTGTTAGAAATAATGACTCTAATACCAATAAAGAGAAAATGGATCTACTTTCCTAGAGATTTACTCAATTTGTTAGATAGAATTAACCCTTTTTTAGGGGTTTTAGAAAAAAAATAATTCGAGCTCTAAAATGATTATTTCAATGAATTTATAGTCGTACTACTTCCAAACAACATGAAATATGTTGGAGACAACTCATATAGGCATTTTAGCTACAAAATAAGTCTAGAACTACGAAGTTGACCAAAAATTTTGAACTCTATATCAAGCTAGAGGATGAAACTTTGAACAAATTCTATACATGTTTTTCAAACATTATCAACTACTCGTATAATTTTGGGGGACCTTTTAGGAAAGAGAAGAAGATTGAGAAAATCCTTGCTAGCTTACCTTACCATTTCCAAGCCAAAGTTACCTTGCGTAAATACATGTTAAAGCCTTGTGAACTTACTGTTAAATGAATCACTTGGGCAAGTATTCGAACTGCATCACTTGTCTCCAATATGTCAGCCATCCACTTTCGAGGAAGGAAAGAGCTTGGCTTTATGGATATCAAGGATAGTGGGCTTAGCGAAGATGTTTTTGACAACATTGTTAAAAATGATGACTCGAATACCAATGAAGAGAAAATGGATCTACTTTCTAAAGATTTACTAAATTTCTTAGATAGAATTAACCATTTTTTAGGAGTTTTAGAAAAACATAATCTCAGCTCTAAAATGATTATTTCAATGAATTTATAGTCGTACTTCTTCCAAAAAACATGAAATATTTTGGAGACCACTCATATAGGAATTTGAGCTACAAAATAATTCTAGAAGTACGAAGTTGACCAAAAATTTTGAACTCTATATCAAGCTAGAGGATGAAACTTTGAACAAATTCTATGCATGTTTTTCAAACATTATCAACTACTCGTATAATTTTGGGGGACCTTTTAGGAAAGAGAAGAAGATTGAGAAAATCCTTGCTAGCTTACCTTACCATTTCCAAGCCAAAGTTACCTTGCGTAAATACATGTTAAAGCCTTGTGAACTTACTGTTAAATGAATCACTTGGGCAAGTATTCGAACTGCATCACTTGTCTCCAATATGTCAGCCATCCACTTTCGAGGACGGAAAGAGCTTGGCTTTATGGATATCAAGGATAGTGGGCTTAGCGAAGATGTTTTTGACAACATTGTTAAAAATGATGACTCGAATACCAATGAAGATAAAATGGATCTACTTTCTAAAGATTTACTAAATTTCTTAGATAGAATTAACCATTTTTTGGGAGTTTTAGAAAAACATAATCTCAGCTCTAAAATGATTATTTCAATGAATTTATAGTCATACCTCTTCCAAAAAACATGAAATATTTTGGTGACCACTCATATAGGAATTTGAGCTACAAAATAATTCTAGAAGTACAAAGTTGACCAAAAATTTTGAACTCTATATCAAGCTAGAGGATGAAACTTTGAACAAATTCTATGCATGTTTTTCAAACATTATCAACTACTCGTATAATTTTGGGGGACCTTTTAGGAAAGAGAAGAAGATTGAGAAAATCCTTGCTAGCTTACCTTACCATTTTCAAGCCAAAGTTACCTTGCTTAAATACATGTTAAAGCCTTGTGAACGTACTGTTAAATTAATCACTTGGGCAAGTATTCGTATTGCATCACTTGTATCCAATATGTCAGCCATCCACTTTCGAGGACGGAAAGAGCTTGGCTTTATGGATATCAAGGATAGTGGGCTTAGCGAAGATGTTTTTGACAACATTGTTAAAAATGATGACTCGAATACCAATGAAGAGAAAATGGATCTACTTTCCAAAGATTTACTAAATTTCTTAGATAGAATTAACCATTTTTTAGGAGTTTTAGAAAAACATAATCTCAGCTCTAAAATGATTATTTCAATGAATTTATAGTCATACTTCTTCCAAAAAACATGAAATATTTTGGAGACCACTCATATAGGAATTTGAGCTACAAAATAATTCTAGAAGTACAAAGTTGACCACAAATTTTGAACTCTATATCAAGCTAGAGGATGAAACTTTGAACAAATTCTATGCATGTTTTTCAAACATTATCAACTACTCGTATAATTTTGGGGGACCTTTTAGGAAAGAGAAGAAGATTGAGAAAATCCTTGCTAGCTTACCTTACCATTTTCAAGCCAAAGTTACCTTGCTTAAATACATGTTAAAGCCTTGTGAACGTACTGTTAAATTAATCACTTGGGCAAGTATTCGAACTGCATCACTTGTATCCAATATGTCAGCCATCCACTTTCGAGGACGGAAAGAGTTTGGCTTTATGGATATCAAGGATAGTGGGCTTAGCGAAGATGTTTTTGACAACATTGTTAAAAATGATGACTCGAATACCAATGAAGGGAAAATGGATCTACTTTCCAAAGATTTACTAAATTTCTTAGATAGAATTAACCATTTTTTAAGAGTTTTAGAAAAACATAATCTCAGCTCTAAAATGATTATTTCAATGAATTTATAGTCATACTTCTTCCAAAAAACATGAAATATTTTGGAGACCACTCATATAGGAATTTGAGCTACAAAATAATTCTAGAAGTACAAAGTTGACCACAAATTTTGAACTCTAAATCAAGCTAGAGGATGAAACTTTGAACAAATTCTATGCATGTTTTTCAAACATTATCAACTACTCGTATAATTTTGGGGGACCTTTTAGGAAAGAGAAGAAGATTGAGAAAATCCTTGCTAGCTTACTTTACCATTTTCAAGCCAAATTTACCTTGCTTAAATACATGTTAAAGCCTTGTGAACATACTGTTAAATTAATCACTTGGGCAAGTATTCGAACTGCATCACTTGTATCCAATATGTCAGCCATCCACTTTCGAGGACGGAAAGAGCTGGGCTTTATGGATATCAAGGATAGTGGGCTTAGCGAAGATGTTTTTGACAACATTGTTAAAAATGATGACTCGAATACCAATGAAGAGAAAATGGATCTACTTTCCAAAGATTTACTAAATTTCTTAGATAGAATTAACCATTTTTTAGGAGTTTTAGAAAAACATAATCTCAGCTCTAAAATGATTATTTCAATGAATTTATAGTCATACCTCTTCCAAAAAACATGAAATATTTTGGTGACCACTCATATAGGAATTTGAGCTACAAAATAATTCTAGAAGTACAAAGTTGACCAAAAATTTTGAACTCTATATCTAGCTAGAGGATGAAACTTTGAACAAATTCTATGCATGTTTTTCAAACATTATCAACTACTCGTATAATTTTGGGGGACCTTTTAGGAAAGAGAAGAAGATTGAGAAAATCCTTGCTAGCTTACCTTACCATTTTCAAGCCAAATTTACCTTGCTTAAATACATGTTAAAGCCTTGTGAACGTACTGTTAAATTAATCACTTGGGCAAGTATTCGAACTGCATCACTTGTATCCAATATGTCAGCCATCCACTTTCGAGGACGGAAAGAGCTGGGCTTTATGGATATCAAGGATAGTGGGCTTAGCGAAGATGTTTTTGACAACATTGTTAAAAATGATGACTCGAATAGCAATGAAGAGAAAATGGATCTACTTTCCAAAGATTTACTAAATTTCTTAGATAGAATTAACCATTTTTTAGGAGTTTTAGAAAAACATAATCTCAGCTCTAAAATGATTATTTCAATGAATTTATAGTCATACCTCTTCCAAAAAACATGAAATATTTTGGTGACCACTCATATAGGAATTTGAGCTACAAAATAATTCTAGAAGTACAAAGTTGACCAAAAATTTTGAACTCTATATCAAGCTAGAGGAGGAAACTTTGAACAAATTCTATGCATGTTTTTCAAACATTATCAACTACTCGTATAATTTTGGGGGACCTTTTAGGAAAGAGAAGAAGATTGAGAAAATCCTTGCTAGCTTACCTTACCATTTCCAAGCCAAAGTTACCTTGCGTAAATACATGTTAAAGCCTTGTGAACTTACTGTTAAATGAATCACTTGGGCAAGTATTCGAACTGCATCACTTGTCTCCAATATGTCAGCCATCCACTTTCGAGGACGGAAAGAGCTTGGCTTTATGGATATCAAGGATAGTGGGCTTAGCGAAGATGTTTTTGACACAATTGTTAGAAATAATGACTCTAATACCAATAAAGAGAAAATGGATCTACTTTCCTAGAGATTTACTCAATTTGTTAGATAGAATTAACCCTTTTTTAGGGGTTTTAGAAAAAAAATAATTCGAGCTCTAAAATGATTATTTCAATGAATTTATAGTCGTACTACTTCCAAACAACATGAAATATGTTGGAGACAACTCATATAGGCATTTTAGCCACAAAATAAGTCTAGAACTACGAAGTTGACCAAAAATTTTGAACTCTATATCAAGCTAGAGGATGAAACTTTGAACAAATTCTATACATGTTTTTCAAACATTATCAACTACTCGTATAATTTTGGGGGACCTTTTAGGAAAGAGAAGAAGATTGAGAAAATCCTTGCTAGCTTACCTTACCATTTCCAAGCCAAAGTTACCTTGCGTAAATACATGTTAAAGCCTTGTGAACTTACTGTTAAATGAATCACTTGGGCAAGTATTCGAACTGCATCACTTGTCTCCAATATGTCAGCCATCCACTTTCGAGGACGGAAAGAGCTTGGCTTTATGGATATCAAGGATAGTGGGCTTAGCGAAGATGTTTTTGACAACATTGTTAAAAATGATGACTCGAATACCAATGAAGAGAAAATGGATCTACTTTCTAAAGATTTACTAAATTTCTTAGATAGAATTAACCATTTTTTGGGAGTTTTAGAAAAACATAATCTCAGCTCTAAAATGATTATTTCAATGAATTTATAGTCATACCTCTTCCAAAAAACATGAAATATTTTGGTGACCACTCATATAGGAATTTGAGCTACAAAATAATTCTAGAAGTACAAAGTTGACCAAAAATTTTGAACTCTATATCAAGCTAGAGGATGAAACTTTGAACAAATTCTATGCATGTTTTTCAAACATTATCAACTACTCGTATAATTTTGGGGGACCTTTTAGGAAAGAGAAGAAGATTGAGAAAATCCTTGCTAGCTTACCTTACCATTTTCAAGCCAAAGTTACCTTGCTTAAATACATGTTAAAGCCTTGTGAACGTACTGTTAAATGAATCACTTGGGCAAGTATTCGTACTGCATCACTTGTATCCAATATGTCAGCCATCCACTTTCGAGGACGGAAAGAGCTTGGCTTTATGGATATCAAGGATAGTGGGCTTAGCGAAGATGTTTTTGACAACATTGTTAAAAATGATGACTCGAATACCAATGAAGAGAAAATGGATCTACTTTCCAAAGATTTACTAAATTTCTTAGATAGAATTAACCATTTTTTAGGAGTTTTAGAAAAACATAATCTCAGCTCTAAAATGATTATTTCAATGAATTTATAGTCATACCTCTTCCAAAAAACATGAAATATTTTGGTGACCACTCATATAGGAATTTGAGCTACAAAATAATTCTAGAAGTACAAAGTTGACCAAAAATTTTGAACTCTATATCAAGCTAGAGGATGAAACTTTGAACAAATTCTATGCATGTTTTTCAAACATTATCAACTACTCGTATAATTTTGGGGGACCTTTTAGGAAAGAGAAGAAGATTGAGAAAATCCTTGCTAGCTTACCTTACCATTTTCAAGCCAAAGTTACCTTGCTTAAATACATGTTAAAGCCTTGTGAACGTACTGTTAAATTAATCACTTGGGCAAGTATTCGTACTGCATCACTTGTATCCAATATGTCAGCCATCCACTTTCGAGGACGGAAAGAGCTTGGCTTTATGGATATCAAGGATAGTGGGCTTAGCGAAGATGTTTTTGACAACATTGTTAAAAATGATGACTCGAATACCAATGAAGAGAAAATGGATCTACTTTTCAAAGATTTACTAAATTTCTTAGGTAGAATTAACCATTTTTTAAGAGTTTTAGAAAAACATAATCTCAGTTCTAAAATGATTATTTCAATGAATTTATAGTCTTACTTCTTCCAAACAACGTGAAATATTTTGGAGACCACTCATATAGGAATTTGAGCTACAAAATAATTCTAGAAGTACAAAGTTGACCAAAAATTTTGAACTCTATATCAAGCTAGAGGATGAAACTTTGAACAAATTCTATGCATGTTTTTCAAACATTATCAACTACTCGTATAATTTTGGGGGACCTTTTAGGAAAGAGAAGAAGATTGAGAAAATCCTTGCTAGCTTACCTTACCATTTTCAAGCCAAAGTTACCTTGCTTAAATACATGTTAAAGCCTTGTGAACGTACTGTTAAATTAATCACTTGGGTAAGTATTCGAACTGCATCACTTGTATCCAATATGTCAGCCATCCACTTTCGAGGACGGAAAGAGCTTGGCTTTATGGATATCAAGGATAGTGGGCTTAGCGAAGATGTTTTTGACAACATTGTTAAAAATGATGACTCGAATACCAATGAAGAGAAAATGGATCTACTTTCCAAAGATTTACTAAATTTCTTAGATAGAATTAACCATTTTTTAAGAGTTTTAGAAAAACATAATCTCAGCTCTAAAATGATTATTTCAATGAATTTATAGTCTTACTTCTTCCAAACAACGTGAAATATTTTGGAGACCACTCATATAGGCACTTGAGCTACAAAATAAATCTAGAACTACGAAGTCGACCAAAAATTTTGAACTCTATATCAAGCTAGAGGATGAAACTTTGACAAATTCTATGCATGTTTTTCAAACATTATCAACTACTCGTATAATTTTGGGGGACCTTTTAGGAAAGAGAAGAAGATTGAGAAAATCCTTGCTAGCTTACCTTACCATTTTCAAGCCAAATTTACCTTGCTTAAATACATGTTAAAGCCTTGTGAACGTACTGTTAAATTAATAACTTGGGCAAGTATTCGAACTGCATCACTTGTATCCAATATGTCAGCCATCCACTTTCGAGGACGGAAAGAGCTGGGCTTTATGGATATCAAGGATAGTGGGCTTAGCGAAGATGTTTTTGACAACATTGTTAAAAATGATGACTCGAATACCAATGAAGAGAAAATGGATCTACTTTCCAAAGATTTACTAAATTTCTTAGATAGAATTAACCATTTTTTAGGAGTTTTAGAAAAACATAATCTCAGCTCTAAAATGATTATTTCAATGAATTTATAGTCATACCTCTTCCAAAAAACATGAAATATTTTGGAGACCACTCATATAGGAATTTGAGCTACAAAATAATTCTAGAAGTACAAAGTTGACCACAAATTTTGAACTCTATATCAAGCTAGAGGATGAAACTTTGAACAAATTCTATGCATGTTTTTCAAACATTATCAACTACTCGTATAATTTTGGGGGACCTTTTAGGAAAGAGAAGAAGATTGAGAAAATCCTTGCTAGCTTACCTTACCATTTTCAAGCCAAATTTACCTTGCTTAAATACATGTTAAAGCCTTGTGAACGTACTGTTAAATTAATCACTTGGGCAAGTATTCGAACTGCATCACTTGTATCCAATATGTCAGCCATCCACTTTCGAGGACGGAAAGAGCTGGGCTTTATGGATATCAAGGATAGTGGGCTTAGCGAAGATGTTTTTGACAACATTGTTAAAAATGATGACTCGAATACCAATGAAGAGAAAATGGATCTACTTTCCAAAGATTTACTAAATTTCTTAGATAGAATTAACCATTTTTTAGGAGTTTTAGAAAAACATAATCTCAGCTCTAAAATGATTATTTCAATGAATTTATAGTCATACCTCTTCCAAAAAACATGAAATATTTTGGTGACCACTCATATAGGAATTTGAGCTACAAAATAATTCTAGAAGTACAAAGTTGACCAAAAATTTTGAACTCTATATCAAGCTAGAGGATGAAACTTTGAACAAATTCTATGCATGTTTTTCAAACATTATCAACTACTCGTATAATTTTGGGGGACCTTTTAGGAAAGAGAAGAAGATTGAGAAAATCCTTGCTAGCTTACCTTACCATTTTCAAGCCAAATTTACCTTGCTTAAATACATGTTAAAGCCTTGTGAACGTACTGTTAAATTAATAACTTGGGCAAGTATTCGAACTGCATCACTTGTATCCAATATGTCAGCCATCCACTTTCGAGGACGGAAAGAGCTGGGCTTTATGGATATCAAGGATAGTGGGCTTAGCGAAGATGTTTTTGACAACATTGTTAAAAATGATGACTCGAATACCAATGAAGAGAAAACGGATCTACTTTCCAAAGATTTACTAAATTTCTTAGATAGAATTAACCATTTTTTAGGAGTTTTAGAAAAACATAATCTCAGCTCTAAAATGATTATTTCAATGAATTTATAGTCGTACTTCTTCCAAAAAACATGAAATATTTTGGAGACCACCCATATAGGAATTGGAGCTACAAAATAATTATAGAACTACGAAGTTGACCAAAAATTTTGAACTCTATATCAAGCTAGAGGAGGAAACTTTGAACAAATTCTATGCATGTTTTTCAAACATTATCAACTACTTGTATAATTTTGGGGGACCTTTTAGGAAAGAGAAGAAGATTGAGAAAATCTTTGCTAGCTTACCTTACCATTTTCAAGCCAAAGTTTCCTTGCTTGTGAACTTACTGTTAAATGAATCACTTGGGCAAGTATTCGAACTGCATCACTTGTATCCAATATGTTAGCCATCCACTTTCGAGGACGGAAAAAGCTTGGCTTTTTAGACATCAAGGATAGTGGTGTTAACAAAGGTGTTTTTGACACAACTGTTAGAAATGATGACTCTAATACCAATGAAGAGAAAATTGATGTACTTTCCTAGAGGTTTACTAAATTTCTTTGATAGAATTAATCCATTTTTAGGGGTTTTAGTAAAAAATAATCCAAGCTCTAAAATGATTATTTCAATGAATTTATAGTCGTACTTCTTCCAAACAACATGAAATATTTTGGAGACCACTCATATAGGCATTTGAGCTACAAAATAAGTCTAGAACTACGAAGTTGACAAAAAATTTTGAACTCTATATCAAGCAAGAGGAAGAAACTTTGAACAAATTCTATGCATGTTTTTTAAACATAATTAACAACTCGTATAATTTGTGTGGACCTATTAGGAAAGAGAAGTAGATTGAGAAAATCTATGCTAGCTTAAATTATCATTTTCAAGCCAAATTTACCTTGCTTAAATATATGTAAAAGCCTTGTGAACTTATTGTTAAATGAATCACTTGGGAACGTATTCAAACTGCATCACTTGTATCTATATATGTCAGCCATCCACTTTCGAGGACGGAAAGAGCTTGGCTTTATAGACATCAAGGATAGTGGGCTTAGCGAAGATGTTTTTGACACAATTGTTAGAAATAATGACTCTAATAACAATAAAGAGAAAATGGATCTACTTTCCTAGAGATTTACTCAATTTGTTAGATAGAATTAACCCTTTTTTAGGGGTTTTAGAAAAAAAATAATTCGAGCTCTAAAATGATTATTTCAATGAATTTATAGTAGTACTACTTGCAAACAACATGAAATATGTTGGAGACAACTCATATAGGCATTTTAGCTACAAAATAAGTCTAGAACTACGAAGTTGACCAAAAATTTTGAACTCTATATCAAGCAAGAGGAAGAAACTTTGAAAAAATTCTATGCATGTTTTTTAAACATAATTAACAACTCGTATAATTTGTGTGGACCTATTAGGAAAGAGAAGTAGATTGAGAAAATCTATGCTAGCTTAAATTATCATTTTCAAGCCAAATTTACCTTGCTTAAATATATGTAAAAGCCTTGTGAACTTATTGTTAAATGAATCACTTGGGAACGTATTCAAACTGCATCACTTGTATCTATATATGTCAGCCATCCACTTTCGAGGACGGAAAGAGCTTGGCTTTATAGACATCAAGGATAGTGGGCTTAGCGAAGATGTTTTTGACACAATTGTTAGAAATAATGACTCTAATACCAATAAAGAGAAAATGGATCTACTTTCCTAGAGATTTACTCAATTTGTTAGATAGAATTAACCCTTTTTTAGGCGTTTTAGAGAAAAAATAATTCGACCTCTAAAATGATTATTTCAATGAATTTATAGTCGTACTACTTCCAAACAACATGAAATATGTTGGAGACAACTCATATAGGTATTTTAGCTACAAAATAAGTCTAGAACTACGAAGTTGACCAAAAATTTTGAACTCTATATCAAGCTAGAGGATGAAACTTTGAACAATTTCTATACATTTTTTTCAAACATTATCAACTACTCGTATAATTTTGGGGGACCTTTTAGGAAAGAGAAGAAGATTGAGAAAATCCTTGCTAGCTTACCTTACCATTTCCAAGCCAAAGTTACCTTGCGTAAATACATGTTAAAGCCTTGTGAACTTACTTTTAAATGAATCACTTGGGCAAGTATTCGAACTGCATCACTTGTCTCCAATATGTCAGCCATCCACTTTCGAGGAAGGAAAGAGCTTGGCTTTATGGATATCAAGGATAGTGGGCTTAGCGAAGATGTTTTTGACAACATTGTTAAAAATGATGACTCGAATACCAATGAAGAGAAAATGGATCTACTTTCTAAAGATTTACTAAATTTCTTAGATAGAATTAACCATTTTTTAGGAGTTTTAGAAAAACATAATCTCAGCTCTAAAATGATTATTTCAATGAATTTATAGTCGTACTTCTTCCAAAAAACATGAAATATTTTGGAGACCACTCATATAGGAATTTGAGCTACAAAATAATTCTAGAAGTACGAAGTTGACCAAAAATTTTGAACTCTATATCAAGCTAGAGGATGAAACTTTGAACAAATTCTATGCATGTTTTTCAAACATTATCAACTACTCGTATAATTTTGGGGGACCTTTTAGGAAAGAGAAGAAGATTGAGAAAATCCTTGCTAGCTTACCTTACCATTTCCAAGCCAAAGTTACCTTGCGTAAATACATGTTAAAGCCTTGTGAACTTACTGTTAAATGAATCACTTGGGCAAGTATTCGAACTGCATCACTTGTCTCCAATATGTCAGCCATCTACTTTCGAGGAAGGAAAGAGCTTGGCTTTATGGATATCAAGGATACTGGGCTTAGCGAAGATGTTTTTGACAACATTGTTAAAAATGATGACTCGAATACCAATGAAGAGAAAATGGATTTACTTTCTAAAGATTTACTAAATTTCTTAGATAGAATTAACCATTTTTTAGGAGTTTTAGAAAAACATAATCTCAGCTCTAAAATGATTATTTCAATGAATTTATAGTCGTACTTCTTCCAAAAAACATGAAATATTTTGGAGACCACTCATATAGGAATTTGAGCTACAAAATAATTCTAGAAGTACGAAGTTGACCAAAAATTTTGAACTCTATATCAAGCTAGAGGATGAAACTTTGAACAAATTCTATGCATGTTTTTCAAATATTATCAACTACTCGTATAATTTTGGGGGACCTTTTAGGAAAGAGAAGAAGATTGAGAAAATCCTTGCTAGCTTACCATACCATTTTCAAGCCAAAGTTACCTTGCGTAAATACATGTTAAAGCCTTGTGAACTTACTGTTAAATTAATCACTTGGGCAAGTATTCGAACTGCATCACTTGTATCCAATATGTCAGCCATCCACTTTCGAGGACGGAAAGAGCTTGGCTTTATGGATATCAAGGATAGTGGGCTTAGCGAAGATGTTTTTGACAACATTGTTAAAAATGATGACTCGAATACCAATGAAGAGAAAATGGATCTACTTTCTAAAGATTTACTAAATTTCTTAGATAGAATTAACCATTTTTTAGGAGTTTTAGAAAAACATAATCTCAGCTCTAAAATGATTATTTCAATGAATTTATAGTCGTACTTCTTCCAAAAAACATGAAATATTTTGGAGACCACCCATATAGGAATTGGAGCTACAAAATAATTCTAGAACTACGAAGTTGACCAAAAATTTTGAACTCTATATCAAGCTAGAGGATGAAACTTTGAACAAATTCTATGCATGTTTTTCAAACATTATCAACTACTTGTATAATTTTGGGGGACCTTTTAGGAAAGAGAAGAAGATTGAGAAAATCCTTGCTAGCTTACCTTACCATTTTCAAGCCAATATTTCCTTGCTTGTGAACTTTCTGTTAAATGAATCACTTAGGCAAGTATTCGAACTGCATCACTTGTATCCAATATGTTAGCCATCCACTTTCGAGGACGGAAAGAGCTTGGCTTTTTAGACATCAAGGATAGTGGTGTTAAGGAAGGTGTTTTTGACACAACTGTTAGAAATGATGACTCTAATACCAATGAAGAGAAAATTGATGTACTTTCCTAGAGGTTTACTAAATTTCTTTGATAGAATTAACCCATTTTTAGGGGTTTTAGTAAAAAATAATCCAAGCTCTAAAATGATTATTTCAATGAATTTATAGTCGTACTTCTTCCAAACAACATGAAATATTTTGGAGACCACTCATATAGGCATTTGATCTACAAAATAAGTCTAGAACTACGAAGTTGACCAAAAATTTTGAACTCTATATCAAGCAAGAGGAAGAAACTTTGAACAAATTCTATGCATGTTTTTTAAACATAATTAACAACTCGTATAATTTGTGTGGACCTATTAGGAAAGAGAAGTAGATTGAGAAAATCTATGCTAGCTTAAATTATCATTTTCAAGCCAAATTTACCTTGCTTAAATATATGTAAAAGCCTTGTGAACTTATTGTTAAATGAATCACTTGGGAACGTATTCAAACTGCATCACTTGTATCTATATATGTCAGCCATCCACTTTCGAGGACGGAAAGAGCTTGGCTTTATAGACATCAAGGATAGTGGGCTTAGCGAAGATGTTTTTGACACAATTGTTAGAAATAATGACTCTAATACCAATAAAGAGAAAATGGATCTACTTTCCTAGAGATTTACTCAATTTGTTAGATAGAATTAACCCTTTTTTAGGGGTTTTAGAAAAAATATAATTCGAGCTCTAAAATGATTATTTCAATGAATTTATAGTCGTACTACTTCCAAAGAACATGAAATATGTTGGAGACAACTCATATAGGCATTTTAGCTACAAAATAAGTCTAGAACTACGAAGTTGACCAAAAATTTTGAACTCTATATCAAGCTAGAGGATGAAACTTTGAACAAATTCTATACATGTTTTTCAAACATTATCAACTACTCGTATAATTTTGGGGGACCTTTTAGGAAAGAGAAGAAGATTGAGAAAATCCTTGCTAGCTTACCTTACCATTTCCAAGCCAAAGTTACCTTGCGTAAATACATGTTAAAGCCTTGTGAACTTACTGTTAAATGAATCACTTGGGCAAGTATTCGAACTGCATCACTTGTCTCCAATATGTCAGCCATCCACTTTCGAGGAAGGAAAGAGCTTGGCTTTATGGATATCAAGGATAGTGGGCTTAGCGAAGATGTTTTTGACAACATTGTTAAAAATGATGACTCGAATACCAATGAAGAGAAAATGGATCTACTTTCTAAAGATTTACTAAATTTCTTAGATAGAATTAACCATTTTTTAGGAGTTTTAGAAAAACATAATCTCAGCTCTAAAATGATTATTTCAATGAATTTATAGTCGTACTTCTTCCAAAAAACATGAAATATTTTGGAGACCACTCATATAGGAATTTGAGCTACAAAATAATTCTAGAAGTACGAAGTTGACCAAAAATTTTGAACTCTATATCAAGCTAGAGGATGAAACTTTGAACAAATTCTATGCATGTTTTTCAAACATTATCAACTACTCGTATAATTTTGGGGGACCTTTTAGGAAAGAGAAGAAGATTGAGAAAATCCTTGCTAGCTTACCTTACCATTTCCAAGCCAAAGTTACCTTGCGTAAATACATGTTAAAGCCTTGTGAACTTACTGTTAAATGAATCACTTGGGCAAGTATTCGAACTGCATCACTTGTCTCCAATATGTCAGCCATCTACTTTCGAGGAAGGAAAGAGCTTGGCTTTATGGATATCAAGGATACTGGGCTTAGCGAAGATGTTTTTGACAACATTGTTAAAAATGATGACTCGAATACCAATGAAGAGAAAATGGATTTACTTTCTAAAGATTTACTAAATTTCTTAGATAGAATTAACCATTTTTTAGGAGTTTTAGAAAAACATAATCTCAGCTCTAAAATGATTATTTCAATGAATTTATAGTCGTACTTCTTCCAAAAAACATGAAATATTTTGGAGACCACTCATATAGGAATTTGAGCTACAAAATAATTCTAGAAGTACGAAGTTGACCAAAAATTTTGAACTCTATATCAAGCTAGAGGATGAAACTTTGAACAAATTCTATGCATGTTTTTCAAACATTATCAACTACTCGTATAATTTTGGGGGACCTTTTAGGAAAGAGAAGAAGATTGAGAAAATCCTTGCTAGCTTACCATACCATTTTCAAGCCAAAGTTACCTTGCGTAAATACATGTTAAAGCCTTGTGAACTTACTGTTAAATTAATCACTTGGGCAAGTATTCGAACTGGATCACTTGTATCCAATATGTCAGCCATCCACTTTCGAGGACGGAAAGAGCTTGGCTTTATGGATATCAAGGATAGTGGGCTTAGCGAAGATGTTTTTGACAACATTGTTAAAAATGATGACTCGAATACCAATGAATAGAAAATGGATCTACTTTCTAAAGATTTACTAAATTTCTTAGATAGAATTAACCATTTTTTAGGAGTTTTAGAAAAACATAATCTCAGCTCTAAAATGATTATTTCAATGAATTTATAGTCGTACTTCTTCCAAAAAACATGAAATATTTTGGAGACCACCCATATAGGAATTGGAGCTACAAAATAATTCTAGAACTACGAAGTTGACCAAAAATTTTGAACTCTATATCAAGCTAGAGGATGAAACTTTGAACAAATTCTATGCATGTTTTTCAAACATTATCAACTACTTGTATAATTTTGGGGGACCTTTTAGGAAAGAGAAGAAGATTGAGAAAATCCTTGCTAGCTTACCTTACCATTTTCAAGCCAATATTTCCTTGCTTGTGAACTTTCTGTTAAATGAATCACTTAGGCAAGTATTCGAACTGCATCACTTGTATCCAATATGTTAGCCATCCACTTTCGAGGACGGAAAGAGCTTGGCTTTTTAGACATCAAGGATAGTGGTGTTAAGGAAGGTGTTTTTGACACAACTGTTAGAAATGATGACTCTAATACCAATGAAGAGAAAATTGATGTACTTTCCTAGAGGTTTACTAAATTTCTTTGATAGAATTAACCCATTTTTAGGGGTTTTAGTAAAAAATAATCCAAGCTCTAAAATGATTATTTCAATGAATTTATAGTCGTACTTCTTCCAAACAACATGAAATATTTTGGAGACCACTCATATAGGCATTTGATCTACAAAATAAGTCTAGAACTACGAAGTTGACCAAAAATTTTGAACTCTATATCAAGCAAGAGGAAGAAACTTTGAACAAATTCTATGCATGTTTTTTAAACATAATTAACAACTCGTATAATTTGTGTGGACCTATTAGGAAAGAGAAGTAGATTGAGAAAATCTATGCTAGCTTAAATTATCATTTTCAAGCCAAATTTACCTTGCTTAAATATATGTAAAAGCCTTGTGAACTTATTGTTAAATGAATCACTTGGGAACGTATTCAAACTGCATCACTTGTATCTATATATGTCAGCCATCCACTTTCGAGGACGGAAAGAGCTTGGCTTTATAGACATCAAGGATAGTGGGCTTAGCGAAGATGTTTTTGACACAATTGTTAGAAATAATGACTCTAATACCAATAAAGAGAAAATGGATCTACTTTCCTAGAGATTTACTCAATTTGTTAGATAGAATTAACCCTTTTTTAGGGGTTTTAGAAAAAATATAATTCGAGCTCTAAAATGATTATTTCAATGAATTTATAGTCGTACTACTTCCAAAGAACATGAAATATGTTGGAGACAACTCATATAGGCATTTTAGCTACAAAATAAGTCTAGAACTACGAAGTTGACCAAAAATTTTGAACTCTATATCAAGCTAGAGGATGAAACTTTGAACAAATTCTATACATGTTTTTCAAACATTATCAACTACTCGTATAATTTTGGGGGACCTTTTAGGAAAGAGAAGAAGATTGAGAAAATCCTTGCTAGCTTACCTTACCATTTCCAAGCCAAAGTTACCTTGCGTAAATACATGTTAAAGCCTTGTGAACTTACTGTTAAATGAATCACTTGGGCAAGTATTCGAACTGCATCACTTGTCTCCAATATGTCAGCCATCCACTTTCGAGGAAGGAAAGAGCTTGGCTTTATGGATATCAAGGATAGTGGGCTTAGCGAAGATGTTTTTGACAACATTGTTAAAAATGATGACTCGAATACCAATGAAGAGAAAATGGATCTACTTTCTAAAGATTTACTAAATTTCTTAGATAGAATTAACCATTTTTTAGGAGTTTTAGAAAAACATAATCTCAGCTCTAAAATGATTATTTCAATGAATTTATAGTCGTACTTCTTCCAAAAAACATGAAATATTTTGGAGACCACTCATATAGGAATTTGAGCTACAAAATAATTCTAGAAGTACGAAGTTGACCAAAAATTTTGAACTCTATATCAAGCTAGAGGATGAAACTTTGAACAAATTCTATGCATGTTTTTCAAACATTATCAACTACTCGTATAATTTTGGGGGACCTTTTAGGAAAGAGAAGAAGATTGAGAAAATCCTTGCTAGCTTACCTTACCATTTCCAAGCCAAAGTTACCTTGCGTAAATACATGTTAAAGCCTTGTGAACTTACTGTTAAATGAATCACTTGGGCAAGTATTCGAACTGCATCACTTGTCTCCAATATGTCAGCCATCTACTTTCGAGGAAGGAAAGAGCTTGGCTTTATGGATATCAAGGATACTGGGCTTAGCGAAGATGTTTTTGACAACATTGTTAAAAATGATGACTCGAATACCAATGAAGAGAAAATGGATTTACTTTCTAAAGATTTACTAAATTTCTTAGATAGAATTAACCATTTTTTAGGAGTTTTAGAAAAACATAATCTCAGCTCTAAAATGATTATTTCAATGAATTTATAGTCGTACTTCTTCCAAAAAACATGAAATATTTTGGAGACCACTCATATAGGAATTTGAGCTACAAAATAATTCTAGAAGTACGAAGTTGACCAAAAATTTTGAACTCTATATCAAGCTAGAGGATGAAACTTTGAACAAATTCTATGCATGTTTTTCAAACATTATCAACTACTCGTATAATTTTGGGGGACCTTTTAGGAAAGAGAAGAAGATTGAGAAAATCCTTGCTAGCTTACCATACCATTTTCAAGCCAAAGTTACCTTGCGTAAATACATGTTAAAGCCTTGTGAACTTACTGTTAAATTAATCACTTGGGCAAGTATTCGAACTGGATCACTTGTATCCAATATGTCAGCCATCCACTTTCGAGGACGGAAAGAGCTTGGCTTTATGGATATCAAGGATAGTGGGCTTAGCGAAGATGTTTTTGACAACATTGTTAAAAATGATGACTCGAATACCAATGAATAGAAAATCGATCTACTTTCTAAAGATTTACTAAATTTCTTAGATAGAATTAACCATTTTTTAGGAGTTTTAGAAAAACATAATCTCAGCTCTAAAATGATTATTTCAATGAATTTATAGTCGTACTTCTTCCAAAAAACATGAAATATTTTGGAGACCACCCATATAGGAATTGGAGCTACAAAATAATTCTAGAACTACGAAGTTGACCAAAAATTTTGAACTCTATATCAAGCTAGAGGATGAAACTTTGAACAAATTCTATGCATGTTTTTCAAACATTATCAACTACTTGTATAATTTTGGGGGACCTTTTAGGAAAGAGAAGAAGATTGAGAAAATCCTTGCTAGCTTACCTTACCATTTTCAAGCCAATATTTCCTTGCTTGTGAACTTTCTGTTAAATGAATCACTTAGGCAAGTATTCGAACTGCATCACTTGTATCCAATATGTTAGCCATCCACTTTCGAGGACGGAAAGAGCTTGGCTTTTTAGACATCAAGGATAGTGGTGTTAAGGAAGGTGTTTTTGACACAACTGTTAGAAATGATGACTCTAATACCAATGAAGAGAAAATTGATGTACTTTCCTAGAGGTTTACTAAATTTCTTTGATAGAATTAACCCATTTTTAGGGGTTTTAGTAAAAAATAATCCAAGCTCTAAAATGATTATTTCAATGAATTTATAGTCGTACTTCTTCCAAACAACATGAAATATTTTGGAGACCACTCATATAGGCATTTGATCTACAAAATAAGTCTAGAACTACGAAGTTGACCAAAAATTTTGAACTCTATATCAAGCAAGAGGAAGAAACTTTGAACAAATTCTATGCATGTTTTTTAAACATAATTAACAACTCGTATAATTTGTGTGGACCTATTAGGAAAGAGAAGTAGATTGAGAAAATCTATGCTAGCTTAAATTATCATTTTCAAGCCAAATTTACCTTGCTTAAATATATGTAAAAGCCTTGTGAACTTATTGTTAAATGAATCACTTGGGAACGTATTCAAACTGCATCACTTGTATCTATATATGTCAGCCATCCACTTTCGAGGACGGAAAGAGCTTGGCTTTATAGACATCAAGGATAGTGGGCTTAGCGAAGATGTTTTTGACACAATTGTTAGAAATAATGACTCTAATACCAATAAAGAGAAAATGGATCTACTTTCCTAGAGATTTACTCAATTTGTTAGATAGAATTAACCCTTTTTTAGGGGTTTTAGAAAAAATATAATTCGAGCTCTAAAATGATTATTTCAATGAATTTATAGTCGTACTACTTCCAAAGAACATGAAATATGTTGGAGACAACTCATATAGGCATTTTAGCTACAAAATAAGTCTAGAACTACGAAGTTGACCAAAAATTTTGAACTCTATATCAAGCTAGAGGATGAAACTTTGAACAAATTCTATACATGTTTTTCAAACATTATCAACTACTCGTATAATTTTGGGGGACCTTTTAGGAAAGAGAAGAAGATTGAGAAAATCCTTGCTAGCTTACCTTACCATTTCCAAGCCAAAGTTACCTTGCGTAAATACATGTTAAAGCCTTGTGAACTTACTGTTAAATGAATCACTTGGGCAAGTATTCGAACTGCATCACTTGTCTCCAATATGTCAGCCATCTACTTTCGAGGAAGGAAAGAGCTTGGCTTTATGGATATCAAGGATACTGGGCTTAGCGAAGATGTTTTTGACAACATTGTTAAAAATGATGACTCGAATACCAATGAAGAGAAAATGGATTTACTTTCTAAAGATTTACTAAATTTCTTAGATAGAATTAACCTTTTTTTAGGAGTTTTAGAAAAACATAATCTCAGCTCTAAAATGATTATTTCAATGAATTTATAGTCGTACTTCTTCCAAAAAACATGAAATATTTTGGAGACCACTCATATAGGAATTTGAGCTACAAAATAATTCTAGAAGTACGAAGTTGACCAAAAATTTTGAACTCTATATCAAGCTAGAGGATGAAACTTTGAACAAATTCTATGCATGTTTTTCAAACATTATCAACTACTCGTATAATTTTGGGGGACCTTTTAGGAAAGAGAAGAAGATTGAGAAAATCCTTGCTAGCTTACCATACCATTTTCAAGCCAAAGTTACCTTGCGTAAATACATGTTAAAGCCTTGTGAACTTACTGTTAAATTAATCACTTGGGCAAGTATTCGAACTGCATCACTTGTATCCAATATGTCAGCCATCCACTTTCGAGGACGGAAAGAGCTTGGCTTTATGGATATCAAGGATAGTGGGCTTAGCGAAGATGTTTTTGACAACATTGTTAAAAATGATGACTCGAATACCAATGAAGAGAAAATGGATCTACTTTCCAAAGATTTACTAAATTTCTTAGATAGAATTAACCATTTTTTAGGAGTTTTAGAAAAACATAATCTCAGCTCTAAAATGATTATTTCAATGAATTTATAGTCGTACTTCTTCCAAAAAACATGAAATATTTTGGAGACCACCCATATAGGAATTGGAGCTACAAAATAATTCTAGAACTACGAAGTTGACCAAAAATTTTGAACTCTATATCAAGCTAGAGGATGAAACTTTGAACAAATTCTATGCATGTTTTTCAAACATTATCAACTACTTGTATAATTTTGGGGGACCTTTTAGGAAAGAGAAGAAGATTGAGAAAATCCTTGCTAGCTTACCTTACCATTTTCAAGCCAATATTTCCTTGCTTGTGAACTTTCTGTTAAATGAATCACTTAGGCAAGTATTCGAACTGCATCACTTGTATCCAATATGTTAGCCATCCACTTTCGAGGACGGAAAGAGCTTGGCTTTTTAGACATCAAGGATAGTGGTGTTAAGGAAGGTGTTTTTGACACAACTGTTAGAAATGATGACTCTAATACCAATGAAGAGAAAATTGATGTACTTTCCTAGAGGTTTACTAAATTTCTTTGATAGAATTAACCCATTTTTAGGGGTTTTAGTAAAAAATAATCCAAGCTCTAAAATGATTATTTCAATGAATTTATAGTCGTACTTCTTCCAAACAACATGAAATATTTTGGAGACCACTCATATAGGCATTTGATCTACAAAATAAGTCTAGAACTACGAAGTTGACCAAAAATTTTGAACTCTATATCAAGCAAGAGGAAGAAACTTTGAACAAATTCTATGCATGTTTTTTAAACATAATTAACAACTCGTATAATTTGTGTGGACCTATTAGGAAAGAGAAGTAGATTGAGAAAATCTATGCTAGCTTAAATTATCATTTTCAAGCCAAATTTACCTTGCTTAAATATATGTAAAAGCCTTGTGAACTTATTGTTAAATGAATCACTTGGGAACGTATTCAAACTGCATCACTTGTATCTATATATGTCAGCCATCCACTTTCGAGGACGGAAAGAGCTTGGCTTTATAGACATCAAGGATAGTGGGCTTAACGAAGATGTTTTTGACACAATTGTTAGAAATAATGACTCTAATACCAATAAAGAGAAAATGGATCTACTTTCCTAGAGATTTACTCAATTTGTTAGATAGAATTAACCCTTTTTTAGGGGTTTTAGAAAAAAAATAATTCGAGCTCTAAAATGATTATTTCAATGAATTTATAGTCGTACTACTTCCAAACAACATGAAATATGTTGGAGACAACTCATATAGGCATTTTAGCTACAAAATAAGTCTAGAACTACGAAGTTGACCAAAAATTTTGAACTCTATATCAAGCTAGAGGATGAAACTTTGAACAAATTCTATACATTTTTTTCAAACATTATCAACTACTCGTATAATTTTGGGGGACCTTTTAGGAAAGAGAAGAAGATTGAGAAAATCCTTGCTAGCTTACCTTACCATTTCCAAGCCAAAGTTACCTTGCGTAAATACATGTTAAAGCCTTGTGAACTTACTGTTAAATGAATCACTTGGGCAAGTATTCGAACTGCATCACTTGTCTCCAATATGTCAGCCATCCACTTTCGAGGACGGAAAGAGCTTGGCTTTATGGATATCAAGGATAGTGGGCTTAGCGAAGATGTTTTTGACAACATTGTTAAAAATGATGACTCGAATACCAATGAAGAGAAAATGGATCTACTTTCCAAAGATTTACTAAATTTCTTAGTTAGAATTAACCATTTTTTAGGAGTTTTAAAAAACATAATCTCAGCTCTAAAATGATTATTTCAATGAATTTATAGTCGTACTTCTTCCAAAAAACATGAAATATTTTGGAGACCACCCATATAGGAATTGGAGCTACAAAATAATTCTAGAACTACGAAGTTGACCAAAAATTTTGAACTCTATATCAAGCTAGAGGATGAAACTTTGAACAAATTCTATTCATGTTTTTCAAACATTATCAACTACTTGTATAATTTTGGGGGACCTTTTAGGAAAGAGAAGAAGATTGAGAAAATCCTTGCTAGCTTACCTTACCATTTTCAAGCCAAAGTTTCCTTGCTTGTGAACTTACTGTTAAGTGAATCACTTGGGCAAGTATTCGAACTGCATCACTTGTATCCAATATGTTAGCCATCCACTTTCGAGGACGGAAAGAGCTTGGCTTTTTAGACATCAAGGATAGTGGTGTTGACGAAGGTGTTTGACACAACTGTTAGAAATGATGACTCTAATACCAATGAAGAGAAAATTGATGTACTTTCCTAGAGGTTTACTAAATTTCTTTGATAGAATTAACCCATTTTTAGGGGTTTTAGTAAAAAATAATCCAAGCTCTAAAATGATTATTTCAATGAATTTATAGTCGTACTTCTTCCAAACAACATGAAATATTTTGGAGACCACTCATATAGGCATTTGAGCTACAAAATAAGTCTAGAACTACGAAGTTGACCAAAATTTTGAACTCTATATCAAGCAAGAGGAAGAAATGTTGAACAAATTCTATGCATGTTTTTTAAACATAATTAACAACTCGTATAATTTGTGTGGACCTATTAGGAAAGAGAAGTAGATTGAGAAAATCTATGCTAGCTTAAATTATCATTTTCAAGCCAAATTTACCTTGCTTAAATATATGTAAAAGCCTTGTGAACTTATTGTTAAATGAATCACTTGGGAACGTATTCAAACTGCATCACTTGTATCTATATATGTCAGCCATCCACTATCGAGGACGGAAAGAGCTTGGCTTTATAGACATCAAGGATAGTGGGCTTAGCGAAGATGTTTTTGACACAATTGTTAGAAATAATGACTCTAATACCAATAAAGAGAAAATGGATCTACTTTCCTAGAGATTTACTCAATTTGTTACATAGAATTAACCCTTTTTTAGGGGTTTTAGAAAAAAAATAATTCGAGCTCTAAAATAATTATTTCAATGAATTTATAGTCGTACTACTTCCAAACAACATGAAATATGTTGGAGAGAACTCATATAGGCATTTTAGCCACAAAATAAGTCTAGAACTACGAAGTTGACCAAAAATTTTGAACTCTATATCAAGCTAGAGGATGAAACTTTGAACAAATTCTATACATGTTTTTCAAACATTATCAACTACTCGTATAATTTTGGGGGACCTTTTAGGAAAGAGAAGAAGATTGAGAAAATCCTTGCTAGCTTACCTTACCATTTCCAAGCCAAAGTTACCTTGCGTAAATACATGTTAAAGCCTTGTGAACTTACTGTTAAATGAATCACTTGGGCAAGTATTCGAACTGCATCACTTGTCTCCAATATGTCAGCCATCCACTTTCGAGGACGGAAAGAGCTTGGCTTTATGGATATCAAGGATACTGGGCTTAGCGAAGATGTTTTTGACAACATTGTTAAAAATGATGACTCGAATACCAATGAAGAGAAAATGGATTTACTTTCTAAAGATTTACTAAATTTCTTAGATAGAATTAACCATTTTTTAGGAGTTTTAGAAAAACATAATCTCAGCTCTAAAATGATTATTTCAATGAATTTATAGTCGTACTTCTTCCAAAAAACATGAAATATTTTGGAGACCACTCATATAGGAATTTGAGCTACAAAATAATTCTAGAAGTACGAAGTTGACCAAAAATTTTGAACTCTATATCAAGCTAGAGGATGAAACTTTGAACAAATTCTATGCATGTTTTTCAAACATTATCAACTACTCGTATAATTTTGGGGGACCTTTTAGGAAAGAGAAGAATATTGAGAAAATCCTTGCTAGCTTACCATACCATTTTCAAGCCAAAGTTACCTTGCGTAAATACATGTTAAAGCTTTGTGAACTTACTGTTAAATTAATCACTTGGGCAAGTATTCGAACTGCATCACTTGTATCCAATATGTCAGCCATCCACTTTCGAGGACGGAAAGAGCTTGGCTTTATGGATATCAAGGATAGTGGGCTTAGCGAAGATGTTTTTGACAACATTGTTAAAAATGATGACTCGAATACCAATGAAGAGAAAATGGATCTACTTTCCAAAGATTTACTAAATTTCTTAGATAGAATTAACCATTTTTTAGGAGTTTTAGAAAAACATAATCTCAGCTCTAAAATGATTATTTCAATGAATTTATAGTCGTACTTCTTCCAAAAAACATGAAATATTTTGGAGACCACCCATATAGGAATTGGAGCTACAAAATAATTCTAGAACTACGAAGTTGACCAAAAATTTTGAACTCTATATCAAGCTAGAGGATGAAACTTTGAACAAATTCTATGCATGTTTTTCAAACATTATCAACTACTTGTATAATTTTGGGGGACCTTTTAGGAAAGAGAAGAAGATTGAGAAAATCCTTGCTAGCTTACCTTACCATTTTCAAGCCAAAGTTTCCTTGCTTGTGAACTTTCTGTTAAATGAATCACTTAGGCAAGTATTCGAACTGCATCACTTGTATCCAATATGTTAGCCATCCACTTTCGAGGACGGAAAGAGCTTGGCTTTTTAGACATCAAGGATAGTGGTGTTAATGAAGGTATTTTTGACACAACTGTTAGAAATGATGACTCTAATACCAATGAAGAGAAAATTGATGTACTTTCCTAGAGGTTTACTAAATTTCTTTGATAGAATTAACCCATTTTTAGGGGTTTTAGTAAAAAATAATCCAAGCTCTAAAATGATTATTTCAATGAATTTATAGTCGTACTTCTTCCAAACAACATGAAATATTTTGGAGACCACTCATATAGGCATTTGAGCTACAAAATAAATCTAGAACTACGAAGTTGACCAAAAATTTTGAACTCTATATCAAGCAAGAGGAAGAAACTTTGAACAAATTCTATGCATGTTTTTTAAACATAATTAACAACTCGTATAATTTGTGTGGACCTATTAAGAAAGAGAAGTAGATTGAGAAAATCTATGCTAGCTTAAATTATCATTTTCAAGCCAAATTTACCTTGCTTAAATATATGTAAAAGCCTTGTGAACTTATTGTTAAATGAATCACTTGGGAACGTATTCAAACTGCATCACTTGTATCTATATATGTCAGCCATCCACTTTCGAGGACGGAAAGAGCTTGGCTTTATAGACATCAAGGATAGTGGGCTTAGCGAAGATGTTTTTGACACAATTGTTAGAAATAATGACTCTAATACCAATAAAGAGAAAATGGATCTACTTTCCTAGAGATTTACTCAATTTGTTAGATAGAATTAACCCTTTTTTAGGGGTTTTAGAAAAAAAATAATTCGAGCTCTAAAATGATTATTTCAATGAATTTATAGTCGTACTACTTCCAAACAACATGAAATATGTTGGAGACAACTCATATAGGCATTTTAGCTACAAAATAAGTCTAGAACTACGAAGTTGACCAAAAATTTTGAACTCTATATCAAGCTAGAGGATGAAACTTTGAACAAATTCTATACATGTTTTTCAAACATTATCAACTACTCGTATAATTTTGGGGGACCTTTTAGGAAAGAGAAGAAGATTGAGAAAATCCTTGCTAGCTTACCTTACCATTTCCAAGCCAAAGTTACCTTGCGTAAATACATGTTAAAGCTTTGTGAACTTACTGTTAAATGAATCACTTGGGCAAGTATTCGAACTGCATCACTTGTCTCCAATATGTCAGCCATCCACTTTCGAGGACGGAAAGAGCTTGGCTTTATGGATATCAAGGATAGTGGGCTTAGCGAAGATGTTTTTGACAACATTGTTAAAAATGATGACTCGAATACCAATGAAGAGAAAATGGATCTACTTTCCAAAGATTTACTAAATTTCTTAGATAGAATTAACCATTTTTTAGGAGTTTTAAAAAACATAATCTCAGCTCTAAAATGATTATTTCAATGAATTTATAGTCGTACTTCTTCCAAAAAACATGAAATATTTTGGAGACCACCCATATAGGAATTGGAGCTACAAAATAATTCTAGAACTACGAAGTTGACCAAAAATTTTGAACTCTATATCAAGCTAGAGGATGAAACTTTGAACAAATTCTATTCATGTTTTTCAAACATTATCAACTACTTGTATAATTTTGGGGGACCTTTTAGGAAAGAGAAGAAGATTGAGAAAATCCTTGCTAGCTTACCTTACCATTTTCAAGCCAAAGTTTCCTTGCTTGTGAACTTACTGTTAAGTGAATCACTTGGGCAAGTATTCGAACTGCATCACTTGTATCCAATATGTTAGCCATCCACTTTCGAGGACGGAAAGAGCTTGGCTTTTTAGACATCAAGGATAGTGGTGTTGACGAAGGTGTTTTTGACACAACTGTTAGAAATGATGACTCTAATACCAATGAAGAGAAAATTGATGTACTTTCCTAGAGGTTTACTAAATTTCTTTGATAGAATTAACCCATTTTTAGGGGTTTTAGTAAAAAATAATCCAAGCTCTAAAATGATTATTTCAATGAATTTATAGTCGTACTTCTTCCAAACAACATGAAATATTTTGGAGACCACTCATATAGGCATTTGAGCTACAAAATAAGTCTAGAACTACGAAGTTGACCAAAATTTTGAACTCTATATCAAGCAAGAGGAAGAAATGTTGAACAAATTCTATGCATGTTTTTTAAACATAATTAACAACTCGTATAATTTGTGTGGACCTATTAGGAAAGAGAAGTAGATTGAGAAAATCTATGGTAGCTTAAATTATCATTTTCAAGCCAAATTTACCTTGCTTAAATATATGTAAAAGCCTTGTGAACTTATTGTTAAATGAATCACTTGGGAACGTATTCAAACTGCATCACTTGTATCTATATATGTCAGCCATCCACTATCGAGGACGGAAAGAGCTTGGCTTTATAGACATCAAGGATAGTGGGCTTAGCGAAGATGTTTTTGACACAATTGTTAGAAATAATGACTCTAATACCAATAAAGAGAAAATGGATCTACTTTCCTAGAGATTTACTCAATTTGTTAGATAGAATTAACCCTTTTTTAGGGGTTTTAGAAAAAAAATAATTCGAGCTCTAAAATGATTATTTCAATGAATTTATAGTCGTACTACTTCCAAACAACATGAAATATGTTGGAGAGAACTCATATAGGCATTTTAGCCACAAAATAAGTCTAGAACTACGAAGTTGACCAAAAATTTTGAACTCTATATCAAGCTAGAGGATGAAACTTTGAACAAATTCTATACATGTTTTTCAAACATTATCAACTACTCGTATAATTTTGGGGGACCTTTTAGGAAAGAGAAGAAGATTGAGAAAATCCTTGCTAGCTTACCTTACCATTTCCAAGCCAAAGTTACCTTGCGTAAATACATGTTAAAGCCTTGTGAACTTACTGTTAAATGAATCACTTGGGCAAGTATTCGAACTGCATCACTTGTCTCCAATATGTCAGCCATCCACTTTCGAGGACGGAAAGAGCTTGGCTTTATGGATATCAAGGATAGTGGGCTTAGCGAAGATGTTTTTGACAACATTGTTAAAAATGACGACTCGAATACCAATGAAGAGAAAATGGATCTACTTTCTAAAGATTTTCTAAATTTCTTAGATAGAATTAACCATTTTTAGGAGTTTTAGAAAAACATTATCTCAGCTCTAAAATGATTATTTCAATGAATTTATAGTCATACCTCTTCCAAAAAACATGAAATATTTTGGAGACCACTCATATAGGAATTTGAGCTACGAAATAATTCTAGAAGTACAAAGTTGACCAAAAATTTTGAACTCTATATCAAGCTAGAGGATGAAACTTTGAACAAATTCTATACATGTTTTTCAAACATTATCAACTACTCGTATAATTTTGGGGGACCTTTTAGGAAAGAGAAGAAGATTGAGAAAATCCTTGCTAGCTTACCTTACCATTTTCAAGCCAAAGTTACCTTGCTTAAATACATGTTAAAGCCTTGTGAACGTACTGTTAAATTAATCACTTGGGCAAGTATTCGAACTGCATCACTTGTATCCAATATGTCAGCCATCCACTTTCGAGGACGGAAAGAGCTGGGCTTTATGGATATCAAGGATAGTGGGCTTAGCGAAGATGTTTTTGACAACATTGTTAAAAATGATGACTCGAATACCAATGAAGAGAAAATGGATCTATTTTCCAAAGATTTACTAAATTTCTTAGATAGAATTAACCATTTTTTAGGAGTTTTAGAAAAACATAATCTCAGCTCTAAAATGATTATTTCAATGAATTTATAGTCATACTTCTTCCAAAAAACATGAAATCTTTTGGAGACCACTCATATAGGAATTTGAGCTACAAAATAATACTAGAAGTACAAAGTTGACCAAAAATTTTGAACTCTATATCAAGCTAGAGGATGAAACTTTGAACAAATTCTATGCATGTTTTTCAAACATTATCAACTACTCGTATAATTTTGGGGGACCTTTTAGGAAAGAGAAGAAGATTGAGAAAATCCTTGCTAGCTTACCTTACCATTTTCAAGCCAAAGTTACCTTGCTTAAATACATGTTAAAGCCTTGTGAACGTACTGTTAAATTAATCACTTGGGCAAGTGTTCGAACTGCATCACTTGTATCCAATATGTCAGCCATCCACTTTCGAGGACGGAAAGAGCTTGGCTTTATGGATATCAAGGATAGTGGGCTTAGCGAAGATGTTTTTGACAACATTGTTAAAAATGATGACTCGAATACCAATGAAAAGAAAATGGATCTACTTTCCAAAGATTTACTAAATTTCTTAGATAGAATTAACCATTTTTTAGGAGTTTTAGAAAAACATAATCTCAGCTCTAAAATGATTATTTCAATGAATTTATAGTCGTACTTCTTCCAAAAAACATGAAATATTTTGGAGACCACCCATATAGGAATTGGAGCTACAAAATAATTCTAGAACTACGAAGTTGACCAAAAATTTTGAACTCTATATCAAGCTAGAGGATGAAACTTTGAACAAATTCTATGCATGTTTTTCAAACATTATCAACTACTTGTATAATTTTGGGGGACCTTTTAGGAAAGAGAAGAAGATTGAGAAAATCCTTGCTAGCTTACCTTACCATTTTCAAGCCAAAGTTTCCTTGCTTGTGAACTTACTGTTAAATGAATCACTTGGGCAAGTAGTCGAACTGCATCACTTGTATCCAATATGTTAGCCATCCACTTTCGAGGACGGAAAGAGCTTGGCTTTTTAGACATCAAGGATAGTGGTGTTGACGAAGGTGTTTTTGACACAACTGTTAGAAATGATGACTCTAATACCAATGAAGAGAAAATTGATGTACTTTCCTAGAGGTTTACTAAATTTCTTTGATAGAATTAACCCATTTTTAGGGGTTTTAGTAAAAAATAATCCAAGCTCTAAAATGATTATTTAAATGAATTTATAGTCGTACTTCTTCCAAACAACATGAAATATTTTGGAGACCACTCATATAGGCATTTGAGCTACAAAATAAGTCTAGAACTACGAAGTTGACCAAAATTTTTGAACTCTATATCAAGCAAGAGGAAGAAACTTTGAACAAATTCTATGCATGTTTTTTAAACATAATTAACAACTCGTATAATTTGTGTGGACCTATTAGGAAAGAGAAGTAGATTGAGAAAATCTATGCTAGCTTAAATTATCATTTTCAAGCCAAATTTACCTTGCTTAAATATATGTAAAAGCCTTGTGAACTTATTGTTAAATGAATCACTTGGGAAGGTATTCAAACTGCATCACTTGTATCTATATATGTTAGCCATCCACTTTCGAGGACAGAAAGAGCTTGGCTTTTTAGACATCAAGGATAGTGGGCTTAGCGAAGATGTTTTTGACACAATTGTTAGAAATAATGACTCTATACCAATAAAGAGAAAATGGATCTACTTTCCTAGAGATTTACTCAATTTGTTAGAGAGAATTAACCCTTTTTTAGGGGTTTTAGAAAAAAAATAATCCGAGCTCTAAAATGATTATTTCAATGAATTTATAGTCGTACTACTTCCAAACAACATGAAATATTTTGGAGACAACTCATATAGGCATTTGAGCTACAAAATAAGTCTAGAACTACGAACTTGACCAAAAATTTTGAACTCTATATCAAGCTAGAGGATGAAACTTTGAACAAATTCTATGCATGTTTTTCAAACATTATCAACTACTCGTATAATTTTGGGGGATCTTTTAGGAAAGAGAAGAAGATTGAGAAAATCCTTGCAAGCTTACCTTACCATTTCCAAGCCAAAGTTACCTTGCGTAAATAAATGTTAAAGCCTTGTGAACTTACTGTTAAATGAATCAGTTGGGCAAGTATTCGAACTGCATCACTTGTATCCAATATGTTAGCCATCCACTTTCGAGGACGGAAAGAGCTTGGCTTTTTAGACATCAAGGACAGTGGGCTTAGCGAAGATGTTTTTGACACAATTGTTAGAAATAATGACTCTAATACCAATAAAGAGAAAATGGATCTACTTTCCTAGAGATTTACTCAATTTGCTAGAGAGAATTAACCCTTTTTTAGGGGTTTTAGAAAAAAAATAATCCCAGCTCTAAAATGATTATTTCAATGAATTTATAGTCGTACTACTTCCAAACAACATGAAATATGTTGGATACAACTCATATAGGCATTTGAGCTACAAAATAAGTCTAGAACTGCATCACTTGTATCCATATATGTCAGCCATCCACTTTCGAGGACGGAAAGAGCTTGGCTTTATAGACATCAAGGATAGTGGGCTTAGCGAAGATGTTTTTGACACAATTGTTAGAAATAATGACTCGAATACCAATGAAGAGAAAATGGCTCTACATTCGAGAGATTTACTAAATTTCTTAGATAGAATTAACCTTATTTTAGTGGTTTTAGAAAAACATAATCTGAGCTCTAAAATGATTATTGCAACGAATTTATAGTCGTACTTCTTCCAAACAACATGAAATATTTTGGAGACCACTCATATAGGCATTTGAGCTACAAAATAAGTCTAGAACTACGTTGAACTCTATATCAAGCAAGAGGATGAAACTATGAACAAATTCTATGCATGTTTTTCAAACATTATCAACTACTCGTATAATTTTGGGGGACCTTTTAGGAAAGAGAATAAGATTGGGAAAATCCTTGCTAGCTTACCTTACCATTTTCAAGCCAAAGTTACCTTGCTTAAATACATGTTAAAGCCTTATGAACTTACTGTTAAATGAATCACTTGTGCAAGTATTCGAACTGCATCACTTCTATCCAATATGTCAGCCATCCACTTTTGACGACGGAAAGAGCTTGGCTTTATGGACATCAAGGATAGTGGTCTTAACGAAGGTGTTTTGGACACAATTGTTAGAAATGATGACTGTAATACCAATGAAGAGAAAATGGATCTACTTTCCTAGAGATTTACTAAATTTCTTAGATAGAATTAATCCTTTTTTAGGGGATTTAAAAAAAAATAATCCAACCTCTAAAATGATTATTTCCATTAATTTACAGTAGTAATTCTTCCAAACAACCCAAAATATTATAGAGACCACTCATATAGGGATTTGAGCCACAAAATAAATCTAGAACTACGAAGTTGACCAAAACTTTTGAACTCTATATCAAGCTAGAGGATGAAACTTTGACAAATTCTATGCATGTTTTTCAAACATTATCAACTACTCGTATAATTTAGGGAGACCTTTTAGGAAAGAGAAGTATATTGAGAAAATCCATAGTAGCTTAAATTATCATTTTCAAGCCAAAGTTACCTTCCTTAAATACATGTTAAAGCCTTGGGAACTTACTGTTAAATGAATCACTTAGGAAAGTATTCGAACTGCATCACTTGTCTCCAATATGTTAGCCATCCACTTTCGAGGATGGAAAGAGCTTGGCTTTATAGACATCAAGAATAGTGGTCTTAGCGAAGATGTTTTTGACACAATTGTTAGAAATGATGACTCGAATACCAATGAAGAAAAAATGGATCTACTTTCCAGAGATTTACTAAATTTCTTAGATAGAATTAACCCTTTTTTAGGGGTTTTAGGAAAACATAATCCGAGCTCTAAAATGATTATTTCAATGAATTTATTGTCGTACTTCTTCCAAACAAAATGAAATATTTTGGAGACCACTCATATAGGAATTTGAGCTACAAAATAAGTCTAGAACTACGAAGTTGACCAAAAATTTTGAACTCTATATCAAGCTAGAGGATGAAACTTTGAACAAATTCTATGCATGTTTTTCAAACATTATCAACTACTCGTATAATTTTGGGGGACCTTTTAGGAAAGAGAATAAGATTGGGAAAATCCTTTCTAGCTTACCTTACCATTTTCAAGCCAAAGTTACCTTGCTTAAATACATGTTAAAGCCTTGTGAACTTACTGTTAAATGAATCACTTAGGAAATTAATCGAACTGCATCACTTGTATCCAATATGTCAGCCATCAACTTTCGAGGATGGAAAGAGCTTGGCTTTATAGACATCAAGAATAGGGGTCGTAGCGAAGATTTTTTTGACACAATTGTTAGAAATGATGACTCGAATACCAATGAAGAGAAAATGGATCTACTTTCCAGAGATTTATTAAATTTCTTAGATAGAATTAACCCTTTTTTAGGGGTTTTAGAAAAACATAATCCGATCTCTAAAATGATTATTTCAATGACTTTATAGTCGTACTTCTTCCAAACAAAAATGAAATCTTTTGGAGACCACTCATATAGGAATTTGAGCTACAAAATAAGTCTAGAACTACGAAGTTGACCAAAAATTTTGAACTCTATATCAAGCAAGAGGATGAAACTATGAACAAATTCTATGCATGTTTTTCAAACATTATCAACTACTCGTATAATTTTGGGGGACCTTTTAGGAAAGAGAATAAGATTGGGAAAATCCTTGCTAGCTTACCTTACCATTTTCAAGCCAAAGTTACCTTGCTTAAATACATGTTAAAGCCTTGTGAACTTACTGTTAAATGAATCACTTGTGCAAGTATTCGAACTGCATCACTTCTATCCAATATGTCAGCCATCCACTTTCGACGACGGAAAGAGCTTGGCTTTATGGACATGAAGGATAGTGGTCTTAACGAAGGTGTTTTGGACACAATTGTTAGAAATGATGACTGTAATACCAATGAAGAGAAAATGGATCTACTTTCCAAGAGATTTACTAAATTTCTTAGATAGAATTAATCCTTTTTTAGGGGATTTAGGAAAAATAATCAAAGCTCTAAAATGATTATTTCCATTAATTTACAGTAGTAATTCTTCCAAACAACCCAAAATATTATAGAGACCACTCATATAGGGATTTGAGCCACAAAATAAATCTAGAACTACGAAGTTGACCAAAACTTTTGAACTCTATATCAAGCTAGAGGATGAAACTTTGACAAATTCTATGCATGTTTTTCAAACATTATCAACTACTCGTATAATTTAGGGAGACCTTTTAGGAAAGAGTAGTATATTGAGAAAATCCATGCTAGCTTAAATTATCATTTTCAAGCCAAAGTTACCTTCCTTAAATACATGTTAAAGCCTTGGGAACTTACTGTTAAATGAATCACTTAGGAAAGTATTCGAACTGCATCACTTGTCTCCAATATGTTAGCCATCCACTTTCGAGGATGGAAAGAGCTTGGCTTTATAGACATCAAGAATAGTGGTCTTAGCGAAGATGTTTTTGACACAATTGTTAGAAATGATGACTCGAATACCAATGAAGAGAAAATGGATCTACTTTCCAGAGATTTACTAAATTTCTTAGATAGAATTAACCCTTTTTTAGGGGTTTTAGGAAAACATAATCCGAGCTCTAAAATGATTATTTCAATGAATTTATTGTCGTACTTCTTCCAAACAAAATGAAATATTTTGGAGACCACTCATATAGGAATTTGAGCTACAAAATAAGTCTAGAACTACGAAGTTGACCAAAAATTTTGAACTCTATATCAAGCTAGAGGATGAAACTTTGAACAAATTCTATGCATGTTTTTCAAACATTATCAACTACTCGTATAATTTTGGGGGACCTTTTAGGAAAGAGAATAAGATTGGGAAAATCCTTTCTAGCTTACCTTACCATTTTCAAGCCAAAGTTACCTTGCTTAAATACATGTTAAAGCCTTGTGAACTTACTGTTAAATGAATCACTTAGGAAATTAATCGAACTGCATCACTTGTATCCAATATGTCAGCCATCAACTTTCGAGGATGGAAAGAGCTTGGCTTTATAGACATCAAGAATAGGGGTCGTAGCGAAGATTTTTTTGACACAATTGTTAGAAATGATGACTCGAATACCAATGAAGAGAAAATGGATCTACTTTCCAGAGATTTATTAAATTTCTTAGATAGAATTAACCCTTTTTTAGGGGTTTTAGAAAAACATAATCCGATCTCTAAAATGATTATTTCAATGACTTTATAGTCGTACTTCTTCCAAACAAAATGAAATCTTTTGGAGACCACTCATATAGGAATTTGAGCTACAAAATAAGTCTAGAACTACGAAGTTGACCAAAAATTTTGAACTCTATATCAAGCAAGAGGATGAAACTATGAACAAATTCTATGCATGTTTTTCAAACATTATCAACTACTCGTATAATTTTGGGGGACCTTTTAGGAAAGAGAATAAGATTGGGAAAATCCTTGCTAGCTTACCTTACCATTTTCAAGCCAAAGTTACCTTGCTTAAATACATGTTAAAGCCTTGTGAACTTACTGTTAAATGAATCACTTGTGCAAGTATTCGAACTGCATCACTTCTATCCAATATGTCAGCCATCCACTTTCGACGACGAAAAGAGCTTGGCTTTATGGACATGAAGGATTATGGTCTTAACGAAGGTGTTTTGGACACAATTGTTAGAAATGATGACTGTAATACCAATGAAGAGAAAATGGATCTACTTTCCAAGAGATTTACTAAATTTCTTAGATAGAATTAATCCTTTTTTAGGGGATTTAGGAAAAATAATCCAAGCTCTAAAATGATTATTTCCATTAATTTACAGTAGTAATTCTTCCAAACAACCCAAAATATTATAGAGACCACTCATATAGGGATTTGAGCCACAAAATAAATCTAGAACTACGAAGTTGACCAAAACTTTTGAACTCTATATCAAGCTAGAGGATGAAACTTTGACAAATTCTATGCATGTTTTTCAAACATTATCAACTACTCGTATAATTTAGGGAGACCTTTTAGGAAAGAGTAGTATATTGAGAAAATCCATGCTAGCTTAAATTATCATTTTCAAGCCAAAGTTACTTTCCTTAAATACATGTTAAAGCCTTGGGAACTTACTGTTAAATGAATCACTTAGGAAAGTATTCGAACTGCATCACTTGTCTCCAATATGTTAGCCATCCACTTTCGAGGATGGAAAGAACTTGGCTTTATAGACATCAAGAATAGTGGTCTTAGCGAAGATGTTTTTGACACAATTGTTAGAAATGATGACTCGAATACCAATGAAGAGAAAATGGATCTACTTTCCAGAGATTTACTAAATTTCTTAGATAGAATTAACCCTTTTTTAGGGGTTTTAGGAAAACATAATCCGAGCTCTAAAATGATTATTTCAATGAATTTATTGTCGTACTTCTTCCAAACAAAATGAAATATTTTGGAGACCACTCATATAGGAATTTGAGCTACAAAATAAGTCTAGAACTACGAAGTTGACCAAAAATTTTGAACTCTATATCAAGCTAGAGGATGAAACTATGAACAAATTCTATGCATGTTTTTCAAACATTATCAACTACTCGTATAATTTTGGGGGACCTTTTAGGAAAGAGAAGAAGATTGAGAAAATCCTTGCTAGCTTACCTTACCATTTTCAAGCCAAAGTTACCTTGCTTAAATACATGTTAAAGCCTTGTGAACTTACTATTAAATGAATCACTTAGGAAATTATTCGAACTACATCACTTGTATCCAATATGTCAGCCATCAACTTTCGAGGATGGAAAGAGCTTGGCTTTATAGACATCAAGAATAGGGGTCGTAGCGAAGATTTTTTTGACACAATTGTTAGAAATGATGACTTGAATACCAATGAAGAGAAAATGGATCTACTTTCCAGAGATTTACTAAATTTCTTAGATAGAATTAACCCTTTTTTAGGGGTTTTAGAAAAACATAATCCGATCTCTAAAATGATTATTTCAATGAATTTATATTCGTACTTCTTCCAAACAAAATGAAATATTTTGGAGACCACTCATATAGGAATTTGAGCTACAAAATAAGTCTAGAACTACGAAGTTGACCAAAAATTTTGAACTCTATATCAAGCTAGAGGATGAAACTTTGAACAAATTCTATGCATGTTTTTCAAACATTATCAACTACTCGTATAATTTTGGGGGACCTTTTAGGAAAGAGAAGAAGATTGAGAAAATCCTTGCTAGCTTACCTTACCATTTTCAAGCCAAAGTTACCTTGCTTAAATACATGTTAAAGCCTTGTGAACTTACTATTAAATGAATCACTTAGGAAATTATTCGAACTACATCATTTGTATCCAATATGTCAGCCATCAACTTTCGAGGATGGAAAGAGCTTGGCTTTATAGACATCAAGAATAGGGGTCGTAGCGAAGATTTTTTTGACACAATTGTTAGAAATGATGACTTGAATACCAATGAAGAGAAAATGGATCTACTTTCCAGAGATTTACTAAATTTCTTAGATAGAATTACCCCTTTTTTAGGGGTTTTAGAAAAACATAATCCGATCTCTAAAATGATTATTTCAATGAATTTATATTCGTACTTCTTCCAAACAAAATGAAATATTTTGGAGACCACTCATATAGGAATTTGAGCTACAAAATAAGTCTAGAAATACGAAGTTGACCAAAAATTTTGAACTCTATATCAAGCTAGAGGATGAAACTTTGAACAAATTCTATGCATGTTTTTCAAACATTATCAACTACTCGTATAATTTTTGGGGGACCTTTTAGGAAAGAGAAGAAGATTGAGAAAATCCTTGCTAGCTTACCTTACCATTTTCAAGCCAAAGTTACCTTGCTTAAATACATGTTAAAGCCTTGTGAACTTACTGTTAAATGAATCACTTAGGAAATTAATCGAACTGCATCACTTGTATCCCATATGTCAGCCATCAACTTTCGAGGATGGAAAGAGCTTGGCTTTATAGACATCAAGAATAGTGGTCTTAGCGAAGATGTTTTTGACACAATTGTTAGAAATGATGACTCGAATACCAATGAAGAGAAAATGGATCTACTTTCCAGAGATTTACTAAATTTCTTAGATAGAATTAACCCTTTTTTAGGGGTTTCAGGAAAACATAATCCGAGCTCTAAAATGATTATTTCAATGAATTTATAGTCGTACTTCTTCCAAACAAAATGAAATATTTTGGAGACCACCCATATAGGAATTTGAGCTACAAAATAAGTCTAGAACTACGAAGTTGACAGAAAATTTTGAACTCTATATCAAGCTAGAGGATGAAACTTTGAACAAATTCTATGCATGTTTTTCAAACATTATCAACTACTAGTATAATTTGGAGGGACCTATTAGCAAAGAGAAGTAGATTGATAAAATCTTTGCTAGCTTACCTTATCATTTTCAAGCCAATGTTACCTTGCTTAAATACATGTAAAAGCCTTGTGAACTTACTGTTAAATGAATAACTTGGGCAAGTATTTGAACTGCATCACTTTTATCTAATATGTCAGCCATCAACTTTCGAGGATGGAAAGAGCTTGGCTTTATAGACATCAAGAATAGGGGTTGTAGCGAAGATTTTTTTGACACAATTGTTAGAAATGATGACTCGAATACCAATGAAGAGAAAATGGATCTACTTTCCAGAGATTTATTAAATTTCTTAGATAGAAGTAACCCTTTTTTAGGGGTTTTAGAAAAACATAATCCGAGCTCTAAAATGATAATTTCAATGAATTTATAGTTGTACTTCTTCCAAACAAAATGAAATATTTTGGAGACCACTCATATAGGAATTTGAGCTACAAAATAAGTCTAGAACTACGAAGTTGACCAAAAATTTTGAACTCTATATCAAGCTAGAGGATGAAACTTTGAACAAATTCTATGCATGTTTTTCAAACATTATCAACTACTCGTATAATTTTGGGGGACCTTTTAGGAAAGAGAAGAAGATTGAGAAAATCCTTGCTAGCTTACCTTACCATTTTCAAGCCAAAGTTACCTTGCTTAAATACATGTTAAAGCCTTGTGAACTTACTGTTAAATGAATCACTTAGGAAAGTATTCGAACTGCATCACTTGTCTCCAATATGTAAGCCATCCACTTTCGAGGATGGAAAGAGCTTGGCTTTATAGACATCAAGAATAGTGGTCTTAGCGAAGATGTTTTTGACACAATTGTTAGAAATGATGACTCGAATACCAATGAAGAGAAAATGGATCTACTTTCCAGAGATTTACTAAATTTCTTAGATAGAATTAACCCTTTTTTAGGGGTTTCAGGAAAACATAATCCGAGCTCTAAAATGATTATTTCAATGAATTTATAGTCGTACTTCTTCCAAACAAAATGAAATATTTTGGAGACCACTCATATAGGAATTTGAGCTACAAAATAAGTCTAGAACTACGAAGTTGACAGAAAATTTTGAACTCTATATCAAGCTAGAGGATGAAACTTTGAACAAATTCTCTGCATGTTTTTCAAACATTATCAACTACTAGTATAATTTGGAGGGACCTATTAGCAAAGAGAAGTAGATTGAAAAAATCTTTGCTAGCTTACCTTATCATTTTCAAGCCAATGTTACTTTGCTTAAATACATGTAAAAGCCTTGTGAACTTACTGTTAAATGAATAACTTGGGCAAGTATTTGAACTGCATCACTTTTATCTAATATTTCAGCCATCAACTTTCGAGGATGGAAAGAGCTTGGCTTTATAGACATCAAGAATAGGGGTCGTAGCGATGATTTTTTTGACACAATTGTTAGAAATGATGACTCGAATACCAATGAAGAGAAAATGGATCTACTTTCCAGAGATTTATTAAATTTCTTAGATAGAAGAAACCCTTTTTTAGGGGTTTTAGAAAAACATAATCCGAGCTCTAAAATGATAATTTCAATGAATTTATAGTCGTACTTCTTCCAAACAAAATGAAATATTTTGGAGACCACTCATATAGGAATTTGAGCTACAAAATAAGTCTAGAACTACGAAGTTGACCAAAAATTTTGAACTCTATATCAAGCTAGAGGATGAAACTTTGAACAAATTCTATGCATGTTTTTCAAACATTAACAACTACTCATATAATTTTGGGGGACCTTTTAGGAAAGAGAAGAAGATTGAGAAAATCCTTGCTAGCTTACCTTACCATTTTCAAGCCAAAGTTACCTTGCTTAAATACATGTTAAAGCTTTGTGAACTTACTGTTAAATGAATCACTTAGGAAATTAATCGAACTGCATCACTTGTATCCAATATGTCAGCCATCAACTTTCAAGGATGGAAAGAGCTTGGCTTTATAGACATCAAGAATAGGGGTCGTAGCGAAGATTTTTTTGACACAATTGTTAGAAATGATGACTCGAATACCAATGAATAGAAAATGGATCTACTTTCCAGAGATTTACTAAATTTCTTAGATAGAATTAACGCTTTTTTAGGGGTTTTAGAAAAACATAATCCGATCTCTAAAATGATTATTTCAATTACTTTATAGTCGTACTTCTTCCAAACAAAATGAAATATTTTGGAGACCACTCATATAGGAATTTGAGCTACAAAATAAGTCTAGAACTACGAAGTTGACCAAAAATTTTGAACTCTATATCAAGCTAGAGGATGAAACTTTGAACAAATTCTATGCATGTTTTTCAAACATTATCAACTACTCGTATAATTTTGGGGACCTTTTAGGAAAGAGAAGAAGATTGAGAAAATCCTTGCTAGCTTACCTTACCATTTTCAAGCCAAACTTACCTTGCTTAAATACATGTTAAAGCCTTGTGAACTTACTGTTAAATGAATCACTTAGGAAATTAATCGAACTGCATCACTTGTATCCAATATGTCAGCCATCAACTTTCGAGGATGGAAAGAGCTTGGCTTTATAGACATCAAGAATAGGGGTCGTAGCGAAGATTTTATTGACACAATTGTTAGAAATGATGACTCGAATACCAATGAAGAGAAAATGGATCAACTTTCCAGAGATTTACTAAATTTCTTAGATAGAATTAACTCTTTTTTAGGGGTTTTAGAAAAACATAATCCGATCTCTAAAATGATTATTTCAATGAATTTATATTCGTACTTCTTCCAAACAAAATGAAATATTTTGGAGACCACTCATATAGGAATTTGAGCTACAAAATAAGTCTAGAACTACGAAGTTGACCAAAAATTTTGAACTCTATATCAAGCTAGAGGATGAAACTTTGAACAAATTCTATGCATGTTTTTCAAACATTATGAACTACTCGTATAATTTTGGGGGACCTTTTAGGAAAGAGAAGAAGATTGAGAAAATCCTTGCTAGCTTACCTTACCATTTTCAAGCCAAAGTTACCTTGCTTAAATACATGTTAAAGCCTTGTGAACTTACTGTTAAATGAATCACTTGTGCAAGTATTCGAACTGCATCACTTGTATCCATATATGTCAGCCATCCACTTTCGAGGACGGAAAGAGCTTGGCTTTATGGACATCAAGGATAGTGGTCTTAACGAAGGTGTTTTGGACAAAATTGTTAGAAATAATGACTCGAATACCAATGAAGAGAAAATCGATCTACTTTCCTAGAGATTTACTAAATTTCTTAGATAGAATTAACCCTTTTTAGGGGATTTACAAAAAATAATCTGAGCTCTAAAATGATTATTTCCATTAATTTACAGTAGTAATTCTTCCAAACAACCCGAAATATTATAGAGACCACTCATATAGGGATTTGAGCCACAAAATAAATCTAGAACTACGAAGTTGACCAAAAATTTTGAACTCTATATCAAGCTAGAGGATGAAACTTTGACAAATTCTATGCATGTTTTTCAAACATTATCAACTACTCGTATAATTTAGGGAGACCTTTTAGGAAAGAGAAGTATATTGAGAAAATCCATGCTAGCTTAAATTATCATTTTCAAGCCAAAGTTACCTTCCTTAAATACATGTTAAAGCCTTGGGAACTTACTGATAAATGAATCACTTAGGCAAGTATTCGAACTGCATCACTTGTCTCCAATATGTTAGCCATCCACTTTCGAGGATGGAAAGAGCTTGGCTTTATAGACATCAAGAATAGTGGTCTTAGCGAAGATGTTTTTGACACAATTGTTAGAAATGATGACTCGAATACCAATGAAGAGAAAATGGATCTACTTTCCAGAGATTTACTAAATTTCTTAGATAGAATTAACGCTTTTTTAGAGGTTTTAGAAAAACATAATCCGATCTCTAAAATGATTATTTCAATGACTTTATAGTCGTACTTCTTCCAAGCAAAATGAAATATTTTGGAGACCACTCATATAGGAATTTGAGCTACAAAATAAGTCTAGAACTACGAAGTTGACCAAAAAGTTTGAACTCTATATCAAGCTAGAGGATGAAACTTTGAACAAATTCTATGCATGTTTTTCAAACATTATCAACTACTCGTATAATTTTGGGGGACCTTTTAGGAAAGAGAAGAAGATTGAGAAATTCCTTGCTAGCTTACCTTACCATTTTCAAGCCAAACTTACCTTGCTTAAATACATGTTAAAGCCTTGTGAACTTACTGTTAAATGAATCACTTAGGAAATTAATCGAACTGCATCACTTGTATCCAATATGTCAGCCATCAACTTTCGAGGATGGAAAGAGCTTGGCTTTATGGATATCAAGGATAGAGGGCTTAGCGAAGATGTTTTTGACACAATTGTTAGAAACGATGACTCGAATACCAATGAAGAGAAAATGGATCTACATTCGAGGGATTTACTAAATTTCTTAGATAGAATTAACCTTATTTTAGGGGTTTTAGAAAAACATAATCTGAGCTCTAAAATGATTATTGCAATGAATTTATAGTCGTACTTCTTCCAAACAAAATGAAATATTTTGGAGACCACTCATATAGGAATTTGAGCTACAAAATAAGTCTAGAACTACGAAGTTGACCAAAAATTTTGAACTCTATATCAAGCTAGAGGATGAAACTTTGAACAAATTCTATGCATGTTTTTCAAACATTATGAACTACTCGTATAATTTTGGGGGACCTTTTAGGAAAGAGAAGAAGATTGAGAAAATCCTTGCTAGCTTACCTTACCATTTTCAAGCCAAAGTTACCTTGCTTAAATACATGTTAAAGCCTTGTGAACTTACTATTAAATGAATCACTTGTGCAAGTATTCGAACTGCATCACTTGTATCCATATATGTCAGCCATCCACTTTCGAGGACGGAAAGTGCTGGGCTTTATGGACATCAAGGATAGTGGTCTTAACGAAGGTGTTTTGGACAAAATTGTTAGAAATAATGACTCGAATACCAATGAAGAGAAAATGGATCTACTTTCCTAGAGATTTACTAAATTTCTTAGATAGAATTAACCCTTTTTTAGGGGATTTAGAAAAAAATAATCTGAGCTCTAAAATGATTATTTCCATTAATTTACAGTAGTAATTCTTCCAAACAACCCGAAATATTATAGAGACCACTCATATAGGGATTTGAGCCACAAAATAAATCTAGAACTACGAAGTTAACCAAAAATTTTGAACTCTATATCAAGCTAGAGGATGAAACTTTGAACAAATTCTATGCATGTTTTTCAAACATTATCAACTACTCGTATAATTTTGGGGGACCTTTTAGGAAAGAGAAGAAGATTGAGAAATTCCTTGCTAGCTTACCTTACCATTTTCAAGCCAAAGTTACCTTGCTTAAATACATGTTAAAGCCTTGTGAACTTACTGTTAAATGAATCACTTAGGAAATTAATCGAACTGCATCACTTGTATCCAATATGTCAGCCATCAACTTTCGAGGATGGAAAGAGCTTGGCTTTATGGATATCAAGGATAGAGGGCTTAGCGAAGATGTTTTTGACACAATTGTTAGAAACGATGACTCGAATACCAATGAAGAGAAAATGGATCTACATTCGAGGGATTTACTAAATTTCTTAGATAGAATTAACCTTATTTTAGGGGTTTTAGAAAAACATAATCTGAGCTCTAAAATGATTATTGCAATGAATTTATAGTCGTACTTCTTCCAAACAAAATGAAATATTTTGGAGACCACTCATATAGGAATTTGAGCTACAAAATAAGTCTAGAACTACGAAGTTGACCAAAAATTTTGAACTCTATATCAAGCTAGAGGATGAAACTTTGAACAAATTCTATGCATGTTTTTCAAACATTATGAACTACTCGTATAATTTTGGGGGACCTTTTAGGAAAGAGAAGAAGATTGAGAAAATCCTTGCTAGCTTACCTTACCATTTTCAAGCCAAAGTTACCTTGCTTAAATACATGTTAAAGCCTTGTGAACTTACTATTAAATGAATCAGTTGTGCAAGTATTCGAACTGCATCACTTGTATCCATATATGTCAGCCATCCACTTTCGAGGACGGAAAGAGCTGGGCTTTATGGACATCAAGGATAGTGGTCTTAACGAAGGTGTTTTGGACAAAATTGTTAGAAATAATGACTCGAATACCAATGAAGAGAAAATGGATCTACTTTCCTAGAGATTTACTAAATTTCTTAGATAGAATTAACCCTTTTTTAGGGGATTTAGAAAAAAATAATCTGAGCTCTAAAATGATTATTTCCATTAATTTACAGTAGTAATTCTTCCAAACAACCCGAAATATTATAGAGACCACTCATATAGGGATTTGAGCCACAAAATAAATCTAGAACTACGAAGTTGACCAAAAATTTTGAACTCTATATCAAACTAGAGGATGAAACTTTGACAAATTCTATGCATGTTTTTCAAACATTATCAACTACTCGTATAATTTCGGGAGACCTTTTAGGAAAGAGAAGTATATTGAGAAAATCCATGCTAGCTTAAATTATCATTTTCAAGCCAAAGTTACCTTCCTTAAATACATGTTAAAGCCTTGGGAACTTACTGATAAATGAATCACTTAGGCAAGTATTCGAACTGCATCACTTGTCTCCAATATGTTAGCCATCCACTTTCGAGGATGGAAAGAGCTTGGCTTTATAGACATCAAGAATAGTGGTCTTAGCGAAGATGTTTTTGACACAATTGTTAGAAATGATGACTCGAATACCAATGAAGAGAAAATGGATCTACTTTCCAGAGATTTACTAAATTTCTTAGATAGAATTAACCCTTTTTTAGGGGTTTTAGGAAAACATAATCCGAGCTCTAAAATGATTATTTCAATGAATTTATAGTTGTACTTCTTCCAAACAAAATGAAATATTTTGGAGACCACTCATATAGGAATTTGAGCTACAAAATAAGTCTAGAACTACGAAGTTGACCAAAAATTTTGAACTCTATATCAAGCTAGAGGATGAAACTTTGAACAAATTCTATGCATGTTTTTCAAACATTATCAACTACTCGTATAATTTTGGGGGACCTTTTAGGAAAGAGAAGAAGATTGAGAAAATCCTTGCTAGCTTACCTTACCATTTTCAAGCCAAAGTTACCTTGCTTAAATACATGTTAAAGCCTTGTGAACTTACTGTTAAATGAATCACTTAGGAAATTAATCGAACTGCATCAATTGTATCCAATATGTCAGCCATCAACTTTCGAGGATGGAAAGAGCTTGGGTTTATAGACATCAAGAATAGTGGTCTTAGCGAAGATTTTTTTGACACAATTGTTAGAAATGATGACTCGAATACCAATGAAGAGTAAATGGATCTACTTTCCAGAGATTTACTAAATTTCTTAGATAGAATTAACCATTTTTTAGGTGTTTTAGAAAAACATAATCTGAGCTTTAAAATGATTATTTCAATGAATTTATAGTCGTACTTCTTCCAAACAACATGAAATATTTTGGAGACCACTTATATAGGAATTTGAGCTACAAAATAAGTCTAGAACTACCAAGTTGACCAAAAATTTTGAACTCTATATCAAGCTAGAGGATGAAACTTTGAACAAATTCTATACATGTTTTTCAAACATAATCAACAACTCGTATAATTTGGGTGGACCTATTGGGAAAGAGAAGTAGATTGAGAAATTCCTTGCTAGCTTACCTTATCATTTTCAAGCGAAAGTTACCTTCCTCAAATATATGTAAAAGCCTTGTGAACTTACTGTTAAATGAATTACTTGCGAAAGTATTCGAACTGCATCACTTGTATCCATATATGTCAGCCATACACTTTCGAGGACGGAAAGAGCTTGGCTTTATAGACATCAAGGATAGTGGGCTTAGCGAAGATGTTTTTGACAAAATTGTTAGAAATAATGACTCGAATACCAATGAAGAGAAAATGGATCTACATTCGAGAGATTTACTAAATTTCTTAGATAGAATTAACCTTATTTTAGGGGTTTTAGAAAAACATAATCTGAGCTCTAAAATGATTATTGCAATGAATTTGTAGTCGTACTTCTTCCAAACAACATGAAATATTTTGGAGACCACTCATATAGCCATTTGAGCTACAAAATAAGTCTAGAACTACGTTGAACTCTATATCAAGCAAGATGATGAAACTATGAACAAATTCTATGCATGTTTTTCAAACATTATCAACTACTCGTATAATTTTGGGGGACCTTTTAGGAAAGAGAATAAGATTGGGAAAATCCTTGCTAGCTTACCTTACCATTTTCAAGCCAAAGTTACCTTGCTTAAATACATGTTAAAGCCTTGTGAACTTACTGTTAAATGAATCACTTGTGCAAGTATTCGAACTGCATCACTTCTATCCAATATGTCAGCCATCCACTTTCGACGACGGAAAGAGCTTATCTTTATGGACATCAAGGATAGTGGTCTTAACGAAGGTGTTTTGGACACAATTGTTAGAAATGATGACTGTAATACCAATGAAGAGAAAATGGATCTACTTTCCTAGAGATTTACTAAATTTCTTAGATAGAATTAACCCTTTTTTAGGGGATTTAGAAAAAAATAATCCAAGCTCTAAAATGATTATTTCCATTAATTTACAGTAGTAATTCTTCCAAACAACCCGAAATATTATGGAGACCACTCATATAGGGATTTGAGCCACAAAATAAATCTAGAACTACGAAGTTGACCAAAAGTTTTGAACTCTATATCAAGCTAGAGGATGAAACTTTGACAAATTCTATGCATGTTTTTCAAACATTATCAACTACTCGTATAATTTAGGGAGACCTTTTAGGAAAGAGAAGTATATTGAGAAAATCCATGCTAGCTTAAATTATCATTTTCAAGCCAAATTTACCTTGCTTAAATATATGTAAAAGCCTTTTGAACTTACTGTTAAATGCTCACTTAGGAAAGTATTCGAATTGCATCACTTGTATCCAATATGTCAGCCATCCACTTTCGAGGACGGAAAGAGTTTGGCTTTATAGACATCAAGGATAGTGGGCTTAGCGAAGATGTTTTTGACACAATTGTTAGAAATAATGACTCTAATACCAATAAAGAGAAAATGGATCTACTTTCCTACAGATTTACTCAATTTGTTAGAGAGAATTAACCCTTTTTTAGGGGTTTTAGAAAAAAAATAATCCGAGCTCTAAAATGATTATTTCAATGAATTTATAGTCGTACTACTTCCAAACAACATGAAATATGTTGGAGACAACTCATATAGGCATTTGAGCTACAAAATAAGTCTAGAACTACGAAGTTGACCAAAACTTTTGAACTCTATATCAAGCTAGAGGATGAAACTTTGAACATATTCTATGCATGTTTTTCAAACATTATCAACTACTCGTATAATTTTGGGGGACCTTTTAAGAAAGAGAAGAAGATTGAGAAAATCCTTGCTAGCTTACCTTACCATTTTCAAGCCAAAGTTACCTTGCTTAGATACATGTTAAAGCCTTGTGAACTTACTGTTGAATTAATCACTTGGGCAAGTATTCGAAATGCATCACTTGTATCCAATATGTCAGCCATCCACTTTCAAGGACGGAAAGAGCTTGGCTTTATGTATATCAAGGATAGAGGGCTTAGCGAAGATGTTTTTGACACAATTGTTAGAAACGATGACTCGAATACCAATGAAGAGAAAATGGATCTACATTCGAGGGATTTACTAAATTTCTTAGATAGAATTAACCTTATTTTAGGGGTTTTAGAAAAACATAATCTGAGGTCTAAAATGATTATTGCAATGAATTTATAGTCGTACTTCTTCCAAACAACATGAAATATTTTGGAGACCACTCATATAGGCATTTGAGCTACAAAATAAGTCTAGAACTACGAAGTTGACCAAAAATTTTGAACGCTATATCAAGCAAGAGGAAGAAACTATGAACAAATTCTATGCATGTTTTTCAAACATTATCAACTACTCGTATAATTTGGGGGGACCTTTTAGGAAAGAGAAGAAGATTGAGAGAATCCTTGCTAGCTTACCTTACCATTTTCAAGCCAAAGTTACCTTGGTTAAATACATGTTAAAGCCTTGTGAACTTACTGTTAAATTAATCACTTGGGCAAGTATTCGAACTGCATCACTTGTATCCAATATGTCAGCCATCCACTTTCGAGGACGGAAAGAGCTTGGCTTTATGGACATCAAGGATAGTGGGCATAGCGAAGATGTTTTTGACAACATTGTTAGAAATGATGACTCGAATACCAATGAAGAGAAAATGGATCTACTTTCCAAAGATTTACTAAATTTCTTAGATAGAATTAACCATTTTTTAGGGGTTTTAGAAAAACATAATCTCAGCTCTAAAATGATTATTTCAATGAATTTATAGTCTTACTTCTTCCAAACAACGTGAAATATTTTGGAGACCACTCATATAGGCACTTGAGCTACAAAATAAATCTAGAACTACGAAGTTGACCAAAAATTTTGAACTCTTTATCAAGCTAGAGGATGAAACTTTGACAAATTCTATGCATGTTTTTCAAACATTATCAACTACTCGTATAATTTAGGGTGACCTTTTTGGAAAGAGAAGTATATTGAGAAAATCCATGCTAGCTTAAATTATCATTTTCAAGCCAAAGTTACCTTCCTTAAATACATGTTAAAGCCTTGGGAACTTACTGTTAAATGAATCACTTAGGAAAGTATTCGAACTGCATCACTTGTCTCCAATATGTAAGCCATCCACTTTCGAGGATGGAAAGAGCTTGGCTTTATAGACATCAAGAATAGTGGTCTTAGCGAAGATGTTTTTGACACAATTGTTAGAAATGATGACTCGAATACCAATGAAGAGAAAATGGATCTACTTTCCAGAGATTTACTAAATTTCTTAGATAGAATTAACGCTTTTTTAGGGGTTTTAGAAAAACATAATCCGATCTCTAAAATGATTATTTCAATGACTTTATAGTCGTACTTCTTCCAAACAAAATGAAATATTTTGGAGACCACTCATATAGGAATTTGAGCTACAAAATAAGTCTAGAACTACGAAGTTGACCAAAAATTTTGAACTCTATATCAAGCTAGAGGATGAAACTTTGAACAAATTCTATGCATGTTTTTCAAACATTATCAACTACTCGTATAATTTTGGGGGACCTTTTAGAAAAAGAGAAGAAGATTGAGAAAATCCTTGCTAGCTTACCTTACCATTTTCAAGCCAAAGTTACCTTGCTTGTGAACTTACTGTTAAATGAATCACTTGGGCAAGTATTCGAACTGCATCACTTGTATCCAATATGTTAGCCATCCACTTTCGAGGACGGAAAGAGCTTGGCTTTTTAGACATCAAGGATAGTGGTTTTAACGAAGGTGTTTTTGACACAATTGTAAGAAATGATTACTCTAATACCAATGAAGAGAAAATTGATGTACTTTCCTAGAGGTTTACTAAATTTCTTTGATAGAATTAACCCTTTTTTAAGGGTTTTTGTAAAAAATAATCCAAGCTCTAAAATGATTATTTCAATGAATTTACAGTCGTACTTCTTCCAAACAACATGAAATATTTTGGAGACCACTAATATAGGCATTTGAGCTACATAATAAGACTAGAACTACGAAGTTGAGCAAAAATTTTGAACTCTATATCAAGCAAGAGGAAGAAACTTTGAACAAATTCTATGCATGGTTTTTAAACATAATTAACAACTCGTATAATTTGTGTGGACCTATTAGGAAAGAGAAGTAGATTGAGAAAATCTATGCTAGCTTAAATTATCATTTTCAAGCCAAATTTACCTTGCTTAAATATATGTAAAAGCCTTGTGAACTTACTGTTAAATGAATCACTTGGGAAAGTATTCGAACTGCATCACTTGTATCCATATATGTCAGCCATCCACTTTCGAGGACGGAAAGAGCTTGGCTTTATAGACATCAAGGATAGTGGGCTTAGCGAAGATGTTTTTGACACAATTGTTAGAAATAATGACTCGAATACCAATGAAGAGAAAATGGATCTACCTTCGAGAGATTTACTAAATTTCTTAGATAGAATTAACCATATTTTAGGGTTTTTAGAAAAACATAATCTCATCTCTAAAATGATTATTTCAATGAATTTATAGTCGTACTTCTTCCAAAAAACATGAAATATTTTGGAGACCACTCATATAGGAATTTGAGCTACAAAATAATTCTAGAACTACGAAGTTGACCAAAAATTTTGAACTCTATATCAAGCTAGAGGATGAAACTTTGAACAAATTCTATGCATGTTTTTCAAACATTATCAACTACTCGTATAATTTTGGGGGACCTTTTAGGAAAGAGAAGAAGATTGAGAAAATCGTTGCTAGCTTATCTTACCATTTTTAAGCCAAAGTTACCTTGCTTAAATACATGTTAAAGCCTTGTGAACTTACTGTTAAATGAATCACTTGGGCAAGTATTCGAACTGCATCACTTGTATCCAATATGTCAGCCATCCACTTTCGTGGACAGAAAGAGCTTGGCTTAATAGACATCAAGGATAGTGGTCTTAACGAAGGTGTTTTTGACACAATTGTTAGAAAGGATGACTCTAATACCAATGAAGAGAAAATGGATCTATTTTCCTAGAGATTTACTAAATTTGTTAGATAGAATTAACCCTTTTTATTGGTTTTAGAAAAACAAATCCAAGCTCTAAAATTATTATTTCAAGGAATTTACAGTTGTACTTCTTCCAAACAACACGAAATATTATAGAGACCACTCATATAGGCATTTGATCTACATTATAAATCTAGAACTACGAAGTTGACCAAATATATTTACCTCTATATCAAGCTAGATGATGAAACTTTCAACAAATTCTATGCATGTTTTTCAAACCTTATCAACTACTCGTATCATTTAGGGGGACCGTTTAGGAAAGAGAAGAAGATTGAGAAAATCCTTGCTAGCTTAGCTTACCATTTTCAAGCCAAAGTTACCTTGCTTAAATACATGTTAAAGCCTTGTGAAGTTACTGGTAAATGAATCACTTGGGAAAGTATTCGAACTACATCACTTGTATCCAATATGTCAGCCATCCACTTTCGAGGACGGAAAGAGCTTGGCTTTATAGACTTCAAGGATAGTGGGCTTAGCGAAGATGTTTTTGACACAATTGTTAGAAATAATGACTCTAATACCATTAAAGAGAAAATGGATCTATTTTCCTAGAGATTTACTAAATTTGTTAGATAGAATTAACCCTTTTTATTGGTTTTAGAAAAACAAATCCAAGCTCTAAAATTATTATTTCAAGGAATTTACAGTTGTACTTCTTCCAAACAACACGAAATATTATAGAGACCACTCATATAGGCATTTGATCTACATTATAAATCTAGAACTACGAAGTTGACCAAATATATTTACCTCTATATCAAGCTAGATGATGAAACTTTCAACAAATTCTATGCATGTTTTTCAAACCTTATCAACTACTCGTATCATTTAGGGGGACCGTTTAGGAAAGAGAAGAAGATTGAGAAAATCCTTGCTAGCTTAGCTTACCATTTTCAAGCCAAAGTTACCTTGCTTAAATACATGTTAAAGCCTTCTGAACTTACTGTTAAATGAATCACTTAGGAAAGTATTCGAATTGCATCACTTGTATCCAATATTTCAGCCATCCACTTTCGAGGACGGAAAGAGTTTGGCTTTATAGACATCAAGGATAGTGGGCTTAGCAAAGATGTTTTTGACACAATTTTTAGAAATAATGACTCTAATATCAATAAAGAGAAAATGGATCTACATTCCAAAGATTTACTAAATTTCTTAGATAGAATTAACCATTTTTTAGGAGTTTTAGAAAAACATAATCTCAGCTCTAAAATGATTATTTCAATGAATTTATATTCGTACTTCTTCCAAAAAACATGAAATATTTTGGAGACCACCCATATAGGAATTGGAGCTACAAAATAATTCTAGAACTACGAAGTTGACCAAAAATTTTGAACTCTATATCAAGCTAGAGGATGAAACTGTGAACAAATTCTATGCATGTTTTTCAAACATTATCAACTACTCGTATAATTTTGGGGGACCTTTTAGGAAAGAGAAGAAGATTGAGAAAATCCTTGCTAGCTTACCTTACCATTTTCAAGCCAAAGTTACCTTGCTTGTGAACTTACTGTTAAATGAATCACTTGGGCAAGTATTCGAACTGCATCACTTGTATCCAATATGTTAGCCATCCACTTTCGAGGACGGAAAGAGCTTAGCTTTTTAGACATCAAGGATAGTGGTTTTAACGAAGGTGTTTTTGACACAATTGTTAGAAATGATTACTCTAATACCAATGAAGAGAAAATTGATGTACTTTCCTAGAGGTTTACTAAATTTCTTTGATAGAATTAACCCTTTTTTAAGGGTTTTTGTAAAAAATAATCCAAGCTCTAAAATGATTATTTCAATGAATTTACAGTCGTACTTCTTTCAAACAACATGAAATATTTTGGAGACCACTCATATAGGCATTTGAGCTACAAAATAAGTCTAGAACTACGAAGTTGACCAAAATTTTTGAACTCTATATCAAGCAAGAGGAAGAAACATTGAACAAATTCTATGCATGGTTTTTAAACATAATTAACAACTCGTATAATTTGTGTGGACCTATTAGGAAAGAGAAGTAGATTGAGAAAATCTATGCTAGCTTAAATTATCATTTTCAAGCCAAATTTACCTTGCTTAAATATATGTAAAAGCCTTGTGAACTTACTGTTAAATGAATCACTTGGGAAAGTATTCGAACTACATCACTTGTATCCATATATGTCAGCCATCCACTTTCGAGGACGGAAAGAGCTTGGCTTTATAGACATCAAGGATATTGGGCTTAGCGAAGATGTTTTTGACACAATGGTTAGAAATAATGACTCGAATACCAATGAAGAGAAAATGGATCTACCTTCGAGAGATTTACTAAATTTCTTAGATAGAATTAACCTTATTTTAGGGGTTTTAGAAAAACATAATCTCAGCTCTTAAATGATTATTGCAATGAATTTATAGTCGTACTTCTTCCAAACAACATGAAATATTTTGGAGACCACTCATATAGGCATTTGAGCTACAAAATAAGTCTAGAACTACGAAGTTGACCAAAAATTTTGAACTCTATATCAAGCTAGAGGATGAAACTTTGTACAAATTCTATGCATGTTTTTCAAACATTATCAACTACTCTTATAATTTTGGGGGACCTTTTAGGAAAGAGAAGTAGATTGAGAAAATCCTTGCTAGCTTACCTTACCATTTTCAATCCAAAGTTACCTTGCTTAAAGACATGTTAAAGCCTTGTGAACTTACTGTTAAATTAATCACTTGGGCAAGTATTCGAACTGCATCACTTGTATCCAATATGTCAGCCATCAACTTTCGAGGACGGAAAGAGCTTGGCTTTATGGATATCAAGGATAGTAGGCTTAGCGAAGATGTTTTTGACAACATTGTTAAAAATTGATGACTCGAATACCAATGAAGAGAAAATGGATCTACTTTCCAAAGATTTACTAAATTTCTTAGATAGAATTAACCCTTTTTTAGGGGTTTTAGAAAAACTTAATCTTAGCTCTAAAATGATTATTTCAATGAATTTATAGTCGTACTTCTTCCAAAAAACATGAAATATTTTGGAGACCACTCATATAGAAATTTGAGCTACAAAATAATTCTAGAACTACGAAGTTGACCAAAAAATTTGAACTCTATATCAAGCTAGAGGATGAAACTTTGAACAAATTCTATGCATGTTTTTCAAACATTATCATATACTCGTATAATTTTGGGGGACCTTTTAGGAAAGAGAAGAAGATTGAGAAAATCCTTGCTAGCTTAGCTTACCATTTTCAAGACAAAGTTACCTTGCTTAAATACATGTTAAAGCCTTGTGAACTTACTGTTAAATGAATCACTGAGGAAAGTATTCGAACAGCATCACTTGTATAAAATATGTTAGCCATCCACTATCGAGGACGGAAAGAGCTTGGCTTTTTAGACATCAAGGATAGTGGTGTTAACGAAGGTGTTTTTGACACAATCGTTAGAAATGATGACTCTAATACCAATGAAGAGAAAATTGATGTACTTTCCTAGAGATTTACTCAATTTCTTTGATAGAATTAACCCTTTTTTAGGGGTTTTAGAAAAAAAAATAATCCGAGCTCTAAAATGATTATTTCAATGAATTTATAGTCGTATACTTCCAAACAACATGAAATATGTTGGAGACAACTCATATAGGCATTTGACCTACAAAATAAGTCTAGAACTACGAAGTTGACCAAAATTTTTGAACTCTATATCAAGCTAGAGGATGAAACTTTGAACAAATTCTATGCATGTTTTTCAAACATTATCAACTACTCGTATAATTTTGGGGGACCTTTTAGGAAAGAGAAGAAGATTGAGAAAATCCTTGCTAGCTTAGCTTACCATTTTCAAGACAAAGTTACCTTGCTTAAATACATGTTAAAGCCTTGTGAACTTACTGTTAAATGAATCACTTAGGAAAGTATTCGAACAGCATCACTTGTATCCAATATGTTAGCCATCCACTTTCGAGGACGGAAAGAGCTTGGCTTTTTAGACATCAAGGATAGTGGTGTTTACGAAGGTGTTTTTGACACAATCGTTAGAAATGATGACTCTAATACCAATGAAGAGAAAATTGATGTACTTTCCTAGAGATTTACTCAATTTTTTTGATAGAATTAACCCTTTTTTAGGGGTTTTAGAAAAAAAATAATCCGAGCTCTAAAATGATTATTTTAATGAATTTATAGTCGTACTACTTCCAAACAACATGAAATATGTTGGAGACAACTCATATAGGCATTTGAGCTACAAAATAAGTCTAGAACTACGAAGTTGACCAAAACTTTTGAACTCTATATCAAGCTAGAGGATGAAACTTTGAACATATTCTATGCATGTTTTTCAAACATTATCAACTACTCGTATAATTTTGGGGGACCTTTTAGGAAAGAGAAGAAGATTGAGAAAATCCTTGCTAGCTTACCATACCATTTTCAAGCCAAAGTTACCTTGCTTAAATACATGTTAAAGCCTTGTGAACTTACTGTTAAACGAATCACTTGGGCAAGTATTCGAACTGCATCACTTGTATCCAATATGTCACCCATCCACTTTCGAGGACAGAAAGAGCTTGGCTTTATGGATATCATGGATAGTGGGCTTAGCGAAGATGTTTTTGACAACATTGTTAAAAATGATGACTCGAATACAAATGAAGAGAAAATGGATCTACTTTCCGAGAGATTTACTATATTTTTAGATAGAATTAACCCTTTTTTAGGGGTTTTAGAAAAAAATAATTCGATCTCTAAAATGATTATTACAATGAATTTACAGTTGTACTTCTTCCAAACAACACGAAATATTATAGAGACCACTCATATAGGCATTTGATCTACATAATAAATCTAGAACTACGAAGTTGACCAAATATTTTTAACTCTATATCAAGCTAGAGGATGAAACTTTCAACAAATTCTATGCATGTTTTTCAAACCTTATCAACTACTCGTATAATTTTGGGGGACCTTTTAGGAAAGAGAAGAAGATTGAGAAAATCCTTGCTAGCTTAGCTTACCATTTTCAAGACAAAGTTACCTTGCTTAAATACATGTTAAAGCCTTGTGAACTTACTGTTAAATGATCACTTAGGAAAGTATTCGAACAGCATCACTTGTATCCAATATGTTAGCCATCCACTTTCGAGGACGGAAAGAGCTTGGCTTTTTAGACATCAAGGATAGTGGTGTTAACGAAGGTGTTTTTGACACAATCGTTAGAAATGATGACTCTAATACCAATGAAGAGAAAATTGATGTACTTTCCTAGAGATTTACTCAATTTCTTTGATAGAATTAACCCTTTTTTAGGGGTTTTAGAAAAAAAATAATCCGAGCTCTAAAATGATTATTTCAATGAATTTATAGTCGTATTACTTCCAAACAACATGAAATATGTTGGAGACAACTCATGTAGGCATTTGAGCTACAAAATAATTCTAGAACTACGAAGTTGACCAAAAATTTTGAACTCTATATCAAGCTAGAGGATGAAACTTTGAACAAATTCTATGCATGTTTTTCAAACATTACCAACTACTCGTATAATATTGGGGGACCTTTTAGGAAAGAGAAGAAGATTGAGAAAATCCTTGCTAGCTTACCTTACCATTTTCAAGCCAAAGTTACCTTGCTTAAATACATGTTAAAGCCTTGTGAACTTACTGTTGAATTAATCACTTAGGAAAGTATTCGAACAGCATCACTTGTATCCAATATGTTAGCCATCCACTTTCGAGGACGGAAAGAGCTTGGCTTTTTAGACATCAAGGATAGTGGTGTTAACGAAGGTGTTTTTGACACAATCGTTAGAAATGATGACTCTAATACCAATGAAGAGAAAATTGATGTACTTTCCTAGAGATTTACTCAATTTCTTTGATAGAATTAACCATTTTTTAGGGGTTTTAGAAAAAAAATAATCCGAGCTCTAAAATGATTATTTCAATGAATTTAAAGTCGTACTACTTCCAAACAACATGAAATATGTTGGAGACAACTCATATAGGCATTTGAGCTACAAAATAAGTCTAGAACTACGAAGTTGACCAAAACTTTTGAACTCTATATCAAGCTAGAGGATGAAACTTTGAACATATTCTATGCATGTTTTTCAAACATTATCAACTACTCGTATAATTTTGGGGGACCTTTTAGGAAAGAGAAGAAGATTGAGAAAATCCTTGCTAGCTTACCATACCATTTTCAAGCCAAAGTTACCTTGCTTAAATACATGTTAAAGCCTTGTGAACTTACTGTTAAACGAATCACTTGGGCAAGTATTCGAACTGCATCACTTGTATCCAATATGTCACCCATCCACTTTCGAGGACAGAAAGAGCTTGGCTTTATGGATATCATGGATAGTGGGCTTAGCGAAGATGTTTTTGACAACATTGTTAAAAATGATGACTCGAATACAAATGAAGAGAAAATGGATCTACTTTCCGAGAGATTTACTATATTTTTAGATAGAATTAACCCTTTTTTAGGGGTTTTAGAAAAAAATAATTCGATCTCTAAAATGATTATTACAATGAATTTACAGTTGTACTTCTTCCAAACAACACGAAATATTATAGAGACCACTCATATAGGCATTTGATCTACATAATAAATCTAGAACTACGAAGTTGACCAAATATTTTTAACTCTATATCAAGCTAGAGGATGAAACTTTCAACAAATTCTATGCATGTTTTTCAAACCTTATCAACTACTCGTATAATTTTGGGGGACCTTTTAGGAAAGAGAAGAAGATTGAGAAAATCCTTGCTAGCTTAGCTTACCATTTTCAAGACAAAGTTACCTTGCTTAAATACATGTTAAAGCCTTGTGAACTTACTGTTAAATGATCACTTAGGAAAGTATTCGAACAGCATCACTTGTATCCAATATGTTAGCCATCCACTTTCGAGGACGGAAAGAGCTTGGCTTTTTAGACATCAAGGATAGTGGTGTTAACGAAGGTGTTTTTGACACAATCGTTAGAAATGATGACTCTAATACCAATGAAGAGAAAATTGATGTACTTTCCTAGAGATTTACTCAATTTCTTTGATAGAATTAACCCTTTTTTAGGGGTTTTAGAAAAAAAATAATCCGAGCTCTAAAATGATTATTTCAATGAATTTATAGTCGTATTACTTCCAAACAACATGAAATATGTTGGAGACAACTCATGTAGGCATTTGAGCTACAAAATAATTCTAGAACTACGAAGTTGACCAAAAATTTTGAACTCTATATCAAGCTAGAGGATGAAACTTTGAACAAATTCTATGCATGTTTTTCAAACATTACCAACTACTCGTATAATATTGGGGGACCTTTTAGGAAAGAGAAGAAGATTGAGAAAATCCTTGCTAGCTTACCTTACCATTTTCAAGCCAAAGTTACCTTGCTTAAATACATGTTAAAGCCTTGTGAACTTACTGTTGAATTAATCACTTAGGAAAGTATTCGAACAGCATCACTTGTATCCAATATGTTAGCCATCCACTTTCGAGGACGGAAAGAGCTTGGCTTTTTAGACATCAAGGATAGTGGTGTTAACGAAGGTGTTTTTGACACAATCGTTAGAAATGATGACTCTAATACCAATGAAGAGAAAATTGATGTACTTTCCTAGAGATTTACTCAATTTCTTTGATAGAATTAACCCTTTTTTAGGGGTTTTAGAAAAACAATAATCCGAGCTCTAAAATGATTATTTCAATGAATTTAAAGTCGTACTACTTCCAAACAACATGAAATATGTTGGAGACAACTCATATAGGCATTTGAGCTACAAAATAAGTCTAGAACTACGAAGTTGACCAAAACTTTTGAACTCTATATCAAGCTAGAGGATGAAACTTTGAACATATTCTATGCATGTTTTTCAAACATTATCAACTACTCTTATAATTTTGGGGGACCTTTTAGGAAAGAGAAGAAGATTGAGAAAATCCTTGCTAGCTTACCATACCATTTTCAAGCCAAAGTTACCTTGCTTAAATACATGTTAAAGCCTTGTGAACTTACTGTTAAACGAATCACTTGGGCAAGTATTCGAACTGCATCACTTGTATCCAATATGTCAGCCATCCACTTTCGAGGACAGAAAGAGCTTGGCTTTATGGATATCATGGATAGTGGGCTTAGCGAAGATGTTTTTGACAACATTGTTAAAAATGATGACTCGAATACAAATGAAGAGAAAATGGATCTACTTTCCGAGAGATTTACTATATTTTTAGATAGAATTAACCCTTTTTTAGGGGTTTTAGAAAAAAATAATTCGATCTCTAAAATGATTATTACAATGAATTTACAGTTGTACTTCTTCCAAACAACACGAAATATTATAGAGACCACTCATATAGGCATTTGATCTACATAATAAATCTAGAACTACGAAGTTGACCAAATATTTTTAACTCTATATCAAGCTAGAGGATGAAACTTTCAACAAATTCTATGCATGTTTTTCAAACCTTATCAACTACTCGTATAATTTTGGGGGACCTTTTAGGAAAGAGAAGAAGATTGAGAAAATCCTTGCTAGCTTAGCTTACCATTTTCAAGACAAAGTTACCTTGCTTAAATACATGTTAAAGCCTTGTGAACTTACTGTTAAATGATCACTTAGGAAAGTATTCGAACAGCATCACTTGTATCCAATATGTTAGCCATCCACTTTCGAGGACGGAAAGAGCTTGGCTTTTTAGACATCAAGGATAGTGGTGTTAACGAAGGTGTTTTTGACACAATCGTTAGAAATGATGACTCTAATACCAATGAAGAGAAAATTGATGTACTTTCCTAGAGATTTACTCAATTTCTTTGATAGAATTAACCCTTTTTTAGGGGTTTTAGAAAAAAAATAATCCGAGCTCTAAAATGATTATTTCAATGAATTTATAGTCGTATTACTTCCAAACAACATGAAATATGTTGGAGACAACTCATGTAGGCATTTGAGCTACAAAATAATTCTAGAACTACGAAGTTGACCAAAAATTTTGAACTCTATATCAAGCTAGAGGATGAAACTTTGAACAAATTCTATGCATGTTTTTCAAACATTACCAACTACTCGTATAATATTGGGGGACCTTTTAGGAAAGAGAAGAAGATTGAGAAAATCCTTGCTAGCTTACCTTACCATTTTCAAGCCAAAGTTACCTTGCTTAAATACATGTTAAAGCCTTGTGAACTTACTGTTGAATTAATCACTTAGGAAAGTATTCGAACAGCATCACTTGTATCCAATATGTTAGCCATCCACTTTCGAGGACGGAAAGAGCTTGGCTTTTTAGACATCAAGGATAGTGGTGTTAACGAAGGTGTTTTTGACACAATCGTTAGAAATGATGACTCTAATACCAATGAAGAGAAAATTGATGTACTTTCCTAGAGATTTACTCAATTTCTTTGATAGAATTAACCCTTTTTTAGGGGTTTTAGAAAAAAAATAATCCGAGCTCTAAAATGATTATTTCAATGAATTTAAAGTCGTACTACTTCCAAACAACATGAAATATGTTGGAGACAACTCATATAGGCATTTGAGCTACAAAATAAGTCTAGAACTACGAAGTTGACCAAAACTTTTGAACTCTATATCAAGCTAGAGGATGAAACTTTGAACATATTCTATGCATGTTTTTCAAACATTATCAACTACTCGTATAATTTTGGGGGACCTTTTAGGAAAGAGAAGAAGATTGAGAAAATCCTTGCTAGCTTACCATACCATTTTCAAGCCAAAGTTACCTTGCTTAAATACATGTTAAAGCCTTGTGAACTTACTGTTAAACGAATCACTTGGGCAAGTATTCGAACTGCATCACTTGTATCCAATATGTCAGCCATCCACTTTCGAGGACAGAAAGAGCTTGGCTTTATGGATATCATGGATAGTGGGCTTAGCGAAGATGTTTTTGACAACATTGTTAAAAATGATGACTCGAATACAAATGAAGAGAAAATGGATCTACTTTCCGAGAGATTTACTATATTTTTAGATAGAATTAACCCTTTTTTAGGGGTTTTAGAAAAAAATAATTCGATCTCTAAAATGATTATTACAATGAATTTACAGTTGTACTTCTTCCAAACAACACGAAATATTATAGAGACCACTCATATAGGCATTTGATCTACATAATAAATCTAGAACTACGAAGTTGACCAAATATTTTTAACTCTATATCAAGCTAGAGGATGAAACTTTCAACAAATTCTATGCATGTTTTTCAAACCTTATCAACTACTCGTATAATTTTGGGGGACCTTTTAGGAAAGAGAAGAAGATTGAGAAAATCCTTGCTAGCTTAGCTTACCATTTTCAAGACAAAGTTACCTTGCTTAAATACATGTTAAAGCCTTGTGAACTTACTGTTAAATGATCACTTAGGAAAGTATTCGAACAGCATCACTTGTATCCAATATGTTAGCCATCCACTTTCGAGGACGGAAAGAGCTTGGCTTTTTAGACATCAAGGATAGTGGTGTTAACGAAGGTGTTTTTGACACAATCGTTAGAAATGATGACTCTAATACCAATGAAGAGAAAATTGATGTACTTTCCTAGAGATTTACTCAATTTCTTTGATAGAATTAACCCTTTTTTAGGGGTTTTAGAAAAAAAATAATCCGAGCTCTAAAATGATTATTTCAATGAATTTATAGTCGTATTACTTCCAAACAACATGAAATATGTTGGAGACAACTCATGTAGGCATTTGAGCTACAAAATAATTCTAGAACTACGAAGTTGACCAAAAATTTTGAACTCTATATCAAGCTAGAGGATGAAACTTTGAACAAATTCTATGCATGTTTTTCAAACATTACCAACTACTCGTATAATATTGGGGGACCTTTTAGGAAAGAGAAGAAGATTGAGAAAATCCTTGCTAGCTTACCTTACCATTTTCAAGCCAAAGTTACCTTGCTTAAATACATGTTAAAGCCTTGTGCACTTACTGTTGAATTAATCACTTAGGAAAGTATTCGAACAGCATCACTTGTATCCAATATGTTAGCCATCCACTTTCGAGGACGGAAAGAGCTTGGCTTTTTAGACATCAAGGATAGTGGTGTTAACGAAGGTGTTTTTGACACAATCGTTAGAAATGATGATTCTAATACCAATGAAGAGAAAATTGATGTACTTTCCTAGAGATTTACTCAATTTCTTTGATAGAATTAACCCTTTTTAGGGGTTTTAGAAAAAAAATAATCCGAGCTCTAAAATGATTATTTCAATGAATTTATAGTCGTACTACTTCCAAACAACATGAAATATGTTGGAGACAACTCATATAGGCATTTGAGCTACAAAATAAGTCTAGAACTACGAAGTTGACCAAAAATTTTGAACTCTATATCAAGCTAGAGGATGAAACTTTGAACATATTCTATGCATGTTTTTCAAACATTATCAACTACTCGTATAATTTTGGGGGACCTTTTAGGAAAGAGAAGAAGATTGAGAAAATCCTTGCTAGCTTACCATACCGTTTTCAAGCCAAAGTTACCTTGCTTAAATACATGTTAAAGCCTTGTGAACTTACTGTTAAATGAATCACTTAGGAAAGTATTCGAACAGCATCACTTGTATCCAATATGTTAGCCATCCACTTTCGAGGACGGAAAGAGCTTGGCTTTTTAGACATCAAGGATAGTGGTGTTAACGAAGGTGTTTTTGACACAATCGTTAGAAATGATGATTCTAATACCAATGAAGAGAAAATTGATGTACTTTCCTAGAGATTTACTCAATTTCTTTGATAGAATTAACCCTTTTTTAGGGGTTTTAGAAAAAAAATAATCCGAGTTCTAAAATGATTATTTCAATGAATTTATAGTCGTACTACTTCCAAACAACATGAAATATGTTGGAGACAACTCATATAGGCATTTGAGCTACAAAATAAGTCTAGAACTACGAAGTTGACCAAAACTTTTGAACTCTATATCAAGCTAGAGGATGAAACTTTGAACATATTCTATGCATATTTTTCAAACATTATCAACTACTCGTATAATTTTGGGGGACCTTTTAGGAAAGAGAAGAAGATTGAGAAAATCCTTGCTAGCTTACCATACCATTTTCAAGCCAAAGTTACCTTGCTTAAATACATGTTAAAGCCTTGTGAACTTACTGTTAAATGAATCACTTGGGCAAGTATTCGAACTGCATCACTTGTATCCAATATGTCAGCCATCCACTTTCTAGGACAGAAAGAGCTTGGCTTTATGGATATCATGGATAGTGGGCTTAGCGAAGATGTTTTTGACAACATTGTTAAAAATGATGACTCGAATACAAATGAAGAGAAAATGGATCTACTTTCCGAGAGATTTACTATATTTTTAGATATAATTAACCCTTTTTTAGGGGTTTTAGAAAAAAATAATTCGAGCTCTAAAATCATTATTACAATGAATTTACAGTTGTACTTCTTCCAAACAACACGAAATATTATAGAGACCACTCATATAGGCATTTGATCTACATAATAAATCTAGAACTACGAAGTTGACCAAATATTTTTAACTCTATATCAAGCTAGAGGATGAAACTTTCAACAAATTCTATGCATGTTTTTCAAACCTTATCAACTACTCGTATAATTTTGGGGGACCTTTTAGGAAAGAGAAGAAGATTGAGAAAATCCTTGCTAGCTTACCTTACCATTTTCAAGCCAAAGTTACCTTGCTTAAATACATGTTAAAGCCTTGTGAACTTACTGTTAAATTAATCACTTGGGCAAGTATTCGAACTGCATCACTTTTATCCAATATATCAGCCATCCACTTTCGAGGACGGAAAGAGCTTGGCTTTATGGATATCAAGGATAGAGGGCTTAGCGAAGATGTTTTTGACACAATTGTTAGAAATGATGACTCGAATACCAATGAAGAGAAAATGGATCTACTTTCCAGAGATTTACTAAATTTCTTAGATAGAATTAACCATTTTTTAGGGGTTTTAGAAAAACATAATCGGAGCTCTAAAATGATTATTTTAAATGAATTTATAGTCGTACTTCTTCCAAACAACATGAAATATTATAGAGACCACTCATATAGGCATTTGAGCTACAAAATAAATCTAGAACTACGAAGTTGACCAAAAATTTTGAACTCTATATCAAGCTAGAGGATGAAACTTTGAACAAATTCTATGCATGTTTTTCAAACATTACCAACTACTCGTATAATTTTGGGGGACCTTTTAGGAAAGAGAAGAAGATTGAGAAAATCCTTGCTAGCTTACCTTACCATTTTCAAGCCAAAGTTACCTTGCTTAAATACATGTTAAAGCCTTGTGAACTTACTGTTAAATGAATCAATTAGGAAAGTATTCGAACAGCATCACTTGTATCCAATATGTTAGCCATCCACTTTCGAGGACGGAAAGAGCTTGGCTTTTTAGACATCAAGGATAGTGGTGTTAACGAAGGTGTTTTTGACACAATCGTTAGAAATGATGACTCTAATACCAATGAAGAGAAAATTGATGTACTTTCCTAGAGATTTACTCAATTTCTTTGATAGAATTAACCCTTTTTTAGGGGTTTTAGAAAAAAAATAATCCGAGTTCTAAAATGATTATTTCAATGAATTTATAGTCGTACTACTTCCAAACAACATGAAATATGTTGGAGACAACTCATATAGGCATTTGAGCTACAAAATAAGTCTAGAACTACGAAGTTGACCAAAACTTTTGAACTCTATATCAAGCTAGAGGATGAAACTTTGAACATATTCTATGCATGTTTTTCAAACATTATCAACTACTCGTATAATTTTGGGGGACCTTTTAGGAAAGAGAAGAAGATTGAGAAAATCCTTGCTAGCTTACCATACCATTTTCAAGCCAAAGTTACCTTGCTTAAATACATGTTAAAGCCTTGTGAACTTACTGTTAAATGAATCACTTGGGCAAGTATTCGAACTGCATCACTTGTATCCAATATGTCAGCCATCCACTTTCTAGGACAGAAAGAGCTTGGCTTTATGGATATCATGGATAGTGGGCTTAGCGAAGATGTTTTTGACAACATTGTTAAAAATGATGACTCGAATACAAATGAAGAGAAAATGGATCTACTTTCCGAGAGATTTACTATATTTTTAGATATAATTAACCCTTTTTTAGGGGTTTTAGAAAAAAATAATTCGAGCTCTAAAATCATTATTACAATGAATTTACAGTTGTACTTCTTCCAAACAACACGAAATATTATAGAGACCACTCATATAGGCATTTGATCTACATAATAAATCTAGAACTACGAAGTTGACCAAATATTTTTAACTCTATATCAAGCTAGAGGATGAAACTTTCAACAAATTCTATGCATGTTTTTCAAACCTTATCAACTACTCGTATAATTTTGGGGGACCTTTTAGGAAAGAGAAGAAGATTGAGAAAATCCTTGCTAGCTTACCTTACCATTTTCAAGCCAAAGTTACCTTGCTTAAATACATGTTAAAGCCTTGTGAACTTACTGTTAAATTAATCACTTGGGCAAGTATTCGAACTGCATCACTTTTATCCAATATATCAGCCATCCACTTTCGAGGACGGAAAGAGCTTGGCTTTATGGATATCAAGGATAGTAGGCTTAGCGAAGATGTTTTTGACAACATTGTTAAAAATGATTACTCGAATACCAATGAAGAAAAAATGGATCTACTTTCCAAAGATTTACTAAATTTCTTAGATAGAATTAACCATTTTTTAGGGGTTTTAGAAAAAAATAATTCGAGCTCTAAAATGATTATTACAATGAATTTACAGTTGTACTTCTTCCAAACAACACGAAATATTATAGAGACCACTCATATAGGCATTTGATCTACATAATAAATCTAGAACTACGAAGTTGACCAAATATTTTTAACTCTATATCAAGCTAGAGGATGAAACTTTGAACAAATTCTGTGCATGTTTTTCAAACATTATCAACTACTCGTATATATTTGGGGGACCTTTTAGGAAAGAGAAGAAGATTGAGAAAATCCTTGCTAGCTTACTATACCATTTTCAAGCCAAAGTTACCTTGCTTAAATACATGTTAAAGCCTTGTGAACTTACTGTTAAATGAATCACTTGGGCAAGTATTCGAACTGCATCACTTGTATCCAATATGTCAGCCATCCACTTTCGTGGACAGAAGGAGCTTGGCTTAATAGACATCAAGGATAGTGGTCTTAACGAAGGTGTTTTTGACACAATTGTTTGAAATGATGACTCTAATACCAATGAAGAGAAAATGGATCTACTTTCTGAGAGATTTACTAAATTTCTTAGATAGAATTAACCATTTTTTAGGTGTTTTAGAAAAACATAATCTCAGCTCTAAAATGATTATTTCAATGAATTTATAGTCGTACTTCTTCCAAAAAACATGAAATATTTTGGAGACCACTCATATAGGAATTTGAGCTACAAAATAATTCTAAAACTACGCAGTTGACCAAAAATTTTGAACTCTATATCAAGCTAGAGGATGAAACTTTGAATAAATTCTATGCATGTTTTTCAAACATTATCAACTACTCGTATAATTTTGGAGGGAACTTTTAGGAAAGAGAAGAAGATGGAGAAAATCCTTGCTAGCTTAGGTTACCATTTTCAAGACAAAGTTACCTTGCTTAAATACATGTTAAAGCCTTGTGAACTTACTGTTAAATGAATCACTTAGGAAAGTATTCGAACAGCATCATTTGTATCCAATATGTCAGCCATCCACTTTCGAGGACGGAAAGAGCTTGGCTTTTTAGACATCAAGGATAGTGGTGTTAACGAAGGTGTTTTTGACAACATTGTTAAAAATGATGACTCGAATACCAATGAAGAAAAAATGGATCTACTTTCCAAAGATTTACTAAATTTCTTAGATAGAATTAACCATTTTTTAGGGGTTTTAGAAAAAAATAATTCGAGCTCTAAAATGATTATTACAATGAATTTACAGTTGTACTTCTTCCAAACAACACGAAATATTATAGAGACCACTCATATAGGCATTTGATCTACATAATAAATCTAGAACTACGAAGTTGACCAAATATTTTTAACTCTATATCAAGCTAGAGGATGAAACTTTGAACAAATTCTATGCATGTTTTTCAAACATTATCAACTACTCGTATAATTTTGGGGGACCTTTTAGGAAAGAGAAGAAGATTGAGAAATCCTTGCTAGCTTACTATACCATTTTCAAGCCAAAGTTACCTTGCTTAAATACATGTTAAAGCCTTGTGAACTTACTGTTAAAGGAATCACTTGGGCAAGTATTCGAACTGCATCATTTGTATCCAATATGTCAGCCATCCACTTTCGTGGACAGAAAGAGCTTGGCTTAATAGACATCAAGGATAGTGGTCTTAACGAAGGTGTTTTTGACACAATTGTTTGAAATGATGACTCTAATACCAATGAAGAGAAAATGGATCTACTTTCTGAGAGATTTACTAAATTTCTTAGATAGAATTAACCATTTTTTAGGTGTTTTAGAAAAACATAATCTCAGCTCTAAAATGATTATTTCAATGAATTTATAGTCGTACTTCTTCCAAAAAACATGAAATATTTTGGAGACCACTCATATAGGAATTTGAGCTACAAAATAATTCTAAAACTACGCAGTTGACCAAAAATTTTGAACTCTATATCAAGCTAGAGGATGAAACTTTGAACAAATTCTATGCATGTTTTTCAAACATTATCAACTACTCGTATAATTTTGGGGGAACTTTTAGGAAAGAGAAGAAGATTGAGAAAATCCTTGCTAGCTTAGGTTACCATTTTCAAGACAAAGTTACCTTGCTTAAATACATGTTAAAGACTTGTGAACTTACTGTGAAATGAATCACTTAGGAAAGTATTCGAACAGCATCACTTGTATCCAATATGTTAGCCATCCACTTTCGAGGACAGAAAGAGCTTGGCTTTTTAGACATCAAGGATAGTGGTGTTAACGAAGGTGTTTTTGACACAATCGTTAGTAATGATGACTCTAATACCAATGAAGAGAAAATTGATGTACTTTCCTAGAGATTTACTCAATTTCTTTGATAGAATTAACCCTTTTTAGGGGTTTTAGAAAAAAAATAATCCGAGCTCTAAAATGATTATTTCAATGAATTTATAGTCGTATTACTTCCAAACAACATGAAATATGTTGGAGACAACTCATATAGGCATTTGAGCTACAAAATAAGTCTAGAACTACGAAGTTGACCAAAAATTTTGAACTCTATATCAAGCTAGAGGATGAAACTTTGAACAAATTCTATGCATGTTTTTCAAACATTACCAACTATTCGTATAATTTTGGGGGACCTTTTAGGAAAGAGAAGAAGATTGAGAAAATCCTTGCTAGCTTACCTTACCATTTTCAAGCCAAAGTTACCTTGCTTAAATACATGTTAAAGCCTTGTGAACTTACTGTTAAATGAATCACTTGGGCAAGTATTCGAACTGCATCACTTGTATCCAATATGTCAGCCATCCACTTTCTAGGACAGAAAGAGCTTGGCTTTATGGATATCATGGATAGTGGGCTTAGCGAAGATGTTTTTGACAACATTGTTAAAAATGATGACTCGAATACAAATGAAGAGAAAATGGATCTACTTTCCGAGAGATTTACTATATTTTTAGATACAATTAACCCTTTTTTAGGGGTTTTAGAAAAAAATAATTCGAGCTCTAAAATCATTATTACAATGAATTTACAGTTGTACTTCTTCCAAACAACACGAAATATTATAGAGACCACTCATATAGGCATTTGATCTACATAATAAATCTAGAACTACGAAGTTGACCAAATATTTTTAACTCTATATCAAGCTAGAGGATGAAACTTTCAACAAATTCTATGCATGTTTTTCAAACCTTATCAACTACTCGTATAATTTTGGGGGACCTTTTAGGAAAGAGAAGAAGATTGAGAAAATCCTTGCTAGCTTACCTTACCATTTGCAAGCCAAAGTTACCTTGCTTAAATACATGTTAAAGCCTTGTGAACTTACTGTTAAATAAATCACTTGGGCAAGTATTCGAACTGCATCACTTTTATCCAATATATCAGCCATCCACTTTCGAGGACGGAAAGAGCTTGGCTTTATGGATATCAAGGATAGAGGGCTTAGCGAAGATGTTTTTGACACAATTGTTAGAAATGATGACTCGAATACCAATGAAGAGAAAATGGATCTACTTTCCAGAGATTTACTAAATTTCTTAGATAGAATTAACCATTTTTTAGGGGTTTTAGAAAAACATAATCGGAGCTCTAAAATGATTATTTTAAATGAATTTATAGTCGTACTTCTTCCAAACAACATGAAATATTATAGAGACCACTCATATAGGCATTTGAGCTACAAAATAAATCTAGAACTACGAAGTTGACCAAAAATTTTGAACTCTATATCAAGCTAGAGGATGAAACTTTGAACAAATTCTATGCATGCTTTTCAAACATTACCAACTACTCGTATAATTTTGGGGGACCTTTTAGGAAAGAGAAGAAGATTGAGAAAATCCTTGCTAGCTTACCTTACCATTTTCAAGCCAAAGTTACCTTGCTTAAATACATGTTAAAGCCTTGTGAACTTACTGTTAAATGAATCAATTAGGAAAGTATTCGAACAGCATCACTTGTATCCAATATGTTAGCCATCCACTTTCGAGGACGGAAAGAGCTTGGCTTTTTAGACATCAAGGATAGTGGTGTTAACGAAGGTGTTTTTGACACAATCGTTAGAAATGATGACTCTAATACCAATGAAGAGAAAATTGATGTACTTTCCTAGAGATTTACTCAATTTCTTTGATAGAATTAACCCTTTTTTAGGGGTTTTAGAAAAAAAATAATCCCAACTCTAAAATGATTATTTCAATGAATTTATAGTCGTACTACTTCCAAACATCATGAAATATGTTGGAGACAACTCATATAGGCATTTGAGCTACAAAATAAGTCTAGAACTACGAAGTTGACCAAAAATTTTGAACTCTATATCAAGCTAGAGGATGAAACTTTGAACAAATTCTATGCATGTTTTTCAAACATTATCAACTACTCGTATAATTTTGGGGGACCTTTTAAGAAAGAGAAGAAGATTGAGAAAATCCTTGCTAGCTTACCTTACCATTTTCAAGCCAAAGTTACCTTGCTTAGATACATGTTAAAGCCTTGTGAACTTACTGTTGAATTAATCACTTGGGCAAGTATTCGAAATGCATCACTTGTATCCAATATGTCAGCCATCCACTTTCAAGGACGGAAAGAGCTTGGCTTTATGGATATCAAGGATAGTAGGCTTAGCGAAGATGTTTTTGACAACATTGTTAAAAATGATGACTCGAATACCAATGAAGAAAAAATGGATCTACTTTCCAAAGATTTACTAAATTTCTTAGATAGAATTAACCATTTTTTAGGGGTTTTAGAAAAAAATAATTCGAGCTCTAAAATGGTTATTACAATGAATTTACAGTTGTACTTCTTCCAAACAACACGAAATATTATAGAGACCACTCATATAGGCATTTGATCTACATAATAAATCTAGAACTACGAAGTTCACCAAATATTTTTAACTCTATATCAAGCTAGAGGATGAAACTTTGAACAAATTCTGTGCATGTTTTTCAAACATTATCAACTACTCGTATAATTTTGGGGGACCTTTTAGGAAAGAGAAGAATATTGAGAAAATCCTTGCTAGCTTACTATACCATTTTCAAGCCAAAGTTACCTTGCTTAAATACATGTTAAAGCCTTGTGAACTTACTGTTAAATGAATCACTTGGGCAAGTATTCGAACTTCATCACTTGTATCCAATATGTCAGCCATCCACTTTCGTGGACAGAAAGAGCTTGGCTTAATAGACATCAAGGATAGTGGTCTTAACGAAGGTGTTTTGACACAATTGTTTGAAATGATGACTCTAATACCAATGAAGAGAAAATGGATCTACTTTCTGAGAGATTTACTAAATTTCTTAGATAGAATTAACCATTTTTTAGGTGTTTTAGAAAAACATAATCTCAGCTCTAAAATGATTATTTCAATGAATTTATAGTCGTACTTCTTCCAAAAAACATGAAATATTTTGGAGACCACTCATATAGGAATTTGAGCTACAAAATAATTCTAAAACTACGCAGTTGACCAAAAATTTTGAACTCTATATCAAGCTAGAGGATGAAACTTTGAATAAATTCTATGCATGTTTTTCAAACATTATCAACTACTCGTATAATTTTGGAGGGAACTTTTAGGAAAGAGAAGAAGATTGAGAAAATCCTTGCTAGCTTAGGTTACCATTTTCAAGACAAAGTTACCTTGCTTAAATACATGTTAAAGCCTTGTGAACTTACTGTTAAATGAATCACTTAGGAAAGTATTCGAACAGCATCATTTGTATCCAATATGTCAGCCATCCACTTTCGAGGACGGAAAGAGCTTGGCTTTTTAGACATCAAGGATACTGGTGTTAACGAAGGTGTTTTTGACAACATTGTTAAAAATGATGACTCGAATACCAATGAAGAAAAAATGGATCTACTTTCCAAAGATTTACTAAATTTCTTAGATAGAATTAACCATTTTTTAGGGGTTTTAGAAAAAAATAATTCGAGCTCTAAAATGATTATTACAATGAATTTACAGTTGTACCTCTTCCAAACAACACGAAATATTATAGAGACCACTCATATAGGCATTTGATCTACATAATAAATCTAGAACTACGAAGTTGACCAAATATTTTTAACTCTATATCAAGCTAGAGGATGAAACTTTGAACAAATTCTATGCATGTTTTTCAAACATTATCAACTACTCGTATAATTTTGGGGGACCTTTCAGGAAAGAGAAGAAGATTGAGAAATCCTTGCTAGCTTACTATACCATTTTCAAGCCAAAGTTACCTTGCTTAAATACATGTTAAAGCCTTGTGAACTTACTGTTAAATGAATCACTTGGGCAAGTATTCGAACTGCATCATTTGTATCCAATATGTCAGCCATCCACTTTCGTGGACAGAAAGAGCTTGGCTTAATAGACATCAAGGATAGTGGTCTTAACGAAGGTGTTTTTGACACAATTGTTTGAAATGATGACTCTAATACCAATGAAGAGAAAATGGATCTACTTTCTGAGAGATTTACTAAATTTCTTAGATAGAATTAACCATTTTTTAGGTGTTTTAGAAAAACATAATCTCAGCTCTAAAATGATTATTTCAATGAATTTATAGTCGTACTTCTTCCAAAAAACATGAAATATTTTGGAGACCACTCATATAGGAATTTGAGCTACAAAATAATTCTAAAACTACGCAGTTGACCAAAAATTTTGAACTCTATATCAAGCTAGAGGATGAAACTTTGAACAAATTCTATGCATGTTTTTCAAACATTATCAACTACTCGTATAATTTTGGGGGAACTTTTAGGAAAGAGAAGAAGATTGAGAAAATCCTTGCTAGCTTAGGTTACCATTTTCAAGACAAAGTTACCTTGCTTAAATACATGTTAAAGCCTTGTGAACTTACTGTTAAATGAATCACTTAGGAAAGTATTCGAACAGCATCACTTGTATCCAATATGTTAGCCATCCACTTTCGAGGACGGAAAGAGCTTGGCTTTTTAGACATCAAGGATAGTGGTGTTAACGAAGGTGTTTTTGACACAATCGTTAGTAATGATGACTCTAATACCAATGAAGAGAAAATTGATGTACTTTCCTAGAGATTTACTCAATTTCTTTGATAGAATTAACCCTTTTTTAGGGGTTTTAGAAAAAAAATAATCCGAGCTCTAAAATGATTATTTCAATGAATTTATAGTCGTATTACTTCCAAACAACATGAAATATGTTGGAGACAACTCATATAGGCATTTGAGCTACAAAATAAGTCTAGAACTACGAAGTTGACCAAAAATTTTGAACTCTATATCAAGCTAGAGGATGAAACTTTGAACAAATTCTATGCATGTTTTTCAAACATTACCAACTATTCGTATAATTTTGGGGGACCTTTTAGGAAAGAGAAGAAGATTGAGAAAATCCTTGCTAGCTTACCTTACCATTTTCAAGCCAAAGTTACCTTGCTTAAATACATGTTAAAGCCTTGTGAACTTACTGTTAAATTAATCACTTGGGCAAGTATTCGAACTGCATCACTTGTATCCAATATGTCAGCCATCCACTTTCGAGGACGGAAAGAGCTTGGCTTTATGGATATCAAGGATAGTGGGCTTAGCAAAGATGTTTTTGACAACATTGTTAAAAATTATCACTCGAATACCAATGAAGAGAAAATGGAACTACTTTCCAAAGATTTACTCAATTTGTTACATAGAATTAACCATTTTTAAGGGGTTTAGAAAAACATAATCTCAGCTCTAAAATTATTATTTCAATGAATTTATAGTCGTACTTCTTCCAAAAAACATGAAATATGTTGGAGACAACTCATATAGGCATTTGAGCTAGAAAATAAGTCTAGAACTACGAAGTTGACCAAAAATTTTGAACTCTATATGAAGCTAGAGGATGAAACTTTGAACAAATTCTATACATGTTTTTCAAACATTATCAACTACTCGTATAATTTTGTTGGACCTTTTAGGAAATAGAAGAAGATTGAGAAAATCCTTGCTAGCTTACCTTACCATTTTCAAGCCAAAGTTACCTTGCTTAAATACATGTTAAAGCCTTGTGAACTTACTGTTAAATGAATCACTTGGGCAAGTATTCGCACTGCATCACTTGTATCCAATATGTCAGCCATCCACTTTCGTGGACAGAAAGAGCTTCGCTTAATAGACATCAAGGATAGTGGTCTTAACGAAGGTGTTTTTGACACAATTGTTAGAAAGGATGACTCCAATACCAATGAAGAGAAAATGGATCTACTTTCCTAGAGATTTACTAAATTTGTTAGATAGAATTAACCCTTTTTTATTGGTTTTAGGAAAAAAAAATCCAAGCTCTAAAATGATTATTTCAAGGAATTTACAGTCGTACTTCTTCCAAAAAACATGAAATATTTTGGAGACCACTCATATAGGAATTTGAGCTACAAAATAATTCTAAAACTACGAAGTTGACCAAAAATTTTGAACTCTATATCAAGCTAGAGGATGAAACTTTGAACAAATTCTATGCATGTTTTTCAAACATTATCAACTACTCGTATAATTTTGGGGGACCTTTTAGGAAAGAGAAGAAGATTGAGAAAATCCTTGCTAGCTTAGCCTACCATTTTCTAGACAAAGTTACCTTGCTTAAATACATGTTAAAGCCTTGTGAACTTACTGTTAAATGAATCACTTAGGAAAGTATTCGAACAGCATCACTTGTATCCAATATGTTAGCCATCCACTTTCGAGGACGGAAAGAGCTTGGCTTTTTAGACATCAAGGATAGTGGTGTTAACGAAGGTGTTTTTGACACAATTGTTAGAAATGATGACTCCAATACCAATGAAGAGAAAATTGATGTACTTTCCTAGAGATTTACTCAATTTCTTTTATAGAATTAACCCTTTTTTAGGGGTTTTAGAAAAAAATATTCCGAGCTCTAAAATGATTATTTCAATAAATTTATAGTCGTACTACTTCCAAACAACATGAAATATGTTGGAGACAACTCATATAGGCATTTGAGCTACAAAATAAGTCTAGAACTACGAAGTTGACCAAAAATTTTGAACTCTATATCAAGCTAGAGGATGAAACTTTGAACAAATTCTACGCATGTTTTTCAAACATTATCAACTACTCGTATAATTTTGGGGGACCTTGAGGAAAGAGAAGAAGATTGAGAAAATCCTTGCTAGCTTACCTTACCATTTTCAATCCAAAGTTACCTTGCTTAAATACATGTTAAAGCCTTGTGAACTTACTGTTAAATTAATCACTTGGGCAAGTATTCGAACTGCATCACTTGTATCCAATATGTCAGCCATCCACTTTCGAGGACGGAAAGAGCTTGGCTTTATGGATATCAAGGATAGTGGGCTTAGCGAAGATGTTTTTGACAACATTGTTAAAAATGATCACTCGAATACGAATGAAGAGAAAATGGATCTACTTTCCAAATATTTACTCAATTTGTTAGATAGAATTAACCATTTTTTAAGGGTTTTAGAAAAACATAATCTCAGCTCTAAAATGATTATTTCAATGAATTAATAGTCGTACTTCTTCCAAAAAACATTAAATATGTTGGAGACAACTCATATAGGCATTTGAGCTACAAAATAAGTCTAGAACTACGAAGTTGACCAAAAATTTGGAACTCTATGTGAAGCTAGAGGATGAAACTTTGAACAAATTCTATACATGTTTTTCAAACATTATCAACTACTCGTATAATTTTGGGGGACCTTTTAGGAAAGAGAAGAAGATTGAAAAAATCCTTGCTAGCTTACCTTACCATTTCCAAGCCAAAGTTACCTTGCTTAAATACATGTTAAAGCCTTGTGAACTTACTGTTAAATGAATCACTTGGGCAAGTATTCGAACTGCATCACTTGTATCCAATATGTCAGCCATCCACTTTCGTGGCCAGAAAGACCTTGGCTTAATAGACATCAAGGATGTGGTCTTAACGAAGGTGTTTTTGACACAATTGTTAGAAAGGATGACTCTAATACCAATGAAGAGAAAATTAATCTACTTTCCTAGAGTTTTACTAAATTTGTTAGATAGAATTTACCCTTTTTTATTGGTTTTAGAAAAAAAAATCCAAGGTCTAAAATGATTATTTCAAGGAATTTACAGTTGTACTTCTTCCAAACAACACGACATATTATAGAGACCACTCATATAGGCATTTGATCTACATAATAAATCTAGAACTACGAAGTTGACCAAATATTTTGAACTCTATATCAAGTTAGAGGATGAAACCTTCAACAAATTCTATGCATGTTTTTCAAACCTTATCAACTACTCGTGTAATTTTGGGGGACCTTTTAGGAAAGAGAAGAAGATTGAGAAAATCCTTGCTAGCTTAGCTTACCATTTTCAAGAAAAGTTACCTAGCTTAAATACATGTTAAAGCCTTGTGAACTTACTGTTAAATGAATCACTTAGGAAAGTATTCGAACAGCATCACTTGTATCCAATATGTTAGCCATCCACTTTCGAGGACGGAAAGAGCTTGGCATTTTAGACATCAAGGATAGTGGTGTTAACGAAGTTGTTTTTGACACAATTGTTAGAAATGATGACTCTAATACCAATGAAGAGAAAATTGATGTACTTTCCTAGAGATTTACTCAATTTCGTTGATAGAATTAACCCTTTTTTAGGGGTTTTAGAAAAAAAATAATCCGAGCTCTAAAATGATTATTTCAATGAATTTATAGTCGTACTACTTCCAAACAACATGAAATATGTTGGAGACAACTCATATAGGCATTTGAGCTACAAAATAAGTCTAGAACTACCAAGTTGACCAAACCTTTTGAACTCTATATCAAGCTAGAGGATGAAACTTTGAACAAATTCTATGCATGTTTTTCAAACATTATCAACTACTCGTATAATTTTGGGGGACCTTTTAGGAAAGAGAAGAAGATTGAGAAAATCCTTGCTAGCTTACCTTACCATTTTCAAGCCAAAGTTACCTTGCTTAAATACAAGTTAAAGCCTTGTGAACTTACTGTTAAATTAATCACTTGGGCAAGTATTCAAACTGCATCACTTGTATCCAATATGTCAGCCATCCACTTTCGAGGACGGAAAGAGCTTGGCTTTTTAGACATCAAGGATAGTGGTGTTAACGAAGGTGTTTTTGACACAATTGTTAGAAATGATGACTCCAATACCAATGAAGAGAAAATTGATGTACTTTCCTAGAGATTTACTCAATTTCTTTTATAGAATTAACCCTTTTTTAGGGGTTTTAGAAAAAAAAATATTCCGAGCTCTAAAATGATTATTTCAATAAATTTATAGTCGTACTACTTCCAAACAACATGAAATATGTTGGAGACAACTCATATAGGCATTTGAGCTACAAAATAAGTCTAGAACTACGAAGTTGACCAAAAATTTTGAACTCTATATCAAGCTAGAGGATGAAACTTTGAACAAATTCTATGCATGTTTTTCAAACATTATCAACTACTCGTATAATTTTGGGGGACCTTGAGGAAAGAGAAGAAGATTGAGAAAATCCTTGCTAGCTTACCTTACCATTTTCAATCCAAAGTTACCTTGCTTAAATACATGTTAAAGCCTTGTGAACTTACTGTTAAATTAATCACTTGGGCAAGTATTCGAACTGCATCACTTGTATCCAATATGTCAGCCATCCACTTTCGAGGACGGAAAGAGCTTGGCTTTATGGATATCAAGGATAGTGGGCTTAGCGAAGATGTTTTTGACAACATTGTTAAAAATAATCACTCGAATACGAATGAAGAGAAAATGGATCTACTTTCCAAAGATTTACTCAATTTGTTAGATAGAATTAACCATTTTTTAGGGGTTTTAGAAAAACATAATCTCAGCTCTAAAATGATTATTTCAATGAATTAATAGTCGTACTTCTTCCAAAAAACATTAAATATGTTGGAGACAACTCATATAGGCATTTGAGCTACAAAATAAGTCTAGAACTACGAAGTTGACCAAAAATTTGGAACTCTATGTGAAGCTAGAGGATGAAACTTTGAACAAATTCTATACATGTTTTTCAAACATTATCAACTACTCGTATAATTTTGGGGGACCTTTTAGGAAAGAGAAGAAGATTGAGAAAATCCTTGCTAGCTTACCTTACCATTTCCAAGCCAAAGTTACCTTGCTTAAATACATGTTAAAGCCTTGTGAACTTACTGTTAAATGAATCACTTGGGCAAGTATTCGAACTGCATCACTTGTATCCAATATGTCAGCCATCCACTTTCGTGGCCAGAAAGAGCTTGGCTTAATAGACATCAAGGATAGTGGTCTTAACGAAGGTGTTTTTGACACAATTGTTAGAAAGGATGACTCTAATACCAATGAAGAGAAAATTAATCTACTTTTCTAGAGATTTACTAAATTTGTTAGATAGAATTAACCCTTTTTTATTGGATTTAGAAAAAAAAAATCCAAGCTCTAAAATGATTATTTCAAGGAATTTACAGTTGTACTTCTTCCAAACAACACGACATATTATAGAGACCACTCATATAGGCATTTGATCTACATAATAAATCTAGAACTACGAAGTTGACCAAATATTTTGAACTCTATATCAAGCTAGAGGATGAAACATTCAACAAATTCTATGCATGTTTTTCAAACCTAATCAACTACTCGTATAATTTTGGGGGACCTTTTAGGAAAGAGAAGAAGATTGAGAAAATCCTTGCTAGCTTAGCTTACCATTTTCAAGAAAAGTTACCTAGCTTAAATACATGTTAAAGCCTTGTGAACTTACTGTTAAATGAATCACTTAGGAAAGTATTCGAACAGCATCACTTGTATCCAATATGTTAGCCATCCACTTTCGAGGACGGAAAGAGCTTGGCATTTTAGACATCAAGGATAGTGGTGTTAACGAAGTTGTTTTTGACACAATTGTTAGAAATGATGACTCTAATACCAATGAAGAGAAAATTGATGTACTTTCCTAGAGATTTACTCAATTTCGTTGATAGAATTAACCCTTTTTTAGGGGTTTTAGAAAAAAAATAATGCGAGCTCTAAAATGATTATTTCAATGAATTTATAGTCGTACTACTTCCAAACAACATGAAATATGTTGGAGACAACTCATATAGGCATTTGAGCTACAAAATAAGTCTAGAACTACCAAGTTGACCAAACCTTTTGAACTCTATATCAAGCTAGAGGATGAAACTTTGAACAAATTCTATGCATGTTTTTCAAACATTATCAACTACTCGTATAATTTTGGGGGACCTTTTAGGAAAGAGAAGAAGATTGAGAAAATCCTTGCTAGCTTACCTTACCATTTTCAAACCAAAGTTACCTTGCTTAAATACAAGTTAAAGCCTTGTGAACTTACTGTTAAATTAATCACTTGGGCAAGTATTCAAACTGCATCACTTGTATCCAATATGTGAGCCATCCACTTTCGAGGACGGAAAGAGCTTGGCTTTATGGATATCAAGGATAGTCGGCTTAGCGAAGATGTTTTTGACAACATTGTTAAAAATGATCACTCGAATACCAATGAAGAGAAAATGGATCTACTTTCCAAAGATTTACTCAATTTGTTACATAGAATTAACCATTTTTTAGGGGTTTTAGAAAAACATAATCTCAGCTCTAAAATTATTATTTCAATGAATTTATAGTCGTACTTCTTCCAAAAAACATGAAATATGTTGGAGACAACTCATATAGGCATTTGAGCTACAAAATAAGTCTAGAACTACGAAGTTGACCAAAAATTTTGAACTCTATATGAAGCTAGAGGATGAAACTTTGAACAAATTCTATACATGTTTTTCAAACATTATCAACTACTCGTATAATTTTGGGGGACCTTTTAGGAAACAGAAGAAGATTGAGAAAATCCTTGCTAGCTTACCTTACCATTTCCAAGCCAAAGTTACCTTGCTTAAATACATGTTAAAGCCTTGTGACCTTACTGTTAAATGAATCACTTGGGCAAGTATTCGAACTGCATCACTTGTATCCAATATGTCAGCCATCCACTTTCGTGGACAGAAAGAGCTTGGCTTAATAGACATCAAGGATAGTGGTCTTAACAAAGGTGTTTTTGACACAATTGTTAGAAAGGATGACTCTAATACCAATGAAGAGAAAATGGATCTACTTTCCTAGAGATTTACTAAATTTGTTAGATAGAATTAACCCTTTTTTATTGGTTTTAGAAAAAAAAAATCCAATCTCTAAAATGATTATTTCAAGGAATTTACAGTTGTACTTCTTTCAAACAACACGAAATATTATAGAGACCACTCATATAGGCATTTGATCTACATAATAAATCTAGAACTACGAAGTTGACCAATTATTTTAACTCTATATCAAGCTAGAGGATGAAACCATCAACAAATTCTATGCATGTTTTTAAAACCTTATCAACTACTCGTATAATTTAGGGGGACCTTTTAGGAAAGAGAAGAAGATTGAGAAAATCCTTGCTAGCTTAGCTTACCATTTTCAAGCCAAAGTTACCTTGCTTAAATACATGTTAAAGCCTTGTGAACTTACTGTTAAATGAATCACTTAGGAAAGTATTCGAATTGCATCACTTGTATCCAATATTTCAGCCATCCACTTTCGAGGACGGAAAGAGTTTGGCTTTATAGACATCAAGGATAGTGGGCTTAGCAAAGATGTTTTTGACACAATTGTTAGAAATAATGACTCTAATACCAATAAAGAGAAAATGGATCTACTTTCCTAGAGATTTACTCAATTCGTTAGATAGAATTAACCCTTTTTTAGGGGTTTTAGAAAAAAATAATCCGAGCTCTAAAATGATTATTGCAATGAATTTATAGTCGTACTAATTCCAAACAACATGAAATATGTTGGGGACAACTCATATAGGCATTTGAGCTACAAAATAAGTCTAGAACTATGAAGTTGACCAAAAGTTTTGAACTCTATATCAAGCTAGAGGATGAAACTTTGAACAAATTCTATGCATGTTTTTCAAACATTATCAACTACTCGTATAATTTTACGGGACCTTTTAGGAAAGAGAAGAAGATTGAGAAAATCCTTGCTAGCTTACCTTACCATTTTCAAGCCAAAGTTACCTTGCTTAAATACATGTTAAAGCCTTGTGAACTTACTGTTAAATTAATCACTTGGGCAAGTATTCAAACTGCATCACTTGTATCCAATATGTCAGCCATCCACTTTCGAGGACGGAAAGAGCTTGGCTTTATGGATATCAAGGATAGTGGGCTTAGCAAAGATGTTTTTGACAACATTGTTAAAAATTATCACTCGAATACCAATGAAGAGAAAATGGATCTACTTTCCAAAGATTTACTCAATTTGTTACATAGAATTAACCATTTTTTAGGGGTTTTAGAAAAACATAATCTCAGCTCTAAAATTATTATTTCAATGAATTTATAGTCGTACTTCTTCCAAAAAACATGAAATATGTTGGAGACAACTCATATAGGCATTTGAGCTACAAAATAAGTCTAGAACTACGAAGTTGACCAAAAATTTTGAACTCTATATGAAGCTAGAGGATGAAACTTTGAACAAATTCTATAGATGTTTTTCAAACATTATCAACTACTCGTATAATTTTGGGGGACCTTTTAGGAAAGAGAAGAAGATTGAGAAAATCCTTGCTAGCTTACCTTTCCATTTCCAAGCCAAAGTTACCTTGTTTAAATACATGTTAGAGCCTTGTGAACTTACTGTTAAATGAATCACTTGGGCAAGTATTCGAACTGCATCACTTGTATCCAATATGTCAGCCATCCACTTTCGTGGACAGAAAGAGCTTGGCTTAATAGACATCAAGGATAGTGGTCTTAACGAAGGTGTTTTTGACACAATTGTTAGAAAGGATGACTCTAATACCAATGAAGAGAAAATGGATCTACTTTCCTAGAGATTTACTAAATTTGTTAGATAGAATTAACCCTTTTTTATTGGTTTTAGGAAAAAAAATCCAAGCTCTAAAATGATTATTTCAAGGAATTTACAGTTGTACTTCTTCCAAACAACACGAAATATTATAGAGACCACTCATATAGGCATTTGATATACATAATAAATCTAGAACTACGAAGTTGACCAAATAATTTTAACTCTATATCAAGCTAGAGGATGAAACCTTCAACAAATTCTATGCATGTTTTTCAAACCTTATCAACTACTCGTATAATTTAGGGGGACCTTTTAGGAAAGAGAAGAAGATTGAGAAAATCCTTGCTAGCTTACCTTTCCATTTCCAAGCCAAAGTTACCTTGCTTAAATACATGTTAAAGCCTTGTGAACTTACTGTTAAATGAATCACTTAGGAAAGTATTCGAATTGCATCACTTGTATCCAATATTTCAGCCATCCACTTTCGAGGACAGAAAGAGCTTGGCTTTATAGACATCAAGGATAGTGGGCTTAGCAAAGATGTTTTTAACACAATTGTTAGAAATAATAACTCTAATACCAATAAAGAGAAAATGGATCTACTTTCCTAGAGATTTACTGAATTTGTTAGATAGAATTAACCCTTTTTTAGGGGTTTTAGAAAAAAAAAATCTGAGCTCTAAAATGATTATTTCAATGAATTTATAGTCGTACTACTTCCAAACAACATGAAATATGTAGGAGACAACTCATATAGGCATTTGAGCTACAAAATAAGTCTAGAACTACGAAATTGACCAAACATTTTGAACTCTATATCAAGCTAGAGGATGAAACTTTGAACAAATTCTATACATGTTTTTCCAACATTATCAACTACTCGTATAATTTTGGGGGACCTTTTAGGAAAGAGAAGAAGATTGAGAAAATCCTTGCTAGCTTAGCTTACCATTTTCAAGAAAAAGTTACCTTGCTTAAATACATGTTAAAGCCTTGTGAACTTACTGTTAAATGAATCACTTAGGAAAGTATTCGAACAGCATCACTTGTATCCAATATGTTAGTCATCCACTTTCGAGGACGGAAAGAGATTGGCTTTTTAGCCATCAAGGATAGTGGTGTTAACGAAGGTGTTTTTGACACAATGGTTAGAAATGATGACTCTAATACCAATGAAGAGAAAATTGATGTACTTTCCTAGAGATTTACTCAATTTCTTTGATAGAATTAACCCTTTTTTAGGGGTTTTAGAAAAAAAATAATCCGAGCTCTAAAATGATTATTTCAATGAATTTATAGTCGTATTACTTCCAAACAACATGAAATATGTTGGAGACAACTCATATAGGCATTTGAGCTACAAAATAATTCTAGAACTACAAAGTTGACCAAATATTTTGAACTCTATATCAAGCTAGAGGATGAAACTTTGAACAAATTCTATGCATGTTTTTCATACATTACCAACTACTCGTATAATATTGGGGGACCTTTTAGGAAAGAGAAGAAGATTGAGAAAATCCTTGCTAGCTTAGCTTACCATTTTCAAGACAAAGTTACCTTGCTTAAATACATGTTAAAGCCTTGTGAACTTATTGTTAAATGAATCACTTAGGAAAGTATTCCAACAGCATCACTTGTATCCAATATGTTAGCCATCCACTTTCGAGGACGGAAAGAGCTTGGCTTTTTAGACATCAAGGATAGTGGTGTTAACGAAGGTGTTTTTGACACAATCGTTAGAAATGATGACTCTAATACCAATGAAGAGACAATTGATGTACTTTCCTAGAGATTTACTCAATTTCTTTGATAGAATTAACCCTTTTTTAGGGGTTTTAGAAAAAAAATAATCCGAGCTGTAAAATGATTATTTCAATGAATTTATAGTCGTATTACTTCCAAACAACATGAAATATGTTGGAGACAACTCATATAGGCATTTGAGCTACAAAATAATTCTAGAACTACGAAGTTGACCAAAAATTTTGAACTCTATATCAAGCTAGAGGATGAAACTTTGAACAAATTCTATGCATGTTTTTCAAACATTACCAACTACTCGTATAATATTGGGGGACCTTTTAGGAAAGAGAAGAAGATTTAGAAAATCCTTGCTAGCTTACCTTACCATTTTCAAGCCAAAGTTACCTTGCTTAAATACATGTTAAAGCCTTGTGAACTTTCTGTTAAATTAATCACTTGGGCAAGTATTCGAACTGCATCACTTGTATCCAATATGTCAGCCATCCACTTTCGAGGACAGAAAGAGCTTGGCTTTATGGATATCATGGATAGTGGGCTTAGCGAAGATGTTTTTGACAACATAGTTAAAAATGATGACTCGAATACAAATGAAGAGAAAATGGATCTACTTTCCGAGAGATTTACTATATTTTTAGATAGAATTAACCTTTTTTAGGGGTTTTAGAAAAAAATAATTCGAGCTCTAAAATGATTATTACAATGAATTTACAGTTGTACTTCTTCCAAACAACACGAAATATTATAGAGACCACTCATATAGGCATTTGATCTACATAATAAATCTAGAACTACGAAGTTGACCAAATATTTTTAACTCTATATCAAGCTAGAGGATGAAACTTTCAACAAATTCTATGCATGTTTTTCAAACCTTATCAACTACTCGTATAATTTTGGGGGACCTTTTAGGAAAGAGAAGAAGATTGAGAAAATCCTTGCTAGCTTAGCTTACCATTTTCAAGACAAAGTTACCTTGCTTAAATACATGTTAAAGCCTTGTGAACTTACTGTTAAATGAATCAATTAGGAAAGTATTCGAACAGCATCACTTGTATCCAATATGTTAGCCATCCACTTTCGAGGACCGAAAGAGCTTGGCTTTTTAGACATCAAGGATAGTGGTGTTAACGAAGGTGTTTTTGACACAATCGTTAGAAATGATGACTCTAATACCAATGAAGAGAAAATTGATGTACTTTCCTAGAGATTTACTCAATTTCTTTGATAGAATTAACCCTTTTTTAGGGGTTTTAGAAAAAAAATAATCCCAGCTCTAAAATGATTATTTCAATGAATTTATAGTCGTACTACTTCCAAACATCATGAAATATGTTGGAGACAACTCATATAGGCATTTGAGCTACAAAATAAGTCTAGAACTACGAAGTTGACCAAAATTTTTGAACTCTATATCAAGCGAGAGGATGAAACTTTGAACAAATTCTATGCATGGTTTTCAAACATTATCAACTACTCGTATAATTTTGGGGGACCTTTTAAGAAAGAGAAGAAGGTTGAGAAAATCCTTGCTAGCTTACCTTACCAATTTCAAGCCAAAGTTACCTTGCTTAAATACATGTTAAAGCCTTGTGAACTTACTGTTGAATTAATCACTTGGGCAAGTATTCGAAATGCATCACTTGTATCCAATATGTCAGCCATCCACTTTCAAGGACGGAAAGAGCTTGGCTTTATGGATATCAAGGATAGTAGGCTTAGCGAAGATGTTTTTGACAACATTGTTAAAAATGATGACTCGAATACCAATGAAGAAAAAATGGATCTACTTTCCAAAGATTTACTAAATTTCTTAGATAGAATTAACCATTTTTAGGGGTTTTAGAAAAAAATAATTTGAGCTCTAAAATGATTATTACAATGAATTTACAGTTGTACTTCTTCCAAACAACACGAAATATTATAGAGACCACTCATATAGGCATTTGATCTACATAATAAATCTAGAACTACGAAGTTGACCAAATATTTTTAACTCTATATCAAGCTAGAGGATGAAACTTTGAACAAATTCTATGCATGTTTTTCAAACATTATCAACTACTCGTATAATTTTGGGGGACCTTTTAGGAAAGAGAAGAAGATTGAGAAAATCCTTGCTAGCTTAGGTTACCATTTTCAAGACAAAGTTACCTTGCTTAAATACATGTTAAAGCCTTGTGAACTTACTGTTAAATGAATCACTTAGGAAAGTATTCGAACAGCATGACTTGTATCCAATATGTTAGCCATCCACTTTCGAGGACGGAAAGAGCTTGGCTTTTTAGATATCAAGGATAGTGGTGTTAACGAAGGTGTTTTTGACACAATCGTTAGTAATGATGACTCTAATACCAATGAAGAGAAAATTGATGTACTTTCCTATAGATTTACTCAATTTCTTTGATAGAATTAACCCTTTTTTAGGGGTTTTAGAAAAAAAATAATCCGAGCTCTAAAATGATTATTTCAATGAATTTATAGTCGTATTACTTCCAAACAACATGAAATATGTTGGAGACAACTCATATAGGCATTTGAGCTACAAAATAAGTCTAGAACTACGAAGTTGACCAAAAATTTTGAACTCTATATCAAGCTAGAGGATGAAACTTTGAACAAATTCTATGCATGTTTTTCAAACATTACCAACTACTCGTATAATTTTGGGGGACCTTGAGGAAAGAGAAGAAGATTAAGAAAATCCTTGCTAGCTTACCTTACCATTTTCAATCCAAAGTTACCTTGCTTAAATACATGTTAAAGCCTTGTGAACTTACTGTTAAATTAATCACTTGGGCAAGTATTCGAACTGCATCACTTGTATCCAATATGTCAGCCATCCACTTTCGTGGCCAGAAAGAGCTTGGCTTTATGGATATCAAGGATAGTCGGCTTAGCGAAGATGTTTTTGACAACATTGTTAAAAATGATCACTCGAATACCAATGAAGAGAAAATGGATCTACTTTCCAAAGATTTACTCAATTTGTTACATAGAATTAACCATTTTTAGAGGTTTTAGAAAAACATAATCTCAGCTCTCTAAAATAATTATTTCAATGAATTAATAGTCGTACTTCTTCCAAAAAACATTAAATATGTTGGAGACAACTCATATAGGCATTTGAGCTACAAAATAAGTCTAGAACTACGAAGTTGACCAAAAATTTGGAACTCTATGTGAAGCTAGAGTATGAAACTTTGAACAAATTCTATACATGTTTTTCAAACATTATCAACTACTCGTATAATTTTGGGGGACCTTTTAGGAAAGAGAAGAAGATTGAGAAAATCCTTGCTAGCTTACCTTACCATTTCCAAGCCAAAGTTACCTTGCTTAAATACATGTTAAAGCCTTGTAAACTTACTGTTAAATGAATCACTTGGGCAAGTATTCGAACTGCATCACTTGTATCCAATATGTCAGCCATCCACTTTCGTGGCCAGAAAGAGCTTGGCTTAATAGACATCAAGGATAGTGGTCTTAACGAAGGTGTTTTTGACACAATTGTTAGAAAGGATGACTCTAATACCAATGAAGAGAAAATTAATCTACTTTCCTAGAGATTTACTAAATTTGTTAGATAGAATTAACCCTTTTTTATTGGTTTTAGAAAAAAAAATCCAAGCTCTAAAATGATTATTTCAAGGAATTTACAGTTGTACTTCTTCCAAACAACACGACATATTATAGAGACCACTCATATAGGCATTTGATCTACATAATAAATCTAGAACTACGAAGTTGACCAAATATTTTGAACTCTATATCAAGCTAGAGGATGAAACCTTCAACAAATTCTATGCATGTTTTTCAAACCTTATCAACTACTCGTATAATTTTGGGGGACCTTTTAGGAAAGAGAAGAAGATTGAGAAAATCCTTGCTAGCTTAGCTTACCATTTTCAAGAAAAGTTACCTAGCTTAAATACATGTTAAAGCCTTGTGAACTTACTGTTAAATGAATCACTTAGGAAAGTATTCGAACAGCATCACTTGTATCCAATATGTTAGCCATCCACTTTCGGGACGGAAAGAGCTTGGCATTTTAGACATCAAGGATAGTGGTGTTAACGAAGTTGTTTTTGACACAATTGTTAGAAATGATGACTCTAATACCAATGAAGAGAAAATTGATGTACTTTCCTAGAGATTTACTCAATTTCGTTGATAGAATTAACCCTTTTTTAGGGGTTTTAGAAAAAAAATAATCCGAGCTCTAAAATGATTATTTCAATGAATTTATAGTCGTACTACTTCCAAACAACATGAAATATGTTGGAGACAACTCATATAAGCATTTGAGCTACAAAATAAGTCTAGAACTACCAAGTTGACCAAACCTTTTGAACTCTATATCAAGCTAGAGGATGAAACTTTGAACAAATTCTATACATGTTTTTCAAACATTATCAACTACTCGTATAATTTTGGGGGACCTTTTAGGAAAGAGAAGAAGATTGAGAAAATCCTTGCTAGCTTACCTTACCATTTCCAAGCCAAAGTTACCTTGCTTAAATACATGTTAAAGCCTTGTAAACTTACTGTTAAATGAATCACTTGGGCAAGTATTCGAACTGCATCACTTGTATCCAATATGTCAGCCATCCACTTTCGTGGCCAGAAAGAGCTTGGCTTAATAGACATCAAGGATAGTGGTCTTAACGAAGGTGTTTTTGACACAATTGTTAGAAAGGATGACTCTAATACCAATGAAGAGAAAATTAATCTACTTTCCTAGAGATTTACTAAATTTGTTAGATAGAATTAACCCTTTTTTATTGGTTTTAGAAAAAAAAATCCAAGCTCTAAAATGATTATTTCAAGGAATTTACAGTTGTACTTCTTCCAAACAACACGACATATTATAGAGACCACTCATATAGGCATTTGATCTACATAATAAATCTAGAACTACGAAGTTGACCAAATATTTTGAACTCTATATCAAGCTAGAGGATGAAACCTTCAACAAATTCTATGCATGTTTTTCAAACCTTATCAACTACTCGTATAATTTTGGGGGACCTTTTAGGAAAGAGAAGAAGATTGAGAAAATCCTTGCTAGCTTAGCTTACCATTTTCAAGAAAAGTTACCTAGCTTAAATACATGTTAAAGCCTTGTGAACTTACTGTTAAATGAATCACTTAGGAAAGTATTCGAACAGCATCACTTGTATCCAATATGTTAGCCATCCACTTTCGGGACGGAAAGAGCTTGGCATTTTAGACATCAAGGATAGTGGTGTTAACGAAGTTGTTTTTGACACAATTGTTAGAAATGATGACTCTAATACCAATGAAGAGAAAATTGATGTACTTTCCTAGAGATTTACTCAATTTCGTTGATAGAATTAACCCTTTTTTAGGGGTTTTAGAAAAAAAATAATCCGAGCTCTAAAATGATTATTTCAATGAATTTATAGTCGTACTACTTCCAAACAACATGAAATATGTTGGAGACAACTCATATAAGCATTTGAGCTACAAAATAAGTCTAGAACTACCAAGTTGACCAAACCTTTTGAACTCTATATCAAGCTAGAGGATGAAACTTTGAACAAATTCTATGCATGTTTTTCAAACATTATCAACTACTCGTATAATTTTGGGGGACCTTTTAGGAAAGAGAAGAAGATTGAGAAAATCCTTGCTAGCTTACCTTACCATTTTCAAGCCAAAGTTACCTTGCTTAAATACAAGTTAAAGCCTTGTGAACTTACTGTTAAATTAATCACTTGGGCAAGTATTCAAACTGCATCACTTGTATCCAATATGTCAGCCATCCACTTTCGAGGACGGAAAGAGCTTCGCTTTATGGATATCAAGGATAGTCGGCTTAGCGAAGATGTTTTTGACTACATTGTTAAAAATGATCACTCGAATACCAATGAAGAGAAAATGGATCTACTTTCCAAAGATTTACTCAATTTGTTACATAGAATTAACCATTTTTTAGGGGTTTTAGAAAAACATAATCTCAGCTCTAAAATGATTATTTCAATGAATTTATAGTCGTACTTCTTCCAAAAAACATGAAATATGTTGGAGACAACTCATATAGGCATTTGAGCTACAAAATAAGTCTAGAACTACGAAGTTGACCAAAAATTTTGAACTCTATATGAAGCTAGAGGATGAAACTTTGAACAAATTCTATACATGTTTTTCAAACATTATCAACTACTCGTATAATTTTGGGGGACCTTTTAGGAAAGAGAAGAAGATTGAGAAAATCCTTGCTAGCTTACCTTACCATTTCCATGCCAAAGTTACCTTGCTTAAATACATGTTAAAGCCTTGTGACCTTACTGTTAAATGAATCACTTGGGCAAGTATTCGAACTGCATCACTTGTATCCAATATGTCATCCATCCACTTTCGTGGACAGAAAGAGCTTGGCTTAATAGACATCAAGGATAGTGGTCTTAACGAAGGTGTTTTTGACACAATTGTTAGAAAGGATGACTCTAATACCAATGAAGAGAAAATGGATCTACTTTCCTAGAGATTTACTAAATTTGTTAGATAGAATTAACCCTTTTTTATTGGTTTTAGAAAAAAAAATCCAATCTCTAAAATGATTATTTCAAGGAATTTACAGTTGTACTTCTTCCAAACAACACGAAATATTATAGAGACCACTCATATAGGCATTTGATCTACATAATAAATCTAGAACTACGAAGTTGACCAAATAATTTTAACTCTATATCAAGCTAGAGGATGAAACCTTCAACAAATTCTATGCATGTTTTTAAAACCTTATCAACTACTCGTATAATTTAGGGGGACCTTTTAGGAAAGAGAAGAAGATTGAGAAAATCCTTGCTAGTTTAGCTTACCATTTTCAAGCCAAAGTTACCTTGCTTAAATACATGTTAAAGCCTTGTGAACTTACTGTTAAATGAATCACTTAGGAAAGTATTCGAATTGCATCACTTGTATCCAATATTTCAGCCATCCACTTTCGAGGACGGAAAGAGTTTGGCTTTATAGACATCAAGGATAGTGGGCTTAGCAAAGATGTTTTTGACACAATTGTTAGAAATAATGACTCTAATACCAATAAAGAGAAAATGGATCTACTTTCCTAGAGATTTACTCAATTTGTTAGATAGAATTAACCCTTTTTTAGGGGTTTTAGAAAAAATAAATCTGAGCTCTAAAATGATTATTTCAATGAATTTATAGTCGTACTACTTCCAAACAACATGAAATATGTTGGAGACAACTCGTATAGGCATTTGAGCTACAAAATAAGTCTAGAACTACGAAGTTGACCAAAAATTTTGAACTCTATATCAAGCTAGAGGATGAAACTTTGAACAAATTCTATTCATGTTTTTCAAACATTATCAACTACTCGTATAATTTTGGGGGACCTTTTAGGAAAGAGAAGAAGATTGAGAAAATCCTTGCTAGCTTAGCTTACCATTTTCAAGAAAAGGTTACCTTGCTTAAATACATGTTAAAGCCTTGTGAACTTACACTTAAATGAATCACTTAGGAAAGTATTCGAACAGCATCACTTGTATCCAATATGTTAGCCATCCACTTTCGAGGACGGAAAGAGCTTGGCTTTTTAGACATCAAGGATAGTGGTGTTAACGAAGGTGTTTTTGACACAATTGTTAGAAATGATGACTCTAATACCAATGAAGAGAAAATTGATGTACTTTCCTAGAGATTTACTCAATTTGTTAGATAGAATTAACCCTTTTTTAGGGGTTTTAGAAAAAAAAATATGAGCTCTAAAATGATTATTTCAATGAATTTATAGTCGTACTACTTCCAAACAACATGAAATATGTTGGGGACAACTCATATAGGGATTTGAGCTACAAAATAAGTCTAGAACTATGAAGTTGACCAAAAGTTTTGAACTCTATATCAAGCTAGAGGATGAAACTTTGAACAAATTCTATGCATGTTTTTCAAACATTATCAACTACTCGTATAATTTTACGGGACCTTTTAGGAAAGAGAAGAAGATTGAGAAAATCCTTGCTAGCTTACCTTACCATTTTCAAGCCAAAGTTACCTTGCTTAAATACATGTTAAAGCCTTGTGAACTTACTGTTAAATTAATCACTTGGGCAAGTATTCGAACTGCATCACTTGTATCCAATATGTCAGCCATCCACTTTCGAGGACGGAAAGAGCTTGGCTTTATGGATATCAAGGATAGTGGGCTTAGCAAAGATGTTTTTGACAACATTGTTAAAAATTATCACTCGAATACCAATGAAGAGAAAATGGATCTACTTTCCAAAGATTTAGTCAATTTGTTACATAGAATTAACCATTTTTTAGGGGTTTTAGAAAAACATAATCTCAGCTCTAAAATTATTATTTCAATGAATTTATAGTCGTACTTCTTCCAAAAAACATGAAATATGTTGGAGACAACTCATATAGGAATTTGAGCTACAAAATAAGTCTAGAACTACGAAGTTGACCAAAACTTTTGAACTCTATATGAAGCTAGAGGATGAAACTTTGAACAAATTCTATACATGTTTTTCAAACATTATCAACTACTCGTATAATTTTGGGGGACCTTTTAGGAAAGAGAAGAAGATTGAGAAAATCCTTGCTAGCTTACCTTTCCATTTCCAAGCCAAAGTTACCTTGCTTAAATACATGTTAGAGCCTTGTGAACTTACTATTAAATGAATCACTTGGGCAAGTATTCGAAGTGCATCACTTGTATCCAATATGTCAGCCATCCACTTTCGAGGACGGAAAGAGCTTGGTTTGATGGATATCAAGGATAGTGGGCTTAGCGAAGATGTTTTTGACACAATTGGTAGAAATAATGACTCTAATACCAATGAAGAGAAAATTGATGTACTTTCCTAGAGATTTACTCAATTTCTTTGATAGAATTAACCCTTTTTTAGGGGTTTTAGAAAAAAAATAATCCGACCTCTAAAATGATTATTTCAATGAATTTTTAGCCGAACTACTTCCAAACAACATGAAATATGTTGGAGACAACTCATATAGGCATTTTAGCTACAAAATAAGTCAAGAACTACGAAGTTGACCAAAACTTTTGAACTCTATATCAAGCTAGAGGATGAAACTTTGAACAAATTCTATGCATGTTTTTCAAACATTATCAACTACTCGTATAATTTTGGGGGACCTTTTAGGAAAGAGAAGAAGATTGAGAAAATCCTTGCTAGCTTACCTTACCATTTTCAAGCCAAAGTTACCTTGCTTAAATACATGTTAAAGCCTTGTGAACTTACTGTTAAATTAATCACTTGGGCAAGTATTCGAACTGCATCACTTGTATCCAATATGTCAGCCATCCACTTTCGAGGACGGAAAGAGCTTGGCTTGATGGATATCAAGGATAGTGGGCTTAGCGAAGATGTTTTTGACAACATTGTTAAAAATGATCACTCGAATACCAATGAAGAGAAAATGGATCTACTTTCCAAAGATTTACTCAATTTGTTACATAGAATTAACCATTTTTTAGGGGTTTTAGAAAAACATAATCTCAGCTCTAAAATGATTATTTCAATGAATTTATAGTCGTACTTCTTCCAAAAAACATGAAATATGTTGGAGACAACTCATATACGCATTTGAGCTACAAAATAAGTCTAGAACTACGAAGTTGACCAAAAGTTTTGAACTCTATATGAAGCTAGAGGATGAAACTTTGAACAAATTCTATACATGTTTTTCAAACATTATCAACTACTCGTATAATTTTGGGGGACCTTTTAGGAAAGAGAAGAAGATTGAGAAAATCCTTGCTAGCTTACCATACCATTTCCAAGCCAAAGTTACCTTGCTTAAACACATGTTAAAGCCTTGTGAACTTACTGTTAAATGAATCACTTGGGCAAGTATTCGAATTGCATCACTTGTATCCAATATTTTAGCCATCCATTTTCGAGGACGGAAGGAGTTTGGCTTTATAGACATCAAGGATAGTGGGCTTAGCAAAGATGTTTTTGACACAATTGGTAGAAATAATGACTCTAATACCAATAAAGAGAAAATGGATCTACTTTCCTAGAGATTTACTCAATTTGTTAGATAGAATTAACCCTTTTTTAGGGGTTTTAGAAAAAAAATAATCTGAGCTCTAAAATGATTATTTCAATGAATTTATAGTCGTACTACTTCCAAACAACATGAAATATGTTGGAGACAACTCATATAGGCATTTGAGCTACAAAATAAGTCTAGAACTACGAAGTTGACCAAAAATTTTGAACTCTATATCAAGCTAGAGGATGAAACTTTGAACAAATTCTATACATGTTTTTCAAATATTATCAACTACTCGTATAATTTTGGGGGACCTTTTATGAAAGAGAAGAAGATTGAGAAAATCCTTGCTAGCTTACCTTACCATTTTCAAGCCAAAGTTACCTTGCTTAAATACATGTTAAAGCCTTGTGAACTTACTGTTAAATGAATCACTTGGGCAAGTATTCGAACTGCATCACTTGTATCCAATATGTCAGCCATCCACTTTCGTGGACAGAAAGAGCTTGGCTTAATAGACATCAAGGATAGTGGTCTTAACGAAGGTGTTTTTGACACAATTGTTTGAAATGATGACTCTAATACCAATGAAGAGAAAATGGATCTACTTTCCCAGAGATTTACTATATTATTAGATAGAATTAACCCTTTTTTAGGGGTTTTAGAAAAAAATAATTCGAGCTCTAAAATGATTATTACAATGAATTTACAGTTGTACTTCTTCCAAACAACACGAAATATTATAGAGACCACTCATATAGGCATTTGATCTACATAATAAATCTAGAACTACGAAGTTGACCAAATATTTTTAACTCTATATCAAGCTAGAGGATGAAACTTTGAACAAATTCTATACATGTTTTTCCAACATTATCAACTACTCGTATAATTTTGGGGGACCTTTTAGGAAAGAGAAGAAGATTGAGAAAATCCTTGCTAGCTTAGCTTACCATTTTCAAGACAAAGTTACCTTGCTTAAATACATGTTAAAGCCTTGTGAACTTACTGGTAAATGAATCACTTGGGAAAGTATTCGAACTACATCACTTGTATCCAATATGTCAGCCATCCACTTTCGAGGACGGAAAGAGCTTGGCTTTATAGACATCAAGGATAGTGGGCTTAGCGAAGATGTTTTTGACACAATTGTTAGAAATAATGACTCTAATACCAATAAAGAGAAAATGGATCTACTTTCCTAGAGATTTACTCAATTTGTTAGATAAAATTAACCCTTTTTTAGGGGTTTTAGAAAAAAAATAATCCGAGCTCTAAAATGATTATTTCAATGAATTTATAGTCGTACTACTTCCAAACAACATGAAATATGTTGGGGACAACTCATATAGGCATTTGAGCTAAAAAATAAGTCTAGAACTACGAAGTTGACCAAAAATTTTGAACTCTATATCAAGCTAGAGGATGAAACTTTGAACAAATTCTATGCATGTTTTTCAAACATTATCAACTACTCGTATAATTTTGGGGGACCTTTTAGGAAAGAGAAGAAGATTGAGAAAATCCTTGCTAGCTTACCTTACCATTTTCAAGCCCAAGTTACCTTGCTTAAATACATGTTAAAGCCTTGTGAACTTACTGTTAAATGAATCACTTGGGCAAGTATTCGAACTGTATCACTTGTATCCAATATGTCAGTGATGTGCGAAAACCGGCATCGCCGATACTAGCCAATACTTTGGTTTTAATATTTATAAAACTCTCGCAAGTGCACGAATCATTTCGAAGAAAATGATAAGTATACTCCCAAGGTCGATCTAAGGAAGGAATGTATGTGGTTTTTAATTTATTATTCAAACTTTTAAAAAGGAAATTAAATCCTAAACATCCTCTCACGATAGTTTGGTTTTTGTGATCCTAATCTAATAACATAAAAATAAAACATATATGCAGATTAATTAAATATAATCTAATAACATAAAAATAAACATAGATACAAATTCAATAAATAATTATCTAAAAATAAACATATATACAGATTCAATAAATATTCATGCAAATTTTATCATTTATATTAGTGGAGTATTTATGGATATAATAACTAAATTAATTATGCTTGCTCATATTAACTAGGTTATTAAAGATATAAATTGATATTTTATTGATTCTCTCTTTTTTATATAAATACCACCTTTGGTGGGGTTAGATATTCTTTGTTAACTAAACAAATCAATTAACACCTATGGGTGGGGTTGATAACTAATTTGGTTAATTAAATTAATTCCTTTTTCTAAGAGATTGAAAATGAACCATTTAAATGCCACCTTTGGTGGGGTTAGACAATTTAAACTTTATTCAAGGTGTCCAAATTAAACTTAAGAATTTAATTATCCGAGTACTAACTTTCAAGTTTTAAAACCACTATTGAAAACATGTTGTCAATACATTTTCACATAATAATTCTTATAAAAACTTTTGAAATAGAGTTTCACTCTAACTACCGGGCGATTGTACCAACAAATAAAAGAGCACTACTCTAAATTAGACCGGATAACTAAACCTTAAAATCTAATTTTCAGGTTTAAGTTTGTAATGAAAAATAATATATTTCTCTCTAACATTCTTAATATAAAATCTTGAATAAAAACAAAAGCAATTCATTTTAAAGATTTTTACCTATTTAATATTTCGCAAGCATAACAACGTCATTATTACATCATATTTACTAAACAGCCAGTATAGTTAAATTTAACCACAGACAAGTTGAATATAACATGTAAGAATAAAGCATAAAAATAACTGTAAAGAAAATAAAATCCTTACAGAACTTCGACGCTATTCCCGTAGCTGGAAAACCTCCAAGCAGAATTTGCACTTCCATATATTGAATCAAAAATTCTAAATTATTACAAAAACATTACAAGTTCCTCTCAAAAAGAGAAGAACTCTAAACCTAAGAGAATTGAACTAAACACTAAGAGAAAAACTAAGAAAAGCTTAGAAACTAAGAAAGAAACTAAGGAAACTCAAAAACTAAGAAATGAGAGAAAGAAAGAAAAGAGAAGTGAGTTTTGAAGGTGTGATTTGAAGTGAAGGGAAGGGGGGTATTTATAGGTGAGGATGGAGAGAAACAATGAGTAAAAAAATGTTAAAAAAATATTAAAAAATGTAAAAACACGTATTAGAATTGCTGATGTTATTAATGACGTCAGCATGATGTCACAGGGGCGGCTGCACGTGAAAAATGGGGCGAAAACGCGGTGGGGCTGCTGCTGGGCGCAGGCCAGCGTGCGGCATGGGGCGCTGGGCTGCGCGCGCGGCTGGGCTGCGGCGCGCGATTTCCATCTTTTTGACATTTTTGACCTTTTTGACCCATTTTGTCCAATTTTTCCATGTTTGTTGACCTTTTTCACTTATTTATTGATATATTTGTGATGTATTGCTTCAAGTATTCCTCTTTGAGTCTTTAAATTGCATTTTTAAGCCAAAATTCCTGAAAAACAATAAAAATACCCGTGATTCCGAAAAAGACAAATTTATATAAATATATGATAAAACATATAAATATATATATTTTTAATCAATTAATGTACATAAAATCATGGTTATTTTAGTGCTTTTTGAGCACTCATCACAACCCCCCAACCAGCTTCTTGCTAGTCCCTTAGCAAGAGAAGCGATAAAAACTAAAAATTAAACTATCCTAAATCACTTTCGTGGATTGAAACGGTTGCATTTAGCCTATGAAACAAGCCTTTAAACCCCTAGGTTGCTCTAGTGGACGAGTTTGAGTCTCGTGAGGGTTTTCAGTAATGATACCCACAAACATTGAACTAATTGTAAAAATCAAAAGAAACTATAAAAACAATCAAATCAAAAACTACAATTACAACACAATCAAAAATTAATTTAAGAATAAAAGAAAACAACATATCACAAAAATTTCTCACACTTTTTAATCTCCTTTAAGATCATAATTAAAATCTCAAGCATAAGTTATTTTAATCTCTTTAAACAATCATGATTTTATTATAATAATTAGTCGAAAATCATTTTCATATTTCATTTCAAAAATGTGTCAATTTAATTTTACCCAATTTCAGTGTCATGAATCAGAATTCGCTTCGACTCTATTCCTCACAAGTCAATACTCTCAAAGCATTGAATCCTATGGGTTCAAACACTCATACTAATTTATATGCGAAAGAGTTGATGTATAGAAATGAACTAATATGTTCGCATATGTATAAAGAATAAAGGCTCAAAGTGTTATTTTAACATTGATCTCATGAAAGGAATCGAATGTATAAATTATAAAGATATCATATATAAAAATTATTTTCATGCATAAATTAAACTCATTAAGAAAGAATTTCAAGATATATGCTTTTTATAAATGAAGAAATTGCAATGACTTTTTAGGGAATTACTTCCTATATCTTTCTTTTTGTATTTAGCCTTTACTCACAACTTTGTTGGCAATGTGGGTCATAGTATGTAGATGATACTATTTTTTTTATCTCTCTATACATTATTTTTTTTTTCAATATATGTATTTTTTAGAGAGTCAACCCATGTACAGATTGTACATTTTTTTGGATTTTTGTGAGTGGTTAATTTTGTGGCTTTTCTGTTTGATCTTGGTTTAGGTAACCCAGATAAGTCTTTTTGTTTTTGAAGCAGTCATGCATGAATGAGATATAAGCATATACTATCAATTTCTACTCAAATCGTTTAATCTAAACAAAAATAATAATCAAAAATATATGATACTCTATTAAGATGAGAAAAAATTCATACATTCAATGCTAATACCTATAGAGATCATCTAAACTTTTGAATAAATAAGAAATGTGTTTGTAGTAGAAAAAATATATATTTCACTCTGAATAAAAGAAATTAGGTTCAAATTATATCTCACAAGGTTAGTCTCCACTAAAAAAAAATTCATAAACACCGATTTTGGGTTTAATATAATTTCCACATTTCATGATATGTTTTCAAAAATTAATCTACCAGTACCAAAGACTTAACTATTTACTTAAATTTGATTTAAAGAAATGATAAATTTTTGTGAGAATTTTTTTTTTTTATTATGCATGGTAACTTTTCACCACCCCCAACCTAGAACTTACATTGTCCTCAATGTAACAACTGTAAATTAAAGATAAAGAGAAAAGAGGGGAAAGATTACCTATTTCTTGAGAATGTGTAAGTAGTAATGAAGAAATGCAGGTGCATTCATCATATTCATCATTAAAGTGTATACAGACAGATTGCTGTGAACTTCTAACATCTCAACAAATATTTTAGTTTTAACAATTTTAAAAAATTATTCACATATAAGTAAACTAAAATAAACAATAAAATTAAGTAAATAAAACAAATAACAAAAAATTACCTAACATGATGGGTTGCCTCCCATCCAGCGCTTAGTTTAACGTCTTAGCAAGACGTATCTTTTTGGTGCTAAGGATTACTCAGCCAAATGCAATCCATTTCAGCAATGTTGTTTGGTTCTTCAAAATAAGGCTTGACACGATGACCATTGACTTTGAACGTTTTTTGTGTCTTGGAGTCCAAAAGTTCTACCACTCCATGTTCAGATACCTGAACTATTTTGAATGGTCCATCCCATCTTGATCTCAGCTTTCCTGGAAACAATCTCAAACGAGAGTTAAATAAAAGAACTTTCATTCCAGGGTGAAGAGTCTTAGGAACTAGCCTCTTGTCATGATAGCGCTTAGTACGCTCCTTGTATAATTTGGCATTCTCATAGGCTTCATTCCTAATTTCTTCCAACTCATGAAGCTGGAGTACTCGTTTTTCACCTGCTTTATCTAAATCCATGTTTAGCTCTTTAATTGCCCAATAAGCCTTGTGTTCAAGTTCAACTGGAAGGTGGCACGCTTTCCCAAAGATTAACCGGTAAGGGCTCATCCCAATAGGTGTTTTGTAAGCGGTGCGGTATGCCCATAAGGCATCATTTAACTTAAATGCCCAATCCTTCCTTGAGGGACGCACAGTGCGTTCCAATATTCCCTTAATTTGCCTATTACTTACTTCCACTAAACCGGAAGTTTGAGGATGATATGGAGTAGCTACCTTATGTGTGATGTTGTACTTGTTTAGAACTCCATCAAAGAGTTTGTTGCAAAAATGGCTACCTCCATCACTTATTATAGCTCTAGGCGTTCCGAACCTACTGAATATGAAATCTTTCAAGAATTTCACAACAACATTAGCATCATTGGTTTTGGTGGGGATAGCTTCTACCCATTTGGACACATAATCCACAGCAACCAAAATGTATTGAAAACCATTAGATGGGGGAAAAGGACCCATAAAGTCAATCCCCCATACATCAAAGAGTTCAACAACTAAATTAGATGTCAAAGGAATTTCATCTCTTTTGCTTATGTTTCCTGTTCTTTGACATCTATCACATTGTGCACAAAACATATGAGCATCTTTAAAAAGAGTGGGCCAAAAGAATCCAGACTGTAATATCTTACGGGCTGTCTTTTCACCTCCAAAATGACCCCCACAATGAAGTTCATGACAAAAAGTTAGAATGCTCTTATGTTCTTCTTCAGGTACACATCTCCAGATGACTTGATCTTGACCAATCTTGTAGAAATAAGGGTCATCCCAGAAATAGTCCTTAATAGTTTTAAAAAACCTTTTCTTGTCCTGATATTAAGTGTTAGGTCGCAAAACACCAGTGGCAAGATAGTTTACAATATCAGCATACCATGGGTTCGGACCTATGAAAAATAACTGTTCATCAGGAAAGGTTTCAACTATATCGTCATTACTCTCATATTTAAGAGAATTGAAGTCAGAAATCAACCTAGACAAATGGTCAGCTACTAAGTTTTCACTGCCTTTCTTATCCTTGATTTCTAGGTCAAATTCTTGTAAGAGTAAGACCCACCTGATTAATCTTGGCTTGGCATTTGGTTTACTTAATAGGTATCTTAAAGCAGCATGATCAGAATGCACAATCACTTTAGATCCTACTAAATAAGACCGAAATTTGTCTAAAGAGAATACTATAGCCAAGAATTCCTTTTCAGTGGTGGTGTAATTCATCTGGGCATCATTGAGTGTTTTGCTAGCATAGTAGATGACATGTAAACGCTTATCCACTCTTTGTCCCATGACTGCTCCTATTGCATAATCAGAAGCGTCACACATTATTTCAAAAGGTAAAGACCAATTTGGTGCCATAATAACAGGGGTAGATGTGAGTTTATCTTTCAAGGTATTAAAGGAAGTAAGGCAGTCATTGTTGAAATCAAAATCAGCATCTTTGGATAGCAAGTTACATAAGGGACGACTTATTTTAGAGAAATCTTTAATAAATCGTCTGTAAAATTCTGCATGTCCCAAGAAGCTTCTTATCCCCTTCACAGATGTAGGGGGAGGTAGTTTGGATATCAATTCAACTTTTGCCTTATCAACTTCAATACCCTTGTTTGAAATTATATGTCCTAAAACTATCCCTTGTTGAACCATAAAATGACTTTTCTCCCAACTAAGGGTTAGATTGCATTCAATGTATCTTTCTAAAACCAAAGTAAATTTATGTAAGCACTCATCAAATGAGTTCCCAAAGACAGAGAAATCGTCCATGAAAATCTCAATGAATTTTTCCACCATGTCCGAGAAAATGGATATCATGCATCTCTGGAACGTGCCAGAGGCATTGCATAACCCAAATGGCATTCTGCGAAAAGCAAATGTCCCAAAAGGACATGTAAATGTGGTCTTTTCCTGATCTTCTGGTGCTATGGGTACTTGATAATATCCAGACAGTCCATCCAAAAAACAGTAAAATTCGTGCCGAGCTAATCTTTCCAACATTTGATCAATGAATGGAAGAGGAAAGTGATCCTTTTTCGTATATAAATTTAGTTTCCTAAAATATATACACATTCTCCATCCAGTGATTATTCTAGTGGGCACTAATTCACTTTTGTCATTCTTAACAACTGTTATCCCAGATTTCTTTGGTACCACATGCACTGGACTAACCCACTTACTATCTGCAATAGGATAGATAATCCCTTCTTCTAATAATTTAAGAATTTCCTTTTTAACTACCTCTTGCATGTTTGGGTTTAGTCTTCTTTGGGCCTCTCGGAAAGGTTTAGCACCATCCTCCAAGTTGACCTTGTGCATACACATTGTTGGACTAATGCCTCTTATATCCCCTATACTCCAACCTATAGATTTCTTAAACTGTTTAAGCACTTTGATGAGTTCCTTTTCTTGTGGTTTGGTCAAGGTTGAAGAAATTATCACTGGATAAGTTTCTCCCTCTCCCAAAAACACGTATTTTTAGTGCTCAGGTAAGTCTTTGAGTTCAAGTTCAGGTGGATTGGCCTCTTTAATAGATGAAGAACTGGGTAGATTTAAAAGTGTACTAGATTTTGTCATCACTTCATTATTGTCTAGTTATTCAAGGTACCCCTTAATTTCTTCATCTAAATCTTCTTCAACCTTTTCAAGTGTAAGAACGGTTTCAAGCTTGTCTTCTATTCTGGTTTGGAAAAAGGTGTTTTGGACAAGATTATCCAAAGGATCAACACCGAATATTCCATCGATGGCAGAAATAGAAGGGAAAGGTGAAGAATCAAAAACTTTAAAATGAACAGTCTCTCCTAAGACTGTCATTGTCAAGTTTCCATCTTGGACATCAATAATAGTTTTAGTAGTTTCCATAAATGGTCTACCAAGCAATATTGTGTGCTCTCTGTCCAATGCTGGATTTTCTTGCATATCCAGAACCACAAAGTCAACAGGTATTATCAGTTTGTCTACCTGTACCAAAACATCCTCAACTATTCCCTCTGGATATTTAAGAGATCTATCTGCAAGTTGAAGGGACATAGTTGTGGGTTTTAAATCCCCTAGATTGAGTTGTAAGAATATAGAGTAGGGCATCAAATTTATACTAGCACCTAAATCAAGCATTGCTTTAGCAACCTTCCTATCCCCCATAGTTATGTTTATAATAAAACTTCCAGGGTCTTTCAACTTAGGGGGTAGTTTGTGCTGAAGTACAGCGCTAGAAATTTCTGATACTACTACTCGTTCATTCAGTTCATACCTCCTTTTCTTAGTGTTCAACTCTTTGAAAAACTTGGCATATGAGGGCACATTCATGATCACTTCTAATAATGGTAAATTGATATTTACTTTAGAGAGCATATTAAAAAGATCATTGAATTGCTTATCTTGTTTGGATTCTTTCAACCGGTGGGGAAAAGGTACTTGTATCTGGTGTGGTTCTGTTGTCTTTTGGATTTTGGGGGTGTCAGATGACCCCCCAATGAGTTTTTCAGAAGGCTTGTTAAGTTTAACACTTGTTTCTCCTTTTTGCGAGATTAGAGTATCGCCTTCTCTGTTACCTGAACTACAAGGTAGATTGTTAGAGATTTCAGGTAAACTGGTATTGACTACCTTACCACTTCGAAGGGTTCTAACATCCTTTGCTTGTTTTGGTTGACTGGGCAACTTTCCTGGTTCTCTCTTTTGCATTTGTTCAGCCAGTTGCCCAACTTTAGATTCAATCCTTTTAACTGAAGCCTCCATGGTGTTCAACCTTTGATTACTCATCAATTGGTTGTCACGACTAACTTGAATAAAAGCATTCAAGCTATCTTCTAAGGTTGGTTTAAAAGATTGGCTTGGTGGGTAAGGGTGGTTGTTATCCGGCCTTAGTGTTGGATATTGGGTGTAGGCTGGGTGATTATAGGTGTTTGGATGATACCTTTGAAAATATTGGACTTCCTCTATGGCGTCGACACTAGAATCACAAGTATTTGAACAATTATTAGTACCATGCCCAATTGAACAACACACTTCCCATACCTCTTCATTTGAAATTTGGTGGGAAGTGAGGAATTTCACTTGTTTAGTCAATTCAGCAAGTTCCAAGGTTATCTCATTATCAGAGCCGACTTCATTGACCTTTGCTTTCCTTCTACCACCTCTTTGTTGGGAATTAGAACCCAATAGCTCATAGAGATTATAGGTTTCCTCTGCGGTCTTTTCTCCTACAGCACCTCCAGCAGCATTATCAACCATGTATTGACTCTATAGTGTCAATCCATCATAAAAGAATTGGTTTTGTAGCTGTAATGGAAAGCTATGATTTTGACATTGAATGAAAAGGAGTTTGAATCGTTCCCAAGCTTCATGAAAGGGCTCTTCATACATTTGAGAAAATGTTGCTATCTTTGTTCTTAGATCAACAGTCTTTTGATGGGAATAGAACCTACCCATAAAAATTTCATAGACTGCCTCACAAGTTTTAAGAGAACCTGACTGTAGAGTAATGAACCATGACCAAGCTTTATCTTTGAGAGTGTAAGGAAAACACCTCATCCTAAGTTGATCTTCATTAATTGCATGTAGTGGAAAGGTTTGGACAATAGCATAGAATTCTCGAATGAAATGCAAAGGGTCTTCATTAGGGATACCGTAAAAGGAAGGCAACAAAGAATAATGAATCTTCTTCAATTCATAATTCCTTGCAACCTCTTGTAATTGGATACCGGAAGTTACATTGCCAATGATTGGCATTGTATATTCTTTCATCTTTTTCCGCCTATCTTCAGCATCTCCCATGGTTGTTTGTAGTTGAAAATGATCCTCCTCCTATTGTGTATCAACATTTTGCTCTTAGTAGATATTTTTATAACTTGATAAAACGTAAAGGCTTAAAGCAAAAAGGTGCAAGGAACCTAAAATTTTTTTTTAATTTAAATGAATGGACACAATTTTTGAAACAAACAAATTTATTTCATTTGAATTTTTATTACACGCAAACTAAAACAAAGCAAAATACAATAATGGGTGACCTCCCATACAGGACTAAAATTTATCGTCCTCTAGTAAGACGTTGCTTGGAGATTGCAGAATGAAAAACTCAATGTCTCCTCTTCATTGAATTCATTTAAGTTTCAAATTAGTCTTTGCCTTTTTGCAAATGTTCAACTAACTGTTCAACTTGAACTTCCACCTTTTTAATAGAAGCTTCCACAGAGTCCAACCGTTGATTGGTTTTAGATTGGTTATCCCTACAAACTTGAATAAAAGAATTCAAGTTGTCCTCCAGGGTTGGTTTATTGGGAATGCTTCTTGGAATAGGTGGGTGGAATTGCTGGCCTACCTGGTTTGAGCTTTGAGTGAAAGGAGGGTTGTTTTGCGTCCAAGAGAAATTTGGATGACTTCTCCACCCAGGATTATAGGTATTTGAATTGGGGTCAAACCTTGGTCTCTGTTGATATGCTCCCAACACATTGACCTGTTCAGGTCCAGTTGTTTCTCCTTGATATGGACAGGCTTCAGTACCATGTCCCATGTTGCTATACAAACCATATTGATCATTATTGGTGTTGGTTTGTGTAGCGAGAAGGGCAACTTACTTAGTCAGTTGAACAAGTTGTTGTTGAACTTCATTACTGGAGTCGATTTCATGAACTCCAACTTTTCTCACTCGGGAGCTTTTCTGTTGGGAATTAGCACCCAACATCTCAAAGAGGTTATACGTCTCTGAGGCAGTCTTTTCTCCTATTGCTCCTCCTACAGCGTTGTCGACAACGAACTGACATTGTTGTGTATGTCCATCGTAAAAGAATTGGTTCTGCAAATGCAGGGGAAAGCTATGATGGGGACATTGAGTGAGAAACATTTTGAACCTATCCCAAGCTTCATGGAATGGTTCTCCATCCATCTGAGAGAAAGTAGCAATCTTTCCTCTCAACTCTGATGTTTTTTGATGGGAATAGAATTTTCCCATGAATTTATTGTAAATGTTACCCCATGTCATCAGAGAACCTGGGGGAAGTGACATCAACCAAGCTTTGGCCTTATCCTTTAACGTGTAGGGAAAACATCTCATCCTAAGTTGATCCTCGTTTAGAATACCGAGGGGGAATGTTTGGACCGTAGCATAGAAATCTCTCATAAAGGAAAGAGAATCTTCATTAGGTAGCCCATAAAAGGAAGGAAGCATAGAAAAATGAATATTTTTAAGGTCATAATTCCGAGCAGCCTCTCCCAACTGGATAGCGGCAGTTGCCGTGCCTATTACCGGTCTTGCAAACTCCTTCATCGTGGTTTCCCTAATATGTTGGTTTTCCTCCATTTCTTTTGGTTCTAGTAAAGGATTAAGACTTAGTTCTATGTTTGGCTCAAAAACAGGTTGATGGGTAGAATCCAGTTTTGTGACACTTGTTTAAATTTATGAAAATTATTTACATATGGTGTAAGGGGGTTTCCTAAGGATCTCCTACCACGCATAGACTATTGTAAATGTAAATTTAAAACTCCTGTCAACAAAAATAAAAAATTTAGAGAAAATTTACATGTTATTTAATACAAAGCACTAAACAAAACTAGTTAAACCCTAAAAAAAAAGAAAAAAAAATTATTATTTTTTTTTTATTTTTTTTGGTAACATAATTAGTATTAACCAAGAGTGCTCCCAGGAAAGAATGGTGGTGCAAACGGCTCCTTAAATACCATTCTCCTAGCTAGAGCAACGTTCCCAGGAAAGACTAGTGGCACAAAGGCTTCCAAGAACTAGTCTCCTAGACCGAACTCCCTTAGATTTTTACTTTTCATGTTATTTAGTTAATTAGGTATAAATTTAAGTAATGTTTTTATTTATTTATTTATTATTATTTTTTTTAGTATTCATGAACGGTAATTTTATTTTACTATTCACGCTATATTATGTCTTATTAACTTAAAATTTTTGAAATTTAATTTTTTGAAATATTTTTTTTTATGAACGGTAATTTTATTTTACTATTCACGCTATATTATTTCTTATTAATTTAAAAATTTTTGAAATTTTTTTTTATTTTTTTATTTTTTTATTTTTTTTATTTTTACTATTCATGAACGGTAAAAAAATTTTTACTTCAAATTTCAAATTTCTAAATTATTTTACAATTAAAAAAAATTATTTTTTTATTTTTATTTTTTTATTTTTTTATTTTTTTATTTCTTATGAATTTTGAAATTTGATTATTGTTAAAATATCACAATTATTTACAGCACAAAAATGTTTTTAAAATTTTGATAAATAATTTAAAAATGATATTCCTTCCCCGGCAACGGCGCCAAAAACTTGATGAGCGAAAACCGACATCGCCGATTCTTGCCAATACTTTGGTTTTAATATTTATAAAACTCTCGCAAGTGCACGAATCATTTCGAAGAAAATGATAAGTATACTCCCAAGGTCGATCTAAGGAAGGAATGTATGTGGTTTTTAATTTATTATTCAAACTTTTAAAAAGGAAATTAAATCCTAAACATCCTCTCACGATAGTTTGGTTTTTGTGATCCTAATCTAATAACATAAAAATAAAACATATATGCAGATTAATTAAATATAATCTAATAACATAAAAATAAACATAGATACAAATTCAATAAATAATTATCTAAAAATAAACATATATACAGATTCAATAAATATTCATGCAAATTTTATCATTTATATTAGTGGAGTATTTATGGATATAATAACTAAATTAATTATGCTTGCTCATATTAACTAGGTTATTAAAGATATAAATTGATATTTTATTGATTCTCTCTTTTTTATATAAATACCACCTTTGGTGGGGTTAGATATTCTTTGTTAACTAAACAAATCAATTAACACCTATGGGTGGGGTTGATAACTAATTTGGTTAATTAAATTAATTCCTTTTTCTAAGAGATTGAAAATGAACCATTTAAATGCCACCTTTGGTGGGGTTAGACAATTTAAACTTTATTCAAGGTGTCCAAATTAAACTTAAGAATTTAATTATCCGAGTACTAACTTTCAAGTTTTAAAACCACTATTGAAAACATGTTGTCAATACATTTTCACATAATAATTCTTATAAAAACTTTTGAAATAGAGTTTCACTCTAACTACCGGGCGATTGTACCAACAAATAAAAGAGCACTACTCTAAATTAGACCGGATAACTAAACCTTAAAATCTAATTTTCAGGTTTAAGTTTGTAATGAAAAATAATATATTTCTCTCTAACATTCTTAATATAAAATCTTGAATAAAAACAAAAGCAATTCATTTTAAAGATTTTTACCTATTTAATATTTCGCAAGCATAACAACGTCATTATTACATCATATTTACTAAACAGCCAGCATAGTTAAATTTAACCACAGACAAGTTGAATATAACATGTAAGAATAAAGCATAAAAATAACTGTAAAGAAAATAAAATCCTTACAGAACTGCGACGCTATTCCCGTAGCTGGAAAACCTCCAAGCGGAATTTGCACTTCCATATATTGAATCAAAAATTCTAAATTATTACAAAAACATTACAAGTTCCTCTCAAAAAGAGAAGAACTCTAAACCTAAGAGAATTGAACTAAAAACTAAGAGAAAAACTAAGAAAAGCTTTGAAACTAAGAAAGAAACTAAGGAAACTCAAAAACTAAGAAAGGAGAGAAAGAAAGAAAAGAGAAGTAAGTTTTGAAGGTGTGATTTGAAGTGAAGGGAAGGGGGGTATTTATAGGTGAGGATGGAGAGAAAAAATGAGTAAAAAAATGTTAAAAAAAAATTAAAAAATGTAAAAACGCGTATTGGAATTGCTGATGTCATTAATGACGTCAGCATGACGTCACATGGGCCGCTGCACGTGAAAAATGGGGCGAAAACGCGTTGGGTGCGCGGTGAGGCTGTTGCTGGGCGCTGGGGCTGTCGCTGCGCGCAGCTCGACGCGCGTGAACAGTGCCTGCGCGCTGGGGCGCGAGCGGCTGGGCGCTGGGGCGCTGGGCTGCGCGCGCGGCTGGACTGCGGCGCGCAATTTCCGTCTTTTTGACCTTTTTGACCCATTTTGTCCAATTTTTCCATGTTTGTTGACCTTTTTCCACTTATTTATTGATATATTTGTGATGTATTGCTTCAAGTATTACTCTTTGAGTCTTTAAATTGCGTTTTTAAGCCAAAATTCCTGAAAAACAATAAAAATACCCGTGATTCCGAAAAAGACAAATTTATATAAATATATGATAAAACATATAAATATATATATATTTTTAATCAATTAATGTACATAAAATCATGGTTATTTTAGTGATTTTTGAGCACTCATCAGTCAGCCATCCACTTTCGTGGACAGAAAGAGCTTGGCTTAATAGACATCAAGGATAGTGGTCTTAACGAACGTGTTTTTGACACAATTGTTAGAAAGGATGACTCTAATACCAATGAAGAGAAAATGCATCTACTTTCCTAGAGATTTACTAAATTTGTTAGATAGAATTAACCCTTTTTTATTGGTTTTAGTAAAAAAATCCAAGCTCTAAAATGATTATTTCAAGGAATTTACAGTTGTACTTCTTCCAAACAACACGAAATATTATAGAGACCACTCATATAGGCATTTCAGTTACAAAATAAGTCTAGAACTACGAAGCTGACCAAAAATTTTGAACTCTATATCAAGCTAGAGGATGAAACTATGAACAAATTCTATGCATGTTTTTCAAACATTATCAACTACTCGTATAATTTTGGGGGACCTTTTAGGACAGAGAAGTAGATTGAGAAAATCCTTGCTAGCTTACCTTATCATTTTCAAGCCAAAGTTACCTTGCTTAAATACATATAAAAGCTTTGTGAACTTACTGTTAAATGAATCACTTGGGCAAGTATTCGAACTGCATCACTTGTATCCAATATGTCAGCCATCCACTTTCGAGAATGGAAAGAGCTTGGATTTATAAACATCAAGAATAGTGGTCTTAGCGAAGATGTTTTTGACACAATTGTTAGAAATGATGACTCGAATAAAAATGATGAGAAAATGGATCTACTTTCCAGAGATTTACTAAATTTCTTAGATAGAATTAACCCTTTTTTAGGGGTTTGAGAAAAAAATAATCCAAGCTCTAAAATGATTATTTCATTGAATTTATAGTTGTACTTCTTCCAAACAACATGAAATATTTTGGAGACCACTCATATAAGCATTTGAGCTTCAAAATAAATCTAGAACTACGATGTTGACCATAAATTTTGAACTGTATATCAAGCAAGAGGTAGAAACTTGGAACAAATTCTATGCATGTTTTTCAAACATTATCAACTATTCGTATAATTTGGGTTTACCTATTAGGAAAGAGAAGTAGATTGAGCAAATCCTTGCTAGCTTACCTTATCATTTTCAAGCCAAAGTTACCTTATTTAAATACATGTAAAAGCCTTGTGAACTTAATGTTAAATCAATCACTTGGGCAAGTATTCGAACTGCATCACTTGTATCCAATTTGTCAGCCATCCACTTTCGAGGATGGAAACAGCTTGGCTTTATAGACATCAAGGATAGTGGTTTTAGCGTAGGTGTTTTTGACACAATTGTTTGAAATGATGACTCTAATACCAATGAAGAGAAAATGGATCTACTTTCCCAGAGATTTACTATATTTGTTAGATAGAATTAACCCTTTTTTAGGGGTTTTAGAAAAAAATAGTTCGAGCTCTAAAATGATTATTTAGATAGAATTTACAGTTGTACTTCTTCCAAACAACACGAAATATTATAGAGACAACTCATATAGGCATTTGAGATACAAAATAAATCTAGAACTACAAAGTTGACCAAAAATTTTGAACTCTATATCAATCTAGAGGATGAAACTTTGAACAAATTCTATGCATGTTTTTCAAACATTATCAACTACTCGTATAATTTAGGGGGACCTTTTAGGAAAGGGTAGTAGATTGAGAAAATCCTTGCTAGCTTACCTTACCATTTCAAAGCCAAAGTTACCTTGCTTAAATACATGTTAAAGCCTTGTGAACATAATGTTAAATGAATCACTTGGGAAAGTATTCGAACTGCATCACTTGTATACAAATATGTCAGCCATCCACATTCGAGGATGGAAAGAGCTTGGCTTTATAGACATCGAGAATAGTGGTCCTAGCGAAGATGTTTTTGACACAATTGTTAGAAATGATGACTCGAATACCAATGAAGAGGAAATGGATCTACTTTCCAAAGATTTACTAAATTTCTTAGATAGAATTAACCCTTTTTTAGGGGTTTTAGAAAAACATAATCTGAGCTCTAAAATGATTATTTCAATGAATTTATAGTCGTAATTCTTCCAAACAACATGAAATATTTTAGAGACCACTCATATAGGCATTTGAGCTACAAAATAAGTCTAGAACTACGAAGTTAACCAAAAATTTTGAACTCTATATAAAGCAAGAGGAAGAAACTTTGAACAAATTCTATGCATGTTTTTCAAATATAATTAACAACTCGTATAATTTGGGTGGACCTATTAGGAAAGAGAAGTAGATTGAGAAAATCCATGCTAGCTTAAATTTTCATTTTCAAACCAAATTTACCTTGCTTCAATATATGTAAAGGCCTTGTGAACTTACTGTTAAATGAATCACTTGGGAAAGTATTCAAACTGCATCACTTGTATCCAATATGTCAGCCATCCACTTTTGAGGATTGAAAAAGCATGGCTTTATAGACATCAAGAATAGTGGTCTTAGCGAAGATGTTTTTGACACAATTGTTAGAAATGATGACTCTAATACCAATGAAGAGAAAATGGATCTACTTTCCAGAGATTTACTAAATTTCTTAGATAGAATTAACTCTTTTTTAGGGGTTTTAGAAAAACATAATCCGAGCTCTAAAATGATTATTTCAATGAATTTATAGTCGTACTTCTTCCAAACAACATGAAATATTTTGGAGACCACTCATATAGGCATTTAGCTTCAAAATAAGTCTAGAACTACGAAGTTGACCAAAAACTTTGAACTCTATATCAAGCAAGAGGAAGAAAATTTGAACAAATTCTATGCATGTTTTTCAAACATAATTAACAACTCGTATAATTGGGTGGACCTATTAGGAAAGAGAAGTAGATTGAGAAAATCCTTGCTAGCTTAACTTATCCTTTTCAAGCCAAAGTTACCTTGCTTAAATACATGTAAAAGCCTTGTGAACTTACTGTTAAATGAATCACTTGGGAAAGTATTCGAACTACATCACTTGTATCCAATATGTCAGCCATCCACTTTGGAGGATGAAAAGAGCTTGGCTTTATAGACATCAAGAATAGTGGTCTTAGCAAAGATGTTTTTGACACAATTGTTAGAAATGATGACTCTAATACCAATGAAGAGAAAATGGATCTACTTTCCGAGAGATTTACTAAATTTCTTAGATAGAATTAACCCTTTTTTAGGGTTTTAGAAAAAAATAATCCAAGCTCTGAAATGATCATTACAATGAATTTACAGTTGTACTTCTTCCAAACAACATGAAATATTATAGAGACAACTCATATAGGCATTTGAGCTACAAAATAAATCTAGAACTACGAAGTTGACCAAAAATTTTGAACTCTATAGCAAGCAAGAGGAAGAAACTTTGAAAAAATTCTATGCATGTTTTTCAAACATTATCAACTACTCGTATAATTTGGGTTTACCTATTAGGAAAGAGAAGTAGATTGAGAAAATCCTTGCTAGCTTACCTTATCATTTTCAAGCCAAAGTTACCTTACTTAAATACATATAAAAGCCTTGTGAACTTAATGTTAAATCAATCACTTGGGCAAGTATTCGAACTGCATCACTTGTATCCAATATGTCAGCCATCCACTTTCGAGGATGGAAAGAGCTTGGCTTTATAGACATCAAGGATAGTGATTTTAGCGAAGGTGTTTTTGACACAATTATTTGGAATGATGACTCTAATACCAATGAAGAGAAAATGGATCTACTTTCCTAGAGATTTACTAAATTTCTTATATAGAATTAACCCTTTTTTAGGGGTTTTAGAAAAAAATAATCCAAGCTCTAAAATGATTATTACAATGAATTTACACTTGTACTTCTTCCAAACAACATGAAATATTATAGGGACAACTCATATAGGCATTTGAGCTACAAAATAAATCCAGAACTACGAAGTTGACAAAAAATTTTGAACTCTATATCAAGGAAGAGGAAGAAACTATGGACAAATTCTATGTATGTTTTTCACACATAATCAACAACTTGTATAATTTCGGTGGACCTATTAGGAAAGAGAAGTAGATTGAGAAATTCCTTGCTACCTTACCTTATCATTTTCAAGCCAAAGTTACCTTGCTTAAATATATATAAAAGCCTTGTGAATTTACTGTTAAATGAATCACTTGGGAAAGTACTCGAACTGCATCACTTGTATCCATATATGTCAGCCATCCACTTACGAGGACGGAAAGAGCTTGGCTTTATGGACATCAAGGATAGTGGGCTTAGCGAAGATGTTTTACACACAATTGTTAGAAATAATGACTCTAATACCAATGAAGAGAAAATGGATCTACTTTCCTAGAGATTTACTAAATTTGTTAGATAGAATTAACCCTTTTTTAGGGGTTTTAGAAAACAAAAATAATCCGAGCTCTAAAATGATTATTTTGAATGAATTTATAGTCATACTACTTCCAAAAAACATGAAATATTTTGGAGACCACTCATATAGGCATTTGAACTTCAAAATAAATCTAGAACTACGATGTTGACCAAAAATTTTGAACTCTATATCAAGCAAGAGGTAGAAACTTTGAACAAAATCTATGCATGTTTTTCAAACATTATCAACTACTCGTATAATTTGGGTTTACCTATTAGGAAAGAGAAGTAGATTGAGAAAATCCTTGCAAGCTTACCTTATCATTTTCAAGCCAAAGTTACCTTACTTAAATACATTTAAAAGCCTTGTGAACTTACTGTTAAATGAATAACTTGGGAAAGTACTCGAACTACATCACTTGTATCCAATATGTCAACCATCCACTTTCGAGGATGGAAAGAGCTTGGCTTTATAGACATCAAGAATAGTGGTCTTAGCAAAGATGTTTTTGACACAATTGTTAGAAATGATGACTCTAATACCAATGAAGAGAAAATGGATCTACTTTCCGAGAGATTTACTATATTTCTTAGATAGAATTAACCCTTTTTTAGGGGTTTTAGAAAAAAATAATCCAAGCTCTAAAATGATTATTACAATGAATTTACACTTGTACTTCTTCCAAACAACATGAAATATTATAGGGACAACTCATATAGGCATTTGAGCTACAAAATAAATCCAGAACTACGAAGTTGACAAAAAATTTTGAACTCTATATCAAGGAAGAGGAAGAAACTATGGACAAATTCTATGCATGTTTTTCACACATAATCAACAACTTGTATAATTTCGGTGGACCTATTAGGAAAGAGAAGAAGATTGAGAAATTCCTTGCTACCTTACCTTATCATTTTCAAGCCAAAGTTACCTTGCTTAAATATATATAAAAGCCTTGTGAACTTACTGTTAAATGAATCACTTGGGAAAGTACTCGAACTGCATCACTTGTATCCATATATGTCAGCCATCCACTTACGAGGACGGAAAGAGCTTGGCTTTATAGACATCAAGGATAGTGGGCTTAGCGAAGATGTTTTACACACAATTGTTAGAAATAATGACTCTAATACCAATGAAGAGAAAATGGATCTACTTTCCTAGAGATTTACTAAATTTGTTAGATAGAATTAACCCTTTTTTAGGGGTTTTAGAAAACAAAAATAATCCGAGCTCTAAAATGATTATTTCAATGAATTTATAGTCATACTACTTCCAAACGACATGAAATATTTTGGAGACCACTCATATAGGCATTTGAACTTCAAAATAAATCTAGAACTACGATGTTGACCAAAAATTTTGAACTCTATATCAAGCAAGAGGTAGAAACTTTGAACAAAATCTATGCATGTTTATCAAACATTATCAACTACTCGTATAATTTGGATTTACCTATTAGGAAAGAGAAGTAGATTGAGAAAATCCTTGCAAGCTTACCTTATCATTTTCAAGCCAAAGTTACCTTACTTAACTACATTTAAAAGCCTTGTGAACTTACTGTTAAATGAATAACTTGGGAAAGTACTCGAACTACATCACTTGTATCCAATATGTCAACCATCCACTTTCGAGGATGGAAAGAGCTTGGCTTTATAGACATCAAGAATAGTGGTCTTAGCAAAGATGTTTTTGACACAATTGTTAGAAATGATGACTCTAATACCAATGAAGAGAAAATGGATCTACTTTCCGAGAGATTTACTATATTTCTTAGATAGAATTAACCCTTTTTTAGGGGTTTTAGAAAAAAATAATCCAAGCTCTAAAATGATTATTACAATGAATTTACACTTGTACTTCTTCCAAACAACATGAAATATTATAGGGACAACTCATATAGGCATTTGAGCTACAAAATAAATCCAGAACTACGAAGTTGACAAAAAATTTTGAACTCTATATCAAGGAAGAGGAAGAAACTATGGACAAATTCTATGCATGTTTTTCACACATAATCAACAACTTGTATAATTTCGGTGGACCTATTAGGAAAGAGAAGTAGATTGAGAAATTCCTTGCTACCTTACCTTATCATTTTCAAGCCAAAGTTACCTTGCTTAAATATATATAAAAGCCTTGTGAACTTACTGTTAAATGAATCACTTGGGAAAGTACTCGAACTGCATCACTTGTATCCATATATGTCAGCCATCCACTTACGAGGACGGAAAGAGCTTGGCTTTATAGACATCAAGGATAGTGGGCTTAGCGAAGATGTTTTACACACAATTGTTAGAAATAATGACTCTAATACCAATGAAGAGAAAATGGATCTACTTTCCTAGAGATTTACTAAATTTGTTAGATAGAATTAACCCTTTTTTAGGGGTTTTAGAAAACAAAAATAATCCGAGCTCTAAAATGATTATTTCAATGAATTTATAGTCATACTACTTCCAAACAACATGAAATATTTTGGAGACCACTCATATAGGCATTTGAACTTCAAAATAAATCTAGAACTACGATGTTGACCAAATATTTTGAACTCTATATCAAGCAAGAGGTAGAAACTTTGAACAAATTCTATGCATGTTTATCAAACATTATCAACTACTCGTATAATTTGGGTTTACCTATTAGGAAAGAGAAGTAGATTGAGAAAATCCTTGCTAGCTTACCTTATCATTTTCAAGCCAAAGTTACCTGACTTAAATACATTTAAAAGCCTTGTGAACTTACTGTTAAATGAATAACTTGGGAAAGTACTCGAACTACATCACTTGTATCCAATATGTCAACCATCCACTTTCGAGGATGGAAAGAGCTTGGCTTTATAGACATCAAGAATAGTGGTCTTAGCAATGATGTTTTTGACACAATTGTTAGAAATGATGACTCTAATACCAATGAAGAGAAAATGGATCTACTTTCCGAGAGATTTACTATATTTCTTAGATAGAATTAACCCTTTTTTAGGGGTTTTAGAAAAAAATAATCCAAGCTCTAAAATGATTATTACAATGAATTTACATTTGTACTTCTTCCAAACAACATGAAATATTATAGGGACAACTCATATAGGCATTTGAGCTACAAAATAAATCCAGAACTACGAAGTTGACAATAATTTCTGAACTCTATATCAAGCAAGAGGAAGAAACTATGAACAAATTCTATGCATGTTTTTCACACATAATCAACAACTTGTATAATTTCGGTGGACCTATTAGGAAAGAGAAGTAGATTGAGAAATTCCTTGCTACCTTACCTTATCATTTTCAAGCCAAAGTTACCTTGCTTAAATATATATAAAAGCCTTGTGAACTTACTGTTAAATGAATCACTTGGGAAAGTACTCGAACTGCATCACTTGTATCCATATATGTCAGCCATCCACTTACGAGGACGGAAAGAGTTTGGCTTTATAGACATCAAGGATAGTGGGCTTAGCGAAGATGTTTTACACACAATTGTTAGAAATAATGACTCTAATACCAATGAAGAGAAAATGGATCTACTTTCCTAGAGATTTACTAAATTTGTTAGATAGAATTAACACTTTTTTAAGGGTTTTAGAAAACAAAAATAATCCGAGCTCTAAAATGATTATTTCAATGAATTTATAGTCATACTACTTCCAAACAACATGAAATATTTTGGAGACCACTCATATAGGCATTTGAACTTCAAAATAAATCTAGAACTACGATGTTGACCAAATATTTTGAACTCTATATCAAGCAAGAGGTAGAAACTTTGAACAAATTCTATGCATGTTTATCAAACATTATCAACTACTCGTATAATTTGGGTTTACCTATTAGGAAAGAGAAGTAGATTGAGAAAATCCTTGCTAGCTTACCTTATCATTTTCAAGCCAAAGTTACCTGACTTAAATACATTTAAAAGCCTTGTGAACTTACTGTTAAATGAATAACTTGGGAAAGTACTCGAACTACATCACTTGTATCCAATATGTCAACCATCCACTTTCGAGGATGGAAAGAGCTTGGCTTTATAGACATCAAGAATAGTGGTCTTAGCAATGATGTTTTTGACACAATTGTTAGAAATGATGACTCTAATACCAATGAAGAGAAAATGGATCTACTTTCCGAGAGATTTACTATATTTCTTAGATAGAATTAACCCTTTTTTAGGGGTTTTAGAAAAAAATAATCCAAGCTCTAAAATGATTATTACAATGAATTTACACTTGTACTTCTTCCAAACAACATGAAATATTATAGGGACAACTCATATAGGCATTTGAGCTACAAAATAAATCCAGAACTACGAAGTTGACAATAAATTTTGAACTCTATATCAAGCAAGAGGAAGAAACTATGAACAAATTCTATGCATGTTTTTCACACATAATCAACAACTTGTATAATTTCGGTGGACCTATTAGGAAAGAGAAGAAGATTGAGAAATTCCTTGCTACCTTACCTTATCATTTTCAAGCCAAAGTTACCTTGATTAAATATATATAAAAGCCTTGTGAACTTACTGTTAAATGAATCACTTGGGAAAGTACTCGAACTGCATCACTTGTATCCATATATGTCAGCCATCCACTTACGAGGACGGAAAGAGCTTGGCTTTATAGACATCAAGGATAGTGGGCTTAGCGAAGATGTTTTACACACAATTGTTAGAAATAATGACTCTAATACCAATGAAGAGAAAATGGATCTACTTTCCTAGAGATTTACTAAATTTGTTAGATAGAATTAACCCTTTTTTAGGGGTTTTAGAAAACAAAAATAATCCGAACTCTAAAATGATTATTTCAATGAATTTATAGTCATACTACTTCCAAACAACATGATATATTTTGGAGACCACTCATATAGGCATTTGAACTTCAAAATAAATCTAGAACTACGATGTTGACCAAATATTTTGAACTCTATATCAAGCAAGAGGTAGAAACTTTGAACAAATTCTATGCATGTTTATCAAGCATTATCAACTACTCGTATAATTTGGGTTTACCTATTAGGAAAGAGAAGTAGATTGAGAAAATCCTTGCTAGCTTACCTTATCATTTTCAAGCCAAAGTTACCTGACTTAAATACATTTAAAAGCCTTGTGAACTTACTGTTAAATGAATAACTTGGGAAAGTACTCGAACTACATCACTTGTATCCAATATGTCAACCATCCACTTTCGAGGATGGAAAGAGCTTGGCTTTATAGACATCAAGAATAGTGGTCTTAGCAATGATGTTTTTGACACAATTGTTAGAAATGATGACTCTAATACCAATGAAGAGAGAATGGATCTACTTTCCGAGAGATTTACTATATTTCTTAGATAGAATTAACCCTTTTTTAGGGGTTTTAGAAAAAAATAATCCAAGCTCTAAAATGATTATTACAATGAATTTACAGTTGTACTTCTTCAAAACAACATGAAATATTATAGAGACAACTCATATAGGCATTTGAACTACAAAATAAATCTAGAACTACGAAGTTGACCAAAAATTTTGAACTCTATCAAGCAAGAGGAAGAAACTATGAACAAATTCTATGCATGTTTTTCACACATAATCAACAACTTGTATAATTTCGGTGGACCTATTAGGAAAGAGAAGTAGATTGAGAAATTCCTTGCTACCTTACCTTATCATTTTCAAGCCAAAGTTACCTTGCTTAAATATATATAAAAGCCTTGTGAACTTACTGTTAAATGAATCACTTGGGAAAGTACTCGAACTGCATCACTTGTATCCATATATGTCAGCCATCCACTTACGAGGACGGAAAGAGCTTGGCTTTATAGACATCAAGGATAGTGGGCTTAGCGAAGATGTTTTACACACAATTGTTAGAAATAATGACTCTAATACCAATGAAGAGAAAATGGATCTACTTTCCTAGAGATTTACTCAATTTGTTAGATAGAATTAACCCTTTTTTAGGGGTTTTAGAAAACAAAAATAATCCGAGCTCTAAAATGATTATTTCAATGAATTTATAGTCATACTACTTCCAAACAACATGAAATATTTTGGAGACCACTCATATAGGCATTTGAACTTCAAAATAAATCTAGAACTACGATGTTGACCAAATATTTTGAACTCTATATCAAGCAAGAGGTAGAAAGTTTGAACAAATTCTATGCATGTTTATCAAACATTATCAACTACTCGTATAATTTGGGTTTACCTATTAGGAAAGAGAAGTAGATTGAGAAAATCCTTGCTAGCTTACCTTATCATTTTCAAGCCAAAGTTACCTTACTTAAATACATTTAAAAGCCTTGTGAACTTACTGTTAAATGAATCACTTGGAAAAGTATTCGAACTACATCACTTGTATCCAATATGTCAACCATCCACTTTCGAGGATGGAAAGAGATTGGCTTTATAGACATCAAGAATAGTGGTCTTAGCAAAGATGTTTTTGACACAATTGTTAGAAATGATGACTCTAATACCAATGAAGAGAAAATGGATCTACTTTCGGAGAGATTTACTATATTTCTTAGATAGAATTAACCCTTTTTTAGGGGTTTTAGAAAAAAATAATCCAAGCTCTAAAATGATTATTACAATGAATTTACAGTTGTACTTCTTCAAAACAACATGAAATATTATAGAGACAACTCATATAGGCATTTGAACTACAAAATAAATCTAGAACTACGAAGTTGACCAAAAATTTTGAACTCTATCAAGCAAGAGGAAGAAACTATGAACAAATTCTATGCATGTTTTTCACACATAATCAACAACTTGTATAATTTCGGTGGACCTATTAGGAAAGAGAAGTAGATTGAGAAATTCCTTGCTACCTTACCTTATCATTTTCAAGCCAAAGTTACCTTGCTTAAATATATATAAAAGCCTTGTGAACTTACTGTTAAATGAATCACTTGGGAAAGTACTCGAACTGCATCACTTGTATCCATATATGTCAGCCATCCACTTACGAGGACGGAAAGAGCTTGGCTTTATAGACATCAAGGATAGTGGGCTTAGCGAAGATGTTTTACACACAATTGTTAGAAATAATGACTCTAATACCAATGAAGAGAAAATGGATCTACTTTCCTAGAGATTTACTCAATTTGTTAGATAGAATTAACACTTTTTTAGGGGTTTTAGAAAACAAAAATAATCCGAGCTCTAAAATGATTATTTCAATGAATTTATAGTCATACTACTTCCAAACAACATGAAATATTTTGGAGACCACTCATATAGGCATTTGAACTTCAAAATAAATCTAGAACTACGATGTTGACCAAATATTTTGAACTGTATATCAAGCAAGAGGTAGAAACTTTGAACAAATTCTATGCATGGTTTTCAAACATTATCAACTACTCGTATAATTTGGGTTTACCTATTAGGAAAGAGAAGTAGATTGAGAAAATCCTTGCTAGCTTACCTTATCATTTTCAAGCCAAAGTTACCTTACTTAAATACATTTAAAAGCCTTGTGAACTTACTGTTAAATAAATCACTTGGGAAAGTATTCGAATTACATCACTTGTATCCAATATGTCAGCCATCCACTTTCGAGGATGGAAAGAGCTTGGCTTTATAGACATCAAGAATAGTGGTCTTAGCAAAGATGTTTTTGACACAATTGTTAGAAATGATGACTCTAATACCAATGAAGAGAAAATGGATCTACTTTCCGAGAGATTTACTATATTTCTTAGATAGAATTAACCCTTTTTTAGGGGTTTTAGAAAAAAATAATCCAAGCTCTAAAATGATTATTACAATGAATTTACAGTTGTACTTCTTCAAAACAACATGAAATATTATAGAGACAACTCATATAGGCATTTGAACTACAAAATAAATCTAGAACTACGAAGTTGACCAAAAATTTTGAACTCTATCAAGCAAGAGGAAGAAACTATGAACAAATTCTATGCATGTTTTTCACACATAATCAACAACTTGTATAATTTCAGTGGACCTATTAGGAAAGAGAAGTAGATTGAGAAATTCCTTGCTACCTTACCTTATCATTTTCAAGCCAAAGTTACCTTGCTTAAATATATATAAAAGCCTTGTGAACTTACTGTTAAATGAATCACTTGGGAAAGTACTCGAACTGCATCACTTGTATCCATATATGTCAGCCATCCACTTACGAGGACGGAAAGAGCTTGGCTTTATAGACATCAAGGATAGTGGGCTTAGCGAAGATGTTTTACACACAATTGTTAGAAATAATGACTCTAATACCAATGAAGAGAAAATGGATCTACTTTCCTAGAGATTTACTAAATTTGTTAGATAGAATTAACCCTTTTTTAGGGGTTTTAGAAAACAAAAATAATCCGAGCTCTAAAATGATTATTTCAATGAATTTATAGTCATACTACTTCCAAACAACATGAAATATTTTGGAGACCACTCATATAGGCATTTGAACTTCAAAATAAATCTAGAACTACGATGTTGACCAAATATTTTGAACTCTATATCAAGCAAGAGGTAGAAACTTTGAACAAAATCTATGCATGTTTTTCAAACATTATCAACTACTCGTATAATTTGGGTTTACCTATTAGGAAAGAGAAGTAGATTGAGAAAATCCTTGCTAGCTTACCTTATCATTTTCAAGCCAAAGTTACCTTACTTAAATACATTTAAAAGCCTTGTGAACTTACTGTTAAATGAATCACTTGGGAAAGTACTCGAAACTACATCACTTGTATCCAATATGTCAACCATCCACTTTCGAGGAGGGAAAGAGCTTGGCTTTATAGACATCAAGAATAGTGGTCTTAGCAAAGATGTTTTTGACACAATTGTTAGAAATGATGACTCTAATACCAATGAAGAGAAAATGGATCTACTTTCCGAGAGATTTACTATATTTCTTAGATAGAATTAACCCTTTTTTAGGGGTTTTAGAAAAAAATAATCCAAGCTCTAAAATGATTATTACAATGAATTTACACTTTTACTTCTTCCAAACAACATGAAATATTATAGGGACAACTCATATAGGCATTTGAGCTACAAAATAAATCCAGAACTACGAAGTTGACAAAAAATTTTGAACTCTATATCAAGGAAGAGGAAGAAACTATGAACAAATTCTATGCATGTTTTTCACACATAATCAACAACTTGTATAATTTCGGTGGACCTATTAGGAAAGAGAAGAAGATTGAGAAATTCCTTGCTACCTTACCTTATCATTTTCAAGCCAATGTTACCTTGCTTAAATATATATAAAAGCCTTGTGAACTTACTGTTAAATGAATCACTTGGGAAAGTACTCGAACTGCATCACTTGTATCCATATATGTCAGCCATCCACTTACGAGGACGGAAAGAGCTTGGCTTTATAGACATCAAGGATAGTGGGCTTAGCGAAGATGTTTTACACACAATTGTTAGAAATAATGACTCTAATACCAATGAAGAGAAAATGGATCTACTTTCCTAGAGATTTACTAAATTTGTTAGATAGAATTAACCCTTTTTTAGGGGTTTTAGAAAACAAAAATAATCCGAGCTCTAAAATGATTATTTCAATGAATTTATAGTCATACTACTTCCAAACAACATGATATATTTTGGAGACCACTCATATAGGCATTTGAACTTCAAAATAAATCTAGAACTACGATGTTGACCAAAAATTTGAACTCTATATCAAGCAAGAGGTAGAAACTTTGAACAAATTCTATGCATGTTTATCAAACATTATCAACTACTCGTATAATTTGGGTTTACCTATTAGGAAAGAGAAGTAGATTGAGAAAATCCTTGCTAGCTTACCTTATCATTTTCAAGCCAAAGTTACCTTACTTAAATACATTTAAAAGCCTTGTGAACTTACTGTTAAATGAATCACTTGGGAAAGTATTCGAACTACATCACTTGTATCCAATATGTCAACCATCCACTTTCGAGGATGGAAAGAGATTGGCTTTATAGACATCAAGAATAGTGGTCTTAGCAAAGATGTTTTTGACACAATTGTTAGAAATGATGACTCTAATACCAATGAAGAGAAAATGGATCTACTTTCGGAGAGATTTACTATATTTCTTAGATAGAATTAACCCTTTTTTAGGGGTTTTAGAAAAAAATAATCCAAGTTCTAAAATGATTATTACAATGAATTTACAGTTGTACTTCTTCCAAACAACATGAAATATTATAGGGACAACTCATATAGGCATTTGAGCTACAAAATAAATCCAGAACTACGAAGTTGACAAAAAATTTTGAACTCTATATCAAGCGAGAGGAAGAAACTATGAACAAATTCTATGCATGTTTTTCACACATAATCAACAACTTGTATAATTTCGGTGGACCTATTAGGAAAGAGAAGTAGATTGAGAAATTCCTTGCTACCTTACCTTATCATTTTCAAGCCAAAGTTACCTTGCTTAAATATATATAAAAGCCTTCTGAATTTACTGTTAAATGAATCACTTGGGAAAGTACTCGAACTGCATCACTTGTATCCATATATGTCAGCCATCCACTTACGACGACGGAAAGAGCTTGGCTTTATAGACATCAAGGATAGTGGGCTTAGCGAAGATGTTTTACACACAATTGTTAGAAATAATGACTCTAATACCAATGAAGAGAAAATGGATCTACTTTCCTAGAGATTTACTAAATTTGTTAGATAGAATTAACCCTTTTTTAGGGGTTTTAGAAAACAAAAATAATCCGAGCTCTAAAATGATTATTTGAATGAATTTATAGTCATACTACTTCCAAACAACATGAAATATTTTGTAGACCACTCATATAGGCATTTGAACTTCAAAATAAATCTAGAACTACGATGTTGACCAAAAATTTGAACTCTATATCAAGCAAGAGGTAGAAACTTTGAACAAATTCTATGCATGTTTATCAAACATTATCAACTACTCGTATAATTTGGGTTTACCTATTAGTAAAGAGAAGTAGATTGAGAAAATCCTTGCTAGCTTACCTTATCATTTTCAAGCCAAAGTTACCTTACTTAAATACATTTAAAAGCCTTGTGAACTTACTGTTAAATGAATCACTTGGGAAAGTATTCGAACTACATCACTTGTATCCAATATGTCAACCATCCACTTTCGAGGATGGAAAGAGATTGGCTTTATAGACATCAAGAATAGTGGTCTTAGCAAAGATGTTTTTGACACAATTGTTAGAAATGATGACTCTAATACCAATGAAGAGAAAATGGATCTACTTTCGGAGAGATTTACTATATTTCTTAGATAGAATTAACCCTTTTTTAGGGGTTTTAGAAAAAAATAATCCAAGTTCTAAAATGATTATTACAATGAATTTACAGTTGTACTTCTTCCAAACAACATGAAATATTATAGGGACAACTCATATAGGCATTTGAGCTACAAAATAAATCCAGAACTACGAAGTTGACAAAAAATTTTGAACTCTATATCAAGCGAGAGGAAGAAACTATGAACAAATTCTATGCATGTTTTTCACACATAATCAACAACTTGTATAATTTCGGTGGACCTATTAGGAAAGAGAAGTAGATTGAGAAATTCCTTGCTACCTTACCTTATCATTTTCAAGCCAAAGTTACCTTGCTTAAATATATATAAAAGCCTTCTGAATTTACTGTTAAATGAATCACTTGGGAAAGTACTCGAACTGCATCACTTGTATCCATATATGTCAGCCATCCACTTACGAGGACGGAAAGAGCTTGGCTTTATAGTCATCAAGGATAGTGGGCTTAGCGAAGATGTTTTACACACAATTGTTAGAAATAATGACTCTAATACCAATGAAGAGAAAATGGATCTACTTTCCTAGAGATTTACTAAATTTGTTAGATAGAATTAACCCTTTTTTAGGGGTTTTAGAAAACAAAAATAATCCGAGCTCTAAAATGATTATTTCAATGAATTTATAGTCATACTACTTCCAAACAACATGAAATATTTTGTAGACCACTCATATAGGCATTTAAACTTCAAAATAAATCTAGAACTACGATGTTGACCAAAAATTTGAACTCTATATCAAGCAAGAGGTAGAAACTTTGAACAAATTCTATGCATGTTTATCAAACATTATCAACTACTCGTATAATTTGGGTTTACCTATTAGGAAAGAGAAGTAGATTGAGAAAATCCTTGCTAGCTTACCTTATCATTTTCAAGCCAAAGGTACCTTACTTAAATACATTTAAAAGCCTTGTGAACTTACTGTTAAATGAATCACTTGGGAAAGTATTCGAACTACATCACTTGTATCCAATATGTCAACCATCCACTTTCGAGGATGGAAAGAGATTGGCTTTATAGACATCAAGAATAGTGGTCTTAGCAAAGATGTTTTTGACACAATTGTTAGAAATGATGACTCTAATACCAATGAAGAGAAAATGCATCTACTTTCGGAGAGATTTACTATATTTCTTAGATAGAATTAACCCTTTTTTAGGGGTTTTAGAAAAAAATAATCCAAGCTCTAAAATGATTATTACAATGAATTTACAGTTGTACTTCTTCAAAACAACATGAAATATTATAGAGACAACTCATATAGGCATTTTAACTACAAAATAAATCTAGAACTACGAAGTTGACCAAAAATTTTGAACTCTATATCAAGCAAGAGGAAGAAACTATGAACAAATTCTATGCATGTTTTTCACACATAATCAACAACTTGTATAATTTCGGTGGACCTATTAGGAAAGAGAAGTAGATTGAGAAATTCCTTGCTACCTTACCTTATCATTTTCAAGCCAAAGTTACCTTGCTTAAATATATATAAAAGCCTTGTGAACTTACTGTTAAATGAATCACTTGGGAAAGTACTCGAACTGCATCACTTGTATCCATATATGTCAGCCATCCACTTACGAGGACGGAAAGAGCTTGGCTTTATAGACATCAAGGATAGTGGGCTTAGCGAAGATGTTTTACACACAATTGTTAGAAATAATGACTCTAATACCAATGAAGAGAAAATGGATCTACTTTCCTAGAGATTTACTAAATTTGTTAGATAGAATTAACCCTTTTTTAGGGGTTTTAGAAAACAAAAATAATCCGAGCTCTAAAATGATTATTTCAATGAATTTATAGTCATACTACTTCCAAACAACATGAAATATTTTGTAGACCACTCATATAGGCATTTGAACTTCAAAATAAATCTAGAACTACGATGTTGACCAAAAATTTTGAACTCTATATCAAGCAAGAGGTAGAAACTTTGAACAAATTCTATGCATGTTTTTCAAACACTATCAACTACTCGTATAATTTGGGTTTACCTATTAGGAAAGAGAAGTAGATTGAGAAAATCCTTGCTAGCTTGCCTTATCATTTTCAAGCCAAAGTTACCTTACTTAAATACATTTAAAAGCCTTGTGAACTTACTGTTAAATGAATCACTTGGGAAAGTACTCGAACTACATCACTTGTATCCAATATGTCAACCATCCACTTTCGAGGATGGAAAGAGCTTGGCTTTATAGACATCAATAATAGTGGTCTTAGCAAAGATGTTTTTGACACAATTGTTAGAAATGATGACTCTAATACCAATGAAGAGAAAATGGATCTACTTTCCGAGAGATTTACTATATTTCTTAGATAGAATTAACCCTTTTTTAGGGGTTTTAGAAAAAAATAATCCAACCTCTAAAATGATTATTACAATGAATTTACAGTTGTACTTCTTCAAAACAACATGAAATATTATAGAGACAACTCATATAGGCATTTGAACTACAAAATAAATCTAGAACTACGAAGTTGACCAAAAATTTTGAACTCTATATCAAGCAAGAGGAAGAAACTATGAACATATTCTATGCATGTTTTTCACACATAATCAACAACTTGTATAATTTCGGTGGACCTATTAGGAAAGAGAAGTAGATTGAGAAATTCCTTGCTACCTTACCTTATCATTTTCAAGCCAAAGTTACCTTGCTTAAATATATATAAAAGCCTTGTGAACTTACCCTTAAATGAATCACTTGGGAAAGTACTCGAACTGCATCACTTGTATCCATATATGTCAGCCATCCACTTACGAGGACGGAAAGAGCTTGGCTTTATAGACATCAAGGATAGTGGGCATAGCGAAGATGTTTTACACACAATTGTTAGAAATAATGACTCTAATACCAATGAAGAGAAAATGGATCTACTTTCCTAGAGATTTACTCAATTTTTAGATAGAATTAACACTTTTTTAGGGGTTTTAGAAAACAAAAATAATCCGAGCTCTAAAATGATTATTTCAATGAATTTATAGTCATACTACTTCCAAACAACATGAAATATTTTGGAGACCACTCATATAGGCATTTGAACTTCAAAATAAATCTAGAACTACGATGTTGACCAAATATTTTGAACTCTATATCAAGCAAGAGGTAGAAACTTTGAACAAATTCTATGCATGTTTTTCAAACACTATCAACTACTCGTATAATTTGGGTTTACCTATTAGGAAAGAGAAGTAGATTGAGAAAATCCTTGCTAGCTTGCCTTATCATTTTCAAGCCAAAGTTACCTTACTTAAATACATTTAAAAGCCTTGTGAACTTACTGTAAAATGAATCACTTGGGAAAGTACTCGAACTACATCACTTGTATCCAATATGTCAACCATCCACTTTCGAGGATGGAAAGAGCTTGGCTTTATAGACATCAAGAATAGTGGTCTTAGCAAAGATGTTTTTGACACAATTGTTAGAAATGATGACTCTAATACCAATGAAGAGAAAATGGATCTACTTTCCGAGAGAATTACTATATTTCTTAGATAGAATTAACCCTTTTTTAGGGGTTTTAGAAAAAAATAATCCAAGCTCTAAAATGATTATTACAATGAATTTACAGTTGTACTTCTTCAAAACAACATGAAATATTATAGAGACAACTCATATAGGCATTTGAACTACAAAATAAATCTAGAACTACGAAGTTGACCCAAAATTTTGAACTCTATATCAAGCAAGAGGAAGAAACTATGAACATATTCTATGCATGTTTTTCACACATAATCAACAACTTGTATAATTTCGGTGGACCTATTAGGAAAGAGAAGTAGATTGAGAAATTCCTTGCTACCTTACCTTATCATTTTCAAGCCAAAGTTACATTGCTTAAATATATATAAAAGCCTTGTGAACTTACCCTTAAATGAATCACTTGGGAAAGTACTCGAACTGCATCACTTGTATCCATATATGTCAGCCATCCACTTACGGGGACGGAAAGAGCTTGGCTTTATAGACATCAAGGATAGTGGGCATAGCGAAGATGTTTTACACACAATTGTTAGAAATAATGACTCTAATACCAATGAAGAGAAAATGGATCTACTTTCCTAGAGATTTACTCAATTTGTTAGATAGAATTAACACTTTTTTAGGGGTTTTAGAAAACAAAAATAATCCGAGCTCTAAAATGATTATTTCAATGAATTTATAGTCATACTACTTCCAAACAACATGAAATATTTTGGAGACCACTCATATAGGCATTTGAACTTCAAAATAAATCTAGAACTACGATGTTGACCAAATATTTTGAACTGTATATCAAGCAAGAGGTAGAAACTATGAACAAATTCTATGCATGTTTTTCAAACATTATCAACTACTCGTATAATTTGGGTTTACCTATTAGAAAAGAGAAGTAGATTGAGAAAATCCTTGCTAGCTTACCTTATCATTTTCAAGCCAAAGTTACCTTACTTAAATATATTTAAAAGCCTTGTGAACGTACTGTAAAATGAATCACTTGGGAAAGTATTCGAACTACATCACTTGTATCCAATATGTCAACCATCCACTTTCGAGGATGGAAAGAGCTTGGCTTTATAGACATCAAGAATAGTGGTCTTAGCAAAGATGTTTTTGATACAATTGTTAGAAATGATGACTCTAATACCAATGAAGAGAAAATGGATCTACTTTCCTAGAGATTTACTAAATTTGTTAGATAGAATTAACCCTTTTTTAGGGGTTTTAGAAAACAAAAATAATCCGAGCTCTAAAATGATTATTTCAATGAATTTATAGTCATACTACTTCCAAACAACATGATATATTTTGGAGACCACTCATATAGGCATTTGAACTACAAAATAAATCTAGAACTACGAAGTTGACCCAAAATTTTGAACTCTATATCAAGCAAGAGGAAGAAACTATGAACAAATTCTACGCATGTTTTTCACACATAATCAACAACTTGTATAATTTCGGTGGACCTATTAGGAAAGAGAAGTAGATTGAGACATTCCTTGCTACCTTACCTTATAATTTTCAAGCCAAATTTACCTTGCTTAAATATATATAAAAGCCTTGTGAACTTACTCTTAAATGAATCACTTGGGAAAGTACTCGAACTGCATCACTTGTATCCATATATGTCAGCCATCCACTTACGAGGACGGAAAGAGCTTGGCTTTATAGACATCAAGGATAGTGGGCTTAGCGAAGATGTTTTATACACAATTGTTAGAAATAATGACTCTAATACCAATGAAGAGAAAATGGATCTACTTTCCTAGAGATTTACTCAATTTGTTAGATAGAATTAACCCTTTTTTAGGGGTTTTAGAAAAAAAAATAATCCGAGCTCTAAAATGATTATTTCAATGAATTTATAGTCATACTACTTCCAAACAACATGAAATATTTTGGAGACCACTCATATAGGCATTTGAACTTCAAAATAAATCTAGAACTACGATGTTGACCAAATATTTTGAACTCTATATCAAGCAAGAGGTAGAAACTTTGAACAAAATCTATGCATGTTTTTCAAACATTATCAACTACTCGTATAATTTGGGTTTACCTATTAGGAAAGAGAAGTAGATTGAGAAAATCCTTGCTAGCTTACCTTATCATTTTCAAGCCAAAGTTACCTTACTTAAATACATTTAAAAGCCTTGTGAACTTACTGTTAAATGAATCACTTGGGAAAGTACTCGAAACTACATCACTTGTATCCAATATGTCAACCATCCACTTTCGAGGAGGGAAAGAGCTTGGCTTTATAGACATCAAGAATAGTGGTCTTAGCAAAGATGTTTTTGACACAATTGTTAGAAATGATGACTCTAATACCAATGAAGAGAAAATGGATCTACTTTCCCAGAGATTTACTATATTTCTTAGATAGAATTAACCCTTTTTTAGGGGTTTTAGAAAAAAATAATCCAAGCTCTAAAATGATTATTACAATGAATTTACAGTTGTACTTCTTCAAAACAACATGAAATATTATAGAGACAACTCTTATAGGCATTTGAACTACAAAATAAATCTAGAACTACGAAGTTGACCAAAAATTTTGAACTCTATATCAAGCAAGAGGAAGAAACTATGAACAAATTCTATGCATGTTTTTCACACATAATCAACAACTTGTATAATTTCGGTGGACGTATTAGGAAAGAGAAGTAGATTGAGAAATTCCTTGCTACCTTACCTTATCATTTTCAAGCCAAAGTTACCTTGCTTAAATATATATAAAAGCCTTGTGAACTTACTCTTAAATGAATCACTTGGGAAAGTACTCAAACTGCATCACTTGTATCGATATATGTCAGCCATCCACTTACGAGGACGGAAAGAGCTTGGCTTTATAGACATCAAGGATAGTGGGCTTAGCGAAGATGTTTTACACACAATTGTTAGAAATAATGACTCTAATACCAATGAAGAGAAAATGGATCTACTTTCCTTGAGATTTACTCAATTTGTTAGATAGAATTAACCCTTTTTTAGGGGTTTTAGAAAAAAAAATAATCCGAGCTCTAAAATGATTATTACAATGAATTTACACTTGTACTTCTTCCAAACAATATGAAATATTATAGGGACAACTCATATAGGCATTTGAGCTACAAAATAAATCCAGAACTACGAAGTTGACAAAAAATTTTGAACTCTATATCAAGGAAGAGGAAGAAACTATGGACAAATTCTATGCATGTTTTTCACACATAATCAACAACTTGTATAATTTCGGTGGACCTATTAGGAAAGAGAAGAAGATTGAGAAATTCCTTGCTACCTTACCTTATCATTTTCAAGCCAAAGTTACCTTGCTTAAATATATATAAAAGCCTTGTGAACTTACTGTTAAATGAATCACTTGGGAAAGTACTCGAACTGCATCACTTGTATCCATATATGTCAGCCATCCACTTACGAGGACGGAAAGAGCTTGGCTTTATAGACATCAAGGATAGTGGGCTTAGCGAAGATGTTTTACACACAATTGTTAGAAATAATGACTCTAATACCAATGAAGAGAAAATGGATCTACTTTCCTAGAGATTTACTAAATTTGTTAGATAGAATTAACCCTTTTTTAGGGGTTTTAGAAAACAAAAATAATCCGAGCTCTAAAATGATTATTTCAATGAATTTATAGTCATACTACTTCCAAACAACATGAAATATTTTGGAGACCACTCATATAGGCATTTGAACTTCAAAATAAATCTAGAACTACGATGTTGACCAATAATTTTGCACTGTATATCAAGCAAGAGGTAGAAACTTTGAACAAATTCTATGCATGTTTTTCAAACATTATCAACTACTCGTATAATTTTCGTTTACCTATTAGGAAAGAGAAGTAGATTGAGAAAATCATTGCTAGCTTACCTTATCATTTTCAAGCCAAAGTTACCTTACTTAAATACATTTAAAAGCCTTGTGAACTTACTGTTAAATGAATCACTTGGGAAAGTATTCGAACTACATCACTTGTATCCAATATGTCAGCCATCCACTTTCGAGGATGGAAAGAGCTTGGCTTTATAGACATCAAGAATAGTGGTCTTACCAAAGATGTTTTTGACACAATTGTTAGAAATGATGACTCTAATACCAATGAAGAGAAAATGGATCTACTTTCCGAGAGATTTACTATATTTCTTAGATAGAATTAACCCTTTTTTAGGGGTTTTAGAAAAAAATAATCCAAGCTCTAAAATGATTATTACAATGAATTTACAGTTGTACTTCTTCCAAACAACATGAAATATGTTGGAGACAACTCGTATAGGCATTTGAGCTACAAAATAAGTCTAGAACTACGAAGTTGACCAAAAATTTTGAACTCTATATCAAGCTAGAGGATGAAACTTTGAACAAATTCTATGCATGTTTTTCAAACATTATCAACTACTCGTATAATTTGGGTTTACCTATTAGGAAAGAGAAGTAGATTGAGAAAATTCTTGCTAGCTTACCTTATCATTTTCAAGCCAAAGTTACCTTACTTAAATACATATAAAAGCCTTGTGAACTTAATGTTAAATCAATCACTTGGGCAAGTATTCGAACTGCATCACTTGTATCCATATATGTCAGCCATCCACTTACGAGGACGGAAAGAGCTTGGCTTTATAGACATCAAGGATAGTCGGCTTAGCGAAGATGTTTTACACACAATTGTTAGAAATAATGACTCTAATACCAATGAAGAGAAAATGGATCTACTTTCGGAGAGATTTACTATATTTCTTAGATAGAATTAACCCTTTTTTAGGGGTTTTAGAAAAAAATAATCCAAGCTCTAAAATGATTATTACAATGAATTTACAGTTGTACTTCTTCAAAACAACATGAAATATTATAGAGACAACTCATATAGGCATTTGAACTACAAAATAAATCTAGAACTACGAAGTTGACCAAAAATTTTGAACTCTATCAAGCAAGAGGAAGAAACTATGAGCAAATTCTATGCATGTTTTTCACACATAATCAACAACTTGTATAATTTCGGTGGACCTATTAGGAAAGAGAAGTAGATTGAGAAATTCCTTGCTACCTTACCTTATCATTTTCAAGCCAAAGTTACCTTGCTTAAATATATATAAAAGCCTTGTGAACTTACTGTTAAATGAATCACTTGGGAAAGTACTCGAACTGCATCACTTGTATCCATATATGTCAGCCATCCACTTACGAGGACGGAAAGAGTTTGGCTTTATAGACATCAAGGATAGTGGGCTTAGCGAAGATGTTTTACACACAATTGTTAGAAATAATAACTCTAATACCAATGAAGAGAAAATGCATCTACTTTCCTAGAGATTTACTAAATTTGTTAGATAGAATTAACCCTTTTTTAGGGGTTTTAGAAAACAAAAATAATCCGAGCTCTAAAATGATTATTTCAATGAATTTATAGTCATACTACTTCCAAACGACATGAAATATTTTGGAGACCACTCATATAGGCATTTGAACTTCAAAATAAATCTAGAACTACGATGTTGACCAAAAATTTTGAACTCTATATCAAGCAAGAGGTAGAAACATTGAACAAATTCTATGCATGTTTATCAAACATTATCAACTACTCGTATAATTTGGGTTTACCTATTAGGAAAGAGAAGTAGATTGAGAAAATCCTTGCTAGCTTACCTTATCATTTTCAAGCCAAAGTTACCTTACTTAAATACATTTAAAAGCCTTGTGAACTTACTGTTAAATGAATCACTTGGGAAAGTATTCGAACTACATCACTTGTATCCAATATGTCAGCCATCCACTTTCGAGGATGGAAAGAGCTTGGCTTTATAGACATCAAGAATAGTGGTCTTACCAAAGATGTTTTTGACACAATTGTTAGAAATGATGACTCTAATACCAATGAAGAGAAAATGGATCTACTTTCCGAGAGATTTACTATATTTCTTAGATAGAATTAACCCTTTTTTAGGGGTTTTAGAAAAAAATAATCCAAGCTCTAAAATGATTATTACAATGAATTTACAGTTGTACTTCTTCCAAACAACATGAAATATGTTGGAGACAACTCGTATAGGCATTTGAGCTACAAAATAAGTCTAGAACTACGAAGTTGACCAAAAATTTTGAACTCTATATCAAGCTAGAGGATGAAACTTTGAACAAATTCTATGCATGTTTTTCAAACATTATCAACTACTCGTATAATTTGGGTTTACCTATTAGGAAAGAGAAGTAGATTGAGAAAATTCTTGCTAGCTTACCTTATCATTTTCAAGCCAAAGTTACCTTACTTAAATACATATAAAAGCCTTGTGAACTTAATGTTAAATCAATCACTTGGGCAAGTATTCGAACTGCATCACTTGTATCCATATATGTCAGCCATCCACTTACGAGGACGGAAAGAGCTTGGCTTTATAGACATCAAGGATAGTCGGCTTAGCGAAGATGTTTTACACACAATTGTTAGAAATAATGACTCTAATACCAATGAAGAGAAAATGGATCTACTTTCGGAGAGATTTACTATATTTCTTAGATAGAATTAACCCTTTTTTAGGGGTTTTAGAAAAAAATAATCCAAGCTCTAAAATGATTATTACAATGAATTTACAGTTGTACTTCTTCAAAACAACATGAAATATTATAGAGACAACTCATATAGGCATTTGAACTACAAAATAAATCTAGAACTACGAAGTTGACCAAAAATTTTGAACTCTATCAAGCAAGAGGAAGAAACTATGAACAAATTCTATGCATGTTTTTCACACATAATCAACAACTTGTATAATTTCGGTGGACCTATTAGGAAAGAGAAGTAGATTGAGAAATTCCTTGCTACCTTACCTTATCATTTTCAAGCCAAAGTTACCTTGCTTAAATATATATAAAAGCCTTGTGAACTTACTGTTAAATGAATCACTTGGGAAAGTACTCGAACTGCATCACTTGTATCCATATATGTCAGCCATCCACTTACGAGGACGGAAAGAGTTTGGCTTTATAGACATCAAGGATAGTGGGCTTAGCGAAGATGTTTTACACACAATTGTTAAAAATAATGACTCTAATACCAATGAAGAGAAAATGCATCTACTTTCCTAGAGATTTACTAAATTTGTTAGATAGAATTAACCCTTTTTTAGGGGTTTTAGAAAACAAAAATAATCCGAGCTCTAAAATGATTATTTCAATGAATTTATAGTCATACTACTTCCAAACGACATGAAATATTTTGGAGACCACTCATATAGGCATTTGAACTTCAAAATAAATCTAGAACTACGATGTTGACCACAAATTTTGAACTCTATATCAAGCAAGAGGTAGAAACATTGAACAAATTCTATGCATGTTTATCAAACATTATCAACTACTCGTATAATTTGGGTTTACCTATTAGGAAAGAGAAGTAGATTGAGAAAATCCTTGCTAGCTTACCTTATCATTTTCAAGCCAAAGTTACCTTACTTAAATACATTTAAAAGCCTTGTGAACTTACTGTAAAATGAATCACTTGGGAAAGTATTCGAACTACATCACTTGTATCCAATATGTCAACCATCCACTTTCGAGGATGGAAAGAGATTGGCTTTATAGACATCAAGAATAGTGGTCTTAGCAAAGATGTTTTTGACACAATTGTTAGAAATGATGACTCTAATACCAATGAAGAGAAAATGGATCTACTTTCGGAGAGATTTACTATATTTCTTAGATAGAATTAACCCTTTTTTAGGGGTTTTAGAAAAAAATAATTCAAGCTCTAAAATGATTATTACAATGAATTTACAGTTGTACTTCTTCAAAACAACATGAAATATTATAGAGACAACTCATATAGGCATTTGAACTACAAAATAAATCTAGAACTACGAAGTTGACCAAAAATTTTGAACTCTATCAAGCAAGAGGAAGAAACTATGAACAAATTCTATGCATGTTTTTCACACATAATCAACAACTTGTATAATTTCGGTGGACCTATTAGGAAAGAGAAGTAGATTGAGAAATTCCTTGCTACCTTACCTTATCATTTTCAAGCCAAAGTTACCTTGCTTAAATATATATAAAAGCCTTGTGAACTTACTGTTAAATGAATCACTTAGGAAAGTACTCGAACTGCATCACTTGTATCCATATATGTCAGCCATCCACTTACGAGGACAGAAAGAGTTTGGCTTTATAGACATCAAGGATAGTGGGCTTAGCGAAGATGTTTTACACACAATTGTTAGAAATAATGACTCTAATACCAATGAAGAGAAAATGGATCTACTTTCCTAGAGATTTACTAAATTTGTTAGATAGAATTAACCCTTTTTTAGGGGTTTTAGAAAACAAAAATAATCCGAGCTCTAAAATGATTATTTCAATGAATTTATAGTCATACTACTTCCAAACAACATGAAATATTTTGGAGACCACTCATATAGGCATTTGAACTTCAAAATAAATCTAGAACTACGATGTTGACCAAAAATTTGAACTCTATATCAAGCAAGAGGTAGAAACTTTGAACAAATTCTATGCATGTTTATCAAACATTATCAACTACTCGTATAATTTGGGTTTACCTATTAGGAAAGAGAAGTAGATTGAGAAAATCCTTGCTAGCTTACCTTATCATTTTCAAGCCAAAGTTACCTTACTTAAATACATTTAAAAGCCTTGTGAACTTACTGTTAAATGAATCACTTGGGAAAGTATTCGAACTACATCACTTGTATCCAATATGTCAACCATCCACTTTCGAGGATGGAAAGAGATTGGCTTTATAGACATCAAGAATAGTGGTCTTAGCAAAGATATTTTTGACACAATTGTTAGAAATGATGACTCTAATACCAATGAAGAGAAAATCGATCTACTTTCGGAGAGATTTACTATATTTCTTAGATAGAATTAACCCTTTTTTAGGGGTTTTAGAAAAAAATAATCCAAGCTCTAAAATGATTATTACAATGAATTTACAGTTGTACTTCTTCAAAACAACATGAAATATTATAGAGACAACTCATATAGGCATTTTAACTACAAAATAAATCTAGAACTACGAAGTTGACCAAAAATTTTGAACTCTATATCAAGCAAGAGGAAGAAACTATGAACAAATTCTATGCATGTTTTTCACACATAATCAACAACTTGTATAATTTCGGTGGACCTATTAGGAAAGAGAAGTAGATTGAGAAATTCCTTGCTACCTTACCTTATCATTTTCAAGCCAAAGTTACCTTGCTTAAATATATATAAAAGCCTTGTGAACTTACTGTTAAATGAATCACTTGGGAAAGTACTCGAACTGCATCACTTGTATCCATATATGTCAGCCATCCACTTACGAGGACGGAAAGAGTTTGGCTTTATAGACATCAAGGATAGTGGGCTTAGCGAAGATGTTTTACACACAATTGTTAGAAATAATAACTCTAATACCAATGAAGAGAAAATGCATCTACTTTCCTAGAGATTTACTAAATTTGTTAGATAGAATTAACCCTTTTTTAGGGGTTTTAGAAAACAAAAATAATCCGAGCTCTAAAATGATTATTTCAATGAATTTATAGTCATACTACTTCCAAACGACATGAAATATTTTGGAGACCACTCATATAGGCATTTGAACTTCAAAATAAATCTCGAACTACGTTGTTGACCAAAAATTTTGAACTCTATATCAAGCAAGAGGTAGAAACATTGAACAAATTCTATGCATGTTTATCAAACATTATCAACTACTCGTATAATTTGGGTTTACCTATTAGGAAAGAGAAGTAGATTGAGAAAATCCTTGCTAGCTTACCTTATCATTTTCAAGCCAAAGTTACCTTACTTAAATACATTTAAAAGCCTTGTGAACTTACTGTTAAATGAATCACTTGGGAAAGTATTCGAACTACATCACTTGTATCCAATATGTCAACCATCCACTTTCGAGGATGGAAAGAGATTGGCTTTATAGACATCAAGAATAGTGGTCTTAGCAAAGATATTTTTGACACAATTGTTAGAAATGATGACTCTAATACCAATGAAGAGAAAATCGATCTACTTTCGGAGAGATTTACTATATTTCTTAGATAGAATTAACCCTTTTTTAGGGGTTTTAGAAAAAAATAATCCAAGCTCTAAAATGATTATTACAATGAATTTACAGTTGTACTTCTTCAAAACAACATGAAATATTATAGAGACAACTCATATAGGCATTTTAACTACAAAATAAATCTAGAACTACGAAGTTGACCAAAAATTTTGAACTCTATATCAAGCAAGAGGAAGAAACTATGAACAAATTCTATGCATGTTTTTCACACATAATCAACAACTTGTATAATTTCGGTGGACCTATTAGGAAAGAGAAGTAGATTGAGAAATTCCTTGCTACCTTACCTTATCATTTTCAAGCCAAAGTTACCTTGCTTAAATATATATAAAAGCCTTGTGAACTTACTGTTAAATGAATCACTTGGGAAAGTACTCGAACTGCATCACTTGTATCCATATATGTCAGCCATCCACTTACGAGGACGGAAAGAGTTTGGCTTTATAGACATCAAGGATAGTGGGCTTAGCGAAGATGTTTTACACACAATTGTTAGAAATAATAACTCTAATACCAATGAAGAGAAAATGCATCTACTTTCCTAGAGATTTACTAAATTTGTTAGATAGAATTAACCCTTTTTTAGGGGTTTTAGAAAACAAAAATAATCCGAGCTCTAAAATGATTATTTCAATGAATTTATAGTCATACTACTTCCAAACGACATGAAATATTTTGGAGACCACTCATATAGGCATTTGAACTTCAAAATAAATCTCGAACTACGTTGTTGACCAAAAATTTTGAACTCTATATCAAGCAAGAGGTAGAAACATTGAACAAATTCTATGCATGTTTATCAAACATTATCAACTACTCGTATAATTTGGGTTTACCTATTAGGAAAGAGAAGTAGATTGAGAAAATCCTTGCTAGCTTACCTTATCATTTTCAAGCCAAAGTTACCTTACTTAAATACATTTAAAAGCCTTGTGAACTTACTGTTAAATGAATCACTTGGGAAAGTATTCGAACTACATCACTTGTATCCAATATGTCAGCCATCCACTTTCGAGGATGGAAAGAGCTTGGCTTTATAGACATCAAGAATAGTGGTCTTACCAAAGATGTTTTTGACACAATTGTTAGAAATGATGACTCTAATACCAATGAAGAGAAAATGGATCTACTTTCCGAGAGATTTACTATATTTCTTAGATAGAATTAACCCTTTTTTAGGGGTTTTAGAAAAAAATAATCCAAGCTCTAAAATGATTATTACAATGAATTTACAGTTGTACTTCTTCCAAACAACATGAAATATGTTGGAGACAACTCGTATAGGCATTTGAGCTACAAAATAAGTCTAGAACTACGAAGTTGACCAAAAATTTTGAACTCTATATCAAGCTAGAGGATGAAACTTTGAACAAATTCTATGCATGTTTTTCAAACATTATCAACTACTCGTATAATTTGGGTTTACCTATTAGGAAAGAGAAGTAGATTGAGAAAATTCATGCTAGCTTACCTTATCATTTTCAAGCCAAAGTTACCTTACTTAAATACATATAAAAGCCTTGTGAACTTAATGTTAAATCAATCACTTGGGCAAGTATTCGAACTGCATCACTTGTATCCATATATGTCAGCCATCCACTTACGAGGACGGAAAGAGCTTGGCTTTATAGACATCAAGGATAGTCGGCTTAGCGAAGATGTTTTACACACAATTGTTAGAAATAATGACTCTAATACCAATGAAGAGAAAATGGATCTACTTTCGGAGAGATTTACTATATTTCTTAGATAGAATTAACCCTTTTTTAGGGGTTTTAGAAAAAAATAATCCAAGCTCTAAAATGATTATTACAATGAATTTACAGTTGTACTTCTTCAAAACAACATGAAATATTATAGAGACAACTCATATAGGCATTTGAACTACAAAATAAATCTAGAACTACGAAGTTGACCAAAAATTTTGAACTCTATCAAGCAAGAGGAAGAAACTATGAACAAATTCTATGCATGTTTTTCACACATAATCAACAACTTGTATAATTTCGGTGGACCTATTAGGAAAGAGAAGTAGATTGAGAAATTCCTTGCTACCTTACCTTATCATTTTCAAGCCAAAGTTACCTTGCTTAAATATATATAAAAGCCTTGTGAACTTACTGTTAAATGAATCACTTGGGAAAGTACTCGAACTGCATCACTTGTATCCATATATGTCAGCCATCCACTTATGAGGACGGAAAGAGTTTGGCTTTATAGACATCAAGGATAGTGGGCTTAGCGAAGATGTTTTACACACAATTGTTAAAAATAATGACTCTAATACCAATGAAGAGAAAATGCATCTACTTTCCTAGAGATTTACTAAATTTGTTAGATAGAATTAACCCTTTTTTAGTGGTTTTAGAAAACAAAAATAATCCGAGCTCTAAAATGATTATTTCAATGAATTTATAGTCATACTACTTCCAAACGACATGAAATATTTTGGAGACCACTCATATAGGCATTTGAACTTCAAAATAAATCTAGAACTACGATGTTGACCACAAATTTTGAACTCTATATCAAGCAAGAGGTAGAAACATTGAACAAATTCTATGCATGTTTATCAAACATTATCAACTACTCGTATAATTTGGGTTTACCTATTAGGAAAGAGAAGTAGATTGAGAAAATCCTTGCTAGCTTACCTTATCATTTTCAAGCCAAAGTTACCTTACTTAAATACATTTAAAAGCCTTGTGAACTTACTGTAAAATGAATCACTTGGGAAAGTATTCGAACTACATCACTTGTATCCAATATGTCAACCATCCACTTTCGAGGATGGAAAGAGATTGGCTTTATAGACATCAAGAATAGTGGTCTTAGCAAAGATGTTTTTGACACAATTGTTAGAAATGATGACTCTAATACCAATGAAGAGAAAATGGATCTACTTTCGGAGAGATTTACTATATTTCTTAGATAGAATTAACCCTTTTTTAGGGGTTTTAGAAAAAAATAATCCAAGCTCTAAAATGATTATTACAATGAATTTACAGTTGTACTTCTTCAAAACAACATGAAATATTATAGAGACAACTCATATAGGCATTTGAACTACAAAATAAATCTAGAACTACGAAGTTGACCAAAAATTTTGAACTCTATCAAGCAAGAGGAAGAAACTATGAACAAATTCTATGCATGTTTTTCACACATAATCAACAACTTGTATAATTTCGGTGGACCTATTAGGAAAGAGAAGTAGATTGAGAAATTCCTTGCTACCTTACCTTATCATTTTCAAGCCAAAGTTACCTTGCTTAAATATATATAAAAGCCTTGTGAACTTACTGTTAAATGAATCACTTGGGAAAGTACTCGAACTGCATCACTTGTATCCATATATGTCAGCCATCCACTTACGAGGACGGAAAGAGTTTGGCTTTATAGACATCAAGGATAGTGGGCTTAGCGAAGATGTTTTACACACAATTGTTAGAAATAATAACTCTAATACCAATGAAGAGAAAATGCATCTACTTTCCTAGAGATTTACTAAATTTGTTAGATAGAATTAACCCTTTTTTAGGGGTTTTAGAAAACAAAAATAATCCGAGCTCTAAAATGATTATTTCAATGAATTTATAGTCATACTACTTCCAAACGACATGAAATATTTTGGAGACCACTCATATAGGCATTTGAACTTCAAAATAAATCTCGAACTACGATGTTGACCAAAAATTTTGAACTCTATATCAAGCAAGAGGTAGAAACATTGAACAAATTCTATGCATGTTTATCAAACATTATCAACTACTCGTATAATTTGGGTTTACCTATTAGGAAAGAGAAGTAGATTGAGAAAATCCTTGCTAGCTTACCTTATCATTTTCAAGCCAAAGTTACCTTACTTAAATACATTTAAAAGCCTTGTGAACTTACTGTTAAATGAATCACTTGGGAAAGTATTCGAACTACATCACTTGTATCCAATATGTCAGCCATCCACTTTCGAGGATGGAAAGAGCTTGGCTTTATAGACATCAAGAATAGTGGTCTTACCAAAGATGTTTTTGACACAATTGTTAGAAATGATGACTCTAATACCAATGAAGAGAAAATGGATCTACTTTCCGAGAGATTTACTATATTTCTTAGATAGAATTAACCCTTTTTTAGGGGTTTTAGAAAAAAATAATCCAAGCTCTAAAATGATTATTACAATGAATTTACAGTTGTACTTCTTCCAAACAACATGAAATATGTTGGAGACAACTCGTATAGGCATTTGAGCTACAAAATAAGTCTAGAACTACGAAGTTGACCAAAAATTTTGAACTCTATATCAAGCTAGAGGATGAAACTTTGAACAAATTCTATGCATGTTTTTCAAACATTATCAACTACTCGTATAATTTGGGTTTACCTATTAGGAAAGAGAAGTAGATTGAGAAAATTCATGCTAGCTTACCTTATCATTTTCAAGCCAAAGTTACCTTACTTAAATACATATAAAAGCCTTGTGAACTTAATGTTAAATCAATCACTTGGGCAAGTATTCGAACTGCATCACTTGTATCCATATATGTCAGCCATCCACTTACGAGGACGGAAAGAGCTTGGCTTTATAGACATCAAGGATAGTCGGCTTAGCGAAGATGTTTTACACACAATTGTTAGAAATAATGACTCTAATACCAATGAAGAGAAAATGGATCTACTTTCGGAGAGATTTACTATATTTCTTAGATAGAATTAACCCTTTTTTAGGGGTTTTAGAAAAAAATAATCCAAGCTCTAAAATGATTATTACAATGAATTTACAGTTGTACTTCTTCAAAACAACATGAAATATTATAGAGACAACTCATATAGGCATTTGAACTACAAAATAAATCTAGAACTACGAAGTTGACCAAAAATTTTGAACTCTATCAAGCAAGAGGAAGAAACTATGAACAAATTCTATGCATGTTTTTCACACATAATCAACAACTTGTATAATTTCGGTGGACCTATTAGGAAAGAGAAGTAGATTGAGAAATTCCTTGCTACCTTACCTTATCATTTTCAAGCCAAAGTTACCTTGCTTAAATATATATAAAAGCCTTGTGAACTTACTGTTAAATGAATCACTTGGGAAAGTACTCGAACTGCATCACTTGTATCCATATATGTCAGCCATCCACTTATGAGGACGGAAAGAGTTTGGCTTTATAGACATCAAGGATAGTGGGCTTAGCGAAGATGTTTTACACACAATTGTTAAAAATAATGACTCTAATACCAATGAAGAGAAAATGCATCTACTTTCCTAGAGATTTACTAAATTTGTTAGATAGAATTAACCCTTTTTTAGGGGTTTTAGAAAACAAAAATAATCCGAGCTCTAAAATGATTATTTCAATGAATTTATAGTCATACTACTTCCAAACGACATGAAATATTTTGGAGACCACTCATATAGGCATTTGAACTTCAAAATAAATCTAGAACTACGATGTTGACCACAAATTTTGAACTCTATATCAAGCAAGAGGTAGAAACATTGAACAAATTCTATGCATGTTTATCAAACATTATCAACTACTCGTATAATTTGGGTTTACCTATTAGGAAAGAGAAGTAGATTGAGAAAATCCTTGCTAGCTTACCTTATCATTTTCAAGCCAAAGTTACCTTACTTAAATACATTTAAAAGCCTTGTGAACTTACTGTAAAATGAATCACTTGGGAAAGTATTCGAACTACATCACTTGTATCCAATATGTCAACCATCCACTTTCGAGGATGGAAAGAGATTGGCTTTATAGACATCAAGAATAGTGGTCTTAGCAAAGATGTTTTTGACACAATTGTTAGAAATGATGACTCTAATACCAATGAAGAGAAAATGGATCTACTTTCGGAGAGATTTACTATATTTCTTAGATAGAATTAACCCTTTTTTAGGGGTTTTAGAAAAAAATAATCCAAGCTCTAAAATGATTATTACAATGAATTTACAGTTGTACTTCTTCAAAACAACATGAAATATTATAGAGACAACTCATATAGGCATTTGAACTACAAAATAAATCTAGAACTACGAAGTTGACCAAAAATTTTGAACTCTATCAAGCAAGAGGAAGAAACTATGAACAAATTCTATGCATGTTTTTCACACATAATCAACAACTTGTATAATTTCGGTGGACCTATTAGGAAAGAGAAGTAGATTGAGAAATTCCTTGCTACCTTACCTTATCATTTTCAAGCCAAAGTTACCTTGCTTAAATATATATAAAAGCCTTGTGAACTTACTGTTAAATGAATCACTTGGGAAAGTACTCGAACTGCATCACTTGTATCCATATATGTCAGCCATCCACTTACGAGGACAGAAAGAGTTTGGCTTTATAGACATCAAGGATAGTGGGCTTAGCGAAGATGTTTTACACACAATTGTTAGAAATAATGACTCTAATACCAATGAAGAGAAAATGGATCTACTTTCCTAGAGATTTACTAAATTTGTTAGATAGAATTAACCCTTTTTTAGGGGTTTTAGAAAACAAAAATAATCCGAGCTCTAAAATGATTATTTCAATGAATTTATAGTCATACTACTTCCAAACAACATGAAATATTTTGGAGACCACTCATATAGGCATTTGAACTTCAAAATAAATCTAGAACTACGATGTTGACCAAAAATTTGAACTCTATATCAAGCAAGAGGTAGAAACTTTGAACAAATTCTATGCATGTTTATCAAACATTATCAACTACTCGTATAATTTGGGTTTACCTATTAGGAAAGAGAAGTAGATTGAGAAAATCCTTGCTAGCTTACCTTATCATTTTCAAGCCAAAGTTACCTTACTTAAATACATTTAAAAGCCTTGTGAACTTACTGTTAAATGAATCACTTGGGAAAGTATTCCAACTACATCACTTGTATCCAATATGTCAACCATCCACTTTCGAGGATGGAAAGAGATTGGCTTTATAGACATCAAGAATAGTGGTCTTAGCAAAGATATTTTTGACACAATTGTTAGAAATGATGACTCTAATACCAATGAAGAGAAAATGGATCTACTTTCGGAGAGATTTACTATATTTCTTAGATAGAATTAACCCTTTTTTAGGGGTTTTAGAAAAATATAATCCAAGCTCTAAAATGATTATTACAATGAATTTACAGTTGTACTTCTTCAAAACAACATGAAATATTATAGAGACAACTCATATAGGCATTTGAACTACAAAATAAATCTAGAACTACGAAGTTGACCAAAAATTTTGAACTCTATCAAGCAAGAGGAAGAAACTATGAACAAATTCTATGCATGTTTTTCACACATAATCAACAACTTGTATAATTTCGGTGGACCTATTAGGAAAGAGAAGTAGATTGAGAAATTCCTTGCTACCTTACCTTATCATTTTCAAGCCAAAGTTACCTTGCTTAAATATATATAAAAGCCTTGTGAACTTACTGTTAAATGAATCACTTGGGAAAGTACTCGAACTGCATCACTTGTATCCATATATGTCAGCCATCCACTTACGAGGACAGAAAGAGTTTGGCTTTATAGACATCAAGGATAGTGGGCTTAGCGAAGATGTTTTACACACAATTGTTAGAAATAATGACTCTAATACCAATGAAGAGAAAATGGATCTACTTTCCTAGAGATTTACTAAATTTGTTAGATAGAATTAACCCTTTTTTAGGGGTTTTAGAAAACAAAAATAATCCGAGCTCTAAAATGATTATTTCAATGAATTTATAGTCATACTACTTCCAAACAACATGAAATATTTTGGAGACCACTCATATAGGCATTTGAACTTCAAAATAAATCTAGAACTACGATGTTGACCAAAAATTTGAACTCTATATCAAGCAAGAGGTAGAAACTTTGAACAAATTCTATGCATGTTTATCAAACATTATCAACTACTCGTATAATTTGGGTTTACCTATTAGGAAAGAGAAGTAGATTGAGAAAATCCTTGCTAGCTTACCTTATCATTTTCAAGCCAAAGTTACCTTACTTAAATACATTTAAAAGCCTTGTGAACTTACTGTTAAATGAATCACTTGGGAAAGTATTCGAACTACATCACTTGTATCCAATATGTCAACCATCCACTTTCGAGGATGGAAAGAGATTGGCTTTATAGACATCAAGAATAGTGGTCTTAGCAAAGATATTTTTGACACAATTGTTAGAAATGATGACTCTAATACCAATAAAGAGAAAATGGATCTACTTTCGGAGAGATTTACTATATTTCTTAGATAGAATTAACCCTTTTTTAGGGGTTTTAGAAAAATATAATCCAATCTCTAAAATGATTATTACAATGAATTTACAGTTGTACTTCTTCAAAACAACATGAAATATTATAGAGACAACTCATATAGGCATTTTAACTACAAAATAAATCTAGAACTACGAAGTTGACCAAAAATTTTGAACTCTATATCAAGCAAGAGGAAGAAACTATGAACAAATTCTATGCATGTTTTTCACACATAATCAACAACTTGTATAATTTCGGTGGACCTATTAGGAAAGAGAAGTAGATTGAGAAATTCCTTGCTACCTTACCTTATCATTTTCAAGCCAAAGTTACCTTGCTTAAATATATATAAAAGCCTTGTGAACTTACTGTTAAATGAATCACTTGGGAAAGTACTCGAACTGCATCACTTGTATCCATATATGTCAGCCATCCACTTACGAGGACGGAAAGAGCTTGGCTTTATAGACATCAAGGATAGTGGGCTTAGCGAAGATGTTTTACACACAATTGTTGGAAATAATGACTCTAATACCAATGAAGAGAAAATGGATCTACTTTCCTAGTGATTTACTAAATTTGTTAGATAGAATTAACCCTTTTTTAGGGGTTTTAGAAAACAAAAATAATCCGAGCTCTAAAATGATTATTTCAATGAATTTATAGTCATACTACTTCCAAACAACATGAAATATTTTGTAGACCACTCATATAGGCATTTGAACTTCAAAATAAATCTAGAACTACGATGTTGACCAAAAACTTTGAACTCTATATCAAGCAAGAGGTAGAAACTTTGAACAAATTCTATGCATGTTTTTCAAACACTATCAACTACTCGTATAATTTGGGTTTACCTATTAGGAAAGAGAAGTAGATTGAGAAAATCCTTGCTAGCTTGCCTTATTATTTTCAAGCCAAAGTTACCTTACTTAAATACATTTAAAAGCCTTGTGAACTTACTGTTAAATGAATCACTTGGGAAAGTACTCGAACTACATCACTTGTATCCAATATGTCAACCATCCACTTTCGAGGATGGAAAGAGCTTGGCTTTATAGACATCAAGAATAGTGGTCTTAGCAAAGATGTTTTTGACACAATTGTTAGAAATGATGACTCTAATACCAATGAAGAGAAAATGGATCTACTTTCCGAGAGATTTACTATATTTCTTAGTTAGAATTAACCCTTTTTTAGGGGTTTTAGAAAAAAATAATCCAACCTCTAAAATGATTATTACAATGAATTTACAGTTGTACTTCTTCAAAACAACATGAAATATTATAGAGACAACTCATATAGGCATTTGAACTAGAAAATAAATCTAGAACTACGAAGTTGACCAAAAATTTTGAACTCTATATCAAGCAAGAAGAAGAAACTATGAACAAATTCTATGCATGTTTTTCACACATAATCAACAACTTGTATAATTTCGGTGGACCTATTAGGAAAGAGAAGTAGATTGAGAAATTCCTTGCTACCTTAGCTTATCATTTTCAAGCCAAAGTTACCTTGCTTAAATATATATAAAAGCCTTGTGAACTTACCCTTAAATGAATCACTTGAGAAAGCACTCGAACTGCATCACTTGTATCCATATATGTCAGCCATCCACTTACGAGGACGGAAAGTGCTTGGCTTTATAGACATCAAGGATAGTGGGCTTAGCGAAGATGTTTTACACACAATTGTTAGAAATAATGACTCTAATACCAATGAAGAGAAAATGGATCTACTTTCCTATAGATTTACTCAATTTGTTAGATAGAATTAACACTTTTTTAGGGGTTTTAGAAAACAAAAATAATCCGAGCTCTAAAATGATTATTTCAATGAATTTATAGTCATACTACTTCCAAACAACATGAAATATTTTGGAGACCACTCATATAGGCATTTGAACTTCAAAATAAATCTAGAACTACGATGTTGACCAAATATTTTGAACTGTACATCAAGCAAGAGGTAGAAACTATGAACAAATTCTATGCATGTTTTTCAAACATTATCAACTACTCGTATAATTTGGGTTTACCTATTAGGAAAGAGAAGTAGATTGAGAAAATCCTTGCTAGCTTACCTTATCATTTTCAAGCCAAAGTTACCTTACTTAAATACATTTAAAAGCCTTGTGAACGTACTGTAAAATGAATCACTTGGGAAAGTATTCGAACTACATCACTTGTATCCAATATGTCAACCATCCACTTTCGAGGATGGAAAGAGCTTGGCTTTATAGACATCAAGAATAGTGGTCTTAGCAAAGATGTTTTTGATACAATTGTTAGAAATGATGACTCTAATACCAATGAAGAGAAAATGGATCTACTTTCCTAGAGAATTACTATATTTCTTAGATAGAATTAACCCTTTTTTAATGGTTTTAGAAAAAAATAATCCAAGCTCTAAAATGATTATTACAATGAATTTATAGTTGTACTTCTTCAAAACAACATGAAATATTATAGAGACAACTCATATAGGCATTTGAACTACAAAATAAATCTAGAACTACGAAGTTGACCTAAAATTTTGAACTCTATATCAAGCAAGAGGAAGAAACTATGAACAAATTCTATGCATGTTTTTCACACATAATCAACAACTTGTATAATTTCGGTGGACCTATTAGGAAAGAGAAGTAGATTGAGAAATTCCTTGCTACCTTACCTTATAATTTTCAAGCCAAAGTTACCTTGCTTAAATATATATAAAATCCTTGTGAACTTACTCTTAAATGAATCACTTGGGAAAGTACTCGAACTGCATCACTTGTATCCATATATGTCAGCCATCCACTTACGAGGACGGAAAGAGCTTGGCTTTATAGACATCAAGGATAGTGGGCTTAGCGAAGATGTTTTATACACAATTGTTAGAAATAATGACTCTAATACCAATGAAGAGAAAATGGATCTACTTTCCTAGAGATTTACTCAATTTGTTAGATAGAATTAACCCTTTTTTAGGGGTTTTAGAAAAAAAAATAATCCGAGCTCTAAAATGATTATTTCAATGAATTTATAGTCATACTACTTCCAAACAACATGAAATATTTTGGAGACCACTCATATAGGCATTTGAACTTCAAAATAAATCTAGAACTACGATGTTGACCAAATATTTTGAACTGTATATCAAGCAAGAGGTAGAAACTTTGAACAAATTCTATGCATGTTTTTCAAACATTATCAACTACTCGTATAATTTGGGTTTACCTATTAGGAAAGAGAAGTAGATTGAGAAAATCCTTGCTAGCTTACCTTATCATTTTCAAGCCAAAGTTACCTTACTTAAATACATTTAAAAGCCTTGTGAACTTACTGTTAAATAAATCACTTGGGAAAGTATTCGAATTACATCACTTGTATCCAATATGTCAGCCATCCACTTTCGAGGATGGAAAGAGCTTGGCTTTATAGACATCAAGAATAGTGGTCTTAGCAAAGATGTTTTTGACACAATTGTTAGAAATGATGACTCTAATACCAATGAAGAGAAAATGGATCTACTTTCCGAGAGATTTACTATATTTCTTAGATAGAATTAACCCTTTTTTAGGGGTTTTAGAAAAAAATAATCCAAGCTCTAAAATGATTATTACAATGAATTTACAGTTGTACTTCTTCAAAACAACATGAAATATTATAGAGACAACTCATATAGGCATTTGAACTACAAAATAAATCTAGAACTACGAAGTTGACCAAAAATTTTGAACTCTATCAAGCAAGAGGAAGAAACTATGAACAAATTCTATGCATGTTTTTCACACATAATCAACAACTTGTATAATTTCAGTGGACCTATTAGGAAAGAGAAGTAGATTGAGAAATTCCTTGCTACCTTACCTTATCATTTTCAAGCCAAAGTTACCTTGCTTAAATATATATAAAAGCCTTGTCAACTTACTGTTAAATGAATCACTTGGGAAAGTACTCGAACTGCCTCACTTGTATCCATATATGTCAGCCATCCACTTACGAGGACGGAAAGAGCTTGGCTTTATAGACATCAAGGATAGTGGGTTTAGCGAAGATGTTTTACACACAATTGTTAGAAATAATGAATCTAATACCAATGAAGAGAAAATGGATCTACTTTCCTAGAGATTTACTCAATTTGTTAGATAGAATTAACCCTTTTTTAGGGGTTTTAGGAAAAAAAATAATCCGAGCTCTAAAATGATTATTTCAATGAATTTATAGTCATACTACTTCCAAACAACATGAAATATTTTGGAGACCACTCATATAGGCATTTGAACTTCAAAATAAATCTAGAACTACGATGTTGACCAATAATTTTGCACTGTATATCAAGCAAGAGGTAGAAACTTTGAACAAATTCTATGCATGTTTTTCAAACATTATCAACTACTCGTATAATTTGGGTTTACCTATTAGGAAAGAGAAGTAGATTGAGAAAATCATTGCTAGCTTACCTTATCATTTTCAAGCCAAAGTTACCTTACTTAAATACATTTAAAACCCTTGTGAACTTACTGTTAAATGAATCACTTGGGAAAGTATTCGAACTACATCACTTGTATCCAATATGTCAGCCATCCACTTTCGAGGATGGAAAGAGCTTGGCTTTATAGACATCAAGAATAGTGGTCTTACCAAAGATGTTTTTGACACAATTGTTAGAAATGATGACTCTAATACCAATGAAGAGAAAATGGATCTACTTTCCGAGAGATTTACTATATTTCTTAGATAGAATTAACCCTTTTTTAGGGGTTTTAGAAAAAAATAATCCAAGCTCTAAAATGATTATTACAATGAATTTACAGTTGTACTTCTTCAAAACAACATGAAATATTATAGAGACAACTCATATAGGCATTTGAACTACAAAATAAATCTAGAACTACGAAGTTGACCTAAAATTTTGAACTCTATATCAAGCAAGAGGAAGAAACTATGAACAAATTCTATGCATGTTTTTCACACATAATCAACAACTTGTATAATTTCGGTGGACCTATTAGGAAAGAGAAGTAGATTGAGAAATTCCTTGCTACCTTACCTTATAATTTTCAAGCCAAAGTTACCTTGCTTAAATATATATAAAATCCTTGTGAACTTACTCTTAAATGAATCACTTGGGAAAGTACTCGAACTGCATCACTTGTATCCATATATGTCAGCCATCCACTTACGAGGACGGAAAGAGCTTGGCTTTATAGACATCAAGGATAGTGGGCTTAGCGAAGATGTTTTATACACAATTGTTAGAAATAATGACTCTAATACCAATGAAGAGAAAATGGATCTACTTTCCTAGAGATTTACTCAATTTGTTAGATAGAATTAACCCTTTTTTAGGGGTTTTAGAAAAAAAAATAATCCGAGCTCTAAAATGATTATTTCAATGAATTTATAGTCATACTACTTCCAAACAACATGAAATATTTTGGAGACCACTCATATAGGCATTTGAACTTCAAAATAAATCTAGAACTACGATGTTGACCAAATATTTTGAACTGTATATCAAGCAAGAGGTAGAAACTTTGAACAAATTCTATGCATGTTTTTCAAACATTATCAACTACTCGTATAATTTGGGTTTACCTATTAGGAAAGAGAAGTAGATTGAGAAAATCCTTGCTAGCTTACCTTATCATTTTCAAGCCAAAGTTACCTTACTTAAATACATTTAAAAGCCTTGTGAACTTACTGTTAAATAAATCACTTGGGAAAGTATTCGAATTACATCACTTGTATCCAATATGTCAGCCATCCACTTTCGAGGATGGAAAGAGCTTGGCTTTATAGACATCAAGAATAGTGGTCTTAGCAAAGATGTTTTTGACACAATTGTTAGAAATGATGACTCTAATACCAATGAAGAGAAAATGGATCTACTTTCCGAGAGATTTACTATATTTCTTAGATAGAATTAACCCTTTTTTAGGGGTTTTAGAAAAAAATAATCCAACCTCTAAAATGATTATTACAATGAATTTACAGTTGTACTTCTTCCAAACAACATGAAATATTATAGAGACAACTCATATAGGCATTTGAACTACAAAATAAATCCAGAACTACGAAGTTGACCAAAAATTTTGAACTCTATAGCAAGCAAGAGGAAGAAACTTTGAACAAATTCTATGCATGTTTTTCAAACATTATCAACTACTCGTATAATTTGGGTTTACCTATTAGGAAAGAGAAGAAGATTGAGAAATTCCTTGCTACCTTACCTTATCATTTTCAAGCCAAAGTTACCTTGCTTAAATATATATAAAATCCTTGTGAACTTACTCTTAAATGAATCACTTGGGAAAGTACTCGAACTGCATCACTTGTATCCATATATGTCAGCCATCCACTTACGAGGACGGAAAGAGCTTGGCTTTATAGACATTAAGGATAGTGGGCTTAGCGAAGATGTTTTATACACAATTGTTAGAAATAATGACTCTAATACCAATGAAGAGAAAATGGATCTACTTTCCTAGAGATTTACTCAATTTGTTAGATAGAATTAACCCTTTTTTAGGGGTTTTACAAAAAAAAATAATCCGAGCTCTAAAATGATTATTTCAATGAATTTATAGTCATACTACTTCCAAACAACATGAAATATTTTGGAGACCACTCATATAGGCATTTGAACTTCAAAATAAATCTAGAACTACGATGTTGACCAAATATTTTGAACTGTATATCAAGCAAGAGGTAGAAACTTTGAACAAATTCTATGCATGTTTTTCAAACATTATCAACTACTCGTATAATTTGGGTGTACCTATTAGGAAAGAGAAGTAGATTGAGAAAATCCTTGCTAGCTTACCTTATCATTTTCAAGCCAAAGTTACCTTACTTAAATACATTTAAAAGCCTTGTGAACTTACTGTTAAATAAATCACTTGGGAAAGTATTCGAATTACATCACTTGTATCCAATATGTCAGCCATCCACTTTCGAGGATGGAAAGAGCTTGGCTTTATAGACATCAAGAATAGTGGTCTTAGCAAAGATGTTTTTGACACAATTGTTAGAAATGATGACTCTAATACCAATGAAGAGAAAATGGATCTACTTTCCGAGAGATTTACTATATTTCTTAGATAGAATTAACCCTTTTTTAGGGGTTTTAGAAAAAAATAATCCAAGCTCTAAAATGATTATTACAATGAATTTAGAGTTGTACTTCTTCCAAACAACATGAAATATTATAGAGACAACTCATATAGGCATTTGAACTACAAAATAAATCCAGAACTACGAAGTTGACCAAAAATTTTGAACTCTATAGCAAGCAAGAGGAAGAAACTTTGAACAAATTCTATGCATGTTTTTCAAACATTATCAACTACTCGTATAATTTGGGTTTACCTATTAGGAAAGAGAAGAAGATTGAGAAATTCCTTGCTACCTTACCTTATCATTTTCAAGCCAAAGTTACCTTGCTTAAATATATATAAAAGCCTTGTCAACTTACTGTTAAATGAATCACTTGGGAAAGTACTCGAACTGCCTCACTTGTATCCATATATGTCAGCCATCCACTTACGAGGACGGAAAGAGCTTGGCTTTATAGACATCAAGGATAGTGGGCTTAGCGAAGATGTTTTACACACAATTGTTAGAAATAATGAATCTAATACCAATGAAGAGAAAATGGATCTACTTTCCTAGAGATTTACTCAATTTGTTAGATAGAATTAACCCTTTTTTAGGGGTTTTAGAAAAAAAAATAATCCGAGCTCTAAAATGATTATTTCAATGAATTTATAGTCATACTACTTCCAAACAACATGAAATATTTTGGAGACCACTCATATAGGCATTTGAACTTCAAAATAAATCTAGAACTACGATGTTGACCAATAATTTTGCACTGTATATCAAGCAAGAGGTAGAAACTTTGAACAAATTCTATGCATGTTTTTCAAACATTATCAACTACTCGTATAATTTGGGTTTACCTATTAGGAAAGAGAAGTAGATTGAGAAAATCATTGCTAGCTTACCTTATCATTTTCAAGCCAAAGTTACCTTACTTAAATACATTTAAAAGCCTTGTGAACTTACTGTTAAATGAATCACTTGGGAAAGTATTCGAACTACATCACTTGTATCCAATATGTCAGCCATCCACTTTCGAGGATGGAAAGAGCTTGGCTTTATACACATCAAGAATAGTGGTCTTACCAAAGATGTTTTTGACACAATTGTTAGAAATGATGTGTCTAATACCAATGAAGAGAAAATGGATCTACTTTTCGAGAGATTTACTATATTTCTTAGATAGAATTAACCCTTTTTTAGGGGTTTTAGAAAAAAATAATCCAAGCTCTAAAATGATTATTACAATGAATTTACAGTTGTACTTCTTCCAAACAACATGAAATATTATAGAGACAACTCATATAGGCATTTGAACTACAAAATAAATCTATAACTACGAAGTTGACCCAAAATTTTGAACTCTATAGCAAGCAAGAGGAAGAAACTTTGAACAAATTCTATGAATGTTTTTCAAACATTATCAACTACTCGTATAATTTGGGTTTACCTATTAGGAAAGAGAAGTAGATTGAGAAAATTCTTGCTAGCTTACCTTATCATTTTCAAGCCAAAGTTACCTTACTTAAATACATATAAAAGCCTTGTGAACTTAATGTTAAATCAATCACTTGGGCAAGTATTCGAACTGCATCACTTGTATCCATATATGTCAGCCATCCACTTACGAGGACGGAAAGAGCTTGGCTTTATAGACATCAAGGATAGTCGGCTTAGCGAAGATGTTTTACACACAATTGTTAGAAATAATGACTCTAATACCAATGAAGAGAAAATGGATCTACTTTCGGAGAGATTTACTATATTTCTTAGATAGAATTAACCCTTTTTTAGGGGTTTTAGAAAAAAATAATCCAAGCTCTAAAATGATTATTACAATGAATTTACAGTTGTACTTCTTCAAAACAACATGAAATATTATAGAGACAACTCATATAGGCATTTGAACTACAAAATAAATCCAGAACTACGAAGTTGACCAAAAATTTTGAACTCTATATCAAGATAGAAGATGAAACTTTGAACAAATTCTATGCATGTTTTTAAAACATTATCAACTACTCGTATTATTTAGGGGGACCTTTTAGGAAAGGGAAGTAGATTGAAAAAATCCTTGCTAGCTTACCTTACCATTTTCAAGCCAATGTTAACTTGCTTAAATACATGTTAAAGCCTTGTGAACTTATTGTTAAATGAATTATTTGGGCAAGTATTCGAACTGCAACACTTGTATCCAATATGTCAGCCATCCACTTTCGAGGACGAAAATAGCTTGGCTTTATATACATCAAGGATAGTGGTCTTAGCGAAGGTGTTTTTGACAAATTTGTTATAAATGATGACTCTAATACCAATGAAGAGAAAATGGATCTACTTTCCAGAGATTTACTAAATTTCATAGATAGAATTAACCCTTTTTTTGGTTTTAGAAAAACATAATCCGAGCTCTAAAATGATTATTTGAATGAATTTATAGTCGTACTTCTTCCAAACAACATGAAATATTTTGGAGACCACTCATATAGGCATTTGAGCTACAAAATAAGTCTAGAAGTACGAACATGACCAAAAATTTTGAACTCTATATCAAGCAAGAGGAAGAAACTTTGAACAAATTCTATGCATGTTTTTCAAACATAATTAACAACTCGTATAATTTGGGTGGACCTATTAGGAAAGAGAAGTAGATTGAGGAAATCCTTGCTAGCTTAAATTATCATTTTCAAGCCAAATTTACCTTGCTTCAATATATGTAAAGGCCTTGTGAACTTACTGTTAAATGAATCACTTGGGAAAGTATTCGATCTATATCACTTGTATCCAATATGTCAGCCATCCACTTTCGAGGATGGAAAGAGCATGGCTTTATAGACATCAAGAATAGTGGTCTTAGCGAAGATGTTTTTGACACAATTGTAAGAAATGATGACTCTAATACCAATGAAGATAAAATGGATCTACTTTCCCCGAGATTGACCAAATTTCTTATATAGAATTAACCCTTTTTTAGGGGTTTTAGAAAAAAATAATCCAAGCTCTAAAATTATTATTACAATGAATTTACAATTGTACTTCTTCCAAACAACACGAAATATTATAGAGACCACTCATATAGGCATTTGAGCTACAATATAAATCTAGAACTACGAAGTTGACCAAAAATTTTGAACTCTATATCAAGCAAGAGGAAGAAACTACGAACAAATTCTATGCATGTTTTCACACATAATCATCAACTTGTATAATTTGGGTGGACCTATTAGGAACGAGAAGTAGATTGAGAAATTCCTTGCTACCTTACCTTTTCATTTTCAAGCCAAAGTTACCTTGCTTAAATATATGTAAAAGCCTTGTGAACTTACTGTTAAATGAATCACTTGGGAAAGTACTCGAACTGCATCATTTGTATCCATATATGTCAGCCATCCACTTTCGAGGACTGAAAGAGCTTGGCTTTATAGACATCAAGTATAATGGTTTTAGCGAAGGTGTTTTTGACACAATTGTTAGAAATGATGACTCTAATACCAATGAAGAGAAAATGGATCTACTTTCCCCAAGATTTACTATATTTCTTAGATAGAATAAACGCTTTTTGAGGGGTTTAGAAAAAAATAATCCGAGTTCTAAAATGATTATTTCAATGAATTTATAGTCATACTACTTCCAAATAACATGAAATATTTTGGAGACCACTCATATAGGCATTTGAGCTTCAAAATAAATCTAGAACTACGATGTTGACCAAAAATTTGAATTGTATATCAAGCAAGAGGTAGAAACTTTGAACAATTTCTATGCATGTTTTTCAAACATTATCAACTACTCGTATAGTTTGGGTTTACCTATTAGGAAAGAGAAGTAGATTGAGAAAATCCTAGTTAGCTTACCTTATCATTTTCAAGCCAAAGTTACCTTGCATAAATAAATATTAAAGTCTTGTGAACTTACTGTTAAATCAATCAGTTGGGCAAGTATTCGAACTGCATCACTTGTATCCAATATGTCACCCATACACTTTCGAGGACGGAAAGAGCTTGGCTTTATAAACATCAAGGATAGTGGTCTTAGCGAAGATGTTTTTGACACAATTGTAAGAAATGATGACTCTAATACCAATGAAGATAAAATGGATCTACTTTCCCCGAGATTGACCAAATTTCTTATATAGAATTAACCCTTTTTTAGGGGTTTTAGAAAAAAATAATCCAAGCTCTAAAATTATTATTACAATGAATTTACAATTGTACTTCTTCCAAACAACACGAAATATTATAGAGACCACTCATATAGGCATTTGAGCTACAAAATAAATCTAGATCTATGAAGTTACCAAAAATTTTGAACTCTATATCAAGCAAGAGGAAGAAACCTTGAACAAATTCTATGCATGTTTTTCACACGTAATCAACAACTCGTATAATTTGGGTGGACCTATTAGGAAAGGGAAGTAGATTGAGAAATTCCTAGCTACCTTACCTTATCATTTACAAGCCAAAGTTACCTTGCTTAAATATATGTAAAAGCCTTGTGAACTTACTGTTAAATGAATCACTTGGGAAAGTATTCGAACTGCATCACTTATATCCAATATGTCAGCCATCCACTTTCGAGGATGGAAAGAGCTTGGCTTTATAGACATCAAGAATAGTAGTCCTAGCGAAGATATTTTTGACACAATTGTTAGAAATGATGACTCGAATACTAATGAAGAAAAATTGATCTACTTTCGAGAGATTTACTAAATTTCTTAGATAGAATTAACCCTTTTTTAGGGGTTTTAGAAAAACATAATACGAGCTCTAAAATGATTATTTCAATTAATTTATAGTCATACTTCTTCCAAACAACATGAAATATTTTAGAGACCACTCATATAGGCATTTGAGCTACAAAATAAGTCTAGAACTACGAAGTTGACCAAAAATTTGAACTCTATTTAAAGCAAGAGGAAGAAACTTTGAACAAATTCTATGCATGTTTTTCAAACATAATTAACAACTCGTATAATTTGGGTGGACCAATTAGTAAAGAGAAGTAGATTGAGAAAATCCATGCTTGCTTAAATTATCATTTTCAAGCCAAATTTACCTTGCTTCAATATATGTAAAGGCCTTGTGAACTTACTGTTAAATGAATCACTTGGGAAAGTATTCGATCTATATCACTTGTATCCAATATGTCAGCCATCCACTTTCGAGGATGGAAAGAGCATGGCTTTATAGAAATCAAGAATAGTGGTCTTAGCGAAGATGTTTTTGACACAATTGTTAGAAATTATGACTCGAATACCAATGAAGAGAAAATGGATCTACTTTCCGAGAGATTTACTATATTTCTTAGTTAGAATTAACCCTTTTTTAGGGGTTTTAGAAAAAAATAATCCAACCTCTAAAATGATTATTACAATGCATTTATAGTCGTACTTCTTCCAAACAAGATGAAATATTTTGGAGACCACTCATATAGGCATTTGAGCTACAAAATAAGTCTAGAACTACGAAGTTGAGCAAAAATTTTGAACTCTATATCAAGCTAGAGGAATAAACTTTGAACAAATTCTATGCATGTTCTTCAAACATAATTAACAACTCGTATAATTTGGGTGGACCTATTAGGAAAGAGAAGTAGATTGAGGAAATCCTTGCTAGCTTAAATTATCATTTTCAAGCCAAATTTACCTTGCTTAAATATATGTAAAAGCCTTGTGAACTTACTGTTAAATGAATCACTTGGGAAAGTATTCGAACTGCATCACTTGTATCTAATATGTCAGCCATCCACTTTCGAGTATGGAAAGAGCTTGGCTTTATAGATATCAAGAATAGTGGTCCTAGCGAAGATGTTTTTGACACAATTGTTAGAAATGATGACTCGAATACCAATGAAGAGAAAATTGATCTACTTTCGAGAGATTTACTAAATTTCTTAGATAGAATTAACCCTTTTTTAGGGGTTTTAGAAAAAAATAATGCGAGCTATAAAATGATTATTACAATGAATTTACAATTGTACTTCTTCCAAATAACACGAAATATTATAGAGACAACTCATATAGGCATTTGAGCTATAAAATAAATCTAGAACTACGAAGTTGACCAAAAATTTTGAACTCTATATCAAGCTAGAGGATGAAACTTTGAACAAATTCTATGCATGTTTTTCACACGTAATCAACAACTCGTATGATTTGGGTGGGCCTATTAGGAAAGGGAGGTAGATTGAGAAAATCCTTGCTAGCTTACCTTACCATTTTCAAGCCAAAGTTACCTTGCTTAAATATATGTTAAAGCCTTGTGAACTTAATGTTAAATGAATCACTTGGGAAAGTATTCGAACTGCATCACTTGTATCCAATATGTCAGCCATCCACATTCGAGGATGTAAAGAGCTTGGCTTTATAGACATCTAGAACAGTGGTCCTAGCGAAGATTTTTTTGACACAATTGTTAGAAATGATGACTCGAATACCAATGAAGAGAAAATGGATCTACTTTCCAGAGATTTACTAAATTTCTTAGATAGAATGAACCTTTTTTTAGGGGTTTTAGAAAAACATAATCCGAGCTCTAAAATGATTATTTCAATGAATTTATAGTCGTAATTCTTCCGAATAACATGAAATATTTTAGAGACCACTCATATAGTCATTTGAGCTACAAAATAAGTCTAGAACTACGAAGTTGACCAAAAATTTGAACTCTATATAAAGCTAGAGGAAGAAACTTTGAACAAATTCTATGCATGTTTTTCAAACATAATTAACAACTCGTATAATTTGGGTGGACCTATTAGGAAAGAGAAGTAGATTGAGAAAATCCATGCTAGCTTAAATTATCATTTTCAAGCCAAATTTACCTTGCTTCAATATATGTAAAGCCCTTGTGAACTTACTGTTAAATGAATCACTTGGGAAAGTATTCGATCTATATCACTTGTATCCAATATGTTAGCCATCCACTTTCGCGGATGGAAAGAGCATGGCTTTATAGACATCAAGAATAGTGGTCTTAGTGAAGATGTTTTTGACACAATTGTTAGAAATGATGACTCGAATACCAATGAAGAGAAAATGGATATACTTTCCAGAGATGTACTAAATTTCTTAGATAGAATTAACCCTTTTTTAGGGGTTCTAGAAAAGCATAATCCGAGCTCTAAAATGATTATTTCAATGAATTTATAGTCGTACTTCTTCCAAAAAACATGAAATATTTTGGAGACCACTCATATAGGCATTGGAGCTACAAAATAAGTCTAGAACTACGAAGTTGGCCAAAAATTTTGAACTCTATATCAAGCTAGAGGAAGAAACTTTGAACAAATTCTATGCATGTTTTTCAAACATAATTAACAACTCGTATAATTTGGGTGGACCTATTAGGAAAGAGAAGTAGATTTAGGAAATCCTTGCTAGCTTAAATTATCATTTTCAAGCCAAATTTACCTTGCTTAAATATATGTCAAAAGCCTTGTGAACTTACTGTTAAATGAATCACTTGGGAAAGTATTCGAACTGCATCACTTGGGAAAGTATTCGAACTTGTATCCAATATGTCACCCATCCACTTTCGAGGATGGAAAGAGCTTGGCTTTATAGACATCAAGAATAGTGGTCCTAGCGAAGATGTTTTTGACATAATTGTTAGAAATGATGACTCGAATACCAATGAAGAGAAAATTGATCTACTTTCGAGAGATTTACTAAATTTCTTGGATAGAATTAACCCTTTTTTAGGGGTTTTAGAAAAAAATAATTCGAGCTCTAAAATGATTATTACAATGAATTTACAGTTGTACTTCTTCCAAACAACACGAAATATTATAGAGACAACTCATATAGGCATTTGAGCTACAAAATAAATCTAGAACTACAAAGGTTGACCATAAATTTTGAACTCTATATCAAGCTAGAGGATGAAACTTTGAACAAATTCTATGCATGTTTTTCAAACATTATCAACTACTCGTATAATTGGGTGGACCTATTAGGAAAGAGAAGTAGATTGAGAAAATCCTTGCTAGCTTACCTTACCATTTTCAAGCCAATGTTACCTTGCTTAAATACATGTTAAAGCCTTGTGAACTTATTGTTAAATGAATTACTTGGGCAAGTATTTGAACTGCATCACTTGTATCCAATATGTCAGCCATCCACTTTCGAGGATGGAAAGAGTTTGGCTCTATACACATCAAGGATAGTGGTCTTCGCGAAGATGTTTTTGAAAAAATTCTTAGAAATGATGACTCTAATACCAATGAAGAGAAAATGGATCTACTTTCCGAGAGATTTACTAAATTTCTTATATAGAATTAACCCTTTTTTAGGGGTTTTAGAAAAAAATAATCCAAGCTCTAAAATGATTATTACAATGAATTTACATTTGTAGTCTTCCAAACAACACGAAATATTATAGAGACAACTCATATAGGCATTTGAGCTACAAAATAAATCTAGAACTACGAAGTTGACCAAATATTTTGAACTCTATATCAAGCAAGAGGAAGAAACTATGAACAAATTCTATGCATGTTTTTCACACATAATCAACAACTTGTATAATGTGGGTGGACCTATTAGGAAAGAGAAGTAGATTGAGAAATTCCTTGCTACCTTACCTTATCATTTTCAAGCCAATGTTACCTTGCTTAAATATATGTAAAAGCCTTGTGAACTTACTGTTAAATGAATCACTTGGGAAAGTATTCGAACTGCATCACTTGGGAAAGTATTCGAACTTGTATCCAATATGTCACCCATCCACTTTCGAGGATGGAAAGAGCTTGGCTTTATAGACATCAAGAATAGTGGTCCTAGCGAAGATGTTTTTGACATAATTGTTAGAAATGATAACTCGAATACCAATGAAGAGAAAATTGATCTACTTTCGAGAGATTTACTAAATTTCTTGGATAGAATTAACCCTTTTTTAGGGGTTTTAGAAAAAAATAATTCGAGCTCTAAAATGATTATTACAATGAATTTACAGTTGTACTTCTTCCAAACAACACGAAATATTATAGAGACAACTCATATAGGCATTTGAGCTACAAAATAAATCTAGAACTACGAAGGTTGACCATAAATTTTGAACTCTATATCAAGCTAGAGGATGAAACTTTGAACAAATTCTATGCATGTTTTTCAAACATTATCAACTACTCGTATAATTGGGTGGACCTATTAGGAAAGAGAAGTAGATTGAGAAAATCCTTGCTAGCTTACCTTACCATTTTCAAGCCAATGTTACCTTGCTTAAATACATGTTAAAGCCTTGTGAACTTATTGTTAAATGAATTACTTGGGCAAGTATTTGAACTGCATCACTTGTATCCAATATGTCAGCCATCCACTTTCGAGGATGGAAAGAGTTTGGCTCTATACACATCAAGGATAGTGGTCTTCGCGAAGATGTTTTTGAAAAAATTCTTAGAAATGATGACTCTAATACCAATGAAGAGAAAATGGATCTACTTTCCGAGAGATTTACTGAATTTCTTATATAGAATTAACCCTTTTTTAGGGGTTTTAGAAAAAAATAATCCAAGCTCTAAAATGATTATTACAATGAATTTACATTTGTAGTCTTCCAAACAACACGAAATATTATAGAGACAACTCATATAGGCATTTGAGCTACAAAATAAATCTAGAACTACGAAGTTGACCAAATATTTTGAACTCTATATCAAGCAAGAGGAAGAAACTATGAACAAATTCTATGCATGTTTTTCACACATAATCAACAACTTGTATAATGTGGGTGGACCTATTAGGAAAGAGAAGTAGATTGAGAAATTCCTTGCTACCTTACCTTATCATTTTCAAGCCAATGTTACCTTGCTTAAATATATGTAAAAGCCTTGTGAACTTACTGTTAAATGAATCACTTGGGAAAGTATTCGAACTGCATCACTTGGGAAAGTATTCGAACTTGTATCCAATATGTCACCCATCCACTTTCGAGGATGGAAAGAGCTTGGCTTTATAGACATCAAGAATAGTGGTCCTAGCGAAGATGTTTTTGACATAATTGTTAGAAATGATAACTCGAATACCAATGAAGAGAAAATTGATCTACTTTCGAGAGATTTACTAAATTTCTTGGATAGAATTAACCCTTTTTTAGGGGTTTTAGAAAAAAATAATTCGAGCTCTAAAATGATTATTACAATGAATTTACAGTTGTACTTCTTCCAAACAACACGAAATATTATAGAGACAACTCATATAGGCATTTGAGCTACAAAATAAATCTAGAACTACGAAGGTTGACCATAAATTTTGAACTCTATATCAAGCTAGAGGATGAAACTTTGAACAAATTCTATGCATGTTTTTCAAACATTATCAACTACTCGTATAATTGGGTGGACCTATTAGGAAAGAGAAGTAGATTGAGAAAATCCTTGCTAGCTTACCTTACCATTTTCAAGCCAATGTTACCTTGCTTAAATACATGTTAAAGCCTTGTGAACTTATTGTTAAATGAATTACTTGGGCAAGTATTTGAACTGCATCACTTGTATCCAATATGTCAGCCATCCACTTTCGAGGATGGAAAGAGTTTGGCTCTATACACATCAAGGATAGTGGTCTTCGCGAAGATGTTTTTGAAAAAATTCTTAGAAATGATGACTCTAATACCAATGAAGAGAAAATGGATCTACTTTCCGAGAGATTTACTGAATTTCTTATATAGAATTAACCCTTTTTTAGGGGTTTTAGAAAAAAATAATCCAAGCTCTAAAATGATTATTACAATGAATTTACATTTGTAGTCTTCCAAACAACACGAAATATTATAGAGACAACTCATATAGGCATTTGAGCTACAAAATAAATCTAGAACTACGAAGTTGACCAAATATTTTGAACTCTATATCAAGCAAGAGGAAGAAACTATGAACAAATTCTATGCATGTTTTTCACACATAATCAACAACTTGTATAATGTGGGTGGACCTATTAGGAAAGAGAAGTAGATTGAGAAATTCCTTGCTACCTTACCTTATCATTTTCAAGCCAATGTTACCTTGCTTAAATATATGTAAAAGCCTTGTGAACTTACTGTTAAATGAATCACTTGGGAAAGTATTCGAACTGCATCACTTGGGAAAGTATTCGAACTTGTATCCAATATGTCACCCATCCACTTTCGAGGATGGAAAGAGCTTGGCTTTATAGACATCAAGAATAGTGGTCCTAGCGAAGATGTTTTTGACATAATTGTTAGAAATGATAACTCGAATACCAATGAAGAGAAAATTGATCTACTTTCGAGAGATTTACTAAATTTCTTGGATAGAATTAACCCTTTTTTAGGGGTTTTAGAAAAAAATAATTCGAGCTCTAAAATGATTATTACAATGAATTTACAGTTGTACTTCTTCCAAACAACACGAAATATTATAGAGACAACTCATATAGGCATTTGAGCTACAAAATAAATCTAGAACTACGAAGGTTGACCATAAATTTTGAACTCTATATCAAGCTAGAGGATGAAACTTTGAACAAATTCTATGCATGTTTTTCAAACATTATCAACTACTCGTATAATTGGGTGGACCTATTAGGAAAGAGAAGTAGATTGAGAAAATCCTTGCTAGCTTACCTTACCATTTTCAAGCCAATGTTACCTTGCTTAAATACATGTTAAAGCCTTGTGAACTTATTGTTAAATGAATTACTTGGGCAAGTATTTGAACTGCATCACTTGTATCCAATATGTCAGCCATCCACTTTCGAGGATGGAAAGAGTTTGGCTCTATACACATCAAGGATAGTGGTCTTCGCGAAGATGTTTTTGAAAAAATTCTTAGAAATGATGACTCTAATACCAATGAAGAGAAAATGGATCTACTTTCCGAGAGATTTACTAAATTTCTTATATAGAATTAACCCTTTTTTAGGGGTTTTACAAAAAAATAATCCAAGCTCTAAAATGATTATTACAATGAATTTACATTTGTAGTCTTCCAAACAACACGAAATATTATAGAGACAACTCATATAGGCATTTGAGCTACAAAATAAATCTAGAACTACGAAGTTGACCAAATATTTTGAACTCTATATCAAGCAAGAGGAAGAAACTATGAACAAATTCTATGCATGTTTTTCACACATAATCAACAACTTGTATAATGTGGGTGGACCTATTAGGAAAGAGAAGTAGATTGAGAAATTCCTTGCTACCTTACCTTATCATTTTCAAGCCAATGTTACCTTGCTTAAATATATGTAAAAGCCTTGTGAACTTACTGTTAAATCAATCACTTGGGAAAGTACTCGAACTGCATAACTTGTATGCATATATGTCAGCCATCCACTTTCGAGGACGGAAAGAGCTTGGCTTTATAGACATCAAGGATAGTGGGCTTAGCGAAGATGTTTTTGACACAATTGTTAGAAATAATGACTCTAATACCAATAAAGAGAAAAAGGATCAACCTTCCTAGAGATTTACTCAATTTGTTAGATAGAATTAACCCTTTTTTAGTGGTTTCAGAAAAACATAATCCGAGCTCTAAAATGATTATTTCAATGAATTTATAGTCGTACTTCTTTCAAACAACATGAAATATTTTGGAGACCACTCATATAGGCATGTGAGCTACAAAATAAGTCTAGAACTACGAAATTGACTAAAAATTTTGAAATCTATATCAAGCAAAAGGAAGAAACTTTGAACAAATTCTATGAATGTTTTTCACACGTAATCAACAACTGGTATAATTGGGTGGGCCTATTAGGAAAGAGAAGTAGATTGAGAAAATCCTTGCTAGCTTACCTTACCATTTTCAAGCCAATGTTACCTTGCTTAAACACATGTTAAAGCCTTGTGAACTTATTGTTAAATCAATTACTTGGGCAAGTATTTGAACTGCATCACTTGTATCCAATATGTCAGCCATCCACTTTCGAATATGGAAAGAGTTTGGCTCTATACACATCAAGGATAGTGGTCTTAGCGAAGATGTTTTTGAAAAAATTCTTAGAAATGATGACTCTAATACCAATGAAGAGAAAATGGATCTACTTTCCGAGAGATTTACTAAATTTCTTATATAGAATTAACCCTTTTTTAGTGGTTTTAGAAAAAAATAATCCAAGCTCTAAAATGATTATTACAATGAATTTACATTTGTAGTCTTCCAAACAACACAAATTATTATAGAGACAACTCATATAGGCATTTGAGCTACAAAATAAATCTAGAACTACGAAGTTGACCAAAAATTTTGAACTCTATATCAAGCAAGAGGAAGAAACTATGAACAAATTCTATGCATGTTTTTCACACTTAATCAACAACTTGTATAATGTGGGTGGACCTATTAGGAAAGAGAAGTAGATTGAGAAATTCCTTGCTACCTTACCTTATCATTTTCAAGCCAAAGTTACCTTGCTTAAATATATGTAAAAGCCTTGTCAACTTACTGTTAAATGAATCACTTGGGAAAGTACTCGAACTGCATCACTTGTATCCATATATGTCAGCCATCCACTTTCGAGGACGGAAAGAGCTTGGCTTTATAGACATCAAGGATAGTGGGCTTAGCGAAGATGTTTTTGACACAATTGTTAGAAATAATGACTCTAATACCAATAAAGAGAAAATGGATCTACTTTCCTAGAGATTTACTCAATTTGTCAGATAGAATAAACCCTTTTTTAGGGGTTTTAGAAAAAAAATAATCCGAGCTCTAAAATGATTATTTCAATGAATTTATAATCATACTACTTCCAAACAACATGAAATATTTTGGAGACAACTCATATAGGCATTTCAGCTTCAAAATAAATCTAGAACTACGATGTTGACCAAAAATTTGGAACTGTATATCAAGCAAGAGGTAGAAACTTTGAACAAATTCTATGCATTTTTTTTCAAACATTATCAACTACTCGTATAATTTGGGTTTACCTATTAGGAAAGAGAAGTAGATTGAGAAAATCCTTGCTAGCTTAACTTATCATTTTGAAGCCAAAGTTACCTTAATTAAATACATTTAAAAGCCTTGTGAACTTAATGTTAAATCAATCAGTTGGCCAGTATTCGAACTGCATCACTTGTATCCAATATGTCAGCCATCCACTTTCGAGGATGGAAAGAGCTTGGCTTTATAGTGGTTTTAGCGAAGGTGTTTTTGAGACAATTGTTAGAAATGATGACTCTAATACCAATGAAGAGAAAATGGATCTACATTCCCCGAGATTTACTAAATTTCATAGATAGAATTAACCCTTTTTTAGGGGTTTTAGAAAAAAATAATCCAAGCTCTAAAATTATTATTACACTGAATTTACAATTGTACTTCTTCCAAACAACACGAAATATTATAGAGACCACTCATATAGGTATTTGAGCTACAAAATAAATCTAGATCTACGAAGTTGACCAAAAATTTTGAACTCTATATCAAGCAAGAGTAAGAAACTTTGAACAAATTCTATGCATGTTTTTCACACGTAATCAACAACTCGTATAATTTGGGTGGACCTATTAGGAAAGGGAAGTAGATTGAGAAATTCCTAGCTAGCTTACCTTATCATTTTCAAGCCAAAGTTACCTTGCTTAAATATATGTAAAAGCCTTGTCAACTTACTGTTAAATGAATCACTTGGGAAAGTACTCGAACTGCATCACTTGTATCCATATATGTCAGCCATCCACTTTCGAGGACGGAAAGAGCTTGGCTTTATAGACATCAAGGATAGTGGGCTTAGCGAAGATGTTTTTGACACAATTGTTAGAAATAATGACTCTAATACCAATAAAGAGAAAATGGATCTACTTTCCTAGAGATTTACTCAATTTGTCAGATAGAATAAACCCTTTTTTAGGGGTTTTAGAAAAAAAATAATCCGAGCTCTAAAATGATTATTTCAATGAATTTATAATCATACTACTTCCAAACAACATGAAATATTTTGGAGACAACTCATATAGGCATTTCAGCTTCAAAATAAATCTAGAACTACGATGTTGACCAAAAATTTGGAACTGTATATCAAGCAAGAGGTAGAAACTTTGAACAAATTCTATGCATTTTTTTTCAAACATTATCAACTACTCGTATAATTTGGGTTTACCTATTAGGAAAGAGAAGTAGATTGAGAAAATCCTTGCTAGCTTAACTTATCATTTTGAAGCCAAAGTTACCTTAATTAAATACATTTAAAAGCCTTGTGAACTTAATGTTAAATCAATCAGTTGGCCAGTATTCGAACTGCATCACTTGTATCCAATATGTCAGCCATCCACTTTCGAGGATGGAAAGAGCTTGGCTTTATAGTGGTTTTAGCGAAGGTGTTTTTGAGACAATTGTTAGAAATGATGACTCTAATACCAATGAAGAGAAAATGGATCTACATTCCCCGAGATTTACTAAATTTCATAGATAGAATTAACCCTTTTTTAGGGGTTTTAGAAAAAAATAATCCAAGCTCTAAAATTATTATTACACTGAATTTACAATTGTACTTCTTCCAAACAACACGAAATATTATAGAGACCACTCATATAGGTATTTGAGCTACAAAATAAATCTAGATCTACGAAGTTGACCAAAAATTTTGAACTCTATATCAAGCAAGAGTAAGAAACTTTGAACAAATTCTATGCATGTTTTTCACACGTAATCAACAACTCGTATAATTTGGGTGGACCTATTAGGAAAGGGAAGTAGATTGAGAAATTCCTAGCTAGCTTACCTTATCATTTTCAAGCCAAAGTTACCTTGCTTAAATATATGTAAAAGCCTTGTTAACTTACTGTTAAATGAATCACTTGGGAAAGTATTCGAACTACATCACTTGTATCCATATATGTCAGCCAATCACTTTCGAGAACGGAAAAAGCATGGCTTTATAGACATCAAGGATAGTGGTCTAAGCGAGGGTGTTTTTGACACAATTGCTAGAAATGATGACTCTAATACCAATAAAGAGAAAATGGATCTACTTTCCCAGAGATTTACTCAATTTGTTAGATAGAATAAACCCTTTTTTAGGGGTTTTAAAAAAAATTATCCGAGCTCTAAAATGATTATTTCAATGAATTTACAATTGTACTTCTTCCAAACAACACGAAATATTATAGAGACCACTCATATAGGAATTTGAGCTACAAAATAAATCTAGAACTATGAAATTGACCAAAAATTTTGAACTCTATATTAAGAAAGAGGAAGAAACTTTGAACAAATTCTATGCATGTTTTTCAAACATAATCAACAACTCGTATAATTTGGGTGGGCCTATTAGGAACGAGAAGTATATTGAGAAAATCCTTGCTAGCTTACCTTATCATTTTCAAGCCAGAGTTACCTTGCTTAAATATATGTAAAAGCCTTGTGAACTTACTGTTAAATGAATCACTTGAGAAAGTATTTGAACTGCATCACTTGTATCCAATATGTCAGCCATCCACTTTCGAGGATGGAAAGAGCTTGGCTTTATAGACATCAAGAATAGTGGTCTTAGCGAAGATGTTTTTGACACACTTGTTAGAAATGATGACTCTAATACCAATGAGGAGAAAATGGATCTACTTTCCTAGAGATTTACTAAATTTCTTAGATAGAATTAACCTTTTTTTTAGGGGTTTTAAAAAAAATAATAAAAGCTCTAAAATGATTATTACAATGAATTTACAGTTGTACTTATTCCAAACAACACGAAATATTATAGAGACCACTCATATAGGCATTTGCGCTACAAAATAAATCTAGAACTACAAAGTTGACCAAAAAATTTGTACTCTACATCAAGCAAGGGGATGAAACTTTGAACAAAATCTATGCATGTTTTTCAAACATTATCAACTACTCGTATAATTTAGGGGGATCTTTTAGGAAGGAGAAGAAGATTGAGAAAATTCTTGTTAGCTTACCTTACCATTTTCAAGCCAAAGTTACCTTGCTTAAATACATATTAAAGCCTTGTGAACTTATTCGAACTACATAACTTGTATCCAATATGTCAGCCATCCACTTCGAGGACGGAAAGAGCTTGGCTTTATCAACATCAAGGATAGTGGTCTAATGGAAGATGTTTTTGACACAATTGTAAGAAATGATGACTCTAATACCAATGAAGAGAAAATGGATCTACTTTCCCCAAGATTTACTAAATTTGTTAGATAGAATTAACCCTTTTTTAGGGGTTTTAGAAAAAATATAATCCGAGCTCTAAAATGATTATTTCAATGAATTTATAGTCGTACTTCTTCCAAACAACAATAAATATTTTGGAGACCACTCATATAGGCATTTGAGCTACAAAATATGTCTAGAACTACGAAGTTGACCAAAAAATTTGTACTCTATATCAAGCAAGAGGATGAAACATTGAACAATTTCTATGCATGTTTTTCAAACATAATCAACAACTCGTATAATTTGGGTGGGCCTATTAGGAAAGAGAAGTATATTGAGAAAATCCTTGCTAGCTTACCTTTTCATTTTCAAGCCAAAGTTACCTTGCTTAAATATATGTAAAAGCCTAGTGAACTTACTGTTAAATGAATCACTTGGGAAAGTATTTGAACTGCATCACTTGTATCCAATATGTCAGCCATCCACTTTCGAGAACGGAAAAAGCATGGCTTTATAGACATCAAGGATAGTGGTCTTAGCGAAGATGTTTTTTACACAATTGTTAGAAATGATGACTCTAATTCGAATGAAGAGAAAATTTATCTACTTTCCGAGAGATTTACTAAATTTCTTAGATAGAATTAACCCTTTTTTAAGGGGTTTTAGAAAAAAATAATCCGAGCTCTAAAATGATTATTTCAATGAATTTATAGTTGTACTTCTTCCAAACAACATGAAATATTTTGGAGACCAGTCATTTAGGCATTTGAGCTACAAAATAAATATAGAACTACGAAGTTGACCAAAAATTTTAAACTCTATATCAAGCAAGAGGTTGAAACTTTGAACAAATTTAACGCATGTTTTTCAAACATAATCAACAACTCGTATAATTTGGGTGGGCCTATTAGGAAAGAGAAGTATATTGAGAAAATCCTTGCTAGCTTACCTTACCATTTTCAAGCCAAAGTTACCTTGCTTAAATACATATTAAAGCCTTGTGAACTTACTGATAAATGAATCAGTTGGGCAAGTATTCGAACTGCATCACTTGTGTCCAATATGTCAGCCATCCACTTTCGAGGACGGAAATAGATTGGCTTTATAAACATCAAGGATAGTGGTCTTATCGAGGATGTTTTTGACACAATTGTAAGAAATGATGACTCTAATACCAATGAAGAGAAAATGCATCTACTTTCCCCAAGATTTACTAAATTTCTTAGATAGAATTAACCCTTTTTTAGGGGTTTTAGAAAAAATATAATCCGAGCTCTAAAATGATTATTTCAATGAATTTATAGTCGTACTTCTTCCAAACAACAATAAATATTTTGGAGACCACTTATATAGGCATTTGAGCTACAAAATAAGTCTAGAACTACGAAGTTGACCAAAACTTTTGTACTCTATATCAAGCAAGAGGATGAAACCTTGAACAAATTCTATGCATGTTTTTCAAACATTATCAACTACTCGTATAATTTAGGGGGACCTTCTAGGAAGGAGAAGAAGATTGAGAAAATCCTTGTTAGCTTACCTTACCATTTTCAAGCCAAATTTACCTTGCTTAAATACATATTAAAGCCTTGTGAACTTACTGTTAAATGAATCAGTTGGGCAAGTATTCGAACTACATCACTTGTATCCAATATGTCAGCCATCCACTTTCGAGTACGAAAAGAGCTTGGCTTTATAAACATCAAGGATAGTGGTCTTATCGAAGATGTTTTAGACACAATTGTAAGAAATGATGACTCTAATACCAATAAAGAGAATATGGATCTACTTTCCCCGAGCTTTACTAAATTTCTTAGATAGAATTAACCCTTTTTTAGGGGTTTTAGAAAAAAATAATCCAAGCCCTAAAATTATTATTACAATGAATTTACAATTGTACTTCTTCCAAACAACAAGAAATATTATAGAGACCACTCATATTGGGATTTGAGCTACAAAATAAATCTAGAACTACGATTGACCAAAAAATTTGATCTCTATATCAAGCAAGAGGATAAAACTTTGAACAATTTCTATGCATGTTTTTCAAACATAATCAACAACTCGTATAATTTGGGTGGGCCTATTAGGAAAGAGAAGTATATTGAGAAAATCCTTGCTAGCTTACCTTATCATTTTCAAGCCAAAGTTACCTTGCTTAAATATATGTAAAAGCCTAGTGAAGTTACTGTTAAATGAATCACTTGGGAATGTATTTGAACTGCATCACTTGTATCCAATATGTCAGCCATCCACTTTCGAGAATGGAAAAAGCATGGCTTTATAGACATCAGGAATAATGGTCTAAGCGAAGGTGTTTTTGACACAATTGTAAGAAATGATGACTCTAATACCAATGAAGAGAAAATGGATCTACTTTCCCCGAGATTTACTAAATTTGTTAGATAGAATTAACCCTTTTTTAGGGGTTTTAAAAAAAAATAATCCAAGCCCTAAAATTATTATTACAATGAATTTACAATTGTACTTCTTCCAAACAACACGAAATATTATAGAGGCCACTCATATAGAGATTTGAGCTACAAAATAAATCTAGAACTACGATTGACCAAAAATTTTGATCTCTATATCAAGCAAGAGGAAGAAACTTTGAACAATTTCTAAGCATGTTTTTCAAACATAATCAACAACTCGTATAATTTGGGTGGGCCTATTAGGAAAGAGAAGTATATTGAGAAAATCCTTGCTAGCTTACCTTACCATTTTCAAGCCAAAGTTACCTTGCTTGAATACATATTAAAGCCTTGTGAACTTACTGTTAAATGAATCAGTTGGGCAAGTATTCGAACTGCATCACTTGTATCCAATATGTCAGCCATCCACTTTCGAGGACGGAAAGAGCTTGGCTTTATAAACATCAAGGATAGTGGTCTTATCGAGGATGTTTTTGACACAATTGTAAGAAATGATGACTCTAATACCAATGAAGAGAAAATGGATCTACTTTCCCCAAGATTTACTAAATTTCTTAGATACAATTAACCCTTTTTTAGGGGTTTTAGAAAAAATATAATATGATCCCTAAAATGATTGTTTCAATGAATTTATAGTCGTACTTCTTCCAAACAACAATAAATATTTTGGAGACCACTCATATAAGCATTTGAGCTACAAAATAAGTCTAGAACTACGAAGTTGACCAAAACTTTTGTACTCTAAATCAAGCAAGAGGATGAAACCTTGAACAAATTCTATGCGTGTTTTTCAAACATTATCAACTACTCGTATAATTTAGGGGGACCTTCTAGGAAGGAGAAGAAGATTGAGAAAATCCTTGTTAGCTTACCTTACCATTTTCAAGCCAAATTTACCTTGCTTAAATACATATTAAAGCCTTGTGAACTTACTGTTAAATGAATCAGTTGGGCAAGTATTCGAACTACATCACTTGTATCCAATATGTCAGCCATCCACTTTCGAGGACGAAAAGAGCTTGGCTTTATAAACATCAAGGATAGTGGTCTTATCGAAGATGTGTTTGACACAATTGTTCGAAATGATGACTCTAATACCAATGAAGAGAAAATGGATCTACTTTCACAGAGATTTACTAAATTTCTTAGATAGAATTAACCCTTTTTTAGGGGTTTTAGAAAAAATATAATCCGATCTCTAAAATGATTATTTCAATGAATTTATAGTTGTACTTCTTCCAAACAACAATAAATATTTTGGAGACCACTCATATAGACATTTGAGCTACAAAATAAGTCTAGAACTACGAAGTTGACCAAAAATTTTGTACTTTATATCAAGCAAGAGGATGAAACCTTGAACAAATTCTATGCATGTTTTTCAAACATTATCAACTACTCGTATAATTTATGGGGACCTTCTAGGAACGAGAAGAAGATTGAGAAAATCCTTGTTAGCTTACCTTACCATTTTCAAGCCAAAGTTACCTTGCTTAAATACATATTAAAGCCTTGTGAACTTATTGTTAAATGAATCAGTTGGGCAAGTATTCGAACTGCATCACTTGTATCCAATATGTCAGCCATCCACTTTCGAGGACGGAAAGAGCTTGGCTTTATAAACATCAAGGATAGTGGTCTTATCGAGGATGTTTTTGACACAATTGTAAGAAATGATGACTATAATACCAATGAAGAGAAAATGGATCTACTTTCCCCTAGATTTACTAAATTTCTTAGATAGAATTAACCCTTTTTTAGGGGTTTTAGAAAAAATATAATCCGATCTCTAAAATGATTATTTCAATGAATTTATAGTCGTACTTCTTCCAAACAACAATAAATATTTTGGAGACCACTCATATAGACATTTGAGCTACAAAATAAGTCTAGAACTACGAAGTTGACCAAACATTTTGTACTTTATATCAAGCAAGAGGATGAAACCTTGAACAAATTCTATGCATGTTTTTCAAACATTATCAACTACTCGTATAATTTATGGGGACCTTCTAGGAAGGAGAAGAAGATTGAGAAAATCCTTGTTAGCTTACCTTACCATTTTCAAGCCAAAGTTACCTTGCTTAAATACATATTAAAGCCTTGTGAACTTATTGTTAAATGAATCAATTGGGCAAGTATTCGAACTGCATCACTTGTATCCAATATGTCAGCCATCCACTTTCGAGGACGGAAAGAGCTTGGCTTTATAAACATCAAGGATAGTGGTCTTATCGAGGATGTTTTTGACACAATTGTAAGAAATGATGACTCTAATACCAATGAAGAGAAAATGGATCTACTTTCCCCTAGATTTACTAAATTTCTTAGATAGAATTAACCCTTTTTTAGGGGTTGTAGAAAAAATATAATATGATCTCTAAAAGGATTATTTCAATGAATTTATAGTCGTACTTCTTCCATACAACAATAAATATTTTGGAGACCACTCATATAGGCATTTGAGCTACAAAATAAGTCTAGAACTACGAAGTTGACCAAAAAATTTGTACATTATATCAAGCAAGAGGATGAAACCTTGAACAAATTCTATGCATGTTTTTCAAACATTATCAACTACTCGTATAATTTAGGGGGACCTTCTAGGAAGGAGAAGAAGATTGAGAAAATCCTTGTTAGCTTACCTTACCATTTTCAAGCCAAAGTTACCTTGCTTAAATACATATTAAAGCCTTGTGAACTTACTGTTAAATGAATCAGTTGGGCAAGTATTCGAACTACATCACTTGTATCCAATATGTCACCCATGCACTTTCTAGGATGAAAAGAGCTTGGCTTTATAAACATCAAGGATAGTGGTCTTATCGAAGATGGGTTTGACACAATTGTAAGAAATGATGACTCTAATACCAATAAAGAGAAAATCGATCTACTTTCCCAGAGATTTACTAAATTTCTTAGAGAGAATTAACCCTTTTTTAGGGATTTTAGAAAAAAATAATCCAAGCTCTAAAATGATTATTTAAATGAATTTACAGTTGTACTTCTTCCAAACAACACAAAATATTATAGAGACCACTCATATTGGCATTTGAGCTACAAAATAAATATCGAACAACGAAGTGGACCAAAAATTTTGAACTGTATATCAACCAAGAGGATGAAACTTTGAACAAATTCTATGCATGTTTTTCAAACATTATCAACTACTCATATAATTTGGGGGGACCTTTTAGGAAAAAGAAGTAGATTGAAAAATTCCTTGCTAGCTTACCTTTTCATTTTCAAGTTAATGTTACCTTGCTTAAATACATGTAAAAGCCTTGTGAACTTACTGTTAAATTAATCACTTGGGCAAGTATTCGAACTGCATCACTTGTATCCAATATGTCAACCATCCATTTTCGAGGACGGAAAGATCTTGGCTTTATAGACATCAAGGATTGTGCTCTTAGTGAAGGTGTTTTTGACACAATTGTTAGAAATGATGACTCTCATACCAATGAAGAGAAAATGGATCTACTTTCCCCAAGATTTACTAAATTTCTTAGATAGAATTAACCCTTTTTTAGGGGTTTTAGAAAAAATATAATCTGATCTCTAAAATGATTATTTCAATGAATTTATAGTTTTACTTCTTCCAAACAACAATAAATATTTTGGAGACCAGTCATATAGGCATTTGAGCTACAAAATAAGTCTAGAACTACGAAGTTGACCAAAAAATTTGTACTCTATATCAAGCAAGAGGATGAAACTTTGAACAAATTCTATGCATGTTTTTCAAACATTATCAACTACTCGTATAATTTGGGTGGACCTATTAGGAAAGAGAAGTATATTGAGAAAATGCTTGCTAGCTTACCTTATCATTTTCAAGCCAAAGTTACCTTGCTTAAATATATGTAAAAGCCTAGTGAACTTACTGTTAAATGAATCAATTGGGAAAGTATTCGAACTGCATCACTTGTATCCATATATGTCAGCCATCCACTTTCGAGGATAAAAAGAGCTTGGCTTTATAAACATCAAGGATAGTGGTCTTATCGAAGGTGTCTTTGAGAAAATTGTTAGAAATGATGACTCTAATACCAATGAAGAGAAAATGGATCTACTTTCCCAGAGATTTACTAAATTTCTTAGATAGAATTAACTGTTTTTTAGGCGTTTTAGAAAAAAATAATCCGCACTCAAAAATCATTATTTCAATGAATTTATAGTTCTACTTCTTCCAAACAACATGAAATATTTTGGAGACCACTCATATATTCATTTGATCTACAAAATAAATCTAGAACTATGAAGATAGCCAAAAATTTTGAACTCTATATCAAGCAACAAGATGAAACTTTGAACAAATTCTATGCATGTTTTTCAAACATTATCTACTACTCGTATAATATGGGGGGACCTTTTAGGAAAGAGAAGTAGATTGACAAAATCCTTGCTTGCTTACCTTATCATTTTCAAGCCAATGTTACCTTGCTTAAATACATGTAAAAGCCTTTAGAACTTACTGGTAAATGAATCACTTGGGCAAGTATTCGAACTGCATCACTTGTATCCTATATTTTAGGCATCCACCTTCGAGGATAGAAAGAGCTTGGCTCTATACACATCAAGGATAGTGGTCTTAGCGAAGATGTTTTTGACACATTTGGTAGAAATGATTACTCTAATACCAATGAAGAGAGAATGGATCTACTTTCCAAGAGATTTACTGAATTTCTTAGATAGAATAAACCATTTTTAGGGGTTTTAGAAAAAAATAATCCGAACTCAAAAATGATTATTTCAATGAATTTATAGAGTTACTTCTTCCAAACAACGTGAAATATTTTGGGGACCATTCATATATGCATTTGAGCTACAAAATAAATCTAGAACTACGAAGTTGACCAAAATATTTGAACACTATATCAAGCAAGAGGATGAAACTTTGAACAAATTCTATGAATGTTTTTCAAACATTATCAACTACTCGTATAATGTGGGTGGACCTATTTGGAAAGAGAAGTAGATTGAGAAAATCCGTGCTAGCTTACCTTATCATTTTCATGCCAAAGGTACCTTGCTTAAATACATGTAAAAGCCTTGTGAACTTACTGTTAAATGAATCACTTGGGCAAGTATTCGAACTGCATCACTTGTATCCAATATGTCAACCATCCACTTTCGAGGATGGAAAGAGCTTGGCTTTATCGACATCAAGGATAGTGGTCTTAGCGAAGGTGTTTTTTACACATTTGTAAGAAATGATGACTCTTATAACAATGAAGAGAAAATCGATCTACTTTCCCAGAGATTTACTAAATTTCTTAGAGAGAATTAACCCTTTTTTAGGGATTTTAGAAAAAAATAATCCAAGCTCTAAAATGATTATTTAAATGAATTTACAGTTGTACTTCTTCCAAACAACACAAAATATTATAGAGACCACTCATATTGGCATTTGAGCTACAAAATAAATATCGAACAACGAAGTGGACCAAAAATTTTGAACTGTATATCAACCAAGAGGATGAAACTTTGAACAAATTCTATGCATGTTTTTCAAACATTATCAACTACTCATATAATTTGGGGGGACCTTTTAGGAAAAAGAAGTAGATTGAAAAATTCCTTGCTAGCTTACCTTATCATTTTCAAGTTAATGTTACCTTGCTTAAATACATGTAAAAGCCTTGTGAACTTACTGTTAAATGAATCACTTGGGCAAGTATTCGAACTGCATCACTTGTATCCAATATGTCAACCATCCATTTTCGAGGACGGAAAGATCTTGGCTTTATAGACATCAAGGATTGTGCTCTTAGTGAAGGTGTTTTTGACACAATTGTTAGAAATGATGACTCTCATACCAATGAAGAGAAAATGGATCTACTTTCCCCAAGATTTACTAAATTTCTTAGATAGAATTAACCCTTTTTTAGGGGTTTTAGAAAAAATATAATCTGATCTCTAAAATGATTATTTCAATGAATTTATAGTTTTACTTCTTCCAAACAACAATAAATATTTTGGAGACCAGTCATATAGGCATTTGAGCTACAAAATAAGTCTAGAACTACGAAGTTGACCAAAAAATTTGTACTCTATATCAAGCAAGAGGATGAAACTTTGAACAAATTCTATGCATGTTTTTCAAACATTATCAACTACTCGTATAATTTGGGTGGACCTATTAGGAAAGAGAAGTATATTGAGAAAATGCTTGCTAGCTTACCTTATCATTTTCAAGCCAAAGTTACCTTGCTTAAATATATGTAAAAGCCTAGTGAACTTACTGTTAAATGAATCAATTGGGAAAGTATTCGAACTGCATCACTTGTATCCATATATGTCAGCCATCCACTTTCGAGGATAAAAAGAGCTTGGCTTTATAAACATCAAGGATAGTGGTCTTATCGAAGGTGTCTTTGAGAAAATTGTTAGAAATGATGACTCTAATACCAATGAAGAGAAAATGGATCTACTTTCCCAGAGATTTACTAAATTTCTTAGATAGAATTAACTGTTTTTTAGGCGTTTTAGAAAAAAATAATCCGCACTCAAAAATCATTATTTCAATGAATTTATAGTTCTACTTCTTCCAAACAACATGAAATATTTTGGAGACCACTCATATATTCATTTGATCTACAAAATAAATCTAGAACTATGAAGATAGCCAAAAATTTTGAACTCTATATCAAGCAACAAGATGAAACTTTGAACAAATTCTATGCATGTTTTTCAAACATTATCTACTACTCGTATAATATGGGGGGACCTTTTAGGAAAGAGAAGTAGATTGACAAAATCCTTGCTTGCTTACCTTATCATTTTCAAGCCAATGTTACCTTGCTTAAATACATGTAAAAGCCTTTAGAACTTACTGGTAAATGAATCACTTGGGCAAGTATTCGAACTGCATCACTTGTATCCTATATTTTAGGCATCCACCTTCGAGGATAGAAAGAGCTTGGCTCTATACACATCAAGGATAGTGGTCTTAGCGAAGATGTTTTTGACACATTTGGTAGAAATGATTACTCTAATACCAATGAAGAGAGAATGGATCTACTTTCCAAGAGATTTACTGAATTTCTTAGATAGAATAAACCATTTTTAGGGGTTTTAGAAAAAAATAATCCGAACTCAAAAATGATTATTTCAATGAATTTATAGAGTTACTTCTTCCAAACAACGTGAAATATTTTGGGGACCATTCATATATGCATTTGAGCTACAAAATAAATCTAGAACTACGAAGTTGACCAAAATATTTGAACACTATATCAAGCAAGAGGATGAAACTTTGAACAAATTCTATGAATGTTTTTCAAACATTATCAACTACTCGTATAATGTGGGTGGACCTATTTGGAAAGAGAAGTAGATTGAGAAAATCCGTGCTAGCTTACCTTATCATTTTCATGCCAAAGGTACCTTGCTTAAATACATGTAAAAGCCTTGTGAACTTACTGTTAAATGAATCACTTGGGCAAGTATTCGAACTGCATCACTTGTATCCAATATGTCAACCATCCACTTTCGAGGATGGAAAGAGCTTGGCTTTATCGACATCAAGGATAGTGGTCTTAGCGAAGGTGTTTTTTACACATTTGTAAGAAATGATGACTCTTATAACAATGAAGAGAAAATCGATCTACTTTCCCAGAGATTTACTAAATTTCTTAGAGAGAATTAACCCTTTTTTAGGGATTTTAGAAAAAAATAATCCAAGCTCTAAAATGATTATTTAAATGAATTTACAGTTGTACTTCTTCCAAACAACACAAAATATTATAGAGACCACTCATATTGGCATTTGAGCTACAAAATAAATATCGAACAACGAAGTGGACCAAAAATTTTGAACTGTATATCAACCAAGAGGATGAAACTTTGAACAAATTCTATGCATGTTTTTCAAACATTATCAACTACTCATATAATTTGGGGGGACCTTTTAGGAAAAAGAAGTAGATTGAAAAATTCCTTGCTAGCTTACCTTATCATTTTCAAGTTAATGTTACCTTGCTTAAATACATGTAAAAGCCTTGTGAACTTACTGTTAAATGAATCACTTGGGCAAGTATTCGAACTGCATCACTTGTATCCAATATGTCAACCATCCATTTTCGAGGACGGAAAGATCTTGGCTTTATAGACATCAAGGATTGTGCTCTTAGTGAAGGTGTTTTTGACACAATTGTTAGAAATGATGACTCTCATACCAATGAAGAGAAAATGGATCTACTTTCCCCAAGATTTACTAAATTTCTTAGATAGAATTAACCCTTTTTTAGGGGTTTTAGAAAAAATATAATCTGATCTCTAAAATGATTATTTCAATGAATTTATAGTTTTACTTCTTCCAAACAACAATAAATATTTTGGAGACCAGTCATATAGGCATTTGAGCTACAAAATAAGTCTAGAACTACGAAGTTGACCAAAAAATTTGTACTCTATATCAAGCAAGAGGATGAAACTTTGAACAAATTCTATGCATGTTTTTCAAACATTATCAACTACTCGTATAATTTGGGTGGACCTATTAGGAAAGAGAAGTATATTGAGAAAATGCTTGCTAGCTTACCTTATCATTTTCAAGCCAAAGTTACCTTGCTTAAATATATGTAAAAGCCTAGTGAACTTACTGTTAAATGAATCAATTGGGAAAGTATTCGAACTGCATCACTTGTATCCATATATGTCAGCCATCCACTTTCGAGGATAAAAAGAGCTTGGCTTTATAAACATCAAGGATAGTGGTCTTATCGAAGGTGTCTTTGAGAAAATTGTTAGAAATGATGACTCTAATACCAATGAAGAGAAAATGGATCTACTTTCCCCGATATTTACTCAATTTTTTAGATAGAATAAACCCTTTTTTAGGGGTTTTAGAAAACAATTATCCGAGCTCTAAAATGATTATTTCAATGAATTTATAGTCGTACTTCTTCCAAATAACATGAAATATTTTGGAGACCACTCATATAGGCATTTGAGCTACAAAATATGTCTAGAACTATGAAGTTGACCAAAAATTTGTACTCTATATCAAGCAAGAAGATGAAACTTTGAACAAATTCTACGCATGTTTTTCGAACATTATCAACTACTCGTATAATTTGGGGGGACCTTTTAGGAAATAGAAGTATATTGAAAAAATCCTTGCTAGCTTACCTTATCATTTTCAAGTTAATGTTACCTTGCTTAAATACATGTAAAAGCCTTGTGAATTTACTGTTAAATGAATCACTTGGGCAAGTATTCGAACTACATCACTTGTATCCAATATGTCAACCATCCATTTTCGAGGACGGAAAGATCTTGGCTTTATAGACATCAAGGATTGTGCTCTTAGTGAAGGTGTTTTTGACACAATTGTTAGAAATGATGACTCTCATACCAATGAAGAGAAAATGGATCTACTTTCCCCAAGATTTACTAAATTTCTTAGATAGAATTAACCCTTTTTTAGGGGTTTTAGAAAAAATATAATCTGATCTCTAAAATGATTATTTCAATGAATTTATAGTCGTACTTCTTCCAAACAACAATAAATATTTTGGAGACCAGTCATATAGGCATTTGAGCTACAAAATAAGTCTAGAACTACGAAGTTGACCAAAAATTTTGTACTCTATATCAAGGAAGAGGATGAAACCTTGAACAAATTCTATGCATGTTTTTCAAACATTATCAACTACTCGTATAATTTAGGGGGACCTTCTAGGAAGGAGAAGAAGATTGAGAAAATCCTTGTTAGCTTACCATACCAATTTCAAGCCAAAGTTACCTTGCTTAAATACATATTAAAGCCTTGTGAACTTACTGTTAAATGAATTAGTTGGGCAAGTATTCGAACTACATCACTTGTATCCAATATGTCAGCCATCCACTTTCGAGGACGAAAAGAGCTTGGCTTTATAAACATCAAGGATAGTGGTCTTATCGAAGATGTTTTTGAAACAATTGTAACAAATGATGACTCTAATACCAATAAAAAGAAAATGGATCTACTTTCCCCGAGCTTTACTAAATATCTTAGATAGAATTAACCATTTTTTGGGGATTTAGAAAAAAATAATCCAAGCCCTAAAATTATTATTACAATGAATTTACAATTGTACTTCTTCCAAACAACAGGAAATATTATAGAGACCACTCATATAGGGATTTGAGCTACAAAATAAATCTAGAACTACGATTGACCAAAAATTTTGATCTCTATATCAAGCAAGAGGATGAAACCTTGAACAAATTCTATGCATGTTTTTCAAACATTATCAACTACTCGTATAATTTAGGGGGACCTTCTAGGAAGGAGAAGGAGATTGAGAAAATCCTTGTTAGCTTACCTTACCATTTTCAAGCCAAAGTTACCTTGCTTAAATACATATTAAAGCCTTGTGAACTTACTGTTAAATGAATCAGTTGGGCAAGTATTCGAACTGCATCACTTGTATCCAATATGTCAGCCATCCACTTTCGAGGACGGAAAGAGCTTGGCTTTATAAACATCAAGGATAGTGGTCTTATCGAGGATGTTTTTGACACAATTGTAAGAAATGATGACTCTAATACCAATGAAGAGAAAATGGATCTACTTTCCCCAAGATTTACTAAATTTCTTAGATAGAATTAACCCTTTTTTAGGGGTTTTAGATAAAATATAATATGATCTCTAAAATGATTATTTCAAAGAATTTATAGTCATACTTCTTCCAAACAACAATAAATATTTTGGAGACCACTCATATAGGCATTTGAGCTACAAAATAAGTCTAGAACTACGAAGTTGACCAAAACTTTTGTACTCTATATCAAGCAAGAGTATGAAACCTTGAACAAATTCTATGCATGTTTTTCAAACATTATCAACTACTCGTATAATTTAGGGGGACCTTCTAGGAAGGAGAAGAAGATTGAGAAAATCCTTGTTAGCTTACCTTACCATTTTTAAGCCAAAGTTACCTTGCGTAAATACATATTAAAGCCTTGTGAACTTACTGTTAAATGAATCAGTTGGGCAAGTATTCGAACTACATCACTTGTATCCAATATGTCAGCCATCCACTTTCGAGGACGGAAAGAGCTTGGCTTTATAAACATCAAGGATAGTGGTCTTATCGAGGATGTTTTTGACACAATTGTAAGAAATGATGACTATAATACCAATGAAGAGAAAATGGATCTACTTTCCCCAAGATTTACTAAATTTCTTAGATAGAATTAACCCTTTTTTAGGGGTTTTAGAAAAAATATAATATGATCTCTAAAATGATTATTTCAATGAATTTATAGTCATACTTCTTCCAAACAACAATAAATATTTTGGAGACCACTCATATAGGCATTTGAGCTACAAAATAAGTCTAGAACTACGAAGTTGACCAAAACTTTTGTACTCTATATCAAGCAAGAGAATGAAACCTTGAACAAATTCTATGCATGTTTTTCAAACATTATCAACTACTCGTATAATTTAGGGGGACCTTCTAGGAAGGAGAAGAAGATTGAGAAAATCCTTGTTAGCTTACCTTACCATTTTCAAGCCAAAGTTACCTTGCTTAAATACATATTAAAGCGTTGTGAACTTACTGTTAAATGAATCAGTTGGGCAAGTATTCGAACTACATCACTTGTATCCAATATGTCAGCCATCCACTTTCGAGGACGAAAAGAGCTTGGCTTTATAAACATCAAGGATAGTGGTCTTATCGAAGATGTTTTTGACACAATTGTAAGAAATGATGACTCTAATACCAATAAAGAGAAAATGGATCTACTTTCCCCGAGCTTTACTAAATTTCTTAGATAGAATTGACCCTTTTTTGGGGTTTTAGAAAAAAATAATCCAAGCCCTAAAATTATTATTACAATGAATTTACAATTGTACTTCTTCCAAACAACACGAAATATTATAGAGACCACTCATATAGGGATTTGAGCTACAAAATAAATCTAGAACTACGATTGACCAAAAATTATGATCTCTATATCAAGCAAGAGGAAGAAACTTTGAACAATTTCTAAGCATGTTTTTCAAACATATTCAACAACTCGTATAATTTGGGGGGGTCTATTAGGAAAGAGAAGTATATTGAGAACATCCTTGCTAGCTTACCTTACCATTTTCAAGCCAAAGTTACCTTGCTTAAATACATATTAAAGCCTTGTGAACTTACTGTTAAATGAATCAGTTGGGCAAGTATTCGAACTGCATCACTTGTATCCAATATGTCAGCCATCCACTTTCGAGGATGGAAAGAGCTTGGCTTTATAGACATCAAGAATAGTGGTCTTAGCGAAGATGTTTTTGACACAATTGTTAGAAATGATGACTCTAATACCAATTAAGAGAAAATGCATCTACTTTCCCAGAGATTTACTAAATTTCTTAGATAGAATTAACCCTTTTTTAGGGGTTTTAGAAAAAATATAATCCGATCTCTAAAATGATTATTTCAATGAATTTATAGTCGTACTTCTTCCAAACAACAATAAATATTTTGGAGACCACTCATATAGGCATTTGAGCTACAAAATAAGTCTAGAACTACAAAGTTGACCAAAAACTTTGTACTCTATATCAAGCAAGAGGATGAAACTTTGAACAAATTCTATGCATGTTTTTCAAACATTATCAACTACTCGTATAATTTGGGTGGACCTATTAGGAAAGAGAAGTATATTGAGAAAATGCTAGCTAACTTACCTTATCATTTTCAAGCCAAAGTTACCTTGCTTAAATATATGTAAAAGCCTAGTGAACTTACTGTTAAATGAATCAATTGGGAAAGTATTTGAACTGCATCACTTGTATCCATATATGTCAGCCATCCACTTTCGAGGATGAAAAGAGCATGGCTTTATAAACATCAAGGATAGTGGTCTTATCGAAGGTGTCTTTCACAAAATTGTTAGAAATGATGACTCTAATACCAATGAAGAGAAAATGGAACTACTTCCCCGATATTTACTCAATTTGTTAGATAGAATAAACCCTTTTTTAGGGGTTTTAGAAAAAACTTATCCGAGCTCTAAAATGATTATTTCAATGAATTTATAGTCGTACTTCTTCCAAACATCATGAAATATTTTGGAGACCACTCATATAGACATTTCAGCTACAAAATAAGTCTAGAACTATGAAGTTGACCAAAACTTTTGTACTCTATATCAAGCAAAAGGATGAAACTTTGAACAAATTCTATGCATATTTTTCAAACATTATCAACTACTCGTATAATTTGGGGGGACCTTTTAGGAAATAGAAGTATATTGAAAAAATCCATGCTAGCTTAACTTATCATTTTCAAGTTAATGTTCCCTTGCTTAAATACATGTAAAAGCCTTCTGAACTTACTGTTAAATGAATCACTTGCGCAAGTATTCGAACTGCATCACTTGTATCCAATATGTCAACCATCCATTTTCGAGGACGGAAAGATCTTGGCTTTATAGACATCAAGGTTTGTGGTCTTAGTGAAGGTGTTTTTGACACAATTGTTAGAAATGATGACTCTCATACCAATGAAGAGAAGATGGATCTACTTTCGCAGAGATTTACTAAATTTCTTAGAGGGAATTAACCCTTTTTTAGGGGTTTTAGAAAAAAATAATCCCAGCTCTAAAATGATTATTTAAATGAATTTACAGTTGTACATCTTCCAAAAAACACGAAATATTATAGAGACCACTCATATAGGCATTTGAGCTACAAGTAAATCTAGAACTACAAGGTTGACCAAAAATTTTGAACTCTATATCAAGCAAGAGAATGAAACTTTGAACAAATCCTATGCATGTTTTTGAAACATTATCAACTACTTGTATAATTTTTGGGGACGTTTTAGGAAATAGAAGTAGATTAACAAAATCCTTGCTAGCTTACCTTATCATTTTCAAGCCAATGTTACCTTGCTTAAATACATCTAAAAGCCTTGTGAACTTACTGTTAAATTAATCACTTGGGGAAGTATTCGAACTGCATCACTTGTATCCTATATTTCAGCCAGCCACTTTCGAGGACAGAAAGAGCTTGGGTTAATAGACATCAAGGATAGTGGTCTCAACGAAGATTTTATTAACACAATTGTTAGAAATGAGGACTCTAATACGAATGACGAAAAAATGGATCTACTTTCCGAGAGATTTACTAAATTTCTTAGATAGAATTAACTGTTTTTTAGGGGTTTTAGAAAAAAATAATCCGCACTCAAAAATCATTATTTCAATGAATTTATAGTTCTACTTCTTCCAAACAACATGAAATATTTTGGAGACCACTCATATAGGCATTTGGTATAAAAATAAATCTAGAACTACGAAGATAGCCAAAAATTTTGTACTCTATATCAAGCAAGAGGATGAAACTTTGAACAAATTCTATGCATGTTTTTCAAACATTATCAACTACTCGTATAATTTGGGGGGACCTTTTAGGAAAGAGAAGTAGATTGAAAAAATCCTTGCTTTCTTACCTTATCATTTTCAAGCCAATGTTACCTTGCTTAAATACATGTAAAAGGCTTGTGAACTTACTGGTAAATGAATCACTTGGGCAAGTATTCGAACTGCATCACTTGTATCCTATATTTTAGGCATCCACCTTCGAGGATAGAAAGAGCTTGGTTCTATACACATCAAGGATAGTGGTCTTAGCGAAGATGTTTTTGACGCATTTGGTAGAAATGATTACTCTAATACCAATGAATAGAGAATGGATCTACTTTCCAAGAGATTTACTGAATTTCTTAGATAGAATAAACCATTTTTAGGGGTTTTAGAAAAAAATAATCCGAACTCAAAAATGATTATTTCAATGAATTTATAGAGTTACTTCTTCCAAACAACGTGAAATATTTTGGGGACCACTCATATATGCATTTGAGCTACAAAATAAATCTAGAACTACGAAGTTGACCAAAAATTTTGAACACTATATCAAGCAAGAGGATGAAACTTTGAACAAATTCTATGCATGTTTTTCAAACATTATCAACTACTCGTATAATGTGGGTGGACCTATTAGGAAAGAGAAGTAGATTGAGAAAATCCGTGCTAGCTTACCTTATCATTTTCAAGCCAAAGGTACCTTGCTTAAATACATGTAAAAGCCTTGTGAACTTACTGTTAAATGAATCACTTGGGCAAGTATTCGAACTGCATCACTTGTATCCAATATGTCAACCATCCACTTTCGAGGATGGAAAGAGCTTGGCTTTATAGACATCAAGCATAGTGGTCTTAGCGAAGGTGTTTTTGACACATTTGTTAGAAATGATGACTCTCATACCAATGAAGAGAAGATCGATCTACTTTCCCAGAGATTTACTAAATTTCTTAGAGAGAATTAACCCTTTTTTAGGGATTTTAGAAAAAAATAATCCAAGCTCTAAAATGATTATTTAAATGAATTTACAGTTGTATTTCTTCCAAACAACACAAAATATTATAGAGACCACTCATATAGGCATTTGAGCTACAAAATAAATATCTAACAACGAAGTTGACCAAAATTTTTGAACTGTATATCAACCAAGAGGATGAAACTTTGAACAAATTCTATGCATGTTTTTCAAACATTATCAACTACTCGTATAATTTGGGGGGACCTTTTAGGAAAAAGAAGTAGATTGAAAAAATCCTTGCAAACTTACCTTATCATTTTCAAGTTAATGTTACCTTGCTTAAATACATGTAAAAGCCTTGTGAACTTACTGTTAAATGAATCACTTGGGCAAGTATTCGAACTGCATCACTTGTATCCAATATGTCAACCATCCATTTTCGAGGACGGAAAGATCTTGGCTTTATAGACATCAAGGATAGTGGTCTTAGTGAAGGTGTTTTTGACACAAATTTAGAAATGATGACTCTCATACCAATGAAGAGAAGATGGATCTACTTTCGCAGCGATTTACTAAATTTCTTAGCGAGAATTAACCCTTTTTTAGGGGTTTTAGAAAAAAATAATCCAAGCTCTAAAATGATTATTTAAATGAATTTACAATTATAAATCTTCCAAACAACACGAAATATTATAGAGACCACTCATATAGGCATTTGAGCTACAAAATAAATCTAGACCTACGAGGTTGACAAAAAATTTTGAACTCTATATCAAGCAAGAGAATGAAACTTTGAACAAATTCTATGCATGTTTTTCAAACATTATCAACTACTTGTATAATTTTTGGGGACCTTTTAGGAAAGGGAAGTAGATTAACAAAAATCCTTGCTAGCTTACCTTATCATTTTCAAGCCAATGTTACCTTGCTTAAATACATGTAAAATCCATGTGAACTTACTGTTAAATGAATCACTTGGGCAAGTATTCGAATTGCATCACTTGTATCCTATATTTCAGCCAGGCACTTTCGAGGACGGAAAGAGCTTCGGTTTATAGACATCAAGGATAGTGGTCTCAGCGAAGATTTTTTTAACACAATTGTTAGAAATCAGTTCTCTAATACGAGTGAAGAGAAAATGGATCTACTTTCCTAGAGATTTACTAAATTTCTGAGATAGAATTAACCGTTTTTTAGGGGTTTAGAAAAAAAATAATCCGATCTCTAAAATGATTATTTGAATGAATTTATTGTTGTACTTCTTCCAAACATCATATAATATTTTGGAGCCCACTCATATAGGTATTTGATCTACAAAATAAGTCTAGAACTACGAAGATAGCCAAAAATTTTGAACTCTATATCAATCAAGAGGATGAAACTTTGAACAAATTCTATGCATGTTTTTCAAACATTATCAACTACTCGTATAATATGGGGGGACCTTTTAGGAAAGAGAACTAGATGGACAAAATCCTTGCTTGCTTACCTTATCATTTTCAAGCCAATGTTACCTTGGTTAAATACATGTAAAAGCCTTGTGAACTTACTGGTAAATGAATCACTTGGGCAAGTATTCGAACTGCATCACTTGTATCCTACATTTTAGGCATCCACCTTCGAGGATAGAAAGAGCTTGGCTTTATACACATCAAGGAGAGTGGTCTTAGCGAAGATGTTTTTGACACATTTGGTAGAAATGATTACTCTAATACCAATGAAGATAGAATGGATGTACTTGCTCAGTGATTTACTGAATTTCTTAGATAGAATTAACCATTTTTTAGGGGTTTTAGAAAAAAAATAATCCGAACTCAAAAATGATTATTTCAATGAATTTATAGTTGTACTTCTTCCAAACAACATGATATTTTTGAGACCACTCATATAGGCATTTGATCTACAGAATAAATCTAGAACTACTAAGATAGCCAAATATTTTGAACTTTATATCAAGCTCTGGATGAAACTTTGTACAAATTGTATGCATGTTTTTCAAACATTATCAACTGCACGTATAATATAGGGGGACCGTTTAGGAAAGAGAAGTAGATTGACAAAATCCTTGCTTGCTTACCATATCATTTTCAAGCCAAAGGTACCTTGCTTAAATGCATGTAAAAGCCTTGTGAACTTACTGGTAAATGAATCAGTTGGGAAAATATTCGAACTGCATCACTTGTATCCTATATTTTAGGCATCCACCTTCGAGGATTGAAAGAGATTGGCTTTATACACATCAAGGATAGTGGTCTTAGCGAAGATATTTTTGACACATTTGGGAGAAATGATTACTCTAATACCAATGAAGAGAGAATGGATCTACTTTCCCAGAGATTTACTGAATTTCTTAGATAGAATTAACCATTTTTTAGGGGTTTTACAAAAACAAAATCCGAACTCAAAAATGATTATTTCAATGAATTTATAGTTGTACTTCTTCCAAACAACGTGAAATATTTTGGAGACCACTCATATATGCATTTGAACTACAAAATAAATTTAGAACTACGAAGTTGACCAAAAAATTTGAACTCTATATCAAGCAAGAGGATGTAACTTTGAACAAATTCTATGCACGTTTTTCAAACATTATCAACTACTCGTATAATTTGGGGGGACCTTTTAGGAAATAGAAGTAGATTGACAAAATCCTTGCTCGCTTACCTTATCATTTTCAAGCCAAAGGGACCTTTCTTAAATACATGTAAAAGCCTTATGAACTTACTGTTAAATGAATCACTTGGGCTAGTATTCGAACTGCATCACTTGTATCCTATATGTCAGCCATACACTATCGAGGACGGAAAGAGCTTGGCTTTATAGACATCGAGGATAGTGGTCTTAGCGAAGATTTGTTTTAACACAATTGTTAGAAATGATGACTCTAATACAAATGAAGAGAAAATAGATCTACTTTCCCAGAGATTTACTCAATTTCTTAGATAGAATTAACCATTTTTTAGGGGTTTAGAAAAAAAATAATCCGAGCTCTAAAATGATTAATTGAATGAATTTATAGTTGGAATTCTTCCAAACAACATGAAATATTTTAGAGACCACTCATATAGGCATTTGGTATAAAAATAAATCTAGAACTACGAAGATAGCCAAAAATTTTGTACTCTAAATCAAGCAAGAGGATGAAACTTTGAACAAATTCTAGGCATGTTTTTCAAACATTATCAACTACTCGTATAATATAGGGGTCCTTTTAGGAAAGAGAAGTAGATTGACAAAATCTTTGCTTGCTTACCATATCATTTTCAAGCCAATGTTACCTTGCTTAAATACATGTAAAAGCCTTGTGAACTTACTGGTAAATGAATCACTTGGGCAAGTATTCGAACCGCATCACTTTTATCCTATATTTTAGGCATCCACCTTCGAGGATAGAAAGAGCTTGGCTTTATACACATCAAGGATAGTGGTCTTAGCGAAGATGTTTTTGACTAATTTGGTAGAAATGATTACTCTAATCCCAATGAAGAGAGAATGGATCTACTTTCCCAGTGATTTACTGAATTTCTTAGATAGAATTAACCATTTTTTAGGGCGTTTAGAAAAAAATAATCCGAACTCAAAAATGATTATTTAAATGAATTTATAGTTGTACTTCTTTAAAACTACACGAAATATTATAGAGACCACTCATATAGGCATTTGAGCTACAAAATAAATCTAGAACTACGAAGTTGACCAAAAATTTTGAACTCTATATCAAGCAAGAGGATGAAACTTTGAACAAATTCTATGCATGTTTTTCAAACATTATCAACTATTCATATAATTTGGGGGGACCTTTTAGGAAAGAGAAGTAGATTGACAAAATCCTTGCTCGCTTACCTTATCATTTTCAAGCCAAAGGTACCTTGCTTAAGTACATGTCAAAGCCTTGTGAACTTACTGTTAAATGAATCACTTGGGCAAGTATTCGAACCGCATCACTTTTCTCCTATATTTTAGGCATCCACTTTCGAGGATAGAAAGAGCTTGGCTTTATACACATCAAGGATAGTGGTCTTAGCGAAGATGTTTTTGACACATTTGGTAGAAATGATTACTCTAATCCCAATGAAGAGAGAATGGATCTACTTTCCCAGTGATTTACTTAATTTTTTAGATAGAATTAACCATTTTCTAGGGGTTTTAGAAAAACATAATCCGAACTCAAAAATGATTATTTCAATGAATTTAGAGTTGTACTTCTTCCAAACAACGTGAAATATTTTGGAGACCACTTATATAGGCATTTGAGCTACAACTAAATCAAGAACTACGAAGTTGACCAAAAATTTTGATCTCTATATCAAGCAAGAGGAAGAAACTTTGAACAATTTCTAAGCATGTTTTTCAAACATAATCAACAACTCGTATAATTTGGGTGGGCCTATTAGGAAAGAGAAGTATATTGAGAAAATCCTTGCTAGCTTACCTTACCATTTTGAAAGCAAAGTTACCTTGCTTAAATATATGTAAAAGCCTATTGAACTTACTGTTAAATGAATCCCTTGGGAAAGTATTCGAACTGCATCACTTGTATCCATATATGTCAGCCATCCATTTTCGAGGATGAAAAGAGCTTGGCTTTATAAACATCAAGGATAGTGGTCTTATCGAAGGTGTCTTTGACAAAATTGTTAGAAATGATGACTCTAATACCAATGAAGAGAAAATGGATCTACTTTCCCCGATATTTACTCAATTTTTTAGATAGAATAAACCCTTTTTTAGGGGTTTTAGAAAAAAATTATCCGAGCTTTAAAATGATTATTTCAATGAATTTATAGTCGTACTTCTTCCAAACAACATGAAATATTTTGGAGACCACTCATATAGGCATTTGAGCTACAAAATAAGTCTAGAACTATGAAGTTGACCAAAAATTTTGTACTCTATATCAAGCAAGAGGATGAAACTTTGATCAAATTCTATGCATGTTTTTCAAACATTATCAACTACTCGTATAATTTGGGGGGACCTTTTAGGAAATAGAAGTATATTGAAAAAATCCTTGCTAGCTTACCTTATCATTTTCAAGTTAATGTTACATTGCTCAAATACATGTAAAAGCCTTGTGAACTTACTGTTAAATGAATCACTTGGGCAAGTATTCGAACTGCATCACTTGTATCCAATATGACAACCATCCATTTTCGAGGACGGAAAGATCTTGGCTTTATAGGCATCAAGGATTGTGGTCTTAGTGAAGGTGTTTTTGACACAATTGTTAGAAATGATGACTCTCATACCAATGAAGAGAAGATGGATCTACTTTCGCAGAGATTTACTAAATTTCTTAGAGAGAATTAACCCTTTTTTAGGGGTTTTAGAAAAAAAAAATCCCAGCTCTAAAATGATTATTTAAATGAATTTACAGTTGTACATCTTCCAAACAACACGAAATATTATAGAGACCACTCATATAGGCATTTGAGCTACAAGTAAATCTAGAACTACAAGGTTGACCAAACATTTTGAACTCTATATCAAGCAAGAGAATGAAACTTTGAACAAATTCTATGCATGTTTTTGAAACATTATCAACTACTTGTATAATTTTTGGGGACGTTTTAGGAAATAGAAGTAGATTAACTAAATCCTTGCTAGCTTACCTTATCATTTTCAAGCCAATGTTACCTTGCTTAAATACATATAAAAGCCTTGTGAACTTACTGTTAAATTAATCGCTTGGGGAAGTATTCGAACTGCATCACTTGTATCCAATATGTCAACCATCCACTTTCGAGGATGGAAAGAGCTTGGCTTCATAGACATCAAGCATAGTGGTCTTAGCGAAGGTGTTTTTGACACAATTGTTAGAAATGATGACTCTCATACCATTGAAGAGAAGATGGATCTACTTTCCTAGAGATTTACTAAATATCTTAGAGAGAATTAACCCTTTTTTAGGGATTTTATAAAAAAATAATCCAAGCTCTAAAATGATTATTTAAATGAATTTACAGTTGTACTTCTTCCAAACAACACAAAATATTATAGAGACCACTCATATAGGCATTTGATTTACAAAATAAATATCGAACAACGAAGTTTACCAAAACTTTTGAACTGTATATCAACCAAGAGGATGAAACTTTGAACAAATTCTATGCATGTTTTTCAAACATTATCAACTACTCGTATAATTTGGGGGGACCTTTTAGGAAATAGAAGTATATTGAAAAAATCCTTGCTAGCTTACCTTATCATTTTCAAGTTAAAATGAATCACTTGGGCAAGTATTCGAACTGCATCACTTGTATCCAATATGACAACCATCCATTTTCGAGGACGGAAAGATCTTGGCTTTATAGGCATCAAGGATTGTGGTCTTAGTGAAGGTGTTTTTGACACAATTGTTAGAAATGATGACTCTCATACCAATGAAGAAAAGATGGATCTACTTTCGCAGAGATTTACTAAATTTCTTAGAGAGAATTAACCCTTTTTTAGGGGTTTTAGAAAAAAATAATCCCAGCTCTAAAATGATTATTTAAATGAATTTACAGTTGTACATCTTCCAAACAACACGAAATATTATAGAGACCACTCATATAGGCAATTGAGCTACAAGTAAATCTAGAACTACAAGGTTGACCAAACATTTTGAACTCTATATCAAGCAAGAGAATGAAACTTTGAACAAATTCTATGCATGTTTTTGAAGCATTATCAACTACTTGTATAATTTTTGGGGACGTTTTAGGAAATAGAAGTAGATTAACAAAATCCTTGCTAGCTTACCTTATCATTTTCAAGCCAATGTTACCTTGCTTAAATACATCTAAAAGCCTTGTGAACTTACTGTTAAATTAATCGCTTGGGGAAGTATTCGAACTGCATCACTTGTATCCTATATTTCAGCCAGCCACTTTCGAGGACGGAAAGAGCTTGGGTTAATAGACATCAAGGATAGTGGTCTCAACGAAGATTTTATTAACACAATTGTTAGAAATGAGGACTCTAATACGAATGAAGAAAAAATGGATCTACTTTCCCAGAGATTTACTAAATTTCTTAGATAGAATTATCTGTTTTTTAGGGGTTTTAGAAAAAAATAATCCGCACTCAAAAATCATTATTTCAATGAATTTATAGTTCTACTTCTTCCAAACAACATGAAATATTTTGGAGACCACTCATATATTCATTTGATCTACAAAATAAATCTAGAACTACGAAGATAGCCAAAAATTTTGAACTCTATATCAAGCAACAAGATGAAACTTTGAACAAATTCTATGCATGTTTTTCAAACATTATCAACTACTCGTATAATATGGGGGGACCTTTTAGGAAAGAGAAGTAGATTGACAAAATCCTTGCTTGGTTACCTTATCATTTTCAAGCCAATGTTACCTTGCTTAAATACATGTAAAAGCCTTGTGAACTTACTGGTAAATGAATCACTTGGGCAAGTATTCGAACTGCATCACTTGTATCCTATATTTTAGGCATCCACCATCGAGGTTAGAAAGAGCTTGGCTCTATACACATCAAGGATACTGGTCTTAGCGAAGATGTTTTTGACACATTTGGTAGAAATGATTACTCTAATACCAATGAAGAGATAATGGATCTACTTTCCAAGAGATTTACTGAATTTCTTAGATAGAATTAACCATTTTTAGGGGTTTTAGAAAAAAATAATCCGAACTCAAAAATGATTATTTCAATGAATTTATAGTTGTATTTCTTCCAAACAACGTGAAATATTTTGGGGACCACTCATATAGGCATTTGAGCTACAAAATAAATCTAGAACTATGAAGTTGACCAAAAATTTTGAACACTATATCAAGCAAGAGGATGAAACTTTGAACAAATTCTATGCATGTTTTTCAAACATTATCAACTACTCGTATAATGTGGGTGGACCTATTAGGAAAGAGAAGTAGATTGCGAAAATCCGTGCTAGCTTACCTTATCATTTTCAAGCCAAAGGTACCTTGCTTAAATACATGTAAAAGCCTTGTGAACTTACTGTTAAATGAATCACTTGGGCAAGTATTCGAACTGCATCACTTGTATCCAATATGTCAACCATCCACTTTCGAGGATGGAAAGAGCTTGGCTTCATAGACATCAAGCATAGTGGTCTTAGCGAAGGTGTTTTTGACACAATTGTTAGAAATGATGACTCTCATACCATTGAAGAGAAGATGGATCTACTTTCCTAGAGATTTACTAAATATCTTAGAGAGAATTAACCCTTTTTTAGGGATTTTAGAAAAAAATAATCCAAGCTCTAAAATGATTATTTAAATGAATTTACAGTTGTACTTCTTCCAAACAACACAAAATATTATAGAGACCACTCATATAGGCATTTGATTTACAAAATAAATATCGAACAACGAAGTTTACCAAAACTTTTGACTTGTATATCAACCAAGAGGATGAAACTTTAAACAAATTCTATGCACGTTTTTCAAACATTATCAACTACTCGTATAATTTGGGGGGACCTTTTAGGAAATAGAAGTAGATTGACAAAATCCTTGCTCGCTTACCTTATCATTTTCAAGCCAAAGGGACCTTTCTTAAATACATGTAAAAGCCTTATGAACTTACTGTTAAATGAATCACTTGGGCTAGTATTTGAACTGCATCACTTGTATCCTATATGTCAGCCATACACTTTCGAGGACGGAAAGAGCTTGGCTTTATAGACATCGAGGATAGTGGTCTTAACGAAGATTTGTTTTAACACAATTGTTAGAAATGATGACTCTAATACAAATGAAGAGAAAAGAGATCTACTTTCCCACAGATTTACTCAATTTCTTAGATAGAATTAACCGTTTTTTAGGGGTTTAGAAAAAAAATAATCCGAGCTCTAAAATGATTATTTGAATGAATTTATAGTTGGAATTCTTCCAAACAACATGAAATATTTTGGAGACCACTCATATAGGCATTTGGTATAAAAATAAATCTAGAACTACGAAGATAGCCAAAAATTTTGTACTCTATATCAAGCAAGAGGATGAAACTTTGAACAAATTCTATGAATGTTTTTCAAACATTATCAACTACTCGTATAATATAGGGGTCCTTTAAGGAAAGAGAAGTAGATTGACAAAATCTTTCCTTGCTTACCATATCATTTTCAAGCCAATGTTACCTTGCTTAAATACATGTAAAAGCCTTGTGAACTTACTGGTAAATGAATCACTTGGGCAAGTATTCGAACCACATCACTTTTATCCTATATTTTAGGCATCCACCTTCGAGGATAGAAAGAGCTTGGCTTTATACACATCAAGGATAGTGGTCTTAGCGAAGATGTTTTTGACTAATTTGGTAGAAATGATTACTCTAATCCCAATGAAGAGAGAATGGATCTACTTTCCCAGTGATTTACTGAATTTCTTAGATAGAATTAACCATTTTTTAGGGGTTTTAGAAAAAAATAATCCGAACTCAAAAATGATTATTTAAATGAATTTATAGTTGTACTTCTTTAAAACTACACGAAATATTATAGAGACCACTCATATAGGCATTTGAGATACAAAATAAATCTAGAACTACGAAGTTGACCAAAAATTTTGAACTCTATATCAAGCAAGAGGATGAAACTTTGAACAAATTCTATGCATGTTTTTCAAACATTATCAACTATTCATATAATTTGGGGGGACCTTTTAGGAAAGAGAAGTAGATTGACAAAATCCTTGCTCGCTTACCTTATCATTTTCAAGCCAAAGGTACCTTGCTTAAATACATGTCAAAGCCTTGTGAACTTACTGTTAAGTGAATCACTTGGGCAAGTATTCGAACCGCATCACTTTTCTCCTATATTTTAGGCATCCACTTTACAGGATAGAAAGAGCTTGGCTTTATACACATCAAGGATAGTGGTCTTAGCGAAGATGTTTTTGACACATTTGGTAGAAATGATTACTCTAATCCCAATGAAGAGAGAATGGATCTACTTTCCCAGTGATTTACTTAATTTTTTAGATAGAATTAACCATTTTCTAGGGGTTTTAGAAAAACATAATCCGAACTCAAAAATGATTATTTCAATGAATTTAGAGTTGTACTTCTTCCAAACAACGTGAAATATTTTGGAGACCACTTATATAGGCATTTGAGCTACAACTAAATCAAGAACTACGAAGTTGACCAAAAATTTTGATCTCTATATCAAGCAAGAGGAAGAAACTTTGAACAATTTCTAAGCATGTTTTTCAAACATAATCAACAACTCGTATAATTTGGGTGGGCCTATTAGGAAAGAGAAGTATATTGAGAAAATCCTTGCTAGCTTACCTTACCATTTTCAAAGCAAAGTTACCTTGCTTAAATATATGTAAAAGCCTATTGAACTTACTGTTAAATGAATCCCTTGGGAAAGTATTCGAACTGCATCACTTGTATCCATATATGTCAGCCATCCACTTTCGAGGATGAAAAGAGCTTGGCTTTATAAACATCAAGGATAGTGGTCTTATCGAAGGTGTCTTTGACAAAATTGTTAGAAATGATGACTCTAATACCAATGAAGAGAAAATGGATCGACTTTCCCCGATATTTACTCAATTTTTTAGATAGAATAAACCCTTTTTTAGGGGTTTTAGAAAAAAATTATCCGAGCTCTAAAATGATTATTTCAATGAATTTATAGTCGTACTTCTTCCAAACAACATGAAATATTTTGGAGACCACTCATATAGGCATTTGAGCTACAAAATAAGTCTAGAACTATGAAGTTGACCAAAAATTTTGTACTCTATATCAAGCAAGAGGATGAAACTTTGATCAAATTCTATGCATGTTTTTCAAACATTATCAACTACTCGTATAATTTGGGGGGACCTTTTAGGAAATAGAAGTATATTGAAAAAATCCTTGCTAGCTTACCTTATCATTTTCAAATTAATGTTACCTTGCTCAAATACATGTAAAAGCCTTGTGAACTTACTGTTAAATGAATCACTTGGGCAAGTATTCGAACTGCATCACTTGTATCCAATATGACAACCATCCATTTTCGAGGACGGAAAGATCTTGGCTTTATAGGCATCAAGGATTGTGGTCTTAGTGAAGGTGTTTTTGACACAATTGTTAGAAATGATGACTCTCATACCAATGAAGAGAAGATGGATCTACTTTCGCAGAGATTTCCTAAATTTCTTAGAGAGAATTAACCCTTTTTTAAGGGTTTTAGAAAAAAATAATCCCAGCTCTAAAATGATTATTTAAATGAATTTACAGTTGTACATCTTCCAAACAACACGAAATATTATAGAGACCACTCATATAGGCATTTGAGCTACAAGTAAATCTAGAACTACAAGGTTGACCAAACATTTTGAACTCTATATCAAGCAAGAGAATGAAACTTTGAACAAATTCTATGCATGTTTTTGAAACATTATCAACTACTTGTATAATTTTTGGGGACGTTTTAGGAAATAGAAGTAGATTAACAAAATCCTTGCTAGCTTACCTTATCATTTTCAAGCCAATGTTACCTTGCTTAAATACATCTAAAAGCCTTGTGAACTTACTGTTAAATTAATCGCTTGGGGAAGTATTCGAACTGCATCACTTGTATCCTATATTTCAGCCAGCCACTTTCGAGGACGGAAAGAGCTTGGGTTAATAGACATCAAGGATAGTGGTCTCAACGAAGATTTTATTAACACAATTGTTAGAAATGAGGACTCTAATACGAATGAAGAAAAAATGGATCTACTTTCCCAGAGATTTACTAAATTTCTTAGATAGAATTATCTGTTTTTTAGGGGTTTTAGAAAAAAATAATCCGCACTCAAAAATCATTATTTCAATGAATTTATAGTTCTACTTCTTCCAAACAACATGAAATATTTTGGAGACCACTCATATATTCATTTGATCTACAAAATAAATCTAGAACTACGAAGATAGCCAAAAATTTTGAACTCTATATCAAGCAACAAGATGAAACTTTGAACAAATTCTATGCATGTTTTTCAAACATTATCAACTACTCGTATAATATGGGGGGACCTTTTAGGAAAGAGAAGTAGATTGACAAAATCCTTGCTTGCTTACCTTATCATTTTCAAGCCAATGTTACCTTGCTTAAATACATGTAAAAGCCTTGTGAACTTACTGTTAAATGAATCACTTGGGCAAGTATTCGAACTGCATCACTTGTATCCTATATTTTAGGCATCCACCATCGAGGTTAGAAAGAGCTTGGCTCTATACACATCAAGGATACTGGTCTTAGCGAAGATTTTTTGACACATTTGGTAGAAATGATTACTCTAATACCAATGAAGAGATAATGGATCTACTTTCCAAGAGATTTACTGAATTTCTTAGATAGAATTAACCATTTTTAGGGGTTTTAGAAAAAAATAATCCGAACTCAAAAATGATTATTTCAATGAATTTATAGTTGTATTTCTTCCAAACAACGTGAAATATTTTGGGGACCACTCATATAGGCATTTGAGCTACAAAATAAATCTAGAACTATGAATTTGACCAAAAATTTTGAACACTATATCAAGCAAGAGGATGAAACTTTGAACAAATTCTATGCATGTTTTTCAAACATTATCAACTACTCGTATAATGTGGGTGGACCTATTAGGAAAGAGAAGTAGATTGCGAAAATCCGTGCTAGCTTACCTTATCATTTTCAAGCCAAAGGTACCTTGCTTAAATACATGTAAAAGCCTTGTGAACTTACTGTTAAATGAATCACTTGGGCAAGTATTCGAACTGCATCACTTGTATCCAATATGTCAACCATCCACTTTCGAGGATGGAAAGAGCTTGGCTTCATAGACATCAAGCATAGTGGTCTTAGCGAAGGTGTTTTTGACACAATTGTTAGAAATGATGACTCTCATACCATTGAAGAGAAGATGGATCTACTTTCCTAGAGATTTACTAAATATCTTAGAGAGAATTAAATCTTTTTTAGGGATTTTAGAAAAAAATAATCCAAGCTCTAAAATGATTATTTAAATGAATTTATAGTTGTACTTCTTCCAAACAACACAAAATATTATAGAGACCACTCATATAGGCATTTGATTTACAAAATAAATATCGAACAACGAAGTTTACCAAAACTTTTGAACTGTATATCAACCAAGAGGATGAAACTTTGAACAAATTCTATGCATGTTTTTCAAACATTATCAACTACTCGTATAATTTGGGGGGACCTTTTAGGAAAGAGAAGTAGATTAACAAAATCCTTGCTAGCTTACCTTATCATTTTCAAGCCAATGGTACCATGCTTAAATACATTTAAAAGCCTTGTGAACTTACTGTTAAATTAATCGCTTGGGCAAGTATTCAAATTGCATCACTTGTATCCTATATTTCAGCCAGCCACTTTCGTGGACGGAAAGATCTTGGATTTATAGACATCAAGGATAGTGGTCTCAGCGAAGATTTTTTTAACACAATTGTTAGAAATGAGTTCTTTAATACGAATGAAGAGAAAATGGATCTACTTTCCCAGAGATTTACTAAATTTCTTAGATAGAATTAACCGTTTTTTAGGGGTTTAGAAAAAACATAATCCGATCTCTAAAATGATTATTTGAATGAATTTATTGTTGTACTTCTTCCAAACATCATATAATATTTTGGGATCCACTCATATAGGTATTTGATCTACAAAATAAATCTAGAACTACGAAGATAGCCAAAACTTTTGAACTCTATATCAATCAAGAGGATGAAACTTTGAACAAATGCTATGCATGTTTTTCAAACATTATCAACTACTCGTATAATTTGGGGGGACCTTTTAGGAAAGAGAAGTAGATGCACAAAATCCTTGCTTGCTTACCTTATCATTTTCAAGCCAATGTTACCTTGGTTAAATACATGTAAAAGCCTTGTGAACTTACTGGTAAATGAATCACTTGGGCAAGTATTCGAACTGCATCACTTGTATCCTACATTTTAGGCATCCACCTTCGAGGATAGAAAGAGCTTGGCTTTATACACATCAAGGATAGTGGTCTTAGCGAAGATGTTTTTGACACATTTGGTAGAAATGATTACTCTAATCTCAATGAAGAGAGAATGGATCTACTTTCTTAGTGATTTACTGAATTTCTTAGATAGAATTAACCATTTTTTAGGGTTTTTAGAAAAAAATAATCCGAACTCAAAAATGATTATTTACAATGAATTTATAGTTGTACTTCTTCCAAACAACATGAAATATTATAGAGACCACTCATATAGGCATTTGAGCTACAAAATAAATCTAGAACTACGAAGTTGACCAAAAATTTTGTACTCTATATCAAGCAAGAGGATGAAACTTTGAACAAATTCTATGCATATTTTTCAAACATTATCAACTACTCATATAATTTGGGGGGACCTTTTAGGAAAGAGAAGTAGATTGACAAAATCCTTGCTCGCTTACCTTATCATTTTCAAGCCAAAGGTACCTTGCTTAAATACATGTAAAAGCCTTATGAACTTACTGTTAAATGAATCACTTGGGCAAGTATTCGAACTGCATCACTTGTATCCTATATGTCAGCCATGCACTTTCGAGGACGGAATGAGCTTGGCTTTATAGACATCGAGGATAGCGGTCTTAGCGAAGATTTTTTTTCACACAATTGTTAGAAATGATGACTCTAATACAAATGAAGAGAAAATAGATCTACTTTCCCAGAGATTTACTCAATTTCTTAGATAGAATTAACCGTTTTTTAGGGTTTTAGAAAAAATATAATCCGAACTCTAAAATGATTATTTGAATGAATTTATAGTTGTAATTCTTCCAAACAACATGAAATATTTTGGAGACCACTCATATAGGCATTTGATATAAAAATAAATCTAGAACTACGAAGATAGCCAAAAATTTTAATCTCTATATCAAGCAAGAGGATGAAACTTTGAACAAATTCTATGCATGTTTTTCAAACATTATCAACTACTCGTATAATATGCGGGTCCTTTTAGGAAAGAGAAGTAGATTGACAAAATCCTTGCTAGCTTACCATATCATTTTCAAGCCAATGTTACCTTGCTTAAATACATGTAAAAGCCTTGTGAAGTTACTGGTAAATGAATCACTTGGACAAGTATTCGAACCGCATCACTTTTATCCTATATTTTAGGCATCCACCTTCGAGGATAGAAAGAGCTTGGCTTTATACACATCAAGGATAGTGGTCTTAGCGAAGATGTTTTTGACACATTTGGTAGAAATGATTACTCTAATCTCAATGAAGAGAGAATGGATCTACTTTCTTAGTGATTTACTGAATTTCTTAGATAGAATTAACCATTTTTTAGGGTTTTTAGAAAAAAATAATCCGAACTCAAAAATGATTATTTACAATGAATTTATAGTTGTACTTCTTCCAAACAACATGAAATATTATAGAGACCACTCATATAGGCATTTGAGCTACAAAATAAATCTAGAACTACGAAGTTGACCAAAAATTTTGTACTCTATATCAAGCAAGAGGATGAAACTTTGAACAAATTCTATGCATATTTTTCAAACATTATCAACTACTCATATAATTTGGGGGGACCTTTTAGGAAAGAGAAGTAGATTGACAAAATCCTTGCTCGCTTACCTTATCATTTTCAAGCCAAAGGTACCTTGCTTAAATACATGTAAAAGCCTTATGAACTTACTGTTAAATGAATCACTTGGGCAAGTATTCGAACTGCATCACTTGTATCCTATATGTCAGCCATGCACTTTCGAGGACGGAATGAGCTTGGCTTTATAGACATCGAGGATAGCGGTCTTAGCGAAGATTTTTTTTCACACAATTGTTAGAAATGATGACTCTAACACAAATGAAGAGAAAATAGATCTACTTTCCCAGAGATTTACTCAATTTCTTAGATAGAATTAACCGTTTTTTAGGGTTTTAGAAAAAAAATAATCCGAACTCTAAAATGATTATTTGAATGAATTTATAGTTGTAATTCTTACAAACAACGTGAAATATTTTGGAGACCACTCATATAGGCATTTGATATAAAAATAAATCTAGAACTACGAAGATAGCCAAAAATTTTAATCTCTATATCAAGCAAGAGGATGAAACTTTGAACAAATTCTATGCATATTTTTCAAACATTATCAACTACTCGTATAATTTGGGGGGACCTTTTAGGAAAGAGAAGTAGATTGACAAAATCCTTGCTCGCTTACCTTATCATTTTCAAGCCAAAAGTACCTTGCTTAAATACATGTCAAAGCCTTGTGAAATTACTATTAAATGAATCACTTGGGCAAGTATTCGAACCGCATCACTTTTATCCTATATTTTAGGCATCCACTTTCGAGGATAGAAAGAGCTTGGCTTTATACACATCAAGGATAGTGGTCTTAGCGAAGATGTTTTTGACACATTTGGTAGAAATGATTACTCTAATCCCAATGAAGAGAGAATGGATCTACTTTCCCAGTGATTTACTGAATTTCTTAGATAGAATTAACCATTTTTTAGGTGTTTTAGAAAAAAAATAATCCGAACTCAAAAATGATTATTTCAATGAATTTAGAGTTGTACTTCTTCCAAACAACGTGAAATATTTTGGAGACTACTTTTATAGGCATTTGAGCTACAAATAAATCAAGAACTATGAAGTTGACCAAAAATTTTGATCTCTATATCAAGCAAGAGGAAGAAACTTTTAACAATTTCTAAGCATGTTTTTCAAACATAATCAACAACTCGTATAATTTGGGTGGGCCTATTAGGAAAGAGAAGTATATTGAGAAAATCCTTGCTAGCTTACCTTACCATTTTCAAGCCAAAGTTACCTTGCTTAAATACATATTAAAGCCTTGTGAACTTACTGTTAAATGAATCAGTTGGGCAAGTATTCGAACTGCATCACTTGTATCCAATATGTCAGCCATCCACTTTCGAGGATGAAAAGAGCTTGGCTTTATAAACATCAAGGATAGTGGTCATATCGAAGGTGTCTTTGACAAAATTGTTAGAAATGATGACTCTAATACCAATGAAGAGAAAATGGATCTATTTTCCCCGATATTTACTCAATTTGTTAGATAGAATAAACCCTTTTTTAGAGGTTTTAGAAAAAAATTATCCGAGCTCTAAAATGATTATATCAATGAATTTATAGTCGTACTTCTTCCAAACAACATGAAAATATTATAGAGACCACTCTTATAGGCATTTGAGCTACAAAATAAATATCGAACAACGAAGTTGACCAAAAATTTTGAACTGTATATCAACCAAGAGGATGAAACTTTGAACAAATTCTATGCATGTTTTTCAAGCATTATCAACTACTCCTATAATTTGGGGGGACCTTTTAGGAAAAAGAAGTAGATTGAAAAAAATCCTTGCTAGCTTACCTTATCATTTTCAAGTTAATGTTACCTTGCTTAAATACATGTAAAAGCCTTGTGAACTTACTGTTAAATGAATCACTTGGCAAGTATTCGAACTGCATCACTTGTATCCAATATGTCAACCATCCATTTTCGAGGACGGAAAGATCTTGGCTTTATAGACATCAAGGATAGTGGTCTTAGTGAAGGTGTTTTTGACACAAATTTAGAAATGATGACTCTCATACCAATGACGAGAAGATGGATCTACTTTCGCAGAGATTTACTAAATTTCTTAGAGAGAATTAACCCTTTTATAGGGGTTTTAGAAAAAAATAATCCAAGCTCTAAAATGATTATTTAAATGAATTTACAGTTGTACATCTTCCAAACAACACGAAATATTATAGAGACCACTCATATAGGCATTTGAGCTACAAAATAAATCTAGAACTACGAGGTTGACCAAAAATTTTGAACTCTATATCAAGCAAGAGAATGAAACTTTGAACAAATTCTATGCATGTTTTTCAAACATTATCATCTACTTGTATAATTTTTGGGGACCTTTTAGGAAAGAGAAGTAGATTAACAAAATCCTTGCTAGCTTACCTTATCATTTTCAAGCCAATGTTACCATGCTTAAATACATATAAAAGCCTTGTGAACTTACTATTAAATTAATCGCTTGGGCAAGTATTCAAATTGCATCACTTGTATCCTATATTTCAGCCAGCCACTTTCGTGGATGGAAAGAGCTTGGGTTTATAGACATCAAGGATAGTGGTCTCAGCGAAGATTTTTTTAACACAATTGTTAGAAATGAGTTCTCTAATACGAATGAAGAGAAAATGGATCTACTTTCCCAGAGATTTACTAAATTTCTTAGATAGAATTAACCGTTTTTTAGGGGTTAGAACAAAAAATAATCCGATCTCTAAAATGATTATTTGAATGAATTTATTATTGTACTTCTTCCAATCATCAAATAATATTTTGGAGCCCACTCATATAGGTATTTGATCTACAAAATAAATCTAGAACTACGAAGATAGCCAAAAATTTTGAACTCTATATCAATCAAGAGGATGAAACTTTGAACAAATTCTATGCATGTTTTTCAAACATTATCAACTACTCGTATAATATGGGGGGACCTTTTAGGAAAGAGAAGTAGATGGACAAAATCCTTGCTTGCTTACCATATCATTTTCAAGCCAATGTAACCTTGCTTAAATACATGTAAAAGCCTTGTGAACTTATTGTTAAATGAATCACTTGGGCAAGTATTCGAACTTCATCACTTGTATCCTATATGTCAGCCATCCACTTTCGAGGACGGAAAGAGCTTGGCTTTATAGACATCAAGGATAGTGGTCTTAGCGAAGATTTTTTTTAACACAATTGTTAGAAATGATGACTCTCATACCAATGAAGAGAAAATGGATCTACTTTGGCAGAGATTTACTAAATTTCTTAGATAGAATTAACCGTTTTTTTGGGGTTTTAGAAAAAAATAATCCCAGCTCTAAAATGATTATTTCAATGAATTTATAGTTGTACTTCTTCCAAACAACACGAAATATTATAGAGACCACTCATATAGCATTTGAGCTACAAAATAAATCTAGAACTACGAAGTTGACCAAAAATTTTGAACTCTATATAAAGCAAGAGGATGAAACTTTGAACAACTTCTATACATGTTTTTCAAATATTATCAACTACTCGTATAATTTTGGGGGACCTTTTATGAAAGAGAAGAAGATTGAGAAAATCCCTGCTAGCTTACCTTACCATTTTCAAGCCAAAGTTACCTTGCTTAAATACATGTTAAAGCCTTGTGAACTTAATGTTAAATGAATCACTTGGGCAAGTATTCGAACTGCATCACTTGTATCCAATATGTCAGCCATCCACTTTTGTGGACGGAAAGAGCTTGGCTTAATAGACATCAAGGATAGTGGTCTTAGCGAAGTTGTTTTTCACACAATTATTAGAAATGATGACTCTCATACCAATGAAGAGAAGATGGATCTACTTTCGCAGAGATTTACTAAATTTCTTAGAGAGAATTAACCCTTTTTTTGGGGTTTTAGAAAAAAAATAATCCACGCTCTAAAATGATTATTTAAATGAATTTATTGTTGTACTTCTTCCAAACAACACGAAATATTATGGAGACCACTCATATAGGCATTTGAGCTACAAAATAAATCTAGAACTACGAAGTTGACCAAAAATTTTGAACTCTATATCAAGCAAGAGTAAGAAACTTTGAACAAATTCTATGCATGTTTTTCAAACATTATCAACTACTCGTATAATTTGGGGGGACCTTTTAGGAAAGAGAAGTATTTTGACAAAATCCTTACTCGCTTACCTTATCATTTTCAAGCCAAAGGTACCTTGATTAAATACATGTAAAAGCCTTGTGAACTTACTGTTAAATGAATCACTTGGGCAAGTATTCGAAGTGCATCACTTGTATCCAATATGTCAACCATCCACTTTCGAGGACAGAAAGAGCTTGGCTTTATAGACATCAAGGATAGTGGTCTTAGCAAAGTTGTTTTTCACTCAATTGTTAGAAATGATGACTCTCATACCAAATAAGAGAAGATGGATCTACTTTCGCACAGATTTACTAAATTTCTTAGAGAGAATTAACCCTTTTTTTTGGGTTTTAGAGAAAAAATAATCCAAGCTCTAAAATGATTATTTATATGAATTTATAGTTGTACTTCTTCCAAACAACACGAAATATTATAGAGTCCACTAATATAGGCATTTGAGCTACAAAATAAATCTAGAACTACGAAGTTGACCAAAAATTTTGAACTCTATATCAAGCAAGAGGATGAAACTTTGAACAAATTCTATGCATGTTTTTCAAACATTATCAACTACTCGTATAATTTAGGGGGACCTTTTAGGAAAGAGAAGTAGATTGAGAAAATCCGTGCTAGCTTACCTTATCATTTTCAAGCCAAAGGTACCTTGCTTAAATACATGTAAAAGCCTTGTCAACTTACTGTTAAATGAATCACTTGGGCTAATATTCGAACTGCATCACTTGTATCCAATATGTCAACCATCCACTTTTGAGGACGGAAAGAGCTTGGCTTTATAGACATAGAGGATAGTGGTCTTTGCGAAGTTGTTTTTCACACAATTGTTAGAATTGATGACTCTCATACCAATGAAGAGAAGATGGATCTACTTTCGCATAGATTTACTCAATTTCTTAGAGAGAATTAACCGTTTTTTAGGTGTTTTAGAAAAAAATAATCCAAGCTCTAAAATGATTATTTAAATGAATTTATAGTTGTCCTTCTTCCAAACAACATCAAAATATTTTAGAGACCACTCATATAGGCATTTGAGCTACAAAATAAATCTAGAACTACGAAGTTGACCAAAAATTTTGAACTCTATATCAAGCAAGAGGATGAAACTTTGAACAAATTCTATGCATGTTTTTCAAACATTATCAACTACTCGTATAATTTGGGGGGACCTTTTATTAAAGAAAAGTAGATTGACAAAATCCTTGCTCGCTTACCTTATCATTTTCAAGCCAAAGGTACCTTGCGTAAATACATGTAAAAGCCTTGTGAACTTACTGTTAAATGAATCACTTGGGCAAGTATTCGAACTGCATCACTTGTATCCAATATGTCAACCATCCACTTTCGAGGACGGAAAGAGCTTGGCTTAATAGACATCAAGGATAGTGGTCTTAGCGAAGTTGTTTTTCACACAATTGTTTGAAATGATGACTCTCATACCAATGAAGAGAAGATGGATCTACTTTCGCAGAGATTTACTAAATTTCATAGAGAGAATTAACCCTTTTTTTGGGGTTTTAGAAAAAAAATAATCCGAGCTCTAAAATGATTATTTCAATGAATTTATAGTTGTACTTCTCCCAAACAACATGAAATATTTTTGAGACCACTCATATAGGCATTTGAGCTACAAAATAAATCTAGAACTACGAAGTTGGCCAAAACTTTTGAACTCTATATCAAGCAAGAGGATGAAACTTTCAACAAATTCTATGCATGTTTTTTAAACATTATCAACTACTCGTATAATTTGGGGGGACCTTTTAGGAAAGAGAAGTAGATTGAAAAAATCCTTGCTTGCTTACCATATCATTTTCAAGCCAATGTTACCTTGCTTAAATACATGTAAAAGCCTTGTGAACTTACTGTTAAATGAATCACTTGGGCAAGTATTCGAACTTCATCACTTGTATCCTATATGTCAGCCATCCACTTTGGAGGACGGAAAGAGCTTGGCTTTATAGACATCAAGGATAGTGGTCTTAGCGAAGATATTTTTTAACACAATTGTTAGAAATGATGACTCTCATACCAATGAAGAGAAAATGGATCTACTTTCGCAGAGATTTACTAAATTTCTTAGATAGAATTAACCGTTTTTTTGGGGTTTTAGAAAAAAATAATCCAATCTCAAAAATGATTATTTCAATGAATTTATAGTTGTACTTCTTCCAAACAACACGAAATATTATAGAGACCACTCATATAGGCATTTGAACTACAAAATAAGTCTAGAACTATGAAGTTGACCAAAAATTGTGTACTCTATATCAAGCAAGAGGATGAAACTTTGAACAAATTCTATGCATGTTTTTCAAACATTATCAACTACTCGTATAATTTGGGGGGACCTTTTAGGAAAAAGAAGTAGATTGAAAAAATCCTTGCTAGCTTACCATATCATTTTCAAGTTAATGTTACCTTGCTTAAATACATGTAAAAGCCTTGTGAACTTACTGTTAAATGAATCACTTGGGCAAGTATTCGAACTACATCACTTGTAACCAATATGTCAACCTTCCACTTTCGAGGATGGAAAGAGCTTGGCTTAATAGACATCAAGGATAGTGGTCTTAGCGAAGTTGTTTTTCACACAATTGTTTGAAATGATGACTCTCATACCAATGAAGAGAAGATGGATCTACTTTCGCAGAGATTTACTAAATTTCATAGAGAGAATTAACCCTTTTTTTGGGGTTTTAGAAAAAAAATAATCCGAGCTCTAAAATGATTATTTCAATGAATTTATAGTTGTACTTCTCCCAAACACCATGAAATATTTTTGAGACCACGCATATAGGCATTTGAGCTACAAAATAAATCTAGAACTACGAAGTTGGCCAAAACTTTTGAACTCTATATCAAGCAAGAGGATGAAACTTTCAACAAATTCTATGCATGTTTTTTAAACATTATCAACTACTCATATAATTTGGGGGGACCTTTTAGGAAAGAGAAGTAGATTGAAAAAATCCTTGCTTGCTTACCATATCATTTTCAAGCCAATGTAACCTTGCTTAAATACATGTAAAAGGCTTGTGAACTTATTGTTAAATGAATCACTTGGGCAAGTATTCGAACTTCATCACTTGTATCCTATATGTCAGCCATCCACTTTCGAGGACGGAAAGAGCTTGGCTTTATAGACATCAAGGATAGTGGTCTTAGCGAAGATTTTTTTTAACACAATTGTTAGAAATGATGACTCTCATACCAATGAAGAGAAAATGGATCTACTTTGGCAGAGATTTACTAAATTTCTCAGATAGAATTAACCGTTTTTTTGGGGTTTTAGAAAAAAATAATCCCAGCTCTAAAATGATTATTTCAATGAATTTATAGTTGTACTTCTTCCAAACAACACGAAATATTATAGAGACCACTCATATAGCATTTGAGCTACAAAAATAAATCTAGAACTACGAAGTTGACCAAAAATTTTGAACTCTATATAAAGCAAGAGGATGAAACTTTGAACAACTTCTATACATGTTTTTCAAATATTATCAACTACTCGTATAATTTTGGGGGACCTTTTATGAAAGAGAAGAAGATTGAGAAAATCCCTGCTAGCTTACCTTACCATTTTCAAGCCAAAGTTACCTTGCTTAAATACATGTTAAAGCCTTGTGAACTTAATGTTAAATGAATCACTTGGGCAAGTATTCGAACTGCATCACTTGTATCCAATATGTCAGCCATCCACTTTTGTGGACGGAAAGAGCTTGGCTTAATAGACATCAAGGATAGTGGTCTTAGCGAAGTTGTTTTTCACACAATTATTAGAAATGATGACTCTCATACCAATGAAGAGAAGATGGATCTACTTTCGCAGAGATTTACTAAATTTCTTAGAGAGAATTAACCCTTTTTTTGGGGTTTTAGAAAAAAAATAATCCACGCTCTAAAATGATTATTTAAATGAATTTATTGTTGTACTTCTTCCAAACAACACGAAATATTATGGAGACCACTCATATAGGCATTTGAGCTACAAAATAAATCTAGAACTACGAAGTTGACCAAAAATTTTGAACTCTATATCAAGCAAGAGTAAGAAACTTTGAACAAATTCTATGCATGTTTTTCAAACATTATCAACTACTCGTATAATTTGGGGGGACCTTTTAGGAAAGAGAAGTATTTTGACAAAATCCTTACTCGCTTACCTTATCATTTTCAAGCCAAAGGTACCTTGATTAAATACATGTAAAAGCCTTGTGAACTTACTGTTAAATGAATCACTTGGGCAAGTATTCGAAGTGCATCACGTGTATCCAATATGTCAACCATCCACTTTCGAGGACAGAAAGAGCTTGGCTTTATAGACGTCAAGGATAGTGGTCTTAGCAAAGTTGTTTTTCACTCAATTGTTAGAAATGATGACTCTCATACCAAATAAGAGAAGATGGATCTACTTTTGCACAGATTTACTAAATTTCTTAGAGAGAATTAACCCTTTTTTTGGGGTTTTAGAGAAAAAATAATCCAAGCTCTAAAATGATTATTTATATGAATTTATAGTTGTACTTCTTCCAAACAACACGAAATATTATAGAGTCCACTAATATAGGCATTTGAGCTACAAAATAAATCTAGAACTACGAAGTTGACCAAAAATTTTGAACTCTATATCAAGCAAGAGGATGAAACTTTGAACAAATTCTATGCATGTTTTTCAAACATTATCAACTACTCGTATAATTTAGGGGGACCTTTTAGGAAAGAGAAGTAGATTGAGAAAATCCGTGCTAGCTTACCTTATCATTTTCAAGCCAAAGGTACCTTGCTAAAATACATGTAAAAGCCTTGTGAACTTACTGTTAAATGAATCACTTGGGCTAATATTCGAACTGCATCACTTGTAGCCAATATGTCAACCATCCACTTTTGAGGACGGAAAGAGCTTGGCTTTATAGACATAGAGGATAGTGGTCTTTGCGAAGTTGTTTTTCACACAATTGTTAGAATTGATGACTCTCATACCAATGAAGAGAAGATGGATCTACTTTCGCATAGATTTACTCAATTTCTTAGAGAGAATTAACCGTTTTTTAGGTGTTTTAGAAAAAAATAATCCAAGCTCTAAAATGATTATTTAAATGAATTTATAGTTGTCCTTCTTCCAAACAACATCAAAATATTTTAGAGACCACTCATATAGGCATTTGAGCTACAAAATAAATCTAGAACTACGAAGTTGACCAAAAATTTTGAACTCTATATCAAGCAAGAGGATGAAACTTTGAACAAATTCTATGCATGTTTTTCAAACATTATCAACTACTCGTATAATTTGGGGGGACCTTTTATTAAAGAAAAGTAGATTGACAAAATCCTTGCTCGCTTACCTTATCATTTTCAAGCCAAAGGTACCTTGCGTAAATAAATGTAAAAGCCTTGTGAACTTACTGTTAAATGAATCACTTGGGCAAGTATTCGAACTGCATCACTTGTATCCAATATTTCAACCATCCACTTTCGAGGACGGAAAGAGCTTGGCTTAATAGACATCAAGGATAGTGGTCTTAGCGAAGTTGTTTTTCACACAATTGTTTGAAATGATGACTCTCATACCAATGAAGAGAAGATGGATCTACTTTCGCAGAGATTTACTAAATTTCATAGAGAGAATTAACCCTTTTTTTGGGGTTTTAGAAAAAAAATAATCCGAGCTCTAAAATGATTATTTCAATGAATTTATAGTTGTACTTCTCCCAAACAACATGAAATATTTTTGAGACCACTCATATAGGCATTTGAGCTACAAAATAAATCTAGAACTACGAAGTTGGCCAAAACTTTTGAACTCTATATCAAGCAAGAGGATGAAACTTTCAACAAATTCTATGCATGTTTTTTAAACATTATCAACTACTCATATAATTTGGGGGGACCTTTTAGGAAAGAGAAGTAGATTGAAAAAATCCTTGCTTGCTTACCATATCATTTTCAAGCCAATGTAACCTTGCTTAAATACATGTAAAAGCCTTGTGAACTTATTGTTAAATGAATCACTTGGGCAAGTATTCGAACTTCATCACTTGTATCCTATATGTCAGCCATCCACTTTCGAGGACGGAAAGAGCTTGGCTTTATAGACATCAAGGATAGTGGTCTTAGCGAAGATTTTTTTTAACACAATTGTTAGAAATGATGACTCTCATACCAATGAAGAGAAAATGGATCTACTTTGGCAGAGATTTACTAAATTTCTTAGATAGAATTAACCGTTTTTTTGGGGTTTTAGAAAAAAATAATCCCAGCTCTAAAATGATTATTTCAATGAATTTATAGTTGTACTTCTTCCAAACAACACGAAATATTATAGAGACCACTCATATAGCATTTGAGCTACAAAAATAAATCTAGAACTACGAAGTTGACCAAAAATTTTGAACTCTATATAAAGCAAGAGGATGAAACTTTGAACAACTTCTATACATGTTTTTCAAATATTATCAACTACTCGTATAATTTTGGGGGACCTTTTATGAAAGAGAAGAAGATTGAGAAAATCCCTGCTAGCTTACCTTACCATTTTCAAGCCAAAGTTACCTTGCTTAAATACATGTTAAAGCCTTGTGAACTTAATGTTAAATGAATCACTTGGGCAAGTATTCGAACTGCATCACTTGTATCCAATATGTCAGCCATCCACTTTTGTGGACGGAAAGAACTTGGCTTAATAGACATCAAGGATAGTGGTCTTAGCGAAGTTGTTTTTCACACAATTATTAGAAATGATGACTCTCATACCAATGAAGAGAAGATGGATCTACTTTCGCAGAGATTTACTAAATTTCTTAGAGAGAATTAACCCTTTTTTTGGGGTTTTAGAAAAAAAATAATCCACGCTCTAAAATGATTATTTAAATGAATTTATTGTTGTACTTCTTCCAAACAACACGAAATATTATGGAGACCACTCATATAGGCATTTGAGCTACAAAATAAATCTAGAACTACGAAGTTGACCAAAAATTTTGAACTCTATATCAAGCAAGAGTAAGAAACTTTGAACAAATTCTATGCATGTTTTTCAAACATTATCAACTACTCGTATAATTTGGGGGGACCTTTTAGGAAAGAGAAGTATTTTGACAAAATCCTTACTCGCTTACCTTATCATTTTCAAGCCAAAGGTACCTTGATTAAATACATGTAAAAGCCTTGTGAACTTACTGTTAAATGAATCACTTGGGCAAGTATTCGAAGTGCATCACTTGTATCCAATATGTCAACCATCCACTTTCGAGGACAGAAAGAGCTTGGCTTTATAGACATCAAGGATAGTGGTCTTAGCAAAGTTGTTTTTCACTCAATTGTTAGAAATGATGACTCTCATACCAAATAAGAGAAGATGGATCTACTTTTGCACAGATTTACTAAATTTCTTAGAGAGAATTAACCCTTTTTTTGGGGTTTTAGAGAAAAAATAATCCAAGCTCTAAAATGATTATTTATATGAATTTATAGTTGTACTTCTTCCAAACAACACGAAATATTATAGAGTCCACTAATATAGGCATTTGAGCTACAAAATAAATCTAGAACTACGAAGTTGACCAAAAATTTTGAAATCTATATCAAGCAAGAGGATGAAACTTTGAACAAATTCTATGCATGTTTTTCAAACATTATCAACTACTCGTATAATTTAGGGGGACCTTTTAGGAAAGAGAAGTAGATTGAGAAAATCCGTGCTAGCTTACCTTATCATTTTCAAGCCAAAGGTACCTTGCTTAAATACATGTAAAAGCCTTGTGAACTTACTGTTAAATGAATCACTTGGGCTAATATTCGAACTGCATCACTTGTAGCCAATATGTCAACCATCCACTTTTGAGGACGGAAAGAGCTTGGCTTTATAGACATAGAGGATAGTGGTCTTTGCGAAGTTGTTTTTCACACAATTGTTAGAATTGATGACTCTCATACCAATGAAGAGAAGATGGATCTACTTTCGCATAGATTTACTCAATTTCTTAGAGAGAATTAACCGTTTTTTAGGTGTTTTAGAAAAAAATAATCCAAGCTCTAAAATGATTATTTAAATGAATTTATAGTTGTCCTTCTTCCAAACAACATCAAAATATTTTAGAGACCACTCATATAGGCATTTGAGCTACAAAATAAATCTAGAACTACGAAGTTGACCAAAAATTTTGAACTCTATATCAAGCAAGAGGATGAAACTTTGAACAAATTCTATGCATGTTTTTCAAACATTATCAACTACTCGTATAATTTGGGGGGACCTTTTATTAAAGAAAAGTAGATTGACAAAATCCTTGCTCGCTTACCTTATCATTTTCAAGCCAAAGGTACCTTGCGTAAATAAATGTAAAAGCCTTGTGAACTTACTGTTAAATGAATCACTTGGGCAAGTATTCGAACTGCATCACTTGTATCCAATATGTCAACCATCCACTTTCGAGGACGGAAAGAGCTTGGCTTAATAGACATCAAGGATAGTGGTGTTAGCGAAGTTGTTTTTCACACAATTGTTTGAAATGATGACTCTCATACCAATGAAGAGAAGATGGATCTACTTTCGCAGAGATTTACTAAATTTCATAGAGAGAATTAACCCTTTTTTTGGGGTTTTAGAAAAAACATAATCCGAGCTCTAAAATGATTATTTCAATGAATTTATAGTTGTACTTCTCCCAAACAACATGAAATATTTTTGAGACCACTCATATAGGCATTTGAGCTACAAAATAAATCTAGAACTACGAAGTTGGCCAAAACTTTTGAACTCTATATCAAGCAAGAGGATGAAACTTTCAACAAATTCTATGCATGTTTTTTAAACATTATCAACTACTCGTATAATTTGGGGGGACCTTTTAGGAAAGAGAAGTAGATTGAAAAAATCCTTGCTTGCTTACCATATCATTTTCAAGCCAATGTTACCTTGCTTAAATACATGTAAAAGCCTTGTGAACTTACTGTTAAATGAATCACTTGGGCAAGTATTCGAACTACATCACATGTAACCAATATGTCAACCTTCCACTTTCGAGGATGGAAAGAGCTTGGCTTAATAGACATCAAGGATAGTGGTCTTAGCGAAGTTGTTTTTCACACAATTGTTTGAAATGATGACTCTCATACCAATGAAGAGAAGATGGATCTACTTTCGCAGAGATTTACTAAATTTCATAGAGAGAATTAACCCTTTTTTTGGGGTTTTAGAAAAAAAATAATCCGAGCTCTAAAATGATTATTTCAATGAATTTATAGTTGTACTTCTCCCAAACAACATGAAATATTTTTGAGACCACGCATATAGGCATTTGAGCTACAAAATAAATCTAGAACTACGAAGTTGGCCAAAACTTTTGAACTCTATATCAAGCAAGAGGATGAAACTTTCAACAAATTCTATGCATGTTTTTTAAACATTATCAACTACTCATATAATTTGGGGGGACCTTTTAGGAAAGAGAAGTAGATTGAAAAAATCCTTGCTTGCTTACCATATCATTTTCAAGCCAATGTAACCTTGCTTAAATACATGTAAAAGCCTTGTGAACTTATTGTTAAATGAATCACTTGGGCAAGTATTCGAACTTCATCACTTGTATCCTATATGTCAGCCATCCACTTTCGAGGACGGAAAGAGCTTGGCTTTATAGACATCAAGGATAGTGGTCTTAGCGAAGATTTTTTTTAACACAATTGTTAGAAATGATGACTCTCATACCAATGAAGAGAGAATGGATCTACTTTGGCAGAGATTTACAAAATTTATTAGATAGAATTAACCCTTTTTTTGGGGTTTTAGAAAAAAAATAATCCACGCTCTAAAATGATTATTTAAATGAATTTATTGTTGTACTTCTTCCAAACAACACGAAATATTATAGAGACCACTCATATAGCATTTGAGCTACAAAATAAATCTAGAACTACGAAGTTGACCAAAAATTTTGAAATCTATATAAAGCAAGAGGATGAAACTTTGAACAAATTCTATGCATGTTTTTCAAACATTATCAACTACTCGTATAATTTGGGGGGACCTTTTAGGAAAGAGAAGTAGATTGACAAAATCCGTGCTAGCTTACCTTATCATTTTCAAGCCAAAGGTACCTTGCTTAAATACATGTCAAAGCCTTGTGAACTTACTGTTAAATGAATCAGTTGGGCAAGTATTCGAACTGCATCACTTGTATCCAATATGTCAACTATCCACTTTCGAGGACGGAAAGAGCATGGCTTAATAGACATCAAGGATAGTGGTCTTAGCGAAGTTGTTTTTCACACAATTATTAGAAATGATGACTCTCATACCAATGAAGAGAAGATGGATCTACTTTCGCAGAGATTTACTAAATTTCTTAGAGAGAATTAACCCTTTTTTTGGGGTTTTAGAAAAAAAATAATCCACGCTCTAAAATGATTATTTAAATGAATTTATTGTTGTACTTCTTCCAAACAACACGAAATATTATGGAGACCACTCATATAGGCATTTGAGCTACAAAATAAATCTAGAACTACGAAGTTGACCAAAAATGTTGAACTCTATATCAAGCAAGAGTAAGAAACTTTGAACAAATTCTATGCATGTTTTTCAAACATTATCAACTACTCGTATAATTTGGGGGGACCTTTTAGGAAAGAGAAGTAGATTGAGAAAATCCGTGCTAGCTTACCTTATCATTTTCAAGCCAAAGGTACCTTGATTAAATACATGTAAAAGCCTTGTGAACTTACTGTTAAATGAATCACTTGGGCAAGTATTCGAAGTGCATCACTTGTATGCAATATGTCAACCATCCACTTTCGAGGACAGAAAGAGCTTGGCTTTATAGACATCAAGGATAGTGGTCTTAGCAAAGTTGTTTTTCACTCAATTGTTAGAAATGATGACTCTCATACCAATGAAGAGAAGATGGATCTACTTTCGCACAGATTTACTAAATTTCTTAGAGAGAATTAACCCTTTTTTTGGGGTTTTAGAGAAAAAATAATCCAAGCTCTAAAATGATTATTTATATGAATTTATAGTTGTACTTCTTCCAAACAACACGAAATATTATAGAGTCCACTAATATAGGCATTTGAGCTACAAAATAAATCTAGAACTACGAAGTTGACCAAAAATTTTGAACTCTATATCAAGCAAGAGGATGAAACTTTGAACAAATTCTATGCATGTTTTTCAAACATTATCAACTACTCGTATAATTTGGGGGGACCTTTTAGGAAAGAGAAGTAGATTGAGAAAATCCGTGCTAGCTTACCTTATCATTTTCAAGCCAAAGGTACCTTGCTTAAATACATGTAAAAGCCTTGTGAACTTACTGTTAAATGAATCACTTGGGCTAATATTCGAACTGCATCATTTGTATCCAATATGTCAACCATCCACTTTTGAGGACGGAAAGAGCTTGGCTTTATAGACATAGAGGATAGTGGTCTTTGCGAAGTTGTTTTTCACACAATTGTTAGAATTGATGACTCTCATACCAATGAAGAGAAGATGGATCTACTTTCGCATAGATTTACTCAATTTCTTAGAGAGAATTAACCGTTTTTTAGGTGTTTTAGAAAAAAATAATCCAAGCTCTAAAATGATTATTTAAATGAATTTATAGTTGTCCTTCTTCCAAACAACATCAAAATATTTTAGAGACCACTCATATAGGCATTTGAGCTACAAAATAAATCTAGAACTACGAAGTTGACCAAAAATTTTGAACTCTATATCAAGCAAGAGGATGAAACTTTGAACAAATTCTATGCATGTTTTTCAAACATTATCAACTACTCGTATAATTTGGGGGGACCTTTTATTAAAGAAAAGTAGATTGACAAAATCCTTGCTCGCTTACCTTATCATTTTCAAGCCAAAGGTACCTTGCTTAAATACATGTAAAAGCCTTGTGAACTTACTGTTAAATGAATCACTTGGGCAAGTATTCGAACTGCATCACTTGTATCCTATATGTCAGCCATCCACTTTCGAGGACAGAAAGAGCTTGGCTTTATAGACATCAAGGATAGTGGTCTTAGCGAAGATTTTTTTTAACACAATTGTTAGAATTGATGACTCTCATACCAATGAAGAGAAGACGGATCTACTTTCGCAGAGATTTACTAAATTTCATAGAGAGAATTAACCCTTTTTTTGGGGTTTTAGAAAAAAAATAATCCGAGCTCCAAAATGATTATTTCAATGAAATTATAGTTGTACATCTCCCAAACAACATGAAATATTTTTGAGACCACTCATATAGGCATTTGAGCTACAAAATAAATCTAGAACTACGAAGTTGGCCAAAACTTTTGAACTCTATATCAAGCAAGAGGATGAAACTTTCAACAAATTCTATGCATGTTTTTTAAACATTATCAACTACTCGTATAATTTGGGGGGACCTTTTAGGAAAAAGAAGTAGATTGAAAAAATCCTTGCTAGCTTACCATATCATTTTCAAGTTAATATTACCTTGCTTAAATACATGTAAAAGCCTTGTGAACTTACTGTTAAATGAATCACTTGGGCAAGTATTCGAACTGCATCACTTGAAACCAATATGTCAACCATCCACTTTCGAGGACGGAAAGAGCTTGGCTTAATAGACATCAAGGATAGTGGTCTTAGCAAAGTTGTTTTTCACTCAATTGTTAGAAATGATGACTCTCATACCAATGAAGAGAAGATGGATCTACTTTCGCACAGATTTACTAAATTTCTTAGAGAGAATTAACCCTTTTTTTGGGGTTTTAGAGAAAAAATAATCCAAGCTCTAAAATGATTATTTATATGAATTTATAGTTGTACTTCTTCCAAACAACACGAAATATTATAGAGTCCACTAATATAGGCATTTGAGCTACAAAATAAATCTAGAACTACGAAGTTGACCAAAAATTTTGAACTCTATATCAAGCAAGAGGATGAAACTTTGAACAAATTCTATGCATGTTTTTCAAACATTATCAACTACTCGTATAATTTGGGGGGACCTTTTAGGAAAGAGAAGTAGATTGAGAAAATCCGTGCTAGCTTACCTTATCATTTTCAAGCCAAAGGTACCTTGCTTAAATACATGTAAAAGCCTTGTGAACTTACTGTTAAATGAATCACTTGGGCTAATATTCGAACTGCATCATTTGTATCCAATATGTCAACCATCCACTTTTGAGGACGGAAAGAGCTTGGCTTTATAGACATAGAGGATAGTGGTCTTTGCGAAGTTGTTTTTCACACAATTGTTAGAATTGATGACTCTCATACCAATGAAGAGAAGATGGATCTACTTTCGCATAGATTTACTCAATTTCTTAGAGAGAATTAACCGTTTTTTAGGTGTTTTAGAAAAAAATAATCCAAGCTCTAAAATGATTATTTAAATGAATTTATAGTTGTCCTTCTTCCAAACAACATCAAAATATTTTAGAGACCACTCATATAGGCATTTGAGCTACAAAATAAATCTAGAACTACGAAGTTGACCAAAAATTTTGAACTCTATATCAAGCAAGAGGATGAAACTTTGAACAAATTCTATGCATGTTTTTCAAACATTATCAACTACTCGTATAATTTGGGGGGACCTTTTATTAAAGAAAAGTAGATTGACAAAATCCTTGCTCGCTTACCTTATCATTTTCAAGCCAAAGGTACCTTGCTTAAATACATGTAAAAGCCTTGTCAACTTACTGTTAAATGAATCACTTGGGCAAGTATTCGAACTGCATCACTTGTATCCTATATGTCAGCCATCCACTTTCGAGGACAGAAAGAGCTTGGCTTTATAGACATCAAGGATAGTGGTCTTAGCGAAGATTTTTTTTAACACAATTGTTAGAATTGATGACTCTCATACCAATGAAGAGAAGACGGATCTACTTTCGCAGAGATTTACTAAATTTCATAGAGAGAATTAACCCTTTTTTTGGGGTTTTAGAAAAAAAATAATCCGAGCTCCAAAATGATTATTTCAATGAAATTATAGTTGTACATCTCCCAAACAACATGAAATATTTTTGAGACCACTCATATAGGCATTTGAGCTACAAAATAAATCTAGAACTACGAAGTTGGCCAAAACTTTTGAACTCTATATCAAGCAAGAGGATGAAACTTTCAACAAATTCTATGCATGTTTTTTAAACATTATCAACTACTCGTATAATTTGGGGGGACCTTTTAGGAAAAAGAAGTAGATTGAAAAAATCCTTGCTAGCTTACCATATCATTTTCAAGTTAATATTACCTTGCTTAAATACATGTAAAAGCCTTGTGAACTTACTGTTAAATGAATCACTTGGGCAAGTATTCGAACTGCATCACTTGAAACCAATATGTCAACCATCCACTTTCGAGGACGGAAAGAGCTTGGCTTAATAGACATCAAGGATAGTGGTCTTAGCAAAGTTGTTTTTCACTCAATTGTTAGAAATGATGACTCTCATACCAATGAAGAGAAGATGGATCTACTTTCGCACAGATTTACTAAATTTCTTAGAGAGAATTAACCCTTTTTTTGGGGTTTTAGAGAAAAAATAATCCAAGCTCTAAAATGATTATTTATATGAATTTATAGTTGTACTTCTTCCAAACAACACGAAATATTATAGAGTCCACTAATATAGGCATTTGAGCTACAAAATAAATCTAGAACTACGAAGTTGACCAAAAATTTTGAACTCTATATCAAGCAAGAGGATGAAACTTTGAACAAATTCTATGCATGTTTTTCAAACATTATCAACTACTCGTATAATTTGGGGGGACCTTTTAGGAAAGAGAAGTAGATTGAGAAAATCCGTGCTAGCTTACCTTATCATTTTCAAGCCAAAGGTACCTTGCTTAAATACATGTAAAAGCCTTGTGAACTTACTGTTAAATGAATCACTTGGGCTAATATTCGAACTGCATCATTTGTATCCAATATGTCAACCATCCACTTTTGAGGACGGAAAGAGCTTGGCTTTATAGACATAGAGGATAGTGGTCTTTGCGAAGTTGTTTTTCACACAATTGTTAGAATTGATGACTCTCATACCAATGAAGAGAAGATGGATCTACTTTCGCATAGATTTACTCAATTTCTTAGAGAGAATTAACCGTTTTTTAGGTGTTTTAGAAAAAAATAATCCAAGCTCTAAAATGATTATTTAAATGAATTTATAGTTGTCCTTCTTCCAAACAACATCAAAATATTTTAGAGACCACTCATATAGGCATTTGAGCTACAAAATAAATCTAGAACTACGAAGTTGACCAAAAATTTTGAACTCTATATCAAGCAAGAGGATGAAACTTTGAACAAATTCTATGCATGTTTTTCAAACATTATCAACTACTCGTATAATTTGGGGGGACCTTTTATTAAAGAAAAGTAGATTGACAAAATCCTTGCTCGCTTACCTTATCATTTTCAAGCCAAAGGTACCTTGCTTAAATACATGTAAAAGCCTTGTGAACTTACTGTTAAATGAATCACTTGGGCAAGTATTCGAACTGCATCACTTGTATCCTATATGTCAGCCATCCACTTTCGAGGACAGAAAGAGCTTGGCTTTATAGACATCAAGGATAGTGGTCTTAGCGAAGATTTTTTTTAACACAATTGTTAGAATTGATGACTCTCATACCAATGAAGAGAAGACGGATCTACTTTCGCAGAGATTTACTAAATTTCATAGAGAGAATTAACCCTTTTTTTGGGGTTTTAGAAAAAAAATAATCCGAGCTCCAAAATGATTATTTCAATGAAATTATAGTTGTACATCTCCCAAACAACATGAAATATTTTTGAGACCACTCATATAGGCATTTGAGCTACAAAATAAATCTAGAACTACGAAGTTGGCCAAAACTTTTGAACTCTATATCAAGCAAGAGGATGAAACTTTCAACAAATTCTATGCATGTTTTTTAAACATTATCAACTACTCGTATAATTTGGGGGGACCTTTTAGGAAAAAGAAGTAGATTGAAAAAATCCTTGCTAGCTTACCATATCATTTTCAAGTTAATATTACCTTGCTCAAATACATGTAAAAGCCTTGTGAACTTACTGTTAAATGAATCACTTGGGCAAGTATTCGAACTGCATCACTTGAAACCAATATGTCAACCATCCACTTTCGACGACGGAAAGAGCTTGGCTTAATAGACATCAAGGATAGTGGTCTTAGCGAAGTTGTTTTTTACACAATTGTTTGAAATGATGACTCTCATACCAATGAAGAGAAGATGGATCTACTTTCGCAGAGATTTACTAAATTTCATAGAGAGAATTAACCCTTTTTTTGGGGTTTTAGAAAAAAAAATCCAAGCTCTAAAATGATTATTTCAATGAATTTATAGTTGTACTTCTCCTAAACAACATCAAATATTTTTGAGACCACTCATATAGGCATTTGAGCTACAAAATAAATCTAGAACTACGAAGTTGGCCAAAACTTTTGGAATCTATATCAAGCAAGAGGATGAAACTTTCAACAAATTCTATGCATGTTTTTTTAAACATTATCAACTACTCGTATAATTTGGGGGGACCTTTTAGGAAAGAGAAGTAGATTGAAAAAATCCTTGCTTGCTTACCATATCATTTTCAAGCCAATGTTACCTTGCTTAAATACATGTAAAAGCCTTGTGAACTTATTGTTAAATGAATCACTTGGGCAAGTATTCGAACTTCATCACTTGTATCCTATATGTCAGCCATCCACTTTCGAGGACGGAAAGAGCTTGGCTTTATAGACATCAAGGATAGTGGTCTTAGCGAAGATTTTTTTTAACACAATTCTTAGAAATGATGACTCTCATACCAATGAAGAGAAAATGGATCTACTTTGGCAGAGATTTACTAAATTTCTTAGATAGAATTAACCGTTTTTTTGGGGTTTTAGAAAAAAATAATCCCAGCTCTAAAATGATTATTTCAATGAATTTATAGTTGTACTTCTTCCAAACAACACGAAATATTATAGAGACCACTCATATAGCATTTGAGCTACAAAATAAATCTAGAACTACGAAGTTGACCAAAAATTTTGAACTCTATATAAAGCAAGAGGATGAAACTTTGAACAAATTCTATGCATGTTTTTTAAACATTATCAACTGCTCGTATAATTTGGGGGGACCTTTTAGGAAAAAGAAGTAGATTGAAAAAATCCTTGCTAGCTTACCATATCATTTTCAAGTTAATGTTACCTTGCTTAAATACATGTAAAAGCCTTGTGAACTTACTGTTAAATGAATCACTTGGGCAAGTATTCGAACTGCATCACTTGTAACCAATATGTCAACCATCCACTTTCGAGGACGGAAAGAGCTTGGCTTAATAGACATCAAGGATAGTGGTCTTAGCGAAGTTGTTTTTTACACAATTGTTTGAAATGATGACTCTCATACCAATGAAGAGAAGATGGATCTACTTTCGCAGAGATTTACTAAATTTCATAGAGAGAATTAACCCTTTTTTTGGGGTTTTAGAAAAAAAAAATCCAAGCTCTAAAATGATTATTTCAATGAATTTATAGTTGTACTTCTCCTAAACAACATCAAATATTTTTGAGACCACTCATATAGGCATTTGAGCTACAAAATAAATCTAGAACTACGAAGTTGGCCAAAACTTTTGGACTCTATATCAAGCAAGAGGATGAAACTTTCAACAAATTCTATGCATGTTTTTTATACATTATCAACTACTCGTATAATTTGGGGGGACCTTTTAGGAAAGAGAAGTAGATTGAAAAAATCCTTGCTTGCTTACCATATCATTTTCAAGCCAATGTTACCTTGCTTAAATACATGTAAAAGCCTTGTGAACTTATTGTTAAATGAATCACTTGGGCAAGTATTCGAACTTCATCACTTGTATCCTATATGTCAGCCATCCACTTTCGAGGACGGAAAGAGCTTGGCTTTATAGACATCAAGGATAGTGGTCTTAGCGAAGATGTTTTTTAACACAATTGTTAGAAATGATGACTCTCATACCAATGAAGAGAAAATGGATCTACTTTCGCAGAGATTTACTAAATTTCTTAGATAGAATTAACCGTTTTTTTGGGGTTTTAGAAAAAAATAATACAAGCTCTAAAATGATTATTTCAATGAATTTATAGTTGTACTTCTTCCAAACAACACGAAATATTATAGAGACCACTCATATAGCATTTGAGCTACAAAGTAAATCTAGAACTACGAAGTTGACCAAAAATTTTGAACTTTATATAAAGGAAGAGGATGAAACTTTGAACAAATTCTATGCATGTTTTTCAAACATTATCAACTACTCATATAATTTGGGGGGACCTTTTAGGAAAAAGAAGTAGATTGAAAAAATCCTTGCTAGCTTACCATATCATTTTCAAGTTAATGTTACCTTGCTTTAATACATGTAAAAGCCTTGTGAACTTACTGTTAAATGAATCACTTGGGCAAGTATTCGAACTGCATCACTTGTATCCAATATGTCAACCATCCACTTTCGAGGACGGAAAGATCTTGGCTTTATAGACATCAAGGATAGTGGTCTTAGCGAAGATGTTTTTTAACACAATTGTTAGAAATGATGACTCTCATACCAATGAAGAGAAAATGGATCTACTTTCGCAGAGATTTACTAAATTTCTTAGATAGAATTAACCGTTTTTTTGGGGTTTTAGAAAAAAATAATCCCAGCTCTAAAATGATTATTTCAATGAATTGATAGTTGTACTTCTTCCAAACAACACGAAATATTATAGAGACCACTCATATAGCATTTGAGCTACAAAATAAATCTAGAACTACGAAGTTGACCAAAAATTTTGAACTCTATATAAAGGAAGAGGATGAAACTTTGAACAAATTCTATGCATGTTTTTCAAACATTATCAACTACTCGTATAATTTGGGGGGACCTTTTAGGAAAAAGAAGTAGATTGAGAAAATCAGTGCTAGCTTACCATATCATTTTCAAGTTAATGTTACCTTGCTTAAATACATGTAAAAGCCTTGTGAACTTACTATTAAATGAATCACTTGGGCAAGTATTCGAACTGCATCACTTGTATCCAATATGTCAACCATCCACTTTCGAGGACGGAAAGAGCTTGGCTTAATAGACATCAAGGATAGTGGTCTTAGCGAACTTGTTTTTCACACAATTGTTTGAAATGATGACTCTCATACCAATGAAGAGAAAATGGATCTACTTTGGCAGAGATTTACTCAATTTCTTAGATAGAATTAACCGTTTTTTTGGGGTTTTAGAAAAAAATAATCCCAGCTCTAAAATGATTATTTCAATGAATTTATAGTTGTACTTCTTCCAAACAACACGAAATATTATAGAGACCACTCATATAGCATTTGAGCTACAAAATAAATCTTGAACTACGAAGTTGACCAAAAATTTTGAACTCTATATAAAGCAAGAGGATGAAACTTTGAACAAATTCTATGCATGTTTTTCAAACATTATCAACTACTCGTATAATTTGGGGGGACCTTTTAGGAAAGAGAAGTAGATTGAAAAAATCCTTGCTTGCTTACCATATCATTTTCAAGCTAATGTTACCTTGCTTAAATACATGTAAAAGCCTTGTGAACTTACTGTTAAATGAATCACTTGGACACGTATTCGAACTTCATCACTTGTATCCTATATGTCAGCCATCCACTTTCGAGGACGGAAAGAGCTTGGCTTTATAGACATCAAGGATAGTGGTCTTAGCGAAGATTTTTTTTAACACAATTGTTAGAAATGATGACTCTCATACCAATGAAGAGAAAATGGATCTACTTTCGCAGAGATTTACTAAATTTCTTAGATAGAATTAACCGTTTTTTTGGGGTTTTAGAAAAAAATAATACAAGCTCTAAAATGATTATTTCAATGAATTTATAGTTGTACTTCTTCCAAACAACACGAAATATTATAGAGACCACTCATATAGCATTTGAGCTACAAAGTAAATCTAGAACTACGAAGTTGACCAAAAATTTTGAACTCTATATAAAGGAAGAGGATGAAACTTTGAACAAATTCTATGCATGTTTTTCAAACATTATCAACTACTCATATAATTTTGGGGGACCTTTTAGGAAAAAGAAGTAGATTGAAAAAATCCTTGCTAGCTTACCATATCATTTTCAAGTTAATGTTACCTTGCTTAAATACATGTAAAAGCCTTGTGAAGTTACTATTAAATGTATCACTTGGGCAAGTATTCGAACTGCATCACTTGTATCCAATATGTCAACCATCCACTTTCGAGGACGGAAAGATCTTGGCTTTATAGACATCAAGGATAGTGGTCTTAGCGAAGTTGTTTTTCACACAATTGTTTGAAATGATGACTCTCATACCAATGAAGAGAAAATGGATCTACTTTGGCAGAGATTTACTCAATTTCTTAGATAGAATTAACCATTTTTTTGGGGTTTTAGAAAAAAATAATCCCAGCTCTAAAATGATTATTTCAATGAATTTATAGTTGTACTTCTTCCAAACAACACGAAATATTATAGAGACCACTCATATAGCATTTGAGCTACAAAGTAAATCTAGAACTACGAAGTTGACCAAAAATTTTGAACTCTATATAAAGCAAGAGGATGAAACTTTGAACAAATTCTATGCATGTTTTTCAAACATTATCAACTACTCGTATAATTTGGGGGGACCTTTTAGGAAAGAGAAGTAGATTGAAAAAATCCTTGCTTGCTTACCATATCATTTTCAAGCCAATGTTACCTTGCTTAAATACATGTAAAAGCCTTGTGAACTTACTGTTAAATGAATCACTTGGGCACGTATTCGAACTTCATCACTTGTATCCTATATGTCAGCCATCCACTTTCGAGGACGGAAAGAGCTTGGCTTTATAGACATCAAGGATAGTGGTCTTAGCGAAGTTGTTTTTTACACAATTGTTTGAAATGATGACTCTCATACCAATGAAGAGAAGATGGATCTACTTTCGCAGAGATTTACTAAATTTCATAGAGAGAATTAACCCTTTTTTTGGGGTTTTAGAAAAAAAAAATCCAAGCTCTAAAATGATTATTTCAATGAATTTATAGTTGTACTTCTCCTAAACAACATCAAATATTTTTGAGACCACTCATATAGGCATTTGAGCTACAAAATAAATCTAGAACTACGAAGTTGGCCAAAACTTTTGGACTCTATATCAAGCAAGAGGATGAAACTTTCAACAAATTCTATGCATGTTTTTTAAACATTATCAACTACTCGTATAATTTGGGGGACCTTTTAGGAAAGAGAAGTAGATTGAAAAAATCCTTGCTTGCTTACCATATCATTTTCAAGCCAATGTTACCTTGCTTAAATACATGTAAAAGCCTTGTGAACTTATTGTTAAATGAATCACTTGGGCCAGTATTCGAACTTCATCACTTGTATCCTATATGTCAGCCATCCACTTTCGAGGACGGAAAGAGCTTGGCTTTATAGACATCAAGGATAGTGGTCTTAGCGAAGATTTTTTTTAACACAATTGTTAGAAATGATGACTCTCATACCAATGAAGAGAAAATGGATCTACTTTGGCAGAGATTTACTAAATTTCTTAGATAGAATTAACCGTTTTTTTGGGGTTTTAGAAAAAAATAATCCCAGCTCTAAAATGATTATTTCAATGAATTGATAGTTGTACTTCTTCCAAACAACACGAAATATTATAGAGACCACTCATATAGCATTTGAGCTACAAAATAAATCTAGAACTACGAAGTTGACCAAAAATTTTGAACTCTATATAAAGCAAGAGGATGAAACTTTGAACAAATTCTATGCATGTTTTTCAAACATTATCAACTACTCGTATAATTTGGGGGGACCTTTTAGGAAAGAGAAGTAGATTGAGAAAATCAGTGCTAGCTTACCTTATCATTTTCAAGCCAAAGGTACCTATCTTAAATACATGTCAAAGCCTTGTGAACTTACTGTTAAATGAATCAGTTGGGCAAGTATTCGAACTGCATCACTTGTATCCAATATGTCAACCATCCACTTTCGAGGACGGAAAGAGCTTGGCTTAATAGACATCAAGGATAGTGGTCTTAGCGAACTTGTTTTTCACACATTTGTTTGAAATGATGACTCTCATACCAATGAAGAGAAGATGGATCTACTTTCGGAGAGATTTACTAAATTTCATAGAGAGAATTAACCCTTTTTTTGGGGTTTTAGAAAAAAAATAATCCCAGCTCTAAAATGATTATTTCAATGTATTTATAGTTGTACTTCTCCCAAACAACACGAAATATTTTTGAGACCACACATATAGGCATTTGAGCTACAAAATAAATCTAGAACTACGAAGTTGGCCAAAACTTTTGAACTCTATATCAAGCAAGAAGATGAAACTTTGAACAAATTCTATGCATGTTTTTTAAAAATTATCAACTACTCGTATAATTTGGGGGGACCTTTTAGGAAAGAGAAGTAGATTGACAAAATCCGTGCTAGCTTACAATATCATTTTCAAGCCAATGTTACCTTGCTTAAATACATGTAAAAGCCTTGTGAACTTACTGTTAAATGAATCACTTGGGCAAGTATTCGAACTTCATCACTTGTATCCTATATGTCAGCCATCCACTTTCGAGGACGGAAAGAGCTTGGCTTAATAGACATCAAGGATAGTGGTCTTAGCGAAGATGTTTTTTAACACAATTCTTAGAAATGATGACTCTCATACCAATGAAGAGAAAATGGATCTACTTTCGCAGAGATTTACTAAATTTCTTAGATAGAATTAACCGTTTTTTTGGGGTTTTAGAAAAAAATAATACAAGCTCTAAAATGATTATTTCAATGAATTTATAGTTGTACTTCTTCCAAACAACACGAAATATTATAGAGACCACTCATATAGCATTTGAGCTACAAAGTAAATCTAGAACTACGAAGTTGACCAAAAATTTTGAACTCTATATAAAGGAAGAGGATGAAACTTTGAACAAATTCTATGCATGTTTTTCAAACATTATCAACTACTCATATAATTTTGGGGGACCTTTTAGGAAAAAGAAGTAGATTGAAAAAATCCTTGCTAGCTTACCATATCATTTTCAAGTTAATGTTACCTTGCTTAAATACATGTAAAAGCCTTGTGAAGTTACTATTAAATGAATCACTTGGGCAAGTATTCGAACTGCATCACTTGTATCCAATATGTCAACCATCCACTTTCGAGGACGGAAAGATCTTGGCTTTATAGACATCAAGGATAGTGGTCTTAGCGAAGTTGTTTTTCACACAATTGTTTGAAATGATGACTCTCATACCAATGAAGAGAAAATGGATCTACTTTGGCAGAGATTTACTCAATTTCTTAGATAGAATTAACCGTTTTTTTGGGGTTTTAGAAAAAAATAATCCCAGCTCTAAAATGATTATTTCAATGAATTTATAGTTGTACTTCTTCCAAACAACACGAAATATTATAGAGACCACTCATATAGCATTTGAGCTACAAAGTAAATCTAGAACTACGAAGTTGACCAAAAATTTTGAACTCTATATAAAGCAAGAGGATGAAACTTTGAACAAATTCTATGCATGTTTTTCAAACATTATCAACTACTCGTATAATTTGGGGGGACCTTTTAGGAAAGAGAAGTAGATTGAAAAAATCCTTGCTTGCTTACCATATCATTTTCAAGCCAATGTTACCTTGCTTAAATACATGTAAAAGCCTTGTGAACTTACTGTTAAATGAATCACTTGGGCACGTATTCGAACTTCATCACTTGTATCCTATATGTCAGCCATCCACTTTCGAGGACGGAAAGAGCTTGGCTTTATAGACATCAAGGATAGTGGTCTTAGCGAAGATTTTTTTTAACACAATTGTTAGAAATTATGACTCTCATACCAATGAAGAGAAAATGGATCTACTTTGGCAGAGATTTACTAAATTTCTTAGATAGAATTAACCGTTTTTTTGGGGTTTTAGAAAAAAATAATCCAAGCTCTAAAATGATTATTTCAATGAATTTATAGTTGTACTTCTTCCAAACAACACGAAATATTATAGAGACCACTCATATAGGCATTTGTGCTACAAAATAAATCTAGAACTACGAAGTTGACCAAAAATTTTGAACTCTATATCAAGCAAGAGGATGAAACTTTGAACAAATTCTATGCATCTTTTTCAAACATTATCAACTACTCGTATAATTTGGGGGGACCTTTTAGGAAAGAGAAGTAGATTGACAAAATCCGTGCTAGCTTACCTTATCATTTTCAAGCCAAAGGTACCTTGCTTAAATACATGTAAAAGCCTTGTGAACTTACTGTTAAATGAATCACTTGGGCAAGTATTCGAACTGCATCACTTGTATCCAATATGTCAACCATCCACTTTCGAGGACGGAAAGAGCTTGGCTTAATAGACATCAAGGATAGTGGTCTTAGCGAAGTTGTTTTTCACACAATTATTAGAAATGATGACTCTCATACCAATGAAGAGAAGATGGATCTACTTTCGCAGAGATTTACTAAATTTCTTAGAGAGAATTAACCCTTTTTTTGGGGTTTTAAAAAAAAAATAATCCACGCTCTAAAATGATTATTTAAATGAATTTATTGTTATACTTCTTCCAAACAACACGAAATATTATGGAGACCAATCATATAGGCATTTGAGCTACAAAATAAATCTAGAACTACGAAGTTGACCAAAAATTTTGAACTCTATATCAAGCAAGAGTAAGAAACTTTGAACAAATTCTATGCATCTTTTTCAAACATTATCAACTACTCGTATAATTTGGGGGGACCTTTTAGGAAAGAGAAGTAGATTGACAAAATCCGTGCTAGCTTACCTTATCATTTTCAAGCCAAAGGTACCTTGCTTAAATACATGTAAAAGCCTTGTGAACTTACTGTTAAATGCATCACTTGGGCAAGTATTCGAACTGCATCACTTGTATCCAATATGTCAACCATCCACTTTCGAGGACGGAAAGAGCTTGGCTTAATAGACATCAAGGATAGTGGTCTTAGCGAAGTTGTTTTTCACACAATTATTAGAAATGATGACTCTCATACCAATGAAGAGAAGATGGATCTACTTTCGCAGAGATTTACTAAATTTCTTAGAGAGAATTAACCCTTTTTTTGGGGTTTTAAAAAAAAAATAATCCACGCTCTAAAATGATTATTTAAATGAATTTATTGTTGTACTTCTTCCAAACAACACGAAATATTATGGAGACCAATCATATAGGCATTTGAGCTACAAAATAAATCTTGAACTACGAAGTTGACCAAAAATTTTGAACTCTATATCAAGCAAGAGTAAGAAACTTTGAACAAATTCTATGCATGTTTTTCAAACATTATCAACTACTCGTATAATTTGGGGGGACCTTTTAGGAAAGAGAAGTATTTTGACAAAATCCTTGCTCGCTTACCTTCTCATTTTCAAGGCAAAGGTACCTTGATTAAATACATGTAAAAGCCTTGTGAACTTACTGTTAAATGAATCACTTGGGCAAGTATTCGAAGTGCATCACTTGTATCCAATATGTCAACCATCCACTTTCGAGGACGGAAAGAGCTTGGCTTTATAGACCTCAAGGATAGTGGTCTTAGCGAAGTTGTTTTTCACTCAATTGTTAGAAATGATGACTCTCATACCAATGAAGAGAAGATGGATCTACTTTCGCACAGATTTACTAAATTTCTTAGAGAGAATTAACCCTTTTTTTGGGGTTTTAGAAAAAAAATAATCCAAACTCTAAAATGATTATTTATATGAATTTATAGTTGTACTTATTCCAAACAACACGAAATATTATAGATACCACTAATATAGGCATTTGAGCTACAAAATAAATCTAGAACTACGAAGTTGACCAAAAATTTTGAACTCTATATCAAGCAAGAGGATGAAACTTTGAACAAATTCTATGCATGTTTTTCAAACATTATCAACTACTCGTATAATTTGGGGGGACCTTTTAGGAAAGAGAAGTAGATTGAGAAAATCCGTGCTATCTTACCTTATCATTTTCAAGCCAAAGGTACCTTGCTTAAATACATGTAAAAGCCTTGTGAAATTACTGTTAAATGAATCACTTGGGCAAGTATTCGAACTGCATCACTTGTATCCAATATGTCAACCATCCACTTTTGAGGACGGAAAGAGCTTGGCTTTATAGACATAGAGGATAGTGGTCTTTGCGAAGTTGTTTTTCACACAATTGTTAGAATTGATGACTCTCATACCAATGAAGAGAAGATGGATCTACTTTCGCACATATTTACTCAATTTCTTAGAGAGAATTAACCGTTTTTTAGGGGTTTTAGAAAAAAATAATCCAAGCTCTAAAATGATTATTTAAATGAATTTATAGTTGTCCTTCTTCCAAACAACATGAAATATTTTAGAGACCACTCATATAGGCATTTGAGCTACAAAATAAATCTAGAACTACGAAGTTGACCAAAAATTTTGAACTCTATATCAAGCAAGAGGATGAAACTTTGAGCAAATTCTATGCATGTTTTTCAAACATTATCAACTACTCGTATAATTTGGGGGGACCTTTTAGGAAAGAGAAGTAGATTGACAAAATCCTTGCTCGCTTACCTTATCATTTTCAAGCCAAAGGTACCTTGCTTAAATATATGTAAAAGCCTTGTGAACTTACAGTTAAATGAATCACTTGGGCAAGTATTCGAACTGCATCACTTGTATCCTATATGTCAGCCATCCACTTTCGAGGACGGAAAGAGCATGGCTTTATAGACATCAAGGATAGTGGTCTTAGCGAAGATTTTTTTTAACACAATGGTTAGAATTGATGACTCTAATACGAATGAAGAGAAAATGGATCTACTTTCCCAGAGATTTACTAAATTTCGTAGATGGAATTAACCGTTTTTTAGGGGTTTAGAAAAAAAATAATCCGAGCTCTAAAATGATTATTTAAATGAATTTATAGTTATACTTCTTCCAAACAACAGGAAATATTTTGGATACCACTCATATAGGAATTTGAGCTACAAAATAAATCTAGAACTACGAAGTTGACCAAAAATTTTGAACTCTATATCAAGCAAGAGTAAGAAACTTTGAACAAATTCTATGCATGTTTTTCAAACATTATCAACTACTCGTATAATTTATGGGGACCTTTTAGGAAAGAGAAGTATTTTGACAAAATCCTTGCTCGCTTACCTTATCATTTTCAAGCAAAAGGTACCTTGATTAAATACATGTAAAAGCCTTGTGAACTTACTGTTAAATGAATCACTTGGGCAAGTATTCGAAGTGCATCACTTGTATCCAATATGTCAACCATCCACTTTCGAGGACGGAAAGAGCTTGGCTTTATAGACATCAAGGATAGTGGTCTTAGCGAAGTTGTTTTTCACTCAATTGTTAGAAATGATGACTCTCATACCAATGAAGAGAAGATGGATCTACTTTCGCACAGATTTACTAAATTTCTTAGAGATAATTAACCCTTTTTTTGGGGTTTTAGAAAAAAAATAATCCAAGCTCTAAAATGATTATTTATATGAATTTATAGTTGTACTTCTTCCAAACAACACGAAATATTATAGAGTCCACTAATATAGGTATTTGAGCAACAAAATAAATCTAGAACTACGAAGTTGACCAAAAATTTTGAACTCTATATCAAGCAAGAGGATGAAACTTTGAACAAATTCTATGCATGTTTTTCAAACATTATCAACTACTAGTATAATTTGGGGGGACCTTTTAGGAAAGAGAAGTAGATTGAGAAAATCCGTGCTAGCTTACCTTATCATTTTCAAGCCAAAGGTACCTTGCTTAAATACATGTAAAAGCCTTGTGAACTTACTGTTAAATGAATCACTTGGGCAAGTATTCAAACTGCATCACTTGTATCCAATATGTCAACCATCCACTTTTGAGGACGGAAAGAGCTTGGCTTTATAGACATAGAGGATAGTGGTCTTTGCGAAGTTGTTTTTCACACAATTGTTAGAATTGATGACTCTCATACCAATGAAGAGAAGATGGATCTACTTTCGCACAGATTTACTCAATTTCTTAGAGAGAATTAACCGTTTTTTAGGGGTTTTAGAAAAAAATAATCCAAGCTCTAAAATAATTATTTAAATGAATTTATAGTTGTCCTTCTTCCAAACAACATGAAATATTTTAGAGACCACTCATATAGGCATTTGAGCTACAAAATAAATTTAGAACTACGAAGTTGACCAAAAATTTTGAACTCTATATCAAGCAAGAGTAAGAAACTTTGAACAAATTCTATGCATGTTTTTCAAACATTATCAACTACTCGTATAATTTGGGGGGACCTTTTAGGAAAGAGAAGTATTTTGACAAAATCCTTGCTCGCTTACCTTATCATTTTCAAGCCAAAGGTACCTTGATTAAATACATGTAAAAGCCTTGTGAACTTACTGTTAAATGAATCACTTGGGCAAGTATTCGAAGTGCATCACTTGTATCCAATATGTCAACCATCCACTTTCGAGGACGGAAAGAGCTTGGCTTTATAGACATCAAGGATAGTGGTCTTAGCGAAGTTTTTTTCACTCAATTGTTAGAAATGATGACTCTCATACCAATGAAGAGAAGATGGATCTACTTTCGCACATATTTACTAAATTTCTTAGAGAGAATTAACCCTTTTTTTGGGGTTTTTGAAAAAAAATAATCCAAGCTCTAAAATGATTATTTATATGAATTTATAGTTGTACTTCTTCCAAACAACACGAAATATTATAGAGTCCACTAATATAGGCATTTGAGCTACAAAATAAATCTAGAACTACGAAGTTGACCAAAAATGTTGAACTCTATATCAAGCAAGAGGATGAAACTTTGAACAAATTCTATGCATGTCTTTCAAACATTATCAACTACTAGTATAATTTGGGGGGACCTTTTAGGAAAGAGAAGTAGATTGACAAAATCCGTGCTAGCTTACCTTATCATTTTCAAGCCAAAGGTACCTTGCTTAAATACAAGTAAAAGCCTTGTGAACTTACTGTTAAATGAATCACTTGGGCAAGTATTCGAACTGCATCACTTGTATCCAATATGTCAACCATCCACTTTTGAGGACGGAAAGAGCTTGGCTTTATAGACATAGAGGATAGTGGTCTTTGCGAAGTTGTTTTTCACACAATTGTTAGAATTGATGACTCTCATACCAATGAAGAGAAGATGGATCTACTTTCGCACAGATTTACTCAATTTCTTAGAGAGAATTAACCGTTTTTTAGGGGTTTTAGAAAAAAATAATCCAAGCTCTAAAATAATTATTTAAATGAATTTATAGTTGTCCTTCTTCCAAACAACATGAAATATTTTAGAGACCACTCATATAGGCATTTGAGCTACAAAATAAATTTAGAACTACGAAGTTGACCAAAAATTTTGAACTCTATATCAAGCAAGAGTAAGAAACTTTGAACAAATTCTATGCATGTTTTTCAAACATTATCAACTACTCGTATAATTTGGGGGGACCTTTTAGGAAAGAGAAGTATTTTGACAAAATCCTTGCTCGCTTACCTTATCATTTTCAAGCCAAAGGTACCTTGATTAAATACATGTAAAAGCCTTGTGAACTTACTGTTAAATGAATCACTTGGGCAAGTATTCGAAGTGCATCACTTGTATCCAATATGTCAACCATCCACTTTCGAGGACGGAAAGAGCTTGGCTTTATAGACATCAAGGATAGTGGTCTTAGCGAAGTTTTTTTCACTCAATTGTTAGAAATGATGACTCTCATACCAATGAAGAGAAGATGGATCTACTTTCGCACATATTTACTAAATTTCTTAGAGAGAATTAACCCTTTTTTTGGGGTTTTTGAAAAAAAATAATCCAAGCTCTAAAATGATTATTTATATGAATTTATAGTTGTACTTCTTCCAAACAACACGAAATATTATAGAGTCCACTAATATAGGCATTTGAGCTACAAAATAAATCTAGAACTACGAAGTTGACCAAAAATGTTGAACTCTATATCAAGCAAGAGGATGAAACTTTGAACAAATTCTATGCATGTCTTTCAAACATTATCAACTACTAGTATAATTTGGGGGGACCTTTTAGGAAAGAGAAGTAGATTGACAAAATCCGTGCTAGCTTACCTTATCATTTTCAAGCCAAAGGTACCTTGCTTAAATACAAGTAAAAGCCTTGTGAACTTACTGTTAAATGAATCACTTGGGCAAGTATTCGAACTGCATCACTTGTATCCAATATGTCAACCATCCACTTTTGAGGACGGAAAGAGCTTGGCTTTATAGACATAGAGGATAGTGGTCTTTGCGAAGTTGTTTTTCACACAATTGTTAGAATTGATGACTCTCATACCAATGAAGAGAAGATGGATCTACTTTCGCACAGATTTACTCAATTTCTTAGAGAGAATTAACCGTTTTTTAGGGGTTTTAGAAAAATATAATCCAAGCTCTAAAATGATTATTTAAATGAATTTATAGTTGTCCTTCTTCCAAACAACATGAAATATTTTAGAGACCACTCATATAGGCATTTGAGCTACAAAATAAATCTAGAACTACGAAGTTGACCAAAATTTTTGAACTCTATATCAAGCAAGAGGATGAAACTTTGAACAAATTATATGCATGTTTTTCAAACATTATCAACTACTCGTATAATTTGGGGGGACCTTTTAGGAAAGAGAAGTAGATTGACAAAATCCGTGCTAGCTTACCTTATCATTTTCAAGCCAAAGGTACCTTGCTTAAATACATGTAAAAGCCTTGTGAACTTACTGTTAAATGAATCACTTGGGCAAGTATTCGAACTGCATCACTTGTATCCTATATGTCAGCCATCCACTTTCGAGCACGGAAAGAGCTTGGCTTTATAGACATCAAGGATAGTGGTCTTAGCGAAGTTTTTTTCACTCAATTGTTAGAAATGATGACTCTCATACCAATGAAGAGAAGATGGATCTACTTTCGCACATATTTACTAAATTTCTTAGAGAGAATTAACCCTTTTTTTGGGGTTCTAGAAAAAAAATAATCCAAGCTCTAAAATGATTATTTATATGAATTTATAGTTGTACTTCTTCCAAACAACACGAAATATTATAGAGTCCACTAATATAGGCATTTGAGCTACAAAATAAATCTAGAACTACGAAGTTGACCAAAAATTTTGAACTCTATATCAAGCAAGAGGATGAAACTTTGAACAAATTCTATGCATGTCTTTCAAACATTATCAACTACTAGTATAATTTGGGGGGACCTTTTAGGAAAGAGAAGTAGATTGACAAAATCCGTGCTAGCTTACCTTATCATTTTCAAGCCAAAGGTACCTTGCTTAAATACAAGTAAAAGCCTTGTGAACTTACTGTTAAATGAATCACTTGGGCAAGTATTCGAACTGCATCACTTGTATCCAATATGTCAACCATCCACTTTTGAGGACGGAAAGAGCTTGGCTTTATAGACATAGAGGATAGTGGTCTTTGCGAAGTTGTTTTTCACACAATTGTTAGAATTGATGACTCTCATACCAATGAAGAGAAGATGGATATACTTTCGCACAGATTTACTCAATTTCTTAGAGAGAATTAACCGTTTTTTAGGGGTTTTAGAAAAATATAATCCAAGCTCTAAAATGATTATTTAAATGAATTTATAGTTGTCCTTCTTCCAAACAACATGAAATATTTTAGAGACCACTCATATAGGCATTTGAGCTACAAAATAAATCTAGAACTACGAAGTTGACCAAAATTTTTGAACTCTATATCAAGCAAGAGGATGAAACTTTGAACAAATTATATGCATGTTTTTCAAACATTATCAACTACTCGTATAATTTGGGGGGACCTTTTAGGAAAGAGAAGTAGATTGACAAAATCTGTGCTAGCTTACCTTATCATTTTCAAGCCAAAGGTACCTTGCTTAAATACATGTAAAAGCCTTGTGAACTTACTGTTAAATGAATCACTTGGGCAAGTATTCGAACTGCATCACTTGTATCCTATATGTCAGCCATCCACTTTCGAGCACGGAAAGAGCTTGGCTTTATAGACATCAAGGATAGTGGTGTTAGCGAAGATTTTTTTTAACACAATGGTTAGAATTGATGACTCTAATACGAATGAAGAGAAAATGGATCTACTTTCCTAGAGATTTACTAAATTTCGTAGATGGAATTAACCGTTTTTTAGGGGTTTAGAAAAAAAATAATCCGAGCTCTAAAATGATTATTTAAATGAATTTATAGTTATACTTCTTCCAAACAACAGGAAATATTTTGGAGACCACTCATATAGGCATTTGGTCTACAAAATAAATCTAGAACTACGAAGATAGCCAAAAATTTTGAACTCTATATCAAGCAAGAGGATGAAACTTTGAACAAATTCTATGCATGTTTTTCCAAAATTATCAACTACTCGTATAATTTGGGGGGACCTTTTAGGAAAGAGAAGTAGATTGACAAAATCCGTGCTAGGTTACCTTATCATTTTCAAGCCAAAGGTACCTTGCTTAAATACAAGTCAAAGCCTTGTGAACTTACTGTTAAATGAATCAGTTGGGCAAGTATTCGAACTGCATCACTTGTATCCAATATGTCAACCATCCACTTTCGAGGACGGAAAGAGCTTGGCATAATAAACATCAAGGATAGTGGTCTTAGCGAAGTTGTTTTACACACAATTATTAGAAATGATGACTCTCATACCAATGAAGAGAAGATGGATCTACTTTCGTAGAGATTTACTAAATTTCTTAGAGAGAATTAACCCTTTTTTTGGGGTTTTAGAAAAAAAAGAATCCAAGCTCTAAAATGATTATTTAAATGAATTTATAGTTGTACTTCTTCCAAACAACACGAAATATTATGGAGAGCACTCATATAGGCATTTGAGCTACAAAATAAATCTAGAACTACGAAGTTGACCAAAAATGTTGAACTTTATATCAAGCAAGAGGATGAAACTTTGAACAAATTCTATGCATGTTTTTCAAACATTATCAACTACTCGTATAATTTGGGGGGACCTTTTAGGAAAGAGAAGTAGATTGAGAAAATCCGTGCTATCTTACCTTATCATTTTCAAGCCAAAGGTACCTTGCTTAAATACATGTAAAAGCCTTGTGAACTTACTGTTAAATGAATCACTTGGGCAAGTATTCGAACTGCATCACTTGTATCCAATATGTCAACCATCCACTTTTGAGGACGGAAAGAGCTTGGCTTTATAGACATAGAGGATAGTGGTCTTTGCGAAGTTGTTTTTCACACAATTGTTAGAATTGATGACTCTCATACCAATGAAGAGAAGATGGATCTACTTTCGCACATATTTACTCAATTTCTTAGAGAGAATTAACCGTTTTTTAGGGGTTTTAGAAAAAAATAATCCAAGCTCTAAAATGATTATTTAAATGAATTTATAGTTGTCCTTCTTCCAAACAACATGAAATATTTTAGAGACCACTCATATAGGCATTTGAGCTACAAAATAAATCTAGAACTACGAAGTTGACCAAAAATTTTGAACTCTATTTCAAGCAAGAGGATGAAACTTTGAGCAAATTCTATGCATGTTTTTCAAACATTATCAACTACTCGTATAATTTGGGGGGACCTTTTAGGAAAGAGAAGTAGATTGACAAAATCCTTGCTCGCTTACCTTATCATTTTCAAGCCAAAGGTACCTTGCTTAAATATATGTAAAAGCCTTGTGAACTTACAGTTAAATGAATCACTTGGGCAAGTATTCGAACTGCATCACTTGTATCCTATATGTCAGCCATCCACTTTCGAGGACGGAAAGAGCATGGCTTTATAGACATCAAGGATAGTGGTCTTAGCGAAGATTTTTTTTAACACAATGGTTAGAATTGATGACTCTAATACGAATGAAGAGAAAATGGATCTACTTTCCCAGAGATTTACTAAATTTCGTAGATGGAATTAACCGTTTTTTAGGGGTTTAGAAAAAAAATAATCCGAGCTCTAAAATGATTATTTAAATGAATTTATAGTTATACTTCTTCCAAACAACAGGAAATATTTTGGATACCACTCATATAGGAATTTGAGCTACAAAATAAATCTAGAACTACGAAGTTGACCAAAAATTTTGAACTCTATATCAAGCAAGAGTAAGAAACTTTGAACAAATTCTATGCATGTTTTTCAAACATTATCAACTACTCGTATAATTTATGGGGACCTTTTAGGAAAGAGAAGTATTTTGACAAAATCCTTGCTCGCTTACCTTATCATTTTCAAGCAAAAGGTACCTTGATTAAATACATGTAAAAGCCTTGTGAACTTACTGTTAAATGAATCACTTGGGCAAGTATTCGAAGTGCATCACTTGTATCCAATATGTCAACCATCCACTTTCGAGGACGGAAAGAGCTTGGCTTTATAGACATCAAGGATAGTGGTCTTAGCGAAGTTGTTTTTCACTCAATTGTTAGAAATGATGACTCTCATACCAATGAAGAGAAGATGGATCTACTTTCGCACAGATTTACTAAATTTCTTAGAGATAATTAACCCTTTTTTTGGGGTTTTAGAAAAAAAATAATCCAAGCTCTAAAATGATTATTTATATGAATTTATAGTTGTACTTCTTCCAAACAACACGAAATATTATAGAGTCCACTAATATAGGTATTTGAGCAACAAAATAAATCTAGAACTACGAAGTTGACCAAAAATTTTGAACTCTATATCAAGCAAGAGGATGAAACTTTGAACAAATTCTATGCATGTTTTTCAAACATTATCAACTACTAGTATAATTTGGGGGGACCTTTTAGGAAAGAGAAGTAGATTGAGAAAATCCGTGCTAGCTTACCTTATCATTTTCAAGCCAAAGGTACCTTGCTTAAATACATGTAAAAGCCTTGTGAACTTACTGTTAAATGAATCACTTGGGCAAGTATTCAAACTGCATCACTTGTATCCAATATGTCAACCATCCACTTTTGAGGACGGAAAGAGCTTGGCTTTATAGACATAGAGGATAGTGGTCTTTGCGAAGTTGTTTTTCACACAATTGTTAGAATTGATGACTCTCATACCAATGAAGAGAAGATGGATCTACTTTCGCACAGATTTACTCAATTTCTTAGAGAGAATTAACCGTTTTTTAGGGGTTTTAGAAAAAAATAATCCAAGCTCTAAAATAATTATTTAAATGAATTTATAGTTGTCCTTCTTCCAAACAACATGAAATATTTTAGAGACCACTCATATAGGCATTTGAGCTACAAAATAAATTTAGAACTACGAAGTTGACCAAAAATTTTGAACTCTATATCAAGCAAGAGTAAGAAACTTTGAACAAATTCTATGCATGTTTTTCAAACATTATCAACTACTCGTATAATTTGGGGGGACCTTTTAGGAAAGAGAAGTATTTTGACAAAATCCTTGCTCGCTTACCTTATCATTTTCAAGCCAAAGGTACCTTGATTAAATACATGTAAAAGCCTTGTGAACTTACTGTTAAATGAATCACTTGGGCAAGTATTCGAAGTGCATCACTTGTATCCAATATGTCAACCATCCACTTTCGAGGACGGAAAGAGCTTGGCTTTATAGACATCAAGGATAGTGGTCTTAGCGAAGTTTTTTTCACTCAATTGTTAGAAATGATGACTCTCATACCAATGAAGAGAAGATGGATCTACTTTCGCACATATTTACTAAATTTCTTAGAGAGAATTAACCCTTTTTTTGGGGTTTTAGAAAAAAAATAATCCAAGCTCTAAAATGATTATTTATATGAATTTATAGTTGTACTTCTTCCAAACAACACGAAATATTATAGAGTCCACTAATATAGGCATTTGAGCTACAAAATAAATCTAGAACTACGAAGTTGACCAAAAATTTTGAACTCTATATCAAGCAAGAGGATGAAACTTTGAACAAATTCTATGCATGTCTTTCAAACATTATCAACTACTAGTATAATTTGGGGGGACCTTTTAGGAAAGAGAAGTAGATTGACAAAATCCGTGCTAGCTTACCTTATCATTTTCAAGCCAAAGGTACCTTGCTTAAATACAAGTAAAAGCCTTGTGAACTTACTGTTAAATGAATCACTTGGGCAAGTATTCGAACTGCATCACTTGTATCCAATATGTCAACCATCCACTTTTGAGGACGGAAAGAGCTTGGCTTTATAGACATAGAGGATAGTGGTCTTTGCGAAGTTGTTTTTCACACAATTGTTAGAATTGATGACTCTCATACCAATGAAGAGAAGATGGATCTACTTTCGCACAGATTTACTCAATTTCTTAGAGAGAATTAACCGTTTTTTAGGGGTTTTAGAAAAATATAATCCAAGCTCTAAAATGATTATTTAAATGAATTTATAGTTGTCCTTCTTCCAAACAACATGAAATATTTTAGAGACCACTCATATAGGCATTTGAGCTACAAAATAAATCTAGAACTACGAAGTTGACCAAAATTTTTGAACTCTATATCAAGCAAGAGGATGAAACTTTGAACAAATTATATGCATGTTTTTCAAACATTATCAACTACTCGTATAATTTGGGGGGACCTTTTAGGAAAGAGAAGTAGATTGACAAAATCCGTGCTAGCTTACCTTATCATTTTCAAGCCAAAGGTACCTTGCTTAAATACATGTAAAAGCCTTGTGAACTTACTGTTAAATGAATCACTTGGGCAAGTATTCGAACTGCATCACTTGTATCCTATATGTCAGCCATCCACTTTCGAGCACGGAAAGAGCTTGGCTTTATAGACATCAAGGATAGTGGTCTTAGCGAAGTTTTTTTCACTCAATTGTTAGAAATGATGACTCTCATACCAATGAAGAGAAGATGGATCTACTTTCGCACATATTTACTAAATTTCTTAGAGAGAATTAACCCTTTTTTTGGGGTTCTAGAAAAAAAATAATCCAAGCTCTAAAATGATTATTTATATGAATTTATAGTTGTACTTCTTCCAAACAACACGAAATATTATAGAGTCCACTAATATAGGCATTTGAGCTACAAAATAAATCTAGAACTACGAAGTTGACCAAAAATTTTGAACTCTATATCAAGCAAGAGGATGAAACTTTGAACAAATTCTATGCATGTCTTTCAAACATTATCAACTACTAGTATAATTTGGGGGGACCTTTTAGGAAAGAGAAGTAGATTGACAAAATCCGTGCTAGCTTACCTTATCATTTTCAAGCCAAAGGTACCTTGCTTAAATACAAGTAAAAGCCTTGTGAACTTACTGTTAAATGAATCACTTGGGCAAGTATTCGAACTGCATCACTTGTATCCAATATGTCAACCATCCACTTTTGAGGACGGAAAGAGCTTGGCTTTATAGACATAGAGGATAGTGGTCTTTGCGAAGTTGTTTTTCACACAATTGTTAGAATTGATGACTCTCATACCAATGAAGAGAAGATGGATATACTTTCGCACAGATTTACTCAATTTCTTAGAGAGAATTAACCGTTTTTTAGGTGTTTTAGAAAAATATAATCCAAGCTCTAAAATGATTATTTAAATGAATTTATAGTTGTCCTTCTTCCAAACAACATGAAATATTTTAGAGACCACTCATATAGGCATTTGAGCTACAAAATAAATCTAGAACTACGAAGTTGACCAAAATTTTTGAACTCTATATCAAGCAAGAGGATGAAACTTTGAACAAATTATATGCATGTTTTTCAAACATTATCAACTACTCGTATAATTTGGGGGGACCTTTTAGGAAAGAGAAGTAGATTGACAAAATCCGTGCTAGCTTACCTTATCATTTTCAAGCCAAAGGTACCTTGCTTAAATACATGTAAAAGCCTTGTGAACTTACTGTTAAATGAATCACTTGGGCAAGTATTCGAACTGCATCACTTGTATCCTATATGTCAGCCATCCACTTTCGAGCACGGAAAGAGCTTGGCTTTATAGACATCAAGGATAGTGGTCTTAGCGAAGATTTTTTTTAACACAATGGTTAGAATTGATGACTCTAATACGAATGAAGAGAAAATGGATCTACTTTCCTAGAGATTTACTAAATTTCGTAGATGGAATTAACCGTTTTTTAGGGGTTTAGAAAAAAAATAATCCGAGCACTAAAATGATTATTTAAATGAATTTATAGTTATACTTCTTCCAAACAACAGGAAATATTTTGGAGACCACTCATATAGGCATTTGGTCTACAAAATAAATCTAGAACTACGAAGATAGCCAAAAATTTTGAACTCTATATCAAGCAAGAGGATGAAACTTTGAACAAATTCTATGCATGTTTTTCCAAAATTATCAACTACTCGTATAATTTGGGGGGACCTTTTAGGAAAGAGAAGTAGATTGACAAAATCCGTGCTAGGTTACCTTATCATTTTCAAGCCAAAGGTACCTTGCTTAAATACAAGTCAAAGCCTTGTGAACTTACTGTTAAATGAATCAGTTGGGCAAGTATTCGAACTGCATCACTTGTATCCAATATGTCAACCATCCACTTTCGAGGACGGAAAGAGCTTGGCATAATAAACATCAAGGATAGTGGTCTTAGCGAAGTTGTTTTACACACAATTATTAGAAATGATGACTCTCATACCAATGAAGAGAAGATGGATCTACTTTCGTAGAGATTTACTAAATTTCTTAGAGAGAATTAACCCTTTTTTTGGGGTTTTAGAAAAAAAAGAATCCAAGCTCTAAAATGATTATTTAAATGAATTTATAGTTGTACTTCTTCCAAACAACACGAAATATTATGGAGAGCACTCATATAGGCATTTGAGCTACAAAATAAATCTAGAACTACGAAGTTGACCAAAAATTTTGAACTCTATATCAAGCAAGAGTAAGAAACTTTGAACAAATTCTATGCATGTTTTTCAAACATTATCAACTACTCGTATAATTTGGGGGGACCTTTTAGGAAAGAGAAGTATTTTGACAAAATCCTTGCTCGCTTACCTTATCATTTTCAAGCAAAAGGTACCTTGATTAAATACATGTAAAAGCCTTGTGAACTTACTGTTAAATGAATCACTTGGGCAAGAATTCGAACTGCATCACTTGTATCCAATATTGACACCATCCACTTTCGAGGACGGAAAGAGCTTGGCTTTATAGACATCAAGGATAGTGGTCTTAGCGAAGTTGTTTTTCACTCAATTGTTAGAAATGATGACTCTCATACCAATGAAGAGAAGATGGATCTACTTTCGCACAGATTTACTAAATTTCTTAGAGAGAATTAACCCTTTTTTTGGGGTTTTAGAAAAAAAATAATCCAAGCTCTAAAATGATTATTTATATGAATTTATAGTTGTACTTCTTCCAAACAACACGAAATACTATAGAGACCACTAATATAGGCATTTGAGCTACAAAATAAATCTAGAACTACGAAGTTGACCAAAATTTTTGAACTCTATATCAAGCAAGAGGATGAAACTTTGAACAAATTCTATGCATGTCTTTCAAACATTATCAACTACTCGTATAATTTGGGGGGACCATTTAGGAAAGAGAAGTATTTTGACAAAATCCTTGCTAGCTTACCTTATCATTTTCTAGCCAAAGGTACCATGCTTAAATACATGTAAAAGCCTTGTGAACTTACTGTTAAATGAATCACTTGGGCAAGTATTCGAACTGCATCACTTGTATCCAATATGTCAACCATCCACTTTTGAGGACGGAAAGAGCTTGGCTTTATAGACATAGAGGATAGTGGTCTTTGCGAAGTTGTTTTTCACACAATTGTTAGAATTGATGACTCTCATACCAATGAAGAGAAGATGGATCTACTTTCGCACAGATTTACTCAATTTCTTAGAGAGAATTAACCGTTTTTTAGGGGTTCTAGAAAAAAATAATCCAAGCTCTAAAATAATTATTTAAATGAATTTATAGTTGTCCTTCTTCCAAACAACATGAAATATTTTAGAGACCACTCATATAGGCATTTGAGCTACAAAATAAATTTAGAACTACGAAGTTGACCAAAAATTTTGAACTCTATATCAAGCAAGAGTAAGAAACTTTGAACAAATTCTATGCATGTTTTTCAAACATTATCAACTACTCGTATAATTTGGGGGGACCTTTTAGGAAAGAGAAGTAGATTGACAAAATCCGTGCTAGCTTACCTTATCATTTTCAAGCCAAAGGTACCTTGCTTAAATACATGTAAAAGCCTTGTGAACTTACTGTTAAATGAATCACTTGGGCAAGTATTCGAAGTGCATCACTTGTATCCAATATGTCAACCATCCACTTTCGAGGACGGAAAGAGCTTGGCTTTATAGACATCAAGGATAGTGGTCTTAGCGAAGTTTTTTTCACTCAATTGTTAGAAATGATGACTCTCATACCAATGAAGAGAAGATGGATCTACTTTCGCACATATTTACTAAATTTCTTAGAGAGAATTAACCCTTTTTTTGGGGTTTTAGAAAAAAAATAATCCAAGCTCTAAAATGATTATTTATATGAATTTATAGTTGTACTTCTTCCAAACAACACGAAATATTATAGAGTCCACTAATATAGGCATTTGAGCTACAAAATAAATCTAGAACTACGAAGTTGACCAAAAATTTTGAACTCTATATCAAGCAAGAGGATGAAACTTTGAACAAATTCTATGCATGTCTTTCAAACATTATCAACTACTCGTATAATTTGGGGGGACCATTTAGGAAAGAGAAGTATTTTGACAAAATCCTTGCTCGCTTACCTTATCATTTTCTAGCCAAAGGTACCATGCTTAAATACATGTAAAAGCCTTGTGAACTTACTGTTAAATGAATCACTTGGGCAAGTATTCGAACTGCATCACTTGTATCCAATATGTCAACCATCCACTTTCGAGGATGGAAAGAGCATGGCTTTATAGACATAGAGGATAGTGGTCTTTGCGAAGTTGTTTTTCACACAATTGTTAGAATTGATGACTCTCATACCAATGAAGAGAAGATGGATCTACTTTCGCACAGATTTACTCAATTTCTTAGAGAGAATTAACCGTTTTTTAGGGGTTTTAGAAAAATATAATCCAAGCTCTAAAATGATTATTTAAATGAATTTATAGTTGTCCTTCTTCCAAACAACATGAAATATTTTAGAGACCACTCATATAGGCATTTGAGCTACAAAATAAATCTAGAACTACGAAGTTGACCAAAATTTTTGAACTCTATATCAAGCAAGAGGATGAAACTTTGAACAAATTATATGCATGTTTTTCAAACATTATCAACTACTCGTATAATTTGGGGGGACCTTTTAGGAAAGAGAAGTAGATTGACAAAATCCGTGCTAGCTTACCTTATCATTTTCAAGCCAAAGGTACCTTGCTTAAATACATGTAAAAGCCTTGTGAACTTACTGTTAAATGAATCACTTGGGCAAGTATTCGAACTGCATCACTTGTATCCTATATGTCAGCCATCCACTTTCGAGCACGGAAAGAGCTTGGCTTTATAGACATCAAGGATAGTGGTCTTAGCGAAGATTTTTTTTAACACAATGGTTAGAATTGATGACTCTAATACGAATGAAGAGAAAATGGATCTACTTTCCTAGAGATTTACTAAATTTCGTAGATGGAATTAACCGTTTTTTAGGGGTTTAGAAAAAAAATAATCCGAGCTCTAAAATGATTATTTAAATGAATTTATAGTTATACTTCTTCCAAACAACAGGAAATATTTTGGAGACCACTCATATAGGCATTTGGTCTACAAAATAAATCTAGAACTACGAAGATAGCCAAAAATTTTGAACTCTATATCAAGCAAGAGGATGAAACTTTGAACAAATTCTATGCATGTTTTTCCAAAATTATCAACTACTCGTATAATTTGGGGGGACCTTTTAGGAAAGAGAAGTAGATTGACAAAATCCGTGCTAGGTTACCTTATCATTTTCAAGCCAAAGGTACCTTGCTTAAATACAAGTCAAAGCCTTGTGAACTTACTGTTAAATGAATCAGTTGGGCAAGTATTCGAACTGCATCACTTGTATCCAATATGTCAACCATCCACTTTCGAGGACGGAAAGAGCTTGGCATAATAAACATCAAGGATAGTGGTCTTAGCGAAGTTGTTATACACACAATTATTAGAAATGATGACTCTCATACCAATGAAGAGAAGATGGATCTACTTTCGTAGAGATTTACTAAATTTCTTAGAGAGAATTAACCCTTTTTTTGGGGTTTTAGAAAAAAAAGAATCCAAGCTCTAAAATGATTATTTAAATGAATTTATAGTTGTACTTCTTCCAAACAACACGAAATATTATGGAGAGCACTCATATAGGCATTTGAGCTACAAAATAAATCTAGAACTACGAAGTTGACCAAAAATTTTGAACTCTATATCAAGCAAGAGTAAGAAACTTTGAACAAATTCTATGCATGTTTTTCAAACATTATCAACTACTCGTATAATTTGGGGGGACCTTTTAGGAAAGAGAAGTATTTTGACAAAATCCTTGCTCGCTTACCTTATCATTTTCAAGCAAAAGGTACCTTGATTAAATACATGTAAAAGCCTTGTGAACTTACTGTTAAATGAATCACTTGGGCAAGAATTCGAACTGCATCACTTGTATCCAATATTGACACCATCCACTTTCGAGGACGGAAAGAGCTTGGCTTTATAGACATCAAGGATAGTGGTCTTAGCGAAGTTGTTTTTCACTCAATTGTTAGAAATGATGACTCTCATACAAATGAAGAGAAGATGGATCTACTTTCGCACAGATTTACTAAATTTCTTAGAGAGAATTAACCCTTTTTTTGGGGTTTTAGAAAAAAAATAATCCAAGCTCTAAAATGATTATTTATATGAATTTATAGTTGTACTTCTTCCAAACAACACGAAATACTATAGAGACCACTAATATAGGCATTTGAGCTACAAAATAAATCTAGAACTACGAAGTTGACCAAAAGTTTTGAACTCTATATCAAGCAAGAGGATGAAACTTTGAACAAATTCTATGCATGTTTTTCAAACATTATCAACTACTCGTATAATTTGGGGGGACCTTTTAGGAAAGAGAAGTAGATTGAGAAAATCCGTGCTATCTTACCTTATCATTTTCAAGCCAAAGGTACCTTGCTTAAATACATGTAAAAGCCTTGTGAACTTACTGTTAAATGAATCACTTGGGCAAGTATTCGAACTGCATCACTTGTATCCAATATGTCAAACATCCACTTTTGAGGACGGAAAGAGCTTGGCTTTATAGACATAGAGGATTGTGGTCTTTGCGAAGTTGTTTTTCACACAATTGTTAGAATTGATGACTCTCATACCAAGGAAGAGAAGATGGATCTACTTTCGCACAGATTTACTCAATTTCTTAGAGAGAATTAACCGTTTTTTAGGGGTTCTAGAAAAAAATAATCCAAGCTCTAAAATAATTATTTAAATGAATTTGTAGTTGTCCTTCTTCCAAACAACATGAAATATTTTAGAGACCACTCATATAGGCATTTGAGCTACAAAATAAATTTAGAACTACGAAGTTGACCAAAAATTTTGAACTCTATATCAAGCAAGAGTAAGAAACTTTGAACAAATTCTATGCATGTTTTTCAAACATTATCAACTACTCGTATAATTTGGGGGGACCTTTTAGGAAAGAGAAGTATTTTGACAAAATCCTTGCTCGCTTACCTTATCATTTTCAAGCCAAAGGTACCTTGATTAAATACATGTAAAAGCCTTGTGAACTTACTGTTAAATGAATCACTTGGGCAAGTATTCGAAGTGCATCACTTGTATCCAATATGTCAACCATCCACTTTCGAGGACGGAAAGAGCTTGGCTTTATAGACATCAAGGATAGTGGTCTTAGCGAAGTTTTTTTCACTCAATTGTTAGAAATGATGACTCTCATACCAATGAAGAGAAGATGGATCTACTTTCGCACATATTTACTAAATTTCTTAGAGAGAATTAACCCTTTTTTTGGGGTTTTAGAAAAAAAATAATCCAAGCTCTAAAATGATTATTTATATGAATTTATAGTTGTACTTCTTCCAAACAACACGAAATATTATAGAGTCCACTAATATAGGCATTTGAGCTACAAAATAAATCTAGAACTACGAAGTTGACCAAAAATTTTGAACTCTATATCAAGCAAGAGGATGAAACTTTGAACAAATTCAATGCATGTCTTTCAAACATTATCAACTACTCGTATAATTTGGGGGGACCATTTAGGAAAGAGAAGTATTTTGACAAAATCCTTGCTCGCTTACCTTATCATTTTCTAGCCAAAGGTACCATGCTTAAATACATGTAAAAGCCTTGTGAACTTACTGTTAAATGAATCACTTGGGCAAGTATTCGAACTGCATCACTTGTATCCAATATGTCAACCATCCACTTTCGAGGATGGAAAGAGCATGGCTTTATAGACATAGAGGATAGTGGTCTTTGCGAAGTTGTTTTTCACACAATTGTTAGAATTGATGACTCTCATACCAATGAAGAGAAGATGGATCTACTTTCGCACAGATTTACTCAATTTCTTAGAGAGAATTAACCGTTTTTTAGGGGTTTTAGAAAAATATAATCCAAGCTCTAAAATGATTATTTAAATGAATTTATAGTTGTCCTTCTTCCAAACAACATGAAATATTTTAGAGACCACTCATATAGGCATTTGAGCTACAAAATAAATCTAGAACTACGAAGTTGACCAAAATTTTTGAACTCTATATCAAGCAAGAGGATGAAACTTTGAACAAATTATATGCATGTTTTTCAAACATTATCAACTACTCGTATAATTTGGGGGGACCTTTTAGGAAAGAGAAGTAGATTGACAAAATCCGTGCTAGCTTACCTTATCATTTTCAAGCCAAAGGTACCTTGCTTAAATACATGTAAAAGCCTTGTGAACTTACTGTTAAATGAATCACTTGGGCAAGTATTCGAACTGCATCACTTGTATCCTATATGTCAGCCATCCACTTTCGAGCACGGAAAGAGCTTGGCTTTATAGACATCAAGGATAGTGGTCTTAGCGAAGATTTTTTTTAACACAATGGTTAGAATTGATGACTCTAATACGAATGAAGAGAAAATGGATCTACTTTCCTAGAGATTTACTAAATTTCGTAGATGGAATTAACCGTTTTTTAGGGGTTTAGAAAAAAAATAATCCGAGCTCTAAAATGATTATTTAAATGAATTTATAGTTATACTTCTTCCAAACAACAGGAAATATTTTGGAGACCACTCATATAGGCATTTGGTCTACAAAATAAATCTAGAACTACGAAGATAGCCAAAAATTTTGAACTCTATATCAAGCAAGAGGATGAAACTTTGAACAAATTCTATGCATGTTTTTCCAAAATTATCAACTACTCGTATAATTTGGGGGGACCTTTTAGGAAAGAGAAGTAGATTGACAAAATCCGTGCTAGGTTACCTTATCATTTTCAAGCCAAAGGTACCTTGCTTAAATACAAGTCAAAGCCTTGTGAACTTACTGTTAAATGAATCAGTTGGGCAAGTATTCGAACTGCATCACTTGTATCCAATATGTCAACCATCCACTTTCGAGGACGGAAAGAGCTTGGCATAATAAACATCAAGGATAGTGGTCTTAGCGAAGTTGTTTTACACACAATTATTAGAAATGATGACTCTCATACCAATGAAGAGAAGATGGATCTACTTTCGTAGAGATTTACTAAATTTCTTAGAGAGAATTAACCCTTTTTTTAGGGTTTTAGAAAAAAAAGAATCCAAGCTCTAAAATGATTATTTAAATGAATTTATAGTTGTACTTCGTCCAAACAACACGAAATATTATGGAGAGCACTCATATAGGCATTTGAGCTACAAAATAAATCTAGAACTACGAAGTTGACCAAAAATTTTGAACTCTATATCAAGCAAGAGTAAGAAACTTTGAACAAATTCTATGCATGTTTTTCAAACATTATCAACTACTCGTATAATTTGGGGGGACCTTTTAGGAAAGAGAAGTATTTTGACAAAATCCTTGCTCGCTTACCTTATCATTTTCAAGCAAAAGGTACCTTGATTAAATACATGTAAAAGCCTTGTGAACTTACTGTTAAATGAATCACTTGGGCAAGAATTCGAACTGCATCACTTGTATCCAATATTGACACCATCCACTTTCGAGGACGGAAAGAGCTTGGCTTTATAGACATCAAGGATAGTGGTCTTAGCGAAGTTGTTTTTCACTCAATTGTTAGAAATGATGACTCTCATACCAATGAAGAGAAGATGGATCTACTTTCGCACAGATTTACTAAATTTCTTAGAGAGAATTAACCCTTTTTTTGGGGTTTTAGAAAAAAAATAATCCAAGCTCTAAAATGATTATTTATATGAATTTATAGTTGTACTTCTTCCAAACAACACGAAATACTATAGAGACCACTAATATAGGCATTTGAGCTACAAAATAAATCTAGAACTACGAAGTTGACCAAAAATTTTGAACTCTATATCAAGCAAGAGGATGAAACTTTGAACAAATTCTATGCATGTTTTTCAAACATTATCAACTACTCGTATAATTTGGGGGGACCTTTTAGGAAAGAGAAGTAGATTGAGAAAATCCGTGCTATCTTACCTTATCATTTTCAAGCCAAAGGTACCTTGCTTAAATACATGTAAAAGCCTTGTGAACTTACTGTTAAATGAATCACTTGGGCAAGTATTCGAACTGCATCACTTGTATCCAATATGTCAAACATCCACTTTTGAGGACGGAAAGAGCTTGGCTTTATAGACATAGAGGATTGTGGTCTTTGCGAAGTTGTTTTTCACACAATTGTTAGAATTGATGACTCTCATACCAAGGAAGAGAAGATGGATCTACTTTCGCACAGATTTACTCAATTTCTTAGAGAGAATTAACCGTTTTTTAGGGGTTTTAGAAAAATATAATCCAAGCTCTAAAATGATTATTTAAATGAATTTATAGTTGTCCTTCTTCCAAACAACATGAAATATTTTAGAGACCACTCATATAGGCATTTGAGCTACAAAATAAATCTAGAACTACGAAGTTGACCAAAATTTTTGAACTCTATATCAAGCAAGAGGATGAAACTTTGAACAAATTATATGCATGTTTTTCAAACATTATCAACTACTCGTATAATTTGGGGGGACCTTTTAGGAAAGAGAAGTAGATTGACAAAATCCGTGCTAGCTTACCTTATCATTTTCAAGCCAAAGGTACCTTGCTTAAATACATGTAAAAGCCTTGTGAACTTACTGTTAAATGAATCACTTGGGCAAGTATTCGAACTGCATCACTTGTATCCTATATGTCAGCCATCCAGTTTCGAGCACGGAAAGAGCTTGGCTTTATAGACATCAAGGATAGTGGTCTTAGCGAAGATTTTTTTTAACACAATGGTTAGAATTGATGACTCTAATACGAATGAAGAGAAAATGGATCTACTTTCCCAGAGATTTACTAAATTTCGTAGATGGAATTAACCGTTTTTTAGGGGTTTAGAAAAAAAATAATCCGAGCTCTAAAATGATTATTTAAATGAATTTATAGTTATACTTCTTCCAAACAACAGGAAATATTTTGGAGACCACTCATATAGGCATTTGGTCTACAAAATAAATCTAGAACTACGAAGATAGCCAAAAATTTTGAACTCTATATCAAGCAAGAGGATGAAACTTTGAACAAATTCTATGCATGTTTTTCCAAAATTATCAACTACTCGTATAATTTGGGGGGACCTTTTAGGAAAGAGATGTAGATTGACAAAATCCGTGCTAGCTTACCTTATCATTTTCAAGCCAAAGGTACCTTGCTTAAATACAAGTCAAAGCCTTGTGAACTTACTGTTAAATGAATCAGTTGGGCAAGTATTCGAACTGCATCACTTGTATCCAATATGTCAACCATCCACTTTCGAGGACGGAAAGAGCTTGGCATAATAAACATCAAGGATAGTGGTCTTAGCGAAGTTGTTTTACACACAATTATTAGAAATGATGACTCTCATACCAATGAAGAGAAGATGGATCTACTTTCGTAGAGATTTACTAAATTTCTTAGAGAGAATTAACCATTTTTTTGGGGTTTTAGAAAAAAAAGAATCCAAGCTCTAAAATGATTATTTAAATGAATTTATAGTTGTACTTCTTCCAAACAACACGAAATATTATGGAGAGCACTCATATAGGCATTTGAGCTACAAAATAAATCTAGAACTACGAAGTTGACCAAAAATTTTGAACTCTATATCAAGCAAGAGTAAGAAACTTTGAACAAATTCTATGCATGTTTTTCAAACATTATCAACTACTCGTATAATTTGGGGGGACCTTTTAGGAAAGAGAAGTATTTTGACAAAATCCTTGCTCGCTTACCTTATCATTTTCAAGCAAAAGGTACCTTGATTAAATACATGTAAAAGCCTTGTGAACTTACTGTTAAATGAATCACTTGGGCAAGAATTCGAACTGCATCACTTGTATCCAATATTGACACCATCCACTTTCGAGGACGGAAAGAGCTTGGCTTTATAGACATCAAGGATAGTGGTCTTAGCGAAGTTGTTTTTCACTCAATTGTTAGAAATGATGACTCTCATACCAATGAAGAGAAGATGGATCTACTTTCGCACAGATTTACTAAATTTCTTAGAGAGAATTAACCCTTTTTTTGGGGTTTTAGAAAAAAAATAATCCAAGCTCTAAAATGATTATTTATATGAATTTATAGTTGTACTTCTTCCAAACAACACGAAATACTATAGAGACCACTAATATAGGCATTTGAGCTACAAAATAAATCTAGAACTACGAAGTTGACCAAAATTTTTGAACTCTATATCAAGCAAGAGGATGAAACTTTGAACAAATTCTATGCATGTCTTTCAAACATTATCAACTACTCGTATAATTTGGGGGGACCATTTAGGAAAGAGAAGTATTTTGACAAAATCCTTGCTCGCTTACCTTATCATTTTCAACCAAAGGTACCATGCTTAAATACATGTAAAAGCCTTGTGAACTTACTGTTAAATGAATCACTTGGGCAAGTATTCGAACTGCATCACTTGTATCCAATATGTCAACCATCCACTTTTGAGGACGGAAAGAGCTTGGCTTTATAGACATCGAGGATAGTGGTCTTTGCGAAGTTGTTTTTCACACAATTGTTAGATATGATGACTCTCATACCAATGAAGAGAAGATGGATCTACTTTCGCACAGATTTACTCAATTTCTTAGAGAGAATTAACCGTTTTTTAGGGGTTTTAGAAAAAAATAATCCAAGCTCTAAAATGATTATTTAAATGAATTTATAGTTGTCCTTCTTCCAAACAACATGAAATATTTTAGAGACAACTCATATAGGCATTTGAGCTACAAAATAAATCTAGAACTACGAAGTTGACCAAAAATTTTGAACTCTATATCAAGCAACTGGATGAAACTTTGAACAAATTCTATGCATGTTTTTGAAACATTATCAAGTACTCGTATAATTTGGGGGGACCTTTTATTAAAGAGAAGTAGATTGACAAAATCCTTGCTCGCTTACCTTATCATTTTCAAGCCAAAGGTACCTTGCTTAAATACATGTAAAAGCCTTGTGAACTTACAGTTAAATGAATCACTTGGGCAAGTATTCGAACTGCATCACTTGTACCCTATATGTCAGCCATCCACTTTGGAGGACGGAAAGAGCTTGGCTTTATAGACATCAAGGATAGTGGTCTTATCGAAGATTTTTTTTAACACAATTGTTAGAAATGATGACTCTCATACCAATGAAGAGAAAATGGATCTACTTTCGCACAGATTTACTAAATTTCTTAGATAGAATTAACCGTTTTTTTGGGGTTTTAGAAAAAAATAATCCAAGCTCTAAAATGATTATTTAAATGAATTTATAGTTATACTTCTTCCAAACAACAGGAAATATTTTGGAGACCACTCATATAGGCATTTGGTCTACAAAATAAATCTAGAACTACGAAGATAGCCAAAAATTTTGAACTCTATATCAAGCAAGAGGATGAAACTTTGAACAAATTCTATGCATGTTTTTCCAAAATTATCAACTACTCGTATAATTTGGGGGGACCTTTTAGGAAAGAGAAGTAGATTGACAAAATCCGTGCTAGCTTACCTTATCATTTTCAAGCCAAAGGTACCTTGCTTAAATACAAGTCAAAGCCTTGTGAACTTACTATTAAATGAATCAGTTGGGCAAGTATTCGAACTGCATCACTTGTATCCAATATGTCAACCATCCACTTTCGAGGACGGAAAGAGCTTGGCATAATAAACATCAAGGATAGTGGTCTTAGCGAAGTTGTTTTACACACAATTATTAGAAATGATGACTCTCATACCAATGAAGAGAAGATGGATCTACTTTCGTAGAGATTTACTAAATTTCTTAGAGAGAATTAACCATTTTTTTGGGGTTTTAGAAAAAAAAGAATCCAAGCTCTAAAATGATTATTTAAATGAATTTATAGTTGTACTTCTTCCAAACAACACGAAATATTATGGAGAGCACTCATATAGGCATTTGAGCTACAAAATAAATCTAGAACTACGAAGTTGACCAAAAATTTTGAACTCTATATCAAGCAAGAGTAAGAAACTTTGAACAAATTCTATGCATGTTTTTCAAACATTATCAACTACTCGTATAATTTGGGGGGACCTTTTAGGAAAGAGAAGTATTTTGACAAAATCCTTGCTCGCTTACCTTATCATTTTCAAGCAAAAGGTACCTTGATTAAATACATGTAAAAGCCTTGTGAACTTACTGTTAAATGAATCACTTGGGCAAGAATTCGAACTGCATCACTTGTATCCAATATTGACACCATCCACTTTCGAGGACGGAAAGAGCTTGGCTTTATAGACATCAAGGATAGTGGTCTTAGCGAAGTTGTTTTTCACTCAATTGTTAGAAATGATGACTCTCATACCAATGAAGAGAAGATGGATCTACTTTCGCACAGATTTACTAAATTTCTTAGAGAGAATTAACCCTTTTTTTGGGGTATTAGAAAAAAAATAATCCAAGCTCTAAAATGATTATTTATATGAATTTATAGTTGTACTTCTTCCAAACAACACGAAATACTATAGAGACCACTAATATAGGCATTTGAGCTACAAAATAAATCTAGAACTACGAAGTTGACCAAAATTTTTGAACTCTATATCAAGCAAGAGGATGAAACTTTGAACAAATTCTATGCATGTCTTTCAAACATTATCAACTACTCGTATAATTTGGGGGGACCATTTAGGAAAGAGAAGTATTTTGACAAAATCCTTGCTCGCTTACCTTATCATTTTCAACCAAAGGTACCATGCTTAAATACATGTAAAAGCCTTGTGAACTTACTGTTAAATGAATCACTTGGGCAAGTATTCGAACTGCATCACTTGTATCCAATATGTCAACCATCCACTTTTGAGGACGGAAAGAGCTTGGCTTTATAGACATCGAGGATAGTGGTCTTTGCGAAGTTGTTTTTCACACAATTGTTAGATATGATGACTCTCATACCAATGAAGAGAAGATGGATCTACTTTCGCACAGATTTACTCAATTTCTTAGAGAGAATTAACCGTTTTTTAGGGGTTTTAGAAAAAAATAATCCAAGCTCTAAAATGATTATTTAAATGAATTTATAGTTGTCCTTCTTCCAAACAACATGAAATATTTTAGAGACAACTCATATAGGCATTTGAGCTACAAAATAAATCTAGAACTACGAAGTTGACCAAAAATTTTGAACTCTATATCAAGCAACTGGATGAAACTTTGAACAAATTCTATGCATGTTTTTGAAACATTATCAAGTACTCGTATAATTTGGGGGGACCTTTTATTAAAGAGAAGTAGATTGACAAAATCCTTGCTCGCTTACCTTATCATTTTCAAGCCAAAGGTACCTTGCTTAAATACATGTAAAAGCCTTGTGAACTTACAGTTAAATGAATCACTTGGGCAAGTATTCGAACTGCATCACTTGTACCCTATATGTCAGCCATCCACTTTGGAGGACGGAAAGAGCTTGGCTTTATAGACATCAAGGATAGTGGTCTTATCGAAGATTTTTTTTAACACAATTGTTAGAAATGATGACTCTCATACCAATGAAGAGAAAATGGATCTACTTTCGCACAGATTTACTAAATTTCTTAGATAGAATTAACCGTTTTTTTGGGGTTTTAGAAAAAAATAATCCAAGCTCTAAAATGATTATTTAAATGAATTTATAGTTATACTTCTTCCAAACAACAGGAAATATTTTGGAGACCACTCATATAGGCATTTGGTCTACAAAATAAATCTAGAACTACGAAGATAGCCAAAAATTTTGAACTCTATATCAAGCAAGAGGATGAAACTTTGAACAAATTCTATGCATGTTTTTCCAAAATTATCAACTACTCGTATAATTTGGGGGGACCTTTTAGGAAAGAGAAGTAGATTGACAAAATCCGTGCTAGCTTACCTTATCATTTTCAAGCCAAAGGTACCTTGCTTAAATACAAGTCAAAGCCTTGTGAACTTACTATTAAATGAATCAGTTGGGCAAGTATTCGAACTGCATCACTTGTATCCAATATGTCAACCATCCACTTTCGAGGACGGAAAGAGCTTGGCATAATAAACATCAAGGATAGTGGTCTTAGCGAAGTTGTTTTACACACAATTATTAGAAATGATGACTCTCATACCAATGAAGAGAAGATGGATCTACTTTCGTAGAGATTTACTAAATTTCTTAGAGAGAATTAACCATTTTTTTGGGGTTTTAGAAAAAAAAGAATCCAAGCTCTAAAATGATTATTTAAATGAATTTATAGTTGTACTTCTTCCAAACAACACGAAATATTATGGAGAGCACTCATATAGGCATTTGAGCTACAAAATAAATCTAGAACTACGAAGTTGACCAAAAATTTTGAACTCTATATCAAGCAAGAGTAAGAAACTTTGAACAAATTCTATGCATGTTTTTCAAACATTATCAACTACTCGTATAATTTGGGGGGACCTTTTAGGAAAGAGAAGTATTTTGACAAAATCCTTGCTCGCTTACCTTATCATTTTCAAGCAAAAGGTACCTTGATTAAATACATGTAAAAGCCTTGTGAACTTACTGTTAAATGAATCACTTGGGCAAGAATTCGAACTGCATCACTTGTATCCAATATTGACACCATCCACTTTCGAGGACGGAAAGAGCTTGGCTTTATAGACATCAAGGATAGTGGTCTTAGCGAAGTTGTTTTTCACTCAATTGTTAGAAATGATGACTCTCATACCAATGAAGAGAAGATGGATCTACTTTCGCACAGATTTACTAAATTTCTTAGAGAGAATTAACCCTTTTTTTGGGGTATTAGAAAAAAAATAATCCAAGCTCTAAAATGATTATTTATATGAATTTATAGTTGTACTTCTTCCAAACAACACGAAATACTATAGAGACCACTAATATAGGCATTTGAGCTACAAAATAAATCTAGAACTACGAAGTTGACCAAAATTTTTGAACTCTATATCAAGCAAGAGGATGAAACTTTGAACAAATTCTATGCATGTCTTTCAAACATTATCAACTACTCGTATAATTTGGGGGGAGCTTTTAGGAAAGAGAAGTATTTTGACAAAATCCTTGCTCGCTTACCTTATCATTTTCAAGCCAAAGGTACCATGCTTAAATACATGTAAAAGCCTTGTGAACTTACTGTTAAATGAATCACTTGGGCAAGTATTCGAACTGCATCACTTGTATCCAATATGTCAACCATCCATTTTCGAGGACGGAAAGAGCTTGGCTTTATAGACATCGAGGATAGTGGTCTTAGCGAAGTTGTTTTTCACACAATTGTTAGAATTGATGACTCTCATACCAATGAAGAGAAGATGGATCTACTTTCGCACAGATTTACTCAATTTCTTAGAGAGAATTAACCGTTTTTTAGGGGTTTTAGAAAAAAATAATCCAAGCTCTAAAATGATTATTTAAATGAATTTATAGTTGTCCTTCTTCCAAACAACACGAAATATTATAGAGTCCACTAATATAGGCATTTGAGCTACAAAATAAATCTAGAACTACGAAGTTGACCAAAAATTTTGAACTCTATATCAAGCAAGAGGATGAAACTTTGAACAAATTCTATGCATGTTTTTCAAACATTATCAACTACTCGTATAATTTGGGGGGACCTTTTAGGAAAGAGAAGTAGATTGAGAAAATCCGTGCTATCTTACCTTATCATTTTCAAGCCAAAGGTACCTTGCTTAAATACATGTAAAAGCCATGTGAACTTACTGTTAAATGAATCACTTGGGCAAGTATTCGAACTGCATCACTTGTATCCAATATGTCAACCATCCACTTTTGAGGACAGAAAGAGCTTGGCTTTATAGACATCGAGGATAGTGGTCTTAGCGAAGTTGGTTTTCACACAATTGTTAGAATTGATGACTCTCATACCAATGAAGAGAAGATGGATCTACTTTCGCACAGATTTACTCAATTTCTTAGAGAGAATTAACCGTTTTTTAGGGGTTTTAGAAAAAAATAATCCAAGCTCTAAAGTGATTATTTAAATGAATTTATAGTTGTCCTTCTTCCAAACAACATGAAATATTTTATAGACCACTCATATAGGCATTTGAGCTACAAAATAAATCTAGAACTACGAAGTTGACCAAAAATTTTGAACTCTATATCAAGCAAGTGGAAGAAACTTTGAACAAATTCTATGCATGTTTTTCAAACATTATCAACTACTCGTATAATTTGGGGGGACTTTTTATTAAAGAGAAGTAGATTGACAAAATCCTTGCTCGCTTACCTTATCATTTTCAAGCCAAAGGTACCTTGCTTAAATACATGTAAAAGCCTTGTGAACTTAATGTTAAATGAATCACTTGGGCAAGTATTCGAACTGCATCACTTGTATCCTATATGTCAGCCATCCACTTTCGAGGACGGAAAGAGCTTGGCTTTATAGACATCAAGGATAGTGGTCTTAGCGAAGATTTTTTTTAACACAATGGTTAGAATTGATGACTCTAATACGAATGAAGAGAAAATGGATCTACTTTCCCAGAGATTTACTAAATTTCTTAGATGGAATTAACTGTTTTTTAGGGGTAGAGAAAAAAAATAATCCGAGCCTTAAAATGATTATTTAAATGAATTTATAGTTATACTTTCTCCAAACAACAGGAAATATTTTGGAGACCACTCATATAGGCATTTAGTCTACAAAATAAATCTAGAACTACGAAGATAGCCAAAAATTTTGAACTCTATATCAAGCAAGAGTAAGAAACTTTGAACAAATTCTATGCATGTTTTTCAAACATTATCAACTACTCGTTTAATTTGGGGGGACCTTTTAGGAAAGAGAAGTATTTTGACAAAATCCTTGCTCGCTTACCTTATCATTTTCAAGCCAAAGGTACCTTGCTTAAATATATGTAAAAGCCTTGTGAACTTACTGTTAAATGAATCACTTGGGCAAGAATTCGAACTGCATCACTTGTATCCAATATGTCAACCATCCACTTTCGACGACGGAAAGAGCTTGGCTTTATAGACATCAAGGATAGTGGTCTTAGCGAAGTTGTTTTTCACTCAATTGTTAGAAATGATGACTCTCATACCAATGAAGAGAAGATGGATCTACTTTCGCACAGATTTACTAACTTTCATAGAGAGAATTAACCCTTTTTTTGGGGTTTTAGAAAAAAAATAATCCAAGCTCTAAAATGATTATTTATATGAATTTATAGTTGTACTTCTTCCAAACAACACGAAATATTATAGAGACCACTAATATAGGAATTTGAGCTACAAAATAAATCTAGAACTACGAAGTTGACCAAAAATTTTGAACTCTATATCAAGCAAGAGGATGAAACTTTGAACAAATTCTATGCATGTTTTTCAAACATTATCAACTACTCGTATAATTTGGGGGGACCTTTTAGGAAAGAGAAGTATTTTGACAAAATCCTTGCTCGCATACCTTATCATTTTCAAGTCAAAGGTACCTTGCTTAAATACATGTAAAAGCCTTGTGAACTTACTGTTAAATGAATCAGTTGGGCAAGTATTCGAACTGCATCACTTGTATCCAATATTGACACCATCCACTTTCGAGGACGGAAAGAGCTTGGCTTTATAGACATCAAGGATAGTGGTCTTAGCGAAGTTGTTTTTCACTCAATTGTTAGAAATGATGACTCTCATACCAATGAAGAGAAGATGGATCTACTTTCGCACAGATTTACTAAATTTCTTAGAGAGAATTAACCCTTTTTTTGGGGTATTAGAAAAAAAATAATCCAAGCTCTAAAATGATTATTTATATGAATTTATAGTTGTACTTCTTCCAAACAACACGAAATACTATAGAGACCACTAATATAGGCATTTGAGCTACAAAATAAATCTAGAACTACGAAGTTGTCCAAAATTTTTGAACTCTATATCAAGCAAGAGGATGAAACTTTGAACAAATTCTATGCATGTCTTTCAAACATTATCAACTACTCGTATAATTTGGGGGGAGCTTTTAGGAAAGAGAAGTATTTTGACAAAATCCTTGCTCGCTTACCTTATCATTTTCAAGCCAAAGGTACCATGCTTAAATACATGTAAAAGCCTTGTGAACTTACTGTTAAATGAATCACTTGGGCAAGTATTCGAACTGCATCACTTGTATCCAATATGTCAACCATCCACTTTTGAGGACGGAAAGAGCTTGGCTTTATAGACATCGAGGATAGTGGTCTTAGCGAAGTTGTTTTTCACACAATTGTTAGAATTGATGACTCTCATACCAATGAAGAGAAGATAGATCTACTTTCGCACAGATTTACTCAATTTCTTAGAGAGAATTAACAGTTTTTTAGGGGTTTTAGAAAAAAATAATCCAAGCTCTAAAATGATTATTTAAATGAATTTATAGTTGTCCTTCTTCCAAACAACATGAAATATTATGGAGAGCACTCATATAGGCATTTGAGCTACAAAATAAATCTAGAACTACGAAGTTGACCAAAAATTTTGAACTCTATATCAAGCAAGAGTAAGAAACTTTGAACAAATTCTATGCATGTTTTTCAAACATTATCAACTACTCGTATAATTTGGGGGGACCTTTTAGGAAAGAGAAGTATTTTGACAAAATCCTTGCTCGCTTACCTTATCATTTTCAAGCAAAAGGTACCTTGATTAAATACATGTAAAAGCCTTGTGAACTTACTGTTAAATGAATCACTTGGGCAAGAATTCGAACTGCATCACTTGTATCCAATATTGACACCATCCACTTTCGAGGACGGAAAGAGCTTGGCTTTATAGACATCAAGGATAGTGGTCTTAGCGAAGTTGTTTTTCACTCAATTGTTAGAAATGATGACTCTCATACCAATGAAGAGAAGATGGATCTACTTTCGCACAGATTTACTAAATTTCTTAGAGAGAATTAACCCTTTTTTTGGGGTATTAGAAAAAAAATAATCCAAGCTCTAAAATGATTATTTATATGAATTTATAGTTGTACTTCTTCCAAACAACACGAAATACTATAGAGACCACTAATATAGGCATTTGAGCTACAAAATAAATCTAGAACTACGAAGTTGGCCAAAATTTTTGAACTCTATATCAAGCAAGAGGATGAAACTTTGAACAAATTCTATGCATGTCTTTCAAACATTATCAACTACTCGTATAATTTGGGGGGAGCTTTTAGGAAAGAGAAGTATTTTGACAAAATCCTTGCTCGCTTACCTTATCATTTTCAAGCCAAAGGTACCATGCTTAAATACATGTAAAAGCCTTGTGAACTTACTGTTAAATGAATCACTTGGGCAAGTATTCGAACTGCATCACTTGTATCCAATATGTCAACCATCCACTTTTGAGGACGGAAAGAGCTTGGCTTTATAGACATCGAGGATAGTGGTCTTAGCGAAGTTGTTTTTCACACAATTGTTAGAATTGATGACTCTCATACCAATGAAGAGAAGATGGATCTACTTTCGCACAGATTTACTCAATTTCTTAGAGAGAATTAACCGTTTTTTAGGGGTTTTAGAAAAAAATAATCCAAGCTCTAAAATGATTATTTAAATGAATTTATAGTTGTCCTTCTTCCAAACAACATGAAATATTTTATAGACCACTCATATAGGCATTTGAGCTACAAAATAAATCTAGAACTACGAAGTTGACCAAAAATTTTGAACTCTATATCAAGCAAGTGGAGGAAACTTTGAACAAATTCTATGCATGTTTTTCAAACATTATCAACTACTCGTATAATTTGGGGGGACCTTTTATTAAAGAGAAGTAGATTGACAAAATCCTTGCTCGCTTACCTTATCATTTTCAAGCCAAAGGTACCTTGCTTAAATACATGTAAAAGCCTTGTGAACTTACTGTTAAATGAATCACTTGGGCAAGTATTCGAACTGCATCACTTGTATCGTATATGTCAGCCATCCACTTTCGAGGACGGAAAGAGCTTGGCTTTATAGACATCAAGGATAGTGGTCTTAGCGAAGATTTTTTTTAACACAATGGTTAGAATTGATGACTCTAATACGAATGAAGAGAAAATGGATCTACTTTCCCAGAGATTTACTAAATTTCTTAGATGGAATTAACTATTTTTTAGGGGTAGAGAAAAAAAATAATCCGAGCCCTAAAATGATTATTTAAATGAATTTATAGTTATACTTTCTCCAAACAACAGGAAATATTTTGGAGACCACTCATATAGGCATTTAGTCTACAAAATAAATCTAGAACTACGAAGATAGCCAAAAATTTTGAACTCTATATCAAGCAAGAGTAAGAAACTTTGAACAAATTCTATGCATGTTTTTCAAACATTATCAACTACTCGTTTAATTTGGGGGGACCTTTTAGGAAAGAGAAGTATTTTGACAAAATCCTTGCTCGCTTACCTTATCATTTTCAAGCCAAAGGTACCTTGCTTAAATACATGTAAAAGCCTTATGAACTTACTGTTAAATGAATCACTTGGGCAAGAATTCGAACTGCATCACTTGTATCCAATATGTCAACCATCCACTTTCGACGACGGAAAGAGCTTGGCTTTATAGACATCAAGGATAGTGGTCTTAGCGAAGTTGTTTTTCACTCAATTGTTAGAAATGATGACTCTCATACCAATGAAGAGAAGATGGATCTACTTTCGCACAGATTTACTAAATTTCTTAGAGAGAATTAACCCTTTTTTTGGGGTTTTAGAAAAAAAATAATCCAAGCTCTAAAATGATTATTTATATGAATTTATAGTTGTACTTCTTCCAAACAACACGAAATATTATAGAGTCCACTAATATAGGCATTTGAGCTACAAAATAAATCTAGAACTACGAAGTTGACCAAAAATTTTGAACTCTATATCAAGCAAGAGGATGAAACTTTGAACAAATTCTATGCATGTTTTTCAAACATTATCAACTACTCGTATAATTTGGGGGGACCTTTTAGGAAAGAGAAGTATTTTGACAAAATCCTTGCTCGCTTACCTTATCATTTTCAAGCCAAAGGTACCATGCTTAAATACATGTAAAAGCCATGTGAACTTCCTGTTAAATGAATCACTTGGGCAAGTATTCGAACTGCATCACTTGTATCCAATATGTCAACCATCCACTTTTGCGGACAGAAAGAGCTTGGCTTTATAGACATCGAGGATAGTGGTCTTAGCGAAGTTGGTTTTCACACAATTGTTAGAATTGATGACTCTCATACCAATGAAGAGAAGATGGATCTACTTTCGCACAGATTTACTCAATTTCTTAGAGAGAATTAACCGTTTTTTAGGGGTTTTAGAAAAAAATAATCCAAGCTCTAAAATGATTATTTAAATGAATTTATAGTTGTCCTTCTTCCAAACAACATGAAATATTTTATAGACCACTCATATAGGCATTTGAGCTACAAAATAAATCTAGAACTACGAAGTTGACCAAAAATTTTGAACTCTATATCAAGCAAGTGGAGGAAACTTTGAACAAATTCTATGCATGTTTTTCAAACATTATCAACTACTCGTATAATTTGGGGGGACTTTTTATTAAAGAGAAGTAGATTGACAAAATCCTTGCTCGCTTACCTTATCATTTTCAAGCCAAAGGTACCTTGCTTAAATACATGTAAAAGCCTTGTGAACTTACTGTTAAATGAATCACTTGGGCAAGTATTCGAACTGCATCACTTGTATCCTATATGTCAGCCATCCACTTTCGAGGACGGAAAGAGCTTGGCTTTATAGACATCAAGGATAGTGGTCTTAGCGAAGATTTTTTTTAACACAATGGTTAGAATTGATGACTCTAATACGAATGAAGAGAAAATGGATCTACTTTCCCAGAGATTTACTAAATTTCTTAGATGGAATTAACTGTTTTTTAGGGGTAGAGGAAAAAAATAATCCGAGCCTTAAAATGATTATTTAAATGAATTTATAGTTATACTTTCTCCAAACAACAGGAAATATTTTGGAGACCACTCATATAGGCATTTAGTCTACAAAATAAATCTAGAACTACGAAGATAGCCAAAAATTTTGAACTCTATATCAAGCAAGAGTAAGAAACTTTGAACAAATTCTATGCATGTTTTTCAAACATTATCAACTACTCGTTTAATTTGGGGGGACCTTTTAGGAAAGAGAAGTATTTTGACAAAATCCTTGCTCGCTTACCTTATCATTTTCAAGCCAAAGGTACCTTGCTTAAATACATGTAAAAGCCTTGTGAACTTACTGTTAAATGAATCACTTGGGCAAGAATTCGAACTGCATCACTTGTATCCAATATGTCAACCATCCACTTTCGACGACAGAAAGAGCTTGGCTTTATAGACATCAAGGATAGTGGTCTTAGCGAAGTTGTTTTTCACTCAATTGTTAGAAATGATGACTCTCATACCAATGAAGAGAAGATGGATCTACTTTCGCACAGATTTACTAACTTTCATAGAGAGAATTAACCCTTTTTTTGGGGTTTTAGAAAAGAAATAATCCAAGCTCTAAAATGATTATTTATATGCATTTATAGTTGTACTTCTTCCAAACAACACGAAATATTATAGAGACCACTAATATAGGAATTTGAGCTACAAAATAAATCTAGAACTACGAAGTTGACCAAAAATTTTGAACTCTATATCAAGCAAGAGGATGAAACTTTGAACAAATTCTATGCATGTTTTTCAAACATTATCAACTACTCGTATAATTTGGGGGGACCTTTTAGGAAAGAGAAGTATTTTGACAAAATCCTTGCTCGCATACCTTATCATTTTCAAGCCAAAGGTACCTTGCTTAAATACATGTAAAAGCCTTGTGAACTTACTATTAAATGAATCAGTTGGGCAAGTATTCGAACTGCATCACTTGTATCCAATATGTCAACCATCCACTTTTGAGGACGGAAAGAGCTTGGCTTTATAGACATCGAGGATAGTGATCTTTGCGAAGTTGTTTTTCACAAAATTGTTAGAATTGATGACTCTCATACCAATGAAGAGAAGATGGATCTACTTTCGCACAGATTTACTCAATTTCTTAGAGAGAATTAACCGTTTTTTAGGGGTTTTAGAAAAAAATAATCCAAGCTCTAAAATGATTATTTAAATGTTTTTATAGTTGTCCTTCTTCCAAACAACATGAAATATTTTACAGACCACTCATATAGGCATTTGAGCTACAAAATAAATCTAGAACTACGAAGTTGACCAAAAACTTTGAACTCTATATCAAGCAAGTGGATGAAACTTTGAACAAATTCTATGCATGTTTTTCAAACATTATCAACTACTCGTATAATTTGGGGGCACCTTTTATTAAAGAGAAGAAGATTGAGAAAATCCTTGCTCGCTTACCTTATCATTTTCAAGCCAAAGGTACCTTGCTTAAATACATGTAAAAGCCTTGTGAACTTACTGTTAAATGAATCACTTGGGCAAGTATTCGAACTGCATCACTTGTATCCTATATGTCAGCCATCCACTTTCCAGGACGGAAAGAGCTTGGCTTTATAGACATCAAGGATAGTGGTCTTAGCGAAGATGTTTTTAACACAATGGTTAGAATTGATGACTCTAATACGAATGAAGAGAAAATGGATCTACTTTCTCAGAGATTTACTAAATTTCTTAGATGGAATTAACCGTTTTTTAGGGGTTTAGAAAAAAAATAATCCGAGCCCTAAAATGATTATTTAAATGAATTTATAGTTATACTTTCTCCAAACAACAGGAAATATTTTGGAGACCACTCATATAGGCATTTGGTCTACAAAATAAATCTAGAACTACGAAGATAGCCAAAAATTTTGAACTCTATATCAAGCAAGAGTAAGAAACTTTGAAGAAATTCTATGCAAGTTTTTCAAACATTATCAACTACTCGTATAATTTGGGGGGACCTTTTAGGAAAGAGAAGTAGATTGAAAAAATCCTTGCTAGCTTACCTTATCATTTTCAAGCCAAAGGTATCTTGCTTAAATACATGTAAAAGCCTTGTGAACTTACTGTTAAATGAATCAGTTGGGCAAGTATTCGAACTGCATCACTTGTATCCAATATGTCAACCATCCATTTTCGAGGACGGAAAGAGCTTGGCTTTATAGACATCAAGGATAGTGGTCTTAGCGAAGTTGTTTTTCACACAATTGTTAGAAATGATGACTCTCATACCAATGAAGAGAAGATGGATCTACTTTCGCAGAGATTTACTAAATTTCTTAGATAGAATTAACCCTTTTTTTGGGTTTTAGAAAAAAAATAATCCGAGCTCTAAAATGATTATTTAAATGAATTTATAGTTGTACTTCTTCCAAACAACACGAAATATTATGGAGACCACTCATATAGGCATTTGAGCTACAAAATAAATCTAGAACTACGAAGTTGACCAAAAATGTTGAACTTTATATCAAGCAAGAGGATGAAACTTTGAAAAAATTCTATGCATGTTTTTCAAACATTATCAACTACTCGTATAATTTGGGGGGACCTTTTATTAAAGAGAAGTAGATTGACAAAATCCTTGCTCGCTTACCTTATCATTTTCAAGCCATAGGTACCTTGCTTAAATACATGTAAAAGCCTTGTGAACTTACTGTTAAATGATTCAGTTGGGCAAGTATTCGAACTGCATCACTTGTACCCTATATGTCAGCCATCCACTTTGGAGGACGGAAAGAGCTTGGCTTTATAGACATCAAGGATAGTGGTCTTATCGAAGATTTTTTTTAACACAATTGTTAGAAATGATGACTCTCATACCAATGAAGAGAAAATGGATCTACTTTCGCACAGATTTACTAAATTTCTTAGATAGAATTAACCGTTTTTTTGGGGTTTTAGAAAAAAATAATCCAAGCTCTAAAATGATTATTTAAATGAATTTATAGTTATACTTCTTCCAAACAACAGGAAATATTTTGGAGACCACTCATATAGGCATTTGGTCTACAAAATAAATCTAGAACTACGAAGATAGCCAAAAATTTTGAACTCTATATCAAGCAAGAGGATGAAACTTTGAACAAATTCTATGCATGTTTTTCCAAAATTATCAACTACTCGTATAATTTGGGGGGACCTTTTAGGAAAGAGAAGTAGATTGACAAAATCCGTGCTAGCTTACCTTATCATTTTCAAGCCAAAGGTACCTTGCTTAAATACAAGTCAAAGCCTTGTTAACTTACTGTTAAATGAATCAGTTGGGCAAGTATTCGAACTGCATCACTTGTATCCAATATGTCAACCATCCACTTTCGAGGACGGAAAGAGCTTGGCATAATAAATATCAAGGATAGTGGTCTTAGCGAAGTTGTTTTACACACAATTATTAGAAATGATGACTCTCATACCAATGAAGAGAATATGGATCTACTTTCGTAGAGATTTACTAAATTTCTTAGAGAGAATTAACCCTTTTTTTGGGGTTTTAGAAAAAAAATAATCCAAGGTCTAAAATGATTATTTAAATGAATTTATAGTTGTACTTATTCCAAACAACACGAAATATTATGGAGACCACTCATATAGGCATTTGAGCTACAAAATAAATCTAGAACTACGAAGTTGACCAAAAATTTTGAACTCTATATCAAGCAAGAGTAAGAAACTTTGAACAAATTCTATGCATGTTTTTCAAACATTATCAACTACTCGTTTAATTTGGGGGGACCTTTTAGGAAAGAGAAGTATTTTGACAAAATCCTTGCTCGCTTACCTTATCATTTTCAAGCCAAAGGTACCTTGCTTAAATACATGTAAAAGCCTTGTGAACTTACTGTTAAATGAATCACTTGGGCAAGAATTCGAACTGCATCACTTGTATCCAATATGTCAACCATCCACTTTCGACGACGGAAAGAGCTTGGCTTTATAGACATCAAGGATAGTGGTCTTAGCGAAGTTGTTTTTCACTCAATTGTTAGAAATGATGACTCTCATACCAATGAAGAGAAGATGGATCTACTTTCGCACAGATTTACTAAATTTCTTAGAGAGAATTAACCCTTTTTTTGGGGTTTTAGAAAAAAAATAATCCAAGCTCTAAAATGATTATTTATATGAATTTATAGTTGTACTTCTTCCAAACAACACGAAATATTATAGAGACCACTAATATAGGAATTTGAGCTACAAAATAAATCTAGAACTACGAAGTTGACCAAAAATTTTGAACTCTATATCAAGCAAGAGGATGAAACTTTGAACAAATTCTATGCATGTTTTTCAAACATTATCAACTACTCGTATAATTTGGGGGGACCTTTTAGGAAAGAGAAGTATTTTGACAAAATCCTTGCTCGCATACCTTATCATTTTCAAGCCAAAGGTACCTTGCTTAAATACATGTAAAAGCCTTGTGAACTTACTATTAAATGAATCAGTTGGGCAAGTATTCGAACTGCATCACTTGTATCCAATATGTCAACCATCCACTTTTGAGGACGGAAAGAGCTTGGCTTTATAGACATCAAGGATAGTGGTCTTAGCGAAGTTGTTTTTCACTCAATTGTTAGAAATGATGACTCTCATACCAATGAAGAGAAGATGGATCTACTTTCGCACAGATTTACTCAATTTCTTAGAGAGAATTAACCGTTTTTTAGGGGTTTTAGAAAAAAATAATCCAAGCTCTAAAATGATTATTTAAATGTTTTTATAGTTGTCCTTCTTCCAAACAACATGAAATATTTTAGAGACCACTCATATAGGCATTTGAGCTACAAAATAAATCTAGAACTACGAAGTTGACCAAAAACTTTGAACTCTATATCAAGCAAGTGGATGAAACTTTGAACAAATTCTATGCATGTTTTTCAAACATTATCAACTACTCGTATAATTTGGGGGCACCTTTTATTAAAGAGAAGAAGATTGAGAAAATCCTTGCTCGCTTACCTTATCATTTTCAAGCCAAAGGTACCTTGCTTAAATACATGTAAAAGCCTTGTGAACTTACTGTTAAATGAATCACTTGGGCAAGTATTCGAACTGCATCACTTGTATCCTATATGTCAGCCATCCACTTTCCAGGACGGAAAGAGCTTGGCTTTATAGACATCAAGGATAGTGGTCTTAGCGAAGATGTTTTTAACACAATGGTTAGAATTGATGACTCTAATACGAATGAAGAGAAAATGGATCTACTTTCTCAGAGATTTACTAAATTTCTTAGATGGAATTAACCGTTTTTTAGGGGTTTAGAAAAAAAATAATCCGAGCCCTAAAATGATTATTTAAATGAATTTATAGTTATACTTTCTCCAAACAACAGGAAATATTTTGGAGACCACTCATATAGGCATTTGGTCTACAAAATAAATCTAGAACTACGAAGATAGCCAAAAATTTTGAACTCTATATCAAGCAAGAGTAAGAAACTTTGAAGAAATTCTATGCAAGTTTTTCAAACATTATCAACTACTCGTATAATTTGGGGGGACCTTTTAGGAAAGAGAAGTAGATTGAAAAAATCCTTGCTAGCTTACCTTATCATTTTCAAGCCAAAGGTATCTTGCTTAAATACATGTAAAAGCCTTGTGAACTTACTGTTAAATGAATCAGTTGGGCAAGTATTCGAACTGCATCACTTGTATCCAATATGTCAACCATCCATTTTCGAGGACGGAAAGAGCTTGGCTTTATAGACATCAAGGATAGTGGTCTTAGCGAAGTTGTTTTTCACACAATTGTTAGAAATGATGACTCTCATACCAATGAAGAGAAGATGGATCTACTTTCGCAGAGATTTACTAAATTTCTTAGAGAGAATTAACCCTTTTTTTGGGTTTTAGAAAAAAAATAATCCGAGCTCTAAAATGATTATTTAAATGAATTTATAGTTGTACTTCTTCCAAACAACACGAAATATTATGGAGACCACTCATATAGGCATTTGAGCTACAAAATAAATCTAGAACTACGAAGTTGACCAAAAATGTTGAACTTTATATCAAGCAAGAGGATGAAACTTTGAAAAAATTCTATGCATGTTTTTCAAACATTATCAACTACTCGTATAATTTGGGGGGACCTTTTATTAAAGAGAAGTAGATTGACAAAATCCTTGCTCGCTTACCTTATCATTTTCAAGCCATAGGTACCTTGCTTAAATACATGTAAAAGCCTTGTGAACTTACTGTTAAATGATTCAGTTGGGCAAGTATTCGAACTGCATCACTTGTACCCTATATGTCAGCCATCCACTTTGGAGGACGGAAAGAGCTTGGCTTTATAGACATCAAGGATAGTGGTCTTATCGAAGATTTTTTTTAACACAATTGTTAGAAATGATGACTCTCATACCAATGAAGAGAAAATGGATCTACTTTCGCACAGATTTACTAAATTTCTTAGATAGAATTAACCGTTTTTTTGGGGTTTTAGAAAAAAATAATCCAAGCTCTAAAATGATTATTTAAATGAATTTATAGTTATACTTCTTCCAAACAACAGGAAATATTTTGGAGACCACTCATATAGGCATTTGGTCTACAAAATAAATCTAGAACTACGAAGATAGCCAAAAATTTTGAACTCTATATCAAGCAAGAGGATGAAACTTTGAACAAATTCTATGCATGTTTTTCCAAAATTATCAACTACTCGTATAATTTGGGGGGACCTTTTAGGAAAGAGAAGTAGATTGACAAAATCCGTGCTAGCTTACCTTATCATTTTCAAGCCAAAGGTACCTTGCTTAAATACAAGTCAAAGCCTTGTTAACTTACTGTTAAATGAATCAGTTGGGCAAGTATTCGAACTGCATCACTTGTATCCAATATGTCAACCATCCACTTTCGAGGACGGAAAGAGCTTGGCATAATAAATATCAAGGATAGTGGTCTTAGCGAAGTTGTTTTACACACAATTATTAGAAATGATGACTCTCATACCAATGAAGAGAATATGGATCTACTTTCGTAGAGATTTACTAAATTTCTTAGAGAGAATTAACCCTTTTTTTGGGGTTTTAGAAAAAAAATAATCCAAGGTCTAAAATGATTATTTAAATGAATTTATAGTTGTACTTATTCCAAACAACACGAAATATTATGGAGACCACTCATATAGGCATTTGAGCTACAAAATAAATCTAGAACTACGAAGTTGACCAAAAATTTTGAACTCTATATCAAGCAAGAGTAAGAAACTTTGAACAAATTCTATGCATGTTTTTCAAACATTATCAACTACTCGTTTAATTTGGGGGGACCTTTTAGGAAAGAGAAGTATTTTGACAAAATCCTTGCTCGCTTACCTTATCATTTTCAAGCCAAAGGTACCTTGCTTAAATACATGTAAAAGCCTTGTGAACTTACTGTTAAATGAATCACTTGGGCAAGAATTCGAACTGCATCACTTGTATCCAATATGTCAACCATCCACTTTCGACGACGGAAAGAGCTTGGCTTTATAGACATCAAGGATAGTGGTCTTAGCGAAGTTGTTTTTCACTCAATTGTTAGAAATGATGACTCTCATACCAATGAAGAGAAGATGGATCTACTTTCGCACAGATTTACTAAATTTCTTAGAGAGAATTAACCCTTTTTTTGGGGTTTTAGAAAAAAAATAATCCAAGCTCTAAAATGATTATTTATATGAATTTATAGTTGTACTTCTTCCAAACAACACGAAATATTATAGAGTCCACTAATATAGGCATTTGAGCTACAAAATAAATCTAGAACTACGAAGTTGACCAAAAATTTTGAACTCTATATCAAGCAAGAGGATGAAACTTTGAACAAATTCTATGCATGTTTTTCAAACATTATCAACTACTCGTATAATTTGGGGGGACCTTTTAGGAAAGAGAAGTAGATTGAGAAAATCCGTGCTATCTTACCTTATCATTTTCAAGCCAAAGGTACCTTGCTTAAATACATGTAAAAGCCATGTGAACTTACTGTTAAATGAATCACTTGGGCAAGTATTCGAACTGCATCACTTGTATCCAATATGTCAACCATCCACTTTTGAGGACAGAAAGAGCTTGGCTTTATAGACATCGAGGATAGTGGTCTTAGCGAAGTTGGTTTTCACACAATTGTTAGAATTGATGACTCTCATACCAATGAAGAGAAGATGGATCTACTTTCGCACAGATTTACTCAATTTCTTAGAGAGAATTAACCGTTTTTTAGGGGTTTTAGAAAAAAATAATCCAAGCTCTAAAATGATTATTTAAATGAATTTATAGTTGTCCTTCTTCCAAACAACATGAAATATTTTATAGACCACTCATATAGGCATTTGAGCTACAAAATAAATCTAGAACTACGAAGTTGACCAAAAATTTTGAACTCTATATCAAGCAAGTGGAGGAAACTTTGAACAAATTCTATGCATGTTTTTCAAACATTATCAACTACTCGTATAATTTGGGGGGACTTTTTATTAAAGAGAAGTAGATTGACAAAATCCTTGCTCGCTTACCTTATCATTTTCAAGCCAAAGGTACCTTGCTTAAATACATGTAAAAGCCTTGTGAACTTACTGTTAAATGAATCACTTGGGCAAGTATTCGAACTGCATCACTTGTATCCTATATGTCAGCCATCCACTTTCGAGGACGGAAAGAGCTTGGCTTTATAGACATCAAGGATAGTGGTCTTAGCGAAGATTTTTTTTAACACAATGGTTAGAATTGATGACTCTAATACGAATGAAGAGAAAATGGATCTACTTTCCCAGAGATTTACTAAATTTCTTAGATGGAATTAACTGTTTTTTAGGGGTAGAGAAAAAAAATAATCCGAGCCTTAAAATGATTATTTAAATGAATTTATAGTTATACTTTCTCCAAACAACAGGAAATATTTTGGAGACCACTCATATAGGCATTTAGTCTACAAAATAAATCTAGAACTACGAAGATAGCCAAAAATTTTGAACTCTATATCAAGCAAGAGTAAGAAACTTTGAACAAATTCTATGCATGTTTTTCAAACATTATCAACTACTCGTTTAATTTGGGGGACCTTTTAGGAAAGAGAAGTATTTTGACAAAATCCTTGCTCGCTTACCTTATCATTTTCAAGCCAAAGGTACCTTGCTTAAATACATGTAAAAGCCTTGTGAACTTACTGTTAAATGAATCACTTGGGCAAGAATTCGAACTGCATCACTTGTATCCAATATGTCAACCATCCACTTTCGACGACGGAAAGAGCTTGGCTTTATAGACATCAAGGATAGTGGTCTTAGCGAAGTTGTTTTTCACTCAATTGTTAGAAATGATGACTCGCATACCAATGAAGAGAAGATGGATCTACTTTCGCACAGATTTACTAACTTTCATAGAGAGAATTAACCCTTTTTTTGGGGTTTTAGAAAAGAAATAATCCAAGCTCTAAAATGATTATTTATATGAATTTATAGTTGTACTTCTTCCAAACAACACGAAATATTATAGAGACCACTAATATAGGAATTTGAGCTACAAAATAAATCTAGAACTACGAAGTTGACCAAAAATTTTGAACTCTATATCAAGCAAGAGGATGAAACTTTGAACAAATTCTATGCATGTTTTTCAAACATTATCAACTACTCGTATAATTTGGGGGGACCTTTTAGGAAAGAGAAGTATTTTGACAAAATCCTTGCTCGCATACCTTATCATTTTCAAGCCAAAGGTACCTTGCTTAAATACATGTAAAAGCCTTGTGAACTTACTATTAAATGAATCAGTTGGGCAAGTATTCGAACTGCATCACTTGTATCCAATATGTCAACCATCCACTTTTGAGGACGGAAAGAGCTTGGCTTTATAGACATCGAGGATAGTGATCTTTGCGAAGTTGTTTTTCACAAAATTGTTAGAATTGATGACTCTCATACCAATGAAGAGAAGATGGATCTACTTTCGCACAGATTTACTCAATTTCTTAGAGAGAATTAACCGTTTTTTAGGGGTTTTAGAAAAAAATAATCCAAGCTCTAAAATGATTATTTAAATGTTTTTATAGTTGTCCTTCTTCCAAACAACATGAAATATTTTAGAGACCACTCATATAGGCATTTGAGCTACAAAATAAATCTAGAACTACGAAGTTGACCAAAAACTTTGAACTCTATATCAAGCAAGTGGATGAAACTTTGAACAAATTCTATGCATGTTTTTCAAACATTATCAACTACTCGTATAATTTGGGGGCACCTTTTATTAAAGAGAAGAAGATTGAGAAAATCCTTGCTCGCTTACCTTATCATTTTCAAGCCAAAGGTACCTTGCTTAAATACATGTAAAAGCCTTGTGAACTTACTGTTAAATGAATCACTTGGGCAAGTATTCGAACTGCATCACTTGTATCCTATATGTCAGCCATCCACTTTCCAGGACGGAAAGAGCTTGGCTTTATAGACATCAAGGATAGTGGTCTTAGCGAAGATGTTTTTAACACAATGGTTAGAATTGATGACTCTAATACGAATGAAGAGAAAATGGATCTACTTTCTCAGAGATTTACTAAATTTCTTAGATGGAATTAACCGTTTTTTAGGGGTTTAGAAAAAAAATAATCCGAGCCCTAAAATGATTATTTAAATGAATTTATAGTTATACTTTCTCCAAACAACAGGAAATATTTTGGAGACCACTCATATAGGCATTTGGTCTACAAAATAAATCTAGAACTACGAAGATAGCCAAAAATTTTGAACTCTATATCAAGCAAGAGTAAGAAACTTTGAAGAAATTCTATGCATGTTTTTCAAACATTATCAACTACTCGTATAATTTGGGGGGACCTTTTAGGAAAGAGAAGTAGATTGAAAAAATCCTTGCTAGCTTACCTTATCATTTTCAAGCCAAAGGTATCTTGCTTAAATACATGTAAAAGCCTTGTGAACTTACTGTTAAATGAATCAGTTGGGCAAGTATTCGAACTGCATCACTTGTATCCAATATGTCAACTATCCATTTTCGAGGACGGAAAGAGCTTGGCTTTATAGACATCAAGGATAGTGGTCTTAGCGAAGTTGTTTTTCACACAATTGTTAGAAATGATGACTCTCATACCAATGAAGAGAAGATGGATCTACTTTCGCAGAGATTTACTAAATTTCTTAGAGAGAATTAACCCTTTTTTTGGGTTTTAGAAAAAAAATAATCCGAGCTCTAAAATGATTATTTAAATGAATTTATAGTTGTACTTCTTCCAAACAACACGAAATATTATGGAGACCACTAATATAGGCATTTGAGCTACAAAATAAATCTAGAACTACGAAGTTGACCAAAAATTTTGAACTCTATATCAAGCAAGAGTAAGAAACTTTGAAAAAATTCTATGCATGTTTTTCAAACATTATCAACTACTCGGATAATTTGGGGGGACCTTTTATTAAAGAGAAGTAGATTGACAAAATCCTTGCTCGCTTACCTTATCATTTTCAAGCCAAAGGTACCTTGCTTAAATACATGTAAAAGCCTTGTGAACTTACTGTTAAATGATTCAGTTGGGCAAGTATTCGAACTGCATCACTTGTACCCTATATGTCAGCCATCCACTTTGGAGGACGGAAAGAGCTTGGCTTTATAGACATCAAGGATAGTGGTCTTATCGAAGATTTTTTTTAACACAATTGTTAGAAATGATGACTCTCATACCAATGAAGAGAAAATGGATCTACTTTCGCACAGATTTACTAAATTTCTTAGATAGAATTAACCGTTTTTTTGGGGTTTTAGAAAAAAATAATCCAAGCTCTAAAATGATTATTTAAATGAATTTATAGTTATACTTCTTCCAAACAACAGGAAATATTTTGGAGACCACTCATATAGGCATTTGGTCTACAAAATAAATCTAGAACTACGAAGATAGCCAAAAATTTTGAACTCTATATCAAGCAAGAGGATGAAACTTTGAACAAATTCTATGCATGTTTTTCCAAAATTATCAACTACTCGTATAATTTGGGGGGACCTTTTAGGAAAGAGAAGTAGATTGACAAAATCCGTGCTAGCTTACCTTATCATTTTCAAGCCAAAGGTACCTTGCTTAAATACAAGTCAAAGCCTTGTGAACTTACTGTTAAATGAATCAGTTGGGCAAGTATTCGAACTGCATCACTTGTATCCAATATGTCAACCATCCACTTTCGAGGACGGAAAGAGCTTGGCATAATAAATATCAAGGATAGTGGTCTTAGCGAAGTTGTTTTACACACAATTATTAGAAATGATGACTCTCATACCAATGAAGAGAAGATGGATCTACTTTCGTAGAGATTTACTAAATTTCTTAGAGAGAATTAACCCTTTTTTTGGGGTTTTAGAAAAAATATAATCCAAGGTCTAAAATGATTATTTAAATGAATTTATAGTTGTACTTCTTCCAAACAACACGAAATATTATGGAGACCACTAATATAGGCATTTGAGCTACAAAATAAATCTAGAACTACGAAGTTGACCAAAAATTTTGAACTCTATATCAAGCAAGAGTAAGAAACTTTGAACAAATTCTATGCATGTTTTTCAAACATTATCAACTACTCGTATAATTTGGGGGGACCTTTTAGGAAAAAGAAGTATTTTGACAAAATCCTTGCTCGCTTACCTTATCATTTTCAAGCAAAAGGTACCTTGATTAAATTCATGTAAAAGCCTTGTGAACTTATTGTTAAATGAATCACTTGGGCAAGAATTCGAACTGCATCACTTGTATCCAATATGTCAACCATCCACTTTCGAGGACGGAAAGAGCTTGGCTTTATAGACATCAAGGATAGTGGTCTTAGCGAAGTTGTTTTTCACTCAATTGTTAGAAATGATGGCTCTCATACCAATGAAGAGAAGATGGATCTACTTTCGCACAGATTTACTAAATTTCTTAGAGAGAATTAACCCTTTTTTTGGGGTTTTAGAAAAAAAATAATCCAAGCACTAAAATGATTATTTATATGAATTTATAGTTGTACTTCTTCCAAACAACACGAAACATTATAGAGACCACTAATATAGGCATTTGAGCTACAAAATAAATCTAGAACTACGAAGTTGACCAAAAATTTTGAACTCTATATCAAGCAAAAGGATGAAACTTTGAACAAATTCTATGCATGTTTTTCAAACATTATCAACTACTCGTATAATTTGGGGGGACCTTTTAGGAAAGAGAAGTATTTTGACAAAATCCTTGCTCGCTTACCTTATCATTTTCAAGCCAAAGGTACCTTGCTTAAATACATATAAAAGCCTTGTGAACTTACTGTTAAATGAATCAGTTGGGCAAGTATTCGAACTGCATCACTTGTATCCAATATGTCAACCATCCACTTTCGAGGACGGAAAGAGCTTGGCTTTATAGACATCAAGGATAGTGGTCTTAGCGAAGTTGTTTTTCACACAATTGTTAGAATTGATGACTCTCATACCAATGAAGAGAAGATGGATCTACTTTCGCACAGATTTAGTAAATTTCTTAGATGGAATTAACCGTTTTTTAGGGGTTTAGAAAAAAAATAATCCGAGCCCTAAAATGATTATTTAAATGAATTTATAGTTATCCTTTCTCCAAACAATAGGAAATATTTTGGAGACCACTCATATAGGCATTTGGTCTACAAAATAAATCTAGAACTACGAAGATAGCCAAAAATTTTGAACTCTATATCAAGCAAGAGTAAGAAACTTTGAACAAATTCTATGCATGTTTTTCAAACATTATCAACTACTCGTATAATTTGGGGGGACCTTTTAGGAAAGAGAAGTATTTTGACAAAATCCTTGCTCGCTTACCTTATCATTTTCAAGCCAAAGGTACCTTGATTAAATACATGTAAAAGAATTGTGAACTTACTGTTAAATGAATCACTTGGGCAAGAATTCGAACTGCATCACTTGTATCCAATATGTCAACCATCCACTTTCGAGGACGGAAAGAGCTTGGCTTTATAGACATCAAGGATAGTGGTCTTAGCGAAGTTGTTTTTCACTCAATTGTTAGAAATGATGGCTCTCATACCAATGAAGAGAAGATGGATCTACTTTCGCACAGATTTAGTAAATTTCTTAGAGAGAATTAACCCTTTTTTTGGGGTTTTAGAAAAAAAATAATCCAAGGTCTAAAATGATTATTTAAATGAATTTATAGTTGTACTTATTCCAAACAACACGAAATATTATGGAGACCACTCATATAGGCATTTGAGCTACAAAATAAATCTAGAACTACGAAGTTGACCAAAAATTTTGAACTCTATATCAAGCAAGAGTAAGAAACTTTGAACAAATTCTATGCATGTTTTTCAAACATTATCAACTACTCGTATAATTTGGGGGGACCTTTTAGGAAAGAGAAGTATTTTGACAAAATCCTTGCTCGCTTACCTTATCATTTTCAAGCCAAAGGTACCTTGATTAAATACATGTAAAAGAATTGTGAACTTACTGTTAAATGAATCACTTGGGCAAGAATTCGAACTGCATCACTTGTATCCAATATGTCAACCATCCACTTTCGAGGACGGAAAGAGCTTGGCTTTATAGACATCAAGGATAGTGGTCTTAGCGAAGTTGTTTTTCACTCAATTGTTAGAAATGATGGCTCTCATACCAATGAAGAGAAGATGGATCTACTTTCGCACAGATTTACTAAATTTCTTAGAGAGAATTAACCCTTTTTTTGGGGTTTTAGAAAAAAAATAATCCAAGCTCTAAAATGATTATTTATATGAATTTATAGTTGTACTTCTTCCAAACAACACGAAATATTATAGATACCACTAATATAGGCATTTGAGCTACAAAATAAATCTAGAACTACGAAGTTGACCAAAAATTTTGAACTCTATATCAAGCAAAAGGATGAAACTTTGAACAAATTCTATGCATGTTTTTCAAACATTATCAACTACTCGTATAATTTGGGGGGACCTTTTAGGAAAGAGAAGTATTTTGACAAAATCCTTGCTCGCTTACCTTATCATTTTCAAGCCAAAGGTACCTTGCTTAAATACATGTAAAAGCCTTGTGAACTTACTGTTAAATGAATCACTTGGGCAAGTATTCGAACTGCATCACTTGTACCCTATATGTCAGCCATCCACTTTGGAGGACGGAAAGAGCTTGACTTTATAGACATCAAGGATAGTGGTCTTATCGAAGATTGTTTTTAACACAATTGTTAGAAATGATGACTCTCATACCAATGAAGAGAAAATGGATCTACTTTCGCAGAGATTTACTAAATTTCTTAGATAGAATTAACCGTTTTTTTGGGGTTTTAAAAAAAATAATCCAAGCTATAAAATGATTATTTAAATGAATTTATAGTTATACTTCTTCCAAACAACAGGAAATATTTTGGAGACCACTCATATAGGCATTTGGTCTACAAAATAAATCTAGAACTACGAAGATAGCCAAAAATTTTGAACTCTATATCAAGCAAGAGGATGAAACTTTGAACAAATTCTATGCATGTTTTTCCAAAATTATCAACTACTCGTATAATTTGGGGGGACGTTTTAGGAAAGAGAAGTAGATTGACAAAATCCGTGCTAGCTTACCTTATCATTTTCAAGCCAAAGGTACCTTGCTTAAATACAAGTCAAAGCCTTGTGAACTTACTGTTAAATGAATCAGTTGGGCAAGTATTCGAACTGCATCACTTGTATCCAATATGTCAACCATCCACTTTCGAGGACGGAAAGAGCTTGGCTTTATAGACATCAAGGATACTGGTCTTAGCGAAGATTTTTTTTAACACAATGGTTAGAATTGATGACTCTAATACGAATGAAGAGAAAATGGATCTACTTTCCCAGAGATTTACTAAATTTCTTAGATGGAATTAACCGTTTTTTAGGGGTTTAGAAAAAAAAATAATCCGAGCCCTAAAATGATTATTTAAATGAATTTATAGTTATACTTCTTCCAAACAACAGGAAATATTTTGGAGACCACTCATATAGGCATTTGGTCTACAAAATAAATCTAGAACTACGAAGATAGCCAAAAATTTTGAACTCTACATCAAGCAAGAGTAAGAAACTTTGAACAAATTCTATGCATGTTTTTGAAACATTATCAACTACTCGTATAATTTGGGGGGACCTTTTAGGAAAGAGAAGTATTTTGACAAAATCCTTGCTCGCTTACCTTATCATTTTCAAGCAAAAGGTACCTTGATTAAATACATGTAAAAGCCTTGTGAACTTACTGTTAAATGAATCACTTGGGCAAGAATTCGAACTGCATCACTTGTATCCAATATGTCAACCATCCACTTTCGAGGATGGAAAGAGCTTGGCTTTATAGACATCAAGGATAGTGGTCTTAGCGAAGTTGTTTTTCACTCAATTGTTAGAAATGATGGCTCTCATACCAATGAAGAGAAGATGGATCTACTTTCGCACAGATTTACTAAATTTCTTAGAGAGAATTAACCCTTTTTTTGGGGTTTTAGAAAAAAAATAATCCAAGCTCTAAAATGATTATTTATATGAATTTATAGTTGTACTTCTTCCAAACAACACGAAATATTATAGATACCACTAATATAGGCATTTGAGCTACAAAATAAATCTAGAACTACGAAGTTGACCAAAAATTTTGAACTCTATATCAAGCAAGAGTAAGAAACTTTGAACAAATTCTATGCATGTTTTTCAAACATTATCAACTACTCGTATAATTTGGGGGGACCTTTTAGGAAAGAGAAGTATTTTGACAAAATCCTTGCTCGCTTACCTTATCATTTTCAAGCAAAAGGTACCTTGATTAAATACATGTAAAAGCCTTGTGAACTTACTGTTAAATGAATCACTTGGGCAAGAATTCGAACTGCATCACTTGTATCCAATATGTCAACTATCCACTTTCGAGGACGGAAAGAGCTTGGCTTTATAGACATCAAGGATAGTGGTCTTAGCGAAGTTGTTTTTCACTCAATTGTTAGAAATGATGGCTCTCATACCAATGAAGAGAAGATGGATCTACTTTCGCACAGATTTACTAAATTTCTTAGAGAGAATTAACCCTTTTTTGGGGTTTTAGAAAAAAAATAATCCAAGCTCTAAAATGATTATTTATATGAATTTATAGTTGTACTTCTTCAAAACAACACGAAATATTATAGAGACCACTAATATAGGCATTTGAGCTACAAAATAAATCTAGAACTACGAAGTTGACCAAAAATTTTGAACTCTATATCAAGCGAAAGGATGAAACTTTGAACAAATTCTATGCATGTTTTTAAAACATCATCAACTACTCGTATAATTTGGGGGGACCTTTTAGGAAAGAGAAGTATTTTGACAAAATCCTTGCTCGCTTACCTTATCATTTTCAAGCCAAAGGTACCTTGCTTAAATACATGTAAAAGCCTTGTGAACTTACTGTTAAATGAATCACTTGGGCAAGTATTCGAACTGCATCAATTGTATCCAATATGTCAACCATCCACTTTTGAGGACGGAAAGAGCTTGGCTTAATAGACATCGAGGATAGTGGTCTTTGCGAAGTTGTTTTTCACACAATTGTTAGAATTGATGACTCTCATACCAATGAAGAGAAGATGGATCTACTTTCGCACAGATTTAGTAAATTTCTTAGATGGAATTAACCGTTTTTTAGGGGTTTAGAAAAAAAATAATCCGAGCCCTAAAATGATTATTTAAATGAATTTATAGTTATACTTTCTCCAAACAACAGGAAATATTTTGGAGACCACTCATATAGGCATTTGGTCTACAAAATAAATCTAGAACTACGAAGATAGCCAAAAATTTTGAACTCTATATCAAGCAAGAGTAAGAAACTTTGAACAAATTCTATGCATGTTTTTCAAACATTATCAACTACTCGTATAATTTGGGGGGACCTTTTAGGAAAGAGAAGTATTTTGACAAAATCCTTGCTCGCTTACCTTATCATTTTCAAGCCAAAGGTACCTTGATTAAATACATGTAAAAGAATTTTGAACTTACTGTTAAATGAATCACTTGGGCAAGAATTCGAACTGCATCACTTGTATCCAATATGTCAACCATCCACTTTCGAGGACGGAAAGAGCTTGGCTTTATAGACATCAAGGATAGTGGTCTTAGCGAAGTTGTTTTTCACTCAATTGTTAGAAATGATGGCTCTCATAAAAATGAAGAGAAGATGGATCTACTTTCGCACAGATTTACTAAATTTCTTAGAGAGAATTAACCCTTTTTTTGGGGTTTTAGAAAAAAAAATAATCCAAGCTCTAAAATGATTATTTATATGAATTTATAGTTGTACTTCTTTCAAACAACACGAAATATTATAGAGACCACTAATATAGGCATTTGAGCTACAAAATAAATCTAGAACTACGAAGTTGACCAAAAATTTTGAACTCTATATCAAGCAAGAGGATGAAACTTTGAACAAATTCTATGCATGTTTTTCAAACATTATCAACTACTCGTATAATTTGGGGGGACCTTTTAGGAAAGAGAAGTGGATTGAGAAAATCCGTGCTAGCTTACCTTATCACTTTCAAGCCAAAGGTACCTTGCTTAAATACATGTAAAAGCCTTGTGAACTTACTGTTAAATGAATCACCTGGGCAAGTATCGAACTACATCACTTGTATCCAATATGTCAACCATTCACTTTCGAGGACGGAAAGAGCTTGGCTTTATAGACATCGAGGATACTGGTCTTTGCGAAGTTGTTTTTCACACAATTGTTAGAATTGATGACTCTCATACCAATGAAGAGAAGATGGATCTACTTTCGCACAGATTTACTCAATTTCTTAGAGAGAATTAACCGTTTTTTAGGGGTTTTAGAAAAAAATAATCCAAGCTCTAAAATTATTATTTAAATGAATTTATAGTTGTACTTCTTCCAAACAACATGAAATATTTTAGAGACCACTCATATAGGAATTTGAGCTACAAAATAAATCTAGAACTACGAAGTTGACCAAAAATTATGAACTCTATATCAAGCAAGAGGATGAAACTTTGAACAAATTCTATGCATGTTTTTCAAACATTATCAACTACTCGTATAATTTGGGGGGACCTTTTAGGAAAGAGAAGTATTTTGACAAAATCCTTGCTCGCTTACCTTATCATTTTCAAGCAAAAGGTACCTTGATTAAATACATGTAAAAGCCTTGTGAACTTACTGTTAAATGAATCACTTGGGCAAGAATTCGAACTGCATCACTTGTATCCAATATGTCAACCATCCACTTTCGAGGACGGAAAGAGCTTGGCTTTATAGACATCAAGGATAGTGGTGTTAGCGAAGTTGTTTTTCACTCAATTGTTAGAAATGATGACTCTCATACCAATGAAGAGAAGATGGATCTACTTTCGCGCAGATTTACTAAATTTGTTAGAGAGAATTAACCCTTTTTTTCGGGTTTTAGAAAAAAAATAATCCAAGCTCTAAAATGATTATTTATATGAATTTATAGTTGTACTTCTTCAAAACAACACGAAATATTATAGAGACCACTAATATAGGCATTTGAGCTACAAAATAAATCTAGAACTACGAAGTTGACCAAAAATTTTGAACTCTATATCAAGCGAAAGGATGAAACTTTGAACAAATTCTATGCATGTTTTTAAAACATCATCAACTACTCGTATAATTTGGGGGGACCTTTTAGGAAAGAGAAGTATTTTGACAAAATCCTTGCTCGCTTACCTTATCATTTTCAAGCCAAAGGTACCTTGCTTAAATACATGTAAAAGCCTTGTGAACTTACTGTTAAATGAATCACTTGGGCAAGTATTCGAACTGCATCAATTGTATCCAATATGTCAACCATCCACTTTTGAGGACGGAAAGAGCTTGGCTTTATAGACATCAAGGATAGTGGTCTTAGCGAAGTTGTTTTTCACTCAATTGTTAGAAATGATGGCTCTCATACCAATGAAGAGAAGATGGATCTACTTTCGCACAGATTTAGTAAATTTCTTAGAGAGAATTAACCGTTTTTTAGGGGTTTAGAAAAAAAATAATCCGAGCTCTAAAATGATTATTTATATGAATTTATAGTTGTACTTCTTTCAAACAACACGAAATATTATAGAGACCACTAATATAGGCATTTGAGCTACAAAATAAATCTAGAACTACGAAGTTGACCAAACATTTTGAACTCTATATCAAGCAAGAGGATGAAACTTTGAACAAATTCTATGCATGTTTTTCAAACATTATCAACTACTCGTATAATTTGGGGGGACCTTTTAGGAAAGAGAAGTGGATTGAGAAAATCCGTGCTAGCTTACCTTATCACTTTCAAGCCAAAGGTACCTTGCTTAAATACATGTAAAAGCCTTGTGAACTTACTGTTAAATGAATCACCTGGGCAAGTATCGAACTACATCACTTGTATCCAATATGTCAACCATTCACTTTCGAGGACGGAAAGAGCTTGGCTTTATAGACATCGAGGATACTGGTCTTTGCGAAGTTGTTTTTCACACAATTGTTAGAATTGATGACTCTCATACCAATGAAGAGAAGATGGATCTACTTTCGCACAGATTTACTCAATTTCTTAGAGAGAATTAACCGTTTTTTAGGGGTTTTAGAAAAAAATAATCCAAGCTCTAAAATTATTATTTAAATGAATTTATAGTTGTACTTCTTCCAAACAACATGAAATATTTTAGAGACCACTCATATAGGAATTTGAGCTACAAAATAAATCTAGAACTACGAAGTTGACCAAAAATTATGAACTCTATATCAAGCAAGAGGATGAAACTTTGAACAAATTCTATGCATGTTTTTCAAACATTATCAACTACTCGTATAATTTGGGGGGACCTTTTAGGAAAGAGAAGTAGATTGAAAAAATCCTTGCTAGCTTACCTTATCATTTTCAAGCCAAAGGTATCTTGCTTAAATACATGTAAAAGCCTTGTGAACTTACTGTTAAATGAATCAGTTGGGCAAGTATTCGAACTGCATCACTTGTATCCAATATGTCAACCATCCACTTTCGAGGACGGAAAGAGCTTGGCTTTATAGACATCAAGGATAGTGGTCTTAGCGAAGTTGTTTTTCACACAATTGTTAGAAATGATGACTCTCATACCAATGAAGAGAAGATGGATCTACTTTCGCAGAGATTTACTAAATTTCTTATAGAGAATTAACCCTTTTTTTGGGTTTTAGAAAAAAAATAATCCGAGCTCTAAAATGATTATTTAAATGAATTTATAGTTGTACTTCTTCCAAACAACATGAAATATTTTAGAGACCACTCATATAGGAATTTGAGCTACAAAATAAATCTAGAACTACGAAGTTGACCAAAAATTATGAACTCTATATCAAGCAAGAGGATGAAACTTTGAACAAATTCTATGCATGTTTTTCAAACATTATCAACTACTCGTATAATTTGGGGGGACCTTTTAGGAAAGAGAAGTAGATTGAAAAAATCCTTGCTAGCTTACCTTATCATTTTCAAGCCAAAGGTATCTTGCTTAAATACATGTAAAAGCCTTGTGAACTTACTGTTAAATGAATCAGTTGGGCAAGTATTCGAACTGCATCACTTGTATCCAATATGTCAACCATCCACTTTCGAGGACGGAAAGAGCTTGGCTTTATAGACATCAAGGATAGTGGTCTTAGCGAAGTTTTTTTTCACACAATTGTTAGAAATGATGACTCTCATACCAATGAAGAGAAGATGGATCTACTTTCGCAGAGATTTACTAAATTTCTTAGAGAGAATTAACCCTTTTTTTGGGTTTTAGAAAAAAAATAATCCGAGCTCTAAAATGATTATTTAAATGAATTTATATTTGTACTTCTTCCAAACAACACGAAATATTATGGAGACCACTCATATAGGCATTTGAGCTACAAAATAAATCTAGAACTACGAAGTTGACCAAAAATGTTGAACTTTATATCAAGCAAGAGGATGAAACTTTGAACAAATTCTATGCATGTTTTTCAAACATTATCAACTACTCGTATAATTTGGGGGGACCTTTTATTAAATAGAAGTAGATTGACAAAATCCTTGCTCGTTTACCTTATCATTTTCAAGCCAAAGGTACCTTGCTTAAATACATGTAAAAGCCTTGTGAACTTACTGTTAAATGAATCACTTGGGCAAGTATTCGAACTGCATCACTTGTACCCTATATGTCAGCCATCCACTTTGGAGGACGGAAAGAGCTTGGCTTTATAGACATCAAGTATAGTGGTCTTATCGAAGATTTTTTTTAACACAATTGTTAGAAATGATGACTCTCATACCAATGAAGAGAAAATGGATCTACTTTCGCACAGATTTACAAAATTTCTTAGATAGAATTAACCGTTTTTTTGGGGTTTTAGAAAAAAATAATCCAAGCTCTAAAATGATTATTTAAATGAATTTATAGTTATACTTCTTCCAAACAACAGGAAATATTTTGGAGACCACTCATATAGGCATTTGGTCTACAAAATAAATCTAGAACTACGAAGATAGCCAAAAATTTTGAACTCTATATTAAGCAAGAGGATGAAACTTTGAACAAATTCTATGCATGTTTTCCGAAAATTATCAACTACTCGTATAATTTGGGGGGACCTTTTAGGAAAGAGAAGTAGATTGACGAAATCCGTGCTAGCTTACCTTTTCATTTTCAAGCCAAAGGTACCTTGCTTAAATACAAGTCAAAGCCTTGTGAACTTACTGTTAAATGAATCAGTTGGGCAAGTATTCGAACTGCATCACTTGTATCCAATATGTCAACCATCCACTTTCGAGGACGGAAAGAGCTTGGCATAATAAACATCAAGGATAGTGGTCTTAGCGAAGTTGTTTTACACACAATTATTAGAAATGATGACTCTCATACCAATGAAGAGAAGATGGATCTACTTTCGTAGAGATTTACTAAATTTCTTAGAGAGAATTAACCGTTTTTTTGGGGTTTTAGAAAAAAAATAATCCAAGCTCTAAAATGATTATTTAAATGAATTTATAGTTATACTTCTTCCAAACAACACGAAATATTATGGAGACCACTCATATAGGCATTTGAGCTACAAAATAAATCTAGAACTACGAAGTTGACCAAAAATTTTGAACTCTATATCAAGCAAGAGTAAGAAACTTTGAACAAATTCTATGCATGTTTTTCAAACATTATCAACTACTCGTATAATTTGGGGGGACCTTTTAGGAAAGAGAAGTATTTTGACAAAATCCTTGCTCGCTTACCTTATCATTTTCAAGCAAAAGGTACCTTGATTAAATACATGTAAAAGCCTTGTGAACTTACTGTTAAATGAATCACTTGGGCAAGAATTCGAACTGCATCACTTGTATCCAATATGTCAACCATCCACTTTCGAGGACGGAAAGAGCTTGGCTTTATAGACATCAAGGATAGTGGTGTTAGCGAAGTTGTTTTTCACTCAATTGTTAGAAATGATGACTCTCATACCAATGAAGGGAAGATGGATCTACTTTCGCGCAGATTTACTAAATTTCTTAGAGAGAATTAACCCTTTTTTTTCGGGTTTTAGAAAAAAAATAATCCAAGCTCTAAAATGATTATTTATATGAATTTATAGTTGTACTTCTTCCAAACAACACGAAATATTATAGAGACCACTAATATAGGCATTTGAGCTACAAAATAAATCTAGAACTACGAAGTTGACCAAAAATTTTGAACTCTATATCAAGCAAGAGGATGAAACTTTGAACAAATTCTATGCATGTTTTTCAAACATTATCAACTACTCGTATAATTTGGGGGGACCTTTTAGGAAAGAGAAGTATTTTGACAAAATCCTTGCTCGCTTACCTTATCATTTTCAAGCCAAAGGTACCTTGCTTAAATACATGTAAAAGCCTTGTGAACTTACTGTTAAATGAATCACTTGGGCAAGTATTCGAACTGCATCACTTGTATCCAATATGTCAACCATCCACTTTTGAGGACGGAAAGAGCTTGGCTTTATAGACATCGAGGATAGTGGTCTTTGCGAAGTTGTTTTTCACACAATTGTTAGAATTGATGACTCTCATAACAATGAAGAGAAGATGGATCTACTTTCGCACAGATTTACTCAATTTTTTAGAGAGAATTAACCGTTTTTTAGGGGTTTTAGAAAAAAATAATCCAAGCTCTAAAATGATTATTTAAATGAATTTATAGTTGTCCTTCTTCCAAACAACATGAAATATTTTAGAGACCACTCATATAGGCATTTGAGCTACAAAATAAATCTAGAACTACGAAGTTGACCAAAAATTTGGAACTCTATATCAAGCAAGTGGATGAAACTTTGAACAAATTCTATGCATGTTTTTCAAACATTATCAACTACTCGTATAATTTGGGGGGACCTTTTATTAAAGAGAAGTAGATTGACAAAATCCTTGCTCGCTTACCTTATCATTTTCAAGCCAAAGGTACCTTGCTTAAATACATGTAAAAGCCTTGTGAACTTACTGTTAAATGAATCACTTGGGCAAGTATTCGAACTGCATCACTTGTATCCTATATGTCAGCCATCCACTTTCGAGGACGGAAAGAGCTTGGCTTTATAGACATCAAGGATACTGGTCTTAGCGAAGATTTTTTTTAACACAATGGTTAGAATTGATGACTCTAATACGAATGAAGAGAAAATGGATCTACTTTCCCAGAGATTTACTAAATTTCTTAGATGGAATTAACCGTTTTTTAGGGGTTTAGAAAAAAAATAATCCGAGCCCTAAAATGATTATTTAAATGAATTTATAGTTATACTTCTTCCAAACAACAGGAAATATTTTGGAGACCACTCATATAGGCATTTGGTCTACAAAATAAATCTAGAACTACGAAGATAGCCAAAAATTTTGAACTCTACATCAAGCAAGAGTAAGAAACTTTGAACAAATTCTATGCATGTTTTTGAAACATTATCAACTACTCGTATAATTTGGGGGGACCTTTTAGGAAAGAGAAGTATTTTGACAAAATCTTTGCTCGCTTACCTTATCATTTTCAAGCAAAAGGTACCTTGATTAAATACATGTAAAAGCCTTGTGAACTTACTGTTAAATGAATCACTTGGGCAAGAATTCGAACTGCATCACTTGTATCCAATATGTCAACCATCCACTTTCGAGGACGGAAAGAGCTTGGCTTTATAGACATCAAGGATAGTGGTGTTAGCGAAGTTGTTTTTCACTCAATTGTTAGAAATGATGACTCTCATACCAATGAAGAGAAGATGGATCTACTTTCGCGCAGATTTACTAAATTTCGTAGAGAGAATTAACCCTTTTTTTGGGGTTTTAGAAAAAAAATAATCCAAGCTCTAAAATGATTATTTATATGAATTTTTAGTTGTACTTCTTCCAAACAACACGAAATATTATAGAGACCACTAAAATAGGCATTTGAGCTACAAAATAAATCTAGAACTACGAAGTTGACCAAAAATTTTGAACTCTATATCAAGCAAGAGGATGAAACTTTGAACAAATTCTATGCATGTTTTTCAAACATTATCAACTACTCGTATAATTTGGGGGGACCTTTTAGGAAAGAGAAGTATTTTGACAAAATCCTTGCTCGCTTACCTTATCATTTTCAAGCCAAAGGTACCTTGCTTAAATACATGTAAAAGCCTTGTGAACTTACTGTTAAATGAATCACTTGGGCAAGTATTCGAACTGCATCACTTGTATCCTATATGTCAGCCATCCACTTTCGAGGACGGAAAGAGCTTGGCTTTATAGACATCAAGGATAGTGGTCTTAGCGAAGATTTTTTTTTAACACAATGGTTAGAATTGATGACTCTAATACGAATGAAGAGAAAATGGATCTACTTTCCCAGAGATTTACTAAATTTCTTAGATGGAATTAACCGTTTTTTAGGGGTTTAGAAAAAAAATAATCCGATCCCTAAAATGATTATTTAAATGAATTTATAGTTATACTTCTTCCAAACAACAGGAAATATTTTGGAGACCACTCATATAGGCATTTCGTCTACAAAATAAATCTAGAACTACGAAGTTGACCAAAAATTTTGAACTCTATATCAAGCAAGAGGATGAAACTTTGAACAAATTCTATGCATGTTTTTCAAACATTATCAACTACTCGTATAATTTGGGGGGACCTTTTAGGAAAGAGAAGTATTTTGACAAAATCCTTGCTCGCTTACCTTATCATTTTCAAGCCAAAGGTACCTTGCTTAAATACATGTAAAAGCCTTGTGAACTTACTGTTAAATGAATCACTTGGGCAAGTATTCGAACTGCATCACTTGTATCCAATATGTCAACCATCCACTTTTGAGGACGGAAAGAGCTTGGCTTTATAGACATCGAGGATAGTGGTCTTTGCGAAGTTGTTTTTCACACAATTGTTAGAAATGATGACTCTCATACCAATGAAGAGAAGATGGATCTACTTTCGCAGAGATTTACTAAATTTCTTAGAGAGAATTAACCCTTTTTTTGGGTTTTAGAAAAAAAATAATCCGAGCTCTAAAATGATTATTTAAATGAATTTATAGTTGTATTTCTTCCAAACAACACGAAATATTATGAAGACCACTCATATAGGCATTTGAGCTACAAAATAAATCTAGAACTACGAAGTTGACCAAAAATGTTGAACTTTATATCAAGCAAGAGGATGAAACTTTGAACAAATTCTATGCATGTTTTTCAAACATTATCAACTACTCGTATAATTTGGGGGGACCTTTTATTAAAGAGAAGTAGATTGACAAAATCCTTGCTCGCTTACCTTATCATTTTCAAGCCAAAGGTACCTTGCTTAAATACAAGTCAAAGCCTTGTGAACTTACTGTTAAATGAATCAGTTGGGCAAGTATTCGAACTGCATCACTTGTATCCAATATGTCAACCATCCACTTTCGAGGACGGAAAGAGCTTGGCTTTATAGACATCAAGGATACTGGTCTTAGCGAAGATTTTTTTTAACACAATGGTTAGAATTGATGACTCTAATACGAATGAAGAGAAAATGGATCTACTTTCCCAGAGATTTACTAAATTTCTTAGATGGAATTAACCGTTTTTTAGGAGTTTAGAAAAAAAATAATCCGATCCCTAAAATGATTATTTAAATGAATTTATAGTTATACTTCTTCCAAACAACAGGAAATATTTTGGAGACCACTCATATAGGCATTTGGTCTACAAAATAAATCTAGAACTACGAAGATTGCCAAAAATTTTGAACTCTATATCAAGCAAGAGTAAGAAACTTTTAACAAATTATATGCATGTTTTTCAAACATTATCAACTACTCGTATAATTTGGGGGGACCTTTTAGGAAAGAGAAGTATTTTGACAAAATCCTTGCTCGCTTACCTTATCATTTTCAAGCAAAAGGTACCTTGATTAAATACATGTAAAAGCCTTGTGAACTTACTGTTAAATGAATCACTTGGGCAAGAATTCGAACTGCATCACTAGTATCCAATATGTCAACCATCCACTTTCGAGGACGGAAAGAGCTTGGCTTTATAGACATCAAGGATAGTGGTCTTAGCGAAGTTGTTTTTCACTCAATTGTTAGAAATGATGACTCTCATACCAATGAAGAGAAGATGGATCTACTTTCGCGCAGATTTACTAAATTTCGTAGAGAGAATTAACCCTTTTTTTGGGGTTTTAGAAAAAAAATAATCCAAGCTCTAAAATGATTATTTATATGAATTTATAGTTGTACTTCTTCCAAACAACACGAAATATTATAGAGACCAGTAATATAGGCATTTGAGCTACAAAATAAATCTAGAACTACGAAGTTGACCAAAAATTTTGAACTCTATATCAAGCAAGAGGATGAAACTTTGAACAAATTCTATGCATGTTTTTCAAACATTATCAACTACTCGTATAATTTGGGGGGACCTTTTATTAAAGAGAAGTAGATTGACAAAATCCTTGCTCGCTTACCTTATCATTTTCAAGCCAAAGGTACCTTGCTTAAATACATGTAAAAGCCTTGTGAACTTACTGTTAAATGAATCACTTGGGCAAGTATTCGAACTGCATCACTTGTATCCTATATGTCAGCCATCCACTTTCGAGGACGGAAAGAGCTTGGCTTTATAGACATCAAGGATAGTGGTCTTAGCGAAGATTTTTTTTAACACAATGGTTAGAATTGATGACTCTAATACGAATGAAGAGAAAATGGATCTACTTTCCCAGAGATTTACTAAATTTCTTAGATGGAATTAACCGTTTTTTAGGGGTTTAGAAAAAAAATAATCCGATCCCGAAAATGATTATTTAAATGAATTTATAGTTATACTTCATCCAAACAACAGGAAATATTTTGGAGACCACTCATATAGGCATTTGGTCTACAAAATAAATCTAGAACTACGAAGATTGCCAAAAATTTTGAACTCTATATCAAGCAAGAGTAAGAAACTTTGAACAAATTATATGCATGTTTTTCAAACATTATCAACTACTCGTATAATTTGGGGGGACCTTTTAGGAAAGAGAAGTAGATTGACAAAATCCTTGCTCGCTTACCTTATCATTTTCAAGCAAAAGGTACCTTGATTAAATACATGTAAAAGCCTTGTGAACTTACTGTTAAATGAATCACTTGGGCAAGAATTCGAACTGCATCACTTGTATCCAATATGTCAACCATCCACTTTCGAGGACGGAAAGAGCTTGGCTTTATAGACATCAAGGATAGTGGTCTTAGCGAAGTTGTTTTTCACTCAATTGTTCGAAATGATGACTCTCATACCAATGAAGAGAAGATGGATCTACTTTCGTGCAGATTTACTAAATTTCTTAGAGAGAAATAACCCTTTTTTTGGGGTTTTAGAAAAAAAATAATCCAAGCTCTAAAATGATTATTTAAATGAATTTATAGTTGTCCTTCTTCCAAACAACATGAAATATTTTAGAGACGACTCATATAGGCATTTGAGCTACAAAATAAATCTAGAACTACGAAGTTTACCAAAAATTTTGAACTCTATATCAAGCAAGTGGATGAAACTTTGAAAAAATTCTATGCATGTTTTTCAAACATTATCAACTACTCGTATAATTTGGGGGGACCTTTTATTAAAGAGAAGTAGATTGACAAAATCCTTGCTCGCTTACCTTATCATTTTCAAGCCAAAGGTACCTTGCTTAAATACATGTAAAAGCCTTGTGAACTTACTGTTAAATTAATCACTCGGGCAAGTATTCGAACTGCATCACTTGTATCCTATATGTCAGCCATCCACTTTCGAGGACGGAAAGAGCTTGGCGTTATAGACATCAAGGATAATGGTCTTAGCGAAGATTTTTTTTAACACAATGGTTAGAATTGATGACTCTAATACGAATGAAGAGAAAATGGATCTACTTTCCCAGAGATTTACTAAATTTCTTTGATGGAATTAACCGTTTTTTAGGGGTTTAGAAAAAAAATAATCCGATCCCTAAAATGATTATTTAAATGAATTTATAGTTATACTTCTTCCAAACAACAGGAAATATTTTGGAGACCACTCATATAGGCATTTGGTCTACAAAATAAATCTAGAACTACGAAGATAGCCAAAAATTTTGAACTCTATATCAAGCAAGAGTAAGAAACTTTGAACAAATTCTATGCATGTTTTTCAAACATTATCAACTACTCGTATAATTTGGGGGGACCTTTTAGGAAAGAGAAGTATTTTGACAAAATCCTTGCTCGCTTACCTTATCATTTTCAAGCAAAAGGTACCTTGATTAAATACATGTAAAAGCCTTGTGAACTTACTGTTAAATGAATCACTTGGGCAAGAATTCGAATTGCATCACTTGTATCCAATATGTCAACCATCCACTTTCGAGGACGGAAAGAGCTTGGCATTATAGACATCAAGGATAGTGGTCTTAGCGAAGTTGTTTTTCACTCAATTGTTCGAAATGATGACTCTCATACCAATGAAGAGAAGATGGATCTACTTTCGTGCAGATTTACTAAATTTCGTAGAGAGAATTAACCCTTTTTTTGGGGTTTTAGAAAAAAAATAATCCAAGCTCTAAAATGATTATTTAAATGAATTTATAGTTGTCCTTCTTCCAAACAACATGAAATATTTTAGAGACAACTCATATAGGCATTTGAGCTACAAAATAAATCTAGAACTACGAAGTTTACCAAAAATTTTGAACTCTATATCAAGCAAGTGGATGAAACTTTGAAAAAATTCTATGCATGTTTTTCAAACATTATCAACTACTCGTATAATTTGGGGGGACCTTTTATTAAAGAGAAGTAGATTGACAAAATCCTTGCTCGCTTACCTTATCATTTTCAAGCCAAAGGTACCTTGCTTAAATACATGTAAAAGCCTTGTGAACTTACTGTTAAATTAATCACTCGGGCAAGTATTCGAACTGCATCACTTGTATCCTATATGTCAGCCATCCACTTTCGAGGACGGAAAGAGCTTGGCGTTATAGACATCAAGGATAATGGTCTTAGCGAAGATTTTTTTTAACACAATGGTTAGAATTGATGACTCTAATACGAATGAAGAGAAAATGGATCTACTTTCCCAGAGATTTACTAAATTTCTTTGATGGAATTAACCGTTTTTTAGGGGTTTAGAAAAAAAATAATCCGATCCCTAAAATGATTATTTAAATGAATTTATAGTTATACTTCTTCCAAACAACAGGAAATATTTTGGAGACCACTCATATAGGCATTTGGTCTACAAAATAAATCTAGAACTACGAAGATAGCCAAAAATTTTGAACTCTATATCAAGCAAGAGTAAGAAACTTTGAACAAATTCTATGCATGTTTTTCAAACATTATCAACTACTCGTATAATTTGGGGGGACCTTTTAGGAAAGAGAAGTATTTTGACAAAATCCTTGCTCGCTTACCTTATCATTTTCAAGCAAAAGGTACCTTGATTAAATACATGTAAAAGCCTTGTGAACTTACTGTTAAATGAATCACTTGGGCAAGAATTCGAACTGCATCACTTGTATCCAATATGTCAACCATCCACTTTCGAGGATGGAAAGAGCTTGGCTTTATAGACATCAAGGATAGTGGTCTTAGCGAAGTTGTTTTTCACTCAATTGTTAGAAATGATGACTCTCATACCAATGAAGAGAAGATAGATCTACTTTCGCGCAGATTTACTAAATTTCGTAGAGAGAATTAACCCTTTTTTTGGGGTTTTAGAAAAAAAATAATCCAAGCTCTAAAATGATTATTTATATGAATTTTTAGTTGTACTTCTTCCAAACAACACGAAATATTATAGAGACCACTAATATAGGCATTTGAGCTACAAAATAAATCTAGAACTACGAAGTTGACCAAAAATGTTGAACTCTATATCAAGCAAGAGGATGAAACTTTGAACAAATTCTATGCATGTTTTTCAAACATTATCAACTACTCGTATAATTTGGGGGGACCTTTTAGGAAAGAGAAGTATTTTGACAAAATCCTTGCTCGCTTACCTTATCATTTTCAAGCCAAAGGTACCTTGCTTAAATACATGTAAAAGCCTTGTGAACTTACTGTTAAATGAATCACTTGGGCAAGTATTCGAACTGCATCACTTGTATCCAATATGTAAACCATCCACTTTTGAGGACGGAAAGAGCTTGGCTTTATAGACATCGAGGATAGTGGTCTTTGCGAAGTTGTTTTTCACACAATTGTTAGAATTGATGACTCTCATACCAATGAAGAGAAGATGGATCTACTTTCGCACAGATTTACTCAATTTCTTAGAGAGAATTAACCGTTTTTTAGGGGTTTTAGAAAAAAATAATCCAAGCTCTAAAATGATTATTTAAATGAATTTATAGTTGTCCTTCTTCCAAACAACATGAAATATTTTAGAGACCACTCATATAGGCATTTGAGCTACAAAATAAATCTAGAAATACGAAGTTGAGGAAAAATTTTGAACTCTATATCAAGCAAGTGGATGAAACTTTGAACAAATTCTATGCATGTTTTTCAAACATTATTAACTACTCGTATAATTTGGGGGGACCTTTTATTAAAGAGAAGTAGATTGACAAAATCCTTGCTCGCTTACCTTATCAATTTCAAGCCAAAGGTAACTTGCTTAAATACATGTAAAAGCCTTGTGAACTTACTGTTAAATGAATCACTTGGGCAAGTATTCGAACTGCATCACTTGTATCCTATATGTCAGCCATCCACTTTCGAGGACGGAAAGAGCTTGGCTTTATAGACATCAAGGATAGTGGACTTAGCGAAGATTTTTTTTAACACAATGGTTAGAATTGATGACTCTAATACGAATGAAGAGAAAATGGATCTACTTTCCCAGAGATTTACTAAATTTCATAGATGGAATTAACCGTTTTTTAGGGGTTTAGAAAAAAAATAATCCGATCCCTAAAATGATTATTTAAATGAATTTATAGTTATACTTCTTCCAAACAACAGGAAATATTTTGGAGACCACTCATATAGGCATTTGGTCTACAAAATAAATCTAGAACTATGAAGATAGCCAAAAATTTTGAACTCTATATCAAGCAAGAGTAAGAAACTTTGAACAAATTATATGCATGTTTTTCAAACATTATCAACTACTCGTATAATTTGGGGGGACCTTTTAGGAAAGAGAAGTATTTTGACAAAATCCTTGCTCGCTTACCTTATCATTTTCAAGCAAAAGGTACCTTGATTAAATACATGTAAAAGCCTTGTGAACTTACTGTTAAATGAATCACTTGGGCAAGAATTCGAACTGCATCACTTGTATCCAATATGTCAACCATCCACTTTCGAGGATGGAAAGAGCTTGGCTTTATAGACATCAAGGATAGTGGTCTTAGCGAAGTTGTTTTTCACTCAATTGTTAGAAATGATGACTCTCATACCAATGAAGAGAAGATGGATCTACTTTCGCACAGATTTACTAAATTTCTTAGAGAGAAATAACCCTTTTTTTGGGGTTTTAGAAAAAAATAATCCAAGCTCTAAAATGATTATTTATATGAATTTATAGTTGTACTTCTTCCAAACAACACGAAATATTATAGAGACCACTCATATAGGCATTTGAGCTACAAAATAAATCTAGAACTACGAAGTTGACCAAAAATTTTGAACTCTATATCAAGCAAGAGGATGAAACTTTGAACAAATTCTATGCATGTTTTTCAAACATTATCAACTACTCGTATAATTTGGGGGGACCTTTTAGGAAAGAGAAGTATTTTGACAAAATCCTTGCTCGCTTACCTTATCATTTTCAAGCAAAAGGTACCTTGATTAAATACATGTAAAAGCCTTGTGAACTTACTGTTAAATGAATCACTTGGGCAAGAATTCGAACTGCATCACTTGTATCCAATATGTCAACCATCCACTTTCGAGGATGGAAAGAGCTTGGCTTTATAGACATCAAGGATAGTGGTCTTAGCGAAGTTGTTTTTCACTCAATTGTTAGAAATGATGACTCTCATACCAATGAAGAGAAGATGGATCTACTTTCGCACAGATTTACTAAATTTCTTAGAGAGAAATAACCCTTTTTTTGGGGTTTTAGAAAAAAATAATCCAAGCTCTAAAATGATTATTTATATGAATTTATAGTTGTACTTCTTCCAAACAACACGAAATATTATAGAGACCACTCATATAGGCATTTGAGCTACAAAATAAATCTAGAACTACGAAGTTGACCAAAAATTTTGAACTCTATATCAAGCAAGAGGATGAAACTTTGAACAAATTCTATGCATGTTTTTCAAACATTATCAACTACTCGTATAATTTGGGGGGACCTTTTAGGAAAGAGAAGTATTTTGACAAAATCCTTGCTCGCTTACCTTATCATTTTCAAGCAAAAGGTACCTTGATTAAATACATGTAAAAGCCTTGTGAACTTACTGTTAAATGAATCACTTGGGCAAGAATTCGAACTGCATCACTTGTATCCAATATGTCAACCATCCACTTTCGAGGATGGAAAGAGCTTGGCTTTATAGACATCAAGGATAGTGGTCTTAGCGAAGTTGTTTTTCACTCAATTGTTAGAAATGATGACTCTCATACCAATGAAGAGAAGATGGATCTACTTTCGCACAGATTTACTAAATTTCTTAGAGAGAAATAACCCTTTTTTTGGGGTTTTAGAAAAAAATAATCCAAGCTCTAAAATGATTATTTATATGAATTTATAGTTGTACTTCTTCCAAACAACACGAAATATTATAGAGACCACTAATATAGGCATTTGAGCTACAAAATAAATCTAGAACTACGAAGTTGACCAAAAATTTTGAACTCTATATCAAGCAAGAGGATGAAACTTTGAACAAATTCTATGCATGTTTTTCAAACATTATCAACTACTCGTATAATTTGGGGGGACCTTTTAGGAAAGAGAAGTATTTTGACAAAATCCTTGCTCGCTTACCTTATCATTTTCAAGCAAAAGGTACCTTGATTAAATACATGTAAAAGCCTTGTGAACTTACTGTTAAATGAATCACTTGGGCAAGAATTCGAACTGCATCACTTGTATCCAATATGTCAACCATCCACTTTCGAGGATGGAAAGAGCTTGGCTTTATAGACATCAAGGATAGTGGTCTTAGCGAAGTTGTTTTTCACTCAATTGTTAGAAATGATGACTCTCATACCAATGAAGAGAAGATGGATCTACTTTCGCACAGATTTACTAAATTTCTTAGAGAGAAATAACCCTTTTTTTGGGGTTTTAGAAAAAAATAATCCAAGCTCTAAAATGATTATTTATATGAATTTATAGTTGTACTTCTTCCAAACAACACGAAATATTATAGAGACCACTAATAGAGGCATTTGAGCTACAAAATAAATCTAGAACTACGAAGTTTACCAAAAATTTTGAACTCTATATCAAGCAAGTGGATGAAACTTTGAAAAAATTCTATGCATGTTTTTCAAACATTATCAACTACTCGTATAATTTGGGGGGACCTTTTATTAAAGAGAAGTAGATTGACAAAATCCTTGCTCGCTTACCTTATCATTTTCAAGCCAAAGGTACCTTGCTTAAATACATGTAAAAGCCTTGTGAACTTACTGTTAAATTAATCACTCGGGCAAGTATTCGAACTGCATCACTTGTATCCTATATGTCAGCCATCCACTTTCGAGGACGGAAAGAGCTTGGCGTTATAGACATCAAGGATAATGGTCTTAGCGAAGATTTTTTTTAACACAATGGTTAGAATTGATGACTCTAATACGAATGAAGAGAAAATGGATCTACTTTCCCAGAGATTTACTAAATTTCTTTGATGGAATTAACCGTTTTTTAGGGGTTTAGAAAAAAAATAATCCGATCCCTAAAATGATTATTTAAATGAATTTATAGTTATACTTCTTCCAAACAACAGGAAATATTTTGGAGACCACTCATATAGGCATTTGGTCTACAAAATAAATCTAGAACTACGAAGATAGCCAAAAATTTTGAACTCTATATCAAGCAAGAGTAAGAAACTTTGAACAAATTCTATGCATGTTTTTCAAACATTATCAACTACTCGTATAATTTGGGGGGACCTTTTAGGAAAGAGAAGTATTTTGACAAAATCCTTGCTCGCTTACCTTATCATTTTCAAGCAAAAGGTACCTTGATTAAATACATGTAAAAGCCTTGTGAACTTACTGTTAAATGAATCACTTGGGCAAGAATTCGAACTGCATCACTTGTATCCAATATGTCAACCATCCACTTTCGAGGATGGAAAGAGCTTGGCTTTATAGACATCAAGGATAGTGGTCTTAGCGAAGTTGTTTTTCACTCAATTGTTAGAAATGATGACTCTCATACCAATGAAGAGAAGATAGATCTACTTTCGCGCAGATTTACTAAATTTCGTAGAGAGAATTAACCCTTTTTTTGGGGTTTTAGAAAAAAAATAATCCAAGCTCTAAAATGATTATTTATATGAATTTTTAGTTGTACTTCTTCCAAACAACACGAAATATTATAGAGACCACTAATATAGGCATTTGAGCTACAAAATAAATCTAGAACTACGAAGTTGACCAAAAATGTTGAACTCTATATCAAGCAAGAGGATGAAACTTTGAACAAATTCTATGCATGTTTTTCAAACATTATCAACTACTCGTATAATTTGGGGGGACCTTTTAGGAAAGAGAAGTATTTTGACAAAATCCTTGCTCGCTTACCTTATCATTTTCAAGCCAAAGGTACCTTGCTTAAATACATGTAAAAGCCTTGTGAACTTACTGTTAAATGAATCACTTGGGCAAGTATTCGAACTGCATCACTTGTATCCAATATGTAAACCATCCACTTTTGAGGACGGAAAGAGCTTGGCTTTATAGACATCGAGGATAGTGGTCTTTGCGAAGTTGTTTTTCACACAATTGTTAGAATTGATGACTCTCATACCAATGAAGAGAAGATGGATCTACTTTCGCACAGATTTACTCAATTTCTTAGAGAGAATTAACCGTTTTTTAGGGGTTTTAGAAAAAAATAATCCAAGCTCTAAAATGATTATTTAAATGAATTTATAGTTGTCCTTCTTCCAAACAACATGAAATATTTTAGAGACCACTCATATAGGCATTTGAGCTACAAAATAAATCTAGAAATACGAAGTTGAGGAAAAATTTTGAACTCTATATCAAGCAAGTGGATGAAACTTTGAACAAATTCTATGCATGTTTTTCAAACATTATTAACTACTCGTATAATTTGGGGGGACCTTTTATTAAAGAGAAGTAGATTGACAAAATCCTTGCTCGCTTACCTTATCAATTTCAAGCCAAAGGTAACTTGCTTAAATACATGTAAAAGCCTTGTGAACTTACTGTTAAATGAATCACTTGGGCAAGTATTCGAACTGCATCACTTGTATCCTATATGTCAGCCATCCACTTTCGAGGACGGAAAGAGCTTGGCTTTATAGACATCAAGGATAGTGGACTTAGCGAAGATTTTTTTTAACACAATGGTTAGAATTGATGACTCTAATACGAATGAAGAGAAAATGGATCTACTTTCCCAGAGATTTACTAAATTTCATAGATGGAATTAACCGTTTTTTAGGGGTTTAGAAAAAAAATAATCCGATCCCTAAAATGATTATTTAAATGAATTTATAGTTATACTTCTTCCAAACAACAGGAAATATTTTGGAGACCACTCATATAAGCATTTGGTCTACAAAATAAATCTAGAACTATGAAGATAGCCAAAAATTTTGAACTCTATATCAAGCAAGAGTAAGAAACTTTGAACAAATTATATGCATGTTTTTCAAACATTATCAACTACTCGTATAATTTGGGGGGACCTTTTAGGAAAGAGAAGTATTTTGACAAAATCCTTGCTCGCTTACCTTATCATTTTCAAGCAAAAGGTACCTTGATTAAATACATGTAAAAGCCTTGTGAACTTACTGTTAAATGAATCACTTGGGCAAGAATTCGAACTGCATCACTTGTATCCAATATGTCAACCATCCACTTTCGAGGATGGAAAGAGCTTGGCTTTATAGACATCAAGGATAGTGGTCTTAGCGAAGTTGTTTTTCACTCAATTGTTAGAAATGATGACTCTCATACCAATGAAGAGAAGATGGATCTACTTTCGCACAGATTTACTAAATTTCTTAGAGAGAAATAACCCTTTTTTTGGGGTTTTAGAAAAAAATAATCCAAGCTCTAAAATGATTATTTATATGAATTTATAGTTGTACTTCTTCCAAACAACACGAAATATTATAGAGACCACTCATATAGGCATTTGAGCTACAAAATAAATCTAGAACTACGAAGTTGACCAAAAATTTTGAACTCTATATCAAGCAAGAGGATGAAACTTTGAACAAATTCTATGCATGTTTTTCAAACATTATCAACTACTCGTATAATTTGGGGGGACCTTTTAGGAAAGAGAAGTAGATTGACAAAATCCTTGCTCGCTTACCTTATCATTTTCAAGCAAAAGGTACCTTGATTAAATACATGTAAAAGCCTTGTGAACTTACTGTTAAATGAATCACTTGGGCAAGAATTCGAACTGCATCACTTGTATCCAATATGTCAACCATCCACTTTCGAGGACGGAAAGAGCTTGGCTTTATAGACATCAAGGATAGTGGTCTTAGCGAAGTTGTTTTTCACTCAATTGTTCGAAATGATGACTCTCATACCAATGAAGAGAAGATGGATCTACTTTCGTGCAGATTTACTAAATTTCTTAGAGAGAAATAACCCTTTTTTTGGGGTTTTAGAAAAAAAATAATCCAAGCTCTAAAATGATTATTTAAATGAATTTATAGTTGTCCTTCTTCCAAACAACATGAAATATTTTAGAGACGACTCATATAGGCATTTGAGCTACAAAATAAATCTAGAACTACGAAGTTTACCAAAAATTTTGAACTCTATATCAAGCAAGTGGATGAAACTTTGAAAAAATTCTATGCATGTTTTTCAAACATTATCAACTACTCGTATAATTTGGGGGGACCTTTTATTAAAGAGAAGTAGATTGACAAAATCCTTGCTCGCTTACCTTATCATTTTCAAGCCAAAGGTACCTTGCTTAAATACATGTAAAAGCCTTGTGAACTTACTGTTAAATTAATCACTCGGGCAAGTATTCGAACTGCATCACTTGTATCCTATATGTCAGCCATCCACTTTCGAGGACGGAAAGAGCTTGGCGTTATAGACATCAAGGATAATGGTCTTAGCGAAGATTTTTTTTAACACAATGGTTAGAATTGATGACTCTAATACGAATGAAGAGAAAATGGATCTACTTTCCCAGAGATTTACTAAATTTCTTTGATGGAATTAACCGTTTTTTAGGGGTTTAGAAAAAAAATAATCCGATCCCTAAAATGATTATTTAAATGAATTTATAGTTATACTTCTTCCAAACAACAGGAAATATTTTGGAGACCACTCATATAGGCATTTGGTCTACAAAATAAATCTAGAACTACGAAGATAGCCAAAAATTTTGAACTCTATATCAAGCAAGAGTAAGAAACTTTGAACAAATTCTATGCATGTTTTTCAAACATTATCAACTACTCGTATAATTTGGGGGGACCTTTTAGGAAAGAGAAGTATTTTGACAAAATCCTTGCTCGCTTACCTTATCATTTTCAAGCAAAAGGTACCTTGATTAAATACATGTAAAAGCCTTGTGAACTTACTGTTAAATGAATCACTTGGGCAAGAATTCGAACTGCATCACTTGTATCCAATATGTCAACCATCCACTTTCGAGGACGGAAAGAGCTTGGCATTATAGACATCAAGGATAGTGGTCTTAGCGAAGTTGTTTTTCACTCAATTGTTCGAAATGATGACTCTCATACCAATGAAGAGAAGATGGATCTACTTTCGTGCAGATTTACTAAATTTCGTAGAGAGAATTAACCCTTTTTTTGGGGTTTTAGAAAAAAAATAATCCAAGCTCTAAAATGATTATTTAAATGAATTTATAGTTGTCCTTCTTCCAAACAACATGAAATATTTTAGAGACAACTCATATAGGCATTTGAGCTACAAAATAAATCTAGAACTACGAAGTTTACCAAAAATTTTGAACTCTATATCAAGCAAGTGGATGAAACTTTGAAAAAATTCTATGCATGTTTTTCAAACATTATCAACTACTCGTATAATTTGGGGGGACCTTTTATTAAAGAGAAGTAGATTGACAAAATCCTTGCTCGCTTACCTTATCATTTTCAAGCCAAAGGTACCTTGCTTAAATACATGTAAAAGCCTTGTGAACTTACTGTTAAATTAATCACTCGGGCAAGTATTCGAACTGCATCACTTGTATCCTATATGTCAGCCATCCACTTTCGAGGACGGAAAGAGCTTGGCGTTATAGACATCAAGGATAATGGTCTTAGCGAAGATTTTTTTTAACACAATGGTTAGAATTGATGACTCTAATACGAATGAAGAGAAAATGGATCTACTTTCCCAGAGATTTACTAAATTTCTTTGATGGAATTAACCGTTTTTTAGGGGTTTAGAAAAAAAATAATCCGATCCCTAAAATGATTATTTAAATGAATTTATAGTTATACTTCTTCCAAACAACAGGAAATATTTTGGAGACCACTCATATAGGCATTTGGTCTACAAAATAAATCTAGAACTACGAAGATAGCCAAAAATTTTGAACTCTATATCAAGCAAGAGTAAGAAACTTTGAACAAATTCTATGCATGTTTTTCAAACATTATCAACTACTCGTATAATTTGGGGGGACCTTTTAGGAAAGAGAAGTATTTTGACAAAATCCTTGCTCGCTTACCTTATCATTTTCAAGCAAAAGGTACCTTGATTAAATACATGTAAAAGCCTTGTGAACTTACTGTTAAATGAATCACTTGGGCAAGAATTCGAACTGCATCACTTGTATCCAATATGTCAACCATCCACTTTCGAGGACGGAAAGAGCTTGGCTTTATAGACATCAAGGATAGTGGTCTTAGCGAAGTTGTTTTTCACTCAATTGTTCGAAATGATGACTCTCATACCAATGAAGAGAAGATGGATCTACTTTCGTGCAGATTTACTAAATTTCTTAGAGAGAAATAACCCTTTTTTTGGGGTTTTAGAAAAAAAATAATCCAAGCTCTAAAATGATTATTTAAATGAATTTATAGTTGTCCTTCTTCCAAACAACATGAAATATTTTAGAGACGACTCATATAGGCATTTGAGCTACAAAATAAATCTAGAACTACGAAGTTTACCAAAAATTTTGAACTCTATATCAAGCAAGTGGATGAAACTTTGAAAAAATTCTATGCATGTTTTTCAAACATTATCAACTACTCGTATAATTTGGGGGGACCTTTTATTAAAGAGAAGTAGATTGACAAAATCCTTGCTCGCTTACCTTATCATTTTCAAGCCAAAGGTACCTTGCTTAAATACATGTAAAAGCCTTGTGAACTTACTGTTAAATTAATCACTCGGGCAAGTATTCGAACTGCATCACTTGTATCCTATATGTCAGCCATCCACTTTCGAGGACGGAAAGAGCTTGGCTTTATAGACATCAAGGATAGTGGTCTTAGCGAAGATTTTTTTTAACACAATGGTTAGAATTGATGACTCTAATACGAATGAAGAGAAAATGGATCTACTTTCCCAGAGATTTACTAAATTTCTTAGATGGAATTAACCGTTTTTTAGGGGTTTAGAAAAAAAATAATCCGATCCCGAAAATGATTATTTAAATGAATTTATAGTTATACTTCATCCAAACAACAGGAAATATTTTGGAGACCACTCATATAGGCATTTGGTCTACAAAATAAATCTAGAACTACGAAGATTGCCAAAAATTTTGAACTCTATATCAAGCAAGAGTAAGAAACTTTGAACAAATTATATGCATGTTTTTCAAACATTATCAACTACTCGTATAATTTGGGGGGACCTTTTAGGAAAGAGAGTAGATTGACAAAATCCTTGCTCGCTTACCTTATCATTTTCAAGCAAAAGGTACCTTGATTAAATACATGTAAAAGCCTTGTGAACTTACTGTTAAATGAATCACTTGGGCAAGAATTCGAACTGCATCACTTGTATCCAATATGTCAACCATCCACTTTCGAGGACGGAAAGAGCTTGGCTTTATAGACATCAAGGATAGTGGTCTTAGCGAAGTTGTTTTTCACTCAATTGTTCGAAATGATGACTCTCATACCAATGAAGAGAAGATGGATCTACTTTCGTGCAGATTTACTAAATTTCTTAGAGAGAAATAACCCTTTTTTTGGGGTTTTAGAAAAAAAATAATCCAAGCTCTAAAATGATTATTTAAATGAATTTATAGTTGTCCTTCTTCCAAACAACATGAAATATTTTAGAGACGACTCATATAGGCATTTGAGCTACAAAATAAATCTAGAACTACGAAGTTTACCAAAAATTTTGAACTCTATATCAAGCAAGTGGATGAAACTTTGAAAAAATTCTATGCATGTTTTTCAAACATTATCAACTACTCGTATAATTTGGGGGGACCTTTTATTAAAGAGAAGTAGATTGACAAAATCCTTGCTCGCTTACCTTATCATTTTCAAGCCAAAGGTACCTTGCTTAAATACATGTAAAAGCCTTGTGAACTTACTGTTAAATTAATCACTCGGGCAAGTATTCGAACTGCATCACTTGTATCCTATATGTCAGCCATCCACTTTCGAGGACGGAAAGAGCTTGGCTTTATAGACATCAAGGATAGTGGTCTTAGCGAAGATTTTTTTTAACACAATGGTTAGAATTGATGACTCTAATACGAATGAAGAGAAAATGGATCTACTTTCCCAGAGATTTACTAAATTTCTTAGATGGAATTAACCGTTTTTTAGGGGTTTAGAAAAAAAATAATCCGATCCCGAAAATGATTATTTAAATGAATTTATAGTTATACTTCATCCAAACAACAGGAAATATTTTGGAGACCACTCATATAGGCATTTGGTCTACAAAATAAATCTAGAACTACGAAGATTGCCAAAAATTTTGAACTCTATATCAAGCAAGAGTAAGAAACTTTGAACAAATTATATGCATGTTTTTCAAACATTATCAACTACTCGTATAATTTGGGGGGACCTTTTAGGAAAGAGAAGTAGATTGACAAAATCCTTGCTCGCTTACCTTATCATTTTCAAGCAAAAGGTACCTTGATTAAATACATGTAAAAGCCTTGTGAACTTACTGTTAAATGAATCACTTGGGCAAGAATTCGAACTGCATCACTTGTATCCAATATGTCAACCATCCACTTTCGAGGACGGAAAGAGCTTGGCTTTATAGACATCAAGGATAGTGGTCTTAGCGAAGTTGTTTTTCACTCAATTGTTCGAAATGATGACTCTCATACCAATGAAGAGAAGATGGATCTACTTTCGTGCAGATTTACTAAATTTCTTAGAGAGAAATAACCCTTTTTTTGGGGTTTTAGAAAAAAAATAATCCAAGCTCTAAAATGATTATTTAAATGAATTTATAGTTGTCCTTCTTCCAAACAACATGAAATATTTTAGAGACGACTCATATAGGCATTTGAGCTACAAAATAAATCTAGAACTACGAAGTTTACCAAAAATTTTGAACTCTATATCAAGCAAGTGGATGAAACTTTGAAAAAATTCTATGCATGTTTTTCAAACATTATCAACTACTCGTATAATTTGGGGGGACCTTTTATTAAAGAGAAGTAGATTGACAAAATCCTTGCTCGCTTACCTTATCATTTTCAAGCCAAAGGTACCTTGCTTAAATACATGTAAAAGCCTTGTGAACTTACTGTTAAATTAATCACTCGGGCAAGTATTCGAACTGCATCACTTGTATCCTATATGTCAGCCATCCACTTTCGAGGACGGAAAGAGCTTGGCGTTATAGACATCAAGGATAATGGTCTTAGCGAAGATTTTTTTTAACACAATGGTTAGAATTGATGACTCTAATACGAATGAAGAGAAAATGGATCTACTTTCCCAGAGATTTACTAAATTTCTTTGATGGAATTAACCGTTTTTTAGGGGTTTAGAAAAAAAATAATCCGATCCCTAAAATGATTATTTAAATGAATTTATAGTTATACTTCTTCCAAACAACAGGAAATATTTTGGAGACCACTCATATAGGCATTTGGTCTACAAAATAAATCTAGAACTACGAAGATAGCCAAAAATTTTGAACTCTATATCAAGCAAGAGTAAGAAACTTTGAACAAATTCTATGCATGTTTTTCAAACATTATCAACTACTCGTATAATTTGGGGGGACCTTTTAGGAAAGAGAAGTATTTTGACAAAATCCTTGCTCGCTTACCTTATCATTTTCAAGCAAAAGGTACCTTGATTAAATACATGTAAAAGCCTTGTGAACTTACTGTTAAATGAATCACTTGGGCAAGAATTCGAACTGCATCACTTGTATCCAATATGTCAACCATCCACTTTCGAGGACGGAAAGAGCTTGGCATTATAGACATCAAGGATAGTGGTCTTAGCGAAGTTGTTTTTCACTCAATTGTTCGAAATGATGACTCTCATACCAATGAAGAGAAGATGGATCTACTTTCGTGCAGATTTACTAAATTTCGTAGAGAGAATTAACCCTTTTTTTGGGGTTTTAAAAAAAAAATAATCCAAGCTCTAAAATGATTATTTAAATGAATTTATAGTTGTCCTTCTTCCAAACAACATGAAATATTTTAGAGACAACTCATATAGGCATTTGAGCTACAAAATAAATCTAGAACTACGAAGTTTACCAAAAATTTTGAACTCTATATCAAGCAAGTGGATGAAACTTTGAAAAAATTCTATGCATGTTTTTCAAACATTATCAACTACTCGTATAATTTGGGGGGACCTTTTATTAAAGAGAAGTAGATTGACAAAATCCTTGCTCGCTTACCTTATCATTTTCAAGCCAAAGGTACCTTGCTTAAATACATGTAAAAGCCTTGTGAACTTACTGTTAAATTAATCACTCGGGCAAGTATTCGAACTGCATCACTTGTATCCTATATGTCAGCCATCCACTTTCGAGGACGGAAAGAGCTTGGCGTTATAGACATCAAGGATAATGGTCTTAGCGAAGATTTTTTTTAACACAATGGTTAGAATTGATGACTCTAATACGAATGAAGAGAAAATGGATCTACTTTCCCAGAGATTTACTAAATTTCTTTGATGGAATTAACCGTTTTTTAAGGGTTTAGAAAAAAAATAATCCGATCCCTAAAATGATTATTTAAATGAATTTATAGTTATACTTCTTCCAAACAACAGGAAATATTTTGGAGACCACTCATATAGGCATTTGGTCTACAAAATAAATCTAGAACTACGAAGATAGCCAAAAATTTTGAACTCTATATCAAGCAAGAGTAAGAAACTTTGAACAAATTCTATGCATGTTTTTCAAACATTATCAACTACTCGTATAATTTGGGGGGACCTTTTAGGAAAGAGAAGTATTTTGACAAAATCCTTGCTCGCTTACCTTATCATTTTCAAGCAAAAGGTACCTTGATTAAATACATGTAAAAGCCTTGTGAACTTACTGTTAAATGAATCACTTGGGCAAGAATTCGAACTGCATCACTTGTATCCAATATGTCAACCATCCACTTTCGAGGATGGAAAGAGCTTGGCTTTATAGACATCAAGGATAGTGGTCTTAGCGAAGTTGTTTTTCACTCAATTGTTAGAAATGATGACTCTCATACCAATGAAGAGAAGATAGATCTACTTTCGCGCAGATTTACTAAATTTCGTAGAGAGAATTAACCCTTTTTTTGGGGTTTTAGAAAAAAAATAATCCAAGCTCTAAAATGATTATTTATATGAATTTTTAGTTGTACTTCTTCCAAACAACACGAAATATTATAGAGACCACTAATATAGGCATTTGAGCTACAAAATAAATCTAGAACTACGAAGTTGACCAAAAATGTTGAACTCTATATCAAGCAAGAGGATGAAACTTTGAACAAATTCTATGCATGTTTTTCAAACATTATCAACTACTCGTATAATTTGGGGGGACCTTTTAGGAAAGAGAAGTATTTTGACAAAATCCTTGCTCGCTTACCTTATCATTTTCAAGCCAAAGGTACCTTGCTTAAATACATGTAAAAGCCTTGTGAACTTACTGTTAAATGAATCACTTGGGCAAGTATTCGAACTGCATCACTTGTATCCAATATGTAAACCATCCACTTTTGAGGACGGAAAGAGCTTGGCTTTATAGACATCGAGGATAGTGGTCTTTGCGAAGTTGTTTTTCACACAATTGTTAGAATTGATGACTCTCATACCAATGAAGAGAAGATGGATCTACTTTCGCACAGATTTACTCAATTTCTTAGAGAGAATTAACCGTTTTTTAGGGGTTTTAGAAAAAAATAATCCAAGCTCTAAAATGATTATTTAAATGAATTTATAGTTGTCCTTCTTCCAAACAACATGAAATATTTTAGAGACCACTCATATAGGCATTTGAGCTACAAAATAAATCTAGAAATACGAAGTTGAGGAAAAATTTTGAACTCTATATCAAGCAAGTGGATGAAACTTTGAACAAATTCTATGCATGTTTTTCAAACATTATTAACTACTCGTATAATTTGGGGGGACCTTTTATTAAAGAGAAGTAGATTGACAAAATCCTTGCTCGCTTACCTTATCAATTTCAAGCCAAAGGTAACTTGCTTAAATACATGTAAAAGCCTTGTGAACTTACTGTTAAATGAATCACTTGGGCAAGTATTCGAACTGCATCACTTGTATCCTATATGTCAGCCATCCACTTTCGAGGACGGAAAGAGCTTGGCTTTATAGACATCAAGGATAGTGGACTTAGCGAAGATTTTTTTTAACACAATGGTTAGAATTGATGACTCTAATACGAATGAAGAGAAAATGGATCTACTTTCCCAGAGATTTACTAAATTTCATAGATGGAATTAACCGTTTTTTAGGGGTTTAGAAAAAAAATAATCCGATCCCTAAAATGATTATTTAAATGAATTTATAGTTATACTTCTTCCAAACAACAGGAAATATTTTGGAGACCACTCATATAGGCATTTGGTCTACAAAATAAATCTAGAACTACGAAGATAGCCAAAAATTTTGAACTCTATATCAAGCAAGAGTAAGAAACTTTGAACAAATTCTATGCATGTTTTTCAAACATTATCAACTACTCGTATAATTTGGGGGGACCTTTTAGGAAAGAGAAGTATTTTGACAAAATCCTTGCTCGCTTACCTTATCATTTTCAAGCAAAAGGTACCTTGATTAAATACATGTAAAAGCCTTGTGAACTTACTGTTAAATGAATCACTTGGGCAAGAATTCGAACTGCATCACTTGTATCCAATATGTCAACCATCCACTTTCGAGGATGGAAAGAGCTTGGCTTTATAGACATCAAGGATAGTGGTCTTAGCGAAGTTGTTTTTCACTCAATTGTTAGAAATGATGACTCTCATACCAATGAAGAGAAGATAGATCTACTTTCGCGCAGATTTACTAAATTTCGTAGAGAGAATTAACCCTTTTTTTGGGGTTTTAGAAAAAAAATAATCCAAGCTCTAAAATGATTATTTATATGAATTTTTAGTTGTACTTCTTCCAAACAACACGAAATATTATAGAGACCACTAATATAGGCATTTGAGCTACAAAATAAATCTAGAACTACGAAGTTGACCAAAAATGTTGAACTCTATATCAAGCAAGAGGATGAAACTTTGAACAAATTCTATGCATGTTTTTCAAACATTATCAACTACTCGTATAATTTGGGGGGACCTTTTAGGAAAGAGAAGTATTTTGACAAAATCCTTGCTCGCTTACCTTATCATTTTCAAGCCAAAGGTACCTTGCTTAAATACATGTAAAAGCCTTGTGAACTTACTGTTAAATGAATCACTTGGGCAAGTATTCGAACTGCATCACTTGTATCCAATATGTAAACCATCCACTTTTGAGGACGGAAAGAGCTTGGCTTTATAGACATCGAGGATAGTGGTCTTTGCGAAGTTGTTTTTCACACAATTGTTAGAATTGATGACTCTCATACCAATGAAGAGAAGATGGATCTACTTTCGCACAGATTTACTCAATTTCTTAGAGAGAATTAACCGTTTTTTAGGGGTTTTAGAAAAAAATAATCCAAGCTCTAAAATGATTATTTAAATGAATTTATAGTTGTCCTTCTTCCAAACAACATGAAATATTTTAGAGACCACTCATATAGGCATTTGAGCTACAAAATAAATCTAGAAATACGAAGTTGAGGAAAAATTTTGAACTCTATATCAAGCAAGTGGATGAAACTTTGAACAAATTCTATGCATGTTTTTCAAACATTATTAACTACTCGTATAATTTGGGGGGACCTTTTATTAAAGAGAAGTAGATTGACAAAATCCTTGCTCGCTTACCTTATCAATTTCAAGCCAAAGGTAACTTGCTTAAATACATGTAAAAGCCTTGTGAACTTACTGTTAAATGAATCACTTGGGCAAGTATTCGAACTGCATCACTTGTATCCTATATGTCAGCCATCCACTTTCGAGGACGGAAAGAGCTTGGCTTTATAGACATCAAGGATAGTGGACTTAGCGAAGATTTTTTTTAACACAATGGTTAGAATTGATGACTCTAATACGAATGAAGAGAAAATGGATCTACTTTCCCAGAGATTTACTAAATTTCATAGATGGAATTAACCGTTTTTTAGGGGTTTAGAAAAAAAATAATCCGATCCCTAAAATGATTATTTAAATGAATTTATAGTTATACTTCTTCCAAACAACAGGAAATATTTTGGAGACCACTCATATAGGCATTTGGTCTACAAAATAAATCTAGAACTATGAAGATAGCCAAAAATTTTGAACTCTATATCAAGCAAGAGTAAGAAACTTTGAACAAATTATATGCATGTTTTTCAAACATTATCAACTACTCGTATAATTTGGGGGGACCTTTTAGGAAAGAGAAGTATTTTGACAAAATCCTTGCTCGCTTACCTTATCATTTTCAAGCAAAAGGTACCTTGATTAAATACATGTAAAAGCCTTGTGAACTTACTGTTAAATGAATCACTTGGGCAAGAATTCGAACTGCATCACTTGTATCCAATATGTCAACCATCCACTTTCGAGGATGGAAAGAGCTTGGCTTTATAGACATCAAGGATAGTGGTCTTAGCGAAGTTGTTTTTCACTCAATTGTTAGAAATGATGACTCTCATACCAATGAAGAGAAGATGGATCTACTTTCGCACAGATTTACTAAATTTCTTAGAGAGAAATAACCCTTTTTTTGGGGTTTTAGAAAAAAATAATCCAAGCTCTAAAATGATTATTTATATGAATTTATAGTTGTACTTCTTCCAAACAACACGAAATATTATAGAGACCACTAATATAGGCATTTGAGCTACAAAATAAATCTAGAACTACGAAGTTGACCAAAAATTTTGAACTCTATATCAAGCAAGAGGATGAAACTTTGAACAAATTCTATGCATGTTTTTCAAACATTATCAACTACTCGTATAATTTGGGGGGACCTTTTAGGAAAGAGAAGTATTTTGACAAAATCCTTGCTCGCTTACCTTATCATTTTCAAGCAAAAGGTACCTTGATTAAATACATGTAAAAGCCTTGTGAACTTACTGTTAAATGAATCACTTGGGCAAGAATTCGAACTGCATCACTTGTATCCAATATGTCAACCATCCACTTTCGAGGATGGAAAGAGCTTGGCTTTATAGACATCAAGGATAGTGGTCTTAGCGAAGTTGTTTTTCACTCAATTGTTAGAAATGATGACTCTCATACCAATGAAGAGAAGATGGATCTACTTTCGCACAGATTTACTAAATTTCTTAGAGAGAAATAACCCTTTTTTTGGGGTTTTAGAAAAAAATAATCCAAGCTCTAAAATGATTATTTATATGAATTTATAGTTGTACTTCTTCCAAACAACACGAAATATTATAGAGACCACTAATATAGGCATTTGAGCTACAAAATAAATCTAGAACTACGAAGTTGACCAAAAATTTTGAACTCTATATCAAGCAAGAGGATGAAACTTTGAACAAATTCTATGCATGTTTTTCAAACATTATCAACTACTCGTATAATTTGGGGGGACCATTTAGGAAAGAGAAGTATTTTGACAAAATCCTTGCTCGCTTACCTTATCATTTTCAAGCCAAAGGTACCTTGCTTAAATACATGTAAAAGCCTTGTGAACTTACTGTTAAATGAATCACTTGGGCAAGTATTCGAACTGCATCACTTGTATCCAATAGGTCAACCATCCACTTTCGAGGACGGAAAGAGCTTGGCTTTATAGACATCGAGGATAGTGGTGTTAGCGAAGTTGTTTTTCACTCAATTGTTAGAAATGATGACTCTCATACCAATGAAGAGAAGATGGATCTACTTTCGCGCAGATTTACTAAATTTCGTAGAGAGAATTAACCCTTTTTTTGGGGTTTTAGAAAAAAAATAATCCAAGCTCTAAAATGATTATTTATATGAATTTTTAGTTGTACTTCTTCCAAACAACACGAAATATTATAGAGACCAATAATATAGGCATTTGAGCTACAAAATAAATCTAGAACTACGAAGTTGACCAAAAATTTTGAACTCTATATCAAGCAAGAGGATGAAACTTTGAACAAATTCTATGCATGTTTTTCAAACATTATCAACTACTCGTATAATTTGGGGGGACCTTTTAGGAAAGAGAAGTATTTTGACAAAATCCTTGCTCGCTTACCTTATCATTTTCAAGCCAAAGGTACCTTGCTTAAATACATGTAAAAGCCTTGTGAACTTACTGTTAAATGAATCACTTGGGCAAGTATTCGAACTGCATCACTTGTATCCAATATGTCAACCATCCACTTTTGAGGACGGAAAGAGCTTGGCTTTATAGACATCGAGGATAGTGGTCTTTGCGAAGTTGTTTTTCACACAATTGTTAGAATTGATGACTCTCATACCAATGAAGAGAAGATGGATCTACTTTCGCACAGATTTACTCAATTTCTTAGAGAGAATTAACCGTTTTTTAGGGGTTTTAGAAAAAAATAATCCAAGCTCTAAAATGATTATTTAAATGAATTTATAGTTGTCCTTCTTCCAAACAACATGAAATATTTTAGAGACCACTCATATAGGCATTTGAGCTACAAAATAAATCTAGAAATACGAAGTTGAGGAAAAATTTTGAACTCTATATCAAGCAAGTGGATGAAACTTTGAACAAATTCTATGCATGTTTTTCAAACATTATTAACTACTCGTATAATTTGGGGGGACCTTTTATTAAAGAGAAGTAGATTGACAAAATCCTTGCTCGCTTACCTTATCAATTTCAAGCCAAAGGTAACTTGCTTAAATACATGTAAAAGCCTTGTGAACTTACTGTTAAATGAATCACTTGGGCAAGTATTCGAACTGCATCACTTGTATCCTATATGTCAGCCATCCACTTTCGAGGACGGAAAGAGCTTGGCTTTATAGACATCAAGGATAGTGGACTTAGCGAAGATTTTTTTTAACACAATGGTTAGAATTGATGACTCTAATACGAATGAAGAGAAAATGGATCTACTTTCCCAGAGATTTACTAAATTTCATAGATGGAATTAACCGTTTTTTAGGGGTTTAGAAAAAAAATAATCCGATCCCTAAAATGATTATTTAAATGAATTTATAGTTATACTTCTTCCAAACAACAGGAAATATTTTGGAGACCACTCATATAGGCATTTGGTCTACAAAATAAATCTAGAACTATGAAGATAGCCAAAAATTTTGAACTCTATATCAAGCAAGAGTAAGAAACTTTGAACAAATTATATGCATGTTTTTCAAACATTATCAACTACTCGTATAATTTGGGGGGACCTTTTAGGAAAGAGAAGTATTTTGACAAAATCCTTGCTCGCTTACCTTATCATTTTCAAGCAAAAGGTACCTTGATTAAATACATGTAAAAGCCTTGTGAACTTACTGTTAAATGAATCACTTGGGCAAGAATTCGAACTGCATCACTTGTATCCAATATGTCAACCATCCACTTTCGAGGATGGAAAGAGCTTGGCTTTATAGACATCAAGGATAGTGGTCTTAGCGAAGTTGTTTTTCACTCAATTGTTAGAAATGATGACTCTCATACCAATGAAGAGAAGATGGACCTACTTTCGCACAGATTTACTAAATTTCTTAGAGAGAAATAACCCTTTTTTTGGGGTTTTAGAAAAACATAATCCAAGCTCTAAAATGATTATTTATATGAATTTATAGTTGTACTTCTTCCAAACAACACGAAATATTATAGAGACCACTAATATAGGCATTTGAGCTACAAAATAAATCTAGAACTACGAAGTTGACCAAAAATTTTGAACTCTATATCAAGCAAGAGGATGAAACTTTGAACAAATTCTATGCATGTTTTTCAAACATTATCAACTACTCGTATAATTTGGGGGGACCTTTTAGGAAAGAGAAGTATTTTGACAAAATCCTTGCTCGCTTACCTTATCATTTTCAAGCAAAAGGTACCTTGATTAAATACATGTAAAAGCCTTGTGAACTTACTGTTAAATGAATCACTTGGGCAAGAATTCGAACTGCATCACTTGTATCCAATATGTCAACCATCCACTTTCGAGGATGGAAAGAGCTTGGCTTTATAGACATCAAGGATAGTGGTCTTAACGAAGTTGTTTTTCACTCAATTGTTAGAAATGATGACTCTCATACCAATGAAGAGAAGATGGATCTACTTTCGCACAGATTTACTAAATTTCTTAAAGAGAAATAACCCTTTTTTTGGGGTTTTAGAAAAAAATAATCCAAGCTCTAAAATGATTATTTATATGAATTTATAGTTGTACTTCTTCCAAACAACACGAAATATTATAGAGACCACTAATATAGGCATTTGAGCTACAAAATAAATCTAGAATTACGAAGTTGACCAAAAATTTTGAACTCTATATCAAGCAAGAGGATGAAACTTTGAACAAATTCTATGCATGTTTTTCAAACATTATCAACTACTCGTATAATTTGGGGGGACCTTTTAGGAAAGAGAAGTATTTTGACAAAATCCTTGCTCGCTTACCTTATCATTTTCAAGCCAAAGGTACCTTGCTTAAATACATGTAAAAGCCTTGTGAACTTACTGTTAAATGAATCACTTGGGCAAGTATTCGAACTGCATCACTTGTATCCAATATGTCAACCATCCACTTTTGAGGACGGAAAGAGCTTGGCTTTATAGACATCGAGGATAGTGGTCTTTGCGAAGTTGTTTTTCACACAATTGTTAGAATTGATGACTCTCATACCAATGAAGAGAAGATGGATCTACTTTCGCACAGATTTACTCAATTTCTTAGAGAGAATTAACCGTTTTTTAGGGGTTTTAGAAAAAAATAATCCAAGCTCTAAAATGATTATTTAAATGAATTTATAGTTGTCCTTCTTCCAAACAACATGAAATATTTTAGAGACCACTCATATAGGCATTTGAGCTACAAAATAAATCTAGAACTACGAAGTTGGCCAAAAATTTTGAACTCTATATCAAGCAAGTGGATGAAACTTTGAACAAATTCTATGCATGTTTTTCAAACATTATCAACTACTCGTATAATTTGGGGGGACCTTTTATTAAAGCGAAGAAGATTGAGAAAATCCTTGCTCGCTTACCTTATCATTTTCAAGCCAAAGGTACCTTGCTTAAATACATGTAAAAGCCTTGTGAACTTACTATTAAATGAATCACTTGGGCAAGTATTCGAACTGCATCACTTGTATCCAATATGTCAACCATCCACTTTCGAAGACGGAAATAGCTTGGCTTTATAGACATAAAGGATAGTGGTCTTAGCGAAGATTTTTTTTAACACAATGGTTAGAATTGATGACTCTAATACGAATGAAGAGAAAATGGATCTACTTTCCCAGAGATTTACTAAATTTCTTAGATGGAATTAACCGTTTTTTAGGGGTTTAGAAAAAAAATAATCCGAGCCCTAAAATGATTATTTAAATGAATTTCTAGTTATACTTCTTCCAAACAACCGGAAATATTTTGGAGACCACTCATATAGGCATTTGGTCTACAAAATAAATCTAGAACTACGAAGATAGCCAAAAATTTTGAACTCTATATCAAGCAAGAGTAAGAAACTTTGAACAAATTCTATGCATGTTTTTCAAACATTATCAACTACTCGTATAATTTGGGGGGACCTTTTAGGAAAGAGAAGTATTTTGAAAAAATCCTTGCTCGCTTACCTTATCATTTTCAAGCCAAAGGTACCTTGATTAAATACATGTAAAAGCCTTGTGAACTTACTGTTAAATGAATCACTTGGGCAAAAATTCGAACTGCATCACTTGTATCAAATATGTCAACCATCCTCTTTCGAGGACGGAAAGAGCTTGGCTTTATAGACATCAAGGATACTGGTCTTTGCGAAGTTGTTTTTCACACAATTGTTAGAATTGATGACTCTCATACCAATGAAGAGAAGATGGATCTACTTTCGCACAGATTTACTCAATTTCTTAGAGAGAATTAAACCTTTTTTTGGGGTTTTAGAAAAAAAATAATCCAAGCTCTAAAATGATTATTTATATGAATTTATAGTTGTACTTCTTCCAAACAACACGAAATATTATAGAGACCACTAATATAGGCATTTGAGCTACAAAATAAATCTAGAACTACGAAGTTGACCAAAAATTTTGAACTCTATATCAAGCAAGTGGATGAAACTTTGAACAAATTCTATGCATGTTTTTCAAACATTATCAACTACTCGTATAATTTGGGGGGACCTTTTATTAAAGAGAAGAAGATTGAGAAAATCCTTGCTCGCTTACCTTATCATTTTCAAGCCAAAGGTACCTTGCTTAAATACATGTAAAAGCCTTGTGAACTTACTATTAAATGAATCACTTGGGCAAGTATTCGAACTGCATCACTTGTATCCAATATGTCAACCATCCACTTTCGAGGACGGAAAGAGCTTGGCTTTATAGACATCAAGGATAGTGGTCTTAGCGAAGTTGTTTTTCACTCAATTGTTAGAAATGATGACTCTCATACCAATGAAGAGAAGATGGATCTACTTTCGCGCAGATTTACTAAATTTCTTAGAGAGAATTAACCCTTTTTTTGGGGTTTTAGAAAAAAAATAATCCAAGCTCTAAAATGATTATTTATATAAATTTATAGTTGTACTTCTTTCAAACAACACGAAATATTATAGAGACCACTAATATAGGCATTTGAGCTACAAAATAAATCTAGAACTACGAAGTTGAACAAAAATTTTGAACTCTATATCAAGCAAGAGGATGAAACTTTGAACAAATTCTATGCATGTTTTTCAAACATTATCAACTACTCGTATAATTTGGGAGGACCTTTTAGGAAAGAAGTAGATTGAGAAAATCCGTGCTAGCTTACCTTATCATTTTCAAGCCAAAGGTACCTTGCTTAAATACATGTAAAAGCCTTGTGAACTTACTGTTAAATGAATCACTTGGGCAAGTATTCGAACTGCATCACTTGTATCCAATATGTCAACCATCCACTTTCGAGGACGGAAAGAGCTTGGCTTTATAGACATCGAGGATACTGGTCTTTGCGAAGTTGTTTTTCACTCAATTGTTAGAAATGATGACTCTCATACCAATGAAGAGAAGATGGATCTACTTTCGCGCAGATTTACTAAATTTCTTAGAGAGAATTAACCCTTTTTTTGGGGTTTTAGAAAAAAAATAATCCAAGCTCTAAAATGATTATTTATATAAATTTATAGTTGTACTTCTTTCAAACAACACGAAATATTATAGAGACCACTAATATAGGCATTTGAGCTACAAAATAAATCTAGAACTACGAAGTTGAACAAAAATTTTGAACTCTATATCAAGCAAGAGGATGAAACTTTGAACAAATTCTATGCATGTTTTTCAAACATTATCAACTACTCGTATAATTTGGGAGGACCTTTTAGGAAAGAAGTAGATTGAGAAAATCCGTGCTAGCTTACCTTATCATTTTCAAGCCAAAGGTACCTTGCTTAAATACATGTAAAAGCCTTGTGAACTTACTGTTAAATGAATCACTTGGGCAAGTATTCGAACTGCATCACTTGTATCCAATATGTCAACCATCCACTTTCGAGGACGGAAAGAGCTTGGCTTTATAGACATCGAGGATACTGGTCTTTGCGAAGTTGTTTTTCACTCAATTGTTAGAAATGATGACTCTCATACCAATGAAGAGAAGATGGATCTACTTTCGCACAGATTTACTCAATTTCTTAGAGAGAATTAACCGTTTTTTAGGGGTTTTAGAAAAAAATAATCCAAGCTCTAAAATTATTATTTAAATGAATTTATAGTTGTACTTCTTCCAAACAACATGAAATATTTTAGAGACCACTCATATAGGCATTTGAGCTACAAAATAAATCTAGAACTACGAAGTTGACCAAAAATTATGAACTCTATATCAAGCAAGAGCATGAAACTTTGAACAAATTCTATGCATGTTTTTCAAACATTATCAACTACTCGTATAATTTGGGGGGACCTTTTAGGAAAGAGAAGTAGATTGAAAAAATCCTTGCTAGCCTACCTTATCATTTTCAAGCCAAAGGTATCTTGCTTAAATACATGTAAAAGCCTTGTGAACTTACTGTTAAATGAATCAGTTGGGCAAGTATTCGAACTGCATCACTTGTATCCAATAGGTCAACCATCCACTTTCGAGGACGGAAAGAGCTTGGCTTTATAGACATCAAGGATAGTGGTCTTAGCGAAGTTGTTTTTCACACAATTGTTAGAAATGATGACTCTGATACCAATGAAGAGAAGATGGATCTACTTTCGCAGAGATTTACTAAATTTCTTAGAGAGAATTAACCCTTTTTTTGGGTTTTAGAAAAAAAATAATCCGAGCTCTAAAATGATTATTTAAATGAATTTATAGTTGTACTACTTCCAAACAACACGAAATATTATGGAGACCACTCATATAGGCATTTGAGCTACAAAATAAATCTAGAACTACGAAGTTGACCAAAAATGTTGAACTTTATATCAAGCAAGAGGATGAAACTTTGAACAAATTCTATGCATGTTTTTCAAACATTATCAACTACTCGTATAATTTGGGGGGACCTTTTATTAAAGAGAAGTAGATTGACAAAATCCTTGCTCGCTTACCTTATCATTTTCAAGCCAAAGGTACCTTGCTTAAATACATGTAAAAGCCTTGTGAACTTACTATTAAATGAATCACTTGGGCAAGTATTCGAACTGCATCACTTGTATCCTATATGTCAGCCTTCCACTTTGGAGGACGGAAAGAGCTTGGCTTTATAGACATCAAGGATAGTGGTCTTATCGAAGATTTTTTTTAACACAATTGTTAGAAATGATGACTCTCATACCAATGAAGAGAAAATGGATCTACTTTCGCACAGATTTACTAAATTTCTAAGATAGAATTAACCGTTTTTTTGGGGTTTTAGAAAAAAATAATCCAATCTCTAAAATGATTATTTAAATGAATTTATAGTTGTAATTCTTCCAAACAACACGAAATATTATAGAGACCACTCATATAGGCATTTGAGGTACAAAATAAATCTAGAACTACGAAGTTGACCAAAAATTTTGAACTCTATATCAAGCAAGAGGATGAAACTTTGAACAAATTCTATACATGTTTTTCAAACATTATCAACTACTCATATAATTTGGGGGGACCTTTTAGGAAAGAGAAGTAGATTGACAAAATCCTTGCTCGCTTACCTTATCATTTTCAAGCCAACGGTACCTTGCTTAAATACATGTCAAAGACTTGTGAACTTACTGTTAAATGAATGAGTTGGGCAAGTATTCAAACTGCATCACTTGTATCCAATTTGTCAACCATCCACTTTCGAGGACGGAAAGAGCTTGGCTTAATAGACATCAAGCATAGTGGTCTTAGCGAAGTTGTTTTTCACACAATTGTTAGAAATGATGACTCTCATACCAATGAAGAGAAGATGGATCTACTTTCGCAGAGATTTACTAAATTTCTTAGACAGAATTAACCCTTTTTTGGGGGTTTTAGAAAAATAATAATCCAAGCTCTAAAATGATTATTTAAACGAATTTATAGTTGTACTTCTTCCAAACAACACGAAATATTATGGAGACCACTCATATAGGAAGTTGAGCTACAAAATAAATCTAGAACTACGAAGTTGACCAAAAATTTTGAACTCTATATCAAGCAAGAGTAAGAAACTTTGAACAAATTCTATGCATGTTTTTCAAACATTATCAACTACTCGTATAATTTGGGGGGACCTTTTAGGAAAGAGAAGTATTTTGACAAAATCCTTGCTCGCTTACCTTATCATTTTCAAGCCAAAGGTACCTTGATTAAATACATGTAAAAGCCTTGTGAACTTACTGTTAAATGAATCACTTGGGCAAGAATTCGAACTGCATCACTTGTATCCAATATGTCAACCATCCACTTTCGAGGACGGAAAGAGCTTGGCTTTATAGACATCAAGGATAGTGGTCTTAGCGAAGTTGTTTTTCACTCAATTGTTAGAAATGATGACTCTCATACCAAGGAAGAGAAGATGGATCTACTTTCGCACAGATTTACTAAATTTCTTAGAGAGAATTAACCCTTTTTTTGGGGTTTTAGAAAATAAATAATCCAAGCTCTAAAATGATTATTTATATAAATTTATAGTTGTACTTCTTCCAAACAACACGAAATATTATAGAGACCACTAATATAGGCATTTGAGCTACAAAATAAATCTAGAACTACGAAGTTGACCAAAAATTTTGAACTCTATATCAAGCAAGAGGATGAAACTTTGAACAAATTCTATGCATGTTTTTCAAACATTATCAACTACTCATATAATTTGGGGGGACCATTTAGGAAATAGAAGTAGATTGAGAAAATCCGTGCTAGCTTACCTTATCATTTTCAAGCCAAAGGTACCTTCCTTAAATACATGTAAAAGCCTTGTGAACTTACTGTTAAATGAATCACTTGGTCAAGTATTCGAACTGCATCACTTGTATCCAATATGTCAACCATCCACTTTCGAGGACGGAAAGAGCTTGGCTTTATAGACATCGAGGATAGTGGTCTTTGCGAAGTTGTTTTTCACACAATTGTTAGAATTGATGACTCTCATACCAATGAAGAGAAGATGGATCTACTTTCGCAGAGATTTACTAAATTTCTTAGAGAGAATTAACCCTTTTTTAGGGGTTTTAGAAAAAAATAATCCAAGCTCTAAAATTATTATTTAAATGAATTTATAGTTGTACTTCTTCCAAACAACATGAAATATTTTAGAGACCACTCATATAGGCATTTGAGCTACAAAATAAATCTAGAACTACGAAGTTGACCAAAAATTATGAACTCTATATCAAGCAAGAGGATGAAACTTTGAACAAATTCTATGCATGTTTTTCAAACATTATCAACTACTCGTATAATTTGGGGGGACCTTTTAGGAAAGAGAAGTAGATTGAAAAAATCCTTGCTAGCCTACCTTATCATTTTCAAGCCAAAGGTATCTTGCTTAAATACATGTAAAAGCCTTGTGAACTTACTGTTAAATGAATCACTTGGGCAAGTATTCGAACTGCATCACTTGTATCCAATAGGTCAACCATCCACTTTCGAGGACGGAAAGAGCTTGGCTTTATAGACATCAAGGATAGTGGTCTTAGCGAAGTTGTTTTTCACTCAATTGTTAGAAATGATGACTCTCATACCAATGAAGAGAAGATGGATCTACTTTCGCACAGATTTACTAAATTTCTTAGAGAGAATTAACCCTTTTTTTGGGGTTTTAGAAAATAAATAATCCAAGCTCTAAAATGATTATTTATATGAATTTATAGTTGTACTTCTTCCAAACAACACGAAATATTATAGAGACCACTAATATAGGCATTTGAGCTACAAAATAAATCTAGAACTACGAAGTTGACCAAAAATTTTGAACTCTATATCAAGCAAGAGGATGAAACTTTGAACAAATTCTATGCATGTTTTTCAAACATTATCAACTACTCGTATAGTTTGGGGGGACCATTTAGGAAATAGAAGTAGATTGAGAAAATCCGTGCTAGCTTACCTTATCATTTTCAAGCCAAAGGTACCTTGCTTAAATACATGTAAAAGCCTTGTGAACTTACTCTTAAATGAATCACTTGGGCAAGTATTCGAACTGCATCACTTGTATCCAATATGTCAACCATCCACTTTCGAGGACGGAAAGAGCTTGGCTTTATAGACATCGAGGATAGTGGTCTTTGCGAAGTTGTTTTTCACACAATTGTTAGAATTGATGACTCTCATACCAATGAAGAGAAGATGGATCTACTTTCGCACAGATTTACTCAATTTCTTAGAGAGAATTAACCGTTTTTTAGGGGTTTTAGAAAAAAATAATCCAAGCTCTAAAATTATTATTTAAATGAATTTATAGTTGTACTTCTTCCAAACAACATGAAATATTTTAGAGACCACTCATATAGGCATTTGAGCTACAAAATAAATCTAGAACTACGAAGTTGACCAAAAATTATGAACTCTATATCAAGCAAGAGGATGAAACTTTGAACAAATTCTATGCATGTTTTTCAAACATTATCAACTACTCGTATAATTTGGGGGGACCTTTTAGGAAAGAGAAGTAGATTGAAAAAATCCTTGCTAGCCTACCTTATCATTTTCAAGCCAAAGGTATCTTGCTTAAATACATGTAAAAGCCTTGTGAACTTACTGTTAAATGAATCAGTTGGGCAAGTATTCGAACTGCATCACTTGTATCCAATAGGTCAACCATCCACTTTCGAGGACGGAAAGAGCTTGGCTTTATAGACATCAAGGATAGTGGTCTTAGCGAAGTTGTTTTTCACACAATTGTTAGAAATGATGACTCTGATACCAATGAAGAGAAGATGGATCTACTTTCGCAGAGATTTACTAAATTTCTTAGAGAGAATTAACCCTTTTTTTGGGTTTTAGAAAAAAAATAATCCGAGCTCTAAAATGATTATTTAAATGAATTTATAGTTGTGGTTCTTCCAAACAACACGAAATATTATGGAGACCACTCATATAGGCATTTGAGCTACAAAATAAATCTAGAACTACGAAGTTGACCAAAAATGTTGAACTTTATATCAAGCAAGAGGATGAAACTTTGAACAAATTCTATGCATGTTTTTCAAACATTATCAACTACTCGTATAATTTGGGGGGACCTTTTATTAAAGAGAAGTAGATTGACAAAATCCTTGCTCGCTTACCTTATCATTTTCAAGCCAAAGGTACCTTGCTTAAATACATGTAAAAGCCTTGTAAACTTACTGTTAAATGAATCACTTGGGCAAGTATTCGAACTGCATCACTTGTATCCTATATGTCAGCCATCCACTTTGGAGGACGGAAAGAGCTTGGCTTTATAGACATCAAGGATAGTGGTCTTATCGAAGATTTTTTTTAACACAATTGTTAGAAATGATGACTCTCATACCAATGAAGAGAAAATGGATCTACTTTCGCACAGATTTACTAAATTTCTAAGATAGAATTAACCATTTTTTTGGGGTTTTAGAAAAAAATAATCCAATCTCTAAAATGATTATTTAAATGAATTTATAGTTGTAATTCTTCCAAACAACACGAAATATTATAGAGACCACTCATATAGGCATTTGAGGTACAAAATAAATCTAGAACTACGAAGTTGACCAAAAATTTTGAACTCTATATCAAGCAAGAGGATGAAACTTTGAACAAATTCTATACATGTTTTTCAAACATTATCAACTACTCATATAATTTAGGGGGACCTTTTAGGAAAGAGAAGTAGATTGACAAAATCCTTGCTCGCTTACCTTATCATTTTCAAGCCAAAGGTACCTTGCTTAAATACATGTCAAAGACTTGTGAACTTACTGTTAAATGAATGAGTTGGGCAAGTATTCAAACTGCATCACTTGTATCCAATTTGTCAACCATCCACTTTCGAGGACGGAAAGAGCTTGGCTTAATAGACATCAAGCATAGTGGTCTTAGCGAAGTTGTTTTTCACACAATTGTTAGAAATGATGACTCTCATACCAATGAAGAGAAGATGGATCTACTTTCGCAGAGATTTACTAAATTTCTTAAACAGAATTAACCCTTTTTTGGGGGTTTTAGAAAAATAATAATCCAAGCTCTAAAATGATTATTTAAACGAATTTATAGTTGTACTTCTTCCAAACAACACGAAATATTATGGAGACCACTCATATAGGAAGTTGAGCTACAAAATAAATCTAGAACTACGAAGTTGACCAAAAATTTTGAACTCTATATCAAGCAAGAGTAAGAAACTTTGAACAAATTCTATGCATGTTTTTCAAACATTATCAACTACTCGTATAATTTGGGGGGACCTTTTAGGAAAGAGAAGTATTTTGACAAAATCCTTGCTCGCTTACCTTATCATTTTCAAGCCAAAGGTACCTTGATTAAATACATGTAAAAGCCTTGTGAACTTACTGTTAAATGAATCACTTGGGCAAGAATTCGAACTGCATCACTTGTATCCAATATGTCAACCATCCACTTTCGAGGATGGAAAGAGCTTGGCTTTATAGACATCAAGGATAGTGGTCTTAGCGAAGTTGTTTTTCACTCAATTTTTAGAAATGATGACTCTCATACCAATGAAGAGAAGATGGATCTACTTTCGCGCAGATTTACTAAATTTCTTAGAGAGAATTAACCCTTTTTTTGGGGTTTTAGAAAAAAAATAATCCAAGCTCTAAAATGATTATTTATATAAATTTATAGTTGTACTTCTTGCAAACAACACGAAATATTATAGAGACAACTAATATAGGCATTTGAGCTACAAAATAAATCTAGAACTACGAAGTTGAACAAAAATTTTGAACTCTATATCAAGCAAGAGGATGAAACTTTGAACAAATTCTATGCATGTTTTTCAAACATTATCAACTACTCGTATAATTTGGGGGGACCTTTTAGGAAAGAGAAGTAGATTGAGAAAATCCGTGCTAGCTTACCTTATCATTTTCAAGCCAAAGGTACCTTGCTTAAATACATGTAAAAGCCTTGTGAACTTACTGTTAAATGAATCACTTGGGCAAGTATTCGAACTGCATCACTTGTATCCAATATGTCAACCATCCACTTTCGAGGACGGAAAGAGCTTGGCTTTATAGACATCGAGGATACTGGTCTTTGCGAAGTTGTTTTTCACACAATTGTTAGAATTGATGACTCTCATACCAATGAAGAGAAGATGGATCTACTTTCGCACAGATTTACTCAATTTCTTAGAGAGAATTAACCGTTTTTAGGGGTTTTAGAAAAAAATAATCCAAGCTCTAAAATTATTATTTAAATGAATTTATAGTTGTACTTCTTCCAAACAACATGAAATATTTTGGAGACCACTCATATAGGCATTTGAGCTACAAAATAAATCTAGAACTACGAAGTTGACCAAAAATTTGGAACTCTATATCAAGCAAGAGGATGAAACTTTGAACAAATTCTATGCATGTTTTTCAAACATTATCAACTACTCGTATAATTTGGGGGGACCTTTTAGGAAAGAGAAGTAGATAGAGAAAATCCATGCTAGCTTACCCTATCATTTTCAAGCCAAAGGTACCTTGCTTAAATACATGTAAAAGCCTTGTGAACTTACTGTTAAATGAATCACTTGGGCAAGTATTCGAACTGCATCACTTGTATCCAATATGTCAACCATCCACTTTCGAGGACGGAAAGAGCTTGGCTTTATAGACATCAAGGATAGTGGTCTTAGCGAAGTTGTTTTTCACACAATTGTTAGAAATGATGACTCTCATACCAATGAAGAGAAGATGGATCTACTTTCGCAGAGATTTACTAAATTTCTTAGAGAGAATTAACCCTTTTTTTGGGTGTTAGAAAAAAAATAATCCGAGCTCTAAAATGATTATTTAAATGAATTTATAGTTGTACTTCTTCCAGACAACACGAAATATTATGGAGACCACTCATATAGGCATTTGAGCTACAAAATAAAACTAGAACTACGAAGTTGACCAAAAATGTTGAACTTTATATGAAGCAAGAGGATGAAACTTTGAACAAATTCTATGCATGTTTTTCAAACATTATCAACTACTCGTATAATTTGGGGGGACCTTTTATTCAAGAGAAGTAGATTGACAAAATCCTTGCTCGCTTACCTTATCATATTCAAGCCAAAGGTACCTTGCTTAAATAAATGTAAAAGCCTTGTGAACTTACTGTTAAATGAATCACTTGGGCAAGTGTTCGAACTGCATCACTTGTATCTAATATGTCAACCATCCACTTTCGAGGACGGAAAGAGCATGGCTTTATAGACATCGAGGATAGTGGTCTTTGCGAAGTTGTTTTTCACACAATTGTTAGAATTGATGACTCTCATACCAATGAAGAGAAGATGGATCTACTTTCGCACAGATTTACTCAATTTCTTAGAGAGAATTAACCGTTTTTTAGGGGTTTTAGAAAAAAATAATCCAAGCTATAAAATGATTATTTAAATGAATTTATAGTTGTACTTCTTCCAAACAACACGAAATATTATATAGACAACTCATATAGGCATTTGAGCTACAAAATAAATCTAGAACTACGAAGTTGACCAAAAATTTTGAACTCTATATCAAGCAAGAGGATGAAACTTTGAACAAATTCTATGCATGTTTTTCAAACATTATCAACTACTCGTATAATTTGGGGGGACCTTTTAGGAAAGAGAAGTAGATTGACAAAATCCTTTCTCGCTTACCCTATCATTTTCAAGCCAAAGGTACCTTGCTTAAATACATGTCAAAGCCTTGTGAACTTACTGTTAAATGAATGAGTTGGGCAAGTATTCGAACTGCATCACTTGTATCCAATTTGTCAACCATCCACTTTCGAGGACGGAAAGAGCTTGGCTTAATAGACATCAAGGATAGTGGTCTTAGCGAAGTTGTTTTTCACACAATTGTTAGAAATGATGACTCTCATACCAATGAAGAGAAGATGGATCTACTTTCGCAGAGATTTACTAAATTTCTTAGAGAGAATTAACCCTTTTTTTGGGTGTTAGAAAAAAAATAATCCGAACTCTAAAATGATTATTTAAATGAATTTATAGTTGTACTTCTTCCAGACAACACGAAATATTATGGAGACCACTCATATAGGCATTTGAGCTACAAAATAAAACTAGAACTACGAAGTTGACCAAAAATGTTGAACTTTATATGAAGCAAGAGGATGAAACTTTGAACAAATTCTATGCATGTTTTTCAAACATTATCAACTACTCGTATAATTTGGGGGGACCTTTTATTCAAGAGAAGTAGATTGACAAAATCCTTGCTCGCTTACCTTATCATATTCAAGCCAAAGGTACCTTGCTTAAATAAATGTAAAAGCCTTGTGAACTTATTGTTAAATGAATCACTTGGGCAAGTGTTCGAACTGCATCACTTGTATCTAATATGTCAACCATCCACTTTCGAGGACGGAAAGAGCATGGCTTTATAGACATCGAGGATAGTGGTCTTTGCGAAGTTGTTTTTCACACAATTGTTAGAATTGATGACTCTCATACGAATGAAGAGAAGATGGATCTACTTTCGCACAGATTTACTCAATTTCTTAGAGAGAATTAACCGTTTTTTAGGGGTTTTAGAAAAAAATAATCCAAGCTCTAAAATGATTATTTAAATGAATTTATAGTTGTACTTCTTCCAAACAACACGAAATATTATATAGACAACTCATATAGGCATTTGAGCTACAAAATAAATCTAGAACTACGAAGTTGACCAAAAATGTTGAACTTTATATCAAGCAAGAGGATGAAACTTTGAACAAATTCTATCCATGTTTTTCAAACATTATCAACTACTCGTATAATTTGGGGGGACCTTTTAGGAAAGAGAAGTAGATTGACAAAATCCTTGCTCGCTTACCTTATCATATTCAAGCCAAAGGTACCTTGCTTAAATAAATGTAAAAGCCTTGTGAACTTACTGTTAAATGAATCACTTGGGCAAGTATTCGAACTGCATCACTTGTATCCAATTTGTCAACCATCCACTTTCGAGGACGGAAAGAGCATGGCTTTATAGACATCGAGGATAGTGGTCTTTGCGAAGTTGTTTTTCACACAATTGTTAGAATTTATGACTCTCATACCAATGAAGAGAAGATGGATCTACTTTCGCACAGATTTACTCAATTTCTTAGAGAGAATTAACCGTTTTTTAGGGGTTTTAGAAAAAAATAATCCAAGCTCTAAAATGATTATTTAAATGAATTTATAGTTGTACTTCTTCCAAACAACACGAAATATTATATAGACAACTCATATAGGCATTTGAGCTACAAAATAAATCTAGAACTACGAAGTTGACCAAAAATGTTGAACTTTATATCAACCAAGAGGATGAAACTTTGAACAAATTCTATGCATGTTTTTCAAATATTATCAACTACTCGTATAATTTGGGGGGACCTTTTATTCAAGAGAAGTAGATTGACAAAATCCTTGCTCGCTTACCTTATCATATTCAAGCCAAAGGTACCTTGCTTAAATAAATGTAAAAGCCTTGTGAACTTACTGTTAAATGAATCACTTGGGCAAGTGTTCGAACTGCATCACTTGTATCCAATATGTCAACCATCCACTTTCGAGGACGGAAAGAGCATGGCTTTATAGACATCGAGGATAGTGGTCTTTGCGAAGTTGTTTTTCACACAATTGTTAGAATTTATGACTCTCATACCAATGAAGAGAAGATGGATCTACTTTCGCACAGATTTACTCAATTTCTTAGAGAGAATTAACCGTTTTTTAGGGGTTTTAGAAAAAAATAATCCAAGCTCTAAAATGATTATTTAAATGAATTTATAGTTGTACTTCTTCCAAACAACACGAAATATTATATAGACAACTCATATAGGCATTTGAGCTACAAAATAAATCTAGAACTACGAAGTTGACCAAAAATGTTGAACTTTATATCAACCAAGAGGATGAAACTTTGAACAAATTCTATGCATGTTTTTCAAATATTATCAACTACTCGTATAATTTGGGGGGACCTTTTATTCAAGAGAAGTAGATTGACAAAATCCTTGCTCGCTTACCTTATCATATTCAAGCCAAAGGTACCTTGCTTAAATAAATGTAAAAGCCTTGTGAACTTACTGTTAAATGAATCACTTGGGCAAGTGTTCGAACTGCATCACTTGTATCCAATATGTCAACCATCCACTTTCGAGGACGGAAAGAGCATGGCTTTATAGACATCGAGGATAGTGGTCTTTGCGAAGTTGTTTTTCACACAATTGTTAGAATTTATGACTCTCATACCAATGAAGAGAAGATGGATCTACTTTCGCACAGATTTACTCAATTTCTTAGAGAGAATTAACCGTTTTTTAGGGGTTTTAGAAAAAAATAATCCAAGCTCTAAAATGATTATTTAAATGAATTTATAGTTGTACTTCTTCCAAACAACACGAAATATTATATAGACAACTCATATAGGCATTTGAGCTACAAAATAAATCTAGAACTACGAAGTTGACCAAAAATGTTGAACTTTATATCAACCAAGAGGATGAAACTTTGAACAAATTCTATGCATGTTTTTCAAATATTATCAACTACTCGTATAATTTGGGGGGACCTTTTATTCAAGAGAAGTAGATTGACAAAATCCTTGCTCGCTTACCTTATCATATTCAAGCCAAAGGTACCTTGCTTAAATAAATGTAAAAGCCTTGTGAACTTACTGTTAAATGAATCACTTGGGCAAGTGTTCGAACTGCATCACTTGTATCCAATATGTCAACCATCCACTTTCGAGGATGGAAAGAGCATGGCTTTATAGACATCGAGGATAGTGGTCTTTGCGAAGTTGTTTTTCACACAATTGTTAGAATTGATGACTCTCATACCAATGAAGAGAAGATGGATCTACTTTCGCACAGATTTACTCAATTTCATAGAGAGAATTAACCGTTTTTTAGGGGTTTTGGAAAAAAATAATCCAAGCTCTAAAATGATTATTTAAATGAATTTATAGTTGTACTTCTTCCAAACAACACGAAATATTATATAGACAACTCATATAGGCATTTGAGCTACAAAATAAATCTAGAACTACGAAGTTGATCAAAAATTTTGAACTCTATATCAAGCAAGAGGATGAAACTTTGAACAAATTCTATGCATGTTTTTCAAACATTATCAACTACTCGTATAATTTGGGGGGACCTTTTAGGAAAGAGAAGTAGATTGACAAAATCCTTGCTCGCTTACCCTATCATTTTCAAGCCAAAGGTACCTTGCTTAAATACATGTCAAAGCCTTGTGAACTTACTGTTAAATGAATGAGTTGGGCAAGTATTCGAACTGCATCACTTGTATCCAATTTGTCAACCATCCACTTTCGAGGACGGAAAGAGCTTGGCTTAATAGACATCAAGGATAGTGGTCTTAGCGAAGTTGTTTTTCACACAATTGTTAGAAATGATGACTCTCATACCAATGAAGAGAAGATGGATCTACTTTCGCAGAGATTTACTAAATTTCTTAGAGAGAATTAACCCTTTTTTGGGGGTTTTAGAAAAAAAATAATCCAAGCTCTAAAATGATTATTTAAATGAATTTATAGTTGTACTTCTTCCAAACAACACGAAATATTATGGAGACCACTCATATAGGAATTTGAGCTACAAAATAAATCTAGAACTACGAAGTTGACCAAAAATGTTGAACTTTATATCAAGCAAGAGGATGAAACTTTGAACAAATTCTATCCATGTTTTTCAAACATTATCAACTACTCGTATAATTTGGGGGGACCTTTTATTCAAGAGAAGTAGATTGACAAAATCCTTGCTCGCTTACCTTATCATATTCAAGCCAAAGGTACCTTGCTTAAATAAATGTAAAAGCCTTGTGAACTTACTGTTAAATGAATCACTTGGGCAAGTGTTCGAACTGCATCACTTGTATCTAATATGTCAACCATCCACTTTCGAGGACGGAAAGAGCATGGCTTTATAGACATCGAGGATAGTGGTCTTTGCGAAGTTGTTTTTCACACAATTGTTAGAATTGATGACTCTCATACCAATGAAGAGAAGATGGATCTACTTTCGCACAGATTTACTCAATTTCTTAGAGAGAATTAACCGTTTTTTAGGGGTTTTAGAAAAAAATAATCCAAGCTCTAAAATGATTATTTAAATGAATTTATAGTTGTACTTCTTCCAAACAACACGAAATATTATATAGACAACTCATATAGGCATTTGAGCTACAAAATCAATCTAGAACTACGAAGTTGACCAAAAATGTTGAACTTTATATCAACCAAGAGGATGAAACTTTGAACAAATTCTATGCATGTTTTTCAAATATTATCAACTACTCGTATAATTTGGGGGGACCTTTTATTCAAGAGAAGTAGATTGACAAAATCCTTGCTCGCTTACCTTATCATATTCAAGCCAAAGGTACCTTGCTTAAATAAATGTAAAAGCCTTGTGAACTTACTGTTAAATGAATCACTTGGGCAAGTGTTCGAACTGCATCACTTGTATCCAATATGTCAACCATCCACTTTCGAGGACGGAAAGAGCATGGCTTTATAGACATCGAGGATAGTGGTCTTTGCGAAGTTGTTTTTCACACAATTGTTAGAATTTATGACTCTCATACCAATGAAGAGAAGATGGATCTACTTTCGCACAGATTTACTCAATTTCTTAGAGAGAATTAACCGTTTTTTAGGGGTTTTAGAAAAAAATAATCCAAGCTCTAAAATGATTATTTAAATGAATTTATAGTTGTACTTCTTCCAAACAACACGAAATATTATATAGACAACTCATATAGGCATTTGAGCTACAAAATAAATCTAGAACTACGAAGTTGACCAAAAATGTTGAACTTTATATCAACCAAGAGGATGAAACTTTGAACAAATTCTATGCATGTTTTTCAAATATTATCAACTACTCGTATAATTTGGGGGGACCTTTTATTCAAGAGAAGTAGATTGACAAAATCCTTGCTCGCTTACCTTATCATATTCAAGCCAAAGGTACCTTGCTTAAATAAATGTAAAAGCCTTGTGAACTTACTGTTAAATGAATCACTTGGGCAAGTGTTCGAACTGCATCACTTGTATCCAATATGTCAACCATCCACTTTCGAGGATGGAAAGAGCATGGCTTTATAGACATCGAGGATAGTGGTCTTTGCGAAGTTGTTTTTCACACAATTGTTAGAATTGATGACTCTCATACCAATGAAGAGAAGATGGATCTACTTTCGCACAGATTTACTCAATTTCATAGAGAGAATTAACCGTTTTTTAGGGGTTTTGGAAAAAAATAATCCAAGCTCTAAAATGATTATTTAAATGAATTTATAGTTGTACTTCTTCCAAACAACACGAAATATTATATAGACAACTCATATAGGCATTTGAGCTACAAAATAAATCTAGAACTACGAAGTTGATCAAAAATTTTGAACTCTATATCAAGCAAGAGGATGAAACTTTGAACAAATTCTATGCATGTTTTTCAAACATTATCAACTACTCGTATAATTTGGGGGGACCTTTTAGGAAAGAGAAGTAGATTGACAAAATCCTTGCTCGCTTACCCTATCATTTTCAAGCCAAAGGTACCTTGCTTAAATACATGTCAAAGCCTTGTGAACTTACTGTTAAATGAATGAGTTGGGCAAGTATTCGAACTGCATCACTTGTATCCAATTTGTCAACCATCCACTTTCGAGGACGGAAAGAGCTTGGCTTAATAGACATCAAGGATAGTGGTCTTAGCGAAGTTGTTTTTCACACAATTGTTAGAAATGATGACTCTCATACCAATGAAGAGAAGATGGATCTACTTTCGCAGAGATTTACTAAATTTCTTAGAGAGAATTAACCCTTTTTTGGGGGTTTTAGAAAAAAAATAATCCAAGCTCTAAAATGATTATTTAAATGAATTTATAGTTGTACTTCTTCCAAACAACACGAAATATTATGGAGACCACTCATATAGGAATGTGAGCTACAAAATAAATCTAGAACTACGAAGTTGACCAAAAATGTTGAACTTTATATCAAGCAAGAGGATGAAACTTTGAACAAATTCTATCCATGTTTTTCAAACATTATCAACTACTCGTATAATTTGGGGGGACCTTTTATTCAAGAGAAGTAGATTGACAAAATCCTTGCTCGCTTACCTTATCATATTCAAGCCAAAGGTACCTTGCTTAAATAAATGTAAAAGCCTTGTGAACTTACTGTTAAATGAATCACTTGGGCAAGTGTTCGAACTGCATCACTTGTATCTAATATGTCAACCATCCACTTTCGAGGACGGAAAGAGCATGGCTTTATAGACATCGAGGATAGTGGTCTTTGCGAAGTTGTTTTTCACACAATTGTTAGAATTGATGACTCTCATACCAATGAAGAGAAGATGGATCTACTTTCGCACAGATTTACTCAATTTCTTAGAGAGAATTAACCGTTTTTTAGGGGTTTTAGAAAAAAATAATCCAAGCTCTAAAATGATTATTTAAATGAATTTATAGTTGTACTTCTTCCAAACAACACGAAATATTATATAGACAACTCATATAGGCATTTGAGCTACAAAATCAATCTAGAACTACGAAGTTGACCAAAAATGTTGAACTTTATATCAACCAAGAGGATGAAACTTTGAACAAATTCTATGCATGTTTTTCAAATATTATCAACTACTCGTATAATTTGGGGGGACCTTTTATTCAAGAGAAGTAGATTGACAAAATCCTTGCTCGCTTACCTTATCATATTCAAGCCAAAGGTACCTTGCTTAAATAAATGTAAAAGCCTTGTGAACTTACTGTTAAATGAATCACTTGGGCAAGTGTTCGAACTGCATCACTTGTATCCAATATGTCAACCATCCACTTTCGAGGACGGAAAGAGCATGGCTTTATAGACATCGAGGATAGTGGTCTTTGCGAAGTTGTTTTTCACACAATTGTTAGAATTTATGACTCTCATACCAATGAAGAGAAGATGGATCTACTTTCGCACAGATTTACTCAATTTCTTAGAGAGAATTAACCGTTTTTTAGGGGTTTTAGAAAAAAATAATCCAAGCTCTAAAATGATTATTTAAATGAATTTATAGTTGTACTTCTTCCAAACAACACGAAATATTATATAGACAACTCATATAGGCATTTGAGCTACAAAATAAATCTAGAACTACGAAGTTGACCAAAAATGTTGAACTTTATATCAACCAAGAGGATGAAACTTTGAACAAATTCTATGCATGTTTTTCAAATATTATCAACTACTCGTATAATTTGGGGGGACCTTTTATTCAAGAGAAGTAGATTGACAAAATCCTTGCTCGCTTACCTTATCATATTCAAGCCAAAGGTACCTTGCTTAAATAAATGTAAAAGCCTTGTGAACTTACTGTTAAATGAATCACTTGGGCAAGTGTTCGAACTGCATCACTTGTATCCAATATGTCAACCATCCACTTTCGAGGATGGAAAGAGCATGGCTTTATAGACATCGAGGATAGTGGTCTTTGCGAAGTTGTTTTTCACACAATTGTTAGAATTGATGACTCTCATACCAATGAAGAGAAGATGGATCTACTTTCGCACAGATTTACTCAATTTCATAGAGAGAATTAACCGTTTTTTAGGGGTTTTGGAAAAAAATAATCCAAGCTCTAAAATGATTATTTAAATGAATTTATAGTTGTACTTCTTCCAAACAACACGAAATATTATATAGACAACTCATATAGGCATTTGAGCTACAAAATAAATCTAGAACTACGAAGTTGATCAAAAATTTTGAACTCTATATCAAGCAAGAGGATGAAACTTTGAACAAATTCTATGCATGTTTTTCAAACATTATCAACTACTCGTATAATTTGGGGGGACCTTTTAGGAAAGAGAAGTAGATTGACAAAATCCTTGCTCGCTTACCCTATCATTTTCAAGCCAAAGGTACCTTGCTTAAATACATGTCAAAGCCTTGTGAACTTACTGTTAAATGAATGAGTTGGGCAAGTATTCGAACTGCATCACTTGTATCCAATTTGTCAACCATCCACTTTCGAGGACGGAAAGAGCTTGGCTTAATAGACATCAAGGATAGTGGTCTTAGCGAAGTTGTTTTTCACACAATTGTTAGAAATGATGACTCTCATACCAATGAAGAGAAGATGGATCTACTTTCGCAGAGATTTACTAAATTTCTTAGAGAGAATTAACCCTTTTTTGGGGGTTTTAGAAAAAAAATAATCCAAGCTCTAAAATGATTATTTAAATGAATTTATAGTTGTACTTCTTCCAAACAACACGAAATATTATGGAGACCACTCATATAGGAATTTGAGCTACAAAATAAATCTAGAACTACGAAGTTGACCAAAAATGTTGAACTTTATATCAAGCAAGAGGATGAAACTTTGAACAAATTCTATCCATGTTTTTCAAACATTATCAACTACTCGTATAATTTGGGGGGACCTTTTATTCAAGAGAAGTAGATTGACAAAATCCTTGCTCGCTTACCTTATCATATTCAAGCCAAAGGTACCTTGCTTAAATAAATGTAAAAGCCTTGTGAACTTACTGTTAAATGAATCACTTGGGCAAGTGTTCGAACTGCATCACTTGTATCTAATATGTCAACCATCCACTTTCGAGGACGGAAAGAGCATGGCTTTATAGACATCGAGGATAGTGGTCTTTGCGAAGTTGTTTTTCACACAATTGTTAGAATTGATGACTCTCATACCAATGAAGAGAAGATGGATCTACTTTCGCACAGATTTACTCAATTTCTTAGAGAGAATTAACCGTTTTTTAGGGGTTTTAGAAAAAAATAATCCAAGCTCTAAAATGATTATTTAAATGAATTTATAGTTGTACTTCTTCCAAACAACACGAAATATTATATAGACAACTCATATAGGCATTTGAGCTACAAAATCAATCTAGAACTACGAAGTTGACCAAAAATGTTGAACTTTATATCAACCAAGAGGATGAAACTTTGAACAAATTCTATGCATGTTTTTCAAATATTATCAACTACTCGTATAATTTGGGGGGACCTTTTATTCAAGAGAAGTAGATTGACAAAATCCTTGCTCGCTTACCTTATCATATTCAAGCCAAAGGTACCTTGCTTAAATAAATGTAAAAGCCTTGTGAACTTACTGTTAAATGAATCACTTGGGCAAGTGTTCGAACTGCATCACTTGTATCCAATATGTCAACCATCCACTTTCGAGGACGGAAAGAGCATGGCTTTATAGACATCGAGGATAGTGGTCTTTGCGAAGTTGTTTTTCACACAATTGTTAGAATTTATGACTCTCATACCAATGAAGAGAAGATGGATCTACTTTCGCACAGATTTACTCAATTTCTTAGAGAGAATTAACCGTTTTTTAGGGGTTTTAGAAAAAAATAATCCAAGCTCTAAAATGATTATTTAAATGAATTTATAGTTGTACTTCTTCCAAACAACACGAAATATTATATAGACAACTCATATAGGCATTTGAGCTACAAAATAAATCTAGAACTACGAAGTTGACCAAAAATGTTGAACTTTATATCAACCAAGAGGATGAAACTTTGAACAAATTCTATGCATGTTTTTCAAATATTATCAACTACTCGTATAATTTGGGGGGACCTTTTATTCAAGAGAAGTAGATTGACAAAATCCTTGCTCGCTTACCTTATCATATTCAAGCCAAAGGTACCTTGCTTAAATAAATGTAAAAGCCTTGTGAACTTACTGTTAAATGAATCACTTGGGCAAGTGTTCGAACTGCATCACTTGTATCCAATATGTCAACCATCCACTTTCGAGGATGGAAAGAGCATGGCTTTATAGACATCGAGGATAGTGGTCTTTGCGAAGTTGTTTTTCACACAATTGTTAGAATTGATGACTCTCATACCAATGAAGAGAAGATGGATCTACTTTCGCACAGATTTACTCAATTTCATAGAGAGAATTAACCGTTTTTTAGGGGTTTTGGAAAAAAATAATCCAAGCTCTAAAATGATTATTTAAATGAATTTATAGTTGTACTTCTTCCAAACAACACGAAATATTATATAGACAACTCATATAGGCATTTGAGCTACAAAATAAATCTAGAACTACGAAGTTGATCAAAAATTTTGAACTCTATATCAAGCAAGAGGATGAAACTTTGAACAAATTCTATGCATGTTTTTCAAACATTATCAACTACTCGTATAATTTGGGGGGACCTTTTAGGAAAGAGAAGTAGATTGACAAAATCCTTGCTCGCTTACCCTATCATTTTCAAGCCAAAGGTACCTTGCTTAAATACATGTCAAAGCCTTGTGAACTTACTGTTAAATGAATGAGTTGGGCAAGTATTCGAACTGCATCACTTGTATCCAATTTGTCAACCATCCACTTTCGAGGACGGAAAGAGCTTGGCTTAATAGACATCAAGGATAGTGGTCTTAGCGAAGTTGTTTTTCACACAATTGTTAGAAATGATGACTCTCATACCAATGAAGAGAAGATGGATCTACTTTCGCAGAGATTTACTAAATTTCTTAGAGAGAATTAACCCTTTTTTGGGGGTTTTAGAAAAAAAATAATCCAAGCTCTAAAATGATTATTTAAATGAATTTATAGTTGTACTTCTTCCAAACAACACGAAATATTATGGAGACCACTCATATAGGAATTTGAGCTACAAAATAAATCTAGAACTACGAAGTTGACCAAAAATGTTGAACTTTATATCAAGCAAGAGGATGAAACTTTGAACAAATTCTATCCATGTTTTTCAAACATTATCAACTACTCGTATAATTTGGGGGGACCTTTTATTCAAGAGAAGTAGATTGACAAAATCCTTGCTCGCTTACCTTATCATATTCAAGCCAAAGGTACCTTGCTTAAATAAATGTAAAAGCCTTGTGAACTTACTGTTAAATGAATCACTTGGGCAAGTGTTCGAACTGCATCACTTGTATCTAATATGTCAACCATCCACTTTCGAGGACGGAAAGAGCATGGCTTTATAGACATCGAGGATAGTGGTCTTTGCGAAGTTGTTTTTCACACAATTGTTAGAATTGATGACTCTCATACCAATGAAGAGAAGATGGATCTACTTTCGCACAGATTTACTCAATTTCTTAGAGAGAATTAACCGTTTTTTAGGGGTTTTAGAAAAAAATAATCCAAGCTCTAAAATGATTATTTAAATGAATTTATAGTTGTACTTCTTCCAAACAACACGAAATATTATATAGACAACTCATATAGGCATTTGAGCTACAAAATCAATCTAGAACTACGAAGTTGACCAAAAATGTTGAACTTTATATCAACCAAGAGGATGAAACTTTGAACAAATTCTATGCATGTTTTTCAAATATTATCAACTACTCGTATAATTTGGGGGGACCTTTTATTCAAGAGAAGTAGATTGACAAAATCCTTGCTCGCTTACCTTATCATATTCAAGCCAAAGGTACCTTGCTTAAATAAATGTAAAAGCCTTGTGAACTTACTGTTAAATGAATCACTTGGGCAAGTATTCGAACTGCATCACTTGTATCCAATATGTCAACCATCCACTTTCGAGGACGGAAAAAGCATGGCTTTATAGGCATCGAGGATAGTGGTCTTTGCGAAGTTGTTTTTCACACAATTGTTAGAATTGATGACTCTCATACCAATGAAGAGAAGATGGATCTACTTTCGCACAGATTTACTCAATTTCTTAGAGAGAATTAACCGTTTTTTAGGGGTTTTAGAAAAAAATAATCCAAGCTCTAAAATGATTATTTAAATGAATTTATAGTTGTACTTCTTCCAAACAACACGAAATATTATATAGACAACTCATATAGGCATTTGAGCTACAAAATAAATCTAGAACTACGAAGTTGACCAAAAATTTTGAACTCTATATCAAGCAAGAGGATGAAACTTTGACCAAATTCTATCCATGTTTTTCAAACATTATCAACTACTCGTATAATTTGGGGGGACCTTTTATTCAAGAGAAGTAGATTGACAAAATCCTTGCTCGCTTACCTTATCATATTCAAGCCAAAGGTACCTTGCTTAAATAAATGTAAAAGCCTTGTGAACTTACTGTTAAATGAATCACTTGGGCAAGTGTTCGAACTGCATCACTTGTATCTAATATGTCAACCATCCACTTTCGAGGACGGAAAGAGCATGGCTTTATAGACATCGAGGATAGTGGTCTTTGCGAAGTTGTTTTTCACACAATTGTTAGAATTGATGACTCTCATACCAATGAAGAGAAGATGGATCTACTTTCGCACAGATTTACTCAATTTCTTAGAGAGAATTAACCGTTTTTTAGGGGTTTTAGAAAAAAATAATCCAAGCTCTAAAATGATTATTTAAATGAATTTATAGTTGTACTTCTTCCAAACAACACGAAATATTATATAGACAACTCATATAGGCATTTGAGCTACAAAATAAATCTAGAACTACGAAGTTGACCAAAAATGTTGAACTTTATATCAACCAAGAGGATGAAACTTTGAACAAATTCTATGCATGTTTTTCAAATATTATCAACTACTCGTATAATTTGGGGGGACCTTTTATTCAAGAGAAGTAGATTGACAAAATCCTTGCTCGCTTACCTTATCATATTCAAGCCAAAGGTACCTTGCTTAAATAAATGTAAAAGCCTTGTGAACTTACTGTTAAATGAATCACTTGGGCAAGTATTCGAACTGCATCACTTGTATCCAATATGTCAACCATCCACTTTCGAGGACGGAAAAAGCATGGCTTTATAGGCATCGAGGATAGTGGTCTTTGCGAAGTTGTTTTTCACACAATTGTTAGAATTGATGACTCTCATACCAATGAAGAGAAGATGGATCTACTTTCGCACAGATTTACTCAATTTCTTAGAGAGAATTAACCGTTTTTTAGGGGTTTTTGAAAAAAATAATCCAAGCTCTAAAATGATTATTTAAATGAATTTATAGTTGTACTTCTTCCAAACAACACGAAATATTATATAGACAACTCATATAGGCATTTGAGCTACAAAATAAATCTAGAACTACGAAGTTGACCAAAAATTTTGAACTCTATATCAAGCAAGAGGATGAAACTTTGACCAAATTCTATGCATGTTTTTCAAACATTATCAACTACTCGTATAATTTGGGGGGACCTTTTATTCAAGAGAAGTAGATTGACAAAATCCTTGCTCGCTTACCTTATCATTTTCAAGCCAAAGGTACCTTGCTTAAATACATGTCAAAGCCTTGTGAACTTACTGTTAAATGAATGAGTTGGGCAAGTATTCGAACTGCATCACTTGTATCCAATTTGTCAACCATCCACTTTCGAGGACGGAAAGAGCTTGGCTTAATAGACATCAAGGATAGTGGTCTTAGCGAAGTTGTTTTTCACACAATTGTTAGAAATGATGACTCTCATACCAATGAAGAGAAGATGGATCTACTTTCGCAGAGATTTACTAAATTTCTTAGAGAGAATTAACCCTTTTTGGGGGTTTTAGAAAAAAAATAATCCAAGCTCTAAAATGATTATTTAAATGAATTTATAGTTGTACTTCTTCCAAACAACACGAAATATTATGGAGACCACTCATATAGGAATTTGAGCTACAAAATAAATCTAGAACTACGAAGTTGACCAAAAATGTTGAACTTTATATCAAGCAAGAGGATGAAACTTTGAACAAATTCTATCCATGTTTTTCAAACATTATCAACTACTCGTATAATTTGGGGGGACCTTTTATTCAAGAGAAGTAGATTGACAAAATCCTTGCTCGCTTACCTTATCATATTCAAGCCAAAGGTACCTTGCTTAAATAAATGTAAAAGCCTTGTGAACTTACTGTTAAATGAATCACTTGGGCAAGTGTTCGAACTGCATCACTTGTATCTAATATGTCAACCATCCACTTTCGAGGACGGAAAGAGCATGGCTTTATAGACATCGAGGATAGTGGTCTTTGCGAAGTTGTTTTTCACACAATTGTTAGAATTGATGACTCTCATACCAATGAAGAGAAGATGGATCTACTTTCGCACAGATTTACTCAATTTCTTAGAGAGAATTAACCGTTTTTTAGGGGTTTTAGAAAAAAATAATCCAAGCTCTAAAATGATTATTTAAATGAATTTATAGTTGTACTTCTTCCAAACAACACGAAATATTATATAGACAACTCATATAGGCATTTGAGCTACAAAATAAATCTAGAACTACGAAGTTGACCAAAAATGTTGAACTTTATATCAAGCAAGAGGATGAAACTTTGAACAAATTCTATCCATGTTTTTCAAACATTATCAACTACTCGTATAATTTGGGGGGACCTTTTAGGAAAGAGAAGTAGATTGACAAAATCCTTGCTCGCTTACCTTATCATATTCAAGCCAAAGGTACCTTGCTTAAATAAATGTAAAAGCCTTGTGAACTTACTGTTAAATGAATCACTTGGGCAAGTATTCGAACTGCATCACTTGTATCCAATTTGTCAACCATCCACTTTCGAGGACGGAAAGAGCATGGCTTTATAGACATCGAGGATAGTGGTCTTTGCGAAGTTGTTTTTCACACAATTGTTAGAATTTATGACTCTCATACCAATGAAGAGAAGATGGATCTACTTTCGCACAGATTTACTCAATTTCTTAGAGAGAATTAACCGTTTTTTAGGGGTTTTAGAAAAAAATAATCCAAGCTCTAAAATGATTATTTAAATGAATTTATAGTTGTACTTCTTCCAAACAACACGAAATATTATATAGACAACTCATATAGGCATTTGAGCTACAAAATAAATCTAGAACTACGAAGTTGACCAAAAATGTTGAACTTTATATCAACCAAGAGGATGAAACTTTGAACAAATTCTATGCATGTTTTTCAAATATTATCAACTACTCGTATAATTTGGGGGGACCTTTTATTCAAGAGAAGTAGATTGACAAAATCCTTGCTCGCTTACCTTATCATATTCAAGCCAAAGGTACCTTGCTTAAATAAATGTAAAAGCCTTGTGAACTTACTGTTAAATGAATCACTTGGGCAAGTATTCGAACTGCATCACTTGTATCCAATATGTCAACCATCCACTTTCGAGGACGGAAAAAGCATGGCTTTATAGGCATCGAGGATAGTGGTCTTTGCGAAGTTGTTTTTCACACAATTGTTAGAATTGATGACTCTCATACCAATGAAGAGAAGATGGATCTACTTTCGCACAGATTTACTCAATTTCTTAGAGAGAATTAACCGTTTTTTAGGGGTTTTAGAAAAAAATAATCCAAGCTCTAAAATGATTATTTAAATGAATTTATAGTTGTACTTCTTCCAAACAACACGAAATATTATATAGACAACTCATATAGGCATTTGAGCTACAAAATAAATCTAGAACTACGAAGTTGACCAAAAATTTTGAACTCTATATCAAGCAAGAGGATGAAACTTTGACCAAATTCTATGCATGTTTTTCAAACATTATCAACTACTCGTATAATTTGGGGGGACCTTTTATTCAAGAGAAGTAGATTGACAAAATCCTTGCTCGCTTACCTTATCATATTCAAGCCAAAGGTACCTTGCTTAAATAAATGTAAAAGCCTTGTGAACTTACTGTTAAATGAATCACTTGGGCAAGTGTTCGAACTGCATCACTTGTATCTAATATGTCAACCATCCACTTTCGAGGACGGAAAGAGCATGGCTTTATAGACATCGAGGATAGTGGTCTTTGCGAAGTTGTTTTTCACACAATTGTTAGAATTGATGACTCTCATACCAATGAAGAGAAGATGGATCTACTTTCGCACAGATTTACTCAATTTCTTAGAGAGAATTAACCGTTTTTTAGGGGTTTTAGAAAAAAATAATCCAAGCTCTAAAATGATTATTTAAATGAATTTATAGTTGTACTTCTTCCAAACAACACGAAATATTATATAGACAACTCATATAGGCATTTGAGCTACAAAATAAATCTAGAACTACGAAGTTGACCAAAAATGTTGAACTTTATATCAAGCAAGAGGATGAAACTTTGAACAAATTCTATCCATGTTTTTCAAACATTATCAACTACTCGTATAATTTGGGGGGACCTTTTAGGAAAGAGAAGTAGATTGACAAAATCCTTGCTCGCTTACCTTATCATATTCAAGCCAAAGGTACCTTGCTTAAATAAATGTAAAAGCCTTGTGAACTTACTGTTAAATGAATCACTTGGGCAAGTATTCGAACTGCATCACTTGTATCCAATTTGTCAACCATCCACTTTCGAGGACGGAAAGAGCATGGCTTTATAGACATCGAGGATAGTGGTCTTTGCGAAGTTGTTTTTCACACAATTGTTAGAATTTATGACTCTCATACCAATGAAGAGAAGATGGATCTACTTTCGCACAGATTTACTCAATTTCTTAGAGAGAATTAACCGTTTTTTAGGGGTTTTAGAAAAAAATAATCCAAGCTCTAAAATGATTATTTAAATGAATTTATAGTTGTACTTCTTCCAAACAACACGAAATATTATATAGACAACTCATATAGGCATTTGAGCTACAAAATAAATCTAGAACTACGAAGTTGACCAAAAATGTTGAACTTTATATCAACCAAGAGGATGAAACTTTGAACAAATTCTATGCATGTTTTTCAAATATTATCAACTACTCGTATAATTTGGGGGGACCTTTTATTCAAGAGAAGTAGATTGACAAAATCCTTGCTCGCTTACCTTATCATATTCAAGCCAAAGGTACCTTGCTTAAATAAATGTAAAAGCCTTGTGAACTTACTGTTAAATGAATCACTTGGGCAAGTATTCGAACTGCATCACTTGTATCCAATATGTCAACCATCCACTTTCGAGGACGGAAAAAGCATGGCTTTATAGGCATCGAGGATAGTGGTCTTTGCGAAGTTGTTTTTCACACAATTGTTAGAATTGATGACTCTCATACCAATGAAGAGAAGATGGATCTACTTTCGCACAGATTTACTCAATTTCTTAGAGAGAATTAACCGTTTTTTAGGGGTTTTAGAAAAAAATAATCCAAGCTCTAAAATGATTATTTAAATGAATTTATAGTTGTACTTCTTCCAAACAACACGAAATATTATATAGACAACTCATATAGGCATTTGAGCTACAAAATAAATCTAGAACTACGAAGTTGACCAAAAATTTTGAACTCTATATCAAGCAAGAGGATGAAACTTTGACCAAATTCTATGCATGTTTTTCAAACATTATCAACTACTCGTATAATTTGGGGGGACCTTTTATTCAAGAGAAGTAGATTGACAAAATCCTTGCTCGCTTACCTTATCATTTTCAAGCCAAAGGTACCTTGCTTAAATACATGTCAAAGCCTTGTGAACTTACTGTTAAATGAATGAGTTGGGCAAGTATTCGAACTGCATCACTTGTATCCAATTTGTCAACCATCCACTTTCGAGGACGGAAAGAGCTTGGCTTAATAGACATCAAGGATAGTGGTCTTAGCGAAGTTGTTTTTCACACAATTGTTAGAAATGATGACTCTCATACCAATGAAGAGAAGATGGATCTACTTTCGCAGAGATTTACTAAATTTCTTAGAGAGAATTAACCCTTTTTGGGGGTTTTAGAAAAAAAATAATCCAAGCTCTAAAATGATTATTTAAATGAATTTATAGTTGTACTTCTTCCAAACAACACGAAATATTATGGAGACCACTCATATAGGAATTTGAGCTACAAAATAAATCTAGAACTACGAAGTTGACCAAAAATGTTGAACTTTATATCAAGCAAGAGGATGAAACTTTGAACAAATTCTATCCATGTTTTTCAAACATTATCAACTACTCGTATAATTTGGGGGAACCTTTTATTCAAGAGAAGTACATTGACAAAATCCTTGCTCGCTTACCTTATCATATTCAAGCCAAAGGTACCTTGCTTAAATAAATGTAAAAGCCTTGTGAACTTACTGTTAAATGAATCACTTGGGCAAGTGTTCGAACTGCATCACTTGTATCTAATATGTCAACCATCCACTTTCGAGGACGGAAAGAGCATGGCTTTATAGACATCGAGGATAGTGGTCTTTGCGAAGTTGTTTTTCACACAATTGTTAGAATTGATGACTCTCATACCAATGAAGAGAAGATGGATCTACTTTCGCACAGATTTACTCAATTTCTTAGAGAGAATTAACCGTTTTTTAGGGGTTTTAGAAAAAAATAATCCAAGCTCTAAAATGATTATTTAAATGAATTTATAGTTGTACTTCTTCCAAACAACACGAAATATTATATAGACAACTCATATAGGCATTTGAGCTACAAAATAAATCTAGAACTACGAAGTTGACCAAAAATGTTGAACTTTATATCAACCAAAAGGATGAAACTTTGAACAAATTCTATGCATGTTTTTCAAATATTATCAACTACTCGTATAATTTGGGGGGACCTTTTATTCAAGAGAAGTAGATTGACAAAATCCTTGCTCGCTTACCTTATCATATTCAAGCCAAACGTACCTTGCTTAAATAAATGTAAAAGCCTTGTGAACTTACTGTTAAATGAATCACTTGGGCAAGTGTTCGAACTGCATCACTTGTATCTAATATGTCAACCATCCACTTTCGAGGACGGAAAGAGCATGGCTTTATAGACATCGAGGATAGTGGTCTTTGCGAAGTTGTTTTTCACACAATTGTTAGAATTGATGACTCTCATACCAATGAAGAGAAGATGGATCTACTTTCGCACAGATTTACTCAATTTCTTAGAGAGAATTAACCGTTTTTTAGGGGTTTTAGAAAAAAATAATCCAAGCTCTAAAATGATTATTTAAATGAATTTATAGTTGTACTTCTTCCAAACAACACGAAATATTATATAGACAACTCATATAGGCATTTGAGCTACAAAATAAATCTAGAACTACGAAGTTGACCAAAAATGTTGAACTTTATATCAACCAAAAGGATGAAACTTTGAACAAATTCTATGCATGTTTTTCAAATATTATCAACTACTCGTATAATTTGGGGGGACCTTTTATTCAAGAGAAGTAGATTGACAAAATCCTTGCTCGCTTACCTTATCATATTCAAGCCAAACGTACCTTGCTTAAATAAATGTAAAAGCCTTGTGAACTTACTGTTAAATGAATCACTTGGGCAAGTATTCGAACTGCATCACTTGTATCCAATATGTCAACCATCCACTTTCGAGGACGGAAAGAGCATGGCTTTATAGGCAACGAGGATAGTGGTCTTTGCGAAGTTGTTTTTCACACAATTGTTAGAATTGATGACTCTCATACCAATGAAGAGAAGATGGATCTACTTTCGCACAGATTTACTCAATTTCTTAGAGAGAATTAACCGTTTTTTAGGGGTTTTAGAAAAAAATAATCCAAGCTCTAAAATGATTATTTAAATGAATTTATAGTTGTACTTCTTCCAAACAACATGAAATATTTTAGAGACCACTCATATAGGCATTTGAGCTACAAAATAAATCTAGAACTACGAAGTTGACCAAAAATTATGAACTCTATATCAAGCAAGAGGATGAAACTTTGAACAAATTCTATGCATGTTTTTCAAACATTATCAACTACTCGTATAATTTGGGGGGACCTTTTAGGAAAGAGAAGTATTTTGACAAAATCCTTGCTCGCTTACCTTATCATTTTCAAGCAAAAGGTACCTTGATTAAATACATGTAAAAGCCTTGTGAACTTACTGTTAAATGAATCACTTGGGCAAGTATTCGAACTGCATCACTTGCACCCTATATGTCAGCCATCCACTTTGGAGGACGGAAAGAGCTTGGCTTTATAGACATCAAGGATAGTGGTCTTATCGAAGATTTTTTTTAACACAATTGTTAGAAATGATGACTCTCATACCAATGAAGAGAAAATGGATCTACTTTCGCACAGATTTACTAAATTTCTTAGATAGAATTAACCGTTTTTTTGGGGTTTTAGAAAAAAATAATCCAAGCTCTAAAATGATTATTTAAATGAATTTATAGTTATACTTCTTCCAAACAACAGGAAATATTTTGGAGACCACTCATATAGGCAATTGGTCTACAAAATAAATCTAGAACTACGAAGATAGCCAAAAATTTTGAACTCTATATCAAGCAAGAGGATGAAACTTTGAACAAATTCTATGCATGTTTTTCCAAAATTATAAACTACTCGTATAATTTGGGGGGACCTTTTAGGAAAGAGAAGTAGATTGACAAAATCCGTGCTAGCTTACCTTATCATTTTCAAGCCAAAGGTACCTTGCTTAAATACAAGTCAAAGCCTTGTGAACTTACTGTTAAATGAATCAGTTGGGCAAGTATTCGAACTGCATCACTTGTATCCAATATGTCAACCATCCACTTTCGAGGACGGAAAGAGCTTGCCATAATAAACATCAAGGATAGTGGTCTTAGCGAAGTTGTTTTACACACAATTATTAGAAATGGTGACTCTCATACCAATGAAGAGAAGATAGATCTACTTTCGTAGAGATTTACTAAATTTCTTAGAGAGAATTAACCCTTTTTTTGGGGTTTTAGAAAAAACATAATCCAAGCTCTAAAATGATTATTTATATGAATTTATAGTTGTACTTCTTCCAAAAAACACGAAATATTATAGAGACCACTAATATAGGCATTTGAGCTACAAAATAAATCTAGAACTACGAAGTTGACCAAAAATTTTGAACTCTATATCAAGCAAGAGGATGAAACTTTGAACAAATTCTATGCATGTTTTTCAAACATTATCAACAAATCGTATAATTTGGGGGGACGTTTTAGGGAAGAGAAGTATTTTGACAAAATCCTTGCTCGCTTACCTTATCATTTTCAAGCCAAAGGTACCTTGCTTAAATACATGTAAAAGCCTTGTGAACTTACTGTTAAATGAATCACTTGGGCAAGTATTCGAACTGCATCACTTGTATCCAATATGTCAAACATCCACTTTTGAGGACGGAAAGAGCTTGGCTTTATAGACATCGAGGATAGTGGTCTTTGCGAATTTGTTTTTCACACAATTGTTAGAATTGATGACTCTCATACCAATGAAGAGAAGATGGATCTACTTTCGCACAGATTTACTCAATTTCTTAGAGAGAATTAACCGTTTTTTAGGGGTTTTAGAAAAAAATAATCCAAGCTCTAAAATGATTATTTAAATGAATTTATAGTTGTCCTTCTTCCAAACAACAGGAAATATTTTAGAGACCACTCATATAGGCATTTGAGCTACAAAATAAATCTAGAACTACGAAGTTGACCAAAAATTTTGAACTCTATATCAAGCAAGAGTAAGAAACTTTGAACAAATTCTATGCATGTTTTTCAAACATTATCAACTACTCGTATAATTTGGGGGGACCTTTTAGGAAAGAGAAGTATTTTGACAAAATCCTTGCTCGCTTACCTTATCATTTTCAAGCAAAAGGTACCTTGATTAAATACATGTAAAAGCCTTGTGAACTTACTGTTAAATGAATCACTTGGGCAAGAATTCGAACTGCATCACTTGTATCCAATATGTCAACCATCCACTTTCGAGGACGGAAAGATCTTGGCTTTATAGACATCAAGGATAGTGGTCTTAGCGAAGTTGTTTTTCACTCAATTGTTAGAAATGATGACTCTCATACCAATGAAGAGAAGATGGATCTACTTTCGCACAGATTTACTAAATTTCTTAGAGAGAAATAACCCTTTTTTTGGGGTTTTAGAAAAAAAATAATCCAAGCTCTAAAATGATTATTTATATGAATTTATAGTTGTACTTCTTCCAAACAACACGAAATATTATATAGACAACTCATATAGGCATTTGAGCTACAAAATAAATCTAGAACTACGAAGTTGACCAAAAATGTTGAACTTTATATCAACCAAAAGGATGAAACTTTGAACAAATTCTATGCATGTTTTTCAAATATTATCAACTACTCGTATAATTTGGGGGGACCTTTTATTCAAGAGAAGTAGATTGACAAAATCCTTGCTCGCTTACCTTATCATATTCAAGCCAAACGTACCTTGCTTAAATAAATGTAAAAGCCTTGTGAACTTACTGTTAAATGAATCACTTGGGCAAGTGTTCGAACTGCATCACTTGTATCTAATATGTCAACCATCCACTTTCGAGGACGGAAAGAGCATGGCTTTATAGACATCGAGGATAGTGGTCTTTGCGAAGTTGTTTTTCACACAATTGTTAGAATTGATGACTCTCATACCAATGAAGAGAAGATGGATCTACTTTCGCACAGATTTACTCAATTTCTTAGAGAGAATTAACCGTTTTTTAGGGGTTTTAGAAAAAAATAATCCAAGCTCTAAAATGATTATTTAAATGAATTTATAGTTGTACTTCTTCCAAACAACACGAAATATTATATAGACAACTCATATAGGCATTTGAGCTACAAAATAAATCTAGAACTACGAAGTTGACCAAAAATGTTGAACTTTATATCAACCAAAAGGATGAAACTTTGAACAAATTCTATGCATGTTTTTCAAATATTATCAACTACTCGTATAATTTGGGGGGACCTTTTATTCAAGAGAAGTAGATTGACAAAATCCTTGCTCGCTTACCTTATCATATTCAAGCCAAACGTACCTTGCTTAAATAAATGTAAAAGCCTTGTGAACTTACTGTTAAATGAATCACTTGGGCAAGTATTCGAACTGCATCACTTGTATCCAATATGTCAACCATCCACTTTCGAGGACGGAAAGAGCATGGCTTTATAGGCATCGAGGATAGTGGTCTTTGCGAAGTTGTTTTTCACACAATTGTTAGAATTGATGACTCTCATACCAATGAAGAGAAGATGGATCTACTTTCGCACAGATTTACTCAATTTCTTAGAGAGAATTAACCGTTTTTTAGGGGTTTTAGAAAAAAATAATCCAAGCTCTAAAATGATTATTTAAATGAATTTATAGTTGTACTTCTTCCAAACAACATGAAATATTTTAGAGACCACTCATATAGGCATTTGAGCTACAAAATAAATCTAGAACTACGAAGTTGACCAAAAATTATGAACTCTATATCAAGCAAGAGGATGAAACTTTGAACAAATTCTATGCATGTTTTTCAAACATTATCAACTACTCGTATAATTTGGGGGGACCTTTTAGGAAAGAGAAGTATTTTGACAAAATCCTTGCTCGCTTACCTTATCATTTTCAAGCAAAAGGTACCTTGATTAAATACATGTAAAAGCCTTGTGAACTTACTGTTAAATGAATCACTTGGGCAAGTATTCGAACTGCATCACTTGTACCCTATATGTCAGCCATCCACTTTGGAGGACGGAAAGAGCTTGGCTTTATAGACATCAAGGATAGTGGTCTTATCGAAGATTTTTTTTAACACAATTGTTAGAAATGATGACTCTCATACCAATGAAGAGAAAATGGATCTACTTTCGCACAGATTTACTAAATTTCTTAGATAGAATTAACCGTTTTTTTGGGGTTTTAGAAAAAAATAATCCAAGCTCTAAAATGATTATTTAAATGAATTTATAGTTATACTTCTTCCAAACAACAGGAAATATTTTGGAGACCACTCATATAGGCAATTGGTCTACAAAATAAATCTAGAACTACGAAGATAGCCAAAAATTTTGAACTCTATATCAAGCAAGAGGATGAAACTTTGAACAAATTCTATGCATGTTTTTCCAAAATTATAAACTACTCGTATAATTTGGGGGGACCTTTTAGGAAAGAGAAGTAGATTGACAAAATCCGTGCTAGCTTACCTTATCATTTTCAAGCCAAAGGTACCTTGCTTAAATACAAGTCAAAGCCTTGTGAACTTACTGTTAAATGAATCAGTTGGGCAAGTATTCGAACTGCATCACTTGTATCCAATATGTCAACCATCCACTTTCGAGGACGGAAAGAGCTTGCCATAATAAACATCAAGGATAGTGGTCTTAGCGAAGTTGTTTTACACACAATTATTAGAAATGGTGACTCTCATACCAATGAAGAGAAGATAGATCTACTTTCGTAGAGATTTACTAAATTTCTTAGAGAGAATTAACCCTTTTTTTGGGGTTTTAGAAAAAACATAATCCAAGCTCTAAAATGATTATTTATATGAATTTATAGTTGTACTTCTTCCAAAAAACACGAAATATTATAGAGACCACTAATATAGGCATTTGAGCTACAAAATAAATCTAGAACTACGAAGTTGACCAAAAATTTTGAACTCTATATCAAGCAAGAGGATGAAACTTTGAACAAATTCTATGCATGTTTTTCAAACATTATCAACAAATCGTATAATTTGGGGGGACGTTTTAGGGAAGAGAAGTATTTTGACAAAATCCTTGCTCGCTTACCTTATCATTTTCAAGCCAAAGGTACCTTGCTTAAATACATGTAAAAGCCTTGTGAACTTACTGTTAAATGAATCACTTGGGCAAGTATTCGAACTGCATCACTTGTATCCAATATGTCAACCATCCACTTTTGAGGACGGAAAGAGCTTGGCTTTATAGACATCGAGGATAGTGGTCTTTGCGAATTTGTTTTTCACACAATTGTTAGAATTGATGACTCTCATACCAATGAAGAGAAGATGGATCTACTTTCGCACAGATTTACTCAATTTCTTAGAGAGAATTAACCGTTTTTTAGGGGTTTTAGAAAAAAATAATCCAAGCTCTAAAATGATTATTTAAATGAATTTATAGTTGTCCTTCTTCCAAACAACAGGAAATATTTTAGAGACCACTCATATAGGCATTTGAGCTACAAAATAAATCTAGAACTACGAAGTTGACCAAAAATTTTGAACTCTATATCAAGCAAGAGTAAGAAACTTTGAACAAATTCTATGCATGTTTTTCAAACATTATCAACTACTCGTATAATTTGGGGGGACCTTTTAGGAAAGAGAAGTATTTTGACAAAATCCTTGCTCGCTTACCTTATCATTTTCAAGCAAAAGGTACCTTGATTAAATACATGTAAAAGCCTTGTGAACTTACTGTTAAATGAATCACTTGGGCAAGAATTCGAACTGCATCACTTGTATCCAATATGTCAACCATCCACTTTCGAGGACGGAAAGATCTTGGCTTTATAGACATCAAGGATAGTGGTCTTAGCGAAGTTGTTTTTCACTCAATTGTTAGAAATGATGACTCTCATACCAATGAAGAGAAGATGGATCTACTTTCGCACAGATTTACTAAATTTCTTAGAGAGAAATAACCCTTTTTTTGGGGTTTTAGAAAAAAAATAATCCAAGCTCTAAAATGATTATTTATATGAATTTATAGTTGTACTTCTTCCAAACAACACGAAATATTATAGAGACCACTAATATAGGCATTTGAGCTACAAAATAAATCTAGAACTACGAAGTTGACCAAAAATTTTGAACTCTATATCAAGCAAGAGGATGAAACTTTGAACAAATTCTATGCATGTTTTTCAAAAATTATCAACTACTCGTATAATTTGGGGGGACGTTTTAGGGAAGAGAAGTATTTTGACAAAATCCTTGCTCGCTTACCTTATCATTTTCAAGCCAAAGGTACCTTGCTTAAATACATGTAAAAGCCTTGTGAACTTACTGTTAAATGAATCACTTGGGCAAGTATTCGAACTGCATCACTTGTATCCAATATGTCAACCATCCACTTTTGAGGACGGAAAGAGCTTGGCTTTATAGACATCCAGGATAGTGGTCTTTGCGAATTTGTTTTTCACACAATTGTTAGAATTGATGACTCTCATACCAATTAAGAGAAGATGGATCTACTTTCGCACAGATTTACTCAATTTCTTAGAGAGAATTAACCGTTTTTTAGGGGTTTTAGAAAAAAATAATCCAAGCTCTAAAATGATTATTTAAATGAATTTATAGTTGCCCTTCTTCCAAACAACATGAAATATTTTAGAGACCACTCATATAGGCATTTGAGCTACAAAATAAATCTAGAACTACGAAGTTGACCAAAAATTTTGAACTCTATATCAAGCAAGTGGATGAAACTTTGAACAAATTCTATGCATGTTTTTCAAACATTACCAACTACTCGTATAATTTGGGGGGACCTTTTATTAAAGAGAAGTAGATTGACAAAATCCTTGCTCGCTTACCTTATCATTTTCAAGCCAAAGGTACCTTGCTTAAATACATGTAAAAGCCTTGTGAACTTACTGTTAAATGAATCACTTGGGCAAGTATTCGAACTGCATCACTTGTATCCAATATGTCAACCATCCACTTTTGAGGACGGAAAGAGCTTGGCTTTATAGACATCGAGGATAGTGGTCTTTGCGAATTTGTTTTTCACACAATTGTTAGAATTGATGACTCTCATACCAATGAAGAGAAGATGGATCTACTTTCGCACAGATTTACTCAATTTCTAAGAGAGAATTAACCGTTTTTTAGGGGTTTTAGAAAAAAATAATCCAAGCTCTAAAATGATTATTTAAATGAATTTATAGTTGTCCTTCTTCCAAACAACATGAAATATTTTAGAGACCACTCATATAGGCATTTGAGCTACAAAATAAATCTAGAACTACGAAGTTGACCAAAAATTTTGAACTCTATATCTAGCAAGAGTAAGAAACTTTGAACAAATTCTATGCATGTTTTTCAAACATTATCAACTACTCGTATAATTTGGGGGGACCTTTTAGGAAAGAGAAGTATTTTGACAAAATCCTTGCTCGCTTACCTTATCATTTTCAAGCCAAAGGTACCTTGCTTAAATACATGTAAAAGCCTTGTGAACTTACTGTTAAATGAATCACTTGGGCAAGTATTCGAACTGCATCACTTGTATCCAATATGTCAACCATCCACTTTTGAGGACGGAAAGAGCTTGGCTTTATAGACATCGAGGATAGTGGTCTTTGCGAATTTGTTTTTCACACAATTGTTAGAATTGATGACTCTCATACCAATGAAGAGAAGATGGATCTACTTTCGCACAGATTTACTCAATTTCTTAGAGAGAATTAACCGTTTTTTAGGGGTTTTAGAAAAAAATAATCCAAGCTCTAAAATGATTATTTAAATGAATTTATAGTTGTCCTTCTTCCAAACAACATGAAATATTTTAGAGACCACTCATATAGGCATTTGAGATACAAAATAAATCTAGAACTACGAAGTTGACCAAAAATTTTGAACTCTATATCAAGCAAGTGGATGAAACTTTGAACAAATTCTATGCATGTTTTTCAAACATTATCAACTACTCGTATAATTTGGGGGGACCTTTTATTAAAGAGAAGTAGATTGACAAAATCCTTGCTCGCTTACCTTATCATTTTCAAGCCAAAGGTACCTTGCTTAAATACATGTAAAAGCCTTGTGAACTTACTGTTAAATGAATCACTTGGGCAAGTATTCGAACTGCATCACTTGTATCCAATATGTCAACCATCCACTTTTGAGGACGGAAAGAGCTTGGCTTTATAGACATCGAGGATAGTGGTCTTAGCGAAGATTTTTTTTAACACAATGGTTAGAATTGATGACTCTAATACGAATGAAGAGAAAATGGATCTACTTTCCCAGAGATTTACTAAATTTCTTAGATGGAATTATCCGTTTTTTAGGGGTTTAGAAAAAAAAATAATCCGAGCCCTAAAATGATTATTTAAATGAATTTATAGTTATACTTCTTCCAAACAACAGGAAATATTTTGGAGACCACTCATATAGGCATTTGGTCTACAAAATAAATCTAGAACTACGAAGAGAGCCAAAAAGTTTGAACTCTATATCAAGCAAGAGTAAGAAACTTTGAACAAATTCTATGCATGTTTTTCAAACATTATCAACTACTCGTATAATTTAAGGGGACCTTTTAGGAAAGAGAAGTATTTTGACAAAATCCTTGCTCGCTTACCTTATCATTTTCAAGCCAAATTTACCTTGATTAAATACATGTAAAACCCTTGTGAACTTACTGTTAAATGAATCACTTGGGCAAGAATTCGAACGGCATCACTTGTATCCAATATGTCAACCATCCACTTTAGAGGACGGAAAGAGCTTGGCTTTATAGACATCAAGGATAGTGGTCTTAGCGAAGTTGTTTTTCACTCAATTGTTAGAAATGATGACTCTCATACCAATGAAGAGAAGATGGATCTACTTTCGCACACATTTACTAAATTTCTTAGAGAGAATTAACCCTTTTTTTGGGGTTTTAGAAAAAAAATAATCCAAGCTCTAAAATGATTATTTATATGAATTTATAGTTGTACTTCTTTCAAACAACACGAAATATTATAGAGACCACTAATATAGGCATTTGAGCTACAAAATAAATCTAGAACTACGAAGTTGACCAAAAATTTTGAACTCTATATCAAGCAAGGGGATGAAACTTTGAACAAATTCTATGCATGTTTTTCAAACATTATCAACTACTCGTATAATTTGGGGGGACCTTTTAGGAAAGAGAAGTAGATTGAGAAAATCCGTGCTAGCTTACCTTATCATTTTCAAGCCAAAGGTACCTTGCTTAAATACATGTAAAAGCCTTGTGAACTTACTGTTAAATGAATCACTTGGGCAAGTATTCGAACTGCATCACTTGTATCCAATATGTCAACCATCCACTTTTGAGGACGGAAAGAGCTTGGCTTTATAGACATCGAGGATAGTGGTCTTTGCGAATTTGTTTTTCACACAATTGTTAGAATTGATGACTCTCATACCAATGAAGAGAAGATGGATCTACTTTCGCACAGATTTACACAATTTCTTAGAAAGAATTAACCGTTTTTTAGGGGTTTTAGAAAAAAATAATCCAAGCTCTAAAATGATTATTTAAATGAATTTATAGTTGTACTTCTTCCAAACAACATGAAATATTTTAGAGACCACTCATATAGGCATTTGAGCTACAAAATAAATCTAGAACTACGAAGTTGACCAAAAATTATGAACTCTATATCAAGCAAGAGGATGAAACTTTGAACAAATTCTATGCATGTTTTTCAAACATTATCAACTACTCGTATAATTTGGGGGGACCTTTTAGGAAAGAGAACTAGATTGAAAAAATCCTTGCTAGCTTACCTTATCATTTTCAAGCCAAAGGTATCTTGCTTAAATACATGTAAAAGCCTTGTGAACTAACTGTTAAATGATTCAGTTGGGCAAGTATTCGAACTGCATCACTTGTATCCAATATGTCAACCATCCACTTTCGAGGACGGAAAGAGCTTGGCTTTATAGACATCGAGGATACTGGTCTTAGCGAAGTTGTTTTTCACACAATATTTAGAAATGATGACTCTCATACCAATGAAGAGAAGATGGATCTACTTTCGCAGAGATTTACTAAATTTCTTAGAGAGAATTAACCCTTTTTTTGGTTTTTAGAAAAAAAATAATCCGAGCTCTAAAATGATTATTTAAATGAATTTATAGTTGTACTTCTTCCAAACAACACGAAATATTATGAAGACCACTCATATAGGCATTTGAGCTACAAAATAAATCTAGAACTACGAAGTTGACCAAAAATGTTGAACTTTATATCAAGCAAGAGGATGAAACTTTGAACAAATTCTATGCATGTTTTTCAAACATTATCAACTACTCGTATAATTTGGGGGGACCTTTTATTAAAGAGAAGTAGATTGACAAAATCCTTGCTCGCTTACCTTATCATTTTCAAGCCAAAGGTACCTTGCTTAAATACATGTAAAAGCCTTGTGAACTTACTGTTAAATGAATCACTTGGGCAAGTATTCGAACTGCATCACTTGTATCCTATATGTCAGCCATCCACTTTCGAGGACGGAAAGAGCTTGGCTTTATAGACATCAAGGATAGTGGTCTTAGCGAAGTTGTTTTTAACACAATTGTTAGAAATGATGACTCTCATACCAATGAAGAGAAAATGGATCTACTTTCGCACAGATTTACTAAATTTCTTAGATAGAATTAACTGTTTTTTTGGGGTTTTAGAAAAAAATAATTCAAGCTCTAAAATGATTATTTGAATGAATTTATAGTTGTACTTCTTCCAAACAACACGAAATATTATAGAGACCACTCATATAGGCATTTGAGTTACAAAATAAATCTAGAACTACGAAGTTGACCAAAAATTTTGAACTCTATATCAAGCAAGAGGATGAAACTTTGAACAAATTCTATGCATGTTTTTCAAACATTATCAACTACTCGTATAATTTGGGGGGACCTTTTAGGAAAGAGAAGTAGATTGACAAAATCCTTGCTCGCTTACCTTATCATTTTCAAGCCAAAGGTACCTTGCTTAAATACATGTCAAAGCCTTGTGAACTTACTGTTAAATGAATGAGTTGGGCAAGTATTCGAACTGCATCACTTGTATCCAATTTGTCAACCATCCACTTTCGAGTACGGAAAGAGCTTGGCTTAATAGACATCAAGGATAGTGGTCTTAGCGAAGTTGTTTTTCACACAATTGTTAGAAATGATGACTCTCATACCAATGAAGAGAAGATGGATCTACTTTCGCAGAGATTTACTAAATTTCTTAGAGAGAATTAACCCTTTTTTGGGGGTTTTAGAAAAAAAATAATCCAAGCTCTAAATTGATTATTTAAATGAATTTATAGTTGTACTTCTTCCAAACAACACGAAATATTATGGAGACCACTCATATAGGAATTTGAGCTACAAAATAAATCTAGAACTACGAAGTTGACCAAAAATTTTGAACTCTATATCAAGCAAGAGTAAGAAACTTTGAACAAATTCTATGCATGTTTTTCAAACATTATCAACTACTCGTATAATTTGGGGGGACCTTTTAGGAAAGAGAAGTATTTTGACAAAATCCTTGCTCGCTTACCTTATCATTTTCAAGCCAAAGGTACCTTTATTAAATACATGTAAAACCCTTGTGAACTTACTGTTAAATGAATCACTTGGGCAAGAATTCGAACTGCATCACTTGTATCCAATATGTCAACCATCCACTTCCGAGGACGGAAAGAGCTTTGCTTTATAGACAACAAGGATAATGGTCTTAGCGAAGTTGTTTTTCACTCAATTGTTAGAAATGATGACTCTCATACCAATGAAGAGAAGATGGATCTACTTTCGCACAGATTTACTAAATTTCTTAGAGAGAATTAACCCTTTTTTTGGGGTTTTAGAAAAAAAATAATCCAAGCTCTAAAATGATTATTTATATGAATTTATAGTTGTACTTCTTTCAAACAACACGAAATATTATAGAGACCACTAATATAGGCATTTGAGCTACAAAATAAATCTAGAACTACGAAGTTGACCAAAAATGTTGAACTTTATATCAAGCAAGAGGATGAAACTTTGAACAAATTCTATGCATGTTTTTCAAACATTATCAACTACTCGTATAATTTGGGGGGACCTTTTAGGAAAGAGAAGTTGATTGAGAAAATCCGTGCTAGCTTACCTTATCATTTTCAAGCCAAAGGTACCTTGCTTAAATACATGTAAAAGCCTTGTGAACTTACTGTTAAATGAATCAGTTGGGCAAGTATTCGAACTGCATCACTTGTATCCAATATGTCAACCATCCACTTTCGAGGACGGAAAGAGTTTGGCTTTATAGACATCGAGGATACTGGTCTTTGCGAAGTTGTTTTTCACACAATTGTTAGAATTGATGACTCTCATACCAATGAAGAGAAGATGGATCTACTTTCGCACAGATTTACACAATTTCTTAGAGAGAATTAACCGTTTTTTAGGGGTTTTAGAAAAAAATAATCCAAGCTCTAAAATGATTATTTAAATGAATTTATAGTTGTACTTCTTCCAAACAACACGAAATATTTTAGAGACCACTCATATAGGAATTTGAGCTACAAAATAAATCTAGAACTACGAAGTTGACCAAAAATTTTGAACTCTATATCAAGCAAGAGTAAGAAACTTTGAACAAATTCTATGCATGTTTTTCAAACATTATCAACTACTCGTATAATTTGGGGGGACCTTTTAGGAAAGAGAAGTATTTTGACAAAAGCCTTGCTCGCTTACCTTATCATTTTCAAGCCAAAGGTACCTTGATTAAATACATGTAAAACCCTTGTGAACTTACTGTTAAATGAATCACTTGGGCAAGAATTCGCACTGCATCACTTGTATCCAATATATCAACCATCCACTTTCGAGGACGGAAAGAGCTTGGCTTTATAGACATCAAGGATAGTGGTCTTAGCGAAGTTGTTTTTCACTCAATTGTTAGAAATGATGACTCTCATACCAATGAAGAGAAGATGGATCTACTTTCGCAGAGATTTACTAAATTTCTTAGAGAGAATTAACCCTTTTTTTGGGTTTTAGAAAAAAAATAATCCGAGCTCTAAAATGATTATTTAAATGAATTTATAGTTGTATTTCTTCCAAACAACACGAAATATTATGAAGACCACTCATATAGGCATTTGAGCTACAAAATAAATCTAGAACTACGAAGTTGACCAAAAATGTTGAACTTTATATCAAGCAAGAGGATGAAACTTTGAACAAATTCTATGCATGTTTTTCAAACATTATCAACTACTCGTATAATTTGGGGGGACCTTTTATTAAAGAGAAGTAGATTGACAAAATCCTTGCTCGCTTACCTTATCATTTTCAAGCCAAAGGTACCTTGCTTAAATACATGTAAAAGCCTTGTGAACTTACTGTTAAATGAATCACTTGGGCAAGAATACGAACTGCATCACTTGTATCCAATATGTCAACCATCCACTTTCGAGGACGGAAAGAGCTTGGCTTTATAGACATCAAGGATAGTGGTCTTAGCGAAGTTGTTTTTCACTCAATTGTTAGAAATGATGACTCTCATACCAATGAAGAGAAGATGGATCTACTTTCGCACAGATTTACTCAATTTCGTAGAGAGAATTAACCGTTTTTTAGGGGTTTTAGAAAAAAATAATCCAAGCTCTAAAATGATTATTTAAATGAATTTATAGTTGTCCTTCTTCCAAACAACATGAAATATTTTAGAGACCACTCATATAGGCATTTGAGTTACAAAATAAATCTAGAACTACGAAGTTGACCCAAAATTTTGAACTCTATATCAAGCAAGTGGATGAAACTTTGAACAAATTCTATGCATGTTTTTCAAACATTATCAACTACTCGTATAATTTGGGGGGACCTTTTATTAAAGAGAAGTAGATTGACAAAATCCTTGCTCGCTTACCTTATCATTTTCAAGCCAAAGGTACCTTGCTTAAATACATGTAAAAGCCTTGTGAACTTACTGTTAAATGAATCACTTGGGCAAGTATTCGAACTGCATCACTTGTATCCTATATGTCAGCCATCCACTTTCGAGGACGGAAAGAGCTTGGCTTTATAGACATCAAGGATAGTGGTCTTAGCGAAGATTTTTTTAACACAATTGTTAGAATTGATGACTCTCATACCAATGAAGAGAAGATGGATCTACTTTCGCACAGATTTACACAATTTCTTAGAGAGAATTAACCGTTTTTTAGGGGTTTTAGAAAAAAATAATCCAAGGTCTAAAATGATTATTTAAATGAATTTATAGTTGTACTTCTTCCAAACAACACGAAATATTATAGAGACCACTCATATAGGAATTTGAGCTACAAAATAAATCTAGAACTACGAAGTTGACCAAAAATTATGAACTCTATATCAAGCAAGAGGATGAAACTTTGAACAAATTCTATGCATTTTTTTCAAACATTATCAACTACTCGTATAATTTGGGGGGACCTTTTAGGAAAGAGAAGTAGATTGAAAAAATCCTTGCTAGCTTACCTTATCATTTTCAAGCCAAAGGTATCTTTCTTAAATACATGTAAAAGCCTTGTGAACTTACTGTTAAATGAATCACTTGGGCAAGTATTCGAACTGCATCACTTGTATCCAATATGTCAACCATCCACTTTCGAGGACGGAAAGAGCTTGGCTTTATAGACATCAAGGATAGTGGTCTTAGCGAAGTTGTTTTTCACACAATTGTTAGAAATGATGACTCTCATACCAATGAAGAGAAGATGGATCTACTTTCGCAGAGATTTACTAAATTTCTTAGAGAGAATTAACCCTTTTTTTGGGTTTTAGAAAAAAAATAATCCGAGCTCTAAAATGATTATTTAAATGAATTTATAGTTGTACTTCTTCCAAACAACACGAAATATTATGAAGACCACTCATATAGGCATTTGAGCTACAAAATAAATCTAGAACTACGAAGTTGACCAAAAATGTTGAACTTTATATCAAGCAAGAGGATGAAACTTTGAACAAATTCTATGCATGTTTTTCAAACATTATCAACTACTCGTATAATTTGGGGGGACCTTTTATTAAAGAGAAGTAGATTGACAAAATCCTTGCTCGCTTACCTTATCATTTTCAAGCCAAAGGTAACTTGCTTAAATACATGTAAAAGCCTTGTGAACTTACTATTAAATGAATCACTTGGGCAAGAATACGAACTGCATCACTTGTATCCAATATGTCAACCATCCACTTTCGAGGACGGAAAGAGCTTGGCTTTATAGACATCGAGGATAGTGGTCTTAGCGAAGTTGTTTTTCACTCAATTGTTAGAAATGATGACTCTCATACCAATGAAGAGAAGATGGATCTACTTTCGCACAGATTTACTAAATTTCTTAGAGAGAATTAACCCTTTTTTTGGGGTTTTAGAAAAAAAATAATCCAAGCTCTAAAATGATTATTTATATGAATTTATAGTTGTACTTCTTCCAAACAACACGAAATATTATAGAGACCAGTAATATAGGCATTTGAGCTACAAAATCAATCTAGAACTACGAAGTTGACCAAAAATTTTGAACTCTATATCAAGCAAGAGGATGAAACTTTGAACAAATTCTATGCATGTTTTTCAAACATTATCAACTACTCGTATAATTTGGGGGGACCTTTTAGGAAAGAGAAGTATTTTGACAAAATCCTTGCTCGCTTACCTTATCATTTTCAAGCCAAAGGTACCTTGCTTAAATACATGTAAAAGCCTTGTGAACTTACTGTTAAATGAATCACTTGGGCAAGTATTCGAACTGCATCACTTGTATCCAATATGTCAACCATCCACTTTCGAGGACGGAAAGATCTTGGCTTTATAGACATCGAGGATAGTGGTCTTTGCGAAGTTTTTTTTCACACAATTGTTAGAATTGATGACTCTCATACCAATGAAGAGAAGATGGATCTACTTTCGCACAGATTTACTCAATTTCTTAGAGAGAATTAACCGTTTTTTAGGGGTTTTAGAAAAAAATAATCCAAGCTCTAAAATGATTATTTAAATGAATTTATAGTTGTCCTTCTTCCAAACAACATGAAATATTTTAGAGACCACTCATATAGGCATTTGAGCTACAAAATAAATCTAGAACTACGAAGTTGACCAAAAATTTTGAACTCTATATCAAGCAAGAGGATGAAACTTTGAACAAATTCTATGCATGTTTTTCAAACATTATCAACTACTCGTATAATTTGGGGGGACCTTTTATTAAAGAGAAGTAGATTGACAAAATCCTTGCTCGCTTACCTTATCATTTTCAAGCCAAAGGTACCTTGCTTAAATACATGTAAAAGCCTTGTGAACTTACTGTTAAATGAATCACTTGGGCAAGAATACGAACTGCATCACTTGTATCCAATATGTCAACCATCCACTTTCGAGGACGGAAAGAGCTTGGCTTTATAGACATCGAGGATAGTGGTCTTAGCGAAGTTGTTTTTCACTCAATTGTTAGAAATGATGACTCTCATACCAATGAAGAGAAGATGGATCTACTTTCGCACAGATTTACTAAATTTCTTAGAGAGAATTAACCCTTTTTTTGGGGTTTTAGAAAAAAAATAATCCAAGCTCTAAAATGATTATTTATATGAATTTATAGTTGTACTTCTTCCAAACAACACGAAATATTATAGAGACCAGTAATATAGGCATTTGAGCTACAAAATAAATCTAGAACTACGAAGTTGACCAAAAATTTTGAACTCTATATCAAGCAAGAGGATGAAACTTTGAACAAATTCTATGCATGTTTTTCAAACATTATCAACTACTCGTATAATTTGGGGGGACCTTTTAGGAAAGAGAAGTATTTTGACAAAATCCTTGCTCGCTTACCTTATCATTTTCAAGCCAAAGGTACCTTGCTTAAATACATGTAAAAGCCTTGTGAACTTACTGTTAAATGAATCACTTGGGCAAGTATTCGAACTGCATCACTTGTATCCAATATGTCAACCATCCACTTTCGAGGACGGAAAGATCTTGGCTTTATAGACATCGAGGATAGTGGTCTTTGCGAAGTTTTTTTTCACACAATTGTTAGAATTGATGACTCTCATACCAATGAAGAGAAGATGGATCTACTTTCGCACAGATTTACTCAATTTCTTAGAGAGAATTAACCGTTTTTTAGGGGTTTTAGAAAAAAATAATCCAAGCTCTAAAATGATTATTTAAATGAATTTATAGTTGTCCTTCTTCCAAACAACATGAAATATTTTAGAGACCACTCATATAGGCATTTGAGCTACAAAATAAATCTAGAACTACGAAGTTGACCAAAAATTTTGAACTCTATATCAAGCAAGAGGATGAAACTTTGAACAAATTCTATGCATGTTTTTCAAACATTATCAACTACTCGTATAATTTGGGGGGACCTTTTATTAAAGAGAAGTAGATTGACAAAATCCTTGCTCGCTTACCTTATCATTTTCAAGCCAAAGGTACCTTGCTTAAATACATGTAAAAGCCTTGTGAACTTACTGTTAAATGAATCACTTGGGCAAGAATACGAACTGCATCACTTGTATCCAATATGTCAACCATCCACTTTCGAGGACGGAAAGAGCTTGGCTTTATAGACATCGAGGATAGTGGTCTTAGCGAAGTTGTTTTTCACTCAATTGTTAGAAATGATGACTCTCATACCAATGAAGAGAAGATGGATCTACTTTCGCACAGATTTACTAAATTTCTTAGAGAGAATTAACCCTTTTTTTGGGGTTTTAGAAAAAAAATAATCCAAGCTCTAAAATGATTATTTATATGAATTTATAGTTGTACTTCTTCCAAACAACACGAAATATTATAGAGACCAGTAATATAGGCATTTGAGCTACAAAATAAATCTAGAACTACGAAGTTGACCAAAAATTTTGAACTCTATATCAAGCAAGAGGATGAAACTTTGAACAAATTCTATGCATGTTTTTCAAACATTATCAACTACTCGTATAATTTGGGGGGACCTTTTAGGAAAGAGAAGTATTTTGACAAAATCCTTGCTCGCTTACCTTATCATTTTCAAGCCAAAGGTACCTTGCTTAAATACATGTAAAAGCCTTGTGAACTTACTGTTAAATGAATCACTTGGGCAAGTATTCGAACTGCATCACTTGTATCCAATATGTCAACCATCCACTTTCGAGGACGGAAAGATCTTGGCTTTATAGACATCGAGGATAGTGGTCTTTGCGAAGTTGTTTTTCACACAATTGTTAGAATTGATGACTCTCATACCAATGAAGAGAAGATGGATCTACTTTCGCACAGATTTACTCAATTTCTTAGAGAGAATTAACCGTTTTTTAGGGGTTTTAGAAAAAAATAATCCAAGCTCTAAAATGATTATTTAAATGAATTTATAGTTGTCCTTCTTCCAAACAACATGAAATATTTTAGAGACCACTCATATAGGCATTTGAGCTACAAAATAAATCTAGAACTACGAAGTTGACCAAAAATTTTGAACTCTATATCAAGCAAGTGGATGAAACTTTGAACAAATTCTATGCATGTTTTTCAAACATTATTAACTACTCGTATAATTTGGGGGGACCTTTTATTAAAGAGAAGTAGATTGACAAAATCCTTGCTCGCTTACCTTATCATTTTCAAGCCAAAGGTACCTTGCTTAAATACATGTAAAAGCCTTGTGAACTTACTGTTAAATGAATCACTTGGGCAAGAATACGAACTGCATCACTTGTATCCAATATGTCAACCATCCACTTTCGAGGACGGAAAGAGCTTGGCTTTATAGACATCAAGGATAGTGGTCTTAGCGAAGTTGTTTTTCACTCAATTGTTAGAAATGATGACTCTCATACCAATGAAGAGAAGATGGATCTACTTTCGCACAGATTTACTAAATTTCTTAGAGAGAATTAACCCTTTTTTTTGGGTTTTAGAAAAAAAATAATCCAAGCTTTAAAATGATTATTTATATGAATTTATAGTTGTACTTCTTCCAAACAACACGAAATATTATAGAGACCAGTAATATAGGCATTTGAGCTATAAAATAAATCTAGAACTACGAAGTTGACCAAAAATTTTGAACTCTATATCAAGCAAGAGGATGAAACTTTGAACAAATTCTATGCATGTTTTTCAAACATTATCAACTACTCGTATAATTTGGGGGGACCTTTTAAGAAAGAGAAATATTTTGACAAAATCCTTGCTCGCTTACCTTATCATTTTCAAGCCAAAGGTACCTTGCTTAAATACATGTAAAAGCCTTGTGAACTTACTGTTAAATGAATCTCTTGGGCAAGAATTCGAACTGCATCACTTGTATCCAATATGTCAACCATCCACTTTCGAGGACGGAAAGAGCTTTGCTTTATAGACATCAAGGATAGTGGTCTTAGTGAAGTTGTTTTTCACTCAATTGTTAGAAATGATGACTCTCATACCAATGAAGAGAAGATGGATCTACTTTCGCACAGATTTACTAAATTTCTTAGAGAGAATTAACCCTTTTTTTGGGGTTTTAGAAAAAAAATAATCCAAGCTCTAAAATGATTATTTATATGAATTTATAGTTGTACTTCTTTCAAACAACACGAAATATTATAGAGACCACTAATATAGGCATTTGAGCTACAAAATAAATCTAGAACTACGAAGTTGACCAAATATTTTGAACTCTTTATCAAGCAAGAGGATGAAACTTTGAACAAATTCTATGCATGTTTTTCAAACATTATCAACTACTCGTATAATTTGGGGGGACCTTTTAGGAAAGAGAAGTTGATTGAGAAAATCCGTGCTAGCTTACCTTATCATTTTCAAGCCAAAGGTACCTTGCTTAAATACATGTAAAAGCCTTGTGAACTTACTGTTAAATGAATCACTTGGGCAAGTATTCGAACTGCATCACTTGTATCCAATATGTCAACCATCCACTTTCGAGGACGGAAAGAGTTTGGCTTTATAGACATCGAGGATACTGGTCTTTGCGAAGTTGTTTTTCACACAATTGTTAGAATTGATGACTCTCATACCAATGAAGAGAAGATGGATCTACTTTCGCACAGATTTACACAATTTCTTAGAGAGAATTAACCGTTTTTTAGGGGTTTTAGAAAAAAATAATCCAAGCTATAAAATGATTATTTAAATAAATTTATAGTTGTACTTCTTCCAAACAACATGAAATATTTTAGAGACCACTCATATAGGAATTTGAGCTACAAAATAAATCTAGAACTACGAAGTTGACCAAAAATTTTGAACTCTATATCAAGCAAGAGTAAGAAACTTTGAACAAATTCTATGCATGTTTTTCAAACATTATCAACTACTCGTATAATTTGGGGGGACCTTTTAGGAAAGAGAAGTATTTTGACAAAAGCCTTGCTCGCTTACCTTATCATTTTCAAACCAAAGGTACCTTGATTAAATACATGTAAAACCCTTGTGAACTTACTGTTAAATGAATCACTTGGGCAAGAATTCGAACTGCATCACTTGTATCCAATATGTCAACCATCCACTTTCGAGGACGGAAAGAGCTTGGCTTTATAGACATCAAGGATAGTGGTCTTAGCGAAGTTGTTTTTCACACAATTGTTAGAAATGATGACTCTCATACCAATGAAGAGAAGATGGATCTACTTTCGCAGAGATTTACTAAATTTCTTAGAGAGAATTAACCCTTTTTTTGGGTTTTAGAAAAAAAATAATCCGAGCTCTAAAATGATTATTTAAATGAATTTATAGTTGTATTTCTTCCAAACAACACGAAATATTATGAAGACCACTCATATAGGCATTTGAGCTACAAAATAAATCTAGAACTACGAAGTTGACCAAAAATGTTGAACTTTATATCAAGCAAGAGGATGAAACTTTGAACAAATTCTATGCATGTTTTTCAAACATTATCAACTACTCGTATAATTTGGGGGGACCTTTTATTAAAGAGAAGTAGATTGACAAAATCCTTGCTCGCTTACCTTATCATTTTCAAGCCAAAGGTACCTTGCTTAAATACATGTAAAAGCCTTGTGAACTTACTGTTAAATGAATCACTTGGGCAAGTATTCGAACTGCATCACTTGTATCCTATATGTCAGCCATCCACTTTGGAGGACGGAAAGAGCTTGGCTTTATAGACATCAAGGATAGTGGTCTTATCGAAGATTTTTTTAACACAATTGTTAGAAATGATGACTCTCATACCAATGAAGAGAAAATGGATCTACTTTCGCACAGATTTACTCAATTTCTTAGAGAGAATTAACCGTTTTTTAGGGGTTTTAGAAAAAAATAATCCAAGCTCTAAAATGATTATTTAAATGAATTTATAGTTGTCCTTCTTCCAAACAACATGAAATATTTTAGAGACCACTCATATAGGCATTTGAGCTACAAAATAAATCTAGAACTACGAAGTTGACCAAAAATTTTGAACTCTATATCAAGCAAGAGTAAGAAACTTTGAACAAATTCTATGCATGTTTTTCAAACATTATCAACTACTCGTATAATTTGGGGGGACCTTTTAGGAAAGAGAAGTATTTTGACAAAAGCCTTGCTCGCTTACCTTATCATTTTCAAGCCAAAGGTACCTTGATTAAATACATGTAAAACCCTTGTGAACTTACTGTTAAATGAATCACTTGGGCAAGAATTCGAACTGCATCACTTGTATCCAATATGTCAACCATCCACTATCGAGGACGGAAAGAGCTTGGCTTTATAGACATCCAGGATAGTGGTCTTAGCGAAGTTGTTTTTCACACAATTGTTAGAAATGATGACTCTCATACCAATGAAGAGAAGATGGATCTACTTTCGCAGAGATTTACTAAATTTCTTAGAGAGAATTAACCCTTTTTTTGGGTTTTAGAAAAAAAATAATCCGAGCTCTAAAATGATTATTTAAATGAATTTATAGTTGTATTTCTTCCAAACAACACGAAATATTATGAAGACCACTCATATAGGCATTTGAGCTACAAAATAAATCTAGAACTACGAAGTTGACCAAAAATGTTGAACTTTATATCAAGCAAGAGGATGAAACTTTGAACAAATTCTATGCATGTTTTTCAAACATTATCAACTACTCGTATAATTTGGGGGGACCTTTTGTTAAAGAGAAGTAGATTGACAAAATCCTTGCTCGCTTACCTTATCATTTTCAAGCCAAAGGTACCTTGCTTAAATACATGTAAAAGCCTTGTGAACTTACTGTTAAATGAATCACTTGGGCAAGAATACGAACTGCATCACTTGTATCCAATATGTCAACCATCCACTTTCGAGGACGGAAAGAGCTTGGCTTTATAGACATCAAGGATAATGGTCTTAGCGAAGTTGTTTTTCACTCAATTGTTAGAAATGATGACTCTCATACCAATGAAGAGAAGATGGATCTACTTTCGCACAGATTTACTCAATTTCTTAGAGAGAATTAACCGTTTTTTAGGGGTTTTAGAAAAAAATAATCCAAGCTCTAAAATGATTATTTAAATGAATTTATAGTTGTCCTTCTTCCAAACAACATGAAATATTTTAGAGACCACTCATATAGGCATTTGAGCTACAAAATAAATCTAGAACTACGAAGTTGACCAAAAATTTTGAACTCTATATCAAGCAAGTGGATGAAACTTTGAACAAATTCTATGCATGTTTTTCAAACATTATCAACTACTCGTATAATTTGGGGGGACCTTTTATTAAAGAGAAGTAGATTGACAAAATCCTTGCTCGCTTGCCTTATCATTTTCAAGCCAAAGGTACCTTGCTTAAATACATGTAAAAGCCTTGTGAACTTACTGTTAAATGAATCACTTGGGCAAGTATTCGAACTGCATCACTTGTCTCCTATATGTCAGCCATCCACTTTCGAGGACGGAAAGAGCTTGGCTTTATAGACATCAAGGATACTGGTCTTAGCGAAGATTTTTTTTAACACAATGGTTAGAATTGATGACTCTAATACGAATGAAGAGAAAATGGATCTACTTTCAAAGAGATTTACTAAATTTCTTAGAGAGAATTAACCCTTTGTTTTGGGGTTTTAGAAAAAAAATAATCCAAGCTCTAAAATGATTATTTATATGAATTTATAGTTGTACTTCTTTCAAACAACACGAAATATTATAGAGACCACTAATATAGGCATTTGAGCTACAAAATAAATCTAGAACTACGAAGTTGACCAAAAATTTTGAACTCTTTATCAAGCAAGAGGATGAAACTTTGAACAAATTCTATGCATGTTTTTCAAACATTATCAACTACTCGTATAATTTGGGGGGACCTTTTAGGAAAGAGAAGTAGATTGAGAAAATCCGTGCTAGCTTACCTTATCATTTTCAAGCCAAAGGAACCTTGCTTAAATACATGTAAAAGCCTTGTGAACTTACTGTTAAATGAATCACTTGGGCAAGTATTCGAACTGCATCACTTGTATCCAATATGTCAACCATCCACTTTCGAGGACGGAAAGAGTTTGGCTTTATAGACATCGAGGATACTGGTCTTTGCGAAGTTGTTTTTCACACAATTGTTAGAATTGATGACTCTCATACCAATGAAGAGAAGATGGATCTACTTTCGCACAGATTTACACAATTTCTTAGAGAGAATTAACCGTTTTTAGGGGTTTTAGAAAAAAATAATCCAAGGTCTAAAATGATTATTTAAATGAATTTATAGTTGTACTTCTTCCAAACAACACGAAATATTATAGAGACCACTCATATAGGAATTTGAGCTACAAAATAAATCTAGAACTACGAAGTTGACCAAAAATTATGAACTCTATATCAAGCAAGAGGATGAAACTTTGAACAAATTCTATGCATGTTTTTCAAACATTATCAACTACTCGTATAATTTGGGGGGACCTTTTAGGAAAGAGAAGTAGATTGAAAAAATCCTTGCTAGCTTACCTTATCATTTTCAAGCCAAAGGTATCTTGCTTAAATACATGTAAAAGCCTTGTGAACTTACTGTTAAATGAATCAGTTGGGCAAGTATTCGAACTGCATCACTTGTATCCAATATGTCAACCATCCACTTTCGAGGACGGAAAGAGCTTGGCTTTATAGACATCAAGGATAGTGGTCTTAGCGAAGTTGTTTTTCACACAATTGTTAGAAATGATGACTCTCATACCAATGAAGAGAAGATGGATCTACTTTCGCAGAGATTTACTAAATTTCTTAGAGAGAATTAACCCTTTTTTTGGGTTTTAGAAAAAAAATAATCCGAGCTCTAAAATGATTATTTAAATGAATTTATAGTTGTACTTCTTCCAAACAACATGAAATATTATGAAGACCACTCATATAGGCATTTGAGCTACAAAATAAATCTAGAACTACGAAGTTGACCAAAAATGTTGAACTTTATATCAAGCAAGAGGATGAAACTTTGAACAAATTCTATGCATGTTTTTCAAACATTATCAACTACTCGTATAATTTGGGGGGACATTTTATTAAAGAGAAGTAGATTGACAAAATCCTTGCTCGCTTACCTTATCATTTTCAAGCCAAAGGTACCTTGCTTAAATACATGTAAAAGCCTTGTGAACTTACTGTTAAATGAATCACTTGGGCAAGAATACGAACTGCATCACTTGTATCCAATATGTCAACCATCCACTTTCGAGGACGGAAAGAGCTTGGCTTTATAGACATCGAGGATAGTGGTCTTAGCGAAGTTGTTTTTCACTCAATTGTTAGAAATGATGACTCTCATACCAATGAAGAGAAGATGGATCTACTTTCGCACAGATTTACTAAATTTCTTAGAGAGAATTAACCCTTTTTTTGGGGTTTTAGAAAAAAAATAATCCAAGCTCTAAAATGATTATTTATATGAATTTATAGTTGTACTTCTTCCAAACAACACGAAATATTATAGAGACCAGTAATATAGGCATTTGAGCTACAAAATAAATCTAGAACTACGAAGTTGACCAAAAATTTTGAACTCTATATCAAGCAAGAGGATGAAACTTTGAACAAATTCTATGCATGTTTTTCAAACATTATCAACTACTCGTATAATTTGGGGGGACCTTTTAGGAAAGAGAAGTATTTTGACAAAATCCTTGCTCGCTTACCTTATCATTTTCAAGCCAAAGGTACCTTGCTTAAATACATGTAAAAGCCTTGTGAACTTACTGTTAAATGAATCACTTGGGCAAGTATTCGAACTGCATCACTTGTATCCAATATGTCAACCATCCACTTTCGAGGACGGAAAGAGTTTGGCTTTATAGACATCGAGGATACTGGTCTTTGCGAAGTTGTTTTTCACACAATTGTTAGAATTGATGACTCTCATACCAATGAAGAGAAGATGGATCTACTTTCGCACAGATTTACACAATTTCTTAGAGAGAATTAACCGTTTTTAGGGGTTTTAGAAAAAAATAATCCAAGGTCTAAAATGATTATTTAAATGAATTTATAGTTGTACTTCTTCCAAACAACACGAAATATTATAGAGACCACTCATATAGGAATTTGAGCTACAAAATAAATCTAGAACTACGAAGTTGACCAAAAATTATGAACTCTATATCAAGCAAGAGGATGAAACTTTGAACAAATTCTATGCATGTTTTTCAAACATTATCAACTACTCGTATAATTTGGGGGGACCTTTTAGGAAAGAGAAGTAGATTGAAAAAATCCTTGCTAGCTTACCTTATCATTTTCAAGCCAAAGGTATCTTGCTTAAATACATGTAAAAGCCTTGTGAACTTACTGTTAAATGAATCAGTTGGGCAAGTATTCGAACTGCATCACTTGTATCCAATATGTCAACCATCCACTTTCGAGGACGGAAAGAGCTTGGCTTTATAGACATCAAGGATAGTGGTCTTAGCGAAGTTGTTTTTCACACAATTGTTAGAAATGATGACTCTCATACCAATGAAGAGAAGATGGATCTACTTTCGCAGAGATTTACTAAATTTCTTAGAGAGAATTAACCCTTTTTTTGGGTTTTAGAAAAAAAATAATCCGAGCTCTAAAATGATTATTTAAATGAATTTATAGTTGTACTTCTTCCAAACAACATGAAATATTATGAAGACCACTCATATAGGCATTTGAGCTACAAAATAAATCTAGAACTACGAAGTTGACCAAAAATGTTGAACTTTATATCAAGCAAGAGGATGAAACTTTGAACAAATTCTATGCATGTTTTTCAAACATTATCAACTACTCGTATAATTTGGGGGGACATTTTATTAAAGAGAAGTAGATTGACAAAATCCTTGCTCGCTTACCTTATCATTTTCAAGCCAAAGGTACCTTGCTTAAATACATGTAAAAGCCTTGTGAACTTACTGTTAAATGAATCACTTGGGCAAGAATACGAACTGCATCACTTGTATCCAATATGTCAACCATCCACTTTCGAGGACGGAAAGAGCTTGGCTTTATAGACATCGAGGATAGTGGTCTTAGCGAAGTTGTTTTTCACTCAATTGTTAGAAATGATGACTCTCATACCAATGAAGAGAAGATGGATCTACTTTCGCACAGATTTACTAAATTTCTTAGAGAGAATTAACCCTTTTTTTGGGGTTTTAGAAAAAAAATAATCCAAGCTCTAAAATGATTATTTATATGAATTTATAGTTGTACTTCTTCCAAACAACACGAAATATTATAGAGACCAGTAATATAGGCATTTGAGCTACAAAATAAATCTAGAACTACGAAGTTGACCAAAAATTTTGAACTCTATATCAAGCAAGAGGATGAAACTTTGAACAAATTCTATGCATGTTTTTCAAACATTATCAACTACTCGTATAATTTGGGGGGACCTTTTAGGAAAGAGAAGTATTTTGACAAAATCCTTGCTCGCTTACCTTATCATTTTCAAGCCAAAGGTACCTTGCTTAAATACATGTAAAAGCCTTGTGAACTTACTGTTAAATGAATCACTTGGGCAAGTATTCGAACTGCATCACTTGTATCCAATATGTCAACCATCCACTTTCGAGGATGGAAAGATCTTGGCTTTATAGACATCGAGGATAGTGGTCTTTGCGAAGTTGTTTTTCACACAATTGTTAGAATTGATGACTCTCATACCAATGAAGAGAAGATGGATCTACTTTCGCACAGATTTACTCAATTTCTTAGAGAGAATTAACCGTTTTTTAGGGGTTTTAGAAAAAAATAATCCAAGCTCTAAAATGATTATTTAAATGAATTTATTGTTGTCCTTCTTCCAAACAACATGAAATATTTTAGAGACCACTCATATAGGCATTTGAGCTACAAAATAAATCTAGAACTACGAAGTTAACCAAAATCCTTGCTCGCTTACCTTATCATTTTCAAGCCAAATTTACCTTGATTAAATACATGTAAAAGCCTTGTGAACTTACTGTTAAATGAATCACTTGGGCAAGAATTCGAACTGCATCACTTGTATCCAATATGTCAACCATCCACTTTCGAGGACGGAAAGAGCTTGGCTTTATACACTTCAAGGATAGTGGTCTTAGCGAAGTTGTTTTTCACTCAATTGTTAGAAATGATGACTCTCATACCAATGAAGAGAAGATGGATCTACTTTCGCAGATATTTACTAAATTTCTTAGAGAGAATTAACCCTTTTTTTGGGTTTTAGAAAAAAAATAATCAGAGCTCTAAAATGATTATTTAAATGAATTTATAGTTGTACTTCTTCCAAACAACACGAAATATTATGAAGACCACTCATATAGGCATTTGAGCTACAAAATAAATCTAGAACTACGAAGTTGACCAAAAATGTTGAACTTTATATCAAGCAAGAGGATGAAACTTTGAACAAATTCTATGCATGTTTTTCAAACATTATCAACGACTCGTATAATTTGGGGGGACCTTTTATTAAAGAGAAGTAGATTGACAAAATCCTTGCTCGCTTACCTTATCATTTTCAAGCCAAAGGTACCTTGCTTAAATACATGTAAAAGCCTTGTGAACTTACTGTTAAATGAATCACTTGGGCAAGTATTCGAACTGCATCACTTGTATCCTATATGTCAGCCATCCACTTTCGAGAACGGAAAGAGCTTGGCTTTATAGACATCAAGGATAGTGGTCTTATCGAAGATTTTTTTTAACACAATTGTTAGAAATGATGACTCTCATACCAATGAAGAGAAAATGGATCTACTTTCGCACAGATTTACTCAATTTCTTAGAGAGAATTAACCGTTTTTTAGGGTTTTAGAAAAAAATAATCCAAGCTCTAAAATGATTATTTAAATGAATTTATAGTTGTACTTCTTCCGAACAACATGAAATATTTTAGAGACCACTCATATAGGCATTTGAGCTACAAAATAAATCTAGAACTACGAAGTTGACCAAAAATTATGAACTCTATATCAAGCAAGAGGATGAAACTTTGAACAAATTCTATGCATGTTTTTCAAACATTATCAACTACTCGTATAATTTGGGGGGACCTTTTAGGAAAGAGAAGTAGATTTGCAAAATCCTTGCTCGCTTACCTTATCATTTTCAAGCCAAAGGTATCTTGCTTAAATACATGTAAAAGCCTTGTGAACTTACTGTTAAATGATTCAGTTGGGCAAGTATTCGAACTGCATCACTTGTATCCAATATGTCAACCATCCACTTTCGAGGACGGAAAGAGCTTGGCTTTATAGACATCAAGGATAGTGGTCTTAGCGAAGTTGTTTTTCACACAATTGTTAGAAATGATGACTCTCATACCAATGAAGAGAAGATGGATCTACTTTCGCAGAGATTTACTAAATTTCTTAGAGAGAATTAACCCTTTTTTTGGGTTTTAGAAAAAAAATAATCTGAGCTCTAAAATGATTATTTAAATGAATTTATAGTTGTACTTCTTCCAAACAACACGAAATATTATGGAGACCACTCATATAGGCATTTGAGCTACAAAATAAATCTAGAACTACGAAGTTGACCAAAAATGTTGAACTTTATATCAAGCAAGAGGATGAAACTTTGAACAAATTCTATGCATGTTTTTCAAACATTATCAACTACTCGTATAATTTGGGGGGACCTTTTATTAAAGAGAAGTAGATTGACAAAATCCTTGCTCGCTTACCTTATCATTTTCAAGCCAAAGGTACCTTGCTTAAATACATGTAAAAGCCTTGTGAACTTACTGTTAAATGAATCACTTGGGCAAGTATTCGAACTGCATCACTTGTATCCTATATGTCAGCCATCCACTTTCGAGAACGGAAAGAGCTTGGCTTTATAGACATCAAGGATAGTGGTCTTATCGAAGATTTTTTTTAACACAATTGTTAGAAATGATGACTCTCATACCAATGAAGAGAAAATGGATCTACTTTCGCACAGATTTACTCAATTTCTTAGAGAGAATTAACCGTTTTTTAGGGTTTTAGAAAAAAATAATCCAAGCTCTAAAATGATTATTTAAATGAATTTATAGTTGTACTTCTTCCGAACAACATGAAATATTTTAGAGACCACTCATATAGGCATTTGAGCTACAAAATAAATCTAGAACTACGAAGTTGACCAAAAATTATGAACTCTATATCAAGCAAGAGGATGAAACTTTGAACAAATTCTATGCATGTTTTTCAAACATTATCAACTACTCGTATAATTTGGGGGGACCTTTTAGGAAAGAGAAGTAGATTTGCAAAATCCTTGCTCGCTTACCTTATCATTTTCAAGCCAAAGGTATCTTGCTTAAATACATGTAAAACCTTGTGAACTTACTGTTAAATGATTCAGTTGGGCAAGTATTCGAACTGCATCACTTGTATCCAATATGTCAACCATCCACTTTCGAGGACGGAAAGAGCTTGGCTTTATAGACATCAAGGATAGTGGTCTTAGCGAAGTTGTTTTTCACACAATTGTTAGAAATGATGACTCTCATACCAATGAAGAGAAGATGGATCTACTTTCGCAGAGATTTACTAAATTTCTTAGAGAGAATTAACCCTTTTTTTGGGTTTTAGAAAAAAAATAATCTGAGCTCTAAAATGATTATTTAAATGAATTTATAGTTGTACTTCTTCCAAACAACACGAAATATTATGGAGACCACTCATATAGGCATTTGAGCTACAAAATAAATCTAGAACTACGAAGTTGACCAAAAATGTTGAACTTTATATCAAGCAAGAGGATGAAACTTTGAACAAATTCTATGCATGTTTTTCAAACATTATCAACTACTCGTATAATTTGGGGGGACCTTTTATTAAAGAGAAGTAGATTGACAAAATCCTTGCTCGCTTACCTTATCATTTTCAAGCCAAAGGTACCTTGCTTAAATACATGTAAAAGCCTTGTGAACTTACTGTTAAATGAATCACTTGGGCAAGTATTCGAACTGCATCACTTGTATCCTATATGTCAGCCATCCACTTTGGAGGACGGAAAGAGCTTGGCTTTATAGACATCAAGGATAGTGGTCTTATCGAAGATTTTTTTAACACAATTGTTAGAAATGATGACTCTCATACCAATGAAGAGAAAATGGATCTACTTTCGCACAGATTTACTAAATTTCTTAGATAGAATTAACCGTTTTTTTGGGGTTTTAGAAAAAAATAATCCATGCTCTAAAATGATTATTTAAATGAATTTATAGTTGTACTTATTCCAAACAACAGGAAATATTATAGAGACCACTCATATAGGCATTTGAGCTACAAAATAAATCTAGAACTACGAAGTTGACCAAAAAATTTGAACTCTATATCAAGCAAGAGGATGAAACTTTGAACAAATTATATGCATGTTTTTCAAACATTATCAACTACTCATATAATTTGGGGGGACCTTTTAGGAAAGAGAAGTAGATTTGCAAAATCCTTGCTCGCTTACCTTATCATTTTCAAGCCAAAGGTACCTTGCTTTAATACATGTCAAAGCCTTGTGAACTTACTGTTAAATGAATGAGTTGGGCAAGTATTCGAACTGCATCACTTGTATCCAATTTGTCAACCATCCACTTTCGAGGACGGAAAGAGCTTGGTTTAATAGACATCAATAATAGTGGTCTTAGCGAAGTTGTTTTTCACACAATTGTTAGAAATGATGACTCTCATACCAATGAAGAGAAGATGGATCTACTTTCGCAGAGATTTACTAAATTTCTTAGAGAGAATTAACCCTTTTTTGGGGGTTTTAGAAAAAAAATAATCCAAGCTCTAAAATGATTATTTAAATGAATTTATAGTTGTACTTCTTCTAAACAACACGAAATATTATGGAGACCACTCATATAGGAATTTGAGCTACAAAATAAATCTAGAACTACGAAGTTGACCAAAAATTTTGAACTCTATATCAAGCAAGAGTAAGAAACTTTGAACCAATTCTATGCATGTTTTTCAAACATTATCAACTACTCGTATAATTTGGGGGTACCTTTTAGGAAAGAGAAGTATTTTGACAAAATCCTTGCTCGCTTACCTTATCATTTTCAAGCCAAAGGTACCTTGATTAAATACATGTAAAAGCCTTGTGAACTTACTGTTAAATGAATCACTTGGGCAAGAATTCGAACTGCATCACTTGTATCCAATATGTCAACCATCCACTTTCGAGGACGTAAAGAGCTTGGCTTTATAGACATCAAGGATAGTGGTCTTAGCGAAGTTGTTTTTCACTCAATTGTTAGAAATGATGACTCCATACCAATGAAGAGAAGATGGATCTACTTTCGCACAGATTTACTCAATTTCTTAGAGAGAATTAACCGTTTTTTAGGGGTTTTAGAAAAAAATAATCCAAGCTCTAAAATGATTATTTAAATGAATTTTTTGTTGTCCTTCTTCCAAACAACATGAAATATTTTAGAGACCACTCATATAGGCATTTGAGCTACAAAATAAATCTAGAACTACGAAGTTGACCAAAATCCTTGCTCGCTTACCTTATCATTTTCAAGCCAAATTTACCTTGATTAAATACATGTAAAAGCCTTGTGAACTTACTGTTAAATGAATCACTTGGGCAAGAATTCGAACTGCATCACTTGTATCCAATATGTCAACCATCCACTTTCGAGGACGTAAAGAGCTTGGCTTTATAGACATCAAGGATAGTGGTCTTAGCGAAGTTGTTTTTCACTCAATTGTTAGAAATGATGACTCCATACCAATGAAGAGAAGATGGATCTACTTTCGCACAGATTTACTCAATTTCTTAGAGAGAATTAACCGTTTTTTAGGGGTTTTAGAAAAAAATAATCCAAGCTCTAAAATGATTATTTAAATGAATTTTTTGTTGTCCTTCTTCCAAACAACATGAAATATTTTAGAGACCACTCATATAGGCATTTGAGCTACAAAATAAATCTAGAACTACGAAGTTGACCAAAATCCTTGCTCGCTTACCTTATCATTTTCAAGCCAAATTTACCTTGATTAAATACATGTAAAAGCCTTGTGAACTTACTGTTAAATGAATCACTTGGGCAAGAATTCGAACTGCATCACTTGTATCCAATATGTCAACCATCCACTTTCGAGGACGGAAAGAGCTTGGCTTTATAGACTTCAAGGATAGTGGTCTTAGCGAAGTTGTTTTTCACTCAATTGTTAGAAATGATGACTCTCATACCAATGAAGAGAAGATGGATCTACTTTCGCAGAGATTTACTAAATTTCTTAGAGAGAATTAACCCTTTTTTTGGGGTTTTAGAAAAAAATAATCCAAGCTCTAAAATGATTATTTAAATGAATTTTTTGTTGTCCTTCTTCCAAACAACATGAAATATTTTAGAGACCACTCATATAGGCATTTGAGCTACAAAATAAATCTAGAACTACGAAGTTGACCAAAATCCTTGCTCGCTTACCTTATCATTTTCAAGCCAAATTTACCTTGATTAAATACATGTAAAAGCCTTGTGAACTTACTGTTAAATGAATCACTTGGGCAAGAATTCGAACTGCATCACTTGTATCCAATATGTCAACCATCCACTTTCGAGGACGGAAAGAGCTTGGCTTTATAGACTTCAAGGATAGTGGTCTTAGCGAAGTTGTTTTTCACTCAATTGTTAGAAATGATGACTCTCATACCAATGAAGAGAAGATGGATCTACTTTCGCAGAGATTTACTAAATTTCTTAGAGAGAATTAACCCTTTTTTTGGGTTTTAGAAAAAAAATAATCAGAGCTCTAAAATGATTATTTAAATGAATTTATAGTTGTACTTCTTCCAAACAACACGAAATATTATGAAGACCACTCATATAGGCATTTGAGCTACAAAATAAATCTAGAACTACGAAGTTGACCAAAAATGTTGAACTTTATATCAAGCAAGAGGATGAAACTTTGAACAAATTCTATGCATGTTTTTCAAACATTATCAACGACTCGTATAATTTGGGGGGACCTTTTATTAAAGAGAAGTAGATTGACAAAATCCTTGCTCGCTTACCTTATCATTTTCAAGCCAAAGGTACCTTGCTTAAATACATGTAAAAGCCTTGTGAACTTACTGTTAAATGAATCACTTGGGCAAGTATTCGAACTGCATCACTTGTATCCTATATGTCAGCCATCCACTTTCGAGAACGGAAAGAGCTTGGCTTTATAGACATCAAGGATAATGGTCTTATCGAAGATTTTTTTTAACACAATTGTTAGAAATGATGACTCTCATACCAATGAAGAGAAAATGGATCTACTTTCGCACAGATTTACTCAATTTCTTAGAGAGAATTAACCGTTTTTTAGGGTTTTAGAAAAAAATAATCCAAGCTCTAAAATGATTATTTAAATGAATTTATAGTTGTACTTCTTCCGAACAACATGAAATATTTTAGAGACCACTCATATAGGCATTTGAGCTACAAAATAAATCTAGAACTATGATAACTGTATTTTATATAGTTATTTTCACCTATTTTATTAATTATAATTGCTATGTTCTTGATGTTTTTAGTTAATTTTCGATTAATAAATTAGTATTTACTGTTTTTTATATATTTGAAATAAAATTAAGTAATTTGTATCGAAAACGTACTTAAATGCAAATTTGTACCCAAAAATATAATTTCAAATAAAAGAGTGATAAATTGCAATTTATAAAAGTTGAAAATATAATTTAAATTAAATTTGGGCTTCATTATAATTATTAAAAGTTAAAAATTTAATTTAAAATTAGCAAAGGGCTAAAGTGTAATTTAAGAAAGTACAAAAATGTAATTTTGATTAAATTTGTGGGTCACAATATAATTAACAAAAGTTTGAATTTTCTGCGCAGGAAAAGAATTGCACTCGCACAAATCACGAAAATCATCACCCACCGTCCGATCAAAGATTCAACGGGTCAGATTTGGCGCGTGCAACCAGACGAGGCAAAATCGCGTGTACAGTCTTCGCGCAGCTCGGCGTGCCAGTGGGCCCCACGTTTCGCTCCGGCCGGCGTCTGAGTGGGACCCACATGTCGGATGCTCAGATTCCCCCGAGGCGATCTCTGACCGTTGGATCAGATCAACGGTCCAGATTGAAGCGCGTCCATCCACGCTGTCGCGCACCGAGCCGTTCGTGTAGAAATCCTGTGTGACGCGGTCCACACAAGCGGCGTGCATCTTCAGTTTTACAGAATAATAATCTGCCACGTGTCCCTCGAATATTTCAGCCTAATCAAAGTTGGACACGTGGCTATTTACAATGCGCGCAACCGCGCTGGATCACGCCCCGTTTTCAGCCGTTGCCTCAATTTTCGGCGCGCCAATCCTGTGTGCCGTTCCTACGTGCAGCCGGTCTGTGCACCCAATGATGTGCTGCCACGTGTCCCACGAATTGTTTCCGCGAATCAGAACGCGACACGTGGCATGCGGAAAAAGAAAAAAAATTCAAAAAATTTGCAGAGTGTGTTTGTTACGCGTGCTAGCCCATATCATCTTGTCCCCCACTGATGATATAAAAAAAAAATAAAAAAAAAATATAAAAAAATAAAATAAAAAAAGTGATATATGTTTGGGGGATACGCGTACACGGGCAGGAGATTATTTTTCTCTTTTTCTCTTAGTTCAGTTTCTATTTTTTTTGCAAGCAGAGTATTTTTTTTCTTTCTTCTTTTTCTCTCGAAATTTTTGGAGAAAACTAGCAGTTCTTGCAAGTTTTTCTTCCTTGTAACATTTTAATTTTTCTGTTTTTCTTGTTTGCGTGTTACACGAACATGCAGAGTATTGATTTAACATTTTATATTGTATCTTCTTAGGGAAATTACAGAGAAAGAAGACAACAAAGAAGAAGAAAAGGGATGAAATTTATTTTTCATTGAGGAATCGTGAAAGAGTTTTTTTTCTTATCTATTTTCTTTTAATTTTCTTTCTCTGCAAGGTTTTATTTTTGTTGTGTTGTCATTTTAAATTCTGCTATGAACTAGAATTTTCTTGCAATCTGTTATAAAAGTGAGTTAGTCAAAAGACATCAAATTATCGACTGTTTGGATAAAATTAGGTTGAAATAATTTTAATAATTAACGAATACTAGTAATAAATCTCAGTGGGAACGATACTTTACTTATCGTATTATTACTTGTGACCGTGTATACTTGCACGAGTTCGTGTGTTGAAAAACACGCAACAAGTTTTTGGCGCCGTTGCCGGGGAATTATTTCACTAATTTTTGTTGATATTAATACCAATTAATCTGATTTTAATTCAAAAAAAAAAAAAAAAAATTATTATTTGTTTAATTGCTTACTGTTACTTGTTTGGATTTGTGTGTTTATTTATGTTTTAAATTTAATTTATATATTGTATTAGATTTAATTTTGGATAGAGTGAGACTTTGTATGCGACGCAAAAGAAATCTTGACTTAGTTCCCTTAGATCTAGAAATTCATAGAACTATTTTGAACTGGAAGAAAAATAATAAACGAGAAACCTTAGAACATCTAGTTATGGATAATGAAATTCCAGAAGTTGAAGAACCAAGGTCCTTAAGAGATTATGCAGTGCCCATGGTTGGTGGCATCCATTCAAGCATTAGAAGACCATTAATTCAAGCCAATAATTTTGAAATTAAGCCTGCAATCATTCATATGATTCAAACATCGGTACAATTTGGTGGTTTACCTCACGATGATCCAAACTCCCATATATCAAATTTCCTAGAGATTTGCGACACATTTAGGCATAATGGAGTCACTGATGATGCTATTCGGTTGAGACTTTTTCCCTTTTCACTTAGGGATAAGGCAAAGAGTTGGTTGAATTCATTACCATGTGGTTCTATCACTACGTGGGAGGATTTGGCTCAAAAATTTTTAGCCAAATATTTTCCACCGGCAAAGACTGCACGGATGAGAAATGAAATCACCACTTTTATGCAGTTTGACTCAGAGTCATTATATGAAGCTTGGGAGAGGTACAAGGAGCTACTTCGAAGATGTCCTCACCACGGATTACCGAAGTGGCTTCAAGTTCAAACATTTTATAATAGTTTGATGGGTCAAACTAGAAATATGATTGATGCTGCAGCAGGTGGTGCTTTAATGGGGAAATCAATTGATGAAGCATACAACTTATTAGAGGAAATGGCCTCAAATAGTTATGAATGGCCATCAGAGAGGATGTTGCCTAAGAAAGCAGCTGGAATTCATGAGATTGATGCTATGACTGCTTTAACTGCACAAGTATCTGCTTTGGTGAAAAAGATGGATACTATGGGTGTCCATTCTATTCAGAGTCCTTTTGTTGCATGTGAAATTTGCAATGGTAATCATGCCAGTGAGAGATGTCCTCACAACTCTGAATCTGTCAATTTTGTTTCCAATTACAGTAGGAATCAAAACAATCAAAACAATCCCTATTCCAACACATACAATCCAGGGTGGAAGAATCATCCTAATTTTTCTTGGAGTAATAATCAAGGCCAATCATCTTCTATGAAGCCCACTCACCCTCCAGGTTTTCATAACCAAGTCCCACCACAGGAGAGAAAGCCTTCATTGGAAGATATGTTTGCTCAATATATGGCTAAGAATGAGACTATTCTCCAAAATCAGGCAACGTCTATTAGAAATCTCGAAGTTCAATTGGGGCAACTAGCTACTGCTGTTAACAATCGCCCTCAAGGTTCTTTACCTAGTGATACTGAAATCAATCCAAAAAGGGAGGGAAAAGAGCATTGTAAGGCAGTGACATTGAGGAGTGGAAAAGAGTTAGAAGAAATACAAAAACCCATTTCTCAACCGTCTCTTATTGTTGAGGGTGTTGACCCAGAAAAACAAGAAAAGGCTAATCATAGGGTTGAAGAGAATGAATTAACAGAAAGTCCGATAATGAAACCAGCTTTAGAAAGTCTCAAGTCATATAATCCACCAATTCCATTTCCTCAACGCTTCCATAAGCAAAAGCTTGATAAGCAATTCTCCAAGTTTCTTGAAGTATTTAAGAAACTTCATATAAACATTCCTTTCGCTGATGCCTTGGAGCAAATGCCTAGCTATGTGAAATTCATGAAAGACATTTTGTCTAAGAAGAGAAGGTTAGGTGATTTTGAGACAGTTGCTCTCACAGAGGAGTGTAGTGCCATCCTTCAGAAGAAGCTACCACCTAAGCTTAAAGATCCAGGAAGTTTCACCATTCCTTGTACTATTGGTGAGAAATTTTTTGGTAGAGCTCTGTGTGATCTGGGTGCAAGCATTAATTTGATGCCACTATCCATCTATCAAAGACTTTGATTAGGAGAAGCACAACCGACCACTGTAACTCTTCAACTTGCAGATAGGTCTCTGAAACACCCGAGAGGCATTATAGAGGATGTGCTTGTAAAGGTTGACAAGTTTATCTTTCCTGCAGATTTCATAATTCTTGACATGGAGGAAGATAAAGAAATTCCTATTATTCTGGGGAGACCATTTTTAGCAACTGGTAGGACTTTGATTGATGTCCAAAAAGGTGAGCTCACCATGAGAGTTCAAGACCAAGAGGTAACTTTCAATGTCTTTAAAGCTATGAAATTTCCAAGAGAATCTGATGATTGCTTTAGAGTTGACATGGTGAATGCGTTAGTTGAAAACAATTTTAGGGAAAACTGGAGTACTGATGCTTTGGAACTTGCACTTGTGAATGACAATGTTATTGATAACTTTGATTCTCTTGAATATCTCAAGTTACTTAAAGCATCTCCACAACTCTTTAGTCCGCAAACTGAAGAAGAGGCATCACAAGTTGCAACACCATCTAAGCTTACCTATGGGAAGCCATCTATGGAACAGAAACAATTATTAGAGCTTAAGCCACTGCCTACCCATCTAAGGTATGCTTATTTGGGTGAAATGACTACAATGCCTGTGATTATTTCAGCATCTCTAGATGACAATCAAGAAAAGAAGCTATTGAGAGTGTTGAGAAATTACAAGCTAGCATTAGGATGGTCTATAGCTGACATTAAAGGAATTAGCCCTTCAATATGCATGCACAAGATCTTGTTTGAAGAAGATATCAAGCCTACTATTGAGCATCAACGTCGTTTGAATCCAATCATGAAGGAGGTAGTAAAAGAGGAAATCATTAAGTGGTTAGATGCAGGCATTATCTATCCTATTTCAGATAGCTCTTGGGTCAGCCCAATTCATTGTGTTCCGAAGAAAGGAGGAATTACAGTGGAGACTAATAGCAATAATGAGCTGATTCCCACAAGGAAAGTGACAGGTTGGCGGGTATGCATGGATTATCGGAAGCTCAACAAGGCCACTCGAAAGGATCATTTTCCCCTTCCATTTATTGACCAAATGCTAGACAGATTGGCAGGACATTCTTTCTATTGTTTCTTGGATGGCTATTCTGGTTACAATCAAATTGCTATCGCGCCTGAAGATCAAGAGAAAACCACTTTCACCTGTCCATATGGAACTTTTGCTTTCCGAAGAATGCCTTTTGGATTGTGTAATGCTCCAGCCACTTTTCAGAGGTGTATGATGGCTATCTTCTCAAGCATGGTGGAAGATTTTATTGAGATATTTATGGACGACTTCTCAGTTTTTGGGGATTCATTTGATATGTGCTTGCATAACCTTTCTTTGGTCCTACAAAAATGCGAAGAAACAAACTTGGTTTTAAATTGGGAAAAATGCCACTTTATGGTAGGAGAAGGTGTTGTCCTCGGCCATCTAATTTCGTCTAAAGGAATTGAAGTGGATAGGGCAAAGATTGAAACCATTGAGAAACTACCGCCTCCAACATCGGTGAAAGCAATTAGAAGCTTTCTTGGGCATGCAGGATTCTATAGGCGTTTCATAAAAGATTTTTCCAAGATATCAAAGCCTCTTTGTAATCTTTTGGAAAAAGATACAAAATTCACATTTGACGAAAAGTGTTTTGCAGCTTTCAGGGTGTTGAAAGAAAAGTTGACCACGGCTCCCATCATTGTTGCACCAGATTGGAATCTACCTTTTGAGCTTATGTGTGATGCTAGTGATTTTGCAGTAGGAGCTGTTTTAGGACAACGGAAAAAGAGAGTTTTTCATGCCATATACTATGCCAGTAAAACTTTGACCGAGGCTCAAATGAATTATGCTACCACTGAAAAAGAATTACTTGCTGTTGTATATGCTTTTGAAAAGTTTCGCTCCTACCTAATCGGAACTAAAGTGACAGTTTATACTGATCATTCTGCTATAAAATATCTAATGGCTAAAAAAGATGCAAAACCAAGACTGATTAGATGGATCCTCCTACTTCAAGAATTTGATTTGGATATCAAGGATAAGAAAGGAACCGAAAATCAAGTGGCCGATCATCTATCGAGATTGGAGAATAATGATGGAGCCGTGGACAAGACTATCATTGGTGAGACTTTTCCTGATGAGCAATTGTTTTCCTTTGATCATATAAGTGTGCCATGGTACGCAGACTATGTTAATTACATCGTAAGCAATGTGCTCCCACCGGAAATATCTTTCCAACAGAAGAAAAAATTCTTACACGATGTTAAGTACTATTTATGGGATGAACCTTACTTGTTTAAGCATTGTGCAGATCAACTTATCAGAAGGTGTGTCCCAAAGGAAGAAATTGAAAATATACTTAAACATTGTCATTCTTCAGCCTATGGGGGCCATTTTGGAAAAGAAAGAACTGCGGCTAAGGTTCTTCAATCTGGTTTTTATTGGCCAAATTTGTTTAAAGATGCACATTTCTTTGTTTCACACTGTGACAGGTGCCAAAGAGTTGGTAACATTTTTAAGAAACACGAGATGCCTTTAAACAACATTCTTGAGGTAGAAATATTTGATGTTTGGGGAATTGATTTCATGGGGCCTTTTATCTCGTCCTACAACAACCTCTACATTTTGGTTGCTGTGGATTATGTTTCTAAGTGGGTAGAAGCAATTCCCTTGCCTACCAATGATTCCAAAGTGGTACTGAATTTTCTAAAGAAAAACATTTTCACTCGATTTGGCACCCCAAGGGCAATCATAAGTGATGGGGGAACTCATTTTTGCAACAAATATTTTGAAACCCTCCTTGCCAAATACGGTGTCACTCACAAGATTGCAACTGCTTATCATCCTCAAACAAGTGGACAAGTCGAGATATCAAATAGAGAGGTGAAGAGGATTTTGGAGAAGACGGTAAATCCTTCAAGGAAGGATTGGTCTAAGAGGTTGGATGATGCACTCTGGGCATATCGAACAGCATACAAGACACCCATTGGGATGTCCCCATATCGGTTGGTTTTTGGGAAAGCTTGTCATCTCCCGGTTGAATTAGAGCACCATGCGTATTGGGCTATCAAGAATTTAAATTTTGATTTAGGCGCTGCTGGCGAAAGACGTCTCCTACAACTCAATGAGATGGATGAGATTCGTTTACACGCATATGAAAATGCTGAGATTTATAAAGAAAAGACGAAGAGGTGGCATGACAACAAAATCTTGCATAGACACTTTGAACCAGGACAGAAAGTATTGCTCTTCAATTCTCGTTTGAAGTTCTTCTCAGGAAAATTGAAATCTAAGTGGTCAGGGCCATTCATTATTACCAAAGTACACCCATATGGGGCTATTGAGATTAAAGGTGAAGAATCACAAAGTACCTTCCAAGTGAACGGGCAAAGACTCAAACATTATTGGGGGGGTGACATTGATCGTCAAAAGTCCACCATTTTCTTATCTGATCCAACCTAAAGCAAGGAGAAAGGTAGTCAAGCTGATGACTCTAAATCAAGCGCTTCTTGGGAGGCAACCCATGTGTTTTATTTTTATTTATTTATTTATATATTTTGTTTTAGAACATGTATTAGTTGCATAACTCTTCATTTTGTTATTTTGTTTTGATAGGTGCAATCGGAGGAGGTAAAACGATTTTTGGATTTCAATCTCACAAGTCAACTCACCATTCAGGGAAGTTCTTTTAACACATCTCCTTTGTTCTTTAATTTTCACACATTTGGGACAATGTGCATGTTAAGTTTAGGGGTGGTAGGTATTTTGAACTTAATTGAAATATTTTTTTTTGTTTGTATGACAACAAAAACAAAAAAAAAAATTAAAAAAAAAAAAAAATTATGGTTAATTGAAGATATTCTGTTATGAATAGTGATTTACTTTTATTTCTTTGATTTAAATGATGCATAATTTTTTGAAAAATTTGAATATTGTGTAAGCGATGAATAATTTTTATGTATGTTTCATTTTTACAAGAATTAATATTCATGAGCACTAGTCTTGATTTTTGATTTCCTATGATAATTTAGAGAAGGTTTATATGAGTATGGAATTCGATTGATATTTGTGGTGTCACAGTTCTTAGAATTTGTTTGATTTTCTCTCGAGGCGAAATTATAGATGACATGTAACTAAGAAAATGATTTAGGCCATCTTTCGATCGTTTGAGCCTTTCTATCTACCTTGACATACATTATCCATAGTATACCCCTTTTGAGCCTCAAAGTTTACATATATATTTTTCTCAATTTAAAAGCCTATCTAAAAATATATATATGTGTAGATATACCTATTGTTCTTATCTCACTAACATGTGGCAATTGTTAGTAAATGTAGAAAGGTTATATCAAGAAAAAAAAAAGGGTTACTGAAAAAAAAAAAAAAAAAAAAATATATATATATATAGTTATTGTATGTGATGAGAAATCCCAATTTGGGAAGTAATTATTGTGATGATAGAATTATCTTTTTCAATCGTGAAATGTTATGCTCGGGAAAAGTCTTAAGCTAAATATTATCCTTCATCCAACCTTTACCTAAGCCATACATTACAAGCTTAATGAAGTCCTATTGATTTAGTGTTTTGTGTTTGTCTACATTAGTGGAGAGAGAAATGAAAAATAAACTTATGGGATTTGTGATTTCATTAAAAATTTGTTTGATTTTATATTTGTATAAACTGATCCGGATTGCATGTGATGAAATATGAAAAGACTTCACACACACACTAAAATTCATTGTGAAAATGTAATATACTTTTAAATTGATTTTGATACTTAGATTAAATTCTTTTATTTCTTTGAATTATGTAATTTCAAAATAGAAGAAATATTTTGAAAATCACTATTTTAAATACAGTTATCTTTGTTTTATTTCTTTCCTTTTGCTCGAGGACTAGGAAAAACTTAAGTTTGGGGGTGTTGATAACTGTATTTTATATAGTTATTTTCACCTATTTTATTAATTATAATTGCTATGTTCTTGATGTTTTTAGTTAATTTTCGATTAATAAATTAGTATTTACTGTTTTTTATATATTTGAAATAAAATTAAGTAATTTGTATCGAAAACGTACTTAAATGCAAATTTGTACCCAAAAATATAATTTCAAATAAAAGAGTGATAAATTGCAATTTATAAAAGTTGAAAATATAATTTAAATTAAATTTGGGCTTCATTATAATTATTAAAAGTTAAAAATTTAATTTAAAATTAGCAAAGGGCTAAAGTGTAATTTAAGAAAGTACAAAAATGTAATTTTGATTAAATTTGTGGGTCACAATATAATTAACAAAAGTTTGAATTTTCTGGGCAGGAAAAGAATTGCACTCGCACAAATCACGAAAATCATCACCCACCGTCCGATCAAAGATTCAACGGGTCAGATTTGGCGCGTGCAACCAGACGAGGCAAAATCGCGTGTACAGTCTTCGCGCAGCTCGGCGTGCCAGTGGGCCCCACGTTTCGCTCCGGCCGGCGTCTGAGTGGGACCCACATGTCGGATGCTCAGATTCCCCCGAGGCGATCTCTGACCGTTGGATCAGATCAACGGTCCAGATTGAAGCGCGTCCATCCACGCTGTCGCGCACCGAGCCGTTCGTGTAGAAATCCTGTGTGACGCGGTCCACACAAGCGGCGTGCATCTTCAGTTTTACAGAATAATAATCTGCCACGTGTCCCTCGAATATTTCAGCCTAATCAAAGTTGGACACGTGGCTATTTACAATGCGCGCAACCGCGCTGGATCACGCCCCGTTTTCAGCCGTTGCCTCAATTTTCGGCGCGCCAATCCTGTGTGCCGTTCCTACGTGCAGCCGGTCTGTGCACCCAATGATGTGCTGCCACGTGTCCCACGAATTGTTTCCGCGAATCAGAACGCGACACGTGGCATGCGGAAAAAGAAAAAAAATTCAAAAAATTTGCAGAGTGTGTTTGTTACGCGTGCTAGCCCATATCATCTTGTCCCCCACTGATGATATAAAAAAAAAATAAAAAAAAAATATAAAAAAATAAAATAAAAAAAGTGATATATGTTTGGGGGATACGCGTACACGGGCAGGAGATTATTTTTCTCTTTTTCTCTTAGTTCAGTTTCTATTTTTTTTGCAAGCAGAGTATTTTTTTTCTTTCTTCTTTTTCTCTCGAAATTTTTGGAGAAAACTAGCAGTTCTTGCAAGTTTTTCTTCCTTGTAACATTTTAATTTTTCTGTTTTTCTTGTTTGCGTGTTACACGAACATGCAGAGTATTGATTTAACATTTTATATTGTATCTTCTTAGGGAAATTACAGAGAAAGAAGACAACAAAGAAGAAGAAAAGGGATGAAATTTATTTTTCATTGAGGAATCGTGAAAGAGTTTTTTTTCTTATCTATTTTCTTTTAATTTTCTTTCTCTGCAAGGTTTTATTTTTGTTGTGTTGTCATTTTAAATTCTGCTATGAACTAGAATTTTCTTGCAATCTGTTATAAAAGTGAGTTAGTCAAAAGACATCAAATTATCGACTGTTTGGATAAAATTAGGTTGAAATAATTTTAATAATTAACGAATACTAGTAATAAATCTCAGTGGGAACGATACTTTACTTATCGTATTATTACTTGTGACCGTGTATACTTGCACGAGTTCGTGTGTTGAAAAACACGCAACAAACTACGAAGTTGACCAAAAATTATGAACTCTATATCAAGCAAGAGGATGAAACTTTGAACATATTCTATGCATGTTTTTCAAACATTATCAACTACTCGTATAATTTGGGGGGACCTTTTAGGAAAGAGAAGTAGATTGAAAAAATCCTTGCTAGCTTACCTTATCATTTTCAAGCCAAAGGTATCTTGCTTAAATACATGTAAAAGCCTTGTGAACTTACTGTTAAATGATTCAGTTGGGCAAGTATTCGAACTGCATCACTTGTATCCAATATGTCAACCATCCACTTTCGAGGACGGAAAGAGCTTGGCTTTATAGACATCAAGGATAGTGGTCTTAGCGAAGTTGTTTTTCACACAATTGTTAGAAATGATGACTCTCATACCAATGAAGAGAAGATGGATCTACTTTCGCAGAGATTTACTAAATTTCTTAGAGAGAATTAACCCTTTTTTTGGGTTTTAGAAAAAAAATAATCTGAGCTCTAAAATGATTATTTAAATGAATTTATAGTTGTACTTCTTCCAAACAACACGAAATATTATGGAGACCACTCATATAGGCATTTGAGCTACAAAATAAATCTAGAACTACGAAGTTGACCAAAAATGTTGAACTTTATATCAAGCAAGAGGATGAAACTTTGAACAAATTCTATGCATGTTTTTCAAACATTATCAACTACTCGTATAATTTGGGGGTACCTTTTAGGAAAGAGAAGTATTTTGACAAAATCCTTGCTCGCTTACCTTATCATTTTCAAGCCAAAGGTACCTTGATTAAATACATGTAAAAGGCTTGTGAACTTACTGTTAAATGAATCACTTGGGCAAGAATTCGAACTGTATCACTTGTATCCAATATGTCAACCATCCACTTTCGAGGACGTAAAGAGCTTGGCTTTATAGACATCAAGGATAGTGGTCTTAGCGAAGTTGTTTTTCACTCAATTGTTAGAAATGATGACTCTCATACCAATGAAGAGAAGATGGATCTACTTTCGCACAGATTTACTCAATTTCTTAGAGAGAATTAACCGTTTTTTAGGGGTTTTAGAAAAAAATAATCCAAGCTCTAAAATGATTATTTAAATGAATTTATTGTTGTCCTTCTTCCAAACAACATGAAATATTTTAGAGACCACTCATATAGGCATTTGAGCTACAAAATAAATCTAGAACTACGAAGTTGACCAAAATCCTTGCTCGCTTACCTTATCATTTTCAAGCCAAATTTACCTTGATTAAATACATGTAAAAGCCTTGTGAACTTACTGTTAAATGAATCACTTGGGCAAGAATTCGAACTGCATCACTTGTATCCAATATGTCAACCATCCACTTTCGAGGACGGAAAGAGCTTGGCTTTATAGACTTCAAGGATAGTGGTCTTAGCGAAGTTGTTTTTCACTCAATTGTTAGAAATGATGACTCTCATACCAATGAAGAGAAGATGGATCTACTTTCGCAGAGATTTACTAAATTTCTTAGAGAGAATTAACCCTTTTTTTGGGTTTTAGAAAAAAAATAATCAGAGCTCTAAAATGATTATTTAAATGAATTTATAGTTGTACTTCTTCCAAACAACACGAAATATTATGAAGACCACTCATATAGGCATTTGAGCTACAAAATAAATCTAGAACTACGAAGTTGACAAAAAATGTTGAACTTTATATCAAGCAAGAGGATGAAACTTTGAACAAATTCTATGCATGTTTTTCAAACATTATCAACGACTCGTATAATTTGGGGGGACCTTTTATTAAAGAGAAGTAGATTGACAAAATCCTTGCTCGCTTACCTTATCATTTTCAAGCCAAAGGTACCTTGCTTAAATACATGTAAAAGCCTTGTGAACTTACTGTTAAATGAATCACTTGGGCAAGTATTCGAACTGCATCACTTGTATCCTATATGTCAGCCATCCACTTTCGAGAACGGAAAGAGCTTGGCTTTATAGACATCAAGGATAGTGGTCTTATCGAAGATTTTTTTTAACACAATTGTTAGAAATGATGACTCTCATACCAATGAAGAGAAAATGGATCTACTTTCGCACAGATTTACTCAATTTCTTAGAGAGAATTAACCGTTTTTTAGGGTTTTAGAAAAAAATAATCCAAGCTCTAAAATGATTATTTAAATGAATTTATAGTTGTACTTCTTCCGAACAACATGAAATATTTTAGAGACCACTCATATAGGCATTTGAGCTACAAAATAAATCTAGAACTACGAAGTTGACCAAAAATTATGAACTCTATATCAAGCAAGAGGATGAAACTTTGAACAAATTCTATGCATGTTTTTCAAACATTATCAACTACTCGTATAATTTGGGGGGACCTTTTAGGAAAGAGAAGTAGATTGAAAAAATCCTTGCTAGCTTACCTTATCATTTTCAAGCCAGAGGTATCTTGCTTAAATACATGTAAAAGCCTTGTGAACTTACTGTTAAATGATTCAGTTGGGCAAGTATTCGAACTGCATCACTTGTATCCAATATGTCAACCATCCACTTTCGAGGAAGGAAAGAGCTTGGCTTTATAGACATCAAGGATAGTGGTCTTAGCGAAGTTGTTTTTCACACAATTGTTAGAAATGATGACTCTCATACCAATGAAGAGAAGATGGATCTACTTTCGCAGAGATTTACTAAATTTCTTAGAGAGAATTAACCCTTTTTTTGGGTTTTAGAAAAAAAATAATCTGAGCTCTAAAATGATTATTTAAATGAATTTATAGTTGTACTTCTTCCAAACAACACGAAATATTATGGAGACCACTCATATAGGCATTTGAGCTACAAAATAAATCTAGAACTACGAAGTTGACCAAAAATGTTGAACTTTATATCAAGCAAGAGGATGAAACTTTGAACAAATTCTATGCATGTTTTTCAAACATTATCAACTACTCGTATAATTTGGGGGGACCTTTTATTAAAGAGAAGTAGATTGACAAAATCCTTGCTCGCTTACCTTATCATTTTCAAGCCAAAGGTACCTTGCTTAAATACATGTAAAAGCCTTGTGAACTTACTGTTAAATGAATCACTTGGGCAAGTATTCGAACTGCATCACTTGTATCCTATATGTCAGCCATCCACTTTGGAGGACGGAAAGAGCTTGGCTTTATAGACATCAAGGATAGTGGTCTTATCGAAGATTTTTTTAACACAATTGTTAGAAATGATGACTCTCATACCAATGAAGAGAAAATGGATCTACTTTCGCACAGATTTACTAAATTTCTTAGATAGAATTAACCGTTTTTTTGGGGTTTTAGAAAAAAATAATCCATGCTCTAAAATGATTATTTAAATGAATTTATAGTTGTACTTATTCCAAACAACACGAAATATTATAGAGACCACTCATATAGGCATTTGAGTTACAAAATAAATCTAGAACTACGAAGTTGACCAAAAATTTTGAACTCTATATCAAGCAAGAGGATGAAACTTTGAACAAATTCTATGCATGTTTTTCAAACATTATCAACTACTCATATAATTTGGGGGGACCTTTTAGGAAAGAGAAGTAGATTTGCAAAATCCTTGCTCGCATACCTTATCATTTTCAAGCCAAAGGTACCTTGCTTTAATACATGTCAAAGCCTTGTGAACTTACTGTTAAATGAATGAGTTGGGCAAGTATTCGAACTGCATCACTTGTATCCAATTTGTCAACCATCCACTTTCGAGGACGGAAAGAGCTTGGCTTAATAGACATCAATGATAGTGGTCTTAGCGAAGTTGTTTTCACACAATTGTTAGAAATGATGACTCTCATACCAATGAAGAGAAGATGGATCTACTTTCGCAGAGATTTACTAAATTTCTTAGAGAGAATTAACCCTTTTTTGGGGGTTTTAGAAAAAAAAATAATCCAAGCTCTAAAATGATTATTTAAATGAATTTATAGTTGTACTTCTTCTAAACAACACGAAATATTATGGAGACCACTCATATAGGAATTTGAGCTACAAAATAAATCTAGAACTACGAAGTTGACCATAAATTTTGAACTCTATATCAAGCAAGAGGATGAAACTTTGAACAAATTCTATGCATGTTTTTCAAACATTATCAACTACTCGTATAATTTCGGGGGACCTTTTAGGAAATAGAAGTAGATTGAGAAAATCCGTGCTAGCTTACCTTATCATTTTCAAGCCAAAGGTACCTTGCTTTAATACATGTAAAAGCCTTGTGAACTTACTGTTAAATGAATCACTTGGGCAAGTATTCGAACTGCATCACTTGTATCCAATATGTCAACCATCCACTTTCGAGGACGGAAAGAGCTTGGCTTTATAGACATCGAGGATAGTGGTCTTTGCGAAGTTGTTTTTCACACAATTGTTAGAATTGATGACTCTCATACCAATGAAGAGAAGATGGATCTACTTTCGCACAGATTTACTCAATTTCTTAGAGAGAATTAACCGTTTTTAGGGGTTTTAGAAAAAAATAATCCAAGCTCTAAAATGATTATTTAAATGAATTTATAGTTGTACTTCTTCCAAACAACATGAAATATTTTAGAGACCACTCATATAGGCATTTGAGCTACAAAATAAATCTAGAACTACGAAGTTGACCAAAAATTATGAACTCTATATCAAGCAAGAGGATGAAACTTTGAACAAATTCTATGCATGTTTTTCAAACATTATCAACTACTCGTATAATTTGGGGGGACCTTTTAGGAAAGAGAAGTAGATTGAAAAAAATCCTTGCTAGCTTACCTTATCATTTTCAGGCCAAAGGTACCTTGCTTAAATACATGTAAAAGCCTTGTGAACTTACTGTTAAATGAATTAGTTGGGCAAGTATTCGAACTGCATCACTTGTATCCAATATGTCAACCATCCACTTTCGAGGACCAAAAGAGCTTGGCTTTATAGACATCAAGGATGGTGGTCTTAGCGAAGTTGTTTTTCACACAATTGTTAGAAATGATGACTTTCGTACCAATGAAGAGAAGATGGATCTACTTTCGCAAAGATTTATTAAATTTCTTTGAGAGAATTAACCCTTTTTTGGGGGTTTTAGAAAAAAAATAATCCAAGCTCTAAAATGATTATTTAAATGTATTTATAGTTGTACTTCTTCCAAACAACACGAAATATTATGGAGACCACTCATATAGGAATTTGAGCTACAAAATAAATCTAGAACTACGAAATTGACCAAAAAGTTTGAACTCTATATCAAGCAAGAGTAAGAAACTTTGAACAAATTCTATGCATGTTTTTCAAACATTATCAATTACTCGTATAATTTGGGGGGACCTTTTAGGAAAGAGAAGTATTTTGACAAAATCCTTGCTCGCTTACCTTATCATTTTCAAGCCAAAGGTACCTTGATTAAATACATGTAAAAGCCTTGTGAACTTACTGTTAAATGAATCACTTGGGCAAGAATTCGAACTGCATCACTTGTATCCAATATGTCAACCATCCACTTTCAAGGACGGAAAGAGCTTGGCTTTATAGACATCAAGGATAGTGGTCTTAGCGAAGATTGTTTTTAACACAATTGTTAGAATTGATGACTCTTATAACAATGAAGAGAAGATGGATCTACTTTCGCATAGATTTACTCAATTTCTTAGAGAGAATTAACCGTTTTTTATTGTTTTTAGAAAAAAATAATCCAAGCTCTAAAATGATTATTTAAATGAATTTATAGTTGTACTTCTTCCAAACAACACGAAATATTATATAGACAACTCATATAGGCATTTGAGCTACAAAATAAATCTAGAACTACGAAGTTGACCAAAAATTTTGAACTCTATATCAAGCAAGAGGATGAAACTTTGAACAAATTCTATGCATGTTTTTCAAACATTATCAACTACTCGTATAATTTGGGGGGACCTTTTAGGAAAGAGAAGTAGATTGACAAAATCCTTGCTCGCTTACCTTATCATTTTCAAGCCAAATGTATCTTGCTTAAATACATGTAAAAGCCTTGTGAACTTACTGTTAAATGAATCAGTTGGGCAAGTATTCGAACTGCATCACTTGTATCCAATATGTCAACCATCCACTTTCGAGGACGGAAAGAGCTTGGCTTTATAGACATCAAGGATAGTGGTCTTAGCGAAGTTGTTTTTCACACAATTGTTAGAAATGATGACTCTCATACGAATGAAGAGAAGATGGATCTACTTTCGCAGAGATTTACTAAATTTCTTAGAGAGAATTAACCTTTTTTTTGGGTTTTAGAAAAAAAATAATCTGAGCTCTAAAATGATTATTTAAATGAATTTATAGTTGTACTTCTTCCAAACAACACGAAATATTATGGAGACCACTCATATAGGCATTTGAGCTTCAAAATAAAGCTAGAACTACGAAGTTGACCAAAAATGTTGAACTTTATATCAAGCAAGAGGATGAAACTTTGAACAAATTCTATGCATGTTTTTCAAACATTATCAACTACTCGTATAATTTGGGGGGACCTTTTATTCAAGAGAAGTAGATTGACAAAATACTTGCTCGCTTACCTTATCATTTTCAAGCCAAAGGTACCTTGCTTAAATACATGTAAAAGCCTTGTGAACTTACTGTTAAATGAATCACTTGGGCAAGTATTCGAACTGCATCACTTGTATCCAATATGTCAACCATCCACTTTCGAGGACGGAAAGAGCTTAGCTTTATAGACATCAAGGATAGTAGTCTTAGCGAAGTTGTTTTTCACTCAATTGTTAGAAATGATGACTCTCATACGAATGAATAGAAGATGGATCTACTTTCGCAGAGATTTACTAAATTTCTTAGAGAGAATTAACCCTTTTTTTGGGTTTTAGAAAAAAAATAATCTGAGCTCTAAAATGATTATTTAAATGAATTTATAGTTGTACTTCTTCCAAACAACACGAAATATTATGGAGACCACTCATATAGGCATTTGAGCTACAAAATAAATCTAGAACTACGAAGTTGACCAAAAATGTTGAACTTTATATCAAGCAAGAGGATGAAACTTTGAACAAATTCTATGCATGTTTTTCAAACATTATCAACTACTCGTATAATTGGGGGGGACCTTTTAGGAAAGAGAAGTAGATTGACAAAATCCTTGCTCGCTTACCTTATCATTTTCAAGCCAAAGGTACCTTGCTTAAATACATGTAAAAGCCTTGTGAACTTACTGTTAAATGAATCACTTGGGCAAGTATTCGAACTGCATCACTTGTATCCAATATGTCAACCATCCACTTTCGAGGACGGAAAGAGTTTGGCTTTATTGACATCGAGGATACTGGTCTTTGCGAAGTTGTTTTTCACACAATTGTTAGAATTGATGACTCTCATACCAATGAAGAGAAGATGGATCTACTTTCGCACAGATTTACACAATTTCTTAGAGAGAATTAACCGTTTTTTAGGGGTTTTAGAAAAAAATAATCCAAGCTCTAAAATGATTATTTAAATGAATTTATAGTTGTACTTCTTCCAAACAACACGAAATATTATATAGACAACTCATATAGGCATTTGAGCTACAAAATAAATCTAGAACTACGAAGTTGACCAAAAATTTTGAACTCTATATCAAGCAAGAGGATGAAACTTTGAACAAATTCTATGCATGTTTTTCAAACATTATCAACTACTCGTATAATTTGGGGGGACCTTTTAGGAAAGAGAAGTAGATTGACAAAATCCTAGCTCGCTTACCTTATCATTTTCAAGCCAAAGGTACCTTGCTTAAATACATGTCAAAGCCTTGTGAACTTACTGTTAAATGAATCAGTTGGGGAAGTATCCGAACTGCATCACTTGTATCCAATATGTCAACCATCCACTTTCGAGGACGGAAAGAGTTTGGCTTTATAGACATCGAGGATACTGGTCTTTGCGAAGTTGTTTTTCACACAATTGTTAGAATTGATGACTCTCATACCAATGAAGAGAAGATGGATCTACTTTCGCACAGATTTACACAATTTCTTAGAGAGAATTAACCCTTTTTTTGGGTTTTAGAAAAAAAATAATCTGAGCTCTAAAATGATTATTTAAATGAATTTATAGTTGTACTTCTTCCAAACAACATGAAATATTTTGGAGACCACTCATATAGGCATTTGAGCTACAAAATAAATCTAGAACTACGAAGTTGACCAAAAATTTGGAACTCTATATCAAGGAAGAGGATGAAACTTTGAACAAATTCTATGCATGTTTTTCAAACATTATCAACTACTCGTATAATTTGGGGGGACCTTTTAGGAAAGAGAAGTAGATTGAGAAAATCCATGCTAGCTTACCTTATCATTTTCAAGCCAAAGGTACCTTGCTTAAATACATGTAAAAGCCTTGTGAACTTACTGTTAAATGAATCACTTGGGCAAGTATTCGAACTGCATCACTTGTATCCAATATGTCAACCATCCACTTTCGAGGACGGAAAGAGCTTGGCTTTATAGACATCGAGGATAGTGGTCTTTGCGAAGTTATTTTTCACACAATTGTTAGATTTGATGACTCTCATACCAATGAAGAGAAGATGGATCTACTTTCGCACAGATTCACTCAATTTCTTAGAGAGAATTAACCGTTTTTAGGGGTTTTAGAAAAAAATAATCCAAGCTCTAAAATGATTATTTAAATGAATTTATAGTTGTACTTCTTCCAAACAACACGAAATATTATATAGACAACTCATATAGGCATTTGAGCTACAAAATAAATCTAGAACTACGAAGTTGACCAAAAATTTTGAACTCTATATCAAGCAAGAGGATGAAACTTTGAACAAATTCTATGCATGGTTTTCAAACATTATCAACTACTCGTATAATTTGGGGGGACCTTTTAGGAAAGAGAAGTAGATTGACAAAATCCTAGCTCGCTTACCTTATCATTTTCAAGCCAAAGGTACCTTGCTTAAATACATGTCAAAGCCTTGTGAACTTACTGTTAAATGAATCAGTTGGGGAAGTATTCGAACTGCATCACTTGTATCCAATATGTCAACCATCCACTTTCGAGGACGGAAAGAGCTTGGCTTTATAGACATCGAGGATAGTGGTCTTAGCGAAGTGGTTTTTCACAAAATTGTTAGAAATGATGACTCTCATACCAATGAAGAGAAGATGGATCTACTTTCGCAGAGATTTACTAAATTTCTTAGAGAGAATTAACCCTTTTTTTGTGTTTTAGAAAAAAAATAATCCAAGCTCTAAAATGATTATTTAAATGAATTTATAGTTGTACTTCTTCCAAACAACACAAAATATTATGGAGACCACTCATATAGGCATTTGAGCTACAAAATAAATCTAGAACTACGAAGTTGACAAAAAACTTTGAATTTTATTTCAAGCAAGAGGATGAAACTTTGAACAAATTCTATGCATGTTTTTCAAACATTATCAACTACTCGTATAATTTGGAGGGACCTTTTAGGAAAGAGAAGTAGATTGAGAAAATCCATGCTAGCTTACCTTATCATTTTCAAGCCAAAGGTACCTTGCTTAAATACATGTAAAAGCCTTGTGAACTTACTGTTAAATGAATCACTTGGGCAAGAATTCGAACTGCATCACTTGTATCCAATATGTCAACCATCCACTTTCGAGGACGGAAAGAGCTTGGCTTTATAGACATCAAGGATAGTGGTCTTAGCGAAGATTGTTTTTAACACAATTGTTAGAAATTATGACTCTCATACCAATGAAGAGAAAATGGATCTACTTTCGCACAGATTTACTAAATTTCTTAGATAGAATTAACCGTTTTTTTGGGGTATTAGAAAAAAATAATCCGAGCTATAAAATGATTATTTAAATGAATTTATAGTTGTACTTCTTCCAAACAACATGAAATATTTTGGAGACCACTCATATAGGCATTTGAGCTACAAAATAAATCTAGAACTACGAAGTTGACCAAAAATTTGGAACTCTATATCAAGGAAGAGGATGAAACTTTGAACAAATTCTATGCATGTTTTTCAAACATTATCAACTACTCGTATAATTTGGGGGGACCTTTTAGGAAAGAGAAGTAGATTGAGAAAATCCATGCTAGCTTACCTTATCATTTTCAAGCCAAAGGTACCTTGCTTAAATACATGTAAAAGCCTTGTGAACTTACTGTTAAATGAATCACTTGGGCAAGTATTCGAACTGCATCACTTGTATCCAATATGTCAACCATCCACTTTCGAGGACGGAAAGAGCTTGGCTTTATAGACATCGAGGATAGTGGTCTTTGCGAAGTTATTTTTCACACAATTTTTAGATTTGATGACTCTCATACCAATGAAGAGAAGATGGATCTACTTTCGCACAGATTCACTCAATTTCTTAGAGAGAATTAACCGTTTTTAGGGGTTTTAGAAAAAAAATAATCTGAGCTCTAAAATGATTATTTAAATGAATTTATAGTTGTACTTCTTCCAAACAACACGAAATATTATGGAGACCACTCATATAGGCATTTGAGCTACAAAATAAATCTAGAACTACGAAGTTGACCAAAAATGTTGAACTCTATATCAAGCAAGAGGATGAAACTTTGAACAAATTCTATGCATGTTTTTCAAACATTATCAACTACTCGTATAATTTGGGGGGACCTTTTATTCAAGAAAAGTAGATTGAAAAAATCCTTGCTCGCTTACCTTATCATTTTCAAGCCAAAGGTACCTTGCTTAAATACATGTAAAAGCCTTGTGAACTTACTGTTAAATGAATCACTTGGGCAAGTATTCGAACTGCATCACTTGTATCCAATATGTCAACCATCCACTTTCGAGGACGGAAAGAGCTTGGCTTTATAGACATCGAGGATAGTGGTCTTTGCAAAGTTGTTTTTCACACAATTGTTAGAATTGATGACTCTTATACCAATGAAGAGAAGATGGATCTACTTTTGCATAGATTTACTCAATTTCTTAGAGAGAATTAACCGTTTTTAGGGGTTTTAGAAAAAAAATAATCTGAGCTCTAAAATGATTATTTAAATGAATTTATAGTTGTACTTCTTCCAAACAACACGAAATATTATGGAGACCACTCATATAGGCATTTGAGCTACAAAATAAATCTAGAACTACGAAGTTGACCAAAAATGTTGAACTCTATATCAAGCCAGAGGATGAAACTTTGAACAAATTCTATGCATGTTTTTCAAACATTATCAACTACTCGTATAATTTGGGGGGACCTTTTATTCAAGAAAAGTAGATTGAAAAAATCCTTGCTCGCTTACCTTATCATTTTCAAGCCAAAGGTACCTTGCTTAAATACATGTAAAAGCCTTGTGAACTTACTGTTAAATGAATCACTTGGGCAAGTATTCGAACTGCATCACTTGTATCCAATATGTCAACCATCCACTTTCGAGGACGGAAAGAGCTTGGCTTTATAGACATCGAGGATAGTGGTCTTTGCGAAGTTGTTTTTCACACAATTGTTAGAATTGATGACTCTTATACCAATGAAGAGAAGATGGATCTACTTTCGTATAGATTTACTCAATTTCTTAGAGAGAATTAACCGTTTTTTAGGGGTTTTAGAAAAAAATAATCCAAGCTCTAAAATGATTATTTAAATGAATTTATAGTTGTACTTCTTCCAAACAACACGAAATATTATATAGACAACTCATATAGGCATTTGAGCTACAAAATAAATCTAGAACTACGAAGTTGACCAAAAATTTTGAACTCTATATCAAGCAAGAGGATGAAACTTTGAACAAATTCTATGCATGTTTTTCAAACATTATCAACTACTCGTATAATTTGGGGGGACCTTTGAGGAAAGAGAAGTAGATTGACAAAATCCTTGCTCGCTTACCTTACCATTTTCTACCCAAAGTTACCTTGCTTTAATACATGTTAAAGGTTTGTGAACTTACTGTTAAATGAATCACTTGGCCAAGTATTTGAACTGCATCACTTGTATCCATATATGTCAGCCAACCACTTTCGAGGACGGAAAGAGCTTGGCTTTATAGACATCAAGGATAGTGGTCTTAGCGAAGATGTTTTTGACACAATTGTTAGAAATGATTACTGTAATACCAATGAAGAGAAAATGGATCTACTTTCCTAGAGATTTACTAAATTTCTTTGATAGAATTAACCCTTTTTTAGGGGTTTTAGAAAAAAATAATCCAAGCTCTAAAGTGATTATTTCCATGAATTTACAGTTGTACTTCTTCCAAATAACCCGAAATATTATAGAGACCACTCATATATAGATTTGAGCTACAAAATAAGTCTAGAACTACGAAGTTGACCAAAACTTTTGAACTCTATATCAAGCTAGAGGATGAAACTTTGAACAAATTCTATGCATGTTTTTTAAACATTATCAACTACTCGTATAATTTTGGGGGACTTTTAGGAAAGAGAAGAAGATTGAGAAAATCCATGCTAGGTTAAATTATAATTTTCAAGCCAAAGTTACCTTGCTTAAATACATGTTAAAGCCTTGGGAACTTATTGTTAAATGAATCACTTAGGAAAGTATTTGAACTGCATCACTTGTCTCCAATATGTCAGCCATCCACTTTCGAGGACGGAAAGAATTTGGCTTTATAGACATCAAGGATAGTGGTCTTAGCAAAGATGTTTTTGACACAATTTTTAGAAATAATGACTCTAATACCAATAAAGGGAAAATGGATATACTTTCCCAGAGATTTACTCAATTTGTTAGATTGAATTAACCCTTTTTTAGGGGTTTTAGAAAAAAAATAACCCGAGCTCAAAAATGATTATTTCAATGAATTTATAGTCGTACTACTTCCAAACAACATGAAATATTTTGGAGACCACTCATATAGGCATTTGAGCTACAAAATAAGTCTAGAACTACGAAGTTGACCAAAAATTTTGAACTCTATATCAAGCTAGAGGATGAAACTTTGAACAAATTCTATGCATGTTTTTCAAACATTATCAACTACTCGTATAATTTTGGGGGACCTTTTAGGAAAGAGAAGAAGATTGAGAAAATCCTTGCTAGCTTACCTTACCATTTTCAAGCCAAAGTTACCTTGTTTTAATACATGTTAAAGACTTGTGAACTTACTGTTAAATAAATCACTTGGGCAAGTATTCGAACTGCATCACTTCTATCCAATATGTCAGCCATCCACTTTCGAGGACGGAAAGAGCTTGGCTTTATAGACATCAAGGATAGTGGTCTTAACGAATGTGTTTTGGACACAATTGTTAGAAATGATGACTGTAATACCAATGAAGAGAAAATGGATCTACTTTCCTAGAGATTTACTAAATTTCTTTGATAGAATTAACCCTTTTTTAGGGGTTTTAGAAAAAACTAATCCAAGCTCTAAAGTGATTATTTCCATAAATTTACAGTTGTACTTCTTCCAAACAACCCGAAATATTATAGTGACCACTCATATATAGATTTGAGCTACAAAATAAGTCTAGAACTACGAAGTTGAACAAAACTTTTGAACTCTATATCAAGCTAGAGGATGAAACTTTGAACAAATTCTATGCATGTTTTTCAAACATCATCAACTACTCGTATAATTTTGGGGGACCTTTTAGGAAAGAGAAGAAGATTGAGAAAATGCTTGCTAGCTTACCTTACCATTTTCAAGCCAAAGTTACCTTGCTTAAATACATGTTAAAGCCTTGTGAACTTACTGTTAAATGAATTAGTTGGTTAAGTATTCGAACTGCATCACTTGTATCCAATATGTCAACCATCCACTTTCGAGGACGGAAAGAGCTTGGCTTTATAGACATCAAGGATGGTTGTCTTAGCGAAGTTTTTTTTCACACAATTGTTAGAAATGATGACTCTCATACCAATGAAGAGAAGATGGATCTACTTTCGTAGAGATTTACTGAATTTCTTAGAGAGAATTAACCCTTTTTTTGGGTTTTAGAAAAAAAATAATCTGAGCTCTAAAATGATTATTTAAATGAATTTATAGTTGTACGTCTTCCAAACAACACGAAATATTATAGAGACCACTCATATAGGCATTTGAGCTACAAAATAAATCTAGAACTACGAAGTTGACCAAAAATGTTGAACTTTATATCAAGCAAGAGGATGAAACTTTGAACAAATTCTATTCATGTTTTTCAAACATTATCAACTACCCGTATAATTTGGGGGGACCTTTTATTCAAGAGAAGTAGATTGACAAAATACTTACTCGCTTACCTTATCATTTTCAAGCCAAAGGTACCTTGCATAAATACATGTAAAAGCCTTGTGAACTTACTGTTAAATGAATCACTTGGGCAAGTATTCGAACTGCATCACTTGTATCCAATATGTCAGCCATCCACTTTCGAGGACGGAAAGAGCTTGGCTTTATAGACATCGAGGATAGTGGTCTTTGCGAAGTTGTTTTTCACACAATTGTTAGAATTGATGACTCTTATACCAATGAAGAGAAGATGGATCTACTTTCGCATAGATTTACTCAATTTCTTAGAGAGAATTAACCGTTTTTTAGGGTTTTTAGAAAAAAATAATCCAAGCTCTAAAATGATTATTTAAATGAATTTATAGTTGTACTTCTTCCAAACAACACGAAATATTATATAGACAACTCATATAGGCATTTGAGCTACAAAATAAATCTAGAACTACGAAGTTGACCAAAAATTTTTAACTCTATATCAAGCAAGAGGATGAAACTTTGAACAAATTCTATGCATGTTTTTCAAACATTATCAACAACTCGTATAATTTGGGGGACCTTTTAGGAAAGAGAAGTAGATTGACAAAATCCTTGCTCGCTTACCTTATCATTTTCAAGCCAAAGGTACCTTGCTTAAATACATGTCAAAGCCTTGTGAACTTACTGTTCAATGAATCAGTTGGGGAAGTATTCGAACTGCATCACTTGTATCCAATATGTCAACCATCCACTTTCGAGGACGGAAAGAGCTTGGCTTAATAGACATCAAGGATAGTGGTCTTAGCGAAGTGGTTTTTCACACAATTGTTAGAAATGATGACTCTCATACCAATGAAGAGAAGATGGATCTACTTTCGCAGAGATTTACTAAATTTCTTAGAGAGAATTAACGCTTTTTTTGGGTTTTAGAAAAAAAATAATCCAAGCTCTAAAATGATTATTTAAATGAATTTATAGTGGTACTTCTTCCAAACAACACAAAATATTATGGAGACCACTCATATAGGCATTTGAGCTACAAAATAAATCTAGAACTACGAAGTTGACCAAAAATTTGGAACTCTATATCAAGGAAGAGGATGAAACTTTGAACAAATTCTATGCATGTTTTTCAAACATTATCAACTACTCGTATAATTTGGGGGGACCTTTTAGGAAAGAGAAGTAGATTGAGAAAATCCATGCTAGCTTACCTTATCATTTTCAAGCCAAAGGTACCTTGCTTAAATACATGTAAAAGCCTTGTGAACTTACTGTTAAATGAATCACTTGGGCAAGTATTCGAACTGCATCACTTGTATCCAATATGTCAACCATCCACTTTCGAGGACGGAAAGAGCTTGGCTTTATAGACATCGAGGATAGTGGTCTTTGCGAAGTTATTTTTCACACAATTGTTAGATTTGATGACTCTCATACCAATGAAGAGAAGATGGATCTACTTTCGCACAGATTCACTCAATTTCTTAGAGAGAATTAACCGTTTTTAGGGGTTTTAGAAAAAAATAATCCAAGCTCTAAAATGATTATTTAAATGAATTTATAGTTGTACTTCTTCCAAACAACACGAAATATTATATAGACAACTCATATAGGCATTTGAGCTACAAAATAAATCTAGAACTACGAAGTTGACCAAAAATTTTGAACTCTATATCAAGCAAGAGGATGAAACTTTGAACAAATTCTATGCATGGTTTTCAAACATTATCAACTACTCGTATAATTTGGGGGGACCTTTTAGGAAAGAGAAGTAGATTGACAAAATCCTAGCTCGCTTACCTTATCATTTTCAAGCCAAAGGTACCTTGCTTAAATACATGTCAAAGCCTTGTGAACTTACTGTTAAATGAATCAGTTGGGGAAGTATTCGAACTGCATCACTTGTATCCAATATGTCAACCATCCACTTTCGAGGACGGAAAGAGCTTGGCTTAATAGACATCAAGGATAGTGGTCTTAGCGAAGTGGTTTTTCACAAAATTGTTAGAAATGATGACTCTCATACCAATGAAGAGAAGATGGATCTACTTTCGCAGAGATTTACTAAATTTCTTAGAGAGAATTAACCCTTTTTTTGTGTTTTAGAAAAAAAAAAATCCAAGCTCTAAAATGATTATTTAAATGAATTTATAGTTGTACTTCTTCCAAACAACACAAAATATTATGGAGACCACTCATATAGGCATTTGAGCTACAAAATAAATCTAGAACTACGAAGTTGACCAAAAACTTTGAATTTTATTTCAAGCAAGAGGATGAAACTTTGAACAAATTCTATGCATGTTTTTCAAACATTATCAACTACTCGTATAATTTGGAGGGACCTTTTAGGAAAGAGAAGTAGATTGAGAAAATCCATGCTAGCTTACCTTATCATTTTCAAGCCAAAGGTACCTTGCTTAAATACATGTAAAAGCCTTGTGAACTTACTGTTAAATGAATCACTTGGGCAAGAATTCGAACTGCATCACTTGTATCCAATATGTCAACCATCCACTTTCGAGGACGGAAAGAGCTTGGCTTTATAGACATCAAGGATAGTGGTCTTAGCGAAGATTGTTTTTAACACAATTGTTAGAAATTATGACTCTCATACCAATGAAGAGAAAATGGATCTACTTTCGCACAGATTTACTAAATTTCTTAGATAGAATTAACCGTTTTTTTGGGGTATTAGAAAAAAATAATCCGAGCTATAAAATGATTATTTAAATGAATTTATAGTTGTACTTCTTCCAAACAACATGAAATATTTTGGAGACCACTCATATAGGCATTTGAGCTACAAAATAAATCTAGAACTACGAAGTTGACCAAAAATTTGGAACTCTATATCAAGGAAGAGGATGAAACTTTGAACAAATTCTATGCATGTTTTTCAAACATTATCAACTACTCGTATAATTTGGGGGGACCTTTTAGGAAAGAGAAGTAGATTGAGAAAATCCATGCTAGCTTACCTTATCATTTTCAAGCCAAAGGTACCTTGCTTAAATACATGTAAAAGCCTTGTGAACTTACTGTTAAATGAATCACTTGGGCAAGTATTCGAACTGCATCACTTGTATCCAATATGTCAACCATCCACTTTCGAGGACGGAAAGAGCTTGGCTTTATAGACATCGAGGATAGTGGTCTTTGCGAAGTTATTTTTCACACAATTTTTAGATTTGATGACTCTCATACCAATGAAGAGAAGATGGATCTACTTTCGCACAGATTCACTCAATTTCTTAGAGAGAATTAACCGTTTTTAGGGGTTTTAGAAAAAAAATAATCTGAGCTCTAAAATGATTATTTAAATGAATTTATAGTTGTACTTCTTCCAAACAACACGAAATATTATGGAGACCACTCATATAGGCATTTGAGCTACAAAATAAATCTAGAACTACGAAGTTGACCAAAAATGTTGAACTCTATATCAAGCAAGAGGATGAAACTTTGAACAAATTCTATGCATGTTTTTCAAACATTATCAACTACTCGTATAATTTGGGGGGACCTTTTATTCAAGAAAAGTAGATTCAAAAAATCCTTGCTCGCATACCTTATCATTTTCAAGCCAAAGGTACCTTGCTTAAATACATGTAAAAGCCTTGTGAACTTACTGTTAAATGAATCACTTGGGCAAGTATTCGAACTGCATCACTTGTATCCAATATGTCAACCATCCACTTTCGAGGACGGAAAGAGCTTGGCTTTATAGACATCGAGGATAGTGGTCTTTGCGAAGTTATTTTTCACACAATTTTTAGATTTGATGACTCTCATACCAATGAAGAGAAGATGGATCTACTTTCGCACAGATTCACTCAATTTCTTAGAGAGAATTAACCGTTTTTAGGGGTTTTAGAAAAAAAATAATCTGAGCTCTAAAATGATTATTTAAATGAATTTATAGTTGTACTTCTTCCAAACAACACGAAATATTATGGAGACCACTCATATAGGCATTTGAGCTACAAAATAAATCTAGAACTACGAAGTTGACCAAAAATGTTGAACTCTATATCAAGCAAGAGGATGAAACTTTGAACAAATTCTATGCATGTTTTTCAAACATTATCAACTACTCGTATAATTTGGGGGGACCTTTTATTCAAGAAAAGTAGATTGAAAAAATCCTTGCTCGCTTACCTTATCATTTTCAAGCCAAAGGTACCTTGCTTAAATACATGTAAAAGCCTTGTGAACTTACTGTTAAATGAATCACTTGGGCAAGTATTCGAACTGCATCACTTGTATCCAATATGTCAACCATCCACTTTCGAGGACGGAAAGAGCTTGGCTTTATAGACATCGAGGATAGTGGTCTTTGCGAAGTTGTTTTTCACACAATTGTTAGAATTGATGACTCTTATACCAATGAAGAGAAGATGGATCTACTTTCGCATAGATTTACTCAATTTCTTAGAGAGAATTAACCGTTTTTAGGGGTTTTAGAAAAAAAATAATCTGAGCTCTAAAATGATTATTTAAATGAATTTATAGTTGTACTTCTTCCAAACAACACGAAATATTATGGAGACCACTCATATAGGCATTTGAGCTACAAAATAAATCTAGAACTACGAAGTTGACCAAAAATGTTGAACTCTATATCAAGCAAGAGGATGAAACTTTGAACAAATTCTATGCATGTTTTTCAAACATTATCAACTACTCGTATAATTTGGGGGGACCTTTTATTCAAGAAAAGTAGATTCAAAAAATCCTTGCTCGCATACCTTATCATTTTCAAGCCAAAGGTACCTTGCTTAAATACATGTAAAAGCCTTGTGAACTTACTGTTAAATGAATCACTTGGGCAAGTATTCGAACTGCATCACTTGTATCCAATATGTCAACCATCCACTTTCGAGGACGGAAAGAGCTTGGCTTTATAGACATCGAGGATAGTGGTCTTTGCGAAGTTATTTTTCACACAATTTTTAGATTTGATGACTCTCATACCAATGAAGAGAAGATGGATCTACTTTCGCACAGATTCACTCAATTTCTTAGAGAGAATTAACCGTTTTTAGGGGTTTTAGAAAAAAAATAATCTGAGCTCTAAAATGATTATTTAAATGAATTTATAGTTGTACTTCTTCCAAACAACACGAAATATTATGGAGACCACTCATATAGGCATTTGAGCTACAAAATAAATCTAGAACTACGAAGTTGACCAAAAATGTTGAACTCTATATCAAGCAAGAGGATGAAACTTTGAACAAATTCTATGCATGTTTTTCAAACATTATCAACTACTCGTATAATTTGGGGGGACCTTTTATTCAAGAAAAGTAGATTGAAAAAATCCTTGCTCGCTTACCTTATCATTTTCAAGCCAAAGGTACCTTGCTTAAATACATGTAAAAGCCTTGTGAACTTACTGTTAAATGAATCACTTGGGCAAGTATTCGAACTGCATCACTTGTATCCAATATGTCAACCATCCACTTTCGAGGACGGAAAGAGCTTGGCTTTATAGACATCGAGGATAGTGGTCTTTGCGAAGTTGTTTTTCACACAATTGTTAGAATTGATGACTCTTATACCAATGAAGAGAAGATGGATCTACTTTCGCATAGATTTACTCAATTTCTTAGAGAGAATTAACCGTTTTTAGGGGTTTTAGAAAAAAAATAATCTGAGCTCTAAAATGATTATTTAAATGAATTTATAGTTGTACTTCTTCCAAACAACACGAAATATTATGGAGACCACTCATATAGGCATTTGAGCTACAAAATAAATCTAGAACTACGAAGTTGACCAAAAATGTTGAACTCTATATCAAGCAAGAGGATGAAACTTTGAACAAATTCTATGCATGTTTTTCAAACATTATCAACTACTCGTATAATTTGGGGGGACCTTTTATTCAAGAAAAGTAGATTGAAAAAATCCTTGCTCGCTTACCTTATCATTTTCAAGCCAAAGGTACCTTGCTTAAATACATGTAAAAGCCTTGTGAACTTACTGTTAAATGAATCACTTGGGCAAGTATTCGAACTGCATCACTTGTATCCAATATGTCAACCATCCACTTTCGAGGACGGAAAGAGCTTGGCTTTATAGACATCGAGGATAGTGGTCTTTGCGAAGTTGTTTTTCACACAATTGTTAGAATTGATGACTCTTATACCAATGAAGAGAAGATGGATCTACTTTCGCATAGATTTACTCAATTTCTTAGAGAGAATTAACCGTTTTTTAGGGGTTTTAGAAAAAAATAATCCAAGCTCTAAAATGATTATTTAAATGAATTTATAGTTGTACTTCTTCCAAACAACACGAAATATTATATAGACAACTCATATAGGCATTTGAGCTACAAAATAAATCTAGAACTACGAAGTTGACCAAAAATTTTGAACTCTATATCAAGCAAGAGGATGAAACTTTGAACAAATTCTATGCATGTTTTTCAAACATTATCAACTACTCGTATAATTTGGGGGGACCTTTGAGGAAAGAGAAGTAGATTGACAAAATCCTTGCTCGCTTACCTTACCATTTTCTACCCAAAGTTACCTTGCTTTAATACATGTTAAAGGTTTGTGAACTTACTGTTAAATGAATCACTTGGCCAAGTATTTGAACTGCATCACTTGTATCCATATATGTCAGCCAACCACTTTCGAGGACGGAAAGAGCTTGGCTTTATAGACATCAAGGATAGTGGTCTTAGCGAAGATGTTTTTGACACAATTGTTAGAAATGATTACTGTAATACCAATGAAGAGAAAATGGATCTACTTTCCTAGAGATTTACTAAATTTCTTTGATAGAATTAACCCTTTTTTAGGGGTTTTAGAAAAAAATAATCCAAGCTCTAAAGTGATTATTTCCATGAATTTACAGTTGTACTTCTTCCAAATAACCCGAAATATTATAGAGACCACTCATATATAGATTTGAGCTACAAAATAAGTCTAGAACTACGAAGTTGACCAAAACTTTTGAACTCTATATCAAGCTAGAGGATGAAACTTTGAACAAATTCTATGCATGTTTTTTAAACATTATCAACTACTCGTATAATTTTGGGGGACTTTTAGGAAAGAGAAGAAGATTGAGAAAATCCATGCTAGGTTAAATTATAATTTTCAAGCCAAAGTTACCTTGCTTAAATACATGTTAAAGCCTTGGGAACTTATTGTTAAATGAATCACTTAGGAAAGTATTTGAACTGCATCACTTGTCTCCAATATGTCAGCCATCCACTTTCGAGGACGGAAAGAATTTGGCTTTATAGACATCAAGGATAGTGGTCTTAGCAAAGATGTTTTTGACACAATTTTTAGAAATAATGACTCTAATACCAATAAAGGGAAAATGGATATACTTTCCCAGAGATTTACTCAATTTGTTAGATTGAATTAACCCTTTTTTAGGGGTTTTAGAAAAAAAATAACCCGAGCTCAAAAATGATTATTTCAATGAATTTATAGTCGTACTACTTCCAAACAACATGAAATATTTTGGAGACCACTCATATAGGCATTTGAGCTACAAAATAAGTCTAGAACTACGAAGTTGACCAAAAATTTTGAACTCTATATCAAGCTAGAGGATGAAACTTTGAACAAATTCTATGCATGTTTTTCAAACATTATCAACTACTCGTATAATTTTGGGGGACCTTTTAGGAAAGAGAAGAAGATTGAGAAAATCCTTGCTAGCTTACCTTACCATTTTCAAGCCAAAGTTACCTTGTTTTAATACATGTTAAAGACTTGTGAACTTACTGTTAAATAAATCACTTGGGCAAGTATTCGAACTGCATCACTTCTATCCAATATGTCAGCCATCCACTTTCGAGGACGGAAAGAGCTTGGCTTTATAGACATCAAGGATAGTGGTCTTAACGAATGTGTTTTGGACACAATTGTTAGAAATGATGACTGTAATACCAATGAAGAGAAAATGGATCTACTTTCCTAGAGATTTACTAAATTTCTTTGATAGAATTAACCCTTTTTTAGGGGTTTTAGAAAAAACTAATCCAAGCTCTAAAGTGATTATTTCCATAAATTTACAGTTGTACTTCTTCCAAACAACCCGAAATATTATAGTGACCACTCATATATAGATTTGAGCTACAAAATAAGTCTAGAACTACGAAGTTGAACAAAACTTTTGAACTCTATATCAAGCTAGAGGATGAAACTTTGAACAAATTCTATGCATGTTTTTCAAACATCATCAACTACTCGTATAATTTTGGGGGACCTTTTAGGAAAGAGAAGAAGATTGAGAAAATGCTTGCTAGCTTACCTTACCATTTTCAAGCCAAAGTTACCTTGCTTAAATACATGTTAAAGCCTTGTGAACTTACTGTTAAATGAATTAGTTGGTTAAGTATTCGAACTGCATCACTTGTATCCAATATGTCAACCATCCACTTTCGAGGACGGAAAGAGCTTGGCTTTATAGACATCAAGGATGGTTGTCTTAGCGAAGTTTTTTTTCACACAATTGTTAGAAATGATGACTCTCATACCAATGAAGAGAAGATGGATCTACTTTCGTAGAGATTTACTGAATTTCTTAGAGAGAATTAACCCTTTTTTTGGGTTTTAGAAAAAAAATAATCTGAGCTCTAAAATGATTATTTAAATGAATTTATAGTTGTACGTCTTCCAAACAACACGAAATATTATGGAGACCACTCATATAGGCATTTGAGCTACAAAATAAATCTAGAACTACGAAGTTGACCAAAAATGTTGAACTTTATATCAAGCAAGAGGATGAAACTTTGAACAAATTCTATTCATGTTTTTCAAACATTATCAACTACCCGTATAATTTGGGGGGACCTTTTATTCAAGAGAAGTAGATTGACAAAATACTTACTCGCTTACTTATCATTTTCAAGCCAAAGGTACCTTGCATAAATACATGTAAAAGCCTTGTGAACTTACTGTTAAATGAATCACTTGGGCAAGTATTCGAACTGCATCACTTGTATCCAATATGTCAGCCATCCACTTTCGAGGACGGAAAGAGCTTGGCTTTATAGACATCGAGGATAGTGGTCTTTGCGAAGTTGTTTTTCACACAATTGTTAGAATTGATGACTCTTATACCAATGAAGAGAAGATGGATCTACTTTCGCATAGATTTACTCAATTTCTTAGAGAGAATTAACCGTTTTTTAGGGTTTTTAGAAAAAAATAATCCAAGCTCTAAAATGATTATTTAAATGAATTTATAGTTGTACTTCTTCCAAACAACACGAAATATTATATAGACAACTCATATAGGCATTTGAGCTACAAAATAAATCTAGAACTACGAAGTTGACCAAAAATTTTGAACTCTATATCAAGCAAGAGGATGAAACTTTGAACAAATTCTATGCATGTTTTTCAAACATTATCAACTACTCGTATAATTTGGGGGACCTTTTAGGAAAGAGAAGTAGATTGACAAAATCCTTGCTCGCTTACCTTATCATTTTCAAGCCAAAGGTACCTTGCTTAAATACATGTCAAAGCCTTGTGAACTTACTGTTCAATGAATCAGTTGGGGAAGTATTCGAACTGCATCACTTGTATCCAATATGTCAACCATCCACTTTCGAGGACGGAAAGAGCTTGGCTTAATAGACATCAAGGATAGTGGTCTTAGCGAAGTGGTTTTTCACACAATTGTTAGAAATGATGACTCTCATACCAATGAAGAGAAGATGGATCTACTTTCGCAGAGATTTACTAAATTTCTTAGAGAGAATTAACGCTTTTTTTGGGTTTTAGAAAAAAAATAATCCAAGCTCTAAAATGATTATTTAAATGAATTTATAGTGGTACTTCTTCCAAACAACACAAAATATTATGGAGACCACTCATATAGGCATTTGAGCTACAAAATAAATCTAGAACTACGAAGTTGACCAAAAACTTTGAATTTTATATCAAGCAAGAGGATGAAACTTTGAACAAATTCTATGCATGTTTTTCAAACATTATCAACTACTCGTATAATTTGGGGGGACCTTTTAGGAAAGAGAAGTAGATTAACAAAATCCTTGCTAGCTTACCTTATCATTTTCAAGCCAATGGTACCTTGCTTAAATACATGTAAAAGCCTTGTGAACTTACTGTTAATTGAATCACTTGGGCAAGAATTCGAACTACATCACTTGTATCCAATATGTCAACCATCCACTTTCGAGGACCGAAAGAGCTTGGCTTTATAGACATCAAGGATAGTGGTCTTAGCGAAGATTGTTTTTAACACAATTGTTAGAAATTATGACTCTCATACCAATGAAGAGAAAATGGATCTACTTTCGCACAGATTTACTAAATTTCTTAGATAGAATTAACCGTTTTTTTGGGGTAATAGAAAAAAATAATCCGAGCTATAAAATGATTATTTAAATGAATTTATAGTTGTACTTCTTCCAAACAACATGAAATATTTTGGAGACCACTCATATAGGCATTTGAGCTACAAAATAAATCTAGAACTACGAAGTTGACCAAAAATTTGGAACTCTATATCAAGCAAGAGGATGAAACTTTGAACAAATTCTATGCATGTTTTTCAAACATTATCAACTACTCGTATAATTTGGGGGGACCTTTTAGGAAAGAGAAGTAGATTGACAAAATCCTTGCTCGCTTACCTTATCATTTTCAAGCCAAAGGTACCTTGCTTAAATACATGTAAAAGCCTTGTGAACTTACTGTTAAATGAATCACTTGGGCAAGTATTCGAACTGCATCACTTGTATCCAATATGTCAACCATCCACTTTCGAGGACGGAAAGAGCTTGGCTTTATAGACATCGAGGATAGTGGTCTTTGCGAAGTTGTTTTTCACACAATTGTTAGAATTGATGACTCTTATACCAATGAAGAGAAGATGGATCTACTTTCGCATAGATTTACTCAATTTCTTAGAGAGAATTAACCGTTTTTTAGGGGTTTTAGAAAAAAATAATCCAAGCTCTAAAATGATTAGTTAAATGAATTTATAGTTGTACTTCTTCCAAACAAGACGAAATATTATATAGACAACTCATATAGGCATTTTAGCTACAAAATAAATCTAGAACTACGAAGTTGACCAAAAATTTTGAACTCTATATCAAGCAAGAGGATGAAACTTTGAACAAATTCTATGCATGTTTTTCAAACATTATCAACTACTCGTATAATTTGGAGGGACCTTTTAGGAAAGAGAAGTAGATTGACAAAATCCTAGCTCGCTTACCTTATCATTTTCAAGCCAAAGGTAGCTTGCTTAAATACATGTCAAAGCCTTGTGAACTTACTGTTAAATGAATCAGTTGGGGAAGTATTCGAAGAGCATCACTTGTATCCAATATGTCAACCATCCACTTTCGAGGACGGAAAGAGCTTGGCTTAATAGACATCAAGGATAGTGGTCTTGGCGAAGTTGTTTTTCACACAATTGTTATAAATGATGACTCTCATACCAATGAAGAGAAGATGGATCTACTTTCGCAGAGATTTACTAAATTTCTTAGAGAGAATTAACCCTTTTTTTGGGTTTTAGAAAAAAAATAATCTGAGCTCTAAAATGATTATTTAAATGAATTTATAGTTGTACTTCTTCCAAACAACACAAAATATTATGGAGACCACTCATATAGGCATTTGAGCTACAAAATAAATCTAGAACTACGAAGTTGACCAAAAACTTTGAATTTTATATCAAGCAAGAGGATGAAACTTTGAACAAATTCTATTCATGTTTTTCAAACATTATCAACTACCCGTATAATTTGGGGGGACCTTTTATTCAAGAGAAGTAGATTGACAAAATACTTGCTCGCTTACCATATCATTTTCAAGCCAAAGGTACCTTGCTTAAATACATGTAGAAGCCTTGTGAACTTACTGTTAAATGAATTAGTTGGGGAAGTATTCGAACTGCATCACTTGTATCCAATATGTCAACCATCCACTTTCGAGGACGGAAAGAGCTTGGCTTTATAGACATCGAGGATAGTGGTCTTTGCGAAGTTGTTTTTCACACAATTGTTAGAATTGATGACTCTTATACCAATGAAGAGAAGATGGATCTACTTTCGCATAGATTTACTCAATTTCTTAGAGAGAATTAACCGTTTTTTAGGGGTTTTAGAAAAAAATAATCCAAGCTCTAAAATGATTAGTTAAATGAATTTATAGTTGTACTTCTTCCAAACAAGACGAAATATTATATAGACAACTCATATAGGCATTTGAGCTACAAAATAAATCTAGAACTACGAAGTTGACCAAAAATTTTGAACTCTATATCAAGCAAGAGGATGAAACTTTGAACAAATTCTATGCATGTTTTTCAAACATTATCAACTACTCGTATAATTTGGGGGGACCTTTTAGGAAAGAGAAGTAGATTGACAAAATCCTTGCTCGCTTACCTTATCATTTTCAAGCCAAAGGTACCTTGCTTAAATACATGTCAAAGCCTTGTGAACTTACTGTTAAATAAATCAGTTGGGGAAGTATTCGAACTGCATCACTTGTATCCAATATGTCAACCATCCACTTTCGAGGACGGAAAGAGCTTGGCTTAATAGACATCAAGGATAGTGGTCTTAGCGAAGTGGTTTTTCACACAATTGTTAGAAATGATGACTCTCATACCAATGAAGAGAAGATGGATCTACTTTCGCAGAGATTTACTAAATTTCTTAGAGAGAATTAACCCTTTTTTTGGGTTTTAGAAAAAAAATAATCCAAGCTCTAAAATGATTATTTAAATGAATTTATAGTTGTACTTCTTCCAAACAACACAAAATATTATGGAGACCACTCATATAGGCATTTGAGCTACAAAATAAATCTAGAACTACGAAGTTGACCAAAAACTTTGAATTTTATTTCAAGCAAGAGGATGAAACTTTGAACAAATTCTATGCATGTTTTTCAAACATTATCAACTACTCGTATAATTTGGGGGGACCTTTTAGGAAAGAGAAGTAGGTTGAGAAAATCCTTGCTAGCTTACCTTATCATTTTCAAGCCAAAGGTACCTTGCTTAAATACATGTAAAAGCCTTGTGAACTTACTATTAAATGAATCACTTGGGCAAGAATTCGAACTGCATCACTTGTATCCAATATGTCAACCATCCACTTTCGAGGACGGAAAGAGCTTGGCTTTATAGACATCAAGGATACTGGTCTTAGCGAAGATTGTTTTTAACACAATTGTTAGAAATTATGACTCTCATACCAATGAAGAGAAAATGGATATACTTTCGCACAGATTTACTAAATTTCTTAGATAGAATTAACCGTTTTTTTGGGGTATTAGAAAAAAATAATCCGAGCTATAAAATGATTATTTAAATGAATTTATAGTTGTACTTCTTCCAAACAACATGAAATATTTTGGAGACCACTCATATAGGCATTTGAGCTACAAAATAAATCTAGAACTACGAAGTTGACCAAAAATTTGGAACTCTATATCAAGCAAGAGGATGAAACTTTGAACAAATTCTATGCATGTTTTTCAAACATTATCAACTACTCGTATAATTTGGGGGGACCTTTTAGGAAAGAGAAGTAGATTGAGAAAATCCATGCTAGCTTACCTTATCATTTTCAAGCCAAAGGTACCTTGCTTAAATATATGTAAAAGCCTTGTGAACTTACTGTTAAATGCATCACTTGGGCAAGTATTCGAACTGCATCACTTGTATCCAATATGTCAACCATCCACTTTCGAGGACGGAAAGAGCTTGGCTTTATAGACATCGAGGATAGTGGTCTTTGCGAAGTTATTTTTCACACAATTGTTAGAATTGATGACTCTCATACCAATGAAGAGAAGATGGATCTACATTCCTAGAGATTTACTGAATTTCGTAGAGAGAATTAACCATTTTTTAGGGGTTTTAGAAAAAAATAATCCAGCCTCTAAAATGATTATTTAAATGAATTTATAGTTGTACGTCTTCCAAACAACATGAAATATTTTCGAGACCACTCATATAGGCATTTGAGCTACAAAATAAATCTAGAACTACGAAGTTGACCAAAAATTATGAACTCTATATCAAGCAAGAGGATGAAACTTTGAACAAATTCTATGCATGTTTTTCAAACATTATCAACTACTCATATAATTTGGGGGGACCTTTTAGGAAAGAGAAGTAGGTTGAGAAAATCCTTGCTAGCTTACCTTATCATTTTCAAGCCAAAGGTACCTTGCTTAAATACATGTAAAAGCCTTGTGAACTTACTGTTAAATGAATTAGTTGGGTAAGTATTCGAACTGCATCACTTGTATCCAATATGTCAACCATCCACTTTCGAGGACGGAAAGAGCTTGGCTTTATAGATATCAAGGATGGTGGTCTTAGCGAAGTTGTTTTTCACACAATTGTTAGAAATGATGACTCTCGTACCAATGAAGAGAAGATGGATCTACTTTCGCAGAGATTTACTAAATTTCTTTGAGAGAATTAACCCTTTTTTGGGGGTTTTAGAAAAAAAATAATCCAAGCTCTAAAATGATTATTTAAATGAATTTATAGTTGTACTTCTTCCAAACAACACGAAATATTATGGAGACCACTCATATAGGAATTTGAGCTACAAAATAAATCTAGAACTACGAAGTTGACCAAAAATTTTGAACTCTATATCAAGCAAGAGGATGAAACTTTGAACAAATTCTATGCATGTTTTTCAAACATTATCAACTACTCATATAATTTGGGGGGACCTTTTAGGAAAGAGAAGTAGATTGAGAAAATCCATGCTAGCTTACCTTATCATTTTCAAGCCAAAGGTACCTTGCTTAAATATATGTAAAAGCCTTGTGAACTTACTGTTAAATGCATCACTTGGGCAAGTATTCGAACTGCATCACTTGTATCCAATATGTCAACCATCCACTTTCGAGGACGGAAAGAGCTTGGCTTTATAGACATCGAGGATAGTGGTCTTTGCGAAGTTATTTTTCACACAATTGTTAGAATTGATGACTCTCATACCAATGAAGAGAAGATGGATCTACATTCCTAGAGATTTACTGAATTTCTTTGAGAGAATTAACCCTTTTTTGGGGGTTTTAGAAAAAAAATAATCCAAGCTCTAAAATGATTATTTAAATGAATTTATAGTTGTACGTCTTCCAAACAACATGAAATATTTTCGAGACCACTCATATAGGAATTTGAGCTACAAAATAAATCTAGAACTACGAAGTTGACCAAAAATTATGAACTCTATATCAAGCAAGAGGATGAAACTTTGAACAAATTCTATGCATGTTTTTCAAACATTATCAACTACTCATATAATTTGGGGGGACCTTTTAGGAAAGAGAAGTAGATTGAGAAAATCCTTGCTAGCTTACCTTATCATTTTCAAGCCAAAGGTACCTTGCTTAAATACATGTAAAAGCCTTGTGAACTTACTGTTAAATGCATCACTTGGGCAAGTATTCGAACTGCATCACTTGTATCCAATATGTCAACCATCCACTTTCGAGGACGGAAAGAGCTTGGCTTTATAGACATCGAGGATAGTGGTCTTTGCGAAGTTATTTTTCACACAATTGTTAGAATTGATGACTCTCGTACCAATGAAGAGAAGATGGATCTACATTCCTAGAGATTTACTGAATTTCGTAGAGAGAATTAACCATTTTTTAGGGGTTTTAGAAAAAAATAATCCAGGCTCTAAAATGATTATTTAAATGAATTTATAGTTGTACGTCTTCCAAACAACATGAAATATTTTCGAGACCACTCATATAGGCATTTGAGCTACAAAATAAATCTAGAACTACGAAGTTGACCAAAAATTATGAACTCTATATCAAGCAAGAGGATGAAACTTTGAACAAATTCTATGCATGTTTTTCAAACATTATCAACTACTCATATAATTTGGGGGGACCTTTTAGGAAAGAGAAGTAGATTGAAAAAATCCTTGCTAGCTTACCTTATCATTTTCAAGCCAAAGGTACCTTGCTTAAATACATGTAAAAGCCTTGTGAACTTACTGTTAAATGAATTAGTTGGGTAAGTATTCGAACTGCATCACTTGTATCCAATATGTCAACCATCCACTTTCGAGGACGGAAAGAGCTTGGCTTTATAGATATCAAGGATGGTGGTCTTAGCGAAGTTGTTTTTCACACAATTGTTAGAAATGATGACTCTCGTACCAATGAAGAGAAGATGGATCTACTTTCGCAGAGATTTACTAAATTTCTTTGAGAGAATTAACCCTTTTTTGGGGGTTTTAGAAAAAAAATAATCCAAGCTCTAAAATGATTATTTAAATGAATTTATAGTTGTACTTCTTCCAAACAACACGAAATATTATGGAGACCACTCATATAGGAATTTGAGCTACAAAATAAATCTAGAACTACGAAGTTGACCAAAAATTTTGAACTCTATATCAAGCAAGAGTAAGAAACTTTGAACAAATTCTATGCATGTTTTTCAATCATTATCAACTACTCGTATAATTTGGGGGGACCTTTTAGGAAAGAGAAGTAGATTGACAAAATCCTTGCTCGCTTACCTTATCATTTTCAAGCCAAAGGTACCTTGCTTAAATACATGTCAAAGCCTTGTGAACTTACTGTTAAATGAATCAGTTGGGGAAGTATTCGAACTGCATCACTTGTATCCAATATGTCAACCATCCACTTTCGAGGACGGAAAGAGCTTGGCTTAATAGACATCAAGGATAGTGGTCTTAGCGAAGTGGTTTTTCACACAATTGTTAGAAATGATGACTCTCATACCAATGAAGAGAAGATGGATCTACTTTCGCAGAGATTTACTAAATTTCTTAGAGAGAATTAACCCTTTTTTTGGGTTTTAGAAAAAAAATAATCCAAGCTCTAAAATGATTATTTAAATGAATTTATAGTTGTACTTCTTCCAAACAACACAAAATATTATGGAGACCACTCATATAGGCATTTGAGCTACAAAATAAATCTAGAACTACGAAGTTGACCAAAAACTTTGAATTTTATTTCAAGCAAGAGGATGAAACTTTGAACAAATTCTATGCATGTTTTTCAAACATTATCAACTACTCGTATAATTTGGGGGGACCTTTTAGGAAAGAGAAGTAGGTTGAGAAACTCCTTGCTAGCTTACCTTATCATTTTCAAGCCAAAGGTACCTTGCTTAAATACATGTAAAAGCCTTGTGAACTTACTATTAAATGAATCACTTGGGCAAGAATTCGAACTGCATCACTTGTATCCAATATGTCAACCATCCACTTTCGAGGACGGAAAGAGCTTGGCTTTATAGACATCAAGGATAGTGGTCTTAGCGAAGATTGTTTTTAACACAATTGTTAGAAATTATGACTCTCATACCAATGAAGAGAAAATGGATATACTTTCGCACAGATTTACTAAATTTCTTAGATAGAATTAACCGTTTTTTTGGGGTATTAGAAAAAAATAATCCGAGCTATAAAATGATTATTTAAATGAATTTATAGTTGTACTTCTTCCAAACAACATGAAATATTTTGGAGACCACTCATATAGGCATTTGAGCTACAAAATAAATCTAGAACTACGAAGTTGACCAAAAATTTGGAACTCTATATCAAGCAAGAGGATGAAACTTTGAACAAATTCTATGCATGTTTTTCAAACATTATCAACTACTCGTATAATTTGGGGGGACCTTTTAGGAAAGAGAAGTAGATTGAGAAAATCCATGCTAGCTTACCTTATCATTTTCAAGCCAAAGGTACCTTGCTTAAATATATGTAAAAGCCTTGTGAACTTACTGTTAAATGCATCACTTGGGCAAGTATTCGAACTGCATCACTTGTATCCAATATGTCAACCATCCACTTTCGAGGACGGAAAGAGCTTGGCTTTATAGACATCGAGGATAGTGGTCTTTGCGAAGTTATTTTTCACACAATTTTTAGAATTGATGACTCTCATACCAATGAAGAGAAGATGGATCTACATTCCTAGAGATTTACTGAATTTCGTAGAGAGAATTAACCATTTTTTAGGGGTTTTAGAAAAAAATAATCCAGGCTCTAAAATGATTATTTAAATGAATTTATAGTTGTACGTCTTCCAAACAACATGAAATATTTTCGAGACCACTCATATAGGCATTTGAGCTACAAAATAAATCTAGAACTACGAAGTTGACCAAAAATTATGAACTCTATATCAAGCAAGAGGATGAAACTTTGAACAAATTCTATGCATGTTTTTCAAACATTATCAACTACTCATATAATTTGGGGGGACCTTTTAGGAAAGAGAAGTAGATTGAAAAAATCCTTGCTAGCTTACCTTATCATTTTCAAGCCAAAGGTACCTTGCTTAAATACATGTCAAAGCCTTGTGAACTTACTGTTAAATGAATCAGTTGGGGAAGTATTCGAACTGCATCACTTGTATCCAATATGTCAACCATCCACTTTCGAGGACGGAAAGAGCTTGGCTTAATAGACATCAAGGATAGTGGTCTTAGCGAAGTGGTTTTTCACACAATTGTTAGAAATGATGACTCTCATACCAATGAAGAGAAGATGGATCTACTTTCGCAGAGATTTACTAAATTTCTTAGAGAGAATTAACCCTTTTTTTGGGTTTTAGAAAAAAAATAATCCAAGCTCTAAAATGATTATTTAAATGAATTTATAGTTGTACTTCTTCCAAACAACACAAAATATTATGGAGACCACTCATATAGGCATTTGAGCTACAAAATAAATCTAGAACTACGAAGTTGACCAAAAACTTTGAATTTTATTTCAAGCAAGAGGATGAAACTTTGAACAAATTCTATGCATGTTTTTCAAACATTATCAACTACTCGTATAATTTGGGGGGACCTTTTAGGAAAGAGAAGTAGGTTGAGAAAATCCTTGCTAGCTTACCTTATCATTTTCAAGCCAAAGGTACCTTGCTTAAATACATGTAAAAGCCTTGTGAACTTACTATTAAATGAATCACTTGGGCAAGAATTCGAACTGCATCACTTGTATCCAATATGTCAACCATCCACTTTCGAGGACGGAAAGAGCTTGGCTTTATAGACATCAAGGATAGTGGTCTTAGCGAAGATTGTTTTTAACACAATTGTTAGAAATTATGACTCTCATACCAATGAAGAGAAAATGGATATACTTTCGCACAGATTTACTAAATTTCTTAGATAGAATTAACCGTTTTTTTGGGGTATTAGAAAAAAATAATCCGAGCTATAAAATGATTATTTAAATGAATTTATAGTTGTACTTCTTCCAAACAACATGAAATATTTTGGAGACCACTCATATAGGCATTTGAGCTACAAAATAAATCTAGAACTACGAAGTTGACCAAAAATTTGGAACTCTATATCAAGCAAGAGGATGAAACTTTGAACAAATTCTATGCATGTTTTTCAAACATTATCAACTACTCGTATAATTTGGGGGGACCTTTTAGGAAAGAGAAGTAGATTGAGAAAATCCATGCTAGCTTACCTTATCATTTTCAAGCCAAAGGTACCTTGCTTAAATATATGTAAAAGCCTTGTGAACTTACTGTTAAATGCATCACTTGGGCAAGTATTCGAACTGCATCACTTGTATCCAATATGTCAACCATCCACTTTCGAGGACGGAAAGAGCTTGGCTTTATAGACATCGAGGATAGTGGTCTTTGCGAAGTTATTTTTCACACAATTGTTAGAATTGATGAATCTCATACCAATGAAGAGAAGATGGATCTACATTCCTAGAGATTTACTGAATTTCGTAGAGAGAATTAACCATTTTTTAGGGGTTTTAGAAAAAAATAATCCAGGCTCTAAAATGATTATTTAAATGAATTTATAGTTGTACGTCTTCCAAACAACATGAAATATTTTCGAGACCACTCATATAGGCATTTGAGCTACAAAATAAATCTAGAACTACGAAGTTGACCAAAAATTATGAACTCTATATCAAGCAAGAGGATGAAACTTTGAACAAATTCTATGCATGTTTTTCAAACATTATCAACTACTCATATAATTTGGGGGGACCTTTTAGGAAAGAGAAGTAGATTGAAAAAATCCTTGCTAGCTTACCTTATCATTTTCAAGCCAAAGGTACCTTGCTTAAATACATGTAAAAGCCTTGTGAACTTACTGTTAAATGAATTAGTTGGGTAAGTATTCGAACTGCATCACTTGTATCCAATATGTCAACCATCCACTTTCGAGGACGGAAAGAGCTTGGCTTTATAGACATCAAGGATGGTGGTCTTAGCGAAGTTGTTTTTCACACAATTGTTAGAAATGATGACTCTCGTACCAATGAAGAGAAGATGGATCTACTTTCGCAGAGATTTACTAAATTTCTTTGAGAGAATTAACCCTTTTTTGGGGGTTTTAGAAAAAAAATAATCCAAGCTCTAAAATGATTATTTAAATGAATTTATAGTTGTACTTCTTCCAAACAACACGAAATATTATGGAGACCACTCATATAGGAATTTGAGCTACAAAATAAATCTAGAACTACGAAGTTGACCAAAAATTTTGAACTCTATATCAAGCAAGAGTAAGAAACTTTGAACAAATTCTATGCATGTTTTTCAATCATTCTCAATTACTCGTATAATTTGGGGGGACCTTTTAGGAAAGAGAAGTATTTTGACAAAATCCTTGCTCGCTTACCTTATCATTTTCAAGCCAAAGGTACCTTGATTAAATACATGTAAAAGCCTTGTGAACTTACTGTTAAATGAATCACTTGGGCAAGAATTCGAACTGCATCACTTGTATCCAATATGTCAACCATCCACTTTCGAGGACGGAAAGAGCTTGGCTTTATAGACATCAAGGATAGTGGTCTTAGCGAAGATTGTTTTTAACACAATTGTTAGAAATTATGACTCTCATACCAATGAAGAGAAAATGGATCTACTTTCGCACAGATTTACTAAATTTCTTAGATAGAATTAACCGTATTTTTGGGGTTTTAGAAAAAAATAATCCGAGCTATAAAATGATTATTTAAATGAATTTATAGTTGTACTTCTTCCAAACAACATGAAATATTTTGGAGACCACTCATATAGGCATTTGAGCTACAAAATAAATCTAGAACTACGAAGTTGACCCAAAATTTTGAACTCTATATCAAGCAAGAGGATGAAACTTTGAACAAATTCTATGCATGTTTTTCAAACATTATCAACTACTCGTATAATTTGGGGGGACCTTTTAGGAAAGAGAAGTAGATTGAGAAAATCCATGCTAACTTACCTTATCATTTTCAAGCCAAAGGTACCTTGCTTAAATACATGTAAAAGCCTTGTGAACTTACTGTTAAATGAATCACTTGGGCAAGTATTCGAACTGCATCACTTGTATCCAATATGTCAACCATCCACTTTCGAGGACGGAAAGAGCTTAGCTTTATAGACATCAAGGATAGTGGTCTTAGCGAAGTTGTTTTTCACACAATTGTTAGAAATGATGACTCTCATACGAATGAAGAGAAGATGGATCTACTTTCGCAGAGATTTTCTAAATTTCTTAGAGAGAATTAACCCTTTTTTTGGGTTTTAGAAAAAAAATAATCTGAGCTCTAAAGTGATTATTTAAATGAATTTATAGTTGTACTTCTTCCAAACAACACGAAATATTATGGAGACCAATCATATAGGCATTTGAGCTACAAAATAAATCTAGAACTACGAAGTTGACCAAAAATTTTGAACTCTATATCAAGCAAGAGGATGAAACTTTGAACAAATTCTATGCATGTTTTTCAAACATTATCAACTACTCGTATAATTTGGGGGGACCTTTTAGGAAAGAGAAGTAGATTGACAAAATCCTTGCTCGCTTACCTTATCATTTTCAAGCCAAAGGTACCTTGCTTAAATACATGTCAAAGCCTTGTGAACTTACTGTTAAATGAATCAGTTGGGGAAGTATTCGAACTGCATCACTTGTATCCAATATGTCAACCATCCACTTTCGAGGACGGAAAGAGCTTGGCTTAATAGACATCAAGGATAGTGGTCTTAGCGAAGATTGTTTTTAACACAATTGTTAGAAATTATGACTCTCATACCAATGAAGAGAAAATGGATCTACTTTCGCACAGATTTAGTAAATTTCTTAGATAGAATTAACCGTTTTTTTGGGGTATTAGAAAAAATAATCCGAGCTATAAAATGATTATTTAAATGAATTTATAGTTGTACTTCTTCCAAACAACATGAAATATTTTGGAGACCACTCATATAGGCATTTGAGCTACAAAATAAATCTAGAACTACGAAGTTGACCAAAAATTTGGAACTCTATATCAAGCAAGAGGATGAAACTTTGAACAAATTCTATGCATGTTTTTCAAACATTATCAACTACTCGTATAATTTGGGGGGACCTTTTAGGAAAGAGAAGTAGATTGAGAAAATCCATGCTAACTTACCTTATCATTTTCAAGCCAAAGGTACCTTGCTTACATACATGTAAAAGCCTTGTGAACTTACTGTTAAATGAATCACTTGGGCAAGTATTCGAACTGCATCACTTGTATCCAATATGTCAACCATCCACTTTCGAGGACGGAAAGAGCTTAGCTTTATAGACATCAAGGATAGTGGTCTTAGCGAAGTTGTTTTTCACACAATTGTTAGAAATGATGACTCTCATACGAATGAAGAGAAGATGGATCTACTTTCGCAGAGATTTTCTAAATTTCTTAGAGAGAATTAACCCTTTTTTTGGGTTTTAGAAAAAAAATAATCTGAGCTCTAAAATGATTATTTAAATGAATTTATAGTTGTACTTCTTCCAAACAACACGAAATATTATGGAGACCAATCATATAGGCATTTGAGCTACAAAATAAATCTAGAACTACGAAGTTGACCAAAAATTTTGAACTCTATATCAAGCAAGAGGATGAAACTTTGAACAAATTCTATGCATGTTTTTCAAACATTATCAACTACTCGTATAATTTGGGGGGACCTTTTAGGAAAGAGAAGTAGATTGACAAAATCCTTGCTCGCTTACCTTATCATTTTCAAGCCAAAGGTACCTTGCTTAAATACATGTCAAAGCCTTGTGAACTTACTGTTAAATGAATCAGTTGGGGAAGTATTCGAACTGCATCACTTGTATCCAATATGTCAACCATCCACTTTCGAGGACGGAAAGAGCTTGGCTTAATAGACATCAAGGATAGTGGTCTTAGCGAAGATTGTTTTTAACACAATTGTTAGAAATTATGACTCTCATACCAATGAAGAGAAAATGGATCTACTTTCGCACAGATTTAGTAAATTTCTTAGATAGAATTAACCGTTTTTTTGGGGTATTAGAAAAAATAATCCGAGCTATAAAATGATTATTTAAATGAATTTATAGTTGTACTTCTTCCAAACAACATGAAATATTTTGGAGACCACTCATATAGGCATTTGAGCTACAAAATAAATCTAGAACTACGAAGTTGACCAAAAATTTGGAACTCTATATCAAGCAAGAGGATGAAACTTTGAACAAATTCTATGCATGTTTTTCAAACATTATCAACTACTCGTATAATTTGGGGGGACCTTTTAGGAAAGAGAAGTAGATTGAGAAAATCCATGCTAACTTACCTTATCATTTTCAAGCCAAAGGTACCTTGCTTACATACATGTAAAAGCCTTGTGAACTTACTGTTAAATGAATCACTTGGGCAAGTATTCGAACTGCATCACTTGTATCCAATATGTCAACCATCCACTTTCGAGGACGGAAAGAGCTTAGCTTTATAGACATCAAGGATAGTGGTCTTAGCGAAGTTGTTTTTCACACAATTGTTAGAAATGATGACTCTCATACGAATGAAGAGAAGATGGATCTACTTTCGCAGAGATTTTCTAAATTTCTTAGAGAGAATTAACCCTTTTTTTGGGTTTTAGAAAAAAAATAATCTGAGCTCTAAAATGATTATTTAAATGAATTTATAGTTGTACTTCTTCCAAACAACACGAAATATTATGGAGACCAATCATATAGGCATTTGAGCTACAAAATAAATCTAGAACTACGAAGTTGACCAAAAATTTTGAACTCTATATCAAGCAAGAGGATGAAACTTTGAACAAATTCTATGCATGTTTTTCAAACATTATCAACTACTCGTATAATTTGGGGGGACCTTTTAGGAAAGAGAAGTAGATTGACAAAATCCTTGCTCGCTTACCTTATCATTTTCAAGCCAAAGGTACCTTGCTTAAATACATGTCAAAGCCTTGTGAACTTACTGTTAAATGAATCAGTTGGGGAAGTATTCGAACTGCATCACTTGTATCCAATATGTCAACCATCCACTTTCGAGGACGGAAAGAGCTTGGCTTAATAGACATCAAGGATAGTGGTCTTAGCGAAGATTGTTTTTAACACAATTGTTAGAAATTATGACTCTCATACCAATGAAGAGAAAATGGATCTACTTTCGCATAGATTTAGTAAATTTCTTAGATAGAATTAACCGTTTTTTTGGGGTATTAGAAAAAATAATCCGAGCTATAAAATGATTATTTAAATGAATTTATAGTTGTACTTCTTCCAAACAACATGAAATATTTTGGAGACCACTCATATAGGCATTTGAGCTACAAAATAAATCTAGAACTACGAAGTTGACCAAAAATTTGGAACTCTATATCAAGCAAGAGGATGAAACTTTGAACAAATTCTATGCATGTTTTTCAAACATTATCAACTACTCGTATAATTTGGGGGGACCTTTTAGGAAAGAGAAGTAGATTGAGAAAATCCATGCTAGCTTACCTTATCATTTTCAAGCCAAAGGTACCTTGCTTAAATACATGTAAAAGCCTTGTGAACTTACTGTTAAATGAATCACTTGGGCAAGAATTCGAACTGCATCACTTGTATCCAATATGTCAACCATCCACTTTCGAGGACGGAAAGAGCTTAGCTTTATAGACATCAAGGATAGTGGTCTTGGCGAAGTTGTTTTTCACACAATTGTTAGAAATGATGACTCTCATACCAATGAAGAGAAGATGGATCTACTTTCGCTGAGATTTACTAAATTTCTTAGAGACAATTAACCCTTTTTTTGGGTTTTAGAAAAAAAATAATCTGAGCTCTAAAATGATTATTTAAATGAATTTATAGTTGTACTTCTTCCAAACAACACGAAATATTATGGAGACCACTCATATAGGCATTTGAGCTACAAAATAAATCTAGAACTACGAAGTTGACCAAAAATGTTGAACTTTATATCAAGCAAGAGGATGAAACTTTGAACAAATTCTATGCATGTTTTTCAAACATTATCAACTACTCGTATAATTTGGGGGGACCTTTTAGGAAAGAGAAGTAGATTGAGAAAATCCATGCTAGCTTACCTTATCATTTTCAAGCCAAAGGTACCTTGCTTAAATACATGTAAAAGCCTTGTGAACTTACTGTTAAATGAATCACTTGGGCAAGAATTCGAACTGCATCACTTGTATCCAATATGTCAACCATCCACTTTCGAGGACAGAAAGAGCTTGGCTTTATAGACATCAAGGATAGTGGTCTTAGCGAAGATTGTTTTTAACACAATTGTTAGAAATTATGACTCTCATACCAATGAAGAGAAAATGGATCTACTTTCGCACAGATTTACTAAATTTCTTAGATAGAATTAACCGTTTTTTTGGGGTATTAGAAAAAAATAATCCGAGCTATAAAATGATTATTTAAATGAATTTATAGTTGTACTTCTTCCAAACAACACGAAATATTATGGAGACCACTCATATAGGCATTTGAGCTACAAAATAAATCTAGAACTACGAAGTTGACCAAAAATGTTGAACTTTATATCAAGCAAGAGGATGAAACTTTGAACAAATTCTATGCATGTTTTTCAAACATTATCAACTACTCGTATAATTTGGGGGGACCTTTTAGGAAAGAGAAGTAGATTGAGAAAATCCATGCTAACTTACCTTATCATTTTCAAGCCAAAGGTACCTTGCTTAAATACATGTAAAAGCCTTGTGAACTTACTGTTAAATGAATCACTTGGGCAAGTATTCGAACTGCATCACTTGTATCCAATATGTCAACCATCCACTTTCGAGGACGGAAAGAGCTTAGCTTTATAGACATCAAGGATAGTGGTCTTAGCGAAGTTGTTTTTCACACAATTGTTAGAAATGATGACTCTCATACGAATGAAGAGAAGATGGATCTACTTTCGCAGAGATTTTCTAAATTTCTTAGAGAGAATTAACCCTTTTTTTGGGTTTTAGAAAAAAAATAATCTGAGCTCTAAAATGATTATTTAAATGAATTTATAGTCGTACTTCTTCCAAACAACACGAAATATTATGGAGACCAATCATATAGGCATTTGAGCTACAAAATAAATCTAGAACTACGAAGTTGACCAAAAATTTTGAACTCTATATCAAGCAAGAGGATGAAACTTTGAACAAATTCTATGCATGTTTTTCAAACATTATCAACTACTCGTATAATTTGGGGGGACCTTTTAGGAAAGAGAAGTAGATTGACAAATTCCTTGCTCGCTTACCTTATCATTTTCAAGCCAAAGGTACCTTGCTTAAATACATGTCAAAGCCTTGTGAACTTACTGTTAAATGAATCAGTTGGGGAAGTATTCGAACTGCATCACTTGTATCCAATATGTCAATCATCCACTTTCGAGGACGGAAAGAGCTTGGCTTAATAGACATCAAGGATAGTGGTCTTAGCGAAGATTGTTTTTAACACAATTGTTAGAAATTATGACTCTCATACCAATGAAGAGAAAATGGATCTACTTTCGCACAGATTTAGTAAATTTCTTAGATAGAATTAACCGTTTTTTTGGGGTATTAGAAAAAATAATCCGAGCTATAAAATGATTATTTAAATGAATTTATAGTTGTACTTCTTCCAAACAACATGAAATATTTTGGAGACCACTCATATAGGCATTTGAGCTACAAAATAAATCTAGAACTACGAAGTTGACCAAAAATTTGGAACTCTATATCAAGCAAGAGGATGAAACTTTGAACAAATTCTATGCATGTTTTTCAAACATTATCAACTACTCGTATAATTTGGGGGGACCTTTTAGGAAAGAGAAGTAGATTGAGAAAATCCATGCTAGCTTACCTTATCATTTTCAAGCCAAAGGTACCTTGCTTAAATACATGTAAAAGCCTTGTGAACTTACTGTTAAATGAATCACTTGGGCAAGAATTCGAACTGGATCACTTGTATCCAATATGTCAACCATCCACTTTCGAGGACGGAAAGAGCTTAGCTTTATAGACATCAAGGATAGTGGTCTTGGCGAAGTTGTTTTTCACACAATTGTTAGAAATGATGACTCTCATACCAATGAAGAGAAGATGGATCTACTTTCGCTGAGATTTACTAAATTTCTTAGAGACAATTAACCCTTTTTTTGGGTTTTAGAAAAAAAATAATCTGAGCTCTAAAATGATTATTTAAATGAATTTATAGTTGTACTTCTTCCAAACAACACGAAATATTATGGAGACCACTCATATAGGCATTTGAGCTACAAAATAAATCTAGAACTACGAAGTTGACCAAAAATGTTGAACTTTATATCAAGCAAGAGGATGAAACTTTGAACAAATTCTATGCATGTTTTTCAAACATTATCAACTACTCGTATAATTTGGGGGGACCTTTTAGGAAAGAGATGTAGATTGAGAAAATCCATGCTAGCTTACCTTATCATTTTCAAGCCAAAGGTACCTTGCTTAAATACATGTAAAAGCCTTGTGAACTTACTGTTAAATGAATCACTTGGGCAAGAATTCGAACTGCATCACTTGTATCCAATATGTCAACCATCCACTTTCGAGGACGGAAAGAGCTTGGCTTTATAGACATCAAGGATAGTGGTCTTAGCGAAGATTGTTTTTAACACAATTGTTAGAAATTATGACTCTCATACCAATGAAGAGAAAATGGATCTACTTTCGCACAGATTTACTAAATTTCTTAGATAGAATTAACCGTTTTTTTGGGGTATTAGAAAAAAATAATCCGAGCTATAAAATGATTATTTAAATGAATTTATAGTTGTACTTCTTCCAAACAACACGAAATATTATGGAGACCACTCATATATGCATTTGAGCTACAAAATAAATCTAGAACTACGAAGTTGACCAAAAATGTTGAACTTTATATCAAGCAAGAGGATGAAACTTTGAACAAATTCTATGCATGTTTTTCAAACATTATCAACTACTCGTATAATTTGGGGGGACCTTTTAGGAAAGAGAAGTAGATTGAGAAAATCCATGCTAGCTTACCTTATCATTTTCAAGCCAAAGGTACCTTGCTTAAATACATGTAAAAGCCTTGTGAACTTACTGTTAAATGAATCACTTGGGCAAGAATTCGAACTGCATCACTTGTATCCAATATGTCAACCATCCACTTTCGAGGACGGAAAGAGCTTGGCTTTATAGACATCAAGGATAGTGGTCTTAGCGAAGATTGTTTTTCACACAATTGTTAGAAATGATGACTCTCATACCAATGAAGAGAAGATGGATCTACTTTCGCTGAGATTTACTAAATTTCTTAGAGACAATTAACCCTTTTTTTGGGTTTTAGAAAAAAAATAATCTGAGCTCTAAAATGATTATTTAAATGAATTTATAGTTGTACTTCTTCCAAACAACACGAAATATTATGGAGACCACTCATATAGGCATTTGAGCTACAAAATAAATCTAGAACTACGAAGTTGACCAAAAATGTTGAACTTTATATCAAGCAAGAGGATGAAACTTTGAACAAATTCTATGCATGTTTTTCAAACATTATCAACTACTCGTATAATTTGGGGGGACCTTTTAGGAAAGAGAAGTAGATTGACAAAATCCTTGCTCGCTTACCTTATCATTTTCAAGCCAAAGGTACCTTGCTTAAATACATGTCAAAGCCTTGTGAACTTACTGTTAAATGAATCAGTTGGGGAAGTATTCGAACTGCATCACTTGTATCCAATATGTCAACCATCCACTTTCGAGGACGGAAAGAGCTTGGCTTAATAGACATCAAGGATAGTGGTCTTAGCGAAGATTGTTTTTAACACAATTGTTAGAAATTATGACTCTCATACCAATGAAGAGAAAATGGATCTACTTTCGCATAGATTTAGTAAATTTCTTAGATAGAATTAACCGTTTTTTTGGGGTATTAGAAAAAAATAATCCGAGCTATAAAATGATTATTTAAATGAATTTATAGTTGTACTTCTTCCAAACAACACGAAATATTATGGAGACCACTCATATAGGCATTTGAGCTACAAAATAAATCTAGAACTACGAAGTTGACCAAAAATGTTGAACTTTATATCAAGCAAGAGGATGAAACTTTGAACAAATTCTATGCATGTTTTTCAAACATTATCAACTACTCGTATAATTTGGGGGGACCTTTTAGGAAAGAGAAGTAGATTGAGAAAATCCATGCTAACTTACCTTATCATTTTCAAGCCAAAGGTACCTTGCTTAAATACATGTAAAAGCCTTGTGAACTTACTGTTAAATGAATCACTTGGGCAAGTATTCGAACTGCATCACTTGTATCCAATATGTCAACCATCCACTTTCGAGGACGGAAAGAGCTTAGCTTTATAGACATCAAGGATAGTGGTCTTAGCGAAGTTGTTTTTCACACAATTGTTAGAAATGATGACTCTCATACGAATGAAGAGAAGATGGATCTACTTTCGCAGAGATTTTCTAAATTTCTTAGAGAGAATTAACCCTTTTTTTGGGTTTTAGAAAAAAAATAATCTGAGCTCTAAAATGATTATTTAAATGAATTTATAGTCGTACTTCTTCCAAACAACACGAAATATTATGGAGACCAATCATATAGGCATTTGAGCTACAAAATAAATCTAGAACTACGAAGTTGACCAAAAATTTTGAACTCTATATCAAGCAAGAGGATGAAACTTTGAACAAATTCTATGCATGTTTTTCAAACATTATCAACTACTCGTATAATTTGGGGGGACCTTTTAGGAAAGAGAAGTAGATTGACAAATTCCTTGCTCGCTTACCTTATCATTTTCAAGCCAAAGGTACCTTGCTTAAATACATGTCAAAGCCTTGTGAACTTACTGTTAAATGAATCAGTTGGGGAAGTATTCGAACTGCATCACTTGTATCCAATATGTCAATCATCCACTTTCGAGGACGGAAAGAGCTTGGCTTAATAGACATCAAGGATAGTGGTCTTAGCGAAGATTGTTTTTAACACAATTGTTAGAAATTATGACTCTCATACCAATGAAGAGAAAATGGATCTACTTTCGCACAGATTTAGTAAATTTCTTAGATAGAATTAACCGTTTTTTTGGGGTATTAGAAAAAATAATCCGAGCTATAAAATGATTATTTAAATGAATTTATAGTTGTACTTCTTCCAAACAACATGAAATATTTTGGAGACCACTCATATAGGCATTTGAGCTACAAAATAAATCTAGAACTACGAAGTTGACCAAAAATTTGGAACTCTATATCAAGCAAGAGGATGAAACTTTGAACAAATTCTATGCATGTTTTTCAAACATTATCAACTACTCGTATAATTTGGGGGGACCTTTTAGGAAAGAGAAGTAGATTGAGAAAATCCATGCTAGCTTACCTTATCATTTTCAAGCCAAAGGTACCTTGCTTAAATACATGTAAAAGCCTTGTGAACTTACTGTTAAATGAATCACTTGGGCAAGAATTCGAACTGGATCACTTGTATCCAATATGTCAACCATCCACTTTCGAGGACGGAAAGAGCTTAGCTTTATAGACATCAAGGATAGTGGTCTTGGCGAAGTTGTTTTTCACACAATTGTTAGAAATGATGACTCTCATACCAATGAAGAGAAGATGGATCTACTTTCGCTGAGATTTACTAAATTTCTTAGAGACAATTAACCCTTTTTTTGGGTTTTAGAAAAAAAATAATCTGAGCTCTAAAATGATTATTTAAATGAATTTATAGTTGTACTTCTTCCAAACAACACGAAATATTATGGAGACCACTCATATAGGCATTTGAGCTACAAAATAAATCTAGAACTACGAAGTTGACCAAAAATGTTGAACTTTATATCAAGCAAGAGGATGAAACTTTGAACAAATTCTATGCATGTTTTTCAAACATTATCAACTACTCGTATAATTTGGGGGGACCTTTTAGGAAAGAGATGTAGATTGAGAAAATCCATGCTAGCTTACCTTATCATTTTCAAGCCAAAGGTACCTTGCTTAAATACATGTAAAAGCCTTGTGAACTTACTGTTAAATGAATCACTTGGGCAAGAATTCGAACTGCATCACTTGTATCCAATATGTCAACCATCCACTTTCGAGGACGGAAAGAGCTTGGCTTTATAGACATCAAGGATAGTGGTCTTAGCGAAGATTGTTTTTAACACAATTGTTAGAAATTATGACTCTCATACCAATGAAGAGAAAATGGATCTACTTTCGCACAGATTTACTAAATTTCTTAGATAGAATTAACCGTTTTTTTGGGGTATTAGAAAAAAATAATCCGAGCTATAAAATGATTATTTAAATGAATTTATAGTTGTACTTCTTCCAAACAACACGAAATATTATGGAGACCACTCATATATGCATTTGAGCTACAAAATAAATCTAGAACTACGAAGTTGACCAAAAATGTTGAACTTTATATCAAGCAAGAGGATGAAACTTTGAACAAATTCTATGCATGTTTTTCAAACATTATCAACTACTCGTATAATTTGGGGGGACCTTTTAGGAAAGAGAAGTAGATTGAGAAAATCCATGCTAGCTTACCTTATCATTTTCAAGCCAAAGGTACCTTGCTTAAATACATGTAAAAGCCTTGTGAACTTACTGTTAAATGAATCACTTGGGCAAGAATTCGAACTGCATCACTTGTATCCAATATGTCAACCATCCACTTTCGAGGACGGAAAGAGCTTGGCTTTATAGACATCAAGGATAGTGGTCTTAGCGAAGATTGTTTTTCACACAATTGTTAGAAATGATGACTCTCATACCAATGAAGAGAAGATGGATCTACTTTCGCTGAGATTTACTAAATTTCTTAGAGACAATTAACCCTTTTTTTGGGTTTTAGAAAAAAAATAATCTGAGCTCTAAAATGATTATTTAAATGAATTTATAGTTGTACTTCTTCCAAACAACACGAAATATTATGGAGACCACTCATATAGGCATTTGAGCTACAAAATAAATCTAGAACTACGAAGTTGACCAAAAATGTTGAACTTTATATCAAGCAAGAGGATGAAACTTTGAACAAATTCTATGCATGTTTTTCAAACATTATCAACTACTCGTATAATTTGGGGGGACCTTTTAGGAAAGAGAAGTAGATTGAGAAAATCCATGCTAGCTTACCTTATCATTTTCAAGCCAAAGGTACCTTGCTTAAATACATGTAAAAGCCTTGTGAACTTACTGTTAAATGAATCACTTGGGCAAGTATTCGAACTGCATCACTTGTATCCAATATGTCAACCATCCACTTTCGAGGACGGAAAGAGCTTAGCTTTATAGACATCAAGGATAGTGGTCTTAGCGAAGTTGTTTTTCACACAATTGTTAGAAATGATGACTCTCATACCAATGAAGAGAAGATGGATCTACTTTCGCAGAGATTTACTAAATTTCTTAAAGAGAATTAACCCTTTTTTTGGGTTTTAGAAAAAAATAATCCAAGCTCTAAAATGATTATTTAAATGAATTTATAGTTGTACTTCTTCCAAACAACACGAAATATTATATAGACAACTCATATAGGCATTTGAGCTACAAAATAAATCTAGAACTACGAAGTTGACCAAAAATTTTGAACTCTATATCAAGCAAGAGGATGAAACTTTGAACAAATTCTATGCATGTTTTTCAAACATTATCAACTACTCGTATAATTTGGGGGGACCTTTTAGGAAAGAGAAGTAGATTGAGAAAATCCTAGCTCGCTTACCTTATCATTTTCAAGCCAAAGGTACCTTGCTTAAATACATGTCAAAGCCTTGTGAACTTACTGTTAAATGAATCAGTTGGGGAAGTATTCGAACTGCATCACTTGTATCCAATATGTCAACCATCCACTTTCGAGGACGGAAAGAGCTTGGCTTTATAGACATCAAGGATTGTGGTCTTAGCGAAGATTGTTTTTAACACAATTGTTAGAAATTATGACTCTCATACCAATGAAGAGAAAATGGATCTACTTTCGCACAGATTTACTAAATTTCTTAGATAGAATTAACCGTTTTTTTGGGGTATTAGAAAAAAATAATCCGAGCTATAAAATGATTATTTAAATGAATTTATAGTTGTACTTCTTCCAAACAACACGAAATATTATATAGACAACTCATATAGGCATTTGAGCTACAAAATAAATCTAGAACTACGAAGTTGACCAAAAATTTTGAACTCTATATCAAGCAAGAGGATGAAACTTTGAACAAATTCTATGCATGTTTTTCAAACATTATCAACTACTCGTATAATTTGGGGGGACCTTTTAGGAAAGAGAAGTAGATTGAGAAAATCCATGCTAGCTTACCTTATCATTTTCAAGCCAAAGCTACCTTGCTTAAATACATGTAAAAGCCTTGTGAACTTACTGTTAAATGAATCACTTGGGCAAGTATTCGAACTGCATCACTTGTATCCAATATGTCAACCATCCACTTTCGAGGACGGAAAGAGCTTAGCTTTATAGACATCAAGGATAGTGGTCTTAGCGAAGTTGTTTTTCACACAATTGTTAGAAATGATGACTCTCATACCAATGAAGAGAAGATGGATCTACTTTCGCAGAGATTTACTAAATTTCTTAAAGAGAATTAACCCTTTTTTTGGGTTTTAGAAAAAAATAATCCAAGCTCTAAAATGATTATTTAAATGAATTTATAGTTGTACTTCTTCCAAACAACACGAAATATTATATAGACAACTCATATAGGCATTTGAGCTACAAAATAAATCTAGAACTACGAAGTTGACCAAAAATTTTGAACTCTATATCAAGCAAGAGGATGAAACTTTGAACAAATTCTATGCATGTTTTTCAAACATTATCAACTACTCGTATAATTTGGGGGGACCTTTTATTCAAGAGAAGTAGATTGACAAAATACTTGCTCGCTTACCTTATCATTTTCAAGCCAAAGGTACCTTGCTTAAATACATGTAAAAGCCTTGTGAACTTACTGTTAAATGAATCACTTGGCAAGTATTCGAACTGCATCACTTGTATCCAATATGTCAACCATCCACTTTCGAGGACGGAAAGAGCTTGGCTTTATAGACATCGAGGATAGTGGTCTTTGCGAAGTTGTTTTTCACACAATTGTTAGAATGGATGACTCTTATACCAATGAAGAGAAGATGGATCTACTTTCGCATAGATTTACTCAATTTCTTAGAGAGAATTAACCGTTTTTTAGGGGTTTTAGAAAAAAATAATCCAAGCTCTAAAATGATTATTTAAATGAATTTATAGTTGTACTTCTTCCAAACAACACGAAATATTATATAGACAACTCATATAGGCATTTGAGCTACAAAATAAATCTAGAACTACGAAGTTGACCAAAAATTTTGAACTCTATATCAAGCAAGAGGATGAAACTTTGAACAAATTCTATGCATGTTTTTCAAACATTATCAACTACTCGTATAATTTGGGGGGACCTTTTAGGAAAGAGAAGTATTTTGACAAAATCCTTGCTCGCTTACCTTATCATTTTCAAGCCAAAGGTACCTTGCTTAAATACATGTCAAAGCCTTGTGAACTTACTGTTAAATGAATAAGTTGGGGAAGTATTCGAACTGCATCACTTGTATCCAATATGTCAACCATCCACTTTCGAGGACGGAAAGAGCTTGGCTTTATAGACATCAAGGATTGTGGTCATAGCGAAGATTGTTTTTAACACAATTGTTAGAAATTATGATTCTCATACCAATCAAGAGAAAATGGATCTACTTTCGCACAGATTTACTAAATTTCTTAGATAGAATTAACCGTTTTTTTGGGGTATTAGAAAAAAATAATCCGAGCTATAAAATGATTATTTAAATGAATTTATAGTTGTACTTCTTCCAAACAACACGAAATATTTTGGAGACCACTCATATAGTCATTTGAGCTACAAAATAAATCTAGAACTACGAAGTTGACCAAAAATGTTGAACTTTATATCAAGCAAGAGGATGAAACTTTGAACAAATTCTATGCATGTTTTTCAAACATTATCAACTACTCGTATAATTTGGGGGGACCTTTTAGGAAAGAGAAGTAGATTGAGAAAATCCATGCTAGCTTACCTTATCATTTTCAAGCCAAAGCTACCTTGCTTAAATACATGTAAAAGCCTTGTGAACTTACTGTTAAATGAATCACTTGGGCAAGTATTCGAACTGCATCACTTGTATCCAATATGTCAACCATCCACTTTCGAGGACGGAAAGAGCTTAGCTTTATAGACATCAAGGATAGTGGTCTTAGCGAAGTTGTTTTTCACACAATTGTTAGAAATGATGACTCTCATACCAATGAAGAGAAGATGGATCTACTTTCGCAGAGATTTACTAAATTTCTTAAAGAGAATTAACCCTTTTTTTGGGTTTTAGAAAAAAATAATCCAAGCTCTAAAATGATTATTTAAATGAATTTATAGTTGTACTTCTTCCAAACAACACGAAATATTATATAGACAACTCATATAGGCATTTGAGCTACAAAATAAATCTAGAACTACGAAGTTGACCAAAAATTTTGAACTCTATATCAAGCAAGAGGATGAAACTTTGAACAAATTCTATGCATGTTTTTCAAACATTATCAACTACTCGTATAATTTGGGGGGACCTTTTAGGAAAGAGAAGTAGATTGACAAAATCCTAGCTCGCTTACCTTATCATTTTCAAGCCAAAGGTACCTTGCTTAAATACATGTCAAAGCCTTGTGAACTTACTGTTAAATGAATCAGTTGGGGAAGTATTCGAACTGCATCACTTGTATCCAATATGTCAACCATCCACTTTCGAGGACGGAAAGAGCTTGGCTTTATAGACATCAAGGATTGTGGTCTTAGCGAAGATTGTTTTTAACACAATTGTTAGAAATTATGACTCTCATACCAATGAAGAGAAAATGGATCTACTTTCGCAACGATTTACTAAATTTCTTAGATAGAATTAACCGTTTTTTTGGGGTATTAGAAAAAAATAATCCGAGCTATAAATTGATTATTTAAATGAATTTATAGTTGTACTTCTTCCAAACAACACGAAATATTTTGGAGACCACTCATATATTCATTTGAGCTACAAAATAAATCTAGAACTACGAAGTTGACCAAAAATGTTGAACTTTATATCAAGCAAGAGGATGAAACTTTGAACAAATTCTATGCATGTTTTTCAAACATTATCAACTACTCGTATAATTTGGGGGGACCTTTTAGGAAAGAGAAGTAGATTGAGAAAATCCATGCTAGCTTACCTTATCATTTTCAAGCCAAAGGTACCTTGCTTAAATACATGTAAAAGCCTTGTGAACTTACTGTTAAATGAATCACTTGGGCAAGAATTCGAACTCCATCACTTGTATTCTATATTTTAGGCATCCACCTTCGAGGATAGAAAGAGCTTGGCTTTATACACATCAAGGATAGTGGTCTCAGCGAAGATGTGTTTGACATATTTGCTAAAAATGATACTCTAATACCAATGAAGAGAGAATGGATCTACTTTCCCAGAGATTTACTGAATTTCTTATATAGAATTAACCCTTTATTTGGGGTTTTAGAAAAAAATAATCCAAGCTCTAAAATAATTATTTAAATGAATTTATAGTTGTACTTCTTCCAAACAACACGAAATATTATAGAGACCACTCATATAGGAATTTGAGGTACAAAGTAAATCTAGAACTACGAAGTTGACCAAAAATTTTGAACTGTATATCAAGCAAGAGGATGAAACTTTGAACAAATTCTATGCATGTTTTTCAAACATTATCAACTACTCGTATAATTTGGGGGGACCTTTTAGGAAAAAGAAGTAGATCGAAAAAATCCTTGCTCGCATACCTTATCATTTTCAAGCCAAAGGTACCTTGATTAAATACATGAAAAAGGCTTGTGAACTTACTGTTAAATGAATCACTTGGGCAAGTATTCGAACTGCATCACGTGTATCCTATATGTCAGCCATCCACTTTTGAGGACGGAAAGACCTTGGCTTTATAGACATCAAGGATAGTGGTCTTAGCGAAGTTGTTTTGGACACAATTGTTACAAATGATGACTCTCATATCAATGAAGAGAAGATGGATTTACTTTCGCAGAGATTTACTAAATTTCATAGAGAGAATTAACCCTTTTTTTGGGGTTTTAGAAAAAATAATCCGAGCTCTAAAATGATTATTTCAATTAATTTATAGTTGTACTTCTTCCAAACAACATGAAATATTTTTGAGACCACTCAAATAGGAATTTGAGCTACAAAATAAATCTAGAACTACGAAGTTGGCCAAAACTTTTGAACTCTATATCAAGCAAAAGGATGAAACTTTCAACAAATTCTATTCATGTTTTTTAAACATTATCAACGACTCGTATAATTTTGGGGGACCTTTTAGGAAAGAGAAGTAGATTGAAAAAATCCTTGCTAGCTTAACTTATCATTTTCAAGCCAATGTTACCTTGCTTAAATACATGTAAAAGCCTTGTGAAGTTACTGTTAAATGAATCACTTGGGCAAGTATTCGAACTGCATCACTTGTATCCTATATGTCAGCCATCCACTTTCGAGGACGGAAAGAGCTTGGCTTTATAGACATCAAGGATAGTTGTCTTAGTGAAGATTTTTTTTAACACAATTGTTAGAAATGATGACTCTCATACCAATGAAGAGAAGATGGATTTACTTTCCCAGAGATTTACTAAATTTCTTAGATAGAATTAACCGTTTTTTAGGGTTTACAAAAAAAACAATCTGAGCTCTAAAATGATTATTTGAATGAATTTATAGTTGTACTTCTTCCAAACAACATGAAATATTTTGGAGACCACTCATATAGGCATTTGGTCTACAAACTAAATCTTGAACTACGAAGATAGCCAAAAAATTTGAACTCTATATCAAGCAAGAGGATGAAACTTTGAACAAATTCTATGCATGTTTTTCAAACATTATCAACTACTCGTATAATATGAGTGGACCTTTTAGGAAAGAGAAGTACATTGACAAAATCCTTGCTTGCTTACCATATCATTTTCAAGGCAATGTTACCTTGCTTAAATACATGTAAAAGGCTTGTGAACATACTGTTAAATTAATCACTTGGGCAAGTATTTGAACTGCATCACTTGTATCCTATATTTTAGGCATCCACCTTCGAGGATAGAAAGAGCTTGGCTTTTTACACATCAAGGGTAGTGGTCTTAGGGGAGATTTTTTTGACACATTTGGTAGAAATGATTACTCTAATACCAATGAAGAGAGAATGGATCTACTTTCCCAGAGATTTACTGAATTTCTTAGATAGAATTATCCCTTTTTTTGGGGTTTTAGAAAAACATAATCCAAGCTCTAAAATAATTATTTAAATGAATTTATAGTTGTACTTCTTCCAAACAACACGAAATATTATAGAGACCACTCATATAGGAATTTGAGCCAAAATAAATCTAGAACTACGAAGTTGACCAAAAAGTTTGAACTCTATATCAAGCAAGAGGATGAAACTTTGAACAAATTCTATGCATGTTTTTCAAACATTATCAATTACTCGTATAATTTGGGGGGACCTTTTAGGAAAGAGAAGTAGATTGACAAAATCCTTGGTTGCTTACCATATCATTTTCAAGCCAAAGGTACCTTGCTTAAATACATGTAAAAGCCATGTGAACTTACTGTTAAATGAATCACTTGGGCAAGTATTCGAAGTGCATCACTTGTATCCAATATGTCAACCATCCACTTTCGAGGACGGAAAGAGCTTGGGTTTATAGACATCAAGGATAGTGGTCTTAGCCAAGTTTTTTTTCACTCAATTGTTAGAAATGATGACTCTCATACCAATGAAGAGAAGATGGATCTACTTTCGCACAGATTTACTAAATTTCTTAGAGAGAATTAACCCTTTTTTTGGGGTTTTAGAAAAATATAATCCAAGCTCTAAAATGATTATTTCAATTAATTTATAGTTGTACTTCTTCCAAACAACATGAAATATTTTTGAGACCACTCAAATAGGCATTTGAGCTACAAAATAAATCTAGAACTACGAAGTTGGCCAAAACTTTTGAACTCTATATCAAGCAAGAGGATGAAACTTTCAACAAATTCTATTCATGTTTTTTAAACATTATCAACGACTCGTATAATTTGGGGGGACCTTTTAGGAAAGAGAAGTAGATTGACAAAATCCTTGCTTGCTTAACTTATCATTTTCAAGGCAATGTTACCTTGCTTAGATACATGTAAAAGGCTTGTGAAGTTACTGTTAAATGAATCACTTGGGCAAGTATTCGAACTGCATCACTTGTATCCTATATGTCAGCCATCCACTTTCGAGGACGGAAAGAGCTTGGCTTTATAGACATCAAGGATAGTTGTCTTAGTGAAGATTTTTTTTAACACAATTGTTAGAAATGATGACTCTCATACCAATGAAGAGAAGATGGATTTACTTTCCCAGAGATTTACTAAATTTCTTAGATAGAATTAACCGTTTTTTAGGCTTTACAAAAAAAACAATCCGAGCTCTAAAATGATTATTTGAATGAATTTATAGTTGTACTTCTTCCAAACAACATGAAATATTTTGGAGACCACTCATATAGGCATTTGGTCTACAAAATAAATCTAGAACCACGAAGTTGACCAAAAATTTTGAACTCTATATCAAGCAAGAGGATGAAACTTTGAACAAATTCTATGCATGTTTTTCAAACATTATCAACTACTCGTATAATATGAGTGGACCTTTAAGGAAAGAGAAGTAGAATGACAAAATCCTTGCTTGCTTACCATATCATTTTCAAGCCAAAGGTACCTTGCTTAAATACATGTAAAAGCCATGTGAACTTACTGTTAAATGAATCACTTGGGCAAGTATTCGAAGTGCATCACTTGTATCCAATATGTCAACCATCCACTTTCGAGGACGGAAAGAGCTTGGGTTTATAGACATGAAGGATAGTGGTCTTAGCCAAGTTTTTTTTCACTCAATTGTTAGAAATGATGACTCTCATACCAATGAAGAGAAGATGGATCTACTTTCGCACAGATTTACTAAATTTCTTAGAGAAAATTAACCCTTTTTTTGGGGTTTTAGAAAAAAATAATCCAAGCTCTAAAATGATTATTTAAATGAATTTATAGTTGTACTTCTTCCAAACAACACATAATATTATAGAGACCACTCATATAGGAATTTGAGCTTCAAAATAAATCTAGAACTACGAGGTTGACCAAAACTTTTGAACTCTATATCAAGCAAGAGGATGAAACTTTGAACAAATTCTATGCATGTTTTTCAAACATTATCAACTACTCGTATAATTTGGGGGGACCTTTTAGGAAAGAGAAGTAGATTGACAAAATCCTTGCTCGCTTACCTTATCATTTTCAAGCCAAAGGTACCTTGCTTAAATACATGAAAAATCCTTGTGAAATTACTGTTAAATGAATCACTTGGGCAAGTATTCGAAGTGCATCACGTGTATCCTATATGTCAACCATCCACTTTCGAGGACGGAAAGAGCTTGGCTTTATAGACATCAAGGATAGTGGTCTTAGCCAAGTTGTTTTTCACTCAATTGTTAGAAATGATGACTCTCATACCAATGAAGAGAAGATGGATCTACTTTCGCACAGATTTACTAAATTTCTTAGAGAGAATTAACCCTTTTTTTCTGGTTTTAGAAAAAAATAATCCAACCTCTAAAATGATTATTTAAATGAATTTATAGTTGTACTTCTTCCAAACAACACGGAATATTATAGAGACCACTCATATAGGAATTTGAGCTACAAAATAAATCTAGAACTACGAAGTTGACCAAAAATTTTGAACTCTATATCAAGCAAGAGGATGAAACTTTGAACAAATTCTATGCATGTTTTTCAAACATTATCAACTACTCGTATAATTTGGGGGGACCTTTTAGGAAAGAGAAGTAGATTGACAAAATCCTTGCTCGCTTACCTTATCATTTTCAAGCCAAAGGTACCTTGCTTAAATACATGAAAAATCCTTGTGAACTTACTGTTAAATGAATCACTTGGGCAAGTATTCGAACTGCATCACGTGTATCCTATATGTCAGCCATCCACTTTTGAGGACGGAAAGACCTTGGCTTTATAGACATCAAGGATAGTGGTCTTAGCGAAGTTGTTTTTGATACAATTGTTAGAAATGATGACTCTCATACCAATGAAGAGAAGATGGATCTACTTTCGCACAGATTTACTAAATTTCTTAGAGAGAATTAACCCTTTTTTTGGGGTTTTAGAAAAAAATAATCCAAGCTCTAAAATGATTATTTAAATGAATTTATAGTTGTACTTCTTCCAAACAACACGGAATATTATAGAGACCACTCATATAGGAATTTGAGCTACAAAATAAATCTAGAAGTACGAAGTTGATCAAAATTGTTGAACTTTATATCAAGCAAGAGGATGAAACTTTGAACAAATTCTATGCATGTTTTTCAAACATTATCAACTACTCGTATAATTTGGGGGGACCTTTTAGGAAAGAGAAGTAGATTGACAAAATCCTTGCTCGCTTACCTTATCATTTTCAAGCCAAAGGTACCTTGCTTAAATACATGAAAAATCCTTATGAACTTACTGTTAAATGAATCACTTGGGCAAGTATTCGAACTGCATCACGTGTATCCTATATGTCAGCCATCCACTTTTGAGGACGGAGAGACCTTGGCTTTATAGACATCAAGGATAGTGGTCTTAGCGACGTTGTTTTTGACACAATTGTTAGAAATGATGACTCTCATACCACTGAAGAGAAGATGGAGCTACTTTCGCACAGATTTACTAAATTTCTTAGAGAGAATTAACCTTTTTTTTGGGGTTTTAGAAAAAAATAATCCAAGCTCTAAATTGATTATTTAAATGAATTTATAGTTGTACTTCTTCCAAACAACACGGAATATTATAGAGACCACTCATATAGGAATTTGAGCTACAAAATAAATCTAGAACTATGAAGTTGACCAAAAATTTTGAACTCTATATCAAGCAAGAGGATGAAACTTTGAACAAATTCTATGCATGTTTTTCAAACATTATCAACTACTCGTATAATTTGGGGGGACCTTTTAGGAAAGAGAAGTAGATTGACAAAATCCTTGCTCGCTTACCTTATCATTTTCAAGCCAAAGCTACCTTGCTTAAATACATGAAAAAGCCTTGTGAACTTACTGTTAAATGAATCACTTGGGCAAGTATTCGAAGTGCATCACTTGTATCCAATATGTCAACCATCCACTTTCGAGGACGGAAAGAGCTTGGGTTTATAGACATCAAGGATAGTGGTCTTAGCCAAGTTGTTTTTCACTCAATTGTTAGAAATGATGACTCTCATACCAATGAAGAGAAGATGGATCTACTTTCGCACAGATTTACTAAATTTCTTAGAGAGAATTAACCCTTTTTTTGGGGTTTTAGAAAAAAATAATCCAAGCTCTAAAATGATTATTTAAATGAATTTATAGTTGTACTTCTTCCAAACAACACGGAATATTATAGAGACCACTCATATAGGAATTTGAGCTACAAAATAAATCTAGAAGTACGAAGTTGATCAAAATTGTTGAACTTTATATCAAGCAAGAGGATGAAACTTTGAACAAATTCTATGCATGTTTTTCAAACATTATCAACTACTCGTATAATTTGGGGGGACCTTTTAGGAAAGAGAAGTAGATTGACAAAATCCTTGCTCGCTTACCTTATCATTTTCAAGCCAAAGGTACCTTGCTTAAATACATGAAAAATCCTTGTGAACTTACTGTTAAATGAATCACTTGGGCAAGTATTCGAACTGCATCACGTGTATCCTATATGTCAGCCATCCACTTTTGAGGACGGAAAGACCTTGGCTTTATAGACATCAAGGATAGTGGTCTTAGCGACGTTGTTTTTGACACAATTGTTAGAAATGATGACTCTCATACCACTGAAGAGAAGATGGAGCTACTTTCGCACAGATTTACTAAATTTCTTAGAGAGAATTAACCTTTTTTTTGGGGTTTTAGAAAAAAATAATCCAAGCTCTAAATTGATTATTTAAATGAATTTATAGTTGTACTTCTTCCAAACAACACGGAATATTATAGAGACCACTCATATAGGAATTTGAGCTACAAAATAAATCTAGAACTACGAAGTTGACCCAAAATTTTGAACTCTATATCAAGCAAGAGGATGAAACTTTGAACAAATTCTATGCATGTTTTTCAAACATTATCAACTACTCGTATAATTTGGGGGGACCTTTTAGGAAAGAGAAGTAGATTGACAAAATCCTTGCTCGCTTACCTTATCATTTTCAAGCCAAAGGTACCTTGCTTAAATACATGAAAAAGCCTTGTGAACTTACTGTTAAATGAATCACTTGGGCAAGTATTCGAACTGCATCACGTGTATCCTATATGTCAACCATCCACTTTTGAGGACGGAGAGACCTTGGCTTTATAGACATCAAGGATAGTGGTCTTAGCGACGTTGTTTTTGACACAATTGTTAGAAATGATGACTCTCATACCACTGAAGAGAAGATGGAGCTACTTTCGCACAGATTTACTAAATTTCTTAGAGAGAATTAACCTTTTTTTTGGGGTTTTAGAAAAAAATAATCCAAGCTCTAAATTGATTATTTAAATGAATTTATAGTTGTACTTCTTCCAAACAACACGGAATATTATAGAGACCACTCATATAGGAATTTGAGCTACAAAATAAATCTAGAACTATGAAGTTGACCAAAAATTTTGAACTCTATATCAAGCAAGAGGATGAAACTTTGAACAAATTCTATGCATGTTTTTCAAACATTATCAACTACTCGTATAATTTGGGGGGACCTTTTAGGAAAGAGAAGTAGATTGACAAAATCCTTGCTCGCTTACCTTATCATTTTCAAGCCAAAGGTACCTTGCTTAAATACATGAAAAAGCCTTGTGAACTTACTGTTAAATGAATCACTTGGGCAAGTATTCGAAGTGCATCACTTGTATCCAATATGTCAACCATCCACTTTCGAGGACGGAAAGAGCTTGGGTTTATAGACATCAAGGATAGTGGTCTTAGCCAAGTTGTTTTTCACTCAATTGTTAGAAATGATGACTCTCATACCAATGAAGAGAAGATGGATCTACTTTCGCACAGATTTACTAAATTTCTTAGAGAGAATTAACCCTTTTTTTGGGGTTTTAGAAAAAAATAATCCAAGCTCTAAAATGATTATTTAAATGAATTTATAGTTGTACTTCTTCCAAACAACACGGAATATTATAGAGACCACTCATATAGGAATTTGAGCTACAAAATAAATCTAGAAGTACGAAGTTGATCAAAATTGTTGAACTTTATATCAAGCAAGAGGATGAAACTTTGAACAAATTCTATGCATGTTTTTCAAACATTATCAACTACTCGTATAATTTGGGGGGACCTTTTAGGAAAGAGAAGTAGATTGACAAAATCCTTGCTCGCTTACCTTATCATTTTCAAGCCAAAGGTACCTTGCTTAAATACATGAAAAATCCTTGTGAACTTACTGTTAAATGAATCACTTGGGCAAGTATTCGAACTGCATCACGTGTATCCTATATGTCAGCCATCCACTTTTGAGGACGGAAAGACCTTGGCTTTATAGACATCAAGGATAGTGGTCTTAGCGACGTTGTTTTTGACACAATTGTTAGAAATGATGACTCTCATACCACTGAAGAGAAGATGGAGCTACTTTCGCACAGATTTACTAAATTTCTTAGAGAGAATTAACCTTTTTTTTGGGGTTTTAGAAAAAAATAATCCAAGCTCTAAATTGATTATTTAAATGAATTTATAGTTGTACTTCTTCCAAACAACACGGAATATTATAGAGACCACTCATATAGGAATTTGAGCTACAAAATAAATCTAGAACTACGAAGTTGACCCAAAATTTTGAACTCTATATCAAGCAAGAGGATGAAACTTTGAACAAATTCTATGCATGTTTTTCAAACATTATCAACTACTCTTATAATTTGGGGGGACCTTTTAGGAAAGAGAAGTAGATTGACAAAATCCTTGCTCGCTTACCTTATCATTTTCAAGCCAAAGGTACCTTGCTTAAATACATGAAAAAGCCTTGTGAACTTACTGTTAAATGAATCACTTGGGCAAGTATTGGAAGTGCATCACTTGTATCCAATATGTCAACCATCCACTTTCGAGGACGGAAAGAGCTTGGGTTTATAGACATCAAGGATAGTGGTCTTAGCCAAGTTGTTTTTCACTCAATTGTTAGAAATGATGACTCTCATACCAATGAAGAGAAGATGGATCTACTTTCGCACAGATTTACTAAATTTCTTAGAGAGAATTAACCCTTTTTTTGGGGTTTTAGAAAAAAATAATCCAAGCTCTAAAATGATTATTTAAATGAATTTATAGTTGTACTTCTTCCAAACAACACGGAATATTATAGAGACCACTCATATAGGAATTTGAGCTACAAAATAAATCTAGAACTACGAAGTTGACCAAAAATGTTGAACTTTATATCAAGCAAGAGGATGAAACTTTGAACAAATTCTATGCATGTTTTTCAAACATTATCAACTACTCGTATAATTTGGGGGGACCTTTTAGGAAAGAGAAGTAGATTGACAAAATCCTTGCTCGCTTACCTTATCATTTTCAAGCCAAAGGTACCTTGCTTAAATACATGAAAAAGCCATGTGAACTTACTGTAAAATAAATCACTTGGGCAAGTATTCGAAGTGCATCACTTGTATCCAATATGTCAACCATCCACTTTCGAGGACGGAAAGAGCTTAGTTTATAGACATCAAGGATAGTGGTCTTAGCCAAGTTGTTTTTCACTCAATTGTTAGAAATGATGACTCTCATACCAATGAAGAGAAGATGGATCTACTTTCGCACAGATTTACTAAATTTCTTAGAGAGAATTAACCCTTTTTTTGGGGTTTTAGAAAAAAATAATCCACCTCTAAAATGATTATTTAAATGAATTTATAGTTGTACTTCTTCCAAACAACACGGAATATTATAGAGACCACTCATATAGGAATTTGAGCTACAAAATAAATCTAGAAGTACGAAGTTGACCAAAAATGTTGAACTTTATATCAAGCAAGAGGATGAAACTTTGAACAAATTCTATGCATGTTTTTCAAACATTATCAACTACTCGTATAATTTGGGGGGACCTTTTAGGAAAGAGAAGTAGATTGACAAAATCCTTGCTCGCTTACCTTATCATTTTCAAGCCAAAGGTACCTTGCTTAAATACATGAAAAAGCCTTGTGAACTTACTGTTAAATGAATCACTTGGGCAAGTATTCGAACTGCATCACGTGTATCCTATATGTCAGCCATCCACTTTTGAGGACGGAAAGACCTTGGCTTTATAGACATCAAGGATAGTGGTCTTAGCGACGTTGTTTTTGACACAATTGTTAGAAATGATGACTCTTATACCAATGAAGAGAAGATGGAGCTACTTTCGCACAGATTTACTAAATTTCTTAGAGAGAATTAACCTTTTTTTTGGGGTTTTAGAAAAAAATAATCCAAGCTCTAAATTGATTATTTAAATGAATTTATAGTTGTACTTCTACCAAACAACACGGAATATTATAGAGACCACTCATATAGGAATTTGAGCTACAAAATAAATCTAGAACTACGAAGTTGACCAAAAATGTTGAACTTTATATCAAGCAAGAGGATGAAACTTTGAACAAATTCTATGCATGTTTTTCAAACATTATCAACTACTCGTATAATTTGGGGGGACCTTTTAGGAAAGAGAAGTAGATTGACAAAATCCTTGCTCGCTTACCTTATCATTTTCAAGCCAAAGGTACCTTGCTTAAATACATGAAAAATCCTTGTGAACTTACTGTTAAATGAATCACTTGGGCAAGTATTCGAACTGCATCACGTGTATCCTATATGTCAGCCATACACTTTTGAGGACGGAAAGACCTTGGCTTTATAGACATCAAGGATAGTGGTCTTAGCGACGTTGTTTTTGACACAATTGTTAGAAATGATGACTCTCATACCAATGAAGAGAAGATGGATCTACTTTCGCACAGATTTACTAAATTTCTTAGAGAGAATTAACCCTTTTTTTGGGGTTTTAGAAAAAAATAATCCAAGCTCTAAAATGATTATTTAAATGAATTTATAGTTGTACTTCTTCCAAACAACACGGAATATTATAGAGGCCACTCATATAGGAATTTGAGCTACAAAATAAATCTAGAACTACGAAGTTGACCCAAAATTTTGAACTCTATATCAAGCAAGAGGATGAAACTTTGAACAAATTCTATGCATGTTTTTCAAACATTATCAACTACTCGTATAATTTGGGGGGACCTTTTAGGAAAGAGAAGTAGATTGACAAAATCCTTGCTCGCTTACCTTATCATTTTCAAGCCAAAGGTACCTTGCTTAAATACATGAAAAATCCTTGTGAACTTACTGTTAAATGAATCACTTGGGCAAGTATTCGAACTGCATCACGTGTATCCTATATGTCAGCCATCCACTTTTGAGGACGGAAAGACCTTGGCTTTATAGACATCAAGGATAGTGGTCTTAGCGACGTTGTTTTTGACACAATTGTTAGAAATGATGACTCTTATACCAATGAAGAGAAGATGGAGCTACTTTCGCACAGATTTACTAAATTTCTTAGAGAGAATTAACCTTTTTTTTGGGGTTTTAGAAAAAAATAATCCAAGCTCTAAATTGATTATTTAAATGAATTTATAGTTGTACTTCTTCCAAACAACACGGAATATTATAGAGACCACTCATATAGGAATTTGAGCTACAAAATAAATCTAGAACTACGAAGTTGACCAAAAATGTTGAACTTTATATCAAGCAAGAGGATGAAACTTTGAACAAATTCTATGCATGTTTTTCAAACATTATCAACTACTCGTATAATTTGGGGGGACCTTTTAGGAAAGAGAAGTAGATTGACAAAATCCTTGCTCGCTTACCTTATCATTTTCAAGCCAAAGGTACCTTGCTTAAATACATGAAAAATCCTTGTGAACTTACTGTTAAATGAATCACTTGGGCAAGTATTCGAACTGCATCACGTGTATCCTATATGTCAGCCATACACTTTTGAGGACGGAAAGACCTTGGCTTTATAGACATCAAGGATAGTGGTCTTAGCGACGTTGTTTTTGACACAATTGTTAGAAATGATGACTCTCATACCAATGAAGAGAAGATGGATCTACTTTCGCACAGATTTACTAAATTTCTTAGAGAGAATTAACCCTTTTTTTGGGGTTTTAGAAAAAAATAATCCAAGCTCTAAAATGATTATTTAAATGAATTTATAGTTGTACTTCTTCCAAACAACACGGAATATTATAGAGACCACTCATATAGGAATTTGAGCTACAAAATAAATCTAGAAGTACGAAGTTGATCAAAATTGTTGAACTTTATATCAAGCAAGAGGATGAAACTTTGAACAAATTCTATGCATGTTTTTCAAACATTATCAACTACTCGTATAATTTGGGGGGACCTTTTAGGAAAGAGAAGTAGATTGACAAAATCCTTGCTCGCTTACCTTATCATTTTCAAGCCAAAGGTACCTTGCTTAAATACATGAAAAATCCTTGTGAACTTACTGTTAAATGAATCACATGGGCAAGTATTCGAACTGCATCACGTGTATCCTATATGTCAGCCATCCACTTTTGAGGACGGAAAGACCTTGGCTTTATAGACATCAAGGATAGTGGTCTTAGCGACGTTGTTTTTGACACAATTGTTAGAAATGATGACTCTCATACCAATGAAGAGAAGATGGAGCTACTTTCGCACAGATTTACTAAATTTCTTAGAGAGAATTAACCCTTTTTTTGGGGTTTTAGAAAAAAATAATCCAAGCTCTAAAATGATTATTTAAATGAATTTATAGTTGTACTTCTTCCAAACAACACGGAATATTATAGAGACCACTCATATAGGAATTTGAGCTACAAAATAAATCTAGAACTACGAAGTTGACCCAAAATTTTGAACTCTATATCAAGCAAGAGGATGAAACTTTGAACAAATTCTATGCATGTTTTTCAAACATTATAAACTACTCGTATAATTCGGGGGGGACCTTTTAGGAAAGAGAAGTAGATTGACAAAATCCTTGCTCGCTTACCTTATCATTTTCAAGCCAAAGGTACCTTGCTTAAATACATGAAAAAGCCTTGTGAACTTACTGTTAAATGAATCACTTGGGCAAGTATTCGAAGTGCATCACTTGTATCCAATATGTCAACCATCCACTTTCGAGGACGGAAAGAGCTTGGGTTTATAGACATCAAGGATAGTGGTCTTAGCCAAGTTGTTTTTCACTCAATTGTTAGAAATGATGACTCTCATACCAATGAAGAGAAGATGGATCTACTTTCGCACAGATTTTCTAAATTTCTTAGAGAGAATTAACCCTTTTTTTGGGGTTTTAGAAAAAAATAATCCAAGCTCTAAAATGATTATTTAAATGAATTTATAGTTGTACTTCTTCCAAACAACACGGAATATTATAGAGACCACTCATATAGGAATTTGAGCTACAAAATAAATCTAGAACTACGAAGTTGACCAAAAATGTTGAACTTTATATCAAGCAAGAGGATGAAACTTTGAACAAATTCTATGCATGTTTTTCAAACATTATCAACTACTCGTATAATTTGGGGGGACCTTTTAGGAAAGAGAAGTAGATTGACAAAATCCTTGCTCGCTTACCTTATCATTTTCAAGCCAAAGGTACCTTGCTTAAATACATGAAAAATCCTTGTGAACTTACTGTTAAATGAATCACTTGGGCAAGTATTCGCACTGCATCACGTGTATCCTATATGTCAGCCATCCACTTTTGAGGACGGAAAGACCTTGGCTTTATAGACATCAAGGATAGTGGTCTTAGCGACGTTTTTTTTTACACAATTGTTAGAAATGATGACTCTCATACCAATGAAGAGAAGATCTAGCTACTTTCGCACAAATTTACTAAATTTCTTAGAGAGAATTAACCCTTTTTTTGGGGTTTTAGAAAAAAATAATCCAAGCTCTAAAATGATTATTTAAATGAATTTATAGTTGTACTTCTTCCAAACAACACGGAATATTATAGAGACCACTCATATAGGAATTTGAGCTACAAAATAAATCTAGAACTACGAAGTTGACCCAAAATTTTGAACTCTATATCAAGCAAGAGGATGAAACTTTGAACAAATTCTATGCATGTTTTTCAAACATTATCAACTACTCGTATAAGTTGGGGGGGACCTTTTAGGAAAGAGAAGTAGATTGACAAAATCCTTGCTCGCTTACCTTATCATTTTCAAGCCAAAGGTACCTTGCTTAAATACATGAAAAAGCCTTGTGAACTTACTGTTAAATGAATCACTTGGGCAAGTATTCGAACTGCATCACTTGTATCCAATATGTCAGCCATCCACTTTCGAGGATGGAAAGAGCTTGGGTTTATAGACATCAAGGATAGTGGTCTTAGCCAAGTTGTTTTTCACTCAATTGTTAGAAATGATGACTCTCATACCAATGAAGAGAAGATGGATCTACTTTCGCACAGATTTACTAAATTTCTTAGAGAGAATTAACCCTTTTTTTGGGGTTTTAGAAAAAAATAATCCAAGCTCTAAAATGATTATTTAAATGAATTTATAGTTGTACTTCTTCCAAACAACACGGAATATTATAGAGACCACTCATATAGGAATTTGAGCTACAAAATAAATCTAGAACTACGAAGTTGACCAAAAATGTTGAACTTTATATCAAGCAAGAGGATGAAACTTTGAACAAATTCTATGCATGTTTTTCAAACATTATCAACTACTCGTATAATTTGGGGGGACCTTTTAGGAAAGAGAAGTAGATTGACAAAATCCTTGCTCGCTTACCTTATCATTTTCAAGCCAAAGGTACCTTGCTTAAATACATGAAAAATCCTTGTGAACTTACTGTTAAATGAATCACTTGGGCAAGTATTCGAAGTGCATCACTTGTATCCAATATGTCAACCATCCACTTTCGAGGACGGAAAGAGCTTGGGTTTATAGACATCAAGGATAGTGGTCTTAGCCAAGTTGTTTTTCACTCAATTGTTAGAAATGATGACTCTCATACCAATGAAGAGAAGATGGATCTACTTTCGCACAGATTTACTAAATTTCTTAGAGAGAATTAACCCTTTTTTTGGGGTTTTAGAAAAAAATAATCCAAGCTCTAAAATGATTATTTAAATGAATTTATAGTTGTACTTCTTCCAAACAACACGGAATATTATAGAGACCACTCATATAGGAATTTGAGCTACAAAATAAATCTAGAACTACGAAGTTGACCCAAAATTTTGAACTCTATATCAAGCAAGAGGATGAAACTTTGAACAAATTCTATGCATGTTTTTCAAACATTATCAACTACTCGTATAATTTGGGGGGGACCTTTTAGGAAAGAGAAGTAGATTGACAAAATCCTTGCTCGCTTACCTTATCATTTTCAAGGCAAAGGTACCTTGCTTAAATACATGAAAAAGCCTTGTGAACTTACTGTTAAATGAATCACTTGGGCAAGTATTCGAAGTGCATCACTTGTATCCAATATGTCAACCATCCACTTTCGAGGACGGAAAGAGCTTGGGTTTATAGACATCAAGGATAGTGGTCTTAGCCAAGTTTTTTTTCACTCAATTGTTAGAAATGATGACTCTCATACCAATGAAGAGAAGATGGATCTACTTTCGCACAGATTTACTAAATTTCTTAGAGAGAATTAACCCTTTTTTTGGGGTTTTAGAAAAAAATAATCCAAGCTCTAAAATGATTATTTAAATGAATTTATAGTTGTACTTCTTCCAAACAACACGGAATATTATAGAGACCACTCATATAGGAATTTGAGCTACAAAATAAATCTAGAACTACGAAGTTGACCCAAAATTTTGAACTCTATATCAAGCAAGAGGATGAAACTTTGAACAAATTCTATGCATGTTTTTCAAACATTATCAACTACTCGTATAATTTGGGGGGGGGACCTTTTAGGAAAGAGAAGTAGATTGACAAAATCCTTGCTCGCTTACCTTATCATTTTCAAGGCAAAGGTACCTTGCTTAAATACATGAAAAAGCCTTGTGAACTTACTGTTAAAGGAATCACTTGGGCAAGTATTCGAAGTGCATCACTTGTATCGAATATGTCAACCATCCACTTTCGAGGACGGAAAGAGCTTGGGTTTATAGACATCAAGGATAGTGGTCTTAGCCAAGTTGTTTTTCACTCAATTGTTAGAAATGATGACTCTCATACCAATGAAGAGAAGATGGATCTACTTTCGCACAGATTTACTAAATTTCTTAGAGAGAATTAACCCTTTTTTTGGGGTTTTAGAAAAAAATAATCCAAGCTCTAAAATGATTATTTAAATGAATTTATAGTTGTACTTCTTCCAAACAACACGGAATATTATAGAGACCACTCATATAGGAATTTGAGCTACAAAATAAATCTAGAACTACGAAGTTGACCAAAAATTTTGAACTCTATATAAAGCAAGAGGATGAAACTTTGAACAAATTCTATGCATGTTTTTCAAACATTATCAACTACTCGTATAATTTGGGGGGACCTTTTAGAAAAGAGAAGTAGATTGACAAAATCCTTGCTCGCTTACCTTATCATTTTCAAGCCAAAGGTACCTTGCTTAAATACATGAAAAAGCCTTGTGAACTTACTGTTAAATGATTCACTTGGGCAAGTATTCGAAGTGCATCACTTGTATCCAATATGTCAACCATCCACTTTCGAGGACGGAAAGAGCTTGGGTTTATAGACATCAAGGATAGTGGTCTTAGCCAAGTTGTTTTTCACTCAATTGTTAGAAATGATGACTCTCATACCAATGAAGAGAAGATGGATCTACTTTCGCACAGATTTACTAAATTTCTTAGAGAGAATTAACCCTTTTTTTGGGGTTTTAGAAAAAAATAATCCAAGCTCTAAAATGATTATTTAAATGAATTTATAGTTGTACTTCTTCCAAACAACACGGAATATTATAGAGACCACTCATATAGGAATTTGAGCTACAAAATAAATCTAGAACTACGAAGTTGACCAAAAATGTTGAACTTTATATCAAGCAAGAGGATGAAACTTTGAACAAATTCTATGCATGTTTTTCAAACATTATCAACTACTCGTATAATTTGGGGGGACCTTTTAGGAAAGAGAAGTAGATTGACAAAATCCTTGCTCGCTTACCTTATCATTTTCAAGCCAAAGGTACCTTGCTTAAATACATGAAAAATCCTTGTGAACTTACTGTTAAATGAATCACTTGGGCAAGTATTCGAACTGCATCACGTGTATCCTATATGTCAGCCATCCACTTTTGAGGACGGAAAGACCTTGGCTTTATAGACATCAAGGATAGTGGTCTTAGCGACGTTGTTTTTGACACAATTGTTAGAAATGATTACTCTCATACCAATGAAGAGAAGATGAATCTACTTTCGCACAAATTTACTAAATTTCTTAGAGAGAATTAACCCTTTTTTTGGGGTTTTAGAAAAAAATAATCCAAGCTCTAAAATGATTATTTAAATGAATTTATAGTTGTACTTCTTCCAAACAACACGGAATATTATAGAGACCACTCATATAGGAATTTGAGCTACAAAATAAATCTAGAACTACGAAGTTGACCCAAAATTTTGAACTCTATATCAAGCAAGAGGATGAAACTTTGAACAAATTCTATGCATGTTTTTCAAACATTATCAACTACTCGTATAATTTGGGGGGACCTTTTAGGAAAGAGAAGTAGATTGACAAAATCCTTGCTCGCTTACCTTATCATTTTCAAGCCAAAGGTACCTTGCTTAAATACATGAAAAATCCTTGTGAACTTACTGTTAAATGAATCACTTGGGCAAGTATTCGAACTGCATCACGTGTTTCCTATATGTCAGCCATCCACTTTTGAGGACGGAAAGACCTTGGCTTTATAGACATCAAGGATAGTGGTCTTAGCGACGTTGTTTTTGACACAATTGTTAGAAATGATGACTCTCATACCAATGAAGAGAAGATGGAGCTACTTTCGCACAGATTTACTAAATTTCTTAGAGAGAATTAACCCTTTTTTTGGGGTTTTAGAAAAAAATAATCCAAGCTCTAAAATGATTATTTAAATGAATTTATAGTTGTACTTCTTCCAAACAACACGGAATATTATAGAGACCACTCATATAGGAATTTGAGCTACAAAATAAATCTAGAACTACGAAGTTGACCCAAAATTTTGAACTCTATATCAAGCAAGAGGATGAAACTTTGAACAAATTCTATGCATGTTTTTCAAACATTATCAACTACTCGTATAATTTGGGGGGACCTTTTAGGAAAGAGAAGTAGATTGACAAAATCCTTGCTCGCTTACCTTATCATTTTCAAGCCAAAGGTACCTTGTTTAAATACATGAAAAAGCCTTGTGAACTTACTGTTAAATAAATCACTTGGGCAAGTATTCGAAGTGCATCACTTGTATCCAATATGTCAACCATCCACTTTCGAGGACGGAAAGAGCTTGGGTTTATAGACATCAAGGATAGTGGTCTTAGCGAAGTTGTTTTTCACTCAATTGTTAGAAATGATGACTCTCATACCAATGAAGAGAAGATGGATCTACTTTCGCACAGATTTACTAAATTTCTTAGAGAGAATTAACCCTTTTTTTGGGGTTTTAGAAAAAAATAATCCAAGCTCTAAAATGATTATTTAAATGAATTTATAGTTGTACTTCTTCCAAACAACACGGAATATTATAGAGACCACTCATATAGGAATTTGAGCTACAAAATAAATCTAGAACTACGAAGTTGACCCAAAATTTTGAACTCTATATCAAGCAAGAGGATGAAACTTTGAACAAATTCTATGCATGTTTTTCAAACATTATCAACTACTCGTATAATTTGGGGGGACCTTTTAGGAAAGAGAAGTAGATTGACAAAATCCTTGCTCGCTTACCTTATCATTTTCAAGCCAAAGGTACCTTGCTTAAATACATGAAAAATCCTTGTGAACTTACTGTTAAATGAATCACTTGGGCAAGTATTCGAACTGCATCACGTGTATCCTATATGTCAGCCATCCACTTTTGAGGACGGAAAGACCTTGGCTTTATAGACATCAAGGATAGTGGTCTTAGCGACGTTGTTTTTGACACAATTGTTAGAAATGATTACTCTCATACCAATGAAGAGAAGATGGAGCTACTTTCGCACAAATTTACTAAATTTCTTAGAGAGAATTAACCCTTTTTTTGGGGTTTTAGAAAAAAATAATCCAAGCTCTAAAATGATTATTTAAATGAATTTATAGTTGTACTTCTTCCAAACAACACGGAATATTATAGAGACCACTCATATAGGAATTTGAGCTACAAAATAAATCTAGAACTACGAAGTTGACCAAAAATTTTGAACTCTATATCAAGCAAGAGGATGAAACTTTGAACAAATTCTATGCATGTTTTTCAAACATTATCAACTACTCGTATAATTTGGGGGGGACCTTTTAGGAAAGAGAAGTAGATTGACAAAATCCTTGCTCGCTTACCTTATCATTTTCAAGCCAAAGCTACCTTGCTTAAATACATGAAAAAGCCTTGTGAACTTACTGTTAAATGAATCACTTGGGCAAGTATTCGAAGTGCATCACTTGTATCCAATATGTCAACCATCCACTTTCGAGGACGGAAAGAGCTTGGGTTTATAGACATCAAGGATAGTGGTCTTAGCCAAGTTGTTTTTCACTCAATTGTTAGAAATGATGACTCTCATACCAATGAAGAGAAGATGGATCTACTTTCGCACAGATTTACTAAATTTCTTAGAGAGAATTAACCCTTTTTTTGGGGTTTTAGAAAAAAATAATCCAAGCTCAAAAATGATTATTTAAATGAATTTATAGTTGTACTTCTTCCAAACAACACGGAATATTATAGAGACCACTCATATAGGAATTTGAGCTACAAAATAAATCTAGAACTACGAAGTTGACCCAAAATTTTGAACTCTATATCAAGCAAGAGGATGAAACTTTGAACAAATTCTATGCATGTTTTTCAAACATTATCAACTACTCGTATAATTTGGGGGGACCTTTTAGGAAAGAGAAGTAGATTGACAAAATCCTTGCTCGCTTACCTTATCATTTTCAAGCCAAAGGTACCTTGCTTAAATACATGAAAAATCCTTGTGAACTTACTGTTAAATGAATCACATGGGCAAGTATTCGAACTGCATCACGTGTATCCTATATGTCAGCCATCCATTTTTGAGGACGGAAAGACCTTGGCTTTATAGACATCAAGGATAGTGGTCTTAGCGACGTTGTTTTTGACACAATTGTTAGAAATGATGACTCTCATACCAATGAAGGGAAGATGGATTTACTTTCGCAGAGATTTACTAAATTTCATAGAGAGAATTAACCCTTGTTTTGGGGTTTTAGAAAAAATAATCTGAGCTCTAAAATGATTATTTCAATGAATTTATAGTTGTACTTCTTCCAAACAACATGAAATATTTTTGAGACCACTCAAATAAGCATTTGAGCTACAAAATAAATCTAGAAATACGAAGTTGGCCAAAACTTTTGAACTCTATATCAAGCAAGAGGATGAAACTTTCAACAAATTCTATTCATGTTTTTTAAACATTATCAACTACTCGTATAATTTGCGGGGACCTTTTAGTAAAGAGAAGTAGATTGAAAAAATCCTTGCAATCTTAACTTATCATTTTCAAGCCAATGTTACCTTGCTTAAATACATGTAAAAGCCTTGTGAACTTACTGTTAAATGAATCACTTGGGCAAGTATTCGAACTGCATCACTTGTATCCTATATGTCAGCCATCCACTTTCGAGGACGGAAAGAGCTTGGCTTTATAGACATCAAGGATAGTTGTCTTAGCGAAGATTTTTTTTAACACAATTGTTAGAAATAATGACTCTAATATGAATGAAGAGAAAATGAATCTACTTTCCCAGAGATTTACTAAATTTCTTAGATAGAATTAACCGTTTTTTAGGGTTTACAAAAAAAATAATCCGAGCTCTAAAATGATTATTTGAATGAATTTATAGTTGTACTTCTTCCAAACAACATGAAATATTTTGGAGACCACTCATATAGGCATTTGGTCTACAAAATAAATCTAGAACTACGAAGATAGCCAAAAAATTTGAACTCTATATCAAGCAAGAGGATGAAACTTTGAACAAATTCTATGCATGTTTTTCAAACATTATCAACTACTCGTATAATATGAGTGGACCTTTTAGGAAAGAGAAATACATTGACAAAATCCTTGCTTGCTTACCATATCATTTTCAAGGCAATGTTACCTTGCTTAAATACATGTAAAAGGCTCGTGAACTTACTGTTAAATTAATCACTTGGGCAAGTATTCGTACTGCATCACGTGTATCCTATATCTCAGCCATCCACTTTCGAGGACGGAAAGAGCTTGGCTTTATAGACATCAAGGATAGTGGTCTTAGCCAAGTTGTTTTTCACTCAATTGTTAGAAATGATGACTCTCATACCAATGAAGAGAAGATGGATCTACTTTCGCACAGATTTACTAAATTTCTTAGAGAGAATTAACCCTTTTTTTGGGGTTTTAGAAAAAAATAATCCAAGCTCTAAAATGATTATTTAAATGAATTTATAGTTGTACTTCTTCCAAACAACACGGAATATTATAGAGACCACTCATATAGGAATTTGAGCTACAAAATAAATCTAGAACTACGAAGTTGACCAAAAATTTTGAACTCTATATCAAGCAAGAGGATGAAACTTTGAACAAATTCTATGCATGTTTTTCAAACATTATCAACTACTCGTATAATTTGGGGGGGACCTTTTAGGAAAGAGAAGTAGATTGACAAAATCCTTGCTCGCTTACCTTATCATTTTCAAGCCAAAGGTACCTTGCTTAAATACATGAAAAAGCCTTGTGAACTTACTGTTAAATGAATCACTTGGGCAAGTATTCGAAGTGCATCACTTGTATCCAATATGTCAACCATCCACTTTCGAGGACGGAAAGAGCTTGGCTTTATAGACATAAAGGATAGTGGTCTTAGCCAAGTTGTTTTTCACTCAATTGTTAGAAATGATGACTCTCATACCAATGAAGAGAAGATGGATCTACTTTCGCACAGATTTACTAAATTTCTTAGAGAGAATTAACCCTTTTTTTGGGGTTTTAGAAAAAAATAATCCAAGCTCTAAAATCATTATTTAAATGAATTTATAGTTGTACTTCTTCCAAACAACACGGAATATTATAGAGACCACTCATATAGGAATTTGAGCTACAAAATAAATCTAGAACTACGAAGTTGACCAAAAATGTTGAACTTTATATCAAGCAAGAGGATGAAACTTTGAACAAATTCTATGCATGTTTTTCAAACATTATCAACTACTCGTATAATTTGGGGGGACCTTTTAGGAAAGAGAAGTAGATTGACAAAATCCTTGCTCGCTTACCTTATCATTTTCAAGTCAAAGGTACCTTGCTTAAATACATGAAAAATCCTTGTGAACTTACTGTTAAATGAATCACTTGGGCAAGTATTCGAACTGCATCACGTGTATCCTATATGTCAGCCATCCACTTTTGAGGACGGAAAGACCTTGGCTTTATAGACATCAAGGATAGTGGTCTTAGCGACGTTGTTTTTGACACAATTGTTAGAAATGATGACTCTCATACCAATGAAGAGAAGATGGAGCTACTTTCGCACAGATTTACTAAATTTCTTAGAGAGAATTAACCCTTTTTTTGGGGTTTTAGAAAAAAATAATCCAAGATCTAAAATGATTATTTAAATGAATTTATAGTTGTACTTCTTCCAAACAACACGGAATATTATAGAGACCACTCATATAGGAATTTGAGCTACAAAATAAATCTAGAACTACGAAGTTGACCCAAAATTTTGAACTCTATATCAAGCAAGAGGATGAAACTTTGAACAAATTCTATGCATGTTTTTCAAACATTATAAACTACTCATATAATTTGGGGGGACCTTTTAGGAAAGAGAAGTAGATTGACAAAATCCTTGCTCGCTTACCTTATCATTTTCAAGCCAAAGGTACCTTGCTTAAATACATGAAAAAGCCATGTGAACTTACTGTAAAATAAATCACTTGGGCAAGTATTCGAAGTGCATCACTTGTATCCAATATGTCAACCATCCACTTTCGAGGACGGAAAGAGCTTAGTTTATAGACATCAAGGATAGTGGTCTTAGCCAAGTTGTTTTTCACTCAATTGTTAGAAATGATGACTCTCATACCAATGAAGAGAAGATGGATCTACTTTCGCACAGATTTACTAAATTTCTTAGAGAGAATTAACCCTTTTTTTGGGGTTTTAGAAAAAAATAATCCAAGCTCTAAAATGATTATTTAAATGAATTTATAGTTGTACTTCTTCCAAACAACACGGAATATTATAGAGACCACTCATATAGGAATTTGAGCTACAAAATAAATCTAGAACTACGAAGTTGACCAAAAATGTTGAACTTTATATCAAGCAAGAGGATGAAACTTTGAACAAATACTATGCATGTTTTTCAAACATTATCAACAACTCGTATAATTTGGGGGGACCTTTTAGGAAAGAGAAGTAGATTGACAAAATCCTTGCTCGCTTACCTTATCATTTTCAAGCCAAAGGTACCTTGCTTAAATACATGAAAAATCCTTGTGAACTTACTGTTAAATGAATCACTCGGGCAAGTATTCGAACTGCATCACTTGTATCCAATATGTCAACCATCCACTTTCGAGGACGGAAAGAGCTTGGCTTTATAGACATCAAGGATAGTGGTCTTAGCGACGTTTTTTTTGACACAATTGTTAGAAATGATGACTCTCATACCAATGAAGAGAAGATGGATCTACTTTCGCACAGATTTACTAAATTTCTTAGAGAGAATTAACCCTTTTTTTGGGGTTTTAGAAAAAAATAATCCAAGCTCTAAAATGATTATTTAAATGAATTTATAGTTGTACTTCTTCCAAACAACACGGAATATTATAGAGACCACTCATATAGGAATTTGAGCTACAAAATAAATCTAGAACTACGAAGTTGACCCAAAATTTTGAACTCTATATCAAGCAAGAGGATGAAACTTTGAACAAATTCTATGCATGTTTTTCAAACATTATCAACTACTCGTATAATTTGGGGGGACCTTTTAGGAAAGAGAAGTAGATTGACAAAATCCTTGCTCGCTTACCTTATCAATTTCAAGCCAAAGGTACCTTGCTTAAATACATGAAAAGGCCTTGTGAACTTACTGATAAATGAATCACTTGGGCAAGTATTCGAAGTGCATCAGTTGTATCCAATATGTCAACCATCCACTTTCGAGGACGGAAAGAGCTTGGGTTTATAGACATCAAGGATAGTGGTCTTAGCCAAGTTGTTTTTCACTCAATTGTTAGAAATGATAACTCTCATACCAATGAAGAGAAGATGGATCTACTTTCGCACAGATTTACTAAATTTCTTAGAGAGAATTAACCCTTTTTTTGGGGTTTTAGAAAAAAATAATCCAAGCTCTAAAATGATTATTTAAATGAATTTATAGTTGTACTTCTTCCAAACAACACGGAATATTATAGAGACCACTCATATAGGAATTTGAGCTACAAAATAAATCTAGAACTACGAAGTTGACCAAAAATTTTGAACTCTATATCAAGCAAGAGGATGAAACTTTGAACAAATTCTATGCATGTTTTTCAAACATTATCAACTACTCGTATAATTTGGGGGGGACCTTTTAGGAAAGAGAAGTAGATTGACAAAATCCTTGCTCGCTTACCTTATCATTTTCAAGCCAAAGGTACCTTGCTTAAATACATGAAAAAGCCTTGTGAACTTACTGTTAAATGAATCACTTGGGCAAGTATTCGAAGTGCATCACTTGTATCCAATATGTCAACCATCCACTTTCGAGGACGGAAAGAGCTTGGCTTTATAGACATAAAGGATAGTGGTCTTAGCCAAGTTGTTTTTCACTCAATTGTTAGAAATGATGACTCTCATACCAATGAAGAGAAGATGGATCTACTTTCGCACAGATTTACTAAATTTCTTAGAGAGAATTAACCCTTTTTTTGGGGTTTTAGAAAAAAATAATCCAAGCTCTAAAATCATTATTTAAATGAATTTATAGTTGTACTTCTTCCAAACAACACGGAATATTATAGAGACCACTCATATAGGAATTTGAGCTACAAAATAAATCTAGAACTACGAAGTTGACCAAAAATGTTGAACTTTATATCAAGCAAGAGGATGAAACTTTGAACAAATTCTATGCATGTTTTTCAAACATTATCAACTACTCGTATAATTTGGGGGGACCTTTTAGGAAAGAGAAGTAGATTGACAAAATCCTTGCTCGCTTACCTTATCATTTTCAAGTCAAAGGTACCTTGCTTAAATACATGAAAAATCCTTGTGAACTTACTGTTAAATGAATCACTTGGGCAAGTATTCGAACTGCATCACGTGTATCCTATATGTCAGCCATCCACTTTTGAGGACGGAAAGACCTTGGCTTTATAGACATCAAGGATAGTGGTCTTAGCGACGTTGTTTTTGACACAATTGTTAGAAATGATGACTCTCATACCAATGAAGAGAAGATGGAGCTACTTTCGCACAGATTTACTAAATTTCTTAGAGAGAATTAACCCTTTTTTTGGGGTTTTAGAAAAAAATAATCCAAGATCTAAAATGATTATTTAAATGAATTTATAGTTGTACTTCTTCCAAACAACACGGAATATTATAGAGACCACTCATATAGGAATTTGAGCTACAAAATAAATCTAGAACTACGAAGTTGACCCAAAATTTTGAACTCTATATCAAGCAAGAGGATGAAACTTTGAACAAATTCTATGCATGTTTTTCAAACATTATAAACTACTCATATAATTTGGGGGGACCTTTTAGGAAAGAGAAGTAGATTGACAAAATCCTTGCTCGCTTACCTTATCATTTTCAAGCCAAAGGTACCTTGCTTAAATACATGAAAAAGCCATGTGAACTTACTGTAAAATAAATCACTTGGGCAAGTATTCGAAGTGCATCACTTGTATCCAATATGTCAACCATCCACTTTCGAGGACGGAAAGAGCTTAGTTTATAGACATCAAGGATAGTGGTCTTAGCCAAGTTGTTTTTCACTCAATTGTTAGAAATGATGACTCTCATACCAATGAAGAGAAGATGGATCTACTTTCGCACAGATTTACTAAATTTCTTAGAGAGAATTAACCCTTTTTTTGGGGTTTTAGAAAAAAATAATCCAAGCTCTAAAATGATTATTTAAATGAATTTATAGTTGTACTTCTTCCAAACAACACGGAATATTATAGAGACCACTCATATAGGAATTTGAGCTACAAAATAAATCTAGAACTACGAAGTTGACCAAAAATGTTGAACTTTATATCAAGCAAGAGGATGAAACTTTGAACAAATACTATGCATGTTTTTCAAACATTATCAACAACTCGTATAATTTGGGGGGACCTTTTAGGAAAGAGAAGTAGATTGACAAAATCCTTGCTCGCTTACCTTATCATTTTCAAGCCAAAGGTACCTTGCTTAAATACATGAAAAATCCTTGTGAACTTACTGTTAAATGAATCACTCGGGCAAGTATTCGAACTGCATCACTTGTATCCAATATGTCAACCATCCACTTTCGAGGACGGAAAGAGCTTGGCTTTATAGACATCAAGGATAGTGGTCTTAGCGACGTTTTTTTTGACACAATTGTTAGAAATGATGACTCTCATACCAATGAAGAGAAGATGGATCTACTTTCGCACAGATTTACTAAATTTCTTAGAGAGAATTAACCCTTTTTTTGGGGTTTTAGAAAAAAATAATCCAAGCTCTAAAATGATTATTTAAATGAATTTATAGTTGTACTTCTTCCAAACAACACGGAATATTATAGAGACCACTCATATAGGAATTTGAGCTACAAAATAAATCTAGAACTACGAAGTTGACCCAAAATTTTGAACTCTATATCAAGCAAGAGGATGAAACTTTGAACAAATTCTATGCATGTTTTTCAAACATTATCAACTACTCGTATAATTTGGAGGGACCTTTTAGGAAAGAGAAGTAGATTGACAAAATCCTTGCTCGCTTACCTTATCAATTTCAAGCCAAAGGTACCTTGCTTAAATACATGAAAAGGCCTTGTGAACTTACTGTTAAATGAATCACTTGGGCAAGTATTCGAAGTGCATCAGTTGTATCCAATATGTCAACCATCCACTTTCGAGGACGGAAAGAGCTTGGGTTTATAGACATCAAGGATAGTGGTCTTAGCCAAGTTGTTTTTCACTCAATTGTTAGAAATGATAACTCTCATACCAATGAAGAGAAGATGGATCTACTTTCGCACAGATTTACTAAATTTCTTAGAGAGAATTAACCCTTTTTTTGGGGTTTTAGAAAAAAATAATCCAAGCTCTAAAATGATTATTTAAATGAATTTATAGTTGTACTTCTTCCAAACAACACGGAATATTATAGAGACCACTCATATAGGAATTTGAGCTACAAAATAAATCTAGAACTACGAAGTTGACCCAAAATTTTGAACTCTATATCAAGCAAGAGGATGAAACTTTGAACAAATTCTATGCATGTTTTTCAAACATTATCAACTACTCGTATAATTTGGGGGGACCTTTTAGGAAAGAGAAGTAGATTGACAAAATCCTTGCTCGCTTACCTTATCATTTTCAAGCCAAAGGTACCTTGCTTAAATACATGAAAAATCCTTGTGAACTTACTGTTAAATGAATCACTCGGGCAAGTATTCGAACTGCATCACGTGTATCCTATATGTCAGCCATCCACTTTTGAGGACGGAAAGACCTTGGCTTTATAGACATCAAGGATAGTGGTCTTAGCGACGTTGTTTTTGACACAATTGTTAGAAATGATTACTCTCATACCAATGAAGAGAAGATGAATCTACTTTCGCACAAATTTACTAAATTTCTTAGAGAGAATTAACCCTTTTTTTGGGGTTTTAGAAAAAAATAATCCAAGCTCTAAAATGATTATTTAAATGAATTTATAGTTGTACTTCTTCCATACAACACGGAATATTATAGAGACCACTCATATAGGAATTTGAGCTACAAAATAAATCTAGAACTACGAAGTTGACCCAAAATTTTGAACTCTATATCAAGCAAGAGGATCAAAACTTTGAACAAATTCTATGCATGTTTTTCAAACATTATCAACTACTCGTATAATTTGGGGGGACCTTTTAGGAAAGAGAAGTAGATTGACAAAATCCTTGCTCGCTTACCTTATCATTTTCAAGCCAAAGGTACCTTGCTTAAATACATGAAAAATCCTTGTGAACTTACTGTTAAATGAATCACTTGGGTAAGTATTCGAACTGCATCACGTGTATCCTATATGTCAGCCATCCACTTTTGAGGACGGAAAGACCTTGGCTTTATAGACATCAAGGATAGTGGTCTTAGCGACGTTGTTTTTGACACAATTGTTAGAAATGATTACTCTCATACCAATGAAGAGAAGATGAATCTACTTTCGCACAAATTTACTAAATTTCTTAGAGAGAATTAACCCTTTTTTTGGGGTTTTAGAAAAAAATAATCCAAGCTCTAAAATGATTATTTAAATGAATTTATAGTTGTACTTCTTCCAAACAACACGGAATATTATAGAGACCACTCATATAGGAATTTGAGCTACAAAATAAATCTAGAACTACGAAGTTGACCCAAAATTTTGAACTCTATATCAAGCAAGAGGATGAAACTTTGAACAAATTCTATGCATGTTTTTCAAACATTATCAACTACTCGTATAATTTGGGGGGACCTTTTAGGAAAGAGACGTAGATTGACAAAATCCTTGCTCGCTTACCTTATCATTTTCAAGCCAAAGGTACCTTGCTTAAATACATGAAAAATCCTTGTGAACTTACTGTTAAATGAATCACTTGGGCAAGTATTCGAACTGCATCACGTGTATCCTATATGTCAGCCATCCACTTTTGAGGACGGAAAGACCTTGGCTTTATAGACATCAAGGATAGTGGTCTTAGCGACGTTGTTTTTGACACAATTGTTAGAAATGATTACTCTCATACCAATGAAGAGAAGATGAATCTACTTTCGCACAAATTTACTAAATTTCTTAGAGAGAATTAACCCTTTTTTTGGGGTTTTAGAAAAAAATAATCCAAGCTCTAAAATGATTATTTAAATGAATTTATAGTTGTACTTCTTCCAAACAACACGGAATATTATAGAGACCACTCATATAGGAATTTGAGCTACAAAATAAATCTAGAACTACGAAGTTGACCCAAAATTTTGAACTCTATATCAAGCAAGAGGATCAAAACTTTGAACAAATTCTATGCATGTTTTTCAAACATTATCAACTACTCGTATAATTTGGGGGGGACCTTTTAGGAAAGAGAAGTAGATTGACAAAATCCTTGCTCGCTTACCTTATCATTTTCAAGCCAAAGGTACCTTGCTTAAATACATGAAAAATCCTTGTGAACTTACTGTTAAATGAATCACTTGGGCAAGTATTCGAACTGCATCACGTGTATCCTATATGTCAGCCATCCACTTTTGAGGACGGAAAGACCTTGGCTTTATAGACATCAAGGATAGTGGTCTTAGCGACGTTGTTTTTGACACAATTGTTAGAAATGATGACTCTCATACCAATGAAGAGAAGATGAATCTACTTTCGCACAAATTTACTAAATTTCTTAGAGAGAATTAACCCTTTTTTTGGGGTTTTAGAAAAAAATAATCCAAGCTCTAAAATGATTATTTAAATGAATTTATAGTTGTACTTCTTCCAAACAACACGGAATATTATAGAGACCACTCATATAGGAATTTGAGCTACAAAATAAATCTAGAACTACGAAGTTGACCCAAAATTTTGAACTCTATATCAAGCAAGAGGATGAAACTTTGAACAAATTCTATGCATGTTTTTCAAACATTATCAACTACTCGTATAATTTGGGGGGACCTTTTAGGAAAGAGACGTAGATTGACAAAATCCTTGCTCGCTTACCTTATCATTTTCAAGCCAAAGGTACCTTGCTTAAATACATGAAAAATCCTTGTGAACTTACTGTTAAATGAATCACTTGGGCAAGTATTCGAACTGCATCACGTGTATCCTATATGTCAGCCATCCACTTTTGAGGACGGAAAGACCTTGGCTTTATAGACATCAAGGATAGTGGTCTTAGCGACGTTGTTTTTGACACAATTGTTAGAAATGATTACTCTCATACCAATGAAGAGAAGATGAATCTACTTTCGCACAAATTTACTAAATTTCTTAGAGAGAATTAACCCTTTTTTTGGGGTTTTAGAAAAAAATAATCCAAGCTCTAAAATGATTATTTAAATGAATTTATAGTTGTACTTCTTCCAAACAACACGGAATATTATAGAGACCACTCATATAGGAATTTGAGCTACAAAATAAATCTAGAACTACGAAGTTGACCCAAAATTTTGAACTCTATATCAAGCAAGAGGATCAAAACTTTGAACAAATTCTATGCATGTTTTTCAAACATTATCAACTACTCGTATAATTTGGGGGGGACCTTTTAGGAAAGAGAAGTAGATTGACAAAATCCTTGCTCGCTTACCTTATCATTTTCAAGCCAAAGGTACCTTGCTTAAATACATGAAAAATCCTTGTGAACTTACTGTTAAATGAATCACTCGGGCAAGTATTCGAACTGCATCACTTGTATCCAATATGTCAACCATCCACTTTCGAGGACGGAAAGAGCTTGGCTTTATAGACATCAAGGATAGTGGTCTTAGCGACGTTTTTTTTGACACAATTGTTAGAAATGATGACTCTCATACCAATGAAGAGAAGATGGATCTACTTTCGCACAGATTTACTAAATTTCTTAGAGAGAATTAACCCTTTTTTTGGGGTTTTAGAAAAAAATAATCCAAGCTCTAAAATGATTATTTAAATGAATTTATAGTTGTACTTCTTCCAAACAACACGGAATATTATAGAGACCACTCATATAGGAATTTGAGCTACAAAATAAATCTAGAACTACGAAGTTGACCCAAAATTTTGAACTCTATATCAAGCAAGAGGATGAAACTTTGAACAAATTCTATGCATGTTTTTCAAACATTATCAACTACTCGTATAATTTGGGGGGACCTTTTAGGAAAGAGAAGTAGATTGACAAAATCCTTGCTCGCTTACCTTATCAATTTCAAGCCAAAGGTACCTTGCTTAAATACATGAAAAGGCCTTGTGAACTTACTGTTAAATGAATCACTTGGGCAAGTATTCGAAGTGCATCAGTTGTATCCAATATGTCAACCATCCACTTTCGAGGACGGAAAGAGCTTGGGTTTATAGACATCAAGGATAGTGGTCTTAGCCAAGTTGTTTTTCACTCAATTGTTAGAAATGATGACTCTCATACCAATGAAGAGAAGATGGATCTACTTTCGCACAGATTTACTAAATTTCTTAGAGAGAATTAACCCTTTTTTTGGGGTTTTAGAAAAAAATAATCCAAGCTCTAAAATGATTATTTAAATGAATTTATAGTTGTACTTCTTCCAAACAACACGGAATATTATAGAGACCACTCATATAGGAATTTGAGCTACAAAATAAATCTAGAACTACGAAGTTGACCCAAAATTTTGAACTCTATATCAAGCAAGAGGATGAAACTTTGAACAAATTCTATGCATGTTTTTCAAACATTATCAACTACTCGTATAATTTGGGGGGACCTTTTAGGAAAGAGACGTAGATTGACAAAATCCTTGCTCGCTTACCTTATCATTTTCAAGCCAAAGGTACCTTGCTTAAATACATGAAAAATCCTTGTGAACTTACTGTTAAATGAATCACTTGGGCAAGTATTCGAACTGCATCACGTGTATCCTATATGTCAGCCATCCACTTTTGAGGACGGAAAGACCTTGGCTTTATAGACATCAAGGATAGTGGTCTTAGCGACGTTGTTTTTGACACAATTGTTAGAAATGATTACTCTCATACCAATGAAGAGAAGATGAATCTACTTTCGCACAAATTTACTAAATTTCTTAGAGAGAATTAACCCTTTTTTTGGGGTTTTAGAAAAAAATAATCCAAGCTCTAAAATGATTATTTAAATGAATTTATAGTTGTACTTCTTCCAAACAACACGGAATATTATAGAGACCACTCATATAGGAATTTGAGCTACAAAATAAATCTAGAACTACGAAGTTGACCCAAAATTTTGAACTCTATATCAAGCAAGAGGATCAAAACTTTGAACAAATTCTATGCATGTTTGTCAAACATTATCAACTACTCGTATAATTTGGGGGGGACCTTTTAGGAAAGAGAAGTAGATTGACAAAATCCTTGCTCGCTTACCTTATCATTTTCAAGCCAAAGGTACCTTGCTTAAATACATGAAAAGGCCTTGTGAACTTACTGTTAAATGAATCACTTGGGCAAGTATTCGAAGTGCATCAGTTGTATCCAATATGTCAACCATCTACTTTCGAGGACGGAAAGAGCTTGGGTTTATAGACATCAAGGATAGTGGTCTTAGCCAAGTTGTTTTTCACTCAATTGTTAGAAATGATGACTCTCATACCAATGAAGAGAAGATGGATCTACTTTCGCACAGATTTACTAAATTTCTTAGAGAGAATTAACCCTTTTTTTGGGGTTTTAGAAAAAAATAATCCAAGCTCTAAAATGATTATTTAAATGAATTTATAGTTGTACTTCTTCCAAACAACACGGAATATTATAGAGACCACTCATATAGGAATTTGAGCTACAAAATAAATCTAGAACTACGAAGTTGACCCAAAATTTTGAACTCTATATCAAGCAAGAGGATGAAACTTTGAACAAATTCTATGCATGTTTTTCAAACATTATCAACTACTCGTATAATTTGGGGGGGACCTTTCAGGAAAGAGAAGTAGATTGACAAAATCCTTGCTCGCTTACCTTCTCATTTTCAAGCCAAAGGTACCTTGCTTAAATACATGAAAAGGCCTTGTGAACTTACTGTTAAATGAATCACTTGGGCAAGTATTCGAAGTGCATCAGTTGTATCCAATATGTCAACCATCTACTTTCGAGGACGGAAAGAGCTTGGGTTTATAGACATCAAGGATAGTGGTCTTAGCCAAGTTGTTTTTCACTCAATTGTTAGAAATGATGACTCTCATACCAATGAAGAGAAGATGGATCTACTTTCGCACAGATTTACTAAATTTCTTAGAGAGAATTAACCCTTTTTTTCTGGTTTTAGAAAAAAATAATCCAACCTCTAAAATGATTATTTAAATGAATTTATAGTTGTACTTCTTCCAAACAACACGGAATATTATAGAGACCACTCATATAGGAATTTGAGCTACAAAATAAATCTAGAACTACGAAGTTGACCAAAAATTTTGAACTCTATATCAAGCAAGAGGATGAAACTTTGAACAAATTCTATGCATGTTTTTCAAACATTATCAACTACTCGTATAATTTGGGGGTACCTTTTAGGAAAGAGAAGTAGATTGAAAAAATCCTTGCTATCTTAACTTATCATTTTCAAGCCAATGTTACCTTGCTTAAATACATGTAAAAGCCTTGTGAACTTACTGTTAAATGAATCACTTGGGCAAGTATTCGAACTGCATCACTTGTATCCTATATGTCAGCCATCCACTTTCGAGGACGGAAAGAGCTTGGCTTTATAGACATCAAGGATAGTTGTCTTAGCGAAGATTTTTTTTAACACAATTGTTAGAAATAATGACTCTAATATGAATGAAGAGAAAATGAATCTACTTTCCCAGAGATTTACTAAATTTCTTAGATAGAATTAACCGTTTTTTAGGGTTTACAAAAAAAATAATCCGAGCTCTAATATGATTATTTGAATGAATTTATAGTTGTACTTCTTCCAAACAACATGAAATATTTTGGAGACCACTCATATAGGCATTTGGTCAACAAAATAAATCTAGAACTACGAAGATAGCCAAAAAATTTGAACTCTATATCAAGCAAGAGGATGAAACTTTGAACAAATTCTATGCATGTTTTTCAAACATTATCAACTACTCGTATAATTTGGGGGGACCTTTTAGGAAAGAGAAGTAGATTGACAAAATCCTTGCTCGCTTACCTTATCATTTTCAAGCCAAAGGTACCTTGCTTAAATACATGAAAAATCCTTGTGAACTTACTGTTAAATGAATCACTTGGGTAAGTATTCGAACTGCATCACGTGTATCCTATATGTCAGCCATCCACTTTTGAGGACGGAAAGACCTTGGCTTTATAGACATCAAGGATAGTGGTCTTAGCGACGTTGTTTTTGACACAATTGTTAGAAATGATTACTCTCATACCAATGAAGAGAAGATGAATCTACTTTCGCACAAATTTACTAAATATCTTAGAGAGAATTAACCCTTTTTTTGGGGTTTTAGAAAAAAATAATCCAAGCTCTAAAATGATTATTTAAATGAATTTATAGTTGTACTTCTTCCAAACAACACGGAATATTATAGAGACCACTCATATAGGAATTTGAGCTACAAAATAAATCTAGAACTACGAAGTTGACCCAAAATTTTGAACTCTATATCAAGCAAGAGGATGAAACTTTGAACAAATTCTATGCATGTTTTTCAAACATTATCAACTACTCGTATAATTTGGGGGGACCTTTTAGGAAAGAGACGTAGATTGACAAAATCCTTGCTCGCTTACCTTATCATTTTCAAGCCAAAGGTACCTTGCTTAAATACATGAAAAATCCTTGTGAACTTACTGTTAAATGAATCACTTGGGCAAGTATTCGAACTGCATCACGTGTATCCTATATGTCAGCCATCCACTTTTGAGGACGGAAAGACCTTGGCTTTATAGACATCAAGGATAGTGGTCTTAGCGACGTTGTTTTTGACACAATTGTTAGAAATGATTACTCTCATACCAATGAAGAGAAGATGAATCTACTTTCGCACAAATTTACTAAATTTCTTAGAGAGAATTAACCCTTTTTTTGGGGTTTTAGAAAAAAATAATCCAAGCTCTAAAATGATTATTTAAATGAATTTATAGTTGTACTTCTTCCAAACAACACGGAATATTATAGAGACCACTCATATAGGAATTTGAGCTACAAAATAAATCTAGAACTACGAAGTTGACCCAAAATTTTGAACTCTATATCAAGCAAGAGGATCAAAACTTTGAACAAATTCTATGCATGTTTTTCAAACATTATCAACTACTCGTATAATTTGGGGGGGACCTTTTAGGAAAGAGAAGTAGATTGACAAAATCCTTGCTCGCTTACCTTATCATTTTCAAGCCAAAGGTACCTTGCTTAAATACATGAAAAATCCTTGTGAACTTACTGTTAAATGAATCACTCGGGCAAGTATTCGAACTGCATCACTTGTATCCAATATGTCAACCATCCACTTTCGAGGACGGAAAGAGCTTGGCTTTATAGACATCAAGGATAGTGGTCTTAGCGACGTTTTTTTTGACACAATTGTTAGAAATGATGACTCTCATACCAATGAAGAGAAGATGGATCTACTTTCGCACAGATTTACTAAATTTCTTAGAGAGAATTAACCCTTTTTTTGGGGTTTTAGAAAAAAATAATCCAAGCTCTAAAATGATTATTTAAATGAATTTATAGTTGTACTTCTTCCAAACAACACGGAATATTATAGAGACCACTCATATAGGAATTTGAGCTACAAAATAAATCTAGAACTACGAAGTTGACCCAAAATTTTGAACTCTATATCAAGCAAGAGGATGAAACTTTGAACAAATTCTATGCATGTTTTTCAAACATTATCAACTACTCGTATAATTTGGGGGGACCTTTTAGGAAAGAGAAGTAGATTGACAAAATCCTTGCTCGCTTACCTTATCAATTTCAAGCCAAAGGTACCTTGCTTAAATACATGAAAAGGCCTTGTGAACTTACTGTTAAATGAATCACTTGGGCAAGTATTCGAAGTGCATCAGTTGTATCCAATATGTCAACCATCCACTTTCGAGGACGGAAAGAGCTTGGGTTTATAGACATCAAGGATAGTGGTCTTAGCCAAGTTGTTTTTCACTCAATTGTTAGAAATGATGACTCTCATACCAATGAAGAGAAGATGGATCTACTTTCGCACAGATTTACTAAATTTCTTAGAGAGAATTAACCCTTTTTTTGGGGTTTTAGAAAAAAATAATCCAAGCTCTAAAATGATTATTTAAATGAATTTATAGTTGTACTTCTTCCAAACAACACGGAATATTATAGAGACCACTCATATAGGAATTTGAGCTACAAAATAAATCTAGAACTACGAAGTTGACCCAAAATTTTGAACTCTATATCAAGCAAGAGGATGAAACTTTGAACAAATTCTATGCATGTTTTTCAAACATTATCAACTACTCGTATAATTTGGGGGGACCTTTTAGGAAAGAGACGTAGATTGACAAAATCCTTGCTCGCTTACCTTATCATTTTCAAGCCAAAGGTACCTTGCTTAAATACATGAAAAATCCTTGTGAACTTACTGTTAAATGAATCACTTGGGCAAGTATTCGAACTGCATCACGTGTATCCTATATGTCAGCCATCCACTTTTGAGGACGGAAAGACCTTGGCTTTATAGACATCAAGGATAGTGGTCTTAGCGACGTTGTTTTTGACACAATTGTTAGAAATGATTACTCTCATACCAATGAAGAGAAGATGAATCTACTTTCGCACAAATTTACTAAATTTCTTAGAGAGAATTAACCCTTTTTTTGGGGTTTTAGAAAAAAATAATCCAAGCTCTAAAATGATTATTTAAATGAATTTATAGTTGTACTTCTTCCAAACAACACGGAATATTATAGAGACCACTCATATAGGAATTTGAGCTACAAAATAAATCTAGAACTACGAAGTTGACCCAAAATTTTGAACTCTATATCAAGCAAGAGGATCAAAACTTTGAACAAATTCTATGCATGTTTGTCAAACATTATCAACTACTCGTATAATTTGGGGGGGACCTTTTAGGAAAGAGAAGTAGATTGACAAAATCCTTGCTCGCTTACCTTATCATTTTCAAGCCAAAGGTACCTTGCTTAAATACATGAAAAGGCCTTGTGAACTTACTGTTAAATGAATCACTTGGGCAAGTATTCGAAGTGCATCAGTTGTATCCAATATGTCAACCATCTACTTTCGAGGACGGAAAGAGCTTGGGTTTATAGACATCAAGGATAGTGGTCTTAGCCAAGTTGTTTTTCACTCAATTGTTAGAAATGATGACTCTCATACCAATGAAGAGAAGATGGATCTACTTTCGCACAGATTTACTAAATTTCTTAGAGAGAATTAACCCTTTTTTTGGGGTTTTAGAAAAAAATAATCCAAGCTCTAAAATGATTATTTAAATGAATTTATAGTTGTACTTCTTCCAAACAACACGGAATATTATAGAGACCACTCATATAGGAATTTGAGCTACAAAATAAATCTAGAACTACGAAGTTGACCCAAAATTTTGAACTCTATATCAAGCAAGAGGATGAAACTTTGAACAAATTCTATGCATGTTTTTCAAACATTATCAACTACTCGTATAATTTGGGGGGGACCTTTCAGGAAAGAGAAGTAGATTGACAAAATCCTTGCTCGCTTACCTTCTCATTTTCAAGCCAAAGGTACCTTGCTTAAATACATGAAAAGGCCTTGTGAACTTACTGTTAAATGAATCACTTGGGCAAGTATTCGAAGTGCATCAGTTGTATCCAATATGTCAACCATCTACTTTCGAGGACGGAAAGAGCTTGGGTTTATAGACATCAAGGATAGTGGTCTTAGCCAAGTTGTTTTTCACTCAATTGTTAGAAATGATGACTCTCATACCAATGAAGAGAAGATGGATCTACTTTCGCACAGATTTACTAAATTTCTTAGAGAGAATTAACCCTTTTTTTCTGGTTTTAGAAAAAAATAATCCAACCTCTAAAATGATTATTTAAATGAATTTATAGTTGTACTTCTTCCAAACAACACGGAATATTATAGAGACCACTCATATAGGAATTTGAGCTACAAAATAAATCTAGAACTACGAAGTTGACCAAAAATTTTGAACTCTATATCAAGCAAGAGGATGAAACTTTGAACAAATTCTATGCATGTTTTTCAAACATTATCAACTACTCGTATAATTTGGGGGTACCTTTTAGGAAAGAGAAGTAGATTGAAAAAATCCTTGCTATCTTAACTTATCATTTTCAAGCCAATGTTACCTTGCTTAAATACATGTAAAAGCCTTGTGAACTTACTGTTAAATGAATCACTTGGGCAAGTATTCGAACTGCATCACTTGTATCCTATATGTCAGCCATCCACTTTCGAGGACGGAAAGAGCTTGGCTTTATAGACATCAAGGATAGTTGTCTTAGCGAAGATTTTTTTTAACACAATTGTTAGAAATAATGACTCTAATATGAATGAAGAGAAAATGAATCTACTTTCCCAGAGATTTACTAAATTTCTTAGATAGAATTAACCGTTTTTTAGGGTTTACAAAAAAAATAATCCGAGCTCTAATATGATTATTTGAATGAATTTATAGTTGTACTTCTTCCAAACAACATGAAATATTTTGGAGACCACTCATATAGGCATTTGGTCAACAAAATAAATCTAGAACTACGAAGATAGCCAAAAAATTTGAACTCTATATCAAGCAAGAGGATGAAACTTTGAACAAATTCTATGCATGTTTTTCAAACATTATCAACTACTCGTATAATTTGGGGGGACCTTTTAGGAAAGAGAAGTAGATTGACAAAATCCTTGCTCGCTTACCTTATCATTTTCAAGCCAAAGGTACCTTGCTTAAATACATGAAAAATCCTTGTGAACTTACTGTTAAATGAATCACTTGGGTAAGTATTCGAACTGCATCACGTGTATCCTATATGTCAGCCATCCACTTTTGAGGACGGAAAGACCTTGGCTTTATAGACATCAAGGATAGTGGTCTTAGCGACGTTGTTTTTGACACAATTGTTAGAAATGATTACTCTCATACCAATGAAGAGAAGATGAATCTACTTTCGCACAAATTTACTAAATATCTTAGAGAGAATTAACCCTTTTTTTGGGGTTTTAGAAAAAAATAATCCAAGCTCTAAAATGATTATTTAAATGAATTTATAGTTGTACTTCTTCCAAACAACACGGAATATTATAGAGACCACTCATATAGGAATTTGAGCTACAAAATAAATCTAGAACTACGAAGTTGACCCAAAATTTTGAACTCTATATCAAGCAAGAGGATGAAACTTTGAACAAATTCTATGCATGTTTTTCAAACATTATCAACTACTCGTATAATTTGGGGGGACCTTTTAGGAAAGAGACGTAGATTGACAAAATCCTTGCTCGCTTACCTTATCATTTTCAAGCCAAAGGTACCTTGCTTAAATACATGAAAAATCCTTGTGAACTTACTGTTAAATGAATCACTTGGGCAAGTATTCGAACTGCATCACGTGTATCCTATATGTCAGCCATCCACTTTTGAGGACGGAAAGACCTTGGCTTTATAGACATCAAGGATAGTGGTCTTAGCGACGTTGTTTTTGACACAATTGTTAGAAATGATTACTCTCATACCAATGAAGAGAAGATGAATCTACTTTCGCACAAATTTACTAAATTTCTTAGAGAGAATTAACCCTTTTTTTGGGGTTTTAGAAAAAAATAATCCAAGCTCTAAAATGATTATTTAAATGAATTTATAGTTGTACTTCTTCCAAACAACACGGAATATTATAGAGACCACTCATATAGGAATTTGAGCTACAAAATAAATCTAGAACTACGAAGTTGACCCAAAATTTTGAACTCTATATCAAGCAAGAGGATCAAAACTTTGAACAAATTCTATGCATGTTTTTCAAACATTATCAACTACTCGTATAATTTGGGGGGGACCTTTCAGGAAAGAGAAGTAGATTGACAAAATCCTTGCTCACTTACCTTCTCATTTTCAAGCCAAAGGTACCTTGCTTAAATACATGAAAAGGCCTTGTGAACTTACTGTTAAATGAATCACTTGGGCAAGTATTCGAAGTGCATCAGTTGTATCCAATATGTCAACCATCTACTTTCGAGGACGGAAAGAGCTTGGGTTTATAGACATCAAGGATAGTGGTCTTAGCCAAGTTGTTTTTCACTCAATTGTTAGAAATGATGACTCTCATACCAATGAAGAGAAGATGGATCTACTTTCGCACAGATTTACTAAATTTCTTAGAGAGAATTAACCCTTTTTTTCTGGTTTTAGAAAAAAATAATCCAACCTCTAAAATGATTATTTAAATGAATTTATAGTTGTACTTCTTCCAAACAACACGGAATATTATAGAGACCACTCATATAGGAATTTGAGCTACAAAATAAATCTAGAACTACGAAGTTGACCAAAAATTTTGAACTCTATATCAAGCAAGAGGATGAAACTTTGAACAAATTCTATGCATGTTTTTCAAACATTATCAACTACTCGTATAATTTGGGGGTACCTTTTAGGAAAGAGAAGTAGATTGAAAAAATCCTTGCTATCTTAACTTATCATTTTCAAGCCAATGTTACCTTGCTTAAATACATGTAAAAGCCTTGTGAACTTACTGTTAAATGAATCACTTGGGCAAGTATTCGAACTGCATCACTTGTATCCTATATGTCAGCCATCCACTTTCGAGGACGGAAAGAGCTTGGCTTTATAGACATCAAGGATAGTTGTCTTAGCGAAGATTTTTTTTAACACAATTGTTAGAAATAATGACTCTAATATGAATGAAGAGAAAATGAATCTACTTTCCCAGAGATTTACTAAATTTCTTAGATAGAATTAACCGTTTTTTAGGGTTTACAAAAAAAATAATCCGAGCTCTAAAATGATTATTTGAATGAATTTATAGTTGTACTTCTTCCAAACAACATGAAATATTTTGGAGACCACTCATATAGGCATTTGGTCAACAAAATAAATCTAGAACTACGAAGATAGCCAAAAAATTTGAACTCTATATCAAGCAAGAGGATGAAACTTTGAACAAATTCTATGCATGTTTTTCAAACATTATCAACTACTCGTATAATTTGGGGGGACCTTTTAGGAAAGAGAAGTAGATTGACAAAATCCTTGCTCGCTTACCTTATCATTTTCAAGCCAAAGGTACCTTGCTTAAATACATGAAAAATCCTTGTGAACTTACTGTTAAATGAATCACTTGGGTAAGTATTCGAACTGCATCACGTGTATCCTATATGTCAGCCATCCACTTTTGAGGACGGAAAGACCTTGGCTTTATAGACATCAAGGATAGTGGTCTTAGCGACGTTGTTTTTGACACAATTGTTAGAAATGATTACTCTCATACCAATGAAGAGAAGATGAATCTACTTTCGCACAAATTTACTAAATATCTTAGAGAGAATTAACCCTTTTTTTGGGGTTTTAGAAAAAAATAATCCAAGCTCTAAAATGATTATTTAAATGAATTTATAGTTGTACTTCTTCCAAACAACACGGAATATTATAGAGACCACTCATATAGGAATTTGAGCTACAAAATAAATCTAGAACTACGAAGTTGACCCAAAATTTTGAACTCTATATCAAGCAAGAGGATGAAACTTTGAACAAATTCTATGCATGTTTTTCAAACATTATCAACTACTCGTATAATTTGGGGGGACCTTTTAGGAAAGAGACGTAGATTGACAAAATCCTTGCTCGCTTACCTTATCATTTTCAAGCCAAAGGTACCTTGCTTAAATACATGAAAAATCCTTGTGAACTTACTGTTAAATGAATCACTTGGGCAAGTATTCGAACTGCATCACGTGTATCCTATATGTCAGCCATCCAATTTTGAGGACGGAAAGACCTTGGCTTTATAGACATCAAGGATAGTGGTCTTAGCGACGTTGTTTTTGACACAATTGTTAGAAATGATTACTCTCATACCAATGAAGAGAAGATGAATCTACTTTCGCACAAATTTACTAAATTTCTTAGAGAGAATTAACCCTTTTTTTGGGGTTTTAGAAAAAAATAATCCAAGCTCTAAAATGATTATTTAAATGAATTTATAGTTGTACTTCTTCCAAACAACACGGAATATTATAGAGACCACTCATATAGGAATTTGAGCTACAAAATAAATCTAGAACTACGAAGTTGACCCAAAATTTTGAACTCTATATCAAGCAAGAGGATCAAAACTTTGAACAAATTCTATGCATGTTTTTCAAACATTATCAACTACTCGTATAATTTGGGGGGGACCTTTCAGGAAAGAGAAGTAGATTGACAAAATCCTTGCTCGCTTACCTTCTCATTTTCAAGCCAAAGGTACCTTGCTTAAATACATGAAAAGGCCTTGTGAACTTACTGTTAAATGAATCACTTGGGCAAGTATTCGAAGTGCATCAGTTGTATCCAATATGTCAACCATCTACTTTCGAGGACGGAAAGAGCTTGGGTTTATAGACATCAAGGATAGTGGTCTTAGCCAAGTTGTTTTTCACTCAATTGTTAGAAATGATGACTCTCATACCAATGAAGAGAAGATGGATCTACTTTCGCACAGATTTACTAAATTTCTTAGAGAGAATTAACCCTTTTTTTCTGGTTTTAGAAAAAAATAATCCAACCTCTAAAATGATTATTTAAATGAATTTATAGTTGTACTTCTTCCAAACAACACGGAATATTATAGAGACCACTCATATAGGAATTTGAGCTACAAAATAAATCTAGAACTACGAAGTTGACCAAAAATTTTGAACTCTATATCAAGCAAGAGGATGAAACTTTGAACAAATTCTATGCATGTTTTTCAAACATTATCAACTACTCGTATAATTTGGGGGTACCTTTTAGGAAAGAGAAGTAGATTGAAAAAATCCTTGCTATCTTAACTTATCATTTTCAAGCCAATGTTACCTTGCTTAAATACATGTAAAAGCCTTGTGAACTTACTGTTAAATGAATCACTTGGGCAAGTATTCGAACTGCATCACTTGTATCCTATATGTCAGCCATCCACTTTCGAGGACGGAAAGAGCTTGGCTTTATAGACATCAAGGATAGTTGTCTTAGCGAAGATTTTTTTTAACACAATTGTTAGAAATAATGACTCTAATATGAATGAAGAGAAAATGAATCTACTTTCCCAGAGATTTACTAAATTTCTTAGATAGAATTAACCGTTTTTTAGGGTTTACAAAAAAAATAATCCGAGCTCTAAAATGATTATTTGAATGAATTTATAGTTGTACTTCTTCCAAACAACATGAAATATTTTGGAGACCACTCATATAGGCATTTGGTCAACAAAATAAATCTAGAACTACGAAGATAGCCAAAAAATTTGAACTCTATATCAAGCAAGAGGATGAAACTTTGAACAAATTCTATGCATGTTTTTCAAACATTATCAACTACTCGTATAATTTGGGGGGACCTTTTAGGAAAGAGAAGTAGATTGACAAAATCCTTGCTCGCTTACCTTATCATTTTCAAGCCAAAGGTACCTTGCTTAAATACATGAAAAATCCTTGTGAACTTACTGTTAAATGAATCACTTGGGTAAGTATTCGAACTGCATCACGTGTATCCTATATGTCAGCCATCCACTTTTGAGGACGGAAAGACCTTGGCTTTATAGACATCAAGGATAGTGGTCTTAGCGACGTTGTTTTTGACACAATTGTTAGAAATGATTACTCTCATACCAATGAAGAGAAGATGAATCTACTTTCGCACAAATTTACTAAATTTCTTAGAGAGAATTAACCCTTTTTTTGGGGTTTTAGAAAAAAATAATCCAAGCTCTAAAATGATTATTTAAATGAATTTATAGTTGTACTTCTTCCAAACAACACGGAATATTATAGAGACCACTCATATAGGAATTTGAGCTACAAAATAAATCTAGAACTACGAAGTTGACCCAAAATTTTGAACTCTATATCAAGCAAGAGGATCAAAACTTTGAACAAATTCTATGCATGTTTTTCAAACATTATCAACTACTCGTATAATTTGGGGGGGACCTTTCAGGAAAGAGAAGTAGATTGACAAAATCCTTGCTCGCTTACCTTATCATTTTCAAGCCAAAGGTACCTTGCTTAAATACATGAAAAGGCCTTGTGAACTTACTGTTAAATGAATCACTTGGGCAAGTATTCGAAGTGCATCAGTTGTATCCAATATGTCAACCATCTACTTTCGAGGACGGAAAGAGCTTGGGTTTATAGACATCAAGGATAGTGGTCTTAGCGACGTTGTTTTTGACACAATTGTTAGAAATGATTACTCTCATACCAATGAAGAGAAGATGAATCTACTTTCGCACAAATTTACTAAATTTCTTAGAGAGAATTAACCCTTTTTTTGGGGTTTTAGAAAAAAATAATCCAAGCTCTAAAATGATTATTTAAATGAATTTATAGTTGTACTTCTTCCAAACAACACGGAATATTATAGAGACCACTCATATAGGAATTTGAGCTACAAAATAAATCTAGAACTACGAAGTTGACCCAAAATTTTGAACTCTATATCAAGCAAGAGGATCAAAACTTTGAACAAATTCTATGCATGTTTTTCAAACATTATCAACTACTCGTATAATTTGGGGGGGACCTTTCAGGAAAGAGAAGTAGATTGACAAAATCCTTGCTCGCTTACCTTCTCATTTTCAAGCCAAAGGTACCTTGCTTAAATACATGAAAAGGCCTTGTGAACTTACTGTTAAATGAATCACTTGGGCAAGTATTCGAAGTGCATCAGTTGTATCCAATATGTCAACCATCTACTTTCGAGGACGGAAAGAGCTTGGGTTTATAGACATCAAGGATAGTGGTCTTAGCCAAGTTGTTTTTCACTCAATTGTTAGAAATGATGACTCTCATACCAATGAAGAGAAGATGGATCTACTTTCGCACAGATTTACTAAATTTCTTAGAGAGAATTAACCCTTTTTTTGGGGTTTTAGAAAAAAATAATCCAAGCTCTAAAATGATTATTTAAATGAATTTATAGTTGTACTTCTTCCAAACAACACGGAATATTATAGAGACCACTCATATAGGAATTTGAGCTACAAAATAAATCTAGAACTACGAAGTTGACCCAAAATTTTGAACTCTATATCAAGCAAGAGGATGAAACTTTGAACAAATTCTATGCATGTTTTTCAAACATTATCAACTACTCGTATAATTTGGGGGGACCTTTTAGGAAAGAGACGTAGATTGACAAAATCCTTGCTCGCTTACCTTATCATTTTCAAGCCAAAGGTACCTTGCTTAAATACATGAAAAATCCTTGTGAACTTACTGTTAAATGAATCACTTGGGCAAGTATTCGAACTGCATCACGTGTATCCTATATGTCAGCCATCCACTTTTGAGGACGGAAAGACCTTGGCTTTATAGACATCAAGGATAGTGGTCTTAGCGACGTTGTTTTTGACACAATTGTTAGAAATGATTACTCTCATACCAATGAAGAGAAGATGAATCTACTTTCGCACAAATTTACTAAATTTCTTAGAGAGAATTAACCCTTTTTTTGGGGTTTTAGAAAAAAATAATCCAAGCTCTAAAATGATTATTTAAATGAATTTATAGTTGTACTTCTTCCAAACAACACGGAATATTATAGAGACCACTCATATAGGAATTTGAGCTACAAAATAAATCTAGAACTACGAAGTTGACCCAAAATTTTGAACTCTATATCAAGCAAGAGGATCAAAACTTTGAACAAATTCTATGCATGTTTTTCAAACATTATCAACTACTCGTATAATTTGGGGGGGACCTTTTAGGAAAGAGAAGTAGATTGACAAAATCCTTGCTCGCTTACCTTATCATTTTCAAGCCAAAGGTACCTTGCTTAAATACATGAAAAGGCCTTGTGAACTTACTGTTAAATGAATCACTTGGGCAAGTATTCGAAGTGCATCAGTTGTATCCAATATGTCAACCATCCACTTTCGAGGACGGAAAGAGCTTGGGTTTATAGACATCAAGGATAGTGGTCTTAGCCAAGTTGTTTTTCACTCAATTGTTAGAAATGATGACTCTCATACCAATGAAGAGAAGATGGATCTACTTTCGCACAGATTTACTAAATTTCTTAGAGAGAATTAACCCTTTTTTTGGGGTTTTAGAAAAAAATAATCCAAGCTCTAAAATGATTATTTAAATGAATTTATAGTTGTACTTCTTCCAAACAACACGGAATATTATAGAGACCACTCATATAGGAATTTGAGCTACAAAATAAATCTAGAACTACGAAGTTGACCCAAAATTTTGAACTCTATATCAAGCAAGAGGATGAAACTTTGAACAAATTCTATGCATGTTTTTCAAACATTATCAACTACTCGTATAATTTGGGGGGGACCTTTCAGGAAAGAGAAGTAGATTGACAAAATCCTTGCTCGCTTACCTTCTCATTTTCAAGCCAAAGGTACCTTGCTTAAATACATGAAAAGGCCTTGTGAACTTACTGTTAAATGAATCACTTGGGCAAGTATTCGAAGTGCATCAGTTGTATCCAATATGTCAACCATCTACTTTCGAGGACGGAAAGAGCTTGGGTTTATAGACATCAAGGATAGTGGTCTTAGCCAAGTTGTTTTTCACTCAATTGTTAGAAATGATGACTCTCATACCAATGAAGAGAAGATGGATCTACTTTCGCACAGATTTACTAAATTTCTTAGAGAGAATTAACCCTTTTTTTCTGGTTTTAGAAAAAAATAATCCAACCTCTAAAATGATTATTTAAATGAATTTATAGTTGTACTTCTTCCAAACAACACGGAATATTATAGAGACCACTCATATAGGAATTTGAGCTACAAAATAAATCTAGAACTACGAAGTTGACCAAAAATTTTGAACTCTATATCAAGCAAGAGGATGAAACTTTGAACAAATTCTATGCATGTTTTTCAAACATTATCAACTACTCGTATAATTTGGGGGTACCTTTTAGGAAAGAGAAGTAGATTGAAAAAATCCTTGCTATCTTAACTTATCATTTTCAAGCCAATGTTACCTTGCTTAAATACATGTAAAAGCCTTGTGAACTTACTGTTAAATGAATCACTTGGGCAAGTATTCGAACTGCATCACTTGTATCCTATATGTCAGCCATCCACTTTCGAGGACGGAAAGAGCTTGGCTTTATAGACATCAAGGATAGTTGTCTTAGCGAAGATTTTTTTTAACACAATTGTTAGAAATAATGACTCTAATATGAATGAAGAGAAAATGAATCTACTTTCCCAGAGATTTACTAAATTTCTTAGATAGAATTAACCGTTTTTTAGGGTTTACAAAAAAAATAATCCGAGCTCTAAAATGATTATTTGAATGAATTTATAGTTGTACTTCTTCCAAACAACATGAAATATTTTGGAGACCACTCATATAGGCATTTGGTCAACAAAATAAATCTAGAACTACGAAGATAGCCAAAAAATTTGAACTCTATATCAAGCAAGAGGATGAAACTTTGAACAAATTCTATGCATGTTTTTCAAACATTATCAACTACTCGTATAATTTGGGGGGACCTTTTAGGAAAGAGAAGTAGATTGACAAAATCCTTGCTCGCTTACCTTATCATTTTCAAGCCAAAGGTACCTTGCTTAAATACATGAAAAATCCTTGTGAACTTACTGTTAAATGAATCACTTGGGTAAGTATTCGAACTGCATCACGTGTATCCTATATGTCAGCCATCCACTTTTGAGGACGGAAAGACCTTGGCTTTATAGACATCAAGGATAGTGGTCTTAGCGACGTTGTTTTTGACACAATTGTTAGAAATGATTACTCTCATACCAATGAAGAGAAGATGAATCTACTTTCGCACAAATTTACTAAATATCTTAGAGAGAATTAACCCTTTTTTTGGGGTTTTAGAAAAAAATAATCCAAGCTCTAAAATGATTATTTAAATGAATTTATAGTTGTACTTCTTCCAAACAACACGGAATATTATAGAGACCACTCATATAGGAATTTGAGCTACAAAATAAATCTAGAACTACGAAGTTGACCCAAAATTTTGAACTCTATATCAAGCAAGAGGATGAAACTTTGAACAAATTCTATGCATGTTTTTCAAACATTATCAACTACTCGTATAATTTGGGGGGACCTTTTAGGAAAGAGACGTAGATTGACAAAATCCTTGCTCGCTTACCTTATCATTTTCAAGCCAAAGGTACCTTGCTTAAATACATGAAAAATCCTTGTGAACTTACTGTTAAATGAATCACTTGGGCAAGTATTCGAACTGCATCACGTGTATCCTATATGTCAGCCATCCACTTTTGAGGACGGAAAGACCTTGGCTTTATAGACATCAAGGATAGTGGTCTTAGCGACGTTGTTTTTGACACAATTGTTAGAAATGATTACTCTCATACCAATGAAGAGAAGATGAATCTACTTTCGCACAAATTTACTAAATTTCTTAGAGAGAATTAACCCTTTTTTTGGGGTTTTAGAAAAAAATAATCCAAGCTCTAAAATGATTATTTAAATGAATTTATAGTTGTACTTCTTCCAAACAACACGGAATATTATAGAGACCACTCATATAGGAATTTGAGCTACAAAATAAATCTAGAACTACGAAGTTGACCCAAAATTTTGAACTCTATATCAAGCAAGAGGATCAAAACTTTGAACAAATTCTATGCATGTTTTTCAAACATTATCAACTACTCGTATAATTTGGGGGGGACCTTTTAGGAAAGAGAAGTAGATTGACAAAATCCTTGCTCGCTTACCTTATCATTTTCAAGCCAAAGGTACCTTGCTTAAATACATGAAAAGGCCTTGTGAACTTACTGTTAAATGAATCACTTGGGCAAGTATTCGAAGTGCATCAGTTGTATCCAATATGTCAACCATCCACTTTCGAGGACGGAAAGAGCTTGGGTTTATAGACATCAAGGATAGTGGTCTTAGCCAAGTTGTTTTTCACTCAATTGTTAGAAATGATGACTCTCATACCAATGAAGAGAAGATGGATCTACTTTCGCACAGATTTACTAAATTTCTTAGAGAGAATTAACCCTTTTTTTGGGGTTTTAGAAAAAAATAATCCAAGCTCTAAAATGATTATTTAAATGAATTTATAGTTGTACTTCTTCCAAACAACACGGAATATTATAGAGACCACTCATATAGGAATTTGAGCTACAAAATAAATCTAGAACTACGAAGTTGACCCAAAATTTTGAACTCTATATCAAGCAAGAGGATGAAACTTTGAACAAATTCTATGCATGTTTTTCAAACATTATCAACTACTCGTATAATTTGGGGGGGACCTTTCAGGAAAGAGAAGTAGATTGACAAAATCCTTGCTCGCTTACCTTCTCATTTTCAAGCCAAAGGTACCTTGCTTAAATACATGAAAAGGCCTTGTGAACTTACTGTTAAATGAATCACTTGGGCAAGTATTCGAAGTGCATCAGTTGTATCCAATATGTCAACCATCTACTTTCGAGGACGGAAAGAGCTTGGGTTTATAGACATCAAGGATAGTGGTCTTAGCCAAGTTGTTTTTCACTCAATTGTTAGAAATGATGACTCTCATACCAATGAAGAGAAGATGGATCTACTTTCGCACAGATTTACTAAATTTCTTAGAGAGAATTAACCCTTTTTTTCTGGTTTTAGAAAAAAATAATCCAACCTCTAAAATGATTATTTAAATGAATTTATAGTTGTACTTCTTCCAAACAACACGGAATATTATAGAGACCACTCATATAGGAATTTGAGCTACAAAATAAATCTAGAACTACGAAGTTGACCAAAAATTTTGAACTCTATATCAAGCAAGAGGATGAAACTTTGAACAAATTCTATGCATGTTTTTCAAACATTATCAACTACTCGTATAATTTGGGGGGACCTTTTAGGAAAGAGAAGTAGATTGAAAAAATCCTTGCTATCTTAACTTATCATTTTCAAGCCAATGTTACCTTGCTTAAATACATGTAAAAGCCTTGTGAACTTACTGTTAAATGAATCACTTGGGCAAGTATTCGAACTGCATCACTTGTATCCTATATGTCAGCCATCCACTTTCGAGGACGGAAAGAGCTTGGCTTTATAGACATCAAGGATAGTTGTCTTAGCGAAGATTTTTTTTAACACAATTGTTAGAAATAATGACTCTAATATGAATGAAGAGAAAATGAATCTACTTTCCCAGAGATTTACTAAATTTCTTAGATAGAATTAACCGTTTTTTAGGGTTTACAAAAAAAATAATCCGAGCTCTAAAATGATTATTTGAATGAATTTATAGTTGTACTTCTTCCAAACAACATGAAATATTTTGGAGACCACTCATATAGGCATTTGGTCTACAAAATAAATCTAGAACTACGAAGATAGCCAAAAAATTTGAACTCTATATCAAGCAAGAGGATGAAACTTTGAACAAATTCTATGCATGTTTTTCAAACATTATCAACTACTCGTATAATTTGGGGGGACCTTTTAGGAAAGAGAAGTAGATTGACAAAATCCTTGCTCGCTTACCTTATCATTTTCAAGCCAAAGGTACCTTGCTTAAATACATGAAAAATCCTTGTGAACTTACTGTTAAATGAATCACTTGGGCAAGTATTCGAACTGCATCACGTGTATCCTATATGTCAGCCATCCACTTTTGAGGACGGAAAGACCTTGGCTTTATAGACATCAAGGATAGTGGTCTTAGCGACGTTGTTTTTGACACAATTGTTAGAAATGATTACTCTCATACCAATGAAGAGAAGATGAATCTACTTTCGCACAAATTTACTAAATTTCTTAGAGAGAATTAACCCTTTTTTTGGGGTTTTAGAAAAAAATAATCCAAGCTCTAAAATGATTATTTAAATGAATTTATAGTTGTACTTCTTCCAAACAACACGGAATATTATAGAGACCACTCATATAGGAATTTGAGCTACAAAATAAATCTAGAACTACGAAGTTGACCCAAAATTTTGAACTCTATATCAAGCAAGAGGATCAAAACTTTGAACAAATTCTATGCATGTTTTTCAAACATTATCAACTACTCGTATAATTTGGGGGGGACCTTTTAGGAAAGAGAAGTAGATTGACAAAATCCTTGCTCGCTTACCTTATCATTTTCAAGCCAAAGGTACCTTGCTTAAATACATGAAAAGGCCTTGTGAACTTACTGTTAAATGAATCACTTGGGCAAGTATTCGAAGTGCATCAGTTGTATCCAATATGTCAACCATCCACTTTCGAGGACGGAAAGAGCTTGGGTTTATAGACATCAAGGATAGTGGTCTTAGCCAAGTTGTTTTTCACTCAATTGTTAGAAATGATGACTCTCATACCAATGAAGAGAAGATGGATCTACTTTCGCACAGATTTACTAAATTTCTTAGAGAGAATTAACCCTTTTTTTGGGGTTTTAGAAAAAAATAATCCAAGCTCTAAAATGATTATTTAAATGAATTTATAGTTGTACTTCTTCCAAACAACACGGAATATTATAGAGACCACTCATATAGGAATTTGAGCTACAAAATAAATCTAGAACTACGAAGTTGACCCAAAATTTTGAACTCTATATCAAGCAAGAGGATGAAACTTTGAACAAATTCTATGCATGTTTTTCAAACATTATCAACTACTCGTATAATTTGGGGGGGACCTTTCAGGAAAGAGAAGTAGATTGACAAAATCCTTGCTCGCTTACCTTCTCATTTTCAAGCCAAAGGTACCTTGCTTAAATACATGAAAAGGCCTTGTGAACTTACTGTTAAATGAATCACTTGGGCAAGTATTCGAAGTGCATCAGTTGTATCCAATATGTCAACCATCTACTTTCGAGGACGGAAAGAGCTTGGGTTTATAGACATCAAGGATAGTGGTCTTAGCCAAGTTGTTTTTCACTCAATTGTTAGAAATGATGACTCTCATACCAATGAAGAGAAGATGGATCTACTTTCGCACAGATTTACTAAATTTCTTAGAGAGAATTAACCCTTTTTTTCTGGTTTTAGAAAAAAATAATCCAACCTCTAAAATGATTATTTAAATGAATTTATAGTTGTACTTCTTCCAAACAACACGGAATATTATAGAGACCACTCATATAGGAATTTGAGCTACAAAATAAATCTAGAACTACGAAGTTGACCAAAAATTTTGAACTCTATATCAAGCAAGAGGATGAAACTTTGAACAAATTCTATGCATGTTTTTCAAACATTATCAACTACTCGTATAATTTGGGGGGACCTTTTAGGAAAGAGAAGTAGATTGAAAAAATCCTTGCTATCTTAACTTATCATTTTCAAGCCAATGTTACCTTGCTTAAATACATGTAAAAGCCTTGTGAACTTACTGTTAAATGAATCACTTGGGCAAGTATTCGAACTGCATCACTTGTATCCTATATGTCAGCCATCCACTTTCGAGGACGGAAAGAGCTTGGCTTTATAGACATCAAGGATAGTTGTCTTAGCGAAGATTTTTTTTAACACAATTGTTAGAAATAATGACTCTAATATGAATGAAGAGAAAATGAATCTACTTTCCCAGAGATTTACTAAATTTCTTAGATAGAATTAACCGTTTTTTAGGGTTTACAAAAAAAATAATCCGAGCTCTAAAATGATTATTTGAATGAATTTATAGTTGTACTTCTTCCAAACAACATGAAATATTTTGGAGACCACTCATATAGGCATTTGGTCTACAAAATAAATCTAGAACTACGAAGATAGCCAAAAAATTTGAACTCTATATCAAGCAAGAGGATGAAACTTTGAACAAATTCTATGCATGTTTTTCAAACATTATCAACTACTCGTATAATTTGGGGGGACCTTTTAGGAAAGAGAAGTAGATTGACAAAATCCTTGCTCGCTTACCTTATCATTTTCAAGCCAAAGGTACCTTGCTTAAATACATGAAAAATCCTTGTGAACTTACTGTTAAATGAATCACTTGGGCAAGTATTCGAACTGCATCACGTGTATCCTATATGTCAGCCATCCACTTTTGAGGACGGAAAGACCTTGGCTTTATAGACATCAAGGATAGTGGTCTTAGCGACGTTGTTTTTGACACAATTGTTAGAAATGATTACTCTCATACCAATGAAGAGAAGATGAATCTACTTTCGCACAAATTTACTAAATTTCTTAGAGAGAATTAACCCTTTTTTTGGGGTTTTAGAAAAAAATAATCCAAGCTCTAAAATGATTATTTAAATGAATTTATAGTTGTACTTCTTCCAAACAACACGGAATATTATAGAGACCACTCATATAGGAATTTGAGCTACAAAATAAATCTAGAACTACGAAGTTGACCCAAAATTTTGAACTCTATATCAAGCAAGAGGATCAAAACTTTGAACAAATTCTATGCATGTTTTTCAAACATTATCAACTTCTCGTATAATTTGGGGGGGACCTTTTAGGAAAGAGAAGTAGATTGACAAAATCCTTGCTCGCTTACCTTATCATTTTCAAGCCAAAGGTACCTTGCTTAAATACATGAAAAGGCCTTGTGAACTTACTGTTAAATGAATCACTTGGGCAAGTATTCGAAGTGCATCAGTTGTATCCAATATGTCAACCATCCACTTTCGAGGACGGAAAGAGCTTGGGTTTATAGACATCAAGGATAGTGGTCTTAGCCAAGTTGTTTTTCACTCAATTGTTAGAAATGATGACTCTCATACCAATGAAGAGAAGATGGATCTACTTTCGCACAGATTTACTAAATTTCTTAGAGAGAATTAACCCTTTTTTTGGGGTTTTAGAAAAAAATAATCCAAGCTCTAAAATGATTATTTAAATGAATTTATAGTTGTACTTCTTCCAAACAACACGGAATATTATAGAGACCACTCATATAGGAATTTGAGCTACAAAATAAATCTAGAACTACGAAGTTGACCCAAAATTTTGAACTCTATATCAAGCAAGAGGATGAAACTTTGAACAAATTCTATGCATGTTTTTCAAACATTATCAACTACTCGTATAATTTGGGGGGGACCTTTCAGGAAAGAGAAGTAGATTGACAAAATCCTTGCTCGCTTACCTTCTCATTTTCAAGCCAAAGGTACCTTGCTTAAATACATGAAAAGGCCTTGTGAACTTACTGTTAAATGAATCACTTGGGCAAGTATTCGAAGTGCATCAGTTGTATCCAATATGTCAACCATCTACTTTCGAGGACGGAAAGAGCTTGGGTTTATAGACATCAAGGATAGTGGTCTTAGCCAAGTTGTTTTTCACTCAATTGTTAGAAATGATGACTCTCATACCAATGAAGAGAAGATGGATCTACTTTCGCACAGATTTACTAAATTTCTTAGAGAGAATTAACCCTTTTTTTCTGGTTTTAGAAAAAAATAATCCAACCTCTAAAATGATTATTTAAATGAATTTATAGTTGTACTTCTTCCAAACAACACGGAATATTATAGAGACCACTCATATAGGAATTTGAGCTACAAAATAAATCTAGAACTACGAAGTTGACCAAAAATTTTGAACTCTATATCAAGCAAGAGGATGAAACTTTGAACAAATTCTATGCATGTTTTTCAAACATTATCAACTACTCGTATAATTTGGGGGGACCTTTTAGGAAAGAGAAGTAGATTGAAAAAATCCTTGCTATCTTAACTTATCATTTTCAAGCCAATGTTACCTTGCTTAAATACATGTAAAAGCCTTGTGAACTTACTGTTAAATGAATCACTTGGGCAAGTATTCGAACTGCATCACTTGTATCCTATATGTCAGCCATCCACTTTCGAGGACGGAAAGAGCTTGGCTTTATAGACATCAAGGATAGTTGTCTTAGCGAAGATTTTTTTTAACACAATTGTTAGAAATAATGACTCTAATATGAATGAAGAGAAAATGAATCTACTTTCCCAGAGATTTACTAAATTTCTTAGATAGAATTAACCGTTTTTTAGGGTTTACAAAAAAAATAATCCGAGCTCTAAAATGATTATTTGAATGAATTTATAGTTGTACTTCTTCCAAACAACATGAAATATTTTGGAGACCACTCATATAGGCATTTGGTCTACAAAATAAATCTAGAACTACGAAGATAGCCAAAAACTTTGAACTCTATATCAAGCAAGAGGATGAAACTTTGAACAAATTCTATGCATGTTTTTCAAACATTATCAACTACTCGTATAATTTGGGGGGACCTTTTAGGAAAGAGAAGTAGATTGACAAAATCCTTGCTCGCTTACCTTATCATTTTCAAGCCAAAGGTACCTTGCTTAAATACATGAAAAATCCTTGTGAACTTACTGTTAAATGAATCACTTGGGCAAGTATTCGAACTGCATCACGTGTATCCTATATGTCAGCCATCCACTTTTGAGGACGGAAAGACCTTGGCTTTATAGACATCAAGGATAGTGGTCTTAGCGACGTTGTTTTTGACACAATTGTTAGAAATGATTACTCTCATACCAATGAAGAGAAGATGAATCTACTTTCGCACAAATTTACTAAATTTCTTAGAGAGAATTAACCCTTTTTTTGGGGTTTTAGAAAAAAATAATCCAAGCTCTAAAATGATTATTTAAATGAATTTATAGTTGTACTTCTTCCAAACAACACGGAATATTATAGAGACCACTCATATAGGAATTTGAGCTACAAAATAAATCTAGAACTACGAAGTTGACCCAAAATTTTGAACTCTATATCAAGCAAGAGGATCAAAACTTTGAACAAATTCTATGCATGTTTTTCAAACATTATCAACTACTCGTATAATTTGGGGGGGACCTTTTAGGAAAGAGAAGTAGATTGACAAAATCCTTGCTCGCTTACCTTATCATTTTCAAGCCAAAGGTACCTTGCTTAAATACATGAAAAGGCCTTGTGAACTTACTGTTAAATGAATCACTTGGGCAAGTATTCGAAGTGCATCAGTTGTATCCAATATGTCAACCATCCACTTTCGAGGACGGAAAGAGCTTGGGTTTATAGACATCAAGGATAGTGGTCTTAGCCAAGTTGTTTTTCACTCAATTGTTAGAAATGATGACTCTCATACCAATGAAGAGAAGATGGATCTACTTTCGCACAGATTTACTAAATTTCTTAGAGAGAATTAACCCTTTTTTTGGGGTTTTAGAAAAAAATAATCCAAGCTCTAAAATGATTATTTAAATGAATTTATAGTTGTACTTCTTCCAAACAACACGGAATATTATAGAGACCACTCATATAGGAATTTGAGCTACAAAATAAATCTAGAACTACGAAGTTGACCCAAAATTTTGAACTCTATATCAAGCAAGAGGATGAAACTTTGAACAAATTCTATGCATGTTTTTCAAACATTATCAACTACTCGTATAATTTGGGGGGGACCTTTCAGGAAAGAGAAGTAGATTGACAAAATCCTTGCTCGCTTACCTTCTCATTTTCAAGCCAAAGGTACCTTGCTTAAATACATGAAAAGGCCTTGTGAACTTACTGTTAAATGAATCACTTGGGCAAGTATTCGAAGTGCATCAGTTGTATCCAATATGTCAACCATCTACTTTCGAGGACGGAAAGAGCTTGGGTTTATAGACATCAAGGATAGTGGTCTTAGCCAAGTTGTTTTTCACTCAATTGTTAGAAATGATGACTCTCATACCAATGAAGAGAAGATGGATCTACTTTCGCACAGATTTACTAAATTTCTTAGAGAGAATTAACCCTTTTTTTCTGGTTTTAGAAAAAAATAATCCAACCTCTAAAATGATTATTTAAATGAATTTATAGTTGTACTTCTTCCAAACAACACGGAATATTATAGAGACCACTCATATAGGAATTTGAGCTACAAAATAAATCTAGAACTACGAAGTTGAACAAAAATTTTGAACTCTATATCAAGCAAGAGGATGAAACTTTGAACAAATTCTATGCATGTTTTTCAAACATTATCAACTACTCGTATAATTTGGGGGGACCTTTTAGGAAAGAGAAGTAGATTGAAAAAATCCTTGCTATCTTAACTTATCATTTTCAAGCCAATGTTACCTTGCTTAAATACATGTAAAAGCCTTGTGAACTTACTGTTAAATGAATCACTTGGGCAAGTATTCGAACTGCATCACTTGTATCCTATATGTCAGCCATCCACTTTCGAGGACGGAAAGAGCTTGGCTTTATAGACATCAAGGATAGTTGTCTTAGCGAAGATTTTTTTTAACACAATTGTTAGAAATAATGACTCTAATATGAATGAAGAGAAAATGAATCTACTTTCCCAGAGATTTACTAAATTTCTTAGATAGAATTAACCGTTTTTTAGGGTTTACAAAAAAAATAATCCGAGCTCTAAAATGATTATTTGAATGAATTTATAGTTGTACTTCTTCCAAACAACATGAAATATTTTGGAGACCACTCATATAGGCATTTGGTCTACAAAATAAATCTAGAACTACGAAGATAGCCAAAAAATTTGAACTCTATATCAAGCAAGAGGATGAAACTTTGAACAAATTCTATGCATGTTTTTCAAACATTATCAACTACTCGTATAATTTGGGGGGACCTTTTAGGAAAGAGAAGTAGATTGACAAAATCCTTGCTCGCTTACCTTATCATTTTCAAGCCAAAGGTACCTTGCTTAAATACATGAAAAATCCTTGTGAACTTACTGTTAAATGAATCACTTGGGTAAGTATTCGAACTGCATCACGTGTATCCTATATGTCAGCCATCCACTTTTGAGGACGGAAAGACCTTGGCTTTATAGACATCAAGGATAGTGGTCTTAGCGACGTTGTTTTTGACACAATTGTTAGAAATGATTACTCTCATACCAATGAAGAGAAGATGAATCTACTTTCGCACAAATTTACTAAATTTCTTAGAGAGAATTAACCCTTTTTTTGGGGTTTTAGATAAAAATAATCCAAGCTCTAAAATGATTATTTAAATGAATTTATTGTTGTACTTCTTCCAAACAACACGGAATATTATAGAGACCACTTGATGAGTGCTCAAAAAGCACTAAAATAACCATGATTTTATGCACATTAATTAATTAAAAATATATATATTTATATGTTTTATCATATATTTATATAAATTTGTCTTTTTCGGAATCACGGGTATTTTTATTGTTTTTCAGGTATTTTGGCTTAAAAATGCAACTTAAAGACTCAAAGAAGAATACTGGAAGCAATACATCACAAATATATTAATAAATAAATGCGGAAAGGTCGACAAATATGGAAAAATTGGACAAAATGGGTCAAAAAGGTCAAAAAGAAGAAAAACGCGCCGCCGCGCCGCCCAGCCGCCGCGCCCCAGCACCCAGCTCCGCCCAAACTGCGCGCGGGTTACTGTTCATGCGCGCAGCACTGCGCGCGGGTTACTGTTCACGCGCGCGCCGACACTCATTTTTCACGTGCAGCAGCCCCATGACGTCATGCTGACGTCATCAATGACGTCAGCATTTCCATTACGCGTTTTTACATTTTTTTTTACATTTTTTTACTCATTTTTTCTCTCCATCCTCACCTATAAATACCCCCCTTCCCTTCACTTCAAAAACACACCTTAAAAACACACTTCTCTCTTATTTCTTTCTCTCTTTTCTTAGATTTTTAGGTTTTTTTAGTTTTTCTTAGTTTTTAGTTAATTTCTCTTAGTTTTAAGAGTTCTTCCCTTTTTGGGAAGAACTAGTTATGTTTTTGTAATATTTTAGCTTTTCGATTCAATAAATGGGAGTGCAAATTCCGCTTGGAGTTTTTCCAGCAACGGGAATAGCGTCGAAGTTCTGTAAGGATTTTATTTTTTTTACAGTTATTTTTATGTTTTATTCTTACATGTTATATTTAATTTGTCTGTGGTTAAATTTAACTGTGCTGGCTATTTAGTAAACATGATGTAATAATAACGTTGTTATGCTTGCGAAATATTAAATAGGTAAAAATCTCTAAAATGAATTGATTTTATTTTTATTCATGATTTTATATTAAGAATGTTAGAGAGAAATATATTATTTTTCATTACAAACTTAAACCTGAAAATTAGATTTTAAGGTTTAGTTATCCGGTCTGATTTAGAGTAGTGCTCTTTTATTTGATGGTACAATCGCCCGGTAGTTAGAGTGAAGCTCTATTTCAAAAGTTTTTATAAGAATTATTATCTGAAAATGTATTGACGACATGTTTTCGGTAGTGGTTTTAAAACTTGAAAGTTAGTACTCGGATAACTAAATTCTTGGGTTTAATTTGGACACCTTGAATAAAGTTTAAACTGTCTAACCCCACCAAAGGTGGCATTTAAATGGTTCATTTTCAATCTCTTAGAAAAAGGAATTAATTTAATTAAGCAAATTAGTTATCAACCCCACCCATAGGTGTTAATTGATTTGTTTAGTTAACAAAGAATATCTAACCCCACCAAAGGTGGTATTCATACAAAAAAGGGAGAATCAATAAATATCAATTCATATCTTTAATAACCTAGATAATATGAGCAAGCATAATTAACTTAGTTATTATATCCATAAATACTCCGCCATTATAAATTATAAAATTTGCATAAATGTTTATTGAATCTATGTTTATTTTTATGTAAGTAGATTAAAAACACAAAAACCCCAAAATATCGTGACAGGATGTTTAGGATTTAATTTCGTTCTTAGAAGTTTGAATAATAAATTAAAAACCACATACATTCCTTCCTTAGATCGACCTTGGGAGTATACTTATCATTTTCTTCGAAATGATTCGTGCACTTGCGAGAGTTTTATAAATATTAAAACCAAAGTATTTGCGAAGATCGGCGATGCCGGTTTTCGTTCATCAAGTTTTTGGCGCCGTTGCCGGGGAAGGAATAGCGTTTTTAAATTATTTATCAAAATTTTAAAACATTTTTGTGCTGTAAATAATTGTGATTTTTTTTGTTTTAATAGAAAAAATAATAATCAAATTTCAAATTTCATAAGAAAAAAAAAAATTAAAAAAAAATTAAAAAATTAAAAAAATTAAAAAATTAAAAATTAATTTTTTTTTAAATTGTAAAATAATTTTGAAATTTGAAATTTGAAGTAAAAAATTTTACCGTTCATGAATAGTAAAAAAAAAACAAAATTTAATTAGTAAGAAATAAGAGAGCGTGAATAGTGAAATAAAATTACCGTTCATGAATAGTAAAAAAAAAAAAAAAAATTTAAAATTCAAAAATTTTAAGTTAGTAAGAAATAAGATAACGTGAATAGTAAAATAAAATTACCGTTCATGAATAGTAAAAAAAAAAAAAAATTAAAATTCAAAAATTTTAAGTTAGTAAGAAATAAGATATCGTGAATAGTAAAATAAAATTACCGTTCATGAAAAAAAAAAAATTAAAATTAAAATTTCAAAAATTTTAAAGAAATAATATAGCATGAATAGTAAAATTACCGCTAAAAAAAAATTAAAAAATTAAAAAAAAATAATTTTAATTTTAATTTTCCTTTACCTTTTTCAATTTTCCTTTATTTTTATTTTAGTTTTTTTTTTTTTTTTTATTTTACTTTATTTTACTTTATTTTATTTCAATTTCAATTTAATTTTATTTTTATTTTTATTATTTTTTTTATTTTTTTTTCTCTCTTAATTTTTATTTAACTTAATTAACTTAGATTTTTACTAAATTAATTAACCTTGATTTTTAATTAACCTAACTTAATTAACTTAGATTTTTACGAACTTAATTAACCTAGATTTTTAATTAACCTAACTTAATTAACTTAGATTTTTTTTAACTTAACTTAATTAACTTAGATTTTTACTTCACTTAACTTAATTAACTTAGATTTTCTAACTTAATTAACTTAGATTTTTACTTAACTTAACTTAATTAAATTTAATAGCATGAAAAGTAAAGATCTAAGGGAGTTCTGTCTAGGAGACTAGTTCTTGGAAGCCTTTGTGCCACTAGTCTTTCCTGGGAACGTTGCTCTGTCTAGGAGGATGGTATTTAAGGAGCCTTTGCCCCACCATTCTTTCCTCGGAGCACTCTTGGTTAATACTAATTATGTTATTTTAACCTTAAAAAAAAAAAAAATTTGAAACTATCTCAAAAAGTTTAAAGTTTTAATCTCAAGAGTTAGTTTCTTTGCTTGATCTAGGTACAATTGTGTTATGATGCCTTAATTATTTGATTTGCACCTAGATGTGGGTTATCTAAAACCCTCAAGCATGCCCTTAGTTTTTGGTACAGAAAAATTTAAAAGTCAATAGGGCATGTTTGAAACAGTATAGGTAGACAACATTGTCTTACTTGTAGGTATGATTGACTCAATGATGAGGGGACATTGAGTTTACTTAAAAGGCAATCCCCAAGTTACATCTTGCTAAGACGTTAAACTAAGCGCTGTATGGGAGGCAACCCATCATTTTAGGTAATTTTTTGTTATTTATTTTATTTACTTAATTTTATTGTTTATTTTAGTTTAATAATTTTTAAATTGTTAAAACTAAAAATGTTTGTTGAGATGTTAGAAGTTCACAGCGATCTGTCTGTATACACTTTAATGATGAATATAATGAATGCACCTGCATTTCTCCATTACTACTTACACATTCTCAAGAAATAGGTAATCTTTCTTCTCTTTTCTCTTTATCTTTAATTTACAGTTGTTACATTGAGGACAATGTAAGTTCTAGGTTGGGGGTGGTGAAAAATTACCATGCTTAATTAGAAAGAAAAAAAAAAGATTTAACAATTTAAAAATTAAAAAAAAAAATTAAAAAAAAATAATAATAATAAAAAAAAAAAAATTTATCATTTCTTTAAATCAAATTTAAGTAAATAGTTAAGTCTTTTGTACTGTTAGATTAATTTTTGAAAACATATCATGAAATATTTTGTAATTATTTTTTATAATTAGTTAGTTTTTGTCATAACTAGTATTTCTTGATAGAATGTGGAAATTATATTAAACCCAAAATCGGCGTTTATGAATTTTTTTTAGTGGAGACTACCCTTGTGAGATATAATTTGAGCCTAATTTCTTTTATTCAGAGTGAAATATATATATTTTTTCTACTCCAAACACATTTCTTATTTATTCAAAAAGTTTAGATGATCTCTATAGGTATTAGCATTGAATGTATGAATTTTTTCTCATCTTAATAGAGTATCATATATTTTTGATTATTATTTTTGCTTAGATTAAATGATTTGAGTAGAAATTGATAGTATATGCTTATATCTAATTCATGCATGACTGCTACAAAAACAAAAAGACATATCTGGGGTTACCTAAACCAAGATCAAACAGAAAAGCCACAAAATTAACCACTCACCAAAATCCAAAAAAATGTACAATCTGTACATGGGTTGACTCTCTAAAAAAATACATATATTGAAAAATATCTACAGAAAAAAATAGAGAGATAAAAAAATATGGTATCATCTACATACTATGATCCACATTGCCTACAAAGTTGTGAGTAAAGGCTAAATTACAAAAGAAAGATATAGGAAGTAATTCCCTAAAAAGTCATTGCAATTTCTTCATTTGTTAAAAGCATATATCTTGAAATTCTTTCTTAATGAGTTTGATTTATGCATGAAAATAATTTTTGTATATGATATCTTTATAATTTATACATTCGATTCCTTTCATGAGATCAATGTTAAAATAACACTTTGAGCCTTTATTCTTTATACATATGCGAACTTATTAGTTCATTTCTATACATCAACTCTTTCGCATATAAATTAGTATGAGTGTTTGAACCCATAAGATTCAGTGTTTTGAGAGTATTGACTTGTGAGGAATAGAGTCGAAGCGAATTCTGATTCATGACACTGAAATTGGGTAAAATTAAATTGACACATTTTTGAAATGAAATATGAAAATGATTTTCGACTAATTATTATAATAAAATCATGATTGTTTAAAGAGACTAAAATAACTTATGCTTGAGATTTTAATTATGATCTTAAAGGAGATTAAAAAGTGTGAGATATTTTTGTGATATTCTGTTTCATTTTATCCTTAAATTAATTTTTGATTTTGTTGTAATTTTAGTTTTTGATTTGATTGTTTTTATTGTTTCTTTTGATTTTTACATTTAGTTCAATGTTTGTGGGTATCATTACTGAAAACCCTCACGAGACTCAAACTCGTCCACTAGGGCAACCTAGGGGTTTAACGGCTTGTTGCATAGGCTAAATGCAACCGTTTCAATCCACGAAAGTGATTTAGGATAGTTTAATTTTTAGTTTTTATCGCTTCTCTTGCTAAGGGACTAGCAAGAAGCTGGTTGGGGGTTGTGATGAGTGCTCAAAAAGCACTAAAATAACCATGATTTTATGCACATTAATTAATTAAAAATATATATATTTATATGTTTTATCATATATTTATATAAATTTGTCTTTTTCGGAATCACGGGTATTTTTATTGTTTTTCAGGTATTTTGGCTTAAAAATGCAACTTAAAGACTCAAAGAAGAATACTGGAAGCAATACATCACAAATATATTAATAAATAAATGCGGAAAGGTCGACAAATATGGAAAAATTGGACAAAATGGGTCAAAAAGGTCAAAAAGGTCAAAAAGAAGAAAAACGCGCCGCCGCGCCGCCCAGCCGCCGCGCCCCAGCACCCAGCTCCGCCCAAACTGCGCGCGGGTTACTGTTCATGCGCGCAGCACTGCGCGCGGGTTACTGTTCACGCGCGCGCCGACACTCATTTTTCACGTGCCGCAGCCCCATGACGTCATGCTGACGTCATCAATGACGTCAGCATTTCCATTACGTGTTTTTACATTTTTTTTTACATTTTTTTACTCATTTTTTCTCTCCATCCTCACCTATAAATACCCCCCTTCCCTTCACTTCAAAAACACACCTTAAAAACACACTTCTCTCTTATTTCTTTCTCTCTTTTCTTAGATTTTTAGGTTTTTTTAGTTTTTCTTAGTTTTTAGTTAATTTCTCTTAGTTTTAAGAGTTCTTCCCTTTTTGGGAAGAACTAGTTATGTTTTTGTAATATTTTAGCTTTTCGATTCAATAAATGGGAGTGCAAATTCCGCTTGGAGTTTTTCCAGCAACGGGAATAGCGTCGAAGTTCTGTAAGGATTTTATTTTCTTTACAGTTATTTTTATGTTTTATTCTTACATGTTATATTTAATTTGTCTGTGGTTAAATTTAACTGTGCTGGCTATTTAGTAAACATGATGTAATAATAACGTTGTTATGCTTGCGAAATATTAAATAGGTAAAAATCTCTAAAATGAATTGATTTTATTTTTATTCATGATTTTATATTAAGAATGTTAGAGAGAAATATATTATTTTTCATTACAAACTTAAACCTGAAAATTAGATTTTAAGGTTTAGTTATCCGGTCTGATTTAGAGTAGTGCTCTTTTATTTGATGGTACAATCGCCCGGTAGTTAGAGTGAAGCTCTATTTCAAAAGTTTTTATAAGAATTATTATCTGAAAATGTATTGACGACATGTTTTCGGTAGTGGTTTTAAAACTTGAAAGTTAGTACTCGGATAACTAAATTCTTGGGTTTAATTTGGACACCTTGAATAAAGTTTAAACTGTCTAACCCCACCAAAGGTGGCATTTAAATGGTTCATTTTCAATCTCTTAGAAAAAGGAATTAATTTAATTAAGCAAATTAGTTATCAACCCCACCCATAGGTGTTAATTGATTTGTTTAGTTAACAAAGAATATCTAACCCCACCAAAGGTGGTATTCATACAAAAAAGGGAGAATCAATAAATATCAATTCATATCTTTAATAACCTAGATAATATGAGCAAGCATAATTAACTTAGTTATTATATCCATAAATACTCCGCCATTATAAATTATAAAATTTGCATAAATGTTTATTGAATCTATGTTTATTTTTATGTAAGTAGATTAAAAACACAAAAACCCCAAAATATCGTGACAGGATGTTTAGGATTTAATTTCGTTTTTAGAAGTTTGAATAATAAATTAAAAACCACATACATTCCTTCCTTAGATCGACCTTGGGAGTATACTTATCATTTTCTTCGAAATGATTCGTGCACTTGCGAGAGTTTTATAAATATTAAAACCAAAGTATTTGCGAAGATCGGCGATGCCGGTTTTCGTTCATCACCACTCATATAGGAATTTGAGCTACAAAATAAATCTAGAACTACGAAGTTAACCCAAAATTTTGAACTCTATATCAAGCCAGAGGATGAAACTTTGAACAAATTCTATGCATGTTTTTCAAACATTATCAACTACTCGTATAATTTGGAGGGACCTTTTAGGAAAGAGAAGTAGATTGACAAAATCCTTGCTCGCTTACCTTCTCATTTTCAAGCCAAAGGTACCTTGCTTAAATACATGAAAAAGCCTTGTGAACTTACTGTTAAATGAATCACTTGGGCAAGTATTCGAAGTGCATCACTTGTATCCAATATGTCAACCATCCACTTTCGAGGACGGAAAGAGCTTGGGTTTATAGACATCAAGGATAGTGGTCTTAGCCAAGTTGTTTTTCACTCAATTGTTAGAAATGATGACTCTCATACCAATGAAGAGAAGATGGATCTACTTTCGCACAGATTTACTAAATTTCTTAGAGAGAATTAACCCTTTTTTTGGGGTTTTAGAAAAAAATAATCCAAGCTCTAAAATGATTATTTAAATGAATTTATAGTTGTACTTCTTCCAAACAACACGGAATATTATAGAGACCACTCATATAGGAATTTGAGCTACAAAATAAATCTAGAACTACGAAGTTGACCCAAAATTTTGAACTCTATATCAAGCAAGAGGATGAAACTTTGAACAAATTCTATGCATGTTTTTCAAACATTATCAACTACTCGTATAATTTTGGGGGACCTTTTAGGAAAGAGAAGTAGATTGACAAAATCCTTGCTCGCTTACCTTATCATTTTCAAGCCAAAGGTACCTTGCTTAAATACATGAAAAATCCTTGTGAACTTACTGTTAAATGAATCACTTGGGCAAGTATTCGAACTGCATCACGTGTATCCTATATGTCAGCCATCCACTTTTGAGGACGGAAAGACCTTGGCTTTATAGACATCAAGGATAGTGGTCTTAGCGACGTTGTTTTTGACACAAAAGCTAGAAATGGTGACTCTCATACCAATGAAGGGAAGATGGATTTACTTTCGCAGAGATTTACTAAATTTCATAGAGAGAATTAACCCTTGTTTTGGGGTTTTAGAAAAAATAATCTGAGCTCTAAAATGATTATTTCAATGAATTTATAGTTGTACTTCTTCCAAACAACATGAAATATTTTTGAGACCACTCAAATAGGCATTTGAGCTACAAAATAAATCTAGAACTACGAAGTTGGCCAAACTTTTGAACTCTATATCAAGCAAGAGGATGAAACTTTCAACAAATTCTATTCATGTTTTTTAAACATTATCAACTACTCGTATAATTTGCGGGGACCTTTTAGTAAAGAGAAGTAGATTGAAAAAATCCTTGCTATCTTAACTTATCATTTTCAAGCCAATGTTACCTTGCTTAAATACATGTAAAAGCCTTGTGAACTTACTGTTAAATGAATCACTTGGGCAAGTATTCGAACTGCATCACTTGTATCCTATATGTCAGCCATCCACTTTCGAGGACGGAAAGAGCTTGGCTTTATAGACATCAAGGATAGTTGTCTTAGCGAAGATTTTTTTTAACACAATTGTTAGAAATAATGACTCTAATATGAATGAAGAGAAAATGAATCTACTTTCCCAGAGATTTACTAAATTTCTTAGATAGAATTAACCGTTTTTTAGGGTTTACAAAAAAAATAATCCGAGCTCTAAAATGATTATTTGAATGAATTTATAGTTGTACTTCTTCCAAACAACATTAAATATTTTGGAGACCACTCATATAGGCATTTGGTCTACAAAATAAATCTAGAACTACGAAGATAGCCAAAAAATTTGAACTCTATATCAAGCAAGAGGATGAAACTTTGAACAAATTCTATGCATGTTTTTCAAACATTATCAACTACTCGTATAATATGAGTGGACCTTTTAGGAAAGAGAAATACATTGACAAAATCCTTGCTTGCTTACCATATCATTTTCAAGGCAATGTTACCTTGCTTAAATACATGTAAAAGGCTCGTGAACTTACTGTTAAATTAATCACTTGGGCAAGTATTTGAACTGCATCATTTGTATCCTATATTTTAGGCATCCACCTTCGAGGATAGAACGAGCTTGGCTTTATACACATCAAGGATAGTGGTCTTAGGGAAGATTTTATTGACACATTTGGTAGAAATGATTACTCTAATACCAATGAAGAGAGAATGGATCTACTTTCCCAGAGATTTACTAAATTTCTTAGATAGAATTAACCGTTTTTTAGGGTTTACAAAAAAAATAATCCGAGCTCTAAAATGATTATTTGAATAAATTTATAGTTGTACTTCTTCCAAACAACATGAAATATTTTGGAGACCACTCATATAGGCATTTGGTCTACAAAATAAATCTAGAACTACGAAGATAGCCAAAAAATTTGAACTCTATATCAAGCAAGAGGTTGAAACTTTGAACAAATTCTAAGCATGTTTTTCAAACATTATCAACTACTCGTATAATATGAGTGGACCTTTTAGGAAAGAGAAGTACATTGACAAAATCCTTGCTTGCTTACCATATCATTTTCAAGGAAATGTTACCTTGCTTAAATACATGTAAAAGGCTCGTGAACTTACTGTTAAATTAATCACTTGGGCAAGTATTTGAACTGCATCACTTGTATCCTATATTTTAGGCATCCACCTTCGAGGATAGAAAGAGCTTGGCTTTATACACATCAAGGATAGTGGTCTTAGGGAAGATTGTTTTGACACATTTGGTAGAAATGATTACTCTAATACCAATGAAGAGAGAATGGATCTACTTTCCCATAGATTTACTGAATTTCTTAGATAGAATTAACCCTTTTTGTGGGGTTTTAGAAAAAAATAATCCAAGCTCTAAAATAATTATTTAAATGAATTTATAGTTATACTTCTTCCAAACAACACGAAATATTATAGAGACCACTCATATAGGAATTTGAGCTACAAAATAAATCTAGAACTACGAAGTTGACCAACAATTTTGAACTCTATATCAAGCAAGAGGATGAAACTTTGAACAAATTCTATGCATGTTTTTCAAACATTATCAACTACTCGTATAATTTGTGGGGACCTTTTAGGAAAGATAAGTAGATTGACAAAATCCTTGCTCACTTACCTTATCATTTTCAAGCCAATTTTATCTTGTTTAAATACATGTAAAAGCCTTTTGAACTTACTGTTAAATGAATCACTTGGGCAAGTATTCGAATTCCATCACTTGTATCCTATATGTCAGCCATCCACTTTCGAGGATGGAAAGAGAATGCTGTATAGACATCAAGGATAGTGGTCTTAGTGAAGATTTTTTTAACACAATTGTAAGAAATGATGACTCTAATACCAATGAAGAGAAAATGGATCTACTTTCCCAGAGATTTACTAAATTTCTTAGGTAGAATTAACCGTTTTTTAGGGGTTTAGATAAAAAATAATCCGAGCTCTAAAATGATTATTTGAATGAATTTATAGTTGTACTTCTTCCGAACAACATGAAATATTTTCGAGACCACTCATATAGGCATTTGATCTACAAAATAAATCTAGAACTACGAAGATAGCCAAAAATTTCGAACTCTATATCAGGCAAGAGGATGAAACTTTGTACAAATTGTATGCATGTTTTTCAAACATTATCAACTGCACGTATAATATGGGGGGACCTTTTAGGAAAGAGAAGTAGATTGACAAAATCCTTGCTTGCTTACCATATCATTTTCAAGCCAAAGGTACCTTGCTTAAATGCATGAAAAAGCCTTGTGAACTTACTGTTAAAAGAATCACTTGGGCAAGTATTCGAAGTGCATCACTTGTATCCAATATGTCAACCATCCACTTTCGAGGACAGAAAGAGCTTGGCTTTATAGACATCAAGGATAGTGGTCTTAGCGAAGATTTTTTTTAACACAATTGTTAGAAATGATGACTCTAATACGAATGAAGAGAAAATGGATCTACTTTCCCAGAGATTTACTATATTTCTTAGATAGAATTAACCATTTTTTTCGGGTTTAGAAAAAAAATAATCCGAGCTCTAAAATGATTATTTGAATGAATTTATAGCTGTACTTCTACCAAACAACCAGAAATATGTTAGAGACCACTCATATAGGCATTTGGTCAAAAAAATAAATCTAGAACTACGAAGATAGCCAAAACTTTTGAACTCTATATCAAGCAAGAGGATGAAACTTTGAACAAATTCTATGCATGTTTTTCCAAAATTATCAACTACTCGTATAATATAGGGGGACCTTTTAGGAAAGAAAAGTAGATTGACAAAATCCTTGCTAGCTTACCTTATCATTTTCAAGCCAAAGGTACCTTGCTTAAATACATGTAAAAGCCTTGTGAACTTACTGTTAAATGAATCAGTTGGGCGAGTATTCGAACTGCATCACTTGTATTCTATATTTTAGGCATCCACCTTCGAGGATAGAAAGAGCTTGGTTTTACATACATCAAGGATAGTGGTCTTAGCGAAGATATTTTTGACACAATTGTTAGAAATGATGACTCTAATACGAATGAAGAGAAAATGGATCTACTTTCCCAGAGATTTACTGAATTTCTTAGATAGAATTAACCCTTTTTTTGGGGTTTTAGAAAAAAATAATCCAAGCTCTAAAATGATTATTTAAATGAATTTATAGTTGTACTTCTTCCAAACAACATGAAATATTATAGAGACCACTCATATAGGCATTTGGTCTACAAAATAAATCTAGAACTACGAAGATAGCCAAAAAATTTGAACTCTATATCAAGCAAGAGGATGAAACTTTGAACAAATTCTATGCATGTTTTTCAAACATTATCAACTACTCGTATAATATGAGGGGACCTTTTAGGAAAGAGAAGTACATTGACAAAATTCTTGCTTGATTACCATATCATATTCAAGGCAATGTTACCTTGCTTAAATACATGTAAAGGCTTGTGAACTTACTGTTAAATTAATCACTTGGGCAAGTATTTGAACTGCATCACTTGTATTCTATATTTTAGGCATCCACCTTCGAGGATAGAAAGAGCTTGGTTTTATACACATCAAGGATAGTGGTCTTAGGGAAGATATTTTTGACACATTTGGTAGAAATGATTACTCTAATACCAATGAAGAGAGAATGGATCTACTTTCCCAGAGATTTACTGAATTTCTTAGATAGAACTAACCCTTTTTTTAAGGATATAGAAAAAAGATAATCCAAGCTCCAAAATGATTATTTAAATGAATTTTGCAGTTGTACTTCTTCCAAACAACACGAAATATTATAGAGACCACTCATATAGGAATTTGAGCAACAAAATAAATCTAGAACTACGAAGTTGACCAAAAATTTTGAACTCTATATCAAGCAAGAGGATGAAACTTTGAACAAATTCTATGCATGTTTTTCAAACATTATCAACTACTCGTATAATTTGTGGGGACCTTTTAGGAAAGAAAAGTAGATGGACAAAGTCCATGCTCACTTACCTTATCATTTTCAAGCCAATTTTATCTTGTTTAAATACATCTAAAAGCCTTTTGAACTTACTGTTAAATGAATCACTTGGGCAAGTATTCGAAGTGCATCACTTGTATCCAATATGTCAACCATCCACTTTCGAGGACGGAAAGAGCTTGGCTTTATAGACATCAAGGATAGTGGTCTTAGCGAAGATTTTTTTTAACACAATTGTTAGAAATGATGACTCTAATACGAATGAAGACAAAATGGATCTACTTTCCCAGAGATTTACTATATTTCTTAGATAGAATTAACCATTTTTTTGGGGTTTAGAAAAAAAATAATCCGAGCTCTAAAATGATTATTTGAATGAATTTATAGCTGTACTTCTTCCAAACAACCAGAAATATGTTAGAGACCACTCATATAGGCATTTGGTCAAAACAATAAATCTAGAACTACGAAGATAGCCAAAAATTTCGAACTCTATATCAAGCAAGAGGATGAAACTTTGAACAAATTCTATGCATGTTTTTCCAAAATTATCAACTACTCGTATAATATAGGGGGACCTTTTAGGAAAGAAAAGTAGATTGACAAAATCCTTGCTTGCTTACCTTATCATTTTCAAGCCAAAGGTACCTTGCTTAAATGCATGTAAAAGCCTTGTGAACTTACTGTTAAATGAATCAGTTGGGCAAGTATTCGAAGTGCATCACTTGTATTCTATATTTTAGGCATCCACCTTCGAGGATAGAAAGAGCTTTGTTTTATACACATCAAGGATAGTGGTCTTAGCGAAGATATTTTTGACACAATTGTTAGAAATGATGACTCTAATACGAATGAAGAGAAAATGGATCTACTTTCCCAGAGATTTACTAAATTTCTTAGATAGAATTAACCGTTTTTTAGGGTTTAGAAAAAAAATAATCCGAGCTCTAAAATGATTATTGGAATGAATTTATAGTTGTACTTCTTCCAAACAACATGAAATATTTTGGAGACCACTCATATAGGCATTTGGTCTACAAAATAAATCTAGAACTACGAAGATAGCCAAAAAATTTGAACTCTATATCAAGCAAGAGGATGAAACTATGTACAAATTGTATGCATGTTTTTCAAACATTATCAACTGCACGTATAATATGGGGGGACCTTTTAGGAAAGAGAAGTAGATTGACAAAATCCTTGCTTGCTTACCATATCATTTTCAAGCCAAAGGTACCTTGCTTAAATGCATGTAAAAGCCTTGTGAACTTACTGTTAAAAGAATCACTTGGGCAAGTATTCGAAGTGCATCACTTGTATCCAATATGTCAACCATCCACTTTCGAGGACGGAAAGAGCTTGGCTTTATAGACATCAAGGATAGTGGTCTTAGCGAAGAGTTTTTTCAACACAATTGTTAGAAATGATGACTCTAATACGAATGAAGACAAAATGGATCTACTTTCCCAGAGATTTACTATATTTCTTAGATAGAATTAACCATTTTTTTGGGGTTTAGAAAAAAAATAATCCGAGCTCTAAAATGATTATTTGAATGAATTTATAGCTGTACTTCTTCCAAACAACCAAAAATATGTTAGAGACCACTCATATAGGCATTTGGTCAAAAAAATAAATCTAGAACTACGAAGATAGCCAAAACTTTTGAACTCTATATCAAGCAAGAGGATGAAACTTTGAACAAATTCTATGCATGTTTTTCCAAAATTATCAACTACTCGTATAATATAGGGGGACCTTTTAGGAAAGAAAAGTAGATTGACAAAATCCTTGCTAGCTTACCTTATCATTTTCAAGCCAAAGGTACCTTGCTTAAATGCATGTAAAAGCCTTGTGAACTTACTGTTAAATGAATCAGTTGGGCAAGTATTCGAACTGCATCACTTGTATTCTATATTTTAGGCATCCACCTTCGAGGATAGAAAGAGCTTGGTTTTATACACATCAAGGATAGTGGTCTTAGCGAAGATATTTTTGACACATTTGGTAGAAATGATTACTCTAATACCAATGAAGAGAGAATGGATCTACTTTCCCAAAGATTTACTGAATTTCTTAGATAGAATTAACCCTTTTTTTGGGGATATAGAAAAAAGATAATCCAAGCTCTAAAATGATTATTTGAATGAATTTATAGTTGTACTTCTTCCAAACAACACGAAATATTATAGAGACCACTCATATAGGCATTTGGTCAACAAAATAAATCTAGAACTACGAAGATAGCCAAAAAAATTGAACTCTATATCAAGCAAGAGGATGAAACTTTGTACAAATTGTATGCATGTTTTTCAAACATTATCAACTGCACGTATAATTTGTGGGGACCTTTTAGGAAAGAGAAGTAGATTGACAAAATCCTTGCTTGCTTACCATATCATTTTCAAGCCAAAGGTACCTTGCTTAAATGCATGTAAAAGCCTTGTGAACTTACTGTTAAGTGAATCACTTGGGCAAGTATTCGAAGTGCATCACTTGTATCCAATATGTCAACCATCCACTTTCGAGGACAGAAAGAGCTTGGCTTTATAGACATCAAGGATAGTGGTCTTAGCGAAGATTTTTTTCAACACAATTGTTAGAAATGATGACTCTAATACGAATGAAGACAAAATGGATCTACTTTCCCAGAGATTTACTATATTTCTTAGATAGAATTAACCATTTTTTTGGGGTTTAGAAAAAAAATAATCCGAGCTCTAAAATGATTATTTGAATGAATTTATAGCTGTACTTCTTCCAAACAACCAGAAATATGTTAGAGACCACTCATATAGGCATTTGGTCAAAAAAATAAATCTAGAACTACGAAGATAGCCAAAACTTTTGAACTCTATATCAAGCAAGAGGATGAAACTTTGAACAAATTCTATGCATGTTTTTCCAAAATTATCAACTACTCGTATAATATAGGGGGACCTTTTAGGAAAGAAAAGTAGATTGACAAAATCCTTGCTAGCTTACCTTATCATTTTCAAGCCAAAGGTACCTTGCTTAAATGCATGTAAAAGCCTTGTGAACTTACTGTTAAATGAATCAGTTGGGCAAGTATTCCAACTGCAGCACTTGTATTCTATATTTTAGGCATCCACCTTCGAGGATAGAAAGAGCTTGGTTTTATACACATCAAGGATAGTGGTCTTAGCGAAGATATTTTTAACACATTTGGTAGAAATGATTACTCTAATACCAATGAAGAGAGAATGGATCTACTTTCCCAGAGATTTACTGAATTTCTTAGATAGAATTAACCCTTTTTTTGGGGTTATAGAAAAAAGATAATCCAAGCTCTAAAATGATTATTTGAATGAATTTATAGTTGTACTTCTTCCAAACAACACGAAATATTATAGAGACCACTCATATAGGCATTTGGTCTACAAAATAAATCTAGAACTACGAAGATAGCCAAAAAAATTGAACTCTATATCAAGCAAGAGGATGAAACTTTGTACAAATTGTATGCATGTTTTTCAAACATTATCAACTGCACGTATAATTTGTGGGGACCTTTTAGGAAAGAGAAGTAGATTGACAAAATCCTTGCTTGCTTACCATATCATTTTCAAGCCAATTTTATCTTGTTTAAATACATCTAAAAGCCTTTTGAACTTACTGTTAAATGAATCACTTGGGCAAGTATTCGAACTCAATCAGTTGTATCCAATATGTCAACCATCCACTTTCGAGGATGGAAAGAGCTTCGCTTTATAGACATCAAGGATAGTGGTCTTAGCGAAGATTTTTTTTAACACAATTGTAAGAAATGATGACTCTAATACCAATAAAGAGAAAATGGATCTACTTTCCCAGAGATTTACTATATTTCTTAGATAGAATTAACCGTTTTTTAGGGGTTTAGAAAAAAAATAATCCGAGCTCTAAAATGATTATTTGAATGAATTTATAGCTGTACTTCTTCCAAACAACCAGAAATATGATAGAGACCACTCATATAGGCATTTGGTCAAAACAATAAATCTAGAACTACGAAGATAGCCAAAAATTTCGAACTCTATATCAAGCAAGAGGATGAAACTTTGAACAAATTCTATGCATGTTTTTCCAAAATTATCAACTACTCGTATAATATAGGGGGACCTTTTAGGAAAGAAAAGTAGATTGACAAAATCCTTGCTTGCTTACCTTATCATTTTCAAGCCAAAGGTACCTTGCTTAAATGCATGTAAAAGCCTTGTGAACTTACTGTTAAATGAATCAGTTGGGCAAGTATTCGAAGTGCATCACTTGTATTCTATATTTTAGGCATCCACCTTCGAGGATAGAAAGAGCTTTGTTTTATACACATCAAGGATAGTGGTCTTAGCGAAGATATTTTTGACACAATTGTTAGAAATGATGACTCTAATACGAATGAAGAGAAAATGGATCTACTTTCCCAGAGATTTACTAAATTTCTTAGATAGAATTAACCGTTTTTTAGGGTTTAGAAAAAAAATAATCCGAGCTCTAAAATGATTATTGGATTGAATTTATAGTTGTACTTCTTCCAAACAACATGAAATATTTTGGAGACCACTCATATAGGCATTTGGTCTACAAAATAAATCTAGAACTACGAAGATAGCCAAAAAAATTGAACTCTATATCAAGCAAGAGGATGAAAGTTTGTACAAATTGTATGCATGTTTTTCAAACATTATCAACTGCACGTATAATTTCTGGGGACCTTTTAGGAAAGAGAAGTAGATTGACAAAATCCTTGCTTGCTTACCATATCATTTTCAAGCCAATTTTATCTTGTTTAAATACATCTAAAAGCCTTTTGAACTTACTGTTAAATGAATCACTTGGGCAAGTATTCGAACTCCATCAGTTGTATCCAATATGTCAACCATCCACTTTCGAGGATAGAAAGAGCTTGGCTTTATAGACATCAAGGACAGTGGTCTTAGCGAAGATTTTTTTTAACACAATTGTAAGAAATGATGACTCTAATACCAATAAAGAGAAAATGGATCTACTTTCCCAGAGATTTACTATATTTCTTAGATAGAATTAACCATTTTTTAGGGGTTTAGAAAAAAATAATCCGAGCTCTAAAATGATTATTTCAATGAATTTATAGCTGTACTTCTTCCAAACAACCAGAAATATGTTAGAGACCACTCATATAGGCATTGGTCAAAAAAATAAATCTAGAACTACGAAGATAGCCAAAAATTTCGAACTCTATATCAAGCAAGAGGATGAAACTTTGAACAAATTCTATGCATGTTTTTCCAAAATTATCAACTACTCGTATAATATAGGGGGACCTTTTAGGAAAGAAAAGTAGATTGACAAAATCCTTGCTTGCTTACCTTATCATTTTCAAGCCAAAGGTACCTTGCTTAAATGCATGTAAAAGCCTTGTGAACTTACTGTAAATGAATCAGTTGGGCAAGTATTCGAAGTGCATCACTTGTATTCTATATTTTAGGCATCCACCTTCGAGGATAGAAAGAGCTTTGTTTTATACACATCAAGGATAGTGGTCTTAGCGAAGATATTTTTGACACAATTGTTAGAAATGATGACTCTAATACGAATGAAGAGAAAATGGATCTACTTTCTCAGAGATTTACTAAATTTCTTAGATAGAATTAACCGTTTTTTAGGGTATAGAAAAAAAATAATCCGAGCTCTAAAATGATTATTTGAATGAATTTATAGTTGTACTTCTTCCAAACAACATGAAATATTTTGGAGACCACTAATATAGGCATTTGGTCTACAAAATAAATCTAGAACTACGAAGATAGCCAAAAAATTTGAACTCTATATCAAGGAAGAGGATGAAACTTTGTACAAATTGTATGCATGTTTTTCAAACATTATCAACTGCACGTATAATATGGGGGGACCTTTTAGGAAAGAGAAGTAGATTGACAAAATCCTTGGTTGCTTACCATATCATTTTCAAGCCAAAGGTACCTTGCTTAAATGCATGTAAAAGCCTTGTGAACTTACTGTTAAATGAATCACTTGGGCAAGTATTCGAAGTGCATCACTTGTATCCAATATGTCAACCATCCACTTTCGAGGACGGAAAGAGCTTGGCTTTATAGACATCAAGGATAGTGGTCTTAGCGAAGATTTGTTTTAACACAATTGTTAGAAATGATGACTCTAATACGAATGAAGAGAAAATGGATCTACTTTCCCAGAGATTTACTAAATTTCTTAGATAGAATTAACCGTTTTTTAGGGTTTAGAAAAAAAATAATCCGAGCTCTAAAATGATTATTTGAATGAATTTATAGTTGTACTTCTTCCAAACAACATGAAATATTTTGGAGACCACTCATATAGGCATTTGGTCAAAAAAATAAATCTAGAACTACGAAGATAGCCAAAACTTTTGAACTCTATATCAAGCAAGAGGATGAAACTTTGAACAAATTCTATGCATATTTTTCCAAAATTATCAACTACTCGTATAATATAGGGGGACCTTTTAGGAAAGAAAAGTAGATTGACAAAATCCTTGCTTGCTTACCTTATCATTTTCAAGCCAAAGGTACCTTGCTTAAATGCATGTAAAAGCCTTGTGAACTTACTGTTAAATGAATCAGTTGGGCAAGTATTCGAAGTGCATCACTTGTATTCTATATTTTAGGCATCCACCTTCGAGGATAGAAAGAGCTTTGTTTTATACACATCAAGGATAGTGGTCTTAGCGAAGATATTTTTGACACAATTGTTAGAAATGATGACTCTAATACGAATGAAGAGAAAATGGATCTACTTTCCCAGAGATTTACTAAATTTCTTAGATAGAATTAACCGTTTTTTAGGGTATAGAAAAAAAATAATCCGAGCTCTAAAATGATTATTTGAATGAATTTATAGTTGTACTTCTTCCAAACAACATGAAATATTTTGGAGACCACTAATATAGGCATTTGGTCTACAAAATAAATCTAGAACTACGAAGATAGCCAAAAAATTTGAACTCTATATCAAGGAAGAGGATGAAACTTTGTACAAATTGTATGCATGTTTTTCAAACATTATCAACTGCACGTATAATATGGGGGGACCTTTTAGGAAAGAGAAGTAGATTGACAAAATCCTTGGTTGCTTACCATATCATTTTCAAGCCAAAGGTACCTTGCTTAAATGCATGTAAAAGCCTTGTGAACTTACTGTTAAATGAATCACTTGGGCAAGTATTCGAAGTGCATCACTTGTATCCAATATGTCAACCATCCACTTTCGAGGACGGAAAGAGCTTGGCTTTATAGACATCAAGGATAGTGGTCTTAGCGAAGATTTGTTTTAACACAATTGTTAGAAATGATGACTCTAATACGAATGAAGACAAAATGGATCTACTTTCCCAGAGATTTACTATATTTCTTAGATAGAATTAACCATTTTTTTGGGGTTTAGAAAAAAAATAATCCGAGCTCTAAAATGATTATTTGAATGAATTTATAGCTGTACTTCTTCCAAACAACCAAAAATATGTTAGAGACCACTCATACAGGCATTTGGTCAAAAAAATAAATCTAGAACTACGAAGATAGCCAAAACTTTTGAACTCTATATCAAGCAAGAGGATGAAACTTTGAACAAATTCTATGCATGTTTTTCCAAAATTATCAACTACTCGTATAATATAGGGGGACCTTTTAGGAAAGAAAAGTAGATTTACAAAATCCTTGCTAGCTTACCTTATCATTTTCAAGCCAAAGGTACCTTGCTTAAATGCATGTAAAAGCCTTGTGAACTTACTGTTAAATGAATCAGTTGGGCAAGTATTCGAAGTGCATCACTTGTATTCTATATTTTAGGCATCCACCTTCGAGGATAGAAAGAGCTTTGTTTTATACACATCAAGGATAGTGGTCTTAGCGAAGATATTTTTGACACAATTGTTAGAAATGATGACTCTAATACGAATGAAGAGAAAATGGATCTACTTTCCCAGAGATTTACTAAATTTCTTAGATAGAATTAACCGTTTTTTAGGGTTTAGAAAAAAAATAATCCGAGCTCTAAAATGATTATTGGAATGAATTTATAGTTGTACTTCTTCCAAACAACATGAAATATTTTGGAGACCACTCATATAGGCATTTGGTCTACAAAATAAATCTAGAACTACGAAGATAGCCAAAAAATATGAACTCTATATCAAGCAAGAGGATGAAACTATGTACAAATTGTATGCATGTTTTTCAAACATTATCAACTGCACGTATAATATGGGGGGACCTTTTAGGAAAGAGAAGTAGATTGACAAAATCCTTGCTTGCTTACCATATCATTTTCAAGCCAAAGGTACCTTGCTTAAATGCATGTAAAAGCCTTGTGAACTTACTGTTAAAAGAATCACTTGGGCAAGTATTCGAAGTGCATCACTTGTATCCAATATGTCAACCATCCACTTTCGAGGACGGAAAGAGCTTGGCTTTATAGACATCAAGGATAGTGGTCTTAGCGAAGAGTTTTTTCAACACAATTGTTAGAAATGATGACTCTAATACGAATGAAGACAAAATGGATCTACTTTCCCAGAGATTTACTATATTTCTTAGATAGAATTAACCATTTTTTTGGGGTTTAGAAAAAAAATAATCCGAGCTCTAAAATGATTATTTGAATGAATTTATAGCTGTACTTCTTCCAAACAACCAAAAATATGTTAGAGACCACTCATACAGGCATTTGGTCAAAAAAATAAATCTAGAACTACGAAGATAGCCAAAACTTTTGAACTCTATATCAAGCAAGAGGATGAAACTTTGAACAAATTCTATGCATGTTTTTCCAAAATTATCAACTACTCGTATAATATAGGGGGACCTTTTAGGAAAGAAAAGTAGATTTACAAAATCCTTGCTAGCTTACCTTATCATTTTCAAGCCAAAGGTACCTTGCTTAAATGCATGTAAAAGCCTTGTGAACTTACTGTTAAATGAATCAGTTGGGCAAGTATTCGAAGTGCATCACTTGTATTCTATATTTTAGGCATCCACCTTCGAGGATAGAAAGAGCTTTGTTTTATACACATCAAGGATAGTGGTCTTAGCGAAGATATTTTTGACACAATTGTTAGAAATGATGACTCTAATACGAATGAAGAGAAAATGGATCTACTTTCCCAGAGATTTACTAAATTTCTTAGATAGAATTAACCGTTTTTTAGGGTATAGAAAAAAAATAATCCGAGCTCTAAAATGATTATTTGAATGAATTTATAGTTGTACTTCTTCCAAACAACATGAAATATTTTGGAGACCACTCATACAGGCATTTTGTCTACAAAATAAATCTAGAACTACGAAGATAGCCAAAAAATTTGAACTCTATATCAAGCAAGAGGATGAAACTATGTACAAATTGTATGCATGTTTTTCAAACATTATCAACTGCACGTATAATATGGGGGGACCTTTTAGGAAAGAGAAGTAGATTGACAAAATCCTTGCTTGCTTACCATATCATTTTCAAGCCAAAGGTACCTTGCTTAAATGCATGTAAAAGCCTTGTGAACTTACTGTTAAAAGAATCACTTGGGCAAGTATTCGAAGTGCATCACTTGTATCCAATATGTCAACCATCCACTTTCGAGGACGGAAAGAGCTTGGCTTTATAGACATCAAGGATAGTGGTCTTAGCGAAGAGTTTTTTCAACACAATTGTTAGAAATGATGACTCTAATACGAATGAAGACAAAATGGATCTACTTTCCCAGAGATTTACTATATTTCTTACATAGAATTAACCATTTTTTTGGGGTTTAGAAAAAAAATAATCCGAGCTCTAAAATGATTATTTGAATGAATTTATAGCTGTACTTCTTCCAAACAACCAAAAATATGTTAGAGACCACTCATACAGGCATTTGGTCAAAAAAATAAATCTAGAACTACGAAGATAGCCAAAACTTTTGAACTCTATATCAAGCAAGAGGATGAAACTTTGAACAAATTCTATGCATGTTTTTCCAAAATTATCAACTACTCGTATAATATAGGGGGACCTTTTAGGAAAGAAATGTAGATTGACAAAATCCTTGCTAGCTTACCTTATCATTTTCAAGCCAAAGGTACCTTGCTTAAATGCATGTAAAAGCCATGTGAACTTACTGTTAAATGAATCAGTTGGGCAAGTATTCGAACTGCATCACTTGTATTCTATATTTTAGGCATCCACCTTCGAGGATAGAAAGAGCTTGGTTTTATACACATCAAGGATAGTGGTCTTAGCGAAGATATTTTTGACACATTTGGTAGAAATGATTACTCTAATACCAATGAAGAGAGAATGGATCTACTTTCCCAAAGATTTACCGAATTTCTTAGATAGAATTAACCCTTTTTTTGGGGATATAGAAAAAAGATAATCCAAGCTCTAAAATGATTATTTGAATGAATTTATAGTTGTACTTCTTCCAAACAACACGAAATATTTTGGAGACCAGTAATATAGGCATTTGGTCTACAAAATAAATCTAGAACTACGAAGATAGCCAAAAAATTTGAACTCTATATCAAGCAAGAGGATGAAAGTTTGTACAAATTGTATGCATGTTTTTCAAACATTATCAACTGCACGTATAATTTCTGGGGACCTTTTAGGAAAGAGAAGTAGATTGACAAAATCCTTGCTTGCTTACCATATCATTTTCAAGCCAATTTTATCTTGTTTAAATACATCTAAAAGCCTTTTGAACTTACTGTTAAATGAATCACTTGGGCAAGTATTCGAACTCCATCAGTTGTATCCAATATGTCAACCATCCACTTTCGAGGATAGAAAGAGCTTGGCTTTATAGACATCAAGGACAGTGGTCTTAGCGAAGATTTTTTTTAACACAATTGTAAGAAATGATGACTCTAATACCAATAAAGAGAAAATGGATCTACTTTCCCAGAGATTTACTATATTTCTTAGATAGAATTAACCATTTTTTAGGGGTTTAGAAAAAAATAATCCGAGCTCTAAAATGATTATTTCAATGAATTTATAGCTGTACTTCTTCCAAACAACCAGAAATATGTTAGAGACCACTCATATAGGCATTGGTCAAAAAAATAAATCTAGAACTACGAAGATAGCCAAAAATTTCGAACTCTATATCAAGCAAGAGGATGAAACTTTGAACAAATTCTATGCATGTTTTTCCAAAATTATCAACTACTCGTATAATATAGGGGGACCTTTTAGGAAAGAAAAGTAGATTGACAAAATCCTTGCTTGCTTACCTTATCATTTTCAAGCCAAAGGTACCTTGCTTAAATGCATGTAAAAGCCTTGTGAACTTACTGTAAATGAATCAGTTGGGCAAGTATTCGAAGTGCATCACTTGTATTCTATATTTTAGGCATCCACCTTCGAGGATAGAAAGAGCTTTGTTTTATACACATCAAGGATAGTGGTCTTAGCGAAGATATTTTTGACACAATTGTTAGAAATGATGACTCTAATACGAATGAAGAGAAAATGGATCTACTTTCTCAGAGATTTACTAAATTTCTTAGATAGAATTAACCGTTTTTTAGGGTATAGAAAAAAAATAATCCGAGCTCTAAAATGATTATTTGAATGAATTTATAGTTGTACTTCTTCCAAACAACATGAAATATTTTGGAGACCACTCATACAGGCATTTTGTCTACAAAATATATCTAGAACTACGAAGATAGCCAAAAAATTTGAACTCTATATCAAGGAAGAGGATGAAACATTGTACAAATTGTATGCATGTTTTTCAAACATTATCAACTGCACGTATAATATGGGGGGACCTTTTAGGAAAGAGAAGTAGATTGACAAAATCCTTGCTTGCTTACCATATCATTTTCAAGCCAAAGGTACCTTGCTTAAATGCATGTAAAAGCCTTGTGAACTTACTGTTAAATGAATCATTTGGGCAAGTATTCGAAGTGCATCACTTGTATCCAATATGTCAACCATCCACTTTCGAGGACGGAAAGAGCTTGGCTTTATAGACATCAAGGATAGTGGTCTTAGCGAAGATGTTTTTTAACACAATTGTTAGAAATGATGACTCTAATACGAATGAAGACAAAATGGATCTACTTTCCTAGAGATTTACTATATTTCTTAGATAGAATTAACCATTTTTTAGGGTTTAGAAAAAAAATAATCCGAGCTCTAAAATGATTATTTGAATGAATTTATAGTTGTACTTCTTCCAAACAACATGAAATATTTTGGAGACCACTAATATAGGCATTTGGTCTACAAAATAAATCTAGAACTACGAAGATAGCCAAAAAATTTGAACTCTATATCAAGGAAGAGGATGAAACTTTGTACAAATTGTATGCATGTTTTTCAAACATTATCAACTGCACGTATAATATGGGGGGACCTTTTAGGAAAGAGAAGTAGATTGACAAAATCCTTGGTTGCTTACCATATCATTTTCAAGCCAAAGGTACCTTGCTTAAATGCATGTAAAAGCCTTGTGAACTTACTGTTAAATGAATCACTTGGGCAAGTATTCGAAGTGTATCACTTGTATCCAATATGTCAACCATCCACTTTCGAGGACGGAAAGAGCTTGGCTTTATAGACATCAAGGATAGTGGTCTTAGCGAAGATTTGTTTTAACACAATTGTTAGAAATGATGACTCTAATACGAATGAAGACAAAATGGATCTACTTTCCCAGAGATTTACTATATTTCTTAGATAGAATTAACCATTTTTTCGGGGTTTAGAAAAAAAATAATCCGAGCTCTAAAATGATTATTTGAATGAATTTATAGCTGTACTTCTTCCAAACAACCAGAAATATGTTAGAGACCACTCATATAGGAATTTGGTCAAAAAAATAAATCTAGAACTACGAAGATAGCCAAAACTTTTGAACTCTATATCAAGCAAGAGGATGAAACTTTGAACAAATTCTATGCATATTTTTCCAAAATTATCAACTACTCGTATAATATAGGGGGACCTTTTAGGAAAGAAAAGTAGATTGACAAAATCCTTGCTAGCTTACCTTATCATTTTCAAGCCAAAGGTACCTTGCTTAAATACATGTAAAAGCCTTGTGAACTTACTGTTAAATGAATCAGTTGGGCAAGTATTCGAAGTGCATCACTTGTATTCTATATTTTAGGCATCCACCTTCGAGGATAGAAAGAGCTTTGTTTTATACACATCAAGGATAGTGGTCTTAGCGAAGATATTTTTGACACATTTGGTAGAAATGATTACTCTAATACCAATGAATAGAGAATGGATCTACTTTCCCAGAGATTTACTAAATTTCTTAGATAGAATTAACCGTTTTTTAGGGTATAGAAAAAAAATAATCCGAGCTCTAAAATGATTATTTGAATGAATTTATAGTTGTACTTCTTCCAAACAACATGAAATATTTTGGAGACCACTAATATAGGCATTTGGTCTACAAAATAAATCTAGAACTACGAAGATAGCCAAAAAATTTGAACTCTATATCAAGGAATAGGATGAAACTTTGTACAAATTGTATGCATGTTTTTCAAACATTATCAACTGCACGTATAATATGGGGGGACCTTTTAGGAAAGAGAAGTAGATTGACAAAATCCTTGGTTGCTTACCATATCATTTTCAAGCCAAAGGTACCTTGCTTAAATGCATGTAAAAGCCTTGTGAACTTACTGTTAAATGAATCACTTGGGCAAGTATTCGAAGTGCATCACTTGTATTCTATATTTTAGGCATCCACCTTCGAGGATAGAAAGAGCTTTGTTTTATACACATCAAGGATAGTGGTCTTAGCGAAGATATTTTTGACACAATTGTTAGAAATGATGACTCTAATACGAATGAAGAAAAAATGGATCTACTTTCCCAGAGATTTACTAAATTTCTTAGATAGAATTAACCGTTTTTTAGGGTATAGAAAAAAAATAATCCGAGCTCTAAAATGATTATTTGAATGAATTTATAGCTGTACTTCTTCCAAACAACCAGAAATATGTTAGAGACCACTCATATAGGCATTTGGTCAAAAAAATAAATCTAGAACTACGAAGATAGCCAAAACTTTTGAACTCTATATCAAGCAAGAGGATGAAACTTTGAACAAATTCTATGCATATTTTTCCAAAATTATCAACTACTCGTATAATATAGGGGGACCTTTTAGGAAAGAAAAGTAGATTGACAAAATCCTTGCTAGTTTACCTTATCATTTTCAAGCCAAAGGTACCTTGCTTAAATACATGTAAAAGCCTTGTGAACTTACTGTTAAATGAATCAGTTGGGCAAGTATTCGAACTGCATCACTCGTATTCTATATTTTAGGCATCCACCTTCGATGATAGAAAGAGCTTGGTTTTATACACATCAAGGATAGTGGTCTTAGGGAAGATATTTTTGACACATTTGGTAGAAATGATTACTCTAATACCAATGAATAGAGAATGGATCTACTTTCCCAGAGATTTACTGAATTTCTTAGATAGATTTAACCCTTTTTTTGGGGATATAGAAAAAAGATAATCCAAGCTCTAAAATGATTATTTAAATGAATTTTGCAGTTGTACTTCTTCCAAACAACACGAAATATTATAGAGACCACTCATATAGGAATTTCAGCTACAAAATAAATCTAGAACTACGAAGTTGACCAAAAATTTTGAACTCTATATCAAGCAAGAGGATGAAACTTTGAACAAATTCTATGCATGTTTTTCAAACATTATCAACTACTCGTATAATTTGTGGGGACCTTTTAGGAAAGAAAAGTAGATTGACAAAATCCTTGCTCGCTTACCTTATCATTTTCAAGCCAATTCTATCTTGTTTAAATACATCTAAAAGCCTTTTGAACTTACTGTTAAATGAATCACTTGGGCAAGTATTCGAACTCCATCAGTTGTATCATATATGTCAGCCATCCACTTTCGAGGATGGAAAGAGAATGCTGTATAGACATCAAGGATAGTGGTCTTAGTGAAGATTTTTTTAACACAATTGTAAGAAATGATGACTCTAATACCAATGAAGAGAAAATGGATCTACTTTCCCAGAGATTTACTAAATTTCTTAGGTAGAATTAACCGTTTTTTAGGGGTTTAGAAAAAAAATAATCCGAGCTCTAAAATGATTATTTGAATGAATTTATAGTTGTACTTCTTCCGAACAACATGAAATATTTTCGAGACCACTCATATAGGAATTTGATCTACAAAATAAATCTAGAACTACGAAGATAGCCAAAAATTTCGAACTCTATATCAAGCAAGAGGATGAAACTTTGTACAAATTGTATGCATGTTTTTCAAACATTATCAACTGCACGTATAATATGGGGGGACCTTTTAGGAAAGAGAAGTAGATTGACAAAATCCTTGCTTGCTTACCATATCATTTTCAAGCCAAAGGTACCTTGCTTAAATGCATGTAAAAGCCTTGTGAACTTACTGTTAAATGAATCACTTGGGCAAGTATTCGAAGTGCATCACTTGTATCCAATATGTCAACCATCCACTTTCGAGGACGGAAAGAGCTTGGCTTTATAGATATCAAGGATAGTGGTCTTAGCGAAGATTTTTTTTAACACAATTGTTAGAAATGATGACTCTAATACGAATGAAGAGAGAATGGATCTACTTTCCCAGAGATTTACTATATTTCTTAGATAGAATTAACCATTTTTTTGGGGTTTACAAAAAAAATAATCCGAGCTCTAAAATGATTATTTGAATGAATTTATAGTTGTACTTCTTCCGAACAACATGAAATATTTTCGAGACCACTCATATAGGCATTTGATCTACAAAATAAATCTAGAACTACGAAGATAGCCAAAAATTTCGAACTCTATATCAAGCAAGAGGATGTACAAATTCTATGCATGTTTTTCAAACATTATCAACTGCACGTATAATATAGGGGGACCTTTTAGGAAAGAGAAGTAGATTGACAAAATCCTTGCTTGCTTACCATATCATTTTCAAGCCAAAGGTACCTTGCTTAAATGCATGTAAAAGCCTTGTGAACTTACTGTTAAATGAATCACTTGGGCAAGTATTCGAAGTGCATCACTTGTATCCAATATGTCAACCATCCACTTTCGAGGACGGAAAGAGCTTGGCTTTATAGACATCAAGGATAGTGGTCTTAGCGAAGATTTTTTTTCACACAATTGTTAGAAATGATGACTCTAATACGAATGAAGAGAAAATGGATCTACTTTCCCAGAGATTTACTAAATTTCTTAGATAGAATTAACCGTTTTTTAGGGTTTAGAAAAAAAATAATCCGAGCTCTAAAATGATTATTTGAATGAATTTATAGTTGTACTTCTTCCAAACAACATGAAATATTTTGGAGACCACTCATATAGGCATTTGGTCTACAAAATAAATCTAGAACTACGAAGATAGGCAAAAAATTTGAACTCTATATCAAGCAAGAGGATGAAACTTTGTACAAATTGTATGCATGTTTTTCAAACATTATCAACTGCACGTATAATATGGGGGGACCATTTAGGAAAGAGAAGTAGATTGACAAAATCCTTGCTTGCTTACCATATCATTTTCAAGCCAAAGGTAGCTTGCTTAAATGCATGTAAAAGCCTTGTGAACTTACTGTTAAATGAATCACTTGGGCAAGTATTCGAAGTGCATCACTTGTATCCAATATGTCAACCATCCACTTTCGAGGACGGAAAGAGCTTGGCTTTATAGACATCAAGGATAGTGGTCTTAGCGAAGATTTTTTTTAACACAATTGTTAGAAATGATGACTCTAATACCAATAAAGAGAAAATGGATCTACTTTCCCAGAGATTTACTATATTTCTTAGATAGAATTAACCGTTTTTTAGGGGTTTAGAAAAAAAATAATCCGAGCTCTAAAATGATTATTTGAATGAATTTATAGCTGTACTTCTTCCAAACAACTAGAAATATGTTAGAGACCACTCATATAGGCATTTGGTCAAAAAAATAAATCTAGAACTACGAAGATAGCCAAAACTTTCGAACTCTATATCAAGCAAGAGGATGAAACTTTGAACAAATTCTATGCATATTTTTCCAAAATTATCAACTACTCGTATAATATAGGGGGATCTTTTAGGAAAGAAAAGTAGATTGACAAAATCCTTGCTCGCTTACCTTATCATTTTCAAGCCAAAGGTACCTTGCTTAAATACATGTAAAAGCCTTGTGAACTTACTGTTAAATGAATCAGTTTTGCAAGTATTCGAACTGCATCACTTGTATTCTATATTTTAGGCATCCACCTTCGAGGATAGAAAGAGCTTGGTTTTATACACATCAAGGATAGTGGTCTTAGGGAAGATATTTTTGACACATTTGGTAGAAATGATTACTCTAATACCAATGAAGAGAGAATGGATCTACTTTCCCAGAGATTTACTGAATTTCTTAGATAGATTTAACCCTTTTTTTGGGGATATAGAAAAAAGATAATCCAAGCTCTAAAATGACTATTTAAATGAATTTTGCAGTTGTACTTCTTCCAAACAACACGAAATATTATAGAGACCACTCATATAGGAATTTCAGCTACAAAATAAATCTAGAACTACGAAGTTGACCAAAAATTTTGAACTCTATATCAAGCAAGAGGATGAAACTTTGAACAAATTCTATGCATGTTTTTCAAACATTATCAACTACTCGTATAATTTGTGGGGACCTTTTAGGAAAGAAAAGTAGATTGACAAAATCCTTGCTCGCTTACCTTATCATTTTCAAGCCAATTTTATCTTGTTTAAATACATCTAAAAGCCTTTTGAATTTACTGTTAAATGAATCACTTGGGCAAATATTCGAACTCCATCAGTTGTATCCTATATGTCAGCCATCCACTTTCGAGGATGGAAAGAGAATGCTGTATAGACATCAAGGATAGTGGTCTTAGTGAAGATTTTTTTAACACAATTGTAAGAAATGATGACTCTAATACCAATGAAGAGAAAATGGATCTACTTTCCCAGAGATTTACTAAATTTCTTAGGTAGAATTAACCGTTTTTTAGGGGTTTAGAAAAAAAATAATCCGAGCTCTAAAATGATTATTTGAATGAATTTATAGTTGTACTTCTTCCGAACAACATGAAATATTTTCGAGACGACTCATATAGGAATTTGATCTACAAAATAAATCTAGAACTACAAAGATAGCCAAAAATTTCGAACTCTATATCAAGCAAGAGGATGAAACTTTGTACAAATTGTATGCATGTTTTTCAAACATTATCAACTGCACGTATAATATGGGGGGACCTTTTAGGAAAGAGAAGTAGATTGACAAAATCCTTGCTTGCTTACCATATCATTTTCAAGCCAAAGGTACCTTGCTTAAATGCATGTAAAAGCCTTGTGAACTTACTGTTAAATGAATCACTTGGGCAAGTATTCGAAGTGCATCACTTGTATCCAATATGTCAACCATCCACTTTCGAGGACGGAAAGAGCTTGGCTTTATAGACATCAAGGATAGTGGTCTTAGCGAAGATTTTTTTTAACACAATTGTTAGAAATGATGACTCTAATACGAATGAAGAGAGAATGGATCTATTTTCCCAGAGATTTACTATATTTCTTAGATAGAATTAACCATTTTTTTGGGGTTTAGAAAAAAAATAATCCGAGCTCTAAAATGATTATTTGAATGAATTTATAGTTGTACTTCTTCCGAACAACATGAAATATTTTCGAGACCACCCATATAGCCATTTGATCTACAAAATAAATCTAGAACTACGAAGATAGCCAAAAATTTCGAACTCTATATCAAGCAAGAGGATGTACAAATTCTATGCATGTTTTTCAAACATTATCAACTGCACGTATAATATGGGGGGACCTTTTAGGAAAGAGAAGTAGATTGACAAAATCCTTGCTTGCTTACCATATCATTTTCAAGCCAAAGGTACCTTGCTTAAATGCATGTAAAAGCCTTGTGAACTTACTGTTAAATGAATCACTTGGGCAAGTATTCGAAGTGCATCACTTGTATCCAATATGTCAACCATCCACTTTCGAGGACGGAAAGAGCTTGGCTTTATAGACATCAAGGATAGTGGTCTTAGCGAAGATTTTTTTTCACACAATTGTTAGAAATGATGACTCTAATACGAATGAAGAGAAAATGGATCTACTTTCCCAGAGATTTACTAAATTTCTTAGGTAGAATTAACCGTTTTTTAGGGGTTTAGAAAAAAAATAATCCGAGCTCTAAAATGATTATTTGAATGAATTTATAGTTGTACTTCTTCCGAACAACATGAAATATTTTCGAGACGACTCATATAGGAATTTGATCTACAAAATAAATCTAGAACTACAAAGATAGCCAAAAATTTCGAACTCTATATCAAGCAAGAGGATGAAACTTTGTACAAATTGTATGCATGTTTTTCAAACATTATCAACTGCACGTATAATATGGGGGGACCTTTTAGGAAAGAGAAGTAGATTGACAAAATCCTTGCTTGCTTACCATATCATTTTCAAGCCAAAGGTACCTTGCTTAAATGCATGTAAAAGCCTTGTGAACTTACTGTTAAATGAATCACTTGGGCAAGTATTCGAAGTGCATCACTTGTATCCAATATGTCAACCATCCACTTTCGAGGACGGAAAGAGCTTGGCTTTATAGACATCAAGGATAGTGGTCTTAGCGAAGATTTTTTTTAACACAATTGTTAGAAATGATGACTCTAATACGAATGAAGAGAGAATGGATCTATTTTCCCAGAGATTTACTATATTTCTTAGATAGAATTAACCATTTTTTTGGGGTTTAGAAAAAAAATAATCCGAGCTCTAAAATGATTATTTGAATGAATTTATAGTTGTACTTCTTCCGAACAACATGAAATATTTTTGAGACCACCCATATAGCCATTTGATCTACAAAATAAATCTAGAACTACGAAGATAGCCAAAAATTTCGAACTCTATATCAAGCAAGAGGATGTACAAATTCTATGCATGTTTTTCAAACATTATCAACTGCACGTATAATATGGGGGGACCTTTTAGGAAAGAGAAGTAGATTGACAAAATCCTTGCTTGCTTACCATATCATTTTCAAGCCAAAGGTACCTTGCTTAAATGCATGTAAAAGCCTTGTGAACTTACTGTTAAATGAATCACTTGGGCAAGTATTCGAAGTGCATCACTTGTATCCAATATGTCAACCATCCACTTTCGAGGACGGAAAGAGCTTGGCTTTATAGACATCAAGGATAGTGGTCTTAGCGAAGATTTTTTTTCACACAATTGTTAGAAATGATGACTCTAATACGAATGAAGAGAAAATGGATCTACTTTCCCAGAGATTTACTAAATTTCTTAGATAGAATTAACCGTTTTTTAGGGTTTAGAAAAAAAATAATCCGAGCTCTAAAATGATTATTTGAATGAATTTATAGTTGTACTTCTTCCAAACAACATGAAATATTTTGGAGACCACTCATATAGGCATTTGGTCTACAAAATAAATCTAGAACTACGAAGATAGCCAAAAAATTTGAACTCTATATCAAGCAAGAGGATGAAACTTTGTACAAATTGTATGCATGTTTTTCAAACATTATCAACTGCACGTATAATATGGGGGGACCATTTAGGAAAGAGAAGTAGATTGACAAAATCCTTGCTTGCTTACCATATCATTTTCAAGCCAAAGGTACCTTGCTTAAATGCATGTAAAAGCCTTGTGAACTTACTGTTAAATGAATCACTTGGGCAAGTATTCGAAGTGCATCACTTGTATCCAATATGTCAACCATCCACTTTCGAGGACGGAAAGAGCTTGGCTTTATAGACATCAAGGATAGTGGTCTTAGCGAAGATTTTTTTTAACACAATTGTTAGAAATGATGACTCTAATACGAATGAAGAGAGAATGGATCTATTTTCCCAGAGATTTACTATATTTCTTAGATAGAATTAACCATTTTTTTGGGGTTTAGAAAAAAAATAATCCGAGCTCTAAAATGATTATTTGAATGAATTTATAGTTGTACTTCTTCCGAACAACATGAAATATTTTCGAGACCACCCATATAGCCATTTGATCTACAAAATAAATCTAGAACTACGAAGATAGCCAAAAATTTCGAACTCTATATCAAGCAAGAGGATGTACAAATTCTATGCATGTTTTTCAAACATTATCAACTGCACGTATAATATGGGGGGACCTTTTAGGAAAGAGAAGTAGATTGACAAAATCCTTGCTTGCTTACCATATCATTTTCAAGCCAAAGGTACCTTGCTTAAATGCATGTAAAAGCCTTGTGAACTTACTGTTAAATGAATCACTTGGGCAAGTATTCGAAGTGCATCACTTGTATCCAATATGTCAACCATCCACTTTCGAGGACGGAAAGAGCTTGGCTTTATAGACATCAAGGATAGTGGTCTTAGCGAAGATTTTTTTTCACACAATTGTTAGAAATGATGACTCTAATACGAATGAAGAGAAAATGGATCTACTTTCCCAGAGATTTACTAAATTTCTTAGGTAGAATTAACCGTTTTTTAGGGGTTTAGAAAAAAAATAATCCGAGCTCTAAAATGATTATTTGAATGAATTTATAGTTGTACTTCTTCCGAACAACATGAAATATTTTCGAGACGACTCATATAGGAATTTGATCTACAAAATAAATCTAGAACTACAAAGATAGCCAAAAATTTCGAACTCTATATCAAGCAAGAGGATGAAACTTTGTACAAATTGTATGCATGTTTTTCAAACATTATCAACTGCACGTATAATATGGGGGGACCTTTTAGGAAAGAGAAGTAGATTGACAAAATCCTTGCTTGCTTACCATATCATTTTCAAGCCAAAGGTACCTTGCTTAAATGCATGTAAAAGCCTTGTGAACTTACTGTTAAATGAATCACTTGGGCAAGTATTCGAAGTGCATCACTTGTATCCAATATGTCAACCATCCACTTTCGAGGACGGAAAGAGCTTGGCTTTATAGACATCAAGGATAGTGGTCTTAGCGAAGATTTTTTTTAACACAATTGTTAGAAATGATGACTCTAATACGAATGAAGAGAGAATGGATCTACTTTCCCAGAGATTTACTATATTTCTTAGATAGAATTAACCATTTTTTTGGGGTTTAGAAAAAAAATAATCCGAGCTCTAAAATGATTATTTGAATGAATTTATAGTTGTACTTCTTCCGAACAACATGAAATATTTTTGAGACCACCCATATAGCCATTTGATCTACAAAATAAATCTAGAACTACGAAGATAGCCAAAAATTTCGAACTCTATATCAAGCAAGAGGATGTACAAATTCTATGCATGTTTTTCAAACATTATCAACTGCACGTATAATATGGGGGGACCTTTTAGGAAAGAGAAGTAGATTGACAAAATCCTTGCTTGCTTACCATATCATTTTCAAGCCAAAGGTACCTTGCTTAAATGCATGTAAAAGCCTTGTGAACTTACTGTTAAATGAATCACTTGGGCAAGTATTCGAAGTGCATCACTTGTATCCAATATGTCAACCATCCACTTTCGAGGACGGAAAGAGCTTGGCTTTATAGACATCAAGGATAGTGGTCTTAGCGAAGATTTTTTTTCACACAATTGTTAGAAATGATGACTCTAATACGAATGAAGAGAAAATGGATCTACTTTCCCAGAGATTTACTAAATTTCTTAGATAGAATTAACCGTTTTTTAGGGTTTAGAAAAAAAATAATCCGAGCTCTAAAATGATTATTTGAATGAATTTATAGTTGTACTTCTTCCAAACAACATGAAATATTTTGGAGACCACTCATATAGGCATTTGGTCTACAAAATAAATCTAGAACTACGAAGATAGCCAAAAAATTTGAACTCTATATCAAGCAAGAGGATGAAACTTTGTACAAATTGTATGCATGTTTTTCAAACATTATCAACTGCACGTATAATATGGGGGGACCATTTAGGAAAGAGAAGTAGATTGACAAAATCCTTGCTTGCTTACCATATCATTTTCAAGCCAAAGGTACCTTGCTTAAATGCATGTAAAAGCCTTGTGAACTTACTGTTAAATGAATCACTTGGGCAAGTATTCGAAGTGCATCACTTGTATCCAATATGTCAACCATCCACTTTCGAGGACGGAAAGAGCTTGGCTTTATAGACATCAAGGATAGTGGTCTTAGCGAAGATTTTTTTTAACACAATTGTTAGAAATGATGACTCTAATACCAATAAAGAGAAAATGGATCTACTTTCCCAGAGATTTACTATATTTCTTAGATAGAATTAACCGTTTTTAGGGGTTTAGAAAAAAAATAATCCGAGCTCTAAAATGATTATTTGAATGAATTTATAGCTGTACTTCTTCCAAACAACTAGAAATATGTTAGAGACCACTCATATAGGCATTTGGTCAAAAAAATAAATCTAGAACTACGAAGATAGCCAAAACTTTTGAACTCTATATCAAGCAAGAGGATGAAACTTTGAACAAATTCTATGCATATTTTTCCAAAATTATCAACTACTCGTATAATATAGGGGGATCTTTTAGGAAAGAAAAGTAGATTGACAAAATCCTTGCTAGCTTATCTTATCATTTTCAAGCCAAAGGTACCTTGCTTAAATACATGTAAAAGCCTTGTGAACTTACTGTTAAATGAATCAGTTGGGCAAGTATTCGAACTGCATCACTTGTATTCTATATTTTAGGCATCCACCTTCGAGGATAGAAAGAGCTTGGTTTTATACACATCAAGGATAGTGGTCTTAGGGAAGATATTTTTGACACATTTGGTAGAAATGATTACTCTAATACCAATGAAGAGAGAATGGATCTACTTTCCCAGAGATTTACTGAATTTCTTAGATAGATTTAACCCTTTTTTTGGGGATATAGAAAAAAGATAATCCAAGCTCTAAAATGACTATTTAAATGAATTTTGCAGTTGTACTTCTTCCAAACAACACGAAATATTATAGAGACCACTCATATAGGAATTTCAGCTACAAAATAAATCTAGAACTACGAAGTTGACCAAAAATTTTGAACTCTATATCAAGCAAGAGGATGAAACTTTGAACAAATTCTATGCATGTTTTTCAAACATTATCAACTACTCGTATAATTTGTGGGGACCTTTTAGGAAAGAAAAGTAGATTGACAAAATCCTTGCTCGCTTACCTTATCATTTTCAAGCCAATTTTATCTTGTTTAAATACATCTAAAAGCCTTTTGAATTTACTGTTAAATGAATCACTTGGGCAAGTATTCGAACTCCATCAGTTGTATCCTATATGTCAGCCATCCACTTTCGAGGATGGAAAGAGAATGCTGTATAGACATCAAGGATAGTGGTCTTAGTGAAGATTTTTTTAACACAATTGTAAGAAATGATGACTCTAATACCAATGAAGAGAAAATGGATCTACTTTCCCAGAGATTTACTAAATTTCTTAGGTAGAATTAACCGTTTTTTAGGGGTTTAGAAAAAAAATAATCCGAGCTCTAAAATGATTATTTGAATGAATTTATAGTTGTACTTCTTCCGAACAACATGAAATATTTTCGAGACGACTCATATAGGAATTTGATCTACAAAATAAATCTAGAACTACAAAGATAGCCAAAAATTTCGAACTCTATATCAAGCAAGAGGATGAAACTTTGTACAAATTGTATGCATGTTTTTCAAACATTATCAACTGCACGTATAATATGGGGGGACCTTTTAGGAAAGAGAAGTAGATTGACAAAATCCTTGCTTGCTTACCATATCATTTTCAAGCCAAAGGTACCTTGCTTAAATGCATGTAAAAGCCTTGTGAACTTACTGTTAAATGAATCACTTGGGCAAGTATTCGAAGTGCATCACTTGTATCCAATATGTCAACCATCCACTTTCGAGGACGGAAAGAGCTTGGCTTTATAGACATCAAGGATAGTGGTCTTAGCGAAGATTTTTTTTAACACAATTGTTAGAAATGATGACTCTAATACGAATGAAGAGAGAATGGATCTACTTTCCCAGAGATTTACTATATTTCTTAGATAGAATTAACCATTTTTTTGGGGTTTAGAAAAAAAATAATCCGAGCTCTAAAATGATTATTTGAATGAATTTATAGTTGTACTTCTTCCGAACAACATGAAATATTTTCGAGACCACTCATATAGGCATTTGATCTACAAAATAAATCTAGAACTACGAAGATAGCCAAAAATTTCGAACTCTATATCAAGCAAGAGGATGTACAAATTCTATGCATGTTTTTCAAACATTATCAACTGCACGTATAATATGGGGGGACCTTTTAGGAAAGAGAAGTAGATTGACAAAATCCTTGCTTGCTTACCATATCATTTTCAAGCCAAAGGTACCTTGCTTAAATGCATGTAAAAGCCTTGTGAACTTACTGTTAAATGAATCACTTGGGCAAGTATTCGAAGTGCATCACTTGTATCCAATATGTCAACCATCCACTTTCGAGGACGGAAAGAGCTTGGCTTTATAGACATCAAGGATAGTGGTCTTAGCGAAGATTTTTTTTCACACAATTGTTAGAAATGATGACTCTAATACGAATGAAGAGAAAATGGATCTACTTTCCCAGAGATTTACTAAATTTCTTAGATAGAATTAACCGTTTTTTAGGGTTTAGAAAAAAAATAATCCGAGCTCTAAAATGATTATTTGAATGAATTTATAGTTGTACTTCTTCCAAACAACATGAAATATTTTGGAGACCACTCATATAGGCATTTGGTCTACAAAATAAATCTAGAACTACGAAGATAGCCAAAAAATTTGAACTCTATATCAAGCAAGAGGATGAAACTTTGTACAAATTGTATGCATGTTTTTCAAACATTATCAACTGCACGTATAATATGGGGGGACCATTTAGGAAAGAGAAGTAGATTGACAAAATCCTTGCTTGCTTACCATATCATTTTCAAGCCAATGGTACCTTGCTTAAATGCATGTAAAAGCCTTGTGAACTTACTGTTAAATGAATCACTTGGGCAAGTATTCGAAGTGCATCACTTGTATCCAATATGTCAACCATCCACTTTCGAGGACGGAAAGAGCTTGGCTTTATAGACATCAAGGATAGTGGTCTTAGCGAAGATTTTTTTTAACACAATTGTTAGAAATGATGACTCTAATACGAATGAAGAGAGAATGGATCTACTTTCTCAGAGATTTACTATATTTCTTAGATAGAATTAACCATTTTTTTGGGGTTTACAAAAAAAATAATCCGAGCTCTAAAATGATTATTTGAATGAATTTATAGTTGTACTTCTTCCGAACAACATGAAATATTTTCGAGACCACTCATATAGGCATTTGATCTACAAAATAAATCTAGAACTACGAAGATAGCCAAAAATTTCGAACTCTATATCAAGCAAGAGGATGTACAAATTCTATGCATGTTTTTCAAACATTATCAACTGCACGTATAATATAGGGGGACCTTTTAGGAAAGAGAAGTAGATTGACAAAATCCTTGCTTGCTTACCATATCATTTTCAAGCCAAAGGTACCTTGCTTAAATGCATGTAAAAGCCTTGTGAACTTACTGTTAAATGAATCACTTGGGCAAGTATTCGAAGTGCATCACTTGTATCCAATATGTCAACCATCCACTTTCGAGGACGGAAAGAGCTTGGCTTTATAGACATCAAGGATAGTGGTCTTAGCGAAGATTTTTTTTCACACAATTGTTAGAAATGATGACTCTAATACGAATGAAGAGAAAATGGATCTACTTTCCCAGAGATTTACTAAATTTCTTAGATAGAATTAACCGTTTTTTAGGGTTTAGAAAAAAAATAATCCGAGCTCTAAAATGATTATTTGAATGAATTTATAGTTGTACTTCTTCCAAACAACATGAAATATTTTGGAGACCACTCATATAGGCATTTGGTCTACAAAATAAATCTAGAACTACGAAGATAGCCAAAAAATTTGAACTCTATATCAAGCAAGAGGATGAAACTTTGTACAAATTGTATGCATGTTTTTCAAACATTATCAACTGCACGTATAATATGGGGGGACCTTTTAGGAAAGAGAAGTAGATTGACAAAATCCTTGCTTGCTTACCATATCATTTTCAAGCCAAAGGTACCTTGCTTAAATGCATGTAAAAGCCTTGTGAACTTACTGTTAAATGAATCACTTGGGCAAGTATTCGAAGTGCATCACTTGTATCCAATATGTCAACCATCCACTTTCGAGGACGGAAAGAGCTTGGCTTTATAGACATCAAGGATAGTGGTCTTAGCGAAGATTTTTTTTAACACAATTGTTAGAAATGATGACTCTAATACGAATGAAGAGAGAATGGATCTACTTTCCCAGAGATTTACTATATTTCTTAGATAGAATTAACCATTTTTTTGGGGTTTAGAAAAAAAATAATCCGAGCTCTAAAATGATTATTTGAATGAATTTATAGTTGTACTTCTTCCGAACAACATGAAATATTTTTGAGACCACCCATATAGCCATTTGATCTACAAAATAAATCTAGAACTACGAAGATAGCCAAAAATTTCGAACTCTATATCAAGCAAGAGGATGTACAAATTCTATGCATGTTTTTCAAACATTATCAACTGCACGTATAATATGGGGGGACCTTTTAGGAAAGAGAAGTAGATTGACAAAATCCTTGCTTGCTTACCATATCATTTTCAAGCCAAAGGTACCTTGCTTAAATGCATGTAAAAGCCTTGTGAACTTACTGTTAAATGAATCACTTGGGCAAGTATTCGAAGTGCATCACTTGTATCCAATATGTCAACCATCCACTTTCGAGGACGGAAAGAGCTTGGCTTTATAGACATCAAGGATAGTGGTCTTAGCGAAGATTTTTTTTCACACAATTGTTAGAAATGATGACTCTAATACGAATGAAGAGAAAATGGATCTACTTTCCCAGAGATTTACTAAATTTCTTAGATAGAATTAACCGTTTTTTAGGGTTTAGAAAAAAAATAATCCGAGCTCTAAAATGATTATTTGAATGAATTTATAGTTGTACTTCTTCCAAACAACATGAAATATTTTGGAGACCACTCATATAGGCATTTGGTCTACAAAATAAATCTAGAACTACGAAGATAGCCAAAAAATTTGAACTCTATATCAAGCAAGAGGATGAAACTTTGTACAAATTGTATGCATGTTTTTCAAACATTATCAACTGCACGTATAATATGGGGGGACCATTTAGGAAAGAGAAGTAGATTGACAAAATCCTTGCTTGCTTACCATATCATTTTCAAGCCAAAGGTACCTTGCTTAAATGCATGTAAAAGCCTTGTGAACTTACTGTTAAATGAATCACTTGGGCAAGTATTCGAAGTGCATCACTTGTATCCAATATGTCAACCATCCACTTTCGAGGACGGAAAGAGCTTGGCTTTATAGACATCAAGGATAGTGGTCTTAGCGAAGATTTTTTTTAACACAATTGTTAGAAATGATGACTCTAATACCAATAAAGAGAAAATGGATCTACTTTCCCAGAGATTTACTATATTTCTTAGATAGAATTAACCGTTTTTAGGGGTTTAGAAAAAAAATAATCCGAGCTCTAAAATGATTATTTGAATGAATTTATAGCTGTACTTCTTCCAAACAACTAGAAATATGTTAGAGACCACTCATATAGGCATTTGGTCAAAAAAATAAATCTAGAACTACGAAGATAGCCAAAACTTTTGAACTCTATATCAAGCAAGAGGATGAAACTTTGAACAAATTCTATGCATATTTTTCCAAAATTATCAACTACTCGTATAATATAGGGGGATCTTTTAGGAAAGAAAAGTAGATTGACAAAATCCTTGCTAGCTTATCTTATCATTTTCAAGCCAAAGGTACCTTGCTTAAATACATGTAAAAGCCTTGTGAACTTACTGTTAAATGAATCAGTTGGGCAAGTATTCGAACTGCATCACTTGTATTCTATATTTTAGGCATCCACCTTCGAGGATAGAAAGAGCTTGGTTTTATACACATCAAGGATAGTGGTCTTAGGGAAGATATTTTTGACACATTTGGTAGAAATGATTACTCTAATACCAATGAAGAGAGAATGGATCTACTTTCCCAGAGATTTACTGAATTTCTTAGATAGATTTAACCCTTTTTTTGGGGATATAGAAAAAAGATAATCCAAGCTCTAAAATGACTATTTAAATGAATTTTGCAGTTGTACTTCTTCCAAACAACACGAAATATTATAGAGACCACTCATATAGGAATTTCAGCTACAAAATAAATCTAGAACTACGAAGTTGACCAAAAATTTTGAACTCTATATCAAGCAAGAGGATGAAACTTTGAACAAATTCTATGCATGTTTTTCAAACATTATCAACTACTCGTATAATTTGTGGGGACCTTTTAGGAAAGAAAAGTAGATTGACAAAATCCTTGCTCGCTTACCTTATCATTTTCAAGCCAATTTTATCTTGTTTAAATACATCTAAAAGCCTTTTGAATTTACTGTTAAATGAATCACTTGGGCAAGTATTCGAACTCCATCAGTTGTATCCTATATGTCAGCCATCCACTTTCGAGGATGGAAAGAGAATGCTGTATAGACATCAAGGATAGTGGTCTTAGTGAAGATTTTTTTAACACAATTGTAAGAAATGATGACTCTAATACCAATGAAGAGAAAATGGATCTACTTTCCCAGAGATTTACTAAATTTCTTAGGTAGAATTAACCGTTTTTTAGGGGTTTAGAAAAAAAATAATCCGAGCTCTAAAATGATTATTTGAATGAATTTATAGTTGTACTTCTTCCGAACAACATGAAATATTTTCGAGACGACTCATATAGGAATTTGATCTACAAAATAAATCTAGAACTACAAAGATAGCCAAAAATTTCGAACTCTATATCAAGCAAGAGGATGAAACTTTGTACAAATTGTATGCATGTTTTTCAAACATTATCAACTGCACGTATAATATGGGGGGACCTTTTAGGAAAGAGAAGTAGATTGACAAAATCCTTGCTTGCTTACCATATCATTTTCAAGCCAAAGGTACCTTGCTTAAATGCATGTAAAAGCCTTGTGAACTTACTGTTAAATGAATCACTTGGGCAAGTATTCGAAGTGCATCACTTGTATCCAATATGTCAACCATCCACTTTCGAGGACGGAAAGAGCTTGGCTTTATAGACATCAAGGATAGTGGTCTTAGCGAAGATTTTTTTTAACACAATTGTTAGAAATGATGACTCTAATACGAATGAAGAGAGAATGGATCTACTTTCCCAGAGATTTACTATATTTCTTAGATAGAATTAACCATTTTTTTGGGGTTTAGAAAAAAAATAATCCGAGCTCTAAAATGATTATTTGAATGAATTTATAGTTGTACTTCTTCCGAACAACATGAAATATTTTCGAGACCACTCATATAGGCATTTGATCTACAAAATAAATCTAGAACTACGAAGATAGCCAAAAATTTCGAACTCTATATCAAGCAAGAGGATGTACAAATTCTATGCATGTTTTTCAAACATTATCAACTGCACGTATAATATGGGGGGACCTTTTAGGAAAGAGAAGTAGATTGACAAAATCCTTGCTTGCTTACCATATCATTTTCAAGCCAAAGGTACCTTGCTTAAATGCATGTAAAAGCCTTGTGAACTTACTGTTAAATGAATCACTTGGGCAAGTATTCGAAGTGCATCACTTGTATCCAATATGTCAACCATCCACTTTCGAGGACGGAAAGAGCTTGGCTTTATAGACATCAAGGATAGTGGTCTTAGCGAAGATTTTTTTTCACACAATTGTTAGAAATGATGACTCTAATACGAATGAAGAGAAAATGGATCTACTTTCCCAGAGATTTACTAAATTTCTTAGATAGAATTAACCGTTTTTTAGGGTTTAGAAAAAAAATAATCCGAGCTCTAAAATGATTATTTGAATGAATTTATAGTTGTACTTCTTCCAAACAACATGAAATATTTTGGAGACCACTCATATAGGCATTTGGTCTACAAAATAAATCTAGAACTACGAAGATAGCCAAAAAATTTGAACTCTATATCAAGCAAGAGGATGAAACTTTGTACAAATTGTATGCATGTTTTTCAAACATTATCAACTGCACGTATAATATGGGGGGACCATTTAGGAAAGAGAAGTAGATTGACAAAATCCTTGCTTGCTTACCATATCATTTTCAAGCCAATGGTACCTTGCTTAAATGCATGTAAAAGCCTTGTGAACTTACTGTTAAATGAATCACTTGGGCAAGTATTCGAAGTGCATCACTTGTATCCAATATGTCAACCATCCACTTTCGAGGACGGAAAGAGCTTGGCTTTATAGACATCAAGGATAGTGGTCTTAGCGAAGATTTTTTTTAACACAATTGTTAGAAATGATGACTCTAATACGAATGAAGAGAGAATGGATCTACTTTCTCAGAGATTTACTATATTTCTTAGATAGAATTAACCATTTTTTTGGGGTTTACAAAAAAAATAATCCGAGCTCTAAAATGATTATTTGAATGAATTTATAGTTGTACTTCTTCCGAACAACATGAAATATTTTCGAGACCACTCATATAGGCATTTGATCTACAAAATAAATCTAGAACTACGAAGATAGCCAAAAATTTCGAACTCTATATCAAGCAAGAGGATGTACAAATTCTATGCATGTTTTTCAAACATTATCAACTGCACGTATAATATAGGGGGACCTTTTAGGAAAGAGAAGTAGATTGACAAAATCCTTGCTTGCTTACCATATCATTTTCAAGCCAAAGGTACCTTGCTTAAATGCATGTAAAAGCCTTGTGAACTTACTGTTAAATGAATCACTTGGGCAAGTATTCGAAGTGCATCACTTGTATCCAATATGTCAACCATCCACTTTCGAGGACGGAAAGAGCTTGGCATTATAGACATCAAGGATAGTGGTCTTAGCGAAGATTTTTTTCCACACAATTGTTAGAAATGATGACTCTAATACGAATGAAGAGAAAATGGATCTACTTTCCCAGAGATTTACTAAATTTCTTAGATAGAATTAACCGTTTTTTAGGGTTTAGAAAAAAAATAATCCGAGCTCTAAAATGATTATTTGAATGAATTTATAGTTGTACTTCTTCCAAACAACATGAAATATTTTGGAGACCACTCATATAGGCATTTGGTCTACAAAATAAATCTAGAACTACGAAGATAGCCAAAAAATTTGAACTCTATATCAAGCAAGAGGATGAAACTTTGTACAAATTGTATGCATGTTTTTCAAACATTATCAACTGCACGTATAATATGGGGGGACCATTTAGGAAAGAGAAGTAGATTGACAAAATCCTTGCTTGCTTACCATATCATTTTCAAGCCAAAGGTACCGTGCTTAAATGCATGTAAAAGCCTTGTGAACTTACTGTTAAATGAATCACTTGGGCAAGTATTCGAAGTGCATCACTTGTATCCAATATGTCAACCATCCACTTTCGAGGACGGAAAGAGCTTGGCTTTATAGACATCAAGGATAGTGGTCTTAGCGAAGATTTTTTTTAACACAATTGTTAGAAATGATGACTCTAATACCAATAAAGAGAAAATGGATCTACTTTCCCAAAGATTTACTATATTTCTTAGATAGAATTAACCCTTTTTTAGGGGTTTAGAAAAAAAATAATCCGAGCTCTAAAATGATTATTTGAATGAATTTATAGCTGTACTTCTTCCAAACAACTAGAAATATGTTAGAGACCACTCATATAGGCATTTGGTCAAAAAAATAAATCTAGAACTACGAAGATAGCCAAAACTTTTGAACTCTATATCAAGCAAGAGGATGAAACTTTGAACAAATTCTACGCATATTTTTCCAAAATTATCAACTACTCGTATAATATAGGGGGACCTTTTAGGAAAGAAAAGTAGATTGACAAAATCCTTGCTAGCTTACCTTATCATTTTCAAGCCAAAGGTACCTTGCTTAAATACATGTAAAAGCCTTGTGAACTTACTGTTAAATGAATCAGTTGGGCAAGTATTCGAACTGCATCACTTGTATTCTATATTTTAGGCATCCACCTTCGAGGATAGAAAGAGCTTGGTTTTATACACATCAAGGATAGTGGTCTTAGGGAAGATATTTTTGACACATTTGGTAGAAATGATTACTCTAATACCAATGAAGAGAGAATGGATCTACTTTCCCAGAGATTTACTCAATTTCTTAGATAGATTTAACCCTTTTTTTGGGGATATAGAAAAAAGATAATCCAAGCTCTAAAATGATTATTTAAATGAATTTTGCAGTTGTACTTCTTCCAAACAACACGAAATATTATAGAGACCACTCATATAGGAATTTCAGCTACAAAATAAATCTAGAACTACGAAGTTGACCAAAAATTTTGAACTCTATATCAAGCAAGAGGATGAAACTTTGAACAAATTCTATGCATGTTTTTCAAACATTATCAACTACTCGTATAATTTGTGGGGACCTTTTAGGAAAGAAAAGTAGATTGACAAAATCCTTGCTCGCTTACCTTATCATTTTCAAGCCAATTTTATCTTGTTTAAATACATCTAAAAGCCTATTGAACTTACTGTTAAATGAATCACTTGGGCAAGTATTCGAACTCCATCAGTTGTATCCTATATGTCAGCCATCCACTTTCGAGGATGGAAAGAGAATGCTGTATAGACATCAAGGATAGTGGTCTTAGTGAAGATTTTTTTAACACAATTGTAAGAAATGATGACTCTAATACCAATGAAGAGAAAATGGATCTACTTTCCCAGAGATTTACTAAATTTCTTAGGTAGAATTAACCGTTTTTTAGGGGTTTAGAAAAAAAATAATCCGAGCTCTAAAATGATTATTTGAATGAATTTATAGTTGTACTTCTTCCGAACAACATGAAATATTTTCGAGACCACTCATATAGGAATTTGATCTACAAAATAAATCTAGAACTACAAAGATAGCCAAAAATTTCGAACTTTATATCAAGCAAGAGGATGAAACTTTGTACAAATTGTATGCATGTTTTTCAAACATTATCAACTGCACGTATAATATGGGGGGACCTTTTAGGAAAGAGAAGTAGATTGACAAAATCCTTTCTTGCTTACCATATCATTTTCAAGCCAAAGGTACCTTGCTTAAATGCATGTAAAAGCCTTGTGAACTTACTGTTAAATGAATCACTTGGGCAAGTATTCGAAGTGCATCACTTGTATCCAATATGTCAACCATCCACTTTCGAGGACGGAAAGAGCTTGGCTTTATAGACATCAAGGATAGTGGTCTTAGCGAAGATTTTTTTTAACACAGTTGTTAGAAATGATGACTCTAATACGAATGAAGAGAAAATGGATCTACTTTCCCAGAGATTTACTATATTTCTTAGATAGAATTAACCATTTTTTTGGGGTTTAGAAAAAAAATAATCCGAGCTCTAAAATGATTATTTGAATGAATTTATAGCTGTACTTCTTCCAAACAACCAGAAATATGTTAGAGACCACTCATATAGGCATTTGGTCAAACAAATAAATCTAGAACTACGAAGATAGCCAAAACTTTTGAACTCTATATCAAGCAAGAGGATGAAACTTTGAACAAATTCTATGCATGTTTTTCCAAAATTATCAACTACTCGTATAATATAGGGGAACCTTTTAGGAAAGAAAAGTAGATTGACAAAATCCTTGCTAGCTTACCTTATCATTTTCAAGCCAAAGATACCTTGCTTAAATACATGTAAAAGCCTTGTGAACTTACTGTTAAATGAATCAGTTGGGCAAGTATTCGAACTGCATCACTTGTATTCTATATTTTAGGCATCCACCTTCGAGGATAGAAAGAGCTTGGTTTTATACACATCAAGGATAGTGGTCTTAGCGAAGATATTTTTGACACAATTGTTAGAAATGATGACTCTAATACGAATGAAGAGAAAATGGATCTACTTTCCCAGAGATTTACTAAATTTCTTAGATAGAATTAACCGTTTTTTAGGGTTTAGAAAAAACATAATCCGAGCTCTAAAATGATTATTTGAATGAATTTATAGTTGTACTTCTTCCAAACAACATGAAATATTTTGGAGACCACTCATATAGGCATTTGGTCTACAAAATAAATCTAGAACTACGAAGATAGCCAAAAAATTTGAACTCTATATCAAGCAAGAGGATGAAACTTTGTACAAATTGTATGCATGTTTTTCAAACATTATCAACTGCACGTATAATATAGGGGGACCTTTTAGGAAAGAGAAGTACATTGACAAAATCCTTGCTTGCTTACCATATCATTTTCAAGGCAATGTTACCTTGCTTAAATACATGTAAAAGGCTTGTGAACTTACTGTTAAATTAATCACTTGGGCAAGTATTTGAACTGCATCACTTGTATTCTATATTTTAGGCATCCACCTTCGAGGATAGAAAGAGCTTGGTTTTATACACATCAAGGATAGTGGTCTTAGGGAAGATATTTTTGACACATTTGGTAGAAATGATTACTCTAATACCAATGAAAAGAGAATGGATCTACTTTCCCAGAGATTTACTATATTTCTTAGATAGAATTAACCATTTTTTTATGGTTTAAAAAAAAATAAACCGAGCTCTAAAATGATTATTTGAATGAATTTATAGCTGTACTTCTTCCAAACAACCAGAAATATGTTAGAGACCACTCATATAGGCATTTGGTCAAACAAATAAATCTAGAACTACGAAGATAGCCAAAACTTTTGAACTCTATATCAAGCAAGAGGATGAAACTTTGAACAAATTCTATGCATGTTTTTCCAAAATTATCAACTACTCGTATAATATAGGGGGACCTTTTAGGAAAGAAAAGTAGATTGACAAAATCCTTGCTAGCTTACCTTATCATTTTCAAGCCAAAGGTACCTTGCTTAAATACATGTAAAAGCCTTGTGAACTTACTGTTAAATGAATCAGTTGGGCAAGTATTCGAACTGCATCACTTGTATTCTATATTTTAGGCATCCACCTTCGAGGATAGAAAGAGCTTGGTTTTATACACATCAAGGATAGTGGTCTTAGCGAAGATATTTTTGACACAATTGTTAGAAATGATGACTCTAATACGAATGAAGAGAAAATGGATCTACTTTCCCAGAGATTTACTAAATTTCTTAGATAGAATTAACCGTTTTTTAGGGTTTAGAAAAAACATAATCCGAGCTCTAAAATGATTATTTGAATGAATTTATAGTTGTACTTCTTCCAAACAACATGAAATATTTTGGAGACCACTCATATAGGCATTTGGTCTACAAAATAAATCTAGAACTACGAAGATAGCCAAAAAATTTGAACTCTATATCAAGCAAGAGGATGAAACTTTGTACAAATTGTATGCATGTTTTTCAAACATTATCAACTGCACGTATAATATAGGGGGACCGTTTAGGAAAGAGAAGTAGATTGACAAAATCCTTGCTTGCTTACCATATCATTTTCAAGCCAAAGGTACCTTGCTTAAATGCATGTAAAAGCCTTGTGAACTTACTGTTAAATGAATCACTTGGGCAAGTATTCGAAGTGCATCACTTGTATCCAATATTTCAACCATCCACTTTCGAGTACGGAAAGAGCTTGGCTTTATAGACATCAAGGATAGTGGTCTTAGCGAAGATTTTTTTTAACACAATTGTTAGAAATGATGACTCTAATACGAATGAAGAGAAAATGGATCTACTTTCCCAGAGATTTACTATATTTCTTAGATAGAATTAACCATTTTTTTATGGTTTAAAAAAAAATAATCCGAGCTCTAAAATGATTATTTGAATGAATTTATAGCTGTACTTCTTCCAAACAACCAGAAATATGTTAGATACCACTCATATAGGCATTTGGTCAAAAAAATAAATCTAGAACTACGAAGATAGCCAAAACTTTTGAACTCTATATCAAGCAAGAGGATGAAACTTTGAACAAATTCTATGCATGTTTTTCCAAAATTATCAACTACTCGTATAATATAGGGGGACCTTTTAGGAAAGAAAAGTAGATTGACAAAATCCTTGCTAGCTTACCTTATCATTTTCAAGCCAAAGGTACCTTGCTGAAATACATGTAAAAGCCTTGTGAACTTACTGTTAAATGAATCACTTGGGCAAGTATTCGAACTGCATCACTTGTATACAATATGTCAACCATCCACTTTCGAGGACGGAAAGAGCTTGGCTTTATAGACATCAAGGATAGTGGTCTTAGCGAAGATTTTTTTAACACAATTGTTAGAAATGATGACTCTAATACGAATGAAGAGAAAATGGATCTACTTTCCGAGAGATTTACTAAATTTCTTAGATAGAATTAACCGTTTTTTAGGGTTTAGAAAAAAAATAATCCGAGCTCTAAAATGATTATTTGAATGAATTTATAGTTGTACTTCTTCCAAACAACATGAAATATTTTGGAGACCACTCATATAGGCATTTGGTCTACAAAATAAATCTAGAACTACGAAGATAGCCAAAAAATTTGAACTCTATATCAAGCAAGAGGATGAAACTTTGAACAAATTCTATGCATGTTTTTCAAACATTATCAACTACTCGTATAATATGAGGGGACCTTTTAGGAAAGAGAAGTACATTGACAAAATCCTTGCTTGCTTACCATATCATTTTCAAGGCAATGTTACCTTGCTTAAATACATGTAAAAGGCTTGTGAACTTACTGTTAAATTAATCACTTGGGCAAGTATTTGAACTGCATCAATTGTATTCTATATTTTAGGCATCCACCTTCGAGGATAGAAAGAGCTTGGTTTTATACACATCAAGGATAGTGGTCTTAGGGAAGATATTTTTGACACATTTGGTAGAAATGATTACTCTAATACCAATGAAAAGAGAATGGATCTACTTTCCCAGAGATTTACAGAATTTCTTAGATAGAATTAACCCTTTTTTTGGGGTTTTAGAAAAAAATAATCCAAGCTCTAAATTAATTATTTAAATGAATTTATAGTTGTACTTCTTCCAAACAACACGAAATATTATAGAGACCACTCATATAGGAATTTGAGCTACAAAATAAATCTAGAACTACGAAGTTGACCAAAACTTTTGAACTCTATATCAAGCAAGAGGATGAAACTTTGAACAAATTCAATGCATGTTTTTCAAACATTATCAACTACTCGTATAATTTGTGGGGACCTTTTAGGAAGGAAAAGTAGATTGACAAAATCCTTGCTCGCTTACCTTATCATTTTCAAGCCAATTTTATCTTGTTTAAATACATCTAAAAGCCTTTTGAACTTACTCTTAAATGAATCACTTGGGCAAGTATTCGAACTCCATCACTTGTATCCTATATGTCAGCCATCCACTTTCGAGGATGGAAAGAGAATGCTGTATAGACATCAAGGATAGTGGTCTTAGTGAAGATTTTTTTAACACAATTGTAAGAAATGATGACTCTAATACCAATGAAGAGAAAATGGATCTACTTTCCCAGAGATTTACTAAATTTCTTAGGTAGAATTAACCGTTTGTTAGGGGTTTAGAAAAAAAATAATCCGAGCTCTAAAATGATTATTTGAATGAATTTATAGTTGTACTTCTTCCGAACAACATGAAACATTTTCGAGACCACTCATATAGGAATTTGATCTACAAAATAAATCTAGAACTACGAAGATAGCCAAAAATTTCGAACTCTATATCAAGCAAGAGGATGAAACTTTGTACAAATTCTATGTATGTTTTTCAAACATTATCAACTGCACGTATAATATGGGGGGACCTTTTAGGAAAGAGAAGTAGATTGACAAAATCCTTGCTTGCTTACCATATCATTTTCAAGCCAAAGGTACCTTGCTTAAATGCATGTAAAAGCCTTGTGAACTTACTGTTAAATGAATCACTTGGGCAAGTATTCGAAGTGCATCACTTGTATCCAATATGTCAACCATCGACTTTCGAGGACGGAAAGAGCTTGGCTTTATAGACATCAAGGATAGTGGTCTTAGCGAAGATTTTTTTTAACACAATTGTTAGAAATGATGACTATAATACGAATGAAGAGAGAATGGATCTACTTTCCCAGAGATTTACTATATTTCTTAGATAGAATTAACCATTTTTTTGGGGTTTAGAAAAAAAATAATCCGAGCTCTAAAATGATTATTTGAATGAATTTATAGTTGTACTTCTTCCGAACAACATGAAATATTTTCGAGACCACTCATATAGGAATTTGATCTACAAAATAAATCTAGAACTCCGAAGATAGCCAAAAATTTCGAACTCTATATCAAGCAAGAGGATGAAACTTTGTACAAATTCTATGCATGTTTTTCAAACATTATCAACTGCACGTATAATATGGGGGGACCTTTTAGGAAAGAGAAGTAGATTGACAAAATCCTTGCTTGCTTACCATATCATTTTCAAGCCAAAGGTACCATGCTTAAATGCATGTAAAAGCCTTGTGAACTTACTGTTAAATGAATCACTTGGGCAAGTATTCGAAGTGCATCACTTGTATCCAATATGTCAACCATCCACTTTCGAGGACGAAAAGAGCTTGGCTTTATAGACATCAAGGATAGTGGTCTTAGCGACGATTTTTTTTAACACAATTGTTAGAAATGATGACTCTAATACGAATGAAGACAAAATGGATCTACTTTCCGAGAGATTTACTATATTTCTTAGATAGAATTAACCATTTTTTTGGGGTTTAGAAAAAAAATAATCCGAGCTCTAAAATGATTATTTGAATGAATTTATAGCTGTACTTCTTCAAAACAACATGAAATATGTTAGATACCACTCATATAGGCATTTGGTCAAAAAAATAAATCTAGAACTACGAAGATAGCCAAAACTTTTGAACTCTATATCAAGCAAGAGGATGAAACTTTGAACAAATTCTATGCATGTTTTTCAAACATTATCAACTACTCGTATAATATGAGGGGACCTTTTAGGAAAGAGAAGTACATTAACAAAATCCTTGCTTGCTTACCATATCATTTTCAAGGCAATGTTACCTTGCTTAAATACATGTAAAAGGCTTGTGAACTTACTGTTAAATTAATCACTTGGGCAAGTATTTGAACTGCATCACTTGTATTCTATATTTTAGGCATCCACCTTCGAGGATAGAAAGAGCTTGGTTTTATACACATCAAGGATAGTGGTCTTAGGGAAGATATTTTTGACACATTTGGTAGAAATGATTACTCTAATACCAATGAAGAGAGAATGGATCTACTTTCCCAGAGATTTACTGAATTTCTTAGATAGAATTAACCCTTTTTTTGGGGTTTTAGAAAAAAATAATCCAAGCTCTAAAATAATTATTTAAATGAATTTATATTTGTACTTCTTCCAAACAACACGAAATATTATAGAGACCACTCATATAGGAATTTGAGCTACAAAATAAATCTAGAACTACGAAGTTGACCAAAAATTTTGAACTCTATATCAAGCAAGAGGATGAAACTTTGAACAAATTCAATGCATGTTTTTCAAACATTATCAACTACTCGTATAATTTGTGGGGACCTTTTAGGAAAGAAAAGTAGATTGACAAAATCCTTACTCGCTTACCTTATCATTTTCAAGCCAATTTTATATTGTTTAAATACAACTAAAAGCCTTTTGAACTTACTGTTAAATGAATCACTTGGGCAAGTATTCGAACTCCATCACTTGTATCCTATATGTTAGCCATCCACTTTCGAGGATGGAAAGAGAATGCTGTATAGACATCAAGGATAGTGGTCTTAGTGAAGATTTTTTTAACACAATTGTAAGAAATGATGACTCTAATACCAATGAAGAGAAAATGGATCTACTTTCCCAGAGATTTACTAAATTTCATAGGTAGAATTAACCGTTTTTTAGGGGTTTAGAAAAAAAATAATCCGAGCTCTAAAATGATTATTTGAATGAATTTATAGTTGTACTTCTTCCGAACAACATGAAATATTTTCGAGACCACTCATATAGGCATTTGATCTACAAAATAAATCTAGAACTACGAAGATAGACAAAAATTTCGAACTCTATATCAAGCAAGAGGATGAAACTTTGAACAAATTCTATGCATGTTTTTCAAACATTATCAACTGCACGTATAATATGGGGGGACGTTTTAGGAAAGAAAAGTAGATTGACAAAATCCTTGCTTGCTTACCATATCATTTTCAAGCCAATGTTACCTTGCTTAAATGCATGTAAAAGCCTTGTGACCTTACTGTTAAATGGATCACTTGGGCAAGTATTCGAAGTGCATCACTTGTATCCAATATGTCAAGCATCCACTTTTGAGGACGGAAAGAGCTTGGCTTTATAAACATCAAGGATAGTGGTCTTAGCGAAGTTGTTTTTCACACAATTGTTAGAAATGAAGACTCTCATACCAATGAAGAGAAGATGGATCTACTTTCGTAGAGATTTACTAAATTTCTTAGAGAGAATAAACCCTTTTTTTGGGGTTTTAGAAAAAAATAATCCAAGCTCTAAAATTATTATTTAAAAGAATTTATAGTTGTACTTCTTCCAAACAACACGAAATATTATAGAGACCACTCATATAAGCATTTGAGCTACAAAATAAATCTAGAACTACGAAGTTGACCAAAAACTTTGAACTCTATATCAAGCAAGAGGATAAAACTTTGAAAACATTTTATGCATGTTTTTCCAACATTATCAACTATTCATATAATTTGGGGGGACCTTTTAGGAAAGAGAAGTAGATTGACAAAATCCTTTCTAGCTTACCTTATCATTTTCAAGCCAATGTTACCTTGCTTAAATACATGTAAAAGCCTTGTGAACTTACTGTTAAATGAATCACTTGGGCAAGTATTCGAACTGCATCACATGTATCCTATATGTCAGCCATCCACTTTCGAGGACGGAAAGAGTTTGGCTTTATAGACATCAAGCATAGTGGTCTTAGCGAAGATTTGTTTTAACACAATTGTTAGAAATGATGACTCTAATACGAATGAAGAGAAAATGGATCTACTTTCCCAGAGATTTACTATATTTTTTAGATGGAATTAACCATTTTTTTGGGGTTTAGAAAAAAAAAATCCGAGCTCTAAAATGATTATTTGAATGAATTTATAGATGTACTTCTTCCAAACAACCAGAAATATGTTAGAGACCACCCATATAGGCATTTGGTCTAAAAAATAAATCTAGAACTACGAAGATAGCCAAAACTTTTGAACTCTATATCAAGCAACAGGATGAAACTTTGAACAAATTCTATGCATGTTTTTCCAAAATTATCAACTACTCGTATAATATAGGAGGACCTTTTAGGAAAGAAAAGTAGATTGACAAAATCCTTGCTTGGTTACCTTATCATTTTCAAGCCAAAGGTACCTTGCTTAAATGCATGTAAAAGACTTGTGAACTTACTCTTTAATGAATCACTTGGGCAAGTATTCGAAGTGCATCACTTGTATCCAATATGTCAACCATCCACTTTCAAGGACGGAAAGAGCGTGGCTTTATAGACATCAAGGATAGTGGTCTTAGCGAAGATTTTTTTGACACCATTGTTAGAACTGATGACTCTAATACCAATGAAGAGAAAATGGATCTACATTCCTAGAGATTTACTGAATTTCTTAGAGAGAATTAACCATTTTTTAGGGGTTTTAGAAAAAAATAATCCAAACTCAAAAATGATTATTTCAATGAATTTATAGTTGTACTTCTTCCAAACTACACGAAATATTATAGAGACCACTCATATAGGCATTTGAGCTACAAAATAAATATAGAACTACAAAGTTGACCACCAATTTTGAACTCTTTATCAAGCAAGAGGATGAAACTTTGAACAAATTCTATGCATGTTTTTCAAACATTATCAACTACTCGTATAATTTTGGGGGACCTTTTAGGAAAGAGAAGTAGATTGACAAAATCCTTGCTCGCTTACCTTATCATTCTCAAGCCAATGTTACCTTGCTTAAGTACATGTACAAGCCATGTGAACTTACTGTTAAATGAATCACTCGGGCAAGTATTCGAAGTGCATCACTTGTATCCAATATGTCAACCATCCACTTTCGAGGACGGAAAGAGCTTGGCTTTATAGACATCAAGGATAGTGGTCTTAGCGAAGTTGTTTTTCACACAATTGTTAGAAATGATGACTCTCATACCAATGAAGAGAAGATGGATCTACTTTCGCAGAGATTTACTAAATTTCTTACAGAGAATTAACCCTTTTTTTGGGGTTTTAGAAAAAAATAATCCAAGCTCTAAAATTATTATTTAAAATAATTTATGGTTGTACTTCTTCCAAACAACACGAAATATTATAGAGACCACTCATATAAGCATTTAAGCGACAACATAAATATAGAACTACGAAGTTGACCAAAAACTTTGAACTCTTTATCAAGCAAGAGGATGAAACTTTGAACAAATTCTATGCATGTTTTTCAAACATTATCAACTACTCGTATAATTTGGGGGGACCTTATAGGAAAGAGAAGTAGATTGACAAAATCCTTGCTCGCTTACCTTATCATTTTCAAGCCAATGTTACCTTGCTTAAATACATGTAAAAGCCTTGTGAACTTACTGTTAAATGAATCACTTGGGCAAGTATTCGAACTTCATCACTTGTATCCTATATGTCAGCCATCCACTTTCGAGGACGGAAAGAGCTTGGCTTTATAGACATCAAATATAGTGGTCTTAGCGAAGATTTTTTTTAACACAATTGTTAGAAATGATGACTCTCATACCAATGAAGAGAAAATGGATCTACTTTCCGAGAGATTTACTGAATTTCTTAGATAGAATTAACCCTGTTTTTGGGGTTTTAGAAAAAAATAATCCAAGCTCTAAAATAATTATTTAAATGAATTTATATTTGTACTTCTTCCAAACAACACGAAATATTATAGAGACCACTCATATAGGAATTTGAGCTACAAAATAAATCTAGAACTACGAAGTTGACCAAAAATTTTGAACTCTATATCAAGCAAGAGGATGAAACTTTGAACAAATTCTATGCATGTTTTTCAAACATTATCAACTACTAGTATAATTTGTGGGGACCTTTTAGGAAAGAAAAGTAGATTGACAAAATCCTTTCTCGCTTACTTTATTATTTTGAAGCCAATGTTACCTTGCTTAAATACATGTAAAAGCCTTGTGAACTTACTGTTAAATGAATTACTTGGGCAAGTATTCGAACTGCATCACTTGTATCCTATATGTCAGCCATCCACTTTCGAGGATGGAAAGAGAATGTTGTATAGACATCATGGATAGTGGTCTTAGTGAAGATTTTTTTAACACAATTGTTAGAAATGATAACTCTAATACCAATGAAGAGAAAATGGATCTACTTTCCCAGAGATTTACTAAATTTCTTAGATAGAATTAACCGTTTTTTGGGGTTTAGAAAAACAATAATCCGAGCTCTAAAATGATTATTTGAATGAATTTATAGTTGTACTTCTTCCCAACAACATTAAATATTTTCGAGACCACTCATATAGGCATTTGATCTACAAAATAAATCTAGAACTACGAAGATAGCCAAAAATTTTGAACTCTATATCAAGCAAGAGGATGAAACTTTGAACAAATTCTATGCATATTTTTCAAACATTATCAACTACTCGTATAATTTGGGGGGACCTTTTAGGAAAGAGAAGTAGATTGACAAAATCCTTGCTCACTTACCTTATCATTTTCAAGCCAATGTTACCTTGCTTAAATACATGTAAAAGCCTTGTGAACTTACTGTTAAATGAATCACTTGGGCAAGTATTCGAAGTGCATCACTTGTATCCAATATGTCAACCATCCACTTTCGAGGACGGAAAGAGCTTGGCTTTATAGACATCAAGGATAATGGTCTTAGCGAAGTTGGTTTTCACACAATTGTTAGAAATGGTGACTCTCATACCAATGAAGAGAAGATGGATCTACTTTCGCAGAGATTTACTAAATTTCTTAGAGAGAATTAACTCTTTTTTTGGGGTTTTAGAAAAAAAAATAATTCAAGCTCTAAAATTATTATTTAAAAGAATTTATAGTTGTACTTCTTCCAAACAACACGAAATATTATAGAGACCACTCATATAAGCATTTGAGCTACAAAATAAATCTAGAACTACGAAGTTGACCAAAAACTTTGAACTCTATATCAAGCAAGAGTATAAAACTTTGAAAAACTTCTATGCATATTTTTCAAACATTATCAACTACTCGTATAATTTGGGGGGACCTTTTAGGAAAGAAAAGTAGATTGACAAAATCCTTGCTAGCTTACCTTATCATTTTCAAGCCAAAGGTACCTTGCTTAAATACATGTAAACGCTTTGTGAACTTACTGTTAAATGAATCACTTGGGCAAGTATTCAACTGCATCACTTGTATCCAATATGTCAACCATCCACTTTCGAGGACGGAAAGAGCTTGGCTTTATAGACATCAAGGATAGTGGGCTTAGCGAAGATGTTTTTGACACCATTGTTAGAACTGATGACTTTAATACCAATGAAGAGAAAATGGATCTACATTCCTAGAGATTTACTGAATTTCTTAGAGAGAATTAACCATTTTTTAGGGGTTTTAGAAAAAAATAATCCAAACTCAAAAATGATTATTTGAATGAATTTATAGTTGTACTTCTTCCAAACAACACGAAATATTATAGAGACCACTCATATAGGCATTTGAGCTATAAAATAAATATAGAACTACGAAGTTGACCACCAATTTTGAACTCTATATCAAGCAAGAGGATGAAACTTTGAACAAATTCTATGCATGTTTTTCAAACATTATCAACTACTCGTATTATTTGTGGGGACCTTTTAGGAAAGAGAAGTAGATTGACAAAATCCTTGCTCGCTTACCTTATCATTTTCAAGCCAATGTTACCTTGCTTAAATATATGTAAAAGCCTTGTGAACTTACTATTAAATGAATCACTTGGGCAAGTATTCGAAGTGCATCACTTGTATCGAATATGTCAACCATCCACTTTCGAGGACGGAAAGAGCTTGGCTTTATAGACATTAAGGATAGTGGTCTTAGCGAAGTTGTTTTTCACACAATTTTTAGAAATGATGACTCTCATACCAATGAAGAGAAGATGGATCTACTTTCGCAGAGATTTACTAAATTTCTTAGAGAGAATTAACCCTTTTTTTGGGGTTTTAGAAAAAAATAATCCAAGCTCTAAAATTATTATTTAAAAGAATTTATAGTTGTACTTCTTCCAAACAACACGAAATATTATAGAGACCACTCATATAAGCATTTAAGCTACAAAATAAATCTAGAACTATGAAGTTGACCAAAAACTTTGAACTCTATATCAAGTAAGAGGATGAAACTTTGAACAAATTCTATGCATGTTTTTCAAACATTATCAACTACTCGTATAATTTGGGGGGACCTTTTAGGAAAGAGAAGTAGATTGACAAAATCCTTGCTCGCTTACCTTATCATTTTCAAGCCAATGTTACCTTGCTTAAATACATGTAAATGCCTTGTGAACTTACTGTTAAATGAATCACTTGGGCAAGTATTCGAACTGCATCACTTGTATCCTATATGTCAGCCATCCACTTTCGAGGATGGAAAGAGCTTGGCTTTATAGACATCAAGGATAGTGGTCTTAGCGAAGATTTTTTTTAACACAATTGTTAGAAATGATGACTCTCATACCAATGAAGAGAAAATGGATCTACTTTCGCATAGATTTACTAAATTTCTTAGATAGAATTAACCGTTTTTTTGGGGTATTAGAAAAAAATAATCCAAGCTCTAAAATGATTATTTCAATGAATTTATAGGTGTACTTCTTCCAAACAACACGAAATATTATAGAGACCACTCATATAGGCATTTGAGCTACAAAATAAATCTAGAACTACAAAGTTGACCAAAAATTTTGAACTCTATATAAAGCAAGAGGATGAAACTTTGAACAAATTCTATGCATGTTTTTCAAACATTATCAAATACTCGTATAATATAGGGGGACCTTTTAGGAAAGAGAAGTAGATTGACAAAATCCATGCTAGCTTACCTTATCATTTTCAATCCAAAGTTACCTTGCTTAAATACATGTCAAAGCCTTGTGAACTTACTGTTAAATGAATCACTTGGGCAAGTATTCAACTGCATCACTTGTATCCAATATGTCAACCATCCACTTTCGAGGACGGAAAGAGCATGGCTTTATAGACATCAAGGATAGTGGTCTTAGGGAAGATGTTTTTGACACCATTGTTAGAACTGATGACTCTAATACCAATGAAGAGAATATGGATCTACATTCCTAGAGATTTACTGAATTTCTTAGAGAGAATTACCCATTTTTTAGGGGTTTTAGAAAAAAATAATCCAAACTCAAAAATGATTGTTTCAATGAATTTATAGTTGTACTTCTTCCAAACAACACGAAATATTATAGAGACCACTCATATAGGCATTTGAGCTACAAAATAAATATAGAACTACGAAGTTGACCACCAATTTTGAACTCTATATCAAGCAAGAGGATGAAACTTTGAACAAATTCTATGCATGTTTTTCAAACATTATCAACTACTCGTATAATTTGGGGGGACCTTTTAGGAAAGAGAAGTAGATTGACAAAATCCTTGCTCGCACACCTTATCATTTTCAAGCCAATGTTACCTTGCTTAAATACATGTAAAAGCCTTGTGAACTTACTGTTAAATGAATCACTTGGGCAAGTATTCGAAGTGCATCACTTGTATCCAATATGTCAACCATCCACTTTCGAGGACGGAAAGAGCTTGGCTTTGTAGACATCAAGGATAGTGGTCTTAGGGAAGATGTTTTTGACACCATTGTTAGAACTGATGACTCTAATACCAATGAAGAGAATATGGATCTACATTCCTAGAGATTTACTGAATTTGTTAGAGAGAATTAACCATTTTTTAGGGGTTTTAGAAAAAAATAATCCAAACTCAAAAATGATTGTTTCAATGAATTTATAGTTGTACTTCTTCCAAACAACACGAAATATTATAGAGACCACTCATATAGGCATTTGAGCTACAAAATAAATATAGAACTACGAAGTTGACCACCAATTTTGAACTCTATATCAAGCAAGAGGATGAAACTTTGAACAAATTCTATGCATGTTTTTCAAACATTATCAACTACTCGTATAATTTGGGGGGACCTTTTAGGAAAGAGAAGTAGATTGACAAAATCCTTGCTCGCACACCTTATCATTTTCAAGCCAATGTTACCTTGCTTAAATACATGTAAAAGCCTTGTGAACTTACTGTTAAATGAATCACTTGGGCAAGTATTCGAAGTGCATCACTTGTATCCAATATGTCAACCATCCACTTTCGAGGACGGAAAGAGCTTGGCTTTATAGACATCAAGGATAATGGTCGTAGCGAAGTTGTTTTTCACACAATTGTTAGAAATGATGACTCTCATACCAATAAAGAGAAGATGGATCTACTTTCGCAGAGATTTACTAAATTTCTTAGAGAGAATTAACCCTTTTTTTGGGGTTTTAGAAAAAAATAATCCAAGCTCTAAAATTATTATTTAAAAGAATTTATAGTTGTACTTCTTCCAAACAACACGAAATATTATAGAGACCATTCATATAAGCATTTAAGCTACAAAATAAATCTAGAACTACGAAGTTGACCAAAAACTTTGAACTCTATATCAAGCAAGATGATGAAACTTTAAAAAATTCTATGCATGTTTTTCAAACATTATCAACTACTCCTATAATTTGGGGGGACCTTTTAGGAAAGGGAAGTAGATTGAAAAAATCCTTGCTCGCTTACCTTATCATTTTCAAGCCAATGTTACCCTGCTTAAATACATGTAAAAGCCTTGTGAACTTACTGTTAAATGAATCACTTGGGCAAGTATTCGAACTGCATCACTTGTATCCAATATGTCAACCATCCACTTTCGAGGACGGAAAGAGTTTGGCTTTATAGACATCAAGGATAGTGGCCTTAGCGAAGTTGTTTTTGACACAATTGTTAGAAATGATGACTCTCATACCAATGAAGAGAAGATGGATCTACTTTCGCATAGATTTACTAAATTTCTTCGAGAGAAATAACCCTTTTTTTGGGGTTTTAGAAAAAATTAATCCAAGCTCTAAAATGATTATTTAAATGAATTTACAGTTGTACTTCTTCCAAACAACACGAAATATTATAGAGACCACTCATATAAGCATTTAAGCTACAAAATAAATCTAGAACTACGAAGTTGACCAAAAACTTTGAACTCTATATCAAGCAAGAGGATGAAACTTTGAACAAATTCTATGCATGTTTTTCAAACATTATCAACTACTCGTATAATTTGGGGGGTCGTTTTCGGAAAGAGAAGTAGATTGACAAAATCCTTGCTAGCTTACCTTATCATTTTCAAGCCAAAGGTACCTTGCTTAAATACATGTAAAAGCATTGTGAACTTACTGTTAAATGAATCACTTGGGCAAGTATTCGAACTGCATCACTTGTATCCTATATGTCAGTCATCCACCTTCGAGGATGGAAAGAGCATGGCTTTATAGACATCAAGGATAGGGGTCTTAGCAAAGTTTTTTTGACACAATTGTTAGAAATGATGACTCTAATACGAATGAAGAGAGAATGGATCTACTTTCCCAGAGATTTAGTGAATTTGATAGATATAATTAACCATTTTTTAGGGGTTTTAGAGAAAAATAATCCGAACTCAAAAATGATTATTTCAATGAATTTATAGTTGTACTTCTTCCGAACAACGTGAAATATTTTGGAGACCACTCATATAGGCACTTGAGCTACAAAATAAATCTAGAACTACGAAGTTGACCAAAAATTTTGAACACTATATCAAGCAAGAGGATGAAACTTTGAACAAATTCTATGCATGTTTTTCAAACATTATCAACTACTCGTATAATTTGGGGGGTCGTTTTCGGAAAGAGAAGTAGATTGACAAAATCCTTGCTAGCTTACCTTATCATTTTCAAGCCAAAGGTACCTTGCTTAAATACATGTAAAAGCATTGTGAACTTACTGTTAAATGAATCACTTGGGCAAGTATTCGAACTGCATCACTTGTATCCTATATGTCAGCCATCCACTTTCGAGGACGGAAAGAGCTTGGCTTTATACACATCAAGGATAGTGGTCTTAGCGAAGATGTTTTTGACACATTTGGTAGAAATGATTACTCTAATACCAATGAAGAGAGAATGGATCTACTTTCCCAGAGATTTAGTGAATTTGATAGATATAATTAACCATTTTTTAGGGGTTTTAGAAAAAAATAATCCGAACTCAAAAATGATTATTTCAATGAATTTATAGTTGTACTTCTTCCGAACAATGTGAAATATTTTGGAGACCACTCATATAGGCACTTGAGCTACAAAATAAATCTAGAACTACGAAGTTGACCAAAAATTTTGAACACTATATCAAGCAAGAGGATGAAACTTTGAACAAATTCTATGTATGTTTTTCAAACATTATCAACTACTCGTATAATTTGGGGGGACCTTTTAGGAAAGAGAAGTAGATTGACAAAATCATTGCTTGCTTACCTTATCATTTTCAAGCCAATGTTACCTTTCTTAAATACATGTAAAAGCCTTGTGAACTTACTCTTAAATTAATCACTTGGGCAAGTATTCGAACTGCATCACTTGAATCCTATATTTTAGGCATCCACCTTCGAGGATAGAAAGAGCTTGGCTTTATACAAATCAAGGATAGTGGTCTTAGTGAAGATCTTTTTGACACATTTGGTAGAAATGATTACTCTAATACCAATGAAGAGAGAATGGATCTACTTTCCTAGAGATTTACTGAATTTGTTAGATAGAATTAACCATTTTTTAGGGGTTTTAGAAAAAAATAATCCCATCTCAAAAATGATTATTTCAATGAATTTATAGTTGTACTTCTTCCAAACAACGTGAAATATTTTGGAGACCACTCATATAGGCACTTGAGCTACAAAATAAATCTAGAACTACGAACTTGACCAAAAATTTTGAACTCTATAACAAGCAAGAGGATGAAACTTTGAACAAATTCTATGCATGTTTTTCAAATATTATCAACTACTCATATAATTTGGGGGGACCTTTTAGGAAAGAGAAGTAGATTGACAAAATCCTTGCTTGCTTACCATATCATTATCAAGCCAATGTTACCTTGCTTAAATACATGTAAAAGCCTTGTGAAATTACTGTTAAATGAATCACTTGGGCAAGTATTCGAACTGCATCACTTGTATCCTATATGTCAGTCATCCACCTTCGAGGATGGAAAGAGCATGGCTTTATAGACATCAAGGATAGGGGTCTTAGCAAAGTTTTTTTGACACAATTGTTAGAAATGATGACTCTAATACGAATTAGGAGAAGATGGATCTACTTTACCACAGATTTACTAAATTTCTTAGATAGAATTAACACTTTTTTAAGGGTTTTAGAAAGAAATAATCCAAGCTCTAAAATGATTATTTAAATGAATTTACAGTTGTACTTCTTCCAAACAACACGAAATATTATAGAGACCACTCATATAAGCATTTAAGCTACAACATAAATCTAGAACTACGAAGTTGACCAAAAACTTTGAACTCTTTATCAAGCAAGAGGATGAAACTTTGAACAAATTCTATGCATGTTTTTCAAACATTATCAACTACTCGTATAATTTGGGGGGACCTTTTAGGAAAGAGAAGTAGATTGACAAAATCCTTGCTCGCTTACCTTATCATTTTCAAGCCAATGTTACCTTGCTTAAATATATGTAAAAGCCTTGTGAACTTACTGTTAAATGAATCACTTGGGCAAGTATTCGAACTGCATCACTTGTATCCTATATGTCAGTCATCCACCTTCGAGGATGGAAAGAGCATGGCTTTATAGACATCAAGGATAGGGGTCTTAGCAAAGTTTTTTTGACACAATTGTTAGAAATGATGACTCTAATACGAATTAAGAGAAGATGGATATACTTTACCAGAGATTTACTAAATTTCTTAGATAGAATTAACACTTTTTTAAGGGTTTTAGAAAGAAATAATCCAAGCTCTAAAATGATTATTTAAATGAATTTACAGTTGTACTTCTTCCAAACAACATGAAATATTTTGGTGACCACTCATATAGGCATTTGATCTACAAAATATATCTAGAACTACGAAGTTGACCAAAATTGTTGAACACAATATCAAGCAAGAGGATGCAACTTTGAACAAATTCTATGCATGTTTTTCAAACATTATCAAGAAAGAGCTTGGCTTTATACACATCAAGGATAGTGGTCTTAGCGAAGATGTTTTTGACACATTTGGTAGAAATGATTACTCTAATACCAATGAAGAGAGAATGGATCTACTTTCCCAGAGATTTAGTGAATTTGTTAGATAGAATTAACCATTTTTAGGGGTTTTAGAAAAAAATAATCCCAACTCAAAAATGATTATTTCAATGAATTTATAGTTATACTTCTTCCAAACAACGTGAAATATTTTGGAGACCACTCATATAGGCACTTGAGCTACAAAATAAATCTAGAACTACGAAGTTGACCAAAAATTTTGAACACTATATCAAGCAAGAGGATGAAACTTTGAACAAATTCTATGTATGTTTTTCAAACATTATCAACTACTCGTATAATTTGGGGGGACCTTTTAGGAAAGAGAAGTAGATTGACAAAATCCTTGCTTGCTTACCTTATCATTTTCAAGCCAATGTTACCTTTCTTAAATACATGTAAAAGCCTTGTGAACTTACTGTTAAATGAATGACTTGGGCAAGTATTCGAACTACATCACTTGTATCCTTTATTTTAGGCATCCACCTTCGAGGATAGAAAGAGCTTGGCTTTATACACATCAAGGATAATGGTCTTAGCGAAGATGTTTTTGACACATTTGGTAGAAATGATTACTCTAATACCATGAAGAGAGAATGGATCTACTTTACCAGAGATTTACTGAATTTCTTAGATAGAATTAACCATTTTTTAGGGGTTTTAAAAACAATTAATCCCAACTCAAAAAATGATTATTTCAATGAATTTATAGTTGTACTTCTTCCAAACAACGTGAAATATTTTGGAGACCACTCATATAGGCATTTGAGCAACAAAATAAATCTACAACTACGAAGTCGACCAAACATTTTGAACACTATATCAAGCAAGAGGATGAAACTTTGAACAAATTCTATGCATTTCTTTCAAACATTATCAACTACTCGTATAATTTGGGTGGACCTATTAGAAAAGAGAAGTAGATTGAGAAAATCCGTGCTAGCTTACCTTATCATTTTCAAGCCAAAGGTACCTTGCTTAAATACATGTAAAAGCCTTGTGAACTTACTCTCAAATGAATCACTTGGGAAATATTCGAACTGCATCACTTGTATCCAATATGTCAACCATCCACTTTCGAGGACGGAAAGAGCTTGGTTTTATAGACATCAAGGATAGTGGTCTTAACGAAGTTGTTTTTGACACAATTGTTAGAAATGAGGACTCTTATACCAATGAAGAGAAGATGGATCTAATTTTGCAGAGATTTACTAAATTTCTTAGAGAGAATTAACCCTTTTTTAGGGGTTTTAGAAAAAAATAATCCAAGCTCTAAAATGATTATTAAAATGTATTTACAGTTGTACATCTTCCAAACAACACGAAATATTATAGAGACCACTCATATAGGCATTTGAGCAACAAAATAAATCTAGAACTACGAAGTTGACCAAAAATTTTGAATTCTATATCAAGCAAGAGAATTAAACTTTGAACAAATTCTATGCATGTTTTTCAAACATTATCAACTACTTGTATAATTTGGGGGCACCTTTTAGGGAAGAGAAGTAGATTAACAAAATCCTTGCTAGCTTACCTTATCATTTTCAAGCCAATTTTATGTTGTTTAAATACATGTAAAAGCCTTTTGAACTTACTTTTAAATGTATCACTTGGGCAAGTATTCGAACTGCATCACTTGTATCCTATATGTCAGCCATCCACTTTCGAGGACGGAAAGAGCTTGGCTTTATAGACATCAAGGATATTGGTCTTAGCAAAGATTTTTTTAATACAATTGTTAGAAATGATGACTCTAATACGAATGAAGAGAAAATGGATCTACTTTCCCAGAGATTTACTAAATTTCTTAGATAGAATTAACCGTTTTTTAGGGGGGTTTAGTAAAAAAATAATCAGAGCCCTAAAATGATTATTTGAATGAATTGATAGTTGTACTTCTTCCAAACAACATAAAATATTTTGTAGACCACTCATATAGGCATTTGATCTACAAAATAAATCTAGAACTACGAAGTTAGCCAAAAAATTTGAACTATATATCAAGCAAGAAGATGAAACTTTGAACAAATTCTATGCATGTTTTTCAAACATTATCTACTACTAGTATAATTTGGAGGGACCTATTAGCAAAGAGAAGTAGATTGATAAAATCTTTGCTAGCTTACCTTATCATTTTCAAGCCAATGTTACCTTGCTTAAATACATGTAAAAGCCTTGTGAACTTACTGTAAAATGAATAACTTGCGCAAGTATTTGAACTGCATCACTTGTATCCAATATGTCAACCATCCACTTTCGAGGATAGAAAGAGCTTGGCTTTATAGACATCAAGGATAAAAGTCTTAGCATAGATGTTTTTGACACAATTGTTAGAAATGATGACTCTCATACCAATGAGGAGAAGATGGATCTACTTTCCTAGAGATTTACTGAATTTCTTAGAGAGAATTAACCATTTTTTATGCTTTTAGAAAAAAATAATCCAAACTCAAAAATGATTATTTCAATGAATTTATAGTTGTACGTCTTCCAAACAACACGAAATATTATAGAGACCACTCATATAGGCATTTGAGCTACAAAATAAATCTAGAACTACGAAGTTGACCAAAAAGTTTGAACTCTATAACAAGCAAGAGCATGAAACTTTGAACAAATTCTATGCATGTTTTTCAAAAATTATCTACAACTCGTATAATTTGGGTGGACCTATTAGGAAAGAGAAGTTGATTGACAAAATCCTTGCTAGCTTACCTTATCATTTTCAAGCAAGAGTTACCTTGCCTAATATATGTTAAAGCCTTGTGAACTTACTATTAAATGAATCACTTTGGAAAGTATTCCAACTACATCACTTGTATCCAATATGTCAGCCATCCACTTTCTGGGACGGAAAGAGCTTGGCTTTATAGACATCAAGGATAGTGGTCTTAGCGAAGGTTTTTGTGACACAATTGTTAGAAATGAGGACTCTTATACCAATGAAGAGAAAATGGATCTACTTTCGTAGAGATTTACTAAATTTCTTAGAGAGAATTAACCCTTTTTTTGGGGTTTTAGAAAAAAATAATCCAAGCTCTAAAATGATTATTTAAATTTAATTTACAGTTGTACCTCTTCCAAACAACACGAAATATTATAGAGACTACTCATATAGGCATTTTTCAGCTACAAAATAAATCTAGAACTACGAAGTTTGCCAAATATTTTGAACTCTATATCAAGAAAGAAGATGAAGCTTCGAACAAATTCTATACATGTTTTCCAAACATTATCAACTACACGTATAATTTGGGTGGACCTATTAGGAAAGAGAAGTAGATTGAGAAAATCCTTGCTAGCATACCTTATCATTTTCAAGCCAGAGTTACCTTGCTTAAATAGATGTAAAAGCCTAGTGAACTTACTGTTAAATGAATCACTTGGGAAAGTATTCGAACTGCATCACTTGTATCCAATATGTCAGCCATCCAATTTCTGGGACGGAAAGAGCTTGGCTTTATAGACATCAAGGATAGTGGTCTTAGCGAATATGTTTTTCACACAATTGTTAGAAATGAGGACTCTAATACCAATAAAGAAAAGATGGATCTACCTTCCTAGAGATTTACAAATTTTCTTAGATAGAATTAACCCTTTTTTAGGGGTTTCGAAAAAAATAATCCAAGCTCTAAAATGATTATTTAAATGAATTTACAGTTGTACTTCTTCCAAACAACACGAAATATTATAGAGACCACTCATATAAGCATTTTTGAGCTACAAAATAAATCTAGAACTACAAAGTTGGAGAAATATTTTGATCTCTATATCAAGAAAGAAGATGAAACTTTGAACAAATTCTATCCATGTTTTCCGAGCATTATCAACTACTCGTATAATTTGGGTGGACCTTTTAGGAAAGAGAAGTAGATTGAGAAAATCTTTGTTAGCATACCTTATCATTTTCAAGCCAGAGTTACCTTGCTTAAATACATGTAAAAGCCTTGTGAACTTACTGTTAAATGAATCACTTGGGAAAGTATTCGAACTGCATCACTTGTATCCAATATGTCAGCCATCCATTTTCTGGGACGGAAAGAGCTTGGCTTTATAGACATCAAGGATAGTGGTCTTAGCGAATATGTTTTTGACACAATTGTTAGAACTGATGACTCTAATACCAATGAAGAGAAAATGAATCTACTTTCCCAAAGATTTACTAAATTTCTTAGATAGAATTAACCCTTTTAGGGTTTTAGAAAAAAATAATCCGAGCTCTAAAATGATTATTTCAATGAATTTATAGTTGTACTTCTTCCAAACAACTTGACATATTTTTGAGACCACTCATATAGGCATTTTTGAGTTACAAAATAAATCTAGAACTACGAAGTTGGCCAAATATTTTGAACTCTATATCAGGCAAGAGGAAGAAACTATGAACAAATTCTATGCATATTTTTCACGAATAATCAACTACTCGTATAATTTGGGGGGACCTTTTAGGAAAGAGAAGAAGATTGAGAAAATCCTTGCTAGCTTACCTTACCATTTTCAAGCCAGAGTTACCTTGCTTAAATATATGTAAAAGCCTTGTGAACTTACTGTTAAATGAATCACTTGGGCAAGTATTCGAACTGCATCACTTGTATCCAATATGTCAACCATCCACTTTTGTGGACGGAAAGAGCTTGGCTTTATAGACATCAAGGATAGTTGTCTTAGCGAAGTTGTTTTTGACACAATTGTTAGAAATGATGACTCTTATACCAATGAAGAGAAAATGGATCTACTTTCGTAGAGATTTACTAAATTTCTTAGAGAGAATTAACCCTTTTTTTGGGGTTTTAGAAAAAAATAATCCAAGCTCTAAAATGATTATTAAAATGTATTTACAGTTGTACATCTTCCAAACAACACGAAATATTATAGAGACCACTCATATAGGCATTTGAGCAACAAAATAAATCTAGAACTACGAAGTTGACCAAAAATTTTGAATTCTATATCAAGCAAGAGAATTAAACTTTGAACAAATTCTATGCATGTTTTTCAAACATTATCAACTACTTGTATAATTTGGGGGCACCTTTTAGGGAAGAGAAGTAGATTAACAAAATCCTTGCTAGCTTACCTTATCATTTTCAAGCCAATTTTATGTTGTTTAAATACATGTAAAAGCCTTTTGAACTTACTTTTAAATGTATCACTTGGGCAAGTATTCGAACTGCATCACTTGTATCCTATATGTCAGCCATCCACTTTCGAGGACGGAAAGAGCTTGGCTTTATAGACATCAAGGATATTGGTCTTAGCAAAGATTTTTTTAATACAATTGTTAGAAATGATGACTCTAATACGAATGAAGAGAAAATGGATCTACTTTCCCAGAGATTTACTAAATTTCTTAGATAGAATTAACCGTTTTTTAGGGGGGTTTAGTAAAAAAATAATCAGAGCCCTAAAATGATTATTTGAATGAATTGATAGTTGTACTTCTTCCAAACAACATAAAATATTTTGTAGACCACTCATATAGGCATTTGATCTACAAAATAAATCTAGAACTACGAAGTTAGCCAAAAAATTTGAACTATATATCAAGCAAGAAGATGAAACTTTGAACAAATTCTATGCATGTTTTTCAAACATTATCTACTACTAGTATAATTTGGAGGGACCTATTAGCAAAGAGAAGTAGATTGATAAAATCTTTGCTAGCTTACCTTATCATTTTCAAGCCAATGTTACCTTGCTTAAATACATGTAAAAGCCTTGTGAACTTACTGTAAAATGAATAACTTGCGCAAGTATTTGAACTGCATCACTTGTATCCAATATGTCAACCATCCACTTTCGAGGATAGAAAGAGCTTGGCTTTATAGACATCAAGGATAAAAGTCTTAGCATAGATGTTTTTGACACAATTGTTAGAAATGATGACTCTCATACCAATGAGGAGAAGATGGATCTACTTTCCTAGAGATTTACTGAATTTCTTAGAGAGAATTAACCATTTTTTATGCTTTTAGAAAAAAATAATCCAAACTCAAAAATGATTATTTCAATGAATTTATAGTTGTACGTCTTCCAAACAACACGAAATATTATAGAGACCACTCATATAGGCATTTGAGCTACAAAATAAATCTAGAACTACGAAGTTGACCAAAAAGTTTGAACTCTATAACAAGCAAGAGCATGAAACTTTGAACAAATTCTATGCATGTTTTTCAAAAATTATCTACAACTCGTATAATTTGGGTGGACCTATTAGGAAAGAGAAGTTGATTGACAAAATCCTTGCTAGCTTACCTTATCATTTTCAAGCAAGAGTTACCTTGCCTAATATATGTTAAAGCCTTGTGAACTTACTATTAAATGAATCACTTTGGAAAGTATTCCAACTACATCACTTGTATCCAATATGTCAGCCATCCACTTTCTGGGACGGAAAGAGCTTGGCTTTATAGACATCAAGGATAGTGGTCTTAGCGAAGGTTTTTGTGACACAATTGTTAGAAATGAGGACTCTTATACCAATGAAGAGAAAATGGATCTACTTTCGTAGAGATTTACTAAATTTCTTAGAGAGAATTAACCCTTTTTTTGGGGTTTTAGAAAAAAATAATCCAAGCTCTAAAATGATTATTTAAATTTAATTTACAGTTGTACCTCTTCCAAACAACACGAAATATTATAGAGACTACTCATATAGGCATTTTTCAGCTACAAAATAAATCTAGAACTACGAAGTTTGCCAAATATTTTGAACTCTATATCAAGAAAGAAGATGAAGCTTCGAACAAATTCTATACATGTTTTCCAAACATTATCAACTACACGTATAATTTGGGTGGACCTATTAGGAAAGAGAAGTAGATTGAGAAAATCCTTGCTAGCATACCTTATCATTTTCAAGCCAGAGTTACCTTGCTTAAATAGATGTAAAAGCCTAGTGAACTTACTGTTAAATGAATCACTTGGGAAAGTATTCGAACTGCATCACTTGTATCCAATATGTCAGCCATCCAATTTCTGGGACGGAAAGAGCTTGGCTTTATAGACATCAAGGATAGTGGTCTTAGCGAATATGTTTTTCACACAATTGTTAGAAATGAGGACTCTAATACCAATAAAGAAAAGATGGATCTACCTTCCTAGAGATTTACAAATTTTCTTAGATAGAATTAACCCTTTTTTAGGGGTTTCGAAAAAAATAATCCAAGCTCTAAAATGATTATTTAAATGAATTTACAGTTGTACTTCTTCCAAACAACACGAAATATTATAGAGACCACTCATATAAGCATTTTTGAGCTACAAAATAAATCTAGAACTACAAAGTTGGAGAAATATTTTGATCTCTATATCAAGAAAGAAGATGAAACTTTGAACAAATTCTATCCATGTTTTCCGAGCATTATCAACTACTCGTATAATTTGGGTGGACCTTTTAGGAAAGAGAAGTAGATTGAGAAAATCTTTGTTAGCATACCTTATCATTTTCAAGCCAGAGTTACCTTGCTTAAATACATGTAAAAGCCTTGTGAACTTACTGTTAAATGAATCACTTGGGAAAGTATTCGAACTGCATCACTTGTATCCAATATGTCAGCCATCCATTTTCTGGGACGGAAAGAGCTTGGCTTTATAGACATCAAGGATAGTGGTCTTAGCGAATATGTTTTTGACACAATTGTTAGAACTGATGACTCTAATACCAATGAAGAGAAAATGAATCTACTTTCCCAAAGATTTACTAAATTTCTTAGATAGAATTAACCCTTTTAGGGTTTTAGAAAAAAATAATCCGAGCTCTAAAATGATTATTTCAATGAATTTATAGTTGTACTTCTTCCAAACAACTTGACATATTTTTGAGACCACTCATATAGGCATTTTTGAGTTACAAAATAAATCTAGAACTACGAAGTTGGCCAAATATTTTGAACTCTATATCAGGCAAGAGGAAGAAACTATGAACAAATTCTATGCATATTTTTCACGAATAATCAACTACTCGTATAATTTGGGGGGACCTTTTAGGAAAGAGAAGAAGATTGAGAAAATCCTTGCTAGCTTACCTTACCATTTTCAAGCCAGAGTTACCTTGCTTAAATATATGTAAAAGCCTTGTGAACTTACTGTTAAATGAATCACTTGGGCAAGTATTCGAACTGCATCACTTGTATCCAATATGTCAACCATCCACTTTTGTGGACGGAAAGAGCTTGGCTTTATAGACATCAAGGATAGTTGTCTTAGCGAAGTTGTTTTTGACACAATTGTTAGAAATGATGACTCTTATACCAATGAAGAGAAAATGGATCTACTTTCGTAGAGATTTACTAAATTTCTTAGAGAGAATTAACCCTTTTTTTGGGGTTTTAGAAAAAAATAATCCAAGCTCTAAAATGATTATTAAAATGTATTTACAGTTGTACATCTTCCAAACAACACGAAATATTATAGAGACCACTCATATAGGCATTTGAGCAACAAAATAAATCTAGAACTACGAAGTTGACCAAAAATTTTGAATTCTATATCAAGCAAGAGAATTAAACTTTGAACAAATTCTATGCATGTTTTTCAAACATTATCAACTACTTGTATAATTTGGGGGCACCTTTTAGGGAAGAGAAGTAGATTAACAAAATCCTTGCTAGCTTACCTTATCATTTTCAAGCCAATTTTATGTTGTTTAAATACATGTAAAAGCCTTTTGAACTTACTTTTAAATGTATCACTTGGGCAAGTATTCGAACTGCATCACTTGTATCCTATATGTCAGCCATCCACTTTCGAGGACGGAAAGAGCTTGGCTTTATAGACATCAAGGATATTGGTCTTAGCAAAGATTTTTTTAATACAATTGTTAGAAATGATGACTCTAATACGAATGAAGAGAAAATGGATCTACTTTCCCAGAGATTTACTAAATTTCTTAGATAGAATTAACCGTTTTTTAGGGGGGTTTAGTAAAAAAATAATCAGAGCCCTAAAATGATTATTTGAATGAATTGATAGTTGTACTTCTTCCAAACAACATAAAATATTTTGTAGACCACTCATATAGGCATTTGATCTACAAAATAAATCTAGAACTACGAAGTTAGCCAAAAAATTTGAACTATATATCAAGCAAGAAGATGAAACTTTGAACAAATTCTATGCATGTTTTTCAAACATTATCTACTACTAGTATAATTTGGAGGGACCTATTAGCAAAGAGAAGTAGATTGATAAAATCTTTGCTAGCTTACCTTATCATTTTCAAGCCAATGTTACCTTGCTTAAATACATGTAAAAGCCTTGTGAACTTACTGTAAAATGAATAACTTGCGCAAGTATTTGAACTGCATCACTTGTATCCAATATGTCAACCATCCACTTTCGAGGATAGAAAGAGCTTGGCTTTATAGACATCAAGGATAAAAGTCTTAGCATAGATGTTTTTGACACAATTGTTAGAAATGATGACTCTCATACCAATGAGGAGAAGATGGATCTACTTTCCTAGAGATTTACTGAATTTCTTAGAGAGAATTAACCATTTTTTATGCTTTTAGAAAAAAATAATCCAAACTCAAAAATGATTATTTCAATGAATTTATAGTTGTACGTCTTCCAAACAACACGAAATATTATAGAGACCACTCATATAGGCATTTGAGCTACAAAATAAATCTAGAACTACGAAGTTGACCAAAAAGTTTGAACTCTATAACAAGCAAGAGCATGAAACTTTGAACAAATTCTATGCATGTTTTTCAAAAATTATCTACAACTCGTATAATTTGGGTGGACCTATTAGGAAAGAGAAGTTGATTGACAAAATCCTTGCTAGCTTACCTTATCATTTTCAAGCAAGAGTTACCTTGCCTAATATATGTTAAAGCCTTGTGAACTTACTATTAAATGAATCACTTTGGAAAGTATTCCAACTACATCACTTGTATCCAATATGTCAGCCATCCACTTTCTGGGACGGAAAGAGCTTGGCTTTATAGACATCAAGGATAGTGGTCTTAGCGAAGGTTTTTGTGACACAATTGTTAGAAATGAGGACTCTTATACCAATGAAGAGAAAATGGATCTACTTTCGTAGAGATTTACTAAATTTCTTAGAGAGAATTAACCCTTTTTTTGGGGTTTTAGAAAAAAATAATCCAAGCTCTAAAATGATTATTTAAATTTAATTTACAGTTGTACCTCTTCCAAACAACACGAAATATTATAGAGACTACTCATATAGGCATTTTTCAGCTACAAAATAAATCTAGAACTACGAAGTTTGCCAAATATTTTGAACTCTATATCAAGAAAGAAGATGAAGCTTCGAACAAATTCTATACATGTTTTCCAAACATTATCAACTACACGTATAATTTGGGTGGACCTATTAGGAAAGAGAAGTAGATTGAGAAAATCCTTGCTAGCATACCTTATCATTTTCAAGCCAGAGTTACCTTGCTTAAATAGATGTAAAAGCCTAGTGAACTTACTGTTAAATGAATCACTTGGGAAAGTATTCGAACTGCATCACTTGTATCCAATATGTCAGCCATCCAATTTCTGGGACGGAAAGAGCTTGGCTTTATAGACATCAAGGATAGTGGTCTTAGCGAATATGTTTTTCACACAATTGTTAGAAATGAGGACTCTAATACCAATAAAGAAAAGATGGATCTACCTTCCTAGAGATTTACAAATTTTCTTAGATAGAATTAACCCTTTTTTAGGGGTTTCGAAAAAAATAATCCAAGCTCTAAAATGATTATTTAAATGAATTTACAGTTGTACTTCTTCCAAACAACACGAAATATTATAGAGACCACTCATATAAGCATTTTTGAGCTACAAAATAAATCTAGAACTACAAAGTTGGAGAAATATTTTGATCTCTATATCAAGAAAGAAGATGAAACTTTGAACAAATTCTATCCATGTTTTCCGAGCATTATCAACTACTCGTATAATTTGGGTGGACCTTTTAGGAAAGAGAAGTAGATTGAGAAAATCTTTGTTAGCATACCTTATCATTTTCAAGCCAGAGTTACCTTGCTTAAATACATGTAAAAGCCTTGTGAACTTACTGTTAAATGAATCACTTGGGAAAGTATTCGAACTGCATCACTTGTATCCAATATGTCAGCCATCCATTTTCTGGGACGGAAAGAGCTTGGCTTTATAGACATCAAGGATAGTGGTCTTAGCGAATATGTTTTTGACACAATTGTTAGAACTGATGACTCTAATACCAATGAAGAGAAAATGAATCTACTTTCCCAAAGATTTACTAAATTTCTTAGATAGAATTAACCCTTTTAGGGTTTTAGAAAAAAATAATCCGAGCTCTAAAATGATTATTTCAATGAATTTATAGTTGTACTTCTTCCAAACAACTTGACATATTTTTGAGACCACTCATATAGGCATTTTTGAGTTACAAAATAAATCTAGAACTACGAAGTTGGCCAAATATTTTGAACTCTATATCAGGCAAGAGGAAGAAACTATGAACAAATTCTATGCATATTTTTCACGAATAATCAACTACTCGTATAATTTGGGGGGACCTTTTAGGAAAGAGAAGAAGATTGAGAAAATCCTTGCTAGCTTACCTTACCATTTTCAAGCCAGAGTTACCTTGCTTAAATATATGTAAAAGCCTTGTGAACTTACTGTTAAATGAATCACTTGGGCAAGTATTCGAACTGCATCACTTGTATCCAATATGTCAACCATCCACTTTTGTGGACGGAAAGAGCTTGGCTTTATAGACATCAAGGATAGTTGTCTTAGCGAAGTTGTTTTTGACACAATTGTTAGAAATGATGACTCTTATACCAATGAAGAGAAAATGGATCTACTTTCGTAGAGATTTACTAAATTTCTTAGAGAGAATTAACCCTTTTTTTGGGGTTTTAGAAAAAAATAATCCAAGCTCTAAAATGATTATTTAAATTTAATTTACAGTTGTACTTCTTCCAAACAACACGAAATATTATAGAGACTACTCATATAGGCATTTTTCAGCTACAAAATAAATCTAGAACTACGAAGTTTGCCAAATATTTTGAACTCTATATCAAGAAAGAAGATGAAGCTTTGAACAAATTCTATACATGTTTTCCAAACAATATCAACTACTCGTATAATTTGGGTGGACCTATTAGGAAAGAGAAGTAGATTGAGAAAATCCTTGCTAGCATACCTTATCATTTTCAAGCCAGAGTTACCTTGCTTAAATATATGTAAAAGCCTAGTGAACTTACTGTTAAATGAATCACTTGGGAAAGTATTCGAACTGCATCACTTGTATCCAATATGTCAGCCATCCAATTTCTGGGACGGAAAGAGCTTGGCTTTATAGACATCAAGGATAGTGGTCTTAGCGAATATGTTTTTCACACAATTGTTAGAAATGAGGACTCTAATACCAATAAAGAAAAGATGGATCTACCTTCCTAGAGATTTACAAAATTTCTTAGATAGAATTAACCCTTTTTTAGGGGTTTCGAAAAAAATAATCCAAGCTCTAAAATGATTATTGAAATGAATTTACAGTTGTACTTCTTCCAAACAACACCAAAAATTATAGAGACCACTCATATAAGCATTTTTGCACTACAAAATAAATCTAGAACTACAAAGTTGGAGAAATATTTTGATCTATATATCAAGAAAGAAGATGAAACTTTGAACAAATTCTATGCATGTTTTCCGAGCATTATCAACTACTCGTATAATTTGGGTGGACCTTTTAGGAAAGAGAAGTAGATTGAGAAAATCTTTGCTAGCATACCTTATCATTTTCAAGCCAGAGTTACCTTGCTTAAATACATGTAAAAGCCTTGTGAACTTACTGTTAAATGAATCACTTGGGAAAGTATTCGAACTGCATCACTTGTATCCAATATGTCAGCCATCCACTTTCTGGGACGGAAAGAGCTTGGCTTTATAGACATCAAGGATAGTGGTCTTAGCGAATATGTTTTTGACACAATTGTTAGAACTGATGACTATAATACCAATGAAGAGAAAATGAATCTACTTTCCCAAAATTTACTAAATTTCTTAGATAGAATTAACCCTTTTAGGGGTTTAGAAAAAAATAATCCGAGCTCTAAAATGATTATTTCAATGAATTTATAGTTGTACTTCTTCCAAACAACTTGACATATTTTTGAGACCACTCATATAGGCATTTTTGAGTTACAAAATAAATCTAGAACTACGAAGTTGGCCAAATATTTTGAACTTTATATCAAGAAAGAAGATGAAACTTTGAACAAATTCTATGCATGTTTTCCGAGCATTATCAACTACTCGTATAATTTGGGTGGACCTTTTAGGAAAGAGAAGTAGATTGAGAAAATCCTTGCTAGCTTACCTTATCATTTTCAAGCCAATGTTACCTTGCTTAAATACATGTAAAAGCCTTGTGAACTTACAGTTAAATGAATCACTTGGGCAAGTATTCGAACTGCATCACTTGTATCCTATATGTCAGCCATCCACTTTCGAGGACGGAAAGAGCTTGGCTTTATAGACATCAAGAATAGTGGTCTTAGCGAATATGTTTTTGACACAATTGTTAGAAATGATGACTCTTATACCAATGAAGAGAAAATGAATCTACTTTCGTAGAGATTTACTAAATTTCTTAGAGAGAATTAACCCTTTTTTTGAGGTTTTAGAAAAAAATAATCAAGCTCTAAAATGATTATTTAAATTTAATTTACAGTTGTACTTCTTCCAAACAACACGAAATATTATAGAGACTACTCATATAGGCATTTTTCAGCTACAAAATAAATCAAGAACTACGAAGTTTGCCAAATATTTTGAACTCTATATCAAGAAAGAAGATGAAGCTTTGAACAAATTCTATACATGTTTTCCAAACAATATCAACTACTCGTATAATTTGGGTGGACCTATTAGGAAAGAGAAGTAGATTGAGAAAATCCTTGCTAGCATACCTTATCATATTCAAGCCAGAGTTACCTTGCTTAAATATATGTAAAAGCCTTGTGAACTTACTGTTAAATGAATCACTTGGGCAAGTATTCGAACTGCATCACTTGTATCCAATATGTCAACCATCCACTTTTGTGGACGGAAAGAGCTTGGCTTTATAGACATCAAGGATAGTTGTCTTAGCGAAGTTGTTTTTGACACAATTGTTAGAAATGATGACTCTTATACCAATGAAGAGAAGATGGATCTACTTTCGCAGAGATTTACTAAATTTCTTAGAGAGAATTAACCCTTTTTTAGGGGTTTTAGAAAAAAATAATCCAAACTCTAAAATGATTATTTAAATGAATTTATTGTTGTACTTCTTCCAAATAACACGAAATATTATAGAGACCACTCATATAGGCATTTTTGAGCTACAAAATAAATCTAGGACTACGAAGTTAGCCAAAAAATTTGAACTATATATCAAGCAAGAAGATGAAACTTTGAACAAATTCTATGCATGTTTTTCAAACATTATCAACTACTAGTATAATTTGGAGGGACCTATTAGCAAAGAGAAGTAGATTGATAAAATCTTTGCTAGCTTACCTTATCATTTTCAAGCCAATGTTACCTTGCTTAAATACATGTAAAAGCCTTGTGAACTTACTGTTAAATGAATAACTTGGGCAAGTATTTGAACTGCATCACTTTTATCCAATATGTCAACCATCCACTTTCAAGGATAGAAAGAGCTTGGCTTTATAGACATCAAGGATAGTGGTCTTAGCGAAGGTGTTTTTGACACAATTGTTAGAACTTATGACTCTAATACCAATGAAGAGAAAATGAATCTACTTTCGCAGAGATTTACTGAATTTCTTAGAGAGAATTAACCCTTTTTTTGGGGTTTTAGAAAAAAATAATCCAAACTCAAAAATGATTATTTCAATGAATTTATAGTTGTACCTCTTCCAAACAACACGAAATATTATAGAGACCACTCATATAGGCATTTGAGCTACAAAATAAATCTAGAACTACGAAGTTGACCAAAAATTTTGAACTCTATAACAAGCAAGAGCATGAAACTTTGAACAAATTCTATGCATGTTTTTCAAAAATTATCTACAACTCGTATAATTTGGGTGGACCTATTAGGAAAGAGAAGTTGATTGACAAAATCCTTGCTAGCTTACCTTATCATTTTCAAGCAAGAGTTACCTTGCCTAATATATGTTAAAGCCTTGTGAACTTACTATTAAATGAATCACTTTGGAAAGTATTCGAACTACATCACTTGTATCCAATATGTCACCCATCCACTTTCTGGGAGGGAAAGAGCTTGGCTTTATAGACATCAAGGATAGTGGTCTTAGCGAAGGTTTTTGTGACACAATTGTTAGAAATGAGGACTCTTATACCAATGAAGAGAAAATGGATCTACTTTCGTAGAGATTTACTAAATTTCTTAGAGAGAATTAACCCTTTTTTTGGGGTTTTAGAAAAAAATAATCCAAGCTCTAAAATGATTATTTAAATTTAATTTACAGTTGTACTTCTTCCAAACAACACGAAATATTATAGAGACCACTCATATAAGCATTTTTGAGCTACAAAATAAATCTAGAACTACAAAGTTGGAGAAATATTTTGATCTCTATATCAAGAAAGAAGATGAAACTTTGAACAAATTCTATGCATGTTTTCCGAGCATTGTCAACTACTCGTATAATTTGGGTGGACCTTTTAGGAAAGAGAAGTAGATTGAGAAAATCTTTGCTAGCATACCTTATCATTTTCAAGCCAGAGTTACCTTGCTTAAATACATGTAAAAGCCTTGTGAACTTACTGTTAAATGAATCACTTGGGAAAGTATTCGAACTGCATCACTTGTATCCAATATGTCAGCCATCCACTTTCTGGGACGGAAAGAGCTTGGCTTTATAGAAATCAAGGATAGTGGTCTTAGCGAATATGTTTTTCACACAATTGTTAGAACTGATGACTCTAATACCAATGAAGAGAAAATGAATCTACTTTCCCAAAGATTTACTAAATTTCTTAGATAGAATTAACCCTTTTAGGGGTTTAGAAAAAAATAATCCGAGCTCTAAAATGATTATTTCAATGAATTTATAGTTGTACTTCTTCCAAACAACTTGACATATTTTTGAGACCACTCATATAGGCATTTTTGAGTTACAAAATAAATCTAGAACTACAAAGTTGGCCAAATATTTTGAACTCTATATCAAGAAAGAAGATGAAACTTTGAACAAATTCTATGCATGTTTTCCAAACATTATCAACTACTCGTATAATTTGGGTGGACCTATTAGGAAAGAGAAGTAGATTGAGAAAATCCTTGCTAGCATACCTTTTTCATATTCAAGCCAGAGTTACCTTGCTTAAATATATGTAAAAGCCTTGTGAACTTACAGTTAAATGAATCACTTGGGCAAGTATTCGAACTGCATCACTTGTATCCAATATGTCAACCATCCACTTTTGTGGACGGAAAGAGCTTGGCTTTATAGACATCAAGGATAGTTGTCTTAGCGAAGTTGTTTTTGACACAATTGTTAGAAATGATGACTCTTATACCAATGAAGAGAAAATGGATCTACTTTCGTAGAGATTTACTAAATTTCTTAGAGAGAATTAACCCTTTTTTTGGGGTTTTAGAAAAAAATAATCAAGCTCTAAAATGATTATTTAAATTTAATTTACAGTTGTACTTCTTCCAAACAACACGAAATATTATAGAGACTACTCATATAGGCATTTTTCAGCTTCAAAATAAATCAAGAACTACGAAGTTTGCCAAATATTTTGAACTCTATATCAAGAAAGAAGATGAAGCTTTGAACAAATTCTATACATGTTTTCCAAACAATATCAACTACTCGTATAATTTGGGTGGACCTATTAGGAAAGAGAAGTAGATTGAGAAAATCCTTGCTAGCATACCTTATCATTTTCAAGCCAGAGTTACCTTGCTTAAATATATGTAAAAGCCTAGTGAACTTACTGTTAAATGAATCACTTGGGAAAGTATTCGAACTGCATCACTTGTATCCAATATGTCAGCCATCCAATTTCTGGGACGGAAAGAGCTTGGCTTTATAGACATCAAGGATAGTGGTCTTAGCGAATATGTTTTTCACACAATTGTTAGAAATGAGGACTCTAATACCAATAAAGAAAAGATGGATCTACCTTCCTAGAGATTTACAAAATTTCTTAGATAGAATTAACCCTTTTTTAGGGGTTTCGAAAAAAATAATCCAAGCTCTAAAATGATTATTTAAATGAATTTACAGTTTTACTTCTTCCAAACAACACGAAATATTATAGAGACCACTCATATAAGCATTTTTGAGCTACAAAATAAATCTAGAACTACAAAGTTGGAGAAATATTTTGATCTATATATCAAGAAAGAAGATGAAACTTTGAACAAATTCTATGCATGTTTTCCGAGCATTATCAACTACTCGTATAATTTGGTTGGACCTTTTAGGAAAGAGAAGTAGATTGAGAAAATCTTTGCTAGCATACCTTATCATTTTCAAGCCAGAGTTACCTTGCTTAAATACATGTAAAAGCCTTGTGAACTTACTGTTAAATGAATCACTTGGGAAAGTATTCGAACTGCATCACTTGTATCCAATATGTCAGCCATCCACTTTCTGGGACGGAAAGAGCTTGGCTTTATAGACATCAAGGATAGTGGTCTTAGCGAATATGTTTTTGACACAATTGTTAGAACTGATGACTGTAATACCAATGAAGAGAAAATGAATCTACTTTCCCAAAGATTTACTAAATTTCTTAGATAGAATTAACCCTTTTAGGGGTTTAGAAAAAAATAATCCGAGCTCTAAAATGATTATTTCAATGAATTTATAATTGTACTTCTTCCAAACAACTTGACATATTTTTGAGACCACTCATATAGGCATTTTTGAGTTACAAAATAAATCTAGAACTACGAAGTTGGCCAAATATTTTGAACTCTATATCAAGAAAGAAGATGAAACTTTGAACAAATTCTATGCATGTTTTCCGAGCATTATCAACTACTCGTATAATTTGGGTGGACCTTTTAGGAAAGAGAAGTAGATTGAGAAAATCCTTGCTAGCTTACCTTATCATTTTCAAGCCAATGTTACCTTGCTTAAATACATGTAAAAGCCTTGTGAACTTACAGTTAAATGAATCACTTGGGCAAGTATTCGAACTGCATCACTTGTATCCTATATGTCAGCCATCCACTTTCGAGGACGGAAAGAGCTTGGCTTTATAGACATCAAGGATAGTGGTCTTAGCGAATATGTTTTTGACACAATTGTTAGAACTGATGACTCTAATACCAATGAAGAGAACATGAATCTACTTTCCCAAAGATTTACTAAATTTCTTAGATAGAATTAACTCTTTTAGGGGTTTAGAAAAAAATAATCCGAGCTCTAAAATGATTATTTCAATGAATTTATAGTTGTACTTCTTCCAAACAACTTGACATATTTTTGAGACGACTCATATAGGCATTTTTGAGTTACAAAATAAATCTAGAACTACGAAGTTGGCCAAATATTTTGAACTCTATATCAAGAAAGAAGATGAAACTTTGAACAAATTCTATGCATGTTTTTCAAACATTATCAACTACTCGTATAATTTGGGTGGACCTATTAGGAAAGAGAAGTAGATTGAGAAAATCCTTGCTAGCATACCTTATCATATAGGTAAAAGCCTTGTGAACTTACTGTTAAATGAATCACTTGGGCAAGTATTCGAACTGCATCACTTGTATCCAATATGTCAACCATCCACTTTTGTGGACGGAAAGAGCTTGGCTTTATAGACATCAAGGATAGTTGTCTTAGCGAAGTTGTTTTTGACACAATTGTTAGAAATGATGACTCTTATACCAATGAAGAGAAGATGGATCTACTTTCGCAGAGATTTACTAAATTTCTTAGAGAGAATTAACCCTTTTTTAGGGGTTTTAGAAAAAAATAATCCAAACTCTAAAATGATTATTTAAATGAATTTATAGTTGTACTTCTTCCAAATAACACGAAATATTATAGAGACCACTCATATAGGCATTTTTGAGCTACAAAATAAATCTAGAACTACGAAGTTGGCCAAATATTTTGAACTCTATATCAAGAATGAGGATTAAACTTTGAACCAATTCCAATCATGTTTTTCAAACATTATCAACTACTCGTATAATTTGGGGGGACCTTTTAGGAAAGAGAAGTAGATTGAGAAAATCCTTGCTAGCTTACCTTATCATTTTCAAGCCAATGTTACCTTGCTTAAATACATGTAAAAGCCTTGTGAACTTACAGTTAAATGAATCACTTGGGCAAGTATTCGAACTGCATCACTTGTATCCTATATGTCAGCCATCCACTTTCGAGGACGGAAAGAGCTTGGCTTTATAGACATCAAGGATAGTTGTCTTAGCGAAGATTTTTTTAATACAATTGTTAGAAATGATGACTCTAATACGAATGAAGAGAAAATGGATCTACTTTCACAGAGATTTACTAAATTTCTTAGATAGAATTAACCGTTTTTTAGGGGGGTTTAGTAAAAAAATAATCAGAGCCCTAAAATGATTATTTGAATGAATTGATAGTTGTACTTCTTCCAAACAACATAAAATATTTTGTAGACCACTCATATAGGCATTTGATCTACAAAATAAATCTAGAACTACGAAGTTAGCCTAAAAATTTGAACTATATATCAAGCAAGAAGATGAAACTTTGAACAAATTCTATGCATGTTTTTCAAACATTATCAACTACTAGTATAATTTGGAGGGACCTATTAGCAAAGAGAAGTAGATTGATAAAATCTTTGCTAGCTTACCTTATCATTTTCAAGCCAATGTTACCTTGCTTAAATACATGTAAAAGCCTTGTGAACTTACTGTTAAATGAATAACTTGGGCAAGTATATGAACTGCATCACTTTTATCCAATATGTCAACCATCCACTTTCAAGGATAGAAAGAGCTTGGCTTTATAGACATCAAGGATAGAGGTCTTAGCATAGATGTTTTTGACAAAATTGTTAGAAATGATGACTCTCATACCAATGAGGAGAAGATGGATCTACTTTCCTAGAGATTTACTGAATTTCTTAGAGAGAATTAACCATTTTTTATGGGTTTTAGAAAAAAATAATCCAAACTCAAAAATGATTATTTCAATGAATTTATAGTTGTACCTCTTCCAAACAACACGAAATATTATAGAGACCACTCATATAGGCATTTGAGCTACAAAATAAATCTAGAACTACGAAGTTGACCAAAAATTTTGAACTCTATAACAAGCAAGAGCATGAAACTTTGAACAAATTCTATGCATGTTTTTCAAAAATTATCTACAACTCGTATAATTTGGGTGGACCTATTAGGAAAGAGAAGTTGATTGACAAAATCCTTGCTAGCTTACCTTATCATTTTCAAGCAAGAGTTACCTTGCCTAATATATGTTAAAGCCTTGTGAACTTACTATTAAATGAATCACTTTGGAAAGTATTCGAACTACATCACTTTTATCCAATATGTCAGCCATCCACTTTCTGGGACGGAAAGAGCTTGGCTTTATAGACATCATGGATAGTGGTCTTAGCGAAGGTTTTTGTGACACAATTGTTAGAAATGAGGACTCTTATACCAATGAAGGTAAAATGGATCTACTTTCGTAGAGATTTACTAAATTTCTTAGAGAGAATTAACCCTTTTTTGGGGTTTTAGAAAAAAATAATCCAAGCTCTAAAATGATTATTTAAATTTAATTTACAGTTGTACTTCTTCCAAACAACACGAAATATTATAGAGACTACTCATATAGGCATTTTTCAGCTACAAAATAAATCTAGAACTACGAAGTTTGCCAAATATTTTGAACTCTATATCAAGAAAGAAGATGAAGTTTTGAACAAATTCTATACATGTTTTCCAAACATTATCAACTACTCGTATAATTTGGGTGGACCTATTAGGAAAGAGAAGTAGATTGAGAAAATCCTTGCTAGCATTCCTTATCATTTTCAAGCCAGAGTTACCTTGCTTAAATATATGTAAAAGCCTAGTGAACTTACTGTTAAATGAATCACTTGGGAAAGTATTCGAACTGCATCACTTGTATCCATATATGTCAGCCATCCACTTTGGAATGTATTCGAACTGCATCACTTGTATCCAATATGTCAGCCATCCAATTTCTGGGACGGAAAGAGCTTGGCTTTATAGACATCAAGAATAGTGGTCTTAGCGAATATGTTTTTCACACAATTGTTAGAAATGAGGACTCTAATACCAATGAAGAAAATATGGATCTACCTTCCTAGAGATTTACTAAATTTCTTAGATAGAATTAGCCCTTTTTTAGGGGATTAGAAAAAAATAATCCAAGCTCTAAAATGATTATTTAAATGAATTTACAGTTGTACTTCTTCCAAACAACACGAAATATTATAGAGACCACTCATATAAGCATTTTTGAGCTACAAAATAAATCTAGAACTACAAAGTTGGAGAAATATTTTGATCTCTATATCAAGAAAGAAGATGAAACTTTGAACAAATTCTATGCATGTTTTCCGAGCATTATCAACTACTCGTATAATTTGGGTGGACCTTTTAGGAAAGAGAAGTAGATTGAGAAAATCCTTGCTAGCATACCTTATCATTTTCAAGCCACAGTTACCTTTCTTAAATAAATGTAAAAGCCTTGTGAACTTACTGTTAAATGAATCACTTGTGAAAGTATTCGAACTGCATCACTTGTATCCAATATGTCAGCCGTCCACTTTCTGGGACGGAAAGAGCTTGGCTTTATAGACATCAAGGATAGTGGTCTTAGCGAATATGTTTTTGACACAATTGTTAGAACTGATGACTCTAATACCAATGAAGAGAAAATAAATCTACTTTCCCAAAGATTTACTAAATTTCTTAGATAGAATTAACCCTTTTAGGGGTTTAGAAAAAAATAATCCGAGCTCTAACATGATTATTTCAATGAATTTATAGTTGTACTTCTTCCAAACAACTTGAAATATTTTTGAGACCACTCATATAGGCATTTGATCTACAAAATAAATCTAGAACTACGAATATAGCCAAAAAATTTGAACTCTATATCAAGCAAGAGGATGAAGCTTTGAACAAATTCTATGCATGTTTTTCAAACATTATCAACTACTCGTATAATTTGGGAGGACCTTTTAGGAAAGAGAAGTAGATTGACAAAATCCTTGCTAGCTTAACTTATCATTTTCAAGCCAATGTTACCTTGCTTAAATACATGTAAAAGCCGTGTGAACTTACTGTTAAATGAATCACTAGGGCTAGTATTCGAACTGCATCACTTGTATCCAATATGTCAACCATCCACTATCGAGGACGGAAAGAGCTTGGCTTTATAGACATCAAGGATAGTGGTCTTAGCGAAGGTGTTTTTGACACAATTGTTAGAACTGATGACTCTAATACCAATGAAGAGAAAATGAATCTACTTTCGTAGAGATTTACTGAATTTCTTAGAGAGAATTAACCCTTTTTTTGGGGTTTTAGAAAAAAATAATCCAAGCTCTAAAATGATTATTTAAATGAATTTACAGTTGTACTTCTTCCAACCAACACGAAATATTGTAGAGACCACTCATAGAGGCATTTGAGCTACAAAATAAATCTAGAACTACGAAGTTGACCAAAAATTTTGAACTCTTTATCAAGCAAGAGGATGAAACTTTGAACAAATTCTATGCATGTTTTTCATACATTATCAACTAATCGTATAATTTGGGTGGAGCTTTTAGGAAAGAGAAGTAGATTGAGAAAATCTTTGCTAGCATACCTTATCATTTTCAAGCCAGACTTACCTTGCTTAAATATATGTTAAACCCTTGTGAACTTACTGTTAAATGAATCACTTGGGCAAGTATTCGAACTGCATCACTTGTATCCAATATGTCAACCATCCACTTTTGAGGACGGAAATATTTTGGTTTATAGACATCAAGGATAGTGGTCTTAGCGAAGGTGTTTTTGACACAATCGTTAGAAATGATGACTCTTATACCAATGAAGAGAAGATGGATCTACTTTCGGAGAGATTAACTAAATTTCCTAGAGAGAATTAACCCTTTTTTAGGGGTTTTAGAAAAAAATAATCCAAGCTCTAAAATGATTATTTAAATGAATTGATAGTTGTACTTCTTCCAAACAACACGAAATATTATAGAGACCACTCATATAGGCCTTTTTGAGCTACAAAATAAATCTAGAACTACGAAGTTGGCGAAATATTTTGATCTCTATATCAAGAAAGAAGATGAAACTTTGAACAAATTCTATGCATGTTTTTCAAAGATTATCAACTACTCGTATAATTTGGGTGGACCTTTTAAGAAAGAGAAGTAGATTGAGAAAATCCATGCTAACTTACCTTATTATTTTCAAGCCAAAGGTAGCTTGCTTAAATACATGTAAAAGCATTGTCAACTTACTGTTAAATGAATCACTTGGGCAAGTATTCGAACTGCATCACTTGTATCCAATAGGTCAGCCATCCACTTTCGAGGACGGAAAGAGCTTGGCTTTATATACATCAAGGACAGCGGTCCTAGCGAAGGTGTTTTTGACTCAATTGTTAGAAATGATGACTCTAAAACCAATGAAGAAAAGATGGATCTACTTTCCCAGAGATTTACTAAATTTCTTAGATAGAATTAACCCTTTTTTAGGGGTTTTAGAAAAAAATAATCCAAGCTCTAAAATGATTATTTAAATGAATTGATAGTTGTACTTCTTCCAAACAACACGAAATATTATAGAGACCACTCATATAGGCCTTTTTGAGCTACAAAATAAATCTAGAACTACGAAGTTGGCGAAATATTTTGATCTCTATATCAAGAAAGAAGATGACTCTTTGAACAAATTCTATGCATGTTTTTCAATGATTATCAACTACTCGTATAATTTGAGTGGACCTATTAAGAAAGAGAAGTAGATTGAGAAAATCCGTGCTAGCTTACCTTATCATTTTCAAGCCAAAGGTAGCTTGCTTAAAAACATGTAAAAGCATTGTGAACTTACTGTTAAATGAATCACTTGGGCAAGCATTCGAACTGCATCACTTGTATCCAATAGGTCAGCCTTCCACTTTCGAGGACGGAAAGAGCTTGGCTTTATATACATCAAGGACAACGGTCCTAGCGAAGGTGTTTTTGACTCAATTGTTAGAAATGATGACTCTAAAACCAATGAAGAAAAGATGGATCTACTTTCCCAGAGATTTACTAAATTTCTTAGATAGAATTAACCCTTTTTTTGGGGTTTTAGAAAAAAATAATCCAAGCTCTAAAATGATTATTTAAATTTAATTTACAGTTGTACTTCTTCCAAAGAACACGAAATATTATAGAGACCACTCATATAGGCATTTTTGAGTTACAAAATAAATCTAGAACTACGAAGTTGGCCAAATATTTTGAACTCTATATCAAGAAAGAAGATGAAACTTTGAACAAATTCTATGCATTTTTTCCAAACATTATCAACTACTCGTATAATTTGGGTGGACCTATTAGGAAAGAGAAGTAGATTGAGAAAATCCTTGCTAGCATACCTTATCATATTCAAGCGAGAGTTACCTTGCTTAAATATATGTAAAAGCCTTGTGAACTTACTGTTAAATGAATCACTTGGGCAAGTATTCGAATTGCATCACTTGTATCCAATATGTCAACCATCCACTTTTGAGGACGGAAAGAGCTTGGCTTTATAGACATCAAGGATAGTTGTCTTAGCGAAGTTGTTTTTGACACAATTGTTAGAAATGATGACTCTTATACCAATGAAGAGAAGATGGATCTACTTTCGCAGAGATTTACTAAATTTCTTAGAGAGAATTAACCCTTTTTTAGGGGTTTTAGAAAAAAATAATCCAAACTCTAAAATGATTATTTAAATGAATTTATAGTTGTACTTCTTCCAAATAACACGAAATATTATAGAGACCACTCATATAGGCATTTTTGAGCTACAAAATAAATCTAGAACTACGAAGTTGGCCAAATATTTTGAACACTATATCAAGAATGAGGATTAAACTTTGAACCAATTCCAATCATGTTTTTCAAACATTATCAACTATTCGTATAATTTGGGGGGACCTTTTAGGAAAGAGAAGTAGATTGAGAAAATCCTTGCTAGCTTACCTTATCATTTTCAAGCCAATGTTACCTTGCTTAAATACATGTAAAAGCCTTGTGAACTTACAGTTAAATGAATCACTTGGGCAAGTATTCGAACTGCATCACTTGTATCCTATATGTCAGCCATCCACTTTCGAGGACGGAAAGAGCTTGGCTTTATAGACATCAAGGATAGTGGTCTTAGCGAAGATTTTTTTAATACAATAGTTAGAAATGATGACTCTAATACGAATGAAGAGAAAATGGATCTACTTTCCCAGAGATTTACTAAATTTCTTAGATAGAATTAACCGTTTTTTAGGGGGGTTTAGTAAAAAAATAATCTGAGCCCTAAAATGATTATTTGAATGAATTGATAGTTGTACTTCTTCCAAAAAACATAAAATATTTTGTAGACCACTCATATAGGCATTTGATCTACAAAATAAATCTAGAACTACGAAGTTAGCCAAAAAATTTGAACTATATATCAAGCAAGAAGAAGAAACTTTGAACAAATTATATGCAAGTTTTTCAAACATTATCAACTACTAGTATAATTTGGGAGGACCTTTTAGGAAAGAGAAGTAGATTGACAAAATCCTTGCTAGGTTAACTTATCATTTTCAATCCTATGTTACCTTGCTTAAATACATGTAAAAGCCTTATGAACTTACTGTTAAATGAATCACTTGGGCAAGTATTCAAACTGCATCACTTGTATCCAATATGTCAACCATCCACTTTTTAGGACGGAAATATTTTGGCTTTATAGACATCAAGGATAGTGGTCTTAGCAAAGGTGTTTTTGACACAATTGTTAGAAATGATGACTCTTAATCCAATGAAGAGAAGATGGATCTACTTTCGCAGAGATTTACTAAATTTCTTAGAGAGAATTAACCCTTTTTTAGGGGTTTTAGAAAAAAATAATCCAAACTCTAAAATGATTATTTAAATGAATTTATAGTTGTACTTCTTCCAAACAACACGAAATATTATAGAGACCACTCATATAGGCATTTTTGAGCTACAAAATAAATCTAGAACTACAAAGTTGGCCAAATATTTTGATCTCTATATCAAGAAAGAAGATGAAACTTTGAACAAATTCTATGCATGTTTTTCAAAGATTATCAACTACTCGTATAATTTGGGTGGACCTATTAAGAAAGAGAAGTCGATTGAGAAAATCCATGCTAGCTTACCTTATTATTTTCAAGCCAAAGGTAGCTTGCTTAAATACATGTAAAAGCATTGTGAACTTACTATTAAATGAATCCCTTGGGTAAGTATTCGAACTGCATCACTTGTATCCAATATGTCAGCCATCCACTTTCGAGGACGGAAAGAGCTTGGCTTTATATACATCAAGGATAGCGGTCTTAGCGAAGGTGTTTTTGACTCAATTGTTAGAAATGATGACTCTAAAACCAATGAAGAAAAGATGGATCTACTTGCCCAGAGATTTAATAAATTTCTTAGATAGAATTAACCCTTTTTTTGGGGTTTAGAAAAAAATAATCCAAGCTCTAAAATGATTATTTAAATTTAATTTACAGTTGTACTTCTTCCAAACAACACGAAATATTATAGAGATCACTCATATAGGCATTTTTGAGCTACAAAATAAATCTAGAACTACGAAGTTGGCCAAATATTTTGATCTCTATATCAAGAAAGAAGATGAAACTTTGAACAAATTCTATGCATGTTTTCCAAGCATTATCAACTAGTCGTATAATTTGGGTGGACCTTTTAGGAAAGAGATGTACATTGACAAAATCCTTGCTAGCATACCTTATCATTTTCAAGCCAGAGTTACCTTGCTTAAATACATGTTAAAGCCTTGTGAACTTACTGTTAAATGAATCAATTGGGAAAGTATTCGAACTGCATCACTTGTATCCAATATGTCAGCCATCCACTTTCTGGGACGGAAAGAGCTTGGCTTTATAGACATCAAGGATAGTGGTCTTAGCGAATATGTTTTTGAAACAATTGTTAGAACTGATGACTCTAATACCAATGAAGAGAAAATGAATCTACTTTCCCAAAGATTTACTAAATTTCTTAGATTGAATTAACCCTTTTTAGGGGTTTAGAAAAAATAATCCGAGCTCTAAAATGATTATTTCAATGAATTTATAGTTGTACTTCTTCCAAACAACACGAAATATTTTTGAGACCACTCATATAGGCATTTGATCTACAAAATAAATCTAGAACTACGAAGATAGCCAAAAATATTGAACTCTATATCAAGCAAGAGGATGAAGCTTTGAACAAATTCTATGCATGTTTTTCATACATTATCAACTACTCGTATAATTTGGGTGGACCTTTTAGGAAAGAGAAGTAGATTGAGAAAATCTTTGCTAGCATACCTTATCATTTTCAAGCCAGAGTTACCTTACTTAAATATATGTTAAAGCCTTGTGAACTTACTGTTAAATGAATCACTTGGGCAAGTATTCAAACTGCATCACTTGTATCCAATATGTTCACCATCCACATTTGAGGACGGAAAGAGCTTGGCTTTATAGACATCAAGGATAGTTGTCTTAGCGAAGTTGTTTTTGACACAATTGTTAGAAATGATGACTCTTATACCAATGAAGAGAAGATGGATCTACTTTCGCAGAGATTTACTAAATTTCTTAGAGAGAATTAACCCTTTTTTAGGGGTTTTAGAAAAAAATAATCCAAACTCCAAAATGATTATTTAAATGAATTTATAGTTGTACTCCTTCCAAACAACAGGAAATATTATAGAGACCACTCATATAGGCATTTTTGAGTTACAAAATAAATCTAGAACTACGAAGTTGGCCAAATATTTTGAACTCTATATCAAGAAAGAAGATGAAACTTTGAACAAATTCTATGCATGTTTTAAAAGCATTATCAACTACTCGTATAATTTGGGTGGACCTTTTAGGAAAGAGAAGTACATTGAGAAAATCCTTGCTAGCATACCTTATCATTTTCAAGCGAGAGTTACCTTGCTTAAATACATATTAAAGCCTTGTGAACTTACTGTTAAATGAATCACTTGGGAAACTATTCGAACTGCATCACTTGTATCCAATATGTCAGCCATCCACTTTCTGGAACGGAAAGAGCTTGGCTTTATAGACATCAAGGATACTGGTCTTAGCGAATATGTTTTTGACACAATTGTTAGAAGTGATGACTCTAATACCAATGAAGAGAAAATGAATCTACTTTCCCAAGGATTTACTAAATTTCTTAGATAGAATTAACCCTTTTTAGGGGTTTAGAAAAAATAATCCGAGCTCTAAAATGATTATTTCAATGAATTTATAGTTGTACTTCTTCCAAACAACACGAAATATTTTTGAGACCACTCATATAGGCATTTGATCTACAAAATAAATCTAGAACTACGAAGATAGCCAAAAATATTGAACTCTATATCAAGCAAGAGGATGAAGCTTTGAACAAATTCTATGCATGTTTTTCATACATTATCAACTACTCGTATAATTTGGGTGGACCTTTTAGGAAAGAGAAGTAGATTGACAAAATCTTTGCTAGCATACCTTATCATTTTCAAGCCAGAGTTACCTTACTTAAATATATGTTAAAGCCTTGTGAACTTACTGTTAAATGAATCACTTGGGCAAGTATTCAAACTGCATCACTTGTATCCAATATGTTCACCATCCACTTTTGAGGACGGAAAGAGCTTGGCTTTATAGACATCAAGGATAGTTGTCTTAGCGAAGTTGTTTTTGACACAATTGTTAGAAATGATGACTCTTATACCAATGAAGAGAAGATGGATCTACTTTCGCAGAGATTTACTAAATTTCTTAGAGAGAATTAACCCTTTTTTAGGGGTTTTAGAAAAAAATAATCCAAACTCCAAAATGATTATTTAAATGAATTTATAGTTGTACTCCTTCCAAACAACACGAAATATTATAGAGACCACTCATATAGGCATTTTTGAGCTACAAAATAAATCTAGAACTACGAAGTTGGCCAAATATTTTGAACTCTATATCAAGAAAGAAGATGAAACTTTGAACAAATTCTATGCATGTTTTAAAAGCATTATCAACTACTCGTATAATTTGGGTGGACCTTTTAGGAAAGAGAAGTACATTGAGAAAATCCTTGCTAGCATACCTTATCATTTTCAAGCCAGAGTTACCTTGCTTAAATACATATTAAAGCCTTGTGAACTTACTGTTAAATGAATCACTTGGGAAACTATTCAAACTGCATCACTTGTATCCAATATGTCAGCCATCCACTTTCTGGAATGGAAAGAGCTTGGCTTTATAGACATCAAGGATACTGGTCTTAGCGAATATGTTTTTGACACAATTGTTAGAAGTGATGACTCTAATACCAATGAAGAGAAAATGAATCTACTTTCCCAAGGATTTACTAAATTTCTTAGATAGAATTAACCCTTTTTAGGGGTTTAGAAAAAAATAATCCGAGCTCTAAAATGATTATTTCAATGAATTTATAGTTGTACTTCTTCCAAACACCTTCAAATATTTTTGAGACCACTCATATAGGCATTTGATCTACAAAATAAATCTAGAACTACGAAGATAGCCAAAAATTTTGAACTCTATATCAAGCAAGAGGATGAAGCTTTGAACAAATTCTATGCATAGTTTTCAAACATTATCAACTACTCGTATAATTTGGGAGGACCTTTTAGGAAAGAGAAGTAGATTGACAAATTCCTTGCTAGGTTAACTTATCATTTTCAATCCTATGTTACCTTGCTTAAATACATATAAAAGCCTTATGAACTTACTGTTAAATGAATCACTTGGGCAAGTATTCGAACTGCATCACTTGTATCCAATATGTCAACCATCCACTTTTTAGGACGGAAATATTTTGGCTTTATAGACATCAAGGATAGTGGTCTTAGCGAAGGTGTTTTTGACACAATTGTTAGAAATGATGACTCTTAATCCAATGAAGAAAAGATGGATCTACTTTCGGAGAGATTTACTAAATTTCTTAGAGAGAATTAACCCTTTTTTAGGGGTTTTAGAAAAAAATAATCCAAACTCTAAAATGATTATTTAAATGAATTTATAGTTGTACTTCTTTCAAACAACACGAAATATTATAGAGACCACTCATATAGGCATTTTTGAGCTACAAAATAAATCTAGAACTACAAAGTTGGCCAAATATTTTGATCTCTATATCAAGAAAGAAGATGAAACTTTGAACAAATTCTATGCATGTTTTTCAAAGATTATCAACTACTCGTATAATTTGGGTGGACCTTTTAAGAAAGAGAAGTAGATTGAGAAAATCCATGCTAACTTACCTTATTATTTTCAAGCCAAAGGTAGCTTGCTTAAATACATGTAAAAGCATTGTGAACTTACTGTTAAATGAATAACTTGGGCAAGTATTCGAACTGCATCACTTGTATCCAATATGTCAGCCATCCACTTTCGAGGACGGAAAGAGCTTGGCTTTATATACATCAAGGATAGCGGCCTTAGCGAAGGTGTTTTTGACTCAATTGTTAGAAATGATGACTCTAAAACCAATGAAGAAAAGATGGATCTACTTGCCCAGAGATTTAATAAATTTCTTAGATAGAATTAACCCTTTTTTTGGGGTTTTAGAAAAAAATAATCCAAGCTCTAAAATGATTATTTAAATTTAATTTACAGTTGTACTTCTTCCAAACAACACATAATATTATAGAGATCACTCATATAGGCATTTTTGAGCTACAAAATAAATCTAGAACTACGAAGTTGGCCAAATATTTTGATCTCTATATCAAGAAAGAAGATGAAACTTTGAACAAATTCTATGCATGTTTTCCAAGCATTATCAACTAGTCGTATAATTTGGGTGGACCTTTTAGGAAAGAGAAGTACATTGACAAAATCCTTGCTAGCATACCTTATCATTTTCAAGCCAGAGTTACCTTGCTTAAATACATGTTAAAGCCTTGTGAACTTACTGTTAAATGAATCAATGGGAAAGTATTCGAACTGCATCACTTGTATCCAATATGTCAGCCATCCACTTTCTGGGACGGAAAGAGCTTGGCTTTATAGACATCAAGGATAGTGGTCTTAGCGAATATGTTTTTGAAACAATTGTTAGAACTGATGACTCTAATACCAATGAAGAGAAAATGAATCTACTTTCCCAAAGATTTACTAAATTTCTTAGATTGAATTAACCCTTTTTAGGGGTTTAGAAAAAATAATCCGAGCTCTAAAATGATTATTTCAATGAATTTATAGTTGTACTTCTTCCAAACACCTTGAAATATTTTTGAGACCACTCATATAGGCATTTGATCTACAAAATAAATCTAGAACTACGAAGATAGCCAAAAATTTTGAACTCTATATCAAGCAAGAGGATGAAGCTTTGAACAAATTCTATGCATAGTTTTCAAACATTATCAACTACTCGTATAATTTGGGAGGACCTTTTAGGAAAGAGAAGTAGATTGACAAATTCCTTGCTAGGTTAACTTATCATTTTCAATCCTATGTTACCTTGCTTAAATACATGTAAAAGCCTTATGAACTTACTGTTAAATGAATCACTTGGGCAAGTATTCGAACTGCATCACTTGTATCCAATATGTCAACCATCCACTTTTTAGGACGGAAATATTTTGGCTTTATAGACATCAAGGATAGTGGTCTTAGCGAAGGTGTTTTTGACACAATTGTTAGAAATGATGACTCTTAATCCAATGAAGAAAAGATGGATCTACTTTCGGAGAGATTTACTAAATTTCTTAGAGAGAATTAACCCTTTTTTAGGGGTTTTAGAAAAAAATAATCCAAACTCTAAAATGATTATTTAAATGAATTTATAGTTGTACTTCTTTCAAACAACACGAAATATTATAGAGACCACTCATATAGGCATTTTTGAGCTACAAAATAAATCTAGAACTACAAAGTTGGCCAAATATTTTGATCTCTATATCAAGAAAGAAGATGAAACTTTGAACAAATTCTATGCATGTTTTTCAAAGATTATCAACTACTCGTATAATTTGGGTGGACCTTTTAAGAAAGAGAAGTAGATTGAGAAAATCCATGCTAACTTACCTTATTATTTTCAAGCCAAAGGTAGCTTGCTTAAATACATGTAAAAGCATTGTGAACTTATTGTTAAATGAATAACTTGGGCAAGTATTCGAACTGCATCACTTGTATCCAATATGTCAGCCATCCACTTTCGAGGACGGAAAGAGCTTGGCTATATATACATCAAGGATAGCGGCCTTAGCGAAGGTGTTTTTGACTCAATTGTTAGAAATGATGACTCTAAAACCAATGAAGAAAAGATGGATCTACTTGCCCAGAGATTTAATAAATTTCTTAGATAGAATTAACCCTTTTTTTGGGGTTTTAGAAAAAAATAATCCAAGCTCTAAAATGATTATTTAAATTTAATTTACAGTTGTACTTCTTCCAAACAACACGAAATATTATAGAGATCACTCATATAGGCATTTTTGAGCTACAAAATAAATCTAGAACTACGAAGTTGGCCAAATATTTTGATCTCTATATCAAGAAAGAAGATGAAACTTTGAACAAATTCTATGCATGTTTTCCAAGCATTATCAACTAGTCGTATAATTTGGGTGGACCTTTTAGGAAAGAGAAGTACATTGACAAAATCCTTGCTAGCATACCTTATCATTTTCAAGCCAGAGTTACCTTGCTTAAATACATGTTAAAGCCTTGTGAACTTACTGTTAAATGAATCAATGGGAAAGTATTCGAACTGCATCACTTGTATCCAATATGTCAGCCATCCACTTTCTGGGACGGAAAGAGCTTGGCTTTATAGACATCAAGGATAGTGGTCTTAGCGAATATGTTTTTGAAACAATTGTTAGAACTGATGACTCTAATACCAATGAAGAGAAAATGAATCTACTTTCCCAAAGATTTACTAAATTTCTTAGATTGAATTAACCCTTTTTAGGGGTTTAGAAAAAATAATCCGAGCTCTAAAATGATTATTTCAATGAATTTATAGTTGTACTTCTTCCAAACAACACGAAATATTTTTGAGACCACTCATATAGGCATTTGATCTACAAAATAAATCTAGAACTACGAAGATAGCCAAAAATCTTGAACTCTATATCAAGCAAGAGGATGAAGCTTTGAACAAATTCTATGCATGTTTTTCATACATTATCAACTACTCGTATAATTTGGGTGGACCTTTTAGGAAAGAGAAGTAGATTGAGAAAATCTTTGCTAGCATACCTTATCATTTTCAAGCCAGAGTGACCTTACTTAAATATATGTTAAAGCCTTGTGAACTTACTTTTAAATGAATCACTTGGGCAAGTATTCAAACTGCATCACTTGTATCCAATATGTTCACCATCCACTTTTGAGGACGGAAAGAGCTTGGCTTTATAGACATCAAGGATAGTTGTCTTAGCGAAGTTGTTTTTGACACAATTGTTAGAAATGATGACTCTTATACCAATGAAGAGAAGATGGATCTACTTTCGCAGAGATTTACTAAATTTCTTAGAGAGAATTAACCCTTTTTTAGGGGTTTTAGAAAAAAATAATCCAAACTCCAAAATGATTATTTAAATGAATTTATAGTTGTACTCCTTCCAAACAACACGAAATATTATAGAGACCACTCATATAGGCATTTTTGAGCTACAAAATAAATCTAGAACTACGAAGTTGGCCAAATATTTTGAACTCTATATCAAGAAAGAAGATGAAACTTTGAACAAATTCTATGCATGTTTTAAAAGCATTATCAACTACTCGTATAATTTGGGTGGACCTTTTAGGAAAGAGAAGTACATTAAGAAAATCCTTGCTAGCATACCTTATCATTTTCAAGCCAGAGTTACCTTGCTTAAATACATATTAAAGCCTTGTGAACTTACTATTAAATGAATCACTTGGGAAACTATTCGAACTGCATCACTTGTATCCAATATGTCAGCCATCCACTTTCTGGAACGGAAAGAGCTTGGCTTTATAGACATCAAGGATACTGGTCTTAGCGAATATGTTTTTGACACAATTGTTAGAAGTGATGACTCTAATACCAATGAAGAGAAAATGAATCTACTTTCCCAAGGATTTACTAAATTTCTTAGATAGAATTAACCCTTTTTAGGGGTTTAGAAAAAAATAATCCGAGCTCTAAAATGATTATTTCAATGAATTTATAGTTGTACTTCTTCCAAACACCTTGAAATATTTTTGAGACCACTCATATAGGCATTTGATCTACAAAATAAATCTAGAACTACGAAGATAGCCAAAAATTTTGAACTCTATATCAAGCAAGAGGATGAAGCTTTGAACAAATTCTATGCATAGTTTTCAAACATTATCAACTACTCGTATAATTTGGGAGGACCTTTTAGGAAAGAGAAGTAGATTGACAAATTCCTTGCTAGGTTAACTTATCATTTTCAATCCTATGTTACCTTGCTTAAATACATGTAAAAGCCTTATGAACTTACTGTTAAATGAATCACATGGGCAAGTATTCGAACTGCATCACTTGTATCCAATATGTCAACCATGCACTTTTTAGGACGGAAATATTTTGGCTTTATAGACATCAAGGATAGTGGTCTTAGCGAAGGTGTTTTTGACACAATTGTTAGAAATGATGACTCTTAATCCAATGAAGAAAAGATGGATCTACTTTCGCAGAGATTTACTAAATTTCTTAGAGAGAATTAACCCTTTTTTAGGGGTTTTAGAAAAAAATAATCCAAACTCTAAAATGATTATTTAAATGAATTTATAGTTGTACTTCTTTCAAACAACACGAAATATTATAGAGACCACTCATATAGGCATTTTTGAGCTACAAAATAAATCTAGAACTACAAAGTTGGCCAAATATTTTGATCTCTATATCAAGAAAGAAGATGAAACTTTGAACAAATTCTATGCATGTTTTTCAAAGATTATCAACTACTCGTATAATTTGGGTGGACCTTTTAAGAAAGAGAAGTAGATTGAGAAAATCCATGCTAACTTACCTTATTATTTTCAAGCCAAAGGTAGCTTGCTTAAATACATGTAAAAGCATTGTGAACTTACTGTTAAATGAATAACTTGGGCAAGTATTCGAACTGCATCACTTGTATCCAATATGTCAGCCATCCACTTTCGAGGACGGAAAGAGCTTGGCTTTATATACATCAAGGATAGCGGTCTTAGCGAAGGTGTTTTTGACTCAATTGTTAGAAATGATGACTCTAAAACCAATGAAGAAAAGATGGATCTACTTGCCCAGAGATTTAATAAATTTCTTAGATAGAATTAACCCTTTTTTTGGGGTTTTAGAAAAAAATAATCCAAGGTGTAAAATGATTATTTAAATTTAATTTACAGTTGTACTTCTTCCAAACAACACGAAATATTATAGAGATCACTCATATAGGCATTTTTGAGCTACAAAATAAATCTAGAACTACGAAGTTGGCCAAATATTTTGATCTCTATATCAAGAAAGAAGATGAAACTTTGAACAAATTCTATGCATGTTTTCAAAGCATTATCAACTAGTTGTATAATTTGGGTGGACCTTTTAGGAAAGAGAAGTACATTGACAAAATCCTTGCTAGCATACCTTATCATTTTCAAGCCAGAGTTACCTTGCTTAAATACATGTTAAAGCCTTGTGAACTTACTGTTAAATGAATCAATTGGGAAAGTATTCGAACTGCATCACTTGTATCCAATATGTCAGCCATCCACTTTCTGGGACGGAAAGAGCTTGGCTTTATAGACATCAAGGATAGTGGTCTTAGCGAATATGTTTTTGAAACAATTGTTAGAACTGATGACTCTAATACCAATGAAGAGAAAATGAATCTACTTTCCCAAAGATTTACTAAATTTCTTAGATTGAATTAACCCTTTTTAGGGGTTTAGAAAAAATAATCCGAGCTCTAAAATGATTATTTCAATGAATTTATAGTTGTACTTCTTCCAAACAACACGAAATATTTTTGAGACCACTCATATAGGCATTTGATCTACAAAATAAATCTAGAACTACGAAGATAGCCAAAAATCTTGAACTCTATATCAAGCAAGAGGATGAAGCTTTGAACAAATTCTATGCATGTTTTTCATACATTATCAACTACTCGTATAATTTGGGTGGACCTTTTAGGAAAGAGAAGTAGATTGAGAAAATCTTTGCTAGCATACCTTATCATTTTCAAGCCAGAGTTACCTTACTTAAATATATGTTAAAGCCTTGTGAACTTACTGTTAAATGAATCACTTGGGCAAGTATTCAAACTGCATCACTTGTATCCAATATGTTCACCATCCACTTTTGAGGACGGAAAGAGCTTGGCTTTATAGACATCAAGGATAGTTGTCTTAGCGAAGTTGTTTTTGACACAATTGTTAGAAATGATGACTCTTATACCAATGAAGAGAAGATGGATCTACTTTCGCAGAGATTTACTAAATTTCTTAGAGAGAATTAACCCTTTTTTAGGGGTTTAAGAAAAAAATAATCCAAACTCTAAAATGATTATTTAAATGAATTTATAGTTGTACTCCTTCCAAACAACACGAAATATTATAGAGACCACTCATATAGGCATTTTTGAGCTACAAAATAAATCTAGAACTACGAAGTTGGCCAAATATTTTGAACTCTATATCAAGAAAGAAGATGAAACTTTGAACAAATTCTATGCATGTTTTAAAAGCATTATCAACTACTCGTATAATTTGGGTGGACCTTTTAGGAAAGAGAAGTACATTGAGAAAATCCTTGCTAGCATACCTTATCATTTTCAAGCCAGAGTTACCTTGCTTAAATACATATTAAAGCCTTGTGAACTTACTGTTAAATGAATCACTTGGGAAACTATTCGAACTGCATCACTTGTATCCAATATGTCAGCCATCCACTTTCTGGAACGGAAAGAGCTTGGCTTTATAGACATCAAGGATAGTGGTCTTAGCGAATATGTTTTTGAAACAATTGTTAGAACTGATGACTCTAATACCAATGAAGAGAAAATGAATCTACTTTCCCAAAGATTTACTAAATTTCTTAGATTGAATTAACACTTTTTAGGTGTTTAGAAAAAATAATCCGAGCTCTAAAATGATTATTTCAATGAATTTATAGTTGTACTTCTTCCAAACAACACGAAATATTTTTGAGACCACTCATATAGGCATTTGATCTACAAAATAAATCTAGAACTACGAAGATAGCCAAAAATCTTGAACTCTATATCAAGCAAGAGGATGAAGCTTTGAACAAATTCTATGCATGTTTTTCATACATTATCAACTACTCGTATAATTTGGGTGGACCTTTTAGGAAAGAGAAGTAGATTGAGAAAATCTTTGCTAGCATACCTTATCATTTTCAAGCCAGAGTTACCTTACTTAAATATATGTTAAAGCCTTGTGAACTTACTGTTAAATGAATCACTTGGGCAAGTATTCAAACTGCATCACTTGTATCCAATATGTTCACCATCCACTTTTGAGGACGGAAAGAGCTTGGCTTTATAGACATCAAGGATAGTTGTCTTAGCGAAGTTGTTTTTGACACAATTGTTAGAAATGATGACTCTTATACCAATGAAGAGAAGATGGATCTACTTTCGCAGAGATTTACTAAATTTCTTAGAGAGAATTAACCCTTTTTTAGGGGTTTAAGAAAAAAATAATCCAAACTCTAAAATGATTATTTAAATGAATTTATAGTTGTACTCCTTCCAAACAACACGAAATATTATAGAGACCACTCATATAGGCATTTTTGAGCTACAAAATAAATCTAGAACTACGAAGTTGGCCAAATATTTTGAACTCTATATCAAGAAAGAAGATGAAACTTTGAACAAATTCTATGCATGTTTTAAAAGCATTATCAACTACTCGTATAATTTGGGTGGACCTTTTAGGAAAGAGAAGTACATTGAGAAAATCCTTGCTAGCATACCTTATCATTTTCAAGCCAGAGTTACCTTGCTTAAATACATATTAAAGCCTTGTGAACTTACTGTTAAATGAATCACTTGGGAAACTATTCGAACTGCATCACTTGTATCCAATATGTCAGCCATCCACTTTCTGGAACGGAAAGAGCTTGGCTTTATAGACATCAAGGATAGTGGTCTTAGCGAATATGTTTTTGAAACAATTGTTAGAACTGATGACTCTAATACCAATGAAGAGAAAATGAATCTACTTTCCCAAAGATTTACTAAATTTCTTAGATTGAATTAACCCTTTTTAGGGGTTTAGAAAAAATAATCCGAGCTCTAAAATGATTATTTCAATGAATTTATAGTTGTACTTCTTCCAAACAACACGAAATATTTTTGAGACCACTCATATAGGCATTTGATCTACAAAATAAATCTAGAACTACGAAGATAGCCAAAAATCTTGAACTCTATATCAAGCAAGAGGATGAAGCTTTGAACAAATTCTATGCATGTTTTTCATACATTATCAACTACTCGTATAATTTGGGTGGACCTTTTAGGAAAGAGAAGTAGATTGAGAAAATCTTTGCTAGCATACCTTATCATTTTCAAGCCAGAGTTACCTTACTTAAATATATGTTAAAGCCTTGTGAACTTACTGTTAAATGAATCACTTGGGCAAGTATTCAAACTGCATCACTTGTATCCAATATGTTCACCATCCACTTTTGAGGACGGAAAGAGCTTGGCTTTATAGACATCAAGGATAGTTGTCTTAGCGAAGTTGTTTTTGACACAATTGTTAGAAATGATGACTCTTATACCAATGAAGAGAAGATGGATCTACTTTCGCAGAGATTTACTAAATTTCTTAGAGAGAATTAACCCTTTTTTAGGGGTTTAAGAAAAAAATAATCCAAACTCTAAAATGATTATTTAAATGAATTTATAGTTGTACTCCTTCCAAACAACACGAAATATTATAGAGACCACTCATATAGGCATTTTTGAGCTACAAAATAAATCTAGAACTACGAAGTTGGCCAAATATTTTGAACTCTATATCAAGAAAGAAGATGAAACTTTGAACAAATTCTATGCATGTTTTAAAAGCATTATCAACTACTCGTATAATTTGGGTGGACCTTTTAGGAAAGAGAAGTACATTGAGAAAATCCTTGCTAGCATACCTTATCATTTTCAAGCCAGAGTTACCTTGCTTAAATACATATTAAAGCCTTGTGAACTTACTGTTAAATGAATCACTTGGGAAACTATTCGAACTGCATCACTTGTATCCAATATGTCAGCCATCCACTTTCTGGAACGGAAAGAGCTTGGCTTTATAGACATCAAGGATAGTGGTCTTAGCGAATATGTTTTTGAAACAATTGTTAGAACTGATGACTCTAATACCAATGAAGAGAAAATGAATCTACTTTCCCAAAGATTTACTAAATTTCTTAGATTGAATTAACCCTTTTTAGGGGTTTAGAAAAAATAATCCGAGCTCTAAAATGATTATTTCAATGAATTTATAGTTGTACTTCTTCCAAACAACACGAAATATTTTTGAGACCACTCATATAGGCATTTGATCTACAAAATAAATATAGAACTACGAAGATAGCCAAAAATCTTGAACTCTATATCAAGCAAGAGGATGAAGCTTTGAACAAATTCTATGCATGTTTTTCATACATTATCAACTACTCGTATAATTTGGGTGGACCTTTTAGGAAAGAGAAGTAGATTGAGAAAATCTTTGCTAGCCTACCTTATCATTTTCAAGCCAGAGTTACCTTACTTAAATATATGTTAAAGCCTTGTGAACTTACTGTTAAATGAATCACTTGGGCAAGTATTCAAACTGCATCACTTGTATCCAATATGTTCACCATCCACTTTTGAGGACGGAAAGAGCTTGGCTTTATAGACATCAAGGATAGTTGTCTTAGCGAAGTTGTTTTTGACACAATTGTTAGAAATGATGACTCTTATACCAATGAAGAGAAGATGGATCTACTTTCGCAGAGATTTACTAAATTTCTTAGAGAGAATTAACCCTTTTTTAGGGGTTTAAGAAAAAAATAATCCAAACTCTAAAATGATTATTTAAATGAATTTATAGTTGTACTCCTTCCAAACAACACGAAATATTATAGTGACCACTCATATAGGCATTTTTGAGCTACAAAATAAATCTAGAACTACGAAGTTGGCCAAATATTTTGAACTCTATATCAAGAAAGAAGATGAAACTTTGAACAAATTCTATGCATGTTTTAAAAGCATTATCAACTACTCGTATAATTTGGGTGGACCTTTTAGGAAAGAGAAGTACATTGAGAAAATCCTTGCTAGCATACCTTATCATTTTCAAGCCAGAGTTACCTTGCTTAAATACATATTAAAGCCTTGTGAACTTACTGTTAAATGAATCACTTGGGAAACTACTCGAACTGCATCACTTGTATCCAATATGTTAGCCATCCACTTTCTGGAACGGACAGAGCTTGGCTTTATAGACATCAAGGATACTGGTCTTAGCGAATATGTTTTTGACACAATTGTTAGAAGTGATGACTCTAATACCAATGAAGAGAAAATGAATCTACTTTCCCAAGGATTTACTAAATTTCTTAGATAGAATTAACCCTTTTTAGGGGTTTAGAAAAAAATAATCCGAGCTCTAAAATGATTATTTCAATGAATTTATAGTTGTACTTCTTCCAAACACCTTCAAATATTTTTCAGACCACTCATATAGGCATTTGATCTACAAAATAAATCTAGAACTACGAAGATAGCCAAAAATTTTGAACTCTATATCAAGCAAGAGGATGAAGCTTTGAACAAATTCTATGCATAGTTTTCAAACATTATCAACTACTCGTATAATTTGGGAGGACCTTTTAGGAAAGAGAAGTAGATTGACAAATTCCTTGCTAGGTTAACTTATCATTTTCAATCCTATGTTACCTTGCTTAAATACATGTAAAAGCCTTATGAACTTACTGTTAAATGAATCACTTGGGCAAGTATTCGAACTGCATCACTTGTATCCAATATGTCAACCATCCACTTTTTAGGACGGAAATATTTTGGCTTTATAGACATCAAGGATAGTGGTCTTAGCGAAGGTGTTTTTGACACAATTGTTAGAAATGATGACTCTTAATCCAATGAAGAAAAGATGGATCTACTTTCGCAGAGATTTACTAAATTTCTTAGAGAGAATTAACCCTTTTTTAGGGGTTTTAGAAAAAAATAATCCAAACTCTAAAATGATTATTTAAATGAATTTATAGTTGTACTTCTTTCAAACAACACGAAATATTATAGAGACCACTCATATAGGCATTTTTGAGCTACAAAATAAATCTAGAACTACAAAGTTGGCCAAATATTTTGATCTCTATATCAAGAAAGAAGATGAAACTTTGAACAAATTCTATGCATGTTTTTCAAAGATTATCAACTACTCGTATAATTTGGGTGGACCTTTTAAGAAAGAGAAGTAGATTGAGAAAATCCATGCTAACTTACCTTATTATTTTCAAGCCAAAGGTAGCTTGCTTAAATACATGTAAAAGCATTGTGAACTTACTCTTAAATGAATAACTTGGGCAAGTATTCGAACTGCATCACTTGTATCCAATATGTCAGCCATCCACTTTCGAGGACGGAAAGAGCTTGGCTTTATATACATCAAGGATAGCTGTCTTAGAGAAGGTGTTTTTGACTCAATTGTTAGAAATAATGACTCTAAAACCAATGAAGAAAAGATGGATCTACTTGCCGAGAGATTTAATAAATTTCTTATATAGAATTAACGCTTTTTTTGGGGTTTTAGAAAAAAATAATCCAAGCTCTAAAATGATTATTTAAATTTAATTTACAGTTGTACTTCTTCCAAACAACACGAAATATTATAGAGACCACTCATATAGGCATTTTTGAGCTACAAAATAAATCTAGAACTACGAAGTTGGCCAAATATTTTGATCTCTATATCAAGAAAGAAGATGAAACTTTGAACAAATTCTATGCATATTTTCCAAGCATTATCAACTAGTCGTATAATTTGGATGGACCTTTTAGGAAAGAGAAGTACATTGACAAAATCCTTGCTAGCATACCTTATCATTTTCAAGCCAGAGTTACCCTGCTTAAATACATGTTAAAGCATTGTGAACTTACTGTTAAATGAATCAATTGGGAAAGTATTCGAACTGCATCACTTGTATCCAATATGTCAGCCATCCACTTTCTGGGACGGAAAGAGCTTGGCTTTATAGACATCAAGGATAGTGGTCTTAGCGAATATGTTTTTGACACAATTGTTAGAACTGATGACTCTAATACCAATGAAGAGAAAATGAATCTACTTTCCCAAAGATTTACTAAATTTCTTAGATTGAATTAACCCTTTTTAGGGGTTTAGAAAAAATAATCCGAGCTCTAAAATGATTATTTCAATGAATTTATAGTTGTACTTCTTCCAAACCACACGAAATATTTTTGAGACTACTCATATAGGCATTTGATCTACAAAATAAATCTAGAACTACGAAGATAGCCAAAAATCTTGAACTCTATATCAAGCAAGAGGATGAAGCTTTGAACAAATTCTATGCATAGTTTTCAAACATTATCAACTACTCGTATAATTTGGGAGGACCTTTTAGGAAAGAGAAGTAGATTGACAAATTCCTTGCTTGGTTAACTTATCATTTTCAATCCTATGTTACCTTGCTTAAATACATGTAAAAGCCTTATGAACTTACTGTTAAATGAATCACTTGGGCAAGTATTCGAACTGCATCACTTGTATCCAATATGTCAACCATCCACTTTTTAGGACGGAAATATTTTGGCTTTATAGACATCAAGGATAGTGGTCTTAGCGAAGGTGTTTTTGACACAATTGTTAGAAATGATGACTCTTATACCAATGAAGAGAAGATGGATCTACTTTCGCAGAGATTTACTAAATTTCTTAGAGAGAATTAACCCTTTTTTAGGGGTTTTAGAAAAAAATAATCCAAACTCTAAAATGATTATTTAAATGAATTTATAGTTGTACTTCTTCCAAACAACACGAAATATTATAGAGACCACTCATATAGGCATTTTTGAGCTACAAAATAAATCTAGAACTACGAAGTTGGCCAAATATTTTGATCTCTATATTAAGAAAGAAGATGAAACTTTGAAAAAATTCTATGCATGTTTTTCAAAGATTATCAACTACTCGTATAATTTGGGTGGGCCTATTAAGAAAGAGAAGTAGATTGAGAAAATCCTTGCTAGCATTCCTTATCATTTTCAAGCCAGAGTTACCTTGCTTAAATATATGTAAAAGCCTAGTGAACTTACTGTTGAATGAATCAGTTGGGAAAGTATTCGAACTGCATCACTTGTATCCAATATGTCAGCCATCCACTTTCTGGGACGGAAAGAGCTTGGCTTTATAGATATCAAGGATAGTGGTCTTAGCGAATATGTTTTTGACACAATTGTTAGAACTGATGACTCTAATACCAATGAAGAGAAAATGAATCTACTTTCCCAAAGATTTACTAAATTTCTTAGATTGAATTAACACTTTTTAGGGGTTTAGAAAAAATAATCCGAGCTCTAAAATGATTATTTCAATGAATTTATAGTTGTACTTCTTCCAAACAACACGAAATATTTTTGAGACCACTCATATAGGCATTTGATCTACAAAATAAATCTAGAACTACGAAGATAGCCAAAAATCTTGAACTCTATATCATGCAAGAGGATGAAGCTTTGAACAAATTCTATGCATGTTTTTCATACATTATCAACTACTCGTATAATTTGGGTGGACCTTTTAGGAAAGAGAAGTAGATTGAGAAAATCTTTGCTACCATACCTTATCATTTTCAAGCCAGAGTTACCTTACTTAAATATATGTTAAAGCCTTGTGAACTTACTGTTAAATGAATCACTTGGGCAAGTACTCAAACTGCATCACTTGTATCCAATATGTCAACCATCCACTTTTGAGGACGGAAATATTTTGGCTTTATAGACGTCAAGGATAGTGGTCTTAGCGAAGGTGTTTTTTACACAATTGTTAGAAATGATGACTCTTATACCAATGAAGAGAAGATGGATCTACTTTCGTAGAGATTTACTAAATTTCTTAGAGAGAATTAACCCTTTTTTAGGGGTTTCAGAAAAAAAATAATCCAAACTCTAAAATTATTATTTAAATGAATTTATAGTTGTACTTCTTCCAAACAACACGAAATATTATAGAGACCACTCATATAGGCATTTTTGAGCTACAAAATAAATCTAGAACTATGAAGTTGGCCAAATATTTTGATCTCTATATCAAGAAAGAAGATGAAACTTTGAAAAAATTCTATGCATGTTTTTCAAAGATTATCAACTACTCGTATAATTTGGGTGGACCTATTAAGAAAGAGAAGTAGATTGAGAAAATCCGTGCTAGCTTACCTTATCATTTTCAAGCCAAAGTTAGCTTGCTTAAATACATGTAAAAGCATTGTGAACTTACTGTTAAATGAATCACTTGGGCAAGTATTCGAACTGCATCACTTGTATCCAATATGTCAGCCATCCACTTTCGAGGACGGAAAGAGCTTGGCTTTATATACATCAAGGATAGCGGTCTTAGCGAAGGTGTTTTTGACTCAATTGTTAGAAATGATGACTCTAAAACCAATGAAGAAAAGATGGATCTACTTTCCCAGAGATTTACTAAATTTCTTAGATAGAATTAACCCTTTTTTGGGGTTTTAGAAAAAAATAATCCAAGCTCTAAAATGATTATTTAAATTTAATTTACAGTTGTACTTCATCCAAACAACACGAAATATTATAGAGACCACTCATATAGGCATTTTTGAGCTACAAAATAAATCTAGAACTACGAAGTTGGCCAAATATTTTGAACTCTATATCAAGAAAGAAGTTGAAACTTTGAACAAATTCTATGCATGTTTTCCAAACATTATCAACTACTCGTATAATTTAAGTGGACCTTTTAGGAAAGAGAAGTAGATTGAGAAAATCCTTGCTAACATACCTTATCATTTCCAATCCACAGTTACCTTGATTAAATACATGTATAAGCCTTGTGAACTTACTGTTAAATGAATCACTTGGGAAAGTATTCGAACTGCATCACTTGTATCCAATATGTCAGCCATCTACTTTCTGGGACGGAAAGAGCTTGGCTTTATAGACATCAAGGATAGTGGTCTTAGCGAATATGTTTTTGACACAAATGTTAGAACTGATGACTCTAATAACAATGAATAGAAAATGAATCTACTTTCCCAAAGATTTACTAAATTTCTTAGATAGAATTAACCCTTTTTGGGGGTTTAGAAAAAAATAATCCTAGCTCTAAAATGATTATTTCAATGAATTTATAGTTGTACTTCTTCCAAACAACACGAAATATTATAGAGACCACTCATATATGCATTTGAGCTACAAAATAAATCTAGAACTACGAAGTTGACCAAAAATTTTGAACTCTATATCAAGCAAGAGGATGAAACTTTGAACAAATTCTATGCATGTTTTTCATACATTATCAACTACTCGTATAATTTGGGTGGACCTTTTAGGAAAGAGAAGTAGATTGAGAAAATCTTTGCTAGCATACCTTATCGTTTTCAAGCCACAGTTACCTTGATTAAATACATGTAAAAGCCTTGTGAACTTACTGTTAAATGAATCACTTGGGAAAGTATTCGAACTGCATCCCTTGTATCCAATATGTCAACCATCCACTATCGAGGACGGAAAGAGCTTGGCTTTATATACATCAAGGATAGCGGTCTTAGCGAAGGTGTTTTTGACTCAATTGTTAGAAATGATGACTCTAAAACCAATGAAGAAAAGATGGATCTACTTTCGCAGAGATTTACTAAATTTCTTAGAGAGAATTAACTCTTTTTTAGGGGTTTTAGAAAAAAATAATCCAAACTGTAAAATGATTATTTAAATGAATTTATAGTTGTACTTCTTCCAAACAACACGAAATATTATAGACACCACTCATATAGGCATTTTTGAGCTACAAAATAAATCTAGAACTACGAAGTTGGCCAAATATTTTGATCTCAATATCAAGAAAGAAGATGAAACTTTGAACAAATTCTATGCATGTTTTCCAAGCATTATCAACTACTCGTATAATTTGGGTGGACCTTTTAGGAAAGAGAAGTAGATTGAGAAAATCCTTGCTAGCATACCTTATCATTTTCAAGCCACAGTTACCTTGATTAAATACATGTAAAAGCCTTGTGAACTTACTGTTAAATGAATCACTTGGGAAAGTATTCGAACTGCATCCCTTGTATCCAATATGTCAGCCATCCACTTTCTGGGACGGAAAGAGCTTGGCTTTATAGACATCAAGGATAGTGGTCTTAGCGAATATGTTTTTGACACAATTGTTAGAACTGATGACTCTAATACCAATGAAGAGAAAATGAATCTACTTTCCCAAAGATTTACTAAATTTCTTAGATAGAATTAACCCTTTTTGGGGGTTTAGAAAAAATAATCCGAGCTCTAAAATGATTATTTCAATGAATTTATAGTTGTACTTCTTCCAAACAACTTGAAATATTTATGAGACCACTCATATAGGCATTTGATCTACAAAATAAATCTAGAACTACGAATATAGCCAAAAATTTTGAACTCTATATCAAGCAAGAGGATGAAGCTTTGAACAAATTCTATGCATGTTTTTCAAACATTATCAACTACTCGTATAATTAAGGAGGACCTTTTAGGAAAGAGAAGTAGATTGAAAAAATCCTTGCTACCTTAACTTATCATTTTCAAGCCAATGTTACCTTGCTTAAATACATGTAAAAGCCGTGTGAACTTACTGTTAAATGAATCACTAGGGCTAGTATTCGAACTGCATCACTTGTATCCAATATGTCAACCATCCACTATCGAGGAAGGAAAGAGCTTGGCTTTATAGACATCAAGGATAGTGGTCTTAGCGAACGTGTTTTTGACACAATTATTAGAACTAATGACTCTAATACCAATGAAGAGAAAATGAATCTACTTTCGCAGAGATTTACTGAATTTCTTAGAGAGAATTAACCCTTTTTTTGGGGTTTTAGAAAAACATAATCGAAGCTCTAAAATGATTATTTAAATGAATTTACAGTTGTACTTCTTCCAAACAACACGAAATATTATAGAGACCACTCATATATGCATTTTAGCTACAAAATAAATCTAGAACTACGAAGTTGACCAAAAATTTTGAACTCTATATCAAGCAAGAGGATGAAACTTTGAACAAATTCTATGCATGTTTTTCATACATTATCAACTACTCGTATAATTTGGGTGGACGTTTTAGGAAAGAGAAGTCGATTGAGAAAATCTTTGCTAGCACACCTTATCATTTTCAAGCCAGAGTTACCTTGCTTAAATATATGTTAAAGCCTTGTGAACTTACTGTTAAATGAATCACTTGGGCAAGTATTCGAACTGCATCACTTGTATCCAATATGTCAACCATCCACTTTTGAGGACGGAAATATTTTGGCTTTATAGACATCAAGGATAGTGGTCTTAGCGAAGGTGTTTTTGACACAATTGTTAGAAATGATGACTCTTATACCAATGAAGAGAAGATGGATCTACTTTCGTAGAGATTTACTAAATTTCTTAGAGAGAATTAACTCTTTTTTAGGGGTTTTAGAAAAAAATAATCCAAACTGTAAAATGATTATTTAAATGAATTTATAGTTGTACTTCTTCCAAACAACACGAAATATTATAGAAACCACTCATATAGGCATTTTTGAGCTACAAAATAAATCTAGAACTACGAAGTTGGCCAAATATTTTGATCTCTATATCAAGAAAGAAGATGAAACTTTGAACAAATTCTATGCATGTTTTTCAAAGATTATCAACTACTCGTATAATTTGGGTGGACCTATTAAGAAAGAGAAGTAGATTGAGAAAATCCGTGCTAGCTTACCTTATCATTTTCAAGCCACAGTTACCTTGATTAAATACATGTAAAAGCCTTGTGAACTTACTATTAAATGAATCACTTGGGAAAGTATTCGAACTGCATCACTTGTATCCAATATGTCAGCCATCCATTTTCGAGGACGGAAAGAGCTTGGCTTTATATACATCAAGGATAGCGGTCTTAGCGAAGGTGTTTTTGACTCAATTGTTAGAAATGATGACTCTAAAACCAATGAAGAAAAGATGGATCTACTTGCCCAGAGATTTACTAAATTTCTTAGATAGAATTAACCCTTTTTTTGGGGTTTTAGTAAAAAATAACCAATCTCTTAAATGATTATTTAAATTTAATTTACAGTTATACTTCTTCCAAACAACACGAAATATTTTAGAGACCACTCATATAGGCATTTTTGAGCTACAAAATAAATCTAGAACTACGAAGTTGGCCAAATATTTTGAACTCTATATCAAGAAAGAAGATGAAACTTTGAACAAATTCTATGCATGTTTTCCAAACATTATCAACTACTCGTATAATTTGGGTGGACCTTTTAGGAAAGAGAAGTAGATTGAGAAAATCTTTGCTAGCACACCTTATCATTTTCAAGCCAGTGTTACCTTGCTTAAATATATGTTAAAGCCTTGTGAACTTACTATTAAATGAATCACTTGGGCAAGTATTCGAACTGCATCACTTGTATCCAATATGTCAACCATCCACTTTTGAGGACGGAAATATTTTGGCTTTATAGACATCAAGGATAGTGGTCTTAGCGAAGGTGTTTTTGACACAATTGTTAGAAATGAGGACTCTAATACCAATGAAGAAAAGATGGATCTACCTTCCTAGAGGTTTACTAAATTTCTTAGATAGAATTAACCCTTTTTTAGGGGTTTAGAAAAAAATAATCCAAACTCTAAAATGATTATTTAAATGAATTTACAGTTGTACTTCTTCCAAACAACACGAAATATTATAGAGACCACTCATATAGGCATTTTTGAGCTACAAAATAAATCTAGAACTACGAAGTTGGCCAAATATTTTGATCTCTATATCAAGAAAGAAGATGAAACTTTGAACAAATTCTATGCATGTTTTCCAAGCATTATCAACTACTCGTATAATTTGGGTGGACCTTTTAGGAAAGAGAAGTAGATTGAGAAAATCCTTGCTAGCATACCTTATCATTTTCAAGCCACAGTTACCTTGATTAAATACATGTAAAAGCCTTGTGAACTTACTATTAAATGAATCACTTGGGAAAGTATTCGAACTGCATCACTTGTATCCAATATGTCAGCCATCCACTTTCTGGGACGGAAAGAGCTTGGCTTTATAGACATCAAGGATAGTGGTCTTAGCGAATATGTTTTTGACACAATTGTTAGAACTGATGACTCTAATACCAATGAAGAGAAAATGAATCTACTTTCCCAAAGATTTACTAAATTTCTTAGATAGAATTAACCCTTTTTTGGGGTTTTTGAAAAAAATAATCCGAGCTCTAAAATGATTATTTCAATTAATTTACAGGTGTACTTCTTCCAAACAACACGAAATATTATAGAGACCACTCATATAGGCTTTTGAGCTACAAAATAAATCTAGAACTAGGAAGTTGACCAAAAATTTTGAACTCTATATCAAGCAAGAGGATGAAACTTTGAACAAATTCTATGCATGTTTTTCAAACATTATCAACTACTCGTATAATATGGGGGGACCTTTTAGGAAAGAGAAGTAGATTGACAAAATCCTTGCTTGCTTACCTTATCATTTTCAAGCCAATGTTACCTTGCTTAAATACATGTAAAAGCCTTGTGAACATACTGTTAAATGAATCACTTGGGCAGGTATTCGAACTGCATCACTTGTATCCAATATGTCAACCATCCACTATCGAGGACGGAAAGAGCTTGGCTTTATAGACATCAAGGATAATGGTCTTAGCGAACGTGTTTTTGACACAATTATTAGAACTGATGACTCTAATACCAATGAAGAGAAAATGAATCTACTTTGCCAAAGATTTACTAAATTTCTTATATAGAATTAACCCTTTTTAGGGGTTTAGAAAAACATAATCCGAGCTGTAAAATGATTATTTCAATGAATTTATAGTTGTACTTCTTTCAAACAACTTGAAATATTTTTGAGACCACTCATATAGGCATTTGATCTACAAAATAAATCTAGAACTACGAAGATAGCCAAAATTTTTGAACTCTATATCAAGCAAGAGGATGAAGATTCGAACAAATTCTATGCATGTTTTTCAAACATTATCAACTACAGGTATAATTTGGGAGGACCTTTTAGGAAAGAGAAGTAGATGGACAAAATCCTTGCTAGCTTAACTTATCATTTTCAAGAAAATGTTACCTTGCTTAAATACATGTAAAACCCTTGTGAACTTACTTTTAAATGAATCACTAGGGCAAGTATTCGAACTGCATCACTTGTATCCAATATGTCAACCATCCACTTTCGAGGACGGAAATATTTTGGCTTTATAGACATCAAGGATAGTGGTCTTAGCGAAGGTGTTTTTGACACAATTGTTAGAACTGATGACTCTAATACCAATGAAGAGAAAATGGATCTACTTTTGCAGAGATTTACTGAATTTCTTAGAGAGAATTAACCCTTTTTTTAGGGTTTTAGAAAAAAATAATCCAAGCTCTAAAATGATTATTTAAATGAATTTACAGTTGTACTTCTTCCAAACAACACGAAATATTATAGAGACCACTCATATAGGCATTTGAGCTACAAAATAAATCTAGAACTAAGAAGTTGACCAAAAATTTTGAACTCTATATCAAGCAAGAGGAGGAAACTTTGAACAAATTCTATGCATGTTTTTCAAACATTATCAACTACTCGTATAATTTGGGTGGATCTTTTAGGAAAGAGAAGTAGATTGAGAAAATCCTTGCTAGCATACCTTGCTTAAATACATGTAAAAGCCTTGTGAACTTACTGTTAAATGAATCACTTGGGAAAGTATTCGAACTGCATCACTTGTATCCAATATGTCATCCTTCGAGGACGGAAATATTTTGGCTTTATAGGCATCAAGGATAGTGGTCTTAGCGAAGGTGTTTTTGACACAATTGTTAGAAATGATGACTCTTATACCAATGAAGAGAAGATGGATCTACTTTCGCAGAGATTTACTAAATTTCTTAGAGAGAATTAACCCTTTTTTTGGGGTTTTAGAAAAAAATATTCCAAGCTCTAAAATGATTATTTAATTGAATTTATAGTTGTACATCTTCCAAACAACACGAAATATTATAACGACCACTCATATAGGCATTTGAGCAACCAAATAAATCTAGAAGTACGAAGTTGACCAAAAATTTGGAATTCTATATCAAGCAAGAGAATGAAACTTTGAACAAATTCTATGCAGGTTTTTCAAATATTATCAACTACTCGTATAATTTGGGTGGACCTATTAGGAAAGAGAAATAGATTGAGAAAATCCTTGCTAGCTTACCTTATTATTTCCAATAAAATGTTACCTTGCTTAAATACATGTAAAAGCCTTGTGAACTTACTGTTAAATGAATTACTTGGGAAAGTATTCGAACTGCATCAATTCTATCCAATATGTCAGCCGTCCACTTTCGAGGACGGAAAGAGCTTGGCTTTATAGACATCAAGGATAGTGGTCTTAGGGAAGATGTTTTTGACACCATTTTTAGAAATGATGACTCTATTACCAATGAAAAGAAGATGGATCTACTTTCGCAGAGATTTACTGAATTTCTTAGAGAGAATTAACCATTTTTTAGGGGTTTTAGAAAAAAATAATCCAAACTCAAAAATGATTGTTTCAATGAATTTATAGTTGTACTTCTTCCAAACAACACGAAATATTTTAGAGACCACTCATATAGGCATTTAATATACAAAATAAATCTAGAACTACGAAGATAGCCAAAAAATTTGAACTCTATATCAAGCAAGAGGATGAAAGTTTGAACAAATCTATGCATGTTTTTCAAACATTATCAACTACTCGTATAATATGGGGGGATCTTTTAGGAAAGAGAAGTAGATTGAAAAAATCTTTGCTTGCTTACCTTATCATTTTCAAGCCAATGTTACCTTGCTTAAATACATGTAAAAGCCTTGTGAACTTACTGTTAAATGAATCACTTCGGCAAGTATTCAAACTGCATCCCTTGTATCCAATATGTCAACCATCCACTATCGAGGACGGAAAGAGCTTGGGTTTATAGACATCAAGGATAGTGGTCTTAACGAAGGTGTTTTTGACACAATTTTTAGAATTGATGACTCTAATACCAATGAAGAGAAATTGGATCTACTTTCACAAAGATTTACTGAATTTCTTAGATAGAATTAACCCTTTTTTAGGGGTTTAGAAAAAAAAAATCCAAACTCTAAAATGATTATTTAAATGAATTTACAGTTGTACTTCTTCCAAACAACACGAAATATTATAGAGACCACTCATATAGGCATTTTTGAGCTACAAAATAAATCTAGAACTACGAAGTTGGCCAAATATTTTGATCTCTATATCAAAAAAGAAGATGAAACTTTGAACAAATTCTATGCATGTTTTTCAAACATTATCAACTACTCGTATAATATGGGGGGACCTTTTAGGAAAGAGAAGTAGATTGACAAAATCCTTGCTTGCTTACCTTATCATTTTCAAGCCAATGTTACCTTGCTTAAATACATGTAAAAGCCTTGTGAACTTACTGTTAAATGAATCACTTGGGCAAGTATTCGAACTGCATCACTTGTATCCAATATGTCAACCATCCACTTTTGAGGACGGAAATATTTTGGCTTTATAGACATCAAGGATAGTGGTCTTAGGGAAGGTGTTTTTGACACAATTGTTAGAAATGATGACTCTTATACCAATGAAGAGAAGATGGATCTACTTTCGCAGAGATTTACTAAATTTCTTAGAGAGAATTAACTCTTTTTTAGGGGTTTTAGAAAAAAATAATCCAAACTGTTAAATGATTATTTAAATGAATTTATAGTTGTACTTCTTCCAAACAACACGAAATATTATAGAAACCACTCATATAGGCATTTTTGAGCTACAAAATAAATCTAGAACTACGAAGTTGGCCAAATATTTTGATCTCTATATCAAGAAAGAAGATGAAACTTTGAACAAATTCTATGCATGTTTTTCAAAGATTATCAACTACTCGTATAATTTGGATGGACCTATTAGGAAAGAGAAGTAGATTGAGAAAATCCTTGCTAGCATACCTTATCATTTTCAAACCAGAGTTACCTTGCTGAAATATATGTAAAAGCCTAGTGAACTTACTGTTAAATGAATCACTTGGGAAAGTATTCGAACTGCATCACTTGTATCCATATATGTCAGCCATCCAATTTCTGGGACGGAAAGAGCTTGGCTTTATAGTCATCAAGGATAGTCTTCTTAGCGAATATGTTTTTGACACAATTGTTAGAAATGAGGACTCTAATACCAATGAAGATTAGATGGATCTACCTTCCTAGAGATTTACTAAATTTCTTAGATAGAATTAACCCTTTTTTAGGGGTTTAGAAAAAAATAATCCAAGCTCTAAAATTATTATTTAAATGAATTTACAGTTGTACTTCTTCCAAACAACACGAAATATTATAGAGACCACTCATATCGGCATTTTTGAGCTACAAAATAAATCTAGAACTACGAAGTTGGCCAAATATTTTGATCTCTATATCAAGAAAGAAGATGAAACTTTGAACAAATTCTATGCATGTTTTCCAAGCATTATCAACTACTCGTATAATTTGGGTGCACTTTTTAGGAAAGAGAAGTAGATTGAGAAAATCCTTGCTAGCATACCTTATCATTTTCAAGCCACAGTTACCTTGATTAAATACATGTAAAAGCCTTGTGAACTTACTGTTAAATGAATCACTTGGGAAAGTATTCGAACTACATCACTTGTATCCAATATGTCAGCCATCCACTTTCTGGGACGGAAAGAGCTTGGCTTTATAGACATCAAGGATAGTGGTCTTAGCGAATATGTTTTTGACACAATTGTTAGAACTGATGACTCTAATACCAATGAAGAGAAAATGAATCTACTTTCCCAAAGATTTACTAAATTTCTTAGATAGAATTAACCCTTTTTGGGGGTTTAGAAAAAAATAATCCGAGCTCTAAAATGATTATTTCAATGAATTTATAGTTGTACTTCTTCCAAACAACTTGAAATATTTATGAGACCACTCATATATGCATTTGATCTACAAAATAAATCTAGAACTACGAATATAGCCAAAAATTTTGAACTCTATATCAAGCAAGAGGATGAAGCTTTGAACAAATTCTATGCATGTTTTTCAAACATTATCAACTACTCGTATAATTTGGGAGGACCTTGTAGGAAAGAGAAGTAGATTGAAAAAATCCTTGCTACCTTAACTTATCATTTTCAAGCCAATGTTACCTTGCTTAAATACATGTAAAAGCCGTGTGAACTTACTGTTAAATGAATCACTAGGGCTAGTATTCGAACTGCATCACTTGTATCCAATATGTCAACCATCCACTATCGAGGACGGAAAGAGCTTGGCTTTATAGACATCAAGGATAGTGGTCTTAGCGAACGTGTTTTTGATACAATTATTAGAACTAATGACTCTAATACCAATGAAGAGAAAATGAATCTAATTTCGCAGAGATTTACTGAATTTCTTAGAGAGAATTAACCCTTTTTTTGAGGTTTTAGAAAAACATAATCGAAGCTCTAAAATGATTATTTAAATGAATTTACAGTTGTACTTCTTCCAAACAACACGAAATATTATAGAGACCACTCATATATGCATTTGAGCTACAAAATAAATCTAGAACTACGAAGTTGACCAAAAATTTTGAACTCTATATCAAGCAAGAGGATGAAACTTTGAACAAATTCTATGCATGTTTTTCATACATTATCAACTACTCGTATAATTTGGGTGGACCTTTTAGGAAAGAGAAGTAGATTGAGAAAATCTTTGCTAGCACACCTTATCATTTTCAAGCCAGAGGTACCTTGCTTAAATATATGTTAAAGCCTTGTGAACTTACTGTTAAATGAATCACTTGGGCAAGTATTCGAACTGCATCACTTGTATCCAATATGTCAACCATCCACTTTTGAGGACGGAAATATTTTGGCTTTATAGACATCAAGGATAGTGGTCTTAGCGAAGGTGTTTTTGACACATTTGTTAGAAATGATGACTCTTATACCAATGAAGAGAAGATGGATCTACTTTCGCAGAGATTTACTAAATTTCTTAGAGAGAATTAACCCTTTTTTTGGGGTTTTAGAAAAAAATAATCCAAGCTCTAAAATGATTATTTAAATGAATTTACAGTTGTACTTCTTCCAAACAACACGAAATATTATGGAGACCACTCATATAGGCATTTGAGCTACAAAATAAATCTAGAACTAGGAAGTTGACCAAAAATTTTGAACTCTATATCAAGCAAGAGGATGAAACTTTGAACAAATTCTATGCATATTTTTCAAACATTATCAACTACTCGTATAATATGGGGGGACCTTTTAGGAAAGAGAAGTAGATTGACAAAATCCTTGCTTGCTTACCTTATCATTTTCAAGCCAATGTTACCTTGCTTAAATACATGTAAAAGCCTTGTGAACTTACTGTTAAATGAATCACTTGGGCAAGTATTCGAAGTGCATCACTTGTATCCAATATGTCAACCATCCACTATCGAGGACGGAAAGAGCTTGGCTTTATAGACATCAAGGATAGTGGTCTTAGCGAACGTGTTTTTGACACAATTATTAGAACTAATGACTCTAATACCAATGAAGAGAAAATGAATCTACTTTCGCAGAGATTTACTGAATTTGTTAGAGAGAATTAACCCTTTTTTTGGGGTTTTAGAAAAACATAATCGAAGCTCTAAAATGATTATTTAAATGAATTTACAGTTGTACTTCTTCCAAACAACACGAAATATTATAGAGATCACCCATATATGCATTTGAGCTACAAAATAAATCTAGAACTACGAAGTTGACCAAAAATTTTGAACTCTATATCAAGCAAGAGGATGAAACTTTGAACAAATTCTATGCATGTTTTTCATACATTATCAACTACTCGTATAATTTGGGTGGACCTTTTAGGAAAGAGAAGTAGATTGAGAAAATCTTTGCTAGCACACCTTATTATTTTCAAGCCAGAGTTACCTTGCTTAAATATATGTTAAAGCCTTGTGAACTTACTGTTAAATGAATCACTTGGGCAAGTATTCGAACTGCATCACTTGTATCCAATATGTCAACCATCCACTTTTGAGGACGGAAATATTTTGGCTTTATAGACATCAAGGATAGTGGTCTTAGCGAAGGTGTTTTTGACACAATTGTTAGAAATGATGACTCTTATACCAATGAAGAGAAGATGGATCTACTTTCGCAGAGATTTACTAAATTTCTTAGAGAAAATTAACCCTTTTTTTGGGGTTTTAGAAAAAAATAATCCAAGCTCTAAAATGATTATTTAAATGAATTTACAGTTGTACTTCTTCCAAACAACACGAAATATTATGGAGACCACTCATATAGGCATTTGAGCTACAAAATAAATCTAGAACTAGGAAGTTGACCAAAAGTTTTGAACTCTATATCAAGCAAGAGGATGAAACTTTGAACAAATTCTATGCATATTTTTCAAACATTATCAACTACTCGTATAATATGGGGGGACCTTTTAGGAAAGAGAAGTAGATTGACAAAATCCTTGCTTGCTTACCTTATCATTTTCAAGCCAATGTTACCTTGCTTAAATACATGTAAAAGCCTTGTGAACTTACTGTTAAATGAATCACTTGGGCAAGTATTCGAACTGCATCACTTGTATCCAATATGTCAACCATCCACTATCGAGGACGGAAAGAGCTTGGCTTTATAGACATCAAGGATAGTGGTCTTAGCGAACGTATTTTTGACACAATTATTAGAACTAATGACTCTAATACCAATGAAGAGAAAATGAATCTACTTTCGCAGAGATTTACTGAATTTGTTAGAGAGAATTAACCCTTTTTTTGGGGTTTTAGAAAAACATAATCGAAGCTCTAAAATGATTATTTAAATGAATTTACAGTTGTACTTCTTCCAAACAACACGAAATATTATAGAGACCACTCATATATGCATTTGAGCTACAAAATAAATCTAGAACTACGAAGTTGACCAAAAATTTTGAACTCTATATCAAGCAAGAGGATGAAACTTTGAACAAATTCTATGCATGTTTTTCATACATTATCAACTACTCGTATAATTTGGGTGGGCCTTTTAGGAAAGAGAAGTAGATTGAGAAAATCTTTGCTAGCACACCTTATCATTTTCAAACCAGAGTTACCTTGCTGAAATATATGTAAAAGCCTAGTGAACTTACTGTTAAATGAATCACTTGGGAAAGTATTCGAACTGCATCACTTGTATCCATATATGTCAGCCATCCAATTTCTGGGACGGAAAGAGCTTGGCTTTATAGTCATCAAGGATAGTCTTCTTAGTGAATATGTTTTTGACACAATTGTTAGAAATGAGGACTCTAATACCAATGAAGATTAGATGGATCTACCTTCCTAGAGATTTACTAAATTTCTTAGATAGAATTAACCCTTTTTTAGGGGTTTAGAAAAAAATAATCCAAGCTCTAAAATGATTATTTAAATGAATTTACAGTTGTACTTCTTCCAAACAACACGAAATATTATAGAGACCACTCATATATGCATTTGAGCTACAAAATAAATCTAGAACTACGAAGTTGACCAAAAATTTTGAACTCTATATCAAGCAAGAGGAGGAAACTTTGAAAAAATTCTATGCATGTTTTTCAAACATTATCAACTACTCGTATAATTTGGGTGGACCTTTCAGGAAAGAGAAGTAGATTGAGAAAATCCTTGCTAGCATACCTTATCATTTTCAAGCCAGAGTTACCTTGTTTAAATATATGTTAAAGCCTTGTGAACTTACTGTTAAATGAATCACTTGGGCAAGTATTCGAACTGCATCACTTGTATCCAATATGTCAACCTTCGAGGACGGAAATATTTTGGCTTTATAGACATCAAGTATAGTTGTCTTAGCGAAGGTGTTTTTGACACAATTGTTAGAAATGATGACTCTTATACCAATGAAGAGAAGATGGATCTACTTTCGCAGAGATTTACTAAATTTCTTAGAGAGAATTAACCCTTTTTTAGGGGTTTTAGAAAAAAATAATCCAAGCTCTAAAATGATTATTTAAATGAATTTATAGTTGTACATCTTCCAATCAACACGAAATATTATAACGACCACTCATATAGGCATTTGAGCAACCAAATAAATCTAGAACTACGAAGTTGACCAAAAATTTGGAATTCTATATCAAGCAAGAGAATGAAACTTTGAAGAAATTCTATGCAGGTTTTTCAAATATTATCAACTACTCGTATAATTTGGGTGGACCTATTAGGAAAGAGAAATAGATTGAGAAAATCCTTGCTTGCTTACCTTATCATTTCCAATCCAATGTTACCTTGCTTAAATACATGTAAAAGCCTTGTGAACTTACTGTTAAATGAATAACTTGGGAAAGTATTCGAACTGCATCAATTCTATCCAATATGTCAGCCGTCCACTTTCGAGGACGGAAAGAGCTTCGCTTTATAGACATCAAGGATAGTGGTCTTAGGGAAGATATTTTTGACACCATTGTTAGAAATGATGACTCTATTACCAATGAAGAGAAGATGGATCTACTTTCGCAGAGATTTACTGAATTTCTTAGAGAGAATTAACCATTTTTTAGGGGTTTTAGAAAAAAATAATCCAAACTCAAAAATGATTGTTTCAATGAATTTATAGTTGTACTTCTTCCAAACAACACGAAATATTTTAGAGACCACTCATATAGGCATTTAATATACAAAATAAATCTAGAACTACGAAGATAGCCAAAAACTTTGAACTCTATATCAAGCAAGAGGATGAAACTTTGAACAAATTCTATGCATGTTTTTCAAACATTATCAACGACTCTTATAATTTGGGTGGACCTATTAGGAAAGAGAAGTAGATTGACAAAATCCTTGCTAGCTTACCTTATCATTTTCAAGCCAATGTTACCTTGTTTAAATACATGTAAAAGCCTTGTGAACTTACTGTTAAATGAATAACTTCGGCAAGTATTCGAACTGCATCACTTGTATCCAATATGTCAACCATCCACTATCGAGGACGGAAAGAGCTTGGGTTTATAGACATCAAGGATAGTGGTCTTAGCGAATGTGTTTTTGACACAATTGTTAGAATTGATGACTCTAATACCAATGAAGAGAAATTGGATCTACTTTCACAGAGATTTACTGAATTTCTTAGAGAGAATTAACCCTTTTTTTGGGGTTTTAGAAAAACATAATGGAAGCTCTAAAATGATTATTTAAATGAATTTACAGTTGTACTTCTTCCAAACAACACGAAATATTATAGAGACCACTCATATATGCATTTGAGCTACAAAATAAATCTAGAACTACGAAGTTGACCAAAAATTTTGAACTCTATATCAAGCAAGAGGATGAAACTTTGAACAAATTCTATGCATGTTTTTCATACATTATCAACTACTCGTATAATTTGGGTGGGCCTTTTAGGAAAGAGAAGTAGATTGAGAAAATCTTTGCTAGCGCACCTTATCATTTTCAAACCAGAGTTACCTTGCTGAAATATATGTAAAAGCCTAGTGAACTTACTGTTAAATGAATCACTTGGGAAAGTATTCGAACTGCATCACTTGTATCCATATATGTCAGCCATCCAATTTCTGGGACGGAAAGAGCTTGGCTTTATAGTCATCAAGGATAGTCTTCTTAGTGAATATGTTTTTGACACAATTGTTAGAAATGAGGACTCTAATACCAATGAAGATTAGATGGATCTTACCTTCCTAGAGATTTACTAAATTTCTTAGATAGAATTAACCCTTTTTTAGGGGTTTAGAAAAAAATAATGCAAGCTCTAAAATGATTATTTAAATGAATTTACAGTTGTACTTCTTCCAAACAACACGAAATATTATAGAGACCACTCATATATGCATTTGAGCTACAAAATAAATCTAGAACTACGAAGTTGACCAAAAATTTTGAACTCTATATCAAGCAAGAGGAGGAAACTTTGAAAATATTCTATGCATGTTTTTCAAACATTATCAACTACTCGTATAATTTGGGTGGACCTTTCAGGAAAGAGAAGTAGATTGAGAAAATCCTTGCTAGCATACCTTATCATTTTCAAGCCAGAGTTACCTTGTTTAAATATATGTTAAAGCCTTGTGAACTTACTGTTAAATGAATCACTTGGGCAAGTATTCGAACTGCATCACTTGTATCCAATATGTCAACCTTCGAGGACGGAAATATTTTGGCTTTATAGACATCAAGTATAGTGGTCTTAGCGAAGGTGTTTTTGACACAATTGTTAGAAATGATGACTCTTATACCAATGAAGAGAAGATGGATCTACTTTCGCAGAGATTTACTAAATTTCTTAGAGAGAATTAACCCTTTTTTAGGGGTTTTAGAAAAAAATAATCCAAGCTCTAAAATGATTATTTAAATGAATTTATAGTTGTACATCTTCCAATCAACACGAAATATTATAACGACCACTCATATAGGCATTTGAGCAACCAAATAAATCTAGAACTACGAAGTTGACCAAAAATTTGGAATTCTATATCAAGCAAGAGAATGAAACTTTGAAGAAATTCTATGCAGGTTTTTCAAATATTATCAACTACTCGTATAATTTGGGTGGACCTATTAGGAAAGAGAAATAGATTGAGAAAATCCTTGCTTGCTTACCTTATCATTTCCAATCCAATGTTACCTTGCTTAAATACATGTAAAAGCCTTGTGAACTTACTGTTAAATGAATAACTTGGGAAAGTATTCGAACTGCATCAATTCTATCCAATATGTCAGCCGTCCACTTTCGAGGACGGAAAGAGCTTCGCTTTATAGACATCAAGGATAGTGGTCTTAGGGAAGATATTTTTGACACCATTGTTAGAAATGATGACTCTATTACCAATGAAGAGAAGATGGATCTACTTTCGCAGAGATTTACTGAATTTCTTAGAGAGAATTAACCATTTTTTAGGGGTTTTAGAAAAAAATAATCCAAACTCAAAAATGATTGTTTCAATGAATTTATAGTTGTACTTCTTCCAAACAACACGAAATATTTTAGAGACCACTCATATAGGCATTTAATATACAAAATAAATCTAGAACTACGAAGATAGCCAAAAACTTTGAACTCTATATCAAGCAAGAGGATGAAACTTTGAACAAATTCTATGCATGTTTTTCAAACATTATCAACGACTCTTATAATTTGGGTGGACCTATTAGGAAAGAGAAGTAGATTGACAAAATCCTTGCTAGCTTACCTTATCATTTTCAAGCCAATGTTACCTTGTTTAAATACATGTAAAAGCCTTGTGAACTTACTGTTAAATGAATAACTTCGGCAAGTATTCGAACTGCATCACTTGTATCCAATATGTCAACCATCCACTATCGAGGACGGAAAGAGCTTGGGTTTATAGACATCAAGGATAGTGGTCTTAGCGAATGTGTTTTTGACACAATTGTTAGAATTGATGACTCTAATACCAATGAAGAGAAATTGGATCTACTTTCACAGAGATTTACTGAATTTCTTAGAGAGAATTAACCCTTTTTTTGGGGTTTTAGAAAAACATAATCCAAGCTCTAAAATGATTATTTAAATGAATTTACAGTTGTACTTCTTCCAAACAACACGAAATATTATGGAGACCACTCATATAGGCATTTGAGCTACAAAATAAATCTAGAACTAGGAAGTTGACCAAAAATTTTGAACTCTATATCAAGCAAGAGGATGAAACTTTGAACAAATTCTATGCATGTTTTTCAATCATTATCAACTACTCGTATAATATGGGGGGACCTTTTAGGAAAGAGAAGTAGATTGACAAAATCCTTGCTTGCTTACCTTATCATTTTCAAGCCAATGTTACCTTGCTTAAATACTTGTAAAAGCCTTGTGAACTTACTGTTAAATGAATCACTTGGGCAAATATTCGAACTGCATCACTTGTATCCTATATTTTAGGCATCCACCTTCGAGGATGGAAAGAGCTTGGCTTTATAGACATCAAGGATAGTGGTCTTAGCGAAGGTGTTTTTGACACAATTGTTAGAAATGATGACTCTTATACCAATGAAGAGAAGATGGATCTACTTTCGCAGAGATTTACTAAATTTCTTAGAGAGAATTAACCCTTTTTTTGGGGTTTTAGAAAAAAATAATCCAAGCTCTAAAATGATTATTTAAATGAATTTACAGTTGTACTTCTTCCAAACAACACGAAATATTATGGAGACCACTCATATAGGCATTTGAGCTACAAAATAAATCTAGAACTAGGAAGTTGACCAAAAATTTTGAACTCTATATCAAGCAAGAGGATGAAACTTTGAACAAATTCTATGCATATTTTTCAAACATTATCAACTACTCGTATAATATGGGGGGACCTTTTAGGAAAGAGAAGTAGATTGACAAAATCCTTGCTTGCTTACCTTATCATTTTCAAGCCAATGTTACCTTGCTTAAATAAATGTAAAAGCCTTGTGAACTTACTGTTAAATGAATCACTTGGGCAAGTATTCGAACTGCATCACTTGTATCCAATATGTCAACCATCCACTATCGAGGACGGAAAGAGCTTGGCTTTATAGACATCAAGGATAGTGGTCTTAGCGAACGTGTTTTTCACACAATTATTAGAACTAATGACTCTAATACCAATGAAGAGAAAATGAATCTACTTTCACAGAGATTTACTGAATTTGTTAGAGAGAATTAACCCTTTTTTTGGGGTTTTAGAAAAACATAATCGAAGCTCTAAAATGATTATTTAAATGAATTTACAGTTGTACTTCTTCCAAACAACACGAAATATTATAGAGACCACTCATATATGCATTTGAGCTACAAAATAAATCTAGAACTACGAAGTTGACCAAAAATTTTGAACTCTATATCAAGCAAGAGGATGAAACTTTGAACAAATTCTATGCATGTTTTTCATACATTATCAACTACTCGTATAATTTGGGTGGACCTTTTAGGAAAGAGAAGTAGATTGAGAAAATCTTTGCTAGCACACCTTATCATTTTCAAACCAGAGTTACCTTGCTGAAATATATGTAAAAGCCTAGTGAACTTACTGTTAAATGAATCACTTGGGAAAGTATTCGAACTGCATCACTTGTATCCATATATGTCAGCCATCCAATTTCTGGGACGGAAAGAGCTTGGCTTTATAGTCATCAAGGATAGTCTTCTTAGCGAATATGTTTTTGACACAATTGTTAGAAATGAGGACTCTAATACCAATGAAGATTAGATGGATCTACCTTCCTAGAGATTTACTAAATTTCTTAGATAGAATTAACCCTTTTTTAGGGGTTTAGAAAAAAATAATCCAAGCTCTAAAATGATATTTAAATGAATTTACAGTTGTACTTCTTCCAAACAACACGAAATATTATAGAGACCACTCATATATGCATTTGAGCTACAAAATAAATCTAGAACTACGAAGTTGACCAAAAATTTTGAACTCTATATCAAGCAAGAGGATGAAACTTTGAACAAATTCTATGCATGTTTTTCATACATTATCAACTACTCGTATAATTTGGGTGGACCTTTTAGGAAAGAGAAGTAGATTGAGAAAATCTTTGCTAGCACACCTTATCATTTTCAAACCAGAGTTACCTTGCTGAAATATATGTAAAAGCCTAGTGAACTTACTGTTAAATGAATCACTTGGGAAAGTATTCGAACTGCATCACTTGTATCCATATATGTCAGCCATCCAATTTCTGGGACGGAAAGAGCTTGGCTTTATAGTCATCAAGGATAGTCTTCTTAGCGAATATGTTTTTGACACAATTGTTAGAAATGAGGACTCTAATACCAATGAAGATTAGATGGATCTACCTTCCTAGAGATTTACTAAATTTCTTAGATAGAATTAACCCTTTTTTAGGGGTTTAGAAAAAAATAATCCAAGCTCTAAAATGATTATTTAAATGAATTTACAGTTGTACTTCTTCCAAACAACACGAAATATTATAGAGACCACTCATATATGCATTTGAGCTACAAAATAAATCTAGAACTACGAAGTTGACCAAAAATTTTGAACTCTATATCAAGCAAGAGGAGGAAACTTTGAAAAAATTCTATGCATGTTTTTCAAACATTATCAACTACTCGTATAATTTGGGTGGACCTTTCAGGAAAGAGAAGTAGATTGAGAAAATCCTTGCTAGCATACCTTATCATTTTCAAGCCAGAGTTACCTTGTTTAAATATATGTTAAAGCCTTGTGAACTTACTGTTAAATGAATCACTTGGGCAAGTATTCGAACTGCATCACTTGTATCCAATATGTCAACCTTCGAGGACGGAAATATTTTGGCTTTATAGACATCAAGGATAGTGGCCTTAGCGAAGGTGTTTTTGACACAATTGTTAGAAATGATGACTCTTATACCAATGAAGAGAAGATGGATCTACTTTCGCAGAGATTTACTAAATTTCTTAGAGAGAATTAACCCTTTTTTAAGGGTTTTAGAAAAAAATAATCCAAGCTCTAAAATGATTATTTAAATGAATTTATAGTTGTACATCTTCCAATCAACACGAAATATTATAACGACCACTCATATAGGCATTTGAGCAACCAAATAAATCTAGAACTACGAAGTTGACCAAAAATTTGGAATTCTATATCAAGCAAGAGAATGAAACTTTGAAGAAATTCTATGCAGGTTTTTCAAATATTATCAACTACTCGTATAATTTGGGTTGGTCCTATTAGGAAAGAGAAATAGATTGAGAAAATCCTTGCTTGCTTACCTTATCATTTCCAATCCAATGTTACCTTGCTTAAATACATGTAAAAGCCTTGTGAACTTACTGTTAAATGAATTACTTGGGAAAGTATTGGAACTGCATCAATTCTATCCAATATGTCAGCCGTCCACTTTCGCGGACGGAAAGAGCTTCGCTTTATAGACATCAAGGATAGTGGTCTTAGGGAAGATGTTTTTGACACCATTGTTAGAAATGATGACTCTATTACCAATGAAGAGAAGATGGATCTACTTTCGCAGAGATTTACTGAATTTCTTAGAGAGAATTAACCATTTTTTAGGGGTTTTAGAAAAAAATAATCCAAACTCAAAAATGATTGTTTCAATGAATTTATAGTTGTACTTCTTCCAAACAACACGAAATATTTTAGAGACCACTCATATAGGCATTTAATATACAAAATAAATCTAGAACTACGAAGATAGCCAAAAACTTTGAACTCTATATCAAGCAAGAGGATGAAACTTTGAACAAATTCTATGCATGTTTTTCAAACAATATCAACGACTCTTATAATTTGGGTGGACCTATTAGGAAAGAGAAGTAGATTGACAAAATCCTTGCTAGCTTACTTTATCATTTTCAAGCCAATGTTACCTTGTTTAAATACATGTAAAAGCCTTGTGAACTTACTGTTAAATGAATAACTTCGGCAAGTATTCGAACTGCATCACTTGTATCCAATATGTCAACCATCCACTATCGAGGACGGAAAGAGCTTGGGTTTATAGACATCAAGGATAGTGGTCTTAGCGAATGTGTTTTTGACACAATTGTTAGAATTGATGACTCTAATACCAATGAAGAGAAATTGGATCTACTTTCACAGAGATTTACTGAATTTCTTAGAGAGAATTAACCCTTTTTTTGGAGTTTTAGAAAAACATAATCCAAGCTCTAAAATGATTATTTAAATGAATTTACAGTTGTACTTCTTCCAAACAACACGAAATATTATGGAGACCACTCATATAGGCATTTGAGCTACAAAATAAATCTAGAACTAGGAAGTTGACCAAAAATTTTGAACTCTATATCAAGCAAGAGGATGAAACTTTGAACAAATTCTATGCATGTTTTTCAAAGATTATCAACTACTCGTATAATATGGGGGGACCTTTTAGGAAAGAGAAGTAGATTGACAAAATCCTTGCTTGCTAACCTTATCATTTTCAAGCCAATGTTACCATACTTAAATACATGTAAAAGCCTTGTGAACTTACTGTTAAATGAATCACTTCCGCAAGTATTCGAACTGCATCACTTGTATCCAATATCTCAACCATCCACTATCGAGGATGGAAAGAGCTTGGCTTTATAGACATCAAGGATAGTGGTCTTAGGGAAGGTGTTTTTGACACAATTGGTAGAATTTGTGACTCTAATACCAATGAAGAGAAATTGGATCTACTTTCATAGAGATTTACTGAATTTCTTAGAGAGAATTAACCCTTTTTTTGGTTTTTTAGAAAAAAATAATCCAAGCTCTAAAATGATTATTTAAATGAATTTACAGTTGTACTTCTTCCAAACAACACGAAATATTATAGAGACCAATCATATAGGCATTTGAGCTACAAAATAAATCTAGAACTACGAAGTTGACCAAAAATTTTGAACTCTATATCAAGCAAGAGGATGAAACTTTGAACAAATTCTATGCATGTTTTTCAATCATTATCAACTACTCGTATAATATGGGGGGACCTTTTAGAAAAGAGAAGTAGATTGACAAAATCCTTGCTTGCTTACCTTATCATTTTCAAGCCAATGTTACCTTGCTTAAATACTTGTAAAAGCCTTGTGAACTTACTGTTAAATGAATCACTTGGGCAAATATTCGAACTGCATCACTTATATCCTATATTTTAGGCATCCACCTTCGAGGATGGAAAGAGCTTGGCTTTATACATATCAGGGATAGGGGTCTTAGCGAAGATGTTTTTGACACATTTGGTAGAAATGATTACTCTAATACCAATGAAGAGAGAATGGATCTACTTTCCGAGAGATTTACTGAATTTCTTAGATAGAATTAAACGTTTTTTATGGGTTTAGAAAAAAATAACCCGAAATCAAAAATGATTATTTCAATGAATTTACTGTTGTACTTCTTCCAAACAACGTGAAATATTTTGGACACCACTCATATAGGCATTTGAGCTACAAAATAAATCTAGAACTACGAAGTTGACCAAAAATTTTGAACACTATATCAAGCAAGAGGATGAAACTTTGAAAAAATTCTATGCATGTTTTTCAAACATTATCAACTACTCTTATAATTTGGGTGGACCTTTAGGGAAAGAGAAGTAGATTGAGAAAATCCGTGCTAGCTTACCTTATCATTTTCAAGCCAAAGGTACCTTGCTTAAATACATGTAAAAGCCTTGTGAACTTACTGTTAAATGAATCACTTGGGCAAGTATTCGAACTGCATCACTTGTATCCAATATGTCAACCATCCACCTTCGAGGAGGGAAAGAGCTTGGCTTTATACACATCAAGGATAGTGGTCTTAGCGAAGATTTTTTTAACACAATTGGTAGAAATGATGACTCTATTACGAATGAATAGAGAATGGATCTACTTATCCAGAGATTTACTAAATTTCTTAGATAGAATTAACTGTATTTTAGGGGTTTAGAAAAAAAATAACCCGAGCTCTAAAATGATTTTTTAAATGAATTTACAGTTGTACTTCTTCCAAACAACATGAAATATTTTGGAGACCACTCATATAGGCATTTAATATACAAAATAAATCTAGAACTACGAAGATAGCCAAAACATTTGAACTCCATATCAAGCAAGAGGATGAAACTTTAAACAAATCTATGCATGTTTTTCAAACATTATCAACTACTCGTATAATATGGGGGGACCTTTTAGGAAAGAGAAGTAGATTGACAAAATCCTTGCTTGCTAAGCTTATCATTTTCAAGCCAATGTTACCTTGCTTAAATACATGTAAAAGCCTTGTGAACTTACTGTTAAATGAATCACTTCCGCAAGTATTCGAACTGCATCACTTGTATCCAATATCTCAACCATCCACTATCGAGGATGGAAAGAGCTTGGCTTTATAGACATCAAGGATAGTGGTCTTAGCGAAGGTGTTTTTGACACAATTGTTAGAATTGATGACTCTAATACCAATGAAGAGAAATTGGATCTACTTTCACAGAGATTTGCTGAATTTCTTAGAGAGAATTAACCCTTTTTTTGGGGTTTTAGAAAAAAATAATCCAAGCTCTAAAATGATTATTTAAATGAATTTACAGTTGTACTTCTTCCAAACAACACGAAATATTATAGAGACCAATCATATAGGCATTTGAGCTACAAAATAAATCTAGAACTACGAAGTTGACCAAAAATTTTGAACTCTATATCAAGCAAGAGGATGAAACTTTGAACAAATTCTATGCATGTTTTTCAAACATTATCAACTACTCGTATAATATGGGGGGACCTTTTAGGAAAGAGAAGTAGATTGACAAAATCCTTGCTTGCTTACCTTATCATTTTCAAGCCAATGTTACCTTGCTTAAATACATGTAAAATCCTTGTGAACTTACTGTTAAATGAATCACTTGGGCAAATATTCGAACTGCATCACTTGTATCCTATATTTTAGGCATCCACCTTCGAGGATGGAAAGAGCTTGGCTTTATACATATCAGGGATAGTGGTCTTAGAGAAGATGTTTTTGACACATTTGGTAGAAATGATTACTCTAATACCAATGAAGAGAGAATGGATCTACTTTCCGAGAGATTTACTGAATATCTTCGATAGAATTAAACGTTTTTTATGGGTTTAGAAAAAAATAACCCGAAATCAAAAATGATTATTTCAATGAATTTACTGTTGTGCTTCTTCCAAACAACGTGAAATATTTTGGACACCACTCATATAGGCATTTGAGCTACAAAATAAATCTAGAACTACGAAGTTAACCAAAAATTTTGAACACTATATCAAGCAAGAGGATGAAACTTTGAACAAATTCTATGCATGTTTTTCAAACATTATCAACTACTCTTATATATTGGGTGGACCTTTAGGGAAAGAGAAGTAGATTGAGAAAATCCGTGCTAGCTTACCTTATCATTTTCAAGCCAAAGGTACCTTGCTTAAATACATGTAAAAGCCTTGTGAACTTACTGTTAAATGAATCACTTGGCAAGTATTCGAGCTGCATCACTGGTATCCAATATGTCAAGCATCCACTTTCGAGGACGGAAAGAGATTGGCTTTATAAACATCAAGGATAGTGGTCTTAGCGAAGGTATTTTTGACACAATTGTTAGAAATGATGACTCTAATACCAATGAAGAAAAGATGGATCTCCCTTCCAAGAGATTTACTAAATTTCTTAGATAGAATTAACCCTTTTTTAGGGGTTTTAGAAACAAATAATCCATGCTCTAAAATGATTATTTAAATGAATTTATAGGTGTACGTCTTCCAAACAACACGAAATATTATAGAGACCACTCATATTGGCATTTGAGCTACAAAATAAATCTAGAACTACGAAGTTGGCCAAAAATTTTGAACTCTATATCAAGCAAGAAGATGAAACTTTGAACAAATTCTATGCATGTTTTTCAAACATTATCAACTACTCATATAATATGGGGGGACCTTTTAGGAAAGAGAAGTAGATTGACAAAATCCTTGCTTGCTTACCTTATCATTTTCAAGCCAATGTTACCTTGCTTAAATACATGTAAAAGCCTTGTGAACTTACTGTTAAATGAATCACTTGGGCAAATATTCGAACTACATCACTTGTATCCTATATTTTAGGCATCCACCTTCGAGGATGGAAAGAGCTTGGCTTTATACATATCAGGGATAGTGGTCTTAGCGAAGATGTTTTTGACACATTTGGTGGAAATGATTACTCTAATACCAATGAAGAGAGAATGGATCTACTTTCCGAGAGATTTACTGAATTTCTTAGATAGAATTAAACGTTTTTTAGGGGTTTAGAAAAAAATAACCCGAAATCAAAAATGATTATTTCAATGAATTTACTGTTGTACTTCTTCCAAACAACGTGAAATATTTTGGACACCACTCATATAGGCATTTGAGCTACAAAATAATTCTAGAACTACGAAGTTGACCAAAAATTTTGAACACTATATCAAGCAAGAGGATGAAACTTTGAACAAATTCTATGCATGTTTTTCAAACATTATCAACTACTCTTATAATTTGGGTGGACCTTTAGGGAAAGAGAAGTAGATTGAGAAAATCCGTGCTAGCTTACCTTATCATTTTCAAGCCAAAGGTACCTTGCTTAAATACATGTAAAAGCCTTGTGAACTTACTGTTAAATGAATCACTTGGGCAAGTATTCGAACTGCATCACTTGTATCCAATATGTCAACCATCTATCTTCGAGGAGAGAAAGAGCTTGGCTTTATTAACATCAAGGATAGTGGTCTTAGCGAAGATTTTTTTAACACAATTGGTAGAAATGATGACTCTATTACGAATGAATAGAGAATGGATCTACTTTCCCAGAGATTTACTAAATTTCTTAGATAGAATTAACCGTATTTTAGGGGTTTAGAAAAAAAATAACCCGAGCTCTAAAATGATTTTTTAAATGAATTTACAGTTGTACTTCTTCCAAACAACATGAAATATTTTGGAGACCACTCATATAGGCATTTAATATACAAAAAAAATCTAGAACTACGAAGATAGCCAAAAAATTTGAACTCTATATCAAGCAAGAGGATGAAACTTTGAACAAATCTATTCATGTTTTTCAAACATTATCAACTACTCGTATAATATGGGAGGATCTTTTAGGAAAGAGAAGAAGATTGACAAAATCCTTGCTTGCTAACCTTATCATTTTCAAGCCAATGTTACCTTGCTTAAATACATGTAAAAGCCTTGTGAACTTACTGTTAAATGAATCACTTCCGCAAGTATTCGAACTGCATCACTTCTATCCAATATGTCAACCATCCACTATCGAGGACGGAAAGAGCTTGGCTTTATAGACATCAAGGATAGTGGTCTTAGCGAAGGTGTTTTTGACACAATTGTTAGAATTGATGACTCTAATACCAATGAAGAGAAATTGGATCTACTTTCACAGAGATTTACTGAATTTCTTAGAGAGAATTAACCCTTTTTTTGGGGTTTTATAAAAAAATAATCCAAGCTCTAAAATGATTATTTAAATGAATTTATAGTTGTACTTCTTCCAAACAACACGAAATATTATAGAGACCACTCATATAGGCATTTGAGCTACAAAATAAATCTAGAACTCCGAATTTGACCAAAAATTTTGAACTCTATATCAAGCAAGAGGATGAAACTTTGAACAAATTCTATGCATGATTTTCAAACATTGTCAAGTACTCATATAATTTGGGGGGACCTTTTAAGAAAGAGAAGTAGATTGACAAAATCCTTGCTAGCTTACCTTATAATTTTCAAGCCAATGTTACCTTGCTTAAATACATGTAAAAGCCTTGTGAACTTACTGTTAAATGAATCACTTGGGCAAGTATTCGAACTACATCACTTGTATTCTATATGTCAGCCATCCACTTTCGAGGAAGGAAAGAGCTTGGCTTTATACACATCAAGGATAGTAGTCTTAGCGAAGATTTTTTTAACACAATTGGTAGAAATGATGACTCTATTACGAATGAATAGAAAATGGATCTACTTTCCCAGAGATTTACTGAATTTCTTAGATAGAATTAAACGGTTTTTAGGGGTTTAGAAAAAAAATAACCCGAACTCAAAAATGATTATTTGAATGAATTTATAGTTGTCCTTCTTCCAAACAACGTGAAATATTTTGGAGACCACTCATATAGGCATTTGAGCTACAAAATAAATCTAGAACTACGAAGTTGAACAAAAATTTTGAACACTATATCAAGTAAGAGGATGAAACTTTGAACAAATTCTATGCATGTTTTTCAAACATTAGCAACTACTCTTACAATTTGGGTGGACCTATTAGGAAAGAGAAGTAGATTGAGAAAATCCGTGCTAGCTTACCTTATCATTTTCAAGCAAAAGGTACCTTGCTTAAATACATGTAAAAGCCTTGTGAACTTACTGTTAAATGAGTCACTCTGGCAAGTATTCGAACTGCATCACTTGTATCCAATATGTCAACCATCCACTTTCGAGGACGGAAAGAGATTGGCTTTATAGACATCAAGGATAGTTGTCTTAGCGAAGTTGTTTTTGACACAATTGTTAGAAATGATGACTCTCATACCAATGAAGAGAAGATGGATCTACTTTCGCAGAGATTTACTAAATTTCTTAGAGAGAATTAACCCTTTTTTTGGGGTTTTAGAAATAAATAATCCGAGCTCTAAAATGATTATTTAAATGAATTTACAGTTGTACATCTTCCAAACAACACGAAATATTATAGAGACCACTCATATAGGCATTTGAGCTACAAAATAAATCTAGAACTACGAAGTTGACCAAAAATTTTGAACTCTATATGAAGCAAGAGGATGAAACTTTGAACAAATTCTATGCATGATTTTCAAACATTATCAACTACTCGTATAATATGGGGGGACCTTTTAGGAAAGAGAAGTAGATTGACAAAATCCTTGCTCGCTTACCTTATCATTTTCAAGCCAATGTTACCTTTCTTAAATACATGTAAAAGCCTTGTGCACTTAATGTTAAATGAATCAGTTGGGCAAGTATTCAAACTGCATCACTTCTATCCTATATGTCAGCTATCCACTTTCGAGGACGGAAAGAGCTTGACTTTATAGACATCAAGGATAGTGGTCTTAGCGAAGGTGTTTTTGACTCAATTGTTAGAAATGATGACTCTTATACCAATGAAGAGAAGATGGATATACCTTCCTAGAGATTTACTAAATTTCTTAGATAAAATTAACCCTTTTTTAGAGGTTTAGAAAAAAATAATCCGAGCTCTAAATGATTATTTAAATGAATTTACAGTTGTACTTCTTCCAAACAACACGAAATATTATAGAGACCACTCATATAGGCATTTTTGAGCTACAAAATACATCTAGAACTACGAAGTTGGCCAAATATTTTAAACTCTATATCAAGCAAGAGGATGAAACTTTGAACAAATTCTATGCATGTTTTTCAAACATTATCAACTACTCGTATAATATGGGGGGACCTTTTAGGAAAGAGAAGTAGATTGACAAAATCCTTTCTTGCTTACCTTATCATTTTCAAGCCAATGTTACCTTGCTTAAATACATGTAAAAGCCTTGTGAACTTACTGTTAAATGAATCACTTAGGCAAGTATTCGAACTGCATCACTTGTATCCTATATTTTAGGCATCTACCTTGGAGGATAGAAAGAGCTTGGCTTTATACACATCAAGGATAATGGTCTTAGCGAAGATGTTTTTGACATATTTGGTAGAAATGATTACTCTAATACGAATGAAGAGAAAATGGATCTACTTATCCATAGATTTACTAAATATCTTAGATAGAATTAACCGTTTTTTAGGGGTTTAGAAAAAAAATAAACCGCGCTCTAAAATGATTATTTGAATGAATTTAGAGTTGTACTTCTTCCAAACAACGTGAAGTATTTTGGAGACCACTCATATAGGCATTTCATCTACAAAATAAATCTAGAACTACGAAGATAGCCAAAATTTTTTAACTCTATATCAAGCAAGAGGATGAAGCTTTGAACAAATTCTTTACATGTTTTTCAAACATTATCAACTACTCGTATAATATGGGGGGACCTTTTAGGAAAGAGAAGTAGATTGACAAAATCCTTGCTAGCTTACCTTATAATTTTCAAGCCAATGTTACCTTGCTTAAATACATGTAAAAGCCTTGTGAACTTACTATTAAATGAATCACTTGGGCAAGTTTTCGAACTGCATCACTTGTATCATATATGTCAGCGATCCACTTTCGACGACGGAAAGAGCTTGGCTTTATAGACATCAAGGATACTGGTCTTAGCGAAGATATTTTTTAACACATTTGCTAGAAATGATTACTCTAATACGAATGAAGAGAAAATGGATCTACTTATCCATAGATTTACTAAATATCTTAGATAGAATTAACCGTTTTTTAGGGGTTTAGAAAAAAAATAAACCGCGCTCTAAAATGATTATTTGAATGAATTTAGAGTTGTACTTCTTCCAAACAACGTGAAGTATTTTGGAGACCACTCATATAGGCATTTCATCTACAAAATAAATCTAGAACTACGAAGATAGCCAAAAAATTTTAACTCTATATCAAGCAAGAGGATGAAGCTTTGAACAAATTCTTTACATGTTTTTCAAACATTATCAACTACTCGTATAATATGGGGGGACCTTTTAGGAAAGAGAAGTAGATTGACAAAATCCTTGCTTGCTTACCTTATCATTTTCAAGCCAATGTTACCTTGCTTAAATACATGTAAAAGCCTTGTGAACTTACTGTTAAATGAATCACTTGGCAAGTATTCGAACTGCATCACTGGTATCCAATATGTGAAGCATCCACTTTCGAGGACGGAAAGAGATTGGCTTTATAAACATCAAGGATAGTGGTCTTAGCGAAGGTGATTTTGACACAATTGTTAGAACTGATGACTCTAATACCAATGAAGAAAAGATGGATCTCCCTTCCTAGAGATTTACTAAATGTCTTAGATAGAATTAACCCTTTTTTAGGGGTTTTAGAAACAAATAATCTATGCTCTAAAATGATTATTTAAATGAATTTACAGGTGTACGTCTTCCAAACAACACGAAATATTATAGAGACCACTCATATTGGCAATTGAGGTACAAAATAAATCTAGAACTACGAAGTTGGCCAAAAATTTTGAACTCTATATCAAGCAAGAAGATGAAACTTTGAACAAATTCTATGCATGTTTTTCAAACATTATCAACTACTCGTATAATATGGGTGGACCTATTAGGAAAGAGAAGTAGATTGACAAAATCCTTGCCAGCTTACCTTATAATTTTCAAGCCAATGTTACCTTGCTTAAATACATGTAAAAGCCTTATGAACTTACTATTAAATGAATCACTTGGGCAAGTTTTCGAACTGCATCACTTGTATCATATATGTCAGCCATCCACTTTCGAGGACGGAAAGAGCTTGCCTTTGTAGACATCAAGGATACTGGTCTTAGCGAAGATATTTTTTAACACATTTGCTAGAAATGATTACTCTAATACGAATGAAGAGAAAATGGATCTACTTATCCAGAGATTTACTAAATTTCTTAGATAGAATTAACCGTTTTTTAGGGGTTTAGAAAAAAAAATAAACCGAGCTCTAAAATGATTATTTGAGTGAATTTATAGTTGTACTTCTTCCAAACAACGTGAAGTATTTTGGAGACCACTCATATAGGCATTTCATCTACAAAATAAATCTAGAACTACGAAGATATAAAAAAAAATTTGAACTCTATATCAAGCAAGAGGATGAAGCTTTGAACAAATTCTTTACATGTTTTTCAAACATTATCAACTACTGGTATAATATGGGGGGACCTTTTAGGAAAGAGAAGTAGATTGACAAAATCCTTGCTTGCTTACCTTATCATTTTCAAGCCAATGTTACCTTGCTTAAATACATGTAAAAGCCTTGTGAACTTACTGTTAAATGAATCACTTAGGCAAGTATTCGAACTGCATCACTTGTATCCTATATTTTAGGCATCTACCTTGGATGATAGAAAGAGCTTGGCTTTATACACATCAAGGATAATGGTCTTAGCGAAGATGTTTTTGACATATTTGGTAGAAATGATTACTCTAATACCAATGAAGAGAGAATGGATCTACTTTCCTTGGGATTTACTGAATTTCTTAGATAGAATTAAACATTTGTGAGGGGTTTTAGAAAAAAATAATCCGAACTCAAAAATGATAATTTCAATGAATTTACTGGTGTACTTCTTCCAAACAACACGAAATATTATAGAGACCACTCATATAGGCATTTGAGCTACAAAATAAATCTAGAACTACGAAGTTGGCCAAAAATTTTGAACTCTATATATAGCAAGAAGATGAAACTTTTAACAAATTCTATGCATGTTTTCCAAGCATTATCAACTACTCGTATAATTTGAGTGGACCTATTAGGAAAAAGAAGTAGATTGAGAAAATCCTTGCTAGCATACCTTATCATTTTCAAGCCAGAGTTACCTTGCTTAAATATATGTTAAAGCCTTGTGAACTTACTATTAAATGAATCACTTTGGAATGTATTCGAACTGCTTCACTTGTATCCAATATGTCAGCCATCCACTTTCTGGGACGGAAAGAGCTTGGCTTTATAGATATCAAGGATAGTGGTCTTAGCGTAGTTGTTTTTGACACAATTGTTAGAAATGATGACTCTAATACGAATGAAGAGAAGATGGATATAATTTCCCAGAGATTTACTCAATTTCTTAGATACAATTAGCCCTTTTTTATGGGTTTTAGAAAAAAATAATCCGAACTCAAAAATGATTATTTCAATGAATTTATAGTTGTACTTCTTCCAAACAACATGAAATATTATAGATACCACTCATATAGGAATTTGAGCTACAAAATAAATCTATAACTACGAAGTTGGCCAAAAATTTTGAACTCTATATCAAGCAAGAGGATGAAACTTTGAAGAAATTCTATGCATGTTTTTCAAACATTATCAACTACTCGTATAATTTGGGGGGACCTTTTCGGAAAGAAAAGTAGATTGAGAAAATCCTTGCTAGCTTACCTTATCATTTTCAAGCCAAAGGTACCTTGCTTAAATACATGTAAAAGCCTTGTGAACTTACTGTTAAATGAATCACTTGGCAAGTATTCGAGCTGCATCACTGGTATCCAATATGTCAAGCATCCACTTTCGAGGACGGAAAGAGATTGGCTTTATAAACATCAAGGATAGTGGTCTTAGCGAAGGTATTTTTGACACAATTGTTAGAAATGATGACTCTAATACCAATGAAGAAAAGATGGATCTCCCTTCCTAGAGATTTACTAAATTTCTTAGATAGAATTAACCCTTTTTTAGGGGTTTTAGAAACAAATAATCCATGCTCTAAAATGATTATTTAAATGAATTTATAGGTGTACGTCTTCCAAACAACACGAAATATTATAGAGACCACTCATATTGGCATTTGAGCTACAAAATAAATCTAGAACTACGAAGTTGGCCAAAAATTTTGAACTCTATATCAAGCAAGAAGATGAAACTTTGAACAAGTTCTATGCATGTTTTCCAAACATTATCAACTACTCGTATAATATGGGTGGACCTATTAGGAAAGAGAAGTAGATTGAGAAAATCCTTGCTGGCATACCTTATCATTATCAAGCCAGAGTTACCTTGCTTAAATATATGTAAAAGCCTTGTGAACTTACTATTAAATGAATCACTTTAGAAAGTATTCGAACTGCATCACTTGTATCGAATATGTCAGCCATCCACTTTCTGGGACGGAAAGAGCTTGGTTCTATAGACATAAAGGATAGTGGTCTTAGCGAAGATGTTTTTGACACAATTATTAGAACTGATGACTCTAATACCAATGAAGAGAAAATGGATCTACTTTCCTGGAGATTTACTAAATTTCTTAGATAGAATTAACCCTTTTTTAGGGGTTAAAAAAAAATAATCGGAGCCCTAAAATGATTATTTCCATGAATTTATAGTTGTACTTCTTCCAAACAACATGAAATATTTTGGAGACCACTCATATAGGCATTGGAGCTACAAAATAAATCTAGAACTACGAAGTTGACCAAAAATTTTGAACTCTATATCAAGCAAAAGGATGAAACTTTGAACAAATTCTATGCATGTTTTTCAAACATTATCTACTACTCGTATAATTTGGGTGGACCTATTAGGAAAGAGAAGTAGATTGAGAAAATCCTTGCTAGCTTACCTTATCATTTTCAAGCCAAAGGTAGCTTGATTAAATACATGTAAAAGCCTTGTGAACTTACAGTTATATGTATCACTTGGGCAAGTATTCGAACTGCATCACTTGTATCCAATATGTCAACCATCCACTTTCGAAGACGGAAAGAGCTTGGCTTTATAAACATCAAGGATAGTGGTCTTAGCGAAGGTGTTTTTGACACAATTATTAGAACTAATGACTCTAATACCAATGAAGAGAAGATGGATCTACTTTCGCAGAGATTTACTAAATTTCTTAGATAGAATTAACCCTTTGTTAGGGGTTTTAGAAAAACATAATCTGAACTCAAAAATGATTATTTAAATGAATTTACAGGTGTACTTCTTCCAAAAAACACGAAATATTATAGAGACCACTCATATAGGCATTTGAGCTACAAAATAAATCTAGAACTACGAAGTTGGCCAAAATTTTGAACTCTTTATCAAGCAAGAAGATGAAACTTTGAACAAATTCTATGCATGTTTTCCAAACATTATCAACAACTCGTATAATTTGGGTGGATCTATTAGGAAAGAGAAGTAGATTGAGAAAATCCTTGCTGGCATACCTTATCATTTTCAAGCCAGAGTTACCTTGCTTAAATATATGTAAAAGCCTTGTGAACTTACTATTAAATGAAGCACTTTGGAAAGTATTCGAACTGCATCACTTGTATCCAATATGTCAGCCATCCACTTTCTGGGACGGAAAGAGCTTAGCTTTATAGATATCAAGGATAGTGGTCTTAGCGTAGTTGTTTTTGACACAATGGTTAGAAATGATGACTCTAATATGAATGAAGAGAAGATGGATATACTTTCCCAAAGATTTACTCAATTTCTTAGATAGAATTAACCCTTTTTTATGGGTTTTAGAAAAACATAATCCGAACTCGAAAATGATTATTTCCATGAATTTACAGTTGTACTTCTTCCAAACAAGATGAAATATTATAGATACCACTCATATAGCCATTTGAGCTACAAAATAAATCTAGAACTACGAAGTTGGCCAAAAATTTTGAACTCTATATCAAGCAAGAGGATGAAACTTTGAAGAAATTCTATGCATGTTTTTCAAACATTATCAACTACTCGTATAATTTGGGGGGACCTTTTAGGAAAGAAAAGTAGATTGAGAAAATCCTTGCTAGCTTACCTTATCATTTTCAAGCCAAAGGTACCTTGCTTAAATACATGTAAAAGCCTTGTGAACTTACTGTGTAATGAATCACTTGGCAAGTATTCGAGCTGCATCACTTGTATCCAATATGTCAAGCATCCACTTTCGAGGACAGAAAGAGATTGGCTTTATAAACATCAATGATAGTGGTCTTAGCGAAGGTGTTTTTGACACTATTGTTAGAAATGATGACTCTAATACCAATGAAGAAAAGATGGATCTCCCTTCCTAGAGATTTACTAAATTTCTTAGATAGAATTAACCATTTTTAAGGGGTTTTAGAAACAAATAATCCATGCTCTAAAATGATTATTTAAATGAATTTACAGGTGTACTTCTTCCAAACAACACGAAATATTATAGAGACCACTCATATAGGTATTTGAGCTACAAAATAAATCTAGAACTACGAAGTTGGTCAAAAATTTTGAACTCTATATCAAGCAAGAGGATGAAACTTTGAAGAAATTCTATGCATGTTTTTCAAACATTATCAACTACTCGTATAATTTGGGGGGGCCTTTTATTAAAGAAAAGTAGATTGAGAAAATCCTTGCTGGCATACCTTATCATTTTCAAGCCAGTGTTACCTTGCTTAAATATATGTAAAAGCCTTGTGAACTTACTATTAAATGAATCACTTGGGAAAGTATTCGAACTGCATCACTTGTATCCAATATGTCAGCCATCCACTTTCTGGGACGGAAAGAGCTTAGCTTTATAGATATCAAGGATAGTGGTCTTAGCGTAGTTGTTTTTGACACAATTGTTAGAAATGATGACTCTAATATGAATGAAGAGAAGATGGATATACTTTCCCAAAGATTTACTCAATTTCTTAGATAGAATTAACCCTTTTTTATGGGTTTTAGAAAAACATAATCCGAACTCGAAAATGATTATTTCAATGAATTTACAGTTGTACTTCTTCCAAACAAGATGAAATATGATAGATACCACTCATATAGCCATTTGAGCTACAAAATAAATCTAGAACTACGAAGTTGGCCAAAAATTTTGAACTCTATATCAAGCAAGAGGATGAAACTTTGAAGAAATTCTATGCATGTTTTTCAAACATTATCAACTACTCGTATAATTTGGGGGGACCTTTTCGGAAAGAAAATTAGATTGAGAAAATCCTTGCTAGCTTACCTTATCATTTTCAAGCCAAAGGTACCTTGCTTAAATACATGTAAAAGCCTTGTGAACTTACTGTTAAATGAATCACTTGGCAAGTATTCGAACTGCATCACTGGTATCCAATATGTCAAGCATACACTTTCGAGGACGGAAAGAGATTGGCTTTATAAACATCAAGGATAGTGGTCTTAGCGAAGGTGTTTTTGACACAATTGTTAGAAATGATGACTCTAATACCAATGAAGAAAAGATGGATCTCCCTTCCTAGAGATTTACTAAATTTCTTAGATAGAATTAACCCTTTTTTAGGGGTTTTAGAAACAAATAATCCATGCTCTAAAATGATTATTTAAATGAATTTACAGGTGTATGTCTTCCAAACAACACGAAATATTATAGAGACCACTCATATAGGTATTTGAGCTACAAAATAAATCTAGAACTACGAAGTTGGTCAAAAAGTTTGAACTCTATATCAAGCAAGAGGATGAAACTTTGAAGAAATTCTATGCATGTTTTTCAAACATTATCAACTACTCGTATAATTTGGGGGGGCCTTTTAGGAAAGAAAAGTAGATTGAGAAAATCCTTGCTAGCTTACCTTATCATTTTCAAGCCAAAGGTACCTTGCTTAAATACATGTAAAAGCCTTGTGAACTTACTGTGTAATGAATCACTTGGCAAGTATTCGAGCTGCATCACTTGTATCCAATATGTCAAGCATCCACTTTCGAGGACGGAAAGAGCTTGGCTTTATAAACATCAAGGATAGTGGTCTTAGCGAAGGTGTTTTTGACACTATTGTTAGAAATGATGACTCTAATACCAATGACGAAAAGATGGATCTCCCTTCCTAGAGATTTACTAAATTTCTTAGATAGAATTAACCCTTTTTTAGGGGTTTTAGAAACAAATAATCCATGCTCTAAAATGATTATTTAAATGAATTTACAGGTGTACTTCTTCCAAACAACACGAAATATTATAGAGACCACTCATATAGGCATTTGAGCTACAAAATAAATCTAGAACTACGAAGTTGGCCAAAATTTTGAACTCTATATCAAGCAAGAAGATGAAACTTTGAACAAATTCTATGCATGTTTTCCAACTATTATCAATACTCGTCTAATTTGGGTGGACCTATTAGGAAAGAGAAGTAGATTGAGAAAATCCTTGCTGGCATACCTTATCATTTTCAAGCCAGAGTTACCTTGCTTAAATATATGTAAAAGCCTTATGAACTTACTGTTAAATGAATCACTTGAGAAAGTATTCTTACTGCATCACTTGTATCCAATATGTCAGCCATCCACTTTCGAGGACGGAAAGAGCTTGGCTTTATAGACATCAAGCATAGTGGTCTTAGCGAAGATTTTTTTAACACAATTGTTAGAAATGATGACTCTAATACCAATGAAGAGAAAATGGATCTACTTTCCCAGAGATTTACTCAATTTCTTAGAAAGATTTAACCCTTTTTTATGGGATTTAGAAAAAATAATCCTAGCTCTAAAATGATTATTTCAATGAATTTACAGTTGTACTTCATCCAGACAACACGAAATATTTTAGAGTCCACTCATATAGGCATTTGAGCAACAAAATAAATCTAGAACTACGAAGTTGACCAAATATTTTGAACTCTATATAGAGAAACCGCATGAAACTTTGAACAAATTCTAATCATGTTTTTCAAACATTATCAACTACTCGTAAAATTTGGGTGGACCTATTAGGTAAGAGAAGTAGATTGAGAAAATCCTTGCTAGCTAACCTTATCATTTTCAAGCCAAAATGACCTTGCTTAAATACATGTAAAAGCCTTTTGAACTTAATGTTAAATGAATCGCTTGGGCAACTATTCGAACTACATCACTTGTATCCAATATGTCAGGCATACACTTTCGAGGACGGAAAGAGCTTGGCTTTATAGACTTCAAAGAAAGTGGTGTTAGCGAAAATGTTTTTGACACAATTGCTTGAAATGATGACTCTAATGGCAATGAAGAGAAAATGGATCTACTTGCCGAGAGATTTACATAATTTCTTTTATAGAATTAACCATTTTTTATGGGATTTCGAAAAAAATCATCCGAGCTCTAAAATGATTATTTAAATGAATTTACAGGTGTACTTCTTCCAAACAACACGAAATATTATAGAGACCACTCATATAGGCATTTGAGCTACAAAATAAATCTAGAACTACGAAGTTGGCCAAAAAATTTGAACTCTATATCAAGCTAGAAGATGAAACTTTTAACAAATTCTATGCATGTTTTCCAAACATTATCAACTACTCGTATAATTTGGGGGGACCTTTTAGGAAAGAAAAGTAGATTGAGAAAATCCTTGCTAGCTTACCTTATCATTTTCAAGCCAAAGGTACCTTGCTTAAATACATGTAAAAGCCTTGTGAACTTACTGTGTAATGAATCACTTGGCAAGTATTCGAGCTGCATCACTTGTATCCAATATGTCAAGCATCCACTTTGGAGGACGGAAAGAGCTTGGCTTTATAAACATCAAGGATAGTGGTCTTAGCGAAGGTGTTTTTGACACTATTGTTAGAAATGATGACTCTAATACCAATGAAGAAAAGATGGATCTCCCTTCCTAGAGATTTACTAAATTTCTTAGATAGAATTAACCCTTTTTTAGGGGTTTTAGAAACAAATAATCCATGCTCTAAAATGATTATTTAAATGAATTTACAGGTGTACTTCTTCCAAACAACACGAAATATTATAGAGACCACTCATATAGGCATTTGAGCTACAAAATAAATCTAGAACTACGAAGTTGGCCAAAATTTTGAACTCTATATCAAGCAAGAAGATGAAACTTGGAACAAATTCTATGCATGTTTTCCAAACATTATCAACAACTCGTATAATTTGGGTGGACCTATTAGGAAAGAGAAGTAGATTGAGAAAATCCTTGCTGGCATACCTTATCATTTTCAAGCCAGAGTTACCTTGCTTAAATATATGTAAAAGCCTTGTGAACTTACTATTAAATGAATCACTTTGGAAAGTATTCGAACTGCATCACTTGTATCGAATATGTCAGCCATCCACTTTCTGGGACGGAAAGAGCTTAGCTTTATAGATATCAAGGATAGTGGTCTTAGCGTAGTTGTTTTTGACACAATTGTTAGAAATGATGACTCTAATATGAATGAAGAGAAGATGGATATACTTTCCCAAAGATTTACTCAATTTCTTAGATAGAATTAACCCTTTTTTATGGGTTTTAGAAAAACATAATCCGAACTCGAAAATGATTATTTCAATGAATTTACAGTTGTACTTCTTCCAAACAAGATGAAATATTATAGATACCACTCATATAGCCATTTTAGCTACAAAATAAATCTAGAACTACGAAGTTGGCCAAAAATTTTGAACTCTATATCAAGCAAGAGGATGAAACTTTGAAGAAATTCTATGCATGTTTTTCAAACATTATCAACTACTCGTATAATTTGGGGGGACCTTTTAGGAAAGAAAAATAGATTGAGAAAATCCGTGCTAGCTTACCTTATCATTTTCAAGCCAAAGGTACCTTGCTTAAATACATGTAAAAGCCTTGTGAACTTACTGTGTAATGAATCACTTGGCAAGTATTCGAGCTGCATCACTTGTATCCAATATGTCAAGCATCCACTTTCGAGGACGGAAAGAGATTGGCTTTATAAACATCAATGATAGTGGTCTTAGCGAAGGTGTTTTTGACACTATTGTTAGAAATGATGACTCTAATACCAATGAAGAAAAGATGGATCTCCCTTCCTAGAGATTTACTAAATTTCTTAGATAGAATTAACCATTTTTAAGGGGTTTTAGAAACAAATAATCCATGCTCTAAAATGATTATTTAAATGAATTTACAGGTGTACTTCTTCCAAACAACACGAAATATTATAGAGACCACTCATATAGGTATTTGAGCTACAAAATAAATCTAGAACTACGAAGTTGGTCAAAAATTTTGAACTCTATATCAAGCAAGAGGATGAAACTTTGAAGAAATTCTGTGCATGTTTTTCAAACATTATCAACTACTCGTATAATTTGGGGGGGCCTTTTAGGAAAGAAAAGTAGATTGAGAAAATCCTTGCTAGCTTACCTTATCATTTTCAAGCCAAAGGTACCTTGCTTAAATACATGTAAAAGCCTTGTGAACTTACTGTGTAATGAATCACTTGGCAAGTATTCGAGCTGCATCACTTGTATCCAATATGTCAAGCATCCACTTTCGAGGACGGAAAGAGCTTGGCTTTATAAACATCAAGGATAGTGGTCTTAGCGAAGGTGTTTTTGACACTATTGTTAGAAATGATGACTCTAATACCAATGAAGAAAAGATGGATCTCCCTTCCTAGAGATTTACTAAATTTCTTAGATAGAATTAACCCTTTTTTAGGGGTTTTAGAAACAAATAATCCATGCTCTAAAATGTTTATTTAAATGAATTTACAGGTGTACTTCTTCCAAACAACACGAAATATTATAGAGACCACTCATATAGGCATTTGAGCTACAAAATAAATCTAGAACTACGAAGTTGGCCAAAATTTTGAACTCTATATCAAGCAAGAAGATGAAACTTGGAACAAATTCTATGCATGTTTTCCAAACATTATCAACAACTCGTATAATTTGGGTGGACCTATTAGGAAAGAGAAGTAGATTGAGAAAATCCTTGCTGGCATACCTTATCATTTTCAAGCCAGAGTTACCTTGCTTAAATATATGTAAAAGCCTTGTGAACTTACTATTAAATGAATCACTTTGGAAAGTATTCGAACTGCATCACTTGTATCCAATATGTCAGCCATCCACTTTCTGGGACGGAAAGAGCTTAGCTTTATAGATATCAAGGATAGTGGTCTTAGCGTAGTTGTTTTTGACACAATTGTTAGAAATGATGACTCTAATATGAATGAAGAGAAGATGGATATACTTTCCCAAAGATTTACTCAATTTCTTAGATAGAATTAACCCTTTTTTATGGGTTTTAGAAAAACATAATCCGAACTCGAAAATGATTATTTCAATGAATTTACAGTTGTACTTCTTCCAAACAAGATGAAATATTATAGATACCACTCATATAGCCATTTGAGCTACAAAATAAATCTACAACTACGAAGTTGGCACAAAATTTTGAACTCTATATCAAGGAAGAGGATGAAACTTTGAAGAAATTCTATGCATGTTTTTCAAACATTATCAACTACTCGTAGAATTTGGGGGGACCTTTTAGGAAAGAAAAGTAGATTGAGAAAATCCTTGCTAGCTTACCTTATCATTTTCAAGCCAAAGGTACCTTGCTTAAATACATGTAAAAGCCTTGTGAACTTACTGTGTAATGAATCACTTGGCAAGTATTCGAGCTGCATCACTTGTATCCAATATGTCAAGCATCCACTTTCGAGGACGGAAAGAGCTTGGCTTTATAAACATCAAGGATAGTGGTCTTAGCGAAGGTGTTTTTGACACTATTGTTAGAAATGATGACTCTAATACCAATGAAGAAAAGATGGATCTCCCTTCATAGAGATTTACTAAATTTCTTAGATAGAATTAACCCTTTTTTAGGGGTTTTAGAAACAAATAATCCATGCTCTAAAATGATTATTTAAAGGAATTTACAGGTGTACTTCTTCCAAACAACACGAAATATTATAGAGACCACTCATATAGGCATTTGAGCTACAAAATAAATCTAGAACTACGAAGTTGGCCAAAATTTTGAACTCTATATCAAGCAAGAAGATGAATTTTGAACAAATTCTATGCATGTTTTCCAAACATTATCAATACTCGTCTAATTTGGGTGGACCTATTAGGAAAGAGAAGTAGATTGAGAAAATCCTTGCTGGCATACCTTATCATTTTCAAGCCAGAGTTACCTTGCTTAAATATATGTAAAAGCCTTATGAACTTACTGTTAAATGAATCACTTGGGAAAGTATTCTTACTGCATCACTTGTATCCAATATATCAGCCATCCACTTTCGAGGACGGAAAGAGCTTGGCTTTATAGACATCAAGCATAGTGCTCTTAGCGAAGATTTTTTTAACACAATTGTTAGAAATGATGACTCTAATACCAATGAAGAGAAAATGGATCTACTTTCCCAGAGATTTACTCAATTTCTTAGAAAGATTTAACCCTTTTTTATGGGATTTAGAAAAAATAATCCTAGCTCTAAAATGATTATTTCAATGAATTTACAGTTGTACTTCATCCAGACAACACGAAATATTTTAGAGTCCACTCATATAGGCATTTGAGCAACAAAATAAATCTAGAACTACGAAGTTGACCAAATATTTTGAACTCTATATAGAAAAACCGCATGAAACTTTGAACAAATTCTAATCATGTTTTTCAAACATTATCAACTACTCGTAAAATTTGGGTGGACCTATTAGGAAAGAGAAGTAGATTGAGAAAATCCTTGCTAGCTAACCTTATCATTTTCAAGCCAAAATGACCTTGCTTAACTACATGTAAAAGCCTTTTGAACTTAATGTTAAATGAATCGCTTGGGAAACTATTCGAACTACATCACTTGTATCCAATATGTCAGGCATACACTTTCGAAGACGGAAAGAGCTTGGCTTTATAGACTTCAAAGATAGTGGTCTTAGCGAAAATTTTTTTGACACAATTGCTTGAAATGATGACTCTAATGGCAATGAAGAGAAAATGGATCTACTTGCCGAGAGATTTACATAATTTCTTTTATAGAATTAACCCTTTTTTATGGGATTTAGAAAAAAATCATCCGAGCTCTAAAATGATTATTTAAATGAATTTACAGGTGTACTTCTTCCAAACAACACGAAATATTATAGAGACCACTCATATAGGCATTTGAGCTACAAAATAAATCTAGAACTACGAAGTTGGCCAAAAATTTTGAACTCTATATCAAGCTAGAAGATGAAACTTTGAACAAATTCTATGCATGTTTTCCAAACATTATCAACTACTCGTATAATTTGGGGGGACCTTTTAGGAAAGAAAAGTAGATTGAGAAAATCCTTGCTAGCTTACCTTATCATTTTCAAGCCAAAGGTACCTTGCTTAAATACATGTAAAAGCCTTGTGAACTTACTGTGTAATGAATCACTTGGCAAGTATTCGAGCTGCATCACTTGTATCCAATATGTCAAGCATCCACTTTGGAGGACGGAAAGAGCTTGGCTTTATAAACATCAAGGATAGTGGTCTTAGCGAAGGTGTTTTTGACACTATTGTTAGAAATGATGACTCTAATACCAATGAAGAAAAGATGGATCTCCCTTCCTAGAGATTTACTAAATTTCTTAGATAGAATTAACCCTTTTTTAGGGGTTTTAGAAACAAATAATCCATTCTCTAAAATGATTATTTAAATGAATTTACAGGTGTACTTCTTCCAAACAACACGAAATATTATAGAGACCACTCATATAGGCATTTGAGCTACAAAATAAATCTAGAACTACGAAGTTGGCCTAAATTTTGAACTCTATATCAAGCAAGAAGATGAAACTTGGAACAAATTCTATGCATGTTTTCCAAACATTATCAACAACTCGTATAATTTGGGTGGACCTATTAGGAAAGAGAAGTAGATTGAGAAAATCCTTGCTGGCATACCTTATCATTTTCAAGCCAGAGTTACCTTGCTTAAATATATGTAAAAGCCTTGTGAACTTACTATTAAATGAATCACTTTGGAAAGTATTCGAACTGCATCACTTGTATCCAATATGTCAGCCATCTACTTTCTGGGACGGAAAGAGCTTAGCTTTATAGATATCAAGGATAGTGGTCTTAGCGTAGTTGTTTTTGACACAATTGTTAGAAATGATGACTCTAATATGAATGAAGAGAAGATGGATATACTTTCCCAAAGATTTACTCAATTTCTTAGATAGAATTAACCCTTTTTTATGGGTTTTAGAAAAACATAATCCGAACTCGAAAATGATTATTTCAATGAATTTACAGTTGTACTTCTTCCAAACAAGATGAAATATTATAGATACCACTCATATAGCCATTTTAGCTACAAAATAAATCTACAACTACGAAGTTGGCCAAAAATTTTGAACTCTATATCAAGCAAGAGGATGAAACTTTGAAGAAATTCTATGCATGTTTTTCAAACATTATCAACTACTCGTATAATTTGGGGGGACCTTTTAGGAAAGAAAAGTAGATTGAGAAAATCCTTGCTAGCTTACCTTATCATTTTCAAGCCAAAGGTACCTTGCTTAAATACATGTAAAAGCCTTGTGAACTTACTGTGTAATGAATCACTTGGCAAGTATTCGAGCTGCATCACTTGTATCCAATATGTCAAGCATCCACTTTCGAGGACGGAAAGAGATTGGCTTTATAAACATCAATGATAGTGGTCTTAGCGAAGGTGTTTTTGACACTATTGTTAGAAATGATGACTCTAATACCAATGAAGAAAAGATGGATCTCCCTTCATAGAGATTTACTAAATTTCTTAGATAGAATTAACCCTTTTTTAGGGGTTTTAGAAACAAATAATCCATGCTCTAAAATGATTATTTAAAGGAATTTACAGGTGTACTTCTTCCAAACAACACGAAATATTATAGAGACCACTCATATAGGCATTTGAGCTACAAAATAAATCTAGAACTACGAAGTTGGCCAAAATTTTGAACTCTATATCAAGCAAGAAGATGAATTTTGAACAAATTCTATGCATGTTTTCCAAACATTATCAATACTCGTCTAATTTGGGTGGACCTATTAGGAAAGAGAAGTAGATTGAGAAAATCCTTGCTGGCATACCTTATCATTTTCAAGCCAGAGTTACCTTGCTTAAATATATGTAAAAGCCTTATGAACTTACTGTTAAATGAATCACTTGGGAAAGTATTCTTACTGCATCACTTGTATCCAATATATCAGCCATCCACTTTCGAGGACGGAAAGAGCTTGGCTTTATAGACATCAAGCATAGTGCTCTTAGCGAAGATTTTTTTAACACAATTGTTAGAAATGATGACTCTAATACCAATGAAGAGAAAATGGATCTACTTTCCCAGAGATTTACTCAATTTCTTAGAAAGATTTAACCCTTTTTTATGGGATTTAGAAAAAATAATCCTAGCTCTAAAATGATTATTTCAATGAATTTACAGTTGTACTTCATCCAGACAACACGAAATATTTTAGAGTCCACTCATATAGGCATTTGAGCAACAAAATAAATCTAGAACTACGAAGTTGACCAAATATTTTGAACTCTATATAGAAAAACCGCATGAAACTTTGAACAAATTCTAATCATGTTTTTCAAACATTATCAACTACTCGTAAAATTTGGGTGGACCTATTAGGAAAGAGAAGTAGATTGAGAAAATCCTTGCTAGCTAACCTTATCATTTTCAAGCCAAAATGACCTTGCTTAACTACATGTAAAAGCCTTTTGAACTTAATGTTAAATGAATCGCTTGGGAAACTATTCGAACTACATCACTTGTATCCAATATGTCAGGCATACACTTTCGAAGACGGAAAGAGCTTGGCTTTATAGACTTCAAAGATAGTGGTCTTAGCGAAAATTTTTTTGACACAATTGCTTGAAATGATGACTCTAATGGCAATGAAGAGAAAATGGATCTACTTGCCGAGAGATTTACATAATTTCTTTTATAGAATTAACCCTTTTTTATGGGATTTAGAAAAAAATCATCCGAGCTCTAAAATGATTATTTAAATGAATTTACAGGTGTACTTCTTCCAAACAACACGAAATATTATAGAGACCACTCATATAGGCATTTGAGCTACAAAATAAATCTAGAACTACGAAGTTGGCCAAAAATTTTGAACTCTATATCAAGCTAGAAGATGAAACTTTGAACAAATTCTATGCATGTTTTCCAAACATTATCAACTACTCGTATAATTTGGGGGGACCTTTTAGGAAAGAAAAGTAGATTGAGAAAATCCTTGCTAGCTTACCTTATCATTTTCAAGCCAAAGGTACCTTGCTTAAATACATGTAAAAGCCTTGTGAACTTACTGTGTAATGAATCACTTGGCAAGTATTCGAGCTGCATCACTTGTATCCAATATGTCAAGCATCCACTTTGGAGGACGGAAAGAGCTTGGCTTTATAAACATCAAGGATAGTGGTCTTAGCGAAGGTGTTTTTGACACTATTGTTAGAAATGATGACTCTAATACCAATGAAGAAAAGATGGATCTCCCTTCCTAGAGATTTACTAAATTTCTTAGATAGAATTAACCCTTTTTTAGGGGTTTTAGAAACAAATAATCCATTCTCTAAAATGATTATTTAAATGAATTTACAGGTGTACTTCTTCCAAACAACACGAAATATTATAGAGACCACTCATATAGGCATTTGAGCTACAAAATAAATCTAGAACTACGAAGTTGGCCTAAATTTTGAACTCTATATCAAGCAAGAAGATGAAACTTGGAACAAATTCTATGCATGTTTTCCAAACATTATCAACAACTCGTATAATTTGGGTGGACCTATTAGGAAAGAGAAGTAGATTGAGAAAATCCTTGCTGGCATACCTTATCATTTTCAAGCCAGAGTTACCTTGCTTAAATATATGTAAAAGCCTTGTGAACTTACTATTAAATGAATCACTTTGGAAAGTATTCGAACTGCATCACTTGTATCCAATATGTCAGCCATCTACTTTCTGGGACGGAAAGAGCTTAGCTTTATAGATATCAAGGATAGTGGTCTTAGCGTAGTTGTTTTTGACACAATTGTTAGAAATGATGACTCTAATATGAATGAAGAGAAGATGGATATACTTTCCCAAAGATTTACTCAATTTCTTAGATAGAATTAACCCTTTTTTATGGGTTTTAGAAAAACATAATCCGAACTCGAAAATGATTATTTCAATGAATTTACAGTTGTACTTCTTCCAAACAAGATGAAATATTATAGATACCACTCATATAGCCATTTTAGCTACAAAATAAATCTACAACTACGAAGTTGGCCAAAAATTTTGAACTCTATATCAAGCAAGAGGATGAAACTTTGAAGAAATTCTATGCATGTTTTTCAAACATTATCAACTACTCGTATAATTTGGGGGGACCTTTTAGGAAAGAAAAGTAGATTGAGAAAATCCTTGCTAGCTTACCTTATCATTTTCAAGCCAAAGGTACCTTGCTTAAATACATGTAAAAGCCTTGTGAACTTACTGTGTAATGAATCACTTGGCAAGTATTCGAGCTGCATCACTTGTATCCAATATGTCAAGCATCCACTTTCGAGGACGGAAAGAGATTGGCTTTATAAACATCAATGATAGTGGTCTTAGCGAAGGTGTTTTTGACACTATTGTTAGAAATGATGACTCTAATACCAATGAAGAAAAGATGGATCTCCCTTCATAGAGATTTACTAAATTTCTTAGATAGAATTAACCCTTTTTTAGGGGTTTTAGAAACAAATAATCCATGCTCTAAAATGATTATTTAAAGGAATTTACAGGTGTACTTCTTCCAAACAACACGAAATATTATAGAGACCACTCATATAGGCATTTGAGCTACAAAATAAATCTAGAACTACGAAGTTGGCCAAAATTTTGAACTCTATATCAAGCAAGAAGATGAATTTTGAACAAATTCTATGCATGTTTTCCAAACATTATCAATACTCGTCTAATTTGGGTGGACCTATTAGGAAAGAGAAGTAGATTGAGAAAATCCTTGCTGGCATACCTTATCATTTTCAAGCCAGAGTTACCTTGCTTAAATATATGTAAAAGCCTTATGAACTTACTGTTAAATGAATCACTTGGGAAAGTATTCTTACTGCATCACTTGTATCCAATATATCAGCCATCCACTTTCGAGGACGGAAAGAGCTTGGCTTTATAGACATCAAGCATAGTGCTCTTAGCGAAGATTTTTTTAACACAATTGTTAGAAATGATGACTCTAATACCAATGAAGAGAAAATGGATCTACTTTCCCAGAGATTTACTCAATTTCTTAGAAAGATTTAACCCTTTTTTATGGGATTTAGAAAAAATAATCCTAGCTCTAAAATGATTATTTCAATGAATTTACAGTTGTACTTCATCCAGACAACACGAAATATTTTAGAGTCCACTCATATAGGCATTTGAGCAACAAAATAAATCTAGAACTACGAAGTTGACCAAATATTTTGAACTCTATATAGAAAAACCGCATGAAACTTTGAACAAATTCTAATCATGTTTTTCAAACATTATCAACTACTCGTAAAATTTGGGTGGACCTATTAGGAAAGAGAAGTAGATTGAGAAAATCCTTGCTAGCTAACCTTATCATTTTCAAGCCAAAATGACCTTGCTTAACTACATGTAAAAGCCTTTTGAACTTAATGTTAAATGAATCGCTTGGGAAACTATTCGAACTACATCACTTGTATCCAATATGTCAGGCATACACTTTCGAAGACGGAAAGAGCTTGGCTTTATAGACTTCAAAGATAGTGGTCTTAGCGAAAATTTTTTTGACACAATTGCTTGAAATGATGACTCTAATGGCAATGAAGAGAAAATGGATCTACTTGCCGAGAGATTTACATAATTTCTTTTATAGAATTAACCCTTTTTTATGGGATTTAGAAAAAAATCATCCGAGCTCTAAAATGATTATTTAAATGAATTTACAGGTGTACTTCTTCCAAACAACACGAAATATTATAGAGACCACTCATATAGGCATTTGAGCTACAAAATAAATCTAGAACTACGAAGTTGGCCAAAAATTTTGAACTCTATATCAAGCTAGAAGATGAAACTTTGAACAAATTCTATGCATGTTTTCCAAACATTATCAACTACTCGTATAATTTGGGGGGACCTTTTAGGAAAGAAAAGTAGATTGAGAAAATCCTTGCTAGCTTACCTTATCATTTTCAAGCCAAAGGTACCTTGCTTAAATACATGTAAAAGCCTTGTGAACTTACTGTGTAATGAATCACTTGGCAAGTATTCGAGCTGCATCACTTGTATCCAATATGTCAAGCATCCACTTTGGAGGACGGAAAGAGCTTGGCTTTATAAACATCAAGGATAGTGGTCTTAGCGAAGGTGTTTTTGACACTATTGTTAGAAATGATGACTCTAATACCAATGAAGAAAAGATGGATCTCCCTTCCTAGAGATTTACTAAATTTCTTAGATAGAATTAACCCTTTTTTAGGGGTTTTAGAAACAAATAATCCATTCTCTAAAATGATTATTTAAATGAATTTACAGGTGTACTTCTTCCAAACAACACGAAATATTATAGAGACCACTCATATAGGCATTTGAGCTACAAAATAAATCTAGAACTACGAAGTTGGCCTAAATTTTGAACTCTATATCAAGCAAGAAGATGAAACTTGGAACAAATTCTATGCATGTTTTCCAAACATTATCAACAACTCGTATAATTTGGGTGGACCTATTAGGAAAGAGAAGTAGATTGAGAAAATCCTTGCTGGCATACCTTATCATTTTCAAGCCAGAGTTACCTTGCTTAAATATATGTAAAAGCCTTGTGAACTTACTATTAAATGAATCACTTTGGAAAGTATTCGAACTGCATCACTTGTATCCAATATGTCAGCCATCTACTTTCTGGGACGGAAAGAGCTTAGCTTTATAGATATCAAGGATAGTGGTCTTAGCGTAGTTGTTTTTGACACAATTGTTAGAAATGATGACTCTAATATGAATGAAGAGAAGATGGATATACTTTCCCAAAGATTTACTCAATTTCTTAGATAGAATTAACCCTTTTTTATGGGTTTTAGAAAAACATAATCCGAACTCGAAAATGATTATTTCAATGAATTTACAGTTGTACTTCTTCCAAACAAGATGAAATATTATAGATACCACTCATATAGCCATTTTAGCTACAAAATAAATCTACAACTACGAAGTTGGCCAAAAATTTTGAACTCTATATCAAGCAAGAGGATGAAACTTTGAAGAAATTCTATGCATGTTTTTCAAACATTATCAACTACTCGTATAATTTGGGGGGACCTTTTAGGAAAGAAAAGTAGATTGAGAAAATCCTTGCTAGCTTACCTTATCATTTTCAAGCCAAAGGTACCTTGCTTAAATACATGTAAAAGCCTTGTGAACTTACTGTGTAATGAATCACTTGGCAAGTATTCGAGCTGCATCACTTGTATCCAATATGTCAAGCATCCACTTTCGAGGACGGAAAGAGATTGGCTTTATAAACATCAATGATAGTGGTCTTAGCGAAGGTGTTTTTGACACTATTGTTAGAAATGATGACTCTAATACCAATGAAGAAAAGATGGATCTCCCTTCATAGAGATTTACTAAATTTCTTAGATAGAATTAACCCTTTTTTAGGGGTTTTAGAAACAAATAATCCATGCTCTAAAATGATTATTTAAAGGAATTTACAGGTGTACTTCTTCCAAACAACACGAAATATTATAGAGACCACTCATATAGGCATTTGAGCTACAAAATAAATCTAGAACTACGAAGTTGGCCAAAATTTTGAACTCTATATCAAGCAAGAAGATGAATTTTGAACAAATTCTATGCATGTTTTCCAAACATTATCAATACTCGTCTAATTTGGGTGGACCTATTAGGAAAGAGAAGTAGATTGAGAAAATCCTTGCTGGCATACCTTATCATTTTCAAGCCAGAGTTACCTTGCTTAAATATATGTAAAAGCCTTATGAACTTACTGTTAAATGAATCACTTGGGAAAGTATTCTTACTGCATCACTTGTATCCAATATATCAGCCATCCACTTTCGAGGACGGAAAGAGCTTGGCTTTATAGACATCAAGCATAGTGCTCTTAGCGAAGATTTTTTTAACACAATTGTTAGAAATGATGACTCTAATACCAATGAAGAGAAAATGGATCTACTTTCCCAGAGATTTACTCAATTTCTTAGAAAGATTTAACCCTTTTTTATGGGATTTAGAAAAAATAATCCTAGCTCTAAAATGATTATTTCAATGAATTTACAGTTGTACTTCATCCAGACAACACGAAATATTTTAGAGTCCACTCATATAGGCATTTGAGCAACAAAATAAATCTAGAACTACGAAGTTGACCAAATATTTTGAACTCTATATAGAAAAACCGCATGAAACTTTGAACAAATTCTAATCATGTTTTTCAAACATTATCAACTACTCGTAAAATTTGGGTGGACCTATTAGGAAAGAGAAGTAGATTGAGAAAATCCTTGCTAGCTAACCTTATCATTTTCAAGCCAAAATGACCTTGCTTAAATACATGTAAAAGCCTTTTGAACTTAATGTTAAATGAATCGCTTGGGCAACTATTCGAACTACATCACTTGTATCCAATATGTCAGGCATACACTTTCGAAGACGGAAAGAGCTTGGCTTTATAGACTTCAAAGATAGTGGTCTTAGCGAAATTTTTTTTGACACAATTGCTTGAAATGATGATTCTAATGGCAATGAAGAGAAAATGGATCTACTTGCCGAGAGATTTACATAATTTCTTTTATAGAATTAACCCTTTTTTATGGGATTTAGAAAAAAATCATCCGAGCTCTAAAATGATTATTTAAATGAATTTACAGGTGTACTTCTTCCAAACAACACGAAATATTATAGAGACCACTCATATAGGCATTTGAGCTACAAAATAAATCTAGAACTACGAAGTTGGCCAAAAATTTTGAACTCTATATCAAGCTAGAAGATGAAACTTTGAACAAATTCTATGCATGTTTTCCAAACATTATCAACTACTCGTATAATTTGGGGGGACCTTTTAGGAAAGAAAAGTAGATTGAGAAAATCCTTGCTAGCTTACCTTATCATTTTCAAGCCAAAGGTACCTTGCTTAAATACATGTAAAAGCCTTGTGAACTTACTGTGTAATGAATCACTTGGCAAGTATTCGAGCTGCATCACTTGTATCCAATATGTCAAGCATCCACTTTGGAGGACGGAAAGAGCTTGGCTTTATAAACATCAAGGATAGTGGTCTTAGCGAAGGTGTTTTTGACACTATTGTTAGAAATGATGACTCTAATACCAATGAAGAAAAGATGGATCTCCCTTCCTAGAGATTTACTAAATTTCTTAGATAGAATTAACCCTTTTTTAGGGGTTTTAGAAACAAATAATCCATTCTCTAAAATGATTATTTAAATGAATTTACAGGTGTACTTCTTCCAAACAACACGAAATATTATAGAGACCACTCATATAGGCATTTGAGCTACAAAATAAATCTAGAACTACGAAGTTGGCCAAAATTTTGAACTCTATATCAAGCAAGAAGATGAAACTTGGAACAAATTCTATGCATGTTTTCCAAACATTATCAACAACTCGTATAATTTGGGTGGACCTATTAGGAAAGAGAAGTAGATTGAGAAAATCCTTGCTGGCATACCTTATCATTTTCAAGCCAGAGTTACCTTGCTTAAATATATGTAAAAGCCTTGTGAACTTACTATTAAATGAATCACTTTGGAAAGTATTCGAACTGCATCACTTGTATCCAATATGTCAGCCATCTACTTTCTGGGACGGAAAGAGCTTAGCTTTATAGATATCAAGGATAGTGGTCTTAGCGTAGTTGTTTTTGACACAATTGTTAGAAATGATGACTCTAATATGAATGAAGAGAAGATGGATATACTTTCCCAAAGATTTACTCAATTTCTTAGATAGAATTAACCCTTTTTTATGGGTTTTAGAAAAACATAATCCGAACTCGAAAATGATTATTTCAATGAATTTACAGTTGTACTTCTTCCAAACAAGATGAAATATTATAGATACCACTCATATAGCCATTTTAGCTACAAAATAAATCTACAACTACGAAGTTGGCCAAAAATTTTGAACTCTATATCAAGCAAGAGGATGAAACTTTGAAGAAATTCTATGCATGTTTTTCAAACATTATCAACTACTCGTATAATTTGGGGGGACCTTTTAGGAAAGAAAAGTAGATTGAGAAAATCCTTGCTAGCTTACCTTATCATTTTCAAGCCAAAGGTACCTTGCTTAAATACATGTAAAAGCCTTGTGAACTTACTGTGTAATGAATCACTTGGCAAGTATTCGAGCTGCATCACTTGTATCCAATATGTCAAGCATCCACTTTCGAGGACGGAAAGAGATTGGCTTTATAAACATCAATGATAGTGGTCTTAGCGAAGGTGTTTTTGACACTATTGTTAGAAATGATGACTCTAATACCAATGAAGAAAAGATGGATCTCCCTTCATAGAGATTTACTAAATTTCTTAGATAGAATTAACCCTTTTTTAGGGGTTTTAGAAACAAATAATCCATGCTCTAAAATGATTATTTAAAGGAATTTACAGGTGTACTTCTTCCAAACAACACAAAATATTATAGAGACCACTCATATAGGCATTTGAGCTACAAAATAAATCTAGAACTACGAAGTTGGCCAAAATTTTGAACTCTATATCAAGCAAGAAGATGAATTTTGAACAAATTCTATGCATGTTTTCCAAACATTATCAATACTCGTCTAATTTGGGTGGACCTATTAGGAAAGAGAAGTAGATTGAGAAAATCCTTGCTGGCATACCTTATCATTTTCAAGCCAGAGTTACCTTGCTTAAATATATGTAAAAGCCTTATGAACTTACTGTTAAATGAATCACTTGGGAAAGTATTCTTACTGCATCACTTGTATCCAATATATCAGCCATCCACTTTCGAGGACGGAAAGAGCTTGGCTTTATAGACATCAAGCATAGTGCTCTTAGCGAAGATTTTTTTAACACAATTGTTAGAAATGATGACTCTAATACCAATGAAGAGAAAATGGATCTACTTTCCCAGAGATTTACTCAATTTCTTAGAAAGATTTAACCCTTTTTTATGGGATTTAGAAAAAATAATCCTAGCTCTAAAATGATTATTTCAATGAATTTACAGTTGTACTTCATCCAGACAACACGAAATATTTTAGAGTCCACTCATATAGGCATTTGAGCAACAAAATAAATCTAGAACTACGAAGTTGACCAAATATTTTGAACTCTATATAGAAAAACCGCATGAAACTTTGAACAAATTCTAATCATGTTTTTCAAACATTATCAACTACTCGTAAAATTTGGGTGGACCTATTAGGAAAGAGAAGTAGATTGAGAAAATCCTTGCTAGCTAACCTTATCATTTTCAAGCCAAAATGACCTTGCTTAAATACATGTAAAAGCCTTTTGAACTTAATGTTAAATGAATCGCTTGGGCAACTATTCGAACTACATCACTTGTATCCAATATGTCAGGCATACACTTTCGAAGACGGAAAGAGCTTGGCTTTATAGACTTCAAAGATAGTGGTCTTAGCGAAATTTTTTTTGACACAATTGCTTGAAATGATGATTCTAATGGCAATGAAGAGAAAATGGATCTACTTGCCGAGAGATTTACATAATTTCTTTTATAGAATTAACCCTTTTTTATGGGATTTAGAAAAAAATCATCCGAGCTCTAAAATGATTATTTAAATGAATTTACAGGTGTACTTCTTCCAAACAACACGAAATATTATAGAGACCACTCATATAGGCATTTGAGCTACAAAATAAATCTAGAACTACGAAGTTGGCCAAAAATTTTGAACTCTATATCAAGCTAGAAGATGAAACTTTGAACAAATTCTATGCATGTTTTCCAAACATTATCAACTACTCGTATAATTTGGGGGGACCTTTTAGGAAAGAAAAGTAGATTGAGAAAATCCTTGCTAGCTTACCTTATCATTTTCAAGCCAAAGGTACCTTGCTTAAATACATGTAAAAGCCTTGTGAACTTACTGTGTAATGAATCACTTGGCAAGTATTCGAGCTGCATCACTTGTATCCAATATGTCAAGCATCCACTTTGGAGGACGGAAAGAGCTTGGCTTTATAAAGATCAAGGATAGTGGTCTTAGCGAAGGTGTTTTTGACACTATTGTTAGAAATGATGACTCTAATACCAATGAAGAAAAGATGGATCTCCCTTCCTAGAGATTTACTAAATTTCTTAGATAGAATTAACCCTTTTTTAGGGGTTTTAGAAACAAATAATCCATTCTCTAAAATGATTATTTAAATGAATTTACAGGTGTACTTCTTCCAAACAACACGAAATATTATAGAGACCACTCATATAGGCATTTGAGCTACAAAATAAATCTAGAACTACGAAGTTGGCCAAAATTTTGAACTCTATATCAAGCAAGAAGATGAAACTTGGAACAAATTCTATGCATGTTTTCCAAACATTATCAACAACTCGTATAATTTGGGTGGACCTATTAGGAAAGAGAAGTAGATTGAGAAAATCCTTGCTGGCATACCTTATCATTTTCAAGCCAGAGTTACCTTGCTTAAATATATGTAAAAGCCTTGTGAACTTACTATTAAATGAATCACTTTGGAAAGTATTCGAACTGCATCACTTGTATCCAATATGTCAGCCATCCACTTTCTGGGACGGAAAGAGCTTAGCTTTATAGATATCAAGGATAGTGGTCTTAGCGTAGTTGTTTTTGACACAATTGTTAGAAATGATGACTCTAATATGAATGAAGAGAAGATGGATATACTTTCCCAAAGATTTACTCAATTTCTTAGATAGAATTAACCCTTTTTTATGGGTTTTAGAAAAACATAATCCGAACTCGAAAATGATTATTTCAATGAATTTACAGTTGTACTTCTTCCAAACAAGATGAAATATTATAGATACCACTCATATAGCCATTTTAGCTACAAAATAAATCTACAACTACGAAGTTGGCCAAAATTTTTGAACTCTATATCAAGCAAGAGGATGAAACTTTGAAGAAATTCTATGCATGTTTTTCAAACATTATCAACTACTCGTATAATTTGGGGGGACCTTTTAGGAAAGAAAAGTAGATTGAGAAAATCCTTGCTAGCTTACCTTATCATTTTCAAGCCAAAGGTACCTTGCTTAAATACATGTAAAAGCCTTGTGAACTTACTGTGTAATGAATCACTTGGCAAGTATTCGAGCTGCATCACTTGTATCCAATATGTCAAGCATCCACTTTCGAGGACGGAAAGAGATTGGCTTTATAAACATCAATGATAGTGGTCTTAGCGAAGGTGTTTTTGACACTATTGTTAGAAATGATGACTCTAATACCAATGAAGAAAAGATGGATCTCCCTTCCTAGAGATTTACTAAATTTCTTAGATAGAATTAACCATTTTTAAGGGGTTTTAGAAACAAATAATCCATGCTCTAAAATGATTATTTAAATGAATTTACAGGTGTACTTCTTCCAAACAACACGAAATATTATAGAGACCACTCATATAGGTATTTGAGCTACAAAATAAATCTAGAACTACGAAGTTGGTCAAAAATTTTGAACTCTATATCAAGCAAGAGGATGAAACTTTGAAGAAATTCTGTGCATGTTTTTCAAACATTATCAACTACTCGTATAATTTGGGGGGGCCTTTTAGGAAAGAAAAGTAGATTGAGAAAATCCTTGCTAGCTTACCTTATCATTTTCAAGCCAAAGGTACCTTGCTTAAATACATGTAAAAGCCTTGTGAACTTACTGTGTAATGAATCACTTGGCAAGTATTCGAGCTGCATCACTTGTATCCAATATGTCAAGCATCCACTTTCGAGGACGGAAAGAGCTTGGCTTTATAAACATCAAGGATAGTGGTCTTAGCGAAGGTGTTTTTGACACTATTGTTAGAAATGATGACTCTAATACCAATGAAGAAAAGATGGATCTCCCTTCCTAGAGATTTACTAAATTTCTTAGATAGAATTAACCCTTTTTTAGGGGTTTTAGAAACAAATAATCCATGCTCTAAAATGTTTATTTAAATGAATTTACAGGTGTACTTCTTCCAAACAACACGAAATATTATAGAGACCACTCATATAGGCATTTGAGCTACAAAATAAATCTAGAACTACGAAGTTGGCCAAAATTTTGAACTCTATATCAAGCAAGAAGATGAAACTTGGAACAAATTCTATGCATGTTTTCCAAACATTATCAACAACTCGTATAATTTGGGTGGACCTATTAGGAAAGAGAAGTAGATTGAGAAAATCCTTGCTGGCATACCTTATCATTTTCAAGCCAGAGTTACCTTGCTTAAATATATGTAAAAGCCTTGTGAACTTACTATTAAATGAATCACTTTGGAAAGTATTCGAACTGCATCACTTGTATCCAATATGTCAGCCATCTACTTTCTGGGACGGAAAGAGCTTAGCTTTATAGATATCAAGGATAGTGGTCTTAGCGTAGTTGTTTTTGACACAATTGTTAGAAATGATGACTCTAATATGAATGAAGAGAAGATGGATATACTTTCCCAAAGATTTACTCAATTTCTTAGATAGAATTAACCCTTTTTTATGGGTTTTAGAAAAACATAATCCGAACTCGAAAATGATTATTTCAATGAATTTACAGTTGTACTTCTTCCAAACAAGATGAAATATTATAGATACCACTCATATAGCCATTTTAGCTACAAAATAAATCTAGAACTACGAAGTTGGCCAAAATTTTTGAACTCTATATCAAGCAAGAGGATGAAACTTTGAAGAAATTCTATGCATGTTTTTCAAACATTATCAACTACTCGTATAATTTGGGGGGACCTTTTAGGAAAGAAAAGTAGATTGAGAAAATCCTTGCTAGCTTACCTTATCATTTTCAAGCCAAAGGTACCTTGCTTAAATACATGTAAAAGCCTTGTGAACTTACTGTGTAATGAATCACTTGGCAAGTATTCGAGCTGCATCACTTGTATCCAATATGTCAAGCATCCACTTTCGAGGACGGAAAGAGCTTGGCTTTATAAACATCAAGGATAGTGGTCTTAGCGAAGGTGTTTTTGACACTATTGTTAGAAATGATGACTCTAATACCAATGAAGAAAAGATGGATCTCCCTTCCTAGAGATTTACTAAATTTCTTAGATAGAATTAACCCTTTTTTAGGGGTTTTAGAAACAAATAATCCATGCTCTAAAATGTTTATTTAAATGAATTTACAGGTGTACTTCTTCCAAACAACACGAAATATTATAGAGACCACTCATATAGGCATTTGAGCTACAAAATAAATCTAGAACTACGAAGTTGGCCAAAATTTTGAACTCTATATCAAGCAAGAAGATGAAACTTGGAACAAATTCTATGCATGTTTTCCAAACATTATCAACAACTCGTATAATTTGGGTGGACCTATTAGGAAAGAGAAGTAGATTGAGAAAATCCTTGCTGGCATACCTTATCATTTTCAAGCCAGAGTTACCTTGCTTAAATATATGTAAAAGCCTTGTGAACTTACTATTAAATGAATCACTTTGGAAAGTATTCGAACTGCATCACTTGTATCCAATATGTCAGCCATCTACTTTCTGGGACGGAAAGAGCTTAGCTTTATAGATATCAAGGATAGTGGTCTTAGCGTAGTTGTTTTTGACACAATTGTTAGAAATGATGACTCTAATATGAATGAAGAGAAGATGGATATACTTTCCCAAAGATTTACTCAATTTCTTAGATAGAATTAACCCTTTTTTATGGGTTTTAGAAAAACATAATCCGAACTCGAAAATGATTATTTCAATGAATTTACAGTTGTACTTCTTCCAAACAAGATGAAATATTATAGATACCACTCATATAGCCATTTTAGCTACAAAATAAATCTACAACTACGAAGTTGGCCAAAATTTTTGAACTCTATATCAAGCAAGAGGATGAAACTTTGAAGAAATTCTATGCATGTTTTTCAAACATTATCAACTACTCGTATAATTTGGGGGGACCTTTTAGGAAAGAAAAGTAGATTGAGAAAATCCTTGCTAGCTTACCTTATCATTTTCAAGCCAAAGGTACCTTGCTTAAATACATGTAAAAGCCTTGTGAACTTACTGTGTAATGAATCACTTGGCAAGTATTCGAGCTGCATCACTTGTATCCAATATGTCAAGCATCCACTTTCGAGGACGGAAAGAGATTGGCTTTATAAACATCAATGATAGTGGTCTTAGCGAAGGTGTTTTTGACACAATTGTTAGAAATGATGACTCTAATACCAATGAAGAAAAGATGGATCTCCCTTCCTAGAGATTTACTAAATTTCTTAGATAGAATTAACCCTTTTTTCGGGGTTTTAGAAACAAATAATCCATGCTCTAAAATGATTATTTAAATGAATTTACAGGTGTACGTCTTCCAAACAACACGAAATATTATAGAGACCACTCATATAGGTATTTGAGCTACAAAGTAAATCTAGAACTACGAAGTTGGTCAAAAATTTTGAACTCTATATCAAGCAAGAGGATGAAACTTTGAAGAAATTCTATGCATGTTTTTCAAACATTATCAACTACTCGTATAATTTGGGGGGGCCTTTTAGGAAAGAAAAGTAGATTGAGAAAATCCTTGCTAGCTTAACTTATCATTTTCAAGCCAAAGGTACCTTGCTTAAATACATGTAAAAGCCTTGTGAACTTACTGTGTAATGAATCACTTGGCAAGTATTCGAGCTGCATCACTTGTATCCAATATGTCAAGCATCCACTTTCGAGGACGGAAAGAGCTTGGCTTTATAAACATCAAGGATAATGGTCTTAGCGAAGGTGTTTTTGACACTATTGTTAGAAATGATGACTCTAATACCAATGAAGAAAAGATGGATCTCCCTTCCTAGAGATTTACTAAATTTCTTAGATAGAATTAACCCTGTTTTAGGGGTTTTAGAAACAAATAATCCATGCTCTAAAATGATTATTTAAATGAATTTACAGGTGTACTTCTTCCAAACAACACGAAATATTATAGAGACCACTCATATAGGCATTTGAGCTACAAAATAAATCTAGAACTACGAAGTTGGCCAAAATTTTGAACTCTATATGAAGCAAGAAGATGAAACTTTGAACAAATTCTATGCATGTTTTCCAAACATTATCAATACTCGTCTAATTTGGGTGGACCTATTAGGAAAGAGAAGTAGATTGAGAAAATCCTTGCTGGCATACCTTATCATTTTCAAGCCAGAGTTACCTTGCTTAAATATATTTAAAAGCCTTATGAACTTACTGTTAAATGAATCACTTGGGAAAGTATTCTTACTGCATCACTTGTATCCAATATGTCAGCCATCCACTTTCGAGGACGGAAAGAGCTTGGCTTTATAGACATCAAGCATAGTGGTTTTAGCGAAGATTTTTTTAACACAATTGTTAGAAATGATGACTCTAATACCAATGAAGAGAAAATGGATCTACTTTCCCAGAGATTTACTCAATTTCTTAGAAAGATTTAACCCTTTTTTATGGGATTTAGAAAAAATAATCCTAGCTCTAAAATGATTATTTCAATGAATTTACAGTTGTACTTCATCCAGACAACACGAAATATTTTAGAGTCCACTCATATAGGCATTTGAGCAACAAAATAAATCTAGAGCTACGAAGTTGACCAAATATTTTGAACTCTATATCAAGCAAGCGCATGAAACTTTGAACAAATTCTAATCATGTTTTTCAAACATTATCAACTACTCGTAAAATTTGGGTGGACCTATTAGGAAAGAGAAGTAGATTGAGAAAATCCTTGCTAGCTAACCTTATCATTTTCAAGCCAAAATGACCTTGCTTAAATACATGTAAAAGCCTTTTGAACTTAATGTTAAATGAATCGCTTGGGCAACTATTCGAACTACATCACTTGTATCCAATATGTCAGGCATACACTTTCGAGGACGGAAAGAGCTTGGCTTTATAGACTTCAAAGATAGTGGTCTTAGCGAAAATGTTTTTGACACAATTGCTTGAAATGATGACTCTAATGGCAATGAAGAAAAAATGGATCTACTTGCCGAGAGATTTACATAATTTCTTTTATAGAATTAACCCTTTTTTATGGGATTTAGAAAAAAATCATCCGAGCTCTAAAATGATTATTTAAATGAATTTACAGGTGTACTTCTTCCAAACAACACGAAATATTATAGAGACCACTCATATAGGCATTTGAGCTACAAAATAAATCTAGAACTACGAAGTTGGCCAAAAATTTTGAACTCTATATCAAGCTAGAAGATGAAACTTTGAACAAATTCTATGCATGTTTTCCAAACATTATCAACTACTCGTATAATTTGGGGGGACCTTTTAGGAAAGAAAAGTAGATTGAGAAAATCCTTGCTAGCTTACCTTATCATTTTCAAGCCAAAGGTACCTTGCTTAAATACATGTAAAAGCCTTGTGAACTTACTGTGTAATGAATCACTTGGCAAGTATTCGAGCTGCATCACTTGTATCCAATATGTCAAGCATCCACTTTCGAGGACGGAAAGAGCTTGGCTTTATAAACATCAAGGATAGTGGTCTTAGCGAAGGTGTTTTTGACACTATTGTTGGAAATGATAACTCTAATACCAATGAAGAAAAGATGGATCTCCCTTCCTAGAGATTTACTAAATTTCTTAGATAGAATTAACCCTTTTTTTTGGGGTTTTAGAAACAAATAATCCATGCTCTAAAATGATTATTTAAATGAATTTACAGGTGTACTTCTTCCAAACAACACGAAATATTATAGAGACCACTCATATAGGCATTTGAGCTACAAAATAAATCTAGAACTACGAAGTTGGCCAAAATTTTGAACTCTATATCAAGCAAGAAGATGAAACTTGGAACAATTTCTATGCATGTTTTCCAAACATCATCAACAACTCGTATAATTTGGGTGGACCTATTAGGAAAGAGAAGTAGATTGAGAAAATCCTTGCTGGCATACCTTATCATTTTCAAGCCAGAGTTACCTTGTTTAAATACATGTAAAAGCCTTGTGAAGTTACAGTTAAATGTATCACTTGGGCAAGTATTCGAACTGCATCACTTGTATCCAATATATCAACCATCCACTTTCGAGGAAGGAAAGAGCTTGGCTTTATAGACATCAAGGATAGTGGTTTTAGAGAAGGTGTTTTTGATACAATTGTTAGAAATGATGACTCTAATACCAATGAGGAAAAGATGGATCTACTTTCGGAGTTATTTACTAAATTTCTTATATAGAATTAACCCTTTTTTAGGGGTTTTAGAAAAAACTAATCCAAGCTCTAAAATGATTATTTCAATGAATTTACAGTTGTACTTCTTCCATACAACACGAAATATTGTAGAGACCATTCAGATAGGCATTTAAGCTACAAAATAAATCTAGAACTACGAAGTTGACCAAAAACTTTGAACACTATATCAAGCAAGAATATGAAACTTTGAACAAATTCTATGCATGTTTTTCAAAGATTATCAACTACTCGTATAATTTGGGTGGACCTATTAAGAAAGAGAAGTAGATTAAGAAAATCCGTGCTAGCTTACCTTATCATTTTCAAGCCAAAGGTAGCTTGCTTAAATACATGTAAAAGCATTGTGAACTTACTGTTAAATGAATCACTTGGGCAAGGATTCGAACTGCATCACTTGTATACAATATGTCAACCATCTACTTTCGAGGACGGAAAGAGCTTGGCTTTATATACATCAAGGATAGCGGTCTTACCGAAGGTGTTTTTGACAGAATTGTTAGAAATGATGACTCTAAAACCAATGAAGAAAAGATGGATCTACTTTCCTAGAGATTTACTAAATTTCTTTGATAGAATTAACCCTTTTTTAGGGGTTTTAGAAAAAAATAGTCCAAGCTCTAAAATGATTATTTAAATGAATTTACAGTTGTACTTCTTCCAAACAACACGAAATATTATAGAGACCACTCATATAGGCATTTGAGCTACAAAATAAATCTAGAACTACGAAGTTGACCAAAACTTTTGAACTCTATATCAAGCAAGAAGATAAAACTTTGAACAAATCCTATGCATGTTTTTCAAACATTATCAACTACTCGTATAATTTGGGTGGACCTATTACTAAAGAGAAGTAGATTTAGAAAATCCTTGCTAGATTACATTATCATTTTCAAGCCAAAGTTACCTTGCTTAAATATATGTAAAAGCCTTGTGAACTTACTATTAAATGAATCACTTGGGAAAGTATTCGAACCGCATCACTTGTATCCAATATGTCAGCTATCCACTTTCGAGGACGGAAAAAGGTTGGCTTTATAGACATCAAGCATAGTGGTCTTAGCGAAGATGTTTTTGACACAATTGTTAGAAATGATTACTCTAATACCAATGAAGAGAGAATGGATCTACTTTCCCAGAGATTTACTGAATTTCTTAGATGAAATTAACCTTTTTTTAGGGGTTTAGAAAAAAATAATCCGAGCTCTAAAATGATTTTTCCCTGAATTTAGAGTTGTACTTCTTCCAAACAACGTGAAATATTTTGGAGACCACTCATATAGGAATTTGACCTACAAAATAAATCTAGAACTACGAACTTGACCAAAACTTTTGAACTCTATATCAAGCAAGAAGATGAAACTTTGAACAAATTGTATGCATGTTTTTCAAACATTATCAACTACTCGTATAATTTGGGTGGACCTATTAGGAAAGAGAAATAGATTGAGAAAATCCTTGCTAGCTTACATTATCATTTTCAAGCCAAAGTTACCTTGCTTAAATATATGTAAAAGCCTTGTGAACTTATTGTTAAATGAATCACTTGGGAAAGTATTCGAACCGCATCAGTTGTATCCAATATGTCAGCTATCCACTTTCGAGGACGGAAAGAGCTTGGCTTTATAGACATCAAGCATAGTGGTCTTACCGAAGATGTTTTTGACACAATTGTTAGAACTGATGACTCTAATACCAATGAAGTGAAAATGGATCTACTTTCCTAGAGATTTACTAAATTTCTTAGATAGAATTAACCCTTTTTTATGAGATTTAGAAAAACAAATCCTAGCTCTAAAATGATTATTTCAATGAATTTACAGTTGTACTTCATCCAGACAACACGAAATATTTTAGAGTCCACTCATATAGGCATTTGAGCAACAAAATAAATCTAGAACTACGAAGTTGACCAAATATTTTGAACTCTATATAGAGAAAGCGCATGAAACTTTGAACAAATGCTAATCATGTTTTTCAAACATTATCAACTACTCGTAAAATTTGGGTGGACCTATTAGGAAAGAGAAGTAGATTGAGAAAATCCTTGCTAGCTAACCTTATCATTTTCAAGCCAAAATGACCTTGCTTAAATACATGTAAAAGCCTTTTGAACTTACTGTTAAATGAATCGCTTGGGCAACTATTCGAACTACATCACTTGTATCCAATATGTCAGGCATACACTTTCGAGGACGGAAAGAGCTTGGCTTTATAGACTTCAAAGATATTGGTCTTAGCGAAAATGTTTTTGACACAATTGCTTGAAATGATGACTCTAATGGCAATGAAGAGAAAATGGATCTACTTGCCCAGAGATTTACTAAATTTCTTTTATAGAATTAACCCTTTTTTATGGGATTTAGAAAAAAATCATCCGAGCTCTAAAATGATTATTTAAATGAATTTACAGGTGTACTTCTTCCAAACAACACGAAATATTATAGAGACCACTCATATAGGCATTTGAGCTACAAAATAAATCTAGAACTACGAAGTTGGCCAAAAATTTTGAACCCTATCAAGCAAGAAAATGAAACTTTGAAAAAATTCTATGTATTTTTTCCAAACATTATCAACTACTCGTATAATTTGGGTGGACGTATTAGGAAAGAGAAGTAGATTGAGAAAATCCTTGCTAGCATACCTTATCATTTTCAAGCCAGAGTTACCTTGCTTAAATATATGTAAAAGCCTTGTGAACTTACTATTAAATGAATCACTTTGGAAAGTATTCGAACTGCATCACTTGTATCCAATATGTCAGCCATCCACTTTCTGGGACAGAAAGAGCTTGGCTTTATAGACATCAAGGATAGTGGTCTTAGAGAAGATTTTTGTGACACCATTGTTAGAACTGATGACTCTAATTCCAATGAAGAGAAAATGGATCTACTTTCCTAGAGATTTACTAAATTTCTTAGATAGAATTAACCCTTTTTTCGGGGTTTAGAAAAAAATAATCTGAGCTCTAAAATGATTATTTCCATGAATTTATAGTTGTACTTCTTCCAAACAACTCGAAATATTTTGGAGACCTCTCATATAGGCATTGGAGCTACAAAATAACTCTAGAACTACGAAGTTGACCAAAAAGTTTTGAACTCTATATGAAGCAAAAGGATGAAACTTTGAACAAATTCTATGCATGTTTTTCAAACATTATCAACTACTCGTATAAATTATGTGGACCTATTAGGAAAGAAAAGTAGATTGAGAAAATCCTTGCTAGCTTACCTTACCATTTTCAAGCCAAAGGTACCTTGCTTAAATACATGTAAAAGCCTTGTGAACTTACTGTTAAATGAATCACTTGGGCAAGTATTCGAACTGCGTCACTTGAATGAAATATGTCAACCTTCCACTTTCGAGGAAGGAAAGAGCTTGGCTTTATAGACATCAAGGATAGTGGTCTTAGCGAAGGTGTTTTTGATACAATTGTTAGAAATGATGACTCTAATACCAATGAGGAAAAGATAGATCTACTTTCCGAGTGATTTACTAAATTTCTTATATAGAATTAACCCTTTTTTAGGGGTTTTAGAAAAAACTAATCCAAGCTCTAAAATTATTATTTAAATGAATTAATAGTTGTACTTCTTCCAAACAACACGAAATATTGTAGAGACCATTCAGATAGGCATTTAAGCTACAAAATAAATCTAGAACTACGAAGTTGACCAAAACATTTGAACACTATATGAAGCAAGAATATGAAACTTTGAACAAATTCTATGCATGTTTTTCAAAGATTATCAAGTACTCGTATAATTTGCGTGGACCTATTAAGAAAGAGAAGTAGATTGAGAAAATCCGTGCTAGCTTACCTTATCATTTTCAAGCCAAAGGTAGCTTGCTTAAATACATGTAAAAGCATTGTGAACTTACTGTTATATGAATCACTTGGGCAAGTATTCGAACTGCATCACTTGTATCCAATATATCAACCATCTACTTTCGAGGACCGAAAGAGCTTGGCTTTATATACATCAAGGATAGCGGTCTTAGCGAAGGTTTTTTTTGACAGAATTGTTAGAAATGATGACCCTAAAACCAATGAAGAAAAGATGGATCTACTTTCCCAGAGATTTACTAAATTTCTTAGATAGAATGAACACTTTTTTAGGGGTTTTAGAAAAAAATAGTCCAAGCTCTAAAATGATTATTTAAATGAATTTTCAGTTGTACTTCTTCCAAACAACACGAAATATTATAGAGACCACTCATATAGGAATTTGACCTACAAAATAAATCTAGAACTACGAACTTGACCAAAACTTTTGAACTCTATATCAAGCAAGAAGATAAAACTTTGAACAAATTATATGCATGTTTTTCAAACATTATCAACTACTCGTATAATTTGGGTGGACCTATTAGGAAATAGAAATAGATTGAGAAAATTTTTGCTAGCTTACATTATCATTTTCAAGCCAAAGTTACCTTGCTTAAATATATGTAAAAGCCTTGTGAACTTACTGTTAAATGAATGACTTGGGAAAGTATTCGAACCGCATCAGTTGTATCCAATATGTCAGCCATCCATTTTCGAGGACGGAAAGAGCTTGGCTTTATAGACATCAAGCATAGTTGTCTTACCGAAGCTGTTTTTGACACAATTGTTAGAAATTGTTACTCTAATACCAAAGAAGAGAGAATGGATCTACTTTCCAAGATATTTACTGAATTTCTTAGATAGAATTAACCTTTTTTTAGGGGTTTAGAAAAAAATAATCAGAGCTCTAAAATGATTATTTCCCTGAATTTATAGTTGTACTTCTTCCAAACTACGTGAAATATTTTGGAGACCACTCATATAGGCATTTGAGCTACAAAATAAATCTAGAACTACGAAGTTGACAAAAAAATTTGAACTCTATATCAAGCAAGAGAATGAAACTTTGAACAAATTCTATGCATGTTTTTCAAACATTATCAACTGCTCGTATAATTTGGATGGACCTATTTAGAAAGAGAAGTAGATTTAGAAAATCCTTGCTAGCTTACCTTATCATTTTCAAGCCAAAGGTACCTTGCTTAAATACATGTAAAAGCCTTGTGAACTTACTGTTATATGAATCACTTGGGAAAGTATTCGTATTGCATCACTTGTATCCAATATGTCAACCATCTACTTTCGAGGACAGAAAGAGCTTGACTTTATATACATCAAGGATAGCGGTCTTAGCGAAGGTGTTTTTGACACAATTGTTAGAAATGATGACTCTAAAACCAATGAAGAAAAGATGGATCTACTTTCCTAGAGATTTACTAAATTTCTTAGATTGAATTAACCCTTTTTTAGCGGTTTTAGAAAAAAATAGTCCAAGCTCTAAAATGATTATTTAAATGAATTTACAGATCTACTTCTTCCAAACAACACGAAATATTATAGAGACCACTCATATAGGCATTTGAGCTACAAAATAAATCTAGAAGTACGAAGTTGACCAAAACTTTTGAACTCTATATCAAGCAAGAAGATGAAACTTTGAACAAATTCTAATCATGTTTTTCAAACATTATCAACTACTCGTAAAATTTGGGTGGACCTATTAGGAAAGAGAAGTAGATTCAGAAAATCCTTTCCAGCTAACCTTATTATTTTCAAGCCAAAATGACATTGCTTAAATACATGTAAAAGCCTTGTAAACTTATTGTTAAATGAATCGCTCCGGCCACTATTCGAACTGCATCACTTGTATCCAATATGTCAGGCATCCACTTCCGAGGAGGGAAAGAGCTTTTCTTTATAGACATCAAAGATAGTGGTCTTAGCGAAAATGTTTTTGACACAATTGCTTGAAATGATGACTCTAATGGCAATGAAGAGAAAATGGATACACTTGCCCAGAGATTTACTACATTTCTTATATAGAGTTAACCCTTTTTTATGGGTTTTAGACAAAAATCATCAGAGCTCTAAAGAGATTATTTAAATGAATTTACAGGTGTACTTCTTCCAAACAACACGAAATATTGTAGAGACCACTCATATAGGAATTTGAACTACAAAATAAATCTACAACTACGAAGTTGGCTAAAAATTTTGAACCCTATATCAAGCAAGAAGATGAAACTTTGAACAAATTCAATGCATGTTTTCCAAACATTATCAACTACTCATATAATTTGGGTGGACCTATTGGGAAAGAGAACTAGATTGAGAAAATCCTTGCTATCATACCTTATCATTTTCAAGCTAGAGTTACCTTGCTTAAATATATGTAAAAGCCTTGTGAACTTACTATTAAATGAATCACTTTGGAAAGTATTCGAACCACATCACTTGTATCCAATATGTCAGCCATCCACTTTCGAGGACGGAAAGAGCTTGGCTTTATAGACATCAAGCATAGTGGTCTTAGCGAAGCTGTTTTTGACACAATTGTTAGAACTGATGACTCTAATACCAATGAAGTGAAAATGGATCTACTTTCCTAGAGATTTACTAAATTTCTTAGATAGAATTAACCCTTTTTTATGGGATTTAGAAAAACAAATCCTAGCTCTAAAATGATTATTTCAATTAATTTACAGTTGTTCTTCATCCAGACAACACGAAATATTTTAGAGCCCACTCATATAGGCATTTGAGCGACAAAATAAATCTAGAACTACGAAGTTGACCAAATATTTGAACTCTATATCAAGCAAGAGGATGAAACTTTGAACAAATTCTATGCATGTTTTTCAAATATTATCAACTACTCGTATAATTTGGATGGACCTATTAGGAAAGAGAAATAGATTGAGAAAATCCTCGCTAGCTTACCCTATCATTTTCAATCCAATTTTACCTTGCTTAAATACATGTAAAAGCCATGTGAACTTACTGTTAAATGAATCACTTGGGAAAGTATTCGAACTGCATCAATTGTATCCGATATGTCAGCCGTCCACTTTCGAGGACGGAAACAGCTTGGCTTTATATACAACAAGGATAGCGGTTTTAGCGAAGGTGTTTTTGACACAATTGTTAGAAATGATGACTCTAATACCAATGAAGAAAAGATGGATCTCCCTTCATAGAGATTTACTAAATTTCTTAGATAGAATTAACCCTTTTTTAGGGGTTTTAGAAAAAAATAGTCCAAGCTCTAAAATGATTATTTAAATGAATTTACAGTTGTACTTCTTCCAAACAACACGAAATATTATAGAGACCACTCATATAGGAATTTGAGCTACAAAATAAATCTAGAACTACGAAGTTAACCAAAAAATTTGAACTCTATATCAAGCAAGAGGATGAAACTTTGAACAAATTATATGCATGTTTTTCAAACATTATTAACTACTCGTACAATTTATGGGGACCATTTAGGAAAGAGAAGTGGATTGAGAAAATCCTTGCTTGCTTACCTTATCATTTTCAAGCCAATGTTACCTTGCTTAAATACATGTAAAAGCCTTGTGAACTTACTATTAAATGAATCACTTGGGCAAGTATTCGAACTACATCACTTGTATCCTATATGTCAGCCATCCACTTTTGAGGAGGAAAAGAGCTTGGCTTTATAGACATCAAGTATAGTGATCTTAACAAAGAGTTTTTTGACACAATTGTTAGAAATGATGATTCTAATGCCAATGAAGAGAAAATGGATCTACTTTCCGAGAGATTTACTAAATATCTTATATAGAATTAACCCTTTTTTAGGGGTTTTAGAAAAAAGTAATCCGAGCTCTAAAATGATTATTTATATAAATTTATAGTTGTACTTCTTCCAAACAACATGAAATATTTTGGAGACCACTCATATAGGAATTTGATCTACAAAATAAATCTAGAACTACAAAGTTGGCCCAAAATTTTGAACCCTATATCAAGGAAGAGGATAAAATTTTGAAAAAATTCTATGCATGTTTTTCAAACACTATCAACTACTCGTATAATTTGGGTGGACCTATTAGGAAAGAGAAGTATATTGAGAAAATCCGTGCTAGCTTACCTTATCATTTTCATACCAAAGGTAGCTTGCTTAAATACATGTAAAAGCCTTGTGAACTTACAGTTAAATGTATCACTTGGGCAAGTTTCTGAACTGCATCACTTGTATCCAATATGTCAACCATCCACTATCGAGGACGGAAAGAGCTTGGCGTTGTAGACACCAAAGATAGTGGTCTTAGCGAAGGTGGTTTTGAAACAATTGTTAGAAATGATGACTCTAATACCAATGAAGAAAAGATAGATCTATCTTCATAGAGATTTACTGAATTTCTTAGATAGAATTAATCCTTTTTTAGGGATTTTAGAAAAAAATAATCCAAGATAAAAAATGATTATTTCAATGAATTTACAATTGTACTTCTTCCAAACAACGTGAAATATTTTGGAGACCACTCGTATAGGCATTTGAGCTACAAAATAAATATAGAACAACGAAGTTGACCAAAATTTTTGAACTCTATATCAAGCAAGAGGATGAAACTTTGAACAAATTCTATGCATGTTTTTCAAATATTATCAACTACTCATATAATTTGGGTGGACCTATTAGGAAAGAGAAATAGATTGAGAAATTTTTTGCTATCTTACCTTATCATTTTCAAGCCAAAGGTACCTTGCTTAAATACATGTCAAAGCCTTGTGAACTTACTGTTAAATGAATCACTTGGGCAAGTATTCTAACTGCATCACTTGTATCCAATATGCCAACCATCCACTTTCGAGGAAGGAAAAAGCTTGGCTTAATAGACATCAAGGATAGTGGTCTTGGCGATGGTGTTTTTGACACAATTGTTAGAAATGATGACTCTAATACCAATGAAGAAAAGATGGATCTACTTTCCCAGAGATTTACTAAATTTCTTAGATGGAATTAACCCTTTTTTAGGGGTTTTAGAAAAAAACTAATCCAAGCTCTAAAATTAATATTTAAATGAATATACAGTTGTATTTCTTCCAAACAACACGAAATATTATAGAGACCATTCATATAGGCATTTGAGCTGCAAAATAAATCTAGAACTACGAAGTTGACCAAAAAATTTGAACACTATATCAAGCAAGAGGATGAAACTTTGAACAAATTCTATGCATGTTTTTCAAAGATTATCAACTACTCGTATAATTTGGGTGGACCTTTTAGGAAAGAGAAGTAGATTGAGAAAATCCTTGCTAGCTTAACTTATCATTTTCAAGCCAATGTTACCTTGCTTAAATACATGTAAAAGCCGTGTGAACTTACTATTAAATCAATCACTTGGGCAAGTATTCGAACTACATCACTTGTATCCTATATGTCAGCCATCCACCTTTGAGGAGGAAAAGAGCTTGGCTTTATAGACATCAAGTATAGTGGTCTTAACGAAGATTTTTTTGACACAATTGTTAGAAATGATGATTCTAATGCCAATGAAGAGAAAATGGATCTACTTTCCGAGAGATTTACTAAATATCTTATATAGAGTTAACCTTTTTTTAGCGGTTTTAGAAAAAAGTAATCCGAGCTCTAAAATAATTATTTATATAAATTTATAGTTTTACTTCTTCCAAACAACAGGAAATATTTTGGAGACCACTCATATAGGCATTTGATCTACAAAATAAATCTAGAACTACAAAGTTCGCCAAAAATTTTGAACTCTATATCAAGGAAGGGGATAAAATTTTGAACAAATTCTATGCATGTTTTTCAAACACTATCAACTACTCGAATAATTTGGGTGGACCTATTAGGAAAGAGAAGTATATTGAGAAAATCCGTGCTAGCTTACCTTATCATTTTCAAGCCAAAGGTAGCTTGCTTAAATACATGTAAAAGCCTTGTGAACTTACACTTAAATGTGTCACTTGGGCAAGTTTTTGAACTACATCACTTGTATCCAATATGTCAACCATCCACTATCGAGGACGGAAAGAGCTTGGCTTTGTAGACACCAAGGATAGTGGTCTTAGCGAAGGTGGTTTTGAAACAATTGTTAGAAATGATGACTCTAATACCAATGAAGAAAAGATAGATCTATCTTCATAGAGATTTACTAAATTTCTTAGATAGAATTAATCCTTTTTAGGGGTTTTAGAAAAAAATAATACAAGATCAAAAATGATTATTTCAATCAATTTACAATTGTACTTCTTCCAAACAACGTGAAATATTTTGGAGACCACTCGTATAGGCATTTGAGCTACAAAATAAATATAGAACAACGAAGTTGACCAAAAATTTTGAACTCTATATCAAGCAAGAGGATGAAATTTTGAATAAATTCTATGCATGTTTTTCAAATATTATCAACTACTCATATAATTTGGGTGGACCTATTAGTAAAGAGAAATAGATTGAGAAATTGTTTGCTAGCGTACCTTATCATTTTCAAGCCAACGGTACCTTGCTTAAATACATGTTAAAGCCTTGTGAACTTACTGTTAAATGAATCACTTGGGCAAGTATTCGAACTGCATCACTTGTATCCAATATGTCAACCATCCACTTTCGAGGAAGGAAAGAGCTTGGCTTTATAGACATCAAGGATAGTGGTCTTGGCGATGGTGTTTTTGACACAATTGTTAGAAATGATGACTCTAATACCAATGAAGAAAAGATGGATCTACTTTCCCAAAGATTTACTAAATTTCTTTGATAGAATTAACCCTTTTTTAGGGGTTTTAGAAAAAACTAATCCAAGCTCTAAAATTATTATTTAAATGAATATACAGTTGTACTTCTTACAAACAACACGAAATATTATAGAGACCATTCATATACGCATTTGAGCTGCAAAATAAATCTAGAACAACGAAGTTGATCAAAAAATTTGAACACTATATCAAGCAAGAGGATGAAACTTTGAACAAATTCTATGAATGTTTTGCAAATATTATCAACTACTCGTATAATTTGGGTGGACCTATTAGAAAAGAGAAATAGATTGAGAAAATCCTTGCTAGCTTACCTTATCATTTTCAAGCCAAAGGTAGCTTGCTTAAATACATGTAAAAGCATTGTGAACTTACTATTAAATGAATCACTTGGGCAAGTATTCGAACTGCATCACTTGTATCCAATATGTCAACCATCCACTTTCGAGAACGGAAAGGGCTTGGCTTTATATACATCAAGGATAGCGGTCTTAGCGAAGGTGTTTTTGACACAATTGTTAGAAATGATGACTCTTATACCAATGAAGAAAAGATGGATCTACTTTCCCAGAGATTTACTAAATTTCATAGACAGAATTCACCCTTTTTTAGGGGTTTTAGAAAAGAATAGTCCAAGCTCTAAAATGATTATTTAAATGAATTTACAGCTGTACTTCTTCCAAACAACATGAAATATTATAGAGACCACTCATATAGGAATTTGAGCTACAAAATAAATCTAGAACTACGAAGTTAATAAAAAATGTTGAACTCTATATCAAGCAAGAGGATGAAACTTTGAACAAATTATATGCATGTTTTTCAAACATTATTAACTACTCGTACAATTTATGGGGACCATATAGGAAAGAGAAGTCGATTGAGAAAATCTGTGCTAGCTTACCTTATCATTTTCAAGCCAATGTTACCTTGTTTAAATACATGTAAAAGAATTGTGAACTTACTATTAAATGAATCACTTGGGCAAGTATTCGAACTGCATCACTTGTATCCAATATGTCAACCATCCACTTTCGAGGAGGAAAAGAGCTTGGCTTTATAGACATCAAAGATAGTGGTCTTAGCGAAGATGTTTTTGACACAATTGTTAGAAACGATGACTCTAATGCCAATGAAGAGAAAATGGATCAACATTCCGAGAGATTTACTAAATATCTAATATAGAATTAACCCTTTTTTAAGGATTTTAGAAAAAAGTAATCCGAGCTCTAAAATGATTATTTATATAAATTTATAGTTGTACTTCTTCCAAACAACATGAAATATTTTGGAGACCACTCATATAGGCATTTGATCTAGAAAGTAAATCTAGAACTACAAAGTTGGCCAAAAATTTTGAACTCTATATCAAGGAAGAGGATAAAACTTTGAACAAATTCTATGTATGTTTTTCAAACATTATCAACTACTCGTAAAATTTGGGTGGACCTATTAGGAAAGAGAAGTAGATTGAGAAAATCCTTGCTAGCTAACCTTATCATTTTCAAGCCAAAATGACCATGCTTAAAAACATGTAATTGCCTTGTGAACGTAATGTTAAATGAATCACTTTGGAAAGTATTCGAACTGCATCACTTGTATCCAATATATCAGCCATCCACTTTCTGGGACGGCAAGAGCTTGGCTTTATATACATCAATGATAGTGGTCTTAGCGAAGATGTTTTTGACACAATTGTTAGAAATGATGACTCTTATACCAATGAAGAAAAGATGGTTCTACTTTCCCAGAGATTTACTAAATTTCATAGACAGAATTCACCCTTTTTTAGGGGTTTTAGAAAAAAATAGTGCAGGCTCTAAAATGATTATTTAAATGAATTTACAGTTGTACTTCTTCCAAACAACACGAAATATTATAGAGACCACTCATATAGGAATTTGAGCAACAAAAAAAATCTAGAACTACGAAGTTGACCAAATATTTTGAACTCTATATCAAGAAAGTGCTTGAAACTTTGAACAAATTCTAATCATGTTTTTCAAACATCATCAAAAAATCGTAAAATTTGGGTGGACCTATTAGGAAAGAGAAGTAGATTGTGAAAATCCTTGCTAGCTAACCTTATCATTTTCAAGCCAAAATGACCATGCTTAAATACATGTAAAAGCCTTGTGAACGTAATGTTAAATGAATCACTTTGGAAAGTATTCGAACTGCATCACTTGTATCCAATATATCAGCCATCCACTTTTTGGGACGGAAAGAGCTTGGCTTTATAGACATCAAGGATAGTGGTCTTAGCGAAGATGTTTTTGACACAATTGTTAGAACTGATGACTCTAATACCAATGAAGTGAAAATGAATCTACTTTCCTAGAGATTTACTAAATTTCTTAGATAGAATTAACCTTTTTATGGGATTTAGAAAAACAAATCCTAGCTCTAAAATGATTATTTCAATGAATTTACAGTTGTACTTCATCCATACAACACGAAATATTTTAGAGCCCACTCATATAGGCATTTGAGCTACAAAATAAATCTAGAACTACGAAGTTGACCAAATATTTGAACACTATATCAAGCAAGAGGATGAAACTTTGAACAAATTCTATGCATGTTTTTCAAAGATTATCAACTACTCGTATAATTTGGGTGGACCTATTAAGAAAGAGAAGCAGATTGAGAAAATCCGTGCTAGCTTACCTTATCATTTTCAAGCCAAAGGTAGCTTGCTTAAATACATGTAAAAGCATTGTGAACTTACTGTTAAATGAATCACTTGGGGAAGTATTCGAACTGCATCACTTGTATCCAATATATCAGCCATCCACTTTCTAGGACGGAAAGAGCTTGGGTTTATAGACATCAAGGATAGTGGTCTTAGCGAAGATGTTTTTGACACAATTGTTAGAAATGATGACTCTTATACCAATGAAGAAAACATGGATCTACTTTCCCAGAGATTTACAAAATTTCATAGACAGAATTCACCCTTTTTTAGGGGTTTTAGAAAAAATTAGTCCAGGCTCTAAAATGATTATTTAAATGAATTTACAGTTGTACTTCTTCCAAACAACACGAAATATTATAGAGACCACTCATATAGGAATTTGAGCTACAAAATAAATCTAGAACTACGAAGTCAACCAAAAATTTTGAACTCTATATCAAGCAAGAGGATGAAACTTTGAACAAATTATATGCATGTCTTTCAAACATTATTAACTACTCGTACAATTTGGGGGACCTTTTAGGAAGGAGAAGTCGATTGAGAAAATCCTTGCTTTCTTACCTTATCATTTTCAAGCCAATGTTACCTTGATTAAATACATGTAAAAGCCGTGTGAACTTACTATTAAATCAATCACTGGGGCAAGTATTCGAACTACATCACTTGTATCCTATATGTTAGCCATCCACCTTTGAGGAGGAAAAGAGCTTGGCTTTATAGACATCAAGTATAGTGGTCTTAACGAATATTTTTTTGACACAATTGTTAGAAATGATGATTCTAATGCCAATGAAGAGAAAATGGATCTACTTTCCGAGAGATTTACTAAATATCTTATATAGAATTAACCCTCTTTTAGCGGTTTTAGAAAAAAGTATCCGAGCTCTAAAATGATTATTTATATAAATTTATAGTTTTACTTCTTCCAAACAACAGGAAATATTTTGGAGACCACTCATATAAGCATTTGATCTACAAAATAAATCTAGAACTACAAAGTTCGCCAAAAATTTTGAACTCTATATCAAGGAAGAGGATAAAATTTTGACCAAATTCTATGCATGTTTTTCAAACACTATGAACTACTCGAATAATTTGGGTGGACCTATTAGGAAAGAGAAGTATATTGAGAAAATCCGTGCTAGCTTACCTTATCATTTTCAAGCCAAAGGTAGCTTGCTTAAATACATGTAAAAGCATTGTGAACTTACTGTTAAATGAATCACTTGGGGAAGTATTCGAACTGCATCACTTGTATCCAATATATCAGCCATCCACTTTCTAGGACGGAAAGAGCTTGGGTTTATAGACATCAAGGATAGTGGTCTTAGCGAAGATGTTTTTGACACAATTGTTAGAAATGATGACTCTTATACCAATGAAGAAAAGATGGTTCTACTTTCCCAGAGATTTACTAAATTTCATAGACAGAATTCACCCTTTTTTAGGGGTTTTAGAAAAAAATAGTGCAGGCTCTAAAATGATTATTTAAATGAATTTACAGTTGTACTTCTTCCAAACAACACGAAATATTATAGAGACCACTCATATAGGAATTTGAGCAACAAAAAAAATCTAGAACTACGAAGTTGACCAAATATTTTGAACTCTATATCAAGAAAGTGCTTGAAACTTTGAACAAATTCTAATCATGTTTTTCAAACATCATCAAAAAATCGTAAAATTTGGGTGGACCTATTAGGAAAGAGAAGTAGATTGTGAAAATCCTTGCTAGCTAACCTTATCATTTTCAAGCCAAAATGACCATGCTTAAATACATGTAAAAGCCTTGTGAACGTAATGTTAAATGAATCACTTTGGAAAGTATTCGAACTGCATCACTTGTATCCAATATATCAGCCATCCACTTTTTGGGACGGAAAGAGCTTGGCTTTATAGACATCAAGGATAGTGGTCTTAGCGAAGATGTTTTTGACACAATTGTTAGAACTGATGACTCTAATACCAATGAAGTGAAAATGAATCTACTTTCCTAGAGATTTACTAAATTTCTTAGATAGAATTAACCTTTTTTATGGGATTTAGAAAAACAAATCCTAGCTCTAAAATGATTATTTCAATGAATTTACAGTTGTACTTCATCCATACAACACGAAATATTTTAGAGCCCACTCATATAGGCATTTGAGCTACAAAATAAATCTAGAACTACGAAGTTGACCAAATATTTGAACACTATATCAAGCAAGAGGATGAAACTTTGAACAAATTCTATGCATGTTTTTCAAAGATTATCAACTACTCGTATAATTTGGGTGGACCTATTAAGAAAGAGAAGCAGATTGAGAAAATCCGTGCTAGCTTACCTTATCATTTTCAAGCCAAAGGTAGCTTGCTTAAATACATGTAAAAGCATTGTGAACTTACTGTTAAATGAATCACTTGGGGAAGTATTCGAACTGCATCACTTGTATCCAATATATCAGCCATCCACTTTCTAGGACGGAAAGAGCTTGGGTTTATAGACATCAAGGATAGTGGTCTTAGCGAAGATGTTTTTGACACAATTGTTAGAAATGATGACTCTTATACCAATGAAGAAAACATGGATCTACTTTCCCAGAGATTTACAAAATTTCATAGACAGAATTCACCCTTTTTTAGGGGTTTTAGAAAAAATTAGTCCAGGCTCTAAAATGATTATTTAAATGAATTTACAGTTGTACTTCTTCCAAACAACACGAAATATTATAGAGACCACTCATATAGGAATTTGAGCTACAAAATAAATCTAGAACTACGAAGTCAACCAAAAATTTTGAACTCTATATCAAGCAAGAGGATGAAACTTTGAACAAATTATATGCATGTCTTTCAAACATTATTAACTACTCGTACAATTTGGGGGACCTTTTAGGAAGGAGAAGTCGATTGAGAAAATCCTTGCTTTCTTACCTTATCATTTTCAAGCCAATGTTACCTTGATTAAATACATGTAAAAGCCGTGTGAACTTACTATTAAATCAATCACTGGGGCAAGTATTCGAACTACATCACTTGTATCCTATATGTTAGCCATCCACCTTTGAGGAGGAAAAGAGCTTGGCTTTATAGACATCAAGTATAGTGGTCTTAACGAATATTTTTTTGACACAATTGTTAGAAATGATGATTCTAATGCCAATGAAGAGAAAATGGATCTACTTTCCGAGAGATTTACTAAATATCTTATATAGAATTAACCCTCTTTTAGCGGTTTTAGAAAAAAGTATCCGAGCTCTAAAATGATTATTTATATAAATTTATAGTTTTACTTCTTCCAAACAACAGGAAATATTTTGGAGACCACTCATATAAGCATTTGATCTACAAAATAAATCTAGAACTACAAAGTTCGCCAAAAATTTTGAACTCTATATCAAGGAAGAGGATAAAATTTTGACCAAATTCTATGCATGTTTTTCAAACACTATGAACTACTCGAATAATTTGGGTGGACCTATTAGGAAAGAGAAGTATATTGAGAAAATCCGTGCTAGCTTACCTTATCATTTTCAAGCCAAAGGTAGCTTGCTTAAATACATGTAAAAGCATTGTGAACTTACTGTTAAATGAATCACTTGGGGAAGTATTCGAACTGCATCACTTGTATCCAATATATCAGCCATCCACTTTCTAGGACGGAAAGAGCTTGGGTTTATAGACATCAAGGATAGTGGTCTTAGCGAAGATGTTTTTGACACAATTGTTAGAAATGATGACTCTTATACCAATGAAGAAAACATGGATCTACTTTCCCAGAGATTTACTAAATTTCATAGATAGAATTCACCCTTTTTTAGGGGTTTTAGAAAAAATTAGTCCAGGCTCTAAAATGATTATTTAAATGAATTTACAGTTGTACTTCTTCCAAACAACACGAAATATTTTGGAGACCACTCGTATAGGCATTTGAGCTACAAAATAAATCTAGAACTACGAAGTCAACCAAAAATTTTGAACTCTATATCAAGCAAGAGGATGAAACTTTGAACAAATTATATGCATGTCTTTCAAACATTATTAACTACTCGTACAATTTGGGGGACCTTTTAGGAAGGAGAAGTCGATTGAGAAAATCCTTGCTTTCTTACCTTATCATTTTCAAGCCAATGTTACCTTGATTAAATACATGTAAAAGCCTTGTGAACTTACTATTAAATGAATCACTTGGGCAAATATTCGAACTGCATCACTTGTGTCCTGTATGTCAGCAATCCACTTTTGAGGAAGGAAAGAGCTTGGCTTTATAGACATCAAGGATAATGGTCTTAGCAAAGGTGTTTTTGATACAATTCTTAGAAATGATGACTCTAATACCAATGAGGAAAAGATGGATCTACTTTCCGAGAGATTTACTAAATTTCTTAGATAGAATTAATCCTTTTTTAGGGGATTTAGAAAAAACTAATCCGAGCTCTAAAATTATTATTTAAATGAATTTACAGTTGTACTTCTTCCAAACAACACGAAATATTATAGAGGCCATTCATATAGGCATTTGAGCTACAAAATAAATCTAGAACTACAAAGTTGACCAAAAAATTTGAACACTATATCAAGCAAGAGGATGAAACTTTGAACAAATTCTATGCATGTTTTTCAAAGATTATCAACTACTCGTATAATTTGGGTGGACCTATTAAGAAAGAGAAGTAGATTGAGAATATCCGTGCTAGCTTACCTTATCATTTTCAAGCCAAACGTGGCTTGCTTAAATACATGTAAAAGCATTGTGAACTTCTGTTACATAAATCACTTGGGCAAGTATTCGAACTGCATAACTTGTATCCAATATGTCAACCATCCACTTTCGAGGACGGAAAGAGCTTGGCTTTATAGACATCAAGGATAGTGGTCTTGGCGATGGTGTTTTTGACACAATTGTTAGAAATGATGACTCTAATACCAATGAACAAAAGATAGATCTACCTCCCCAGAGATTTACTAAATTTCTTAGATAGAATTAACCCTTTTTAGGGGTTTTAGAAAGAAACTAATCCAAGCTCTAAAATTATTATTTAAATGAATATACCGTTGTACTTCTTCCATACAACACGAAATATTATAGAGACCATTCATATAGGCATTTGAGCTGCAAAATAAATCTAGAACTACGAAGTTGACCAAAAATTTTGAACTCTATATCAAGCAAGAGGATGAAACTTTGAAGAAATTCTATGCATGTTTTTCAAACAGTATTAACTAGTCCTATAATTTTTGGGGACCTTTTAGGAAAGAGAAGTAGATTGAGAAAATCCTTGCTAGCTTAACTTATCATTTTCAAGCCAATGTTACCTTGCTTAAATACATGTAAAAGCCGTGTGAACTTACTATTAAATCAATCACTGGGGCAAGTATTCGAACTACATCACTTGTATCCTATATGTCAGCCATCCACCTTTGAGGAGGAAAAGAGCTTGGCTTTATAGACATCAAGTATAGTGGTCTTAACGAAGATTTTTTTGACACAATTGTTAGAAATGATGATTCTAATGCCAATGAAGAGAAAATGGATCTACTTTCCGAGAGATTTACTAAATATCTTATATAGAATTAACCCTTTTTTAGCGGTTTTAGAAAAAAGTATCTGAGCTCTAAAATGATTATTTATATAAATTTATAGTTTTACTTCTTCCAAACAACAGGAAATATTTTGGAGACCACTCATATAAGCATTTGATCTACAAAATAAATCTAGAACTACAAAGTTCGCCAAAAATTTTGAACTCTATATCAAGGAAGAGGATAAAATTTTGAACAAATTCTATGCATGTTTTTCAAACACTATCAACTACTCGAATAATTTGGGTGGACCTATTAGGAAAGAGAAGTATATTGAGAAAATCCGTGCTAGCTTACCTTATCATTTTCAAGCCAAAGGTGGCTTGCTTAAATACATGTAAAAGCATTGTGAACTTACTGTTAAATAAATCACTTGGGCAAGTATTCAAACTGCATCACTTGTATCCAATATGTCAACCATCCACTATCGACGACGGAAAGAGCTTGGCTTTGTAGACACCAAGGAGAGTGGTCTTAGCGAAGGTGGTTTTGAAACAATTGTTAGAAATGAAGACTCTAATACCAATGAAGAAAAGATAGATCTATCTTCATAGAGATTTACTAAATTTCTTAGATAGAATTAATCCTTTTTTAGGGGTTTTAGAAAAAAATAATCCAAGATCAAAAATAATTATTTCAATCAATTTACAATTGTACTTCTTCCAAACAACGTGAAATATTTTGGAGACCACTCGTATAGGCATTTGAGCTACAAAATAAATATAGAACAACGAAGTTGACCAAAAGTTTTGAACTCTATATCAAGCAAGAGAATGAAACTATGAATAAATTCTATGCATGTTTTTCATATATTATCAAGTACTCATATAATTTGGGTGGACCTATTAGTAAAGAGAAATAGATTGAGAAATTGTTTGCTAGCTTACCTTATCATTTTCAAGCCAACGGTACCTTGCTTAAATACATGTCAAAGCCTTGTGAACTTACTGTTAAATGAATCACTTGGGCAAGTATTCGAACTGCATTACTTGTATCCAATATGTCAACCATCCACTTTCGAGGAAGGAAAGAGCTTGGCTTGATAGACATCAAGGATAGTGGTCTTGGCGATGGTGTTTTTGACAAAATTGTTAGAAATGATGACTCTAATACCAATGAAGAAAAGATGGATCTACTTTCCCAGAGATTTACTAAATTTCTTTGATAGAATTAACCCTTTTTTAGGGGTTTTAGAAAAAACTAATCCAAGCTCTAAAATTATTATTTAAATGAATATACAGTTGTACTTCTTCCAAACAACACAAAATATTATAGAGACCATTCATATAGGCATTTGAGCTGCAAAATAAATCTAGAACTACGAAGTTGACCAAAAAATTTGAACACTATATCAAGCAAGAGGATGAAACTTTGAACAAATTCTATGCATGTTTTTCAAATATTATCAACTACTCGTATAATTTGGGTGGAGCTATTAGAAAAGAGAAATAGATTGAGAAAATTCTTGCTAGCTTACCTTATCATTTTCAAGCCAAAGGTAGCTTGCTTAAATACATGTAAAAGCATTGTGAACTTACTGTTAAATGAATCACTTGGCCAAGTATTCGAACTGCATCACTTGTATCCAATATGTCAACCATCCACTTTCGAGAACGGAAAGAGCTTGGCTTTATATGCATCAAGGATAGCGGTCTTAGCGAAGGTGTTTTCGACACAATTGTTAGAAATGATGACTCTTATACCAATGAAGAAAAGATGGATCTACTTTCCGAGAGATTTACTAAATTTCATAGACAGAATTCACCATTTTTTAGGTGTTTTAGAAAAAAATAGTCCAAGCTCTAAAATGATTATTTAAATGAATTTACAGTTCTTCTTCTTCCAAACAACACGAAATATTATAGAGACCACTCATATAGGAATTTGAGCTACAAAATAAATCCAGAACTACGAAGTTAACCAAAAATTTTGAACTCTATATCAAGCAAGAGGATGAAACTTTGAACAAATTATTTGCATGTTTTTCAAACATTATTAACTACTCGTACAATTTATGGGGACCATATAGGAAAGAGAAGTCGATTGAGAAAATCTGTGCTAGCTTACCTTATAATTTTCAGCCAATGTTACCTTGTTTAAATACATGTAAAAGAATTGTGAACTTACTATTAAATGAATCACTTGGGCAAGTATTCGAACTGCATCACTTGTATCCAATATGTCAACCATCCACTTTCGAGGAGGTAAAGAGCTTGGCTTTATAGACATCAAGGATAGTGGTCTTAGCGAAGATGTTTTTGACACAATTGTTAGAAATGATGACTCTAATGCCAATGAAGAGAAAATGGATCTACTTTCCGAGAGATTTACTAAATATCTTATATAGAATTAACCCTTTTTTAAGGATTTTAGAAAAAAGTAATCCGAGCTCTAAAATGATTAATTATATAAATTTATAGTTGTACTTCTTCCAAACAACATGAAATATTTTGGAGACCACTCATATAGGCATTTGATCTACAAAGTAAATCTAGAACTACAAAGTTGGCCAAAAATTTTGAACTCTATATCAAGGAAGAGGATAAAACTTTGAACAAATTCTATGCATGTTTTTCAAACATTATCAACTACTCATAAGATTTGGGTGGACCTATTAGGAAAGAGAAGTAGATTGAGAAAATCCTTGTTAGCAAACCTTATCATTTTCAAGCCAAAATGACCATGCTTAAATACATGTAAAAGCCTTGTCAACGTAATGTTAAATGAATCACTTTGGAAAGTATTTGAACTGCATCACTTGTATCCAACATATCAGCCATCCACTTTCTGGGACGGAAAGAGCTTGGCTTTATAGACATCAAGGATAGTGGTCTTAGCGAAGATGTTTTTGACACAATTGTTAGAAATGATGGCTCTTATACCAATGAAGAAAAGATGGATCTACTTTCCCAGAGATTTACTAAATTTCATAGACAGAATTCACCCTTTTTAAGGGGTTTTAGAAAAAAATAGTCCAAGCTCTAAAATGATTATTTAAATGAATTTACAGTTGTACTTCTTCCAAACAACACGAAATATTATAGAGACCACTCATATAGGAATTTGAGCTACAAAATAAATCTAGAACTACGAAGTTAACCATAAATTTTGAACTCTATATCAAGGAAGAGAATGAAACTTTGAACAAATTATATGCATGTTTTTCAAACATTATCAACTACTCGTATAATTTGGGTGGACCTATTAAGAAAGAGAAGTAGATTTAGAAAATCCTTGCTAGCTTACCTTATCATTTTCAAGCCAAAGGTACCATGCTTAAATACATGTAAAAGCCTTGTGAACTTACTGTTAAATGAATCACTTGGGAAAGTATTCGTACTACATCACTTGTATCCAATATATCAGCCATCCACTTTCGAGGACGGAAAGAGCTTGGCTTTATAGACATCAAGCATAGTGGTCTTACGAAGATTTTTTTAACACAATTGTTAGAAATGATGACTCTAATACCAATGAAGAGAAAATGGATCCACTTTCCCAGAGATTTACTAAATTTCTTAGATAGAATGAACCCTTTTTTATGGGATTTAGAAAAAATAATCCAAGCTCTAATATGATTATTTCAATGAATTTACAGTTGTACTTCATCCAGATAACACGAAATATTTTAGAGCCCACTCATATAGGTATTTGAGCAACAAAATAAATATAGAACTACGAAGTTGACCAAATATTTTGAACTCTATAACAAGAAAGTGCATGAAACTTTGAACAAATTCTAATCATGTTTTTCAAACATTATCAACTACTCTTAAAATTTGGGTGGACCTATTAGGAAAGAGAAGTAGATTGAGAAAATCCTTGCTAGCTAACCTTATCATTTTCAAACCAAAATTACCATGCTTAAATACATGTAAAAGCCTTGTGAACGTAATGTTAAATGAATCACTTTGGAAAGTATTCAAACTGCATCACTTGTATCCAATATATCAGCCATGCACTTTCTGGGACGGAAAGAACTTGGCTTTATAGACATCAAGGATAGTGGTCTTAGCGAAGATGTTTTTGACACAATTGTTAGAACTGATGACTCTAATACCAATGAAGTGAAAATGGATCTACTTTCCTAGAGATTTACTAAATTTCTTAGATAGAATTAACCCTTTTTTATGGGATTTAGAAAAACAAATCCTAGCTCTAAAATGATTATTTCAATGAATTTACAGTTGTACTTCATCCATACAACACGAAATATTTTAGAGCCCACTCATATAGGCATTTTAGCTACAAAATAAATCTAGAACTACGAAGTTGACCAAATATTTGAACACTATATCAAGCAAGAGGATGAAACTTTGAACAAATTCTATGCATGTTTTTCAAAGATTATCAACTACTAGTATAATTTGGATGGACCTATTAAGAAAGAGAAGTAGATTGAGAAAATCCGTGCTAGCTTACCTTATCATTTTCAAGCCAAAGGTAGCTTGCTTAAATACATGTAAAAGCATTGTGAACTTACTGTTAAATAAATCACTTGGAAAGTATTCGAACTGCATCACTTGTATCCAATATATCAGCCATCCACTTTCTGGGACGGAAAGAGCTTGGCTTTATAGACATCAAGGATAGTGGTCTTAGCAAAGATGTTTTTGACACAATTGTTAGAAATGGTGACTCTAAAACCAATGAAGAAAAGATGGATCTACTTTTCCAGAGATTTACTAAATTTCTTAGATAGAATTAACCCTTTTTTAGGGGTTTTAGAAAAAACTAATCGAAGCTCTAAAATGATTATTTAAATGAATTTACAGTTGTGCTTCTTCCAAACAACACGAAATATTATAGAGACCACTAATATAGGAATTTTAGGTACAAAATAAATCTAGAACTACGAAGTTAACCAAATATTTTGAACTCTATATCAAGCAAGAGGATGAAACTTTGAACAAATTATATGCATGTTTTTCAAACATTATTAACTACTCGTACAATTTGGGGGGACCTTTTAGGAAGGAGAAGTCGATTGAGAAAATCCTTGCTTGCTTACCTCATCATTTTCAAGCCAATGTTACCTTGATTAAATACATGTAAAAGCCTTGTGAACTTACTATTAAATGAATCACTTGGGCAAGTATTCGAACTGCATCACTTGTATCCTATATGTCAGCCATCCACTTTCGAGGAAGGAAAGAGCTTGGCTTTATAGACATCAAGGATAATGGTCTTAGCGAAGGTGTGTTTTGATACAATTGTTAGAAATGATGACTCTAATACCAATGAGGAAAAGATGGATCTACTTTCTGAGAGATTTACTGAATTTCTTAGATAGAATTAACCCTTTTTTAGGGCTTTTAGAAAAAACTAATCCGAGCTCTAAAATTATTATTTAAATGAATTTACAGTTTTACTTCTTCCAAACAACACGAAATATTATAGAGGCCATTCATATAGGCATTTGAGCTACAAAATAAATCTAGAACTACGAAGTTGACCAAAAAATTTGAACACTATATCAAGCAAGAGGATGAAACTTTGAACAAATTGTATGCATGTTTTTCAAAGAATATCAACTACTCGTATAATTTGGGTGGACCTATTATGAAAGAGAAGTAGATTGAGAAAATCAGTGCTAGCTTACCTTATCATTTTCAAGCCAAAGGTGGCTTGCTTAAATACATGTAAAAGCATTGTGAACTTACTGTTAAATAAATCACTTGGGGAAGTATTCAAACTGCATCACTTGTATCCAATATGTCAACCATCCACTTTCGAGGACGGAAAGAGCTTGGCTTTATATACATCAAGGATAGTGGTCTTAGCGAAGGTGTTTTTGACACAATTGTTAGAAATGATGACTCTAAAACCAATGAAGAAAAGATGGATCTACTTTTCCAGATATTTACTAAATTTCTTAGATAGAATTAACCCTTTTTTAGGGGTTTTAGAAAAAACTAATCCAAGCTCTAAAATGATTATTTAAATGAATTTACAGTTGTACTTCTTCCAAACAACACGAAATATTATAGAGACCACTAGTATAGGCATTTAAGCTACAAAATAAATCTAGAACTACGAAGTTAACCAAAAGTTTTGAACTCTATATCAAGCAAGAGGATAAAACTTTGAACAAATTATATGCATGTTTTTTAAACATTATTAACTACTCGTACAATTTGGGGGGACCTTTTAGGAAAGAGAAGTCGATTGAGAAAATCCTTGCTTGCTTACCTTATCATTTTCAAGCCAATGTTACCTTGCTTAAATACATGTAAAAGCCTTGTGAACTTACTATTAAATGAATCACTTGGGCAAGTATTCGAACTGCCTCACTTGTATCCTATATGTCAGCCATCCATCTTCGACGAGGAAGAGAGCTTGGCTTTATAGACATCAAGGATAGTGGTCTTAACGAAGATGTTTTTGATACAATTGTTAGAAATGATGATTCTAATGCCAATGAAGAGAAGATAGATCTACTTTCCGAGAGATTTACTAAATTTCTTAGATAGAATTAACCCTGTTTTAGGGGTTTTAGAAAAACTAATCCAAGCTCTAAAATTATTATTTAAATGAATTTACAGTTCTACTGCTTCCAAACAACACGAAATATTATAGAGGCCTTTCAGATAGGCATTTGAGCTACAAAATAAATCTAGAACTACGAAGTTGACCAAAAACTTTGAACACTATATCAAGCAAGAGGATGAAACTTTGAACAAATTCTATGCATGTTTTTCAAAGATTATCAACTACTCGTATAATTTGGGTGGACCTATTAAGAAAGGGAAGCAGATTGAGAAAATCCGTGCTAGCTTACCTTATCATTTTCAAGCCAAAGGTAGCTTGCTTAAATACATGTAAAAGCATTGTGAACTTACTGTTAAATAAATCACTTGGGCAAGTATTCGAACTGCATCACTTGTATCCAATATGTCAACCATCCACTTTCGAGGACGGAAAGAGCTTGGCTTTATATACATCAAGGATAGTGGTCTTAGCGAAGGTGTTTTTGACACAATTGTTAGAAATGATGACTCTAAAACCAATGAAGAAAAGATGGATCTACTTTTCCAGAGATTTACTAAATTTCTTAGATAGAATTAACCCTTTTTTAGGGGTTTTAGAAAAAACTAATCCAAGCTCTAAAATGATTATTTAAATGAATTTACAGTTGTACTTCTTCCAAACAACACGAAATATTATTGAGACCACTCATATAGGAATTTGAGCTACAAAATAAATCTAGAACTACGAAGTTAACCAAAAATTTTGAACTCTATATCAAGCAAGAGGATGAAACTTTGAACAAATTATATGCATGTTTTTCAAACATTATTAACTACTCGTACAATTTGGGGGGACCTTTTAGGAAAGAGAAGTCGATTGAGAAAATCCTTGCTTGCTTACCTCATCATTTTCAAGCCAATGTTACCTTGATTAAATACATGTAAAAGCCTTGTGAACTTACTATTAAATGAATCACTTGGGCAAGTATTCGAACTGCATCACTTGTATCCTATATGTCAGCCATCCACTTTTGAAGAAGGAAAGAGCTTGGCTTTATAGACATCAAGGATAATGGTCTTAGCGAAGGTGTTTTTGATACAATTGTTAGAAATGATGACTCTAATACCAATGAGGAAAAGATGGATCTACTTTCCGAGAGATTTACTAAATTACTTAGATAGAATTAACCCTTTTTTAGGGGTTTTAGAAAAAACTAATCCAAGCTCTAAAATGATTATTTAAATGAATTTACAGTTGTACTTCTTCCAAACAACACAAAATATTATAGAGACCACTCATATAGGAATTTGAGCTACAAAATAAATCTAGAACTACGAAGTTAACAAAAAATTTTGAACTCTATATCAAGAAAGAGGATGAAACTTTGAACAAATTATATGCAAGTTTTTCAAACATTATTAACTACTCGTACAATTTGGGGGGACCTTTTAGGAAAGAGAAGTCGATTGAGAAAATCCTTGCTTGCTTACCTTATTATTTTCAAGCCAATGTTACCTTGATTAAATACATGTAAAAGCCTTGTGAACTTACTATTAAATTAATCACTTTGGAAAGTATTCGAACCACATCACTTGTATCCAATATGTCAGCCATCCACTTTCGCGGAAGGAAAGAGCTTGGCTTTATAGACATCAAGGATAATGGTCTTAGCGAAGGTGTTTTTGATACAATTGTTAGAAATGATGACTTTAATTACAATGAGGAAAAGATGGATCTACTTTCCGAGAGATTTACTAAATTACTTAGATAGAATTAACCCTTTTTTAGGGGTTTTAGAAAAAACTAATCCAAGCTCTAAAATGATTATTTAAATGAATTTACAGTTGTACTTCTTCCAAACAACACAAAATATTATAGAGACCACTCATATAGGAATTTGATCTACAAAATAAATCTAGAACTACGAAGTTAACAAAAAATTTTGAACTCTATATCAAGAAAGAGGATGAAACTTTGAACAAATTATATGCAAGTTTTTCAAACATTATTAACTACTCGTACAATTTGGGGGGACCTTTTAGGAAAGAGAAGTCGATTGAGAAAATCCTTGCTTGCTTACCTTATTATTTTCAAGCCAATGTTACCTTGATTAAATACATGTAAAAGCCTTGTGAACTTACTATTAAATTAATCACTTTGGAAAGTATTCGAACCACATCACTTGTATCCAATATGTCAGCCATCCACTTTCGCGGAAGGAAAGAGCTTGGCTTTATAGACATCAAGGATAATGGTCTTAGCGAAGGTGTTTTTGATACAATTGTTAGAAATGATGACTCTAATTACAATGAGGAAAAGATGGATCTACTTTCCGAGAGATTTACTAAATTACTTAGATAGAATTAACCCTTTTTTAGGGGTTTTAGAAAAAACTAATCCAAGCTCTAAAATTATTATTTAAATGAATTTACAGTTGTACTTCTTCCAAACAACACGAAATATTATAGAGGTCATTCATATAGGCATTTGAGCTACTAAATAAATCTAGAACTACGAAGTTGACCAAAAAATTTGAACACCTATATCAAGCAAGAGGATGAAACTTTGAACAAATTCTATGCATATTTTTCAAAGATTATCAACTACTCGTATAATTTGGGTAGACCTATTAAGAAAGAGAAGTAGATTGAGAAACTCCGTGCTAGCTTACCTTATCATTTTCAAGCCAAAGGTAGCTTGCTTAAATACATGTAAAAGCATTGTGAACTTACTGTTAAATAAATCACTTGGGCAAGTATTCGAACTGCATCACTTGTATCCAATATGTCAACCATCCACTATCGACGACGGAAAGAGCTTGGCTTTGTAGACACCAAGGATAGTGGTCTTAGCGAAGGTGTTTTTGACACAATTGTTAGAAATGATGACTCTAATACCAATGAAGAAAAGATAGATCTACCTCCCCAGAGATTTACTAAATTTCTTAGATAGAATTAACCCTTTTTTAGGGGTTTTAGAAAAAACTAATCCAAGCTCTAAAATTATTATTTAAATGAATTTGCAGTTGTACTTCTTCCAAACAACATGAAATATTTTGGAGACCACTCATATAGGCATTTGATCTGCAAAATAAATCTAGAACTACAAAGTTGGCCAAAAATTTTGAAATCTATATCAAGGAAGAGGATAAAACTTTGAACAAATTCTATGCATATTTTTCAAACATTATCAACTACTCGTATAATTTGGGTGGACCTATTAGGAAAGAGAAGTAGATTGAGAAAATCCTTGCTAGCTTAACTTATCATTTTCAAGCCAAAGGTACCTTGCTTAAATACATGTAAAAGCCTTGTGAACTTACTGTTAAATGAATCACTTGGGCAAGTTTTCGAACTGCATCACTTGTATCCAATATGTCAACCATCCACTATCGAGGACGGAAAGAGGTTGGCTTTGTAGACATCAAGGATAGTGGTCTTAGCGAAGGTGTTTTTGACACATTTGTTAGAAATGATGACTCTAATACCAATGAAGAAAAGATAGATCTACCTTCCGAGAGATTTACTGAATTTCATAGATAGAATTAATCCTTTTTTAGGAGTTTTAGAAAAAAATAATCCAAGCTCAAAAATGATTATTTCAATGAATTTATAATTGTACTTCTTCCAATGAAACACGAAATATTATAGAGACCACTCATATAGGCATTTGAGCTACAAAATAAATCTACAACTACGAAGTTGACCAAAATTTTTGAACTCTATATCAAGCAAGAGGATGAAACTTTGAACAAATTCTATGCATGTTTTTCAAATATTATAAACTACTCGTATAATTTGGATGGACCTATTAGGAAAGAGAAATAGATTGAGAAAATCCTCGCTAGCTTACCTTATCATTTTCAATCCAATTTTACCTTGCTTAAATACATGTAAAAGCCATGTGAACTTACTGTTAAATGAATCACTTGGGAAAGTATTCGAACTGCATCAATTGTATCCAATATGTCAGCCGTCCACTTTCGAGGACGGAAAGAGCTTGGCTTTATACACATCTAGGATAATGGTTTTAGCGAAGTTGTTTTTGACACAATTGTTAGAAATGATGACTCTAATACCAATGAAAAGAAAATGGATTTACTTTCCCAAAGATTTACCAAATTTCTTAGATACAATTAACCCTTTTTAGGGGTTTAGAAACAAATAATCCGAGCTCTAAAATGATTATTTCAATGAATTTATAGTTATACTTCTTCCAAACAACATGAAATATTTTTGAGACCACTCATATAGGGATTTCAGCTACAAAATAAATCTAGAACTACGAAGTTGCCCAAAAATTTTGAACTCTATATCAAGCAAAAGGATGAAACTTTGAACAAATTCTATTCATGTTTTCAAACATTATCAACTACTCGTATAATTTGGGTGGACCTATTAGGAAAGAGAAGTAGATTGAGAAAATCTGTGCTAGCTTAACTTATCATTTTCAAGCCAATGTTACCTTGCTTAAATACATGTAAAAGCCTTGTGAACTTACTGTTAAATGAATCACTAGGGCAAGTATTTGAACTGCATCACTTGTATCCTATATTTTAGGCATCCACCTTCGAGGATTGAAAGAGCTTGGCCTTATACACATCAAGGATAGTGGTCTTAGCGAAGATGTTTTTGACACATTTTCTAGAAATGATTACTCTAATACCAATGAAGAGAGAATGGATCTACTTTCCCAGAGATTTACTGAATTTCTTAGATAGAATTAACCCTTTTTAGGGGTTTAGAAAAAAATAATACGATCTCTAAAATGATTATTTCAATGAATTTATAGTTGTACTTCTTCCAAACAACATGAAATATTTTGGACACCACTCATATAGGCATTTGATCTACAAAATCAATCTAGAACTACAAAGTTGGCCAAAAATTTTGAACTCTATATCAAGGAAGAGGATAAAACTTTGAACAAATTCTATGCATGTTTTTCAAACATTATCAACTACTCGTATAATTTGGGTGGACCTATTAGGAAAGATAAGTAGATTGAGAAAATCTGTGCTAGCTTACCTTATCATTTTCAAGCCATAGGTAGCTTCCTTAAGTACATGTAAAATCTTGTGAACTTACAGTTAAATCTATCACCTGCGCAAGTTTTCAAACTGCATCACTTGTATCAATATGTCAACCATCCACTATCGAGGACGGAAAGACCTTGGCTTTGTAGACATCAAGGATAGTGGTCTTAGCGAAGGTGTTTTTGACACAATTGTTAGAAATGATGACTCTAATACCAATGAAGAAAAGATAGATCTACCTTCCCAGATATTTACTGAATTTCTTAGATAGAATTATTCCTTTTTTAGGGGTTTTAGAAAAAAATAATCCAAGCTCAAAAATGATTATTTCAATAAATTTACAATTGTACTTCTTCCAAACAACGTGAAATATTTTGGACACCACTCATATAGGCATTTGAGCTACAAAATAAATCTAGAACTACGAAGTTGACCAAAATTTTTGAACTCTATATCAAGCAAGAGGATGAAACTTTGAACAAATTCTATGCATGTTTTGCAAATATTATCAACTACTCGTATAATTTGGGTGGACCTATTAGAAAAGAGAAATAGATTGAGAAAATCCTTGCTAGCTTACCTTATCATTTTCAAGCCAAAGGTAGCTTGCTTAAATACATGTAAAAGCATTGTGAACTTACTGTTAAATGAATCACATGGGCAAGTATTCGAACTGCATCACTTGTATCCAATATGTCAACCGTCCACTTTCGAGAACGGAATGAGCTTGGCTTTATACACATCAAGGATAATGGTTTATGGAAGATGTTTTTGACACAATTGTTAGAAATGATGACTCTAATGCCAATGAAGAGAAAATGGATCTACTTTCCGAGAGATTTACTAAATATCTTATATAGAATTTACCCTTTTTTAGGTGTATTAGAAAAGAGTAATCCGAGCTCTAAAATGATTATTTATATAAATTTATAGTTGTACTTCTTCCAAACAACACGAAATATTTTGGAGACCATTCATATAGCCATTTAAGCTACAAAATAAATCTAGAACTACGAAGTTGACCAAAAAATTTGAACACTATATCAAGGAAGAGGATAAAACTTTTAACAAATTCTATGCATGTTTTTCAAAGATTATCAACTACTCGTATAATTTGGGTGGACCTATTAGGTAAGAGAAGCAGATTGAGAAAATCTGTGCTAGCTTACCTTATCATTTTCAAGCCAAAGGTAGCTTGCTTAAATGCATGTAAAAGCATTGTGAACTTACTGTTAAATGAATCACTTGGGCAAGTATTCGAAATGCATCACTTGTATCCAATATGTCAACCATCCACTTTCGAGGACGGAAAGAGCTTGGCTTTATACACATCAAGGATAGTGGTCTTAGCGAAGATGTTTTTGACACAATTGTTAGAAATGATGACTCTAATTCCAATGAAGAGAAAATGGATCTACTTTCCGAGAGATTTACTAAATATCTTATATAGAATTAACCCTTTTTTAGGGGTTTTAGAAAAAAGTAATCTGAGCTCTAAAATGATTACTTATATAAATTTATTATTGTACTTCTTCCAAACAACATGAAATATTTTGGAGACCACTCATATAGGCATTTGATCTACAAAATAAATCTAGAACTACGATGTTGGCCAAAAATTTTGAACTCTATATCAAGCAAGAGGATAAAACTTTGAACAAATTCTATGCATGTTTTTCAAACATTATCAACTACTCGTATAATTTGGGTGGACCTATTAGGAAAGAGAAGTAGATTGAGAAAATCCGTGCTAGCTTACCTTATCATTTTCAAGCCAAAGGTAGCTTGCTTAAATACAAGTAAAAGCATTGCGAACTTTCTGTTAAAGGAATCACTTGGGCAAGTATTCGAACTGCATCACTTGTATCCAATATGTCAACCATCCACTTTCGAGGACGGAAAGAGGTTGGCTTTGTAGACATCAAGGATAGTGGTCTTAGCGAAGGTGTTTTTGACACATTTGTTAGAAATGATGACTCTAATACCAATGAAGAAAAGATAGATCTACCTTCCCAGAGATTTACTGAATTTCATAGATAGAATTAATCCTTTTTTAGGAGTTTTAGAAAAAAATAATCCAAGCTCAAAAATGATTATTTCAATGAATTTATAATTGTACTTCTTCCAATGAAACACGAAATATTATAGAGACCACTCATATAGGCATTTGAGCTACAAAATAAATCTACAACTACGAAGTTGACCAAAATTTTTGAACTCTATATCAAGCAAGAGGATGAAACTTTGAACAAATTCTATGCATGTTTTTCAAATATTATCAACTACTCGTATAATTTGGATGGACCTATTAGGAAAGAGAAATAGATTGAGAAAATCCTCGCTAGCTTATCTTATCATTTTCAATCCAATTTTACCTTGCTTAAATACATGTAAAAGCCATGTGAACTTACTGTTAAATGAATCACTTGGGAAAGTATTCGAACTGCATCAATTGTATCCAATATGTCAGCCGTCCACTTTCGAACACGGAAAGAGCTTGGATTTATACACATCTAGGATAATGGTTTTAGCGAAGTTGTTTTTGACACAATTGTTAGAAATGATGACTCTAATACCAATGAAAAGAAAATGGATTTACTTTCCCAAAGATTTACCAAATTTCTTAGATACAATTAACCCTTTTTAGGGGTTTAGAAACAAATAATCCGAGCTCTAAAATGATTATTTCAATGAATTTATAGTTATACTTCTTCCAAACAACATGAAATATTTTTGAGACCACTCATATAGGGATTTCAGCTACAAAATAAATCTAGAACTACGAAGTTGCCCAAAAATTTTGAACTCTATATCAAGCAAAAGGATGAAACTTTAAACAAATTCTATTCATGTTTTCAAACATTATCAACTACTCGTATAATTTGGGGGGACCTTTTAGGAAAGAGAAGTAGATTGAGAAAATCCTTGCTAGCTTAACTTATCATTTTCAAGCCAATGTTACCTTGCTTAAATACATGTAAAAGCCTTGTGAACTTACTGTTAAATGAATCACTAGGGCAAGTATTTGAACTGCATCACTTGTATCCTATATTTTAGGCATCCACCTTCGAGGATTGAAAGAGCTTGGCCTTATACACATCAAGGATAGTGGTCTTAGCGAAGATGTTTTTGACACATTTTCTAGAAATGATTACTCTAATACCAATGAAGAGAGAATGGATCTACTTTCCCAGAGATTTACTGAATTTCTTAGATAGAATTAACCCTTTTTAGGGGTTTAGAAAAAAATAATACGATCTCTAAAATGATTATTTCAATGAATTTATAGTTGTACTTCTTCCAAACAACATGAAATATTTTGGACACCACTCATATAGGCATTTGATCTACAAAATCAATCTAGAACTACAAAGTTGGCCAAAAATTTTGAACTCTATATCAAGGAAGAGGATAAAACTTTGAACAAATTCTATGCATGTTTTTCAAACATTATCAACTACTCGTATAATTTGGGTGGACCTATTAGGAAAGATAAGTAGATTGAGAAAATCTGTGCTAGCTTACCTTATCATTTTCAAGCCATAGGTAGCTTCCTTAAGTACATGTAAAATCTTGTGAACTTACAGTTAAATCTATCACCTGCGCAAGTTTTCAAACTGCATCACTTGTATCAATATGTCAACCATCCACTATCGAGGACGGAAAGACCTTGGCTTTGTAGACATCAAGGATAGTGGTCTTAGCGAAGGTGTTTTTGACACAATTGTTAGAAATGATGACTCTAATACCAATGAAGAAAAGATAGATCTACCTTCCCAGATATTTACTGAATTTCTTAGATAGAATTATTCCTTTTTTAGGGGTTTTAGAAAAAAATAATCCAAGCTCAAAAATGATTATTTCAATAAATTTACAATTGTACTTCTTCCAAACAACGTGAAATATTTTGGACACCACTCATATAGGCATTTGAGCTACAAAATAAATCTAGAACTACGAAGTTGACCAAAATTTTTGAACTCTATATCAAGCAAGAGGATGAAACTTTGAACAAATTCTATGCATGTTTTGCAAATATTATCAACTACTCGTATAATTTGGGTGGACCTATTAGAAAAGAGAAATAGATTGAGAAAATCCTTGCTAGCTTACCTTATCATTTTCAAGCCAAAGGTAGCTTGCTTAAATACATGTAAAAGCATTGTGAACTTACTGTTAAATGAATCACATGGGCAAGTATTCGAACTGCATCACTTGTATCCAATATGTCAACCGTCCACTTTCGAGAACGGAATGAGCTTGGCTTTATACACATCAAGGATAATGGTTTATGGAAGATGTTTTTGACACAATTGTTAGAAATGATGACTCTAATGCCAATGAAGAGAAAATGGATCTACTTTCCGAGAGATTTACTAAATATCTTATATAGAATTTACCCTTTTTTAGGTGTTTTAGAAAAGAGTAATCCGAGCTCTAAAATGATTATTTATATAAATTTATAGTTGTACTTCTTCCAAACAACACGAAATATTTTGGAGACCATTCATATAGGCATTTAAGCTACAAAATAAATCTAAAACTACGAAGTTGACCAAAAAATTTGAACACTATATCAAGGAAGAGGATAAAACTTTTAACAAATTCTATGCATGTTTTTCAAAGATTATCAACTACTCGTATAATTTGGGTGGACCTATTAGGTAAGAGAAGCAGATTGAGAAAATCTGTGCTAGCTTACCTTATCATTTTCAAGCCAAAGGTAGCTTGCCTAAATGCATGTAAAAGCATTGTGAACTTACTGTTAAATGAATCACTTGGGCAAGTATTCGAAATGCATCACTTGTATCCAATATGTCAACCATCCACTTTCGAGGACGGAAAGAGCTTGGCTTTATACACATCAAGGATAGTGGTCTTAGCGAAGATGTTTTTGACACAATTGTTAGAAATGATGACTCTAATTCCAATGAAGAGAAAATGGATCTACTTTCCGAGAGATTTACTAAATATCTTATATAGAATTAACCCTTTTTTAGGGGTTTTAGAAAAAAGTAATCTGAGCTCTAAAATGATTACTTATATAAATTTATTGTTGTACTTCTTCCAAACAACATGAAATATTTTGGAGACCACTCATATAGGCATTTGATCTACAAAATAAATCTAGAACTACGATGTTGGCCAAAAATTTTGAACTCTATATCAAGCAAGAGGATAAAACTTTGAACAAATTCTATGCATGTTTTTCAAACAATATCAACTACTCGTATAATTTGGGTGGACCATTTAGGAAAGAGAAGTAGATTGAGAAAATCCGTGCTAGCTTACCTTATCATTTTCAAGCCAAAGGTAGCTTGCTTAAATACATGTAAAAGCATTGCGAACTTTCTGTTAAAGGAATCACTTGGGCAAGTATTCGAACTGCATCACTTGTATCCAATATGTCAACCATCCACTTTCGAGGATAGAGAGAGCTTGGCTTTGTATACATCAAGGATAGCGGTATTAGCGAAGGTGTTTTTGACACAATTGTTAGAAATGATGAGTCTAATACCAATGAACAAAAGATGGATCTACCTTCCCAGAGATTTACTAAATTTCTTAGATTGAATTCACCCTTTTCTAGGGGTTTTAGAAAAAAATTGTCCAAGCTCTAAAATGATTATTTAAATGAATTTACAGTTGTACTTCTTCCAAACAACCTGAAATATTATAGAGACCACTCATATAGGCATTTGAGCTACAAAATAAATCTCAACTACAAAGTTGGCCAAAAATTTTGAACTCTATATCAAGCAAGAGGATGAAACTTTGAACAAATTCTATGCATGTTTTTCAAAAATTATCAACTACTCGTATAATTTGGGTGGACCTATTAGGAAAGAGAAGTCGATTGAGAAAATCCTTGCTAGCTTAACTTATCCTTTTCAAGCCAATGTTACCTTCCTTAAATACATGTAAAAGCCTTGTGAACTTACTGTTAAATGAATCACTTGGGAAAGTATTCGAACTGCATCAATTGTATCCAATATGTCAGCCGTCCACCTTCGAGGATTGAAAGAGCTTGGCTTTATACACATCAAGGATAGTGGTTTTAGCGAAGTTGTTTTTGACACAATTGTTAGAAATGATGACTCTAATACCAATGAAGAGAAAATAGATCTACTTTCCCAAAAATTTACTAAATTTCTTAGATACAATTCACCCTTTTTTAGGGGTTTAAAAAAAATAATCCGAGTTTTAAAATGATTATTTCAATGAATTTATAGTTGTACTTCTTCCAAACAACATGAAATATTTTTGAGACCACTCATATAAGCATTTGAGCTACAAAATAAATCTAGAACTACGAAGTTGGCCAAAAATTTTGAACTCTATATCAATCAAGAGGATGAAACTTTAAACAAATTCTATTCATGTTTTTCAAACATTATCAACTACTCGTATAATTTGGGGGGACCTTTTAGGAAAGAGAAGTAGATTGAGAAAATCCTTGCTAGCTTAACTTATCATTTTCCAGCCAATGTTACCTTGCTTAAATACATGTAAAAACCTTGTGAACTTACTGTTAAATGAATCAATAGGGCAAGTATTCGAACTGCATCACTTGTATCCTATATTTTAGGCATCCACCTTCGAGGATAGAAAGAGCTTGGCTTTATACACATCAAGGATAGTGGTTTTAGCGAAGATGTTTTTGACACATTTGCCAGAAATAATTACTCTAATACCAATGAAGAGAGAATGGATCTACTTTCCCAGAGATTGACTGAATTTCTTAGATAGAATTAACCCTTTTTTTTGGGTTTTAGAAAAAAGTAATCCAAGCTCAAAAATGATTATTTCAATGAATTTACAATTGTACTTCTTCCAAACAACGTGAAATATTTTGGAGACCACTCTTATAGGCATTTGAGCTACAAAATAAATCTAAAACTACGAAGTTGACCAAAATTTTTAAACTCTATATCAAGCAAGAGGATGAAACTTTGAACAAATTCTATGCATGTTTTTCAAATATTATCAACAACTCGTATAATTTGGGTGGACCTATTAGGAAAGAGAAATAGATTGAGAAAATCCTTGCTAGCTTACCTTATCAATTTCAATCCAATGTTACCTTGCTTAAATACATGTAAAAGCCTTGTGAACTTACTGTAAAATGAATCACTTGGGAAAGTATTCGAATTACATCAATTGTATCCGATATGTCATCCGTCGACTTTCGAGGACGGAAACAGGTTGGCTTTATACACATCAAGGATAATGGTTTTAGCGAAGTTGTTTTTGACACAATTGTTAGAAATGATGACTCTAATACCAATGAAGAGAAAATGGATTTACTTTCCCAAAGATTTACTAAATTTCTTAGATACAATTAACCCTTTTTTAGGGGTTTACAAAAAAATAATCCGATCTCTGAAATGATTATTTCAATGAATTTATAGTTTTACTTCTTCCAAACAACATGAAATATTTTTGAGACCACTCATATAGGCATTTGAGCTACAAAATAAATCTAGAACTACGAAGTTGGCCAAAAATTTTGAAATCTATATCAAGCAAGAGAATGAAACTTTAAACAAATTCTATTCATGTTTTTCAAACATTATCAACTACTCGTATAATTTGGGGGGACCTTTTAGGAAAGAGAAGTCGATTGAGAAAATCCTTGCAAGCTTAACTTATCATTTTCAAGCCAATGTTACCTTCCTTAAATACATGTAAAAGACTTGTGAACTTACTGTTAAATGAATCACTAGGGAAAGTATTCGAACTGCATCACTTGTATCCTATATTTTAGGCATCCACCTTCGAGGATAGAAAGAGCTTGTCAATATACACATCAAGGATAGTGGTCTTAGCGAAGATGTTTTTGACACAAATGTTAGAACTGATTACTCTAATACCGATGAAGAGAATATTGATCTACTTTCCCAAAAATTTACTAAATTTCTTAGATACAATTCACCCTTTTTTAGAAGTTTAGAAAAAAATAATTCGAGTTCTAAAATTATTATTTCAATGAATTTATAGTTGTACTTCTTCCAAACAACATGAAATATTTTTGAGACCCCTCATATAGGCATTCGAGCTACAAAATAAATCTAGAACTACGATGTTGGCCAAAACTTTTGAACTCTATATCAAGCAAGAGGATGAAACTTTAAACAAATTCTATTCATGTTTTTCAAGCATTATCAACTACTCGTATAATTTTGGGGACCTTTTAGGAAAGAGAAGTCGATTGAGAAAATTCTTGCTAGCTTAACTTATCATTTTCAAGCCAATGTTACCTTCCTTAAATACATGTAAAAGCCTTGTGAACTTACTGTTAAATGAATCACTAGGGCAAGTATTTGAACTGCATCACTTGTATCCTATATTTTAGGCATCCACCTTCGAGCATAGAAAGAGCTTGGCAATATACACATCAAGGATAGTGGTCTTAGCGAAGATGTTTTTGACACAATTGTTAGAACTGATGACTCTAATACCAATGAAGAGAAAATGGATCTACTTTCCCAGAGATTTACTAAATTTCTTAGATACAATTAACCCTTTTTTTGGGGTTTAGAAAAAAATAATTCGAGCTCTAAAATGATTATTTCAATGAATTTACAATTGTACTTCTTCCAAACAACGTGAAATATTTTGGAGACCACTCATATAGGCATTTGAGCTACAAAATAAATCTAGAACTTCGAAGTTGACCAAAATTTTTGAACTCTATATCAAGCAAAAGGATGAAACTTTAAACAAATTCTATTCATGTTTTTCAAACATTATCAACTACTCGTGTAATTTGGGGGGACCTTTTTGGAATGAGAAGTAGATTGAGAAAATCCTTGCCAGCTTAACTTATCATTTTCAAGCCAATGTTACCTTGCTTAAATACATGTAAAAGCCTTGTGAACTTACTGTTAAATGAATCACTAGGGCAAGTATTTGAACTGCATCACTTGTATCCTATATTTTAGGCATCCACCTTCGAGGATAGAAAGAGCTTGGAAATATACACATCAAGGATAGTGGTCTTAGCGAAGATGTTTTTGACACAATTGTTAGAACTGATGACTCTAATAAGAATGAAGAGAAAATGGATCTACTTTCCCAGAGATTTACTAAATTTCTTAGATACAATTAACCCTTTTTTCGGGGTTTAGAAAAAAATAATCTGAGCTCTAAAATGATTATTTCAATGAATTTACAATTGTACTTCTTCCAAAAAACGTGAAATATTTTGGTGACCACTCATATAAGCATTTGAGCTACAAAATAAACCTAGAACAACGAAGTTGACCAAAATTTTTGAACTCTATATCAAGTAAGAGGATCAAACTTTGAACAAATTCTATGCATGTTTTGCAAATATTATCAACTACTCGTATAATTTGGGTGGACCTATTAGAAAAGAGAAATAGATGGAGAAAATCCTTGCTAGCTTACCTTATCATTTTCAATCCAATGTTACCTTGCTTAAATACATGTAAAAGCCTTGTGACCTTACTGTTAAATGAATCACTTGGGAAAGTATTCGAACTGCATCAATTGTATCCAATATGTCAGCCGTCCACTTTCGAGGACGGAAAGAGCTTGGCTTTATACACATCAAGGATAATGGTTTTAGCGAAGTTGTTTTTGACACAATTGTTAGAAATGATGACTCTAATACCAATGAAGAGAAAATAGATCTACTTTCCCAAAAATTTACTAAATTTCTTAGATACAATTCACCCTTTTTTAGGGGTTTAAAAAAAATAATCCGAGTTCTAAAATGATTATTTCAATGAATTTATAGTTGTACTTCTTCCAAACAACATGAAATATTTTTGACACCCCTCATATAGGCATTTGAGCTACAAAATAAATCGAGAACTACGAAGTTGGCCAACAATTTTGAAATCTATATCAAGCAAGAGGATGAAACTTTAAACAAATTCTATTCATGTTTTTCAAACATTATCAACTACTCGTATAATTTGATGGGACCTTTTAGGAAAGAGAAGTCGATTGAGAAAATCCTTGCTAGCTTAACTTATCATTTTCAAGCCAATGTTACCTTCCTTAAATACATGTAAAAGCCTTGTGAACTTACTGTTAAATGTATCACTAGGGCAAGTATTTGAACTGCATCACTTGTATCCTATATTTTAGGCATCCACCTTCGAGGATAGAAAGAGCTTTGCAATATACACATCAAGGATAGTGGTCTTAGCGAAGATTTTTTTGACACAATTGTTAGAACTGATGACTCTAATACCAATGAAGAGAGAATGGATCTACTTTCCCAAAGATTTACTGAATTTCTTAGATAGAATTAACCCTTTTTTCGGGGTTTAGAAAAAAATAATTCGAGCTCTAAAATGATTAATTCAATGAATTTACAATTGTACTTCTTCCAAACAACGTGAAATATTTTGGAGACCACTCATATCGGCATTTGAGCGACAAAATAAATCTCGAACTACGAAGTTGACCAAAATTTTTGAACTCTATATCAAGCAAGAGGATGAAACTTTGAACAAATTCTATGCATGTTTTTCAAATATTTTCAACTACTCGTATAATTTGGGTGGACCTATTAGAAAAGAGAAATAGATTGAGAAAATCCTTGCTAGCTTACCTTATCATTTTCAATCCAATGTTACCTTGCTTAAATACATGTAAAAGCCTTGTGACCTTACTGTTAAATGAATCACTTGGGAAAGTATTCGAACTGCATCAATTGTATCCAATATGTCAGCCGTCCACTTTCGAGGACGGAAAGAGCTTGGCTTTATACACATCAAGGATAATGGTTTTAGCGAAGTTGTTTTTGACACAATTGTTAGAAATGATGACCCTAATACCAATGAAGAGAAAATAGATCTACTTTCCCAAAAATTTACTAAATGTCTTAGATACAATTCACCCTTTTTTAGGGGTTTAAAAAAAATAATCCGAGTTCTAAAATGATTATTTCAATGAATTTATAGTTGTACTTCTTCCAAACAACATGAAATATTTTTGACACCCCTCATATAGGCATTTGAGCTACAAAATAAATCTAGAACTACGAAGTTGGCCAAATATTTTGAAATCTATATCAAGCAAAAGGATGAAACTTTAAACAAATTCTATTCATGTTTTTCAAACATTATCAACTACTCGTATAATTTGGGTGGACCTATTAGGAAAGAGAAATAGATTGAGAAAATCCTTGCTAGCTTACCTTATCATTTTCAATCCAATGTTACCTTGCTTAAATACATGTAAAAGCCTTGTGAACTTATTGTTAAATGAATCACTTGGGAAAGTATTCGAATTACATCAATTGTATCCGATATGTCAGCCGTCGACTTTCGAGGACGGAAACAGCTTGGCTTTATACACATCAAGGATAATGGTTTTAGCGAAGTTGTTTTTGACACAATTGTTAGAAATGATGACTCTAATACCAATGAAGAGAAAATGGATTTACTTTCCCAAAGATTTACTAAATTTCTTAGATACAATTAACCCTTTTTTAGGGGTTTACAAAAAAATAATCCGATCTCTAAAATGATTATTTCAATGAATTTATAGTTTTACTTCTTCCAAACAACATGAAATATTTTTGAGACCACTCATATAAGCATTTGAGCTACAAAATAAATGTAGAACTACGAAGTTGGCCAAAAATTTTGAAATCTATATCAAGCAAGAGGATGAAACTTTAAACAAATTCTATTCATGTTTTTCAAACATTATCAACTACTCGTATAATTTGGGGGGACCTTTTAGGAAAGAGAAGTCGTTTGAGAAAATTCTTGCTAGCTTAACTTATCATTTTCAAGCCAATGTTACCTTCCTTAAATACATGTAAAAGCCTTGTGAACTTACTGTTAAATGAATCACTAGGGAATGTATTCGAACTGCATCACTTGTATCCTATATTTTAGGCATCCACCTTCGAGGATAGAAAGAGCTTGTCAATATACACATCAAGGATAGTGGTCTTAGCGAAGATGTTTTTGACACAATTGTTAGAACTGATGACTCTAATAAGAATGAAGAGAAAATTGATCTACTTTCCCAAAAATTTACTAAATTTCTTAGATACAATTCACCCTTTTTTAGAAGTTTAGAAAAAAATAATTCGAGTTCTAAAATTATTATTTCAATGAATTTATAGTTGTACTTCTTCCAAACAACATGAAATATTTTTGAGACCCCTCATATAGGCATTCGAGCTACAAAATAAATCTAGAACTACGAAGTTGGCCAAAACTTTTGAACTCTATATCAAGCAAGAGGATGAAACTTTAAACAAGTTCTATTCATGTTTTTCAAGCATTATCAACTACTCGTATAATTTGGGGGACCTTTTAGGAAAGAGAAGTCGATTGAGAAAATTCTTGCTAGCTTAACTTATCATTTTCAAGCCAATGTTACCTTCCTTAAATACATGTAAAAGCCTTGTGAACTTACTGTTAAATGAATCACTAGGGCAAGTATTTGAACTGCATCACTTGTATCCTATATTTTAGGCATCCACCTTCGAGGATAGAAAGAGCTTGGCAATATACACATCAAGGATAGTGGTCTTAGCGAAGATGTTTTTGACACAATTGTTAGAACTGATGACTCTAATACCAATGAAGAGAAAATGGATCTACTTTCCCAGAGATTTACTAAATTTCTTAGATACAATTAACCCTTTTTTCGGGGTTTAGAAAAAAATAATTCGAGCTCTAAAATGATTATTTCAATGAATTTACAATTGTACTTCTTCCAAACAACGTGAAATATTTTGGACACCCCTCATATAGGCATTTGAGATACAAAATAAATCGAGAACTACGAAATTGGCCAAAAATTTTGAACTCTATATCAAGCAAAAGGATGAAACTTTAAACAAATTCTATTCATGTTTTTCAAACATTATCAACTACTCGTATAATTTGATGGGACCTTTTCGGAAAGAGAAGTCGATTGAGAAAATCCTTGCTAGCTTAACTTATCATTTTCAAGCCAATGTTACCTTCCTTAAATACATGTAAAAGCCTTGTGAACTTACTGTTAAATGTATCACTAGGGAGAGTATTTGAACTACATCACTTGTATCCTATATTTTCGGCATCCACCTTCGAGGATAGAAAGAGCTTCGCAATATACACATCAAGGATAGTGGTCTTAGCGAAGATGTTTTTGACACAATTGTTAGAACTGATAACTCTAATACCAATGAAGAGAGAATGGATCTACTTTCCCAAAGATTTACTGAATTTCTTAGATAGAATTAACCCTTTTTTCGGGGTTTAGAAAAACATAATTCGAGCTCTAAAATGATTATTTCAATGAATTTACAATTGTACTTCTTCCTAACAACCTGAAATATTTTGGAGACAACTCATATAGGCATTTGAGCTACAAAAAAAATCTTGAACTACGAAGTTGACCAAAAATTTTGAACTCTATATCAAGCAAGAGGATGAAACTTTGAACAAATTCTATGCATGTTTTTCAAACATTATCAACTACTCGTATAATTTGGGTGGATCTATTAGGAAAGAGAAGTAGATTTAGAAAATCCTTGCTAGCTTACCTTATCATTTTCAAGCCAAAGGTACCTTCCTTATATACATGTAAAAGCATTGGGAACTCACTGTTAAATGAATCACGTGGGCAAGTTTTCGAACTGCATCAATTGTATCCAATATGTCAACCATCCACTATCGAGGACGGAAAGAGCTTGGCGAAGTTGTTTTTGACACAATTGTTAGAAATGATGACTCTAATACCAATGAAGAAAAGATAGATCTACCTTCCTAGAGATTTACTGAATTTCTTAGATAGAATTAATCCTTTTTTAGGGGTTTTAGAAAAAAATAATCCAAGCTCAAAAATGATTATTTCAATGAATTTACAATTGTACTTCTTCCAAACAACGTGAAATATTATGGAGACCACTCATATAGGCATTTGAGCTACAAAATAAATCTAGAACTACGAAGTTGACCAAAATTTTTGAACTCTATATCAAGCAAGAGGATGAAACTTTGAACAAATTCTATGCATGTTTTTCAAATATTATCAACTACTCGTATAATTTGGGTGGACCTATTAGGAAAGAGAAATAGATTGAGCAAATCCTCGCTAGCATACCTTATCATTTTCAATATAATTTTACCTTGCTTAAATACATGTAAAAGCCATGTGAACTTACTGTTAAATGAATCACTTGGAAAAGTATTCGAACTGCATCAATTGTATCCAATATGTCAGCCGTCCACTTTCGAGGACGGAAAGAGCTTGGCCTTATACACGTCAAGGATAGTGGTCTTAGCAAAGATGTTTTTGACACATTTTCTAGAAATGATTACTCTAATACCAATGAAGAGAGAATGGATCTACTTTCCCAGAGATTTACTGAATTTCTTAGATAGAATTAACCCTTTTTTAGGGGTTTAGAAAAAAATAATCCGGGCTCTAAAATGATTATTTCAATGAATTTATAGTAGTACTTCTTCCAAACAACATTAAATATTTTGGAGACCACTCATATAGGGATTTGATCTACAAAATAAATCTAGAACTACAAAGTTGGCCAACAAGTTTGAACTCTATATCAAGGAAGAGGATAAAACTTTGAACAAATTCTATGCATATTTTTCAAACATTATCAACTACTCGTATAATTTGGGTGGACCTATTAGGAAAGAGAAGTAGATTTAGAAAATCCTTGCTAGCTTACCTTATCATTTTCAAGCCAAAGGTACCTTGCTTATATACATGTAAAAGCATTGCGAACTCATTGTTAAATGAATCACGTGGGCAAGTTTTCGAACTGCATCAATTGTATCCAATATGTCAACCATCCACTATCGAGGACGAAAAGAGCTTGGCTTTGTAGACATCAAGGATAGTGGTCTTAGCGAAGGTGTTTTTGACTCAATTGTTAGAAATGATGACTCTTATACCAATGAAGAAAAGAAAGATCAACCTTCCTAGAGATTTACTGAATTTCTTAGATAGAATTAATCCTTTTTTAGGGGTTTTAGAAAAAAATAATCAAAGCTCTAAAATGATTATTTCAATGAATTTACAATTGTACTTCTTCCAAACAACGTGAAATATTTTGGAGACCATTCATATAGGAATTTGAGCTACAAAATAAATCTAGAACTACGAAGTTGACCAAAATTTTTGAACTCTATATCAAGCAAGAGGATGAAACTTTGAACAAATTCTATGCATGTTTTTCAAATATTATCAACTACTCGTATAATTTGGGTGGACCTATTAGGAAAGAGAAATAGATTGAGAAAATCCTCGCTAGCTTACCTTATCATTTTCAATCCAATTTTACCTTGCTTAAATACATGTAAAAGCCATGTGAACTTACTGTTAAATGAATCACTTGGGAAAGTATTCGAACTGCATCAATTGTATCCAATATGTCAGCCGTCCACTTTCGAGGACGGAAAGAGATTGGCTTTATAGACATCAAAGATAGTGGTCTTAGCGAAGATGTTTTTGACACAATTGCTTGAAATGATGACTCTAATGGCAATGAAGAGAAAATTTATCTACTTGCCGAGAGATTTACCAAATTTCTTATATAGAATTAACCCTTTTTTATGTGTTTTAGAAAAAACTCATATGAGCTCTAAAATGATTATTTAAATGAATTTACAGGTGTACTTCTTCCAAACAACACGAAATATTATAGAGAGCACTCATATAGGCATTTGAGCTACAAAATAAATCTAGAACTACGAAGTTGGCCAAAAATTTTGAACTCTATATCAAGCTAGAAGATGAAACTTTGAACAAATTCTATGCATGTTTTCCAAACATTATCAACTACTCGTATAATTTGGCTGGACCTATTAGGAAAGAGAAGTAGATTGATAAAATCCTTGCTAGCATACCTTATCATTTTCAAGCCAGAGTTACCTTGCTTAAATATATGTAAAAGCCTTGTGAACTTACTATTAAATGAATCACTTTGGAAAGTATTCGAACTGCATCACTTGTATCCAATATATCAGCCATCCACTTTTGGGGACGGAAAGAGCTTGGCTTTATAGACATCAAGGATAGTGGTCTTAGCGAAGATGTTTTTGACACAATTGTTAGAACTGATGACTCTAATACTAATGAGGAGAAAATGGATCTACTTTCCTAGAGATTTACTAAATTTCTTATATAGAATTGAAACTTTTTTCGGGGTTTAGAAAAAAATAATCCGAGCTCTAAAATGATTATTTCCATGAATTTATAGTTGTACTTCTTCCAAACAACATGAAATATTTGGGAGACCACTCATATAGGCATTGGAGCTACAAAATAAATCTAGAACTACGAAGTTGACCAAAAAATTTGAACATTATATCAAGCAAGATGATGAAACTTTGACCAAATTCTATGCATGTTTTTCAAAGATTATCAACTACTCGTACAATTTGGGTGGACCTATTAAGAAAGAGAAGTAGATTGAGAAAATCCGTGCTAGCTTACCTTATCATTTTCAAGCCAAAGGTAGCTTGCTTAAATACACGTAAAAGCCTTGTGAACTTACTGTTAAATGAATCAATTTGGCAAGTATTCGAACTGCATCACTTGTATCCAATATGTCAACCATCCACTTTCGAGGACGGAAAGAGCTAGCCTTTATATACATCAAGGATAGTGGTCTTAGCGAAGGTGTTTTTAACACATTTTTTATAAATGATGACTCTAATACCAATGAAGAAAAGATGGATCTACTTTCCTAGAGATTTACTGAATTTCTTATATAGAATTGAAACTTTTTTAGGGGTTTTAGAAAAAAAAAATAGTCCAAGCTCTAAAATGATTATTTAAATGAATTTACAGTTGTACTTCTTCCAAACAACACGAAATATTATAGAGACCACTAATATAGGCATTTAAGCTACAAAATAAATCTAGAACTACGAAGTTGACCAAAAATTTTGAACTCTAAATCAAGCATGAGGATGAAACTTTGAACAAATTCTATGCATGTGTTTCAAACATTATTAACTAGTCGTATAATTTGGGGGGACCTTTTAGGAAAGAGAAGTCGATTGGGAAAATCCTTGCTTGCTTACCGTATCATTTTCAAGCCAATGTTACCTTGCTTAAATACATGTAAAAGCCTTGTGAACTTACTGTTAAATGAATCACTTGGGCAAGTGTTCGAACTGCATAACTTGTATCCTATATGTCAGCCATCCACCATCGAGGAGGAAAAGAGCTTGGCTTTATAGACATCAAGGATAGTCGTATTAGCGAAGATGTTTTTGACACAATTGCTAGAAATGATGACTCTAATTCCAATGAAGAGAAAATGGATCTAGTTTCCGAGAGATTTACTAAATATCTTATATAGAATTAACCCTTTTTCAGGGATTTTAGAAAAAAGTAATCCGAGCTCTATAATGATTATTTATATAAATTTATAGTTGTACTTCTTCCAAACAACATGAAATATTTTGGAGACCACTCATATAGGCATTTGATCTACAAAATAAATCTAGAACTACGAAGTTGGGCAAAAATTTTGAACTCTATATCAAGCAATAGGATAAAACATTGAACAAATTCTATGCATGTTTTTCAAAGATTATCAATACTCGTATAATTTGAGTGGTCCTATTAGGAAAGAGAAGTAGATTTAGAAAATCCGTGCTAGCTTACCTTATCATTTTCAAGCCAAAGGTAGCTTGCTTAAATACATGTAAAAGCCTTGTGAACTTACTGTTAAATGAATCAATTTGGCAAGTATTCGAACTGCATCACTTGTATCCAATATGTCAACCATCCACTTTCGAGGACGGAAAGAGCTTGGCTTTATATACATCAAGGATAGTGGTCTTAGCGAAGGTGTTTTTGACACATTTTTTATAAATGATGACTCTAATACCAATGAAGAAAAGATGGATCTACTTTCCCAGAGATTTACTAAATTTCTTATATAGAATTGAAACTTTTTTAGGGGTTTTAGAAAAAAAATAGTCCAAGCTCTAAAATGATTATTTAAATGAATTTACAGTTGTACTTCTTCCAAACAACACGAAATATTATAGAGACCACTAATATAGGCATTTAAGCTACAAAATAAATCTAGAACTACGAAGTTGACCAAAAATTTTGAACTCTAAATCAAGCAAGAGGATGAAACTTTGAACAAATTCTATGCATGTGTTTCAAACATTATTAACTAGTCGTATAATTGGGGGGGACCTTTTAGGAAAGAAAAGTCGATTGGGAAAATCCTTGCTTGCTTACCGTATCATTTTCAAGCCAATGTTACCTTGCTTAAATACATGTAAAAGCCTTGTGAACTTACTGTTAAATGAATCGCTTGGGCAAGTGTTCGAACTGCATCACTTGTATCCTATATGTCAGCCATCCACCATCGAGGAGGAAAAGAGCTTGGCTTTATAGACATCAAGGATAGTCGTATTAGCGAAGATGTTTTTGACACAATTGCTAGAAATGATGACTCTAATTCCAATGAAGAGAAAATGGATCTAGTTTCCGAGAGATTTACTAAATATCTTATATAGAATTAACCCTTTTTCAGGGATTTTAGAAAAAAGTAATCCGAGCTCTATAATGATTATTTATATAAATTTATAGTTGTACTTCTTCCAAACAACATGAAATATTTTGGAGACCACTCATATAGGCATTTGATCTACAAAATAAATCTAGAACTACGAAGTTGGGCAAAAATTTTGAACTCTATATCAAGCAAGAGGATAAAACATTGAACAAATTCTATGCATGTTTTTCAAAGATTATCAATACTCGTATAATTTGGGTGGTCCTATTAGGAAAGAGAAGTAGATTTAGAAAATCCGTGCTAGCTTACCTTATCATTTTCAAGCCAAAGGTAGCTTGCTTAAATACATGTAAAAGCCTTGTGAACTTACTGTTAAATGAATCAATTTGGCAAGTATTCGAACTGCATCACTTGTATCCAATATGTCAACCATCCACTTTCGAGGACGGAAAGAGCTTGGCTTTATATACATCAAGGATAGTGGTCTTAGCGAAGGTGTTTTTGACACATTTTTTATAAATGATGACTCTAATACCAATGAAGAAAAGATGGATCTACTTTCCGAGAGATTTACTAAATTTCTTATATAGAATTGAAACTTTTTTAGGGGTTTTAGAAAAAAAATAGTCCAAGCTCTAAAATGATTATTTAAATGAATTTACAGTTGTACTTCTTCCAAACAACACGAAATATTATAGAGACCACTAATATAGGCATTTAAGCTACAAAATAAATCTAGAACTACGAAGTTGACCAAAAATTTTGAACTCTAAATCAAGCAAGAGGATGAAACTTTGAACAAATTCTATGCATGTGTTTCAAACATTATTAACTAGTCGTATAATTTGGGGGGACCTTTTAGGAAAGAAAAGTCGATTGGGAAAATCCTTGCTTGCTTACCGTATCATTTTCAAGCCAATGTTACCTTGCTTAAATACATGTAAAAGCCTTGTGAACTTACTGTTAAATGAATCGCTTGGGCAAGTGTTCGAACTGCATCACTTGTATCCTATATGTCAGCCATCCACCATCGAGGAGGAAAAGAGCTTGGCTTTATAGACATCAAGGATAGTCGTATTAGCGAAGATGTTTTTGACACAATTGCTAGAAATGATGACTCTAATTCCAATGAAGAGAAAATGGATCTAGTTTCCGAGAGATTTACTAAATATCTTATATAGAATTAACCCTTTTTCAGGGATTTTAGAAAAAAGTAATCCGAGCTCTATAATGATTATTTATATAAATTTATAGTTGTACTTCTTCCAAACAACATGAAATATTTTGGAGACCACTCATATAGGCATTTGATCTACAAAATAAATCTAGAACTACGAAGTTGGGCAAAAATTTTGAACTCTATATCAAGCAAGAGGATAAAACATTGAACAAATTCTATGCATGTTTTTCAAAGATTATCAATACTCGTATAATTTGGGTGGTCCTATTAGGAAAGAGAAGTAGATTTAGAAAATCCGTGCTAGCTTACCTTATCATTTTCAAGCCAAAGGTAGCTTGCTTAAATACATGTAAAAGCCTTGTGAACTTACTGTTAAATGAATCAATTTGGCAAGTATTCGAACTGGATCACTTGTATCCAATATGTCAACCATCCACTTTCGAGGACGGAAAGAGCTTGGCTTTATATACATCAAGGATAGTGGTCTTAGCGAAGGTGTTTTTGACACATTTTTTATAAATGATGACTCTAATACCAATGAAGAAAAGATGGATCTACTTTCCTAGAGATTTACTAAATTTCTTATATAGAATTGAAACTTTTTTAGGGGTTTTAGAAAAAAAAAATAGTCCAAGCTCTAAAATGATTATTTAAATGAATTTACAGTTGTACTTCTTCCAAACAACACGAAATATTATAGAGACCACTAATATAGGCATTTAAGCTACAAAATAAATCTAGAACTACGAAGTTGACCAAAAATTTTGAACTCTAAATCAAGCAAGAGGATGAAACTTTGAACAAATTCTATGCATGTGTTTCAAACATTATTAACTAGTCGTATAATTTGGGGGGACCTTTTAGGAAAGAAAAGTCGATTGGGAAAATCCTTGCTTGCTTACCGTATCATTTTCAAGCCAATGTTACCTTGCTTAAATACATGTAAAAGCCTTGTGAACTTACTGTTAAATGAATCGCTTGGGCAAGTGTTCGAACTGCATCACTTGTATCCTATATGTCAGCCATCCACCATCGAGGAGGAAAAGAGCTTGGCTTTATAGACATCAAGGATAGTCGTATTAGCGAAGATGTTTTTGACACAATTGCTAGAAATGATGACTCTAATTCCAATGAAGAGAAAATGGATCTAGTTTCCGAGAGATTTACTAAATATCTTATATAGAATTAACCCTTTTTCAGGGATTTTAGAAAAAAGTAATCCGAGCTCTATAATGATTATTTATATAAATTTATAGTTGTACTTCTTCCAAACAACATGAAATATTTTGGAGACCACTCATATAGGCATTTGATCTACAAAATAAATCTAGAACTACGAAGTTGGGCAAAAATTTTGAACTCTATATCAAGCAAGAGGATAAAACATTGAACAAATTCTATGCATGTTTTTCAAAGATTATCAATACTCGTATAATTTGGGTGGTCCTATTAGGAAAGAGAAGTAGATTTAGAAAATCCGTGCTAGCTTACCTTATCATTTTCAAGCCAAAGGTAGCTTGCTTAAATACATGTAAAAGCCTTGTGAACTTACTGTTAAATGAATCAATTTGGCAAGTATTCGAACTGCATCACTTGTATCCAATATGTCAACCATCCACTTTCGAGGACGGAAAGAGCTTGGCTTTATATACATCAAGGATAGTGGTCTTAGCGAAGGTGTTTTTGACACATTTTTTATAAATGATGACTCTAATACCAATGAAGAAAAGATGGATCTACTTTCCTAGAGATTTACTAAATTTCTTATATAGAATTGAAACTTTTTTAGGGGTTTTAGAAAAAAAAAATAGTCCAAGCTCTAAAATGATTATTTAAATGAATTTACAGTTGTACTTCTTCCAAACAACACGAAATATTATAGAGACCACTAATATAGGCATTTAAGCTACAAAATAAATCTAGAACTACGAAGTTGACCAAAAATTTTGAACTCTAAATCAAGCAAGAGGATGAAACTTTGAACAAATTCTATGCATGTGTTTCAAACATTATTAACTAGTCGTATAATTTGGGGGGACCCTTTAGGAAAGAAAAGTCGATTGGGAAAATCCTTGCTTGCTTACCGTATCATTTTCAAGCCAATGTTACCTTGCTTAAATACATGTAAAAGCCTTGTGAACTTACTGTTAAATGAATCACTTGGGCAAGTGTTCGAACTGCATCACTTGTATCCTATATGTCAGCCATCCACCATCGAGGAGGAAAAGAGCTTGGCTTTATAGACATCAAGGATAGTCGTATTAGCGAAGATGTTTTTGACACAATTGCTAGAAATGATGACTCTAATTCCAATGAAGAGAAAATGGATCTAGTTTCCGAGAGATTTACTAAATATCTTATATAGAATTAACCCTTTTTCAGGGATTTTAGAAAAAAGTAATCCGAGCTCTATAATGATTATTTATATAAATTTATAGTTGTACTTCTTCCAAACAACATGAAATATTTTGGAGACCACTCATATAGGCATTTGATCTACAAAATAAATCTAGAACTACGAAGTTGGGCAAAAATTTTGAACTCTATATCAAGCAAGAGGATAAAACATTGAACAAATTCTATGCATGTTTTTCAAAGATTATCAATACTCGTATAATTTGGGTGGTCCTATTAGGAAAGAGAAGTAGATTTAGAAAATCCGTGCTAGCTTACCTTATCATTTTCAAGCCAAAGGTAGCTTGCTTAAATACATGTAAAAGCCTTGTGAACTTACTGTTAAATGAATCAATTTGGCAAGTATTCGAACTGCATCACTTGTATCCAATATGTCAACCATCCACTTTCGAGGACGGAAAGAGCTTGGCTTTATATACATCAAGGATAGTGGTCTTAGCGAAGGTGTTTTTGACACATTTTTTATAAATGATGACTCTAATACCAATGAAGAAAAGATGGATCTACTTTCCTAGAGATTTACTAAATTTCTTATATAGAATTGAAACTTTTTTAGGGGTTTTAGAAAAAAAAAATAGTCCAAGCTCTATAATGATTATTTATATAAATTTATAGTTGTACTTCTTCCAAACAACATGAAATATTTTGGAGACCACTCATATAGGCATTTGATCTACAAATTAAATCTAGAACTACGAAGTTGGGCAAAAATTTTGAACTCTATATCAAGCAAGAGGATAAAACATTGAGCAAATTCTATGCATGTTTTTCAAAAATTATCAATACTCGTATAATTTGGGTGGCCCTATTAGGAAAGAGAAGTAGATTGAGAAAATCCGTGCTAGCTTACCTTATCATTTTCAAGCCAAAGGTAGCTTGCTTAAATACATGTAAAAGCCTTGTGAACTTACTGTTAAATGAATCACTAGGGCAAGTATTCGAACTGCATCACTTGTATCCAATATGTTAACCATCCAATTTCTAGGACGAAAAGATCTTGTCCTTATAGACATCAAGGATAGTGGTCTTAGCGAAGATCTTTTTGACACAATTGTTAGAAATGATTACTCTAATACCAATGAAGAGAGAATGGATCTACTTTCCCACAGATTTACTAAATTTCTTAGATAGAATTAACCCTTTTTTGGGGTTTTAGAAAAAAAATAGTCCAAGCTCTAAAATTATTATTTAAATGAATTTACAGTTGTACTTTTTCCAAACAACACGAAATATTATAGAGACCACTCATATAGGCATTTGAGCTACAAAATAAATCTAGAACTACGAAGTTGACCAAAAATTTTGAACTCTATATCAAGCAAGAGGAAGAAACTTTAACAAATTCTATACATGTTTTTCAAACAGTATTAACTAGTCGTATAATTTCGGGGGACCTTTTAGGAAAGAGAAGTCGATTGAGAAAATCCTTGCTTGCTTACCGTATCATTTTCAAGCCAATGTTACCTTGCTTAAATACATGTAAAAGCCTTGTGAACTTACTGTTAAATGAATCACTTGGGCAAGTATTCGAACTGCATCACTTGTATCCTTTATTTTAGGCATCCACCTTCGAGGATAGAAAGAGCTTGGCTTTATACACATCAAGGATAGTGGTCTTAGCGAAGATGTTTTTGACACATTTGCTAGAAATGATACTCTAATACCAATGAAGAGAGAATGGATCTACTTTCCCAGAGATTTACTGAATTTCTTAGATAGAATTAACCCCTTTTTTTGGGGTTTTAGAAAAAATAATCCTGCCTCAAAAATGATTATTTCAATGAATTTATAGTTGTACTTCTTCCAAACAACGTGAAATATTTTGGAGACCACTCATATAGGCATTTGAGCTACAAAATAAATCTAGAACTACGAAGTTGGCCAAAAATTTTGAACTCTATATCAAGCAAGTGGATAAAACTTTGAACAAATGCTATGCATGTTTTAGAAACATTATCAACTACTCGTATAATTTGGGTGGACCTATTAGGAAAGAGAAGTAGATTGAGAAAATCCGTGCTAGCTTACCTTATCATTTTCAAGCCAAAGGTAGCTTGCTTAAATACATGTAAAAGGCTTGTGAACTTACTGTTAAATGAATCATTTGGGCAAGTATTTGAACTGCATCACTTGTATCCAATATGTCAACCATCCACTTTCGAGGACGGAAAGAGCTTGGCTTTATATACATCAAGGATAGTGGTCTTAGCGAAGGTGTTTTTGACACAATTGTTAGAAATGATGACTCTAATACCAATGAAGAGAAAATGGATCTACTTTCCCAAAAATTTACTAAATTTGTTAGGTAGAATTAACCCTTTTTTAGGGGTTGTAGAAAAAAATAATCCGAACTCAAAAATGATTATTTCAATGAATTTATAGATGTACTTCTTCCAAACAACGTGAAATATTTTGGAGACAACTCATATAGGTATTTGAGCTACAAAATAAATCTTGAACTACGAAGTTGACCAAAAAATTTGAACTCTATATCAAGCAAGAGGATGAAACTTTGAACAAATTCTATGCATGTTTTTCAAACATTATCAACCACTCGTATAATTTGGGTGGACTTATTTGGAAAGAGAAGTAGATTTAGAAAATCCTTGCTAGCTTACCTTATCCGTTTCAAGCCAAAATGACCTTACTTAAATACATGTAAAAGCCTTGTGAACTTACTGTTAAATGAATCACTTGGGAAAGTATTCGAACTGCATCACTTGTATCCAATATGTCAACCATCCCATTTCCAGGACGGAAAGATCTTGGCTTTATAGACATAAAAGATAGTGGTCTTAGCGAAGATGTTTTTGACAGATTTGCTAGAAATGATTACTGTAATACCAATGAAGAGAGAATGGATCTACTTTCCCAGTCATTTACTGAATTTCTTAGATAGAATTATCCCTTTTTTACAGGTTTTAGAAAAAATAATCCGACCTCAAAAATGATTATTTCAATGAATTTATAGTTGTACTTCTTCCAAACAACGTGAAATATTTTGGAGACCACTCATATAGGCATTTGAGCTACAAAATAAATCTAGAACTACGAAGTTGGCCAAAACTTTTGAACTCTATATCAAGCAAGTGGATAAAACTTTGAACAAATTCTATGCATGTTTTAGAAACATTATCAACTACTCGTATAATTTGGGTGGACATATTAGGAAAGAGAAGTAGATTGAGAAAATCCGTGCTAGCTTACCTTATCATTTTCAAGCCAAAGGTAGCTTGCTTAAATACATGTAAAAGGCTTGTGAACTTACTGTTAAATGAATCATTTGGGCAAGTATTTGAACTGCATCACTTGTATCCAATATGTCAACCATCCACTTTCGAGGACGGAAAGAGCTTGGCTTTATATACATCAAGGATAGTGGTCTTAGCGAAGGTGTTTTTGACACAATTGTTAGAAATGATGACTCTAATACCAATGAAGAGAAAATGGATCTACTTTCCCAAAAATTTACTAAATTTGTTAGGTAGAATTAACCCTTTTTTAGGGGTTTTAGAAAAAAATAATCCGAACTCAAAAATGATTATTTCAATGAATTTATAGATGTACTTCTTCCAAACAACGTGAAATATTTTGGAGACAACTCATATAGGTATTTGAGCTACAAAATAAATCTTGAACTACGAAGTTGACCAAAAAATTTGAACTCTATATCAAGCAAGAGGATGAAACTTTGAACAAATTCTATGCATGTTTTTCAAACATTATCAACCACTCGTATAATTTGGGTGGACTTATTTGGAAAGAGAAGTAGATTTAGAAAATCCTTGCTAGCTTACCTTATCCGTTTCAAGCCAAAATGACCTTGCTTAAATACATGTAAAAGCCTTGTGAACTTACTGTTAAATGAATCACTTGGGAAAGTATTCGAACTACATCACTTGTATCCAATATGTCAACCATCCCATTTCCAGGACGGAAAGATCTTGGCTTTATAGACATCAAAGATAGTGGTCTTAGCGAAGATGTTTTTGACAGATTTGCTAGAAATGATTACTCTAATACCAATGAAGAGAGAATGGATCTACTTTCCCAGTCATTTACTGAATTTCTTAGATAGAATTATCCCTTTTTTACGGGTTTTAGAAAAAATAATCCGACCTCAAAAATGATTATTTCAATGAATTTATAGTTGTACTTCTTCCAAACAACGTGAAATATTTTGGAGACCACTCATATAGGCATTTGAGCTACAAAATAAATCTAGAACTACGAAGTTGGCCAAAAATTTTGAACTCTATATCAAGCAAGAGGATAAAACTTTGAACAAATTCTATGCATGTATTTCAAACATTATCAACCACTCGTATCATTTGGGTGGACCTATTAGGAAAGAGAAGTAGATTTAGAAAATCCTTGCTAGGTTACCTTATCATTTTCAAGCCAAAGGTACCTTGCTTATATACATGTAAAAGCATTGGGAACTTACTGTTAAATGAATCACTTGGGAAAGTATTGGAACTGCATCACTTGTATCCAATATGTCAGCCATCCACTTTCCAGGACAGAAAGATCTTGGCTTTATAGACATCAAGCATAGTGGTCTTAGCGAAGATCTTTTTGACACAATTGTTAGAAATGATTACTCTAATACCAATGAAGAGAGAATGGATCTACTTTCCCAGAGATTTACTAAATTTCTTAGATAGAATTAACCCTTTTTAAGGGGTTTTAGAAAAAAAATATTCCAAGCTCTAAAATTATTATTTAAATGAATTTACAGTTGTACTTCTTCCAAACAATAAGAAATATTATAGAGACCACTCATATAGGCATTTGAGCTACAAAATAAATCTAGAACTACGAAGTTGACGAAAAATTTTGAACTCTATATCAAGCAACAGGAAGAAACTTTGAACAAATTCTATACATGTTTTTCAAACAGTATTAACTAGTCGTATAATTTGGGGGGACCTTTTAGGAAAGAGAAGTCGATTGAGAAAATCCTTGCTTGCTTACCGTATCATTTTCAAGCCAATGTTACCTTGCTTAAATACTTGTAAAAGCATTGTGAACTTACTGTTAAATGAATCACTTGGGCAAGTATTCGAACTGCATCACTTGTATCCTATATTTTAGGCATCCACCTTCGAGGATAGAAAGAGCTTGGCTTTATACACATCAAGGATAGTTGTCTTAGCGAAGATGTTTTTGACACATTTGCTAGAAATGATACTCTAATACCAATGAAGAGAGAATGGATCTATTTTCCCAGAGATTTACTGAATTTCTTAGATAGAATTAACCCTTTTTTTGGGGTTTTAGAAAAAATAATCCGGCCTTAAAAATGATTATTTCATTGAATTTATAGTTCTAATTCTTCCAAACAACGTGAAATATTTTGGAGACCACTCATATAGGCATTTGAGCTACAAAATAAATCTAGAACTACGAAGTTGGCCAAAACTTTTGAACTCTATATCAAGCAAGTGGATAAAACTTTGAACAAATTCTATGCATGTTTTAGAAACATTATCAACTACTCGTATAATTTGGGTGGACATATTAGGAAAGAGAAGTAGATTGAGAAAATCCGTGCTAGCTTACCTTATCATTTTCAAGCCAAAGGTAGCTTGCTTAAATACATGTAAAAGGCTTGTGAACTTACTGTTAAATGAATCATTTGGGCAAGTATTTGAACTGCATCACTTGTATCCAATATGTCAACCATCCACTTTCGAGGACGGAAAGAGCTTGGCTTTATATACATCAAGGATAGTGGTCTTAGCGAAGGTGTTTTTGACACAATTGTTAGAAATGATGACTCTAATACCAATGAAGAGAAAATGGATCTACTTTCCCAAAAATTTACTAAATTTGTTAGGTAGAATTAACCCTTTTTTAGGGGTTTTAGAAAAAAATAATCCGAACTCAAAAATGATTATTTCAATGAATTTATAGATGTACTTCTTCCAAACAACGTGAAATATTTTGGAGACAACTCATATAGGTATTTGAGCTACAAAATAAATCTTGAACTACGAAGTTGACCAAAAAATTTGAACTCTATATCAAGCAAGAGGATGAAACTTTGAACAAATTCTATGCATGTTTTTCAAACATTATCAACCACTCGTATAATTTGGGTGGACTTATTTGGAAAGAGAAGTAGATTTAGAAAATCCTTGCTAGCTTACCTTATCCGTTTCAAGCCAAAATGACCTTGCTTAAATACATGTAAAAGCCTTGTGAACTTACTGTTAAATGAATCACTTGGGAAAGTATTCGAACTACATCACTTGTATCCAATATGTCAACCATCCCATTTCCAGGACGGAAAGATCTTGGCTTTATAGACATCAAAGATAGTGGTCTTAGCGAAGATGTTTTTGACAGATTTGCTAGAAATGATTACTCTAATACCAATGATGAGAGAATGGATCTACTTTCCCAGTCATTTACTGAATTTCTTAGATAGAATTATCCCTTTTTTACGGGTTTTAGAAAAAATAATCCGACCTCAAAAATGATTATTTCAATGAATTTATAGTTGTACTTCTTCCAAACAACGTGAAATATTTTGGAGACCACTCATATAGGCATTTGAGCTACAAAATAAATCTAGAACTACGAAGTTGGCCAAAAATTTTGAACTCTATATCAAGCAAGAGGATAAAACTTTGAACAAATTCTATGCATGTATTTCAAACATTATCAACCACTCGTATCATTTGGGTGGACCTATTAGGAAAGAGAAGTAGATTTAGAAAATCCTTGCTAGGTTACCTTATCATTTTCAAGCCAAAGGTACCTTGCTTATATACATGTAAAAGCATTGGGAACTTACTGTTAAATGAATCACTTGGGAAAGTATTGGAACTGCATCACTTGTATCCAATATGTCAGCCATCCACTTTTCAGGACAGAAAGATCTTGGCTTTATAGACATCAAGCATAGTGGTCTTAGCGAAGATCTTTTTGACACAATTGTTAGAAATGATTACTCTAATACCAATGAAGAGAGAATGGATCTACTTTCCCAGAGATTTACTAAATTTCTTAGATAGAATTAACCCTTTTTAAGGGGTTTTAGAAAAAAAATATTCCAAGCTCTAAAATTATTATTTAAATGAATTTACAGTTGTACTTCTTCCAAACAACAAGAAATATTATAGAGACCACTCATATAGGCATTTGAGCTACAAAATAAATCTAGAACTACGAAGTTGACGAAAAATTTTGAACTCTATATCAAGCAACAGGAAGAAACTTTGAACAAATTCTATACATGTTTTTCAAACAGTATTAACTAGTCGTATAATTTGGGGGGACCTTTTAGGAAAGAGAAGTCGATTGAGAAAATCCTTGCTTGCTTACCGTATCATTTTCAAGCCAATGTTACCTTGCTTAAATACTTGTAAAAGCCTTGTGAACTTACTGTTAAATGAATCACTTGGGCAAGTATTCGAACTGCATCACTTGTATCCTATATTTTAGGCATCCACCTTCGAGGATAGAAAGAGCTTGGCTTTATACACATCAAGGATAGTTGTCTTAGCTAAGATGTTTTTGACACATTTGCTAGAAATGATACTCTAATACCAATGAAGAGAGAATGGATCTATTTTCCCAGAGATTTACTGAATTTCTTAGATAGAATTAACCCTTTTTTTGGGGTTTTAGAAAAAATAATCCGGCCTTAAAAATGATTATTTCATTGAATTTATAGTTCTAATTCTTCCAAACAACGTGAAATATTTTGGAGACCACTCATATAGGCATTTGAGCTACAAAATAAATCTAGAACTACGAAGTTGGCCAAAATTTTTGAACTCTATATCAAGCAAGAGGATAAAACTTTGAACAAATTTTATGCATGTTTTTCAAACATTATCAACCACTCGTATAATTTGGGTGGCCCTATTAGGAAAGAGAAGTAGATTGAGAAAATCCTTGCTAGCTTAACTTATCATTTTCAAGCCAATGTTACCTTGCTTAAATACATGTAAAAGCCTTGTGAACTTACTGTTAAATGAATCACTTGGGAAAGTATTGGAACTGCATCACTTGTATCCAATATGTCAGCCATCCACTTTCCAGGACGGAAAGATCTTGGCTTTATAGACATCAAGCATAGTGGTCTTAGCGAAGATCTTTTTGACACAATTGTTAGAAATGATTACTCTAATACCAATGAAGAGAGAATGGATCTACTTTCCCAGAGATTTACTAAATTTCTTAGATAGAATTAACCCTTTTTTAGGGGTTTTAGAAAAAAAATATTCCAAGCTCTAAAATTATTATTTAAATGAATTTACAGTTGTACTTCTTCCAAACAACAAGAAATATTATAGAGACCACTCATATAGGCATTTGAGCTACAAAATAAATCTAGAACTACGAAGTTGACCAAAAATTTTGAACTCTATATCAAGCAACAGGAAGAAACTTTGAACAAATTCTATACATGTTTTTCAAACAGTATTAACTAGTCGTATAATTTGGGGGGACCTTTTAGGAAAGAGAAGTCGATTGAGAAAATCCTTGCTTGCTTACCGTATCATTTTCAAGCCAATGTTACCTTGCTTAAATACTTGTAAAAGCCTTGTGAACTTACTGTTAAATGAATCACTTGGGCAAGTATTCGAACTGCATCACTTGTATCCTATATTTTAGGCATCCACCTTCGAGGATAGAAAGAGCTTGGCTTTATACACATCAAGGATAGTGGTCTTAGCGATGATGTTTTTGACACATTTGCTAGAAATGATACTCTAATACCAATGAAGAGAGAATGGATCTAATTTCCCAGAGATTTACTGAATTTCTTAGATAGAATTAACCCTTTTTTTGGGGTTTTAGAAAAAATAATCCGGCCTTAAAAATGATTATTTCATTGAATTTATAGTTCTAATTCTTCCAAACAACGTGAAATATTTTGGAGACCACTCATATAAGCATTTGAGCTACAAAATAAATCTAGAACTACGAAGTTGGCCAAAAATTTTGAACTCTATATCAAGCAAGAGGATAAAACTTTGAACAAATTCTATGCATGTTTTTCAAACATTATCATCTACTCGTATAATTTGGGTGGCCCTATTAGGAAAGAGAAGTGGATTGAGAAAATCCTTGCTAGCTTAACTTATCATTTTCAAGCCAATGTTACCTTGCTTAAATACATGTAAAACCCTTTTGAACTTACTGTTAAATGAATCACTAGGGCAAGTATTCGAACTGCATCACTTGTATCTTATATTTTAGGCATCCACCTTTGAGGATAGAAAGAGCTTGGCTTTATACACATCAAGGATAGTGGTCTTAGCGAAGATGTTTTTGACACATTTGCTAGAAATGATACTCTAATACCAATGAAGAGAGAATGGATCTACTTTCCCAGAGATTTACTGAATTTCTTAGATAGAATTAACCCTTTTTTAGGGGTTTTAGAAAAAAAATAGTCCAAGCTCTAAAATGATTATTTAAATGAATTTACAGTTGTACTTCTTCCAAACAACACGAAATATTATAGAGACCACTCATATAGGCATTTGAGCTACAAAATAAATCTAGAACTACGAAGTTGACCAAAAATTTTGAACTCTATATCAAGCAAGAGGATGAAACTTTGAACAAATTCTATGCATGTTTTTCAAACAGTGTTAACTAGTCGTATAATTTGGGGGGACCTTTTAGGAAAGAGAAGTAGATTGAGAAAATTCTTGCTTGCTTACCGTATCATTTTCAAGCCAATGTTACCTTGCTTAAATACATGTAAAAGCCTTGTGAACTTACTGTTAAATGAATCACTTGGGCAAGTATTCGAACTGCATCACTTGTATCCTATATTTTAGGCATCCACCTTCGAGGATAGAAAGAGCTTCGCTTTATACACATCAAGGATAGTGGTCTCAGCGAAGATGTGTTTGACACATTTGCTAAAAATGATACTCTAATACCAATGAAGAGAGAATGGATCTACTTTCCCATAGATTTACTGAATTTCTTAGATAGAATTAACCCTTTTTTTGGGGTTTTAGAAAAAATAATCCAGCCTCAAAAATGATTATTTCAATGAATTTATAGTTGTACTTCTTTCAAACAACGTGAAATATTTTGGAGACCACTCATATAGGCATTTGAGCTACAAAATCAATCTAGAACTACGAAGTTGGCCAAAAATTTTGAACTCTATATCAAGCAAACGGATAAAACTTTGAACAAATTCTATGCATGTTTTTCAAACATTATCAACTACTCGTATAATTTGGGTGGACCTATTAGGAAAGAGAAGTAGATTGAGAAAATCTGTGCTAGCTTACCTTATCATTTTCAAGCCAAAGGTAGCTTGCTTAAATACATGTAAAAGACTTGTGAACTTACTGTTAAATGAATCATTTGGGCAAGTATTCGAACTGCATCACTTGTATCCAATATGTCAACCATCCACTTTCAAGGACGGAAAGAGCTTGGCTTTATACACATCAAGGATAATGGTGTTAGCGAAGATGTTTTTGACACAATTGTTAGAAATGATGACTCTAATACCAATGAAGAGAAAATGGATCTACTTTCCCAAAAATTTACTAAATTTCTCTGATACAATTAACCCTTTTTTAGGGGTTTTAGAAAAAAAATAGTCCAAGCTCTAAAATGATTATTTAAATGAATTTACAGTTGTACTTCTTCCAAACAACACGAAATATTATAGAGACCACTCATATAGGCATTTGAGCTACAAATTAAATCTAGAACTACGAAGTTGACCAAAAATTTGGAACTCTATATCACGCAAGAGGATGAAACTTTGAACAAATTCTATGCATGTTTTTCAAACAGTATTAACTAGTCGTATAATTTGGGGGGACCTTTTAGGAAAGAGAAGTCGATTGAGAAAATTCTTGCTTGCTTACCGTATCATTTTCAAGCCAATGTTACCTTGCTTAAATACATGTAAAAGCCTTGTGAACTTACTGTTAAATGAATCACTAGGGCAAGTATTCGAACTGCATCACTTCTATCCTATATGTCAGCCATCCACCATCGAGGAGGAAAAGAGCTAGGCTTTATAGACATCAAGGAAAGTGGTCTTTGCGAAGATGTTTTTGACACAATTGTTAGAAATGATGACTCAAATTCCAATGAAGAGAAAATGGATCTAGTTTCCGAGAGATTTACTAAATATCTTATATAGAATTAACCCTTTTTTGGGGTTTTAGAGAAAAGTAATCCAAGCTCTAAAATGATGATTTATATAAATTTATAGTTGTACTTCTTCCAAACAACATGAAATATTTTGGAGACCACTCATATAGGCATTTGATCTACTAAATAAATCTAGAACTACGAAGTTGGCCATAAATTTTGAACTCTATATCAAACAAGAGGATAAAACGTTGAACAAATTCTATGCATGTTTTTCAAACATTATCAACTACTCGTATAATTTGGGTGGACCTATTAGGAAAGAGAAGTACATTGAGAAAATCTGTGCTAGCTTACCTTATCATTTTCAAGCCAAAGGTAGCTTGCTTAAATATATGTAAAAGCCTTGTGAACTTACTGTTAAATGAATCACTTGGGCATGTATTCGAACTGCATCACTTGTATCCAATATGTCAACCATCCACTTTCAAGGACGGAAAGAGCTTGGCTTTATACACATCAAGGATAATGGTTTTAGCGAAGATGTTTTTGACACAATTTTTAGAAATGATGACTCTAATACCAATGAAGAGAAAATGGATCTACTTTCCCAAAAATTTACTAAATTTCTCTGATACAATTAACCCTTTTTTAGGGGTTTTAGAAAAAAAAATAGTCCAATCTCTAAAATGATTATTTAAACGAATTTACAGTTGTACTTCTTCCAAACAACACAAAATATTATAGAGACCACTCATATAGGCATTTGAGCTACAAAATAAATCTAGAACTACGAAGTTGACCAAAAATTTTGAACTCTATATCACGCAAGAGGATGAAACTTTGAACAAATTCTATGCATGTTTTTCAAACAGTATTAACTAGTCGTATAATTTGGGGGGACGTTTTAGGAAAGAGAAGTCGATTGAGAAAATCCTTGCTAGCTTAACTTATCATTTTCAAGCCAATGTTACCTTGCTTAAATACATGTAAAAGCCTTGTGAACTTACTGTTAAATGAATCACTAGGGAAAGTATTCGAACTGCATCACTTGTATCCTATATTTTAGGCATCCACCTTGGAGGATAGAAAGAGCTTGGCTTTATACACATCAAGGATAGTGGTCTCAGCGAAGATGTGTTTGACACATTTGCTAAAAATGATACTCTAATACCAATGAAGAGAGAATGGATCTACTTTCCCAGAGATTTACTAAATTTCTTAGATAGAATTAACCCTTTTTTTGGGTTTTAGAAAAAATAATCCTGCCTCAAAAATGATTATTTCAACGAATTTATAGTTGTACTTCTTCCAAACAACGTGAAATATTTTGGAGACCACTCATATAGGCATTTGAGCTACAAAATAAATCTAGAACTACGAAGTTGGCCAAAAATTTTGAACTCTATATCAAGCAAGAGGATGAAACTTTGAACAAATTCTATGCATGTTTTTCAAACAGTATTAACTAGTCGTACAATTTGGGGGGACCTTTTAGGAAAGAGAAGTCGATTGAGAAATTTCTTGCTTGCTTACCGTATCATTTTCAAGCCAATGTTACCTTTCTTAAATACATGTAAAAGCCTTGTGAACTTACTGTTAAATGAATCACTTGGGCAAGTATTCGAACTGCATCACTTCTATCCTATATGTCAGCCATCCACCATCGAGGAGGAAAAGAGCTAGGCTTTATAGACATCAAGGAAAGTGGTCTTTGCGAAGATGTTTTTGACACAATTGTTAGAAATGATGACTCTAATTCCAATGAAGAGAAAATGGATCTAGTTTCCGAGAGATTTACTGAATATCTTATATAAAATTAACCCTTTTTTTGGGGTTTTAGAAAAAAGTAATCCAAGCTCTAAAATGATTATTTATATAAATTTATAGTTGTACTTCTTCAAAACAACATGAAATATTTTGGAGACCCGTCATATAGGCATTTGATCTACAAAATAAATCTAGAACTACGAAGTTAGCCAAAAATTTGGAACTCTATATCACGCAAGAGGATGAAACTTTGAACAAATTCTATGCATGTGTTTCAAACAATATTAACTAGTCGTATAATTTGGGGGGACGTTTTAGGAAAGAGAAGTCGATTGAGAAAATCCTTGCTAGCTTAACTTATCATTTTCAAGCCAATGTTACCTTGCTTAAATACATGTAAAAGCCTTGTGAACTTACTGTTAAATGAGTCAATAGGGCAAGTATTCGAACTGCATCACTTGTATCCTATATTTTAGGCATCTACCTTCGAGGATAGAAAGAGCTTGGCTTTATACACATCAAGGAAAGTGGTCTCAGCGAAGATGTGTTTGACACATTTGCTAAAAATGATACTCTAATACCAATGAAGAGAGAATGGATCTACTTTCCCCAGAGATTTACTAAATTTCTTAGATAGAATTAACCCTTTTTTTGGGTTTTAGAAAAAATAATCCTGCCTCAAAAATGATTATTTCAATGAATTTATAGCGGTACTTCTTCCAAACAACGTGAAATATTTTGGAGACCACTCATATAGGCATTTGATCTACAAAATAAATCTAGAACTACGAAGTTGGCCAAAAATTTTGAACTCTATATCAAACAAGAGGATAAAACGTTGAACAAATTCTATGCATGTTTTTCAAACATTATCAACAACTCGTATAATTTGGGTGGACCTATTAGGAAAGAGAAGTAGATTGAGAAAATCCGTGCTAGCTTACCTTATCATTTTCAAGCCAAAGGTAGCTTGCTTAAATACATGTAAAAGCCTTGTGAACTTACTCTTAAATGAATCATTTGGGCAAGTATTCGAACTGCATCACTTGTATCCAATATGTCAACCATCCACTTTCGAGGACGGAAAGAGCTTGGCTTTATATAAATCAAGGATAGTGGTCTTAGCGAAGGTGTTTTTGACGCATTTGTTATAAATGATGACTCTAATACCAATGAAGAAAAGATGGATCTACTTTCCCAGAGATTTACTAAATTTCTTAGATAGAATTAACCCTTATTTAGGGGTTTTAGAAAAAAAATAGTCCAAGCTCTAAAATGATTATTTAAATAAATTTACAGTTGTACTTCTTCCAAACAACACGAAATATTATAGAGACCACTCATATAGGAATTTGAGCTACAAAATAAATCTAGAACTACGAAGTTGGCCAAAAATTTTGAACTCTATATCAAGTAAGAGGATAAAACTTTGAACAAATTCTATGCATGTTTTTCAAACATTATCAACAACTCGTATAATTTGGGTGGACCTATTAGGAAAGAGAAGTAGATTGAGAAAATCCGTGCTAGCTTACCTTATCATTTTCAAGCCAAAGTTAGCTTGCTTAAATACATGTAAAAGCCTTGTGAACTTACTGTTAAATGAATCATTTGGGCAAGTATTCGAACTGCATCACTTGTATCCAATATGTCAACCATCCACTTTCGAGGACGGAAAGAGCTTGGCTTTATACACATCAAGGATAATGGTTTTAGCGAAGATGTTTTTGACACAATTGTTAGAAATGATGACTCTAATACCAATGAAGAGAAAATGGATCTACTTTCCCAAAAATTTACTAAATTTCTCTAATACAATTAACCCTTTTTTAGGGGTTTTAGAAAAAAAATAGTCCAAGCTCTAAAATGATTATTTAAATGAATTTACAGTTGTACTTCTTCCAAACAACACGAAATATTATAGAGACCACTCATATAGGCATTTGAGCTACAAAATAAATCTAGAACTACGAAGTTGACAAAATATTTTGAACTCTATATCACGCAAGAGGATGAAACTTTGAACAAATTCTATGCATGTTTTTCAAACAGTATTAACTAGTCGTATAATTTGGGGGGACCATTTAGGAAAGAGAAGTCGATTGAGAAATTTCTTGCTTGCTTACCGTATCATTTTCAAGCCAATGTTACCTTTCTTAAATACATGTAAAAGCCTTGTGAACTTACTATTAAATGAATCATTTGGGCAAGTATTCGAACTGCATCACTTGTATCCAATATGTCAACCATCCACTTTCGAGGACGGAAAGAGCTTGGCTTTATACACATCAAGGATAATGGTTTTAGCGAAGATGTTTTTGACACAATTGTTAGAAATGATGACTCTAATACCAATGAAGAGAAAATGGATCTACTTTCCCAAAAATTTACTAAATTTCTCTAATACAATTAACCCTTTTTTAGGGGTTTTAGAAAAAAAATAGTCCAAGCTCTAAAATGATTATTTAAATTAATTTACAGTTGTACTTCTTCCAAACAACACGAAATATTATAGAGACCACTCATATAGGCATTTGAGCTACAAAATAAATCTAGAACTACGAAGTTGACCAAAAATTTGGAACTCTATATCACGCAAGAGGATGAAACTTTGAACAAATTCTATGCATGTTTTTCAAACAATATTAACTAGTCGTATAATTTGGGGGGACGTTTTAGGAAAGAGAAGTCGATTGAGAAAATCCTTGCTAGCTTAACTTATCATTTTCAAGCCAATGTTACCTTGCTTAAATACATGTAAAAGCCTTGTGAACTTACTGTTAAATGAATCACTATGGCAAGTATTCGAACTGCATCACTTGTATCCTATATTTTAGGCATCCACCTTCGAGGATAGAAAGAGGTTGGCTTTATACACATCAAGGATAGTGGTCTCAGCGAAGATGTGTTTGACACATTTGCTAAAAATGATACTATAATACCAATGATGAGAGAATGGATCTACTTTCCCAGAGATTTACTGAATTTCTTAGATAGAATTAACCCTTTTTTTGGGTTTTAGAAAAAATAATCCTACCTCAAAAATGATTATTTCAATGAATTTATAGCGGTACTTCTTCCAAACAACGTGAAATATTTTGGAGACCACTCATATAGGCATTTGATCTACAAAATAAATCTAGAACTACGAAGTTGGCCAAAAATTTTGAACTCTATATCAAACAAGAGGATAAAACGTTGAACAAATTCTATGCATGTTTTTCAAACATGATCAACAACTCGTATAATTTGGGTGGACCTATTAGGAAAGAGAAGTAGATTGAGAAAATCCGTGCTAGCTTAGCTTATCATTTTCAAGCCAAAGGTAGCTTGCTTAAATACATGTAAAAGACTTGTGAACTTACTGTTAAATTAATCATTTGGGCAAGTATTCGAACTGCATCACTTGTATCCAATATGTCAACCATCCACTTTCGAGGATGGAAAGAGCTTGGCTTTATATACATCAAGGATAGTGGTCTTAGCGAAGGTGTTTTTGACACATTTGATATAAATGATGACTCTAATACCAATGAAGAAAAGATGGATCTACTTTCCCAGAGATTTACTAAATTTCTTAGATAGAATTAACCCTTATTTAGGGGTTTTAGAAAAAAAATAGTCCAAGCTCTAAAATGATTATTTAAATGAATTTACAGTTGTACTTCTTCCAAACAACACGAAATATTATAGAGACCACTCATATAAGCATTTGAGCTACAAAATAAATCTAGAACTACGAAGTTGACCAAAATTTTTGAACTCTATATCAAGCAAGAGGATGAAACTTTGAACAAATTCTATGCATGTTTTTCAAACAGTATTAACTAGTCGTATAATTTGGGGGGACCATTTAGGAAAGAGAAGTCGATTGAGAAATTTCTTGCTTGCTTACCGTATCATTTTCAAGCCAATGTTACCTTTCTTAAATACATGTAAAAGCCTTGTGAACTTACTGTTAAATGAATCACTTGGGCAAGTATTCGAACTGCATCACTTCTATCCTATATGTCAGCCATCCACCATCGAGGAGGAAAAGAGCTTGGCTTTATAGACATCAAGGAAAGTGGTCTTTGCGAAGATGTTTTTGACACAATTGTTAGAAATGATGACTCTAATTCCAATGAAGAGAAAATGGATCTAGTTTCTGAGAGATTTACTGAATATCTTATATAAAATTAACCCTTTTTTTGGGGTTTTAGAAAAAAGTAATCCAAGCTCTAAAATGATTATTTATATAAATTTATAGTTGTACTTCTTCAAAACAACATGAAATATTTTGGAGACCAGTCATATAGGCATTTGATCTACAAAATAAATCTAGAACTACGAAGTTGGCCAAAACTTTTGAACTCTATATCAAACAAGAGGATAAAACGTTGAACAAATTCTATGCATGTTTTTCAAACATTATCAACTACTCGTATAATTTGGGTGGACCTATTAGGAAAGAGAAGTAGATTGAGAAAATCCGTGCCAACTTACCTTATCATTTTCAAGCCAAAGGTAGCTTGCTTAAATACATGTAAAAGCCTTGTGAACTTACTGTTAAATGAATCACTTGGGCAAGTATTCGAACTGCATCACTTCTATCCTATATGTCAGCCATCCACCATCGAGGAGGAAAAGAGCTGGGCTTTATAGACATCAAGGAAAGTGGTCTTTGCGAAGATGTTTTTGACACAATTGTTAGAAATGATGACTCTAATTCCAATGAAGAGAAAATGGATCTAGAGTCCGAGAGATTTACTGAATATCTTATATAGAATTAACCCTTTTTTTGGGGTTTAGAGAAAAGTAATCCAAGCTCTAAAATGATGATTTATATAAATTTATAGTTGTACTTCTTCCAAACAACATGAAATATTTTGGAGACCACTCATATAGGCATTTGATCTACTAAATAAATCTAGAACTACGAAGTTGGCCAAAAATTTTGAACTCTATATCAAACAAGAGGATAAAACGTTGAACAAATTCTATGCATGTTTTTCAAACATTATCAACTACTCGTATAATTCGAGTGGACCTATTAGGAAAGAGAAGTAGATTGAGAAAATCCGTGCTAGCTTACCTTATCATTTTCAAGCCAAAGGTAGCTTGCTTAAATATATGTAAAAGCCTTGTGAACTTACTGTTAAATGAATCACTTGGGCATGTATTCGAACTGCATCACTTGTATCCAATATGTCAACCATCCACTTTCAAGGACGGAAAGAGCTTGGCTTTATACACATCAAGGATAATGGTTTTAGAGAAGATGTTTTTGACACAATTTTTAGAAATGATGACTCTAATACCAATGAAGTGAAAATGGATCTACTTTCCCAAAAATTTACTAAATTTCTCTCATACAATTAACCCTTTTTTAGGGGTTTTAGAAAAAAAATAGTCCAATCTCTAAAATGATTATTTAAACGAATTTACAGTTGTACTTCTTCCAAACAACACGAAATATTATAGAGACCACTCATATAGGCATTTGAGCTACAAAATAAATCTAGAACTACGAAGTTGACCAAAAATTTTGAACTCTATATCACGCAAGAGGATGAAACTTTGAACAAATTCTATGCATGTTTTTCAAACAGTATTAACTAGTCGTATAATTTGGGGGGACGTTTTAGGAAAGAGAAGTCGATTGAGAAAATACTTGCTAGCTTAACGTATCATTTTCAAGCCAATGTTACCTTTCTTAAATACATGTAAAAGCCTTGTGAACTTACTGTTAAATGAATCACTTGGGCAAGTATTCGAACTGCATCACTTCTATCCTATATGTCAGCCATCCACCATCGAGGAGGAAAAGAGCTAGGCTTTATAGACATCAAGGAAAGTGGTCTTTGCGAAGATGTTTTTGACACAATTGTTAGAAATGATGACTCTAATTCCAATGAAGAGAAAATGGATCTAGTTTCCGAGAGATTTACTGAATATCTTATATAAAATTAACCCTTTTTTTGGGGTTTTAGAAAAAAGTAATCCAAGCTCTAAAATGATTATTTATATAAATTTATAGTTGTACTTCTTCAAAACAACATGAAATATTTTGGAGACCAGTCATATAGGCATTTGATCTACAAAATAAATCTAGAACTACGAAGTTGGCCAAAAATTTGGAACTCTATATCACGCAAGAGGATGAAACTTTGAACAAATTCTATGCATGTGTTTCAAACAATATTAACTAGTCGTATAATTTGGGGGGACGTTTTAGGAAAGAGAAGTCGATTGAGAAAATCCTTGCTAGCTTAACTTATCATTTTCAAGCCAATGTTACCTTGCTTAAATACATGTAAAAGCCTTGTGAACTTACTGTTAAATGAGTCAATAGGGCAAGTATTCGAACTGCATCACTTGTATCCTATATTTTAGGCATCCACCTTCGAGGATAGAAAGAGCTTGGCTTTATACACATCAAGGATAGTGGTGTCAGCGAAGATGTGTTTGACACATTTGCTAAAAATGATACTCTAATACCAATGAAGAGAGAATGGATCTACTTTCCCCAGAGATTTACTAAATTTCTTAGATAGAATTAACCCTTTTTTTGGGTTTTAGAAAAAATAATCCTGCCTCAAAAATGATTATTTCAATGAATTTATAGCGGTACTTCTTCCAAACAACGTGAAATATTTTGGAGACCACTCATATAGGCATTTGATCTACAAAATAAATCTAGAACTACGAAGTTGGCCAAAAATTTTGAACTCTATATCAAACAAGAGGATAAAACGTTGAACAAATTCTATGCATGTTTTTCAAACATTATCAACAACTCGTATAATTTGGGTGGACCTATTAGGAAAGAGAAGTAGATTGAGAAAATCCGTGCTAGCTTACCTTATCATTTTCAAGCCAAAGGTAGCTTGCTTAAATACATGTAAAAGCCTTGTGAACTTACTCTTAAATGAATCATTTGGGCAAGTATTCGAACTGCATCACTTGTATCCAATATGTCAACCATCCACTTTCGAGGACGGAAAGAGCTTGGCTTTATATAAATCAAGGATAGTGGTCTTAGCGAAGGTGTTTTTGACGCATTTGTTATAAATGATGACTCTAATACCAATGAAGAGAAGATGGATCTACTTTCCCAGAGATTTACTAAATTTCTTAGATACAATTAACCCTTATTTAGGGGTTTTAGAAAAAAAATAGTCCAAGCTCTAAAATGATTATTTAAATAAATTTACAGTTGTACTTCTTCCAAACAACACGAAATATTATAGAGACAACTCATATAAGCATTTGAGCTACAAAATAAATCTAGAACTACGAAGTTGACCAAAAATTTTGAACTCTATATCACGCAAGAGGATGAAACTTTGAACAAATTCTATGCATGTTTTTCAAACAGTATTAACTAGTCGTATAATTTGGGGGGACGTTTTAGGAAAGAGAAGTCGATTGAGAAAATCCTTGCTAGCTTAACTTATCATTTTCAAGCCAATGTTACCTTGCTTAAATACATGTAAAAGCCTTTTGAATTTACTGTTAAATGAATCACTAGGGCAAGTATTCGAACTGCATCACTTGTATCCTATATTTTAGGCATCCACCTTCGAGGATAGAAAGAGCTTGGCTTTATACACATCAAGGATAGTGGTCTCAGCGAAGATGTGTTTCACACATTTGCTAAAAATGATACTCTAATACCAATGAAGAGAGAATGGATCTACTTTCCCAGAGATTTACTGAATTTCTTAGATAGAATTAACCCTTTTTTTGGGTTTTAGAAAAAATAATCCTGCCTCAAAAATGATTATTTCAATGAATTTATAGTTGTACTTCTTCCAAACAACGTGAAATATTTTGGAGACCACTCATATAGGCATTTGAGCTACAAAATAAATCTAGAACTACGAAGTTGGCCAAAAATTTTGAACTCTATATCAAGCAAGAGGATAAAACTTTGAACAAATTCTATGCATGTTTTTCAAACATTATCAACAACTCGTATAATTTGGGTGGACCTATTAGGAAAGAGAAGTAGATTGAGAAAATCCGTGCTAGCTTACCTTATCATTTTCAAGCCAAAGTTAGCTTGCTTAAATACATGTAAAAGCCTTGTGAACTTACTGTTAAATGAATCATTTGGGCAAGTATTCGAACTGCATCACTTGTATCCAATATGTCAACCATCCATTTTCGAGGACGGAAAGAGCTTGGCTTTATACACATCAAGGATAATGGTTTTAGCGAAGATGTTTTTGACACAATTGTTAGAAATGATGACTCTAATACCAATGAAGAGAAAATGGATCTACTTTCCCAAAAATTTACTAAATTTCTCTAATACAATTAACCCTTTTTTAGGGGTTTTAGAAAAAAAATAGTCCAAGCTCTAAAATGATTATTTAAATGAATTTACAGTTGTACTTCTTCCAAACAACACGAAATATTATAGAGACCACTCATATAGGCATTTCAGCTACAAAATAAATCTAGAACTACGAAGTTGACAAAATATTTTGAACTCTATATCACGCAAGAGGATGAAACTTTGAACAAATTCTATGCATGTTTTTCAAACAGTATTAACTAGTCGTATAATTTGGGGGGACCATTTAGGAAAGAGAAGTCGATTGAGAAATTTCTTGCTTGCTTACCGTATCATTTTCAAGCCAATGTTACCTTTCTTAAATACATGTAAAAGCCTTGTGAACTTACTGTTAAATGAATCATTTGGGCAAGTATTCGAACTGCATCACTTGTATCCAATATGTCAACCATCCACTTTCGAGGACGGAAAGAGCTTGGCTTTATACACATCAAGGATAATGGTTTTAGCGAAGATGTTTTTGACACAATTGTTAGAAATGATGACTCTAATACCAATGAAGAGAAAATGGATCTACTTTCCCAAAAATTTACTAAATTTCTCTAATACAATTAACCCTTTTTTAGGGGTTTTAGAAAAAAAATAGTCCAAGCTCTAAAATGATTATTTAAATTAATTTACAGTTGTACTTCTTCCAAACAACACGAAATATTATAGAGACCACTCATATAGGCATTTGAGCTACAAAATAAATCTAGAACTACGAAGTTGACCAAAAATTTGGAACTCTATATCACGCAAGAGGATGAAACTTTGAACAAATTCTATGCATGTTTTTCAAACAATATTAACTAGTCGAATAATTTGGGGGGACGTTTTAGGAAAGAGAAGTCGATTGAGAAAATCCTTGCTAGCTTAACTTATCATTTTCAAGCCAATGTTACCTTGCTTAAATACATGTAAAAGCCTTGTGAACTTACTGTTAAATGAATCACTATGGCAAGTATTCGAACTGCATCACTTGTATCCTATATTTTAGGCATCCACCTTCGAGGATAGAAAGAGGTTGGCTTTATACACATCAAGGATAGTGGTCTCAGCGAAGATGTGTTTGACACATTTGCTAAAAATGATACTATAATACCAATGATGAGAGAATGGATCTTCTTTCCCAGAGATTTACTGAATTTCTTAGATAGAATTAACCCTTTTTTTGGGTTTTAGAAAAAATAATCCTGCCTCAAAAATGATTATTTCAATGAATTTATAGCGGTACTTCTTCCAAACAACGTGAAATATTTTGGAGACCACTCATATAGGCATTTGATCTACAAAATAAATCTAGAACTACGAAGTTGGCCAAAAATTTTGAACTCTATATCGAACAAGAGGATAAAACGTTGAACAAATTCTATGCATGTTTTTCAAACATGATCAACAACTCGTATAATTTGGGTGGACCTATTAGGAAAGAGAAGTAGATTGAGAAAATCCGTGCTAGCTTACCTTATCATTTTCAAGCCAAAGGTAGCTTGCTTAAATACATGTAAAAGCCTTGTGAACTTACTGTTAAATGAATCATTTGGGCAAGTATTCGAACTGCATCACTTGTATCCAATATGTCAACCATCCACTTTCGAGGATGGAAAGAGCTTGGCTTTATATACATCAAGGATAGTGGTCTTAGCGAAGGTGTTTTTGACACATTTGATATAAATGATGACTCTAATACCAATGAAGAAAAGATGGATCTACTTTCCCAGAGATTTATTAAATTTCTTAGATAGAATTAACCCTTATTTAGGGGTTTTAGAAAAAAAATAGTCCAAGCTCTAAAATGATTATTTAAATGAATTTACAGTTGTACTTCTTCCAAACAACACGAAATATTATAGAGACCACTCATATAAGCATTTGAGCTACAAAATAAATCTAGAACTACGAAGTTGACCAAAATTTTTGAACTCTATATCAAGCAAGAGGATGAAACTTTGAACAAATTCTATGCATGTTTTTCAAACAGTATTAACTAGTCGTATAATTTGGGGGGACCATTTAGGAAAGAGAAGTCGATTGAGAAATTTCTTGCTTGCTTACCGTATCATTTTCAAGCCAATGTTACCTTTCTTAAATACATGTAAAAGCCTTGTGAACTTACTGTTAAATGAATCACTTGGGCAAGTATTCGAACTGCATCACTTCTATCCTATATGTCAGCCATCCACCATCGAGGAGGAAAAGAGCTTGGCTTTATAGACATCAAGGAAAGTGGTCTTTGCGAAGATGTTTTTGACACAATTGTTAGAAATGATGACTCTAATTCCAATGAAGAGAAAATGGATCTAGTTTCTGAGAGATTTACTGAATATCTTATATAAAATTAACCCTTTTTTTGGGGTTTTAGAAAAAAGTAATCCAAGCTCTAAAATGATTATTTATATAAATTTATAGTTGTACTTCTTCAAAACAACATGAAATATTTTGGAGACCAGTCATATAGGCATTTGATCTACAAAATAAATCTAGAACTACGAAGTTGGCCAAAACTTTTGAACTCTATATCAAACAAGAGGATAAAACGTTGAACAAATTCTATGCATGTTTTTCAAACATTATCAACTACTCGTATAATTTGGGTGGACCTATTAGGAAAGAGAAGTAGATTGAGAAAATCCGTGCCAACTTACCTTATCATTTTCAAGCCAAAGGTAGCTTGCTTAAATACATGTAAAAGCCTTGTGAACTTACTGTTAAATGAATCACTTGGGCAAGTATTCGAACTGCATCACTTCTATCCTATATGTCAGCCATCCACCATCGAGGAGGAAAAGAGCTTGGCTTTATAGACATCAAGGAAAGTGGTCTTTGCGAAGATGTTTTTGACACAATTGTTAGAAATGATGACTCTAATTCCAATGAAGAGAAAATGGATCTAGTTTCTGAGAGATTTACTGAATATCTTATATAAAATTAACCCTTTTTTTGGGGTTTTAGAAAAAAGTAATCCAAGCTCTAAAATGATTATTTATATAAATTTATAGTTGTACTTCTTCAAAACAACATGAAATATTTTGGAGACCAGTCATATAGGCATTTGATCTACAAAATAAATCTAGAACTACGAAGTTGGCCAAAACTTTTGAACTCTATATCAAACAAGAGGATAAAACGTTGAACAAATTCTATGCATGTTTTTCAAACATTATCAACTACTCGTATAATTTGGGTGGACCTATTAGGAAAGAGAAGTAGATTGAGAAAATCCGTGCCAACTTACCTTATCATTTTCAAGCCAAAGGTAGCTTGCTTAAATACATGTAAAAGCCTTGTGAACTTACTGTTAAATGAATCACTTGGGCAAGTATTCGAACTGCATCACTTCTATCCTATATGTCAGCCATCCACCATCGAGGAGGAAAAGAGCTTGGCTTTATAGACATCAAGGAAAGTGGTCTTTGCGAAGATGTTTTTGACACAATTGTTAGAAATGATGACTCTAATTCCAATGAAGAGAAAATGGATCTAGTTTCCGAGAGATTTACTGAATATCTTATATAGAATTAACCCTTTTTTTGGGGTTTTAGAGAAAAGTAATCCAAGCTCTAAAATGATGATTTATATAAATTTATAGTTGTACTTCTTCCAAACAACATGAAATATTTTGGAGACCACTCATATAGGCATTTGATCTACTAAATAAATCTAGAACTACGAAGTTGGCCAAAAATTTTGAACTCTATATCAAACAAGAGGATAAAACGTTGAACAAATTCTATGCATGTTTTTCAAACATTATCAACTACTCGTATAATTTGAGTGGACCTATTAGGAAAGAGAAGTAGATTGAGAAAATCCGTGCTAGCTTACCTTATCATTTTCAAGCCAAAGGTAGCTTGCTTAAATATATGTAAAAGCCTTGTGAACTTACTGTTAAATGAATCACTTGGGCATGTATTCGAACTGCATCACTTGTATCCAATATGTCAACCATCCACTTTCAAGGACGGAAAGAGCTTGGCTTTATACACATCAAGGATAATGGTTTTAGAGAAGATGTTTTTGACACAATTTTTAGAAATGATGACTCTAATACCAATGAAGTGAAAATGGATCTACTTTCCCAAAAATTTACTAAATTTCTCTGATACAATTAACCCTTTTTTAGGGGTTTTAGAAAAAAAATAGTCCAATCTCTAAAATGATTATTTAAACGAATTTACAGTTGTACTTCTTCCAAACAACACGAAATATTATAGAGACCACTCATATAGGCATTTGAGCTACAAAATAAATCTAGAACTACGAAGTTGACCAAAAATTTTGAACTCTATATCACGCAAGAGGATGAAACTTTGAACAAATTCTATGCATGTTTTTCAAACAGTATTAACTAGTCGTATAATTTGGGGGGACGTTTTAGGAAAGAGAAGTCGATTTAGAAAATACTTGCTAGCTTAACTTATCATTTTCAAGCCAATGTTACCTTGCTTAAATACATGTAAAAGCCTTGTGAACTTACTGTTAAATGAATCACTAGGGCAAGTATTCGAACTGCATCACTTGTATCCTATATTTTAGGCATCCACCTTCGAGGATAGAAAGAGCTTGGCTTTATACACATAAAGGATAGTGGTCTCAGCGAAGATGTGTTTGACACATTTGCTAAAAATGATACTCTAATACCAATGAAGAGAGAATGGATCTACTTTCCCAGAGATTTAATGAATTTCTTAGATAGAATTTACCCTTTTTTTGGGTTTTAGAAAAAATAATCCTGCCTCAAAAATGATTATTTCAATGAATTTATAGTTGTACTTCTTCCAAACAACGTGAAATATTTTGGAGACCACTCATATAGGCATTTGAGCTACAAAATAAATCTAGAACTACGAAGTTGGCCAAAAATTTTGAACTCTATATCAAGCAAGAGGATAAAACTTTGAACAAATTCTATGCATGTTTTTCAAACATTATCAACAACTCGTATAATTTGGGTGGACCTATTAGGAAAGAGAAGTAGATTGAGAAAATCCGTGCTAGCTTACCTTATCATTTTCAAGCCAAAGGTAGCTTGCTTAAATACATGTAAAAGCCTTGTGAACATACTGTTAAATGAATCATTTGGGCAAGTATTCGAACTGCATCACTTGTATCCAATATGTCAACCATCCACTTTCGAGGACGGAAAGAGCTTGGCTTTGTATACATCAAGGATAGTGGTCTTAGCGAAGGTGTTTTTGACACATTTGTTATAAATGATGACTCTAATACCAATGAAGAAAAGATGGATCTACTTTCCCAGAGATTTACTAAATTTCTTAGATAGAATTAACCCTTATTTAGGGGTTTTAGAAAAAAAATAGTCCAAGCTCTAAAATGATTATTTAAATGAATTTACAGTTGTACTTCTTCCAAACAACACGAAATATTATAGAGACCACTCATATAAGCATTTGAGCTACAAAATAAATCTAGAACTACGAAGTTGACAAAAAATTTTGAACTCTATATCAAGCAAGAGGATGAAACTTTGAACAAATTCTATGCATGTTTTTCAAACAGTATTAACTAGTCGTATAATTTGGGGGGACCTTTTAGGAAAGAGAAGGCGATTGAGAAATTTCTTGCTTGCTTACCGTATCATTTTCAAGCCAATGTTACCTTTCTTAAATACATGTAAGAGCCTTGTGAACTTACTATTAAATGAATCACTTGGGCAAGTATTCGAACTGCATCACTTCTATCCTATATGTCAGCCATCCACCATCGAGGAGGAAACGAGCTTGGCTTTATAGACATCAAGGAAAGTGGTCTTTGCGAAGATGTTTTTGACACAATTGTTAGAAATGATGACTCTAATTCCAATGAAGAGAAAATGGATCTAGTTTCTGAGAGATTTACTGAATATCTTATATAAAATTAACCCTTTTTTTGGGGTTTTAGAAAAAAGTAATCCAAGCTCTAAAATGATTATTTATATAAATTTATAGTTGTACTTCTTCAAAACAACATGAAATATTTTGGAGACCAGTCATATAGGCATTTGATCTACAAAATAAATCTAGAACTACGAAGTTGGCCAAAACTTTTGAACTCTATATCAAACAAGAGGATAAAACGTTGAACAAATTCTATGCATGTTTTTCAAACATTATCAACTACTCGTATAATTTGAGTGGACCTATTAGGAAAGAGAAGTAGATTGAGAAAATCCGTGCTAGCTTACCTTATCATTTTCAAGCCAAAGGTAGCTTGCTTAAATATATGTAAAAGCCTTGTGAACTTACTGTTAAATGAATCACTTGGGCATGTATTCGAACTGCATCACTTGTATCCAATATGTCAACCATCCACTTTCAAGGATAATGGTTTTAGAGAAGATGTTTTTGACACAATTTTTAGAAATGATGACTCTAATACCAATGAAGTGAAAATGGATCTACTTTCCCAAAAATTTACTAAATTTCTCTGATACAATTAACCCTTTTTTAGGGGTTTTAGAAAAAAAATAGTCCAATCTCTAAAATGATTATTTAAACGAATTTACAGTTGTACTTCTTCCAAACAACACGAAATATTATAGAGACCACTCATATAGGCATTTGAGCTACAAAATAAATCTAGAACTACGAAGTTGACCAAAAAATTTGAACTCTATATCACGCAAGAGGATGAAACTTTGAACAAATTCTATGCATGTTTTTCAAACAGTATTAACTAGTCGTATAATTTGGGGGGACGTTTTAGGAAAGAGAAGTCGATTGAGAAAATACTTGCTAGCTTAACTTATCATTTTCAAGCCAATGTTACCTTGCTTAAATACATGTAAAAGCCTTGTGAACTTACTGTTAAATGAATCACTAGGGCAAGTATTCGAACTGCATCACTTGTATCCTATATTTTAGGCATCCACCTTTGAGGATAGAAAGAGCTTGGCTTTATACACATAAAGGATAGTGGTCTCAGCGAAGATGTGTTTGACACATTTGCTAAAAATGATACTCTAATACCAATGAAGAGAGAATGGATCTACTTTCCCAGAGATTTAATGAATTTCTTAGATAGAATTTACCCTTTTTTTGGGTTTTAGAAAAAATAATCCTGCCTCAAAAATGATTATTTCAATGAATTTATAGTTGTACTTCTTCCAAACAACGTGAAATATTTTGGAGACCACTCATATAGGCATTTGAGCTACAAAATAAATCTAGAACTACGAAGTTGGCCAAAAATTTTGAACTCTATATCAAGCAAGAGGATAAAACTTGGAACAAATTCTATGCATGTTTTTCAAACATTATCAACAACTCGTATAATTTGGGTGGACCTATTAGGAAAGAGAAGTAGATTGAGAAAATCCGTGCTAGCTTACCTTATCATTTTCAAGCCAAAGGTAGCTTGCTTAAATACATGTAAAAGCCTTGTGAACTTACTGTTAAATGAATCATTTGGGCAAGTATTCGAACTGCATCACTTGTATCCAATATGTCAACCATCCACTTTCGAGGACGGAAAGAGCTTGGCTTTATATACATCAAGGATAGTGGTCTTAGCGAAGGTGTTTTTGACACATTTGTTATAAATGATGACTCTAATACCAATGAAGAAAAGATGGATCTACTTTCCCAGAGATTTACTAAATTTCTTAGATAGAATTAACCCTTATTTAGGGGTTTTAGAAAAAAAATAGTCCAAGCTCTAAAATGATTATTTAAATGAATTTACAGTTGTACTTCTTCCAAACAACACGAAATATTATAGAGACCACTCATATAAGCATTTGAGCTACAAAATAAATCTAGAACTACGAAGTTGACAAAAATTTTTGAACTCTATATCAAGCAAGAGGATGAAACTTTGAACAAATTCTATGCATGTTTTTCAAACAGTATTAACTAGTCGTATAATTTGGGGGGACCATTTAGGAAAGAGAAGGCGATTGAGAAATTTCTTGCTTGCTTACCGTATCATTTTCAAGCCAATGTTACCTTTCTTAAATACATGTAAGAGCCTTGTGAACTTACTATTAAATGAATCACTTGGGCAAGTATTCGAACTGCATCACTTCTATCCTATATGTCAGCCATCCACCATCGAGGAGGAAAAGAGCTAGGCTTTATAAACATCAAGGAAAGTGGTCTTTGCGAAGATGTTTTTGACACAATTGTTAGAAATGATGACTCTAATTCCAATGAAGAGAAAATGGATATAGTTTCCGAGAGATTTACTGAATATCTTATATAAAATTAACCCTTTTTTTGGGGTTTTAGAAAAAAGTAATCCAAGCTCTAAAATGATTATTTATATAAATTTATAGTTGTACTTCTTCCAAACAACATGAAATATTTTGGAGACCACTCATATAGGCATTTGATCTACTAAATAAATCTAGAACTACGAAGTTGGCCAAAAATTTTGAACTCTATATCAAACAAGAGGATAAAACGTTGAACAAATTCTATGCATGTTTTTCAAACATTATCAACTACTCGTATAATTTGAGTGGACCTATTAGGAAAGAGAAGTAGATTGAGAAAATCCGTGCTAGCTTACCTTATCATTTTCAAGCCAAAGGTAGCTTGCTTAAATATATGTAAAAGCCTTGTGAACTTACTGTTAAATGAATCACTTGGGCATGTATTCGAACTGCATCACTTGTATCCAATATGTCAACCATCCACTTTCAAGGACGGAAAGAGCTTGGCTTTATACACATCAAGGATAATGGTTTTAGAGAAGATGTTTTTGACACAATTTTTAGAAATGATGACTCTAATACCAATGAAGTGAAAATGGATCTATTTTCCCAAAAATTTACTAAATTTCTCTGATACAATTAACCCTTTTTTAGGGGTTTTAGAAAAAAAATAGTCCAATCTCTAAAATGATTATTTAAACGAATTTACAGTTGTACTTCTTCCAAACAACACGAAATATTATAGAGACCACTCATATAGGCATTTGAGCTACAAAATAAATCTAGAACTACGAAGTTGACCAAAAATTTTGAACTCTATATCACGCAAGAGGATGAAACTTTGAACAAATTCTTTGCATGTTTTTCAAACAGTATTAACTAGTCGTATAATTTGGGGGGACGTTTTAGGAAAGAGAAGTCGATTGAGAAAATCCTTGCTAGCTTAACTTATCATTTTCAAGCCAATGTTACCTTGCTTAAATACATGTAAAAGCCTTGTGAACTTACTGTTAAATGAATCACTAGGGCAAGTATTCGAACTGCATCACTTGTATCCTATATTTTAGGCATCCACCTTCGAGGATAGAAAGAGCTTGGCTTTATACACATCAAGGATAGTGGTCTCAGCGAAGATGTGTTTGACACATTTGCTAAAAATGATACTCTAATACCAATGAAGAGAGAATGGATCTACTTTCCCAGAGATTTACTGAATTTCTTAGATAGAATTTACCCTTTTTTTGGGTTTTAGAAAAAATAATCCTGCCTCAAAAATGATTATTTCAATGAATTTATAGTTGTACTTCTTCCAAACAACGTGAAATATTTTGGAGACCACTCATATAGGCATTTGAGCTACAAAATAAATCTAGAACTACGAAGTTGGCCAAAAATTTTGAACTATATATCAAGCAAGAGGATAAAACTTTGAACAAATTCTATGCATGTTTTTCAAACATTATCAACAACTCGTATAATTTGGGTGGACCTATTAGGAAAGAGAAGTAGATTGAGAAAATCCGTGCTAGCTTACCTTATAATTTTCAAGCCAAAGGTAGCTTGCTTAAATACATGTAAAAGCCTTGTGAACTTACTGTTAAATGAATCATTTAGGCAAGTATTCGAACTGCATCACTTGTATCCAATATGTCAACCATCCACTTTCGAGGACGGAAAGAGCTTGGCTTTATATACATCAAGGATAGTGGTCTTAGCGAAGGTGTTTTTGACACATTTGTTATAAATGATGACTCTAATACCAATGAAGAAAAGATGGATCTACTTTCCCAGAGATTTACTAAATTTCTTAGATAGAATTAACCCTTATTTAGGGGTTTTAGAAAAAAATAGTCCAAGCTCTAAAATGATTATTTAAATGAATTTACAGTTGTACTTCTTCCAAACAACACGAAATATTATAGAGACCACTCATATAAGCATTTGAGCTACAAAATAAATCTAGAACGACGAAGTTGACCAAAAATTTTGAACTCTATATCAAGCAAGAGGATGAAACTTTGAACAAATTCTATGCATGTTTTTCAAACAGTATTAACTAGTCGTATAATTTGGGGGGACCTTTTAGGAAAGAGAAGGCGATTGAGAAATTTCTTGCTTGCTTACCGTATCATTTTCAAGCCAATGTTACCTTTCTTAAATACATGTAAGAGCCTTGTGAACTTACTATTAAATGAATCACTTGGGCAAGTATTCGAACTGCATCACTTCTATCCTATATGTCAGCCATCCACCATCGAGGAGGAAAAGAGCTAGGCTTTATAGACATCAAGGAAAGTGGTCTTTGCGAAGATGTTTTTGACACAATTGTTAGAAATGATGACTCTAATTCCAATGAAGAGAAAATGGATCTAGTTTCCGAGAGATTTACTGAATATCTTATATAAAATTAACCCTTTTTTTGGGGTTTTAGAAAAAAGTAATCCAAGCTCTAAAATGATTATTTATATAAATTTATAGTTGTACATCTTCAAAACAACATGAAATATTTTGGAGACCAGTCATATAGGCATTTGATCTACAAAATAAATCTAGAACTACGAAGTTGGCCAAAACTTTTGAACTCTATATCAAACAAGAGGATAAAACGTTGAACAAATTCTATGCATGTTTTTCAAACATTATCAACTACTCGTATAATTTGGGTGGACCTATTAGGAAAGAGAAGTAGATTGAGAAAATCTGTGCTAGCTTACCTTATCATTTTCAAGCCAAAGGTAGCTTGCTTAAATACATGTAAAAGCATTGCGAACTTTCTGTTAAAGGAATCACTTGGGCAAGTATTCGAACTGCATCACTTGTATCCAATATGTCAACCATCCACTTTCGAGGATAGAGAGAGCTTGGCTTTGTATACATCAAGGATAGCGGTATTAGCGAAGGTGTTTTTGACACAATTGTTAGAAATGATGTCTCTAATACCAATGAAGAGAAAATGGATCTACTTTCCCAAAAATTTACTAAATTTCTGTGATACAATTAACCGTTTTTTAGGGGTTTTAGAAAAAAAATAGTCCAAGCTCTAAAATGATTATTTAAATGAATTTACAGTTGTACTTCTTCCAAACAACACGAAATATTATAGACACCACTCATATAGGCATATGAGCTACAAAATAAATCTAGAACTGCGAAGTTGACCAAAAATTTGGAACTCTATATCACGCTAGAGGATGAAACTTTGCACAAATTCTATGCATGTTTTTCAAACAATATTAACTAGTCGTATAATTTGGGGGGACGTTTTAGGAAAGAGAAGTCGATTGAGAAAATCCTTGCTAGCTTAACTTATCATTTTCAAGCCAATGTTACCTTGCTTAAATACATATAGAAGCCTTGTGAACTTACTGTAAAATGAATCACTAGGGCAAGTATTCGAACTGCATCACTTGTATCCTATATTTTAGGCATCCACCATCGAGGATAGAAAGAGCTTGGCTTTATACACATCAAGGATAGTGGTCTAAGCGAAGATGTGTTTGACACATTTGCTAAAAATGATACTCTAATACCAATGAAGAGAGAATGGATCTACTTTCCGAGAGATTTACTGAATTTCTTACATAGAATTAACCCTTTTTTTGGGTTTTAGAAAAAATAATCCTACCTCAAAAATGATTATTTCAATGAATTTATAGCGGTACTTCTTCCAAACAACGTGAAGTATTTTGGAGACCACTCATATAGGCATTTGATGTACAAAATAAATCTAGAACTACGAAGTTGGCCTAAAATTTTGAACTCTATATCAAACAAGAGGATAAAACGTTGAACAAATTCTATGCATGTTTTTCAAACATTATCAACTACTCGTATAATTTGGGTGGACCTATTAGGAAAGAGATGTAGATTGAGAAAATCCGTGCTAGCTTACCTTATCATTTTCAAGCCAAAGGTAGCTTGCTTAAATTCATGTAAAAGCCTTGTGAACTTACTGTTAAATGAATCACTTGGGCATGTATTCGAACTGCATCACTTGTTTCCAATATGTCAACCATCCACTTTCAAGGACGGAAAGAGCTTGGCTTTATACACATCAAGGATAATGGTTTTAGCGAAGATGTTTTTGACACAATTGTTAGAAATGATGACTCTAATACCAATGAAGAGAAAATGGATCTACTTTCCCAAAAATTTACTAAATTTCTCTCATACAATTAACCCTTTTTTAGGGGTTTTAGAAAAAAAATAGTCCAATCTCTAAAATGATTATTTAAATGAATTTACAGTTGTACTTCTTCCAAACAACACCAAATATTATAGAGACCACTCATATAGGCAATTGAGCTACAAAATAAATCTAGAACTACGAAGTTGACCAAAAATTTTGAACTCTATATCACGCAAGAGGATGAAACTTTGAACAAATTCTATGCATGTTTTTCAAACAGTATTAACTAGTCGCATAATTTGGGGGGACGTTTTAGGAAAGAGAAGTCGATTGAGAAAATCCTTGCTAGCTTAACTTATCATTTTCAAGCCAATTTTACCTTGCTTAAATACATGTAAAAGCCTTGTGAACTTACTGTTAAATGAATCACTTGGGCAAGTATTCGAACTGCATCACTTGTATCCTATATTTTAGGCATCCACCTTCGAGGATAGAAAGAGCTTGGCTTTATACACATCAAGGATAGTGGTCTCAGCGAAGATGTGTTTGACACATTTGCTAAAAATGATACTCTAATACCAATGAAGAGAGAATGGATCTACTTTCCCAGAGATTTACTGAATTTCTTAGATAGAATTAACCCTTTTTTTGGGGTTTTAGAAAAAATAATCCTGCCTCAAAAATGATTATTTCAATGAATTTATAGTTGTACTTCTTCCAAAAAACGTGAAATATTTTGGAGACCACTCATATAGGCATTTGAGCTACAAAATCAATCTAGAACTACGAAGTTGGCCAAAAATTTTGAACTCTATATCAAGCAAGAGGATAAAACTTTGAACAAATTCTATGCATGTTTTTCAAACATTATCAACAACTCGTATAATTTGGGTGGACCTATTAGGAAAGAGAAGTAGATTGAGAAAATCCGTGCTAGCTTACCTTATCATTTTCAAGCCAAAGGTAGCTTGCTTAAATACACGTAAAAGCCTTGTGAACTTACTGTTAAATGAATCATTTGGGCAAGTATTCGAACTACATCACTTGTATCCAATATGTCAACCATCCACTTTCGAGGACGGAAAGAGCTTGGCTTTATATACATCAAGGATAGTGGTCTTAGCGAAGGTGTTTTTGACACATTTGTTAGAAATGATGACTCTAATACCAATGAAGAAAAGATTGATCTACTTTCCCAGAGATTTACTAAATTTCTCTGATAGAATTAACCCTTTTTTAGGGGTTTTAGAAAAAAAATAGTCCAAGCTCTAAAATGATTATTTAAATGAATTTACAATTGTACTTCTTCCAAACAACACGAAATATTATAGAGACCACTCATATAGGCATTTGAGCTACAAAATAAATCTAGAACTACGAAGTTGACCAAAACTTTTGAACTCTATATCAAGCAAGAAGATGAAACTTTGAACAAATTCTATGCATGTTTTTCAAACAGTATTAACTAGTCGTATAATTTCGGGGGACCTTTTAGGAAAGAGAAGTCGATTGAGAAAATTCTTGCTTGCTTACCGTATCATTTTCAAGCCAATGTTACCTTGCTTAAAAACATGTAAAAGCCTTGTGAACTTACTGTTAAATGAATCACTTGGGCAAGTATTCGAACTGCATCACTTCTATCCTATATGTCAGCCATCCACCATCGAGGAGGAAAATAGCTTGGCTTTATAGACATCAAGGAAAGTGGTCTTTGTGAAGATGTTTTTGACACAATTGTTAGAAATGATGACTCTAATTCCAATGAAGAGAAAATGGATCTAGTTTCCGAGAGATGTACTGAATATCTTATATAGAATTAACCCTTTTTTTGGGGTTTTAGAAAAAAGTAATCCTGCCTCAAAAATGATTATTTCAACGAATTTATAGTTGTACTTCTTCCAAACAACGTGAAATATTTTGGAGACCACTCATATAGGCATTTGAGCTACAAAATAAATCTAGAACTACGAAGTTGTCCAAAAATTTTGAACTCTATATCAAGCAAGAGGATAAAACTTTGAACAAATTCTATGCATGTTTTTCAAACATTATCAACAACTCGTATAATTTGGGTGGACCTATTAGGAAAGAGAAGTAGATTGAGAAAATCCGTGCTAGCTTACCTTATCATTTTCAAGCTAAAGGTAGCTTGCTTAAATACATGTAAAAGCCTTGTGAACTTACTGTTAAATGAATCATTTGGGCAAGTATTCGAACTGCATCACTTGTATCCAATATGTCAACCATCCACTTTCGAGAACGGAAAGAGCTTGGCTTTATATACATCAAGGATAGTGGTCTTAGCGAAGGTGTTTTTGACACATTTGTTATAAATGATGACTCTAATACCAATGAAGAAAATATGGATCTACTTTCCCTGGGATTTACTAAATTTCTTAGATAGAATTAACCCTTTTTTAGGGGTTTTAGAAAAAAAAATAGTCCAAGCTCTAAAATGATTATTTAAATGAATTTACAATTGTACTTCTTCCAAACAACACGAAATATTATAGAGACCACTCATATAGGCATTTGAGCTACAAAATAAATCTAGAACTACGAAGTTGACCAAAAATTTTGAACTCTATATCAAGCAAGAGGATGAAACTTTGAACAAATTCTATGCATGTTTTTCAAACAGTATTAACTAGTCGTATTATTTGGGGGGACCTTTTAGGAAAGAGAAGTCGATTGAGAAAATTCTTGCTTGCTTACCGTATCATTTTCAAGCCAATGTTACCTTGCTTAAATACATGTAAAAGCCTTGTGAACTTACTGTTAAATGAATCACTTGGGCAAGTATTCAAACTGCATCACTTCTATCCTATATGTCAGCCATCCACCATCGAGGAGGAAAAGAGCTTGGCTTTATAGACATCAAGGAAAGTGGTCTTTGCGAAGATGTTTTTGACACAATTGTTAGTAATGATGACTCTAATTCCAATGAAGAGAAAATGGATCTAGTTTCCGAGAGATTTACTAAATATCTTATATAGAATTAACCCTTTTTTTGGGGTTTTAGAAAAAAGTAATCCAAGCTCTAAAATGATGATTTATATAAATTTATAGTTGTACTTCTTCCAAACAACATGAAATATATTGGAGACCACTCATATAGGCATTTGATCTACAAAATAAATCTAGAACTACGAAGTTGGCCAAAAATTTTGAACTCTATATCAAACAAGAGGATAAAACGTTGAACAAATTGTATACATGTTTTTCAAACATTATCAACTACTCGTATAATTTGGGTGGACCTATTAGGAAAGAGAAGTAGATTGAGAAAATCCGTGCTAGCTTACCTTATCATTTTCAAGCCAAAGGTAGCTTGCTTAAATATATGTAAAAGCCTTGTGAACTTACTGTTAAATGAATCACTTGGGCATGTATTCGAACTGCATCACTTGTATCCAATATGTCAACCATCCACTTTCAAGGACGAAAAGAACTTCGCTTTATACACATCAAGGATAGTGGTCTTAGCGAAGGTGTTTTTGACACATTTGTTATAAATGATGACTCTAATACCAATGAAGAAAATATGGATCTACTTTCCCAGAGATTTACTAAATTGCTTAGATAGAATTAACCCTTTTTTAGGGGTTTTAGAAAAAAAAATAGTCCAAGCTCTAAAATGATTATTTAAATGAATTTACAATTGTACTTCTTCCAAACAACACGAAATATTATAGAGACCACTCATATAGGCATTTGAGCTACAAAATAAATCTAGAACTACGAAGTTGACCAAAAATTTTGAACTCTATATCAAGCAAGAGGATGAAACTTTGAACAAATTCTATGCATGTTTTTCAAACAGTATTAACTAGTCGTATTATTTGGGGGGACCTTTTAGGAAAGAGAAGTCGATTGAGAAAATTCTTGCTTGCTTACCGTATCATTTTCAAGCCAATGTTACCTTGCTTAAATACAAGTAAAAGCCTTGTGAACTTACTGTTAAATGAATCACTTGGGCAAGTATTCAAACTGCATCACTTCTATCCTATATGTCAGCCATCCACCATCGAGGAGGAAAAGAGCTTGGCTTTATAGACATCAAGGAAAGTGGTCTTTGCGAAGATGTTTTTGACACAATTGTTAGTAATGATGACTCTAATTCCAATGAAGAGAAAATGGATCTAGTTTCCGAGAGATTTACTAAATATCTTATATAGAATTAACCCTTTTTTTGGGGTTTTAGAAAAAAGTAATCCAAGCTCTAAAATGATGATTTATATAAATTTATAGTTGTACTTCTTCCAAACAACATGAAATATATTGGAGACCACTCATATAGGCATTTGATCTACAAAATAAATCTAGAACTACGAAGTTGGCCAAAAATTTTGAACTCTATATCAAACAAGAGGATAAAACGTTGAACAAATTGTATACATGTTTTTCAAACATTATCAACTACTCGTATAATTTGGGTGGACCTATTAGGAAAGAGAAGTAGATTGAGAAAATCCGTGCTAGCTTACCTTATCATTTTCAAGCCAAAGGTAGCTTGCTTAAATATATGTAAAAGCCTTGTGAACTTACTGTTAAATGAATCACTTGGGCATGTATTCGAACTGCATCACTTGTATCCAATATGTCAACCATCCACTTTCAAGGACGAAAAGAACTTCGCTTTATACACATCAAGGATAGTGGTCTTAGCGAAGGTGTTTTTGACACATTTGTTATAAATGATGACTCTAATACCAATGAAGAAAATATGGATCTACTTTCCCAGAGATTTACTAAATTGCTTAGATAGAATTAACCCTTTTTTAGGGGTTTTAGAAAAAAAAATAGTCCAAGCTCTAAAATGATTATTTAAATGAATTTACAATTGTACTTCTTCCAAACAACACGAAATATTATAGAGACCACTCATATAGGCATTTGAGCTACAAAATAAATCTAGAACTACGAAGTTGACCAAAAATTTTGAACTCTATATCAAGCAAGAGGATGAAACTTTGAACAAATTCTATGCATGTTTTTCAAACAGTATTAACTAGTCGTATTATTTGGGGGGACCTTTTAGGAAAGAGAAGTCGATTGAGAAAATTCTTGCTTGCTTACCGTATCATTTTCAAGCCAATGTTACCTTGCTTAAATACAAGTAAAAGCCTTGTGAACTTACTGTTAAATGAATCACTTGGGCAAGTATTCAAACTGCATCACTTCTATCCTATATGTCAGCCATCCACCATCGAGGAGGAAAAGAGCTTGGCTTTATAGACATCAAGGAAAGTGGTCTTTGCGAAGATGTTTTTGACACAATTGTTAGTAATGATGACTCTAATTCCAATGAAGAGAAAATGGATCTAGTTTCCGAGAGATTTACTAAATATCTTATATAGAATTAACCCTTTTTTTGGGGTTTTAGAAAAAAGTAATCCAAGCTCTAAAATGATGATTTATATAAATTTATAGTTGTACTTCTTCCAAACAACATGAAATATATTGGAGACCACTCATATAGGCATTTGATCTACAAAATAAATCTAGAACTACGAAGTTGGCCAAAAATTTTGAACTCTATATCAAACAAGAGGATAAAACGTTGAACAAATTGTATACATGTTTTTCAAACATTATCAACTACTCGTATAATTTGGGTGGACCTATTAGGAAAGAGAAGTAGATTGAGAAAATCCGTGCTAGCTTACCTTATCATTTTCAAGCCAAAGGTAGCTTGCTTAAATATATGTAAAAGCCTTGTGAACTTACTGTTAAATGAATCACTTGGGCATGTATTCGAACTGCATCACTTGTATCCAATATGTCAACCATCCACTTTCAAGGACGAAAAGAACTTCGCTTTATACACATCAAGGATAGTGGTCTTAGCGAAGGTGTTTTTGACACATTTGTTATAAATGATGACTCTAATACCAATGAAGAAAATATGGATCTACTTTCCCAGAGATTTACTAAATTGCTTAGATAGAATTAACCCTTTTTTAGGGGTTTTAGAAAAAAAAATAGTCCAAGCTCTAAAATGATTATTTAAATGAATTTACAATTGTACTTCTTCCAAACAACACGAAATATTATAGAGACCACTCATATAGGCATTTGAGCTACAAAATAAATCTAGAACTACGAAGTTGACCAAAAATTTTGAACTCTATATCAAGCAAGAGGATGAAACTTTGAACAAATTCTATGCATGTTTTTCAAACAGTATTAACTAGCCGTATAATTTGGGGGGACCTTTTAGGAAAGAGAAGTCGATTGAGAAAATTCTTGCTTGCTTACCGTATCATTTTCAAGCCAATGTTACCTTGCTAAAATACATGTAAAAGCCTTGTGAACTTACTGTTAAATGAATCACTTGGGCAAGTATTCGAACTGCATCACTTCTATCCTATATGTCAGCCATCCACCATCGAGGAGGAAAAGAGCTTGGCTTTATAGACATCAAGGAAAGTTGTCTTTGCGAAGATGTTTTTGACACAATTGTTAGAAATGATGACTCTAATTCCAATGAAGAGAAAATGGATCTAGTTTCCGAGAGATTTATTGAATATCTTATATAGAATTAACCCTTTTTTTGGGGTTTTAGAAAAAAGTAATCCAAGCTCTAAAATGATGATTTATATAAATTTATAGTTGTACTTCTTCCAAACAACGTGAAATATTTTGGAGACCACTCATATAGGCATTTGATCTACAAAATAAATCTAGAACTACGAAGTTGGCCAAAAATTTTGAACTCTATCTCAAACAAGAGGATAAAACGTTGAACAAATTCTATGCATGTTTTTCAAACAGTATTAACTAGTCGTATAATTTGGGGGGACCTTTTAGGAAAGAGAAGTAGATTGAGAAAATCCGTGCTAGCTTACCTTATGATTTTCAAGCCAAAGGTAGCTTGCTTAAATACACGTAAAAGCCTTGTGAACTTACTGTTAAATGAATCATTTGGGCAAGTATTCGAACTACATCACTTGTATCCAATATGTCAACCATCCACTTTCGAGGACGGAAAGAGCTTGGCTTTATATACATCAAGGATAGTGGTCTTAGCGAAGGTGTTTTTGACACATTTGTTAGAAATGATGACTATAATACCAATGAAGAAAAGATGGATCTACTTTCCCAGAGATTTACTAAATTTCTCTGATAGAATTAACCCTTTTTTAGGGGTTTTAGAAAAAAAATAGTCCAAGCTCTAAAATGATTATTTAAATGAGTTTTCAATTGTACTTCTTCCAAACAACACGAAATATTATAGAGACCACTCATATAGGCATTTGAGCTACAAAATAAATCTAGAACTACGAAGTGGACCAAAAATTTTGAACTCTATATCAAGCAAGAGGATGAAACTTTGAACAAATTCTATGCATGTTTTTCAAACAGTATTAACTAGTCGTATAATTTGGGGGGACCTTTTAGGAAAGAGAAGTCGATTGAGAAAATTCTTGCTTGCTTACCGTATCATTTTCAAGCCAATGTTACCTTGCTTAAATACATGTAAAAGCCTTGTGAACTTACTGTTAAATGAATCACTTGGGCAAGTATTCGAACTGCATCACTTCTATCCTATATGTCAGCCATCCACCATCGAGGAGGAAAATAGCTTGGCTTTATAGACATCAAGGAAAGTGGTCTTTGCGAAGATGTTTTTTACACAATTGTTAGAAATGATGACTCTAATTCCAATGAAGAGAAAATGGATCTAGTTTCCGAGAGATGTACTGAATATCTTATATAGAATTAACCCTTTTTTTGGGGTTTTAGAAAAAAGTAATCCTGCCTCAAAAATGATTATTTCAATGAATTTATAGTTGTACTTCTTCCAAACAACGTGAAATATTTTGGAGACCACTCATATAGGCATTTCAGCTACAAAATAAATCTAGAACTACGAAGTTGGCCAAAAATTTTGAACTCTCTATCAAGCAAGAGGATAAAACTTTGAACAAATTCTATGCATGTTTTTCAAACATTATCAACAACTCGTATAATTTGGGTGGACCTATTAGGAAAGAGAAGTAGATTGAGAAAATCCGTGCTAGCTTACCTTATCATTTTCAAGCTAAAGGTAGCTTGCTTAAATACATGTAAAAGCCTTGTGAACTTACTGTTAAATGAATCATTTGGGCAAGTATTCGAACTGCATCACTTCTATCCTATATGTCAGCCATCCACCATCGAGGAGGAAAAGAGCTTGGCTTTATAGACATCAAGGAAAGTTGTCTTTGCGAAGATGTTTTTGACACAATTGTTAGAAATGATGACTCTAATTCCAATGAAGAGAAAATGGTTCTAGTTTCCGAGAGATTTATTGAATATCTTATATAGAATTAACCCTTTTTTTGGGGTTTTAGAAAAAAGTAATCCAAGCTCTAAAATGATGATTTATATAAATTTATAGTTGTACTTCTTCCAAACAACGTGAAATATTTTGGAGACCACTCATATAGGCATTTGATCTACAAAATAAATCTAGAACTACGAAGTTGGCCAAAAATTTTGAACTCTATATCAAACAAGAGGATAAAACGTTGAACAAATTCTATGCATGTTTTTCAAACAGTATTAACTAGTCGTATAATTTGGGGGGACCTTTTAGGAAAGAGAAGTAGATTGAGAAAATCCGTGCTAGCTTACCTTATGATTTTCAAGCCAAAGGTAGCTTGCTTAAATACACGTAAAAGCCTTGTGAACTTACTGTTAAATGAATCATTTGGGCAAGTATTCGAACTACATCACTTGTATCCAATATGTCAACCATCCACTTTCGAGGACGGAAAGAGCTTGGCTTTATATACATCAAGGATAGTGGTCTTAGCGAAGGTGTTTTTGACACATTTGTTAGAAATGATGACTATAATACCAATGAAGAAAAGATGGATCTACTTTCCCAGAGATTTACTAAATTTCTCTGATAGAATTAACCCTTTTTTAGGGGTTTTAGAAAAAAAATAGTCCAAGCTCTAAAATGATTATTTAAATGAGTTTTCAATTGTACTTCTTCCAAACAACACGAAATATTATAGAGACCACTCATATAGGCATTTGAGCTACAAAATAAATCTAGAACTACGAAGTGGACCAAAAATTTTGAACTCTATATCAAGCAAGAGGATGAAACTTTGAACAAATTCTATGCATGTTTTTCAAACAGTATTAACTAGTCGTATAATTTGGGGGGACCTTTTAGGAAAGAGAAGTCGATTGAGAAAATTCTTGCTTGCTTACCGTATCATTTTCAAGCCAATGTTACCTTGCTTAAATACATGTAAAAGCCTTGTGAACTTACTGTTAAATGAATCACTTGGGCAAGTATTCGAACTGCATCACTTCTATCCTATATGTCAGCCATCCACCATCGAGGAGGAAAATAGCTTGGCTTTATAGACATCAAGGAAAGTGGTCTTTGCGAAGATGTTTTTTACACAATTGTTAGAAATGATGACTCTAATTCCAATGAAGAGAAAATGGATCTAGTTTCCGAGAGATGTACTGAATATCTTATATAGAATTAACCCTTTTTTTGGGGTTTTAGAAAAAAGTAATCCTGCCTCAAAAATGATTATTTCAATGAATTTATAGTTGTACTTCTTCCAAACAACGTGAAATATTTTGGAGACCACTCATATAGGCATTTGAGCTACAAAATAAATCTAGAACTACGAAGTTGGCCAAAAATTTTGAACTCTCTATCAAGCAAGAGGATAAAACTTTGAACAAATTCTATGCATGTTTTTCAAACATTATCAACAACTCGTATAATTTGGGTGGACCTATTAGGAAAGAGAAGTAGATTGAGAAAATCCGTGCTAGCTTACCTTATCATTTTCAAGCTAAAGGTAGCTTGCTTAAATACATGTAAAAGCCTTGTGAACTTACTGTTAAATGAATCATTTGGGCAAGTATTCGAACTGCATCACTTCTATCCTATATGTCAGCCATCCACCATCGAGGAGGAAAAGAGCTTGGCTTTATAGACATCAAGGAAAGTTGTCTTTGCGAAGATGTTTTTGACACAATTGTTAGAAATGATGACTCTAATTCCAATGAAGAGAAAATGGTTCTAGTTTCCGAGAGATTTATTGAATATCTTATATAGAATTAACCCTTTTTTTGGGGTTTTAGAAAAAAGTAATCCAAGCTCTAAAATGATGATTTATATAAATTTATAGTTGTACTTCTTCCAAACAACGTGAAATATTTTGGAGACCACTCATATAGGCATTTGATCTACAAAATAAATCTAGAACTACGAAGTTGGCCAAAAATTTTGAACTCTATATCAAACAAGAGGATAAAACGTTGAACAAATTCTATGCATGTTTTTCAAACATTATCAACTACTCGTATAATTTGGGTGGACCTCTTAGGAAAGAGAAGTAGATTGAGAAAATCCTTGCTAGCTTACCGTATCATTTTCAAGCCAATGTTACCTTGCTTAAATACATGTAAAAGCCTTGTGAACTTACTGTTAAATGAATCACTTGGGCAAGTATTCGAACTGCATCACTTCTATCCTATATGTCAGCCATCCACCATCGAGGAGGAAAATAGCTTGGCTTTATAGACATCAAGGAAAGTGGTCTTTGCGAAGATGTTTTTTACACAATTGTTAGAAATGATGACTCTAATTCCAATGAAGAGAAAATGGATCTAGTTTCCGAGAGATGTACTGAATATCTTATATAGAATTAACCCTTTTTTTGGGGTTTTAGAAAAAAGTAATCCTGCCTCAAAAATGATAATTTCAATGAATTTATAGTTGTACTTCTTCCAAACAACGTGAAATATTTTGGAGACCACTCATATAGGCATTTGAGCTACAAAATAAATCTAGAACTACGAAGTTGGCCAAAAATTTTGAACTCTCTATCAAGCAAGAGGATAAAACTTTGAACAAATTCTATGCATGTTTTTCAAACATTATCAACAACTCGTATAATTTGGGTGGACCTATTAGGAAAGAGAAGTAGATTGAGAAAATCCGTGCTAGCTTACCTTATCATTTTCAAGCTAAAGGTAGCTTGCTTAAATACATGTAAAAGCCTTGTGAACTTACTGTTAAATGAATCATTTGGGCAAGTATTCGAACTGCATCACTTCTATCCTATATGTCAGCCATCCACCATCGAGGAGGAAAAGAGCTTGGCTTTATAGACATCAAGGAAAGTTGTCTTTGCGAAGATGTTTTTGACCCAATTGTTAGAAATGATGAATCTAATTCCAATGAAGAGAAAATGGTTCTAGTTTCCGAGAGATTTATTGAATATCTTATATAGAATTAACCCTTTTTTTGGGGTTTTAGAAAAAAGTAATCCAAGCTCTAAAATGATGATTTATATAAATTTATAGTTGTACTTCTTCCAAACAACGTGAAATATTTTGGAGACCACTCATATAGGCATTTGATCTACAAAATAAATCTAGAACTACGAAGTTGGCCAAAAATTTTGAACTCTATATCAAACAAGAGGATAAAACGTTGAACAAATTCTATGCATGTTTTTCAAACATTATCAACTACTCGTATAATTTGGGTGGACCTCTTAGGAAAGAGAAGTAGATTGAGAAAATCCTTGCTAGCTTACCGTATCATTTTCAAGCCAATGTTACCTTGCTTAAATACATGTAAAAGCCTTGTGAACTTACTGTTAAATGAATCACTTGGGCAAGTATTCGAACTGCATCACTTCTATCCTATATGTCAGCCATCCACCATCGAGGAGGAAAATAGCTTGGCTTTATAGACATCAAGGAAAGTGGTCTTTGCGAAGATGTTTTTTACACAATTGTTAGAAATGATGACTCTAATTCCAATGAAGAGAAAATGGATCTAGTTTCCGAGAGATGTACTGAATATCTTATATAGAATTAACCCTTTTTTTGGGGTTTTAGAAAAAAGTAATCCTGCCTCAAAAATGATAATTTCAATGAATTTATAGTTGTACTTCTTCCAAACAACGTGAAATATTTTGGAGACCACTCATATAGGCATTTGAGCTACAAAATAAATCTAGAACTACGAAGTTGGCCAAAAATTTTGAACTCTCTATCAAGCAAGAGGATAAAACTTTGAACAAATTCTATGCATGTTTTTCAAACATTATCAACAACTCATATAATTTGGGTGGACCTATTAGGAAAGAGAAGTAGATTGAGAAAATCCGTGCTAGCTTACCTTATCATTTTCAAGCTAAAGGTAGCTTGCTTAAATACATGTAAAAGCCTTGTGAACTTACTGTTAAATGAATCATTTGGGCAAGTATTCGAACTGCATCACTTCTATCCTATATGTCAGCCATCCACCATCGAGGAGGAAAAGAGCTTGGCTTTATAGACATCAAGGAAAGTTGTCTTTGCGAAGATGTTTTTGACACAATTGTTAGAAATGATGACTCTAATTCCAATGAAGAGAAAATGGTTCTAGTTTCCGAGAGATTTATTGAATATCTTATATAGAATTAACCCTTTTTTTGGGGTTTTAGAAAAAAGTAATCCAAGCTCTAAAATGATGATTTATATAAATTTATAGTTGTACTTCTTCCAAACAACGTGAAATATTTTGGAGACCACTCATATAGGCATTTGATCTACAAAATAAATCTAGAACTACGAAGTTGGCCAAAAATTTTGAACTCTATATCAAACAAGAGGATAAAACGTTGAACAAATTCTATGCATGTTTTTCAAACATTATCAACTACTCGTATAATTTGGGTGGACCTCTTAGGAAAGAGAAGTAGATTGAGAAAATCCTTGCTAGCTCAACATATCATTTTCAAGCCAAAGGTACCTTGCTTAAATACATGTAAAAGCCTTGTGAACTTACTGTTAAATGAATCACTAGGGCAAGTATTCGAACTGCATCACTTGTATCCTATATTTTAGGCATCCACATTCGAGGATAGAAAGACCTTGGCTTTATACACATCAAGGATAGTGGTCTCAGCGAAGATGTGTTTGACACATTTGCTAAAAATGATAGTCTAATACCAATGAAGAGAGAATGGATCTACTTTCCGAGAGATTTACTGAATTTCTTAGATAGAATTAACCCTTTTTTTGGGGTTTTAGAAAAAATAATCCTGCCTCAAAAATGATTATTTCAATGAATTTATAGTTGTACTTCTTCCAAACAACGTGAAATATTTTGGAGACCACTCATATAGGCATTTGAGCTACAAAATCAATCTAGAACTACGAAGTTGGCCAAAAATTTTGAACTCTATATCAAGCAAGAGGATAAAACTTTGAACAAATTCTATGCATGTTTTTCAAACATTATCAACAACTCGTATAATTTGGGTGGACCTATTAGGAAAGAGAAGTAGATTGAGAAAATCCGTGCTAGCTTACCTTATCATTTTCAAGCCAAAGGTAGCTTGCTTAAATACACGTAAAAGCCTTGTGAACTTACTGTTAAATGAATCATTTGGGCAAGTATTCGAACTGCATCACTTGTATCCAATATTTCAACCATCCACTTTCGAGGACGGAAAGAGCTTGGCTTTATATACATCAAGGATAGTGGTCTTAGCGAAGGTGTTTTTGACACATTTGTTATAAATGATGACTCTAATACTAATGAAGAGATAATGCATCTACTTTCCCAGAGATTTACTAAATTTCTTAGAAAGAATTAACCCTTATTTAGGGGTTTTAGAAAAAAAATAGTCCAATCTCTAAAATGATTATTGAAATGAATTTATAGTTATACTTCTTCCAAACAACACGAAATATTATAGAGACCACTCATATAGGCATTTGAGCTACAAAATAAATCTAGAACTACGAAGTGGACCAAAAATTTTGAACTCTATATCAAGCAAGAGGATGAAACTTTGAACAAATTCTATGCATGTTTTTCAAACAGTATTAACTAGTCGTATAATTTGGGGGGACCTTTTAGGAAAGAGAAGTCAATTGAGAAAATTCTTGCTTGCTTACCGTATCATTTTCAAGCCAATGTTACCTTGCTTAAATACATGTAAAAGCCTTGTGAACTTACTGTTAAATGAATCACTTGGGCAAGTATTCGAACTGCATCACTTCTATCCTATATGTCAGCCATCCACCATCGAGGAGGAAAAGAGCTTGGCTTTATAGACATCAAGGAAAGTGGTCTTTGCGAAGATGTTTTTGACACAATTGTTAGAAATGATGACTCTAATTCCAATGAAGAGAAAATGGATCTAGTTTCCGAGAGATGTACTGAATATCTTATATAGAATTAACCCTTTTTTTGGGGTTTTAGAAAAAAGTAATCCTGCCTCAAAAATGATTATTTCAATGAATTTATAGTTGTACTTCTTCCAAACAACGTGAAATATTTTGGAGACCACTCATATAGGCATTTGAGCTACAAAATAAATCTAGAACTACGAAGTTGGCCAAAAATTTTGAACTCTATATCAAGTAAGAGGATAAAACTTTGAACAAATTTTATGCATGTTTTTCAAACATTATCAACAACTCGTATAATTTGGGTGGACCTATTAGGAAAGAGAAGTAGATTGAGAAAATCCGTGCTAGCTTACCTTATCATTTTCAAGCTAAAGGTAGCTTGCTTAAATACATGTAAAAGCCTTGTGAACTTACTGTTAAATGAATCATTTGGGCAAGTATTCGAACTGCATCACTTGTATCCAATATGCCAACCATCCACTTTCGAGGACGGAAAGAGCTTGGCTTTATATACATCAAGGATAGTGGTCTTAGCGAAGGTGTTTTTGACATATTTGTTATAAATGATGACTCTAATACCAATGAAGAAAATATGGATCTACTTTCCCAGAGATTTACTAAATTTCTTAGATAGAATTAACCCTTTTTTAGGGGTTTTAGAAAAAAAATAGTCCAAGCTCTAAAATGATTATTTAAATGAATTTACAATTGTACTTCTTCCAAACAACAAGAAATATTATAGAGACCACTCATATAGGCATTTGAGCTACAAAATAAATCTAGAACTACGAAGTTGACCAAAAATTTTGAACTCTATATCAAGCAAGAGGATGAAAATTTGAACAAATTCTATGCATGTTTTTCAAACAGTATTAACTAGTCGTATAATTTGGGGGGACGTTTTAGGAAAGAGAAGACGATTGAGAAAATCCTTGCTAGCTCAACATATCATTTTCAAGCCAATGTTACCTTGCTTAAATACATGTAAAAGCCTTGTGAACTTACTGTTAAATGAATCACTAGGGCAAGTATTCGAACTGCATCACTTGTATCCTATATTTTAGGCATCCACCTTCGAGGATAGAAAGAGCTTGGCTTTATACACATCAAGGATAGTGGTCTCAGCGAAGATGTGTTTGACACATTTTCTAAAAATGATACTCTAATACCAATGAAGAGAGAATGGATCTACTTTCCTAGAGATTTACTGAATTTCTTAGATAGAATTAACCCTTTTTTTTGGGTTTTAGAAAAAATAATCCTGCCTCAAAAATGATTATTTCAATGAATTTATAGTTGTACTTCTTCCAAACAACGTGAAATATTTTGGAGACCACTCATATAGACATTTGAGCTACAAAATCAATCTAGAACTACGAAGTTGGCCAAAAATTTTGAACTCTATATCAAGCAAGAGGATAAAACTTTGAACAAATTCTATGCATGTTTTTCAAACATTATAAACTACTCGTATAATTTGGGTGGACCTATTAGGAAAGAGAAGTAGATTGAGAAAATCCGTGCTAGCTTACCTTATCATTTTCAAGCCAAAGGTAGCTTGCTTAAATACATGTAAAAGCCTTGTGAACTTACTGTTAAATGAATCATTTGGGCAAGTATTCGAACTGCATCACTTGTATCCAATATGTCAACCATCCACTTTCGAGGACGGAAAGAGCTTGGCTTTATATACATCAAGGATAGTGGTCTTAGCGAAGGTGTTTTTGACACATTTGTTATAAATGATGACTCTAATACCAATGAAGAAAATATGGATCTACTTTCCCAGAGATTTACTAAATTTCTTAGATAGAATTAACCCTTTTTTAGGGGTTTTAGAAAAAAAATAGTCCAAGCTCTAAAATTATTATTTAATTGAATTTACAATTGTACTTCTTCCAAACAACAAGAAATATTATAGAGACCACTCATATAGGCATTTGAGCTACAAAATAAATCTAGAACTACGAAGTTGACCAAAAATTTTGAACTCTATATCAAGCAAGAGGATGAAAATTTGAACAAATTCTATGCATGTTTTTCAAACAGTATTAACTAGTCGTATAATTTGGGGGGACCTTTTAGGAAAGAGAAGTCGATTGAGAAAATTCTTGCTTGCTTACCGTATCATTTTCAAGCCAATGTTACCTTGCTTAAATACATGTAAAAGCCTTGTGAACTTACTGTTAAATGAATCACTTGGGCAAGTATTCGAACTGCATCACTTCTATCCTATATGTCAGCCATCCACCATCGAGGAGGAAAAGAGCTTGGCTTTATAGACATCAAGGAAAGTGGTCTTTGCGAAGATGTTTTTGACACAATTGTTAGAAATGATGACTCTAATTCCAATGAAGAGAAAATGGATCTAGTTTCCGAGAGATTTACTGAATATCTTATATAGAATTAACCCTTTTTTTGGGGTTTTAGAAAAAAAGTAATCCAAGCTCTAAAATGATGATTTATATAAATTTATAGTTGTACTTCTTCCAAACAACATGAAATATTTTGGAGACCACTCATATAGGTATTTGATCTACAAAATAAATCTAGAACTACGAAGTTGGCCAAAAATTTTGAACTCTATATCAAACAAGAGGATAAAACGTTGAACAAATTCTATGCATGTTTTTCAAACATTATCAACTACTCGTATAATTTGGGTGGACCTATTAGGAAAGAGAAGTAGATTGAGAAAATCCGTGCTAGCTTACCTTATCATTTTCAAGCCAAAGGTAGCTTGCTTAAATATATGTAAAAGCCTTGTGAACTTACTGTTAAATGAATCACTTGCGCATGTATTCGAACTGCATCACTTGTATCCAACATGTCAACAATCCACTTTCAAGGACGGAAAGAGCTTGGCTTTATACACATCAAGGATAATGGTTTTAGCGAAGATGTTTTTGACACAATTGTTAGAAATGATGACTCTAATACCAATGAAGAGAAAATGGATCTACTTTACCAAAAATTTACTAAATTTATCTGATACAATTAACCCTTTTTTAGGGGTTTTATAAAAAAAATAGGCCAAGCTATAAAATGATTATTTAAATGAATTTACAGTTGTACTTTTTCCAAACAACACGAAATATTATAGAGACTACTCATATAGGCATTTGAGCTACAAAATAAATCTACAACAACGAAGTTGACCAAAAATTTTGAACTCTATATCACGCAAGAGGATGAAACTTTGAACAAATTCTATGCATGTTTTTCAAACAGTATTAACTAGTCGTATAATTTGGGGGGACGTTTTAGGAAAGAGAAGTCGATTGAGAAAATCCTTGCTAGCTCAACATATCATTTTCAAGCCAATGTTACCTTGCTTAAATACATGTAAAAGCCTTGTGAACTTACTGTTAAATGAATCACTAGGGCAAGTATTCGAACTGCATCACTTGTATCCTATATTTTAGGCATCCACCTTCGAGGATAGAAAGAGCTTGGCTTTATACACATCAAGGATAGTGGTCTCAGCGAAGATGTGTTTGACACATTTGCTAAAAATGATACTCTAATACCAATGAAGAGAGAATGGATCTACTTTCCCAGAGATTTACTGAATTTCTTAGATAGAATTAACCCTTTTTTTTGGGTTTTAGAAAAAATAATCCTGCCTCAAAAATGATTATTTCAATGAATTTATAGTTGTACTTCTTCCAAACAACGTGAAATATTTTGGAGAACACTCATATAGGCATTTGAGCTAAAAAATCAATCTAGAACTACGAAGTTGGCCAAAAAGTTTGAACTCTATATCAAGCAAGAGGATAAAACTTTGAACAAATTCTATGCATGTTTTTCAAACATTATCAACTACTCTTATAATTTGGGTGGACCTATTAGGAAAGAGAAGTAGATTGAGAAAATCCGTGCTAGCTTACCTTATCATTTTCAAGCCAAAGGTAGCTTGCTTAAATACATGTAAAAGCCTTGTGAACTTACTGTTAAATGAATCATTTGGGCAAGTATTCGAACTGCATCACTTGTATCCAATATGTCAACCATCCACTTTCGAGGACGGAAAGAGCTTGGCTTTATATACATCAAGGATAGTGGTCTTAGCGAATGTGTTTTTGACACATTTGTTATAAATGATGACTCTAATACCAATGAAGAAAAGATGGATCTACTTTCCCAGAGATTTACTAAATTTCTTAGATAGAATGAACCCTTTTTTAGGGGTTTTAGAAAAAAAATAGTCCAAGCTCTAAAATGATTATTTAAATGAATTTACAATTGTACTTCTTCCAAACAACACGAAATATTATAGAGACCACTCATATAGGCATTTGAGCTACAAAATAAATCTAGAACTACGAAGTTGACCAAAAATTTTGAACTCTATATCAAGCAAGAGGATGAAAATTTGAACAAATTCTATGCATGTTTTTCAAATAGTATTAACTAGTCGTATAATTTGGGGGGACCTTTTAGGAAAGAGAAGTCGATTGAGAAAATTCTTGCTTGCTTACCGTATCATTTTCAAGCCAATGTTACCTTGCTTAAATACATGTAAAAGCCTTGTGAACTTACTGTTAAATGAATCACTTGGGCAAGTATTCGAACTGCATCACTTCTATCCTATATGTCAGCCATCCCCCATCGAGGAGGAAAAGAGCTTGGCTTTATAGACATCAAGGAAAGTGGTCTTTGCGAAGATGTTTTTGACACAATTATTAGAAATGATGATTCTAATTCTAATGAAGAGAAAATGGATCTAGTTTCCGAGAGATGTACTGAATATCTTATATAGAATTAACCCTTTTTTTGGGGTTTTAGAAAAAAGTAATCCTGCCTCAAAAATGATTATTTCAACGAATTTATAGTTGTACTTCTTCCAAACAACGTGAAATATTTTGGAGACCACTCATATAGGCATTTGAGCTACAAAATCAATCTAGAACTACGAAGTTGGCCAAAAAGTTTGAACGCTATATCAAGCAAGAGGATAAAACTTTCAACAAATTCTATGCATGTTTTTCAAACATTATCAACTACTCGTATAATTTGGGTGGACCTATTAGGAAAGAGAAGTAGATTGAGAAAATCCGTGCTAGCTTACCTTATCATTTTCAAGCCAAAGGTAGCTTGCTTAAATACATGTAAAAGCCTTGTGAACTTACTGTTAAATGAATCATTTGGGCAAGTATTCGAACTGCATCACTTGTATCCAATATGTCAACCATCCACTTTCGAGGACGGAAAGAGCTTGGCTTTATATACATCAAGGATAGTGGTCTTAGCGAATGTTTTTTTGACACATTTGTTATAAATGATGACTCTAATACCAATGAAGAAAAGATGGATCTACTTTCCCAGAGATTTACTAAATTTCTTAGATAGAATGAACCCTTTTTTAGGGGTTTTAGAAAAAAAATAGTCCAAGCTCTAAAATGATTATTTAAATGAATTTACAATTGTACTTCTTCCAAACAACACGAAATATTATAGAGACCACTCATATAGGCATTTGAGCTACAAAATAAATCTAGAACTACGAAGTTGACCAAAAATTTTGAACTCTATATCAAGCAAGAGTATGAAAATTTGAACAAATTCTATGCATGTTTTTCAAACAGTATTAACTAGTCGTATAATTTGGGGGCACCTTTTAGGAAAGAGAAGTCGATTGAGAAAATTCTTGCTTGCTTACCGTATCATTTTCAAGCCAATGTTACCTTCCTTAAATACATGTAAAAGCCTTGTGAACTTACTGTTAAATGAATCACTTGGGCAAGTATTCGAACTGCATCACTTCTATCCTATATGTCAGCCATCCACCATCGAGGAGGAAAAGAGCTTGGCTTTATAGCTATCAAGGAAAGTGGTCTTTGCGAAAATGTTTTTGACACAATTGTTAGAAATGATGACTCTAATTCCAATGAAGAGAAAATGGATCTAGTTTCCGAGAGATGTACTGAATATCTTATATAGAATTAACCCTTTTTTTGGGGTTTTAGAAAAAAGTAATCCTGCCTCAAAAATGATTATTTCAACGAATTTATAGTTTTACTTCTTCCAAACAACGTGAAATATTTTGGAGACCACTCATATAGGCATTTGAGCTACAAAATAAATCTAGAACTACGAAGTTGGCCAAAAATTTTGAACTCTATATCAAGTAAGAGGATAAAACTTTGAACAAATTTTATGCATGTTTTTCAAACATTATCAACAACTCGTATAATTTGGGTGGACCTATTAGGAAAGAGAAGTAGACTGAGAAAATCCGTGCTAGCTTACCTTATCATTTTCAAGCTAAAGGTAGCTTGCTTAAATACATGTAAAAGCCTTGTGAACTTACTGTTAAATGAATCATTTGGGCAAGTATTCGAACTGCATCACTTGTATCCAATATGCCAACCATCCACTTTCGAGGACGGAAAGAGCTTGGCTTTATATACATCAAGGATAGTGGTCTTAGCGAAGGTGTTTTTGACATATTTGTTATAAATGATGACTCTAATACCAATGAAGAAAATATGGATCTACTTTCCCAGAGATTTACTAAATTTCTTAGATAGAATTAACCCTTTTTTAGGGGTTTTAGAAAAAAAATAGTCCAAGCTCTAAAATGATTATTTAAATGAATTTACAATTGTACTTCTTCCAAATAACACGAAATATTATAGAGACCACTCATATAGGCATTTGAGCTACAAAATAAATCTAGAACTACGAAGTTGACCAAAAATTTTGAACTCTATATCAAGCAAGAGGATGAAACTTTCAACAAATTCTATGCATGTTTTTCAAACAGTATTAACTAGTCGTATTATTTGGGGGGACCTTTTAGGAAAGAGAAGTCGATTGAGAAAATTCTTGCTTGCTTACCGTATCATTTTCAAGCCAATGTTACCTTGCTTAAATACATGTAAAAGCCTTGTGAACTTACTGTTAAATGAATCACTTGGGCAAGTATTCAAACTGCATCACTTCTATCCTATATGTCAGCCATCCACCATCGAGGAGGAAAAGAGCTTGGCTTTATAGACATCAAGGAAAGTGGTCTTTGCGAAGATGTTTTTGACACAATTGTTAGTAATGATGACTCTAATTCCAATGAAGAGAAAATGGATCTAGTTTCCGAGAGATTTACTGAATATCTTATATAGAATTAACCCTTTTTTTGGGGTTTTAGAAAAAAGTAATCCAAGCTCTAAAATGATGATTTATATAAATTTATAGTTGTACTTCTTCCAAACAACATGAATTATATTGGAGACCACTCATATAGGCATTTGATCTACAAAATAAATCTAGAACTACGAAGTTGGCCAAAAATTTTGAACTCTATATCAAACAAGAGGATAAAACGTTGAACAAATTCTATACATGTTTTTCAAACATTATCAACTACTCGTATAATTTGGGTGGACCTATTAGGAAAGAGAAGTAGATTGAGAAAATCCGTGCTAGCTTACCTTATCATTTTCAAGCCAAAGGTAGCTTGCTTAAATATATGTAAAAGCCTTGTGAACTTACTGTTAAATGAATCACTTGGGCATGTATTCGAACTGCATCACTTGTATCCAATATGTCAACCATCCACTTTCAAGGACGAAAAGAACTTCGCTTTATACACATCAAGGATAATGGTTTTAGCGAAGATGTTTTTGACACAATTGTTAGAAATGATGACTCTAATACCAATGAAGAGAAAATGGATCTACTTTCCCAAAAATTTACTAAATTTCTCTGATACAATTATCCCTTTTTTAGGGGTTTTAGAAAAAAAATAGTCCAATCTCTAAAATGATTATTTAAATGAATTTACAGTTGTACTTCTTCCAAACAACACGAAATATTATAGAGACCACTCATATAGGCATTTCAGCTACAAAATAAATCTAGAACTACGAAGTTGACCAAAAATTTTGAACTCTATATCACGCAAGAGGATGAAACTTTGAACAAATTCTATGCATGTTTTTCAAACAGTATTAACTAGTCGTATAATTTGGGGGGACGTTTTAGGAAAGAGAAGTCGATTGAGAAAATCCTTGCTAGCTTAACTTATCATTTTCAAGCCAATGTTACCTTGCTTAAATACATGTAAAAGCCTTGTGAACTTACTGTTAAATGAATCACTTGGGCAAGTATTCGAACTGCATCACTTCTATCCTATATGTCAGCCATCCACCATCGAGGAGGAAAAGAGCTTGGCTTTATAGACATCAAGGAAAGTGGTCTTTGTGAAGATGTTTTTGACACAATTGTTAGAAATGATGACTCTAATTCCAATGAAGAGAAAATGGATCTAGTTTCCGAGAGATGTACTGAATATCTTATATAGAATTAACCCTTTTTTTGGGGTTTTAGAAAAAAGTAATCCTGCCTCAAAAATGATTATTTCAACGAATTTATAGTTGTACTTCTTCCAAACAACGTGAAATATTTTGGAGACCACTCATATAGGCATTTGAGCTACAAAATCAATCTAGAACTACGAAGTTGGCCAAAAAGTTTGAACGCTATATCAAGCAAGAGGATAAAACTTTCAACAAATTCTATGCATGTTTTTCAAACATTATCAACTACTCGTATAATTTGGGTGGACCTATTAGGAAAGAGAAGTAGATTGAGAAAATCCGTGCTAGCTTACCTTATCATTTTCAAGCCAAAGGTAGCTTGCTTAAATACATGTAAAAGCCTTCTGAACTTACTGTTAAATGAATCATTTAGGCAAGTATTCGAACTGCATCACTTGTATCCAATATGTCAACCATCCACTTTCGAGGACGGAAAGAGCTTGGCTTTATATACATCAAGGATAGTGGTCTTAGCGAATGTGTTTTTGACACATTTGTTATAAATGATGACTCTAATACCAATGAAGAAAAGATGCATCTACTTTCCCAGAGATTTACTAAATTTCTTAGATAGAATGAACCCTTTTTTAGGGGTTTTAGAAAAAAAATAGTCCAAGCTTTAAAATGATTATTTAAATGAATTTACAATTGTACTTCTTCCAAACAACACGAAATATTATAGAGACCACTCATATAGGCATTTGAGCTACAAAATAAATCTAGAACTACGAAGTTGACCAAAAATTTTGAACTCTATATCAAGCAAGAGTATGAAAATTTGAACAAATTCTATGCATGTTTTTCAAACAGTAACTAGTCGTATAATTTGGGGGCACATTTTAGGAAAGAGAAGTCGATTGAGAAAATTCTTGCTTGCTTACCGTATCATTTTCAAGCCAATGTTACCTTGCTTAAATACATGTAAAAGCCTTGTGAACTTACTGTTAAATGAATCACTTGGGCAAGTATTCGAACTGCATCACTTCTATCCTATATGTCAGCCATCCACCATCGAGGAGGAAAAGAGCTTGGCTTTATAGACATCAAGGAAAGTGGTCTTTGCGAAAATGTTTTTGACACAATTGTTAGAAATTATGACTCTAATTCCAATGAAGAGAAAATGGATCTAGTTTCCGAGAGATGTACTGAATATCTTATATAGAATTAACCCTTTTTTTGGGGTTTTAGAAAAAAATAATCCTGCCTCAAAAATGATTATTTCAACGAATTTATAGTTGTACTTCTTCCAAACAACGTGAAATATTTTGGAGACCACTCATATAGGCATTTGAGCTAAAAAATAAATCTAGAACTACGAAGTTGGCCAAAAATTTTGAACTCTATATCAAGCAAGAGGATAAAACTTTGAACAAATTCTATGCATGTTTTTCAAACATTATCAACAACTCGTATAATTTGGGTGGACCTATTAGGAAAGAGAAGTAGATTGAGAAAATCCGTGCTAGCTTACCTTATCATTTTCAAGCCAAAGGTAGCTTGCTTAAATACATGTAAAAGCCTTCTGAACTTACTGTTAAATGAATCATTTAGGCAAGTATTCGAACTGCATCACTTGTATCCAATATGTCAACCATCCACTTTCGAGGACGGAAAGAGCTTGGCTTTATATACATCAAGGATAGTGGTCTTAGCGAATGTGTTTTTGACACATTTGTTATAAATGATGACTCTAATACCAATGAAGAAAAGATGGATCTACTTTCCCAGAGATTTACTAAATTTCTTAGATAGAATGAACCCTTTTTTAGGGGTTTTAGAAAAAAAAATAGTCCAAGCTCTAAAATGATTATTTAAATGAATTTACAATTGTACTTCTTCCAAATAACACGAAATATTATAGAGACCACTCATATAGGCATTTGAGCTACAAAATAAATCTAGAACTACGAAGTTGACCAAAAATTTTGAACTCTATATCAAGCAAGAGGATGAAACTTTCAACAAATTCTATGCATGTTTTTCAAACAGTATTAACTAGTCGTATTATTTGGGGGGACCTTTTAGGAAAGAGAAGTCGATTGAGAAAATTCTTGCTTGCTTACCGTATCATTTTCAAGCCAATGTTACCTTGCTTAAATACATGTAAAAGCCTTGTGAACTTACTGTTAAATGAATCACTTGGGCAAGTATTCAAACTGCATCACTTCTATCCTATATGTCAGCCATCCACCATCGAGGAGGAAAAGAGCTTGGCTTTATAGACATCAAGGAAAGTGGTCTTTGCGAAGATGTTTTTGACACAATTGTTAGTAATGATGACTCTAATTCCAATGAAGAGAAAATGGATCTAGTTTCCGAGAGATTTACTGAATATCTTATATAGAATTAACCCTTTTTTTGGGGTTTTAGAAAAAAGTAATCCAAGCTCTAAAATGATGATTTATATAAATTTATAGTTGTACTTCTTCCAAACAACATGAATTATATTGGAGACCACTCATATAGGCATTTGATCTACAAAATAAATCTAGAACTACGAAGTTGGCCAAAAATTTTGAACTCTATATCAAACAAGAGGATAAAACGTTGAACAAATTCTATACATGTTTTTCAAACATTATCAACTACTCGTATAATTTGGGTGGACCTATTAGGAAAGAGAAGTAGATTGAGAAAATCCGTGCTAGCTTACCTTATCATTTTCAAGCCAAAGGTAGCTTGCTTAAATATATGTAAAAGCCTTGTGAACTTACTGTTAAATGAATCACTTGGGCATGTATTCGAACTGCATCACTTGTATCCAATATGTCAACCATCCACTTTCAAGGACGAAAAGAACTTCGCTTTATACACATCAAGGATAATGGTTTTAGCGAAGATGTTTTTGACACAATTGTTAGAAATGATGACTCTAATACCAATGAAGAGAAAATGGATCTACTTTCCCAAAAATTTACTAAATTTCTCTGATACAATTATCCCTTTTTTAGGGGTTTTAGAAAAAAAATAGTCCAATCTCTAAAATGATTATTTAAATGAATTTACAGTTGTACTTCTTCCAAACAACACGAAATATTATAGAGACCACTCATATAGGCATTTCAGCTACAAAATAAATCTAGAACTACGAAGTTGACCAAAAATTTTGAACTCTATATCACGCAAGAGGATGAAACTTTGAACAAATTCTATGCATGTTTTTCAAACAGTATTAACTAGTCGTATAATTTGGGGGGACGTTTTAGGAAAGAGAAGTCGATTGAGAAAATCCTTGCTAGCTTAACTTATCATTTTCAAGCCAATGTTACCTTGCTTAAATACATGTAAAAGCCTTGTGAACTTACTGTTAAATGAATCACTTGGGCAAGTATTCGAACTGCATCACTTCTATCCTATATGTCAGCCATCCACCATCGAGGAGGAAAAGAGCTTGGCTTTATAGACATCAAGGAAAGTGGTCTTTGTGAAGATGTTTTTGACACAATTGTTAGAAATGATGACTCTAATTCCAATGAAGAGAAAATGGATCTAGTTTCCGAGAGATGTACTGAATATCTTATATAGAATTAACCCTTTTTTTGGGGTTTTAGAAAAAAGTAATCCTGCCTCAAAAATGATTATTTCAACGAATTTATAGTTGTACTTCTTCCAAACAACGTGAAATATTTTGGAGACCACTCATATAGGCATTTGAGCTACAAAATCAATCTAGAACTACGAAGTTGGCCAAAAAGTTTGAACGCTATATCAAGCAAGAGGATAAAACTTTCAACAAATTCTATGCATGTTTTTCAAACATTATCAACTACTCGTATAATTTGGGTGGACCTATTAGGAAAGAGAAGTAGATTGAGAAAATCCGTGCTAGCTTACCTTATCATTTTCAAGCCAAAGGTAGCTTGCTTAAATACATGTAAAAGCCTTCTGAACTTACTGTTAAATGAATCATTTAGGCAAGTATTCGAACTGCATCACTTGTATCCAATATGTCAACCATCCACTTTCGAGGACGGAAAGAGCTTGGCTTTATATACATCAAGGATAGTGGTCTTAGCGAATGTGTTTTTGACACATTTGTTATAAATGATGACTCTAATACCAATGAAGAAAAGATGCATCTACTTTCCCAGAGATTTACTAAATTTCTTAGATAGAATGAACCCTTTTTTAGGGGTTTTAGAAAAAAAATAGTCCAAGCTTTAAAATGATTATTTAAATGAATTTACAATTGTACTTCTTCCAAACAACACGAAATATTATAGAGACCACTCATATAGGCATTTGAGCTACAAAATAAATCTAGAACTACGAAGTTGACCAAAAATTTTGAACTCTATATCAAGCAAGAGTATGAAAATTTGAACAAATTCTATGCATGTTTTTCAAACAGTAACTAGTCGTATAATTTGGGGGCACATTTTAGGAAAGAGAAGTCGATTGAGAAAATTCTTGCTTGCTTACCGTATCATTTTCAAGCCAATGTTACCTTGCTTAAATACATGTAAAAGCCTTGTGAACTTACTGTTAAATGAATCACTTGGGCAAGTATTCGAACTGCATCACTTCTATCCTATATGTCAGCCATCCACCATCGAGGAGGAAAAGAGCTTGGCTTTATAGACATCAAGGAAAGTGGTCTTTGCGAAAATGTTTTTGACACAATTGTTAGAAATTATGACTCTAATTCCAATGAAGAGAAAATGGATCTAGTTTCCGAGAGATGTACTGAATATCTTATATAGAATTAACCCTTTTTTTGGGGTTTTAGAAAAAAATAATCCTGCCTCAAAAATGATTATTTCAACGAATTTATAGTTGTACTTCTTCCAAACAACGTGAAATATTTTGGAGACCACTCATATAGGCATTTGAGCTAAAAAATAAATCTAGAACTACGAAGTTGGCCAAAAATTTTGAACTCTATATCAAGCAAGAGGATAAAACTTTGAACAAATTCTATGCATGTTTTTCAAACATTATCAACAACTCGTATAATTTGGGTGGACCTATTAGGAAAGAGAAGTAGATTGAGAAAATCCGTGCTAGCTTACCTTATCATTTTCAAGCCAAAGGTAGCTTGCTTAAATACATGTAAAAGCCTTCTGAACTTACTGTTAAATGAATCATTTAGGCAAGTATTCGAACTGCATCACTTGTATCCAATATGTCAACCATCCACTTTCGAGGACGGAAAGAGCTTGGCTTTATATACATCAAGGATAGTGGTCTTAGCGAATGTGTTTTTGACACATTTGTTATAAATGATGACTCTAATACCAATGAAGAAAAGATGGATCTACTTTCCCAGAGATTTACTAAATTTCTTAGATAGAATGAACCCTTTTTTAGGGGTTTTAGAAAAAAAAATAGTCCAAGCTCTAAAATGATTATTTAAATGAATTTACAATTGTACTTCTTCCAAATAACACGAAATATTATAGAGACCACTCATATAGGCATTTGAGCTACAAAATAAATCTAGAACTACGAAGTTGACCAAAAATTTTGAACTCTATATCAAGCAAGAGGATGAAACTTTGAACAAATTCTATGCATGTTTTTCAAACCGTATTAACTAGTCGTATTATTTGGGGGGACCTTTTAGCAAAGAGAAGTCGATTGAGAAAATTCTTGCTTGCTTACAGTATCATTTTCAAGCCAATGTTACCTTGCTTAAATACATGTAAAAGCCTTGTGAACTTACTGTTAAATGAATCACTTGGGCAAGTATTCAAACTGCATCACTTCTATCCTATATGTCAGCCATCCACCATCGAGGAGGAAAAGAGCTTGGCTTTATAGACATCAAGGAAAGTGGTCTTTGCGAAGATGTTTTTGACACAATTGTTAGTAATGATGACTCTAATTCCAATGAAGAGAAAATGGATCTAGTTTCCGAGAGATTTACTGAATATCTTATATAGAATTAACCCTTTTTTTTGGGTTTTAGAAAAAAGTAATCCAAGCTCTAAAATGATGATTTATATAAATTTATAGTTGTACTTCTTCCAAACAACATGAAATATATTGGAGACCACTCATATAGGCATTTGATCTACAAAATAAATCTAGAACTACGAAGTTGGCCAAAAATTTTGAACTCTATATCAAACAAGAGGATAAAACGTTGAACAAATTCTATACATGTTTTTCAAACATTATCAACTACTCCTATAATTTGGGTGGACCTATTAGGAAAGAGAAGTAGATTGAGAAAATCCGTGCTAGCTTACCTTATCATTTTCAAGCCAAAGGTAGCTTGCTTAAATATATGTAAAAGCCTTGTGAACTTACTGTTAAATGAATCACTTGGGCATGTATTCGAACTGCATCACTTGTATCCAATATGTCAACCATCCACTTTCAAGGACGAAAAGAACTTCGCTTTATACACATCAAGGATAATGGTTTTAGCGAAGATGTTTTTGACACAATTGTTAGAAATGATGACTCTAATACCAATGAAGAGAAAATGGATCTACTTTCCCAAAAATTTACTAAATTTCTCTGATACAATTATCCCTTTTTTAGGGGTTTTAGAAAAAAAATAGTCCAATCTCTAAAATGATTATTTAAATGAATTTACAGTTGTACTTCTTCCAAACAACACGAAATATTATAGAGACCACTCATATAGGCATTTCAGCTACAAAATAAATCTAGAACTACGAAGTTGACCAAAAATTTTGAACTCTATATCACGCAAGAGGATGAAACTTTGAACAAATTCTATGCATGTTTTTCAAACAGTATTAACTAGTCGTATAATTTGGGGGGACGTTTTAGGAAAGAGAAGTCGATTGAGAAAATCCTTGCTAGCTTAACTTATCATTTTCAAGCCAATGTTACCTTGCTTAAATACATGTAAAAGCCTTGTGAACTTAATGTTAAATGAATCACTAGTGCAAGTATTCGAACTGCATCACTTGTATCCTATATTTTAGGCATCCACCTTCGAGGATAGGAAGAGCTTGGCTTTATACACATCAAGGATAGTGGTCTCAGCGAAGATGTGTTTGACACATTTGCTAAAAATGATACTCTAATACCAATGAAGAGAGAATGGATCTACTTTCCCAGAGATTTACTGAATTTCTTAGATAGAATTAACCCTTTTTTTGGGGTTTTAGAAAAAATAATCCTTCCTCAAAAATGATTATTTCAATGAATTTATAGTTGTACTTCTTCCAAACAACGTGAAATATTTTGGAGACCACTCATATAGGCATTTGAGCTACAAAATCAATCTAGAACTACGAAGTTGGCCAAAAATTTTGAACTCTATATCAAGCAAGCGGATAAAACTTTGAACAAATTCTATGCATGTTTTTCAAACATTATCAACTACTCGTATAATTTGGGTGGACCTATTAGGAAAGAGAAGTAGATTGAGAAAATCCGTGCTACCTTACCTTATCATTTTCAAGCCAAAGGTAGCTTGCTTAAATACATGTAAAAGCCTTGTGAACTTACTGTTAAATGAATCATTTGGGCAAGTATTCGAACTGCATCACTTGTATCCAATATGTCAACCATCCCCTTTCGAGGACGAAAAGAGCTTGGCTTTATATACATCAAGGATAGTGGTCTTAGCGAAGGTGTTTTTCACACATTTGTTATAAATGATGACTCTAATACCAATGAAGAGAGAATGGATCTACTTTCCCAGAGATTTACTAAATTTCTTAGATAGAATTAACCCTTATTTAGGGGTTTTAGAAAAAAAATAGTCCAAGCTCTAAAATGATTATTTAAATGAATTTACAATTGTACTTCTTCCAAACAACACGAAATATTATAGAGACCACTCATATAAGCATTTGAGCTACAAAATAAATCTAGAACTACGAAGTTGACAAAAAATTTTGAACTCTATATCAAGCAAGAGGATGAAACTTTGAACAAATTCTATGCATGTTTTTCAAACAGTATTAACTAGTCGTATAATTTGGGGGGACCATTTAGGAAAGAGAAGTCGATTGAGAAAATTTTTGCTTGCTTACCGTATCATTTTCAAGCCAATGTTACCTTGCTTAAATACATGTAAAAGCCTTGTGAACTTACTGTTAAATGAATCACTTGGGCAAGTATTCGAACTGCATCACTTCTATCCTATATGTCAGCCATCCACCATCGAGGAGGAAAAGAGCTTGGCTTTATAGACATCAAGGAAAGTGGTCTTTGCGAAGATGTTTTTGACACAATTGTTAGAAATGATGACTCTAATTCCAATGAAGAGAAAATGGATCTAGTTTCCGAGAGATTTACTGAATATCTTATATAGAATTAACCCTTTTTTTGAGGTTTTAGAAAAAAGTAATCCAAGCTCTAAAATGATGATTTATATAAATTTATAGTTGAACTTCTTCCAAACAACACGAAATATTATAGAGACCACTCATATAGGCATTTGAGCTACAAAATAAATCTAGAACTACGAAGTTGACCAAAAATTTTGAACTCTATATCAAGCAAGAGTATGAAAATTTGAACAAATTCTATGCATGTTTTTCAAACAGTATTAACTAGTCGTATTATTTGGGGGGACCTTTTAGGAAAGAGAAGTCGATTGAGAAAATTCTTGCTTGCTTACCGTATCATTTTCAAGCCAATGTTACCTTGCTTAAATACATGTAAAAGCCTTGTGAACTTACTGTTAAATGAATCACTTGGGCAAGTATTCAAACTGCATCACTTCTATCCTATATGTCAGCCATCCAACATCGAGGAGGAAAAGAGCTTGGCTTTATAGACATCAAGGAAAGTGGTCTTTGCGAAGATGTTTTTGACACAATTGTTAGTAATGATGACTCTAATTCCAATCAAGAGAAAATGGATCTAGTTTCCGAGAGATTTACTGAATATCTTATATAGAATTAACCCTTTTTTTGGGGTTTTAGAAAAAAGTAATCCAAGCTCTAAAATGATGATTTATATAAATTTATAGTTGTACTTCTTCCAAACAACACGAAATATTATAGAGACCACTCATATAGGCATTTGAGCTACAAAATATATCTAGAACTACGAAGTTGACCAAAAATTTTGAACTCTATATCACGCAAGATGATGAAACATTGAACAAATTCTATGCATTTTTTTCAAACAGTATTAACTAGTCGTATAATTTGGGGGGACGTTTTAGGAAAGAGAAGTTGATTGAGAAAATCCTTGCTAGCTTAACTTATCATTTTCAAGCCAATGTTACCTTGCTTAAATACATGTAAAAGCCTTGTGAACTTCCTGTTAAATGAATCACTAGGGCAAGTATTCGAACTGCATCACTTGTATCCTATATTTTAGGCATCCACCTTCGAGGATAGAAAGAGCTTGGCTTTATACACATCAAGGATAGTGGTCTCAGCGAAGATGTGTTTGACACATTTGCTAAAAATGATACTCTAATACCAATGAAGAGAGAATGGATCTACTTTCCCAGAGAATTACTGAATTTCTTAGATAGAATTAACACTTTTTTGGGGTTTTAGAAAAAATAATCCTGCCTCAAAAATGATTATTTCAATGAATTTATAATTGTACTTCTTCCAAACAACGTGAAATATTTTAGAGACCACTCATATAGGCATTAAAGCTACAAAATCAATCTAGAACTACGAAGTTGGCCAAAAAATTTGAACTCTATATCAAGCAAGAGGATAAAACTTTGACCAAATTCTATGCATGTTTTTCAAACATTATCAACAACTCGTATAATTTGGGTGGACCTATTAGGAAAGAGAAGTAGATTGAGAAAATCCGTGCTAGCTTACCTTTTCATTTTCAAGCCAAAGGTAGCTTGCTTAAATACATGTAAAAGCCTTGTGAACTTACTGTTAAATGAATCATTTGGGCAAGTATTCGAACTGCATCACTTGTATCCAATATGTCAACCATCCACTTTCGAGGACGGAAAGAGCTTGGCTTTATACACATCAAGGATAGTGGTCTTAGCGAAGGTGTTTTTGACACATTCTTTATAAATGATGACTCTAATACCAATGAAGAAAAGATGGATCTATATTCCCAGAGATTTACTAAATTTCTTAGATAGAATTAAAACTTTTTTAGGGGTTTTAGAAAAATAAAATAGTCCAAGCTCTAAAATGATTATTTAAATGAATTTACAGTTGTACTTCTTCCAAACAACACGAAATATTATAGAGACCACTCATATAGGAATTTGAGGTACAAAATAAATCTAGAACTACGAAGTTGACCAAAACTTTTGAACTCTAAATCAAGCAAGAGGATGAAACTTTGAACAAATTCTATGCATGTTTTTCAAACATTATTAACTAGTCGTATAATTTGGGGGGACCTTTTAGGAAAGAGAAGTCGATTGAGAAAATCCTTGCTTGCTTACCGTATCATTTTCAAGCCAATGTTACCTTGCTTAAATACATGTAAAAGCCTTGTGAACTTACTGTTAAATGAATCACTTGGGCAAGTATTCAAATTGCATCACTTGTATCCAATATGTCAACCATCCACTTTCGAGGACGGAAAGAGCTTGGATTTATACACATCAAGGATAATGGTTTTAGCGAAGATGTTTTTGACACAATTGTTAGAAATGATGACTCTAATACCAATGAAGAGAAAATGGATCTACTTCCCCAAAAATTTACTAAATTTCTTAGATACAATTAACCCTTTTTTAGGGGTTTAGAAAAAAATAATGCGAGCTCTAAAATGATTATTTCAATGAATTTATAGTTGTACTTCTTCCAAACAACATGAAATATTTTTGAGACCACTCATATAGGCATTTGAGCCACAAAATAAATCTAGAACTACGAAGTTGGCCAAAAACTTTGAACTCTATATCAAGCAAGAGGATGAAACTTTAAACAAATTCTATTCATGTTTTTCAAACAATATCAACTACTCGTATAATTTGGGGGGACCTTTTAGGAAAGAGAAGTAGATTGAGAAAATCCTTCCTAGCTTAACTTATCATTTTCAAGCCAATGTTACCTTGCTTAAATACATGTAAAAGCCTTGTGAACTTACTGTTAAATGAATCACTAGGGCAAGTATTCGAACTGCATCACTTGTATCCTATATTTTAGGCATCCACCTTCGAGGATAGAAAGAGCTTGGCTTTATACACATCAAGGATATTGGTCTTAGAGAAGATGTTTTTGACACAATTGTTAGAAATGATGACTCTAAAAGCAATGAAGAGAAAATGGATCTACTTCCCCAAAAATTTACTAAATTTCTTAGATAAAATTAACCCTTTTTTATGGGTTTAGAAAAAAATAATCCGAGCTCTAAAATGATTATTTCAATGAATTTATAGTTGTACTTCTTCCAAACAACATGAAATATTTTTGAGACCACTCATATAGGCATATGAGCTACAAAATAAATCTAGAACAACGAAGTTGGCCAAAAATAATGAACTCTATATCAAGCAAGAGGATAAAACTTTGAACAAATTCTATGCATGTTATTCAAACATTATCAACTACTCGTATAATTTGGGTGGACCTATTAGGAAAGAGAAGTAGATTGAGAAAATTCGTGCTAGCTTACCTTATCATTTTCAAGCCAAAGGTAGCTTGCTTAAATACATGTAAAAGCCTTGTGAACTTACTGTTAAATGAATCACTTGGGCAAGTATTCGAACTGCATCACTTGTATCCAATATGTCAACCATCCACTTTCGAGGACGGAAAGAGCTTGGCTTTATACACATCAAGGATAGTGGTCTTAGCGAAGGTGTTTTTGACACATTCTTTATAAATGATGACTCTAATACCAATGAAGAAAAGATGGATCTATATTCCCAGAGATTTACTAAATTTCTTAGATAGAATTAAAACTTTTTTAGGGGTTTTAGAAAAATAAAATAGTCCAAGCTCTAAAATGATTATTTAAATGAATTTACAGTTGTACTTCTTCCAAACAACACGAAATATTATAGAGACCACTCATATAGGAATTTGAGGTACAAAATAAATCTAGAACTACGAAGTTGACCAAAACTTTTGAACTCTAAATCAAGCAAGAGGATGAAACTTTGAACAAATTCTATGCATGTTTTTCAAACATTATTAACTAGTCGTATAATTTGGGGGGACCTTTTAGGAAAGAGAAGTCGATTGAGAAAATCCTTCCTAGCTTAACTTATCATTTTCAAGCCAATGTTACCTTGCTTAAATACATGTAAAAGCCTTGTGAACTTACTGTTAAATGAATCACTTGGGCAAGTATTCAAATTGCATCACTTGTATCCAATATGTCAACCATCCACTTTCGAGGACGGAAAGAGCTTGGATTTATACACATCAAGGATATTGGTCTTAGAGAAGATGTTTTTGACACAATTATTAGAAATGATGACTCTAAAAGCAATGAAGAGAAAATGGATCTACTTCCCCAAAAATTTACTAAATTTCTTAGATACAATTAACCCTTTTTTATGGGTTTAGAAAAAAATAATCCGAGCTCTAAAATGATTATTTCAATGAATTTATAGTTGTACTTCTTCCAAACAACATGAAATATTTTTGAGACCACTCATATAGGCATTTGAGCCACAAAATAAATCTAGAACTACGAAGTTGGCCAAAAATAATGAACTCTATATCAAGCAAGAGGATGAAACTTTAAACAAATTCTATTCATGTTTTTCAAACAATATCAACTACTCGTATAATTTGGGGGGACCTTTTAGGAAAGAGAAGTAGATTGAGAAAATCCTTCCTAGCTTAACTTATCATTTTCAAGCCAATGTTACCTTGCTTAAATACATGTAAAAGCCTTGTGAACTTACTGTTAAATGAATCACTAGGGCAAGTATTCGAACTGCATCACTTGTATCCTATATTTTAGGCATCCACCTTCGAGGATAGAAAGAGCTTGGCTTTATACACATCAAGGATATTGGTCTTAGAGAAGATGTTTTTGATACAATTGTTAGAAATGATGACTCTAAAAGCAATGAAGAGAAAATGGATCTACTTCCCCAAAAATTTACTAAATTTCTTAGATAAAATTAACCCTTTTTTATGGGTTTAGAAAAAAATAATCCGAGCTCTAAAATGATTATTTCAATGAATTTATAGTTGTACTTCTTCCAAACAACATGAAATATTTTTGAGACCACTCATATAGGCATATGAGCTACAAAATAAATCTAGAACAACGAAGTTGGCCAAAAATAATGAACTCTATATCAAGCAAGAGGATAAAACTTTGAACAAATTCTATGCATGTTTTTCAAACATTATCAACTACTCGTATAATTTGGGTGGACCTATTAGGAAAGAGAAGTAGATTGAGAAAATTCGTGCTAGCTTACCTTATCATTTTCAAGCCAAAGGTAGCTTGCTTAAATACATGTAAAAGCCTTGTGAACTTACTGTTAAATGAATCACTTGGGCAAGTATTCGAACTGCATCACTTGTATCCAATATGTCAACCATCCACTTTCGAGGACGGAAAGAGCTTGGCTTTATACACATCAAGGATAGTGGTCTTAGCGAAGGTGTTTTTGACACATTCTTTATAAATGATGACTCTAATACCAATGAAGAAAAGATGGATCTATATTCCCAGAGATTTACTAAATTTCTTAGATAGAATTAAAACTTTTTTAGGGGTTTTAGAAAAATAAAATAGTCCAAGCTCTAAAATGATTATTTAAATGAATTTACAGTTGTACTTCTTCCAAACAACACGAAATATTATAGAGACCACTCATATAGGAATTTGAGGTACAAAATAAATCTAGAACTACGAAGTTGACCAAAACTTTTGAACTCTAAATCAAGCAAGAGGATGAAACTTTGAACAAATTCTATGCATGTTTTTCAAACATTATTAACTAGTCGTATAATTTGGGGGGACCTTTTAGGAAAGAGAAGTCGATTGAGAAAATCCTTGCTTGCTTACCGTATCATTTTCAAGCCAATGTTACCTTGCTTAAATACATGTAAAAGCCTTGTGAACTTACTGTTAAATGAATCACTTGGGCAAGTATTCAAATTGCATCACTTGTATCCAATATGTCAACCATCCACTTTCGAGGACGGAAAGAGCTTGGATTTATACACATCAAGGATAATGGTTTTAGCGAAGATGTTTTTGACACAATTATTAGAAATGATGACTCTAAAACCAATGAAGAGAAAGTGGATCTACTTCCCCAAAAATTTACTAAATTTCTTAGATACAATTAACCCTTTTTTAGGGGTTTAGAAAAAGATAATGCGAGCTCTAAAATGATTATTTCAATGAATTTATAGTTGTACTTCTTCCAAACAACATGAAATATTTTTGAGACCACTCATATAGGCATTTGAGCCACAAAATAAATCTAGAACTACGAAGTTGGCCAAAAACTTTGAACTCTATATCAAGCAAGAGGATGAAACTTTAAACAAATTCTATTCATGTTTTTCAAACAATATCAACTACTCGTATAATTTGGGGGGACCTTTTAGGAAAGAGAAGTAGATTGAGAAAATCCTTCCTAGCTTAACTTATCATTTTCAAGCCAATGTTACCTTGCTTAAATACATGTAAAAGCCTTGTGAACTTACTGTTAAATGAATCACTAGGGCAAGTATTCGAACTGCATCACTTGTATCCTATATTTTAGGCATCCACCTTCGAGGATAGAAAGAGCTTGGCTTTATACACATCAAGGATATTGGTCTTAGAGAAGATGTTTTTGACACAATTGTTAGAAATGATGACTCTAAAAGCAATGAAGAGAAAATGGATCTACTTCCCCAAAAATTTACTAAATATCTTAGATAAAATTAACCCTTTTTTATGGGTTTAGAAAAAAATAATCCGAGCTCTAAAATGATTATTTCAATGAATTTATAGTTGTACTTCTTCCAAACAACATGAAATATTTTTGAGACCACTCATATAGGCATTTGAGCTACAAAATAAATCTAGAACTACGAAGTTGGCCAAAAATTTTGATCTCTATATCAAGCAAGAGGATAAAACTTTAAACAAATTCTATGCACGTTTTTCAAACATTATCAACTACTCGTATAATTTGGGTGGACCTATTAGGCAAGAGAAGTAGATTGAGAAAATCCGTGCTAGCTTACCTTATCATTTTTAAGCCAAAGGTAGCTTGCATAAATACATGTAAAAGCCTTCTGAACTTACTGTTAAATTAATCACTTGGGCAAGTATTCGAACTGCATCACTTGTATCCAATATGTCAACCATCCACTTTCGAGGACGGAAAGAGCTTGGCTTTATACACATCAAGGATAGTGGTCTTAGCGAAGGTGTTTTTGACACATTCTTTATAAATGATGACTCTAATACCAATGAAGAAAAGATGGATCTATATTCCCAGAGATTTACTAAATTTCTTAGATAGAATTAAAACTTTTTTAGGGGTTTTAGAAAAAAAAAATATCCAAGCTCTAAAATGATTATTTAAATGAATTTACAGTTGTACTTCTTCCAAACAACACGAAATATTATAGAGACCACTCATATAGGAATTTGAGGTACAAAATAAATCTAGAACTACGAAGTTGACCAAAAATTTTGAACTCTAAATCAAGCAGGAGGATGAAACTTTGAACAAATTCTATGCATGTTTTTCAAACATTATTAACTAGTCGTATAATTTGGGGGGACCTTTTAGGAAAGAGAAGTCGATTGAGAAAATCCTTGCTTGCTTACCGTATCATTTTCAAGCCAATGTTACCTTGCTTAAATACATGTAAAAGCCTTGTGAACTTACTGTTAAATGAATCACTTGGGCAAGTATTCAAATTGCATCACTTGTATCCAATATGTCAACCATCCACTTTCGAGGACGGAAAGAACTTGGATTTATACACATCAAGGATAATGGTTTTAGCGAAGATGTTTTTGACACAATTGTTAGAAATGATGACTCTAATACCAATGAAGAGAAAATGGATCTACTTCCCCAAAAATTTACTAAATTTCTTAGATACAATTAACTTTTTTTTAGGGGTTTAGAAAAAAATAATGCGAGCTCTAAAATGATTATTTCAATGAATTTATAGTTGTACTTCTTCCAAACAACATGAAATATTTTTGAGACCACTCATATAGGCATTTGAGCCACAAAATAAATCTAGAACTACGAAGTTGGCCAAAAACTTTGAACTCTATATCAAGCAAGAGGATGAAACTTTAAACAAATTCTATTCATGTTTTTCAAACAATATCAACTACTCGTATAATTTGGGGGGACCTTTTAGGAAAGAGAAGTAGATTGAGAAAATCCTTGCTAGCTTAACTTATCATTTTCAAGCCAATGTTACCTTGCTTAAATACATGTAAAAGCCTTGTGAACTTACTGTTAAATGAATAACTAGGGCAAGTATTCAAACTGCATCACTTGTACCCTATATTTTAGGCATCCACCTTCGAGGATAGAAAGAGCTTGGCTTTATACACATCAAGGATAGTGGTCTTAGCAAAGATGTTTTTGACGCATTTGCTAGAAATGATTACTCTAGTACCAATGAAGAGAGAATGGATCTACTTTCCCAGAGATTTACTGAATTTCTTAGATAGAATTAACCCTTTTTTACGGGTTTTAGAAAAAATAATCCGACCTCAAAAATGATTATTTCAATGAATTTATAGTTGTACTTCTTCCAAACAACGTGAAATATTTTAGAGACCACTCATATATGCATTTGAGCCACAAAATAAATCTAGAACTACGAAGTTGGCCAAAAATTTTGAACTCTATATCAAGCAAGAGGATGAAACTTTAAACAAATTCTATTCATGTTTTTCAAACATTATCAACTACTCGTATAATTTGGGGGGACCTTTTAGGAAAGAGAAGTAGATTGAGAAAATCCTTCCTAGCTTAACTTATCATTTTCAAGTCAATGTTACCTTGCTTAAATACATGTAAAAGCCTTGTGAACTTACTGTTGAATGAATCACTAGGGCAAGTATTCGAACTGCATCACTTGTATCCTATAATTTAGGCATCCACCTTCGAGGATAGAAAGAGCTTGGCTTTACACATCAAGGATAGTGGTCTTAGCGAAGATATTTTTGACACATTTACTAGAAATGATTACTCTAATACCAATGAAGAGAGAATGAATCTACTTTCCCAGAGATTGACTGAATTTCTTAGATAGAATTAACCCTTTTTTTCGGGTTTTAGAAAAATAATCCGACCTCAAAAATGATTATTTAAATGAATTAATAGTTGTACTTCTTCCAAACAACGTGAAATATTTTGGAGACCACTCATATAGGCATTTGAGCTACAAAATAAATCTAGAACTACGAAGTTGGCCAAAAATTTTGAACTCTATATCAAGCAAGAGGATAAAACTTTAAACAAATTCTATGCACGTTTTTCAAACATTATCAACTACTCGTATAATTTGGGTGGACCTATTAGGCAAGAGAAGTAGATTGAGAAAATCCGTGCTAGCTTACCTTATCATTTTTAAGCCAAAGGTAGCTTGCATAAATACATGTAAAAGCCTTGTGAACTTACTGTTAAATGAATCACTTGGGCAAGTATTCGAACTGCATCACTTGTATCCAATATGTCAACCATCCACATTCGAGGACGGAAAGAGCTTGGCTTTATACACATCAAGGATAGTGGTCTTAGCGAAGATGTCTTTGACACAATTGTTAGAAATGATGACTCTAATTTCAATGAAGAGAAAATGGATCTACTATCCGAGAGATTTACTAAATATCTTATATAGAATTAACCCTTTTTTAGGGGTTTTAGAAAAATGTAATCTGGGCTCTAAAATGATTATTTATATAAATTTATAGTTGTACTTCTTCCAAACAACATGAAATATTTTGGAGACCACTCATATAAGCATTTGATCTACAAAATAAATCTAGAACTACGAAGTTGGCCAAAAATTTTGAACTCTATATCAAGCAAGAGGATTAAACTTTGAACAAATTCTATGCATGTTTTTCAAACATTAACAACTACTCGTATAATTTGGGTGGACCTGTTAGGAAAGAGAAGTAGATTGAGAAAATCCGTGTTAGCTTACCTTATCATTTTCAAGCCAAATGTAGCTTGCTTAAATACATGTAAAAGCCTTGTTAACTTACTGTTAAATGAATCACTAGGGCAAGTATTCGAACTGCATGACTTGTATCCAATATGTCAACCATCCACTTTCGAGAACGGAAAGAGCTTGGCTTTATACACATCAAGGATAATGGTTTTAGCGAAGATGTTTTTGACACATTTGCTAGAAATGATTACTCTAAACCCAAGAAAGAGATAATGGATCTACTTTCCTAGAGATTTACTGAATTTCTTAGATAGAATTAACCCTTTTTTGGGGTTTTAGAAAAAATAATCCGACCTCAAAAATGATTATTTCAATGAATTTATAGTTGTACTTCTTCCAAATAACGTGAAATATTTTGGAGACCACTCATATAGGCATTTGAGCTACAAAATAAATCTAGAATTACGAAGTTGGCCAAAAATTTTGAACTCTATATCAAGCAACAGGAAAAAACTTTGAACAAATTCTATGCATGTTTTTCAAACATTATCAACTACTCGTATAATTTCGGTGGACCTATTAGGAAAGAGAAATAGATTGAGAAAATCTGTGCTAGCTTACCTTATCATTTTCAAGCCAAAGGTAGCTTGCTTAAATACATGTAAAAGCCTTGTCAACTTACTGTTAAATGAATCATTTGGGCAAGTATTCGAACTGCAACACTTGTATCCAATATGTCAACCATCCACTTTCGAGAACGGAAAGAGCTTGGCTTTATATACATCAAGGATATTGGTCTTAGCGAAGGTGTTTTTGACACATTTGTTATAAATGATGACTCTAATACCAATGAAGAAAAGAGGGATCTACTTTCCCAAAGATTTACTAAATTTCTTAGATAGAATTAACCATTTTTTAGTGGTTTTAGAAAAAAAATAGTCCAAGCTCTAAAATGATTATTTAAATGAATTTACAGTTGTACTTCTTCCAAACAACACGAAATATTATAGAGACCACTCATATAGGCATTTGAGCAACAAAATAAATCTAGAACTACGAAGTTGACCAAAAATTTTGAACTCTATATCAAGCAAGAGGAAGAAACTTTGAACAAATTCTATGCATGTTTTTCAAACAGTATTAACTAGTCGTATAATTTGGGGGGACCTTTTAGGAAAGAGAAGTCGATTGAGAAAATCCTTGCTTTCTTACCGTATCATTTTCAAGCCAATGTTACCTTGCTTAAATACATGTAAAAGCCTTGGGAACTTACTGTTAAATGAATCACTTGGGCAAGTATTCGAACTGCATCACATGTATCCTATATGTCAGCCATCCACCATTGAGGAGGAAAATAGCTTGGCTTTATAGACATCAAGGATAGTGGTCTTAGCGAAGATGTTTTTGACACAATTGTTAGAAATGATGATTGTAATTCCAATGAAGACAAAATGGATCTAGTTTCCGAGAGATTTACTAAATATCTTATATAGAATTAACCCTTTTTTAGAGATTTTAGAAAAATGTAATCCGAGCTCTAAAATGATTATTTATATAAATTTATAGTTGTACTTCTTCCAAACAACATGAAATATTTTGGAGACCACTCATATAGGCATTTGATATACAAAATAAATCTAGAACTACGAAGTTGGCCAAAACCTTTGAACTCTATATCAAGCAAGAGGATAAAACTTTGAACAAATTCTATGCATGTTTTTCAAACATTATCAACTACTCGTATAATTTTGGGCGACCTTTTAGGAAAGAGAAGTAGATTGACTAAATCCTTGCTAGCTTAGCTTATCATTTTCAAGCCAATAGTACCGTGCATAAATACATGTAAAAGCCTCGTGAACTTACTGTTAAATGAATCACTTGGGAAAGTATTCGAACTACATCACTTGTATCCTATATGTCAGCCATCAACTTTCGAGGAGGGAAAGAGCTTGGCTTTATATACATGAAGGATAGTGGTCTTAGCGAAGATGTTTTTGACACAATTGTTGGAAATGATGACTGTAATACCAAGGAAGAGAAAATGGATCTACTTTCCTAGTGATTTACTAAATTTCTTAGATAGAATTAATCCTTTTTTAGGGGTTTAGAAAAAAATAATCCGACCTCTAAAATGATTATTTCAATGAATTTATAGTTGTACTTCTTCCGCACAACATGAAATATTTTGCAGACCACTCATATAGGCATTTGAGTTACAAAACAAATCTAGAACTACCAAGTTGATCAAATATTTTGAACTCTATATCAAGCAAGAGGATGAAACTTTGAACAAATTCTATGCATGTTTTTCAAACATTATCAACTACTCGTATAATTTGGGGTGACCTTTTAGGAAAGAGAAGTAGATTGACTAAATCCTTGCTAGCTTAGCTTATCATTTTCAAGCCAATGGTACCGTGCTTAAATACATGTAAAAGCCTCGTGAACTTACTGTTAAATGAATCACTTGGGCAAGTATTCGAACTACATCACTTGTATCCTATATTTCAGCCATCCAACTTCGAGGTCGGTAAGAGCTTGGCTTTATATATATCAAGGATAGTGGTCTTAGCGTAGATGTTTTTGACACAATTGTTAGAAATGATAACTCTAATACCAATTAAGAGAAAATGGATCTACTTTCCCAGTGATTTATTAAATTTCTTCGATAGAATTAACCCTTTTTTAGGGGTTTATAAAAAAATAATCCGAGCTCTAAAATGATTATTTCAATGAATTTATAGTTGTACTTCTTCCAAACAACATACCATATTTTGCAGACCACTCATATAGGGATTTGAGCTACAAAAAAAATCTAGAACTACTAAGTTGACCAAATATTTTGAACTCTATATCAAGCAAGAGGATGAAAGGTTGAACAAATTCTACGCATGTTTTTCAAACATTATCAACTACTCGTATAATTTGGGGGGACCTTTTAGGAAAGAGAAGTAGATTGACAAAATCCTTGCTAGCGTAGCTTATCATTTTCAAGCCAATGGTACCGTGCTTAAATACATGTAAAAGCCTCGTGAACTTACTGTTAAATGAATCACTTGGGAAAGTATTCGAACTACATCACTTGTATCCTATATGTCAGCCATCCACTTTCGAGGAGGGAAAGAGCTTGGCTTTATATACATCAAGGATAGTGGTCTTAGCGAAGATGTTTTTGACACAATTGTTGGAAATGATGACTCTAATACCAATGAAGAGAAAATGGATCTACTTTCCCAGTGATTTACTAAATTTCTTAGATAGAATTAACCCTTTTTTAGGGGTTTAGAAAAAAATAATCCGAGCTCTAAAATGATTATTTCAATGAATTTATAGTTGTACTTCTTCCGAACAACATGCCATATTTTGCAGACCACTCATATAGGCATTTGAGCTTCAAAAAAAATCTAGAACTACCAAGTTGACCAAATATTTTGAACTCTATATCAAGCAAGAGAATGAAACTTTGAACAAATTCTATGCATGTTTTTCAAACATTATCAATTACTCGTATAATTTGGGGGGACTTTTTAGGAAAGAGAAGTAGATTGAAAAAATCCTTGCTAGCTTAGCTTATCATTTTCAAGCCAATGGTACCGTGCTTAAATACATTTAAAAGCCTCGTGAACTTACTGTAAAATGAATAACTTGGGAAAGTATTCGAACTACATCACTTGTATCCTATATGTCAGCCATCCACTTCCGAGGAGGGAAAGAGCTTGGCTTTATATACATCAAGGATAGTGGTCTTAGCGAAGATGTTTTTGACACAATTGTTGGAAATGATGACTCTAATACCAATGAAGAGAAAATGGATCTACTTTCCTAGTGATTTACTAAATTTCTTAGATAGAATTAACCCTTTTTTAGGGGTTTAGAAAAAAATAATCCGAGCTCTAAAATGATTATTTCAATGAATTTATAGTTGTACTTCTTCCGAACAACATGAAATATTTTGCAGACCACTCATATAGGCATTTGAGCTACAAAAAAAATCAAGAACTACCAAGTTGACCAAATATTTTGAACTCTATATCAAGCAAGAGGATGAAATTTTGAACAAATTCTATGCATGTTTTTCAAACATTATCAACTACTCGTATAATTTGGGGGGACCTTTTAGGAAAGAGAAGTAGATTGACAAAATAATTGCTAACTTAGCTTATCATTTTCAAGCCAATGGTACCGTGCTTAAATACATGTAAAAGCCTTGTGAACTTACTGTTAAATGAATCACTTGGGCAAGTATTCGAACTACATCACTTGTATCCTATATGTCAGCCATCCACTTTCGAGGAGGGAAGGAACTTGGCTTTATATACATCAAGGATAGTGGTCTTAGCGAAGATATTTTTGACACAATTGTTAGAAATGATGATTGTAATTCCAATGAAGACAAAATGGATCTAGTTTCTGAGAGATTTACTAAATATCTTATATAGAATTAACCCTTTTTTAGGGATTTTAGAAAAATGTAATCCGAGCTCTAAAATGATTATTTATATAAATTTATAGTTGTACTTCTTCCAAACAACATGAAATATTTTGGAGACCACTCATATAGGCATTTGATATACAAAATAAATCTAGAACTACGAAGTTGGCCAAAACCTTTGAACTCTATATCAAGCAAGAGGATAAAACTTTGAACAAATTCTATGCATGTTTTTCAAACATTATCAACTACTCGTAAAATTTTGGGGGACCTTTTAGGAAAGAGAAGTAGATTGACTAAATCCTTGCTAGCTTAGCTTATCATTTTCAAGCCAATGGTACCGTGCTTAAATACATGTAAAAGCCTCGTGAACTTACTGTTAAATGAATCACTTGGGAAAGTATTCGAACTACATCACTTGTATCCTATATGTCAGCCATCAACTTTCGAGGAGGGAAAGAGCTTGGCTTTATATACATGAAGGATAGTGGTCTTAGCGAAGATGTTTTTGACACAATTGTTGGAAATGTTGACTGTAATACCAATGAAGAGAAAATGGATCTACTTTCCTAGTGATTTACTAAATTTCTTAGATAGAATTAATCCTTTTTTAGGGGTTTAGAAAAAAATAATCCGACCTCTAAAATGATTATTTCAATGAATTTATAGTTGTACTTCTTCCGAACAACATGAAATATTTTGCAGACCACTCATATAGGCATTTGAGTTACAAAAAAAATCTAGAACTACCAAGTTGATCAAATATTTTGAACTCTATATCAAGCAAGAGGATGAAACTTTGAACAAATTCTATGCATGCTTTTCAAACATTATCAACTACTCGTATAATTTGGGGGGGACCTTTTAGGAAAGAGAAGTAGATTGACTAAATCCTTGCTAGCTTAGCTTATCATTTTCAAGCCAATGGTACCGTGCTTAAATACATGTAAAAGCCTAGTGAACTTACTGTTAAATGAATCACTTGGGAAAGTATTCGAACTGCATCACTTGTATCCTTTATGTCAGCCATCCACTTTCGAGGAGGGAAAGAGCTTGGCTTTATATACATCAAGGATAGTGGTCTTAGCGAAGATGTTTTTGACACAATTGTTGGAAATGATGACTCTAATACCAATGAAGAGAAAATGGATCTACTTTCCCAGTGATTTACTAAATTTCTTAAATAGAATTAACCCTTTTTTAGGGGATTAGAAAAAAATAATCCGGGCTCTAAAATGATTATTTCAATGAATTTATAGTTGTACTTCTTCGAACAACATGAAATATTTTGCAGACCACTCATATAGGCATTTGAGCTACAAAAAAAATCTAGAACTACCAAGTTGACCAAATATTTTGAACTCTATATCAAGCAAGAGGATGAAACTTTGAACATATTCTATGCATGTTTTTCAAACATTATCAACTACTCGTATAATTTGGGGGGACCTTTTAGGAAAGAGAAGTAGATTGACTAAATAATTGCTAGCTTAGCTTATCATTTTCAAGCCAATGGTACCGTGCTTAAATACATGTAAAAGCCTAGTGAACTTACTGTTAAATGAATCACTTGGGCAAGTATTCGAACTACATCACTTGTATCCTATATGTCAGCCATCCACTTTCGAGGAGGAAAGAACTTGGCTTTATATACATCAAGGATAGTGGTCTTAGCGAAGATGTTTTTGACTAAATTGTTGTAAATGATGACTGTAATACCAATGAAGAGAAAATGGATCTACTTTCCTAGTGATTTACTAAATTTCTTAGATAGAATTAACCCTTTTTTAGGAGTTTAGAAAAAAATAATCCGAGCTCTAAAATGATTATTTCAATGAATTTATAGTTGTACTTCTTCCGAACAACATGAAATATTTTGCAGACCACTCATATAGGCATTTGAGCTACAAAAAAAAATCTAGAACTACCAAGTTGACCAAATATTTTGAACTCTATATCAAGCAAGAGGATGAAACTTTGAACAAATTCTATGCATGTTTTTCAAACATTATCAACTACTCGTATAATTTGGGGGGACTTTTTAGGAAAGAGAAGTAGATTGAAAAAATCCTTGCTAGCTTAGCTTATCATTTTCAAGCCAATGGTACCGTGCTTAAATACATGTAAAAGCCTCATGAACTTATTGTAAAATGAATAACTTGGGAAAGTATTCGAACTACATCACTTGTATCCTATATGTCAGCCATCCACTTTCGAGGAGGGAAAGAGCTTGGCTTTATATACATCAAGGATAGTGGTCTTAGCGATGATGTTTTTGACACAATTGTTGGAAATGATGACTCTAATACCAATGAAGAGAAAATGGATCTACTTTCCCAGTGATTTACTAAATTTCTTAGATAGAATTAACCCTTTTTTAGGGGTTTAGAAAAAAATAATCCGAGCTCTAAAATGATTATTTCAATGAATTTATAGTTGTACTTCTTCCGAACAACATGAAATATTTTGCAGACCACTCATATAGGCATTTGAGCTACAAAAAAAATCTAGAACTACCAAGTTGACCAAATATTTTGAACTCTATATCAAGCAAGAGGATGAAACTTTGAACAAATTCTATGCATGTTTTTCAAACATTATCAACTACTCGTATAATTTGGGGGGACCTTTTAGGAAAGAGAAATAGATTGACAAAATAATTGCTAGCTTAGCTTATCATTTTCAAGCCAATGGTACCGTGCTTAAATACATGTAAAAGCCTCGTGAACTTACTGTTAAATGAATCACTTGGGAAAGTATTCGAACTGCATCACTTGTATCCTTTATGTCAGCCATCCACTTTCAAGGAGGGAAAGAGCTTGGCTTTATATACATCAAGGATAGTGGTCTTAGCGAAGATGTTTTTGACACAATTGTTGGAAATGATGACTCTAATACCAATGAAGAGAAAATGGATCTACTTTCCCAGTGATTTACTAAATTTCTTAAATAGAATTAACCCTTTTTTAGGGGATTAGAAAAAAATAATCCGGGCTCTAAAATGATTATTTCAATGAATTTATAGTTGTACTTCTTCGAACAACATGAAATATTTTGCAGACCACTCATATAGGCATTTGAGCTACAAAAAAAATCTAGAACTACCAAGTTGACCAAATATTTTGAACTCTATATCAAGCAAGAGGATGAAACTTTGAACATATTCTATGCATGTTTTTCAAACATTATCAACTACTCGTATAATTTGGGGGGACCTTTTAGGAAAGAGAAGTAGATTGACAAAATAATTGCTAGCTTAGCTTATCATTTTCAAGCCAATGGTACGGTGCTTAAATACATGTAAAAGCGTCGTGAACTTACTGTTAAATGAATCACTTGCGAAAGTATTCGAACTGCATCACTTGTATCCTTTATGTCAGCCATCCACTTTCGATGAGGGAAAGATCTTATCTTTATATACATCAAGGATAGTGGTCTTAGCGATGATGTTTTTGACACAATTGTTGGAAATGATGACTCTAATACCAATGAACAGAAAATGGATCTACTTTCCCAGTGATTTACTAAATTTCTTAAATAGAATTAACCCTTTTTTAGGGGTTTAGAAAAAAATAATCCGGGATCTAAAATGATTATTTCAATGAATTTATAGTTGTACTTCTTCCGAACAACATGAAATATTTTGCAGACCACTCATATAGGCATTTGAGCTACAAAAAAAATCTAGAACTACCAAGTTGACCAAATATTTTGAACTCTATATCAAGCAAGAGGATAAAACTTTGCACAAATTCTATGCATGTTTTTTAAACATTATCAACTACTCGTATAATTTGGGGGGACCTTTTAGGAAAGAGAAGTAGATTGACTAAATCCTTGATAGCTTAGCTTATCATTTTCAAGCCAATAGTACCGTGCTTAAATACATGTAAAAGCCTCGTGAACTTACTGTTAAATGAATCACTTGGGAAAGTATTCGAACTACATCACTTGTATCCTATATGTCAGCCATCCACTTTCGAGGAGGGAAAGAACTTGGCTTTATATACATCAAGGATAGTGGTCTTAGTGAAGATATTTTTGACTAAATTGTTGTAAATGATGACTGTAATACCAATGAAGAGAAAATGGATCTACTTTCCTAGTGATTTACTAAATTTCTTAGATAGAATTAACCCTTTTTTAGGGGTTTTGAAAAAAATAATCCGGGATCTAAAATGATTATTTCAATGAATTTATAGTTGTACTTCTTCCGAACAACATGAAATATTTTGCAGACCACTCATATAGGCATTTGAGCTACAAAAAAAATCTAGAACTACCAAGTTGACCAAATATTTTGAACTCTATATCAAGCAAGAGGATAAAACTTTGCACAAATTCTATGCATGTTTTTTAAACATTATCAACTACTCGTATAATTTGGGGGGACCTTTTAGGAAAGAGAAGTAGATTGACAAAATCCTTGCTAGCGTAGCTTATCATTTTCAAGCCAATGGTACCGTGCTTAAATACATGTAAAAGCCTCGTGAACTTACTGTTAAATGAATCACTTGGGAAAGTATTCGAACTACATCACTTGTATCCTATATGTCAGCCATCCACTTTCGAGGAGGGAAAGAGCTTGGCTTTATATACATCAAGGATAGTGGTCTTAGCGAAGATGTTTTTGACACAATTGTTGGAAATGATGACTCTAATACCAATGAAGAGAAAATGGATCTACTTTCCCAGTGATTTACTAAATTTCTTAAATAGAATTAACCCTTTTTTAGGGGTTTAGAAAAAAATAATTCGGGCTCTAAAATGATTATTTCAATGAATTTATAGTTCTACTTCTTCCGAACAACATGAAATATTTTGCAGACCACTCATATAGGCATTTGAGCTACAAATAAAATCTAGAACTACCAAGTTGACCAAATATTTTGAACTCTATATCAAGCAAGAGGATGAAACTTTGCACAAATTCTATGCATGTTTTTCAAACATTATCAACTACTTGTATAATTTGGGGGGACCTTTTAGGAAAGAGAAGTAGATTGACTAAATCCTTGCTAGCTTAGCTTATCATTTTCAAGCCAATAGTACCGTGCTTAAATACATGTAAAAGCCTCGTGAACTTACTGTTAAATGAATCACTTGGGAAAGTATTCGAACTACATCACTTGTATCCTATATGTCAGCTATCCACTTTCGAGGAGGGAAATAACTTGGCTTTATATACATCAAGGATAGTGGTCTTAGCGAAGGTGTTTTTGACTAAATTGTTGTAAATGATGACTGTAATACCAATGAAGAGAAAATAGATCTACTTTCCTAGTGATTTACTAAATTTCTTAGATAGAATTAACCCTTTTTTAGGGGTTTTGAAAAAAATAATCCGACCTCTAAAATGATTATTTCAATGAATTTATAGTTGTACTTCTTCCGAACAACATGAAATATTTTGCAGACCACTCATATAGGCATTTGAGCTACAAAAAAAATCTAGAACTACTAAGTTGACCAAATATTTTGAACTCTATATCAAGCAAGAGGATGAAACTTTGAACAAATTCTATGCATGTTTTTCAAACATTATCAACTACTCGTATAATTTGGGGGGACCTTTTAGGAAAGAGAAGTAGAGTGACAAAATCCTTGCTAGCGTAGCTTATCATTTTCAAGCCAATGGTACCGTGCTTAAATACATGTAAAAGCCTCGTGAACTTACTGTTAAATGAATCACTTCGGAAAGTATTCGAACTACATCACTTGTATCCTATATGTCAGCCATCCACTTTCGAGGAGGGAAAGAGCTTGGCTTTATAGACATCAAGGATAGTGGTCTTAGCGAGATGTTTTTGACACAATTGTTGGAAATGATGACTCTAATACCAATGAAGAGAAAATGGATCTACTTTCCCAGTGATTTACTAAATTTCTTAGATAGAATTAACCCTTTTTTAGGGGTTTAGAAAAAAATAATCCGAGCTCTAAAATGATTATTTCAATGAATTTATAGTTGTACTTCTTCCAAACAAAATGCCATATTTTGCAGACCACTCATATAGGCATTTGAGCTTCAAAACAAATCTAGAACTACCAAGTTGACCAAATATTTTGAACTCTATATCAAGCAAGATGATGAAACTTTGAACAAATTCTATGCATGTTTTTCAAACATTATCAACTACTCGTATAATTTGGGGGGACCTTTTAGAAAAGAGAAGTAGATTGACAAAATAATTGCTAGCTTAGCTTATCATTTTCAAGCCAATGGTACCGTGCTTAAATACATGTAAAAGCCTAGTGAACTTACTGTTAAATGAATCACTTGGGCAAGTATTCGAACTACATCACTTGTATCCTATATGTCAGCCATCCACTTTCGAGGAGGAAAGAACTTGGCTTTATATACATCAAGGATAGTGGTCTTAGCGAAGATGTTTTTGACTAAATTGTTGTAAATGATGACTGTAATACCAATGAAGAGAAAATGGATCTACTTTCCCAGTGATTTACTAAATTTCTTAGATAGAATTAACCCTTTTTTAGGGGTTTAGAAAAAAATAATCCGAGCTCTAAAATGATTATTTCAATGAATTTATAGTTGTACTTCTTCCGAACAACATGAAATATTTTGCAGACCACTCATATAGGCATTTGAGCTACAAAAAAAAATCTAGAACTACCAAGTTGACCAAATATTTTGAACTCTATATCAAGCAAGAGGATGAAACTTTGAACAAATTCTATGCATGTTTTTCAAACATTATCAACTACTCGTATAATTTGGGGGGACTTTTTAGGAAAGAGAAGTAGATTGAAAAAATCCTTGCTAGCTTAGCTTATCATTTTCAAGCCAATGGTACCGTGCTTAAATACATGTAAAAGCCTCGTGAACTTATTGTAAAATGAATAACTTGGGAAAGCATTCGAACTACATCACTTGTATCCTATATGTTAGCCATCCACTTTCGAGGAGGGAAAGAGCTTGGCTTTATATACATCAAGGATAGTGGTCTTAGCGAAGATGTTTTTGACACAATTGTTGGAAATGATGACTCTAATACCAATGAAGAGAAAATGGATCTACTTTCCTAGTGATTTACTAAATTTCTTAGATAGAATAAACCCTTTTTTAGGGGTTTAGAAAAAAATAATCCGAGCTCTAAAATGATTATTTCAATGAATTTATAGTTGTACTTCTTCCAAACAAAATGCCATATTTTGCAGACCACTCATATAGGCATTTGAGCTTCAAAACAAATCTAGAACTACCAAGTTGACCAAATATTTTGAACTCTATATCAAGCAAGAGAATGAAACTTTGAACAAATTCTATGCATGTTTTTCAAACATTATCAACTACTCGTATAATTTGGGGGGACTTTTTAGGAAAGAGAAGTAGATTGAAAAAATCCTTGCTAGCTTAGCTTATCATTTTCAAGCCAATGGTACCGTGCTTAAATACATGTAAAAGCCTCGTGAACTTACTGTAAAATGAATAACTTGGGAAAGTATTCGAACTACATCACTTGTATCGTATATGTTAGCCATCCACTTTCGAGGAGGGAAAGAGCTTGGCTTTATATACATCAAGGATAGTGGTCTTAGCGAAGATGTTTTTGACACAATTGTTGGAAATGATGACTCTAATACCAATGAAGAGAAAATGGATCTACTTTCCTAGTGATTTACTAAATTTCTTAGATAGAATTAACCCTTTTTTAGGGGTTTAGAAAAAAATAATCCGAGCTCTAAAATGATTATTTCAATGAATTTATAGTTGTACTTCTTCCGAACAACATGAAATATTTTGCAGACCACTCATATAGGCATTTGAGCTACAAAAAAAATCAAGAACTACCAAGTTGACCAAATATTTTGAACTCTATATCAAGCAAGATGATGAAACTTTGAACAAATTCTATGCATGTTTTTCAAACATTATCAACTACTCGTATAATTTGGGGGGACCTTTTAGAAAAGAGAAGTAGATTGACAAAATAATTGCTAGCTTAGCTTATCATTTTCAAGCCAATGGTACCGTGCTTAAATACATGTAAAAGCCTAGTGAACTTACTGTTAAATGAATCACTTGGGCAAGTATTCGAACTACATCACTTGTATCCTATATGTCAGCCATCAACTTTCGAGGAGGAAAGAACTTGGCTTTATATACATCAAGGATAGTGGTCTTAGCGAAGATGTTTTCGACTAAATTGTTGTAAATGATGACTGTAATACCAATGAAGAGAAAATGGATCTACTTTCCTAGTGATTTACTAAATTTCTTAGATAGAATTAACCCTTTTTTAGGGGTTTAGAAAAAAATAATCCGAGCTCTAAAATGATTATTTCAATGAATTTATAGTTGTACTTCTTCCGAACAACATGAAATATTTTGCAGACCACTCATATAGGCATTTGAGCTACAAAAAAAAATCTAGAACTACCAAGTTGACCAAATATTTTGAACTCTATATCAAGCAAGAGGATGAAACTTTGAACAAATTCTATGCATGTTTTTCAAACATTATCAACTACTCGTATAATTTGGGGGGACTTTTTAGGAAAGAGAAGTAGATTGAAAAAATCCTTGCTAGCTTAGCTTATCATTTTCAAGCCAATGGTACCGTGCTTAAATACATGTAAAAGCCTCGTGAACTTATTGTAAAATGAATAACTTGGGAAAGTATTCGAACTACATCACTTGTATCCTATATGTTAGCCATCCACTTTCGAGGAGGGAAAGAGCTTGGCTTTATATACATCAAGGATAGTGGTCTTAGCGAAGATGTTTTTGACACAATTGTTGGAAATGATGACTCTAATACCAATGAAGAGAAAATGGATCTACTTTCCTAGTGATTTACTAAATTTCTTAGATAGAATAAACCCTTTTTTAGGGGTTTAGAAAAAAATAATCCGAGCTCTAAAATGATTATTTCAATGAATTTATAGTTGTACTTCTTCCAAACAAAATGCCATATTTTGCAGACCACTCATATAGGCATTTGAGCTTCAAAACAAATCTAGAACTACCAAGTTGACCAAATATTTTGAACTCTATATCAAGCAAGAGAATGAAACTTTGAACAAATTCTATGCATGTTTTTCAAACATTATCAACTACTCGTATAATTTGGGGGGACTTTTTAGGAAAGAGAAGTAGATTGAAAAAATCCTTGCTAGCTTAGCTTATCATTTTCAAGCCAATGGTACCGTGCTTAAATACATGTAAAAGCCTCGTGAACTTACTGTAAAATGAATAACTTGGGAAAGTATTCGAACTACATCACTTGTATCGTATATGTTAGCCATCCACTTTCGAGGAGGGAAAGAGCTTGGCTTTATATACATCAAGGATAGTGGTCTTAGCGAAGATGTTTTTGACACAATTGTTGGAAATGATGACTCTAATACCAATGAAGAGAAAATGGATCTACTTTCCTAGTGATTTACTAAATTTCTTAGATAGAATTAACCCTTTTTTAGGGGTTTAGAAAAAAATAATCCGAGCTCTAAAATGATTATTTCAATGAATTTATAGTTGTACTTCTTCCGAACAACATGAAATATTTTGCAGACCACTCATATAGGCATTTGAGCTACAAAAAAAATCAAGAACTACCAAGTTGACCAAATATTTTGAACTCTATATCAAGCAAGATGATGAAACTTTGAACAAATTCTATGCATGTTTTTCAAACATTATCAACTACTCGTATAATTTGGGGGGACCTTTTAGAAAAGAGAAGTAGATTGACAAAATAATTGCTAGCTTAGCTTATCATTTTCAAGCCAATGGTACCGTGCTTAAATACATGTAAAAGCCTAGTGAACTTACTGTTAAATGAATCACTTGGGCAAGTATTCGAACTACATCACTTGTATCCTATATGTCAGCCATCCACTTTCGAGGAGGAAAGAACTTGGCTTTATATACATCAAGGATAGTGGTCTTAGCGAAGATGTTTTTGACTAAATTGTTGTAAATGATGACTGTAATACCAATGAAGAGAAAATGGATCTACTTTCCTAGTGATTTACTAAATTTCTTAGATAGAATTAACCCTTTTTTAGGGGTTTAGAAAAAAATAATCCGAGCTCTAAAATGATTATTTCAATGAATTTATAGTTGTACTTCTTCCGAACAACATGAAATATTTTGCAGACCACTCATATAGGCATTTGAGCTACAAAAAAAATCTAGAACTACCAAGTTGACCAAATATTGTGAACTCTATATCAAGCAAGAGGATGAAACTTTGAACAAATTCTATGCATGTTTTTCAAACATTATCAACTACTCGTATAATTTGGGGGGACCTTTTAGGAAAGAGAAGTAGATTGACAAAATCCTTGCTAGCGTAGCTTATCATTTTCAAGCCAATGGTACCGTGCTTAAATACATGTAAAAGCCTCGTGAACTTACTGTTAAATGAATCACTTGGGAAAGTATTTGAACTACATCACTTGTATCCTATATGTCAGCCATCCACTTTCGAGGAGGGAAAGAGCTTGGCTTTATAGACATCAAGGATAGTGGTCTTAGCGAGATGTTTTTGACACAATTGTTGGAAATGATGACTCTAATACCAATGAAGAGAAAATGGATCTACTTTCCCAGTGATTTACTAAATTTCTTAGATAGAATTAACCCTTTTTTAGGGGTTTAGAAAAAAATAATCCGAGCTCTAAAATGATTATTTGAACGAATTTATAGTTGTACTTCTTCCAAACAAAATGCCATATTTTGCAGACCACTCATATAGGCATTTGAGCTTCAAAACAAATCTAGAACTACCAAGTTGACCAAATATTTTGAACTCTATATCAAGCAAGATGATGAAACTTTGAACAAATTCTATGCATGTTTTTCAAACATTATCAACTACTCGTATAATTTGGGGGGACCTTTTAGAAAAGAGAAGTAGATTGACAAAATAATTGCTAGCTTAGCTTATCATTTTCAAGCCAATGGTACCGTGCTTAAATACATGTATAAGCCTAGTGAACTTACTGTTAAATGAATCACTTGGGCAAGTATTCGAACTACATCACTTGTATCCTATATGTCAGCCATCCACTTTCGAGGAGGAAAGAACTTGGCTTTATATACATCAAGGATAGTGGTCTTAGCGAAGATGTTTTTGACTAAATTGTTGTAAATGATGACTGTAATACCAATGAAGAGAAAATGGATCTACTTTCCTAGTGATTTACTAAATTTCTTAGATAGAATTAACCCTTTTTTAGGGGTTTAGAAAAAAATAATCCGAGCTCTAAAATGATTATTTCAATGAATTTATAGTTGTACTTCTTCCGAACAACATGAAATATTTTGCAGACCACTCATATAGGCATTTGAGCTACAAAAAAAAATCTAGAACTACCAAGTTGACCAAATATTTTGAACTCTATATCAAGCAAGAGGATGAAACTTTGAACAAATTCTATGCATGTTTTTCAAACATTATCAACTACTCGTATAATTTGGGGGGACTTTTTAGGAAAGAGAAGTAGATTGAAAAAATCCTTGCTAGCTTAGCTTATCATTTTCAAGCCAATGGTACCGTGCTTAAATACATGTAAAAGCCTCGTGAACTTATTGTAAAATGAATAACTTGGGAAAGTATTCGAACTACATCACTTGTATCCTATATGTTAGCCATCCACTTTCGAGGAGGGAAAGAGCTTGGCTTTATATACATCAAGGATAGTGGTCTTAGCGAAGATGTTTTTGACACAATTGTTGGAAATGATGACTCTAATACCAATGAAGAGAAAATGGATCTACTTTCCTAGTGATTTACTAAATTTCTTAGATAGAATAAACCCTTTTTTAGGGGTTTAGAAAAAAATAATCCGAGCTCTAAAATGATTATTTCAATGAATTTATAGTTGTACTTCTTCCAAACAAAATGCCATATTTTGCAGACCACTCATATAGGCATTTGAGCTTCAAAACAAATCTAGAACTACCAAGTTGACCAAATATTTTGAACTCTATATCAAGCAAGAGAATGAAACTTTGAACAAATTCTATGCATGTTTTTCAAACATTATCAACTACTCGTATAATTTGGGGGGACTTTTTAGGAAAGAGAAGTAGATTGAAAAAATCCTTGCTAGCTTAGCTTATCATTTTCAAGCCAATGGTACCGTGCTTAAATACATGTAAAAGCCTCGTGAACTTACTGTAAAATGAATAACTTGGGAAAGTATTCGAACTACATCACTTGTATCGTATATGTTAGCCATCCACTTTCGAGGAGGGAAAGAGCTTGGCTTTATATACATCAAGGATAGTGGTCTTAGCGAAGATGTTTTTGACACAATTGTTGGAAATGATGACTCTAATACCAATGAAGAGAAAATGGATCTACTTTCCTAGTGATTTACTAAATTTCTTAGATAGAATTAACCCTTTTTTAGGGGTTTAGAAAAAAATAATCCGAGCTCTAAAATGATTATTTCAATGAATTTATAGTTGTACTTCTTCCGAACAACATGAAATATTTTGCAGACCACTCATATAGGCATTTGAGCTACAAAAAAAATCAAGAACTACCAAGTTGACCAAATATTTTGAACTCTATATCAAGCAAGATGATGAAACTTTGAACAAATTCTATGCATGTTTTTCAAACATTATCAACTACTCGTATAATTTGGGGGGACCTTTTAGAAAAGAGAAGTAGATTGACAAAATAATTGCTAGCTTAGCTTATCATTTTCAAGCCAATGGTACCGTGCTTAAATACATGTAAAAGCCTAGTGAACTTACTGTTAAATGAATCACTTGGGCAAGTATTCGAACTACATCACTTGTATCCTATATGTCAGCCATCCACTTTCGAGGAGGAAAGAACTTGGCTTTATATACATCAAGGATAGTGGTCTTAGCGAAGATGTTTTTGACTAAATTGTTGTAAATGATGACTGTAATACCAATGAAGAGAAAATGGATCTACTTTCCTAGTGATTTACTAAATTTCTTAGATAGAATTAACCCTTTTTTAGGGGTTTAGAAAAAAATAATCCGAGCTCTAAAATGATTATTTCAATGAATTTATAGTTGTACTTCTTCCGAACAACATGAAATATTTTGCAGACCACTCATATAGGCATTTGAGCTACAAAAAAAATCTAGAACTACCAAGTTGACCAAATATTGTGAACTCTATATCAAGCAAGAGGATGAAACTTTGAACAAATTCTATGCATGTTTTTCAAACATTATCAACTACTCGTATAATTTGGGGGGACCTTTTAGGAAAGAGAAGTAGATTGACAAAATCCTTGCTAGCGTAGCTTATCATTTTCAAGCCAATGGTACCGTGCTTAAATACATGTAAAAGCCTCGTGAACTTACTGTTAAATGAATCACTTGGGAAAGTATTTGAACTACATCACTTGTATCCTATATGTCAGCCATCCACTTTCGAGGAGGGAAAGAGCTTGGCTTTATAGACATCAAGGATAGTGGTCTTAGCGAGATGTTTTTGACACAATTGTTGGAAATGATGACTCTAATACCAATGAAGAGAAAATGGATCTACTTTCCCAGTGATTTACTAAATTTCTTAGATAGAATTAACCCTTTTTTAGGGGTTTAGAAAAAAATAATCCGAGCTCTAAAATGATTATTTGAACGAATTTATAGTTGTACTTCTTCCAAACAAAATGCCATATTTTGCAGACCACTCATATAGGCATTTGAGCTTCAAAACAAATCTAGAACTACCAAGTTGACCAAATATTTTGAACTCTATATCAAGCAAGATGATGAAACTTTGAACAAATTCTATGCATGTTTTTCAAACATTATCAACTACTCGTATAATTTGGGGGGACCTTTTAGAAAAGAGAAGTAGATTGACAAAATAATTGCTAGCTTAGCTTATCATTTTCAAGCCAATGGTACCGTGCTTAAATACATGTATAAGCCTAGTGAACTTACTGTTAAATGAATCACTTGGGCAAGTATTCGAACTACATCACTTGTATCCTATATGTCAGCCATCCACTTTCGAGGAGGAAAGAACTTGGCTTTATATACATCAAGGATAGTGGTCTTAGCGAAGATGTTTTTGACTAAATTGTTGTAAATGATGACTGTAATACCAATGAAGAGAAAATGGATCTACTTTCCTAGTGATTTACTAAATTTCTTAGATAGAATTAACCCTTTTTTAGGGGTTTAGAAAAAAATAATCCGAGCTCTAAAATGATTATTTCAATGAATTTATAGTTGTACTTCTTCCGAACAACATGAAATATTTTGCAGACCACTCATATAGGCATTTGAGCTACAAAAAAAAATCTAGAACTACCAAGTTGACCAAATATTTTGAACTCTATATCAAGCAAGAGGATGAAACTTTGAACAAATTCTATGCATGTTTTTCAAACATTATCAACTACTCGTATAATTTGGGGGGACTTTTTAGGAAAGAGAAGTAGATTGAAAAAATCCTTGCTAGCTTAGCTTATCATTTTCAAGCCAATGGTACCGTGCTTAAATACATGTAAAAGCCTCGTGAACTTATTGTAAAATGAATAACTTGGGAAAGTATTCGAACTACATCACTTGTATCCTATATGTTAGCCATCCACTTTCGAGGAGGGAAAGAGCTTGGCTTTATATACATCAAGGATAGTGGTCTTAGCGAAGATGTTTTTGACACAATTGTTGGAAATGATGACTCTAATACCAATGAAGAGAAAATGGATCTACTTTCCTAGTGATTTACTAAATTTCTTAGATAGAATAAACCCTTTTTTAGGGGTTTAGAAAAAAATAATCTGAGCTCTAAAATGATTATTTCAATGAATTTATAGTTGTACTTCTTCCAAACAAAATGCCATATTTTGCAGACCACTCATATAGGCATTTGAGCTTCAAAACAAATCTAGAACTACGAAGTTGACCAAATATTTTGAACTCTATATCAAGCAAGAGAATGAAACTTTGAACAAATTCTATGCATGTTTTTCAAACATTATCAACTACTCGTATAATTTGGGGGGACTTTTTAGGAAAGAGAAGTAGATTGAAAAAATCCTTGCTAGCTTAGCTTATCATTTTCAAGCCAATGGTACCGTGCTTAAATACATGTAAAAGCCTCGTGAACTTACTGTAAAATGAATAACTTGGGAAAGTATTCGAACTACATCACTTGTATCGTATATGTTAGCCATCCACTTTCGAGGAGGGAAAGAGCTTGGCTTTATATACATCAAGGATAGTGGTCTTAGCGAAGATGTTTTTGACACAATTGTTGGAAATGATGACTCTAATACCAATGAAGAGAAAATGGATCTACTTTCCTAGTGATTTACTAAATTTCTTAGATAGAATTAACCCTTTTTTAGGGGTTTAGAAAAAAATAATCCGAGCTCTAAAATGATTATTTCAATGAATTTATAGTTGTACTTCTTCCGAACAACATGAAATATTTTGCAGACCACTCATATAGGCATTTGAGCTACAAAAAAAATCAAGAACTACCAAGTTGACCAAATATTTTGAACTCTATATCAAGCAAGATGATGAAACTTTGAACAAATTCTATGCATGTTTTTCAAACATTATCAACTACTCGTATAATTTGGGGGGACCTTTTAGAAAAGAGAAGTAGATTGACAAAATAATTGCTAGCTTAGCTTATCATTTTCAAGCCAATGGTACCGTGCTTAAATACATGTAAAAGCCTAGTGAACTTACTGTTAAATGAATCACTTGGGCAAGTATTCGAACTACATCACTTGTATCCTATATGTCAGCCATCCACTTTCGAGGAGGAAAGAACTTGGCTTTATATACATCAAGGATAGTGGTCTTAGCGAAGATGTTTTTGACACAATTGTTGTAAATGATGACTGTAATACCAATGAAGAGAAAATGGATCTACTTTCCTAGTGATTTACTAAATTTCTTAGATAGAATTAACCCTTTTTTAGGGGTTTAGAAAAAAATAATCCGAGCTCTAAAATGATTATTTCAATGAATTTATAGTTGTACTTCTTCCGAACAACATGAAATATTTTGCAGACCACTCATATAGGCATTTGAGCTACAAAAAAAAATCTAGAACTACCAAGTTGACCAAATATTTTGAACTCTATATCAAGCAAGAGGATGAAACTTTGAACAAATTCTATGCATGTTTTTCAAACATTATCAACTACTCGTATAATTTGGGGGGACTTTTTAGGAAAGAGAAGTAGATTGAAAAAATCCTTGCTAGCTTAGCTTATCATTTTCAAGCCAATGGTACCGTGCTTAAATACATGTAAAAGCCTCGTGAACTTATTGTAAAATGAATAACTTGGGAAAGTATTCGAACTACATCACTTGTATCCTATATGTTAGCCATCCACTTTCGAGGAGGGAAAGAGCTTGGCTTTATATACATCAAGGATAGTGGTCTTAGCGAAGATGTTTTTGACACAATTGTTGGAAATGATGACTCTAATACCAATGAAGAGAAAATGGATCTACTTTCCTAGTGATTTACTAAATTTCTTAGATAGAATAAACCCTTTTTTAGGGGTTTAGAAAAAAATAATCTGAGCTCTAAAATGATTATTTCAATGAATTTATAGTTGTACTTCTTCCAAACAAAATGCCATATTTTGCAGACCACTCATATAGGCATTTGAGCTTCAAAACAAATCTAGAACTACGAAGTTGACCAAATATTTTGAACTCTATATCAAGCAAGAGAATGAAACTTTGAACAAATTCTATGCATGTTTTTCAAACATTATCAACTACTCGTATAATTTGGGGGGACTTTTTAGGAAAGAGAAGTAGATTGAAAAAATCCTTGCTAGCTTAGCTTATCATTTTCAAGCCAATGGTACCGTGCTTAAATACATGTAAAAGCCTCGTGAACTTACTGTAAAATGAATAACTTGGGAAAGTATTCGAACTACATCACTTGTATCGTATATGTTAGCCATCCACTTTCGAGGAGGGAAAGAGCTTGGCTTTATATACATCAAGGATAGTGGTCTTAGCGAAGATGTTTTTGACACAATTGTTGGAAATGATGACTCTAATACCAATGAAGAGAAAATGGATCTACTTTCCTAGTGATTTACTAAATTTCTTAGATAGAATTAACCCTTTTTTAGGGGTTTAGAAAAAAATAATCCGAGCTCTAAAATGATTATTTCAATGAATTTATAGTTGTACTTCTTCCGAACAACATGAAATATTTTGCAGACCACTCATATAGGCATTTGAGCTACAAAAAAAATCAAGAACTACCAAGTTGACCAAATATTTTGAACTCTATATCAAGCAAGATGATGAAACTTTGAACAAATTCTATGCATGTTTTTCAAACATTATCAACTACTCGTATAATTTGGGGGGACCTTTTAGAAAAGAGAAGTAGATTGACAAAATAATTGCTAGCTTAGCTTATCATTTTCAAGCCAATGGTACCGTGCTTAAATACATGTAAAAGCCTAGTGAACTTACTGTTAAATGAATCACTTGGGCAAGTATTCGAACTACATCACTTGTATCCTATATGTCAGCCATCCACTTTCGAGGAGGAAAGAACTTGGCTTTATATACATCAAGGATAGTGGTCTTAGCGAAGATGTTTTTGACACAATTGTTGTAAATGATGACTGTAATACCAATGAAGAGAAAATGGATCTACTTTCCTAGTGATTTACTAAATTTCTTAGATAGAATTAACCCTTTTTTAGGGGTTTAGAAAAAAATAATCCGAGCTCTAAAATGATTATTTCAATGAATTTATAGTTGTACTTCTTCCGAACAACATGAAATATTTTGCAGACCACTCATATAGGCATTTGAGCTACAAAAAAAATCTAGAACTACCAAGTTGACCAAATATTGTGAACTCTATATCAAGCAAGAGGATGAAACTTTGAACAAATTCTATGCATGTTTTTCAAACATTATCAACTACTCGTATAATTTGGGGGGACCTTTTAGGAAAGAGAAGTAGATTGACAAAATCCTTGCTAGCGTAGCTTATCATTTTCAAGCCAATGGTACCGTGCTTAAATACATGTAAAAGCCTCGTGAACTTACTGTTAAATGAATCACTTGGGAAAGTATTCGAACTACATCACTTGTATCCTATATGTTAGCTATCCACTTTCGAGGAGGGAAAGAGCTTGGCTTTATATACATCAAGGATAGTGGTCTTAGCGAAGATGTTTTTGACACAATTGTTGGAAATGATGACTCTAATACCAATGAAGAGAAAATGGATCTACTTTCCTAGTGATTTACTAAATTTCTTAGATAGAATAAACCCTTTTTTAGGGGTTTAGAAAAAAATAATCCGAGCTCTAAAATGATTATTTCAATGAATTTATAGTTGTACTTCTTCCAAACAAAATGCCATATTTTGCAGACCACTCATATAGGCATTTGAGCTTCAAAACAAATCTAGAACTACCAAGTTGACCAAATATTTTGAACTCTATATCAAGCAAGAGAATGAAACTTTGAACAAATTCTATGCATGTTTTTCAAACATTATCAACTACTCGTATAATTTGGGGGGACTTTTTAGGAAAGAGAAGTAGATTGAAAAAATCCTTGCTAGCTTAGCTTATCATTTTCAAGCCAATGGTACCGTGCTTAAATACATGTAAAAGCCTCGTGAACTTACTGTAAAATGAATAACTTGGGAAAGTATTCGAACTACATCACTTGTATCGTATATGTTAGCCATCCACTTTCGAGGAGGGAAAGAGCTTGGCTTTATATACATCAAGGATAGTGGTCTTAGCGAAGATGTTTTTGACACAATTGTTGGAAATGATGACTCTAATACCAATGAAGAGAAAATGGATCTACTTTCCTAGTGATTTACTAAATTTCTTAGATAGAATTAACCCTTTTTTAGGGGTTTAGAAAAAAATAATCCGAGCTCTAAAATGATTATTTCAATGAATTTATAGTTGTACTTCTTCCGAACAACATGAAATATTTTGCAGACCACTCATATAGGCATTTGAGCTACAAAAAAAATCAAGAACTACCAAGTTGACCAAATATTTTGAACTCTATATCAAGCAAGATGATGAAACTTTGAACAAATTCTATGCATGTTTTTCAAACATTATCAACTACTCGTATAATTTGGGGGGACCTTTTAGAAAAGAGAAGTAGATTGACAAAATAATTGCTAGCTTAGCTTATCATTTTCAAGCCAATGGTACCGTGCTTAAATACATGTAAAAGCCTAGTGAACTTACTGTTAAATGAATCACTTGGGCAAGTATTCGAACTACATCACTTGTATCCTATATGTCAGCCATCCACTTTCGAGGAGGAAAGAACTTGGCTTTATATACATCAAGGATAGTGGTCTTAGCGAAGATGTTTTTGACTAAATTGTTGTAAATGATGACTGTAATACCAATGAAGAGAAAATGGATCTACTTTCCTAGTGATTTACTAAATTTCTTAGATAGAATTAACCCTTTTTTAGGGGTTTAGAAAAAAATAATCCGAGCTCTAAAATGATTATTTCAATGAATTTATAGTTGTACTTCTTCCGAACAACATGAAATATTTTGCAGACCACTCATATAGGCATTTGAGCTACAAAAAAAATCTAGAACTACCAAGTTGACCAAATATTGTGAACTCTATATCAAGCAAGAGGATGAAACTTTGAACAAATTCTATGCATGTTTTTCAAACATTATCAACTACTCGTATAATTTGGGGGGACCTTTTAGGAAAGAGAAGTAGATTGACAAAATCCTTGCTAGCGTAGCTTATCATTTTCAAGCCAATGGTACCGTGCTTAAATACATGTAAAAGCCTCGTGAACTTACTGTTAAATGAATCACTTGGGAAAGTATTTGAACTACATCACTTGTATCCTATATGTCAGCCATCCACTTTCGAGGAGGGAAAGAGCTTGGCTTTATAGACATCAAGGATAGTGGTCTTAGCGAGATGTTTTTGACACAATTGTTGGAAATGATGACTCTAATACCAATGAAGAGAAAATGGATCTACTTTCCCAGTGATTTACTAAATTTCTTAGATAGAATTAACCCTTTTTTAGGTGTTTAGAAAAAAATAATCCGAGCTCTAAAATGATTATTTGAACGAATTTATAGTTTTACTTCTTCCAAACAAAATGCCATATTTTGCAGACCACTCATATAGGCATTTGAGCTTCAAAACAAATCTAGAACTACCAAGTTGACCAAATATTTTGAACTCTATATCAAGCAAGATGATGAAACTTTGAACAAATTCTATGCATGTTTTTCAAACATTATCAACTACTCGTATAATTTGGGGGGACCTTTTAGAAAAGAGAAGTAGATTGACAAAATAATTGCTAGCTTAGCTTATCATTTTCAAGCCAATGGTACCTTGCTTAAATACATGTATAAGCCTAGTGAACTTACTGTTAAATGAATCACTTGGGCAAGTATTCGAACTACATCACTTGTATCCTATATGTCAGCCATCCACTTTCGAGGAGGAAAGAACTTGGCTTTATATACATCAAGGATAGTGGTCTTAGCGAAGATGTTTTTGACTAAATTGTTGTAAATGATGACTGTAATACCAATGAAGAGAAAATGGATCTACTTTCCTAGTGATTTACTAAATTTCTTAGATAGAATTAACCCTTTTTTAGGGGTTTAGAAAAAAATAATCCGAGCTCTAAAATGATTATTTCAATGAATTTATAGTTGTACTTCTTCCGAACAACATGAAATATTTTGCAGACCACTCATATAGGCATTTGAGCTACAAAAAAAAATCTAGAACTACCAAGTTGACCAAATATTTTGAACTCTATATCAAGCAAGAGGATGAAACTTTGAACAAATTCTATGCATGTTTTTCAAACATTATCAACTACTCGTATAATTTGGGGGGACTTTTTAGGAAAGAGAAGTAGATTGAAAAAATCCTTGCTAGCTTAGCTTATCATTTTCAAGCCAATGGTACCGTGCTTAAATACATGTAAAAGCCTCGTGAACTTATTGTAAAATGAATAACTTGGGAAAGTATTCGAACTACATCACTTGTATCCTATATGTTAGCCATCCACTTTCGAGGAGGGAAAGAGCTTGGCTTTATATACATCAAGGATAGTGGTCTTAGCGAAGATGTTTTTGACACAATTGTTGGAAATGATGACTCTAATACCAATGAAGAGAAAATGGATCTACTTTCCTAGTGATTTACTAAATTTCTTAGATAGAATAAACCCTTTTTTAGGGGTTTAGAAAAAAATAATCTGAGCTCTAAAATGATTATTTCAATGAATTTATAGTTGTACTTCTTCCAAACAAAATGCCATATTTTGCAGACCACTCATATAGGCATTTGAGCTTCAAAACAAATCTAGAACTACCAAGTTGACCAAATATTTTGAACTCTATATCAAGCAAGAGAATGAAACTTTGAACAAATTCTATGCATGTTTTTCAAACATTATCAACTACTCGTATAATTTGGGGGGACTTTTTAGGAAAGAGAAGTAGATTGAAAAAATCCTTGCTAGCTTAGCTTATCATTTTCAAGCCAATGGTACCGTGCTTAAATACATGTAAAAGCCTCGTGAACTTACTGTAAAATGAATAACTTGGGAAAGTATTCGAACTACATCACTTGTATCGTATATGTTAGCCATCCACTTTCGAGGAGGGAAAGAGCTTGGCTTTATATACATCAAGGATAGTGGTCTTAGCGAAGATGTTTTTGACACAATTGTTGGAAATGATGACTCTAATACCAATGAAGAGAAAATGGATCTACTTTCCTAGTGATTTACTAAATTTCTTAGATAGAATTAACCCTTTTTTAGGGGTTTAGAAAAAAATAATCCGAGCTCTAAAATGATTATTTCAATGAATTTATAGTTGTACTTCTTCCGAACAACATGAAATATTTTGCAGACCACTCATATAGGCATTTGAGCTACAAAAAAAATCAAGAACTACCAAGTTGACCAAATATTTTGAACTCTATATCAAGCAAGATGATGAAACTTTGAACAAATTCTATGCATGTTTTTCAAACATTATCAACTACTCGTATAATTTGGGGGGACCTTTTAGAAAAGAGAAGTAGATTGACAAAATAATTGCTAGCTTAGCTTATCATTTTCAAGCCAATGGTACCGTGCTTAAATACATGTAAAAGCCTAGTGAAGTTACTGTTAAATGAATCACTTGGGCAAGTATTCGAACTACATCACTTGTATCCTATATGTCAGCCATCCACTTTCGAGGAGGAAAGAACTTGGCTTTATATACATCAAGGATAGTGGTCTTAGCGAAGATGTTTTTGACACAATTGTTGTAAATGATGACTGTAATACCAATGAAGAGAAAATGGATCTACTTTCCTAGTGATTTACTAAATTTCTTAGATAGAATTAACCCTTTTTTAGGGGTTTAGAAAAAAATAATCCGAGCTCTAAAATGATTATTTCAATGAATTTATAGTTGTACTTCTTCCGAACAACATGAAATATTTTGCAGACCACTCATATAGGCATTTGAGCTACAAAAAAAATCTAGAACTACCAAGTTGACCAAATATTGTGAACTCTATATCAAGCAAGAGGATGAAACTTTGAACAAATTCTATGCATGTTTTTCAAACATTATCAACTACTCGTATAATTTGGGGGGACCTTTTAGGAAAGAGAAGTAGATTGACAAAATCCTTGCTAGCGTAGCTTATCATTTTCAAGCCAATGGTACCGTGCTTAAATACATGTAAAAGCCTCGTGAACTTACTGTTAAATGAATCACTTGGGAAAGTATTCGAACTACATCACTTGTATCCTATATGTTAGCCATCCACTTTCGAGGAGGGAAAGAGCTTGGCTTTATATACATCAAGGATAGTGGTCTTAGCGAAGATGTTTTTGACACAATTGTTGGAAATGATGACTCTAATACCAATGAAGAGAAAATGGATCTACTTTCCTAGTGATTTACTAAATTTCTTAGATAGAATAAACCCTTTTTTAGGGGTTTAGAAAAAAATAATCCGAGCTCTAAAATGATTATTTCAATGAATTTATAGTTGTACTTCTTCCAAACAAAATGCCATATTTTGCAGACCACTCATATAGGCATTTGAGCTTCAAAACAAATCTAGAACTACCAAGTTGACCAAATATTTTGAACTCTATATCAAGCAAGAGAATGAAACTTTGAACAAATTCTATGCATGTTTTTCAAACATTATCAACTACTCGTATAATTTGGGGGGACTTTTTAGGAAAGAGAAGTAGATTGAAAAAATCCTTGCTAGCTTAGCTTATCATTTTCAAGCCAATGGTACCGTGCTTAAATACATGTAAAAGCCTCGTGAACTTACTGTAAAATGAATAACTTGGGAAAGTATTCGAACTACATCACTTGTATCGTATATGTTAGCCATCCACTTTCGAGGAGGGAAAGAGCTTGGCTTTATATACATCAAGGATAGTGGTCTTAGCGAAGATGTTTTTGACACAATTGTTGGAAATGATGACTCTAATACCAATGAAGAGAAAATGGATCTACTTTCCTAGTGATTTACTAAATTTCTTAGATAGAATTAACCCTTTTTTAGGGGTTTAGAAAAAAATAATCCGAGCTCTAAAATGATTATTTCAATGAATTTATAGTTGTACTTCTTCCGAACAACATGAAATATTTTGCAGACCACTCATATAGGCATTTGAGCTACAAAAAAAAATCTAGAACTACCAAGTTGACCAAATATTTTGAACTCTATATCAAGCAAGAGGATGAAACTTTGAACAAATTCTATGCATGTTTTTCAAACATTATCAACTACTCGTATAATTTGGGGGGACTTTTTAGGAAAGAGAAGTAGATTGAAAAAATCCTTGCTAGCTTAGCTTATCATTTTCAAGCCAATGGTACCGTGCTTAAATACATGTAAAAGCCTCGTGAACTTATTGTAAAATGAATAACTTGGGAAAGTATTCGAACTACATCACTTGTATCCTATATGTCAGCCATCCACTTTCGAGGAGGGAAAGAGCTTGGCTTTATATACATCAAGGATAGTGGTCTTAGCGAAGATGTTTTTGACACAATTGTTGGAAATGATAACTCTAATACCAATGAAGAGAAAATGGATCTACTTTCCCAGTGATTTACTAAATTTCTTAGATAGAATTAACCCTTTTTTAGGGGTTTAGAAAAAAATAATCCGAGCTCTAAAATGATTATTTCAATGAATTTATAGTTGTACTTCTTCCGAACAACATGAAATATTTTGCAGACCACTCATATAGGCATTTGAGCTACAAAAAAAATCTAGAACTACCAAGTTGACCAAATATTTTGAACTCTATATCAAGCAAGAGGATGAAACTTTGAACAAATTCTATGCATGTTTTTCAAACATTATGAACTACTCGTATAATTTGGGGGGACTTTTTAGGAAAGAGAAGTAGATTGACTAAATCCTTGCTAGCTTAGCTTATCATTTTCAAGCCAATAGTACCGTGCTTAAATACATGTAAAAGCCTCGTGAACTTACTGTTAAATGAATAACTTGGGAAAGTATTCGAACTACATCACTTGTATCCTAAATGTCAGCCATCCACTTTCGAGGAGGAAAGAACTTGGCTTTATATACATCAAGGATAGTGGTCTTAGCGAAGATGTTTTTGACTAAATTGTTGTAAATGATGACTGTAATACCAATGAAGAGAAAATGGATCTACTTTGCTAGTGATTTACTAAATTTCTTAGATAGAATTAACCCTTTTTTAGGGGTTTAGAAAAAAATAATCCGAGCTCTAAAATGATTATTTCAATGAATTTATAGTTGTACTTCTTCCGAACAACATGAAATATTTTGCAGACCACTCATATAGGCATTTGAGCTACAAAAAAAAATCTAGAACTACCAAGTTGACCAAATATTTTGAACTCTATATCAAGCAAGAGGATGAAACTTTGAACAAATTATATGCATGTTTTTCAAACATTATCAACTACTCGTATAATTTGGGGGGACTTTTTAGGAAAGAGAAGTAGATTGAAAAACTCCTTGCTAGCTTAGCTTATCATTTTCAAGCCAATGGTACCGTGCTTAAATACATGTAAAAGCCTCGTGAACTTATTGTAAAATGAATAACTTGGGAAAGTATTCGAACTACATCACTTGTATCCTATATGTTAGCCATCCACTTTCGAGGAGGGAAAGAGCTTGGCTTTATATACATCAAGGATAGTGGTCTTAGCGAAGATGTTTTTGACACAATTGTTGGAAATGATGACTCTAATACCAATGAAGAGAAAATGGATCTACTTTCCTAGTGATTTACTAAATTTCTTAGATAGAATAAACCCTTTTTTAGGGGTTTAGAAAAAAATAATCCGAGCTCTAAAATGATTATTTCAATGAATTTATAGTTGTACTTCTTCCAAACAAAATGCCATATTTTGCAGACCACTCATATAGGCATTTGAGCTTCAAAACAAATCTAGAACTACCAAGTTGACCAAATATTTTGAACTCTATATCAAGCAAGAGAATGAAACTTTGAACAAATTCTATGCATGTTTTTCAAACATTATCAACTACTCGTATAATTTGGGGGGACTTTTTAGGAAAGAGAAGTAGATTGAAAAAATCCTTGCTAGCTTAGCTTATCATTTTCAAGCCAATGGTACCGTGCTTAAATACATGTAAAAGCCTCGTGAACTTACTGTAAAATGAATAACTTGGGAAAGTATTCGAACTACATCACTTGTATCGTATATGTTAGCCATCCACTTTCGAGGAGGGAAAGAGCTTGGCTTTATATACATCAAGGATAGTGGTCTTAGCGAAGATGTTTTTGACACAATTGTTGGAAATGATGACTCTAATACCAATGAAGAGAAAATGGATCTACTTTCCTAGTGATTTACTAAATTTCTTAGATAGAATTAACCCTTTTTTAGGGGTTTAGAAAAAAATAATCCGAGCTCTAAAATGATTATTTCAATGAATTTATAGTTGTAATTCTTCCGAACAACATGAAATATTTTGCAGACCACTCATATAGGCATTTGAGCTACAAAAAAAATCAAGAACTACCAAGTTGACCAAATATTTTGAACTCTATATCAAGCAAGATGATGAAACTTTGAACAAATTCTATGCATGTTTTTCAAGCATTATCAACTACTCGTATAATTTGGGGGGACCTTTTAGAAAAGAGAAGTAGATTGACAAAATAATTGCTAGCTTAGCTTATCATTTTCAAGCCAATGGTACCGTGCTTAAATACATGTAAAAGCCTAGTGAACTTACTGTTAAATGAATCACTTGGGCAAGTATTCGAACTACATCACTTGTATCCTATATGTCAGCCATCCACTTTCGAGGAGGAAAGAACTTGGCTTTATATACATCAAGGATAGTGGTCTTAGCGAAGATGTTTTTGACTAAATTGTTGTAAATGATGACTGTAATACCAATGAAGAGAAAATGGATCTACTTTCCTAGTGATTTACTAAATTTCTTAGATAGAATTAACCCTTTTTTAGGGGTTTAGAAAAAAATAATCCGAGCTCTAAAATGATTATTTCAATGAATTTATAGTTGTACTTCTTCCGAACAACATGAAATATTTTGCAGACCACTCATATAGGCATTTGAGCTACAAAAAAAAATCTAGAACTACCAAGTTGACCAAATATTGTGAACTCTATAGCAAGCAAGAGGATGAAACTTTGAACAAATTCTATGCATGTTTTTCAAACATTATCAACTACTCTTATAATTTGGGGGGACTTTTTAGGAAAGAGAAGTAGATTGAAAAAATCCTTGCTAGCTTAGCTTATCATTTTCAAGCCAATGGTACCGTGCTTAAATACATGTAAAAGCCTCGTGAACTTATTGTAAAATGAATAACTTGGGAAAGTATTCGAACTACATCACTTGTATCCTATATGTCAGGCATCCACTTTCGAGGAGGGAAAGAGCTTGGCTTTATATACATCAAGGATAGTGGTCTTAGGGATGATGTTTTTGACACAATTATTGGAAATGATGACTCTAATACCAATGAAGAGAAAATGGATCTACTTTCCCAGTGATTTACTAAATTTCTTAGATAGAATTAACCCTTTTTTAGGGGTTTAGAAAAAAATAATCCGAGCTCTAAAATGATTATTTCAATGAATTTATAGTTGTACTTCTTCCGAACAACATGAAATATTTTGCAGACCACTCATATAGGCATTTGAGCTACAAAAAATATCAAGAACTACCAAGTTGACCAAATATTTTGAACTCTATATCAAGCAAGATGATGAAACTTTGAACAAATTCTATGCATGTTTTTCAAACATTATCAACTACTCGTATAATTTGGGGGGACCTTTTAGAAAAGAGAAGTAGATTGACAAAATAATTGCTAGCTTAGCTTATCATTTTCAAGCCAATGGTACCGTGCTTAAATACATGTAAAAGCCTAGTGAACTTACTTTTAAATGAATCACTTGGGCAAGTATTCGAACTACATCACTTGTATCCTAAATGTCAGCCATCCACTTTCGAGGAGGAAAGAACTTGGCTTTATATACATCAAGGATAGTGGTCTTAGCGAAGATGTTTTTGACTAAATTGTTGTAACTGATGACTGTAATACCAATGAAGAGAAAATGGATCTACTTTGCTAGTGATTTACTAAATTTCTTAGATAGAATTAACCCTTTTTTAGGGGTTTAGAAAAAAATAATCCGAGCTCTAAAATGATTATTTCAATGAATTTATAGTTGTACTTCTTCCGAACAACATGAAATATTTTGCAGACCACTCATATAGGCATTTGAGCTACAAAAAAAAATCTAGAACTACCAAGTTGACCAAATATTTTGAACTCTATATCAAGCAAGAGGATGAAACTTTGAACAAATTCTATGCATGTTTTTCAAACATTATCAACTACTCGTATAATTTGGGGGGACTTTTTAGGAAAGAGAAGTAGATTGAAAAAATCCTTGCTAGCTTAGCTTATCATTTTCAAGCCAATGGTACCGTGCTTAAATACATGTAAAAGCCTCGTGAACTTATTGTAAAATGAATAACTTGGGAAAGTATTCGAACTACATCACTTGTATCCTATATGTTAGCCATCCACTTTCGAGGAGGGAAAGAGCTTGGCTTTATATACATCAAGGATAGTGGTCTTAGCGAAGATGTTTTTGACACAATTGTTGGAAATGATGACTCTAATACCAATGAAGAGAAAATGGATCTACTTTCCTAGTGATTTACTAAATTTCTTAGATAGAATAAACCCTTTTTTAGGGGTTTAGAAAAAAATAATCCGAGCTCTAGAATGATTATTTCAATGAATTTATAGTTGTACTTCTTCCAAACAAAATGCCATATTTTGCAGACCACTCATATAGGCATTTGAGCTTCAAAACAAATCTAGAACTACCAAGTTGACCAAATATTTTGAACTCTATATCAAGCAAGAGAATGAAACTTTGAACAAATTCTATGCATGTTTTTCAAACTATATCAACTACTCGTATAATTTGGGGGGACTTTTTAGGAAAGAGAAGTAGATTGAATAAATCCTTGCTAGCTTAGCTTATCATTTCCAAGCCAATGGTACCGTGCTTAAATACATGTAAAAGCCTCGTGAACTTACTGTAAAATGAATAACTTGGGAAAGTATTCGAACTACATCACTTGTATCATATATGTTAGCCATCCACTTTCGAGGAGGGAAAGAGCTTGGCTTTATATACATCAAGGATAGTGGTCTTAGCGAAGATGTTTTTGACACAATTGTTGGAAATGATGACTCTAATACCAATGAAGAGAAAATGGATCTACTTTCCTAGTGATTTACTAAATTTCTTAGATAGAATTAACCCTTTTTTAGGGGTTTAGAAAAAAATAATCCGAGCTCTAAAATGATTATTTCAATGAATTTATAGTTGTACTTCTTCCGAACAACATGAAATATTTTGCAGACCACTCATATAGGCATTTGAGCTACAAAAAAAATCAAGAACTACCAAGTTGACCAAATATTTTGAACTCTATATCAAGCAAGATGATGAAACTTTGAACAAATTCTATGCATGTTTTTCAAACATTATCAACTACTCGTATAATTTGGGGGGACCTTTTAGAAAAGAGAAGTAGATTGACAAAATAATTGCTAGCTTAGCTTATCATTTTCAAGCCAATGGTACCGTGCTTAAATACATGTAAAAGCCTAGTGAACTTACTGTTAAATGAATCACTTGGGCAAGTATTCGAACTACATCACTTGTATCCTATATGTCAGCCATCCACTTTCGAGGAGGAAAGAACTTGGCTTTATATACATCAAGGATAGTGGTCTTAGCGAAGATGTTTTTGACTAAATTGTTGTAAATGATGACTGTAATACCAATGAAGAGAAAATGGATCTACTTTCCTAGTGATTTACTAAATTTCTTAGATAGAATTAACCCTTTTTTAGGGGTTTAGAAAAAAATAATCCGAGCTCTAAAATGATTATTTCAATGAATTTATAGTTGTACTTCTTCCGAACAACATGAAATATTTTGCAGACCACTCATATAGGCATTTGAGCTACAAAAAAAAATCTAGAACTACCAAGTTGACCAAATATTTTGAACTCTATATCAAGCAAGAGGATGAAACTTTGAACAAATTCTATGCATGTTTTTCAAACATTATCAACTACTCGTATAATTTGGGGGGACTTTTTAGGAAAGAGAAGTAGATTGAAAAAATCCTTGCTAGCTTAGCTTATCATTTTCAAGCCAATGGTACCGTGCGTAAATACATGTAAAAGCCTCGTGAACTTATTGTAAAATGAATAACTTGGGAAAGTATTCGAACTACATCACTTGTATCCTATATGTCAGCCATCCACTTTCGAGGAGGGAAAGTGCTTGGCTTTATATACATCAAGGATAGTGGTCTTAGCGAAGATGTTTTTGACACAATTGTTGGAAATGATGACTCTAATACCAATGAAGAGAAAATGGATCTACTTTCCCAGTGATTTACTAAATTTCTTAGATAGAATTAACCCTTTTTTAGGGGTTTAGAAAAAAATAATCCGAGCTCTAAAATGATTATTTCAATGAATTTATAGTTGTACTTCTTCCGAACAACATGAAATATTTTGCAGACCACTCATATAGGCATTTGAGCTACAAAAAAAATCTAGAACTACCAAGTTGACCAAATATTTTGAACTCTATATCAAGCAAGAGGATGAAACTTTGAACAAATTCTATGCATGTTTTTCAAACATTATGAACTACTCGTATAATTTGGGGGGACTTTTTAGGAAAGAGAAGTAGATTGACTAAATCCTTGCTAGCTTAGCTTATCATTTTCAAGCCAATAGTACCGTGCTTAAATACATGTAAAAGCCTCGTGAACTTACTGTTAAATGAATAACTTGGGAAAGTATTCGAACTACATCACTTGTATCCTATATGTCAGCCATCCACTTTCGAGGAGGGAAAGAGCTTGGCTTTATATACATCAAGGATAGTGGTCTTAGCGAAGATGTTTTTGACACAATTGTTGGAAATGATGACTCTAATACCAATGAAGAGAAAATGGATCTACTTTCCTAGTGATTTACTAAATTTCTTAGATAGAATTAACCCTTTTTTAGGGGTTTAGAAAAAAATAATCCGAGCTCTAAAATGATTATTTCAATGAATTTATAGTTGTACTTCTTCCGAACAACATGAAATATTTTGCAGACCACTCATATAGGCATTTGAGCTACAAAAAAAATCTAGAACTACCAAGTTGACCAAATATTTTGAACTCTATATCAAGCAAGAGGATGAAACTTTGCACAAATTCTATGCATGTTTTTCAAACATTATCAACTACTCGTATAATTTGGGGGGACCTTTTAGGAAAGAGAAGTAGATTGACTAAATCCTTGCTAGCTTAGCTTATCATTTTCAAGCCAATAGTACCGTGCTTAAATACATGTAAAAGCGTCGTGAACTTACTGTTAAATGAATCACTTGGGAAAGTATTCGAACTACATCACTTGTATCCTATATGTCAGCCATCCACTTTCGAGGAGGGAAAGAGCTTGGCTTTATATACATCAAGGATAGTGGTCTTAGCGAAGATGTTTTTGACACAATTGTTGGAAATGATGACTCTAATACCAATGAAGAGAAAATGGATCTACTTTCGCAGTGATTTACTAAATTTCTTAGATAGAATTAACCCTTTTTTAGGGGTTTAGAAAAAAATAATCCGAGCTCTAAAATGATTATTTCAATGAATTTATAGTTGTACTTCTTCCGAACAACATGAAATATTTTGCAGACCACTCATATAGGCATTTGAGCTACAAAAAAAATCTAGAACTACTAAGTTGACCAAATATTTTGAACTCTATATCAAGCAAGAGGATGAAACTTTGAACAAATTCTATGCATGTTTTTCAAACATTATCAACTACTCGTATAATTTGGGGGAACTTTTAGCAAAGAGAAGTAGATTGACAAAATCCTTCCTAGCTTAGCTTATCATTTTCAAGCCAATGGTACCGTGCTTAAATACATGTAAAAGCCACGTGAACTTACTGTTAAATGAATCACTTGGGCAAGTATTCGAACTGCATCACTTGTATCCTTTATGTCAGCCATCCACTTTCGAGGAGGGAAAGAGCTTGGCTTTATATACATCAAGAATAGTGGTCTAAGCGAAGATGTTTTTGAAACAATTGTTGGAAATGATGACTCTAATACCAATGAAGAGAAAATGGATCTACTTTCCCAGTGATTTACTAAATTTCTTAGATAGAATTAACCCTTTTTTAGGGGTTTAGAAAAAAATAATCCGAGCTCTAAAATGATTATTTCAATGAATTTATAGTTGTACTTCTTCCGAACAACATGAAATATTTTGCAGACCACTCATATAGGCATTTGAGCTACAAAAAAAATCAAGAACTACCAAGTTGACCAAATATTTTGAACTCTATATCAAGCAAGAGGATGAAACTTTGAACAAATTCTATGCATGTTTTTCAAACATTATCAACTACTCGTATAATTTGGGGGGACCTTTTAGGAAAGAGAAGTAGATTGACAAAATCCTTCCTAGCTTAGGTTATCATTTTCAAGCCAATGGTACCGTGCTTAAATACATGTAAAAGCCTCGTGAACTTACTGTTAAATGAATCACTTGGGCAAGTATTCGAACTACATCACTTGTATCCTTTATGTCAGCCATCCACTTTCGAGGAGGGAAAGAGCTTGGCTTTATATACATCAAGAATAGTGGTCTAAGCGAAGATGTTTTTGAAACAATTGTTGGAAATGATGACTCTAATACCAATGAAGAGAAAATGGATCTACTTTCCCAGTGATTTACTAAATTTCTTAAATAGAATTAACCCTTTTTTAGGGGTTTCGAAAAAAATAATCCGACCTCTAAAATGATTATTTCAATGAATTTATAGTTGTACTTCTTCCAAACAAAATGCCATATTTTGCAAACCACTTATATAGGCATTTGAGCTTCAAAAAAAATCTAGAACTACCAAGTTGACCAAATATTTTGAACTCTATATCAAGCAAGAGGATGAAACTTTGAACAAATTCTATGCATGTTTTTCAAACATTATCAACTACTCGTATAATTTGGGGGGACTTTTTAGGAAAGAGAAGTAGATTGACAAAATCCTTGCTAGCTTAGCTTAACATTTTCAAGCCAATGGTACCGTGCTTAAATACATGTAAAAGCCTCGTGAACTTACTGTTAAATGAATCACTTGGGCAAGTATTCGAACTACATCACTTGTATCCTATATGTCAGCCATCCACTTTCGAGGAGGGAAAGAACTTGGCTTTATATACATCAAGGATAGTGGTCTTAGCGAAGATGTTTTTGACTAAATTGTTGTAAATGATGACTGTAATACCAATGAAGAGAAAATGGATCTACTTTCCTAGTGATTTACTAAATTTCTTAGATAGAATTAACCCTTTTTTAGGGGTTTAGAAAAAAATAATCCGAGCTCTAAAATGATTATTTCAATGAATTTATAGTTGTACTTCTTCCGAACAACATGAAATATTTTGCAGACCACTCATATAGGCATTTGAGCTACAAAAAAAATCAAGAACTACCAAGTTGACCAAATATTTTGAACTCTATATCAAGCAAGAGGATGAAACTTTGAACAAATTCTATGCATGTTTTTCAAACATTATCAACTACTCGTATAATTTGGGGGGACCTTTTAGGAAAGAGAAGTAGATTGACAAAATAATTGCTAGCTTAGCTTATCATTTTCAAGCCAATGGTACCGTGCTTAAATACATGTAAAAGCGTCGTGAACTTACTGTTAAATGAATCACTTGGGAAAGTATTCGAACTGCATCACTTGTATCCTTTATGTCAGCCATCCACTTTCGATGAGGGAAAGATCTTGGCTTTATATACATCAAGGATGGTGGTCTTAGCGATGATGTTTTTGACACAATTGTTGGAAATGATGACTCTAATACCAATGAACAGAAAATGGATCTACTTTCCCAGTGATTTACTAAATTTCTTAAATAGAATTAACCCTTTTTTAGGGGTTTAGAAAAAAATAATCCGGGCTCTAAAAAGATTATTTCAATGAATTTATAGTTGTACTTCTTCCGAACAACATGAAATATTTTGCAGACCACTCATCTAGGCATTTGAGCTACAAAAAAAATCTAGAACTACCAAGTTGACCAAATATTTTGAACTCTATATCAAGCAAGAGGATGAAACTTTGCACAAATTCTATGCATGTTTTTCAAACATTATCAACTACTCGTATAATTTGGGGGGACCTTTTAGGAAAGAGAAGTAGATTGACTAAATCCTTGCTAGCTTAGCTTATCATTTTCAAGCCAATAGTACCGTGCTTAAATACATGTAAAAGCGTCGTGAACTTACTGTTAAATGAATCACTTGGGAAAGTATTCGAACTACATCACTTGTATCCTATATGTCAGCCATCCACTTTCGAGGAGGGAAAGAGCTTGGCTTTATATACATCAAGGATAGTGGTCTTAGCGAAGATGTTTTTGACACAATTGTTGGAAATGATGACTCTAATACCAATGAAGAGAAAATGGATCTACTTTCGCAGTGATTTACTAAATTTCTTAGATAGAATTAACCCTTTTTTAGGGGTTTAGAAAAAAATAATCCGAGCTCTAAAATGATTATTTCAATGAATTTATAGTTGTACTTCTTCCGAACAACATGAAATATTTTGCAGACCACTCATATAGGCATTTGAGCTACAAAAAAAATCTAGAACTACTAAGTTGACCAAATATTTTGAACTCTATATCAAGCAAGAGGATGAAACTTTGAACAAATTCTATGCATGTTTTTCAAACATTATCAACTACTCGTATAATTTGGGGGAACTTTTAGCAAAGAGAAGTAGATTGACAAAATCCTTCCTAGCTTAGCTTATCATTTTCAAGCCAATGGTACCGTGCTTAAATACATGTAAAAGCCACGTGAACTTACTGTTAAATGAATCACTTGGGCAAGTATTCGAACTGCATCACTTGTATCCTTTATGTCAGCCATCCACTTTCGAGGAGGGAAAGAGCTTGGCTTTATATACATCAAGAATAGTGGTCTAAGCGAAGATGTTTTTGAAACAATTGTTGGAAATGATGACTCTAATACCAATGAAGAGAAAATGGATCTACTTTCCCAGTGATTTACTAAATTTCTTAGATAGAATTAACCCTTTTTTAGGGGTTTAGAAAAAAATAATCCGAGCTCTAAAATGATTATTTCAATGAATTTATAGTTGTACTTCTTCCGAACAACATGAAATATTTTGCAGACCACTCATATAGGCATTTGAGCTACAAAAAAAATCAAGAACTACCAAGTTGACCAAATATTTTGAACTCTATATCAAGCAAGAGGATGAAACTTTGAACAAATTCTATGCATGTTTTTCAAACATTATCAACTACTCGTAAAATTTGGGGGGACCTTTTAGGAAAGAGAACTAGATTGACAAAATAATTGCTAGCTTAGGTTATCATTTTCAAGCCAATGGTACCGTGCTTAAATACATGTAAAATCCTCGTGAACTTAGTGTTAAATGAATCACTTGGGCAAGTATTCGAACTACATCACTTGTATCCTATATGTCAGCCATCCACTTTCGAAAAGGGAAAGAACTTGGCTTTATATACATCAAGGATAGTGGTCTTAGCGAAGATGTTTTTGAAACAATTGTTGGAAATGATGACTCTAATACCAATGAAGAGAAAATGGATCTACTTTCCTAGTGATTTACTAAATTTCTTAGATAGAATTAACCCTTTTTTAGGGGTTTAGAAAAAAATAATCCGAGATCTAAAATGATTATTTCAATGAATTATTAGTTGTACTTCTTCCAAACAAAATGCCATATTTTGCAGACCACTCATATAGGCATTTGAGCTTCAAAACAAATCTAGAACTACCAAGCTGACCAAATATTTTGAACTCTATATCAAGCAAGAGAATGAAACTTTGAACAAATTCTATGCATGTTTTTCAAACATTATCAACTACTCGTATAATTTGGGGGGACCTTTTAGGAAAGAGAAGTAGATTGACTAAATCCTTGCTAGCTTAGCTTAACATTTTCAAGCCAATGGTACCGTGCTTAAATACATGTAAAAGCCTCGTGAACTTACTGTTAAATGAATCACTTGGGAAAGTATTCGAACTGCATCACTTGTATCCTATATGTCAGCCATCCACTTTCGAGGAGGGAAAGAACTTGGCTTTATATACATCAATGATAGTGGTCTTAGCGAAGATGTTTTTGACTAAATTGTTGTAAATGATGACTGTAATACCAATGAAGAGAAAATGGATCTACTTTCCTAGTGATTTACTAAATTTCTTAGATAAAATTAACCCTTTTTTAGGGGTTTAGAAAAAAATAATCCGAGCTCTAAAATGATTATTTCAATGAATTTATAGTTGTACTTCTTCCGAACAACATGAAATATTTTGCAGACCACTCATATAGGCATTTGAGCTTCAAAACAAATCTAGAACTACCAAGTTGACCAAATATTTTGAACTCTATATCAAGCAAGAGAATGAAACTTTGAACAAATTCTATGCATGTTTTTCAAACATTATGAACTACTCGTATAATTTGGGGGGACTTTTTAGGAAAGAGAAGTAGATTGAAAAAATCCTTGCTAGCTTAGCTTATCATTTTCAAGCCAATGGTACCGTGCTTAAATACATGTAAAAGCCTCGTGAACTTACTGTAAAATGAATAACTTGGGAAAGTATTCGAACTACATCACTTGTATCCTATATGTCAGCCATCCACTTTCGAGGAGGGAAAGAGCTTGGCTTTATATACATCAAGGATAGTGGTCTTAGCGAAGATGTTTTTGACACAATTGTTGGAAATGATGACTCTAATACCAATGAAGAGAAAATGGATCTACTTTCCTAGTGATTTACTAAATTTCTTAGATAGAATTAACCCTTTTTTAGGGGTTTAGAAAAAAATAATCCGAGCTCTAAAATGATTATTTCAATGAATTTATAGTTGTACTTCTTCCGAACAACATGAAATATTTTGCAGACCACTCATATAGGCATTTGAGCTACAAAAAAAATCAAGAACTACCAAGTTGACCAAATATTTTGAACTCTATATCAAGCAAGAGGATGAAACTTTGACAAATTCTATGCATGTTTTTCAAACATTATCAACTACTCGTATAATTTGGGGGGACCTTTTAGGAAAGAGAAGTAGATTGACAAAATAATTGCTAGCTTAGGTTATCATTTTCAAGCCAATGGTACCGTGCTTAAATACATGTAAAATCCTCGTGAACTTAGTGTTAAATGAATCACTTGGGCAAGTATTCGAACTACATCACTTGTATCCTATATGTCAGCCATCCACTTTCGAAAAGGGAAAGAACTTGGCTTTATATACATCAAGGATAGTGGTCTTAGCGAAGATGTTTTTGAAACAATTGTTGGAAATGATGACTCTAATACCAATGAAGAGAAAATGGATCTACTTTCCCAGTGATTTACTAAATTTCTTAGATAGAATTAACCCTTTTTTAGGGGTTTAGAAAAAAATAATCCGAGCTCTAAAATGATTATTTCAATGAATTTATAGTTGTACTTCTTCCAAACAAAATGCCATATTTTGCAGACCACTCATATAGGCATTTGAGCTTCAAAACAAATCTAGAACTACCAAGTTGACCAAATATTTTGAACTCTATATCAAGCAAGAGAATGAAACTTTGAACAAATTCTATGCATGTTTTTCAAACATTATGAACTACTCGTATAATTTGGGGGGACTTTTTAGGAAAGAGAAGTAGATTGAAAAAATCCTTGCTAGCTTAGCTTATCATTTTCAAGCCAATGGTACCGTGCTTAAATACATGTAAAAGCCTCGTGAACTTACTGTAAAATGAATAACTTGGGAAAGTATTCGAACTACATCACTTGTATCCTATATGTCAGCCATCCACTTTCGAGGAGGGAAAGAGCTTGGCTTTATATACATCAAGGATAGTGGTCTTAGCGAAGATGTTTTTGACACAATTGTTGGAAATGATGACTCTAATACCAATGAAGAGAAAATGGATCTACTTTCCTAGTGATTTACTAAATTTCTTAGATAGAATTAACCCTTTTTTAGGGGTTTAGAAAAAAATAATCCGAGCTCTAAAATGATTATTTCAATGAATTTATAGTTGTACTTCTTCCGAACAACATGAAATATTTTGCAGACCACTCATATAGGCATTTGAGCTACAAAAAAAATCAAGAACTACCAAGTTGACCAAATATTTTGAACTCTATATCAAGCAAGAGGATGAAACTTTGAACAAATTCTATGCATGTTTTTCAAACATTATCAACTACTCGTATAATTTGGGGGGACCTTTTAGGAAAGAGAAGTAGATTGACAAAATAATTGCTAGCTTAGCTTATCATTTTCAAGCCAATGGTACCGTGCTTAAATACATGTAAAAGCCTCGTGAACTTACTGTTAAATGAATCACTTGGGCAAGTATTCGAACTACATCACTTGTATCCTATATGTCAGCCATCCACTTTCGAAAAGGGAAAGAACTTGGCTTTATATACATCAAGGATAGTGGTCTTAGCGAAGATGTTTTTGAAACAATTGTTGGAAATGATGACTCTAATACCAATGAAGAGAAAATGGATCTACTTTCCCAGTGATTTACTAAATTTCTTAGATAGAATTAACCCATTTTTAGGGGTTTAGAAAAAAATAATCCGAGCTCTAAAATGATTATTTCAATGAATTTATAGTTGTACTTCTTCCAAACAAAATGCCATATTTTGCAGACCACTCATATAGGCATTTGAGCTTCAAAACAAATCTAGAACTACCAAGTTGACCAAATATTTTGAACTCTATATCAAGCAAGAGAATGAAACTTTGAACAAATTCTATGCATGTTTTTCAAACATTATGAACTACTCGTATAATTTGGGGGGACTTTTTAGGAAAGAGAAGTAGATTGAAAAAATCCTTGCTAGCTTAGCTTATCATTTTCAAGCCAATGGTACCGTGCTTAAATACATGTAAAAGCCTCGTGAACTTACTGTAAAATGAATAACTTGGGAAAGTATTCGAACTACATCACTTGTATCCTATATGTCAGCCATCCACTTTCGAGGAGGGAAAGAGCTTGGCTTTATATACATCAAGGATAGTGGTCTTAGCGAAGATGTTTTTGACACAATTGTTGGAAATGATGACTCTAATACCAATGAAGAGAAAATGGATCTACTTTCCTAGTGATTTACTAAATTTCTTAGATAGAATTAACCCTTTTTTAGGGGTTTAGAAAAAAATAATCCGAGCTCTAAAATGATTATTTCCATGAATTTATAGTTGTACTTCTTCCGAACAACATGAAATATTTTGCAGACCACTCATATAGGCATTTGAGCTACAAAAAAAATCAAGAACTACCAAGTTGACCAAATATTTTGAACTCTATATCAAGCAAGAGGATGAAACTTTGAACAAATTCTATGCATGTTTTTCAAACATTATCAACTACTCGTATAATTTGGGGGGACCTTTTAGGAAAGAGAAGTAGATTGACAAAATAATTGCTAGCTTAGGTTATCATTTTCAAGCCAATGGTACCGTGCTTAAATACATGTAAAATCCTCGTGAACTTAGTGTTAAATGAATCACTTGGGCAAGTATTCGAACTACATCACTTGTATCCTATATGTCAGCCATCCACTTTCGAAAAGGGAAAGAACTTGGCTTTATATACATCAAGGATAGTGGTCTTAGCGAAGATGTTTTTGAAACAATTGTTGGAAATGATGACTCTAATACCAATGAAGAGAAAATGGATCTACTTTCCCAGTGATTTACTAAATTTCTTAGATAGAATTAACCCTTTTTTAGGGGTTTAGAAAAAAATAATCCGAGCTCTAAAATGATTATTTCAATGAATTTATAGTTGTACTTCTTCCGAACAACATGAAATATTTTGCAGACCACTCATATAGGCATTTGAGCTACAAAAAAAATCAAGAACTACCAAGTTGACCAAATATTTTGAACTCTATATCAAGCAAGAGGATGAAACTTTGAACAAATTCTATGCATGTTTTTCAAACATTATCAACTACTCGTATAATTTGGGGGGACCTTTTAGGAAAGAGAAGTAGATTGACAAAATCCTTGCTAGCTTAGCTTATCATTTTCAAGCCAATGGTACCGTGCTTAAATACATGTAAAAGCCTCGTGAACTTACTGTTAAATGAATCACTTGGGCAAGTATTCGAACTACATCACTTGTATCCTATATGTCAGCCATCCACTTTCGAGGAGGGAGAGAACTTGGCTTTATATACATCAAGGATAGTGGTCTTAGCGAAGATGTTTTTGACTAAATTGTTGTAAATGATGACTGTAATACCAATGAAGAGAAAATGGATCTACTTTCCTAGTGATTTACTAAATTTCTTAGATAGAATTAACCCTTTTTTAGGGGTTTAGAAAAAAATAATCCGAGCTCTAAAATGATTATTTCAATGAATTTATAGTTGTACTTCTTCCGAACAACATGAAATATTTTGCAGACCACTCATATAGGCATTTGAGCTACAAAAAAAATCTAGAACTACCAAGTTGACCAAATATTTTGAACTCTATATCAAGCAAGAGGATGAAACTTTGAACAAGTTCTATGCATGTTTTTCAAACATTATCAACTACTCGTATAATTTGGGGGGACCTTTTAGGAAAGAGAAGTAGATTGACAAAATAATTGCTAGCTTAGCTTATCATTTTCAAGCCAATGGTACCGTGCTTAAATACATGTAAAACCCTCGTGAACTTACTGTTAAATGAATCACTTGGGAAAGTATTCGAACTACATCACTTGTATCCTATATGTCAGCCATCCACTTTCCAGGAGGGAAGGAACTTGGCTTTATATACATCAAGGATAGTGGTCTTAGCGAAGATGTTTTTGACTAAATTGTTGTAAATGATGACTGTAATACCAATGAAGAGAAAATGGATCTACTTTCCTAGTGATTTACTAAATTTCTTAGATAGAATTAACCCTTTTTTAGGGGTTTAGAAAAAAATAATCCGACCTCTAAAATGATTATTTCAATGAATTTATAGTTGTACTTCTTCCGAACAACATGAAATATTTTGCAGACCACTCATATAGGCATTTGAGCTACAAAAAAAATCTAGAACTACCAAGTTGACCAAATATTTTGAACTCTATATCAAGCAAGAGGATGAAACTTTGAACAAATTCTATGCATGTTTTTCAAACATTATCAACTACTCGTATAATTTGGGGGGACCTTTTAGGAAAGAGAAGTAGATTGACAAAATAATTGCTAGCTTAGCTTATCATTTTCAAGCCAATGGTACCGTGCTTAAATACATGTAAAAGCCTCGTGAACTTACTGTTAAATGAATCACTTGGGAAAGTATTCGAACTACATCACTTGTATCCTATATGTCAGCCATCCACTTTCGAGGAGGGAAGGAACTTGGCTTTATATACATCAAGGATAGTGGTCTTAGCGAAGATGTTTTTGACACAATTGTTGGAAATGATGACTCTAATACCAATGAAGAGAAAATGGATCTACTTTCCCAGTGATTTACTAAATTTCTTAGATAGAATTAACCCTTTTTTAGGTGTTTAGAAAAAAATAATCCGACCTCTAAAATGATTATTTCAATGAATTTATAGTTGTATTTCTTCCGAACAACATGAAATATTTTGCAGACCACTCATATAGGCATTTGAGCTACAAAAAAAATCTAGAACTACCAAGTTGACCAAATATTTTGAACTCTATATCAAGCAAGAGGATGAAACTTTGAACAAATTCTATGCATGTTTTTCAAACATTATCAACTACTCGTATAATTTGGGGGGACCTTTTAGGAAAGAGAAGTAGATTGACAAAATAATTGCTAGCTTAGCTTATCATTTTCAAGCCAATGGTACCGTGCTTAAATACATGTAAAAGCCTCGTGAACTTACTGTTAAATGAATCACTTGGGAAAGTATTCGAACTACATCACTTGTATCCTATATGTCAGCCATCCACTTTCGAGGAGGGAAGGAACTTGGCTTTATATACATCAAGGATAGTGGTCTTAGCGAAGATGTTTTTGACACAATTGTTGGAAATGATGACTGTAATACCAATGAAGAGAAAATGGATCTACTTTCCTAGTGATTTACTAAATTTCTTAGATAGAATTAACCCTTTTTTAGGGGTTTAGAAAAAAATAATCCGACCTCTAAAATGATTATTTCAATGAATTTATAGTTGTACTTCTTCCGAACAACATGAAATATTTTGCAGACCACTCATATAGGCATTTGAGCTACAAAAAAAATCTAGAACTACCAAGTTGACCAAATATTTTGAACTCTATATCAAGCAAGAGGATGAAACTTTGAACAAATTCTATGCATGTTTTTCAAACATTATCAACTACTCGTATAATTTGGGGGGACCTTTTAGGAAAGAGAAGTAGATTGACAAAATAATTGCTAGCTTAGCTTATCATTTTCAAGCCAATTGTACCGTGCTTAAATACATGTAAAAGCCTCGTGAACTTACTGTTAAATGAATCACTTGGGAAAGTATTCGAACTACATCACTTGTATCCTATATGTCAGCCATCCACTTTCGATGAGGGAAAGATCTTGGCTTTATATACATCAAGGATAGTGGTCTTAGCGAAGATGTTTTTGACTAAATTGTTGGAAATGATGACTGTAATACCAATGAAGGGAAAATGGATCTACTTTCCTAGTGATTTACTAAATTTCTTAGATAGAATTAACCCTTTTTTAGGGGTTTAGAAAAAAATAATCCGACCTCTAAAATGATTATTTCAATGAATTTATAGTTGTACTTCTTCCGAACAACATGAAATATTTTGCACACCACTCATATAGGCATTTGAGCTACAAAAAAAAATCTAGAACTACCAAGTTGACCAAATATTTTGAACTCTATATCAAGCAAGAGGATGAAACTTTGAACAAATTCTATGCATGTTTTTCAAACATTATCAACTACTCGTATAATTTGGGGGGACCTTTTAGGAAAGAGAAGTAGATTGACAAAATAATTGCTAGCTTAGCTTATCATTTTCAAGCCAATGGTACCGTGCTTAAATACATGTAAAAGCCTCGTGAACTTACTGTTAAATGAATCACTTGGGAAAGTATTCGAACTACATCACTTGTATCCTATATGTCAGCCATCCACTTTCGAGGAGGGAAGGAACTTGGCTTTATATACATCAAGGATAGTGGTCTTAGCGAAGATGTTTTTGACACAATTGTTGGAAATGATGACTCTAATACCAATGAAGAGAAAATGGATCTACTTTCCCAGTGATTTACTAAATTTCTTAGATAGAATTAACCCTTTTTTAGGTGTTTAGAAAAAAATAATCCGACCTCTAAAATGATTATTTCAATGAATTTATAGTTGTATTTCTTCCGAACAACATGAAATATTTTGCAGACCACTCATATAGGCATTTGAGCTACAAAAAAAATCTAGAACTACCAAGTTGACCAAATATTTTGAACTCTATATCAAGCAAGAGGATGAAACTTTGCACAAATTCTATGCATTTTTTTCAAACATTATCAACTACTCGTATAATTTGGGGGGACCTTTTAGGAAAGAGAAGTAGATTGACTAAATCCTTGCTAGCTTAACTTATCATTTTCAATCCAATAGTACCGTGCTTAAATACATGTAAAAGACTCGTGAACTTACTGTTAAATGAATCACTTGGGAAAGTATTCGAACTACATCACTTGTATCCTATATGTCAGCCATCCACTTTCGAGGAGGGAAAGAGCTTGGCTTTATATACATCAAGGATAGTGGTCTTAGCGATGGTGTTTTTGACACAATTGTTGGAAATGATGACTCTAATACCAATGAAGAGAAAATGGATCTACTTTCGCAGTGATTTACTAAATTTCTTAGATAGAATTAACCCTTTTTTAGGTGTTTAGAAAAAAATAATCCGACCTCTAAAATGATTATTTCAATGAATTTATAGTTGTATTTCTTCCGAACAACATGAAATATTTTGCAGACCACTCATATAGGCATTTGAGCTACAAAAAAAATCTAGAACTACCAAGTTGACCAAATATTTTGAACTCTATATCAAGCAAGAGGATGAAACTTTGAACAAATTCTATGCATGTTTTTCAAACATTATCAACTACTCGTATAATTTGGGGGGACCTTTTAGGAAAGAGAAGTAGATTGACAAAATAATTGCTAGCTTAGCTTATCATTTTCAAGCCAATGGTACCGTGCTTAAATACATGTAAAAGCCTCGTGAACTTACTGTTAAATGAATCACTTGGGAAAGTATTCGAACTACATCACTTGTATCCTATATGTCAGCCATCCACTTTCGAGGAGGGAAGGAACTTGGCTTTATATACATCAAGGATAGTGGTCTTAGCGAAGATGTTTTTGACACAATTGTTGGAAATGATGACTGTAATACCAATGAAGAGAAAATGGATCTACTTTCCTAGTGATTTACTAAATTTCTTAGATAGAATTAACCCTTTTTTAGGGGTTTAGAAAAAAATAATCCGACCTCTAAAATGATTATTTCAATGAATTTATAGTTGTACTTCTTCCGAACAACATGAAATATTTTGCAGACCACTCATATAGGCATTTGAGCTACAAAAAAAATCTAGAACTACCAAGTTGACCAAATATTTTGAACTCTATATCAAGCAAGAGGATGAAACTTTGAACAAATTCTATGCATGTTTTTCAAACATTATCAACTACTCGTATAATTTGGGGGGACCTTTTAGGAAAGAGAAGTAGATTGACAAAATAATTGCTAGCTTAGCTTATCATTTTCAAGCCAATGGTACCGTGCTTAAATACATGTAAAAGCCTCGTGAACTTACTGTTAAATGAATCACTTGGGAAAGTATTCGAACTACATCACTTGTATCCTATATGTCAGCCATCCACTTTCGAGGAGGGAAGGAACTTGGCTTTATATACATCAAGGATAGTGGTCTTAGCGAAGATGTTTTTGACACAATTGTTGGAAATGATGACTGTAATACCAATGAAGAGAAAATGGATCTACTTTCCTAGTGATTTACTAAATTTCTTAGATAGAATTAACCCTTTTTTAGGGGTTTAGAAAAAAATAATCCGACCTCTAAAATGATTATTTCAATGAATTTATAGTTGTACTTCTTCCGAACAACATGAAATATTTTGCAGACCACTCATATAGGCATTTGAGCTACAAAAAAAATCTAGAACTACCAAGTTGACCAAATATTTTGAACTCTATATCAAGCAAGAGGATGAAACTTTGAACAAATTCTATGCATGTTTTTCAAACATTATCAACTACTCGTATAATTTGGGGGGACCTTTTAGGAAAGAGAAGTAGATTGACAAAATAATTGCTAGCTTAGCTTATCATTTTCAAGCCAATGGTACCGTGCTTAAATACATGTAAAAGCCTCGTGAACTTACTGTTAAATGAATCACTTGGGAAAGTATTCGAACTACATCACTTGTATCCTATATGTCAGCCATCCACTTTCGAGGAGGGAAGGAACTTGGCTTTATATACATCAAGGATAGTGGTCTTAGCGAAGATGTTTTTGACACAATTGTTGGAAATGATGACTCTAATACCAATGAAGAGAAAATGGATCTACTTTCCCAGTGATTTACTAAATTTCTTAGATAGAATTAACCCTTTTTTAGGTGTTTAGAAAAAAATAATCCGACCTCTAAAATGATTATTTCAATGAATTTATAGTTGTATTTCTTCCGAACAACATGAAATATTTTGCAGACCACTCATATAGGCATTTGAGCTACAAAAAAAATCTAGAACTACCAAGTTGACCAAATATTTTGAACTCTATATCAAGCAAGAGGATGAAACTTTGCACAAATTCTATGCATTTTTTTCAAACATTATCAACTACTCGTATAATTTGGGGGGACCTTTTAAGAAAGAGAAGTAGATTGACTAAATCCTTGCTAGCTTAACTTATCATTTTCAATCCAATAGTACCGTGCTTAAATACATGTAAAAGACTCGTGAACTTACTGTTAAATGAATCACTTGGGAAAGTATTCGAACTACATCACTTGTATCCTATATGTCAGCCATCCACTTTCGAGGAGGGAAAGAGCTTGGCTTTATATACATCAAGGATAGTGGTCTTAGCGATGGTGTTTTTGACACAATTGTTGGAAATGATGACTCTAATACCAATGAAGAGAAAATGGATCTACTTTCCCCGTGATTTACTAAATTTCTTAAATAGAATTAACCCTTTTTTAGGGGTTTAGAAAAAAATAATCCGGTCTTTAAAATGATTATTTCAATGAATTTATAGTTGTACTTCTTCCGAATAACATGAAATATTTTGCAGACCACTCATATAGGCATTTGAGCTACAAAAAAAAATCTAGAACTACCAAGTTGACCAAATATTTTGAACTCTATATCAAGGAAGAGGATGAAACTTTGCACAAATTCTATGCATGTTTTTCAAACATTATCAACTACTCGTATAATTTGGGGGGACCTTTTAGGAAAGAGAAGTAGATTGACTAAATCCTTGCTAGCTTAGCTTATCATTTTCAAGCCAATAGTACCGTGCTTAAATACATGTAAAAGCCTCGTGAACTTAATGTTAAATGAATCACATGGGAAAGTATTCGAACTACATCACTTGTATCCTATATGTCAGCCATCCACTTTCGAGGAGGGAAAGAACTTGGCTTTATATACATGAAGGATAGTGGTCTTAGCGAAGATGTTTTTGACTAAATTGTTGTAAATGATGACTGTAATACCAATGAAGAGAAAATGGATCTACTTTCCTAGTGATTTACTAAATTTCTTAGATAGAATTAACCCTTTTTTAGGGGTTTAGAAAAAAATAATCCGACCTCTAAAATGATTATTTCAATGAATTTATAGTTGTACTTCTTCCGAACAACATGAAATATTTTGCAGACCACTCATATAGGCATTTGAGCTACAAAAAAAATCTAGAACTACCAAGTTGACCAAATATTTTGAACTCTATATCAAGCAAGAGGATGAAACTTTGAAAAAATTCTATGCATGTTTTTCAAACATTATCAACTACTCGTATAATTTGGGGGGACCTTTTAGGAAAGAGAATTAGATTGACAAAATAATTGCTAGCTTAGCTTATCATTTTCAAGCCAATGGTACCGTGCTTAAATACATGTAAAAGCCTCGTGAACTTACTGTTAAATGAATCACTTGGGAAAGTATTCGAACTACATCACTTGTATCCTATATGTCAGCCATCCACTTTCGAGGAGGGAAGGAACTTGGCTTTATATACATCAAGGATAGTGGTCTTAGCGAAGATGTTTTTGACTAAATTGTTGTAAATGATGACTGTAATACCAATGAAGAGAAAATGGATCTACTTTCCTAGTGATTTACTAAATTTCTTAGATAGAATTAACCCTTTTTTAGGGGTTTAGAAAAAAATAATCCGACCTCTAAAATGATTATTTCAATGAATTTATAATTGTACTTCTTCCGAACAACATGAAATATTTTGCAGACCACTCATATAGGCATTTGAGCTACAAAAAAAATCTAGAACTACCAATTTGACCAAATTTTTTGAACTCTATATCAAGCAAGAGGATGAAACTTTGAACAAATTCTATGCATGTTTTTCAAACATTATCAACTACTCGTATAATTTGGGGGGACCTTTTAGGAAAGAGAAGTAGATTGACTAAATCCTTGCTAGCTTAGCTTATCATTTTCAAGCCAATAGTACCGTGCTTAAATACATGTAAAAGCCTTGTGAACTTACTGTTAAATGAATCACTTGGGAAAGTATTCGAATTACATCACTTGTATCCTATATGTCAGCCATCCACTTTCGAGGAGGGAAAGAACTTGGCTTTAAATACATTAAGGATAGTGGTCTTAGCGAAGATGTTTTTGACTAAATTGTTGTAAATGATGACTGTAATACCAATGAAGAGAAAATGGATCTACTTTCCTAGTGATTTACTAAATTTCTTAGATAGAATTAACCCTTTTTTAGGGGTTTAGAAAAAAATAATCCGACCTCTAAAATGATTATTTCAATGAATTTATAGTTGTACTTCTTCCGAACAACATGAAATATTTTGCAGACCACTCATATAGGCATTTGAGCTACAAAAAAAATCTAGAACTACCAAGTTGACCAAATATTTTGAACTCTATATCAAGCAAGAGGATGAAACTTTGAACAAGTTCTATGCATGTTTTTCAAACATTATCAACTACTCGTATAATTTGGGGGGACCTTTTAGGAAAGAGAAGTAGATTGACAAAATAATTGCAAGCTTAGCTTATCATTTTCAAGCCAATGGTACCGTGCTTAAATACATGTAAAAGCCTCGTGAACTTACTGTTAAATGAATCACTTGGGAAAGTATTCGAACTACATCACTTGTATCCTATATGTCAGCCATCCACTTTCGAGGAGGGAAGGAACTTGGCTTTATATACATCAAGGATAGTGGTCTTAGCGAAGATGTTTTTGACTAAATTGTTGTAAACGATGACTGTAATACCAATGAAGAGAAAATGGATCTACTTTCCTAGTGATTTACAAAATTTCTTAGATAGAATTAACCCTTTTTTAGGGGTTTAGAAAAAAAAAATCCGACCTCTAAAATGATTATTTCAATGAATTTATAATTGTACTTCTTCCGAACAACATGAAATATTTTGTAGACCACTCATATAGGCATTTGAGCTACAAAAAAAATCTAGAACTACCAATTTGACCAAATATTTTGAACTCTATATCAAGCAAGAGGATGAAACTTTGCACAAATTCTATGCATGTTTTTCAAACATTATCAACTACTCGTATAATTTGGGGGGACCTTTTAGGAAAGAGAAGTAGATTGACTAAATCCTTGCTAGCTTAGCTTATCATTTTCAAGCCAATAGTACCGTGCTTAAATACATGTAAAAGCCTCGTGAACTTACTGTTAAATGAATCACTTGGGAAAGTATTCGAACTACATCACTTGTATCCTATATGTTAGCCATCCACTTTCGAGGAGGGAAAGAACTTGGCTTTATATACATTAAGGATAGTGGTCTTAGCGAAGATGTTTTTGACTAAATTGTTGTAAATGATGACTGTAATACCAATGAAGAGAAAATGGATCTACTTTCCTAGTGATTTACTAAATTTCTTAGATAGAATTAACCCTTTTTTAGGGGTTTAGAAAAAAATAATCCGAGCTCTAAAATGATTATTTCAATGAATTTATAGTTGTACTTCTTCCGAACAACATGAAATATTTTGCAGACCACTCATATAGGCATTTGAGCTACAAAAAAAATCTAGAACTACCAAGTTGACCAAATATTTTGAACTCTATATCAAGCAAGAGGATGAAACTTTGCACAAATTCTATGCATGTTTTTCAAACATTATCAACTACTCGTATAATTTGGGGGGACCTTTTAGGAAAGAGAAGTAGATTGACAAAATAATTGCTAGCTTAGCTTATCATTTTCAAGCCAATGGTACCGTGCTTAAATACATGTAAAAGCCTCGTGAACTTACTGTTAAATGAATCACTTGGGAAAGTATTCGAACTACATCACTTGTATCCTATATGTCAGCCATCCACTTTCGAGGAGGGAAGGAACTTGGCTTTATATACATCAAGGATAGTGGTCTTAGCGAAGATGTTTTTGACTAAATTGTTGTAAATGATGACTATAATACCAATGAAGAGAAAATGGATCTACTTTCCTAGTGATTTACAAAATTTCTTAGATAGAATTAACCCTTTTTTAGGGGTTTAGAAAAAAATAATCCGAGCTCTAAAATGATTATTTCAATGAATTTATATTTGTACTTCTTCCGAACAACATGAAATATTTTGCAGACCACTCATATAGGCATTTGAGCTACAAAAAAAATCTAGAACTACCAAGTTGACCAAATATTTTGAACTCTATATCAAGCAAGAGGATGAAACTTTGCACAAATTCTATGCATGTTTTTCAAACATTATCAACTACTCGTATAATTTGGGGGGACCTTTTAGGAAAGAGAAGTAGATTGACTAAATCCTTGCTAGCTTAGCTTATCATTTTCAAGCCAATAGTACCGTGCTTAAATACATGTAAAAGCCTCGTGAACTTACTGTTAAATGAATCACTTGGGAAAGTATTCGAACTACATCACTTGTATCCTATATGTTAGCCATCCACTTTCGAGGAGGGAAAGAACTTGGCTTTATATACATTAAGGATAGTGGTCTTAGCGAAGATGTTTTTGACTAAATTGTTGTAAATGATGACTGTAATACCAATGAAGAGAAAATGGATCTACTTTCCTAGTGATTTACTAAATTTCTTAGATAGAATTAACCCTTTTTTAGGGGTTTAGAAAAAAATAATCTGAGCTCTAAAATGATTATTTCAATGAATTTATAGTTGTACTTCTTCCGAACAACATGAAATATTTTGCAGACCACTCATATAGGCATTTGAGCTACAAAAAAAATCTAGAACTACCAAGTTGACCAAATATTTTGAACTCTATATCAAGCAAGAGGATGAAACTTTGAACAAGTTCTATGCATGTTTTTCAAACATTATCAACTACTCGTATAATTTGGGGGGACCTTTTAGGAAAGAGAAGTAGATTGACAAAATAATTGCTAGCTTAGCTTATCATTTTCAAGCCAATGGTACCGTGCTTAAATACATGTAAAAGCCTCGTGAACTTACTGTTAAATGAATCACTTGGGAAAGTATTCGAACTACATCACTTGTATCCTATATGTCAGCCATCCACTTTCGAGGAGGGAAGGAACTTGGCTTTATATACATCAAGGATAGTGGTCTTAGCGAAGATGTTTTTGACTAAATTGTTGTAAATGATGACTGTAATACCAATGAAGAGGAAATGGATCTACTTTCCTAGTGATTTACAAAATTTCTTAGATAGAATTAACCCTTTTTTAGGGGTTTAGAAAAAAATAATCCGACCTCTAAACTGATTATTTCAATGAATTTATAATTGTACTTCTTCCGAACAACATGAAATATTTTGCCGACCACTCATATAGGCATTTGAGCTACAAAAAAAATCTAGAACTACCAATTTGACCAAATATTTTGAACTCTATATCAAGCAAGAGGATGAAACTTTGCACAAATTCTATGCATGTTTTTCAAACATTATCAACTACTCGTATAATTTGGGGGGACCTTTTAGGATAGAGAAGTAGATTGACTAAATCCTTGCTAGCTTAGCTTATCATTTTCAAGCCAATAGTACCGTGCTTAAATACATGTAAAAGCCTCGTGAACTTACTGTTAAATGAATCACTTGGGAAAGTATTCGAACTACATCACTTGTATCCTATATGTTAGCCATCCACTTTCGAGGAGGGAAAGAACTTGGCTTTATATACATTAAGGATAGTGGTCTTAGCGAAGATGTTTTTGACTAAATTGTTGTAAATGATGACTGTAATACCAATGAAGAGAAAATGGATCTACTTTCCTAGTGATTTACAAAATTTCTTAGATAGAATTAACCCTTTTTTAGGGGTTTAGAAAAAAATAATCCGAGCTCTAAAATGATTATTTCAATGAATTTATAGTTGTACTTCTTCCGAACAACATGAAATATTTTGCAGACCACTCATATAGGCATTTGAGCTACAAAAAAAATCTAGAACTACCAAGTTGACCAAATATTTTGAACTCTATATCAAGCAAGAGGATGAAACTTTGCACAAATTCTATGCATGTTTTTCAAACATTATCAACTACTCGTATAATTTGGGGGGACCTTTTAGGAAAGAGAAGTAGATTGACAAAATAATTGCTAGCTTAGCTTATCATTTTCAAGCCAATGGTACCGTGCTTAAATACATGTAAAAGCCTCGTGAACTTACTGTTAAATGAATCACTTGGGAAAGTATTCGAACTACATCACTTGTATCCTATATGTCAGCCATCCACTTTCGAGGAGGGAAGGAACTTGGCTTTATATACATCAAGGATAGTGGTCTTAGCGAAGATGTTTTTGACTAAATTGTTGTAAATGATGACTATAATACCAATGAAGAGAAAATGGATCTACTTTCCTAGTGATTTACAAAATTTCTTAGATAGAATTAACCCTTTTTTAGGGGTTTAGAAAAAAATAATCCGAGCTCTAAAATGATTATTTCAATGAATTTATATTTGTACTTCTTCCGAACAACATGAAATATTTTGCAGACCACTCATATAGGCATTTGAGCTACAAAAAAAATCTAGAACTACCAAGTTGACCAAATATTTTGAACTCTATATCAAGCAAGAGGATGAAACTTTGCACAAATTCTATGCATGTTTTTCAAACATTATCAACTACTCGTATAATTTGGGGGGACCTTTTAGGAAAGAGAAGTAGATTGACTAAATCCTTGCTAGCTTAGCTTATCATTTTCAAGCCAATAGTACCGTGCTTAAATACATGTAAAAGCCTCGTGAACTTACTGTTAAATGAATCACTTGGGAAAGTATTCGAACTACATCACTTGTATCCTATATGTTAGCCATCCACTTTCGAGGAGGGAAAGAACTTGGCTTTATATACATTAAGGATAGTGGTCTTAGCGAAGATGTTTTTGACACAATTGTTGGAAATGATGACTCTAATACCAATGAAGAGAAAATGGATCTACTTTCCCAATGATTTACTAAATTTCTTAAATAGAATTAACCCTTTTTTAGGGGTTTAGAAAAAAATAATCTGGGCTCTAAAATTATTATTTCAATGAATTTATAGTTGTACTTCTTCCGAACAACATGAAATATTTTGCAGACCACTCATATAGGCATTTGAGCTACAAAAAAAAATCTAGAACTACCAAGTTGACCAAATATTTTGAACTCTATATCAAGCAAGAGGATGAAACTTTGAACAAATTCTATGCATGTTTTTCAAACATTATCAACTACTCGTATAATTTGGGGGGACCTTTTAGGAAAGAGAAGTAGATTGACAAAATAATTGCTAGCTTAGCTTATCATTTTCAAGCCAATGGTACCGTGCTTAAATACATGTAAAAGCCTCGTGAACTTACTGTTAAATGAATCACTTGGGAAAGTATTCGAACTACATCACTTGTATCCTATATGTCAGCCATCCACTTTCGAGGAGGGAAGGAACTTGGCTTTATATACATCAAGGATAGTGGTCTTAGCGAAGATGTTTTTGACTAAATTGTTGTAAATGATGACTATAATACCAATGAAGAGAAAATGGATCTACTTTCCTAGTGATTTACAAAATTTCTTAGATAGAATTAACCCTTTTTTAGGGGTTTAGAAAAAAATAATCCGAGCTCTAAAATGATTATTTCAATGAATTTATATTTGTACTTCTTCCGAACAACATGAAATATTTTGCAGACCACTCATATAGGCATTTGAGCTACAAAAAAAATCTAGAACTACCAAGTTGACCAAATATTTTGAACTCTATATCAAGCAAGAGGATGAAACTTTGCACAAATTCTATGCATGTTTTTCAAACATTATCAACTACTCGTATAATTTGGGGGGACCTTTTAGGAAAGAGAAGTAGATTGACTAAATCCTTGCTAGCTTAGCTTATCATTTTCAAGCCAATAGTACCGTGCTTAAATACATGTAAAAGCCTCGTGAACTTACTGTTAAATGAATCACTTGGGAAAGTATTCGAACTACATCACTTGTATCCTATATGTTAGCCATCCACTTTCGAGGAGGGAAAGAACTTGGCTTTATATACATTAAGGATAGTGGTCTTAGCGAAGATGTTTTTGACTAAATTGTTGTAAATGATGACTGTAATACCAATGAAGAGAAAATGGATCTACTTTCCTAGTGATTTACTAAATTTCTTAGATAGAATTAACCCTTTTTTAGGGGTTTAGAAAAAAATAATCTGAGCTCTAAAATGATTATTTCAATGAATTTATAGTTGTACTTCTTCCGAACAACATGAAATATTTTGCAGACCACTCATATAGGCATTTGAGCTACAAAAAAAATCTAGAACTACCAAGTTGACCAAATATTTTGAACTCTATATCAAGCAAGAGGATGAAACTTTGAACAAGTTCTATGCATGTTTTTCAAACATTATCAACTACTCGTATAATTTGGGGGGACCTTTTAGGAAAGAGAAGTAGATTGACAAAATAATTGCTAGCTTAGCTTATCATTTTCAAGCCAATGGTACCGTGCTTAAATACATGTAAAAGCCTCGTGAACTTACTGTTAAATGAATCACTTGGGAAAGTATTCGAACTACATCACTTGTATCCTATATGTCAGCCATCCACTTTCGAGGAGGGAAGGAACTTGGCTTTATATACATCAAGGATAGTGGTCTTAGCGAAGATGTTTTTGACTAAATTGTTGTAAATGATGACTGTAATACCAATGAAGAGGAAATGGATCTACTTTCCTAGTGATTTACAAAATTTCTTAGATAGAATTAACCCTTTTTTAGGGGTTTAGAAAAAAATAATCCGACCTCTAAACTGATTATTTCAATGAATTTATAATTGTACTTCTTCCGAACAACATGAAATATTTTGCCGACCACTCATATAGGCATTTGAGCTACAAAAAAAATCTAGAACTACCAATTTGACCAAATATTTTGAACTCTATATCAAGCAAGAGGATGAAACTTTGCACAAATTCTATGCATGTTTTTCAAACATTATCAACTACTCGTATAATTTGGGGGGACCTTTTAGGATAGAGAAGTAGATTGACTAAATCCTTGCTAGCTTAGCTTATCATTTTCAAGCCAATAGTACCGTGCTTAAATACATGTAAAAGCCTCGTGAACTTACTGTTAAATGAATCACTTGGGAAAGTATTCGAACTACATCACTTGTATCCTATATGTTAGCCATCCACTTTCGAGGAGGGAAAGAACTTGGCTTTATATACATTAAGGATAGTGGTCTTAGCGAAGATGTTTTTGACTAAATTGTTGTAAATGATGACTGTAATACCAATGAAGAGAAAATGGATCTACTTTCCTAGTGATTTACAAAATTTCTTAGATAGAATTAACCCTTTTTTAGGGGTTTAGAAAAAAATAATCCGAGCTCTAAAATGATTATTTCAATGAATTTATAGTTGTACTTCTTCCGAACAACATGAAATATTTTGCAGACCACTCATATAGGCATTTGAGCTACAAAAAAAATCTAGAACTACCAAGTTGACCAAATATTTTGAACTCTATATCAAGCAAGAGGATGAAACTTTGCACAAATTCTATGCATGTTTTTCAAACATTATCAACTACTCGTATAATTTGGGGGGACCTTTTAGGAAAGAGAAGTAGATTGACTAAATCCTTGCTAGCTTAGCTTATCATTTTCAAGCCAATAGTACCGTGCTTAAATACATGTAAAAGCCTCGTGAACTTACTGTTAAATGAATCACTTGGGAAAGTATTCGAACTACATCACTTGTATCCTATATGTTAGCCATCCACTTTCGAGGAGGGAAAGAACTTGGCTTTATATACATTAAGGATAGTGGTCTTAGCGAAGATGTTTTTGACTAAATTGTTGTAAATGATGACTGTAATACCAATGAAGAGAAAATGGATCTACTTTCCTAGTGATTTACTAAATTTCTTAGATAGAATTAACCCTTTTTTAGGGGTTTAGAAAAAAATAATCCGAGCTCTAAAATGATTATTTCAATGAATTTATAGTTGTACTTCTTCCGAACAACATGAAATATTTTGCAGACCACTCATATAGGCATTTGAGCTACAAAAAAAATCTAGAACTACCAAGTTGACCAAATATTTTGAACTCTATATCAAGCAAGAGGATGAAACTTTGAACAAGTTCTATGCATGTTTTTCAAACATTATCAACTACTCGTATAATTTGGGGGGACCTTTTAGGAAAGAGAAGTAGATTGACAAAATAATTGCTAGCTTAGCTTATCATTTTCAAGCCAATGGTACCGTGCTTAAATACATGTAAAAGCCTCGTGAACTTACTGTTAAATGAATCACTTGGGAAAGTATTCGAACTACATCACTTGTATCCTATATGTCAGCCATCCACTTTCGAGGAGGGAAGGAACTTGGCTTTATATACATCAAGGATAGTGGTCTTAGCGAAGATGTTTTTGACTAAATTGTTGTAAATGATGACTGTAATACCAATGAAGAGGAAATGGATCTACTTTCCTAGTGATTTACAAAATTTCTTAGATAGAATTAACCCTTTTTTAGGGGTTTAGAAAAAAATAATCCGACCTCTAAACTGATTATTTCAATGAATTTATAATTGTACTTCTTCCGAACAACATGAAATATTTTGCAGACCACTCATATAGGCATTTGAGCTACAAAAAAAATCTAGAACTACCAATTTGACCAAATATTTTGAACTCTATATCAAGCAAGAGGATGAAACTTTGCACAAATTCTATGCATGTTTTTCAAACATTATCAACTACTCGTATAATTTGGGGGGACCTTTTAGGATAGAGAAGTAGATTGACTAAATCCTTGCTAGCTTAGCTTATCATTTTCAAGCCAATAGTACCGTGCTTAAATACATGTAAAAGCCTCGTGAACTTACTGTTAAATGAATCACTTGGGAAAGTATTCGAACTACATCACTTGTATCCTATATGTTAGCCATCCACTTTCGAGGAGGGAAAGAACTTGGCTTTATATACATTAAGGATAGTGGTCTTAGCGAAGATGTTTTTGACTAAATTGTTGTAAATGATGACTGTAATACCAATGAAGAGAAAATGGATCTACTTTCCTAGTGATTTACTAAATTTCTTAGATAGAATTAACCCTTTTTTAGGGGTTTAGAAAAAAATAATCCGAGCTCTAAAATGATTATTTCAATGAATTTATAGTTGTACTTCTTCCGAACAACATGAAATATTTTGCAGACCACTCATATAGGCATTTGAGCTACAAAAAAAATCAAGAACTACCAAGTTGACCAAATATTTTGAACTCTATATCAAGCAAGAGGATGAAACTTTGAACAAATTCTATGCATGTTTTTCAAACATTATCAACTACTCGTATAATTTGGGGGGACCTTTTAGGAAAGAGAAGTAGATTGACAAAATAATTGCTAGCTTAGCTTATCATTTTCAAGCCAATGGTACCGTGCTTAAATACATGTAAAAGCCTCGTGAACTTACTGTTAAATGAATCACTTGGGAAAGTATTCGAACTACATCACTTGTATCCAATATGTCAGCCATCCACTTTCGAGGAGGGAAAGATCTTGGCTTTATATACATCAAGGATAGTGGTCTTAGCGAAGATGTTTTTGACTAAATTGTTGGAAATGATGACTCTAATACCAATGAAGGGAAAATGGATCTACTTTCCTAGTGATTTACTAAATTTCTTAGATAGAATTAACCCTTTTTTAGGGGTTTAGAAAAAAACAATCCGAGCTCTAAAATGATTATTTCAATGAATTTATAGTTGTACTTCTTCCGAACAACATGAAATATTTTGCAGACCACTCATATAGGCATTTGAGCTACAAAAAAAATCAAGAACTACCAAGTTGACCAAATATTTTGATCTCTATATCAAGCAAGAGGATGAAACTTTGAACAAATTCTATGCATGTTTTTCAAACATTATCAACTACTCGTATAATTTGGGGGGACCTTTTAGGAAAGAGAAGTAGATTGACAAAATAATTGCTAGCTTAGCTTATCATTTTCAAGCCAATGGTACCGTGCTTAAATACATGTAAAAGCCTCGTGAACTTGCTGTTAAATGAATCACTTGGGAAAGTATTCGAACTACATCACTTGTATCCTATATGTCAGCCATCCACTTTCGAGGAGGGAAGGAACTTGGCTTTATATACATCAAGGATAGTGGTCTTAGCGAAGATGTTTTTGACTAAATTGTTGTAAATGATGACTGTAATACCAATGAAGAGGAAATGGATCTACTTTCCTAGTGATTTACAAAATTTCTTAGATAGAATTAACCCTTTTTTAGGGGTTTAGAAAAAAATAATCCGACCTCTAAACTGATTATTTCAATGAATTTATAATTGTACTTCTTCCGAACAACATGAAATATTTTGCAGACCACTCATATAGGCATTTGAGCTACAAAAAAAATCTAGAACTACCAATTTGACCAAATATTTTGAACTCTATATCAAGCAAGAGGATGAAACTTTGCACAAATTCTATGCATGTTTTTCAAACATTATCAACTACTCGTATAATTTGGGGGGACCTTTTAGGATAGAGAAGTAGATTGACTAAATCCTTGCTAGCTTAGCTTATCATTTTCAAGCCAATAGTACCGTGCTTAAATACATGTAAAAGCCTCGTGAACTTACTGTTAAATGAATCACTTGGGAAAGTATTCGAACTACATCACTTGTATCCTATATGTTAGCCATCCACTTTCGAGGAGGGAAAGAACTTGGCTTTATATACATTAAGGATAGTGGTCTTAGCGAAGATGTTTTTGACTAAATTGTTGTAAATGATGACTGTAATACCAATGAAGAGAAAATGGATCTACTTTCCTAGTGATTTACTAAATTTCTTAGATAGAATTAACCCTTTTTTAGGGGTTTAGAAAAAAATAATCCGAGCTCTAAAATGATTATTTCAATGAATTTATAGTTGTACTTCTTCCGAACAACATGAAATATTTTGCAGACCACTCATATAGGCATTTGAGCTACAAAAAAAATCAAGAACTACCAAGTTGACCAAATATTTTGAACTCTATATCAAGCAAGAGGATGAAACTTTGAACAAATTCTATGCATGTTTTTCAAACATTATCAACTACTCGTATAATTTGGGGGGACCTTTTAGGAAAGAGAAGTAGATTGACAAAATAATTGCTAGCTTAGCTTATCATTTTCAAGCCAATGGTACCGTGCTTAAATACATGTAAAAGCCTCGTGAACTTACTGTTAAATGAATCACTTGGGAAAGTATTCGAACTACATCACTTGTATCCAATATGTCAGCCATCCACTTTCGAGGAGGGAAAGATCTTGGCTTTATATACATCAAGGATAGTGGTCTTAGCGAAGATGTTTTTGACTAAATTGTTGGAAATGATGACTCTAATACCAATGAAGGGAAAATGGATCTACTTTCCTAGTGATTTACTAAATTTCTTAGATAGAATTAACCCTTTTTTAGGGGTTTAGAAAAAAACAATCCGAGCTCTAAAATGATTATTTCAATGAATTTATAGTTGTACTTCTTCCGAACAACATGAAATATTTTGCAGACCACTCATATAGGCATTTGAGCTACAAAAAAAATCAAGAACTACCAAGTTGACCAAATATTTTGATCTCTATATCAAGCAAGAGGATGAAACTTTGAACAAATTCTATGCATGTTTTTCAAACATTATCAACTACTCGTATAATTTGGGGGGACCTTTTAGGAAAGAGAAGTAGATTGACAAAATAATTGCTAGCTTAGCTTATCATTTTCAAGCCAATGGTACCGTGCTTAAATACATGTAAAAGCCTCGTGAACTTACTTTTAAATGAATCACTTGGGAAAGTATTCGAACTGCATCACTTGTATCCTTTATGTCAGCCATCCACTTTCGATGAGGGAAAGATCTTGGCTTTATATACATCAAGGATAGTGGTCTTAGCGAAGATGTTTTTGACTAAATTGTTGTAAATGATGACTGTAATACCAATGAAGGGAAAATGGATCTACTTTCCTAGTGATTTACTAAATTTCTTAGATAGAATTAACCCTTTTTTAGGGGTTTAGAAAAAAATAATCCATCCTCTAAAATGATTATTTCAATGAATTTATAGTTGTACTTCTTCCGAACAACATGAAATATTTTGCAGACCACTCATATAGGCATTTGAGCTACAAAAAAAATCTAGAACTACCAAGTTGACCAAATATTTTGAACTCTATATCAAGCAAGAGGATGAAACTTTGAACAAATTCTATGCATGTTTTTCAAACATTATCAACTACTCGTATAATTTGGGGGGACCTTTTAGGAAAGAGAAGTAGATTGACAAAATAATTGCTAGCTTAGCTTATCATTTTCAAGCCAATGGTACCGTGCTTAAATACATGTAAAAGCCTCGTGAACTTACTGTTAAATGAATCACTTGGGAAAGTATTCGAACTACATCACTTGTATCCTATATGTCAGCCATCCACTTTCGAGGAGGGAAGGAACTTGGCTTTATATACATCAAGGATAGTGGTCTTAGCGAAGATGTTTTTGACACAATTGTTGTAAATGATGACTGTAATAGGAATGAAGAGAAAATGGATCTACTTTCCTAGTGATTTACTAAATTTCTTAGATAGAATTAACCCTTTTTTAGGGGTTTAGAAAAAAATAATCCGAGCTCTAAAATGATTATTTCAATGAATTTATAGTTGTACTTCTTCCGAACAACATGAAATATTTTGCAGACCACTCATATAGGCATTTGAGCTACAAAAAAAATCTAGAACTACCAAGTTGACCAAATATTTTGAACTCTATATCAAGCAAGAGGATGAAACTTTGAACAAATTCTATGCATGTTTTTCAAACATTATCAACTACTCGTATAATTTGGGGGGACCTTTTAGGAAAGAGAAGTAGATTGACAAAATAATTGCTAGCTTAGCTTATCATTTTCAAGCCAATGGTACCGTGCTTAAATACATGTAAAAGCCTCGTGAACTTACTATAAAATGAATAACTTGGGAAAGTATTCGAACTACATCACTTGTATCCTATATGTCAGCCATCCACTTTCGAGGAGGGAAAGAGCTTGGCTTTATATACATCAAGGATAGTGGTCTTAGCGAAGATGTTTTTGACACAATTGTTGGAAATGATGACTCTAATACCAATGAAGAGAAAATGGATCTACTTTCCTAGTGATTTACTAAATTTCTTAGATAGAATTAACCTTTTTTAGGGGTTTAGAAAAAAATAATCTGACCTCTAAAATGATTATTTCAATGAATTTATAGTTGTACTTCTTCCGAACAACATGAAATATTTTGCAGACCACTCATATAGGCATTTGAGCTACAAAAAAAATCTAGAACTACCAAGTTGACCAAATATTTTGAACTCTATATCAAGCAAGAGGATGAAACTTTGAACAAGTTCTATGCATGTTTTTCAAACATTATCAACTACTCGTATAATTTGGGGGGACCTTTTAGGAAAGAGAAGTAGATTGACAAAATAATTGCTAGCTTAGCTTATCATTTTCAAGCCAATGGTACCGTGCTTAAATACATGTAAAAGCCTCGTGAACTTACTGTTAAATGAATCACTTGGGAAAGTATTCGAACTACATCACTTGTATCCAATATGTCAGCCATCCACTTTCGAGGAGGGAAAGAGCTTGGCTTTATATACATCAAGGATAGTGGTCTTAGCGAAGATGTTTTTGACACAATTGTTGGAAATGATGACTCTAATACCAATGAAGAGAAAATGGATCTACTTTCCTAGTGATTTACTAAATTTCTTAGATAGAATTAACCCTTTTTTAGGGATTTAGAAAAAAATAATCCGAGCTCTAAAATGATTATTTCAATGAATTTATAGTTGTACTTCTTCCGAACAACATGAAATATTTTGCAGACCACTCATATAGGCATTTGAGCTACAAAAAAAATCAAGAACTACCAAGTTGACCAAATATTTTGATCTCTATATCAAGCAAGAGGATGAAACTTTGAACAAATTCTATGCATGTTTTTCAAACATTATCAACTACTCGTATAATTTGGGGGGACCTTTTAGGAAAGAGAAGTAGATTGACAAAATAATTGCTAGCTTAGCTTATCATTTTCAAGCCAATGGTACCGTGCTTAAATACATGTAAAAGCCTCGTGAACTTACTTTTAAATGAATCACTTGGGAAAGTATTCGAACTGCATCACTTGTATCCTTTATGTCAGCCATCCACTTTCGATGAGGGAAAGATCTTGGCTTTATATACATCAAGGATAGTGGTCTTAGCGAAGATGTTTTTGACTAAATTGTTGTAAATGATGACTGTAATACCAATGAAGGGAAAATGGATCTACTTTCCTAGTGATTTAATAAATTTCTTAGATAGAATTAACCTTTTTTAGGGGTTTAGAAAAAAATAATCCATCCTCTAAAATGATTATTTCAATGAATTTATAGTTGTACTTCTTCCGAACAACATGAAATATTTTGCAGACCACTCATATAGGCATTTGAGCTACAAAAAAAATCTAGAACTACCAAGTTGACCAAATATTTTGAACTCTATATCAAGCAAGAGGATGAAACTTTGAACAAATTCTATGCATGTTTTTCAAACATTATCAACTACTCGTATAATTTGGGGGGACCTTTTAGGAAAGAGAAGTAGATTGACAAAATAATTGCTAGCTTAGCTTATCATTTTCAAGCCAATGGTACCGTGCTTAAATACATGTAAAAGCCTCGTGAACTTACTGTTAAATGAATCACTTGGGAAAGTATTCGAACTACATCACTTGTATCCTATATGTCAGCCATCCACTTTCGAGGAGGGAAGGAACTTGGCTTTATATACATCAAGGATAGTGGTCTTAGCGAAGATGTTTTTGACACAATTGTTGTAAATGATGACTGTAATAGGAATGAAGAGAAAATGGATCTACTTTCCTAGTGATTTACTAAATTTCTTAGATAGAATTAACCCTTTTTTAGGGGTTTAGAAAAAAATAATCCGAGCTCTAAAATGATTATTTCAATGAATTTATAGTTGTACTTCTTCCGAACAACATGAAATATTTTGCAGACCACTCATATAGGCATTTGAGCTACAAAAAAAATCTAGAACTACCAAGTTGACCAAATATTTTGAACTCTATATCAAGCAAGAGGATGAAACTTTGAACAAATTCTATGCATGTTTTTCAAACATTATCAACTACTCGTATAATTTGGGGGGACCTTTTAGGAAAGAGAAGTAGATTGACAAAATAATTGCTAGCTTAGCTTATCATTTTCAAGCCAATGGTACCGTGCTTAAATACATGTAAAAGCCTCGTGAACTTACTGTAAAATGAATAACTTGGGAAAGTATTCGAACTACATCACTTGTATCCTATATGTCAGCCATCCACTTTCGAGGAGGGAAAGAGCTTGGCTTTATATACATCAAGGATAGTGGTCTTAGCGAAGATGTTTTTGACACAATTGTTGGAAATGATGACTCTAATACCAATGAAGAGAAAATGGATCTACTTTCCTAGTGATTTACTAAATTTCTTAGATAGAATTAACCCTTTTTTAGGGGTTTAGAAAAAAATAATCCGAGCTCTAAAATGATTATTTCAATGAATTTATAGTTGTACTTCTTCCGAACAACATGAAATATTTTGCAGACCACTCATATAGGCATTTGAGCTACAAAAAAAATCAAGAACTACCAAGTTGACCAAATATTTTGAACTCTATATCAAGCAAGAGGATGAAACTTTGAACAAATTCTATGCATGTTTTTCAAACATTATCAACTACTCGTATAATTTGGGGGGACCTTTTAGGAAAGAGAAGTAGATTGACAAAATAATTGCTAGCTTAGCTTATCATTTTCAAGCCAATGGTACCGTGCTTAAATACATGTAAAAGCCTCGTGAACTTACTTTTAAATGAATCACTTGGGAAAGTATTCGAACTGCATCACTTGTATCCTTTATGTCAGCCATCCACTTTCGATGAGGGAAAGATCTTGGCTTTATATACATCAAGGATAGTGGTCTTAGCGAAGATGTTTTTGACTAAATTGTTGTAAATGATGACTGTAATACCAATGAAGGGAAAATGGATCTACTTTCCTAGTGATTTACTAAATTTCTTAGATAGAATTAACCCTTTTTTAGGGGTTTAGAAAAAAATAATCCGACCTCTAAAATGATTATTTCAATGAATTTATAGTTGTACTTCTTCCGAACAACATGAAATATTTTGCACACCACTCATATAGGCATTTGAGCTACAAAAAAAATTTAGAACTACCAAGTTGACCAAATATTTTGAACTCTATATCAAGCAAGAGGATGAAACTTTGAACAAATTCTATGCATGTTTTTCAAACATTATCAACTACTCGTATAATTTGGGGGGACCTTTTAGGAAAGAGAAATAGATTGACAAAATAATTGCTAGCTTAGCTTATCATTTTCAAGCCAATGGTACCGTGCTTAAATACATGTAAAAGCCTCGTGAACTTACTGTTAAATGAATCACTTGGGAAAGTATTCGAACTACATCACTTGTATCCTATATGTCAGCCATCCACTTTCGAGGAGAGAAGGAACTTGGCTTTATATACATCAAGGATAGTGGTCTTAGCGAAGATGTTTTTGACACAATTGTTGTAAATGATGACTGTAATACCAATGAAGAGAAAATGGATCTGCTTTCCTAGTGATTTACTAAATTTCTTAGATAGAATTAACCCTTTTTTAGGGGTTTAGAAAAAAATAATCCGACCTCTAAAATGATTATTTCAATGAATTTATAGTTGTACTTCTTCCGAACAACATGAAATATTTTGCAGACCACTCATATAGGCATTTGAGCTACAAAAAAAATCTAGAACTACCAAGTTGACCAAATATTTTGAACTCTATATCAAGCAAGAGGATGAAACTTTGAACAAATTCTATGCATGTTTTTCAAACATTATCAACTACTCGTATAATTTGGGGGGACCTTTTAGGAAAGAGAAGTAGATTGACAAAATAATTGCTAGCTTAGCTTATCATTTTCAAGCCAATGGTACCGTGCTTAAATACATGTAAAAGCCTCGTGAACTTACTTTTAAATGAATCACTTTGGAAAGTATTCGAACTGCATCACTTGTATCCTTTATGTCAGCCATCCACTTTCGATGAGGGAAAGATCTTGGCTTTATATACATCAAGGATAGTGGTCTTAGCGAAGATGTTTTTGACTAAATTGTTGTAAATGATGACTGTAATACCAATGAAGGGAAAATGGATCTACTTTCCTAGTGATTTACTAAATTTCTTAGATAGAATTAACCCTTTTTTAGGGGTTTAGAAAAAAATAATCCGAGCTCTAAAATGATTATTTCAATGAATTTATAGTTGTACTTCTTCCGAACAACATGAAATATTTTGCAGACCACTCATATAGGCATTTGAGCTACAAAAAAAATCTAGAACTACCAAGTTGACCAAATATTTTGAACTCTATATCAAGCAAGAGGATGAAACTTTGAACAAATTCTATGCATGTTTTTCAAACATTATCAACTACTCGTATAATTTGGGGGGACCTTTTAGGAAAGAGAAGTAGATTGACAAAATAATTGCTAGCTTAGCTTATCATTTTCAAGCCAATGGTACCGTGCTTAAATACATGTAAAAGCCTCGTGAACTTACTGTTAAATGAATCACTTGGGAAAGTATTCGAACTACATCACTTGTATCCTATATGTCAGCCATCCACTTTCGATGAGGGAAAGATCTTGGCTTTATATACATCAAGGATAGTGGTCTTAGCGAAGATGTTTTTGACTAAATTGTTGTAAATGATGACTGTAATACCAATGAAGGGAAAATGGATCTACTTTCCTAGTGATTTACTAAATTTCTTAGATAGAATTAACCCTTTTTTAGGGGTTTAGAAAAAAATAATCCGAGCTCTAAAATGATTATTTCAATGAATTTATAGTTGTACTTCTTCCGAACAACATGAAATATTTTGCACACCACTCATATAGGCATTTGAGCTACAAAAAAAAATCTAGAACTACCAAGTTGACCAAATATTTTGAACTCTATATCAAGCAAGAGGATGAAACTTTGAACAAATTCTATGCATGTTTTTCAAACATTATCAACTACTCGTATAATTTGGGGGGACCTTTTAGGAAAGAGAAGTAGATTGACAAAATAATTGCTAGCTTAGCTTATCATTTTCAAGCCAATGGTACCGTGCTTAAATACATGTAAAAGCCTCGTGAACTTACTGTTAAATGAATCACTTGGGAAAGTATTCGAACTACATCACTTGAATCCTATATGTCAGCCATCCACTTTCGAGGAGGGAAGGAACTTGGCTTTATATACATCAAGGATAGTGGTCTTAGCGAAGATGTTTTTGACACAATTGTTGTAAATGATGACTGTAATACCAATGAAGGGAAAATGGATCTACTTTCCTAGTGATTTACTAAATTTCTTAGATAGAATTAACCCTTTTTTAGGGGTTTAGAAAAAAATAATCCGACCTCTAAAATGATTATTTCAATGAATTTATAGTTGTACTTCTTCCGAACAACATGAAATATTTTGCAGACCACTCATATAGGCATTTGAGCTACAAAAAAAATCTAGAACTACCAAGTTGACCAAATATTTTGAACTCTATATCAAGCAAGAGGATGAAACTTTGAACAAATTCTATGCATGTTTTTCAAACATTATCAACTACTCGTATAATTTGGGGGGACCTTTTAGGAAAGAGAAGTAGATTGACAAAATAATTGCTAGCTTAGCTTATCATTTTCAAGCCAATGGTACCGTGCTTAAATACATGTAAAAGCCTCGTGAACATACTGTTAAATGAATCACTTGGGAAAGTATTCGAACTACATCACTTGTATCCTATATGTCAGCCATCCACTTTCGAGGAGGGAAGGAACTTGGCTTTATATACATCAAGGATAGTGGTCTTAGCGAAGATGTTTTTGACACAATTGTTGTAAATGATGACTGTAATACCAATGAAGAGAAAATGGATCTGCTTTCCTAGTGATTTACTAAATTTCTTAGATAGAATTAACCCTTTTTTAGGGGTTTAGAAAAAAATAATCCGACCTCTAAAATGATTATTTCAATGAATTTATAGTTGTACTTCTTCCGAACAACATGAAATATTTTGCAGACCACTCATATAGGCATTTGAGCTACAAAAAAAATCTAGAACTACCAAGTTGACCAAATATTTTGAACTCTATATCAAGCAAGAGGATGAAACTTTGAACAAATTCTATGCATGTTTTTCAAACATTATCAACTACTCGTATAATTTGGGGGGACCTTTTAGGAAAGAGAAGTAGATTGACAAAATAATTGCTAGCTTAGCTTATCATTTTCAAGCCAATGGTACCGTGCTTAAATACATGTAAAAGCCTCGTGAACTTACTTTTAAATGAATCACTTGGGAAAGTATTCGAACTGCATCACTTGTATCCTTTATGTCAGGCATCCACTTTCGATGAGGGAAAGATCTTGGCTTTATATACATCAAGGATAGTGGTCTTAGCGAAGATGTTTTTGACTAAATTGTTGTAAATGATGACTGTAATACCAATGAAGGGAAAATGGATCTACTTTCCTAGTGATTTACTAAATTTCTTAGATAGAATTAACCCTTTTTTAGGGGTTTAGAAAAAAATAATCCGACCTCTAAAATGATTATTTCAATGAATTTATAGTTGTACTTCTTCCGAACAACATGAAATATTTTGCAGACCACTCATATAGGCATTTGAGCTACAAAAAAAATCTAGAACTACCAAGTTGACCAAATATTTTGAACTCTATATCAAGCAAGAGGATGAAACTTTGAACAAATTCTATACATGTTTTTCAAACATTATCAACTACTCGTATAATTTGGGGGGACCTTTTAGGAAAGAGAAGTAGATTGACAAAATAATTGCTAGCTTAGCTTATCATTTTCAAGCCAATGGTACCGTGCTTAAATACATGTAAAAGCCTCGTGAACTTACTGTTAAATGAATCACTTGGGAAAGTATTCGAACTACATCACTTGTATCCTATATGTCAGCCATCCACTTTCGATGAGGGAAAGATCTTGGCTTTATATACATCAAGGATAGTGGTCTTAGCGAAGATGTTTTTGACTAAATTGTTGTAAATGATGACTGTAATACCAATGAAGGGAAAATGGATCTACTTTCCTAGTGATTTACTAAATTTCTTAGATAGAATTAACCCTTTTTTAGGGGTTTAGAAAAAAATAATCCGACCTCTAAAATGATTATTTCAATGAATTTATAGTTGTACTTCTTCCGAACAACATGAAATATTTTGCACACCACTCATATAGGCATTTGAGCTACAAAAAAAAATCTAGAACTACCAAGTTGACCAAATATTTTGAACTCTATATCAAGCAAGAGGATGAAACTTTGAACAAATTCTATGCATGTTTTTCAAACATTATCAACTACTCGTATAATTTGGGGGGACCTTTTAGGAAAGAGAAGTAGATTGACAAAATAATTGCTAGCTTAGCTTATCATTTTCAAGCCAATGGTACCGTGCTTAAATACATGTAAAAGCCTCGTGAACTTACTGTTAAATGAATCACTTGGGAAAGTATTCGAACTACATCACTTGAATCCTATATGTCAGCCATCCACTTTCGAGGAGGGAAGGAACTTGGCTTTATATACATCAAGGATAGTGGTCTTAGCGAAGATGTTTTTGACACAATTGTTGTAAATGATGAATGTAATACCAATGAAGAGAAAATGGATCTGCTTTCCTAGTGATTTACTAAATTTCTTAGATAGAATTAACCCTTTTTTAGGGGTTTAGAAAAAAATAATCCGACCTCTAAAATGATTATTTCAATGAATTTATAGTTGTACTTCTTCCGAACAACATGAAATATTTTGCAGACCACTCATATAGGCATTTGAGCTACAAAAAAAATCTAGAACTACCAAGTTGACCAAATATTTTGAACTCTATATCAAGCAGGAGGATGAAACTTTGAACAAATTCTATGCATGTTTTTCAAACATTATCAACTACTCGTATAATTTGAGGGGACCTTTTAGGAAAGAGAAGTAGATTGACAAAATAATTGCTAGCTTAGCTTATCATTTTCAAGCCAATGGTACCGTGCTTAAATACATGTAAAAGCCTCGTGAACTTACTGTTAAATGAATCACTTGGGAAAGTATTCGAACTACATCACTTGTATCCTATATGTCAGCCATCCACTTTCGAGGAGGGAAAGAACTTGGCTATATATACATCAAGGATAGTGGTCTTAGCGAAGATGTTTTTGACTAAATTGTTGTAAATGATGACTGTAATACCAATGAAGGGAAAATGGATCTACTTTCCTAGTGATTTACTAAATTTCTTAGATAGAATTAACCCTTTTTTAGGGGTTTAGAAAAAAATAATCCGACCTCTAAAATGATTATTTCAATGAATTTATAGTTGTACTTCTTCCGAACAACATGAAATATTTTGCAGACCACTCATATAGGCATTTGAGCTACAAAAAAAATCTAGAACTACCAAGTTGACCAAATATTTTGAACTCTATATCAAGCAAGAGGATGAAACTTTGAACAAATTCTATGCATGTTTTTCAAACATTATCAACTACTCGTATAATTTGGGGGGACCTTTTAGGAAAGAGAAGTAGATTGACAAAATATTTGCTAGCTTAGCTTATCATTTTCAAGCCAATGGTACCGTGCTTAAATACATGTAAAAGCCTCGTGAACATACTGTTAAATGAATCACTTGGGAAAGTATTCGAACTACATCACTTGTATCCTATATGTCAGCCATCCACTTTCGAGGAGGGAAGGAACTTGGCTTTATATACATCAAGGATAGTGGTCTTAGCGAAGATGTTTTTGACACAATTGTTGTAAATGATGACTGTAATACCAATGAAGAGAAAATGGATCTGCTTTCCTAGTGATTTACTAAATTTCTTAGATAGAATTAACCCTTTTTTAGGGGTTTAGAAAAAAATAATCCGACCTCTAAAATGATTATTTCAATGAATTTATAGTTGTACTTCTTCCGAACAACATGAAATATTTTGCAGACCACTCATATAGGCATTTGAGCTACAAAAAAAATCTAGAACTACCAAGTTGACCAAATATTTTGAACTCTATATCAAGCAAGAGGATGAAACTTTGAACAAATTCTATGCATGTTTTTCAAACATTATCAACTACTCGTATAATTTGGGGGGACCTTTTAGGAAAGAGAAGTAGATTGACAAAATAATTGCTAGCTTAGCTTATCATTTTCAAGCCAATGGTACCGTGCTTAAATACATGTAAAAGCCTCGTGAACTTACTGTTAAATGAATCACTTGGGAAAGTATTCGAACTACATCACTTGTATCCTATATGTCAGCCATCCACTTTCGAGGAGGGAAAGAACTTGGCTATATATACATCAAGGATAGTGGTCTTAGCGAAGATGTTTTTGACTAAATTGTTGTAAATGATGACTGTAATACCAATGAAGAGAAAATGGATCTACTTTCCTAGTGATTTACTAAATTTCTTAGATAGAATTAACCCTTTTTTAGGGGATTATAAAAAAATAATCCGACCTCTAAAATGATTATTTCAATGAATTTATAGTTGTACTTCTTCCGAACAACATGAAATATTTTGCAGACCACTCATATAGGCATTTGAGCTACAAAAAAAATCTAGAACTACCAAGTTGACCAAATATTTTGAACTCTATATCAAGCAAGAGGATGAAACTTTGAACAAATTCTATGCATGTTTTTCAAACATTATCAACTACTCGTATAATTTGGGGGGACCTTTTAGGAAAGAGAAGTAGATTGACAAAATAATTGCTAGCTTAGCTTATCATTTTCAAGCCAATGGTACCGTGCTTAAATACATGTAAAAGCCTCGTGAACTTACTGTTAAATAAATCACTTGGGAAAGTATTCGAACTACATCACTTGTATCCTATATGTCAGCCATCCACTTTCGAGGAGGGAAGGAACTTGGCTTTATATACATCAAGGATAGTGGTCTTAGCGAAGATGTTTTTGACACAATTGTTGTAAATGATGACTGTAATACCAATGAAGAGAAAATGGATCTGCTTTCCTAGTGATTTACTAAATTTCTTAGATAGAATTAACCCTTTTTTAGGGGTTTAGAAAAAAATAATCCGACCTCTAAAATGATTATTTCAATGAATTTATAGTTGTACTTCTTCCGAACAACATGAAATATTTTGCAGACCACTCATATAGGCATTTGAGCTACAAAAAAAATCTAGAACTACCAAGTTGACCAAATATTTTGAACTCTATATCAAGCAAGAGGATGAAACTTTGAACAAATTCTATGCATGTTTTTCAAACATTATCAACTACTCGTATAATTTGGGGGGACCTTTTAGGAAAGAGAAGTAGATTGACAAAATAATTGCTAGCTTAGCTTATCATTTTCAAGCCAATGGTACCGTGCTTAAATACATGTAAAAGCCTCGTGAACTTACTGTTAAATGAATCACTTGGGAAAGTATTCGAACTACATCACTTGTATCCTATATGTCAGCCATCCACTTTCGAGGAGGGAAAGAACTTGGCTATATATACATCAAGGATAGTGGTTTTAGCGAAGATGTTTTTGACTAAATTGTTGTAAATGATGACTGTAATACCAATGAAGAGAAAATGGATCTACTTTCCTAGTAATTTACTAAATTTCTTTGATAGAATTAACCCTTTTTTAGGGGATTAGAAAAAAATAATCCGACCTCTAAAATGATTATTTCAATGAATTTATAGTTGTACTTCTTCCGAACAACATGAAATATTTTGCAGACCACTCATATAGGCATTTGAGCTACAAAAAAAATCTAGAACTACCAAGTTGACCAAATATTTTGAACTCTATATCAAGCAAGAGGATGAAACTTTGAACAAATTCTATGCATGTTTTTCAAACATTATCAACTACTCGTATAATTTGGGGGGACCTTTTAGGAAAGAGAAGTAGATTGACAAAATAATTGCTAGCTTAGCTTATCATTTTCAAGCCAATGGTACCGTGCTTAAATACATGTAAAAGCCTCGTGAACTTACTGTTAAATGAATCACTTGGGAAAGTATTCGAACTACATCACTTGTATCCTATATGTCAGCCATCCACTTTCGAGGAGGGAAAGAACTTGGCTATATATACATCAAGGATAGTGGTCTTAGCGAAGATGTTTTTGACTAAATTGTTGTAAATGATGACTGTAATACCAATGAAGAGAAAATGGATCTACTTTCCTAGTGATTTACTAAATTTCTTAGATAGAATTAACCCTTTTTTAGGGGATTATAAAAAAATAATCCGACCTCTAAAATGATTATTTCAATGAATTTATAGTTGTACTTCTTCCGAACAACATGAAATATTTTGCAGACCACTCATATAGGCATTTGAGCTACAAAAAAAATCTAGAACTACCAAGTTGACCAAATATTTTGAACTCTATATCAAGCAAGAGGATGAAACTTTGAACAAATTCTATGCATGTTTTTCAAACATTATCAACTACTCGTATAATTTGGGGGGACCTTTTAGGAAAGAGAAGTAGATTGACAAAATAATTGCTAGCTTAGCTTATCATTTTCAAGCCAATGGTACCGTGCTTAAATACATGTAAAAGCCTCGTGAACTTACTGTTAAATAAATCACTTGGGAAAGTATTCGAACTACATCACTTGTATCCTATATGTCAGCCATCCACTTTCGAGGAGGGAAGGAACTTGGCTTTATATACATCAAGGATAGTGGTCTTAGCGAAGATGTTTTTGACACAATTGTTGTAAATGATGACTGTAATACCAATGAAGAGAAAATGGATCTGCTTTCCTAGTGATTTACTAAATTTCTTAGATAGAATTAACCCTTTTTTAGGGGTTTAGAAAAAAATAATCCGACCTCTAAAATGATTATTTCAATGAATTTATAGTTGTACTTCTTCCGAACAACATGAAATATTTTGCAGACCACTCATATAGGCATTTGAGCTACAAAAAAAATCTAGAACTACCAAGTTGACCAAATATTTTGAACTCTATATCAAGCAAGAGGATGAAACTTTGAACAAATTCTATGCATGTTTTTCAAACATTATCAACTACTCGTATAATTTGGGGGGACCTTTTAGGAAAGAGAAGTAGATTGACAAAATAATTGCTAGCTTAGCTTATCATTTTCAAGCCAATGGTACCGTGCTTAAATACATGTAAAAGCCTCGTGAACTTACTGTTAAATGAATCACTTGGGAAAGTATTCGAACTACATCACTTGTATCCTATATGTCAGCCATCCACTTTCGAGGAGGGAAAGAACTTGGCTATATATACATCAAGGATAGTGGTTTTAGCGAAGATGTTTTTGACTAAATTGTTGTAAATGATGACTGTAATACCAATGAAGAGAAAATGGATCTACTTTCCTAGTAATTTACTAAATTTCTTTGATAGAATTAACCCTTTTTTAGGGGATTAGAAAAAAATAATCCGACCTCTAAAATGATTATTTCAATGAATTTATAGTTGTACTTCTTCCGAACAACATGAAATATTTTGCAGACCACTCATATAGGCATTTGAGCTACAAAAAAAATCTAGAACTACCAAGTTGACCAAATATTTTGAACTCTATATCAAGCAAGAGGATGAAACTTTGAACAAATTCTATGCATGTTTTTCAAACATTATCAACTACTCGTATAATTTGGGGGGACCTTTTAGGAAAGAGAAGTAGATTGACAAAATAATTGCTAGCTTAGCTTATCATTTTCAAGCCAATGGTACCGTGCTTAAATACATGTAAAAGCCTCGTGAACTTACTGTTAAATGAATCACTTGGGAAAGTATTCGAACTACATCACTTGTATCCTATATGTCAGCCATCCACTTTCGAGGAGGGAAAGAACTTGGCTATATATACATCAAGGATAGTGGTCTTAGCGAAGATGTTTTTGACTAAATTGTTGTAAATGATGACTGTAATACCAATGAAGAGAAAATGGATCTACTTTCCTAGTGATTTACTAAATTTCTTAGATAGAATTAACCCTTTTTTAGGGGATTATAAAAAAATAATCCGACCTCTAAAATGATTATTTCAATGAATTTATAGTTGTACTTCTTCCGAACAACATGAAATATTTTGCAGACCACTCATATAGGCATTTGAGCTACAAAAAAAATCTAGAACTACCAAGTTGACCAAATATTTTGAACTCTATATCAAGCAAGAGGATGAAACTTTGAACAAATTCTATGCATGTTTTTCAAACATTATCAACTACTCGTATAATTTGGGGGGACCTTTTAGGAAAGAGAAGTAGATTGACAAAATAATTGCTAGCTTAGCTTATCATTTTCAAGCCAATGGTACCGTGCTTAAATACATGTAAAAGCCTCGTGAACTTACTGTTAAATAAATCACTTGGGAAAGTATTCGAACTACATCACTTGTATCCTATATGTCAGCCATCCACTTTCGAGGAGGGAAGGAACTTGGCTTTATATACATCAAGGATAGTGGTCTTAGCGAAGATGTTTTTGACACAATTGTTGTAAATGATGACTGTAATACCAATGAAGAGAAAATGGATCTGCTTTCCTAGTGATTTACTAAATTTCTTAGATAGAATTAACCCTTTTTTAGGGGTTTAGAAAAAAATAATCCGACCTCTAAAATGATTATTTCAATGAATTTATAGTTGTACTTCTTCCGAACAACATGAAATATTTTGCAGACCACTCATATAGGCATTTGAGCTACAAAAAAAATCTAGAACTACCAAGTTGACCAAATATTTTGAACTCTATATCAAGCAAGAGGATGAAACTTTGAACAAATTCTATGCATGTTTTTCAAACATTATCAACTACTCGTATAATTTGGGGGGACCTTTTAGGAAAGAGAAGTAGATTGACAAAATAATTGCTAGCTTAGCTTATCATTTTCAAGCCAATGGTACCGTGCTTAAATACATGTAAAAGCCTCGTGAACTTACTGTTAAATGAATCACTTGGGAAAGTATTCGAACTACATCACTTGTATCCTATATGTCAGCCATCCACTTTCGAGGAGGGAAAGAACTTGGCTATATATACATCAAGGATAGTGGTTTTAGCGAAGATATTTTTGACTAAATTGTTGTAAATGATGACTGTAATACCAATGAAGAGAAAATGGATCTACTTTCCTAGTAATTTACTAAATTTCTTTGATAGAATTAACCCTTTTTTAGGGGATTAGAAAAAAATAATCCGACCTCTAAAATGATTATTTCAATGAATTTATAGTTGTACTTCTTCCGAACAACATGAAATATTTTGCAGACCACTCATATAGGCATTTGAGCTACAAAAAAAATCTAGAACTACCAAGTTGACCAAATATTTTGAACTCTATATCAAGCAAGAGGATGAAACTTTGAACAAATTCTATGCATGTTTTTCAAACATTATCAACTACTCGTATAATTTGGGGGGACCTTTTAGGAAAGAGAAGTAGATTGACAAAATAATTGCTAGCTTAGCTTATCATTTTCAAGCCAATGGTACCGTGCTTAAATACATGTAAAAGCCTCGTGAACTTACTGTTAAATGAATCACTTGGGCAAGTATTCGAACTGTATCACTTGTATCCTTTATGTCAGCCATCCACTTTCGATGAGGGAAAGATCTTGGCTTTATATACATCAAGGATAGTGGTCTTAGCGATGATGTTTTTGACACAATTGTTGGAAATGATGACTGTAATACCAATGAAGGGAAAATGGATCTACTTTCCTAGTGATTTACTAAATTTCTTAGATAGAATTAACCCTTTTTTAGGGGTTTAGAAAAAAATAATCCGACCTCTAAAATGATTATTTCAATGAATTTATAGTTGTACTTCTTCCGAACAACATGAAATATTTTGCAGACCACTCATATAGGCATTTGAGCTACAAAAAAAATCTAGAACTACCAAGTTGACCAAATATTTTGAACTCTATATCAAGCAAGAGGATGAAACTTTGAACAAATTCTATGCATGTTTTTCAAACATTATCAACTACTCGTATAATTTGGGGGGACCTTTTAGGAAAGAGAAGTAGATTGACAAAATAATTGCTAGCTTAGCTTATCATTTTCAAGCCAATGGTACCGTGCTTAAATACATGTAAAAGCGTCGTGAACTTACTGTTAAATGAATCACTTGGGAAAGTATTCGAACTACATCACTTGTATCCTATATGTCAGCCATCAACTTTCGAGGAGGGAAGGAACTTGGCTTTATATACATCAAGGATAGTGGTCTTAGCGAAGATGTTTTTGACACAATTGTTGTAAATGATGACTGTAATACCAATGAAGAGAAAATGGATCTGCTTTCCTAGTGATTTACTAAATTTCTTAGATAGAATTAACCCTTTTTTAGGGGATTAGAAAAAAATAATCCGACCTCTAAAATGATTATTTCAATGAATTTATAGTTGTACTTCTTCCGAACAACATGAAATATTTTGCAGACCACTCATATAGGCATTTGAGCTACAAAAAAAATCTAGAACTACCAAGTTGACCAAATATTTTGAACTCTATATCAAGCAAGAGGATGAAACTTTGAACAAATTCTATGCATGTTTTTCAAACATTATCAACTACTCGTATAATTTGGGGGGACCTTTTAGGAAAGAGAAGTAGATTGACAAAATAATTGCTAGCTTAGCTTATCATTTTCAAGCCAATGGTACCGTGCTTAAATACATGTAAAAGCCTCGTGAACTTACTGTTAAATGAATCACTTGGGCAAGTATTCGAACTACATCACTTGTATCCTATATGTCAGCCATCCACTTTCGATGAGGGAAAGATCTTGGCTTTATATACATCAAGGATAGTGGTCTTAGCGATGATGTTTTTGACACAATTGTTGTAAATGATGACTGTAATACCAATGAAGGGAAAATGGATCTACTTTCCTAGTGATTTACTAAATTTCTTAGATAGAATTAACCCTTTTTTAGGGGTTTAGAAAAAAATAATCCGACCTCTAAAATGATTATTTCAAAGAATTTATAGTTGTACTTCTTCCGAACAACATGAAATATTTTGCAGACCACTCATATAGGCATTTGAGCTACAAAAAAAATCTAGAACTACCAAGTTGACCAAATATTTCGAACTCTATATCAAGCAAGAGGATGAAACTTTGAACAAATTCTATGCATGTTTTTCAAACATTATCAACTACTCGTATAATTTGGGGGGACCTTTTAGGAAAGAGAAGTAGATTGACAAAATAATTGCTAGCTTAGCTTATCATTTTCAAGCCAATGGTACCGTGCTTAAATACATGTAAAAGCCTCGTGAACTTACTGTTAAATGAATCACTTGGGAAAGTATTCGAACTACATCACTTGTATCCTATATGTCAGCCATCCACTTTCGAGGAGGGAAGGAACTTGGCTTTATATACATCAAGGATAGTGGTCTTAGCGAAGATGTTTTTGACACAATTGTGGTAAATGATGACTCTAATACCAATGAATAGAAAATGGATCTGCTTTCCTAGTGATTTACTAAATTTCTTAGATAGAATTAACCCTTTTTTAGGGGTTTAGAAAAAAATAATCCGACCTCTAAAATGATTATTTCAATGAATTTATAGTTGTACTTCTTCCGAACAACATGAAATATTTTGCAGACCACTCATATAGGCATTTGAGCTACAAAAAAAATCTAGAACTACCAAGTTGACCAAATATTTTGAACTCTATATCAAGTAAGAGGATGAAACTTTGAACAAATTCTATGCATGTTTTTCAAACATTATCAACTACTCGTATAATTTGGGGGGACCTTTTAGGAAAGAGAAGTAGATTGACAAAATAATTGCTAGCTTAGCTTATCATTTTCAAGCCAATGGTACCGTGCTTAAATACATGTAAAAGCCTCGTGAACTTACTGTTAAATGAATCACTTGGGAAAGTATTCGAACTACATCACTTGTATCCTATATGTCAGCCATCCACTTTCGAGGAGGGAAAGAGCTTGGCTTTATATACATCAAGGATAGTGGTCTTAGCGAAGATGTTTTTGACACAATTGTTGTAAATGATGACTGTAATACCAATGAAGAGAAAATTGATCTACTTTCCTAGTGATTTACTAAATTTCTTAGATAGAATTAACCCTTTTTTAGGGGTTTAGAAAAAAATAATACGAGCTCTAAAATGATTATTTCAAAGAATTTATAGTTGTACTTCTTCCGAACAACATGAAATATTTTGCAGACCACTCATATAGGCATTTGAGCTACAAAAAAAAATCTAGAACTACCAAGTTGACCAAATATTTCGAACTCTATATCAAGCAAGAGGATGAAACTTTGAACAAATTCTATGCATGTTTTTCAAACATTATCAACTACTCGTATAATTTGGGGGGACCTTTTAGGAAAGAGAAGTAGATTGACAAAATAATTGCTAGCTTAGCTTATCATTTTCAAGCCAATGGTACCGTGCTTAAATACATGTAAAAGCCTCGTGAACTTACTGTTAAATGAATCACTTGGGCAAGTATTCGAACTGTATCACTTGTATCCTTTATGTCAGCCATCCACTTTCGATGAGGGAAAGATGTTGGCTTTATATACATCAAGGATAGTGGTCTTAGCGATGATGTTTTTGACACAATTGTTGGAAATGATGACTCTAATACCAATGAAGAGAAAATTGATCTACTTTCCTAGTGATTTACTAAATTTCTTAGATAGAATTAACCCTTTTTTAGGGGTTTAGAAAAAAATAATACGAGCTCTAAAATGATTATTTCAAAGAATTTATAGTTGTACTTCTTCCGAACAACATGAAATATTTTGCAGACCACTCATATAGGCATTTGAGCTACAAAAAAAAATCTAGAACTACCAAGTTGACCAAATATTTCGAACTCTATATCAAGCAAGAGGATGAAACTTTGAACAAATTCTATGCATGTTTTTCAAACATTATCAACTACTCGTATAATTTGGGGGGACCTTTTAGGAAAGAGAAGTAGATTGACAAAATAATTGCTAGCTTAGCTTATCATTTTCAAGCCAATGGTACCGTGCTTAAATACATGTAAAAGCCTCGTGAACTTACTGTTAAATGAATCACTTGGGCAAGTATTCGAACTGTATCACTTGTATCCTTTATGTCAGCCATCCACTTTCGATGAGGGAAAGATGTTGGCTTTATATACATCAAGGATAGTGGTCTTAGCGATGATGTTTTTGACACAATTGTTGGAAATGATGACTCTAATACCAATGAAGAGAAAATGGATCTACTTTCCTAGTGATTTACTAAATTTCTTAGATAGAATTAACCCTTTTTTAGGGGTTTAGAAAAAAATAATCCGACCTCTAAAATGATTATTTCAATGAATTTATAATTGTACTTCTTCCGAACAACATGAAATATTTTTCAGACCACTCATATAGGCATTTGACCTACAAAAAAAATCTAGAACTACCAAGTTGACCAAATATTTTGAACTCTATATCAAGCAAGAGGATGAAACTTTGCACAAATTCTATGCATGTTTTTCAAACATTATCAACTACTCGTATAATTTGGGGGGACCTTTTAGGAAAGAGAAGTAGATTGACTAAATCCTTGCTAGCTTAGCTTATCATTTTCAAGCCAATAGTACCGTGCTTAAATACATGTAAAAGCCTCGTGATCTTACTGTTAAATGAATCACTTGGGAAAGTATTCGAACTACATCACTTGTATCCTATATGTCAGCCATCCACTTTCGAGGAGGGAAAGAACTTGGCTTTATATACATTAAGGATAGTGGTCTTAGCGAAGATGTTTTTGACTAAATTGTTGTAAATGATGACTGTAATACCAATGAAGAGAAAATGGATCTACTTTCCTAGTGATTTACTAAATTTCTTAGATAGAATTAACCCTTTTTTAGGGGTTTAGAAAAAAATAATCCGAGCTCTAAAATGATTATTTCAAAGAATTTATAGTTGCACTTCTTCCGAACAACATGAAATATTTTGCAGACCACTCATATAGGCATTTGAGCTACAAAAAAAATCAAGAACTACCAAGTTGACCAAATATTTTGAACTCTATATCAAGCAAGAGGATGAAACTTTGAACAAATTCTATGCATGTTTTTCAAACATTATCAACTACTCGTATAATTTGGGGGGACCTTTTAGGAAAGAGAAGTAGATTGACAAAATAATTGCTAGCTTAGCTTATCATTTTCAAGCCAATGGTACCGTGCTTAAATACATGTAAAAGCCTCGTGAACTTACTGTTAAATGAATCACTTGGGCAAGTATTCGAACTACATCACTTGTATCCTATATGTCAGCCATCCACTTTCGAGGAGGGAAAGAACTTGGCTTTCTATACATCAAGGATAGTGGTCTTAGCGAAGATGTTTTTGACTAAATGGTTGTAAATGATGACTGTAATACCAATGAAGAGAAAATTGATCTACTTTCCTAGTGATTTACTAAATTTCTTAGATAGAATTAACCCTTTTTTAGGGGTTTAGAAAAAAATAATCCGAGCTCTAAAATGATTATTTCAATGAATTTATAGTAGTACTTCTTCCGAACAACATGAAATATTTTGCAGACCACTCATATAGGCATTTGAGCTACAAAACAAATCTAGAACTACCAAGTTGACCAAATATTTTGAACTCTATATCAAGCAAGAGGATGAAACTTTGAACAAATTCTATGCATGTTTTTCAAACATTATCAACTACTCGTATAATTTGGGGGGACCTTTTAGGAAAGAGAAGTAGATTGACAAAATAATTGCTAGCTTAGCTTATCATTTTCAAGCCAATGGTACCGTGCTTAAATACATGTAAAAGCCTCGTGAACTTACTTTTAAATGAATCACTTGGGAAAGTATTCGAACTGTATCACTTGTATCCTTTATGTCAGCCATCCACTTTCGATGAGGGAAAGATCTTGGCTTTATATACATCAAGGATAGTGGTCTTAGCGAAGATGTTTTTGACTAAATTGTTGTAAATGATGACTGTAATACCAATGAAGAGAAAATGGATCTACTTTCCTAGTGATTTACTAAATTTCTTAGATAGAATTAACCCTTTTTTAGGGGTTTAGAAAAAAATAATCTGACCTCTAAAATGATTATTTCAATGAATTTATAGTTGTACTTCTTCCGAACAACATGAAATATTTTGCAGACCACTCATATAGGCATTTGAGCTACAAAAAAAATCTAGAACTACCAAGTTGACCAAATATTTTGAACTCTATATCAAGCAAGAGGATGAAACTTTGAACAAATTCTATGCATGTTTTTCAAACATTATCAACTACTCGTATAATTTGGGGGGACCTTTTAGGAAAGAGAAGTAGATTGACAAAATAATTGCTAGCTTAGCTTATCATTTTCAAGCCAATGGTACCGTGCTTAAATACCTGTAAAAGCCTCGTGAACTTACTGTTAAATGAATCACTTGGGAAAGTATTCGAACTACATCACTTGTATCCTATATGTCAGCCATCCACTTTCGAGGAGGGAAGGAACTTGGCTTTATATACATCAAGGATAGTGGTCTTAGCGAAGATGTTTTTGACACAATTGTTGTAAATGATGACTGTAATACCAATGAAGAGAAAATGGATCTACTTTCCTAGTGATTTACTAAATTTCTTAGATAGAATTAACCCTTTTTTAGGGGTTTAGAAAAAAATAATACGAGCTCTAAAATGATTATTTCAAAGAATTTATAGTTGTACTTCTTCCGAACAACATGAAATATTTTGCAGACCACTCATATAGGCATTTGAGCTACAAAAAAAATCTAGAACTACCAAGTTGACCAAATATTTTGAACTCTATATCAAGCAAGAGGATGAAACTTTGAACAAATTCTATGCATGTTTTTCAAACATTATCAACTACTCGTATAATTTGGGGGGACCTTTTAGGAAAGAGAAGTAGATTGACAAAATAATTGCTAGCTTAGCTTATCATTTTCAAGCCAATGGTACCGTGCTTAAATACATGTAAAAGCATCATGAACTTACTGTAAAATGAATAACTTGGGAAAGTATTCGAACTACATCACTTGTATCCTATATGTCAGCCATCCACTTTCGAGGAGGGAAAGAGCTTGGCTTTATATACATCAAGGATAGTGGTCTTAGCGAAGATGTTTTTGACACAATTGTTGGAAATGATGACTCTAATACCAATGAAGAGAAAATGGATCTACTTTCCCAGTTATTTACTAAATTTCTTAAATAGAATTAACCCTTTTTTAGGGGGTTTAGAAAAAAATAATCCGGGCTCTAAAATGATTATTTCAATGAATTTATAGTTGTACTTCTTCCGAACAACATGAAATATTTTGCAGACCACTCATATAGGCATTTGAGCTACAAAAAAAAATCTAGAACTACCAAGTTGACCAAATATTTTGAACTCTATATCAAGCAAGAGGATGAAACTTTGAACAAATTCTATGCATGTTTTTCAAACATTATCAACTACTCGTATAATTTGGGGGGACCTTTTAGGAAAGAGAAGTAGATTGACAAAATAATTGCTAGCTTAGCTTATCATTTTCAAGCCAATGGTATCGTGCTTAAATACATGTAAAAGCCTCGTGAACTTACTGTTAAATGAATCACTTGGGCAAGTATTCGAACTACATCACTTGTATCCTATATGTCAGCCATCCACTTTCGAGGAGGGAAAGAACTTGGCTTTATATACATCAAGGATAGTGGTCTTAGCGAAGATGTTTTTGACTAAATTGTTGTAAATGATGACTGTAATACCAATGAAGAGAAAATGGATCTACTTTCCTAGTGATTTACTAAATTTCTTAGATAGAATTAACCCTTTTTTAGGGGTTTAGAAAAAAATAATCCGACCTCTAAAATGATTATTTCAATGAATTTATAATTGTACTTCTTCCGAGCAACATGAAATATTTTGCAGACCACTCATATAGGCATTTGAGCTACAAAAAAAATCTAGAACTACCAAGTTGACCAAATATTTTGAACTCTATATCAAGCCAGAGGATGAAACTTTGAACAAATTCTATGCATGTTTTTCAAACATTATCTACTACTCGTATAATTTGGGGGGACCTTTTAGGAAAGCGAAGTAGATTGACAAAATAATTGCTAGCTTAGCTTATCATTTTCAAGCCAATGGTACCGTGCTTAAATACATGTAAAAGCCTCGTGAACTTACTGTTAAATGAATCACTTGGGAAAGTATTCGAACTGTATCACTAGTATCCTTTATGTCAGCCATCCACTTTCGAAGAGGGAAAGAGCTTGGCTTTATATACATCAAGGATAGTGGTCTTAGCGAAGATGTTTTTGACACAATTGTTGGAAATGATGACTCTAATACCAATGAAGAGAAAATGGATCTACTTTCCCAATGATTTACTAAATTTCTTAAATAGAATTAACCCTTTTTTAGGGGTTTAGAAAAAAATAATCTGGGCTCTAAAATTATTATTTCAATGAATTTATAGTTGTACTTCTTCCGAACAACATGAAATATTTTGCAGACCACTCATATAGGCATTTGAGCTACAAAAAAAAATCTAGAACTACCAAGTTGACCAAATATTTTGAACTCTATATCAAGCAAGAGGATGAAACTTTGAACAAATTCTATGCATGTTTTTCAAACATTATCAACTACTCGTATAATTTGGGGGGACCTTTTAGGAAAGAGAAGTAGATTGACAAAATAATTGCGAGCTTAGCTTATCATTTTCAAGCCAATGGTACCGTGCTTAAATACATGTAAAAGCCTCGTGAACTTACTTTTAAATGAATCACTTGGGAAAGTATTCGAACTGTATCACTTGTATCCTTTATGTCAGCCATCCACTTTCGATGAGGGAAAGATCTTGGCTTTATATACATCAAGGATAGTGGTCTTAGCGAAGATGTTTTTGACTAAATTGTTGTAAATGATGACTGTAATACCAATGAAGAGAAAATGGATCTACTTTCCTAGTGATTTACTAAATTTCTTAGATAGAATTAACCCTTTTTTAGGGGTTTAGAAAAAAATAATCCGACCTCTAAAATGATTATTTCAATGAATTTATAGTTGTACTTCTTCCGAACAACATGAAATATTTTGCAGACCACTCATATAGGCATTTGAGCTACAAAAAAAATCTAGAACTACCAAGTTGACCAAATATTTTGAACTCTATATCAAGCAAGAGGATGAAACTTTGAACAAATTCTATGCATGTTTTTCAAACATTATCAACTACTCGTATAATTTGGGGGGACCTTTTAGGAAAGAGAAGTAGATTGACAAAATAATTGCTAGCTTAGCTTATCATTTTCAAGCCAATGGTACCGTGCTTAAATACCTGTAAAAGCCTCGTGAACTTACTGTTAAATGAATCACTTGGGAAAGTATTCGAACTACATCACTTGTATCCTATATGTCAGCCATCCACTTTCGAGGAGGGAAGGAACTTGGCTTTATATACATCAAGGATAGTGGTCTTAGCGAAGATGTTTTTGACACAATTGTTGTAAATGATGACTGTAATACCAATGAAGAGAAAATGGATCTACTTTCCTAGTGATTTACTAAATTTCTTAGATAGAATTAACCCTTTTTTAGGGGTTTAGAAAAAAATAATACGAGCTCTAAAATGATTATTTCAAAGAATTTATAGTTGTACTTCTTCCGAACAACATGAAATATTTTGCAGACCACTCATATAGGCATTTGAGCTACAAAAAAAATCTAGAACTACCAAGTTGACCAAATATTTTGAACTCTATATCAAGCAAGAGGATGAAACTTTGAACAAATTCTATGCATGTTTTTCAAACATTATCAACTACTCGTATAATTTGGGGGGACCTTTTAGGAAAGAGAAGTAGATTGACAAAATAATTGCTAGCTTAGCTTATCATTTTCAAGCCAATGGTACCGTGCTTAAATACATGTAAAAGCATCATGAACTTACTGTAAAATGAATAACTTGGGAAAGTATTCGAACTACATCACTTGTATCCTATATGTCAGCCATCCACTTTCGAGGAGGGAAAGAGCTTGGCTTTATATACATCAAGGATAGTGGTCTTAGCGAAGATGTTTTTGACACAATTGTTGGAAATGATGACTCTAATACCAATGAAGAGAAAATGGATCTACTTTCCCAGTTATTTACTAAATTTCTTAAATAGAATTAACCCTTTTTTAGGGGGTTTAGAAAAAAATAATCCGGGCTCTAAAATGATTATTTCAATGAATTTATAGTTGTACTTCTTCCGAACAACATGAAATATTTTGCAGACCACTCATATAGGCATTTGAGCTACAAAAAAAAATCTAGAACTACCAAGTTGACCAAATATTTTGAACTCTATATCAAGCAAGAGGATGAAACTTTGAACAAATTCTATGCATGTTTTTCAAACATTATCAACTACTCGTATAATTTGGGGGGACCTTTTAGGAAAGAGAAGTAGATTGACAAAATAATTGCTAGCTTAGCTTATCATTTTCAAGCCAATGGTATCGTGCTTAAATACATGTAAAAGCCTCGTGAACTTACTGTTAAATGAATCACTTGGGCAAGTATTCGAACTACATCACTTGTATCCTATATGTCAGCCATCCACTTTCGAGGAGGGAAAGAACTTGGCTTTATATACATCAAGGATAGTGGTCTTAGCGAAGATGTTTTTGACTAAATTGTTGTAAATGATGACTGTAATACCAATGAAGAGAAAATGGATCTACTTTCCTAGTGATTTACTAAATTTCTTAGATAGAATTAACCCTTTTTTAGGGGTTTAGAAAAAAATAATCCGACCTCTAAAATGATTATTTCAATGAATTTATAATTGTACTTCTTCCGAGCAACATGAAATATTTTGCAGACCACTCATATAGGCATTTGAGCTACAAAAAAAATCTAGAACTACCAAGTTGACCAAATATTTTGAACTCTATATCAAGCCAGAGGATGAAACTTTGAACAAATTCTATGCATGTTTTTCAAACATTATCTACTACTCGTATAATTTGGGGGGACCTTTTAGGAAAGCGAAGTAGATTGACAAAATAATTGCTAGCTTAGCTTATCATTTTCAAGCCAATGGTACCGTGCTTAAATACATGTAAAAGCCTCGTGAACTTACTGTTAAATGAATCACTTGGGAAAGTATTCGAACTGTATCACTAGTATCCTTTATGTCAGCCATCCACTTTCGAAGAGGGAAAGAGCTTGGCTTTATATACATCAAGGATAGTGGTCTTAGCGAAGATGTTTTTGACACAATTGTTGGAAATTATGACTCTAATACCAATGAAGAGAAAATGGATCTACTTTCCCAATGATTTACTAAATTTCTTAAATAGAATTAACCCTTTTTTAGGGGTTTAGAAAAAAATAATCTGGGCTCTAAAATTATTATTTCAATGAATTTATAGTTGTACTTCTTCCGAACAACATGAAATATTTTGCAGACCACTCATATAGGCATTTGAGCTACAAAAAAAAATCTAGAACTACCAAGTTGACCAAATATTTTGAACTCTATATCAAGCAAGAGGATGAAACTTTGAACAAATTCTATGCATGTTTTTCAAACATTATCAACTACTCGTATAATTTGGGGGGACCTTTTAGGAAAGAGAAGTAGATTGACAAAATAATTGCTAGCTTAGCTTATCATTTTCAAGCCAATGGTACCGTGCTTAAATACATGTAAAAGCCTCGTGAACTTACTGTTAAATGAATCACTTGGGCAAGTATTCGAACTACATCACTTGTATCCTATATGTCAGCCATCCACTTTCGAGGAGGGAAAGAACTTGGCTTTATATACATCAAGGATAGTGGTCTTAGCGAAGATGTTTTTGACTAAATTGTTGTAAATGATGACTGTAATACCAATGAAGAGAAAATGGATCTACTTTCCTAGTGATTTACTAAATTTCTTAGATAGAATTAACCCTTTTTTAGGGGTTTAGAAAAAAATAATCCGAGCTCTAAAATGATTATTTCAATGAATTTATAGTAGTACTTCTTCCGAACAACATGAAATATTTTGCAGACCACTCATATAGGCATTTGAGCTACAAATCAAATCTAGAACTACCAAGTTGACCAAATATTTTGAACTCTATATCAAGCAAGAGGATGAAACTTTGAACAAATTCTATGCATGTTTTTCAAACATTATCAACTACTCGTATAATTTGGGGGGACCTTTTAGGAAAGAGAAGTAGATTGACAAAATAATTGCTAGCTTAGCTTATCATTTTCAAGCCAATGGTACCGTGCTTAAATACATGTAAAAGCCTCGTGAACTTACTTTTAAATGAATCACTTGGGAAAGTATTCGAACTGCATCACTTGTATCCTTTATGTCAGCCATCCACTTTCGATGAGGGAAAGATCTTGGCTTTATATACATCAAGGATAGTGGTCTTAGCGAAGATGTTTTTGACTAAATTGTTGTAAATGATGACTGTAATACCAATGAAGAGAAAATGGATCTACTTTCCTAGTGATTTACTAAATTTCTTAGATAGAATTAACCCTTTTTTAGGGGTTTAGAAAAAAATAATCCGACCTCTAAAATGATTATTTCAATGAATTTATAGTTGTACTTCTTCCGAACAACATGAAATATTTTGCAGACCACTCATATAGGCATTTGAGCTACAAAAAAAATCTAGAACTACCAAGTTGACCAAATATTTTGAACTCTATATCAAGCAAGAGGATGAAACTTTGAACAAATTCTATGCATGTTTTTCAAACATTATCAACTACTCGTATAATTTGGGGGGACCTTTTAGGAAAGAGAAGTAGATTGACAAAATAATTGCTAGCTTAGCTTATCATTTTCAAGCCAATGGTACCGTGCTTAAATACCTGTAAAAGCCTCGTGAACTTACTGTTAAATGAATCACTTGGGAAAGTATTCGAACTACATCACTTGTATCCTATATGTCAGCCATCCACTTTCGAGGAGGGAAGGAACTTGGCTTTATATACATCAAGGATAGTGGTCTTAGCGAAGATGTTTTTGACACAATTGTTGTAAATGATGACTGTAATACCAATGAAGAGAAAATGGATCTACTTTCCTAGTGATTTACTAAATTTCTTAGATAGAATTAACCCTTTTTTAGGGGTTTAGAAAAAAATAATACGAGCTCTAAAATGATTATTTCAAAGAATTTATAGTTGTACTTCTTCCGAACAACATGAAATATTTTGCAGACCACTCATATAGGCATTTGAGCTACAAAAAAAATCTAGAACTACCAAGTTGACCAAATATTTTGAACTCTATATCAAGCAAGAGGATGAAACTTTGAACAAATTCTATGCATGTTTTTCAAACATTATCAACTACTCGTATAATTTGGGGGGACCTTTTAGGAAAGAGAAGTAGATTGACAAAATAATTGCTAGCTTAGCTTATCATTTTCAAGCCAATGGTACCGTGCTTAAATACATGTAAAAGCATCATGAACTTACTGTAAAATGAATAACTTGGGAAAGTATTCGAACTACATCACTTGTATCCTATATGTCAGCCATCCACTTTCGAGGAGGGAAAGAGCTTGGCTTTATATACATCAAGGATAGTGGTCTTAGCGAAGATGTTTTTGACACAATTGTTGGAAATGATGACTCTAATACCAATGAAGAGAAAATGGATCTACTTTCCCAGTTATTTACTAAATTTCTTAAATAGAATTAACCCTTTTTTAGGGGGTTTAGAAAAAAATAATCCGGGCTCTAAAATGATTATTTCAATGAATTTATAGTTGTACTTCTTCCGAACAACATGAAATATTTTGCAGACCACTCATATAGGCATTTGAGCTACAAAAAAAAATCTAGAACTACCAAGTTGACCAAATATTTTGAACTCTATATCAAGCAAGAGGATGAAACTTTGAACAAATTCTATGCATGTTTTTCAAACATTATCAACTACTCGTATAATTTGGGGGGACCTTTTAGGAAAGAGAAGTAGATTGACAAAATAATTGCTAGCTTAGCTTATCATTTTCAAGCCAATGGTATCGTGCTTAAATACATGTAAAAGCCTCGTGAACTTACTGTTAAATGAATCACTTGGGCAAGTATTCGAACTACATCACTTGTATCCTATATGTCAGCCATCCACTTTCGAGGAGGGAAAGAACTTGGCTTTATATACATCAAGGATAGTGGTCTTAGCGAAGATGTTTTTGACTAAATTGTTGTAAATGATGACTGTAATACCAATGAAGAGAAAATGGATCTACTTTCCTAGTGATTTACTAAATTTCTTAGATAGAATTAACCCTTTTTTAGGGGTTTAGAAAAAAATAATCCGACCTCTAAAATGATTATTTCAATGAATTTATAATTGTACTTCTTCCGAGCAACATGAAATATTTTGCAGACCACTCATATAGGCATTTGAGCTACAAAAAAAATCTAGAACTACCAAGTTGACCAAATATTTTGAACTCTATATCAAGCCAGAGGATGAAACTTTGAACAAATTCTATGCATGTTTTTCAAACATTATCTACTACTCGTATAATTTGGGGGGACCTTTTAGGAAAGCGAAGTAGATTGACAAAATAATTGCTAGCTTAGCTTATCATTTTCAAGCCAATGGTACCGTGCTTAAATACATGTAAAAGCCTCGTGAACTTACTGTTAAATGAATCACTTGGGAAAGTATTCGAACTGTATCACTAGTATCCTTTATGTCAGCCATCCACTTTCGAAGAGGGAAAGAGCTTGGCTTTATATACATCAAGGATAGTGGTCTTAGCGAAGATGTTTTTGACACAATTGTTGGAAATTATGACTCTAATACCAATGAAGAGAAAATGGATCTACTTTCCCAATGATTTACTAAATTTCTTAAATAGAATTAACCCTTTTTTAGGGGTTTAGAAAAAAATAATCTGGGCTCTAAAATTATTATTTCAATGAATTTATAGTTGTACTTCTTCCGAACAACATGAAATATTTTGCAGACCACTCATATAGGCATTTGAGCTACAAAAAAAAATCTAGAACTACCAAGTTGACCAAATATTTTGAACTCTATATCAAGCAAGAGGATGAAACTTTGAACAAATTCTATGCATGTTTTTCAAACATTATCAACTACTCGTATAATTTGGGGGGACCTTTTAGGAAAGAGAAGTAGATTGACAAAATAATTGCTAGCTTAGCTTATCATTTTCAAGCCAATGGTACCGTGCTTAAATACATGTAAAAGCCTCGTGAACTTACTGTTAAATGAATCACTTGGGCAAGTATTCGAACTACATCACTTGTATCCTATATGTCAGCCATCCACTTTCGAGGAGGGAAAGAACTTGGCTTTATATACATCAAGGATAGTGGTCTTAGCGAAGATGTTTTTGACTAAATTGTTGTAAATGATGACTGTAATACCAATGAAGAGAAAATGGATCTACTTTCCTAGTGATTTACTAAATTTCTTAGATAGAATTAACCCTTTTTTAGGGGTTTAGAAAAAAATAATCCGAGCTCTAAAATGATTATTTCAATGAATTTATAGTAGTACTTCTTCCGAACAACATGAAATATTTTGCAGACCACTCATATAGGCATTTGAGCTACAAATCAAATCTAGAACTACCAAGTTGACCAAATATTTTGAACTCTATATCAAGCAAGAGGATGAAACTTTGAACAAATTCTATGCATGTTTTTCAAACATTATCAACTACTCGTATAATTTGGGGGGACCTTTTAGGAAAGAGAAGTAGATTGACAAAATAATTGCTAGCTTAGCTTATCATTTTCAAGCCAATGGTACCGTGCTTAAATACATGTAAAAGCCTCGTGAACTTACTTTTAAATGAATCACTTGGGAAAGTATTCGAACTGCATCACTTGTATCCTTTATGTCAGCCATCCACTTTCGATGAGGGAAAGATCTTGGCTTTATATACATCAAGGATAGTGGTCTTAGCGAAGATGTTTTTGACTAAATTGTTGTAAATGATGACTGTAATACCAATGAAGAGAAAATGGATCTACTTTCCTAGTGATTTACTAAATTTCTTAGATAGAATTAACCCTTTTTTAGGGGTTTAGAAAAAAATAATCCGACCTCTAAAATGATTATTTCAATGAATTTATAGTTGTACTTCTTCCGAACAACATGAAATATTTTGCAGACCACTCATATAGGCATTTGAGCTACAAAAAAAATCTAGAACTACCAAGTTGACCAAATATTTTGAACTCTATATCAAGCAAGAGGATGAAACTTTGAACAAATTCTATGCATGTTTTTCAAACATTATCAACTACTCGTATAATTTGGGGGGACCTTTTAGGAAAGAGAAGTAGATTGACAAAATAATTGCTAGCTTAGCTTATCATTTTCAAGCCAATGGTACCGTGCTTAAATACCTGTAAAAGCCTCGTGAACTTACTGTTAAATGAATCACTTGGGAAAGTATTCGAACTACATCACTTGTATCCTATATGTCAGCCATCCACTTTCGAGGAGGGAAGGAACTTGGCTTTATATACATCAAGGATAGTGGTCTTAGCGAAGATGTTTTTGACACAATTGTTGTAAATGATGACTGTAATACCAATGAAGAGAAAATGGATCTACTTTCCTAGTGATTTACTAAATTTCTTAGATAGAATTAACCCTTTTTTAGGGGTTTAGAAAAAAATAATACGAGCTCTAAAATGATTATTTCAAAGAATTTATAGTTGTACTTCTTCCGAACAACATGAAATATTTTGCAGACCACTCATATAGGCATTTGAGCTACAAAAAAAATCTAGAACTACCAAGTTGACCAAATATTTTGAACTCTATATCAAGCAAGAGGATGAAACTTTGAACAAATTCTATGCATGTTTTTCAAACATTATCAACTACTCGTATAATTTGGGGGGACCTTTTAGGAAAGAGAAGTAGATTGACAAAATAATTGCTAGCTTAGCTTATCATTTTCAAGCCAATGGTACCGTGCTTAAATACATGTAAAAGCATCATGAACTTACTGTAAAATGAATAACTTGGGAAAGTATTCGAACTACATCACTTGTATCCTATATGTCAGCCATCCACTTTCGAGGAGGGAAAGAGCTTGGCTTTATATACATCAAGGATAGTGGTCTTAGCGAAGATGTTTTTGACACAATTGTTGGAAATGATGACTCTAATACCAATGAAGAGAAAATGGATCTACTTTCCCAGTTATTTACTAAATTTCTTAAATAGAATTAACCCTTTTTTAGGGGGTTTAGAAAAAAATAATCCGGGCTCTAAAATGATTATTTCAATGAATTTATAGTTGTACTTCTTCCGAACAACATGAAATATTTTGCAGACCACTCATATAGGCATTTGAGCTACAAAAAAAAATCTAGAACTACCAAGTTGACCAAATATTTTGAACTCTATATCAAGCAAGAGGATGAAACTTTGAACAAATTCTATGCATGTTTTTCAAACATTATCAACTACTCGTATAATTTGGGGGGACCTTTTAGGAAAGAGAAGTAGATTGACAAAATAATTGCTAGCTTAGCTTATCATTTTCAAGCCAATGGTATCGTGCTTAAATACATGTAAAAGCCTCGTGAACTTACTGTTAAATGAATCACTTGGGCAAGTATTCGAACTACATCACTTGTATCCTATATGTCAGCCATCCACTTTCGAGGAGGGAAAGAACTTGGCTTTATATACATCAAGGATAGTGGTCTTAGCGAAGATGTTTTTGACTAAATTGTTGTAAATGATGACTGTAATACCAATGAAGAGAAAATGGATCTACTTTCCTAGTGATTTACTAAATTTCTTAGATAGAATTAACCCTTTTTTAGGGGTTTAGAAAAAAATAATCCGACCTCTAAAATGATTATTTCAATGAATTTATAATTGTACTTCTTCCGAGCAACATGAAATATTTTGCAGACCACTCATATAGGCATTTGAGCTACAAAAAAAATCTAGAACTACCAAGTTGACCAAATATTTTGAACTCTATATCAAGCCAGAGGATGAAACTTTGAACAAATTCTATGCATGTTTTTCAAACATTATCTACTACTCGTATAATTTGGGGGGACCTTTTAGGAAAGCGAAGTAGATTGACAAAATAATTGCTAGCTTAGCTTATCATTTTCAAGCCAATGGTACCGTGCTTAAATACATGTAAAAGCCTCGTGAACTTACTGTTAAATGAATCACTTGGGAAAGTATTCGAACTGTATCACTAGTATCCTTTATGTCAGCCATCCACTTTCGAAGAGGGAAAGAGCTTGGCTTTATATACATCAAGGATAGTGGTCTTAGCGAAGATGTTTTTGACACAATTGTTGGAAATGATGACTCTAATACCAATGAAGAGAAAATGGATCTACTTTCCCAATGATTTACTAAATTTCTTAAATAGAATTAACCCTTTTTTAGGGGTTTAGAAAAAAATAATCTGGGCTCTAAAATTATTATTTCAATGAATTTATAGTTGTACTTCTTCCGAACAACATGAAATATTTTGCAGACCACTCATATAGGCATTTGAGCTACAAAAAAAAATCTAGAACTACCAAGTTGACCAAATATTTTGAACTCTATATCAAGCAAGAGGATGAAACTTTGAACAAATTCTATGCATGTTTTTCAAACATTATCAACTACTCGTATAATTTGGGGGGACCTTTTAGGAAAGAGAAGTAGATTGACAAAATAATTGCGAGCTTAGCTTATCATTTTCAAGCCAATGGTACCGTGCTTAAATACATGTAAAAGCCTCGTGAACTTACTTTTAAATGAATCACTTGGGAAAGTATTCGAACTGTATCACTTGTATCCTTTATGTCAGCCATCCACTTTCGATGAGGGAAAGATCTTGGCTTTATATACATCAAGGATAGTGGTCTTAGCGAAGATGTTTTTGACTAAATTGTTGTAAATGATGACTGTAATACCAATGAAGAGAAAATGGATCTACTTTCCTAGTGATTTACTAAATTTCTTAGATAGAATTAACCCTTTTTTAGGGGTTTAGAAAAAAATAATCCGACCTCTAAAATGATTATTTCAATGAATTTATAGTTGTACTTCTTCCGAACAACATGAAATATTTTGCAGACCACTCATATAGGCATTTGAGCTACAAAAAAAATCTAGAACTACCAAGTTGACCAAATATTTTGAACTCTATATCAAGCAAGAGGATGAAACTTTGAACAAATTCTATGCATGTTTTTCAAACATTATCAACTACTCGTATAATTTGGGGGGACCTTTTAGGAAAGAGAAGTAGATTGACAAAATAATTGCTAGCTTAGCTTATCATTTTCAAGCCAATGGTACCGTGCTTAAATACCTGTAAAAGCCTCGTGAACTTACTGTTAAATGAATCACTTGGGAAAGTATTCGAACTACATCACTTGTATCCTATATGTCAGCCATCCACTTTCGAGGAGGGAAGGAACTTGGCTTTATATACATCAAGGATAGTGGTCTTAGCGAAGATGTTTTTGACACAATTGTTGTAAATGATGACTGTAATACCAATGAAGAGAAAATGGATCTACTTTCCTAGTGATTTACTAAATTTCTTAGATAGAATTAACCCTTTTTTAGGGGTTTAGAAAAAAATAATACGAGCTCTAAAATGATTATTTCAAAGAATTTATAGTTGTACTTCTTCCGAACAACATGAAATATTTTGCAGACCACTCATATAGGCATTTGAGCTACAAAAAAAATCTAGAACTACCAAGTTGACCAAATATTTTGAACTCTATATCAAGCAAGAGGATGAAACTTTGAACAAATTCTATGCATGTTTTTCAAACATTATCAACTACTCGTATAATTTGGGGGGACCTTTTAGGAAAGAGAAGTAGATTGACAAAATAATTGCTAGCTTAGCTTATCATTTTCAAGCCAATGGTACCGTGCTTAAATACATGTAAAAGCATCATGAACTTACTGTAAAATGAATAACTTGGGAAAGTATTCGAACTACATCACTTGTATCCTATATGTCAGCCATCCACTTTCGAGGAGGGAAAGAGCTTGGCTTTATATACATCAAGGATAGTGGTCTTAGCGAAGATGTTTTTGACACAATTGTTGGAAATGATGACTCTAATACCAATGAAGAGAAAATGGATCTACTTTCCCAGTTATTTACTAAATTTCTTAAATAGAATTAACCCTTTTTTAGGGGGTTTAGAAAAAAATAATCCGGGCTCTAAAATGATTATTTCAATGAATTTATAGTTGTACTTCTTCCGAACAACATGAAATATTTTGCAGACCACTCATATAGGCATTTGAGCTACAAAAAAAAATCTAGAACTACCAAGTTGACCAAATATTTTGAACTCTATATCAAGCAAGAGGATGAAACTTTGAACAAATTCTATGCATGTTTTTCAAACATTATCAACTACTCGTATAATTTGGGGGGACCTTTTAGGAAAGAGAAGTAGATTGACAAAATAATTGCTAGCTTAGCTTATCATTTTCAAGCCAATGGTATCGTGCTTAAATACATGTAAAAGCCTCGTGAACTTACTGTTAAATGAATCACTTGGGCAAGTATTCGAACTACATCACTTGTATCCTATATGTCAGCCATCCACTTTCGAGGAGGGAAAGAACTTGGCTTTATATACATCAAGGATAGTGGTCTTAGCGAAGATGTTTTTGACTAAATTGTTGTAAATGATGACTGTAATACCAATGAAGAGAAAATGGATCTACTTTCCTAGTGATTTACTAAATTTCTTAGATAGAATTAACCCTTTTTTAGGGGTTTAGAAAAAAATAATCCGACCTCTAAAATGATTATTTCAATGAATTTATAATTGTACTTCTTCCGAGCAACATGAAATATTTTGCAGACCACTCATATAGGCATTTGAGCTACAAAAAAAATCTAGAACTACCAAGTTGACCAAATATTTTGAACTCTATATCAAGCCAGAGGATGAAACTTTGAACAAATTCTATGCATGTTTTTCAAACATTATCTACTACTCGTATAATTTGGGGGGACCTTTTAGGAAAGCGAAGTAGATTGACAAAATAATTGCTAGCTTAGCTTATCATTTTCAAGCCAATGGTACCGTGCTTAAATACATGTAAAAGCCTCGTGAACTTACTGTTAAATGAATCACTTGGGAAAGTATTCGAACTGTATCACTAGTATCCTTTATGTCAGCCATCCACTTTCGAAGAGGGAAAGAGCTTGGCTTTATATACATCAAGGATAGTGGTCTTAGCGAAGATGTTTTTGACACAATTGTTGGAAATTATGACTCTAATACCAATGAAGAGAAAATGGATCTACTTTCCCAATGATTTACTAAATTTCTTAAATAGAATTAACCCTTTTTTAGGGGTTTAGAAAAAAATAATCTGGGCTCTAAAATTATTATTTCAATGAATTTATAGTTGTACTTCTTCCGAACAACATGAAATATTTTGCAGACCACTCATATAGGCATTTGAGCTACAAAAAAAAATCTAGAACTACCAAGTTGACCAAATATTTTGAACTCTATATCAAGCAAGAGGATGAAACTTTGAACAAATTCTATGCATGTTTTTCAAACATTATCAACTACTCGTATAATTTGGGGGGACCTTTTAGGAAAGAGAAGTAGATTGACAAAATAATTGCTAGCTTAGCTTATCATTTTCAAGCCAATGGTACCGTGCTTAAATACATGTAAAAGCCTCGTGAACTTACTGTTAAATGAATCACTTGGGCAAGTATTCGAACTACATCACTTGTATCCTATATGTCAGCCATCCACTTTCGAGGAGGGAAAGAACTTGGCTTTATATACATCAAGGATAGTGGTCTTAGCGAAGATGTTTTTGACTAAATTGTTGTAAATGATGACTGTAATACCAATGAAGAGAAAATGGATCTACTTTCCTAGTGATTTACTAAATTTCTTAGATAGAATTAACCCTTTTTTAGGGGTTTAGAAAAAAATAATCCGAGCTCTAAAATGATTATTTCAATGAATTTATAGTAGTACTTCTTCCGAACAACATGAAATATTTTGCAGACCACTCATATAGGCATTTGAGCTACAAATCAAATCTAGAACTACCAAGTTGACCAAATATTTTGAACTCTATATCAAGCAAGAGGATGAAACTTTGAACAAATTCTATGCATGTTTTTCAAACATTATCAACTACTCGTATAATTTGGGGGGACCTTTTAGGAAAGAGAAGTAGATTGACAAAATAATTGCTAGCTTAGCTTATCATTTTCAAGCCAATGGTACCGTGCTTAAATACATGTAAAAGCCTCGTGAACTTACTTTTAAATGAATCACTTGGGAAAGTATTCGAACTGCATCACTTGTATCCTTTATGTCAGCCATCCACTTTCGATGAGGGAAAGATCTTGGCTTTATATACATCAAGGATAGTGGTCTTAGCGAAGATGTTTTTGACTAAATTGTTGTAAATGATGACTGTAATACCAATGAAGAGAAAATGGATCTACTTTCCTAGTGATTTACTAAATTTCTTAGATAGAATTAACCCTTTTTTAGGGGTTTAGAAAAAAATAATCCGACCTCTAAAATGATTATTTCAATGAATTTATAGTTGTACTTCTTCCGAACAACATGAAATATTTTGCAGACCACTCATATAGGCATTTGAGCTACAAAAAAAATCTAGAACTACCAAGTTGACCAAATATTTTGAACTCTATATCAAGCAAGAGGATGAAACTTTGAACAAATTCTATGCATGTTTTTCAAACATTATCAACTACTCGTATAATTTGGGGGGACCTTTTAGGAAAGAGAAGTAGATTGACAAAATAATTGCTAGCTTAGCTTATCATTTTCAAGCCAATGGTACCGTGCTTAAATACATGTAAAAGCCTCGTGAACTTACTTTTAAATGAATCACTTGGGAAAGTATTCGAACTGCATCACTTGTATCCTTTATGTCAGCCATCCACTTTCGATGAGGGAAAGATCTTGGCTTTATATACATCAAGGATAGTGGTCTTAGCGAAGATGTTTTTGACTAAATTGTTGTAAATGATGACTGTAATACCAATGAAGAGAAAATGGATCTATTTTCCTAGTGATTTACTAAATTTCTTAGATAGAATTAACCCTTTTTTAGGGGTTTAGAAAAAAATAATCCGAGCTCTAAAATGATTATTTCAATGAATTTATAGTAGTACTTCTTCCGAACAACATGAAATATTTTGCAGACCACTCATATAGGCATTTGAGCTACAAAACAAATCTAGAACTACCAAGTTGACCAAATATTTTGAACTCTATATCAAGCAAGAGGATGAAACTTTGAACAAATTCTATGCATGTTTTTCAAACATTATCAACTACTCGTATAATTTGGGGGGACCTTTTAGGAAAGAGAAGTAGATTGACAAAATAATTGCTAGCTTAGCTTATCATTTTCAAGCCAATGGTACCGTGCTTAAATACATGTAAAAGCCTCGTGAACTTACTTTTAAATGAATCACTTGGGAAAGTATTCGAACTGCATCACTTGTATCCTTTATGTCAGCCATCCACTTTCGATGAGGGAAAGATCTTGGCTTTATATACATCAAGGATAGTGGTCTTAGCGAAGATGTTTTTGACTAAATTGTTGTAAATGATGACTGTAATACCAATGAAGAGAAAATGGATCTACCTTCCTAGTGATTTACTAAATTTCTTAGATAGAATTAACCCTTTTTTAGGGGTTTAGAAAAAAATAATCCGACCTCTAAAATGATTATTTCAATGAATTTATAGTTGTACTTCTTCCGAACAACATGAAATATTTTGCAGACCACTCATATAGGCATTTGAGCTACAAAAAAAATCTAGAACTACCAAGTTGACCAAATATTTTGAACTCTATATCAAGCAAGAGGATGAAACTTTGAACAAATTCTATGCATGTTTTTCAAACATTATCAACTACTCGTATAATTTGGGGGGACCTTTTAGGAAAGAGAAGTAGATTGACAAAATAATTGCTAGCTTAGCTTATCATTTTCAAGCCAATGGTACCGTGCTTAAATACCTGTAAAAGCCTCGTGAACTTACTGTTAAATGAATCACTTGGGAAAGTATTCGAACTACATCACTAGTATCCTATATGTCAGCCATCCACTTTCGAGGAGGGAAGGAACTTGGCTTTATATACATCAAGGATAGTGGTCTTAGCGAAGATGTTTTTGACACAATTGTTGTAAATGATGACTGTAATACCAATGAAGAGAAAATGGATCTACTTTCCTAGTGATTTACTAAATTTCTTAGATAGAATTAACCCTTTTTTAGGGGTTTAGAAAAAAATAATCCGAGCTCTAAAATGATTATTTCAATGAATTTATAGTTGTACTTCTTCCGAACAACATGAAATATTTTGCAGACCACTCATATAGGCATTTGAGCTACAAAAAAAATCTAGAACTACCAAGTTGACCAAATATTTTGAACTCTATATCAAGCAAGAGGATGAAACTTTGAACAAATTCTATGCATGTTTTTCAAACATTATCAACTACTCGTATAATTTGGGGGGACCTTTTAGGAAAGAGAAGTAGATTGACAAAATAATTGCTAGCTTAGCTTATCATTTTCAAGCCAATGGTACCATGCTTAAATACATGTAAAAGCCTCATGAACTTACTGTAAAATGAATAACTTGGGAAAGTATTCGAACTACATCACTTGTATCCTATATGTCAGCCATGCACTTTCGAGGAGGGAAAGAGCTTGGCTTTATATACATCAAGGATAGTGGTCTTAGCGAAGATGTTTTTGACACAATTATTGGAAATGATGACTCTAATACCAATGAAGAGAAAATGGATCTACTTTCCCAGTGATTTACTAAATTTCTTAAATAGAATTAACCCTTTTTTAGGGGGTTTAGAAAAAAATAATCCGGGCTCTAAAATGATTATTTCAATGAATTTATAGTTGTACTTCTTCCTAACAACATGAAATATTTTGCAGACCACTCATATAGGCATTTGAGCTACAAAAAAAAATCTAGAACTACCAAGTTGACCAAATATTTTGAACTCTATATCAAGCAAGAAAATGAAACTTTGAACAAATTCTATGCATGTTTTTCAAACATTAGCAACTACTCGTATAATTTGGGGGGACCTTTTAGGAAAGAGAAGTAGATTGACAAAATAATTGCTAGCTTAGCTTATCATTTTCAAGCCAATGGTATCGTGCTTAAATACATGTAAAAGCCTCGTGAACTTACTGTTAAATGAATCACTTGGGCAAGTATTCGAACTACATCACTTGTATCCTAAATGTTAGCCATCCACTTTCGAGGAGGAAAGAACTTGGCTTTATATACATCAAGGATAGTGGTCTTAGCGAAGATGTTTTTGAAACAATTGTTGGAAATGATGACTCTAATACCAATGAAGAGAAAATGGATCTACTTTCCCAGTGATTTACTAAATTTCTTAGATAGAATTAACCCTTTTTTAGGGGTTTAGAAAAAAATAATCCGAGCTCTAAAATGATTATTTCAATGAATTTATAGTAGTACTTCTTCCGAACAACATGAAATATTTTGCAGACCACTCATATAGGCATTTGAGCTACAAAACAAATCTAGAACTACCAAGTTGACCAAATATTTTGAACTCTATATCAAGCAAGAGGATGAAACTTTGAACAAATTCTATGCATGTTTTTCAAACATTATCAACTACTCGTATAATTTGGGGGGACCTTTTAGGAAAGAGAAGTAGATTGACAAAATAATTGCTAGCTTAGCTTATCATTTTCAAGCCAATGGTACCGTGCTTAAATACATGTAAAAGCCTCGTGAACTTACTTTTAAATGAATCACTTGGGAAAGTATTCGAACTGCATCACTTGTATCCTTTATGTCAGCCATCCACTTTCGAAGAGGGAAAGAGCTTGGCTTTATATACATCAAGGATAGTGGTCTTAGCGAAGATGTTTTTGACACAATTGTTGGAAATGATGACTCTAATACCAATGAAGAGAAAATGGATCTACTTTCCCAATGATTTACTAAATTTCTTAAATAGAATTAACCCTTTTTTAGGGGTTTAGAAAAAAATAATCTGGGCTCTAAAATTATTATTTCAATGAATTTATAGTTGTACTTCTTCCGAACAACATGAAATATTTTGCAGACCACTCATATAGGCATTTGAGCTACAAAAAAAAATCTAGAACTACCAAGTTGACCAAATATTTTGAACTCTATATCAAGCAAGAGGATGAAACTTTGAACAAATTCTATGCATGTTTTTCAAACATTATCAACTACTCGTATAATTTGGGGGGACCTTTTAGGAAAGAGAAGTAGATTGACAAAATAATTGCTAGCTTAGCTTATCATTTTCAAGCCAATGGTACCGTGCTTAAATACATGTAAAAGCCTCGTGAACTTACTGTTAAATGAATCACTTGGGCAAGTATTCGAACTACATCACTTGTATCCTATATGTCAGCCATCCACTTTCGAGGAGGGAAAGAACTTGGCTTTATATACATCAAGGATAGTGGTCTTAGCGAAGATGTTTTTGACTAAATTGTTGTAAATGATGACTGTAATACCAATGAAGAGAAAATGGATCTACTTTCCTAGTGATTTACTAAATTTCTTAGATAGAATTAACCCTTTTTTAGGGGTTTAGAAAAAAATAATCCGAGCTCTAAAATGATTATTTCAATGAATTTATAGTAGTACTTCTTCCGAACAACATGAAATATTTTGCAGACCAATCATATAGGCATTTGAGCTACAAATCAAATCTAGAACTACCAAGTTGACCAAATATTTTGAACTCTATATCAAGCAAGAGGATGAAACTTTGAACAAATTCTATGCATGTTTTTCAAACATTATCAACTACTCGTATAATTTGGGGGGACCTTTTAGGAAAGAGAAGTAGATTGACAAAATAATTGCTAGCTTAGCTTATCATTTTCAAGCCAATGGTACCGTGCTTAAATACATGTAAAAGCCTCGTGAACTTACTTTTAAATGAATCACTTGGGAAAGTATTCGAACTGCATCACTTGTATCCTTTATGTCAGCCATCCACGTTCGATGAGGGAAAGATCTTGGCTTTATATACATCAAGGATAGTGGTCTTAGCGAAGATGTTTTTGACTAAATTGTTGTAAATGATGACTGTAATACCAATGAAGAGAAAATGGATCTACTTTCCTAGTGATTTACTAAATTTCTTAGATAGAATTAACCCTTTTTTAGGGGTTTAGAAAAAAATAATCCGACCTCTAAAATGATTATTTCAATGAATTTATAGTTGTACTTCTTCCGAACAACATGAAATATTTTGCAGACCACTCATATAGGCATTTGAGCTACAAAAAAAATCTAGAACTACCAAGTTGACCAAATATTTTGAACTCTATATCAAGCAAGAGGATGAAACTTTGAACAAATTCTATGCATGTTTTTCAAACATTATCAACTACTCGTATAATTTGGGGGGACCTTTTAGGAAAGAGAAGTAGATTGACAAAATAATTGCTAGCTTAGCTTATCATTTTCAAGCCAATGGTACCGTGCTTAAATACCTGTAAAAGCCTCGTGAACTTACTGTTAAATGAATCACTTGGGAAAGTATTCGAACTACATCACTTGTATCCTATATGTCAGCCATCCACTTTCGAGGAGGGAAGGAACTTGGCTTTATATACATCAAGGATAGTGGTCTTAGCGAAGATGTTTTTGACTAAATTGTTGTAAATGATGACTGTAATACCAATGAAGAGAAAATGGATCTATTTTCCTAGTGATTTACTAAATTTCTTAGATAGAATTAACCCTTTTTTAGGGGTTTAGAAAAAAATAATCCGAGCTCTAAAATGATTATTTCAATGAATTTATAGTAGTACTTCTTCCGAACAACATGAAATATTTTGCAGACCACTCATATAGGCATTTGAGCTACAAAACAAATCTAGAACTACCAAGTTGACCAAATATTTTGAACTCTATATCAAGCAAGAGGATGAAACTTTGAACAAATTCTATGCATGTTTTTCAAACATTATCAACTACTCGTATAATTTGGGGGGACCTTTTAGGAAAGAGAAGTAGATTGACAAAATAATTGCTAGCTTAGCTTATCATTTTCAAGCCAATGGTACCGTGCTTAAATACATGTAAAAGCCTCGTGAACTTACTTTTAAATGAATCACTTGGGAAAGTATTCGAACTGCATCACTTGTATCCTTTATGTCAGCCATCCACTTTCGATGAGGGAAAGATCTTGGCTTTATATACATCAAGGATAGTGGTCTTAGCGAAGATGTTTTTGACTAAATTGTTGTAAATGATGACTGTAATACCAATGAAGAGAAAATGGATCTACCTTCCTAGTGATTTACTAAATTTCTTAGATAGAATTAACCCTTTTTTAGGGGTTTAGAAAAAAATAATCCGACCTCTAAAATGATTATTTCAATGAATTTATAGTTGTACTTCTTCCGAACAACATGAAATATTTTGCAGACCACTCATATAGGCATTTGAGCTACAAAAAAAATCTAGAACTACCAAGTTGACCAAATATTTTGAACTCTATATCAAGCAAGACGATGAAACTTTGAACAAATTCTATGCATGTTTTTCAAACATTATCAACTACTCGTATAATTTGGGGGGACCTTTTAGGAAAGAGAAGTAGATTGACAAAATAATTGCTAGCTTAGCTTATCATTTTCAAGCCAATGGTACCGTGCTTAAATACCTGTAAAAGCCTCGTGAACTTACTGTTAAATGAATCACTTGGGAAAGTATTCGAACTACATCACTTGTATCCTATATGTCAGCCATCCACTTTCGAGGAGGGAAGGAACTTGGCTTTATATACATCAAGGATAGTGGTCTTAGCGAAGATGTTTTTGACACAATTGTTGTAAATGATGACTGTAATACCTATGAAGAGAAAATGGATCTACTTTCCTAGTGATTTACTAAATTTCTTAGATAGAATTAACCCTTTTTTATGGGTTTAGAAAAAAATAATACGAGCTCTAAAATGATTATTTCAAAGAATTTATAGTTGTACTTCTTCCGAACAACATGAAATATTTTGCAGACCACTCATATAGGCATTTGAGCTACAAAAAAAATCTAGAACTACCAAGTTGACCAAATATTTTGAACTCTATATCAAGCAAGAGGATGAAACTTTGAACAAATTCTATGCATGTTTTTCAAACATTATCAACTACTCGTATAATTTGGGGGGACCTTTTAGGAAAGAGAAGTAGATTGACAAAATAATTGCTAGCTTAGCTTATCATTTTCAAGCCAATGGTACCATGCTTAAATACATGTAAAAGCCTCATGAACTTACTGTAAAATGAATAACTTGGGAAAGTATTCGAACTACATCACTTGTATCCTATATGTCAGCCATGCACTTTCGAGGAGGGAAAGAGCTTGGCTTTATATACATCAAGGATAGTGGTCTTAGCGAAGATGTTTTTGACACAATTATTGGAAATGATGACTCTAATACCAATGAAGAGAAAATGGATCTACTTTCCCAGTGATTTACTAAATTTCTTAAATAGAATTAACCCTTTTTTAGGGGGTTTAGAAAAAAATAATCCGGGCTCTAAAATGATTATTTCAATGAATTTATAGTTGTACTTCTTCCTAACAACATGAAATATTTTGCAGACCACTCATATAGGCATTTGAGCTACAAAAAAAAATCTAGAACTACCAAGTTGACCAAATATTTTGAACTCTATATCAAGCAAGAGGATGAAACTTTGAACAAATTCTATGCATGTTTTTCAAACATTAGCAACTACTCGTATAATTTGGGGGGACCTTTTAGGAAAGAGAAGTAGATTGACAAAATAATTGCTAGCTTAGCTTATCATTTTCAAGCCAATGGTATCGTGCTTAAATACATGTAAAAGCCTCGTGAACTTACTGTTAAATGAATCACTTGGGCAAGTATTCGAACTACATCACTTGTATCCTAAATGTTAGCCATCCACTTTCGAGGAGGAAAGAACTTGGCTTTATATACATCAAGGATAGTGGTCTTAGCGAAGATGTTTTTGAAACAATTGTTGGAAATGATGACTCTAATACCAATGAAGAGAAAATGGATCTACTTTCCCAGTGATTTACTAAATTTCTTAGATAGAATTAACCCTTTTTTAGGGGTTTAGAAAAAAATAATCCGAGCTCTAAAATGATTATTTCAATGAATTTATAGTAGTACTTCTTCCGAACAACATGAAATATTTTGCAGACCACTCATATAGGCATTTGAGCTACAAAACAAATCTAGAACTACCAAGTTGACCAAATATTTTGAACTCTATATCAAGCAAGAGGATGAAACTTTGAACAAATTCTATGCATGTTTTTCAAACATTATCAACTACTCGTATAATTTGGGGGGACCTTTTAGGAAAGAGAAGTAGATTGACAAAATAATTGCTAGCTTAGCTTATCATTTTCAAGCCAATGGTACCGTGCTTAAATACATGTAAAAGCCTCGTGAACTTACTGTTAAATGAATCACTTGGGAAAGTATTCGAACTACATCACTTGTATCCTATATGTCAGCCATCCACTTTCGAGGAGGGAAGGAACTTGGCTTTATATACATCAAGGATAGTGGTCTTAGCGAAGATGTTTTTGACTAAATTGTTGTAAATGATGACTGTAATACCAATGAAGAGAAAATGGATCTATTTTCCTAGTGATTTACTAAATTTCTTAGATAGAATTAACCCTTTTTTAGGGGTTTAGAAAAAAATAATCCGAGCTCTAAAATGATTATTTCAATGAATTTATAGTAGTACTTCTTCCGAACAACATGAAATATTTTGCAGACCACTCATATAGGCATTTGAGCTACAAAACAAATCTAGAACTACCAAGTTGACCAAATATTTTGAACTCTATATCAAGCAAGAGGATGAAACTTTGAACAAATTCTATGCATGTTTTTCAAACATTATCAACTACTCGTATAATTTGGGGGGACCTTTTAGGAAAGAGAAGTAGATTGACAAAATAATTGCTAGCTTAGCTTATCATTTTCAAGCCAATGGTACCGTGCTTAAATACATGTAAAAGCCTCGTGAACTTACTTTTAAATGAATCACTTGGGAAAGTATTCGAACTGCATCACTTGTATCCTTTATGTCAGCCATCCACTTTCGATGAGGGAAAGATCTTGGCTTTATATACATCAAGGATAGTGGTCTTAGCGAAGATGTTTTTGACTAAATTGTTGTAAATGATGACTGTAATACCAATGAAGAGAAAATGGATCTACCTTCCTAGTGATTTACTAAATTTCTTAGATAGAATTAACCCTTTTTTAGGGGTTTAGAAAAAAATAATCCGACCTCTAAAATGATTATTTCAATGAATTTATAGTTGTACTTCTTCCGAACAACATGAAATATTTTGCAGACCACTCATATAGGCATTTGAGCTACAAAAAAAATCTAGAACTACCAAGTTGACCAAATATTTTGAACTCTATATCAAGCAAGAGGATGAAACTTTGAACAAATTCTATGCATGTTTTTCAAACATTATCAACTACTCGTATAATTTGGGGGGACCTTTTAGGAAAGAGAAGTAGATTGACAAAATAATTGCTAGCTTAGCTTATCATTTTCTAGCCAATGGTACCGTGCTTAAATACCTGTAAAAGCCTCGTGAACTTACTGTTAAATGAATCACTTGGGAAAGTATTCGAACTACATCACTTGTATCCTATATGTCAGCCATCCACTTTCGAGGAGGGAAGGAACTTGGCTTTATATACATCAAGGATAGTGGTCTTAGCGAAGATGTTTTTGACACAATTGTTGTAAATGATGACTGTAATACCAATGAAGAGAAAATGGATCTACTTTCCTAGTGATTTACTAAATTTCTTAGATAGAATTAACCCTTTTTTAGGGGTTTAGAAAAAAATAATACGAGCTCTAAAATGATTATTTCAAAGAATTTATAGTTGTACTTCTTCCGAACAACATGAAATATTTTGCAGACCACTCATATAGGCATTTGAGCTACAAAAAAAATCTAGAACTACCAAGTTGACCAAATATTTTGAACTCTATATCAAGCAAGAGGATGAAACTTTGAACAAATTCTATGCATGTTTTTCAAACATTATCAACTACTCGTATAATTTGGGGGGACCTTTTAGGAAAGAGAAGTAGATTGACAAAATAATTGCTAGCTTAGCTTATCATTTTCAAGCCAATGGTACCATGCTTAAATACATGTAAAAGCCTCATGAACTTACTGTAAAATGAATAACTTGGGAAAGTATTCGAACTACATCACTTGTATCCTATATGTCAGCCATGCACTTTCGAGGAGGGAAAGAGCTTGGCTTTATATACATCAAGGATAGTGGTCTTAGCGAAGATGTTTTTGACACAATTATTGGAAATGATGACTCTAATACCAATGAAGAGAAAATGGATCTACTTTCCCAGTGATTTACTAAATTTCTTAAATAGAATTAACCCTTTTTTAGGGGGTTTAGAAAAAAATAATCCGGGCTCTAAAATGATTATTTCAATGAATTTATAGTTGTACTTCTTCCTAACAACATGAAATATTTTGCAGACCACTCATATAGGCATTTGAGCTACAAAAAAAAATCTAGAACTACCAAGTTGACCAAATATTTTGAACTCTATATCAAGCAAGAGGATGAAACTTTGAACAAATTCTATGCATGTTTTTCAAACATTAGCAACTACTCGTATAATTTGGGGGGACCTTTTAGGAAAGAGAAGTAGATTGACAAAATAATTGCTAGCTTAGCTTATCATTTTCAAGCCAATGGTATCGTGCTTAAATACATGTAAAAGCCTCGTGAACTTACTGTTAAATGAATCACTTGGGCAAGTATTCGAACTACATCACTTGTATCCTAAATGTTAGCCATCCACTTTCGAGGAGGAAAGAACTTGGCTTTATATACATCAAGGATAGTGGTCTTAGCGAAGATGTTTTTGAAACAATTGTTGGAAATGATGACTCTAATACCAATGAAGAGAAAATGGATCTACTTTCCCAGTGATTTACTAAATTTCTTAGATAGAATTAACCCTTTTTTAGGGGTTTAGAAAAAAATAATCCGAGCTCTAAAATGATTATTTCAATGAATTTATAGTAGTACTTCTTCCGAACAACATGAAATATTTTGCAGACCACTCATATAGGCATTTGAGCTACAAAACAAATCTAGAACTACCAAGTTGACCAAATATTTTGAACTCTATATCAAGCAAGAGGATGAAACTTTGAACAAATTCTATGCATGTTTTTCAAACATTATCAACTACTCGTATAATTTGGGGGGACCTTTTAGGAAAGAGAAGTAGATTGACAAAATAATTGCTAGCTTAGCTTATCATTTTCAAGCCAATGGTACCGTGCTTAAATACATGTAAAAGCCTCGTGAACTTACTTTTAAATGAATCACTTGGGAAAGTATTCGAACTGCATCACTTGTATCCTTTATGTCAGCCATCCACTTTCGATGAGGGAAAGATCTTGGCTTTATATACATCAAGGATAGTGGTCTTAGCGAAGATGTTTTTGACTAAATTGTTGTAAATAATGACTGTAATACCAATGAAGAGAAAATGGATCTACTTTCCTAGTGATTTACTAAATTTCTTAGATAGAATTAACCCTTTTTTAGGGGTTTAGAAAAAAATAATCCGACCTCTAAAATGATTATTTCAATGAATTTATAGTTGTACTTCTTCCGAACAACATGAAATATTTTGCAGACCACTCATATAGGCATTTGAGCTACAAAAAAAATCTAGAACTACCAAGTTGACCAAATATTTTGAACTCTATATCAAGCAAGAGGATGAAACTTTGAACAAATTCTATGCATGTTTTTCAAACATTATCAACTACTCGTATAATTTGGGGGGACCTTTTAGGAAAGAGAAGTAGATTGACAAAATAATTGCTAGCTTAGCTTATCATTTTCAAGCCAATGGTACCGTGCTTAAATACCTGTAAAAGCCTCGTGAACTTACTGTTAAATGAATCACTTGGGAAAGTATTCGAACTACATCACTTGTATCCTATATGTCAGCCATCCACTTTCGATGAGGGAAGGAACTTGGCTTTATATACATCAAGGATAGTGGTCTTAGCGAAGATGTTTTTGACACAATTGTTGTAAATGATGACTGTAATACCAATGAAGAGAAAATGGATCTACTTTCCTAGTGATTTACTAAATTTCTTAGATAGAATTAACCCTTTTTTAGGGGTTTAGAAAAAAATAATACGAGCTCTAAAATGATTATTTCAAAGAATTTATAGTTGTACTTCTTCCGAACAACATGAAATATTTTGCAGACCACTCATATAGGCATTTGAGCTACAAAAAAAATCTAGAACTACCAAGTTGACCAAATATTTTGAACTCTATATCAAGCAAGAGGATGAAACTTTGAACAAATTCTATGCATGTTTTTCAAACATTATCAACTACTCGTATAATTTGGGGGGACCTTTTAGGAAAGAGAAGTAGATTGACAAAATAATTGCTAGCTTAGCTTATCATTTTCAAGCCAATGGTACCGTGCTTAAATACATGTAAAAGCATCATGAACTTACTGTAAAATGAATAACTTGGGAAAGTATTCGAACTACATCACTTGTATCCTATATGTCAGCCATCCACTTTCGAGGAGGGAAAGAGCTTGGCTTTATATACATCAAGGATAGTGGTCTTAGCGAAGATGTTTTTGACACAATTGTTGGAAATGATGACTCTAATACCAATGAAGAGAAAATGGATCTACTTTCCCAGTTATTTACTAAATTTCTTAAATAGAATTAACCCTTTTTTAGGGGGTTTAGAAAAAAATAATCCGGGCTCTAAAATGATTATTTCAATGAATTTATAGTTGTACTTCTTCCGAACAACATGAAATATTTTGCAGACCACTCATATAGGCATTTGAGCTACAAAAAAAAATCTAGAACTACCAAGTTGACCAAATATTTTGAACTCTATATCAAGCAAGAGGATGAAACTTTGAACAAATTCTATGCATGTTTTTCAAACATTATCAACTACTCGTATAATTTGGGGGGACCTTTTAGGAAAGAGAAGTAGATTGACAAAATAATTGCTAGCTTAGCTTATCATTTTCAAGCCAATGGTACCGTGCTTAAATACATGTAAAAGCCTCGTGAACTTACTGTTAAATGAATCACTTGGGAAAGTATTCGAACTACATCACTTGTATCCTATATGTCAGCCATCCACTTTCGAGGAGGGAAAGAGCTTGGCTTTATATACATCAAGGATAGTGGTCTTAGCGAGGATGTTTTTGACACAATTGTTGGAAATGATGACTCTAATACCAATGAAGAAAAAATGGATCTACTTTCCCAGTGATTTACTAAATTTCTTAGATAGAATTAACCCTTTTTTAGGGGTTTAGAAAAAAATAATCCGACCTCTAAAATGTTTATTTCAATGAATTTATAGTTGTACTTCTTCCGAACAACATGAAATATTTTGCAGACCACTCATATAGGCATTTGAGCTACAAAAAAAATCTAGAACTACTAAGTTGACCAAATATTTTGAACTCTATATCAAGCAAGAGGATGAAACTTTGAACAAATTCTATGCATGTTTTTCAAACATTATCAACTACTCGTATAATTTGGGGGGACCTTTTAGGAAAGAGAAGTAGATTGACAAAATCCTTCCTAGCTTAGCTTATCATTTTCAAGCCAATGGTACCGTGCTTAAATACATGTAAAAGCCTCGTGAACTTACTGTTAAATGAATCACTTGGGAAAGTATTCGAACTGCATCACTTGTATCCTTTATGTCAGCCATCCACTTTCGAGGAGGGAAAGAGCTTGGCTTTATATACATCAAGAATAGTGGTCTTAGCGAAGATGTTTTTGAAACAATTGTTGGAAATGATGACTCTAATACCAATGAAGAGAAAATGGATCTACTTTCCCAGTTATTTACTATATTTCTTAAATAGAATTAACCCTTTTTTAGGGGTTTAGAAAAAAATAATCCGAGCTCTAAAATGATTATTTCAATGAATTTATAGTTGTACTTCTTCCGAACAACATGAAATATTTTGCAGACCACTCATATAGGCATTTGAGCTACAAAAAAAAATCTAGAACTACCAAGTTGACCAAATATTTTGAACTCTATATCAAGCAAGAGGATGAAACTTTGAACAAATTCTATGCATGTTTTTCAAACATTATCAACTACTCGTATAATTTGGGGGGACCTTTTAGGAAAGAGAAGTAGATTGACAAAATAATTGCTAGCTTAGCTTATCATTTTCAAGCCAATGGTACCGTGCTTAAATACATGTAAAAGCCTCGTGAACTTACTGTTAAATGAATCACTTGGGAAAGTATTCGAACTACATCACTTGTATCCTATATGTCAGCCATCCACTTTCGAGGAGGGAAAGAGCTTGGCTTTATATACATCAAGGATAGTGGTCTTAGCGAGGATGTTTTTGACACAATTGTTGGAAATGATGACTCTAATACCAATGAAGAAAAAATGGATCTACTTTCCCAGTGATTTACTAAATTTCTTAGATAGAATTAACCCTTTTTTAGGGGTTTAGAAAAAAATAATCCGACCTCTAAAATGTTTATTTCAATGAATTTATAGTTGTACTTCTTCCGAACAACATGAAATATTTTGCAGACCACTCATATAGGCATTTGAGCTACAAAAAAAATCTAGAACTACTAAGTTGACCAAATATTTTGAACTCTATATCAAGCAAGAGGATGAAACTTTGAACAAATTCTATGCATGTTTTTCAAACATTATCAACTACTCGTATAATTTGGGGGGACCTTTTAGGAAAGAGAAGTAGATTGACAAAATCCTTCCTAGCTTAGCTTATCATTTTCAAGCCAATGGTACCGTGCTTAAATACATGTAAAAGCCTCGTGAACTTACTGTTAAATGAATCACTTGGGAAAGTATTCGAACTGCATCACTTGTATCCTTTATGTCAGCCATCCACTTTCGAGGAGGGAAAGAGCTTGGCTTTATATACATCAAGAATAGTGGTCTTAGCGAAGATGTTTTTGAAACAATTGTTGGAAATGATGACTCTAATACCAATGAAGAGAAAATGGATCTACTTTCCCAGTTATTTACTATATTTCTTAAATAGAATTAACCCTTTTTTAGGGGTTTAGAAAAAAATAATCCGAGCTCTAAAATGATTATTTCAATGAATTTATAGTTGTACTTCTTCCGAACAACATGAAATATTTTGCAGACCACTCATATAGGCATTTGAGCTACAAAAAAAAATCTAGAACTACCAAGTTGACCAAATATTTTGAACTCTATATCAAGCAAGAGGATGAAACTTTGAACAAATTCTATGCATGTTTTTCAAACATTATCAACTACTCGTATAATTTGGGGGGACCTTTTAGGAAAGAGAAGTAGATTGACAAAATAATTGCTAGCTTAGCTTATCATTTTCAAGCCAATGGTACCGTGCTTAAATACATGTAAAAGCCTCGTGAACTTACTGTTAAATGAATCACTTGGGAAAGTATTCGAACTACATCACTTGTATCCTATATGTCAGCCATCCACTTTCGAGGAGGGAAAGAGCTTGGCTTTATATACATCAAGGATAGTGGTCTTAGCGAGGATGTTTTTGACACAATTGTTGGAAATGATGACTCTAATACCAATGAAGAAAAAATGGATCTACTTTCCCAGTGATTTACTAAATTTCTTAGATAGAATTAACCCTTTTTTAGGGGTTTAGAAAAAAATAATCCGACCTCTAAAATGTTTATTTCAATGAATTTATAGTTGTACTTCTTCCGAACAACATGAAATATTTTGCAGACCACTCATATAGGCATTTGAGCTACAAAAAAAATCTAGAACTACTAAGTTGACCAAATATTTTGAACTCTATATCAAGCAAGAGGATGAAACTTTGAACAAATTCTATGCATGTTTTTCAAACATTATCAACTACTCGTATAATTTGGGGGGACCTTTTAGGAAAGAGAAGTAGATTGACAAAATCCTTCCTAGCTTAGCTTATCATTTTCAAGCCAATGGTACCGTGCTTAAATACATGTAAAAGCCTCGTGAACTTACTGTTAAATGAATCACTTGGGAAAGTATTCGAACTGCATCACTTGTATCCTTTATGTCAGCCATCCACTTTCGAGGAGGGAAAGAGCTTGGCTTTATATACATCAAGAATAGTGGTCTAAGCGAAGATGTTTTTGAAATAATTGTTGGAAATGATGACTCTAATACCAATGAAGAGAAAATGGATCTACTTTCCCAATGATTTACTATATTTCTTAAATAGAATTAACCCTTTTTTAGGGGTTTAGAAAAAAATAATCCGAGCTCTAAAATGATTATTTCAATGAATTTATAGTTGTACTTCTTCCAAACAAAATGCCATATTTTGCAGACCACTCATATAGGCATTTGAGCTTCAAAACAAATCTAGAACTACCAAGTTGACCAAATATTTTGAACTCTATATCAAGCAAGAGAAAGAAACTTTGAACAAATTCTATGCATGTTTTTCAAACATTATCAACTACTCGTATAATTTGGGGGGACTTTTTAGGAAAGAGAAGTAGATTGAAAAAATCCTTGCTAGCTTAGCTTATCATTTTCAAGCCAATGGTACCGTGCTTAAATACATGTAAAAGCCTCGTGAACTTACTGTTAAATGAATCACTTGGGAAAGTATTCGAACTGCATCACTTGTATCCTATATGTCAGCCATCCACTTTCGAGGAGGGAAAGAGGTTGGCTTTATATACATCAAGGATAGTGGTCTTAGCGAAGATGTTTTTGACACAATTGTTGGAAATGATGACTCTAATACCAATGAAGAGAAAATGGATCTACTTTCCCAGTGATTTACTAAATTTCTTAGATAGAATTAACCCTTTTTTACGGGTTTAGAAAAAAATAATCCGAGCTCTAAAATGATTATTTCAATGAATTTATAGTTGTACTTCTTCCGAACAACATGAAATATTTTGCAGACCACTCATATAGGCATTTGAGCTACAAAAAAAATCTAGAACTACCAAGTTGACCAAATATTTTGAACTCTATATCAAGCAAGAGGATGAAACTTTGAACAAATTCTATGCATGTTTTTCAAACATTATCAACTACTCGTATAATTTGGGGGGACCTTTTAGGAAAGAGAAGTAGATTGACAAAATCCTTCCTAGCTTAGCTTATCATTTTCAAGCCAATGGTACCGTGCTTAAATACATGTAAAAGCCTCGTGAACTTACTGTTAAATGAATCACTTGGGAAAGTATTCGAACTGCATCACTTGTATCCTTTATGTCAGCCATCCACTTTCGAGGAGGGAAAGAGCTTGGCTTTATATACATCAAGGATAGTGGTCTTAGCGAAGATGTTTTTGACTAAATTGTTGTAAATGATGACTGTAATACCAATGAAGAGAAAATGGATCTACTTTCCTAGTGATTTACGAAATTTCTTAGATAGAATTAACCCTTTTTTAGGGGTTTAGAAAAAAATAATCCGAGCTCTAAAATGATTATTTCAATGAATTTATAGTAGTACTTCTTCCGAACAACATGAAATAATTTGCAGACCACTCATATAGGCATTTGAGCTACAAAAAAAATCTAGAACTACCAAGTTGACCAAATATTTTGAACTCTATATCAAGCAAGAGGATGAAACTTTGAACAAATTCTATGCATGTTTTTCAAACATTATCAACTACTCGTATAATTTGGGGGGACCTTTTAGGAAAGAGAAGTAGATTGACAAAATAATTGCTAGCTTAGCTTATCATTTTCAAGCCAATGGTACCGTGCTTAAATACATGTAAATGCCTCGTGAACTTACTTTTAAATGAATCACTTGGGAAAGTATTCGAACTGCATCACTTGTATCCTTTATGTCAGCCATCCACTTTCGATGAGGGAAAGATCTTGGCTTTATATACATCAAGGATAGTGGTCTTAGCGATGATGTTTTTGACACAATTTTTGGAAATGATGACTCTAATACCAATGAAGAGAAAATGGATCTACTTTCCCAGTGATTTACTAAATTTCTTAAATAGAATTAACCCTTTTTAGGGGTTTAGAAAAAAATAATCCGGGCTCTAAAATGATTATTTCAATGAATTTATAGTTGTACTTCTTCCGAACAACATGAAATATTTTGCAGACCACTCATATAGGCTTTTGAGCTACAAAAAAAATCTAGAACTACCAAGTTGACCAAATATTTTGAACTCTATATCAAGCAAGAGGATGAAACTTTGAACAAATTCTATGCATGTTTTTCAAACATTATCAACTACTCGTATAATTTGGGGGGACCTTTTAGGAAAGAGAAGTAGATTGACAACATAATTGCTAGCTTAGCTTATCATTTTCAAGCCAATGGTACCGTGCTTAAATACATGTAAAAGCCTCGTGAACTTACTGTTAAATGAATCACTTGGGAAAGTATTCGAACTGCATCACTTGTATCCTTTATGTCAGCCATCCACTTTCGAGGAGGGAAAGAGCTTGGCTTTATATACATCAAGGATAGTGGTCTTAGCGAAGATATTTTTGACTAAATTGTTGTAAATGATGACTGTAATACCAATGAAGAGAAAATGGATCTACTTTCCTAGTGATTTACTAAATTTCTTAGATAGAATTAACCCTTTTTTAGGGGTTTAGAAAAAAATAATCCGAGCTCTAAAATGATTATTTCAATGAATTTATAGTAGTACTTCTTCCGAACAACATGAAATAATTTGCAGACCACACATATAGGCATTTGAGCTACAAAAAAAATCTAGAACTACCAAGTTGACCAAATATTTTGAACTCTATATCAAGCAAGAGGATGAAACTTTGAACAAATTCTATGCATGTTTTTCAAACATTATCAACTACTCGTATAATTTGGGGGGACCTTTTAGGAAAGAGAAGTAGATTGACAAAATAATTGCTAGCTTAGCTTATCATTTTCAAGCCAATGGTACCGTGCTTAAATACATGTAAATGCCTCGTGAACTTACTTTTAAATGAATCACTTGGGAAAGTATTCGAACTGCATCACTTGTATCCTTTATGTCAGCCATCCACTTTCGATGAGGGAAAGATCTTGGCTTTATATACATCAAGGATAGTGGTCTTAGCGATGATGTTTTTGACACAATTGTTGGAAATGATGACTCTAATACCAATGAAGAGAAAATAGATCTACTTTCCTAGTGATTTACTAAATTTCTTAAATAGAATTAACCCTTTTTAGGGGTTTAGAAAAAAATAATCCGGGCTCTAAAATGATTATTTCAATGAATTTATAGTTGTACTTCTTCCGAACAACATGAAATATTTTGCAGACCACTCATATAGGCATTTGAGCTACAAAAAAAATCTAGAACTACCAAGTTGACCAAATATTTTGAACTCTATATCAAGCAAGAGGATGAAACTTTGAACAAATTCTATGCATGTTTTTCAAACATTATCAACTACTCGTATAATTTGGGGGGACCTTTTAGGAAAGAGAAGTAGATTGACAACATAATTGCTAGCTTAGCTTATCATTTTCAAGCCAATGGTACCATGCTTAAATACATGTAAAAGCCTCGTGAACTTACTGTTAAATGAATCACTTGGGAAAGTATTCGAACTGCATCACTTGTATCCTTTATGTCAGCCATCCACTTTCGTGGAAGGAAAGAGCTTGGCTTTATATACATCAAGGATAGTGGTCTTAGCGAAGATGTTTTTGACTAAATTGTTGTAAATGATGACTGTAATACCAATGAAGAGAAAATGGATCTACTTTCCTAGTGATTTACTAAATTTCTTAGATAGAATTAACCCTTTTTTAGGGGTTTAGAAAAAAATAATCCGAGCTCTAAAATGATTATTTCAATGAATTTATAGTTGTACTTCTTCCGAACAACATGAAATATTTTGCAGACCACTCATATAGGCATTTGAGCTACAAAAAAAATCTAGAACTACCAAGTTGACCAAATATTTTGAACTCTATATCAAGCAAGAGGATGAAACTTTGAACAAATTCTATGCATGTTTTTCAAACATTATCAACTACTCGTATAATTTGGGGGGACCTTTTAGGAAAGAGAAGTAGATTGACAACATAATTGCTAGCTTAGCTTATCATTTTCAAGCCAATGGTACCGTGCTTAAATACATGTAAAAGCCTCGTGAACTTACTGTTAAATGAATCACTTGGGAAAGTATTCGAACTGCATCACTTGTATCCTTTATGTCAGCCATCCACTTTCGAGGAGGGAAAGAGCTTGGCTTTATATACATCAAGGATAGTGGTCTTAGCGAAGATGTTTTTGACTAAATTGTTGTAAATGATGACTGTAATACCAATGAAGAGAAAATGGATCTACTTTCCTAGTGATTTACTAAATTTCTTAGATAGAATTAACCCTTTTTTAGGGGTTTAGAAAAAAATAATCCGAGCTCTAAAATGATTATTTCAATGAATTTATAGTAGTACTTCTTCCGAACAACATGAAATAATTTGCAGACCACTCATATAGGCATTTGAGCTACAAAAAAAATCTAGAACTACCAAGTTGACCAAATATTTTGAACTCTATATCAAGCAAGAGGATGAAACTTTGAACAAATTCTATGCATGTTTTTCAAACATTATCAACTACTCGTATAATTTGGGGGGACCTTTTAGGAAAGAGAAGTAGATTGACAAAATAATTGCTAGCTTAGCTTATCATTTTCAAGCCAATGGTACCGTGCTTAAATACATGTAAATGCCTCGTGAACTTACTTTTAAATGAATCACTTGGGAAAGTATTCGAACTGCATCACTTGTATCCTTTATGTCAGCCATCCACTTTCGATGAGGGAAAGATCTTGGCTTTATATACATCAAGGATAGTGGTCTTAGCGATGATGTTTTTGACACAATTGTTGGAAATGATGACTCTAATACCAATGAAGAGAAAATGGATCTACTTTCCCAGTGATTTACTAAATTTCTTAAATAGAATTAACCCTTTTTAGGGGTTTAGAAAAAAATAATCCGGGCTCTAAAATGATTATTTCAATGAATTTATAGTTGTACTTCTTCCGAACAACATGAAATATTTTGCAGACCACTCATATAGGCATTTGAGCTACAAAAAAAATCTAGAACTACCAAGTTGACCAAATATTTTGAACTCTATATCAAGCAAGAGGATGAAACTTTGAACAAATTCTATGCATGTTTTTCAAACATTATCAACTACTCGTATAATTTGGGGGGACCTTTTAGGAAAGAGAAGTAGATTGACAACATAATTGCTAGCTTAGCTTATCATTTTCAAGCCAATGGTACCGTGCTTAAATACATGTAAAAGCCTCGTGAACTTACTGTTAAATGAATCACTTGGGAAAGTATTCGAACTGCATCACTTGTATCCTTTATGTCAGCCATCCACTTTCGAGGAGGGAAAGAGCTTGGCTTTATATACATCAAGGATAGTGGTCTTAGCGAAGATGTTTTTGACTAAATTGTTGTAAATGATGACTGTAATACCAATGAAGAGAAAATGGATCTACTTTCCCAGTGATTTACTAAATTTCTTAGATAGAATTAACCCTTTTTTAGGGGTTTAGAAAAAAATAATCCGAGCTCTAAAATGATTATTTCAATGAATTTATAGTAGTACTTCTTCCGAACAACATGAAATAATTTGCAGACCACTCATATAGGCATTTGAGCTACAAAAAAAATCTAGAACTACCAAGTTGACCAAATATTTTGAACTCTATATCAAGCAAGAGGATGAAACTTTGAACAAATTCTATGCATGTTTTTCAAACATTATCAACTACTCGTATAATTTGGGGGGACCTTTTAGGAAAGAGAAGTAGATTGACAAAATAATTGCTAGCTTAGCTTATCATTTTCAAGCCAATGGTACCGTGCTTAAATACATGTAAATGCCTCATGAACTTACTTTTAAATGAATCACTTGGGAAAGTATTCGAACTGCATCACTTGTATCCTTTATGTCAGCCATCCACTTTCGATGAGGGAAAGATCTTGGCTTTATATACATCAAGGATAGTGGTCTTAGCGATGATGTTTTTGACACAATTGTTGGAAATGATGACTCTAATACCAATGAAGAGAAAATGGATCTACTTTCCCAGTGATTTACTAAATTTCTTAAATAGAATTAACCCTTTTTAGGGGTTTAGAAAAAAATAATCCGGGCTCTAAAATGATTATTTCAATGAATTTATAGTTGTACTTCTTCCGAACAACATGAAATATTTTGCAGACCACTCATATAGGCATTTGAGCTACAAAAAAAATCTAGAACTACCAAGTTGACCAAATATTTTGAACTCTATATCAAGCAAGAGGATGAAACTTTGAACAAATTCTATGCATGTTTTTCAAACATTATCAACTACTCGTATAATTTGGGGGGACCTTTTAGGAAAGAGAAGTAGATTGACAACATAATTGCTAGCTTAGCTTATCATTTTCAAGCCAATGGTACCGTGCTTAAATACATGTAAAAGCCTCGTGAACTTACTGTTAAATGAATCACTTGGGAAAGTATTCGAACTGCATCACTTGTATCCTTTATGTCAGCCATCCACTTTCGAGGAGGGAAAGAGCTTGGCTTTATATACATCAAGGATAGTGGTCTTAGCGAAGATGTTTTTGACTAAATTGTTGTAAATGATGACTGTAATACCAATGAAGAGAAAATGGATCTACTTTCCCAGTGATTTACTAAATTTCTTAGATAGAATTAACCCTTTTTTAGGGGTTTAGAAAAAAATAATCCGAGCTCTAAAATGATTATTTCAATGAATTTATAGTAGTACTTCTTCCGAACAACATGAAATAATTTGCAGACCACTCATATAGGCATTTGAGCTACAAAAAAAATCTAGAACTACCAAGTTGACCAAATATTTTGAACTCTATATCAAGCAAGAGGATGAAACTTTGAACAAATTCTATGCATGTTTTTCAAACATTATCAACTACTCGTATAATTTGGGGGGACCTTTTAGGAAAGAGAAGTAGATTGACAAAATAATTGCTAGCTTAGCTTATCATTTTCAAGCCAATGGTACCGTGCTTAAATACATGTAAATGCCTCATGAACTTACTTTTAAATGAATCACTTGGGAAAGTATTCGAACTGCATCACTTGTATCCTTTATGTCAGCCATCCACTTTCGATGAGGGAAAGATCTTGGCTTTATATACATCAAGGATAGTGGTCTTAGCGATGATGTTTTTGACACAATTGTTGGAAATGATGACTCTAATACCAATGAAGAGAAAATGGATCTACTTTCCCAGTGATTTACTAAATTTCTTAAATAGAATTAACCCTTTTTAGGGGTTTAGAAAAAAATAATCCGGGCTCTAAAATGATTATTTCAATGAATTTATAGTTGTACTTCTTCCGAACAACATGAAATATTTTGCAGACCACTCATATAGGCATTTGAGCTACAAAAAAAATCTAGAACTACCAAGTTGACCAAATATTTTGAACTCTATATCAAGCAAGAGGATGAAACTTTGAACAAATTCTATGCATGTTTTTCAAACATTATCAACTACTCGTATAATTTGGGGGGACCTTTTAGGAAAGAGAAGTAGATTGACAACATAATTGCTAGCTTAGCTTATCATTTTCAAGCCAATGGTACCGTGCTTAAATACATGTAAAAGCCTCGTGAACTTACTGTTAAATGAATCACTTGGGAAAGTATTCGAACTGCATCACTTGTATCCTTTATGTCAGCCATCCACTTTCGATGAGGGAAAGATCTTGGCTTTATATACATCAAGGATAGTGGTCTTAGCGAAGATGTTTTTGACTAAATTGTTGTAAATGATGACTGTAATACCAATGAAGAGAAAATGGATCTACTTTCCCAGTGATTTACTAAATTTCTTAGATAGAATTAACCCTTTTTTAGGGGTTTAGAAAAAAATAATCCGAGCTCTAAAATGATTATTTCAATGAATTTATAGTAGTACTTCTTCCGAACAACATGAAATAATTTGCAGACCACTCATATAGGCATTTGAGCTACAAAAAAAATCTAGAACTACCAAGTTGACCAAATATTTTGAACTCTATATCAAGCAAGAGGATGAAACTTTGAACAAATTCTATGCATGTTTTTCAAACATTATCAACTACTCGTATAATTTGGGGGGACCTTTTAGGAAAGAGAAGTAGATTGACAAAATAATTGCTAGCTTAGCTTATCATTTTCAAGCCAATGGTACCGTGCTTAAATACATGTAAATGCCTCATGAACTTACTTTTAAATGAATCACTTGGGAAAGTATTCGAACTGCATCACTTGTATCCTTTATGTCAGCCATCCACTTTCGATGAGGGAAAGATCTTGGCTTTATATACATCAAGGATAGTGGTCTTAGCGATGATGTTTTTGACACAATTGTTGGAAATGATGACTCTAATACCAATGAAGAGAAAATGGATCTACTTTCCCAGTGATTTACTAAATTTCTTAAATAGAATTAACCCTTTTTAGGGGTTTAGAAAAAAATAATCCGGGCTCTAAAATGATTATTTCAATGAATTTATAGTTGTACTTCTTCCGAACAACATGAAATATTTTGCAGACCACTCATATAGGCATTTGAGCTACAAAAAAAATCTAGAACTACCAAGTTGACCAAATATTTTGAACTCTATATCAAGCAAGAGGATGAAACTTTGAACAAATTCTATGCATGTTTTTCAAACATTATCAACTACTCGTATAATTTGGGGGGACCTTTTAGGAAAGAGAAGTAGATTGACAACATAATTGCTAGCTTAGCTTATCATTTTCAAGCCAATGGTACCGTGCTTAAATACATGTAAAAGCCTCGTGAACTTACTGTTAAATGAATCACTTGGGAAAGTATTCGAACTGCATCACTTGTATCCTTTATGTCAGCCATCCACTTTCGATGAGGGAAAGATCTTGGCTTTATATACATCAAGGATAGTGGTCTTAGCGAAGATGTTTTTGACTAAATTGTTGTAAATGATGACTGTAATACCAATGAAGAGAAAATGGATCTACTTTCCCAGTGATTTACTAAATTTCTTAGATAGAATTAACCCTTTTTTAGGGGTTTAGAAAAAAATAATCCGAGCTCTAAAATGATTATTTCAATGAATTTATAGTAGTACTTCTTCCGAACAACATGAAATAATTTGCAGACCACTCATATAGGCATTTGAGCTACAAAAAAAATCTAGAACTACCAAGTTGACCAAATATTTTGAACTCTATATCAAGCAAGAGGATGAAACTTTGAACAAATTCTATGCATGTTTTTCAAACATTATCAACTACTCGTATAATTTGGGGGGACCTTTTAGGAAAGAGAAGTAGATTGACAAAATAATTGCTAGCTTAGCTTATCATTTTCAAGCCAATGGTACCGTGCTTAAATACATGTAAATGCCTCGTGAACTTACTTTTAAATGAATCACTTGGGAAAGTATTCGAACTGCATCACTTGTATCCTTTATGTCAGCCATCCACTTTCGATGAGGGAAAGATCTTGGCTTTATATACATCAAGGATAGTGGTCTTAGCGATGATGTTTTTGACACAATTGTTGTAAATGATGACTGTAATACCAATGAAGAGAAAATGGATCTACCTTCCTAGTGATTTACTAAATTTCTTAGATAGAATTAACCCTTTTTTAGGGGTTTAGAAAAAAATAATCTGAGCTCTAAAATGATTATTTCAATGAATTTATAATTGTACTTCTTCCGAACAACATGAAATATTTTGCAGACCACTCATATAGGCATTTGAGCTACAAAAAAAATCTAGAACTACCAAGTTGACCAAATATTTTGAACTCTATATCAAGCAAGAGGATGAAACTTTGCATAAATTCTATGCATGTTTTTCAAACATTATCAACTACTCGTATAATTTGGGGGGACCTTTTAGGAAAGAGAAGTAGATTGACTAAATCCTTGCTAGCTTAGCTTATCATTTTCAAGCCAATAATACCGTGCTTAAATACATGTAAAAGCCTCGTGAACTTACTGTTAAATGAATCACTTGGGAAAGTATTCGAACTACATCACTTGTATCCTATATGTCAGCCATCCACTTTCGAGGAGGGAAAGAGCTTGGCTTTATATACATCAAGGATAGTGGTCTTAGCGAAGATGTTTTTGACACAATTGTTGGAAATGATGACTCTAATACCAATGAAGAGAAAATGGATCTACTTTCCCAGTGATTTACTAAATTTCTTAGATAGAATTAACCCTTTTTTAGGGGTTTAGAAAAAAATAATCCGAGCTCTAAAATGATTATTTCAATGAATTTATAGTTGTACTTCTTCCGAAGAACATGAAATATTTTGCAGACCACTCATATAGGCATTTGAGCTACAAAAAAAATCTAGAACTACTAAGTTGACCAAATATTTTGAACTCTATATCAAGCAAGAGGATGAAACTTTGAACAAATTCTATGCATGTTTTTCAAACATTATCAACTACTCGTATAATTTGGGGGGACCTTTTAGGAAAGAGAAGTAGATTGACAAAATCCTTCCTAGCTTAGCTTATCATTTTCAAGCCAATGGTACCGTGCTTAAATACATGTAAAAGCCTCGTGAACTTACTGTTAAATGAATCACTTGGGAAAGTATTCGAACTGCATCACTTGTATCCTTTATGTCAGCCATCCACTTTCGAGGAGGGAAAGAGCTTGGCTTTATATACATCAAGAATAGTGGTCTAAGCGAAGATGTTTTTGAAACAATTGTTGGAAATGATGACTCTAATACCAATGAAGAGAAAATGGATCTACTTTCCCAATGATTTACTAAATTTCTTAAATAGAATTAACCCTTTTTTAGGGGTTTAGAAAAAAATAATCCGAGCTCTAAAATGATTATTTCAATGAATTTATAGTTGTACTTCTTCCAAACAAAATGCCATATTTTGCAGACCACTCATATAGGCATTTGAGCTTCAAAACAAATCTAGAACTACCAAGTTGACCAAATATTTTGAACTCTATATCAAGCAAGAGAAAGAAACTTTGAACAAATTCTATGCATGTTTTTCAAACATTATCAACTACTCGTATAATTTGGGGGGACTTTTTAGGAAAGAGAAGTAGATTGAAAAAATCCTTGCTAGCTTAGCTTATCATTTTCAAGCCAATGGTACCGTGCTTAAATACATGTAAAAGCCTCGTGAACTTACTGTTAAATGAATCACTTGGGAAAGTATTCGAACTACATCACTTGTATCCTATATGTCAGCCATCCACTTTCGAGGAGGGAAAGAGCTTGGCTTTATATACATCAAGGATAGTGGTCTTAGCGAAGATGTTTTTGACACAATTGTTGGAAATGATGACTCTAATACCAATGAAGAGAAAATGGATCTACTTTCCTAGTTATTTACTAAATTTCTTAGATAGAATTAACCCTTTTTTAGGGGTTTAGAAAAAAATAATCCGAGCTCTAAAATGATTATTTCAATGAATTTATAGTTGTACTTCTTCCGAACAACATGAAATATTTTGCAGACCACTCATATAGGCATTTGAGCTACAAAAAAAATCAAGAACTACCAAGTTGACCAAATATTTTGAACTCTATATCAAGCAAGAGGATGAAACTTTGAACAAATTCTATGCATGTTTTTCAAACATTATCAACTACTCGTATAATTTGGGGGGACCTTTTAGGAAAGAGAAGTAGATTGACAAAATAATTGCTAGCTTAGCTTATCATTTTCAGGCCAATGGTACCGTGCTTAAATACATGTAAAAGCCTCGTAAACTTACTGTTAAATGAATCACTTGGGCAAGTATGCGAACTACATCACTTGTATCCTATATGTCAGCCATCCACTTTCGAGGAGGGAAAGAACTTGGCTTTATATACATCAAGGATAGTGGTCTTGGCGAAGATGTTTTTGACTAAATTGTTGTAAATGATGACTGTAATACCAATGAAGAGAAAATGGATCTACTTTCCTAGTGATTTACTAAATTTCTTAGATAGAATTAACCCTTTTTTAGGGGTTTAGAAAAAAATAATCCGAGCTCTAAAATGATTATTTCAATGAATTTATAGTTGTACTTCTTCCGAACAACATGAAATATTTTGCAGACCACTCATATAGGCATTTGAGCTACAAAAAAAATCTAGAACTACCAAGTTGACCAAATATTTTGAACTCTATATCAAGCAAGAGGATGAAACTTTGAACAAATTCTATGCATGTTTTTCAAACATTATCAACTACTCGTATAATTTGGGGGGACCTTTTAGGAAAGAGAAGTAGATTGACAACATAATTGCTAGCTTAGCTTATCATTTTCAAGCCAATGGTACCGTGCTTAAATACATGTAAAAGCCTCGTGAACTTACTGTTAAATGAATCACTTGGGAAAGTATTCGAACTGCATCACTTGTATCCTTTATGTCAGCCATCCACTTTCGATGAGGGAAAGATCTTGGCTTTATATACATCAAGGATAGTGTTCTTAGCAATGATGTTTTTGACACAATTGTTGGAAATGATGACTCTAATACCAATGAAGAGAAAATGGATCTACTTTCCCAGTGATTTACTAAATTTTTTAAATAGAATTAACCCTTTTTTAGGGGTTTAGAAAAAAATAATCCCGACTTTAAAATGATTATTTCAATGAATTTATAGTTGTACTTCTTCCGAACAACATGAAATATTTTGCAGAAAACTCATATAGGCATTTGAGCTACAAAAAAAATCTAGAACTACCAAGTTGACCAAATATTTTGAACTCTATATCAAGCAAGAGGATGAAACTTTGCACAAATTCTATGCATGTTTTTCAAACATTATCAACTACTCGTATAATTTGGGGGGACCTTTTAGGAAAGAGAAGTAGATTGACTAAATCCTTGCTAGCTTAGCTTATCATTTTCAAGCCAATAGTACCGTGCTTAAATACATGTAAAAGCCTCGTGAACTTACTGTTAAATGAAACACTTGGGAAAGTATTCGAACTGCATCACTTGTATCCTTTATGTCAGCCATCCACTTTCGAGGAGGGAAAGAGCTTGGCTTTATATACATCAAGAATAGTGGTCTAAGCGAAGATGTTTTTGAAACAATTGTTGGAAATGATGACTCTAATACCAATGAAGAGAAAATGGATCTACTTTCCCAATGATTTACTAAATTTCTTAAATAGAATTAACCCTTTTTTAGGGGTTTAGAAAAAAATAATCCGAGCTCTAAAATGATTATTTCAATGAATTTATAGTTGTACTTCTTCCAAACAAAATGCCATATTTTGCAGACCACTCATATAGGCATTTGAGCTTCAAAACAAATCTAGAACTACCAAGTTGACCAAATATTTTGAACTCTATATCAAGCAAGAGAAAGAAACTTTGAACAAATTCTATGCATGTTTTTCAAACATGATCAACTACTCGTATAATTTGGGGGGACTTTTTAGGAAAGAGAAGTAGATTGAAAAAATCCTTGCTAGCTTAGCTTATCATTTTCAAGCCAATGGTACCGTGCTTAAATACATGTAAAAGCCTCGTGAACTTACTGTTAAATGAATCACTTGGGAAAGTATTCGAACTACATCACTTGTGTCCTATATGTCAGCCATCCACTTTCGAGGAGGGAAAGAGCTTGGCTTTATATACATCAAGGATAGTGGTCTTAGCGAAGATGTTTTTGACACAATTGTTGGAAATGATGACTCTAATACCAATGAAGAGAAAATGGATCTACTTTCCTAGTGATTTACTAAATTTCTTAGATAGAATTAACCCTTTTTTAGGGGTTTAGAAAAAAATAATCCGAGCTCTAAAATGATTATTTCAATGAATTTATAGTTGTACTTCTTCCGAACAACATGAAATATTTTGCAGACCACTCATATAGGCATTTGAGCTACAAAAAAAATCAAGAACTACCAAGTTGACCAAATATTTTGAACTCTATATCAAGCAAGAGGATGAAACTTTGAACAAATTCTATGCATGTTTTTCAAACATTATCAACTACTCGTATAATTTGGGGGGACCTTTTAGGAAAGAGAAGTAGATTGACAAAATAATTGCTAGCTTAGCTTATCATTTTCAGGCCAATGGTACCGTGCTTAAATACATGTAAAAGCCTCGTAAACTTACTGTTAAATGAATCACTTGGGCAAGTATGCGAACTACATCACTTGTATCCTATATGTCAGCCATCCACTTTCGAGGAGGGAAAGAACTTGGCTTTATATACATCAAGGATAGTGGTCTTGGCGAAGATGTTTTTGACTAAATTGTTGTAAATGATGACTGTAATACCAATGAAGAGAAAATGGATCTACTTTCCTAGTGATTTACTAAATTTCTTAGATAGAATTAACCCTTTTTTAGGGGTTTAGAAAAAAATAATCCGAGCTCTAAAATGATTATTTCAATGAATTTATAGTTGTACTTCTTCCGAACAACATGAAATATTTTGCAGACCACTCATATAGGCATTTGAGCTACAAAAAAAATCTAGAACTACCAAGTTGACCAAATATTTTGAACTCTATATCAAGCAAGAGGATGAAACTTTGAACAAATTCTATGCATGTTTTTCAAACATTATCAACTACTCGTATAATTTGGGGGGACCTTTTAGGAAAGAGAAGTAGATTGACAACATAATTGCTAGCTTAGCTTATCATTTTCAAGCCAATGGTACCGTGCTTAAATACATGTAAAAGCCTCGTGAACTTACTGTTAAATGAATCACTTGGGAAAGTATTCGAACTGCATCACTTGTATCCTTTATGTCAGCCATCCACTTTCGATGAGGGAAAGATCTTGGCTTTATATACATCAAGGATAGTGGTCTTAGCAATGATGTTTTTGACACAATTGTTGGAAATGATGACTCTAATACCAATGAAGAGAAAATGGATCTACTTTCCCAGTGATTTACTAAATTTTTTAAATAGAATTAACCCTTTTTTAGGGGTTTAGAAAAAAATAATCCCGACTTTAAAATGATTATTTCAATGAATTTATAGTTGTACTTCTTCCGAACAACATGAAATATTTTGCAGAAAACTCATATAGGCATTTGAGCTACAAAAAAAATCTAGAACTACCAAGTTGACCAAATATTTTGAACTCTATATCAAGCAAGAGGATGAAACTTTGCACAAATTCTATGCATGTTTTTCAAACATTATCAACTACTCGTATAATTTGGGGGGACCTTTTAGGAAAGAGAAGTAGATTGACTAAATCCTTGCTAGCTTAGCTTATCATTTTCAAGCCAATAGTACCGTGCTTAAATACATGTAAAAGCCTCGTGAACTTACTGTTAAATGAAACACTTGGGAAAGTATTCGAACTGCATCACTTGTATCCTTTATGTCAGCCATCCACTTTCGAGGAGGGAAAGAGCTTGGCTTTATATACATCAAGAATAGTGGTCTAAGCGAAGATGTTTTTGAAACAATTGTTGGAAATGATGACTCTAATACCAATGAAGAGAAAATGGATCTACTTTCCCAATGATTTACTAAATTTCTTAAATAGAATTAACCCTTTTTTAGGGGTTTAGAAAAAAATAATCCGAGCTCTAAAATGATTATTTCAATGAATTTATAGTTGTACTTCTTCCAAACAAAATGCCATATTTTGCAGACCACTCATATAGGCATTTGAGCTTCAAAACAAATCTAGAACTACCAAGTTGACCAAATATTTTGAACTCTATATCAAGCAAGAGAAAGAAACTTTGAACAAATTCTATGCATGTTTTTCAAACATTATCAACTACTCGTATAATTTGGGGGGACTTTTTAGGAAAGAGAAGTAGATTGACAACATAATTGCTAGCTTAGCTTATCATTTTCAAGCCAATGGTACCGTGCTTAAATACATGTAAAAGCCTCGTGAACTTACTGTTAAATGAATCACTTGGGAAAGTATTCGAACTGCATCACTTGTATCCTTTATGTCAGCCATCCACTTTCGATGAGGGAAAGATCTTGGCTTTATATACATCAAGGATAGTGGTCTTAGCAATGATGTTTTTGACACAATTGTTGGAAATGATGACTCTAATACCAATGAAGAGAAAATGGATCTACTTTCCCAGTGATTTACTAAATTTTTTAAATAGAATTAACCCTTTTTTAGGGGTTTAGAAAAAAATAATCCCGACTTTAAAATGATTATTTCAATGAATTTATAGTTGTACTTCTTCCGAACAACATGAAATATTTTGCAGAAAACTCATATAGGCATTTGAGCTACAAAAAAAATCTAGAACTACCAAGTTGACCAAATATTTTGAACTCTATATCAAGCAAGAGGATGAAACTTTGCACAAATTCTATGCATGTTTTTCAAACATTATCAACTACTCGTATAATTTGGGGGGACCTTTTAGGAAAGAGAAGTAGATTGACTAAATCCTTGCTAGCTTAGCTTATCATTTTCAAGCCAATAGTACCGTGCTTAAATACATGTAAAAGCCTCGTGAACTTACTGTTAAATGAAACACTTGGGAAAGTATTCGAACTGCATCACTTGTATCCTTTATGTCAGCCATCCACTTTCGAGGAGGGAAAGAGCTTGGCTTTATATACATCAAGAATAGTGGTCTAAGCGAAGATGTTTTTGAAACAATTGTTGGAAATGATGACTCTAATACCAATGAAGAGAAAATGGATCTACTTTCCCAATGATTTACTAAATTTCTTAAATAGAATTAACCCTTTTTTAGGGGTTTAGAAAAAAATAATCCGAGCTCTAAAATGATTATTTCAATGAATTTATAGTTGTACTTCTTCCAAACAAAATGCCATATTTTGCAGACCACTCATATAGGCATTTGAGCTTCAAAACAAATCTAGAACTACCAAGTTGACCAAATATTTTGAACTCTATATCAAGCAAGAGAAAGAAACTTTGAACAAATTCTATGCATGTTTTTCAAACATTATCAACTACTCGTATAATTTGGGGGGACTTTTTAGGAAAGAGAAGTAGATTGAAAAAATCCTTGCTAGCTTAGCTTATCATTTTCAAGCCAATGGTACCGTGCTTAAATACATGTAAAAGCCTCGTGAACTTACTGTTAAATGAATCACTTGGGAAAGTATTCGAACTACATCACTTGTGTCCTATATGTCAGCCATCCACTTTCGAGGAGGGAAAGAGCTTGGCTTTATATACATCAAGGATAGTGGTCTTAGCGAAGATGTTTTTGACACAATTGTTGGAAATGATGACTCTAATACCAATGAAGAGAAAATGGATCTACTTTCCCAGTGATTTACTAAATTTCTTAAATAGAATTAACCCTTTTTTAGGGGTTTAGAAAAAAATAATCCGACCTCTAAAATGATTATTTCAATGAATTTATAGTTGTACTTCTTCCGAACAACATGAAATATTTTGCAGACCACTCATATAGGCATTTGAGCTACAAAAAAAATCAAGAACTACCAAGTTGACCAAATATTTTGAACTCTATATCAAGCAAGAGGATGAAACTTTGAACAAATTCTATGCATGTTTTTCAAACATTATCAACTACTCGTATAATTTGGGGGGACCTTTTAGGAAAGAGAAGTAGATTGACAAAATAATTGCTAGCTTAGCTTATCATTTTCAGGCCAATGGTACCGTGCTTAAATACATGTAAAAGCCTCGTTAACTTACTGTTAAATGAATCACTTGGGCAAGTATGCGAACTACATCACTTGTATCCTATATGTCAGCCATCCACTTTCGAGGAGGGAAAGAACTTGGCTTTATATACATCAAGGATAGTGGTCTTGGCGAAGATGTTTTTGACTAAATTGTTGTAAATGATGACTGTAATACCAATGAAGAGAAAATGGATCTACTTTCCTAGTGATTTACTAAATTTCTTAGATAGAATTAACCCTTTTTTAGGGGTTTAGAAAAAAATAATCCGAGCTCTAAAATGATTATTTCAATGAATTTATAGTTGTACTTCTTCCGAACAACATGAAATATTTTGCAGACCACTCATATAGGCATTTGAGCTACAAAAAAAATCTAGAACTACCAAGTTGACCAAATATTTTGAACTCTATATCAAGCAAGAGGATGAAACTTTGAACAAATTCTATGCATGTTTTTCAAACATTATCAACTACTCGTATAATTTGGGGGGACCTTTTAGGAAAGAGAAGTAGATTGACAACATAATTGCTAGCTTAGCTTATCATTTTCAAGCCAATGGTACCGTGCTTAAATACATGTAAAAGCCTCGTGAACTTACTGTTAAATGAATCACTTGGGAAAGTATTCGAACTGCATCACTTGTATCCTTTATGTCAGCCATCCACTTTCGATGAGGGAAAGATCTTGGCTTTATATACATCAAGGATAGTGGTCTTAGCAATGATGTTTTTGACACAATTGTTGGAAATGATGACTCTAATACCAATGAAGAGAAAATGGATCTACTTTCCCAGTGATTTACTAAATTTTTTAAATAGAATTAACCCTTTTTTAGGGGTTTAGAAAAAAATAATCCCGACTTTAAAATGATTATTTCAATGAATTTATAGTTGTACTTCTTCCGAACAACATGAAATATTTTGCAGAAAACTCATATAGGCATTTGAGCTACAAAAAAAATCTAGAACTACCAAGTTGACCAAATATTTTGAACTCTATTTCAAGCAAGAGGATGAAACTTTGCATAAATTCTATGCATGTTTTTCAAACATTATCAACTACTCGTATAATTTGGGGGGACCTTTTAGGAAAGAGAAGTAGATTGACTAAATCCTTGCTAGCTTAGCTTATCATTTTCAAGCCAATAGTACCATGCTTAAATACATGTAAAAGCCTCGTGAACTTACTGTTAAATGAAACACTTGGGAAAGTATTAGAACTACATCACTTGTATCCTATATGTCAGCCATCCACTTTCGAGGAGGGAAAGAACTTGGCTTTATATACATTAAGGATAGTGGTCTTAGCGAAGATGTTTTTGACTAAATTGTTCTAAATGATGACTGTAATACCAATGAAGAGAAAATGGATCTACTTTCCTAGTGATTTACTAAATTTCTTAGATAGAATTAACCCTTATTTAGGGGTTTAGAAAAAAATAATCCGACCTCTAAAATGATTATTTCAATGAATTTATAGTTGTACTTCTTCCGAACAACATGAAATATTTTGCAGACCACTCATATAGGCATTTGAGCTACAAAAAAAATCAAGAACTACCAAGTTGACCAAATATTTTGAACTCTATATCAAGCAAGAGGATGAAACTTTGAACAAATTCTATGCATGTTTTTCAAACATTATCAACTACTCGTATAATTTGGGGGGACCTTTTAGGAAAGAGAAGTAGATTGACAAAATAATTGCTAGCTTAGCTTATCATTTTCAAGCCAATGGTACCGTGCTTAAATACATGTAAAAGCCTCGTGAACTTACTGTTAAATGAATCACTTGGGCAAGTATGCGAACTACATCACTTGTATCCTATATGTCAGCCATCCACTTTCGAGGAGGGAAAGAACTTGGCTTTATATACATCAAGGATAGTGGTCTTGGCGAAGATGTTTTTGACTAAATTGTTGTAAATGATGACTGTAATACCAATGAAGAGAGAATGGATCTACTTTCCTAGTGATTTACTAAATTTCTTAGATAGAATTAACCCTTTTTTAGGGGTTTAGAAAAAAATAATCCGAGCTCTAAAATGATTATTTCAATGAATTTATAGTTGTACTTCTTCCGAACAACATGAAATATTTTGCAGACCACTCATATAGGCATTTGAGCTACAAAAAAAATCTAGAACTACCAAGTTGACCAAATATTTTGAACTCTATATCAAGCAAGAGGTTGAAACTTTGAACAAATTCTATGCATGTTTTTCAAACATTATCAACTACTCGTATAATTTGGGGGGACCTTTTAGGAAAGAGAAGTAGATTGACAACATAATTGCTAGCTTAGCTTATCATTTTCAAGCCAATGGTACCGTGCTTAAATACATGTAAAAGCCTCGTGAACTTACTGTTAAATGAATCACTTGGGAAAGTATTCGAACTGCATCACTTGTATCCTTTATGTCAGCCATCCACTTTCGATGAGGGAAAGATCTTGGCTTTATATACATCAAGGATAGTGGTCTTAGCAATGATGTTTTTGACACAATTGTTGGAAATGATGACTCTAATACCAATGAAGAGAAAATGGATCTACTTTCCCAGTGATTTACTAAATTTTTTAAATAGAATTAACCCTTTTTTAGGGGTTTAGAAAAAAATAATCCCGGCTTTAAAATGATTATTTCAATGAATTTATAGTTGTACTTCTTCCGAACAACATGAAATATTTTGCAGAAAACTCATATAGGCATTTGAGCTACAAAAAAAATCTAGAACTACCAAGTTGACCAAATATTTTGAACTCTATATCAAGCAAGAGGATGAAACTTTGCACAAATTCTATGCATGTTTTTCAAACATTATCAACTACTCGTATAATTTGGGGGGACCTTTTAGGAAAGAGAAGTAGATTGACTAAATCCTTGCTAGCTTAGCTTATCATTTTCAAGCCAATAGTACCGTGCTTAAATACATGTAAAAGCCTCGTGAACTTACTGTTAAATGAAACACTTGGGAAAGTATTAGAACTACATCACTTGTATCCTATATGTCAGCCATCCACTTTCGAGGAGGGAAAGAACTTGGCTTTATATACATTAAGGATAGTGGTCTTAGCGAAGATGTTTTTGACTAAATTGTTCTAAATGATGACTGTAATACCAATGAAGAGAAAATGGATCTACTTTCCTAGTGATTTACTAAATTTCTTAGATAGAATTAACCCTTTTTTAGGGGTTTAGAAAAAAATAATCCGACCTCTAAAATGATTATTTCAATGAATTTATAGTTGTACTTCTTCCTAACAACATGAAATATTTTGCAGACCACTCATATAGGGATTTGAGCTACAAAAAAAATCTAGAACTACCAAGTTGACCAAATATTTTGAACTCTATATCAAGCAAGAGGATGAAACTTTGAACAAATTCTATGCATGTTTTCCAAACATTATCAACTACTCGTATAATTTGGGGGGACCTTTTAGGAAAGAGAAGTAGATTGACAAAATAATTGCTAGCTTAGCTTATCATTTTCAAGCCAATGGTACCGTGCTTAAATACATGTAAATGCCTCGTGAACTTACTGTAAAATGAATAACTTGGGAAAGTATTCGAACTACATCACTTGTATCCTATATGTCAGCCATCCACTTTCGAGGAGGGAAAGAGCTTGGCTTTATATACATCAAGGATAGTGGTCTTAGCGAAGATGTTTTTGACACAATTGTTGGAAATGATGACTCTAATACCAATGAAGAGAAAATGGATCTACTTTCCTAGTGATTTACTAAATTTCTTAGATAGAATTAACCCTTTTTTAGGGGTTTAGAAAAAAATAATCCGAGCTCTAAAATGATTATTTCAATGAATTTATAGTTGTACTTCTTCCGAACAACTTGAAATATTTTGCAGACCACTCATATAGGCATTTGAGCTACAAAAAAAATCAAGAACTACCAAGTTGACCAAATATTTTGATCTCTATATCAAGCCAGAGGATGAAACTTTGCACAAATTCTATGCATGTTTTTCAAACATTATCAACTACTCGTATAATTTTGGGGGACCTTTTAGGAAAGAGAAGTAGATTGTCTAAATCCTTGCTAGCTTAGCTTATCATTTTCAAGCCAATAGTACCGTGCTTAAATACATGTAAAAGCCTCGTGAACTTACTGTTAAATGAAACACTTGGGGAAGTATTCGAACTACATCACTTGTATCCTATATGTCAGCCATCCACTTTCGAGGAGGGAAAGAACTTGGCTTTGTATACATTAAGGATAGTGGTCTTAGCGAAGATGTTTTTGACTAAATTGTTGTAAATGATGACTGTAATACCAATGAAGAGAAAATGGATCTACTTTCCTAGTGATTTACTAAATTTCTTAGATAGAATTAACCCTTTTTTAAAGGTTTAGAAAAAAATAATCCGACCTCTAAAATGATTATTTCAATGAATTTATAATTGTACTTCTTCCGAGCAACATGAAATATTTTGCAGACCACTCATATAGGCATTTGAGCTACGAAAAAAATCTAGAACTACCAAGTTGACCAAATATTTTGAACTCTATATCAAGCCAGAGGATGAAACTTTGAACAAATTCTATGCATGTTTTTCAAACATTATCAACTACTCGTATAATTTGGGGGGACCTTTTAGGAAAGAGAAGTAGATTGACAAAATAATTGCTAGCTTAGCTTATCATTTTCAAGCCAATGGTACCGTGCTTAAATACATGTAAAAGCCTCGTGAACTTACTGTTAAATGAATCACTTGGGAAAGTATTCGAACTACATCACTTGTATCCTATATGTCAGCCATCCACTTTCGAGGAGGGAAGGAACTTGGCTTTATATACATCAAGGATAGTGGTCTTAGCGAAGATGTTTTTGACACAATTGTTGTAAATGATGACTGTAATACCAATGAAGAGAAAATGGATCTACTTTCCTAGTGATTTACTAAATTTCTTAGATAGAATTAACCCTTTTTTAGGGGTTTAGAAAAAAATAATCCGACCTCTAAAATGATTATTTCAATGAATTTATAGTTGTACTTCTTCCGAACAACATGAAATATTTTGCAGACCACTCATATAGGCATTTGAGCTACAAAAAAAATCTAGAACTACCAAGTTGACCAAATATTTTGAACTCTATATCAAGCAAGAGGATGAAACTTTGAACAAATTCTATGCATGTTTTTCAAACATTATCAACTACTCGTATAATTTGGGGGGACCTTTTAGGAAAGAGAATTAGATTGACAAAATAATTGCTAGCTTAACTTATCATTTTCAAGCCAATGGTACCGTGCTTAAATACATGTAAAAGCCTCGTGAACTTACTGTTAAATGAATCACTTGGGAAAGTATTCGAACTGCATCACTTGTATCCTTTATGTCAGCCATCCACTTTCGATGAGGGAAAGATCTTGGCTTTATATACATCAACTATAGTGGTCTTAGCGATGATGTTTTTGACACAATTTTTGGAAATGATGACTCTAATACCAATGAAGAGAAAATGGATCTACTTTCCCAGTGATTTACTAAATTTTTTAAATAGAATTAACCCTTTTTTAGGGGTTTAGAAAAAAATAATCCAGGCTTTAAAATGATTTATTTCAATGAATTTATAGTTGTACTTCTTCCGAACAACATGAAATATTTTGCAGAAAACTCATATAGGCATTTGAGCTACAAAAAAAATCTAGAACTACCAAGTTGACCAAATATTTTGAACTCTATATCAAGCAAGAGGATGAAACTTTGCACAAATTCTATGCTTGTTTTTCAAACATTATCAACTACTCGTATAATTTGGGGGGACCTTTTAGGAAAGAGAAGTAGATTGACTAAATCCTTGCTAGCTTAGCTTATCATTTTCAAGCCAATAGTACCGTGCTTAAATACATGTAAAAGCCTCGTGAACTTACTGTTAAATGAAACACTTGGGAAAGTATTAGAACTACATCACTTGTATCCTATATGTCAGCCATCCACTTTCGAGGAGGGAAAGAACTTGGCTTTATATACATTAAGGATAGTGGTCTTAGCGAAGATGTTTTTGACTAAATTGTTCTAAATGATGACTGTAATACCAATGAAGAGAAAATGGATCTACTTTCCTAGTGATTTACTAAATTTCTTAGATAGAATTAACCCTTTTTTAGGGGTTTAGAAAAAAATAATCCGACCTCTAAAATGATTATTTCAATGAATTTATAGTTGTACTTCTTCCTAACAACATGAAATATTTTGCAGACCACTCATATAGGGATTTGAGCTACAAAAAAAATCTAGAACTACCAAGTTGACCAAATATTTTGAACTCTATATCAAGCAAGAGGATGAAACTTTGAACAAATTCTATGCATGTTTTCCAAACATTATCAACTACTCGTATAATTTGGGGGGACCTTTTAGGAAAGAGAAGTAGATTGACAAAATAATTGCTAGCTTAGCTTATCATTTTCAAGCCAATGGTACCGTGCTTAAATACATGTAAATGCCTCGTGAACTTACTGTAAAATGAATAACTTGGGAAAGTATTCGAACTACATCACTTGTATCCTATATGTCAGCCATCCACTTTCGAGGAGGGAAAGAGCTTGGCTTTATATACATCAAGGATAGTGGTCTTAGCGAAGATGTTTTTGACACAATTGTTGGAAATGATGACTCTAATACCAATGAAGAGAAAATGGATCTACTTTCCTAGTTATTTACTAAATTTCTTAGATAGAATTAACCCTTTTTTAGGGGTTTAGAAAAAAATAATCCGAGCTCTAAAATGATTATTTCAATGAATTTATAGTTGTACTTCTTCCGAACAACTTGAAATATTTTGCAGACCACTCATATAGGCATTTGAGCTACAAAAAAAATCAAGAACTACCAAGTTGACCAAATATTTTGATCTCTATATCAAGCCAGAGGATGAAACTTTGCACAAATTCTATGCATGTTTTTCAAACATTATCAACTACTCGTATAATTTTGGGGGACCTTTTAGGAAAGAGAAGTAGATTGTCTAAATCCTTGCTAGCTTAGCTTATCATTTTCAAGCCAATAGTACCGTGCTTAAATACATGTAAAAGCCTCGTGAACTTACTGTTAAATGAAACACTTGGGGAAGTATTCGAACTACATCACTTGTATCCTATATGTCAGCCATCCACTTTCGAGGAGGGAAAGAACTTGGCTTTGTATACATTAAGGATAGTGGTCTTAGCGAAGATGTTTTTGACTAAATTGTTGTAAATGATGACTGTAATACCAATGAAGAGAAAATGGATCTACTTTCCTAGTGATTTACTAAATTTCTTAGATAGAATTAACCCTTTTTTAAAGGTTTAGAAAAAAATAATCCGACCTCTAAAATGATTATTTCAATGAATTTATAATTGTACTTCTTCCGAGCAACATGAAATATTTTGCAGACCACTCATATAGGCATTTGAGCTACGAAAAAAATCTAGAACTACCAAGTTGACCAAATATTTTGAACTCTATATCAAGCCAGAGGATGAAACTTTGAACAAATTCTATGCATGTTTTTCAAACATTATCAACTACTCGTATAATTTGGGGGGACCTTTTAGGAAAGAGAAGTAGATTGACAAAATAATTGCTAGCTTAGCTTATCATTTTCAAGCCAATGGTACCGTGCTTAAATACATGTAAAAGCCTCGTGAACTTACTGTTAAATGAATCACTTGGGAAAGTATTCGAACTACATCACTTGTATCCTATATGTCAGCCATCCACTTTCGAGGAGGGAAGGAACTTGGCTTTATATACATCAAGGATAGTGGTCTTAGCGAAGATGTTTTTGACACAATTGTTGTAAATGATGACTGTAATACCAATGAAGAGAAAATGGATCTACTTTCCTAGTGATTTACTAAATTTCTTAGATAGAATTAACCCTTTTTTAGGGGTTTAGAAAAAAATAATCCGACCTCTAAAATGATTATTTCTATGAATTTATAGTTGTACTTCTTCCGAACAACATGAAATATTTTGCAGACCACTCATATAGGCATTTGAGCTACAAAAAAAATATAGAACTACCAAGTTGACCAAATATTTTGAACTCTATATCAAGCAAGAGGATGAAACTTTGAACAAATTCTATGCATGTTTTTCAAACATTATCAACTACTCGTATAATTTGGGGGGACCTTTTAGGAAAGAGAAGTAGATTGACAAAATAATTGCTAGCTTAACTTATCATTTTCAAGCCAATGGTACCGTGCTTAAATACATGTAAAAGCCTCGTGAACTTACTGTTAAATGAATCACTTGGGAAAGTATTCGAACTGCATCACTTGTATCCTTTATGTCAGCCATCCACTTTCGATGAGGGAAAGATCTTGGCTTTATATACATCAACTATAGTGGTCTTAGCGATGATGTTTTTGACACAATTGTTGGAAATGATGACTCTAATACCAATGAAGAGAAAATGGATCTACTTTCCCAGTGATTTACTAAATTTTTTAAATAGAATTAACCCTTTTTTAGGGGTTTAGAAAAAAATAATCCAGGCTTTAAAATGATTTATTTCAATGAATTTATAGTTGTACTTCTTCCGAACAACATGAAATATTTTGCAGAAAACTCATATAGGCATTTGAGCTACAAAAAAAATCTAGAACTACCAAGTTGACCAAATATTTTGAACTCTATATCAAGCAAGAGGATGAAACTTTGCACAAATTCTATGCTTGTTTTTCAAACATTATCAACTACTCGTATAATTTGGGGGGACCTTTTAGGAAAGAGAAGTAGATTGACTAAATCCTTGCTAGCTTAGCTTATCATTTTCAAGCCAATAGTACCGTGCTTAAATACATGTAAAAGCCTCGTGAACTTACTGTTAAATGAAACACTTGGGAAAGTATTCGAACTACATCACTTGTATCCTATATGTCAGCCATCCACTTTCGAGGAGGGAAAGAACTTGGCTTTATATACATTAAGGATAGTGGTCTTAGCGAAGATGTTTTTGACTAAATTGTTGTAAATGATGACTGTAATACCAATGAAGAGAAAATGGATCTACTTTCCTAGTGATTTACTAAATTTCTTAGATAGAATTAACCCTTTTTTAGGGGTTTAGAAAAAAATAATCCGACCTCTAAAATGATTATTTCAATGAATTTATAGTTGTACTTCTTGCGAACAACATGAAATATTTTGCAGACCACTCATATAGGCATTTGAGCTACAAAAAAAATCTAGAACTACCAAGTTGACCAAATATTTTGAACTCTATATCAAGCAAGAGGATGAAACTTTGAACAAATTCTATGCATGTTTTTCAAACATTATCAACTACTCGTATAATTGGGGGGGACCTTTTAGGAAAGAGAAGTAGATTGACAAAATAATTGCTAGCTTAGCTTATCATTTTCAAGCCAATGGTACCGTGCTTAAATACATGTAAAAGCCTCGTGAACTTACTGTTAAATGAATCACTTGGGAAAGAATTCGAACTACATCACTTGTATCCTATATGTCAGCCATCCACTTTCGAGGAGGGAAGGAACTTGGCTTTATATACATCAAGGATAGTGGTCTTAGCGAACATGTTTTTGACACAATTGTTGTAAATGATGACTGTAATACCAATGAAGAGAAAATGGATCTACTTTCCTAGTGATTTACTAAATTTCTTAGATAGAATTAACCCTTTTTTAGGGGTTTAGAAAAAAATAATCCGACCTCTAAAATGATTATTTCAATGAATTTATAGTTGTACTTCTTCCGAACAACATGAAATATTTTGCAGACCACTCATATAGGCATTTGAGCTACAAAAAAAATCTAGAACTACCAAGTTGACCAAATATTTTGAACTCTATATCAAGCAAGAGGATGAAACTTTGAACAAATTCTATGCATGTTTTTCAAACATTATCAACTACTCGTATAATTTGGGGGGACCTTTTAGGAAAGAGAAGTAGATTGACAAAATAATTGCTAGCTTAACTTATCATTTTCAAGCCAATGGTACCGTGCTTAAATACATGTAAAAGCCTCGTGAACTTACTGTTAAATGAATCACTTGGGAAAGTATTCGAACTGCATCACTTGTATCCTTTATGTCAGCCATCCACTTTCGATGAGGGAAAGATCTTGGCTTTATATACATCAAGGATATTGGTCTTAGCGATGATGTTTTTGACACAATTGTTGGAAATGATGACTCTAATACCAATGAAGAGAAAATGGATCTACTTTCCCAGTGATTTACTAAATTTTTTAAATAGAATTAACCCTTTTTTAGGGGTTTAGAAAAAAATAATCCAGGCTTTAAAATGATTATTTCAATGAATTTATAGTTGTACTTCTTCCGAACAACATGAAATATTTTGCAGAAAACTCATATAGGCATTTGAGCTACAAAAAAAATCTAGAACTACCAAGTTGACCAAATATTTTGAACTCTATATCAAGCAAGAGGATGAAACTTTGCACAAATTCTATGCTTGTTTTTCAAACATTATCAACTACTCGTATAATTTGGGGGGACCTTTTAGGAAAGAGAAGTAGATTGACTAAATCCTTGCTAGCTTAGCTTATCATTTTCAAGCCAATAGTACCGTGCTTAAATACATGTAAAAGCCTCCTGAACTTACTGTTAAATGAATCACTTGGGAAAGTATTCGAACTACATCACTTGTATCCTATATGTCAGCCATCCACTTTCGAGGAGGGAAGGAACTTGGCTTTATATACATTAAGGATAGTGGTCTTAGCGAAGATGTTTTTGACTAAATTGTTGTAAATGATGACTGTAATACCAATGAAGAGAAAATGGATCTACTTTCCTAGTGATTTACTAAATTTCTTAGATAGAATTAACCCTTTTTTAGGGGTTTAGAAAAAAATAATCCGACCTCTAAAATGATTATTTCAATGAATTTATAGTTGTACTTCTTCCGAACAACATGAAATATTTTGCAGACCACTCATATAGGCATTTGAGCTACAAAAAAAATCTAGAACTACCAAGTTGACCAAATATTTTGAACTCTATATCAAGCAAGAGGATGAAACTTTGAACAAATTCTATGCATGTTTTTCAAACATTATCAACTACTCGTATAATTGGGGGGGACCTTTTAGGAAAGAGAAGTAGATTGACAAAATAATTGCTAGCTTAGCTTATCATTTTCAAGCCAATGGTACCGTGCTTAAATACATGTAAAAGCCTGGTGAACTTACTGTTAAATGAATCACTTGGGAAAGAATTCGAACTACATCACTTGTATCCTATATGTCAGCCATCCACTTTCGAGGAGGGAAGGAACTTGGCTTTATATACATCAAGGATAGTGGTCTTAGCGAAGATGTTTTTGACACAATTGTTGTAAATGATGACTGTAATACCAATGAAGAGAAAATGGATCTACCTTCCTAGTGATTTACTAAATTTCTTAGATAGAATTAACCCTTTTTAGGGGTTTAGAAAAAAATAATCTGAGCTCTAAAATGATTATTTCAATGAATTTATAATTGTACTTCTTCCGAACAACATGAAATATTTTGCAGACCACTCATATAGGCATTTGAGCTACAAAAACAATCTAGAACTACCAAGTTGACCAAATATTTTGAACTCTATATCAAGCAAGAGGATGAAACTTTGCACAAATTCTATGCATGTTTTTCAAACATTATCAACTACTCGTATAATTTGGGGGGACCTTTTAGGAAAGAGAAGTAGATTGACTAAATCCTTGCTAGCTTAGCTTATCATTTTCAAGCCAATAGTACCGTGCTTAAATACATGTAAAAGCCTCGTGAACTTACTGTTAAATGAATCACTTGGGAAAGTACTCGAACTACATCACTTGTATCCTATATGTCAACCATCCACTTTCGAGGAGGGAAAGAACTTGGCTTTATATACATTAAGGATAGTGGTCTTAGCGAAGATGTTTTTGACTAAATTGTTGTAAATGATGACTGTAATACCAATGAAGAGAAAATGGATCTACTTTCCTAGTGATTTACTAAATTTCTTAGATAGAATTAACCCTTTTTTAAAGGTTTAGAAAAAAATAATCCGACCTCTAAAATGATTATTTCAATGAATTTATAGTTGTACTTCTTCCGAACAACATGAAATATTTTGCAGACCACTCATATAGGCATTTGAGCTACAAAAAAAATCTACAACTACCAAGTTGACCAAATATTTTGAACTCTATATCAAGCAAGAGGATGAAACTTTGAACAAATTCTATGCATGTTTTTCAAACATTATCAACTACTCGTATAATTTGGGGGGACCTTTTAGGAAAGAGAAGTAGATTGACAAAATAATTGCTAGCTTAGCTTATCATTTTCAAGCCAATGGTACCGTGCTTAAATACATGTAAAAGCCTCGTGAACTTACTGTTAAATGAATCACTTGGGAAAGTATTCGAACTACATCACTTGTATCCTATATGTCAGCCATCCACTTTCGAGGAGGGAAAGCACTTGGATTTATATACATCAAGGATAGTGGTCTTAGCAATGATGTTTTTGACACAATTGTTGGAAATGATGACTCTAATACCAATGAAGAGAAAATGGATCTACTTTCCCAGTGATTTACTAAATTTTTTAAATAGAATTAACCCTTTTTTAGGGGTTTAGAAAAAAATAATCCGACCTCTAAAATGATTATTTCAATGAATTTATAATTGTACTTCTTCCGAGCAACATGAAATATTTTGCAGACCACTCATATAGGCATTTGAGCTACAAAAAAAATCTAGAACTACCAAGTTGACCAAATATTTTGAACTCTATATCAAGCCAGAGGATGAAACTTTGAACAAATTCTATGCATGTTTTTCAAACATTATCAACTACTCGTATAATTTGGGGGGACCTTTTAGGAAAGAGAAGTAGATTGACAAAATAATTGCTAGCTTAGCTTATCATTTTCAAGCCAATGGTACCGTGCTTAAATACATGTAAAAGCCTCGTGAACTTACTGTTAAATGAATCACTTGGGAAAGTATTCCAACTACATCACTTGTATCCTTTATGTCAGCCATGCACTTTCGAGGAGGGAAAGAGCTTGGCTTTATATACATCAAGGATAGTGGTCTTAGCGAAGATGTTTTTGACACAATTGTTGGAAATGATGACTCTAATACCAATGAAGAGAAAATGGATCTACTTTCCCAGTGATTTACTAAATTTCTTAAATAGAATTAACCCTTTTTTAGGGGTTTAGAAAAAAATAATCCGACCTCTAAAATGATTATTTCAATGTATTTATAGTTGTACTTCTTCCGAACAACATGAAATATTTTGCAGACCACTCATATAGGCATTTGAGCTACAAAAAAAATCTAGAACTACCAAGTTGACCAAATATTTTGAACTCTATATCAAGCAAGAGGATGAAACTTTGCACAAATTCTATGCATGTTTTTCAAACATTATCAACTACTCGTATAATTTGGGGGGACCTTTTAGGAAAGAGAAGTAGATTGACAAAATAATTGCTAGCTTAGCTTATCATTTTCAAGCCAATGGTACCGTGCTTAAATACATGTAAAAGCCTCGTGAACTTACTGTTAAATGAATCACTTGGGAAAGTATTCGAACTACATCACTTGTATCCTATATGTCAGCCATCCACTTTCGAGGAGGGAAGGAACTTGGCTTTATATAAATCAAGGATAGTGGTCTTAGCGAAGATGTTTTTGACACAATTGTTGTAAATGATGACTGTAATACCAATGAAGAGAAAATGGATCTACTTTCCTAGTGATTTACTAAATTTCTTAGATAGAATTAACCCTTTTTTAGGGGTTTAGAAAAAAATAATCCGACCTCTAAAATGATTATTTCAATGAATTTATAATTGTACTTCTTCCGAGCAACATGAAATATTTTGCAGACCACTTATATAGGCATTTGAGCTACAAAAAAAATCTAGAACTACCAAGTTGACCAAATATTTTGAACTCTATATCAAGCCAGAGGATGAAACTTTGAACAAATTCTATGCATGTTTTTCAAACATTATCAACTACTCGTATAATTTGGGGGGACCTTTTAGGAAAGAGAAGTAGATTGACAAAATAATTGCTAGTTAGCTTATCATTTTCAAGCCAATGGTACCGTGCTTAAATACATGTAAAAGCCTCGTGAACTTACTGTTAAATGAATCAGTTGGGAAAGTATTCGAACTGCATCACTAGTATCCTTTATGTCAGCCATGCACTTTCGAGAAGGGAAAGAGCTTGGCATTATATACATCAAGGATAGTGGTCTTAGCGAACATGTTTTTGACACAATTGTTGGAAAGGATGACTCTAATACCAATGAAGAGAAAATGGATCTACTTTCCCAGTGATTTACTAAATTTCTTAAATAGAATTAACCCTTTTTTAGGTGTTTAGAAAAAAATAATCCGGGCTCTAAAATGATTATTTCAATGAATTTATAGTTGTACTTCTTCCAAACAACATGAAATATTTTGCAGACCACTCATATAGGCATTTGAGCTACAAAAAAAATCTAGAACTACCAAGTTGACCAAATATTTTGAACTCTATATCAAGCAAGAGGATGAAACTTTGAACAAATTCTATGCATGTTTTTCAAACATTATCAACTACTCGTATAATTTGGGGGGACCTTTTAGGAAAGAGAAGTAGATTGACAAAATAATTGCTAGCTTAGCTTATCATTTTCAAGCCAATGGTACCGTGCTTAAATACATGTAAAAGCCTCGTGAACTTACTGTTAAATGAATCACTTGGGAAAGAATTCGAACTACATCACTTGTATCCTATATGTCAGCCATCCACTTTCGAGGAGGGAAGGAACTTGGCTTTATATACATCAAGGATAGTGGTCTTAGCGAAGATGTTTTTGACTAAATTGTTGTAAATGATGACTGTAATACCAATGAAGAGAAAATGGATCTACTTTCCTAGTGATTTACTAAATTTCTTAGATAGAATTAATCCTTTTTTAGGGGTTTAGAAAAAAATAATCCGACCTCTAAAATGATTATTTCAATGAATTTATAGTTGTACTTCTTCCGAACAACATGAAATATTTTGCAGACCACTCATATAGGCATTTGAGCTACAAAAAAAATCTAGAACTACCAAGTTGACCAAATATTTTGAACTCTATATCAAGCAAGAGGATGAAACTTTGAACAAATTCTATGCATGTTTTTCAAACATTATCAACTACTCGTATAATTTGGGGGGACCTTTTAGGAAAGAGAAGTAGATTGACAAAATAATTGCTAGCTTAGCTTATCATTTTCAAGCCAATGGTACCGTGCTTAAATACATGTAAAAGCCTCGTGAACTTACTGTTAAATGAATCACTTGGGAAAGAATTCGAACTACATCACTTGTATCCTATATGTTAGCCATACACTTTCGAGGAGGGAAGGAACTTGGCTTTATATACATCAAGGATAGTGGTCTTAGCGAAGATGTTTTTGACACAATTGTTGTAAATGATGACTGTAATACCAATGAAGAGAAAATGGATCTACTTTCCTAGTGATTTACTAAATTTCTTAGATAGAATTAATCCTTTTTTAGGGGTTTAGAAAAAAATAATCCGACCTCTAAAATGATTATTTCAATGAATTTATAGTTGTACTTCTTCCGAACAACATGAAATATTTTGCAGACCACTCATATAGGCATTTAAGCTACAAAAAAAATCTAGAACTAGCAAGTTGACCAAATATTTTGAACTCTATATCAAGCCAGAGGATGAAACTTTGAACAAATTCTATGCATGTTTTTCAAACATTATCAACTACTCGTATAATTTGGGGGGACCTTTTAGGAAAGAGAAGTAGATTGACAAAATAATTGCTAGCTTAGCTTATCATTTTCAAGCCAATGGTACCGTGCTTAAATACATGTAAAAGCCTCGTGAACTTACTGTTAAATGAATCACTTGGGAAAGTATTCGAACTGCATCACTAGTATCCTTTATGTCAGCCATGCACTTTCGAGGAGGGAAAGAGCTTGGCTTTATATACATCAAGGATATTGGTCTTAGCGAAGATGTTTTTGACACAATTGTTGGAAATGATGACTCTAATACCAATGAAGAGAAAATGGATCTACTTTCCCAGTGATTTACTAAATTTCTTAAATAGAATTAACCCTTTTTTAGGTGTTTAGAAAAAAATAATCCGGGCTCTAAAATGATTATTTCAATGAATTTATAGTTGTACTTCTTCCGAACAACATGAAATATTTTGCAGACCACTCATATAGGCATTTGAGCTACAAAAAAAAATATAGAACTACCAAGTTGACCAAATATTTTGAACTCTATATCAAGCAAGAGGATGAAACTTTGCACAAATTCTATGCATGTTTTTCAAACATTATCAACTACTCGTATAATTTGGGGGGACCTTTTAGGAAAGAGAAGTAGATTGACTAAATCCTTGCTAGCTTAGCTTATCATTTTCAAGCCAATAGTACCGTGCTTAAATACATGTAAAAGCCTCCTGAACTTACTGTTAAATGAATCACTTGGGAAAGTATTCGAACTACATCACTTGTATCCTATATGTCAGCCATCCACTTTCGAGGAGGGAAGGAACTTGGCTTTATATACATCAAGGATAGTGGTCTTAGCGAAGATGTTTTTGACACAATTGTTGTAAATGATGACTGTAATACCAATGAAGAGAAAATGGATCTACTTTCCTAGTGATTTACTAAATTTCTTAGATAGAATTAACCCTTTTTAGGGGTTTAGAAAAAAATAATCCGACCTCTAAAATGATTATTTCAATGAATTTATAATTGTACTTCTTCCGAACAACATGAAATATTTTGCAGACCACTCATATAGGCATTTGAGCTACAAAAAAAATCTAGAACTACCAAGTTGACCAAATATTTTGAACTCTATATCAAGCCAGAGGATGAAACTTTGAACAAATTCTATGCATGTTTTTCAAACATTATCAACTACTCGTATAATTTGGGGGGACCTTTTAGGAAAGAGAAGTAGATTGACAAAATAATTTCTAGCTTAGCTTATCATTTTCAAGCCAATGGTACCGTGCTTAAATACATGTAAAAGCCTCGTGAACTTACTGTTAAATGAATCACTTGGGATAGTATTCGAACTGCATCACTAGTATCCTTTATGTCAGCCATCCACTTTCGAGGAGGGAAAGAGCTTGGCTTTATATACATCAAGGATAGTGGTCTTAGCGAAGATGTTTTTGACACAATTGTTGGAAATGATGACTCTAATACCAATGAAGAGAAAATGGATCTACTTTCCCAGTGATTTACTAAATTTCTTAAATAGAATTAACCCTTTTTTAGGTGTTTAGAAAAAAATAATCTGGGCTCTAAAATGATTATTTCAATGAATTTATAGTTGTACTTCTTCCGAACAACATGAAATATTTTGCAGACCACTCATATAGGCATTTGAGCTACAAAAAAAAATCTAGAACTATCAAGTTGACCAAATATTTTGAACTCTATATCAAGCAAGAGGATGAAACTTTGCACAAATTCTATGCATGTTTTTCAAACATTATCAACTACTCGTATAATTTGGGGGGACCTTTTAGGAAAGAGAAGTAGATTGACTAAATCCTTGCTAGCTTAGCTTATCATTTTCAAGCCAATAGTACCGTGCTTAAATACATGTAAAAGCCTCGTGAACTTACTGTTAAATGAATCACTTGAGAAAGTATTCGAACTGCATCACTAGTATCCTTTATGTCAGCCATGCACTTTCGAGGAGGGAAAGAGCTTGGCTTTATATACATCAAGGATAGTGGTCTTAGCGAAGATGTTTTTGACACAATTGTTGTAAATGATGACTGTAATACCAATGAAGAGAAAATGGATCTACTTTCCTAGTGATTTACTAAATTTCTTAGATAGAATTAACCCTTTTTAGGGGTTTAGAAAAAAATAATCCGACCTCTAAAATGATTATTTCAATGAATTTATAATTGTACTTCTTCCGAACAACATGAAATATTTTGCAGACCACTCATATAGGCATTTGAGCTACAAAAAAAATCTAGAACTACCAAGTTGACCAAATATTTTGAACTCTATATCAAGCCAGAGGATGAAACTTTGAACAAATTCTATGCATGTTTTTCAAACATTATCAACTACTCGTATAATTTGGGGGGACCTTTTAGGAAAGAGAAGTAGATTGACAAAATAATTTCTAGCTTAGCTTATCATTTTCAAGCCAATGGTACCGTGCTTAAATACATGTAAAAGCCTCGTGAACTTACTGTTAAATGAATCACTTGGGATAGTATTCGAACTGCATCACTAGTATCCTTTATGTCAGCCATCCACTTTCGAGGAGGGAAAGAGCTTGGCTTTATATACATCAAGGATATTGGTCTTAGCGAAGATGTTTTTGACACAATTGTTGGAAATGATGACTCTAATACCAATGAAGAGAAAATGGATCTACTTTCCCAGTGATTTACTAAATTTCTTAAATAGAATTAACCCTTTTTTAGGTGTTTAGAAAAAAATAATCTGGGCTCTAAAATGATTATTTCAATGAAATTATAGTTGTACTTCTTCCGAACAACATGAAATATTTAGCAGACCACTCATATAGGCATTTGAGCTACAAAAAAAAATCTAGAACTATCAAGTTGACCAAATATTTTGAACTCTATATCAAGCAAGAGGATGAAACTTTGCACAAATTCTATGCATGTTTTTCAAACATTATCAACTACTCGTATAATTTGGGGGGACCTTTTAGGAAAGAGAAGTAGATTGACTAAATCCTTGCTAGCTTAGCTTATCATTTTCAAGCCAATAGTACCGTGCTTAAATACATGTAAAAGCCTCCTGAACTTACTGTTAAATGAATCACTTGAGAAAGTATTCGAACTGCATCACTAGTATCCTTTATGTCAGCCATGCACTTTCGAGGAGGGAAAGAGCTTGGCTTTATATACATCAAGGATAGTGGTCTTAGCGAAGATGTTTTTGACACAATTGTTGTAAATGATGACTGTAATACCAATGAAGAGAAAATGGATCTACTTTCCTAGTGATTTACTAAATTTCTTAGATAGAATTAATCCTTTTTTAGGGGTTTAGAAAAAAATAATCCGACCTCTAAAATGATTATTTCAATGAATTTATAGTTGTACTTCTTCCGAACAACATGAAATATTTTGCAGACCACTCATATAGGCATTTAAGCTACAAAAAAAATCTAGAACTAGCAAGTTGACCAAATATTTTGAACTCTATATCAAGCCAGAGGATGAAACTTTGAACAAATTCTATGCATGTTTTTCAAACATTATCAACTACTCGTATAATTTGGGGGGACCTTTTAGGAAAGAGAAGTAGATTGACAAAATAATTGCTAGCTTAGCTTATCATTTTCAAGCCAATGGTACCGTGCTTAAATACATGTAAAAGCCTCGTGAACTTACTGTTAAATGAATCACTTGGGAAAGTATTCGAACTGCATCACTAGTATCCTTTATGTCAGCCATGCACTTTCGAGGAGGGAAAGAGCTTGGCTTTATATACATCAAGGATATTGGTCTTAGCGAAGATGTTTTTGACACAATTGTTGGAAATGATGACTCTAATACCAATGAAGAGAAAATGGATCTACTTTCCCAGTGATTTACTAAATTTCTTAAATAGAATTAACCCTTTTTTAGGTGTTTAGAAAAAAATAATCCGGGCTCTAAAATGATTATTTCAATGAATTTATAGTTGTACTTCTTCCGAACAACATGAAATATTTTGCAGACCACTCATATAGGCATTTGAGCTACAAAAAAAAATATAGAACTACCAAGTTGACCAAATATTTTGAACTCTATATCAAGCAAGAGGATGAAACTTTGCACAAATTCTATGCATGTTTTTCAAACATTATCAACTACTCGTATAATTTGGGGGGACCTTTTAGGAAAGAGAAGTAGATTGACTAAATCCTTGCTAGCTTAGCTTATCATTTTCAAGCCAATAGTACCGTGCTTAAATACATGTAAAAGCCTCCTGAACTTACTGTTAAATGAATCACTTGGGAAAGTATTCGAACTACATCACTTGTATCCTATATGTCAGCCATCCACTTTCGAGGAGGGAAGGAACTTGGCTTTATATACATCAAGGATAGTGGTCTTAGCGAAGATGTTTTTGACACAATTGTTGTAAATGATGACTGTAATACCAATGAAGAGAAAATGGATCTACTTTCCTAGTGATTTACTAAATTTCTTAGATAGAATTAACCCTTTTTAGGGGTTTAGAAAAAAATAATCCGACCTCTAAAATGATTATTTCAATGAATTTATAATTGTACTTCTTCCGAACAACATGAAATATTTTGCAGACCACTCATATAGGCATTTGAGCTACAAAAAAAATCTAGAACTACCAAGTTGACCAAATATTTTGAACTCTATATCAAGCCAGAGGATGAAACTTTGAACAAATTCTATGCATGTTTTTCAAACATTATCAACTACTCGTATAATTTGGGGGGACCTTTTAGGAAAGAGAAGTAGATTGACAAAATAATTTCTAGCTTAGCTTATCATTTTCAAGCCAATGGTACCGTGCTTAAATACATGTAAAAGCCTCGTGAACTTACTGTTAAATGAATCACTTGGGATAGTATTCGAACTGCATCACTAGTATCCTTTATGTCAGCCATCCACTTTCGAGGAGGGAAAGAGCTTGGCTTTATATACATCAAGGATAGTGGTCTTAGCGAAGATGTTTTTGACACAATTGTTGGAAATGATGACTCTAATACCAATGAAGAGAAAATGGATCTACTTTCCCAGTGATTTACTAAATTTCTTAAATAGAATTAACCCTTTTTTAGGTGTTTAGAAAAAAATAATCTGGGCTCTAAAATGATTATTTCAATGAATTTATAGTTGTACTTCTTCCGAACAACATGAAATATTTTGCAGACCACTCATATAGGCATTTGAGCTACAAAAAAAAATCTAGAACTATCAAGTTGACCAAATATTTTGAACTCTATATCAAGCAAGAGGATGAAACTTTGCACAAATTCTATGCATGTTTTTCAAACATTATCAACTACTCGTATAATTTGGGGGGACCTTTTAGGAAAGAGAAGTAGATTGACTAAATCCTTGCTAGCTTAGCTTATCATTTTCAAGCCAATAGTACCGTGCTTAAATACATGTAAAAGCCTCGTGAACTTACTGTTAAATGAATCACTTGAGAAAGTATTCGAACTGCATCACTAGTATCCTTTATGTCAGCCATGCACTTTCGAGGAGGGAAAGAGCTTGGCTTTATATACATCAAGGATATTGGTCTTAGCGAAGATGTTTTTGACACAATTGTTGGAAATGATGACTCTAATACCAATGAAGAGAAAATGGATCTACTTTCCCAGTGATTTACTAAATTTCTTAAATAGAATTAACCCTTTTTTAGGTGTTTAGAAAAAAATAATCCGGGCTCTAAAATGATTATTTCAATGAATTTATAGTTGTACTTCTTCCGAACAACATGAAATATTTTGCAGACCACTCATATAGGCATTTGAGCTACAAAAAAAAATATAGAACTACCAAGTTGACCAAATATTTTGAACTCTATATCAAGCAAGAGGATGAAACTTTGAACAAATTCTATGCATGTTTTTCAAACATTATCAACTACTCGTATAATTTGGGGGGACCTTTTAGGAAAGAGAAGTAGATTGACTAAATCCTTGCTAGCTTAGCTTATCATTTTCAAGCCAATAGTACCGTGCTTAAATACATGTAAAAGCCTCCTGAACTTACTGTTAAATGAATCACTTGGGAAAGTATTCGAACTACATCACTTGTATCCTATATGTCAGCCATCCACTTTCGAGGAGGGAAGGAACTTGGCTTTATATACATCAAGGATAGTGGTCTTAGCGAAGATGTTTTTGACACAATTGTTGTAAATGATGACTGTAATACCAATGAAGAGAAAATGGATCTACTTTCCTAGTGATTTACTAAATTTCTTAGATAGAATTAACCCTTTTTTAGGGGTTTAGAAAAAAATAATCCGGGCTCTAAAATGATTATTTCAATGAATTTATAGTTGTACTTCTTCCGAACAACATGAAATATTTTGCAGACCACTCATATAGGCATTTGAGCTACAAAAAAAAATATAGAACTACCAAGTTGACCAAATATTTTGAACTCTATATCAAGCAAGAGGATGAAACTTTGAACAAATTCTATGCATGTTTTTCAAACATTATCAACTACTCGTATAATTTGGGGGGACCTTTTAGGAAAGAGAAGTAGATTGACTAAATCCTTGCTAGCTTAGCTTATCATTTTCAAGCCAATAGTACCGTGCTTAAATACATGTAAAAGCCTCCTGAACTTACTGTTAAATGAATAACTTGGGAAAGTATTCGAACTACATCACTTGTATCCTATATGTCAGCCATCCACTTTCGAGGAGGGAAGGAACTTGGCTTTATATACATCAAGGATAGTGGTCTTAGCGAAGATGTTTTTGACACAATTGTTGTAAATGATGACTGTAATACCAATGAAGAGAAAATGGATCTACTTTCCTAGTGATTTACTAAATTTCTTAGATAGAATTAACCCTTTTTAGGGGTTTAGAAAAAAATAATCCGACCTCTAAAATGATTATTTCAATGAATTTATAATTGTACTTCTTCCGAACAACATGAAATATTTTGCAGACCACTCATATAGGCATTTGAGCTACAAAAAAAATCTAGAACTACCAAGTTGACCAAATATTTTGAACTCTATATCAAGCAAGAGGATGAAACTTTGAACAAATTCTATGCATGTTTTTCAAACATAATCAACTACTCGTATAATTTGGGGGGACCTTTTAGGAAAGAGAAGTAGATTGACTAAATCCTTGCTAGCTTAGCTTATCATTTTCAAGAAAATAGTACCGTGCTTAAATACATGTAAAAGCCTCCTGAACTTACTGTTAAATGAATCACTTGGGAAAGTATTCGAACTACATCACTTGTATCCTATATGTCAGCCATCCACTTTCGAGGAGGGAAAGAGCTTGGCTTTATATACATCAAGGATAGTGGTCTTAGCGAAGATGTTTTTGACACAATTGTTGTAAATGATGACTCTAATACCAATGAAGAGAAAATGGATCTACTTTCCTAGTGATTTACTAAATTTCTTAGATAGAATTAACCCTTTTTTAGGGGTTTAGAAAAAAATAATCCGACCTCTAAAATGATTATTTCAATGAATTTATAATTGTACTTCTTCCGAGCAACATGAAATATTTTGCAGACCACTCATATAGGCATTTGAGCTACAAAAAAAATCTAGAACTACCAAGTTGACCAAATATTTTGAACTCTATATCAAGCCAGAGGATGAAACTTTGAACAAATTCTATGCATGTTTTTCAAACATTATCAACTACTCGTATAATTTGGGGGGACCTTTTAGGAAAGAGAAGTAGATTGACAAAATAATTGCTAGCTTAGCTTATCATTTTCAAGCCAATGGTACCGTGCTTAAATACATGTAAAAGCCTCGTGAACTTACTGTTAAATGAATCACTTGGGAAAGTATTCGAACTGCATCACTAGTATCCTTTATGTCAGCCATCCACTTTCGATGAGGGAAAGAGCTTGGCTTTATATACATCAAGGATAGTGGTCTTAGCGAAGATGTTTTTGACACAATTGTTGGAAATGATGACTCTAATACCAATGAAGAGAAAATGGATCTACTTTCCCAGTGATTTACTAAATTTCTTAAATAGAATTAACCCTTTTTTAGGGGTTTAGAAAAAAATAATCCGGGCTCTAAAATGATTATTTCAATGAATTTATAGTTGTACTTCTTCCTAACAACATGAAATATTTTGCAGACCACTCATATAGGCATTTGAGCTACAAAAAAAAATATAGAACTACCAAGTTGACCAAATATTTTGAACTCTATATCAAGCAAGAGGATGAAACTTTGAACAAATTCTATGCATGTTTTTCAAACATTATCAACTACTCGTATAATTTGGGGGGACCTTTTAGGAAAGAGTAGTAGATTGACAAAATAATTGCTAGCTTAGCTTATCATTTTCAAGCCAATGGTACCGTGCTTAAATACATGTAAAAGCCTCGTGAACTTACTGTTAAATGAATCACTTGGGAAAGAATTCGAACTACATCACTTGTATCCTATATGTCAGCCATCCACTTTCGAGGAGGGAAGGAACTTGGCTTTATATACATCAAGGATAGTGGTCTTAGCGAAGATGTTTTTGACTAAATTGTTGTAAATGATGACTGTAATACCAATGAATAGAAAATGGATCTACTTTCCTAGTGATTTACTAAATTTCTTAGATAGAATTAATCCTTTTTTAGGGGTTTAGAAAAAAATAATCTGACCTCTAAAATGATTATTTCAATGAATTTATAGTTGTAATTCTTCCGAACAACATGAAATATTTTGCAGACCACTCATATAGGCATTTGAGCTACAAAAAAAATCTAGAACTACCAAGTTGACCAAATATTTTGAACTCTATATCAAGCAAGAGGATGAAACTTTGAACAAATTCTATGCATGTTTTTCAAACATTATCAACTACTCGTATAATTTGGGGGGACCTTTTAGGAAAGAGAAGTAGTTGACAAAATAATTGCTAGCTTAGCTTATCATTTTCAAGCCAATGGTACCGTGCTTAAATACATGTAAAAGCCTCGTGAACTTACTGTTAAATGAATCACTTGGGAAAGAATTCGAACTACATCACTTGTATCCTATATGTCAGCCATCCACTTTCGAGGAGGGAAGGAACTCGGCTTTATATACATCAAGGATAGTGGTCTTAGCGAAGATGTTTTTGACTAAATTGTTGTAAATGATGACTGTAATACCAATGAAGAGAAAATGGATCTACTTTCCTAGTGATTTACTAAATTTCTTAGATAGAATTAATCCTTTTTTAGGGGTTTAGAAAAAAATAATCCGACCTCTAAAATGATTATTTCAATGAATTTATAATTGTACTTCTTCCGAGCAACATGAAATATTTTGCAGACCACTCATATAGGCATTTGAGCTACAAAAAAAATCTAGAACAACCAAGTTGACCAAATATTTTGAACTCTATATCAAGCCAGAGGATGAAACTTTGAACAAATTCTATGCATGTTTTTCAAACATTATCAACTACTCGTATAATTTGGGGGGACCTTTTAGGAAAGAGAAGTAGATTGACAAAATAATTGCTAGCTTAGCTTATCATTTTCAAGCCAATGGTACCGTGCTTAAATACATGTAAAAGCCTCGTGAACTTACTGTTAAATGAATCACTTGGGAAAGTATTCGAACTGCATCACTAGTATCCTTTATGTCAGCCATCCACTTTCGAGGAGGGAAAGAGCTTGGCTTTATATACATCAAGGATAGTGGTCTTAGCGAAGATGTTTTTGACACAATTGTTGGAAATGATGACTCTAATACCAATGAAGAGAAAATGGATCTACTTTCCCAGTGATTTACTAAATTTCTTAAATAGAACTAACCCTTTTTTAGGGGTTTAGAAAAAAATAATCCGGGCTCTAAAATGATTATTTCAATGAATTTATAGTTGTAATTCTTCCGAACAACATGAAATATTTTGCAGACCACTCATATAGGCATTTGAGCTACAAAAAAAATCTAGAACTACCAAGTTGACCAAATATTTTGAACTCTATATCAAGCAAGAGGATGAAACTTTGAACAAATTCTATGCATGTTTTTCAAACATTATCAACTACTCGTATAATTTGGGGGGACCTTTTAGGAAAGAGAAGTAGATTGACTAAATCCTTGCTAGCTTAGCTTATCATTTTCAAGAAAATAGTACCGTGCTTAAATACATGTAAAAGCCTCGTGAACTTACTGTTAAATGAATCACTTGGGAAAGTATTCGAACTACATCACTTGTATCCTATATGTCAGCCATCCACTTTCGAGGAGGGAAAGAGCTTGGCTTTATATACATCAAGGATAGTGGTCTTAGCGAAGATGTTTTTGACACAATTGTTGTAAATGATAACTCTAATACCAATGAAGAGAAAATGGATCTACTTTCCTAGTGATTTACTAAATTTCTTAGATAGAATTAACCCTTTTTTAGGGGTTTAGAAAAAAATAATCCGACCTCTAAAATGATTATTTCAATGAATTTATAATTGTACTTCTTCCGAGCAACATGAAATATTTTGCAGACCACTCATATAGGCATTTGAGCTACAAAAAAAATCTAGAACTACCAAGTTGACCAAATATTTTGAACTCTATATCAAGCCAGAGGATGAAACTTTGAACAAATTCTATGCATGTTTTTCAAACATTATCAACTACTCGTATAATTTGGGGGGACCTTTTAGGAAAGAGAAGTAGATTGACAAAATAATTGCTAGCTTAGCTTATCATTTTCAAGCCAATGGTACCGTGCTTAAATACATGTAAAAGCCTCGTGAACTTACTGTTAAATGAATCACTTGGGAAAGTATTCGAACTGCATCACTAGTATCCTTTATGTCAGCCATCCACTTTCGAGGAGTGAAAGAGCTTGGCTTTATATACATCAAGGATAGTGGTCTTAGCGAAGATGTTTTTGACACAATTGTTGGAAATGATGACTCTAATACCAATGAAGAGAAAATGGATCTACTTTCCCAGTGATTTACTAAATTTCTTAAATAGAATTAACCATTTTTTAGGGGTTTAGAAAAAAATAATCCGGGCTCTAAAATGATTATTTCAATGAATTTATAGTTGTACTTCTTCCGAACAACATGAAATATTTTGCAGACCACTCATATAGGCATTTGAGCTACAAAAAAAAATCTAGAACTACCAAGTTGACCAAATATTTTGAACTCTATATCAAGCCAGAGGATGAAACTTTGAACAAATTCTATGCATGTTTTTCAAACATTATCAACTACTCGTATAATTTGGGGGGACCTTTTAGGAAAGAGAAGTAGATTGACAAAATAATTGCTAGCTTAGCTTATCATTTTCAAGCCAATGGTACGGTGCTTAAATACATGTAAAAGCCTCGTGAACTTACTGTTAAATGAATCACTTGGGAAAGAATTCGAACTACATCACTTGTATCCTATATGTCAGCCATCCACTTTCGAGGAGGGAAGGAACTTGGCTTTATATACATCAAGGATAGTGGTCTTAGCGAAGATGTTTTTGACTAAATTGTTGTAAATGATGACTGTAATACCAATGAAGAGAAAATGGATCTACTTTCCTAGTGACTTACTAAATTTCTTAGATAGAATTAATCCTTTTTTAGGGGTTTAGAAAAAAATAATCCGACCTCTAAAATGATTATTTCAATGAATTTATAGTTGTAATTCTTCCGAACAACATGAAATATTTTGCAGACCACTCATATAGGCATTTGAGCTACAAAAAAAATCTAGAACTACCAAGTTGACCAAATATTTTGAACTCTATATCAAGCAAGAGGATGAAACTTTGAACAAATTCTATGCATGTTTTTCAAACATTATCAACTACTCGTATAATTTGGGGGGACCTTTTAGGAAAGAGAAGTAGATTGACAAAATAATTGCTAGCTTAGCTTATCATTTTCAAGCCAATGGTACCGTGCTTAAATACATGTAAAAGCCTCGTGAACTTACTGTTAAATGAATCACTTGGGAAAGTATTCGAACTGCATCACTAGTATCCTTTATGTCAGCCATCCACTTTCGAGGAGGGAAAGAGCTTGGCTTTATATACATCAAGGATAGTGGTCTTAGCGAAGATGTTTTTGACACAATTGTTGTAAATGATGACTCTAATACCAATGAAGAGAAAATGGATCTACTTTCCTAGTGATTTACTAAATTTCTTAGATAGAATTAACCCTTTTTTAGGGGTTTAGAAAAAAATAATCTATGCTCTAAAATGATTATTTCAATGAATTTATAATTGTACTTCTTCCGAACAACCTGAAATATTTTGCAGACCACTCATATAGGCATTTGAGCTACAAAAAAAATCTAGAACTAGCAAGTTGACCAAATATTTTGAACTCTATATCAAGCAAAAGGATGAAACTTTGAACAAATTCTATGCATGTTTTTCAAACATTATCAACTACTCGTATAATTTGGGGGGACCTTTTAGGAAAGAGAAGTAGATTGACAAAATAATTGCTAGCTTAGCTTATCATTTTCAAGCCAATGGTACCGTGCTTAAATACATGTAAAAGCCTCGTGAACTTACTGTTAAATGAATCACTTGGGAAAGTATTCGAACTGCATCACTAGTATCCTTTATGTCAGCCATGCACTCTCGAGGGGGGAAAGAGCTTGGCTTTATATACATCAAGGATAGTGGTCTTAGCGAAGATGTTTTTGACACAATTGTTGAAAATGATGACTCTAATACCAATGAAGAGAAAATGGATCTACTTTCCTAGTGATTTACTAAATTTCTTAGATAGAATTAACCCTTTTTTAGGGGTTTAGAAAAAAATAATCCGACCTCTAAAATGATTTTTTCAATGAATTTATAATTGTACTTCTTCCGAGCAACATGAAATATTTTGCAGACCACTCATATAGGCATTTGAGCTACAAAAAAAATCTAGAACTACCAAGTTGGCCAAATATTTTGAACTCTATATCAAGCCAGAGGATGAAACTTTGAACAAATTCTATGCATGTTTTTCAAACATTATCAACTACTCGTATAATTTGGGGGGACCTTTTAGGAAAGAGAAGTAGATTGAAAAATAATTGCTAGCTTAGCTTATCATTTTCAAGCCAATGGTACCGTGCTTAAATACATGTAAAAGCCTCGTGAACTTACTGTTAAATGAATCACTTGGGAAAGTATTCGAACTGCATCACTAGTATCCTTTATGTCAGCCATGCACTTTCGAGGAGGGAAAGAGCTTGGCTTTATATACATCAAGGATAGTGGTCTTAGCGAAGATGTTTTTGACACAATTGTTGAAAATGATGACTCTAATACCAATGAAGAGAAAATGGATCTACTTTCCCAGTGATTTACTAAATTTCTTAAATAGAATTAACCCTTTTTTAGGTGGTTAGAAAAAAATAATCCGGGCTCTAAAATGATTATTTCAATGAATTTATAGTTGTACTTCTTCCGAACAACATGAAATATTTTGCAGACCACTCATATAGGCATTTGAGCTACAAAAAAAAATCTAGAACTACCAAGTTGACCAAATATTTTGAACTCTATATCAAGCAAGAGGATGAAACTTTGCACAAATTCTATGCATGTTTTTCAAACATTATCAACTACTCGTATAATTTGGGGGGACCTTTTAGGAAAGAGAAGTAGATTGACTAAATCCTTGCTAGCTTAGCTTATCATTTTCAAGCCAATAGTACCGTGCTTAAATACATGTAAAAGCCTCGTGAACTTACTGTTAAATGAATCACTTGGAAAAGTATTCGAACTACATTACTTGTATCCTATATGTCAGCCATCCACTTTCGAGGAGGGAAGGAACTTGGCTTTATATACATCAAGGATAGTGGTCTTAGCGAAGATGTTTTTGACACAATTGTTGTAAATGATGACTGTAATACCAATGAAGAGAAAATGGATCTACTTTCCTAGTGATTTACTAAATTTCTTAGATAGAATTAACCCTTTTTAGGGGTTTAGAAAAAAATAATCCGACCTCTAAAATGATTATTTCAATGAACTTAATTGTACTTCTTCCGAGCAACATGAAATATTTTGCAGACCACTCATATAGGCATTTGAGCTACAAAAAAAATCTAGAACAACCAAGTTGACCAAATATTTTGAACTCTATATCAAGCCAGAGGATGAAACTTTGAACAAATTCTATGCATGTTTTTCAAACATTATCAACTACTCGTATAATTTGGGGGGACCTTTTAGGAAAGAGAAGTAGATTGACAAAATAATTGCTAGCTTAGCTTATCATTTTCAAGCCAATGGTACCGTGCTTAAATACATGTAAAAGCCTCGTGAACTTACTGTTAAATGAATCACTTGGGAAAGCATCGAACTGCATCACTAGTATCCTTTATGTCAGCCATCCACTTTCGAGGAGGGAAAGAGCTTGGCTTTATATACATCAAGGATAGTGGTCTTAGCGAAGATGTTTTTGACACAATTGTTGTAAATGATGACTCTAATACCAATGAAGAGAAAATGGATCTACTTTCCCAGTGATTTACTAAATTTCTTAAATAGAATTAACCCTTTTTTAGGTGTTTAGAAAAAAATAATCCGGGCTCTAAAATGATTATTTCAATGAATTTATAGTTGTACTTCTTCCGAACAACATGAAATATTTTGCAGACCACTCATATAGGCATTTGAGCTACAAAAAAAATCTAGAACTACCAAGTTGACCAAATATTTTGAACTCTATATCAAGCAAGAGGATGAAACTTTGAACAAATTCTATGCATGTTTTTCAAACATAATCAACTACTCGTATAATTTGGGGGGACCTTTTAGGAAAGAGAAGTAGATTGACTAAATCCTTGCTAGCTTAGCTTATCATTTTCAAGAAAATAGTACCGTGCTTAAATACATGTAAAAGCCTCGTGAACTTACTGTTAAATGAATCACTTGGGAAAGTATTCGAACTACATCACTTGTATCCTATATGTCAGCCATCCACTTTCGAGGAGGGAAAGAGCTTGGCTTTATATACATCAAGGATAGTGGTCTTAGCGAAGATGTTTTTGACACAATTGTTGTAAATGATGACTCTAATACCAATGAAGAGAAAATGGATCTACTTTCCTAGTGATTTACTAAATTTCTTAGATAGAATTAACCCTTTTTTAGGGGTTTAGAAAAAAATAATCCGGGCTCTAAAATGATTATTTCAATGAATTTATAGTTGTACTTCTTCCGAGCAACATGAAATATTTTGCAGACCACTCATATAGGCATTTGAGCTACAAAAAAAAATCTAGAACTACCAAGTTGACCAAATATTTTGAACTCTATATCAAGCAAGAGGATGAAACTTTGAACAAATTCTATGCATGTTTTTCAAACATTATCAACTACTCGTATAATTTGGGGGGACCTTTTAGGAAAGAGAAGTAGATTGACAAAATAATTTCTAGCTTAGCTTATCATTTTCAAGCCAATGGTACCGTGCTTAAATACATGTAAAAGCCTCGTGAACTTACTGTTAAATGAATCACTTGGGAAAGTATTCGAACTGCATCACTAGTATCCTTTATGTCAGCCATCCACTTTCGAGGAGGGAAAGAGCTTGGCTTTATATACATCAAGGATAGTGGTCTTAGCGAAGATGTTTTTGACACAATTGTTGTAAATGATGACTCTAATACCAATGAAGAGAAAATGGATCTACTTTCCCAGTGATTTACTAAATTTCTTAAATAGAATTAACCCTTTTTTAGGTGTTTAGAAAAAAATAATCCGGGCTCTAAAATGATTATTTCAATGAATTTATAGTTGTACTTCTTCCTAACAACATGAAATATTTTGCAGACCACTCATATAGGCATTTGAGCTACAAAAAAAATCTAGAACTACCAAGTTGACCAAATATTTTGAACTCTATATCAAGCAAGAGGATGAAACTTTGAACAAATTCTATGCATGTTTTTCAAACATAATCAACTACTCCTATAATTTGGGGGGACCTTTTAGGAAAGAGAAGTAGATTGACTAAATCCTTGCTAGCTTAGCTTATCATTTTCAAGAAAATAGTACCGTGCTTAAATACATGTAAAAGCCTCGTGAACTTACTGTTAAATGAATCACTTGGGAAAGTATTCGAACTACATCACTTGTATCCTATATGTCAGCCATCCACTTTCGAGGAGGGAAAGAGCTTGGCTTTATATACATCAAGGATAGTGGTCTTAGCGAAGATGTTTTTGACACAATTGTTGTAAATGATGACTCTAATACCAATGAAGAGAAAATGGATCTACTTTCCTAGTGATTTACTAAATTTCTTAGATAGAATTAACCCTTTTTTAGGGGTTTAGAAAAAAATAATCTGTGCTCTAAAATGATTATTTCAATGAATTTATAATTGTACTTCTTCCGAACAACATGAAATATTTTGCAGACCACTCATATAGGCATTTGAGCTACAAAAAAAAATCTAGAACTACCAAGTTGACCAAATATTTTGAACTCTATATCAAGCAAGAGGATGAAACTTTGAACAAATTCTATGCATGTTTTTCAAACATTATCAACTACTCGTATAATTTGGGGGGACCTTTTAGGAAAGAGAAGTAGATTGACAAAATAATTGCTAGCTTAGCTTATCATTTTGAAGCCAATGGTACCGTGCTTAAATACATGTAAAAGCCTCGTGAACTTACTGTTAAATGAATCACTTGGGAAAGAATTCGAACTACATCACTTGTATCCTATATGTCAGCCATCCACTTTCGAGGAGGGAAGGAACTTGGCTTTATATACATCAAGGATAGTGGTCTTAGCGAAGATGTTTTTGACACAATTGTTGTAAATGATGACTGTAATACCAATGAAGAGAAAATGGATCTACTTTCCCAGTGATTTACTATATTTCTTAAATAGAATTAACCCTTTTTTAGGGGTTTAGAAAAAAATAATCCGGGCTCTAAAATGATTATTTCAATGAATTTATAGTTGTACTTCTTCCGAACAACATGAAATATTTTGCAGACCACTCATATAGGCATTTGAGCTACAAAAAAAAATCTAGAACTACCAAGTTGACCAAATATTTTGAACTCTATATCAAGCAAGAGGATGAAACTTTGAACAAATTCTATGCATGTTTTTCAAACATTATCAACTACTCGTATAATTTGGGGGGACCTTTTAGGAAAGAGAAGTAGATTGACAAAATAATTGCTAGCTTAGCTTATCATTTTCAAGCCAATGGTACCGTGCTTAAATACATGTAAAAGCCTCGTGAACTTACTGTTAAATGAATCACTTGGGAAAGAATTCGAACTACATCACTTGTATCCTATATGTCAGCCATCCACTTTCGAGGAGGGAAGGAACTTGGCTTTATATACATCAAGGATAGTGGTCTTAGCGAAGATGTTTTTGACTAAATTGTGGTAAATGATGACTGTAATACCAATGAAGAGAAAATGGATCTACTTTCCTAGTGATTTACTAAATTTCTTAGATAGAATTAATCCTTTTTTAGGGGTTTAGAAAAAAATAATCCGACCTCTAAAATGATTATTTCAATGAATTTATAGTTGTACTTCTTCCGAACAACATGAAATATTTTGCAGACCACTCATATAGGCATTTGAGCTACAAAAAAAATCTAGAACTACCAAGTTGACCAAATATTTTGAACTCTATATCAAGCCAGAGGATGAAACTTTGAACAAATTCTATGCATGTTTTTCAAACATTATCAACTACTCGTATAATTTGGGGGGACCTTTTAGGAAAGAGAAGTAGATTGACAAAATAATTGCTATCTTAGCTTATCATTTTCAAGCCAATGGTACCGTGCTTAAATACATGTAAAAGCCTCGTGAACTTACTGTTAAATGAATCACTTGGGAAAGTATTCGAACTGCATCACTAGTATCCTTTATGTCAGCCATGCACTTTCGAGGAGGGAAAGAGCTTGGCTTTATATACATCAAGGATAGTGGTCTTAGCGAAGATGTTTTTGACACAATTGTTGGAAATGATGACTCTAATACCAATGAAGAGAAAATGGATCTACTTTCCCAGTGATTTACTAAATTTCTTAAATAGAATTAACCCTTTTTTAGGGGTTTAGAAAAAAATAATCCGGGCTCTAAAATGATTATTTCAATGAATTTATAGTTGTACTTCTTCCGAACAACATGAAATATTTTGCAGACCACTCATATAGGCATTTGAGCTACAAAAAAAAATCTAGAACTACCAAGTTGACCAAATATTTTGAACTCTATATCAAGCAAGAGGATGAAACTTTGAACAAATTCTATGCATGTTTTTCAAACATTATCAACTACTCGTATAATTTGGGGGGACCTTTTAGGAAAGAGAAGTAGATTGACAAAATAATTGCTAGCTTAGCTTATCATTTTCAAGCCAATGGTACCGTGCTTAAATACATGTAAAAGCCTCGTGAACTTACTGTTAAATGAATCACTTGGGAAAGTATTCGAACTACATCACTTGTATCCTATATGTCAGCCATCCACTTTCGAGGAGGGAAGGAACTTGGCTTTATATACATCAAGGATAGTGGTCTTAGCGAAGATGTTTTTGACACAATTGTTGTAAATGATGACTGTAATACCAATGAAGAGAAAATGGATCTACTTTCCTAGTGATTTACTAAATTTCTTAGATAGAATTAATCCTTTTTTAGGGGTTTAGAAAAAAATAATCCGACCTCTAAAATGATTATTTCAATGAATTTATAGTTGTACTTCTTCCGAACAACATGAAATATTTTGCAGACCACTCATATAGGCATTTGAGCTACAAAAAAAATCTAGAACTACCAAGTTGACCAAATATTTTTAACTCTATATCAAGCAAGAGGATGAAACTTTGAACAAATTCTATGCATGTTTTTCAAACATTATCAACTACTCGTATAATTTGGGGGGACCTTTTAGGAAAGAGAAGTAGATTGACAAAATAATTGCTAGCTTAGCTTATCATTTTCAAGCCAATGGTACCGTGCTTAAATACATGTAAAAGCCTCGTGAACTTACTGTTAAATGACTCACTTGGGAAAGAATTCGAACTACATCACTTGTATCCTATATGTCAGCCATCCACTTTCGAGGAGGGAAGGAACTTGGCTTTATATACATCAAGGATAGTGGTCTTAGCGAAGATGTTTTTGACACAATTGTTGTAAATGATGACTGTAATACCAATGAAGCGAAAATGGATCTACTTTCCTAGTGATTTACTAAATTTCTTAGATAGAATTAACCCTTTTTTAGGGGTTTAGAAAAAAATAATCCGGGCTCTAAAATGATTATTTCAATGAATTTATAATTGTACTTCTTCCGAGCAACATGAAATATTTTGCAGACCACTCATATAGGCATTTGAGCTACAAAAAAAAATCTAGAACTACCAAGTTGACCAAATATTTTGAACTCTATATCAAGCAAGAGGATGAAACTTTGAACAAATTCTATGCATGTTTTTCAAACATTATCAACTACTCGTATAATTTGGGGGGACCTTTTAGGAAAGAGAAGTAGATTGACTAAATCCTTGCTAGCTTAGCTTATCATTTTCAAGCCAATGGTACCGTGCTTAAATACATGTAAAAGCCTCGTGAACTTACTGTTAAATGAATCACTTGGGAAAGTATTCGAACTACATCACTTGTATCCTATATGTCAGCCATCCACTTTCGAGGAGGGAAAGAACTTGGCTTTATATACATCAAGGATAGTGGTCTTAGCGAAGATGTTTTTGACACAATTGTTGTAAATGATGACTCTAATACCAATGAAGAGAAAATGGATCTACTTTCCCAGTGATTTACTAAATTTCTTAAATAGAATTAACCCTTTTTTAGGTGTTTAGAAAAAAATAATCCGGGCTCTAAAATGATTATTTCAATGAATTTATAGTTGTACTTCTTCCTAACAACATGAAATATTTTGCAGACCACTCATATAGGCATTTGAGCTACAAAAAAAATCTAGAACTACCAAGTTGACCAAATATTTTGAACTCTATATCAAGCAAGAGGATGAAACTTTGAACAAATTCTATGCATGTTTTTCAAACATAATCAACTAGTCCTATAATTTGGGGGGACCTTTTAGGAAAGAGAAGTAGATTGACTAAATCCTTGCTAGCTTAGCTTATCATTTTCAAGAAAATAGTACCGTGCTTAAATACATGTAAAAGCCTCGTGAACTTACTGTTAAATGAATCACTTGGGAAAGTATTCGAACTACATCACTTGTATCCTATATGTCAGCCATCCACTTTCGAGGAGGGAAAGAGCTTGGCTTTATATACATCAAGGATAGTGGTCTTAGCGAAGATGTTTTTGACACAATTGTTGTAAATGATGACTCTAATACCAATGAAGAGAAAATGGATCTACTTTCCTAGTGATTTACTAAATTTCTTAGATAGAATTAACCCTTTTTTAGGGGTTTAGAAAAAAATAATCTGTGCTCTAAAATGATTGTTTCATTGAATTTATAATTGTACTTCTTCCGAACAACATGAAATATTTTGCAGACCACTCATATAGGCATTTGAGCTACAAAAAAAAATCTAGAACTACCAAGTTGACCAAATATTTTGAACTCTATATCAAGCAAGAGGATGAAACTCTGAACAAATTCTATGCATGTTTTTCAAACATTATCAACTACTCGTATAATTTGGGGGGACCTTTTAGGAAAGAGAAGTAGATTGACAAAATAATTGCTAGCTTAGCTTATCATTTTCAAGCCAATGGTACCGTGCTTAAATACATGTAAAAGCCTCGTGAACTTACTGTTAAATGAATCACTTGGGAAAGTATTCGAACTGCATCACTAGTATCCTTTATGTCAGCCATCCACTTTCGAGGAGGGAAAGAGCTTGGCTTTATATACATCAAGGATAGTGGTCTTAGCGAAGATGTTTATGACACAATTGTTGTAAATGATGACTCTAATACCAATGAAGAGAAAATGGATCTACTTTCCCAGTGATTTACTAAATTTCTTAAATAGAATTAACCCTTTTTTAGGTGTTTAGAAAAAAATAATCCGGGCTCTAAAATGATTATTTCAATGAATTTATAGTTGTACTTCTTCCTAACAACATGAAATATTTTGCAGACCACTCATATAGGCATTTGAGCTACAAAAAAAATCTAGAACTACCAAGTTGACCAAATATTTTGAACTCTATATCAAGCAAGAGGATGAAACTTTGAACAAATTCTATGCATGTTTTTCAAACATAATCAACTAGTCCTATAATTTGGGGGGACCTTTTAGGAAAGAGAAGTAGATTGACTAAATCCTTGCTAGCTTAGCTTATCATTTTCAAGAAAATAGTACCGTGCTTAAATACATGTAAAAGCCTCGTGAACTTACTGTTAAATGAATCACTTGGGAAAGTATTCGAACTACATCACTTGTATCCTATATGTCAGCCATCCACTTTCGAGGAGGGAAAGAGCTTGGCTTTATATACATCAAGGATAGTGGTCTTAGCGAAGATGTTTTTGACACAATTGTTGTAAATGATGACTCTAATACCAATGAAGAGAAAATGGATCTACTTTCCTAGTGATTTACTAAATTTCTTAGATAGAATTAACCCTTTTTTAGGGGTTTAGAAAAAAATAATCTGTGCTCTAAAATGATTGTTTCATTGAATTTATAATTGTACTTCTTCCGAACAACATGAAATATTTTGCAGACCACTCATATAGGCATTTGAGCTACAAAAAAAAATCTAGAACTACCAAGTTGACCAAATATTTTGAACTCTATATCAAGCAAGAGGATGAAACTCTGAACAAATTCTATGCATGTTTTTCAAACATTATCAACTACTCGTATAATTTGGGGGGACCTTTTAGGAAAGAGAAGTAGATTGACAAAATAATTGCTAGCTTAGCTTATCATTTTCAAGCCAATGGTACCGTGCTTAAATACATGTAAAAGCCTCGTGAACTTACTGTTAAATGAATCACTTGGGAAAGAATTCGAACTACATCACTTGTATCCTATATGTCAGCCATCCACTTTCGAGGAGGGAAGGAACTTGGCTTTATATACATCAAGGATAGTGGTCTTAGCGAAGATGTTTTTGACACAATTGTTGTAAATGATGACTGTAATACCAATGAAGAGAAAATGGATCTACTTTCCCAGTGATTTACTATATTTCTTAAATAGAATTAACCCTTTTTTAGGGGTTTAGAAAAAAATAATCCGGGCTCTAAAATGATTATTTCAATGAATTTATAGTTGTACTTCTTCCGAACAACATGAAATATTTTGCAGACCACTCATATAGGCATTTGAGCTACAAAAAAAAATCTAGAACTACCAAGTTGACCAAATATTTTGAACTCTATATCAAGCAAGAGGATGAAACTTTGAACAAATTCTATGCATGTTTTTCAAACATTATCAACTACTCGTATAATTTGGGGGGACCTTTTAGGAAAGAGAAGTAGATTGACAAAATAATTGCTAGCTTAGCTTATCATTTTCAAGCCAATGGTACCGTGCTTAAATACATGTAAAAGCCTCGTGAACTTACTGTTAAATGAATCACTTGGGAAAGAATTCGAACTACATCACTTGTATCCTATATGTCAGCCATCCACTTTCGAGGAGGGAAGGAACTTGGCTTTATATACATCAAGGATAGTGGTCTTAGCGAAGATGTTTTTGACTAAATTGTGGTAAATGATGACTGTAATACCAATGAAGAGAAAATGGATCTACTTTCCTAGTGATTTACTAAATTTCTTAGATAGAATTAATCCTTTTTTAGGGGTTTAGAAAAAAATAATCCGACCTCTAAAATGATTATTTCAATGAATTTATAGTTGTACTTCTTCCGAACAACATGAAATATTTTGCAGACCACTCATATAGGCATTTGAGCTACAAAAAAAATCTAGAACTACCAAGTTGACCAAATATTTTGAACTCTATATCAAGCCAGAGGATGAAACTTTGAACAAATTCTATGCATGTTTTTCAAACATTATCAACTACTCGTATAATTTGGGGGGACCTTTTAGGAAAGAGAAGTAGATTGACAAAATAATTGCTATCTTAGCTTATCATTTTCAAGCCAATGGTACCGTGCTTAAATACATGTAAAAGCCTCGTGAACTTACTGTTAAATGAATCACTTGGGAAAGTATTCGAACTGCATCACTAGTATCCTTTATGTCAGCCATGCACTTTCGAGGAGGGAAAGAGCTTGGCTTTATATACATCAAGGATAGTGGTCTTAGCGAAGATGTTTTTGACTAAATTGTTGGAAATGATGACTCTAATACCAATGAAGAGAAAATGGATCTACTTTCCCAGTGATTTACTAAATTTCTTAAATAGAATTAACCCTTTTTTAGGGGTTTAGAAAAAAATAATCCGGGCTCTAAAATGATTATTTCAATGAATTTATAGTTGTACTTCTTCCGAACAACATGAAATATTTTGCAGACCACTCATATAGGCATTTGAGCTACAAAAAAAATCTAGAACTACCAAGTTGACCAAATATTTTGAACTCTATATCAAGCAAGAGGATGAAACTTTGAACAAATTCTATGCATGTTTTTCAAACATAATCAACTAGTCCTATAATTTGGGGGGACCTTTTAGGAAAGAGAAGTAGATTGACTAAATCCTTGCTAGCTTAGCTTATCATTTTCAAGAAAATAGTACCGTGCTTAAATACATGTAAAAGCCTCGTGAACTTACTGTTAAATGAATCACTTGGGAAAGTATTCGAACTACATCACTTGTATCCTATATGTCAGCCATCCACTTTCGAGGAGGGAAAGAGCTTGGCTTTATATACATCAAGGATAGTGGTCTTAGCGAAGATGTTTTTGACACAATTGTTGTAAATGATGACTCTAATACCAATGAAGAGAAAATGGATCTACTTTCCTAGTGATTTACTAAATTTCTTAGATAGAATTAACCCTTTTTTAGGGGTTTAGAAAAAAATAATCTGTGCTCTAAAATGATTGTTTCATTGAATTTATAATTGTACTTCTTCCGAACAACATGAAATATTTTGCAGACCACTCATATAGGCATTTGAGCTACAAAAAAAAATCTAGAACTACCAAGTTGACCAAATATTTTGAACTCTATATCAAGCAAGAGGATGAAACTCTGAACAAATTCTATGCATGTTTTTCAAACATTATCAACTACTCGTATAATTTGGGGGGACCTTTTAGGAAAGAGAAGTAGATTGACAAAATAATTGCTAGCTTAGCTTATCATTTTCAAGCCAATGGTACCGTGCTTAAATACATGTAAAAGCCTCGTGAACTTACTGTTAAATGAATCACTTGGGAAAGAATTCGAACTACATCACTTGTATCCTATATGTCAGCCATCCACTTTCGAGGAGGGAAGGAACTTGGCTTTATATACATCAAGGATAGTGGTCTTAGCGAAGATGTTTTTGACACAATTGTTGTAAATGATGACTGTAATACCAATGAAGAGAAAATGGATCTACTTTCCCAGTGATTTACTATATTTCTTAAATAGAATTAACCCTTTTTTAGGGGTTTAGAAAAAAATAATCCGGGCTCTAAAATGATTATTTCAATGAATTTATAGTTGTACTTCTTCCGAACAACATGAAATATTTTGCAGACCACTCATATAGGCATTTGAGCTACAAAAAAAAATCTAGAACTACCAAGTTGACCAAATATTTTGAACTCTATATCAAGCAAGAGGATGAAACTTTGAACAAATTCTATGCATGTTTTTCAAACATTATCAACTACTCGTATAATTTGGGGGGACCTTTTAGGAAAGAGAAGTAGATTGACAAAATAATTGCTAGCTTAGCTTATCATTTTCAAGCCAATGGTACCGTGCTTAAATACATGTAAAAGCCTCGTGAACTTACTGTTAAATGAATCACTTGGGAAAGAATTCGAACTACATCACTTGTATCCTATATGTCAGCCATCCACTTTCGAGGAGGGAAGGAACTTGGCTTTATATACATCAAGGATAGTGGTCTTAGCGAAGATGTTTTTGACTAAATTGTGGTAAATGATGACTGTAATACCAATGAAGAGAAAATGGATCTACTTTCCTAGTGATTTACTAAATTTCTTAGATAGAATTAATCCTTTTTTAGGGGTTTAGAAAAAAATAATCCGACCTCTAAAATGATTATTTCAATGAATTTATAGTTGTACTTCTTCCGAACAACATGAAATATTTTGCAGACCACTCATATAGGCATTTGAGCTACAAAAAAAATCTAGAACTACCAAGTTGACCAAATATTTTGAACTCTATATCAAGCCAGAGGATGAAACTTTGAACAAATTCTATGCATGTTTTTCAAACATTATCAACTACTCGTATAATTTGGGGGGACCTTTTAGGAAAGAGAAGTAGATTGACAAAATAATTGCTATCTTAGCTTATCATTTTCAAGCCAATGGTACCGTGCTTAAATACATGTAAAAGCCTCGTGAACTTACTGTTAAATGAATCACTTGGGAAAGTATTCGAACTGCATCACTAGTATCCTTTATGTCAGCCATGCACTTTCGAGGAGGGAAAGAGCTTGGCTTTATATACATCAAGGATAGTGGTCTTAGCGAAGATGTTTTTGACTAAATTGTTGGAAATGATGACTCTAATACCAATGAAGAGAAAATGGATCTACTTTCCCAGTGATTTACTAAATTTCTTAAATAGAATTAACCCTTTTTTAGGGGTTTAGAAAAAAATAATCCGGGCTCTAAAATGATTATTTCAATGAATTTATAGTTGTACTTCTTCCGAACAACATGAAATATTTTGCAGACCACTCATATAGGCATTTGAGCTACAAAAAAAATCTAGAACTACCAAGTTGACCAAATATTTTGAACTCTATATCAAGCAAGAGGATGAAACTTTGAACAAATTCTATGCATGTTTTTCAAACATAATCAACTAGTCCTATAATTTGGGGGGACCTTTTAGGAAAGAGAAGTAGATTGACTAAATCCTTGCTAGCTTAGCTTATCATTTTCAAGAAAATAGTACCGTGCTTAAATACATGTAAAAGCCTCGTGAACTTACTGTTAAATGAATCACTTGGGAAAGTATTCGAACTACATCACTTGTATCCTATATGTCAGCCATCCACTTTCGAGGAGGGAAAGAGCTTGGCTTTATATACATCAAGGATAGTGGTCTTAGCGAAGATGTTTTTGACACAATTGTTGTAAATGATGACTCTAATACCAATGAAGAGAAAATGGATCTACTTTCCTAGTGATTTACTAAATTTCTTAGATAGAATTAACCCTTTTTTAGGGGTTTAGAAAAAAATAATCTGTGCTCTAAAATGATTGTTTCATTGAATTTATAATTGTACTTCTTCCGAACAACATGAAATATTTTGCAGACCACTCATATAGGCATTTGAGCTACAAAAAAAAATCTAGAACTACCAAGTTGACCAAATATTTTGAACTCTATATCAAGCAAGAGGATGAAACTCTGAACAAATTCTATGCATGTTTTTCAAACATTATCAACTACTCGTATAATTTGGGGGGACCTTTTAGGAAAGAGAAGTAGATTGACAAAATAATTGCTAGCTTAGCTTATCATTTTCAAGCCAATGGTACCGTGCTTAAATACATGTAAAAGCCTCGTGAACTTACTGTTAAATGAATCACTTGGGAAAGAATTCGAACTACATCACTTGTATCCTATATGTCAGCCATCCACTTTCGAGGAGGGAAGGAACTTGGCTTTATATACATCAAGGATAGTGGTCTTAGCGAAGATGTTTTTGACACAATTGTTGTAAATGATGACTGTAATACCAATGAAGAGAAAATGGATCTACTTTCCCAGTGATTTACTATATTTCTTAAATAGAATTAACCCTTTTTTAGGGGTTTAGAAAAAAATAATCCGGGCTCTAAAATGATTATTTCAATGAATTTATAGTTGTACTTCTTCCGAACAACATGAAATATTTTGCAGACCACTCATATAGGCATTTGAGCTACAAAAAAAAATCTAGAACTACCAAGTTGACCAAATATTTTGAACTCTATATCAAGCAAGAGGATGAAACTTTGAACAAATTCTATGCATGTTTTTCAAACATTATCAACTACTCGTATAATTTGGGGGGACCTTTTAGGAAAGAGAAGTAGATTGACAAAATAATTGCTAGCTTAGCTTATCATTTTCAAGCCAATGGTACCGTGCTTAAATACATGTAAAAGCCTCGTGAACTTACTGTTAAATGAATCACTTGGGAAAGAATTCGAACTACATCACTTGTATCCTATATGTCAGCCATCCACTTTCGAGGAGGGAAGGAACTTGGCTTTATATACATCAAGGATAGTGGTCTTAGCGAAGATGTTTTTGACTAAATTGTGGTAAATGATGACTGTAATACCAATGAAGAGAAAATGGATCTACTTTCCTAGTGATTTACTAAATTTCTTAGATAGAATTAATCCTTTTTTAGGGGTTTAGAAAAAAATAATCCGACCTCTAAAATGATTATTTCAATGAATTTATAGTTGTACTTCTTCCGAACAACATGAAATATTTTGCAGACCACTCATATAGGCATTTGAGCTACAAAAAAAATCTAGAACTACCAAGTTGACCAAATATTTTGAACTCTATATCAAGCCAGAGGATGAAACTTTGAACAAATTCTATGCATGTTTTTCAAACATTATCAACTACTCGTATAATTTGGGGGGACCTTTTAGGAAAGAGAAGTAGATTGACAAAATAATTGCTATCTTAGCTTATCATTTTCAAGCCAATGGTACCGTGCTTAAATACATGTAAAAGCCTCGTGAACTTACTGTTAAATGAATCACTTGGGAAAGTATTCGAACTGCATCACTAGTATCCTTTATGTCAGCCATGCACTTTCGAGGAGGGAAAGAGCTTGGCTTTATATACATCAAGGATAGTGGTCTTAGCGAAGATGTTTTTGACACAATTGTTGGAAATGATGACTCTAATACCAATGAAGAGAAAATGGATCTACTTTCCCAGTGATTTACTAAATTTCTTAAATAGAATTAACCCTTTTTTAGGGGTTTAGAAAAAAATAATCCGGGCTCTAAAATGATTATTTCAATGAATTTATAGTTGTACTTCTTCCGAACAACATGAAATATTTTGCAGACCACTCATATAGGCATTTGAGCTACAAAAAAAAATCTAGAACTACCAAGTTGACCAAATATTTTGAACTCTATATCAAGCAAGAGGATGAAACTTTGAACAAATTCTATGCATGTTTTTCAAACATTATCAACTACTCGTATAATTTGGGGGGACCTTTTAGGAAAGAGAAGTAGATTGACAAAATAATTGCTAGCTTAGCTTATCATTTTCAAGCCAATGGTACCGTGCTTAAATACATGTAAAAGCCTCGTGAACTTACTGTTAAATGAATCACTTGGGAAAGAATTCGAACTACATCACTTGTATCCTATATGTCAGCCATCCACTTTCGAGGAGGGAAGGAACTTGGCTTTATATACATCAAGGATAGTGGTCTTAGCGAAGATTTTTTTGACTAAATTGTTGTAAATGATGACTGTAATACCAATGAAGAGAAAATGGATCTACTTTCCTAGTGATTTACTAAATTTCTTAGATAGAATTAATCCTTTTTTAGGGGTTTAGAAAAAAATAATCCGACCTCTAAAATGATTATTTCAATGAATTTATAGTTGTACTTCTTCCGAACAACATGAAATATTTTGCAGACCACTCATATAGGCATTTGAGCTACAAAAAAAATCTAGAACTACCAAGTTGACCAAATATTTTTAACTCTATATCAAGCAAGAGGATGAAACTTTGAACAAATTCTATGCATGTTTTTCAAACATTATCAACTACTCGTATAATTTGGGGGGACCTTTTAGGAAAGAGAAGTAGATTGACAAAATAATTGCTAGCTTAGCTTATCATTTTCAAGCCAATGGTACCGTGCTTAAATACATGTAAAAGCCTCGTGAACTTACTGTTAAATGAATCACTTGGGAAAGAATTCGAACTACATCACTTGTATCCTATATGTCAGCCATCCACTTTCGAGGAGGGAAGGAACTTGGCTTTATATACATCAAGGATAGTGGTCTTAGCGAAGATGTTTTTGACACAATTGTTGTAAATGATGACTGTAATACCAATGAAGAGAAAATGGATCTACTTTCCTAGTGATTTACTAAATTTCTTAGATAGAATTAACCCTTTTTTAGGGGTTTAGAAAAAAATAATCTGTGCTCTAAAATGATTATTTCAATGAATTTATAATTGTACTTCTTCCGAACAACATGAAATATTTTGCAGACACTCATATAGGCATTTGAGCTACAAAAAAAATCTAGAACTACCAAGTTGACCAAATATTTTGAACTCTATATCAAGCAAGAGGATGAAACTTTGCACAAATTCTATGCATGTTTTTCAAACATTATCAACTACTCGTATAATTTGGGGGGACCTTTTAGGAAAGAGAAGTAGATTGACTAAATCCTTGCTAGCTTAGCTTATCATTTTCAAGCCAATAGTACCGTGCTTAAATACATGTAAAAGCCTCGTGAACTTACTGTTAAATGAATCACTTGGGAAAGTATTCGAACTACATCACTTGTATCCTATATGTCAGCCATCCACTTTCGAGGAGGGAAAGAACTTGGCTTTATATACATTAAGGATAGTGGTCTTAGCGAAGATGTTTTTGACTAAATTGTTGTAAATGATGACTGTAATACCAATGAAGAGAAAATGGATCTACTTTCCTAGTGATTTACTAAATTTCTTAGATAGAATTAACCCTTTTTTAGGGGTTTAGAAAAAAATAATCCGACCTCTAAAATGATTATTTCAATGAATTTATAGTTGTACTTCTTCCGAACAACATGAAATATTTTGCAGACCACTCATATAGGCATTTGAGCTACAAAAAAAATCTAGAACTACCAAGTTGACCAAATATTTTGAACTCTATATCAAGCAAGAGGATGAAACTTTGAACAAATTCTATGCATGTTTTTCAAACATTATCAACTACTCGTATAATTTGGGGGGACCTTTTAGGAAAGAGAAGTAGATTGACAAAATAATTGCTAGCTTAGCTTATCATTTTCAAGCCAATGGTACCGTGCTTAAATACATGTAAAAGCCTCGTGAACTTACTGTTAAATGAATCACTTGGGAAAGTATTCGAACTACATCACTTGTATCCTATATGTCAGCCATCCACTTTCGAGGAGGGAAGGAACTTGGCTTTATATACATCAAGGATAGTGGTCTTAGCGAAGATGTTTTTGACACAATTGTTGTAAATGATGACTGTAATACCAATGAAGAGAAAATGGATCTACTTTCCTAGTGATTTACTAAATTTCTTAGATAGAATTAACCCTTTTTTAGGGGTTTAGAAAAAAATAATCCGACCTCTAAAATGATTATTTCAATGAATTTATAATTGTACTTCTTCCGAGCAACATGAAATATTTTGCAGACCACTCATATAGGCATTTGAGCTACAAAAAAAATCTAGAACTACCAAGTTGACCAAATATTTTGAACTCTATATCAAGCCAGAGGATGAAACTTTGAACAAATTCTATGCATGTTTTTCAAACATTATCAACTACTCGTATAATTTAGGGGGACCTTTTAGGAAAGAGAAGTAGATTGACAAAATAATTGCTAGCTTAGCTTATCATTTTCAAGCCAATGGTACCGTGCTTAAATACATGTAAAAGCCTCGTGAACTTACTGTTAAATGAATCACTTGGGAAAGTATTCGAACTACATCACTTGTATCCTATATGTCAGCCATCCACTTTCGAGGAGGGAAGGAACTTGGCTTTATATACATCAAGGTTAGTGGTCTTAGCGAAGATGTTTTTGACACAATTGTTGTAAATGATGACTGTAATACCAATGAAGCGAAAATGGATCTACTTTCCTAGTGATTTACTAAATTTCTTAGATAGAATTAACCCTTTTTTAGGGGTTTAGAAAAAAATAATCTGTGCTCTAAAATGATTATTTCAATGAATTTATAATTGTACTTCTTCCGAACAACATGAAATATTTTGCAGACCACTCATATAGGCATTTGAGCTACAAAAAAAATCTAGAACTACCAAGTTGACCAAATATTTTGAACTCTATATCAAGCAAGAGGATGAAACTTTGAACAAATTCTATGCATGTTTTTCAAACATTATCAACTACTCGTATAATTTGGGGGGACCTTTTAGGAAAGAGAAGTAGATTGACAAAATAATTGCTAGCTTAGCTTATCATTTTCAAGCCAATGGTACCGTGCTTAAATACATGTAAAAGCCTCGTGAACTTACTGTTAAATGAATCACTTGGGAAAGAATTCGAACTACATCACTTGTATCCTATATGTCAGCCATCCACTTTCGAGGAGGGAAGGAACTTGGCTTTATATACATCAAGGATAGTGGTCTTAGCGAAGATGTTTTTGACACAATTGTTGTAAATGATGACTGTAATTCCAATGAAGAGAAAATGGATCTACTTTCCCAGTGATTTACTAAATTTCTTAAATAGAATTAACCCTTCTTTAGGGGTTTAGAAAAAAATAATCCGGGCTCTAAAATGATTATTTCAATGAATTTATAGTTGTACTTCTTCCGAACAACATGAAATATTTTGCAGACCACTCATATAGGCATTTGAGCTACAAAAAAAATCTAGAACTACCAAGTTGACCAAATATTTTGAACTCTATATCAAGCAAGAGGATGAAACTTTGAACAAATTCTATGCATGTTTTTCAAACATTATCAACTACTCGTATAATTTGGGGGGACCTTTTAGGAAAGAGAAGTAGATTGACAAAATAATTGCTAGCTTAGCTTATCATTTTCAAGCCAATTGTACCGTGCTTAAATACATGTAAAAGCCTCGTGAACTTACTGTTAAATGAATCACTTGGGAAAGAATTCGAACTACATCACTTGTATCCTATATGTCAGCCATCCACTTTCGAGGAGGGAAGGAACTTGGCTTTATATACATCAAGGATAGTGGTCTTAGCGAAGATGTTTTTGACTAAATTGTGGTAAATGATGACTGTAATACCAATGAAGAGAAAATGGATCTACTTTCCTAGTGATTTACTAAATTTCTTAGATAGAATTAATCCTTTTTTAGGGGTTTAGAAAAAAATAATCCGACCTCTAAAATGATTATTTCAATGAATTTATAGTTGTACTTCTTCCGAACAACATGAAATATTTTGCAGACCACTCATATAAGCATTTGAGCTACAAAAAAAATCTAGAACTACCAAGTTGACCAAATATTTTGAACTCTATATCAAGCCAGAGGATGAAACTTTGAACAAATTCTATGCATGTTTTTCAAACATTATCAACTACTCGTATAATTTGGGGGGACCTTTTAGGAAAGAGAAGTAGATTGACAAAATAATTGCTAGCTTAGCTTATCATTTTCAAGCCAATGGTACCGTGCTTAAATACATGTAAAAGCCTCGTGAACTTACTGTTAAATGAATCACTTGGGAAAGTATTCGAACTGCATCACTAGTATCCTTTATGTCAGCCATGCACTTTCGAGGAGGGAAAGAGCTTGGCTTTATATACATCAAGGATAGTGGTCTTAGCGAAGATGTTTTTGACACAATTGTTGGAAATGATGACTCTAATACCAATGAAGAGAAAATGGATCTACTTTCCCAGTGATTTACTAAATTTCTTAAATAGAATTAACCCTTTTTTAGGGGTTTAGAAAAAAATAATCTGGGCTCTAAAATGATTATTTCAATGAATTTATAGTTGTACTTCTTCCGAACAACATGAAATATTTTGCAGACCACTCATATAGGCATTTGAGCTACAAAAAAAAATCTAGAACTACCAAGTTGACCAAATATTTTGAACTCTATATCAAGCAAGAGGATGAAACTTTGAACAAATTCTATGCATGTTTTTCAAACATTATCAACTACTCGTATAATTTGGGGGGACCTTTTAGGAAAGAGAAGTAGATTGACAAAATAATTGCTAGCTTAGCTTATCATTTTCAAGCCAATGGTACCGTGCTTAAATACATGTAAAAGCCTCGTGAACTTACTGTTAAATGAATCACTTGGGAAAGTATTCGAACTGCATCACTAGTATGCTTTATGTCAGCCATGCACTTTCGAGGAGGGAAAGAGCTTGGCTTTATATACATCAAGGATAGTGGTCTTAGCGAAGATGTTTTTGACACAATTGTTGGAAATGATGACTCTAATACCAATGAAGAGAAAATGGATCTACTTTCCCAGTGATTTACTAAATTTCTTAAATAGAATTAACCCTTTTTTAGGGGTTTAGAAAAAAATAATCCGGGCTCTAAAATGATTATTTCAATGAATTTATAGTTGTACTTCTTCCGAACAACATGAAATATTTTGCAGACCACTCATATAGGCATTTGAGCTACAAAAAAAAATCTAGAACTACCAAGTTGACCAAATATTTTGAACTCTATATCAAGCAAGAGGATGAAACTTTGAACAAATTCTATGCATGTTTTTCAAACATTATCAACTACTCGTATAATTTGGGGGGACCTTTTAGGAAAGAGAAGTAGATTGACAAAATAATTGCTAGCTTAGCTTATCATTTTCAAGCCAATGGTACCGTGCTTAAATACATGTAAAAGCCTCGTGAACTTACTGTTAAATGAATCACTTGGGAAAGAATTCGAACTACATCACTTGTATCCTATATGTCAGCCATCCACTTTCGAGGAGGGAAGGAACTTGGCTTTATATACATCAAGGATAGTGGTCTTAGCGAAGATTTTTTTGACTAAATTGTTGTAAATGATGACTGTAATACCAATGAAGAGAAAATGGATCTACTTTCCTAGTGATTTACTAAATTTCTTAGATAGAATTAATCCTTTTTTAGGGGTTTAGAAAAAAATAATCCGACCTCTAAAATGATTATTTCAATGAATTTATAGTTCTACTTCTTCCGAACAACATGAAATATTTTGCAGACCACTCATATAGGCATTTGAGCTACAAAAAAAATCTAGAACTACCAAGTTGACCAAATATTTTGAACTCTATATCAAGCAAGAGGATGAAACTTTGAACAAATTCTATGCATGTTTTTCAAACATTATCAACTACTCGTATAATTTGGGGGGACCTTTTAGGAAAGAGAAGTAGATTGACAAAATAATTGCTAGCTTAGCTTATCATTTTCAAGCCAATGGTACCGTGCTTAAATACATGTAAAAGCCTCGTGAACTTACTGTTAAATGAATCACTTGGGAAAGAATTCGAACTACATCACTTGTATCCTATATGTCAGCCATCCACTTTCGAGGAGGGAAGGAACTTGGCTTTATATACATCAAGGATAGTGGTCTTAGCGAAGATGTTTTTGACACAATTGTTGTAAATGATGACTGTAATACCAATGAAGAGAAAATGGATCTACTTTCCTAGTGATTTACTAAATTTCTTAGATAGAATTAACCCTTTTTTAGGGGTTTAGAAAAAAATAATCTGTGCTCTAAAATGATTATTTCAATGAATTTATAATTGTACTTCTTCCGAACAACATGAAATATTTTGCAGACACTCATATAGGCATTTGAGCTACAAAAAAAATCTAGAACTACCAAGTTGACCAAATATTTTGAACTCTATATCAAGCAAGAGGATGAAACTTTGCACAAATTCTATGCATGTTTTTCAAACATTATCAACTACTCGTATAATTTGGGGGGACCTTTTAGGAAAGAGAAGTAGATTGACTAAATCCTTGCTAGCTTAGCTTATCATTTTCAAGCCAATAGTACCGTGCTTAAATACATGTAAAAGCCTCGTGAACTTACTGTTAAATGAATCACTTGGGAAAGTATTCGAACTACATCACTTGTATCCTATATGTCAGCCATCCACTTTCGAGGAGGGAAAGAACTTGGCTTTATATACATTAAGGATAATGGTCTTAGCGAAGATGTTTTTGACTAAATTGTTGTAAATGATGACTGTAATACCAATGAAGAGAAAATGGATCTACTTTCCTAGTGATTTACTAAATTTCTTAGATAGAATTAACCCTTTTTTAGGGGTTTAGAAAAAAATAATCCGACCTCTAAAATGATTATTTCAATGAATTTATAGTTGTACTTCTTCCGAACAACATGAAATATTTTGCAGACCACTCATATAGGCATTTGAGCTACAAAAAAAATCTAGAACTACCAAGTTGACCAAATATTTTGAACTCTATATCAAGCAAGAGGATGAAACTTTGAACAAATTCTATGAATGTTTTTCAAACATTATCAACTACTCGTATAATTTGGGGGGACCTTTTAGGAAAGAGAAGTAGATTGACAAAATAATTGCTAGCTTAGCTTATCATTTTCAAGCCAATGGTACCGTGCTTAAATACATGTAAAAGCCTCGTGAACTTACTGTTAAATGAATCACTTGGGAAAGTATTCGAACTACATCACTAGTATCCTTTATGTCAGCCATGCACTTTCGAGGAGGGAAAGAGCTTGGCTTTATATACATCAAGGATAGTGGTCTTAGCGAAGATGTTTTTGACACAATTGTTGGAAATGATGACTCTAATACCAATGAAGAGAAAATGGATCTACTTTCCCAGTGATTTACTAAATTTCTTAAATAGAATTAACCCTTTTTTAGGGGTTTAGAAAAAAATAATCTGGGCTCTAAAATGATTATTTCAATGAATTTATAGTTGTACTTCTTCCGAACAACATGAAATATTTTGCAGACCACTCATATAGGCATTTGAGCTACAAAAAAAAATCTAGAACTACCAAGTTGACCAAATATTTTGAACTCTATATCAAGCAAGAGGATGAAACTTTGAACAAATTCTATGCATGTTTTTCAAACATTATCAACTACTCGTATAATTTGGGGGGACCTTTTAGGAAAGAGAAGTAGATTGACAAAATAATTGCTAGCTTAGCTTATCATTTTCAAGCCAATGGTACCGTGCTTAAATACATGTAAAAGCCTCGTGAACTTACTGTTAAATGAATCACTTGGGAAAGTATTCGAACTGCATCACTAGTATCCTTTATGTCAGCCATGCACTTTCGAGGAGGGAAAGAGCTTGGCTTTATATACATCAAGGATAGTGGTCTTAGCGAAGATGTTTTTGACACAATTGTTGGAAATGATGACTCTAATACCAATGAAGAGAAAATGGATCTACTTTCCCAGTGATTTACTAAATTTCTTAAATAGAATTAACCCTTTTTTAGGGGTTTAGAAAAAAATAATCCGGGCTCTAAAATGATTATTTCAATGAATTTATAGTTGTACTTCTTCCGAACAACATGAAATATTTTGCAGACCACTCATATAGGCATTTGAGCTACAAAAAAAAATCTAGAACTACCAAGTTGACCAAATATTTTGAACTCTATATCAAGCAAGAGGATGAAACTTTGAACAAATTCTATGCATGTTTTTCAAACATTATCAACTACTCGTATAATTTGGGGGGACCTTTTAGGAAAGAGAAGTAGATTGACAAAATAATTGCTAGCTTAGCTTATCATTTTCAAGCCAATGGTACCGTGCTTAAATACATGTAAAAGCCTCGTGAACTTACTGTTAAATGAATCACTTGGGAAAGAATTCGAACTACATCACTTGTATCCTATATGTCAGCCATCCACTTTCGAGGAGGGAAAGAACTTGGCTTTATATACATTAAGGATAGTGGTCTTAGCGAAGATGTTTTTGACTAAATTGTTGTAAATGATGACTGTAATACCAATGAAGAGAAAATGGATCTACTTTCCTAGTGATTTACTAAATTTCTTAGATAGAATTAACCCTTTTTTAGGGGTTTAGAAAAAAATAATCCGACCTCTAAAATGATTATTTCAATGAATTTATAGTTGTACTTCTTCCGAACAACATGAAATATTTTGCAGACCACTCATATAGGCATTTGAGCTACAAAAAAAATCTAGAACTACCAAGTTGACCAAATATTTTGAACTCTATATCAAGCAAGAGGATGAAACTTTGAACAAATTCTATGAATGTTTTTCAAACATTATCAACTACTCGTATAATTTGGGGGGACCTTTTAGGAAAGAGAAGTAGATTGACAAAATAATTGCTAGCTTAGCTTATCATTTTCAAGCCAATGGTACCGTGCTTAAATACATGTAAAAGCCTCGTGAACTTACTGTTAAATGAATCACTTGGGAAAGTATTCGAACTACATCACTAGTATCCTTTATGTCAGCCATGCACTTTCGAGGAGGGAAAGAGCTTGGCTTTATATACATCAAGGATAGTGGTCTTAGCGAAGATGTTTTTGACACAATTGTTGGAAATGATGACTCTAATACCAATGAAGAGAAAATGGATCTACTTTCCCAGTGATTTACTAAATTTCTTAAATAGAATTAACCCTTTTTTAGGGGTTTAGAAAAAAATAATCTGGGCTCTAAAATGATTATTTCAATGAATTTATAGTTGTACTTCTTCCGAACAACATGAAATATTTTGCAGACCACTCATATAGGCATTTGAGCTACAAAAAAAAATCTAGAACTACCAAGTTGACCAAATATTTTGAACTCTATATCAAGCAAGAGGATGAAACTTTGAACAAATTCTATGAATGTTTTTCAAACATTATCAACTACTCGTATAATTTGGGGGGACCTTTTAGGAAAGAGAAGTAGATTGACAAAATAATTGCTAGCTTAGCTTATCATTTTCAAGCCAATGGTACCGTGCTTAAATACATGTAAAAGCCTCGTGAACTTACTGTTAAATGAATCACTTGGGAAAGTATTCGAACTACATCACTAGTATCCTTTATGTCAGCCATGCACTTTCGAGGAGGGAAAGAGCTTGGCTTTATATACATCAAGGATAGTGGTCTTAGCGAAGATGTTTTTGACACAATTGTTGGAAATGATGACTCTAATACCAATGAAGAGAAAATGGATCTACTTTCCCAGTGATTTACTAAATTTCTTAAATAGAATTAACCCTTTTTTAGGGGTTTAGAAAAAAATAATCTGGGCTCTAAAATGATTATTTCAATGAATTTATAGTTGTACTTCTTCCGAACAACATGAAATATTTTGCAGACCACTCATATAGGCATTTGAGCTACAAAAAAAAATCTAGAACTACCAAGTTGACCAAATATTTTGAACTCTATATCAAGCAAGAGGATGAAACTTTGAACAAATTCTATGCATGTTTTTCAAACATTATCAACTACTCGTATAATTTGGGGGGACCTTTTAGGAAAGAGAAGTAGATTGACAAAATAATTGCTAGCTTAGCTTATCATTTTCAAGCCAATGGTACCGTGCTTAAATACATGTAAAAGCCTCGTGAACTTACTGTTAAATGAATCACTTGGGAAAGTATTCGAACTGCATCACTAGTATCCTTTATGTCAGCCATGCACTTTCGAGGAGGGAAAGAGCTTGGCTTTATATACATCAAGGATAGTGGTCTTAGCGAAGATGTTTTTGACACAATTGTTGGAAATGATGACTCTAATACCAATGAAGAGAAAATGGATCTACTTTCCCAGTGATTTACTAAATTTCTTAAATAGAATTAACCCTTTTTTAGGGGTTTAGAAAAAAATAATCCGGGCTCTAAAATGATTATTTCAATGAATTTATAGTTGTACTTCTTCCGAACAACATGAAATATTTTGCAGACCACTCATATAGGCATTTGAGCTACAAAAAAAAATCTAGAACTACCAAGTTGACCAAATATTTTGAACTCTATATCAAGCAAGAGGATGAAACTTTGAACAAATTCTATGCATGTTTTTCAAACATTATCAACTACTCGTATAATTTGGGGGGACCTTTTAGGAAAGAGAAGTAGATTGACAAAATAATTGCTAGCTTAGCTTATCATTTTCAAGCCAATGGTACCGTGCTTAAATACATGTAAAAGCCTCGTGAACTTACTGTTAAATGAATCACTTGGGAAAGAATTCGAACTACATCACTTGTATCCTATATGTCAGCCATCCACTTTCGAGGAGGGAAGGAACTTGGCTTTATATACATCAAGGATAGTGGTCTTAGCGAAGATTTTTTTGACTAAATTGTTGTAAATGATGACTGTAATACCAATGAAGAGAAAATGGATCTACTTTCCTAGTGATTTACTAAATTTCTTAGATAGAATTAATCCTTTTTTAGGGGTTTAGAAAAAAATAATCCGACCTCTAAAATGATTATTTCAATGAATTTATAGTTCTACTTCTTCCGAACAACATGAAATATTTTGCAGACCACTCATATAGGCATTTGAGCTACAAAAAAAATCTAGAACTACCAAGTTGACCAAATATTTTGAACTCTATATCAAGCAAGAGGATGAAACTTTGAACAAATTCTATGCATGTTTTTCAAACATTATCAACTACTCGTATAATTTGGGGGGACCTTTTAGGAAAGAGAAGTAGATTGACAAAATAATTGCTAGCTTAGCTTATCATTTTCAAGCCAATGGTACCGTGCTTAAATACATGTAAAAGCCTCGTGAACTTACTGTTAAATGAATCACTTGGGAAAGAATTCGAACTACATCACTTGTATCCTATATGTCAGCCATCCACTTTCGAGGAGGGAAGGAACTTGGCTTTATATACATCAAGGATAGTGGTCTTAGCGAAGATGTTTTTGACACAATTGTTGTAAATGATGACTGTAATACCAATGAAGAGAAAATGGATCTACTTTCCTAGTGATTTACTAAATTTCTTAGATAGAATTAACCCTTTTTTAGGGGTTTAGAAAAAAATAATCTGTGCTCTAAAATGATTATTTCAATGAATTTATAATTGTACTTCTTCCGAACAACATGAAATATTTTGCAGACACTCATATAGGCATTTGAGCTACAAAAAAAATCTAGAACTACCAAGTTGACCAAATATTTTGAACTCTATATCAAGCAAGAGGATGAAACTTTGCACAAATTCTATGCATGTTTTTCAAACATTATCAACTACTCGTATAATTTGGGGGGACCTTTTAGGAAAGAGAAGTAGATTGACTAAATCCTTGCTAGCTTAGCTTATCATTTTCAAGCCAATAGTACCGTGCTTAAATACATGTAAAAGCCTCGTGAACTTACTGTTAAATGAATCACTTGGGAAAGTATTCGAACTACATCACTTGTATCCTATATGTCAGCCATCCACTTTCGAGGAGGGAAAGAACTTGGCTTTATATACATTAAGGATAGTGGTCTTAGCGAAGATGTTTTTGACTAAATTGTTGTAAATGATGACTGTAATACCAATGAAGAGAAAATGGATCTACTTTCCTAGTGATTTACTAAATTTCTTAGATAGAATTAACCCTTTTTTAGGGGTTTAGAAAAAAATAATCCGACCTCTAAAATGATTATTTCAATGAATTTATAGTTGTACTTCTTCCGAACAACATGAAATATTTTGCAGACCACTCATATAGGCATTTGAGCTACAAAAAAAATCTAGAACTACCAAGTTGACCAAATATTTTGAACTCTATATCAAGCAAGAGGATGAAACTTTGAACAAATTCTATGCATGTTTTTCAAACATTATCAACTACTCGTATAATTTGGGGGGACCTTTTAGGAAAGAGAAGTAGATTGACAAAATAATTGCTAGCTTAGCTTATCATTTTCAAGCCAATGGTACCGTGCTTAAATACATGTAAAAGCCTCGTGAACTTACTGTTAAATGAATCACTTGGGAAAGTATTCGAACTACATCACTTGTATCCTATATGTCAGCCATCCACTTTCGAGGAGGGAAGGAACTTGGCTTTATATACATCAAGGATAGTGGTCTTAGCGAAGATGTTTTTGACACAATTGTTGTAAATGATGACTCTAATACCAATGAAGAGAAAATGGATCTACTTTCCTAGTGATTTACTAAATTTCTTAGATAGAATTAACCCTTTTTTAGGGGTTTAGAAAAAAATAATCCGACCTCTAAAATGATTATTTCAATGAATTTATAATTGTACTTCTTCCGAGCAACATGAAATATTTTGCAGACCACTCATATAGGCATTTGAGCTACAAAAAAAATCTAGAACTACCAAGTTGACCAAATATTTTGAACTCTATATCAAGCCAGAGGATGAAACTTTGAACAAATTCTATGCATGTTTTTCAAACATTATCAACTACTCGTATAATTTAGGGGGACCTTTTAGGAAAGAGAAGTAGATTGACAAAATAATTGCTAGCTTAGCTTATCATTTTCAAGCCAATGGTACCGTGCTTAAATACATGTAAAAGCCTCGTGAACTTACTGTTAAATGAATCACTTGGGAAAGAATTCGAACTACATCACTTGTATCCTATATGTCAGCCATCCACTTTCGAGGAGGGAAGGAACTTGGCTTTATATACATCAAGGATAGTGGTCTTAGCGAAGATTTTTTTGACTAAATTGTTGTAAATGATGACTGTAATACCAATGAAGAGAAAATGGATCTACTTTCCTAGTGATTTACTAAATTTCTTAGATAGAATTAATCCTTTTTTAGGGGTTTAGAAAAAAATAATCCGACCTCTAAAATGATTATTTCAATGAATTTATAGTTCTACTTCTTCCGAACAACATGAAATATTTTGCAGACCACTCATATAGGCATTTGAGCTACAAAAAAAATCTAGAACTACCAAGTTGACCAAATATTTTGAACTCTATATCAAGCAAGAGGATGAAACTTTGAACAAATTCTATGCATGTTTTTCAAACATTATCAACTACTCGTATAATTTGGGGGGACCTTTTAGGAAAGAGAAGTAGATTGACAAAATAATTGCTAGCTTAGCTTATCATTTTCAAGCCAATGGTACCGTGCTTAAATACATGTAAAAGCCTCGTGAACTTACTGTTAAATGAATCACTTGGGAAAGAATTCGAACTACATCACTTGTATCCTATATGTCAGCCATCCACTTTCGAGGAGGGAAGGAACTTGGCTTTATATACATCAAGGATAGTGGTCTTAGCGAAGATGTTTTTGACACAATTGTTGTAAATGATGACTGTAATACCAATGAAGAGAAAATGGATCTACTTTCCTAGTGATTTACTAAATTTCTTAGATAGAATTAACCCTTTTTTAGGGGTTTAGAAAAAAATAATCTGTGCTCTAAAATGATTATTTCAATGAATTTATAATTGTACTTCTTCCGAACAACATGAAATATTTTGCAGACACTCATATAGGCATTTGAGCTACAAAAAAAATCTAGAACTACCAAGTTGACCAAATATTTTGAACTCTATATCAAGCAAGAGGATGAAACTTTGCACAAATTCTATGCATGTTTTTCAAACATTATCAACTACTCGTATAATTTGGGGGGACCTTTTAGGAAAGAGAAGTAGATTGACTAAATCCTTGCTAGCTTAGCTTATCATTTTCAAGCCAATAGTACCGTGCTTAAATACATGTAAAAGCCTCGTGAACTTACTGTTAAATGAATCACTTGGGAAAGTATTCGAACTACATCACTTGTATCCTATATGTCAGCCATCCACTTTCGAGGAGGGAAAGAACTTGGCTTTATATACATTAAGGATAGTGGTCTTAGCGAAGATGTTTTTGACTAAATTGTTGTAAATGATGACTGTAATACCAATGAAGAGAAAATGGATCTACTTTCCTAGTGATTTACTAAATTTCTTAGATAGAATTAACCCTTTTTTAGGGGTTTAGAAAAAAATAATCCGACCTCTAAAATGATTATTTCAATGAATTTATAGTTGTACTTCTTCCGAACAACATGAAATATTTTGCAGACCACTCATATAGGCATTTGAGCTACAAAAAAAATCTAGAACTACCAAGTTGACCAAATATTTTGAACTCTATATCAAGCAAGAGGATGAAACTTTGAACAAATTCTATGCATGTTTTTCAAACATTATCAACTACTCGTATAATTTGGGGGGACCTTTTAGGAAAGAGAAGTAGATTGACAAAATAATTGCTAGCTTAGCTTATCATTTTCAAGCCAATGGTACCGTGCTTAAATACATGTAAAAGCCTCGTGAACTTACTGTTAAATGAATCACTTGGGAAAGTATTCGAACTACATCACTAGTATCCTTTATGTCAGCCATGCACTTTCGAGGAGGGAAAGAGCTTGGCTTTATATACATCAAGGATAGTGGTCTTAGCGAAGATGTTTTTGACACAATTGTTGGAAATGATGACTCTAATACCAATGAAGAGAAAATGGATCTACTTTCCCAGTGATTTACTAAATTTCTTAAATAGAATTAACCCTTTTTTAGGGGTTTAGAAAAAAATAATCTGGGCTCTAAAATGATTATTTCAATGAATTTATAGTTGTACTTCTTCCGAACAACATGAAATATTTTGCAGACCACTCATATAGGCATTTGAGCTACAAAAAAAAATCTAGAACTACCAAGTTGACCAAATATTTTGAACTCTATATCAAGCAAGAGGATGAAACTTTGAACAAATTCTATGCATGTTTTTCAAACATTATCAACTACTCGTATAATTTGGGGGGACCTTTTAGGAAAGAGAAGTAGATTGACAAAATAATTGCTAGCTTAGCTTATCATTTTCAAGCCAATGGTACCGTGCTTAAATACATGTAAAAGCCTCGTGAACTTACTGTTAAATGAATCACTTGGGAAAGTATTCGAACTGCATCACTAGTATCCTTTATGTCAGCCATGCACTTTCGAGGAGGGAAAGAGCTTGGCTTTATATACATCAAGGATAGTGGTCTTAGCGAAGATGTTTTTGACACAATTGTTGGAAATGATGACTCTAATACCAATGAAGAGAAAATGGATCTACTTTCCCAGTGATTTACTAAATTTCTTAAATAGAATTAACCCTTTTTTAGGGGTTTAGAAAAAAATAATCCGGGCTCTAAAATGATTATTTCAATGAATTTATAGTTGTACTTCTTCCGAACAACATGAAATATTTTGCAGACCACTCATATAGGCATTTGAGCTACAAAAAAAAATCTAGAACTACCAAGTTGACCAAATATTTTGAACTCTATATCAAGCAAGAGGATGAAACTTTGAACAAATTCTATGCATGTTTTTCAAACATTATCAACTACTCGTATAATTTGGGGGGACCTTTTAGGAAAGAGAAGTAGATTGACAAAATAATTGCTAGCTTAGCTTATCATTTTCAAGCCAATGGTACCGTGCTTAAATACATGTAAAAGCCTCGTGAACTTACTGTTAAATGAATCACTTGGGAAAGAATTCGAACTACATCACTTGTATCCTATATGTCAGCCATCCACTTTCGAGGAGGGAAGGAACTTGGCTTTATATACATCAAGGATAGTGGTCTTAGCGAAGATTTTTTTGACTAAATTGTTGTAAATGATGACTGTAATACCAATGAAGAGAAAATGGATCTACTTTCCTAGTGATTTACTAAATTTCTTAGATAGAATTAATCCTTTTTTAGGGGTTTAGAAAAAAATAATCCGACCTCTAAAATGATTATTTCAATGAATTTATAGTTCTACTTCTTCCGAACAACATGAAATATTTTGCAGACCACTCATATAGGCATTTGAGCTACAAAAAAAATCTAGAACTACCAAGTTGACCAAATATTTTGAACTCTATATCAAGCAAGAGGATGAAACTTTGAACAAATTCTATGCATGTTTTTCAAACATTATCAACTACTCGTATAATTTGGGGGGACCTTTTAGGAAAGAGAAGTAGATTGACAAAATAATTGCTAGCTTAGCTTATCATTTTCAAGCCAATGGTACCGTGCTTAAATACATGTAAAAGCCTCGTGAACTTACTGTTAAATGAATCACTTGGGAAAGAATTCGAACTACATCACTTGTATCCTATATGTCAGCCATCCACTTTCGAGGAGGGAAGGAACTTGGCTTTATATACATCAAGGATAGTGGTCTTAGCGAAGATGTTTTTGACACAATTGTTGTAAATGATGACTGTAATACCAATGAAGAGAAAATGGATCTACTTTCCTAGTGATTTACTAAATTTCTTAGATAGAATTAACCCTTTTTTAGGGGTTTAGAAAAAAATAATCTGTGCTCTAAAATGATTATTTCAATGAATTTATAATTGTACTTCTTCCGAACAACATGAAATATTTTGCAGACACTCATATAGGCATTTGAGCTACAAAAAAAATCTAGAACTACCAAGTTGACCAAATATTTTGAACTCTATATCAAGCAAGAGGATGAAACTTTGCACAAATTCTATGCATGTTTTTCAAACATTATCAACTACTCGTATAATTTGGGGGGACCTTTTAGGAAAGAGAAGTAGATTGACTAAATCCTTGCTAGCTTAGCTTATCATTTTCAAGCCAATAGTACCGTGCTTAAATACATGTAAAAGCCTCGTGAACTTACTGTTAAATGAATCACTTGGGAAAGTATTCGAACTACATCACTTGTATCCTATATGTCAGCCATCCACTTTCGAGGAGGGAAAGAACTTGGCTTTATATACATTAAGGATAGTGGTCTTAGCGAAGATGTTTTTGACTAAATTGTTGTAAATGATGACTGTAATACCAATGAAGAGAAAATGGATCTACTTTCCTAGTGATTTACTAAATTTCTTAGATAGAATTAACCCTTTTTTAGGGGTTTAGAAAAAAATAATCCGACCTCTAAAATGATTATTTCAATGAATTTATAGTTGTACTTCTTCCGAACAACATGAAATATTTTGCAGACCACTCATATAGGCATTTGAGCTACAAAAAAAATCTAGAACTACCAAGTTGACCAAATATTTTGAACTCTATATCAAGCAAGAGGATGAAACTTTGAACAAATTCTATGCATGTTTTTCAAACATTATCAACTACTCGTATAATTTGGGGGGACCTTTTAGGAAAGAGAAGTAGATTGACAAAATAATTGCTAGCTTAGCTTATCATTTTCAAGCCAATGGTACCGTGCTTAAATACATGTAAAAGCCTCGTGAACTTACTGTTAAATGAATCACTTGGGAAAGTATTCGAACTACATCACTTGTATCCTATATGTCAGCCATCCACTTTCGAGGAGGGAAGGAACTTGGCTTTATATACATCAAGGATAGTGGTCTTAGCGAAGATGTTTTTGACACAATTGTTGTAAATGATGACTCTAATACCAATGAAGAGAAAATGGATCTACTTTCCTAGTGATTTACTAAATTTCTTAGATAGAATTAACCCTTTTTTAGGGGTTTAGAAAAAAATAATCCGACCTCTAAAATGATTATTTCAATGAATTTATAATTGTACTTCTTCCGAGCAACATGAAATATTTTGCAGACCACTCATATAGGCATTTGAGCTACAAAAAAAATCTAGAACTACCAAGTTGACCAAATATTTTGAACTCTATATCAAGCCAGAGGATGAAACTTTGAACAAATTCTATGCATGTTTTTCAAACATTATCAACTACTCGTATAATTTAGGGGGACCTTTTAGGAAAGAGAAGTAGATTGACAAAATAATTGCTAGCTTAGCTTATCATTTTCAAGCCAATGGTACCGTGCTTAAATACATGTAAAAGCCTCGTGAACTTACTGTTAAATGAATCACTTGGGAAAGTATTCGAACTACATCACTTGTATCCTATATGTCAGCCATCCACTTTCGAGGAGGGAAGGAACTTGGCTTTATATACCTCAAGGTTAGTGGTCTTAGCGAAGATGTTTTTGACACAATTGTTGTAAATGATGACTGTAATACCAATGAAGCGAAAATGGATCTACTTTCCTAGTGATTTACTAAATTTCTTAGATAGAATTAACCCTTTTTTAGGGGTTTAGAAAAAAATAATCTGTGCTCTAAAATGATTATTTCAATGAATTTATAATTGTACTTCTTCCGAACAACATGAAATATTTTGCAGACCACTCATATAGGCATTTGAGCTACAAAAAAAATCTAGAACTACCAAGTTGACCAAATATTTTGAACTCTATATCAAGCAAGAGGATGAAACTTTGAACAAATTCTATGCATGTTTTTCAAACATTATCAACTACTCGTATAATTTGGGGGGACCTTTTAGGAAAGAGAAGTAGATTGACAAAATAATTGCTAGCTTAGCTTATCATTTTCAAGCCAATGGTACCGTGCTTAAATACATGTAAAAGCCTCGTGAACTTACTGTTAAATGAATCACTTGGGAAAGAATTCGAACTACATCACTTGTATCCTATATGTCAGCCATCCACTTTCGAGGAGGGAAGGAACTTGGCTTTATATCAATCAAGGATAGTGGTCTTAGCGAAGATGTTTTTGACACAATTGTTGTAAATGATGACTGTAATACCAATGAAGAGAAAATGGATCTACTTTCCCAGTGATTTACTAAATTTCTTAAATAGAATTAACCCTTTTTTAGGGGTTTAGAAAAAAATAATCCGGGCTCTAAAATGATTATTTCAATGAATTTATAGTTGTACTTCTTCCGAACAACATGAAATATTTTGCAGACCACTCATATAGGCATTTGAGCTACAAAAAAAAATCTAGAACTACCAAGTTGACCAAATATTTTGAACTCTATATCAAGCAAGAGGATGAAACTTTGAACAAATTCTATGCATGTTTTTCAAACATTATCAACTACTCGTATAATTTGGGGGGACCTTTTAGGAAAGAGAAGTAGATTGACAAAATAATTGCTAGCTTAGCTTATCATTTTCAAGCCAATTGTACCGTGCTTAAATACATGTAAAAGCCTCGTGAACTTACTGTTAAATGAATCACTTGGGAAAGAATTCGAACTACATCACTTGTATCCTATATGTCAGCCATCCACTTTCGAGGAGGGAAGGAACTTGGCTTTATATACATCAAGGATAGTGGTCTTAGCGAAGATGTTTTTGACTAAATTGTGGTAAATGATGACTGTAATACCAATGAAGAGAAAATGGATCTACTTTCCTAGTGATTTACTAAATTTCTTAGATAGAATTAATCCTTTTTTAGGGGTTTAGAAAAAAATAATCCGACCTCTAAAATGATTATTTCAATGAATTTATAGTTGTACTTCTTCCGAACAACATGAAATATTTTGCAGACCACTCATATAAGCATTTGAGCTACAAAAAAAATCTAGAACTACCAAGTTGACCAAATATTTTGAACTCTATATCAAGCCAGAGGATGAAACTTTGAACAAATTCTATGCATGTTTTTCAAACATTATCAACTACTCGTATAATTTGGGGGGACCTTTTAGGAAAGAGAAGTAGATTGACAAAATAATTGCTAGCTTAGCTTATCATTTTCAAGCCAATGGTACCGTGCTTAAATACATGTAAAAGCCTCGTGAACTTACTGTTAAATGAATCACTTGGGAAAGTATTCGAACTGCATCACTAGTATCCTTTATGTCAGCCATGCACTTTCGAGGAGGGAAAGAGCTTGGCTTTATATACATCAAGGATAGTGGTCTTAGCGAAGATGTTTTTGACACAATTGTTGGAAATGATGACTCTAATACCAATGAAGAGAAAATGGATCTACTTTCTCAGTGATTTACTAAATTTCTTAAATAGAATTAACCCTTTTTTAGGGGTTTAGAAAAAAATAATCTGGGCTCTAAAATGATTATTTCAATGAATTTATAGTTGTACTTCTTCCGAACAACATGAAATATTTTGCAGACCACTCATATAGGCATTTGAGCTACAAAAAAAAATCTAGAACTACCAAGTTGACCAAATATTTTGAACTCTATATCAAGCAAGAGGATGAAACTTTGAACAAATTCTATGCATGTTTTTCAAACATTATCAACTACTCGTATAATTTGGGGGGACCTTTTAGGAAAGAGAAGTAGATTGACAAAATAATTGCTAGCTTAGCTTATCATTTTCAAGCCAATGGTACCGTGCTTAAATACATGTAAAAGCCTCGTGAACTTACTGTTAAATGAATCACTTGGGAAAGAATTCGAACTACATCACTTGTATCCTATATGTCAGCCATCCACTTTCGAGGAGGGAAGGAACTTGGCTTTATATACATCAAGGATAGTGGTCTTAGCGAAGATGTTTTTGACACAATTGTTGTAAATGATGAATGTAATTCCAATGAAGAGAAAATGGATCTACTTTCCCAGTGATTTACTAAATTTCTTAAATAGAATTAACCCTTTTTTAGGGGTTTACAAAAAAATAATCCGGGCTCTAAAATGATTATTTCAATGAATTTATAGTTGTACTTCTTCCGAACAACATGAAATATTTTGCAGACCACTCATATAGGCATTTGAGCTACAAAAAAAATCTAGAACTACCAAGTTGACCAAATATTTTGAACTCTATATCAAGCAAGAGGATGAAACTTTGAACAAATTCTATGCATGTTTTTCAAACATTATCAACTACTCGTATAATTTGGGGGGACCTTTTAGGAAAGAGAAGTAGATTGACAAAATAATTGCTAGCTTAGCTTATCATTTTCAAGCCAATGGTACCGTGCTTAAATACATGTAAAAGCCTCGTGAACTTACTGTTAAATGAATCACTTGGGAAAGTATTCGAACTACATCACTTGTATCCTATATGTCAGCCATCCACTTTCGAGGAGGGAAGGAACTTGGCTTTATATACATCAAGGATAGTGGTCTTAGCGAAGATGTTTTTGACACAATTGTTGTAAATGATGACTCTAATACCAATGAAGAGAAAATGGATCTACTTTCCTAGTGATTTACTAAATTTCTTAGATAGAATTAACCCTTTTTTAGGGGTTTAGAAAAAAATAATCCGACCTCTAAAATGATTATTTCAATGAATTTATAATTGTACTTCTTCCGAGCAACATGAAATATTTTGCAGACCACTCATATAGGCATTTGAGCTACAAAAAAAATCTAGAACTACCAAGTTGACCAAATATTTTGAACTCTATATCAAGCCAGAGGATGAAACTTTGAACAAATTCTATGCATGTTTTTCAAACATTATCAACTACTCGTATAATTTAGGGGGACCTTTTAGGAAAGAGAAGTAGATTGACAAAATAATTGCTAGCTTAGCTTATCATTTTCAAGCCAATGGTACCGTGCTTAAATACATGTAAAAGCCTCGTGAACTTACTGTTAAATGAATCACTTGGGAAAGTATTCGAACTACATCACTTGTATCCTATATGTCAGCCATCCACTTTCGAGGAGGGAAGGAACTTGGCTTTATATACATCAAGGTTAGTGGTCTTAGCGAAGATGTTTTTGACACAATTGTTGTAAATGATGACTGTAATACCAATGAAGCGAAAATGGATCTACTTTCCTAGTGATTTACTAAATTTCTTAGATAGAATTAACCCTTTTTTAGGGGTTTAGAAAAAAATAATCTGTGCTCTAAAATGATTATTTCAATGAATTTATAATTGTACTTCTTCCGAACAACATGAAATATTTTGCAGACCACTCATATAGGCATTTGAGCTACAAAAAAAATCTAGAACTACCAAGTTGACCAAATATTTTGAACTCTATATCAAGCAAGAGGATGAAACTTTGAACAAATTCTATGCATGTTTTTCAAACATTATCAACTACTCGTATAATTTGGGGGGACCTTTTAGGAAAGAGAAGTAGATTGACAAAATAATTGCTAGCTTAGCTTATCATTTTCAAGCCAATGGTACCGTGCTTAAATACATGTAAAAGCCTCGTGAACTTACTGTTAAATGAATCACTTGGGAAAGAATTCGAACTACATCACTTGTATCCTATATGTCAGCCATCCACTTTCGAGGAGGGAAGGAACTTGGCTTTATATACATCAAGGATAGTGGTCTTAGCGAAGATGTTTTTGACACAATTGTTGTAAATGATGACTGTAATACCAATGAAGAGAAAATGGATCTACTTTCCCAGTGATTTACTAAATTTCTTAAATAGAATTAACCCTTTTTTAGGGGTTTAGAAAAAAATAATCCGGGCTCTAAAATGATTATTTCAATGAATTTATAGTTGTACTTCTTCCGAACAACATGAAATATTTTGCAGACCACTCATATAGGCATTTGAGCTACAAAAAAAAATCTAGAACTACCAAGTTGACCAAATATTTTGAACTCTATATCAAGCAAGAGGATGAAACTTTGAACAAATTCTATGCATGTTTTTCAAACATTATCAACTACTCGTATAATTTGGGGGGACCTTTTAGGAAAGAGAAGTAGATTGACAAAATAATTGCTAGCTTAGCTTATCATTTTCAAGCCAATTGTACCGTGCTTAAATACATGTAAAAGCCTCGTGAACTTACTGTTAAATGAATCACTTGGGAAAGAATTCGAACTACATCACTTGTATCCTATATGTCAGCCATCCACTTTCGAGGAGGGAAGGAACTTGGCTTTATATACATCAAGGATAGTGGTCTTAGCGAAGATGTTTTTGACTAAATTGTGGTAAATGATGACTGTAATACCAATGAAGAGAAAATGGATCTACTTTCCTAGTGATTTACTAAATTTCTTAGATAGAATTAATCCTTTTTTAGGGGTTTAGAAAAAAATAATCCGACCTCTAAAATGATTATTTCAATGAATTTATAGTTGTACTTCTTCCGAACAACATGAAATATTTTGCAGACCACTCATATAAGCATTTGAGCTACAAAAAAAATCTAGAACTACCAAGTTGACCAAATATTTTGAACTCTATATCAAGCCAGAGGATGAAACTTTGAACAAATTCTATGCATGTTTTTCAAACATTATCAACTACTCGTATAATTTGGGGGGACCTTTTAGGAAAGAGAAGTAGATTGACAAAATAATTGCTAGCTTAGCTTATCATTTTCAAGCCAATGGTACCGTGCTTAAATACATGTAAAAGCCTCGTGAACTTACTGTTAAATGAATCACTTGGGAAAGTATTCGAACTGCATCACTAGTATCCTTTATGTCAGCCATGCACTTTCGAGGAGGGAAAGAGCTTGGCTTTATATACATCAAGGATAGTGGTCTTAGCGAAGATGTTTTTGACACAATTGTTGGAAATGATGACTCTAATACCAATGAAGAGAAAATGGATCTACTTTCTCAGTGATTTACTAAATTTCTTAAATAGAATTAACCCTTTTTTAGGGGTTTAGAAAAAAATAATCTGGGCTCTAAAATGATTATTTCAATGAATTTATAGTTGTACTTCTTCCGAACAACATGAAATATTTTGCAGACCACTCATATAGGCATTTGAGCTACAAAAAAAAATCTAGAACTACCAAGTTGACCAAATATTTTGAACTCTATATCAAGCAAGAGGATGAAACTTTGAACAAATTCTATGCATGTTTTTCAAACATTATCAACTACTCGTATAATTTGGGGGGACCTTTTAGGAAAGAGAAGTAGATTGACAAAATAATTGCTAGCTTAGCTTATCATTTTCAAGCCAATGGTACCGTGCTTAAATACATGTAAAAGCCTCGTGAACTTACTGTTAAATGAATCACTTGGGAAAGAATTCGAACTACATCACTTGTATCCTATATGTCAGCCATCCACTTTCGAGGAGGGAAGGAACTTGGCTTTATATACATCAAGGATAGTGGTCTTAGCGAAGATGTTTTTGACACAATTGTTGTAAATGATGACTGTAATTCCAATGAAGAGAAAATGGATCTACTTTCCCAGTGATTTACTAAATTTCTTAAATAGAATTAACCCTTTTTTAGGGGTTTAGAAAAAAATAATCCGGGCTCTAAAATGATTATTTCAATGAATTTATAGTTGTACTTCTTCCGAACAACATGAAATATTTTGCAGACCACTCATATAGGCATTTGAGCTACAAAAAAAAATCTAGAACTACCAAGTTGACCAAATATTTTGAACTCTATATCAAGCAAGAGGATGAAACTTTGAACAAATTCTATGCATGTTTTTCAAACATTATCAACTACTCGTATAATTTGGGGGGACCTTTTAGGAAAGAGAAGTAGATTGACAAAATAATTGCTAGCTTAGCTTATCATTTTCAAGCCAATGGTACCGTGCTTAAATACATGTAAAAGCCTCGTGAACTTACTGTTAAATGAATCACTTGGGAAAGTATTCGAACTACATCACTTGTATCCTATATGTCAGCCATCCACTTTCGAGGAGGGAAGGAACTTGGCTTTATATACATCAAGGATAGTGGTCTTAGCGAAGATGTTTTTGACACAATTGTTGTAAATGATGACTGTAATACCAATGAAGAGAAAATGGATCTACTTTCCTAGTGATTTACTAAATTTCTTAGATAGAATTAACCCTTTTTTAGGGGTTTAGAAAAAAATAATCCGACCTCTAAAATGATTATTTCAATGAATTTATAATTGTACTTCTTCCGAGCAACATGAAATATTTTGCAGACCACTCATATAGGCATTTGAGCTACAAAAAAAATCTAGAACTACCAAGTTGACCAAATATTTTGAACTCTATATCAAGCCAGAGGATGAAACTTTGAACAAATTCTATGCATGTTTTTCAAACATTATCAACTACTCGTATAATTTAGGGGGACCTTTTAGGAAAGAGAAGTAGATTGACAAAATAATTGCTAGCTTAGCTTATCATTTTCAAGCCAATGGTACCGTGCTTAAATACATGTAAAAGCCTCGTGAACTTACTGTTAAATGAATCACTTGGGAAAGTATTCGAACTACATCACTTGTATCCTATATGTCAGCCATCCACTTTCGAGGAGGGAAGGAACTTGGCTTTATATACATCAAGGTTAGTGGTCTTAGCGAAGATGTTTTTGACACAATTGTTGTAAATGATGACTGTAATACCAATGAAGCGAAAATGGATCTACTTTCCTAGTGATTTACTAAATTTCTTAGATAGAATTAACCCTTTTTTAGGGGTTTAGAAAAAAATAATCTGTGCTCTAAAATGATTATTTCAATGAATTTATAATTGTACTTCTTCCGAACAACATGAAATATTTTGCAGACCACTCATATAGGCATTTGAGCTACAAAAAAAATCTAGAACTACCAAGTTGACCAAATATTTTGAACTCTATATCAAGCAAGAGGATGAAACTTTGAACAAATTCTATGCATGTTTTTCAAACATTATCAACTACTCGTATAATTTGGGGGGACCTTTTAGGAAAGAGAAGTAGATTGACAAAATAATTGCTAGCTTAGCTTATCATTTTCAAGCCAATGGTACCGTGCTTAAATACATGTAAAAGCCTCGTGAACTTACTGTTAAATGAATCACTTGGGAAAGAATTCGAACTACATCACTTGTATCCTATATGTCAGCCATCCACTTTCGAGGAGGGAAGGAACTTGGCTTTATATACATCAAGGATAGTGGTCTTAGCGAAGATGTTTTTGACACAATTGTTGTAAATGATGACTGTAATTCCAATGAAGAGAAAATGGATCTACTTTCCCAGTGATTTACTAAATTTCTTAAATAGAATTAACCCTTTTTTAGGGGTTTAGAAAAAAATAATCCGGGCTCTAAAATGATTATTTCAATGAATTTATAGTTGTACTTCTTCCGAACAACATGAAATATTTTGCAGACCACTCATATAGGCATTTGAGCTACAAAAAAAAATCTAGAACTACCAAGTTGACCAAATATTTTGAACTCTATATCAAGCAAGAGGATGAAACTTTGAACAAATTCTATGCATGTTTTTCAAACATTATCAACTACTCGTATAATTTGGGGGGACCTTTTAGGAAAGAGAAGTAGATTGACAAAATAATTGCTAGCTTAGCTTATCATTTTCAAGCCAATGGTACCGTGCTTAAATACATGTAAAAGCCTCGTGAACTTACTGTTAAATGAATCACTTGGGAAAGTATTCGAACTACATCACTTGTATCCTATATGTCAGCCATCCACTTTCGAGGAGGGAAGGAACTTGGCTTTATATACATCAAGGATAGTGGTCTTAGCGAAGATGTTTTTGACACAATTGTTGTAAATGATGACTGTAATACCAATGAAGAGAAAATGGATCTACTTTCCTAGTGATTTACTAAATTTCTTAGATAGAATTAACCCTTTTTTAGGGGTTTAGAAAAAAATAATCCGACCTCTAAAATGATTATTTCAATGAATTTATAATTGTACTTCTTCCGAGCAACATGAAATATTTTGCAGACCACTCATATAGGCATTTGAGCTACAAAAAAAATCTAGAACTACCAAGTTGACCAAATATTTTGAACTCTATATCAAGCCAGAGGATGAAACTTTGAACAAATTCTATGCATGTTTTTCAAACATTATCAACTACTCGTATAATTTGGGGGGACCTTTTAGGAAAGAGAAGTAGATTGACAAAATAATTGCTAGCTTAGCTTATCATTTTCAAGCCAATGGTACCGTGCTTAAATACATGTAAAAGCCTCGTGAACTTACTGTTAAATGAATCACTTGGGAAAGTATTCGAACTGCATCACTAGTATCCTTTATGTCAGCCATGCACTTTCGAGGAGGGAAAGAGCTTGGCTTTATATACATCAAGGATAGTGGTCTTAGCGAAGATGTTTTTGACACAATTGTTGGAAATGATGACTCTAATACCAATGAAGAGAAAATGGATCTACTTTCTCAGTGATTTACTAAATTTCTTAAATAGAATTAACCCTTTTTTAGGGGTTTAGAAAAAAATAATCTGGGCTCTAAAATGATTATTTCAATGAATTTATAGTTGTACTTCTTCCGAACAACATGAAATATTTTGCAGACCACTCATATTAGGCATTTGAGCTACAAAAAAAAATCTAGAACTACCAAGTTGACCAAATATTTTGAACTCTATATCAAGCAAGAGGATGAAACTTTGAACAAATTCTATGCATGTTTTTCAAACATTATCAACTACTCGTATAATTTGGGGGGACCTTTTAGGAAAGAGAAGTAGATTGACAAAATAATTGCTAGCTTAGCTTATCATTTTCAAGCCAATGGTACCGTGCTTAAATACATGTAAAAGCCTCGTGAACTTACTGTTAAATGAATCACTTGGGAAAGAATTCGAACTACATCACTTGTATCCTATATGTCAGCCATCCACTTTCGAGGAGGGAAGGAACTTGGCTTTATATACATCAAGGATAGTGGTCTTAGCGAAGATGTTTTTGACACAATTGTTGTAAATGATGACTGTAATACCAATGAAGAGAAAATGGATCTACTTTCCCAGTGATTTACTAAATTTCTTAAATAGAATTAACCCTTTTTTAGGGGTTTAGAAAAAAATAATCCGGGCTCTAAAATGATTATTTCAATGAATTTATAGTTGTACTTCTTCCGAACAACATGAAATATTTTGCAGACCACTCATATAGGCATTTGAGCTACAAAAAAAAATCTAGAACTACCAAGTTGACCAAATATTTTGAACTCTATATCAAGCAAGAGGATGAAACTTTGCACAAATTCTATGCATGTTTTTCAAACATTATCAACTACTCGTATAATTTGGGGGGACCTTTTAGGAAAGAGAAGTAGATTGACTAAATCCTTGCTAGCTTAGCTTATCATTTTCAAGCCAATAGTACCGTGCTTAAATACATGTAAAAGCCTCGTGAACTTACTGTTAAATGAATCACTTGGGAAAGTATTCGAACTACATCACTTGTATCCTATATGTCAGCCATCCACTTTCGAGGAGGGAAAGAACTTGGCTTTATATACATTAAGGATAGTGGTCTTAGCGAAGATGTTTTTGACTAAATTGTTGTAAATGATGACTGTAATACCAATGAAGAGAAAATGGATCTACTTTCCTAGTGATTTACTAAATTTCTTAGATAGAATTAACCCTTTTTTAGGGGTTTAGAAAAAAATAATCCGACCTCTAAAATGATTATTTCAATGAATTTATAGTTGTACTTCTTCCGAACAACATGAAATATTTTGCAGACCACTCATATAGGCATTTAAGCTACAAAAAAAATCTAGAACTACCAAGTTGACCAAATATTTTGAACTCTATATCAAGCAAGAGGATGAAACTTTGAACAAATTCTATGCATGTTTTTCAAACATTATCAACTACTCGTATAATTTGGGGGGACCTTTTAGGAAAGAGAAGTAGATTTACAAAATAATTGCTAGCTTAGCTTATCATTTTCAAGCCAATGGTACCGTGCTTAAATACATGTAAAAGCCTCGTGAACTTACTGTTAAATGAATCACTTGGGAAAGTATTCGAACTACATCACTTGTATCCTATATGTCAGCCATCCACTTTCGAGGAGGGAAGGAACTTGGCTTTATATACATCAAGGATAGTGGTCTTAGCGAAGATGTTTTTGACACAATTGTTGTAAATGATGACTGTAATACCAATGAAGAGAAAATGGATCTACTTTCCTAGTGATTTACTAAATTTCTTAGATAGAATTAACCCTTTTTTAGGGGTTTAGAAAAAAATAATCCGACCTCTAAAATGATTATTTCAATGAATTTATAATTGTACTTCTTCCGAGCAACATGAAATATTTTGCAGACCACTCATATAGGCATTTGAGCTACAAAAAAAATCTAGAACTACCAAGTTGACCAAATATTTTGAACTCTATATCAAGCCAGAGGATGAAACTTTGAACAAATTCTATGCATGTTTTTCAAACATTATCAACTACTCGTATAATTTAGGGGGACCTTTTAGGAAAGAGAAGTAGATTGACAAAATAATTGCTAGCTTAGCTTATCATTTTCAAGCCAATGGTACCGTGCTTAAATACATGTAAAAGCCTCGTGAACTTACTGTTAAATGAATCACTTGGGAAAGTATTCGAACTACATCACTTGTATCCTATATGTCAGCCATCCACTTTCGAGGAGGGAAGGAACTTGGCTTTATATACATCAAGGTTAGTGGTCTTAGCGAAGATGTTTTTGACACAATTGTTGTAAATGATGACTGTAATACCAATGAAGCGAAAATGGATCTACTTTCCTAGTGATTTACTAAATTTCTTAGATAGAATTAACCCTTTTTTAGGGGTTTAGAAAAAAATAATCTGTGCTCTAAAATGATTATTTCAATGAATTTATAATTGTACTTCTTCCGAACAACATGAAATATTTTGCAGACCACTCATATAGGCATTTGAGCTACAAAAAAAATCTAGAACTACCAAGTTGACCAAATATTTTGAACTCTATATCAAGCAAGAGGATGAAACTTTGAACAAATTCTATGCATGTTTTTCAAACATTATCAACTACTCGTATAATTTGGGGGGACCTTTTAGGAAAGAGAAGTAGATTGACAAAATAATTGCTAGCTTAGCTTATCATTTTCAAGCCAATGGTACCGTGCTTAAATACATGTAAAAGCCTCGTGAACTTACTGTTAAATGAATCACTTGGGAAAGAATTCGAACTACATCACTTGTATCCTATATGTCAGCCATCCACTTTCGAGGAGGGAAGGAACTTGGCTTTATATACATCAAGGATAGTGGTCTTAGCGAAGATGTTTTTGACACAATTGTTGTAAATGATGACTGTAATACCAATGAAGAGAAAATGGATCTACTTTCCCAGTGATTTACTAAATTTCTTAAATAGAATTAACCCTTTTTTAGGGGTTTAGAAAAAAATAATCCGGGCTCTAAAATGATTATTTCAATGAATTTATAGTTGTACTTCTTCCGAACAACATGAAATATTTTGCAGACCACTCATATAGGCATTTGAGCTACAAAAAAAAATCTAGAACTACCAAGTTGACCAAATATTTTGAACTCTATATCAAGCAAGAGGATGAAACTTTGAACAAATTCTATGCATGTTTTTCAAACATTATCAACTACTCGTATAATTTGGGGGGACCTTTTAGGAAAGAGAAGTAGATTGACAAAATAATTGCTAGGTTAGCTTATCATTTTCAAGCCAATTGTACCGTGCTTAAATACATGTAAAAGCCTCGTGAACTTACTGTTAAATGAATCACTTGGGAAAGAATTCGAACTACATCACTTGTATCCTATATGTCAGCCATCCACTTTCGAGGAGGGAAGGAACTTGGCTTTATATACATCAAGGATAGTGGTCTTAGCGAAGATGTTTTTGACTAAATTGTGGTAAATGATGACTGTAATACCAATGAAGAGAAAATGGATCTACTTTCCTAGTGATTTACTAAATTTCTTAGATAGAATTAATCCTTTTTTAGGGGTTTAGAAAAAAATAATCCGACCTCTAAAATGATTATTTCAATGAATTTATAGTTGTACTTCTTCCGAACAACATGAAATATTTTGCAGACCACTCATATAAGCATTTGAGCTACAAAAAAAATCTAGAACTACCAAGTTGACCAAATATTTTGAACTCTATATCAAGCCAGAGGATGAAACTTTGAACAAATTCTATGCATGTTTTTCAAACATTATCAACTACTCGTATAATTTGGGGGGACCTTTTAGGAAAGAGAAGTAGATTGACAAAATAATTGCTAGCTTAGCTTATCATTTTCAAGCCAATGGTACCGTGCTTAAATACATGTAAAAGCCTCGTGAACTTACTGTTAAATGAATCACTTGGGAAAGTATTCGAACTGCATCACTAGTATCCTTTATGTCAGCCATGCACTTTCGAGGAGGGAAAGAGCTTGGCTTTATATACATCAAGGATAGTGGTCTTAGCGAAGATGTTTTTGACACAATTGTTGGAAATGATGACTCTAATACCAATGAAGAGAAAATGGATCTACTTTCCCAGTGATTTACTAAATTTCTTAAATAGAATTAACCCTTTTTTAGGGGTTTAGAAAAAAATAATCTGGGCTCTAAAATGATTATTTCAATGAATTTATAGTTGTACTTCTTCCGAACAACATGAAATATTTTGCAGACCGCTCATATAGGCATTTGAGCTACAAAAAAAAATCTAGAACTACCAAGTTGACCAAATATTTTGAACTCTATATCAAGCAAGAGGATGAAACTTTGAACAAATTCTATGCATGTTTTTCAAACATTATCAACTACTCGTATAATTTGGGGGGACCTTTTAGGAAAGAGAAGTAGATTGACAAAATAATTGCTAGCTTAGCTTATCATTTTCAAGCCAATGGTACCGTGCTTAAATACATGTAAAAGCCTCGTGAACTTACTGTTAAATGAATCACTTGGGAAAGAATTCGAACTACATCACTTGTATCCTATATGTCAGCCATCCACTTTCGAGGAGGGAAGGAACTTGGCTTTATATACATCAAGGATAGTGGTCTTAGCGAAGATGTTTTTGACACAATTGTTGTAAATGATGACTGTAATACCAATGAAGAGAAAATGGATCTACTTTCCCAGTGATTTACTAAATTTCTTAAATAGAATTAACCCTTTTTTAGGGGTTTAGAAAAAAATAATCCGGGCTCTAAAATGATTATTTCAATGAATTTATAGTTGTACTTCTTCCGAACAACATGAAATATTTTGCAGACCACTCATATAGGCATTTGAGCTACAAAAAAAAATCTAGAACTACCAAGTTGACCAAATATTTTGAACTCTATATCAAGCAAGAGGATGAAACTTTGAACAAATTCTATGCATGTTTTTCAAACATTATCAACTACTCGTATAATTTGGGGGGACCTTTTAGGAAAGAGAAGTAGATTGACAAAATAATTGCTAGCTTAGCTTATCATTTTCAAGCCAATTGTACCGTGCTTAAATACATGTAAAAGCCTCGTGAACTTACTGTTAAATGAATCACTTGGGAAAGAATTCGAACTACATCACTTGTATCCTATATGTCAGCCATCCACTTTCGAGGAGGGAAGGAACTTGGCTTTATATACATCAAGGATAGTGGTCTTAGCGAAGATGTTTTTGACTAAATTGTGGTAAATGATGACTGTAATACCAATGAAGAGAAAATGGATCTACTTTCCTAGTGATTTACTAAATTTCTTAGATAGAATTAATCCTTTTTTAGGGGTTTAGAAAAAAATAATCCGACCTCTAAAATGATTATTTCAATGAATTTATAGTTGTACTTCTTCCGAACAACATGAAATATTTTGCAGACCACTCATATAAGCATTTGAGCTACAAAAAAAATCTAGAACTACCAAGTTGACCAAATATTTTGAACTCTATATCAAGCCAGAGGATGAAACTTTGAACAAATTCTATGCATGTTTTTCAAACAATATCAACTACTCGTATAATTTGGGGGGACCTTTTAGGAAAGAGAAGTAGATTGACAAAATAATTGCTAGCTTAGCTTATCATTTTCAAGCCAATGGTACCGTGCTTAAATACATGTAAAAGCCTCGTGAACTTACTGTTAAATGAATCACTTGGGAAAGTATTCGAACTGCATCACTAGTATCCTTTATGTCAGCCATGCACTTTCGAGGAGGGAAAGAGCTTGGCTTTATATACATCAAGGATAGTGGTCTTAGCGAAGATGTTTTTGACACAATTGTTGGAAATGATGACTCTAATACCAATGAAGAGAAAATGGATCTACTTTCCCAGTGATTTACTAAATTTCTTAAATAGAATTAACCCTTTTTTAGGGGTTTAGAAAAAAATAATCTGGGCTCTAAAATGATTATTTCAATGAATTTATAGTTGTACTTCTTCCGAACAACATGAAATATTTTGCAGACCACTCATATAGGCATTTGAGCTACAAAAAAAAATCTAGAACTACCAAGTTGACCAAATATTTTGAACTCTATATCAAGCAAGAGGATGAAACTTTGAACAAATTCTATGCATGTTTTTCAAACATTATCAACTACTCGTATAATTTGGGGGGACCTTTTAGGAAAGAGAAGTAGATTGACAAAATAATTGCTAGCTTAGCTTATCATTTTCAAGCCAATGGTACCGTGCTTAAATACATGTAAAAGCCTCGTGAACTTACTGTTAAATGAATCACTTGGGAAAGAATTCGAACTACATCACTTGTATCCTATATGTCAGCCATCCACTTTCGAGGAGGGAAGGAACTTGGCTTTATATACATCAAGGATAGTGGTCTTAGCGAAGATGTTTTTGACACAATTGTTGTAAATGATGACTGTAATACCAATGAAGAGAAAATGGATCTACTTTCCCAGTGATTTACTAAATTTCTTAAATAGAATTAACCCTTTTTTAGGGGTTTAGAAAAAAATAATCCGGGCTCTAAAATGATTATTTCAATGAATTTATAGTTGTACTTCTTCCGAACAACATGAAATATTTTGCAGACCACTCATATAGGCATTTGAGCTACAAAAAAAAATCTAGAACTACCAAGTTGACCAAATATTTTGAACTCTATATCAAGCAAGAGGATGAAACTTTGAACAAATTCTATGCATGTTTTTCAAACATTATCAACTACTCGTATAATTTGGGGGGACCTTTTAGGAAAGAGAAGTAGATTGACAAAATAATTGCTAGCTTAGCTTATCATTTTCAAGCCAATTGTACCGTGCTTAAATACATGTAAAAGCCTCGTGAACTTACTGTTAAATGAATCACTTGGGAAAGAATTCGAACTACATCACTTGTATCCTATATGTCAGCCATCCACTTTCGAGGAGGGAAGGAACTTGGCTTTATATACATCAAGGATAGTGGTCTTAGCGAAGATGTTTTTGACTAAATTGTGGTAAATGATGACTGTAATACCAATGAAGAGAAAATGGATCTACTTTCCTAGTGATTTACTAAATTTCTTAGATAGAATTAATCCTTTTTTAATGGTTTAGAAAAAAATAATCCGACCTCTAAAATGATTATTTCAATGAATTTATAGTTGTACTTCTTCCGAACAACATGAAATATTTTGCAGACCACTCATATAGGCATTTGAGCTACAAAAAAAATCTAGAACTACCAAGTTGACCAAATATTTTGAACTCTATATCAAGCCAGAGGATGAAACTTTGAACAAATTCTATGCATGTTTTTCAAACATTATCAACTACTCGTATAATTTGGGGGGACCTTTTAGGAAAGAGAAGTAGATTGACAAAATAATTGCTAGCTTAGCTTATCATTTTCAAGCCAATGGTACCGTGCTTAAATACATGTAAAAGCCTCGTGAACTTACTGTTAAATGAATCACTTGGGAAAGTATTCGAACTGTATCACTAGTATCCTTTATGTCAGCCATGCACTTTCGAGGAGGGAAAGAGCTTGGCTTTATATACATCAAGGATAGTGGTCTTAGCGAAGATGTTTTTGACACAATTGTTGGAAATGATGACTCTAATACCAATGAAGAGAAAATGGATCTACTTTCCCAGTGATTTACTAAATTTCTTAAATAGAATTAACCCTTTTTTAGGGGTTTAGAAAAAAATAATCTGGGCTCTAAAATGATTATTTCAATGAATTTATAGTTGTACTTCTTCCAAACAACATGAAATATTTTGCAGACCACTCATATAGGCATTTGAGATACAAAAAAAAATCTAGAACTACCAAGTTGACCAAATATTTTGAACTCTATATCAAGCAAGAGGATGAAACTTTGAACAAATTCTATGCATGTTTTTCAAACATTATCAACTACTCGTATAATTTGGGGGGACCTTTTAGGAAAGAGAAGTAGATTGACAAAATAATTGCTAGCTTAGCTTATCATTTTCAAGCCAATGGTACCGTGCTTAAATACATGTAAAAGCCTCGTGAACTTACTGTTAAATGAATCACTTGGGAAAGAATTCGAACTACATCACTTGTATCCTATATGTCAGCCATCCACTTTCGAGGAGGGAAGGAACTTGGCTTTATATACATCAAGGATAGTGGTCTTATCGAAGATTTTTTTGACTAAATTGTTGTAAATGATGACTGTAATACCAATGAAGAGAAAATGGATCTACTTTCCTAGTGATTTACTAAATTTCTTAGATAGAATTAATCCTTTTTTAGGGGTTTAGAAAAAAATAATCCGACCTCTAAAATGATTATTTCAATGAATTTATAGTTGTACTTCTTCCGAACAACATGAAATATTTTGCAGACCACTCATATAGGCATTTGAGCTACAAAAAAAATCTAGAACTACCAAGTTGACCAAATATTTTGAACTCTATATCAAGCAAGAGGATGAAACTTTGAACAAATTCTATGCATGTTTTTCAAACATTATCAACTACTCGTATAATTTGGGGGGACCTTTTAGGAAAGAGAAGTAGATTGACAAAATAATTGCTAGCTTAGCTTATCATTTTCAAGCCAATGGTACCGTGCTTAAATACATGTAAAAGCCTCGTGAACTTACTGTTAAATGAATCACTTGGGAAAGTATTCGAACTACATCACTTGTATCCTTTATGTCAGCCATCCACTTTCGAGGAGGGAAAGAGCTTGGCTTTATATACATCAAGGATAGTGGTCTTAGCGAAGATGTTTTTGACACAATTGTTGGAAATGATGACTCTAATACCAATGAAGAGAAAATGCATCTACTTTCCCAGTGATTTACTAAATTTCTTATATAGAATTAACCCTTTTTTAGGGGTTTAGAAAAAAATAATCCGGGCTCTAAAATGATTATTTGAATGAATTTATAGTTGTACTTCTTCCGAACAACATGAAATATTTTGGAGACCACTCATATAGGCATTTGAGCTACAAAAAAAATCTAGAACTACCAAGTTGACCAAATATTTTGAACTCTATATCAAGCAAGAGGATGAAACTTTGCACAAATTCTATGCATGTTTTTCAAACATTATCAACTACTCGTATAATTTGGGGGGACCTTTTAGGAAAGAGAAGTAGATTGACTAAATCCTTGCTAGCTTAGCTTATCATTTTCAAGCCAATAGTACCGTGCTTAAATACATGTAAAAGCCTCGTGAACTTACTGTTAAATGAATCACTTGGGAAAGTATTCGAACTACATCACTTGTATCCTATATGTCAGCCATCCACTTTCGAGGAGGGAAAGAACTTGGCTTTATATACATTAAGGATAGTGGTCTTAGCGAAGATGTTTTTGACTAAATTGTTGTAAATGATGACTGTAATACCAATGAAGAGAAAATGGATCTACTTTCCTAGTGATTTACTAAATTTCTTAGATAGAATTAACCCTTTTTTAGGGGTTTAGAAAAAAATAATCCGACCTCTAAAATGATTATTTCAATGAATTTATAGTTGTACTTCTTCCGAACAACATGCATATTTTGCAGACCACTCATATAGGCATTTGAGCTACAAAAAAAAATCTAGAACTACCAAGTTGACCAAATATTTTGAACTCTATATCAAGCAAGAGGATGAAACTTTGAACAAATTCTATGCATGTTTTTCAAACATTATCAACTACTCGTATAATTTGGGGGGACCTTTTAGGAAAGAGTAGTAGATTGACAAAATAATTGCTAGCTTAGCTTATCATTTTCAAGCCAATGGTACCGTGCTTAAATACATGTAAAAGCCTCGTGAACTTACTGTTAAATGAATCACTTGGGAAAGAATTCGAACTACATCACTTGTATCCTATATGTCAGCCATCCACTTTCGAGGAGGGAAGGAACTTGGCTTTATATACATCAAGGATAGTGGTCTTAGCGAAGATGTTTTTGACTAAATTGTGGTAAATGACGACTGTAATACCAATGAAGAGAAAATGGATCTACTTTCCTAGTGATTTACTAAATTTCTTAGATAGAATTAATCCTTTTTTAGGGGTTTAGAAAAAAATAATCCGACCTCTAAAATGATTATTTCAATGAATTTATAGTTGTACTTCTTCCGAACAACATGAAATATTTTGCAGACCACTCATATAGGCATTTGAGCTACAAAAAAAATCTAGAACTACCAAGTTGACCAAATATTTTGAACTCTATATCAAGCAAGAGGATGAAACTTTGAACAAATTCTATGCATGTTTTTCAAACATTATCAACTACTCGTATAATTTGGGGGGACCTTTTAGGAAAGAGAAGTAGATTGACAAAATAATTGCTAGCTTAGCTTATCATTTTCAAGCCAATGGTACCGTGCTTAAATACATGTAAAAGCCTCGTGAACTTACTGTTAAATGAATCACTTGGGAAAGTATTCGAAATGCATCACTAGTATCCTTTATGTCAGCCATGCACTTTCGAGGAGGGAAAGAGCTTGGCTTTATATACATCAAGGATAGTGGTCTTAGCGAAGATGTTTTTGACACAATTGTTGGAAATGATGACTCTAATACCAATGAAGAGAAAATGGATCTACTTTCCCAGTGATTTACTAAATTTCTTAAATAAAATTAACCCTTTTTTAGGGGTTTAGAAAAAAATAATCCGGGCTCTAAAATGATTATTTCAATGAATTTATAGTTGTACTTCTTCCGAACAACATGAAATATTTTGCAGACCACTCATATAGGCATTTGAGCTACAAAAAAAAATCTAGAACTACCAAGTTGACCAATTATTTTGAACTCTATATCAAGCAAGAGGATGAAACTTTGAACAAATTCTATGCATGTTTTTCAAACATTATCAACTACTCGTATAATTTGGGGGGACCTTTTAGGAAAGAGAAGTAGATTGACAAAATAATTGCTAGCTTAGCTTATCATTTTCAAGCCAATGGTACCGTGCTTAAATACATGTAAAAGCCTCGTGAACTTACTGTTAAATGAATCACTTGGGAAAGAATTCGAACTACATCACTTGTATCCTATATGTCAGCCATCCACTTTCGAGGAGGGAAGGAACTTGGCTTTATATACATCAAGGATAGTGGTCTTAGCGAAGATGTTTTTGACTAAATTGTTGTAAATGATGACTGTAATACCAATGAAGAGAAAATGGATCTACTTTCCTAGTGATTTACTAAATTTCTTAGATAGAATTAATCCTTTTTTAGGGGTTTAGAAAAAAATAATCCGACCTCTAAAATGATTATTTCAATGAATTTATAGTTGTACTTCTTCCGAACAACATGAAATATTTTGCAGACCACTCATATAGGCATTTGAGCTACAAAAAAAATCTAGAACTACCAAGTTGACCAAATATTTTGAACTCTATATCAAGCAAGAGGATGAAACTTTGAACAAATTCTATGCATGTTTTTCAAACATTATCAACTACTCGTATAATTTGGGGGGACCTTTTAGGAAAGAGAAGTAGATTGACAAAATAATTGCTAGCTTAGCTTATCATTTTCAAGCCAATGGTACCGTGCTTAAATACATGTAAAAGCCTCGAGAACTTACTGTTAAATGAATTACTTGGGAAAGTATTCGAACTGCATCACTAGTATCCTTTATGTCAGCCATCCACTTTCGAGGAGGGAAAGAGCTTGGCTTTATATACATCAAGGATAGTGGTCTTAGCGAAGATGTTTTTGACACAATTGTTGGAAATGATGACTCTAATACCAATGAAGAGAAAATGGATCTACTTTCCCAGTGATTTACTAAATTTCTTAAATAGAATTAACCCTTTTTTAGGGGTTTAGAAAAAAATAATCCGGGCTCTAAAATGATTATTTCAATGAATTTATAGTTGTACTTCTTCCGAACAACATGAAATATTTTGCAGACCACTCATATAGGCATTTGAGCTACAAAAAAAAATCTAGAACTACCAAGTTGACCAAATATTTTGAACTCTATATCAAGCAAGAGGATGAAACTTTGAACAAATTCTATGCATGTTTTTCAAACATTATCAACTACTCGTATAATTTGGGGGGATCTTTTAGCAAAGAGAAGTAGATTGACAAAATAATTGCTAGCTTAGCTTATCATTTTCAAGCCAATGGTACCGTGTTTAAATACATGTAAAAGCCTCGTGAACTTACTGTTAAATGAATCACATTGGAAAGTATTCGAACTACATCACTTGTATCCTATATGTCAGCCATCCACTTTCGAGGAGGGAAGGAACTTGGCTTTATATACATCAAGGATAGTGGTCTTAGCGAAGATGTTTTTGACACAATTGTTGTAAATGATGACTGTAATACCAATGAAGAGAAAATGGATCTACTTTCCTAGTGATTTACTAAATTTCTTAGATACAATTAACCCTTTTTTAGGGGTTTAGAAAAAAATAATCCGACCTCTAAAATGATTATTTCAATGAATTTATAATTGTACTTCTTCCGAGCAACATGAAATATTTTGCAGACCACTCATATAGGCATTTGAGCTACAAAAAAAAATCTAGAACTACCAAGTTGACCAAATATTTTGAACTCTATATCAAGCAAGAGGATGAAACTTTGCACAAATTCTATGCATGTTTTTCAAACATTATCAACTACTCGTATAATTTGGGGGGACCTTTTAGGAAAGAGAAGTAGATTGACTAAATCCTTGCTAGCTTAGCTTATCATTTTCAAGCCAATAGTACCGTGCTTAAATACATGTAAAAGCCTCGTGAACTTACTGTTAAATGAATCACTTGGGAAAGTATTCGAACTACATCACTTGTATCCTATATGTCAGCCATCCACTTTCGAGGAGGGAAAGAGCTTGGCTTTATATACATCAAGGATAGTGGTCTTAGCGAAGATGTTTTTGACACAATTGTTGTAAATGATGACTGTAATACCAATGAAGAGAAAATGGATCTACTTTCCTAGTGATTTACTAAATTTCTTAGATAGAATTAACCCTTTTTTGGGTTTAGAAAAATATAATCCGACCTCTAAAATGATTATTTCAATGAATTTATAGTTGTACTTCTTCCGAACAACATGAAATATTTTGCAGACCACTCATATAGGCATTTGAGCTACAAAAAAAATCTAGAACTACCAAGTTGACCAAATATTTTGAACTCTATATCAAGCAAGAGGATGAAACTTTGCACAAATTCTATGCATGTTTTTCAAACATTATCAACTACTCGTATAATTTGGGGGGACCTTTTAGGAAAGAGAAGTAGATTGACTAAATCCTTGCTAGCTTAGCTTATCATTTTCAAGCCAATAGTACTTTGCTTAAATACATGTAAAAGCCTCGTGAACTTACTGTTAAATGAATCACTTGGGAAAGTATTCGAACTACATCACTTGTATCCTATATGTCCGCCATCCACTTTCGAGGAGGGAAAGAGCTTGGCTTTATATACATCAAGGATAGTGGTCTTAGCGAAGATGTTTTTGACACAATTGTTGTAAATGATGACTGTAATACCAATGAAGAGAAAATGGATCTACTTTCCTAGTGATTTACTAAATTTCTTAGATAGAATTAACCCTTTTTTAGGGGTTTAGAAAAAAATAATCCGACCTCTAAAATGATTATTTCAATGAATTTATAGTTGTACTTCTTCCGAACAACATGAAATATTTTGCATACCACTCATATAGGCATTTGAGCTACAAAAAAAATCTAGAACTACCAAGTTGACCAAATATTTTGAACTCTATATCAAGCAAGAGGATGAAACTTTGAACATATTCTATGCATGTTTTTCAAACATTATCAACTACTCGTATAATTTGGGGGGACCTTTTAGGAAAGAGAAGTAGATTGACAAAATAATTGCTAGCTTAGCTTATCATTTTCAAGCCAATGGTACCGTGCTTAAATACATGTGAAAGCCTCGTGAACTTACTGTTAAATGAATCACTTGGGAAAGTATTCGAACTACATCACTTGTATCCTATATGTCCGCCATCCACTTTCGAGGAGGGAAAGAGCTTGGCTTTATATACATCAAGGATAGTGGTCTTAGCGAAGATGTTTTTGACACAATTGTTGTAAATGATGACTGTAATACCAATGAAGAGAAAATGGATCTACTTTCCTAGTGATTTACTAAATTTCTTAGATAGAATTAACCCTTTTTTAGGGGTTTAGAAAAAAATAATCCGACCTCTAAAATGATTATTTCAATGAATTTATAGTTGTACTTCTTCCGAAAAACATGAAATATTTTGCATACCACTCATATAGGCATTTGAGCTACAAAAAAAATCTAGAACTACCAAGTTGACCAAATATTTTGAACTCTATATCAAGCAAGAGGATGAAACTTTGAACATATTCTATGCATGTTTTTCAAACATTATCAACTACTCGTATAATTTGGGGGGACCTTTTAGGAAAGAGAAGTAGATTGACAATATAATTGCTAGCTTAGCTTATCATTTTCAAGCCAATGGTACCGTGCTTAAATACATGTAAAAGCCTCGTGAACTTACTGTTAAATGAATAACTTGGGAAAGTATTCGAACTGCATCACTTGTATCCTATATGTCAGCCATCCACTTTCGAGGAGGGAAAGAGCTTGGCTTTATATACATCAAGGATAGTGGTCTTAGCGAAGATGTTTTTGACACAATTGTTGGAAATGATGACTCTAATACCAATGAAGAGAAAATGGATCTACTTTCCCAGTGATTTACTAAATTTCTTAAATAGAATTAACCCTTTTTTAAGGGTTTAGAAAAAAATAATCCGGGCTCTAAAATGATTATTTCAATGAATTTATAGTTGTACTTCTTCCGAACAACATGAAATATTTTGCAGACCACTCATATAGGCATTTGAGCTACAAACAAAATCTAGAACTACCAAGTTGACCAAATATTTTGAACTCTATATCAAGCAAGAGGATGAAACTTTAACAAATTCTATGCATGTTTTTCAAACATTATCAACTACTCGTATAATTTGGGGGGACCTTTTAGGAAAGAGAAGTACATTGAAAAAATCCTTGCTAGCATAGCTTATCATTTTCAAGCCAATGGTGCCGTGCTTAACTACATGTAAAAGCCTCGTGAACTTACTGTTAAATGAATCACTTGGGAAAGTATTCGAACTGCATCACTTGGGAAAGTATTCGAACTACATCACTTGTATCCTTTATGTCAGCCATCCACTTTCGAGGAGGGAAAGAGCTTGGCTTTATATACATCAAGGATAGTGGTCTTAGCGAAGATGTTTTTGACACAATTGTTGGAAATGATGACTCTAATACCAATGAAGAGAAAATGCATCTACTTTCCCAGTGATTTACTAAATTTCTTATATAGAATTAACCCTTTTTTAGGGGTTTAGAAAAAAATAATCCGGGCTCTAAAATGATTATTTGAATGAATTTATAGTAGTACTTCTTCCGAACAACATGAAATATTTTGCAGACCACTCATATAGGCATTTGAGCTACAAAAAAAATCTAGAACTACCAAGTTGACCAAATATTTTGAACTCTATATCAAGCAAGAGGATGAAACTTTGAACAAATTCTATGCATGTTTTTCAAACATTATCAACTACTCGTATAATTTGGGGGGACCTTTTAGGAAAGAGAAGTAGATTGACAAAATAATTGCTAGCTTAGCTTATCATTTTCAAGCCAATGGTACCGTGCTTAAATACATGTAAAAGCCTCGAGAACTTACTGTTAAATGAATTACTTGGGAAAGTATTCGAACTGCATCACTAGTATCCTTTATGTCAGCCATCCACTTTCGAGGAGGGAAAGAGCTTGGCTTTATATACATCAAGGATAGTGGTCTTAGCGAAGATGTTTTTGACACAATTGTTGGAAATGATGACTCTAATACCAATGAAGAGAAAATGGATCTACTTTCCCAGTGATTTACTAAATTTCTTAAATAGAATTAACCCTTTTTTAGGGGTTTAGAAAAAAATAATCCGGGCTCTAAAATGATTATTTCAATGAATTTATAGTTGTACTTCTTCCGAACAACATGAAATATTTTGCAGACCACTCATATAGGCATTTGAGCTACAAAAAAAATCTAGAACTACCAAGTTGACCAAATATTTTGAACTCTATATCAAGCAAGAGGATGAAACTTTGAACAAATTCTATGCATGTTTTTCAAACATTATCAACTACTCGTATAATTTGGGGGGATCTTTTAGCAAAGAGAAGTAGATTGACAAAATAATTGCTAGCTTAGCTTATCATTTTCAAGCCAATGGTACCGTGTTTAAATACATGTAAAAGCCTCGTGAACTTACTGTTAAATGAATCACATTGGAAAGTATTCGAACTACATCACTTGTATCCTATATGTCAGCCATCCACTTTCGAGGAGGGAAGGAACTTGGCTTTATATACATCAAGGATAGTGGTCTTAGCGAAGATGTTTTTGACACAATTGTTGTAAATGATGACTGTAATACCAATGAAGAGAAAATGGATCTACTTTCCTAGTGATTTACTAAATTTCTTAGATACAATTAACCCTTTTTTAGGGGTTTAGAAAAAAATAATCCGACCTCTAAAATGATTATTTCAATGAATTTATAATTGTACTTCTTCCGAGCAACATGAAATATTTTGCAGACCACTCATATAGGCATTTGAGCTACAAAAAAAAATCTAGAACTACCAAGTTGACCAAATATTTTGAACTCTATATCAAGCAAGAGGATGAAACTTTGCACAAATTCTATGCATGTTTTTCAAACATTATCAACTACTCGTATAATTTGGGGGGACCTTTTAGGAAAGAGAAGTAGATTGACTAAATCCTTGCTAGCTTAGCTTATCATTTTCAAGCCAATAGTACCGTGCTTAAATACATGTAAAAGCCTCGTGAACTTACTGTTAAATGAATCACTTGGGAAAGTATTCGAACTACATCACTTGTATCCTATATGTCAGCCATCCACTTTCGAGGAGGGAAAGAGCTTGGCTTTATATACATCAAGGATAGTGGTCTTAGCGAAGATGTTTTTGACACAATTGTTGTAAATGATGACTGTAATACCAATGAAGAGAAAATGGATCTACTTTCCTAGTGATTTACTAAATTTCTTAGATAGAATTAACCCTTTTTTGGGTTTAGAAAAATATAATCCGACCTCTAAAATGATTATTTCAATGAATTTATAGTTGTACTTCTTCCGAACAACATGAAATATTTTGCAGACCACTCATATAGGCATTTGAGCTACAAAAAAAATCTAGAACTACCAAGTTGACCAAATATTTTGAACTCTATATCAAGCAAGAGGATGAAACTTTGCACAAATTCTATGCATGTTTTTCAAACATTATCAACTACTCGTATAATTTGGGGGGACCTTTTAGGAAAGAGAAGTAGATTGACTAAATCCTTGCTAGCTTAGCTTATCATTTTCAAGCCAATAGTACTTTGCTTAAATACATGTAAAAGCCTCGTGAACTTACTGTTAAATGAATCACTTGGGAAAGTATTCGAACTACATCACTTGTATCCTATATGTCCGCCATCCACTTTCGAGGAGGGAAAGAGCTTGGCTTTATATACATCAAGGATAGTGGTCTTAGCGAAGATGTTTTTGACACAATTGTTGTAAATGATGACTGTAATACCAATGAAGAGAAAATGGATCTACTTTCCTAGTGATTTACTAAATTTCTTAGATAGAATTAACCCTTTTTTAGGGGTTTAGAAAAAAATAATCCGACCTCTAAAATGATTATTTCAATGAATTTATAGTTGTACTTCTTCCGAACAACATGAAATATTTTGCATACCACTCATATAGGCATTTGAGCTACAAAAAAAATCTAGAACTACCAAGTTGACCAAATATTTTGAACTCTATATCAAGCAAGAGGATGAAACTTTGAACATATTCTATGCATGTTTTTCAAACATTATCAACTACTCGTATAATTTGGGGGGACCTTTTAGGAAAGAGAAGTAGATTGACAAAATAATTGCTAGCTTAGCTTATCATTTTCAAGCCAATGGTACCGTGCTTAAATACATGTGAAAGCCTCGTGAACTTACTGTTAAATGAATCACTTGGGAAAGTATTCGAACTACATCACTTGTATCCTATATGTCCGCCATCCACTTTCGAGGAGGGAAAGAGCTTGGCTTTATATACATCAAGGATAGTGGTCTTAGCGAAGATGTTTTTGACACAATTGTTGTAAATGATGACTGTAATACCAATGAAGAGAAAATGGATCTACTTTCCTAGTGATTTACTAAATTTCTTACATAGAATTAACCCTTTTTTAGGGGTTTAGAAAAAAATAATCCGACCTCTAAAATGATTATTTCAATGAATTTATAGTTGTACTTCTTCCGAAAAACATGAAATATTTTGCATACCACTCATATAGGCATTTGAGCTACAAAAAAAATCTAGAACTACCAAGTTGACCAAATATTTTGAACTCTATATCAAGCAAGAGGATGAAACTTTGAACATATTCTATGCATGTTTTTCAAACATTATCAACTACTCGTATAATTTGGGGGGACCTTTTAGGAAAGAGAAGTAGATTGACAATATAATTGCTAGCTTAGCTTATCATTTTCAAGCCAATGGTACCGTGCTTAAATACATGTAAAAGCCTCGTGAACTTACTGTTAAATGAATAACTTGGGAAAGTATTCGAACTGCATCACTTGTATCCTATATGTCAGCCATCCACTTTCGAGGAGGGAAAGAGCTTGGCTTTATATACATCAAGGATAGTGGTCTTAGCGAAGATGTTTTTGACACAATTGTTGGAAATGATGACTCTAATACCAATGAAGAGAAAATGGATCTACTTTCCCAGTGATTTACTAAATTTCTTAAATAGAATTAACCCTTTTTTAAGGGTTTAGAAAAAAATAATCCGGGCTCTAAAATGATTATTTCAATGAATTTATAGTTGTACTTCTTCCGAACAACATGAAATATTTTGCAGACCACTCATATAGGCATTTGAGCTACAAACAAAATCTAGAACTACCAAGTTGACCAAATATTTTGAACTCTATATCAAGCAAGAGGATGAAACTTTAACAAATTCTATGCATGTTTTTCAAACATTATCAACTACTCGTATAATTTGGGGGGACCTTTTAGGAAAGAGAAGTACATTGAAAAAATCCTTGCTAGCTTAGCTTATCATTTTCAAGCCAATGGTGCCGTGCTTAACTACATGTAAAAGCCTCGTGAACTTACTGTTAAATGAATCACTTGGGAAAGTATTCGAACTGCATCACTTGGGAAAGTATTCGAACTACATCACTTGTATCCTTTATGTCAGCCATCCACTTTCGAGGAGGGAAAGAGCTTGGCTTTATATACATCAAGGATAGTGGTCTTAGCGAAGATGTTTTTGACACAATTGTTGGAAATGATGACTCTAATACCAATGAAGAGAAAATGCATCTACTTTCCCAGTGATTTACTAAATTTCTTATATAGAATTAACCCTTTTTTAGGGGTTTAGAAAAAAATAATCCGGGCTCTAAAATGATTATTTGAATGAATTTATAGTTGTACTTCTTCCGAACAACATGAAATATTTTGGAGACCACTCATATAGGCATTTGAGCTACAAAAAAAATCTAGAACTACCAAGTTGACCAAATATTTTGAACTCTATATCAAGCAAGAGGATGAAACTTTGCACAAATTCTATGCATGTTTTTCAAACATTATCAACTACTCGTATAATTTGGGGGGACCTTTTAGGAAAGAGAAGTAGATTGACTAAATCCTTGCTAGCTTAGCTTATCATTTTCAAGCCAATAGTACCGTGCTTAAATACATGTAAAAGCCTCGTGAACTTACTGTTAAATGAATCACTTGGGAAAGTATTCGAACTGCATCACTTGTATCCTATATGTCAGCCATCCACTTTCGAGGAGGGAAAGAGCTTGGCTTTATATACATCAAGGATAGTGGTCTTAGCGAAGATGTTTTTGACCCAATTGTTGTAAATGATGACTGTAATACCAATGAAGAGAAAATGGATCTACTTTCCTAGTGATTTACTAAATTTCTTAGATAGAATTAACCCTTTTTTAGGGGTTTAGAAAAAAATAATCCGACCTCTAAAATGATTATTTCAATGAATTTATAATTGGACTTCTTCCGAGCAACATGAAATATTTTGCAGACCACTCATATAGGCATTTGAGCTACAAAAAAAATCTAGAACTACCAAGTTGACCAAATATTTTGAACTCTATATCAAGCAAGAGGATGAAACTTTGAACAAATTCTCTGCATGTTTTTCAAACATTATCAACTACTCGTATAATTTGGGGGGACCTTTTAGGAAAGAGAAGTACATTGAAAAAATCCTTGCTAGCTTAGCTTATCATTTTCAAGCCAATGGTACCGTGCTTAACTACATGTAAAAGCCTCGTGAACTTACTGTTAAATGAATCACTTGGGAAAGTATTCGAACTACATCACTTGTATCCTATATGTCAGCCATCCACTTTCGAGGAGGGAAAGAGCTTGGCTTTATATACATCAAGGATAGTGGTCTTAGCGAAGATGTTTTTGACACAATTGTTGTAAATGATGACTGTAATACCAATGAAGAGAAAATGGATCTACTTTCCTAGTGATTTACTAAATTTCTTAGATATAATTAACCCTTTTTTAGGGGTTTAGAAAAAAATAATCCGACCTCTAAAATGATTATTTCAATGAATTTATAATTGTACTTCTTCCGAGCAACATGAAATATTTTGCAGACCACTCATATAGGCATTTGAGCTACAAAAAAAATCTAGAACTACCAAGTTGACCAAATATTTTGAACTCTATATCAAGCCAGAGGATGAAACTTTGCACAAATTCTATGCATGTTTTTCAAACATTATCAACTACTCGTATAATTTGGGGGGACCTTTTAGGAAAGAGAAGTAGATTGACTAAATCCTTGCTAGCTTAGCTTATCATTTTCAAGCCAATAGTACCGTGCTTAAATACATGTAAAAGCCTCGTGAACTTACTGTTAAATGAATCACTTGGGAAAGTATTCGAACTACATCACTTGTATCCTATATGTCAGCCATCCACTTTCGAGGAGGGAAGGAACTTGGCTTTATATACATCAAGGATAGTGGTCTTAGCGAAGATGTTTTTGACACAATTGTTGTAAATGATGACTGTAATACCAATGAAGAGAAAATGGATCTACTTTCCTAGTGATTTACTAAATTTCTTAGATAGAATTAACCCTTTTTTAGGGGTTTAGAAAAAAATAATCCGACCTCTAAAATGATTATTTCAATGAATTTATAATTGTACTTCTTCCGAACAACATGAAATATTTTGCAGACCACTCATATAGGCATTTGAGCTACAAAAAAAATCTAGAACTACCAAGTTGACCAAATATTTTGAACTCTATATCAAGCCAGAGGATGAAACTTTGAACAAATTCTATGCATGTTTTTCAAACATTATCAACTACTCGTATAATTTGGGGGGACCTTTTAGGAAAGAGAAGTAGATTGACAAAATAATTGCTAGCTTAGCTTATCATTTTCAAGCCAATGGTACCGTGCTTAAATACATGTAAAAGCCTCGTGAACTTACTGTTAAATGAATCACTTGGGAAAGTATTCGAACTGCATCACTAGTATCCTTTATGTCAGCCATCCACTTTCGAGGAGGGAAAGAGCTTGGCTTTATATACATCAAGGATAGTGGTCTTAGCGAAGATGTTTTTGACCCAATTGTTGGAAATGATGACTCTAATACCAATGAAGAGAAAATGGATCTACTTTCCTAGTGATTTACTAAATTTCTTAGATAGAATTAACCCTTTTTTAGGGGTTTAGAAAAAAATAATCCGACCTCTAAAATGATTATTTCAATGAATTTATAGTTGTACTTCTTCCGAACAACATGAAATATTTTGCAGACCACTCATATAGGCATTTGAGCTACAAAAAAAAATCTAGAACTACCAAGTTGACCAAATATTTTGAACTCTATATCAAGCAAGAGGATGAAACTTTGAACAAATTCTCTGCATGTTTTTCAAACATTATCAACTACTCGTATAATTTGGGGGGACCTTTTAGGAAAGAGAAGTACATTGAAAAAATCCTTGTTAGCTTAGCTTATCATTTTCAAGCCAATGGTACCGTGCTTAACTACATGTAAAAGCCTCGTGAACTTACTGTTAAATGAATCACTTGGGAAAGTATTCGAACTACATCACTTGTATCCTATATGTCAGCCATCCACTTTCGAGGAGGGAAAGAGCTTGGCTTTATATACATCAAGGATAGTGGTCTTAGCGAAGATGTTTTTGACACAATTGTTGTAAATGATGACTGTAATACCAATGAAGAGAAAATGGATCTACTTTCCTAGTGATTTACTAAATTTCTTAGATATAATTAACCCTTTTTTAGGGGTTTAGAAAAAAATAATCCGACCTCTAAAATGATTATTTCAATGAATTTATAATTGTACTTCTTCCGAGCAACATGAAATATTTTGCAGACCACTCATATAGGCATTTGAGCTACAAAAAAAATCTAGAACTACCAAGTTGACCAAATATTTTGAACTCTATATCAAGCCAGAGGATGAAACTTTGCACAAATTCTATGCATGTTTTTCAAACATTATCAACTACTCGTATAATTTGGGGGGACCTTTTAGGAAAGAGAAGTAGATTGACTAAATCCTTGCTAGCTTAGCTTATCATTTTCAAGCCAATAGTACCGTGCTTAAATACATGTAAAAGCCTCGTGAACTTACTGTTAAATGAATCACTTGGGAAAGTATTCGAACTACATCACTTGTATCCTATATGTCAGCCATCCACTTTCGAGGAGGGAAAGAACTTGGCTTTATATACATTAAGGATAGTGGTCTTAGCGAAGATGTTTTTGACTAAATTGTTGTAAATGATGACTGTAATACCAATGAAGAGAAAATGGATCTACTTTCCTAGTGATTTACTAAATTTCTTAGATAGAATTAACCCTTTTTTAGGGGTTTAGAAAAAAATAATCCGACCTCTAAAATGATTATTTCAATGAATTTATAGTTGTACTTCTTCCGAACAACATGAAATATTTTGCAGACCACTCATATAGGCATTTGAGCTACAAAAAAAATCTAGAACTACCAAGTTGACCAAATATTTTGAACTCTATATCAAGCAAGAGGATGAAACTTTGAACAAATTCTATGCATGTTTTTCAAACATTATCAACTACTCGTATAATTTGGGGGGACCTTTTAGGAAAGAGAAGTAGATTGACAAAATAATTGCTAGCTTAGCTTATCATTTTCAAGCCAATGGTACCGTGCTTAAATACATGTAAAAGCCTCGTGAACTTACTGTTAAATGAATCACTTGGGAAAGTATTCGAACTACATCACTTGTATCCTATATGTCAGCCATCCACTTTCGAGGAGGGAAGGAACTTGGCTTTATATACATCAAGGATAGTGGTCTTAGCGAAGATGTTTTTGACACAATTGTTGTAAATGATGACTGTAATACCAATGAAGAGAAAATGGATCTACTTTCCTAGTGATTTACTAAATTTCTTAGATAGAATTAACCCTTTTTTAGGGGTTTAGAAAAAAATAATCCGACCTCTAAAATGATTATTTCAATGAATTTATAATTGTACTTCTTCCGAACAACATGAAATATTTTGCAGACCACTCATATAGGCATTTGAGCTACAAAAAAAATCTAGAACTACCAAGTTGACCAAATATTTTGAACTCTATATCAAGCCAGAGGATGAAACTTTGAACAAATTCTATGCATGTTTTTCAAACATTATCAACTACTCGTATAATTTGGGGGGACCTTTTAGGAAAGAGAAGTAGATTGACAAAATAATTGCTAGCTTAGCTTATCATTTTCAAGCCAATGGTACCGTGCTTAAATACATGTAAAAGCCTCGTGAACTTACTGTTAAATGAATCACTTGGGAAAGTATTCGAACTGCATCACTAGTATCCTTTATGTCAGCCATCCACTTTCGAGGAGGGAAAGAGCTTGGCTTTATATACATCAAGGATAGTGGTCTTAGCGAAGATGTTTTTGACACAATTGTTGGAAATGATGACTCTAATACCAATGAAGAGAAAATGGATCTACTTTCCCAGTGATTTACTAAATTTCTTAAATAGAATTAACCCTTTTTTAGGGGTTTAGAAAAAAATAATCCGGGCTCTAAAATGATTATTTCAATGAATTTATAGTTGTACTTCTTCCGAACAACATGAAATATTTTGCAGACCACTCATATAGGCATTTGAGCTACAAAAAAAAATCTAGAACTACCAAGTTGACCAAATATTTTGAACTCTATATCAAGCAAGAGGATGAAACTTTGAACAAATTCTATGCATGTTTTTCAAACATTATCAACTACTCGTATAATTTGGGGGGACCTTTTAGGAAAGAGAAGTAGATTGACAAAATAATTGCTAGCTTAGCTTATCATTTTCAAGCCAATGATACCGTGCTTAAATACATGTAAAAGCCTCGTGAACTTACTGTTAAATGAATCACTTGGGAAAGTATTCGAACTACATCACTTGTATCCTATATGTCAGCCATCCACTTTCGAGGAGGGAAAGAGCTTGGCTTTATATACATCAAGGATAGTGGTCTTAGCGAAGATGTTTTTGACACAATTGTTGTAAATGATGACTGTAATACCAATGAAGAGAAAATGGATCTACTTTCCTAGTGATTTACTAAATTTCTTAGATAGAATTAACCCTTTTTTAGGGGTTTAGAAAAAAATAATCCGACCTCTAAAATGATTATTTCAATGAATTTATAATTGTACTTCTTCCGAGCAACATGAAATATTTTGCAGACCACTCATATAGGCATTTGAGCTACAAAAAAAATCTAGAACTACCAAGTTGACCAAATATTTTGAACTCTATATCAAGCCAGAGGATGAAACTTTGAACAAATTCTATGCATGTTTTTCAAACATTATCAACTACTCGTATAATTTGGGGGGACCTTTTAGGAAAGAGAAGTAGATTGACAAAATAATTGCTAGCTTAGCTTATCATTTTCAAGCCAATGGTACCGTGCTTAAATACATGTAAAAGCCTCGTGAACTTACTGTTAAATGAATCACTTGGGAAAGTATTCGAACTGCATCACTAGTATCCTTTATGTCAGCCATCCACTTTCGAGGAGGGAAAGAGCTTGGCTTTATATACATCAAGGATAGTGGTCTTAGCGAAGATGTTTTTGACACAATTGTTGGAAATGATGACTCTAATACCAATGAAGAGAAAATGGATCTACTTTCCTAGTGATTTACTAAATTTCTTAGATAGAATTAACCCTTTTTTAGGGGTTTAGAAAAAAATAATCCGACCTCTAAAATGATTATTTCAATGAATTTATAATTGTACTTCTTCCGAGCAACATGAAATATTTTGCAGACCACTCATATAGGCATTTGAGCTACAAAAAAAATCTAGAACTACCAAGTTGACCAAATATTTTGAACTCTATATCAAGCAAGAGGATGAAACTTTGAACAAATTCTATGCATGTTTTTCAAACATTATCAACTACTCGTATAATTTGGGGGGACCTTTTAGGAAAGAGAAGTACATTGAAAAAATCCTTGCTAGCTTAGCTTATCATTTTCAAGCCAATGGTACCGTGCTTAACTACATGTAAAAGCCTCGTGAACTTACTGTTAAATGAATCACTTGGGAAAGTATTCGAACTACATCACTTGTATCCTATATGTCAGCCATCCACTTTCGAGGAGGGAAAGAGCTTGGCTTTATATACATCAAGGATAGTGGTCTTAGCGAAGATGTTTTTGACACAATTGTTGTAAATGATGACTGTAATACCAATGAAGAGAAAATGGATCTACTTTCCTAGTGATTTACTAAATTTCTTAGATAGAATTAACCCTTTTTTAGGGGTTTAGAAAAAAATAATCCGACCTCTAAAATGATTATTTCAATGAATTTATAATTGTACTTCTTCCGAGCAACATGAAATATTTTGCAGACCACTCATATAGGCATTTGAGCTACAAAAAAAATCTAGAACTACCAAGTTGACCAAATATTTTGAACTCTATATCAAGCCAGAGGATGAAACTTTGAACAAATTCTATGCATGTTTTTCAAACATTATCAACTACTCGTATAATTTGGGGGGACCTTTTAGGAAAGAGAAGTAGATTGACAAAATAATTGCTAGCTTAGCTTATCATTTTCAAGCCAATGGTACCGTGCTTAAATACATGTAAAAGCCTCGTGAACTTACTGTTAAATGAATCACTTGGGAAAGTATTCGAACTGCATCACTAGTATCCTTTATGTCAGCCATCCACTTTCGAGGAGGGAAAGAGCTTGGCTTTATATACATCAAGGATAGTGGTCTTAGCGAAGATGTTTTTGACACAATTGTTGGAAATGATGACTCTAATAACAATGAAGAGAAAATGGATCTACTTTCCCAGTGATTTACTAAATTTCTTAAATAGAGTTAACCCTTTTTTAGGGGTTTAGAAAAAAATAATCCGGGCTCTAAAATGATTATTTCAATGAATTTATAGTTGTACTTCTTCCGAACAACATGAAATATTTTGCAGACCACTCATATAGGCATTTGAGCTACAAAAAAAAATCTAGAACTACCAAGTTGACCAAATATTTTGAACTCTATATCAAGCAAGAGGATGAAACTTTGAACAAATTCTATGCATGTTTTTCAAACATTATCAACTACTCGTATAATTTGGGGGGACCTTTTAGGAAAGAGAAGTAGATTGACAAAATAATTGCTAGCTTAGCTTATCATTTTCAAGCCAATGGTACCGTGCTTAAATACATGTAAAAGCCTCGTGAACTTACTGTTAAATGAATCACTTTGGAAAGTATTCCAACTACATCACTTGTATCCTATATGTCAGCCATCCACTTTCGAGGAGGGAAGGAACTTTGCTTTATATACATCAAGGATAGTGGTCTTAGCGAAGATGTTTTTGACACAATTGTTGTAAATGATGACTGTAATACCAATGAAGAGAAAATGGATCTACTTTCCTAGTGATTTACTAAATTTCTTAGATAGAATTAACCCTTTTTTAGGGGTTTAGAAAAAAATAATCCGACCTCTAAAATGATTATTTCAATGATTTTATAATTGTACTTCTTCCGAGCAACATGAAATATTTTGCAGACCACTCATATAGGCATTTGAGCTACAAAAAAAATCTAGAACTACCAAGTTGACCAAATATTTTGAACTCTATATCAAGCAAGAGGATGAAACTTTGAACAAATTCTATGCATGTTTTTCAAACATTATCAACTACTCGTATAATTTGGGGGGACCTTTTAGGAAAGAGAAGTAGATTGACAAAATAATTGCTAGCTTAGCTTATCATTTTCAAGCCAATGGTACCGTGCTTAAATACATGTAAAAGCCTCGTGAACTTACTGTTAAATGAATCACTTGGGAAAGTATTCGAACTGCATCACTAGTATCCTTTATGTCAGCCATCCACTTTCGAGGAGGGAAAAAGCTTGGCTTTATATACATCAAGGATAGTGGTCTTAGCGAAGATTTTTTTGACACAATTGTTGGAAATGATGACTCTAATACCAATGAAGAGAAAATGGATCTACTTTCCCAGTGATTTACTAAATTTCTTAAATAGAATTAACCCTTTTTTAGGGGTTTAGAAAAAAATAATCCGGGCTCTAAAATGATTATTTCAATGAATTTATAGTTGTACTTCTTCCGAACAACATGAAATATTTTGCAGACCACTCATATAGGCATTTGAGCTACAAAAAAAAATCTAGAACTACCAAGTTGACCAAATATTTTGAACTCTATATCAAGCAAGAGGATGAAACTTTGAACAAATTCTATGCATGTTTTTCAAACATTATCAACTACTCGTATAATTTGGGGGGACCTTTTAGGAAAGAGAAGTAGATTGACAAAATAATTGCTAGCTTAGCTTATCATTTTCAAGCCAATGATACCGTGCTTAAATACATGTAAAAGCCTCGTGAACTTACTGTTAAATGAATCACTTGGGAAAGTATTCGAACTACATCACTTGTATCCTATATGTCAGCCATCCACTTTCGAGGAGGGAAAGAGCTTGGCTTTATATACATCAAGGATAGTGGTCTTAGCGAAGATGTTTTTGACACAATTGTTGTAAATGATGACTGTAATACCAATGAAGAGAAAATGGATCTACTTTCCTAGTGATTTACTAAATTTCTTAGATAGAATTAACCCTTTTTTAGGGGTTTAGAAAAAAATAATCCGACCTCTAAAATGATTATTTCAATGAATTTATAATTGTACTTCTTCCGAGCAACATGAAATATTTTGCAGACCACTCATATAGGCATTTGAGCTACAAAAAAAATCTAGAACTACCAAGTTGACCAAATATTTTGAACTCTATATCAAGCCAGAGGATGAAACTTTGAACAAATTCTATGCATGTTTTTCAAACATTATCAACTACTCGTATAATTTGGGGGGACCTTTTAGGAAAGAGAAGTAGATTGACAAAATAATTGCTAGCTTAGCTTATCATTTTCAAGCCAATGGTACCGTGCTTAAATACATGTAAAAGCCTCGTGAACTTACTGTTAAATGAATCACTTGGGAAAGTATTCGAACTGCATCACTAGTATCCTTTATGTCAGCCATCCACTTTCGAGGAGGGAAAGAGCTTGGCTTTATATACATCAAGGATAGTGGTCTTAGCGAAGATGTTTTTGACACAATTGTTGGAAATGATGACTCTAATACCAATGAAGAGAAAATGGATCTACTTTCCTAGTGATTTACTAAATTTCTTAGATAGAATTAACCCTTTTTTAGGGGTTTAGAAAAAAATAATCCGACCTCTAAAATGATTATTTCAATGAATTTATAATTGTACTTCTTCCGAGCAACATGAAATATTTTGCAGACCACTCATATAGGCATTTGAGCTACAAAAAAAATCTAGAACTACCAAGTTGACCAAATATTTTGAACTCTATATCAAGCAAGAGGATGAAACTTTGAACAAATTCTATGCATGTTTTTCAAACATTATCAACTACTCGTATAATTTGGGGGGACCTTTTAGGAAAGAGAAGTAGATTGACAAAATAATTGCTAGCTTAGCTTATCATTTTCAAGCCAATGGTACCGTGCTTAAATACATGTAAAAGCCTCGTGAACTTACTGTTAAATGAATCACTTTGGAAAGTATTCCAACTACATCACTTGTATCCTATATGTCAGCCATCCACTTTCGAGGAGGGAAGGAACTTTGCTTTATATACATCAAGGATAGTGGTCTTAGCGAAGATGTTTTTGACACAATTGTTGTAAATGATGACTGTAATACCAATGAAGAGAAAATGGATCTACTTTCCTAGTGATTTACTAAATTTCTTAGATAGAATTAACCCTTTTTTAGGGGTTTAGAAAAAAATAATCCGACCTCTAAAATGATTATTTCAATGATTTTATAATTGTACTTCTTCCGAGCAACATGAAATATTTTGCAGACCACTCATATAGGCATTTGAGCTACAAAAAAAATCTAGAACTACCAAGTTGACCAAATATTTTGAACTCTATATCAAGCAAGAGGATGAAACTTTGAACAAATTCTATGCATGTTTTTCAAACATTATCAACTACTCGTATAATTTGGGGGGACCTTTTAGGAAAGAGAAGTAGATTGACAAAATAATTGCTAGCTTAGCTTATCATTTTCAAGCCAATGGTACCGTGCTTAAATACATGTAAAAGCCTCGTGAACTTACTGTTAAATGAATCACTTGGGAAAGTATTCGAACTGCATCACTAGTATCCTTTATGTCAGCCATCCACTTTCGAGGAGGGAAAAAGCTTGGCTTTATATACATCAAGGATAGTGGTCTTAGCGAAGATTTTTTTGACACAATTGTTGGAAATGATGACTCTAATACCAATGAAGAGAAAATGGATCTACTTTCCCAGTGATTTACTAAATTTCTTAAATAGAATTAACCCTTTTTTAGGGGTTTAGAAAAAAATAATCCGGGCTCTAAAATGATTATTTCAATGAATTTATAGTTGTACTTCTTCCGAACAACATGAAATATTTTGCAGACCACTCATATAGGCATTTGAGCTACAAAAAAAAATCTAGAACTACCAAGTTGACCAAATATTTTGAACTCTATATCAAGCAAGAGGATGAAACTTTGAACAAATTCTATGCATGTTTTTCAAACATTATCAACTACTCGTATAATTTGGGGGGACCTTTTAGGAAAGAGAAGTAGATTGACAAAATAATTGCTAGCTTAGCTTATCATTTTCAAGCCAATGATACCGTGCTTAAATACATGTAAAAGCCTCGTGAACTTACTGTTAAATGAATCACTTGGGAAAGTATTCGAACTACATCACTTGTATCCTATATGTCAGCCATCCACTTTCGAGGAGGGAAAGAGCTTGGCTTTATATACATCAAGGATAGTGGTCTTAGCGAAGATGTTTTTGACACAATTGTTGTAAATGATGACTGTAATACCAATGAAGAGAAAATGGATCTACTTTCCTAGTGATTTACTAAATTTCTTAGATAGAATTAACCCTTTTTTAGGGGTTTAGAAAAAAATAATCCGACCTCTAAAATGATTATTTCAATGAATTTATAATTGTACTTCTTCCGAGCAACATGAAATATTTTGCAGACCACTCATATAGGCATTTGAGCTACAAAAAAAATCTAGAACTACCAAGTTGACCAAATATTTTGAACTCTATATCAAGCCAGAGGATGAAACTTTGAACAAATTCTATGCATGTTTTTCAAACATTATCAACTACTCGTATAATTTGGGGGGACCTTTTAGGAAAGAGAAGTAGATTGACAAAATAATTGCTAGCTTAGCTTATCATTTTCAAGCCAATGGTACCGTGCTTAAATACATGTAAAAGCCTCGTGAACTTACTGTTAAATGAATCACTTGGGAAAGTATTCGAACTGCATCACTAGTATCCTTTATGTCAGCCATCCACTTTCGAGGAGGGAAAGAGCTTGGCTTTATATACATCAAGGATAGTGGTCTTAGCGAAGATGTTTTTGACACAATTGTTGGAAATGATGACTCTAATACCAATGAAGAGAAAATGGATCTACTTTCCTAGTGATTTACTAAATTTCTTAGATAGAATTAACCCTTTTTTAGGGGTTTAGAAAAAAATAATCCGACCTCTAAAATGATTATTTCAATGAATTTATAATTGTACTTCTTCCGAGCAACATGAAATATTTTGCAGACCACTCATATAGGCATTTGAGCTACAAAAAAAATCTAGAACTACCAAGTTGACCAAATATTTTGAACTCTATATCAAGCAAGAGGATGAAACTTTGAACAAATTCTATGCATGTTTTTCAAACATTATCAACTACTCGTATAATTTGGGGGGACCTTTTAGGAAAGAGAAGTACATTGAAAAAATCCTTGCTAGCTTAGCTTATCATTTTCAAGCCAATGGTACCGTGCTTAACTACATGTAAAAGCCTCGTGAACTTACTGTTAAATGAATCACTTGGGAAAGTATTCGAACTACATCACTTGTATCCTATATGTCAGCCATCCACTTTCGAGGAGGGAAAGAGCTTGGCTTTATATACATCAAGGATAGTGGTCTTAGCGAAGATGTTTTTGACACAATTGTTGTAAATGATGACTGTAATACCAATGAAGAGAAAATGGATCTACTTTCCTAGTGATTTACTAAATTTCTTAGATAGAATTAACCCTTTTTTAGGGGTTTAGAAAAAAATAATCCGACCTCTAAAATGATTATTTCAATGAATTTATAATTGTACTTCTTCCGAGCAACATGAAATATTTTGCAGACCACTCATATAGGCATTTGAGCTACAAAAAAAATCTAGAACTACCAAGTTGACCAAATATTTTGAACTCTATATCAAGCCAGAGGATGAAACTTTGAACAAATTCTATGCATGTTTTTCAAACATTATCAACTACTCGTATAATTTGGGGGGACCTTTTAGGAAAGAGAAGTAGATTGACAAAATAATTGCTAGCTTAGCTTATCATTTTCAAGCCAATGGTACCGTGCTTAAATACATGTAAAAGCCTCGTGAACTTACTGTTAAATGAATCACTTGGGAAAGTATTCGAACTGCATCACTAGTATCCTTTATGTCAGCCATCCACTTTCGAGGAGGGAAAGAGCTTGGCTTTATATACATCAAGGATAGTGGTCTTAGCGAAGATGTTTTTGACACAATTGTTGGAAATGATGACTCTAATACCAATGAAGAGAAAATGGATCTACTTTCCCAGTGATTTACTAAATTTCTTAAATAGAATTAACCCTTTTTTAGGGGTTTAGAAAAAAATAATCCGGGCTCTAAAATGATTATTTCAATGAATTTATAGTTGTACTTCTTCCGAACAACATGAAATATTTTGCAGACCACTCATATAGGCATTTGAGCTACAAAAAAAAATCTAGAACTACCAAGTTGACCAAATATTTTGAACTCTATATCAAGCAAGAGGATGAAACTTTGAACAAATTCTATGCATGTTTTTCAAACATTATCAACTACTCGTATAATTTGGGGGGACCTTTTAGGAAAGAGAAGTAGATTGACAAAATAATTGCTAGCTTAGCTTATCATTTTCAAGCCAATGGTACCGTGCTTAAATACATGTAAAAGCCTCGTGAACTTACTGTTAAATGAATCACTTTGGAAAGTATTCGAACTACATCACTTGTATCCTATATGTCAGCCATCCACTTTCGAGGAGGGAAGGAACTTGGCTTTATATACATCAAGGATAGTGGTCTTAGCGAAGATGTTTTTGACACAATTGTTGTAAATGATGACTGTAATACCAATGAAGATAAAATGGATCTACTTTCCTAGTGATTTACTAAATTTCTTAGATAGAATTAACCCTTTTTTAGGGGTTTAGAAAAAAATAATCCGACCTCTAAAATGATTATTTCAATGAATTTATAATTGTACTTCTTCCGAGCAACATGAAATATTTTGCAGACCACTCATATAGGCATTTGAGCTACAAAAAAAATCTAGAACTACCAAGTTGACCAAATATTTTGAACTCTATATCAAGCAAGAGGATGAAACTTTGAACAAATTCTATGCTTGTTTTTCAAACATTATCAACTACTCGTATAATTTGGGGGGACCTTTTAGGAAAGAGAAGTAGATTGACAAAATAATTGCTAGCTTAGCTTATCATTTTCAAGCCAATGGTACCGTGCTTAAATACATGTAAAAGCCTCGTGAACTTACTGTTAAATGAATCACTTGGGAAAGTATTCGAACTGCATCACTAGTATCCTTTATGTCAGCCATCCACTTTCGAGGAGGGAAAAAGCTTGGCTTTATATACATCAAGGATAGTGGTCTTAGCGAAGATGTTTTTGACACAATTGTTGGAAATGATGACTCTAATACCAATGAAGAGAAAATGGATCTACTTTCCCAGTGATTTACTAAATTTCTTAAATAGAATTAACCCTTTTTTAGGGGTTTAGAAAAAAATAATCCGAGCTCTAAACTGATTATTTCAATGAATTTATAGTTGTACTTCTTCCGAACAACATGAAATATTTTGCAGACCACTCATATAGGCATTTGAGCTACAAAAAAAATCTAGAACTGCCAAGTTGACCAAATATTTTGAACTCTATATCAAGCAAGAGGATGAAACTTTGAACAAATTCTATGCATGTTTTTCAAACATTATCAACTACTCGTATAATTTGGGGGGACCTTTTAGGAAAGAGAAGTACATTGAAAAAATCCTTGCTAGCTTAGCTTATCATTTGCAAGCCAATGGTACCGTGCTTAACTACATGTAAAAGCCTCGTGAACTTACTGTTAAATGAATCACTTGGGAAAGTATTCGAACTACATCACTTGTATCCTATATGTCAGCCATCCACTTTCGAGGAGGGAAAGAGCTTGGCTTTATATACATCAAGGATAGTGGTCTTAGCGAAGATGTTTTTGACACAATTGTTGTAAATGATGACTGTAATACCAATGAAGAGAAAATGGATCTACTTTCCTAGTGATTTACTAAATTTCTTAGATAGAATTAACCCTTTTTTAGGGGTTTAGAAAAAAATAATCCGACCTCTAAAATGATTATTTCAATGAATTTATAATTGTACTTCTTCCGAGCAACATGAAATATTTTGCAGACCACTCATATAGGCATTTGAGCTACAAAAAAATCTAGAACTACCAAGTTGACCAAATATTTTGAACTCTATATCAAGCCAGAGGATGAAACTTTGAACAAATTCTATGCATGTTTTTCAAACATTATCAACTACTCGTATAATTTGGGGGGACCTTTTAGGAAAGAGAAGTAAATTGACAAAATAATTGCTAGCTTAGCTTATCATTTTCAAGCCAATGGTACCGTGCTTAAATACATGTAAAAGCCTCGTGAACTTACTGTTAAATGAATCACTTGGGAAAGTATTCGAACTGCATCACTAGTATCCTTTATGTCAGCCATCCACTTTCGAGGAGGGAAAGAGCTTGGCTTTATATACATCAAGGATAGTGGTCTTAGCGAAGATGTTTTTGACACAATTGTTGGAAATGATGACTCTAATACCAATGAAGAGAAAATGGATCTACTTTCCCAGTGATTTACTAAATTTCTTAAATAGAATTAACCCTTTTTTAGGGGTTTAGAAAAAAATAATCCGGGCTCTAAAATGATTATTTCAATGAATTTATAGTTGTACTTCTTCCGAACAACATGAAATATTTTGCAGACCACTCATATAGGCATTTGAGCTACAAAAAAAAATCTAGAACTACCAAGTTGACCAAATATTTTGAACTCTATATCAAGCAAGAGGATGAAACTTTGAACAAATTCTATGCATGTTTTTCAAACATTATCAACTACTCGTATAATTTGGGGGGACCTTTTAGGAAAGAGAAGTAGATTGACAAAATAATTGCTAGCTTAGCTTATCATTTTCAAGCCAATGGTACCGTGCTTAAATACATGTAAAAGCCTCGTGAACTTACTGTTAAATGAATCACTTGGGAAAGTATTCGAACTGCATCACTAGTATCCTTTATGTCAGCCATCCACTTTCGAGGAGGGAAAGAGCTTGGCTTTATATACATCAAGGATAGTGGTCTTAGCGAAGATTTTTTTGACACAATTGTTGGAAATGATGACTCTAATACCAATGAAGAGAAAATGGATCTACTTTCCCAGTGATTTACTAAATTTCTTAAATAGAATTAACCCTTTTTTAGGGGTTTAGAAAAAAATAATCCGGGCTCTAAAATGATTATTTCAATGAATTTATAGTTGTACTTCTTCCGAACAACATGAAATATTTTGCAGACCACTCATATAGGCATTTGAGCTACAAAAAAAAATCTAGAACTACCAAGTTGACCAAATATTTTGAACTCTATATCAAGCAAGAGGATGAAACTTTGAACAAATTCTATGCATGTTTTTCAAACATTATCAACTACTCGTATAATTTGGGGGGACCTTTTAGGAAAGAGAAGTAGATTGACAAAATAATTGCTAGCTTAGCTTATCATTTTCAAGCCAATGGTACCGTGCTTAAATACATGTAAAAGCCTCGTGAACTTACTGTTAAATGAATCACTTTGGAAAGTATTCCAACTACATCACTTGTATCCAATATGTCAGCCATCCACTTTCGAGGAGGGAAGGAACTTGGCTTTATATACATCAAGGATAGTGGTCTTAGCGAAGATGTTTTTGACACAATTGTTGTAAATGATGACTGTAATACCAATGAAGATAAAATGGATCTACTTTCCTAGTGATTTACTAAATTTCTTAGATAGAATTAACCCTTTTTTAGGGGTTTAGAAAAAAATAATCCGACCTCTAAAATGATTATTTCAATGAATTTATAATTGTACTTCTTCCGAGCAACATGAAATATTTTGCAGACCACTCATATAGGCATTTGAGCTACAAAAAAAATCTAGAACTACCAAGTTGACCAAATATTTTGAACTCTATATCAAGCAAGAGGATGAAACTTTGAACAAATTCTATGCATGTTTTTCAAACATTATCAACTACTCGTATAATTTGGGGGGACCTTTTAGGAAAGAGAAGTAGATTGACAAAATAATTGCTAGCTTAGCTTATCATTTTCAAGCCAATGGTACCGTGCTTAAATACATGTAAAAGCCTCGTGAACTTACTGTTAAATGAATCACTTGGGAAAGTATTCGAACTGCATCACTAGTATCCTTTATGTCAGCCATCCACTTTCGAGGAGGGAAAAAGCTTGGCTTTATATACATCAAGGATAGTGGTCTTAGCGAAGATGTTTTTGACACAATTGTTGGAAATGATGACTCTAATACCAATGAAGAGAAAATGGATCTACTTTCCCAGTGATTTACTAAATTTCTTAAATAGAATTAACCCTTTTTTAGGGGTTTAGAAAAAAATAATCCGAGCTCTAAACTGATTATTTCAATGAATTTATAGTTGTACTTCTTCCGAACAACATGAAATATTTTGCAGACCACTCATATAGGCATTTGAGCTACAAAAAAAATCTAGAACTGCCAAGTTGACCAAATATTTTGAACTCTATATCAAGCAAGAGGATGAAACTTTGAACAAATTCTATGCATGTTTTTCAAACATTATCAACTACTCGTATAATTTGGGGGGACCTTTTAGGAAAGAGAAGTACATTGAAAAAATCCTTGCTAGCTTAGCTTATCATTTTCAAGCCAATGGTACCGTGCTTAACTACATGTAAAAGCCTCGTGAACTTACTGTTAAATGAATCACTTGGGAAAGTATTCGAACTACATCACTTGTATCCTATATGTCAGCCATCCACTTTCGAGGAGGGAAAGAGCTTGGCTTTATATACATCAAGGATAGTGGTCTTAGCGAAGATGTTTTTGACACAATTGTTGTAAATGATGACTGTAATACCAATGAAGAGAAAATGGATCTACTTTCCTAGTGATTTACTAAATTTCTTAGATAGAATTAACCCTTTTTTAGGGGTTTAGAAAAAAATAATCCGACCTCTAAAATGATTATTTCAATGAATTTATAATTGTACTTCTTCCGAGCAACATGAAATATTTTGCAGACCACTCATATAGGCATTTGAGCTACAAAAAAATCTAGAACTACCAAGTTGACCAAATATTTTGAACTCTATATCAAGCCAGAGGATGAAACTTTGAACAAATTCTATGCATGTTTTTCAAACATTATCAACTACTCGTATAATTTGGGGGGACCTTTTAGGAAAGAGAAGTAGATTGACAAAATAATTGCTAGCTTAGCTTATCATTTTCAAGCCAATGGTTCCGTGCTTAAATACATGTAAAAGCCTCGTGAACTTACTGTTAAATGAATCACTTGGGAAAGTATTCGAACTGCATCACTAGTATCCATTATGTCAGCCATCCACTTTCGAGGAGGGAAAGAGCTTGGCTTTATATACATCAACGATAGTGGTCTTAGCGAAGATGTTTTTGACACAATTGTTGGAAATGATGACTCTAATACCAATGAAGAGAAAATGGATCTACTTTCCCAGTGATTTACTAAATTTCTTAAATAGAATTAACCCTTTTTTAGGGGTTTAGAAAAAAATAATCCGGGCTCTAAAATGATTATTTCAATGAATTTATAGTTGTACTTCTTCCGAACAACATGAAATATTTTGCAGACCACTCATATAGGCATTTGAGCTACAAAAAAAAATCTAGAACTACCAAGTTGACCAAATATTTTGAACTCTATATCAAGCAAGAGGATGAAACTTTGAACAAATTCTATGCATGTTTTTCAAACATTATCAACTACTCGTATAATTTGGGGGGACCTTTTAGGAAAGAGAAGTAGATTGACAAAATAATTGCTAGCTTAGCTTATCATTTTCAAGGCAATGGTACCGTGCTTAAATACATGTAAAAGCCTCGTGAACTTACTGTTAAATGAATCACTTTGGAAAGTATTCCAACTACATCACTTGTATCCTATATGTCAGCCATCCACTTTCGAGGAGGGAAGGAACTTGGCTTTATATACATCAAGGATAGTGGTCTTAGCGAAGATGTTTTTGACACAATTGTTGTAAATGATGACTGTAATACCAATGAAGAGAAAATGGATCTACTTTCCTAGTGATTTACTAAATTTCTTAGATAGAATTAACCCTTTTTTAGGGGTTTAGAAAAAAATAATCCGACCTCTAAAATGATTATTTCAATGAATTTATAATTGTACTTCTTCCGAGCAACATGAAATATTTTGCAGACCACTCATATAGGCATTTGAGCTACAAAAAAAATCTAGAACTACCAAGTTGACCAAATATTTTGAACTCTATATCAAGCAAGAGGATGAAACTTTGAACAAATTCTATGCATGTTTTTCAAACATTATCAACTACTCGTATAATTTGGGGGGACCTTTTAGGAAAGAGAAGTAGATTGACAAAATAATTGCTAGCTTAGCTTATCATTTTCAAGCCAATGGTACCGTGCTTAAATACATGTAAAAGCCTCGTGAACTTACTGTTAAATGAATCACTTGGGAAAGTATTCGAACTGCATCACTAGTATCCTTTATGTCAGCCATCCACTTTCGAGGAGGGAAAAAGCTTGGCTTTATATACATCAAGGATAGTGGTCTTAGCGAAGATGTTTTTGACACAATTGTTGGAAATGATGACTCTAATACCAATGAAGAGAAAATGGATCTACTTTCCCAGTGATTTACTAAATTTCTTAAATAGAATTAACCCTTTTTTAGGGGTTTAGAAAAAAATAATCCGGGCTCTAAAATGATTATTTCAATGAATTTATAGTTGTACTTCTTCCGAACAACATGAAATATTTTGCAGACCACTCATATAGGCATTTGAGCTACAAAAAAAAATCTAGAACTACCAAGTTGACCAAATATTTTGAACTCTATATCAAGCAAGAGGATGAAACTTTGAACAAATTCTATGCATGTTTTTCAAACATTATCAACTACTCGTATAATTTGGGGGGACCTTTTAGGAAAGAGAAGTAGATTGACAAAATAATTGCTAGCTTAGCTTATCATTTTCAAGCCAATGGTACCGTGCTTAAATACATGTAAAAGCCTCGTGAACTTACTGTTAAATGAATCACTTTGGAAAGTATTCCAACTACATCACTTGTATCCTATATGTCAGCCATCCACTTTCGAGGAGGGAAGGAACTTTGCTTTATATACATCAAGGATAGTGGTCTTAGCGAAGATGTTTTTGACACAATTGTTGTAAATGATGACTGTAATACCAATGAAGAGAAAATGGATCTACTTTCCTAGTGATTTACTAAATTTCTTAGATAGAATTAACCCTTTTTTAGGGGTTTAGAAAAAAATAATCCGACCTCTAAAATGATTATTTCAATGATTTTATAATTGTACTTCTTCCGAGCAACATGAAATATTTTGCAGACCACTCATATAGGCATTTGAGCTACAAAAAAAATCTAGAACTACCAAGTTGACCAAATATTTTGAACTCTATATCAAGCAAGAGGATGAAACTTTGAACAAATTCTATGCATGTTTTTCAAACATTATCAACTACTCGTATAATTTGGGGGGACCTTTTAGGAAAGAGAAGTAGATTGACAAAATAATTGCTAGCTTAGCTTATCATTTTCAAGCCAATGGTACCGTGCTTAAATACATGTAAAAGCCTCGTGAACTTACTGTTAAATGAATCACTTGGGAAAGTATTCGAACTGCATCACTAGTATCCTTTATGTCAGCCATCCACTTTCGAGGAGGGAAAAAGCTTGTCTTTATATACATCAAGGATAGTGGTCTTAGCGAAGATTTTTTTGACACAATTGTTGGAAATGATGACTCTAATACCAATGAAGAGAAAATGGATCTACTTTCCCAGTGATTTACTAAATTTCTTAGATAGAATTAACCCTTTTTTAGGGGTTTAGAAAAAAATAATCCGGGCTCTAAAATGATTATTTCAATGAATTTATAGTTGTACTTCTTCCGAACAACATGAAATATTTTCCAGACCACTCATATAGGCATTTGAGCTACAAAAAAAATCTAGAACTACCAAGTTGACCAAATATTTTGAACTCTATATCAAGCAAGAGGATGAAACTTTGCACAAATTCTATGCATGTTTTTCAAACATTATCAACTACTCGTATAATTTGGGGGGACCTTTTAGGAAAGAGAAGTAGATTGACTAAATCCTTGCTAGCTTAGCTTATCATTTTCAAGCCAATAGTACCGTGCTTAAATACATGTAAAAGCCTCGTGAACTTACTGTTAAATGAATCACTTGGGAAAGTATTCGAACTACATCACTTGTATCCTATATGTCAGCCATCCACTTTGGAGGAGGGAAAGAGCTTGGCTTTATATACATCAAGGATAGTGGTCTTAGCGAAGATGTTTTTGACACAATTGTTGTAAATGATGACTCTAATACCAATGAAGAGAAAATGGATCTACTTTCCCAGTGATTTACTAAATTTCTTAAATAGAATTAACCCTTTTTTAGGGGTTTAGAAAAAAATAATCCGGGCTCTAAAATGATTATTTCAATGAATTTATAGTTGTACTTCTTCCGAACAACATGAAATATTTTGCAGACCACTCATATAGGCATTTGAGCTACAAAAAAAATCTAGAACTACCAAGTTGACCAAATATTTTGAACTCTATATCAAGCAAGAGGATGAAACTTTGCACAAATTCTATGCATGTTTTTCAAACATTATCAACTACTCGTATAATTTGGGGGGACCTTTTAGGAAAGAGAAGTAGATTGACTAAATCCTTGCTAGCTTAGCTTATCATTTTCAAGCCAATAGTACCGTGCTTAAATACATGTAAAAGCCTCGTGAACTTACTGTTAAATGAATCACTTGGGAAAGTATTCGAACTACATCACTTGTATCCTATATGTCAGCCATCCACTTTGGAGGAGGGAAAGAGCTTGGCTTTATATACATCAAAGATAGTGGTCTTAGCGAAGATGTTTTTGACACAATTGTTGTAAATGATGACTGTAATACCAATGAAGAGAAAATGGATCTACTTTCCTAGTGATTTACTAAATTTCTTAGATAGAATTAACCCTTTTTTAGGGGTTTAGAAAAAAATAATCCGACCTCTAAAATGATTATTTCAATGAAGTTATAGTTGTACTTCTTCCGAACAACATGAAATATTTTGCAGACCACTCATATAGGCATTTGAGCTACAAAAAAAATCTAGAACTACCAAGTTGACCAAATATTTTGAACTCTATATCAAGCAAGAGGATGAAACTTTGAACAAATTCTATGCATGTTTTTCAAACATTATCAACTACTCGTATAATTTGGGGGGACCTTTTAGGAAAGAGAAGTAGATTGACAAAATAATTGCTAGCTTAGCTTATCATTTTCAAGCCAATGGTACCGTGCTTAAATACATGTAAAAGCCTCGTGAACTTACTGTTAAATGAATCACTTGGGAAAGTATTCGAACTACATCACTTGTATCCTATATGTCAGCCATCCACTTTCGAGGAGGGAAGGAACTTTGCTTTATATACATCAAGGATAGTGGTCTTAGCGAAGATGTTTTTGACACAATTGTTGTAAATGATGACTGTAATACCAATGAAGAGAAAATGGATCTACTTTCCTAGTGATTTACTAAATTTCTTAGATAGAATTAACCCTTTTTTAGGGGTTTAGAAAAAAATAATCCGACCTCTAAAATGATTATTTCAATGATTTTATAATTGTACTTCTTCCGAGCAACATGAAATATTTTGCAGACCACTCATATAGGCATTTGAGCTACAAAAAAAATCTAGAACTACCAAGTTGACCAAATATTTTGAACTCTATATCAAGCAAGAGGATGAAACTTTGAACAAATTCTATGCATGTTTTTCAAACATTATCAACTACTCGTATAATTTGGGGGGACCTTTTAGGAAAGAGAAGTAGATTGACAAAATAATTGCTAGCTTAGCTTATCATTTTCAAGCCAATGGTACCGTGCTTAAATACATGTAAAAGCCTCGTGAACTTACTGTTAAATGAATCACTTGGGAAAGTATTCGAACTGCATCACTAGTATCCTTTATGTCAGCCATCCACTTTCGAGGAGGGAAAAAGCTTGGCTTTATATACATCAAGGATAGTGGTCTTAGCGAAGATTTTTTTGACACAATTGTTGGAAATGATGACTCTAATACCAATGAAGAGAAAATGGATCTACTTTCCCAGTGATTTACTAAATTTCTTAAATAGAATTAACCCTTTTTTAGGGGTTTAGAAAAAAATAATCCGGGCTCTAAAATGATTATTTCAATGAATTTATAGTTGTACTTCTTCCGAACAACATGAAATATTTTCCAGACCACTCATATAGGCATTTGAGCTACAAAAAAAATCTAGAACTACCAAGTTGACCAAATATTTTGAACTCTATATCAAGCAAGAGGATGAAACTTTGCACAAATTCTATGCATGTTTTTCAAACATTATCAACTACTCGTATAATTTGGGGGGACCTTTTAGGAAAGAGAAGTAGATTGACTAAATCCTTGCTAGCTTAGCTTATCATTTTCAAGCCAATAGTACCGTGCTTAAATACATGTAAAAGCCTCGTGAACTTACTGTTAAATGAATCACTTGGGAAAGTATTCGAACTACATCACTTGTATCCTATATGTCAGCCATCCACTTTGGAGGAGGGAAAGAGCTTGGCTTTATATACATCAAGGATAGTGGTCTTAGCGAAGATGTTTTTGACACAATTGTTGTAAATGATGACTCTAATACCAATGAAGAGAAAATGGATCTACTTTCCCAGTGATTTACTAAATTTCTTAAATAGAATTAACCCTTTTTTAGGGGTTTAGAAAAAAATAATCCGGGCTCTAAAATGATTATTTCAATGAATTTATAGTTGTACTTCTTCCGAACAACATGAAATATTTTGCAGACCACTCATATAGGCATTTGAGCTACAAAAAAAATCTAGAACTACCAAGTTGACCAAATATTTTGAACTCTATATCAAGCAAGAGGATGAAACTTTGCACAAATTCTATGCATGTTTTTCAAACATTATCAACTACTCGTATAATTTGGGGGGACCTTTTAGGAAAGAGAAGTAGATTGACTAAATCCTTGCTAGCTTAGCTTATCATTTTCAAGCCAATAGTACCGTGCTTAAATACATGTAAAAGCCTCGTGAACTTACTGTTAAATGAATCACTTGGGAAAGTATTCGAACTACATCACTTGTATCCTATATGTCAGCCATCCACTTTGGAGGAGGGAAAGAGCTTGGCTTTATATACATCAAGGATAGTGGTCTTAGCGAAGATGTTTTTGACACAATTGTTGTAAATGATGACTCTAATACCAATGAAGAGAAAATGGATCTACTTTCCCAGTGATTTACTAAATTTCTTAAATAGAATTAACCCTTTTTTAGGGGTTTAGAAAAAAATAATCCGGGCTCTAAAATGATTATTTCAATGAATTTATAATTGTATTTCTTCCGAACAACATGAAATATTTTGCAGACCACTCATATAGGCATTTGAGCTACAAAAAAAAATCTAGAACTACCAAGTTGACCAAATATTTTGAACTCTATATCAAGCAAGAGGATGAAACTTTGCACAAATTCTATGCATGTTTTTCAAACATTATCAACTACTCGTATAATTTGGGGGGACCTTTTAGGAAAGAGAAGTAGATTGACTAAATCCTTGCTAGCTTAGCTTATCATTTTCAAGCCAATAGTACCGTGCTTAAATACATGTAAAAGCCTCGTGAACTTACTGTTAAATGAATCAGTTGGGAAAGTATTCGAACTACATCACTTGTATCCTATATGTCAGCCATCCACTTTTGAGGAGGGAAAGAGCTTGGCTTTATATACATCAAGGATGGTGGTCTTAGCGAAGTTGTTTTTGACACAATTGTTGTAAATGATGACTGTAATACCAATGAAGAGAAAATGGATCTACTTTCCTAGTGATTTACTAAATTTCTTAGATAGAATTAACCCTTTTTTGGGGTTTAGAAAAATATAATCCGATCTCTAAAATGATTATTTCAATGAATTTATAGTTGTACTTCTTCCGAACAACATGAAATATTTTGCAGACCACTCATATAGGCATTTGAGCTACAAAAAAAATCTAGAACTACCAAGTTGACCAAATATTTTGAACTCTATATCAAGCAAGAGGATGAAACTTTGCACAAATTCTATGCATGTTTTTCAAACATTATCAACTACTCGTATAATTTGGGGGGACCTTTTAGGAAAGAGAAGTAGATTGACTAAATCCTTGCTAGCTTAGCTTATCATTTTCAAGCCAATAGTACTGTGCTTAAATACATGTAAAAGCCTCGTGAACTTACTGTTAAATGAATCACTTGGGAAAGTATTCGAACTACATCACTTGTATCCTATATGTCCGCCATCCACTTTCGAGGAGGGAAAGAGCTTGGCTTTATATACATCAAGGATAGTGGTCTTAGCGAAGATGTTTTTGACACAATTGTTGTAAATGATGACTCTAATACCAATGAAGAGAAAATGGATCTACTTTCCTAGTGATTTACTAAATTTCTTAGATAGAATTAACCCTTTTTTAGGGGTTTAGAAAAAAATAATCCGACCTCTAAAATGATTATTTCAATGAATTTATAGTTGTACTTCTTCCGAACAACATGAAATATTTTGCATACCACTCATATAGGCATTTGAGCTACAAAAAAAATCTAGAACTACCAAGTTGACCAAATATTTTGAACTCTATATCAAGCAAGAGGATGAAACTTTGAACATATTCTATGCATGTTTTTCAAACAATATCAACTACTCGTATAATTTGGGGGGACCTTTTAGGAAAGAGAAGTAGATTGACAAAATAATTGCTAGCTTAGCTTATCATTTTCAAGCCAATGGTACCGTGCTTAAATACATGTGAAAGCCTCGTGAACTTACTGTTAAATGAATCACTTGGGAAAGTATTCGAACTACATCACTTGTATCCTATATGTCCGCCATCCACTTTCGAGGAGGGAAAGAGCTTGGCTTTATATACATCAAGGATAGTGGTCTTAGCGAAGATGTTTTTGACACAATTGTTGTAAATGATGACTGTAATACCAATGAAGAGAAAATGGATCTACTTTCCTAGTGATTTACTAAATTTCTTAGATAGAATTAACCCTTTTTTAGGGGTTTAGAAAAAAATAATCCGACCTCTAAAATGATTATTTCAATGAATTTATAGTTGTACTTCTTCCGAACAACATGAAATATTTTGCATACCACTCATATAGGCATTTGAGCTACAAAAAAAATCTAGAACTACCAAGTTGACCAAATATTTTGAACTCTATATCAAGCAAGAGGATGAAACTTTGAACATATTCTATGCATGTTTTTCAAACATTATCAACTACTCGTATAATTTGGGGGACCTTTTAGGAAAGAAAAGTAGATTGACAATATAATTGCTAGCTTAGCTTATCATTTTCAAGCCAATGGTACCGTGCTTAAATACATGTAAAAGCCTCGTGAACTTACTGTTAAATGAATCACTTGGGAAAGTATTCGAACTGCATCACTTGTATCCTATATGTCAGCCATCCACTTTCGAGGAGGGAAAGAGCTTGGCTTTATATACATCAAGGATAGTGGTCTTAGCGAAGATGTTTTTGACACAATTGTTGGAAATGATGACTCTAATACCAATGAAGAGAAAATGGATCTACTTTCCCAGTGATTTACTAAATTTCTTAAATAGAATTAACCCTTTTTTAGGGGTTTAGAAAAAAATAATCCGCGCTCTAAAATGATTATTTCAATGAATTTATAGTTGTACTTCTTCCGAACAACATGAAATATTTTGCAGACCACTCATATAGGCATTTGAGCTACAAAAAAAAATCTAGAACTACCAAGTTGCCCAAATATTTTGAACTCTATATCAAGCAAGAGGATGAAACTTTGCACAAATTCTATGCATGTTTTTCAAACATTATCAACTACTCGTATAATATGGGGGGACCTTTTAGGAAAGAAAAGTAGATTTACTAAATCCTTGCTAGCTTAGCTTATCATTTTCAAGCCAATAGTACCGTGCTTAAATACATGTAAAAGCCTCGTGAACTAACTGTTAAATGAATCACTTAGGAAAGTATTCGAACTACATCACTTGTATCCTATATGTCAGCCATCCACTTTCGAGGAGGGAAAGAGCTTGGCTTTATATACATCAAGGATAGTGGTCTTAGCGAAGATGTTTTTGACACAATTGTTGTAAATGATGACTGTAATACCAATGAAGAGAAAATGGATCTACTTTCCTAGTGATTTACTAAATTTCTTACATAGAATTAACCCTTTTTTAGGGGTTTAGAAAAAAATAATCCGGGCTCTAAAATGATTATTTCAATGAATTTATAGTTGTACTTCTTCCGAACAACAAGAAATATTTTGCAGACCACTCATATAGGCATTTGAGCTACAAAAAAAAATCTAGAACTACCAAGTTGACCAAATATTTTGAACTCTATATCAAGCAAGAGGATGAAACTTTGCACAAATTCTATGCATGTTTTTCAAACATTATCAACTACTCGTATAATTTGGGGGGACCTTTTAGGAAAGAGAAGTAGATTGACTAAATCCTTGCTAGCTTAGCTTATCATTTTCAAGCCAATAGTACCGTGCTTAAATACATGTAAAAGCCTCGTGAACTTACTGTTAAAGGAATCACTTGGGAAAGTATTCGAACTACATCACTTGTATCCTATATGTCAGCCATCCACTTTCGAGGAGGGAAAAAGCTTGGCTTTATATACATCAAGGATAGTGGTCTTAGCGAAGATGTTTTTGACACAATTGTTGTAAATGATGACTGTAATACCAATGAAGAGAAAATGGATCTACTTTCCTAGTGATTTACTAAATTTCTTAGATAGAATTAACCCTTTTTTAGGGGTTTAGAAAAAAATAATCCGACCTCTAAAATGATTATTTCAATGAAGTTATAGTTGTACTTCTTCCGAACAACATGAAATATTTTGCAGACCACTCATATAGGCATTTGAGCTACAAAAAAAATCTAGAACTACCAAGTTGACCAAATATTTTGAACTCTATATCAAGCAAGAGGATGAAACTTTGAACATATTCTATGCATACTTTTCAAACATTATCAACTACTCGTATAATTTGGGGGAACCTTTTAGGAAAGAGAAGTAGATTGACAAAAAAATTGCTAGCTTAGCTTATCATTTTCAAGCCAATGGTACCGTGCTCAAATACATGTAAAAGCCTCGTGAACTTACTGTTAAATGAATCACTTGGGAAAGTATTCGAACTGCATCACTTGTATCCTTTATGTCAGCCATCCACTTTCGAGGAGGGAAAGAGCTTGGCTTTATATACATCACGGATAGTGGTCTTAGCGAAGATTTTTTTGACACAATTGTTGGAAATGATGACTCTAATACCAATGAAGAGAAAATGGATCTACTTTCCCAGTGATTTACTAAATTTCTTAAATAGAATTAACCCTTTTTTAGGGGTTTAGAAAAAAATAATCCGGGCTCTAAAATGATTATTTCAATGAATTTATAGTTTACTTCTTCCGAACAACAAGAAATATTTTGCAGACCACTCATATAGGCATTTGAGCTACAAAAAAAAATCTAGAACTACCAAGTTGACCAAATATTTTGAACTCTATATCAAGCAAGAGGATGAAACTTTGCACAAATTCTATGCATGTTTTTCAAACATTATCAACTACTCGTATAATTTGGGGGGACCTTTTAGGAAAGAGAAGTAGATTGACTAAATCCTTGCTAGCTTAGCTTATCATTTTCAAGCCAATAGTACCGTGCTTAAATACATGTAAAAGCCTCGTGAACTTACTGTTAAATGAATCACTTGGGAAAGTATTCGAACTACATCACTTGTATCCTATATGTCAGCCATCCACTTTCGAGGAGGGAAAGAGCTTGGCTTTATATACATCAAGGATAGTGGTCTTAGCGAAGATGTTTTTGACACAATTGTTGTAAATGATGACTGTAATACCAATGAAGAGAAAATGGATCTACTTTCCTAGTGATTTACTAAATTTCTTACATAGAATTAACCCTTTTTTAGGGGTTTAGAAAAAAATAATCCGGGCTCTAAAATGATTATTTCAATGAATTTATAGTTGTACTTCTTCCGAACAACAAGAAATATTTTGCAGACCACTCATATAGGCATTTGAGCTACAAAAAAAATCTAGAACTACCAAGTTGACCAAATATTTTGAACTCTATATCAAGCAAGAGGATGAAACTTTGAACATATTCTATGCATGTTTTTCAAACATTATCAACTACTCGTATAATTTGGGTGGACCTTTTAGGAAAGAGAAGTAGATTGACAAAATAATTGCTAGCTTAGCTTATCATTTTCAAGCCAATGGTACCGTGCTTAAATACATGTAAAAGCCTCGTGAACTTACTGTTAAATGAATCACTTGGGAAAGTATTCGAACTGCATCACTTGTATCCTTTATGTCAGCCATCCACTTTCGAGGAGGGAAAGAGCTTGGCTTTATATACATCAAGGATAGTGGTCTTAGCGAAGATGTTTTTGACACAATTGTTGGAAATGATGACTCTAATATCAATGAAGAGAAAATAGATCTACTTTCCCAGTGATTTACTAAATTTCTTAAATAGAATTAACCCTTTTTTAGGGGTTTAGAAAAAAATAATCCGGGCTCTAAAATGATTATTTCAATGAATTTATAGTTGTACTTCTTCCGAACAACATGAAATATTTTGCAGACCACTCATATAGGCATTTCAGCTACAAAAAAAATCTAGAACTACCAAGTTGACCAAATATTTTGAACTCTATATCAAGCAAGAGGATGAAACTTTGCACAAATTCTATGCATGTTTTTCAAACATTATCAACTACTCGTATAATTTGGGGGGACCTTTTAGGAAAGAGAAGTAGATTGACTAAATCCTTGCTAGCTTAGCTTATCATTTTCAAGCCAATAGTATCGTGCTTAAATACATGTAAAAGCCTCGTGAACTTACTGTTAAATGAATCACTTGGGAAAGTATTCGAACTACATCACTTGTATCCTATATGTCAGCCATCCACTTTCGAGGAGGGAAAGAGCTTGGCTTTATATACATCACGGATAGTGGTCTTAGCGAAGATTTTTTTGACACAATTGTTGGAAATGATGATTCTAATACCAATGAAGAGAAAATGGATCTACTTTCCCAGTGATTTACTAAATTTCTTAAATAGAATTAACCCTTTTTTAGGGGTTTAGAAAAAAATAATCCGGGCTCTAAAATGATTATTTCAATGAATTTATAGTTGTACTTCTTCCGAACAACAAGAAATATTTTGCAGACCACTCATATAGGCATTTGAGCTACAAAAAAAAATCTAGAACTACCAAGTTGACCAAATATTTTGAACTCTATATCAAGCAAGAGGATGAAACTTTGCACAAATTCTATGCATGTTTTTCAAACATTATCAACTACTCGTATAATTTGGGGGGACCTTTTAGGAAAGAGAAGTAGATTGACTAAATCCTTGCTAGCTTAGCTTATCATTTTCAAGCCAATAGTACCGTGCTTAAATACATGTAAAAGCCTCGTGAACTTACTGTTAAAGGAATCACTTGGGAAAGTATTCGAACTACATCACTTGTATCCTATATGTCAGCCATCCACTTTCGAGGAGGGAAAAAGCTTGGCTTTATATACATCAAGTATAGTGGTCTTAGCGAAGATGTTTTTGACACAATTGTTGTAAATGATGACTGTAATACCAATGAAGAGAAAATGGATCTACTTTCCTAGTGATTTACTAAATTTCTTAGATAGAATTAACCCTTTTTTAGGGGTTTAGAAAAAAATAATCCGACCTCTAAAATGATTATTTCAATGAAGTTATAGTTGTACTTCTTCCGAACAACAAGAAATATTTTGCAGACCACTCATATAGGCATTTGAGCTACAAAAAAAAATCTAGAACTACCAAGTTGACCAAATATTTTGAACTCTATATCAAGCAAGAGGATGAAACTTTGCACAAATTCTATGCATGTTTTTCAAACATTATCAACTACTCGTATAATTTGGGGGGACCTTTTAGGAAAGAGAAGTAGATTGACTAAATCCTTGCTAGCTTAGCTTATCATTTTCAAGCCAATAGTACCGTGCTTAAATACATGTAAAAGCCTCGTGAACTTACTGTTAAAGGAATCACTTGGGAAAGTATTCGAACTACATCACTTGTATCCTATATGTCAGCCATCCACTTTCGAGGAGGGAAAAAGCTTGGCTTTATATACATCAAGGATAGTGGTCTTAGCGAAGATGTTTTTGACACAATTGTTGTAAATGATGACTGTAATACCAATGAAGAGAAAATGGATCTACTTTCCTAGTGATTTACTAAATTTCTTAGATAGAATTAACCCTTTTTTAGGGGTTTAGAAAAAAATAATCCGACCTCTAAAATGATTATTTCAATGAAGTTATAGTTGTACTTCTTCCGAACAACATGAAATATTTTGCAGACCACTCATATAGGCATTTGAGCTACAAAAAAAATCTAGAACTACCAAGTTGACCAAATATTTTGAACTCTATGTCAAACAAGAGGATGAAACTTTGAACATATTCTATGCATACTTTTCAAACATTATCAACTACTCGTATAATTTGGGGGAACCTTTTAGGAAAGAGAAGTAGATTGACAAAATAATTGCTAGCTTAGCTTATCATTTTCAAGCCAATGGTACCGTGCTCAAATACATGTAAAAGCCTCGTGAACTTACTGTTAAATGAATCACTTGGGAAAGTATTCGAACTGCATCACTTGTATCCTTTATGTCAGCCATCCACTTTCGAGGAGGGAAAGAGCTTGGCTTTATATACATCACGGATAGTGGTCTTAGCGAAGATTTTTTTGACACAATTGTTGGAAATGATGACTCTAATACCAATGAAGAGAAAATGGATCTACTTTCCCAGTGATTTACTAAATTTCTTAAATAGAATTAACCCTTTTTTAGGGGTTTAGAAAAAAATAATCCGGGCTCTAAAATGATTATTTCAATGAATTTATAGTTTACTTCTTCCGAACAACAAGAAATATTTTGCAGACCACTCATATAGGCATTTGAGCTACAAAAAAAAATCTAGAACTACCAAGTTGACCAAATATTTTGAACTCTATATCAAGCAAGAGGATGAAACTTTGCACAAATTCTATGCATGTTTTTCAAACATTATCAACTACTCGTATAATTTGGGGGGACCTTTTAGGAAAGAGAAGTAGATTGACTAAATCCTTGCTAGCTTAGCTTATCATTTTCAAGCCAATAGTACCGTGCTTAAATACATGTAAAAGCCTCGTGAACTTACTGTTAAATGAATCACTTGGGAAAGTATTCGAACTACATCACTTGTATCCTATATGTCAGCCATCCACTTTCGAGGAGGGAAAGAGCTTGGCTTTATATACATCAAGGATAGTGGTCTTAGCGAAGATGTTTTTGACACAATTGTTGTAAATGATGACTGTAATACCAATGAAGAGAAAATGGATCTACTTTCCTAGTGATTTACTAAATTTCTTACATAGAATTAACCCTTTTTTAGGGGTTTAGAAAAAAATAATCCGGGCTCTAAAATGATTATTTCAATGAATTTATAGTTGTACTTCTTCCGAACAACAAGAAATATTTTGCAGACCACTCATATAGGCATTTGAGCTACAAAAAAAATCTAGAACTACCAAGTTGACCAAATATTTTGAACTCTATATCAAGCAAGAGGATGAAACTTTGAACATATTCTATGCATGTTTTTCAAACATTATCAACTACTCGTATAATTTGGGTGGACCTTTTAGGAAAGAGAAGTAGATTGACAAAATAATTGCTAGCTTAGCTTATCATTTTCAAGCCAATGGTACCGTGCTTAAATACATGTAAAAGCCTCGTGAACTTACTGTTAAATGAATCACTTGGGAAAGTATTCGAACTGCATCACTTGTATCCTTTATGTCAGCCATCCACTTTCGAGGAGGGAAAGAGCTTGGCTTTATATACATCAAGGATAGTGGTCTTAGCGAAGATGTTTTTGACACAATTGTTGGAAATGATGACTCTAATATCAATGAAGAGAAAATAGATCTACTTTCCCAGTGATTTACTAAATTTCTTAAATAGAATTAACCCTTTTTTAGGGGTTTAGAAAAAAATAATCCGGGCTCTAAAATGATTATTTCAATGAATTTATAGTTGTACTTCTTCCGAACAACATGAAATATTTTGCAGACCACTCATATAGGCATTTCAGCTACAAAAAAAATCTAGAACTACCAAGTTGACCAAATATTTTGAACTCTATATCAAGCAAGAGGATGAAACTTTGCACAAATTCTATGCATGTTTTTCAAACATTATCAACTACTCGTATAATTTGGGGGGACCTTTTAGGAAAGAGAAGTAGATTGACTAAATCCTTGCTAGCTTAGCTTATCATTTTCAAGCCAATAGTACCGTGCTTAAATACATGTAAAAGCCTCGTGAACTTACTGTTAAATGAATCACTTGGGAAAGTATTCGAACTACATCACTTGTATCCTATATGTCAGCCATCCACTTTCGAGGAGGGAAAGAGCTTGGCTTTATATACATCACGGATAGTGGTCTTAGCGAAGATTTTTTTGACACAATTGTTGGAAATGATGATTCTAATACCAATGAAGAGAAAATGGATCTACTTTCCCAGTGATTTACTAAATTTCTTAAATAGAATTAACCCTTTTTTAGGGGTTTAGAAAAAAATAATCCGGGCTCTAAAATGATTATTTCAATGAATTTATAGTTGTACTTCTTCCGAACAACAAGAAATATTTTGCAGACCACTCATATAGGCATTTGAGCTACAAAAAAAAATCTAGAACTACCAAGTTGACCAAATATTTTGAACTCTATATCAAGCAAGAGGATGAAACTTTGCACAAATTCTATGCATGTTTTTCAAACATTATCAACTACTCGTATAATTTGGGGGGACCTTTTAGGAAAGAGAAGTAGATTGACTAAATCCTTGCTAGCTTAGCTTATCATTTTCAAGCCAATAGTACCGTGCTTAAATACATGTAAAAGCCTCGTGAACTTACTGTTAAAGGAATCACTTGGGAAAGTATTCGAACTACATCACTTGTATCCTATATGTCAGCCATCCACTTTCGAGGAGGGAAAAAGCTTGGCTTTATATACATCAAGGATAGTGGTCTTAGCGAAGATGTTTTTGACACAATTGTTGTAAATGATGACTGTAATACCAATGAAGAGAAAATGGATCTACTTTCCTAGTGATTTACTAAATTTCTTAGATAGAATTAACCCTTTTTTAGGGGTTTAGAAAAAAATAATCCGACCTCTAAAATGATTATTTCAATGAAGTTATAGTTGTACTTCTTCCGAACAACATGAAATATTTTGCAGACCACTCATATAGGCATTTGAGCTACAAAAAAAATCTAGAACTACCAAGTTGACCAAATATTTTGAACTCTATATCAAACAAGAGGATGAAACTTTGAACATATTCTATGCATACTTTTCAAACATTATCAACTACTCGTATAATTTGGGGGAACCTTTTAGGAAAGAGAAGTAGATTGACAAAATAATTGCTAGCTTAGCTTATCATTTTCAAGCCAATGGTACCGTGCTCAAATACATGTAAAAGCCTCGTGAACTTACTGTTAAATGAATCACTTGGGAAAGTATTCGAACTGCATCACTTGTATCCTTTATGTCAGCCATCCACTTTCGAGGAGGGAAAGAGCTTGGCTTTATATACATCACGGATAGTGGTCTTAGCGAAGATTTTTTTGACACAATTGTTGGAAATGATGACTCTAATACCAATGAAGAGAAAATGGATCTACTTTCCCAGTGATTTACTAAATTTCTTAAATAGAATTAACCCTTTTTTAGGGGTTTAGAAAAAAATAATCCGGGCTCTAAAATGATTATTTCAATGAATTTATAGTTGTACTTCTTCCGAACAACAAGAAATATTTTGCAGACCACTCATATAGGCATTTGAGCTACAAAAAAAAAATCTAGAACTACCAAGTTGACCAAATATTTTGAACTCTATATCAAGCAAGAGGATGAAACTTTGCACAAATTCTATGCATGTTTTTCAAACATTATCAACTACTCGTATAATTTGGGGGGACCTTTTAGGAAAGAGAAGTAGATTGACTAAATCCTTGCTAGCTTAGCTTATCATTTTCAAGCCAATAGTACCGTGCTTAAATACATGTAAAAGCCTCGTGAACTTACTGTTAAATGAATCACTTGGGAAAGTATTCGAACTACATCACTTGTATCCTATATGTCAGCCATCCACTTTCGAGGAGGGAAAGAGCTTGGCTTTATATACATCAAGGATAGTGGTCTTAGCGAAGATGTTTTTGACACAATTGTTGTAAATGATGACTGTAATACCAATGAAGAGAAAATGGATCTACTTTCCTAGTGATTTACTAAATTTCTTAGATAGAGTTAACCCTTTTTTGGGGTTTAGAAAAATATAATCCGACCTCTAAAATGATTATTTCAATGAATTTATAGTTGTACTTCTTCTGAACAACATGAAATATTTTGCAGACCACTCATATAGGCATTTGAGCTACAAAAAAAATCTAGAACTACCAAGTTGACCAAATATTTTGAACTCTATATCAAGCAAGAGGATGAAACTTTGCACAAATTCTATGCATGTTTTTCAAACATTATCAACTACTCGTATAATTTGGGGGGACCTTTTAGGAAAGAGAAGTAGATTGACTAAATCCTTGCTAGCTTAGCTTATCATTTTCAAGCCAATAGTACCGTGCTTAAATACATGTAAAAGCCTCGTGAACTTACTGTTAAATGAATCACTTGGGAAAGTATTCGAACTACATCACTTGTATCCTATATGTCAGCCATCCACTTTCGAGGAGGGAAAGAGCTTGGCTTTATATACATCAAAGATAGTGGTCTTAGCGAAGATGTTTTTGACACAATTGTTGTAAATGATGACTGTAATACCAATGAAGAGAAAATGGATCTACTTTCCTAGTGATTTACTAAATTTCTTAGATAGAATTAACCCTTTTTTAGGGGTTTAGAAAAAAATAATCCGACCTCTAAAATGATTATTTCAATGAAGTTATAGTTGTACTTCTTCCGAACAACATGAAATATTTTGCAGACCACTCATATAGGCATTTGAGCTACAAAAAAAATCTAGAACTACCAAGTTGACCAAATATTTTGAACTCTATATCAAGCAAGAGGATGAAACTTTGCACAAATTCTATGCATGTTTTTCAAACATTATCAACTACTCGTATAATTTGGGGGGACCTTTTAGGAAAGAGAAGTAGATTGACTAAATCCTTGCTAGCTTAGCTTATCATTTTCAAGCCAATAGTACCGTGCTTAAATACATGTAAAAGCCTCGTGAACTTACTGTTAAATGAATCACTTGGGAAAGTATTCGAACTACATCACTTGTATCCTATATGTCAGCCATCCACTTTCGAGGAGGGAAAGAGCTTGGCTTTATATACATCAAAGATAGTGGTCTTAGCGAAGATGTTTTTGACACAATTGTTGTAAATGATGACTGTAATACCAATGAAGAGAAAATGGATCTACTTTCCTAGTGATTTACTAAATTTCTTAGATAGAATTAACCCTTTTTTAGGGGTTTAGAAAAAAATAATCCGACCTCTAAAATGATTATTTCAATGAAGTTATAGTTGTACTTCTTCCGAACAACATGAAATATTTTGCAGACCACTCATATAGGCATTTGAGCTACAAAAAAAATCTAGAACTACCAAGTTGACCAAATATTTTGAACTCTATATCAAGCAAGAGGATGAAACTTTGAACATATTCTATGCATGTTTTTCAAACATTATCAACTACTCGTATAATTTGGGTGGACCTTTTAGGAAAGAGAAGTAGATTGACAAAATAATTGCTAGCTTAGCTTATCATTTTCAAGCCAATGGTACCGTGCTTAAATACATGTAAAAGCCTCGTGAACTTACTGTTAAATGAATCACTTGGGAAAGTATTCGAACTGCATCACTTGTATCCTTTATGTCAGCCATCCACTTTCGAGGAGGGAAAGAGCTTGGCTTTATATACATCAAGGATAGTGGTCTTAGCGAAGATGTTTTTGACACAATTGTTGGAAATGATGACTCTAATATCAATGAAGAGAAAATGGATCTACTTTCCCAGTGATTTACTAAATTTCTTAAATAGAATTAACCCTTTTTTAGGGGTTTAGAAAAAAATAATCCGGGCTCTAAAATGATTATTTCAATGAATTTATAGTTGTACTTCTTCCGAACAACATGAAATATTTTGCAGACCACTCATATAGGCATTTCAGCTACAAAAAAAATCTAGAACTACCAAGTTGACCAAATATTTTGAACTCTATATCAAGCAAGAGGATGAAACTTTGCACAAATTCTATGCATGTTTTTCAAACATTATCAACTACTCGTATAATTTGGGGGGACCTTTTAGGAAAGAGAAGTAGATTGACTAAATCCTTGCTAGCTTAGCTTATCATTTTCAAGCCAATAGTACCGTGCTTAAATACATGTAAAAGCCTCGTGAACTTACTATTAAATGAATCACTTGGGAAAGTATTCGAACTACATCACTTGAATCCTATATGTCAGCCATCCACTTTCGAGGAGGGAAAGAGCTTGGCTTTATATACATCAAGGATAGTGGTCTTAGCGAAGATGTTTTTGAAACAATTGTTGTAAATGATGACTGTAATACCAATGAAGAGAAAATGGATCTACTTTCCTAGTGATTTACTAAATTTCTTAGATACAATTAACCCTTTTTTGGGGTTTAGAAAAATATAATTCGACCTCTAAAATGATTATTTCAATGAATTTATAGTTGTACTTCTTCCGAACAACGTGAAATATTTTGCAGACCACTCATATAGGCATTTGAGCTACAAAAAAAATCTAGAACTACCAAGTTGACCAAATATTTTGAATTCTATATCAAGCAAGAGGATGAAACTTTGCACAAATTCTATGCATGTTTTTCAAACATTATCAACTACTCGTATAATTTGGGGGGACCTTTTAGGAAAGAGAAGTAGATTGACTAAATCCTTGCTAGCTTAGCTTATCATTTTCAAGCCAATGGTACCGTGCTTAAATACATGTAAAAGCCTCGTGAACTTACTGTTAAATGAATCACTTGGGAAAGTATTCGAACTACATCACTTGTATCCTATATGTCAGCTATCCACTTTCGAGGAGGGAAAGAGCTTGGCTTTATATACATCAAAGATAGTGGTCTTAGCGAAGATGTTTTTGACACAATTGTTGTAAATGATGACTGTAATACCAATGAAGAGAAAATGGATCTACTTTCCTAGTGATTTACTAAATTTCTTAGATAGAATTAACCCTTTTTTAGGGGTTTAGAAAAAAATAATCCGACCTCTAAAATGATTATTTCAATGAAGTTATAGTTGTACTTCTTCCGAACAACATGAAATATTTTGCAGACCACTCATATAGGCATTTGAGCTACAAAAAAAATCTAGAACTACCAAGTTGACCAAATATTTTGAACTCTATATCAAGCAAGAGGATGAAACTTTGAACATATTCTATGCATGTTTTTCAAACATTATCAACTACTCGTATAATTTGGGTGGACCTTTTAGGAAAGAGAAGTAGATTGACAAAATAATTGCTAGCTTAGCTTATCATTTTCAAGCCAATGGTACAGTGCTTAAATACATCTAAAAGCCTCGTGAACTTACTGTTAAATGAATCACTTGGAAAAGTATTCGAACTGCATCACTTGTATCCTTTATGTCAGCCATCCACTTTCGAGGAGGGAAAGAGCTTGGCTTTATATACATCAAGGATAGTGGTCTTAGCGAAGATGTTTTTGACACAATTGTTGGAAATGATGACTCTAATATCAATGAAGAGAAAATGGATCTACTTTCCCAGTGATTTACTAAATTTCTTAAATAGAATTAACCCTTTTTTAGGGGTTTAGAAAAAAATAATCCGGGCTCTAAAATGATTATTTCAATGAATTTATAGTTGTACTTCTTCCGAACAACATGAAATATTTTGCAGACCACTCATATAGGCATTTCAGCTACAAAAAAAAATCTAGAACTACCAAGTTGACCAAATATTTTGAACTCTATATCAAGCAAGAGGATGAAACTTTGCACAAATTCTATGCATGTTTTTCAAACATTATCAACTACTCGTATAATTTGGGGGGACCTTTTAGGAAAGAGAAGTAGATTGACTAAATCCTTGCTAGCTTAGCTTATCATTTTCAAGCCAATAGTACCGTGCTTAAATACATGTAAAAGCCTCGTGAACTTACTGTTAAATGAATCACTTGGGAAAGTATTCGAACTACATCACTTGTATCCTATATGTCAGCCATCCACTTTCGAGGAGGGAAAGAGCTTGGCTTTATATACATCAAGGATAGTGGTCTTAGCGAAGATGTTTTTGACACAATTGTTGGAAATGATGACTCTAATATCAATGAAGAGAAAATGGATCTACTTTCCCAGTGATTTACTAAATTTCTTAGATAGAATTAACCCTTTTTTAGGGGTTTAGAAAAAAATAATCCGACCTCTAAAATGATTATTTCAATGAAGTTATAGTTGTACTTCTTCCGAACAACATGAAATATTTTGCAGACCACTCATATAGGCATTTGAGCTACAAAAAAAATCTAGAACTACCAAGTTGACCAAATATTTTGAACTCTATATCAAGCAAGAGGATGAAACTTTGAACATATTCTATGCATGTTTTTCAAACATTATCAACTACTCGTATAATTTGGGTGGACCTTTTAGGAAAGAGAAGTAGATTGACAAAATAATTGCTAGCTTAGCTTATCATTTTCAAGCCAATGGTACCGTGCTTAAATACATCTAAAAGCCTCGTGAACTTACTGTTAAATGAATCACTTGGAAAAGTATTCGAACTGCATCACTTGTATCCTTTATGTCAGCTATCCACTTTCGAGGAGGGAAAGAGCTTGGCTTTATATACATCAAGGATAGTGGTCTTAGCGAAGATGTTTTTGACACAATTGTTGGAAATGATGACTCTAATATCAATGAAGAGAAAATGGATCTACTTTCCCAGTGATTTACTAAATTTCTTAAATAGAATTAACCCTTTTTTAGGGGTTTAGAAAAAAATAATCCGGGCTCTAAAATGATTATTTCAATGAATTTATAGTTGTACTTCTTCCGAACAACATGAAATATTTTGCAGACCACTCATATAGGCATTTGAGCTACAAAAAAAATCTAGAACTACCAAGTTGACCAAATATTTTGAACTCTATATCAAGCAAGAGGATGAAACTTTGAACATATTCTATGCATGTTTTTCAAACATTATCAACTACTCGTATAATTTGGGGGGACCTTTTAGGAAAGAGAAGTAGATTGACAAAATAATTGCTAGCTTAGCTTATCATTTTCAAGCCAATGGTACCGTGCTTAAATACATGTAAAAGCCTCGTGAACTTACTGTTAAATGAATCACTTGGGAAAGTATTCGAACTGCATCACTTGTATCCTTTATGTCAGCCATCCACTTTCGAGGAGGGAAAGAGCTTGGCTTATATACATCAAGGATAGTGGTCTTAGCGAAGATGTTTTTGACACAATTGTTGGAAATGATGACTCTAATACCAATGAAGAGAAAATGGATCTACTTTCCCAGTGATTTACTAAATTTCTTAAATAGAATTAACCCTTTTTTAGGGGTTTAGAAAAAAATAATCCGGGCTCTAAAATGATTATTTCAATGAATTTATAGTTGTACTTCTTCCGAACAACATGAAATATTTTGCAGACCACTCATATAGGCATTTGAGCTACAAAAAAAAAATCTAGAACTACCAAGTTGACCAAATATTTTGAACTCTATATCAAGCAAGAGGATGAAACTTTGCACAAATTCTATGCATGTTTTTCAAACATTATCAACTACTCGTATAATTTGGGGGGACCTTTTAGGAAAGAGAAGTAGATTGACTAAATCCTTGCTAGCTTAGCTTATCATTTTCAAGCCAATAGTACCGTGCTTAAATACATGTAAAAGCCTCGTGAACTTACTGTTAAATGAATCACTTGGGAAAGTATTCGAACTACATCACTTGTATCCTATATGTCAGCCATCCACTTTCGAGGAGGGAAAGAGCTTGGCTTTATATACATCAAGGATAGTGGTCTTAGCGAAGATGTTTTTGACACAATTGTTGTAAATGATGACTGTAATAGCAATGAAGTGAAAATGGATCTACTTTCCTAGTGATTTACTAAATTTCTTAGATAGAATTAACCCTTTTTTGGGGTTTAGAAAAATATAATACGACCTCTAAAATGATTATTTCAATGAATTTATAGTTGTACTTCTTCCGAACAACATGAAATATTTTGCAGACCACTCATATAGGCATTTGAGCTACAAAAAAAATCTAGAACTACCAAGTTGACCAAATATTTTGAACTCTATATCAAGCAAGAGGATGAAACTTTGCACAAATTCTATGCATGTTTTTCAAACATTATCAACTACTCGTATAATTTGGGGGGACCTTTAAGGAAAGAGAAGTAGATTGACTAAATCCTTGCTAGCTTAGCTTATCATTTTCAAGCCAATAGTACCGTGCTTAAATACATGTAAAAGCCTCGTGAAGTTACTGTTAAATGAATCACTTGGGAAAGTATTCGAACTACATCACTTGTATCCTATATGTCAGCCATCCACTTTCGAGGAGGGAAAGAGCTTGGCTTTATATACATCAAGGATAGTGGTCTTAGCGAAGATGTTTTTGACACAATTGTTGGATATGATGACTCTAATACCAATGAAGAGAAAATGGATCTACTTTCCCAGTGATTTACTAAATTTCTTAAATAGAATTAACCCTTTTTTAGGGGTTTAGAAAAAAATAATCCGGGCTCTAAAATGATTATTTCAATGAATTTATAGTTGTACTTCTTCGAACAACATGAAATATTTTGCAGACCACTCATATAGGCATTTGAGCTACAAAAAAAATCTAGAACTACCAAGTTGACCAAATATTTTGAACTCTATATCAAGCAAGAGGATGAAACTTTGCACAAATTCTATGCATGTTTTTCAAACATTATCAACTACTCGTATAATTTGGGGGGACCTTTTAGGAAAGAGAAGTAGATTGACTAAATCCTTGCTAGCTTAGCTTATCATTTTCAAGCCAATAGTACCGTGCTTAAATACATGTAAAAGCCTCGTGAACTTACTGTTAAATGAATCACTTGGGAAAGTATTCGAACTACATCACTTGTATCCTATATGTCAGCCATCCACTTTCGAGGAGGGAAAGAGCTTGGCTTTATATACATCAAGGATAGTGGTCTTAGCGAAGATGTTTTTGACACAATTGTTGTAAATGATGACTGTAATACCATTGAAGAGAAAATGGATCTACTTTCCTAGTGATTTACTAAATTTCTTAGATAGAATTAACCCTTTTTTAGGGGTTTAGAAAAAAATAATCTGAGCTCTAAAATGATTATTTCAATGAATTTATAATTGTACTTCTTCCGAACAACATGAAATATTTTGCAGACCACTCATATAGGCATTTGAGCTACAAAAAAAATCTAGAACTACCAAGTTGACCAAATATTTTGAACTCTATATCAAGCAAGAGGATGAAACTTTGCACAAATTCTATGCATGTTTTTCAAACATTATCAACTACTCGTATAATTTGGGGGGACCTTTTAGGAAAGAGAAGTAGATTGACTAAATCCTTGCTAGCTTAGCTTATCATTTTCAAGCCAATAGTACCGTGCTTAAATACATGTAAAAGCCTCGTGAACTTACTGTTAAATAAATCACTTGGGAAAGTATTCGAACTACATCACTTGTATCCTATATGTCAGCCATCCACTTTCGAGGAGGGAAAGAACTTGGCTTTATATACATTAAGGATAGTGGTCTTAGCGAAGATGTTTTTGACTAAATTGTTGTAAATGATGACTGTAATACCAATGAAGAGAAAATGGATCTACTTTCCTAGTGATTTACTAAATTTCTTAGATAGAATTAACCCTTTTTTAGGGGTTTAGAAAAAAATAATCCGACCTCTAAAATGATTATTTCAATGAAGTTATAGTTGTACTTCTTCCGAACAACATGAAATATTTTGCAGACCACTCATATAGGCATTTGAGCTACAAAAAAAATCTAGAACTACCAAGTTGACCAAATATTTTGAACTCTATATCAAGCAAGAGGATGAAACTTTGAACATATTCTATGCATGTTTTTCAAACATTATCAACTACTCGTATAATTTGGGTGGACCTTTTAGGAAAGAGAAGTAGATTGACAAAATAATTGCTAGCTTAGCTTATCATTTTCAAGCCAATGGTACCGTGCTTAAATACATCTAAAAGCCTCGTGAACTTACTGTTAAATGAATCACTTGGAAAAGTATTCGAACTGCATCACTTGTATCCTTTATGTCAGCTATCCACTTTCGAGGAGGGAAAGAGCTTGGCTTTATATACATCAAGGATAGTGGTCTTAGCGAAGATGTTTTTGACACAATTGTTGGAAATGATGACTCTAATATCAATGAAGAGAAAATGGATCTACTTTCCCAGTGATTTACTAAATTTCTTAAATAGAATTAACCCTTTTTTAGGGGTTTAGAAAAAAATAATCCGGGCTCTAAAATGATTATTTCAATGAATTTATAGTTGTACTTCTTCCGAACAACATGAAATATTTTGCAGACCACTCATATAGGCATTTGAGCTACAAAAAAAATCTAGAACTACCAAGTTGACCAAATATTTTGAACTCTATATCAAGCAAGAGGATGAAACTTTGAACATATTCTATGCATGTTTTTCAAACATTATCAACTACTCGTATAATTTGGGGGGACCTTTTAGGAAAGAGAAGTAGATTGACAAAATAATTGCTAGCTTAGCTTATCATTTTCAAGCCAATGGTACCGTGCTTAAATACATGTAAAAGCCTCGTGAACTTACTGTTAAATGAATCACTTGGGAAAGTATTCGAACTGCATCACTTGTATCCTTTATGTCAGCCATCCACTTTCGAGGAGGGAAAGAGCTTGGCTTATATACATCAAGGATAGTGGTCTTAGCGAAGATGTTTTTGACACAATTGTTGGAAATGATGACTCTAATACCAATGAAGAGAAAATGGATCTACTTTCCCAGTGATTTACTAAATTTCTTAAATAGAATTAACCCTTTTTTAGGGGTTTAGAAAAAAATAATCCGGGCTCTAAAATGATTATTTCAATGAATTTATAGTTGTACTTCTTCCGAACAACATGAAATATTTTGCAGACCACTCATATAGGCATTTGAGCTACAAAAAAAAAATCTAGAACTACCAAGTTGACCAAATATTTTGAACTCTATATCAAGCAAGAGGATGAAACTTTGCACAAATTCTATGCATGTTTTTCAAACATTATCAACTACTCGTATAATTTGGGGGGACCTTTTAGGAAAGAGAAGTAGATTGACTAAATCCTTGCTAGCTTAGCTTATCATTTTCAAGCCAATAGTACCGTGCTTAAATACATGTAAAAGCCTCGTGAACTTACTGTTAAATGAATCACTTGGGAAAGTATTCGAACTACATCACTTGTATCCTATATGTCAGCCATCCACTTTCGAGGAGGGAAAGAGCTTGGCTTTATATACATCAAGGATAGTGGTCTTAGCGAAGATGTTTTTGACACAATTGTTGTAAATGATGACTGTAATAGCAATGAAGTGAAAATGGATCTACTTTCCTAGTGATTTACTAAATTTCTTAGATAGAATTAACCCTTTTTTGGGGTTTAGAAAAATATAATACGACCTCTAAAATGATTATTTCAATGAATTTATAGTTGTACTTCTTCCGAACAACATGAAATATTTTGCAGACCACTCATATAGGCATTTGAGCTACAAAAAAAATCTAGAACTACCAAGTTGACCAAATATTTTGAACTCTATATCAAGCAAGAGGATGAAACTTTGCACAAATTCTATGCATGTTTTTCAAACATTATCAACTACTCGTATAATTTGGGGGGACCTTTAAGGAAAGAGAAGTAGATTGACTAAATCCTTGCTAGCTTAGCTTATCATTTTCAAGCCAATAGTACCGTGCTTAAATACATGTAAAAGCCTCGTGAAGTTACTGTTAAATGAATCACTTGGGAAAGTATTCGAACTACATCACTTGTATCCTATATGTCAGCCATCCACTTTCGAGGAGGGAAAGAGCTTGGCTTTATATACATCAAGGATAGTGGTCTTAGCGAAGATGTTTTTGACACAATTGTTGGATATGATGACTCTAATACCAATGAAGAGAAAATGGATCTACTTTCCCAGTGATTTACTAAATTTCTTAAATAGAATTAACCCTTTTTTAGGGGTTTAGAAAAAAATAATCCGGGCTCTAAAATGATTATTTCAATGAATTTATAGTTGTACTTCTTCGAACAACATGAAATATTTTGCAGACCACTCATATAGGCATTTGAGCTACAAAAAAAATCTAGAACTACCAAGTTGACCAAATATTTTGAACTCTATATCAAGCAAGAGGATGAAACTTTGCACAAATTCTATGCATGTTTTTCAAACATTATCAACTACTCGTATAATTTGGGGGGACCTTTTAGGAAAGAGAAGTAGATTGACTAAATCCTTGCTAGCTTAGCTTATCATTTTCAAGCCAATAGTACCGTGCTTAAATACATGTAAAAGCCTCGTGAACTTACTGTTAAATGAATCACTTGGGAAAGTATTCGAACTACATCACTTGTATCCTATATGTCAGCCATCCACTTTCGAGGAGGGAAAGAGCTTGGCTTTATATACATCAAGGATAGTGGTCTTAGCGAAGATGTTTTTGACACAATTGTTGTAAATGATGACTGTAATACCATTGAAGAGAAAATGGATCTACTTTCCTAGTGATTTACTAAATTTCTTAGATAGAATTAACCCTTTTTTAGGGGTTTAGAAAAAAATAATCTGAGCTCTAAAATGATTATTTCAATGAATTTATAATTGTACTTCTTCCGAACAACATGAAATATTTTGCAGACCACTCATATAGGCATTTGAGCTACAAAAAAAATCTAGAACTACCAAGTTGACCAAATATTTTGAACTCTATATCAAGCAAGAGGATGAAACTTTGCACAAATTCTATGCATGTTTTTCAAACATTATCAACTACTCGTATAATTTGGGGGGACCTTTTAGGAAAGAGAAGTAGATTGACTAAATCCTTGCTAGCTTAGCTTATCATTTTCAAGCCAATAGTACCGTGCTTAAATACATGTAAAAGCCTCGTGAACTTACTGTTAAATAAATCACTTGGGAAAGTATTCGAACTACATCACTTGTATCCTATATGTCAGCCATCCACTTTCGAGGAGGGAAAGAACTTGGCTTTATATACATTAAGGATAGTGGTCTTAGCGAAGATGTTTTTGACTAAATTGTTGTAAATGATGACTGTAATACCAATGAAGAGAAAATGGATCTACTTTCCTAGTGATTTACTAAATTTCTTAGATAGAATTAACCCTTTTTTAGGGGTTTAGAAAAAAATAATCCGACCTCTAAAATGATTATTTCAATGAATTTATTGTTTTACTTCTTCCGAACAACATGAAATATTTTGCAGACCACTCGTATAGGCATTTGAGCTACAAAAAAAATCTAGAACTACCAAGTTGACCAAATATTTTGAACTCTATATCAAGCAAGAGGATGAAACTTTGAACAAATTCTATGCATGTTTTTCAAACATTATCAACTACTCGTATAATTTGGGTGGACCTTTTAGGAAAGAGAAGTAGATTGACAAAATAATTGCTAGCTTAGCTTATCATTTTCAAGCCAATGGTACCGTGCTTAAATACATGTAAAAGCCTCGTGAACGTACTGTTAAATGAATCACTTGGGAAAGTATTCGAACTGCATCACTTGAATCCTTTATGTCAGCCATCCACTTTCGAGGAGGGAAAGAGCTTGGCTTTATATACATCAAGGATAGTGGTCTTAGCGAAGATGTTTTTGACACAATTGTTGTAAATGATGACTGTAATAGCAATGAAGTGAAAATGGATCTACTTTCCTAGTGATTTACTAAATTTCTTAGATAGAATTAACCCTTTTTTGGGGTTTAGAAAAATATAATCCGACCTCTAAAATGATTATTTCAATGAATTTATAGTTGTACTTCTTCCGAACAACATGAAATATTTTGCAGACCACTCATATAGGCATTTGAGCTACAAAAAAAATCTAGAACTACCAAGTTGACCAAATATTTTGAACTCTATATCAAGCAAGAGGATGAAACTTTGCACAAATTCTATGCATGTTTTTCAAACATTATCAACTACTCGTATAATTTGGGGGGACCTTTTAGGAAAGAGAAGTAGATTGACTAAATCTTTGCTAGCTTAGCTTATCATTTTCAAGCCAATAGTACCGTGCTTAAATACATGTAAAAGCCTCGTGAACTTACTGTTAAATGAATCACTTGGGAAAGTATTCGAACTACATCACTTGTATCCTATATGTCAGCCATCCACTTTCGAGGAGGGAAAGAGCTTGGCTTTATATACATCAAGGATAGTGGTCTTAGCGAAGATGTTTTTGACACAATTGTTGTAAATGATGACTGTAATACCAATGAAGAGAAAATGGATCTACTTTCCTAGTGATTTACTAAATTTCTTAGATAGAATTAACCCTTTTTTAGGGGTTTAGAAAAAAATAATCTGAGCTCTAAAATGATTATTTCAATGAATTTATAATTGTACTTCTTCCGAACAACATGAAATATTTTGCAGACCACTCATATAGGCATTTGAGCTACAAAAAAAATCTAGAACTACCAAGTTGACCAAATATTTTGAACTCTATATCAAGCAAGAGGATGAAACTTTGCACAAATTCTATGCATGTTTTTCAAACATTATCAACTACTCGTATAATTTGGGGGGACCTTTTAGGAAAGAGAAGTAGATTGACTAAATCCTTGCTAGCTTAGCTTATCATTTTCAAGCCAATAGTACCGTGCTTAAATACATGTAAAAGCCTCGTGAACTTACTGTTAAATAAATCACTTGGGAAAGTATTCGAACTACATCACTTGTATCCTATATGTCAGCCATCCACTTTCGAGTAGGGAAAGAACTTGGCTTTATATACATTAAGGATAGTGGTCTTAGCGAAGATGTTTTTGACTAAATTGTTGTAAATGATGACTGTAATACCAATGAAGAGAAAATGGATCTACTTTCCTAGTGATTTACTAAATTTCTTAGATAGAATTAACCCTTTTTTAGGGGTTTAGAAAAAAATAATCCCACCTCTAAAATGATTATTTCAATGAATTTATTGTTTTACTTCTTCCGAACAACATGAAATATTTTGCAGACCACTCGTATAGGCATTTGAGCTACAAAAAAAATCTAGAACTACCAAGTTGACCAAATATTTTGAACTCTATATCAAGCAAGAGGATGAAACTTTGAACAAATTCTATGCATGTTTTTCAAACATTATCAACTACTCGTATAATTTGGGTGGACCTTTTAGGAAAGAGAAGTAGATTGACAAAATAATTGCTAGCTTAGCTTATCATTTTCAAGCCAATGGTACCGTGCTTAAATACATGTAAAAGCCTCGTGAACGTACTGTTAAATGAATCACTTGGGAAAGTATTCGAACTGCATCACTTGAATCCTTTATGTCAGCCATCCACTTTCGAGGAGGGAAAGAGCTTGGCTTTATATACATCAAGGATAGTGGTCTTAGCGAAGATGTTTTTGACACAATTGTTGTAAATGATGACTGTAATAGCAATGAAGTGAAAATGGATCTACTTTCCTAGTGATTTACTAAATTTCTTAGATAGAATTAACCCTTTTTTGGGGTTTAGAAAAATATAATCCGACCTCTAAAATGATTATTTCAATGAATTTATAGTTGTACTTCTTCCGAACAACATGAAATATTTTGCAGACCACTCATATAGGCATTTGAGCTACAAAAAAAATCTAGAACTACCAAGTTGACCAAATATTTTGAACTCTATATCAAGCAAGAGGATGAAACTTTGCACAAATTCTATGCATGTTTTTCAAACATTATCAACTACTCGTATAATTTGGGGGGACCTTTAAGGAAAGAGAAGTAGATTGACTAAATCCTTGCTAGCTTAGCTTATCATTTTCAAGCCAATAGTACCGTGCTTAAATACATGTAAAAGCCTCGTGAAGTTACTGTTAAATGAATCACTTGGGAAAGTATTCGAACTACATCACTTGTATCCTATATGTCAGCCATCCACTTTCGAGGAGGGAAAGAGCTTGGCTTTATATACATCAAGGATAGTGGTCTTAGCGAAGATGTTTTTGACACAATTGTTGGAAATGATGACTCTAATACCAATGAAGAGAAAATGGATCTACTTTCCCAGTGATTTACTAAATTTCTTAAATAGAATTAACCCTTTTTTAGGGGTTTAGAAAAAAATAATCCGGGCTCTAAAATGATTATTTCAATGAATTTATAGTTGTACTTCTTCGAACAACATGAAATATTTTGCAGACCACTCATATAGGCATTTGAGCTACAAAAAAAATCTAGAACTACCAAGTTGACCAAATATTTTGAACTCTATATCAAGCAAGAGGATGAAACTTTGCACAAATTCTATGCATGTTTTTCAAACATTATCAACTACTCGTATAATTTGGGGGGACCTTTTAGGAAAGAGAAGTACATTGACTAAATCCTTGCTAGCTTAGCTTATCATTTTCAAGCCAATAGTACCGTGCTTAAATACATGTAAAAGCCTCGTGAACTTACTGTTAAATGAATCACTTGGGAAAGTATTCGAACTACATCACTTGTATCCTATATGTCAGCCATCCACTTTCGAGGAGGGAAAGAGCTTGGCTTTATATACATCAAAGATAGTGGTCTTAGCGAAGATGTTTTTGACACAATTGTTGTAAATGATGACTGTAATACCAATGAAGAGAAAATGGATCTACTTTCCTAGTGATTTACTAAATTTCTTAGATAGAATTAACCCTTTTTTAGGGGTTTAGAAAAAAATAATCCGACCTCTAAAATGATTATTTCAATGAAGTTATAGTTGTACTTCTTCCGAACAACATGAAATATTTTGCAGACCACTCATATAGGCATTTGAGCTACAAAAAAAATCTAGAACTACCAAGTTGACCAAATATTTTGAACTCTATATCAAGCAAGAGGATGAAACTTTGAACATATTCTATGCATGTTTTTCAAACATTATCAACTACTCGTATAATTTGGGTGGACCTTTTAGGAAAGAGAAGTAGATTGACAAAATAATTGCTAGCTTAGCTTATCATTTTCAAGCCAATGGTACCGTGCTTAAATACATGTAAAAGCCTCGTGAACTTACTGTTAAATGAATCACTTGGGAAAGTATTCGAACTGCATCACTTGTATCCTTTATGTCAGCCATCCACTTTCGAGGAGGGAAAGAGCTTGGCTTTATATACATCAAGGATAGTGGTCTTAGCGAAGATGTTTTTGACACAATTGTTGGAAATGATGACTCTAATATCAATGAAGAGAAAATGGATCTACTTTCCCAGTGATTTACTAAATTTCTTAAATAGAATTAACCCTTTTTTAGGGGTTTAGAAAAAAATAATCCGGGCTCTAAAATGATTATTTCAATGAATTTATAGTTGTACTTCTTCCGAACAACATGAAATATTTTGCAGACCACTCATATAGGCATTTCAGCTACCAAAAAAAAATCTAGAACTACCAAGTTGACCAAATATTTTGAACTCTATATCAAGCAAGAGGATGAAACTTTGCACAAATTCTATGCATGTTTTTCAAACATTATCAACTACTCGTATAATTTGGGGGGACCTTTTAGGAAAGAGAAGTAGATTGACTAAATTCTTGCTAGCTTAGCTTATCATTTTCAAGCCAATAGTACCGTGCTTAAATACATGTAAAAGCCTCGTGAACTTACTGTTAAATGAATCACTTGGGAAAGTATTCGAACTACATCACTTGTATCCTATATGTCAGCCATCCACTTTCGAGGAAGGAAAGAGCTTGGCTTTATATACATCAAGGATAGTGGTCTTAGCGAAGATGTTTTTGACACAATTGTTGTAAATGATGACTGTAATACCAATGAAGAGAAAATGGATCTACTTTCCTAGTGATTTACTAAATTTCTTAGATAGAATTAACCCTTTTTTAGGGGTTTAGAAAAAAATAATCCGACCTCTAAAATGATTATTTCAATGAAGTTATAGTTGTACTTCTTCCGAACAACATGAAATATTTTGCAGACCACTCATATAGGCATTTGAGCTACAAAAAAAATCTAGAACTACCAAGTTGACCAAATATTTTGAACTCTATATCAAGCAAGAGGATGAAACTTTGAACATATTCTATGCATGTTTTTCAAACATTATCAACTACTCGTATAATTTGGGGGGACCTTTTAGGAAAGAGAAGTAGATTGACAAAATAATTGCTAGCTTAGCTTATCATTTTCAAGCCAATGGTACCGTGCTTAAATACATGTAAAAGCCTCGTGAACTTACTGTTAAATGAATCACTTGGGAAAGTATTCGAACTGCATCACTTGTATCCTTTATGTCAGCCATCCACTTTCGAGGAGGGAAAGAGCTTGGCTTATATACATCAAGGATAGTGGTCTTAGCGAAGATGTTTTTGACACAATTGTTGTAAATGATGACTCTAATACCAATGAAGAGAAAATGGATCTACTTTCCCAGTGATTTACTAAATTTCTTAAATAGAATTAACCCTTTTTTAGGGGTTTAGAAAAAAATAATCCGGGCTCTAAAATGATTATTTCAATGAATTTATAGTTGTACTTCTTCCGAACAACATGAAATATTTTGCAGACCACTCATATAGGCATTTCAGCTACCAAAAAAAAATCTAGAACTACCAAGTTGACCAAATATTTTGAACTCTATATCAAGCAAGAGGATGAAACTTTGCACAAATTCTATGCATGTTTTTCAAACATTATCAACTACTCGTATAATTTGGGGGGACCTTTTAGGAAAGAGAAGTAGATTGACTAAATCCTTGCTAGCTTAGCTTATCATTTTCAAGCCAATAGTACCGTGCTTAAATACATGTAAAAGCCTCGTGAACTTACTGTTAAATGAATCACTTGGGAAAGTATTCGAACTACATCACTTGTATCCTATATGTCAGCCATCCACTTTCGAGGAAGGAAAGAGCTTGGCTTTATATACATCAAGGATAGTGGTCTTAGCGAAGATGTTTTTGACACAATTGTTGTAAATGATGACTGTAATACCAATGAAGAGAAAATGGATCTACTTTCCTAGTGATTTACTAAATTTCTTAGATAGAATTAACCCTTTTTTAGGGGTTTAGAAAAAAATAATCCGACCTCTAAAATGATTATTTCAATGAAGTTATAGTTGTACTTCTTCCGAACAACATGAAATATTTTGCAGACCACTCATATAGGCATTTGAGCTACAAAAAAAATCTAGAACTACCAAGTTGACCAAATATTTTGAACTCTATATCAAGCAAGAGGATGAAACTTTGAACATATTCTATGCATGTTTTTCAAACATTATCAACTACTCGTATAATTTGGGGGGACCTTTTAGGAAAGAGAAGTAGATTGACAAAATAATTGCTAGCTTAGCTTATCATTTTCAAGCCAATGGTACCGTGCTTAAATACATGTAAAAGCCTCGTGAACTTACTGTTAAATGAATCACTTGGGAAAGTATTCGAACTGCATCACTTGTATCCTTTATGTCAGCCATCCACTTTCGAGGAGGGAAAGAGCTTGGCTTATATACATCAAGGATAGTGGTCTTAGCGAAGATGTTTTTGACACAATTGTTGTAAATGATGACTCTAATACCAATGAAGAGAAAATGGATCTACTTTCCCAGTGATTTACTAAATTTCTTAAATAAAATTAACCCTTTTTTAGGGGTTTAGAAAAAAATAATCCGGGCTCTAAAATGATTATTTCAATGAATTTATAGTTGTACTTCTTCCGAACAACATGAAATATTTTGCAGACCACTCATATAGGCATTTGAGCTACAAAAAAAATCTAGAACTACCAAGTTGACCAAATATTTTGAACTCTATATCAAGCAAGAGGATGAAACTTTGCACAAATTCTATGCATGTTTTTCAAACATTATCAACTACTCGTATAATTTGGGGGGACCTTTTAGGAAAGAGAAGTAGATTGACTAAATCCTTGCTAGCTTAGCTTATCATTTTCAAGCCAATAGTACCGTGCTTAAATACATGTAAAAGCCTCGTGAACTTACTGTTAAATGAATCACTTGGGAAAGTATTCGAACTACATCACTTGTATCCTATATGTCAGCCATCCACTTTCGAGGAGGGAAAGAGCTTGGCTTTATATACATCAAAGATAGTGGTCTTAGTGAAGATGTTTTTGACACAATTGTTGTAAATGATGACTGTAATACCAATGAAGAGAAAATGGATCTACTTTCCTAGTGATTTACTAAATTTCTTAGATAGAATTAACCCTTTTTTAGGAGTTTAGAAAAAAATAATCCGACCTCTAAAATGATTATTTCAATGAAGTTATAGTTGTACTTCTTCCGAACAACATGAAATATTTTGCAGACCACTCATATAGGCATTTGAGCTACAAAAAAATCTAGAACTACCAACTTGACCAAATATTTTGAACTCTATATCAAGCAAGAGGATGAAACTTTGAACATATTCTATGCATGTTTTTCAAACATTATCAACTACTCGTATAATTTGGGTGGACCTTTTAGGAAAGAGAAGTAGATTGACAAAATAATTGCTAGCTTAGCTTATCATTTTCAAGCCAATGGTACCGTGCTTAAATACATGTAAAAGCCTCGTGAACTTACTGTTAAATGAATCACTTGGGAAAGTATTCGAACTGCATCACTTGTATCCTTTATGTCAGCCATCCACTTTCGAGGAGGGAAAGAGCTTGGCTTTATATACATCAAGGATAGTGGTCTTAGCGAAGATGTTTTTGACACAATTGTTGGAAATGATGACTCTAATATCAATGAAGAGAAAATGGATCTACTTTCCCAGTGATTTACTAAATTTCTTAAATAGAATTAACCCTTTTTTAGGGGTTTAGAAAAAAATAATCCGGGCTCTAAAATGATTATTTCAATGAATTTATAGTTGTACTTCTTCCGAACAACATGAAATATTTTGCAGACCACTCATATAGGCATTTCAGCTACCAAAAAAAAATCTAGAACTACCAAGTTGACCAAATATTTTGAACTCTATATCAAGCAAGAGGATGAAACTTTGCACAAATTCTATGCATGTTTTTCAAACATTATCAACTACTCGTATAATTTGGGGGGACCTTTTAGGAAAGAGAAGTAGATTGACTAAATCCTTGCTAGCTTAGCTTATCATTTTCAAGCCAATAGTACCGTGCTTAAATACATGTAAAAGCCTCGTGAACTTACTGTTAAATGAATCACTTGGGAAAGTATTCGAACTACATCACTTGTATCCTATATGTCAGCCATCCACTTTCGAGGAGGGAAAGAGCTTGGCTTTATATACATCAAGGATAGTGGTCTTAGCGAAGATGTTTTTGACACAATTGTTGTAAATGATGACTGTAATACCAATGAAGAGAAAATGGATCTACTTTCCTAGTGATTTACTAAATTTCTTAGATAGAATTAACCCTTTTTTAGGGGTTTAGAAAAAAATAATCCGACCTCTAAAATGATTATTTCAATGAAGTTATAGTTGTACTTCTTCCGAACAACATGAAATATTTTGCAGACCACTCATATAGGCATTTGAGCTACAAAAAAAATCTAGAACTACCAAGTTGACCAAATATTTTGAACTCTATATCAAGCAAGAGGATGAAACTTTGAACATATTCTATGCATGTTTTTCAAACATTATCAACTACTCGTATAATTTGGGGGGACCTTTTAGGAAAGAGAAGTAGATTGACAAAATAATTGCTAGCTTAGCTTATCATTTTCAAGCCAATGGTACCGTGCTTAAATACATGTAAAAGCCTCGTGAACTTACTGTTAAATGAATCACTTGGGAAAGTATTCGAACTGCATCACTTGTATCCTTTATGTCAGCCATCCACTTTCGAGGAGGGAAAGAGCTTGGCTTATATACATCAAGGATAGTGGTCTTAGCGAAGATGTTTTTGACACAATTGGTGTAAATGATGACTCTAATACCAATGAAGAGAAAATGGATCTACTTTCCTAGTGATTTACTAAATTTCTTAAATAGAATTAACCCTTTTTTAGGGGTTTAGAAAAAAATAATCCGGGCTCTAAAATGATTATTTCAATGAATTTATAGTTGTACTTCTTCCGAACAACATGAAATATTTTGCAGACCACTCATATAGGCATTTGAGCTACAAAAAAAAATCTAGAACTACCAAGTTGACCAAATATTTTGAACTCTATATCAAGCAAGAGGATGAAACTTTGCACAAATTCTATGCATGTTTTTCAAACATTATCAACTACTCGTATAATTTGGGGGGACCTTTTAGGAAAGAGAAGTAGATTGACTAAATCCTTGCTAGCTTAGCTTATCATTTTCAAGCCAATAGTACCGTGCTTAAATACATGTAAAAGCCTCGTGAACTTACTGTTAAATGAATCACTTGGGAAAGTATTCGAACTACATCACTTGTATCCTATATGTCAGCCATCCACTTTCGAGGAGGGAAAGAGCTTGGCTTTATATACATCAAGGATAGTGGTCTTAGCGAAGATGTTTTTGACACAATTGTTGTAAATGATGACTGTAATAGCAATGAAGTGAAAATGGATCTACTTTCCTAGTGATTTACTAAATTTCTTAGATAGAATTAACCCTTTTTTGGGGTTTAGAAAAATATAATCCGACCTCTAAAATGATTATTTCAATGAATTTATAGTTGTACTTCTTCCGAACAACATGAAATATTTTGCAGACCACTCATATAGGCATTTGAGCTACAAAAAAAATCTAGAACTACCAAGTTGACCAAATATTTTGAACTCTATATCAAGCAAGAGGATGAAACTTTGCACAAATTCTATGCATGTTTTTCAAACATTATCAACTACTCGTATAATTTGGGGGGACCTTTAAGGAAAGAGAAGTAGATTGACTAAATCCTTGCTAGCTTAGCTTATCATTTTCAAGCCAATAGTACCGTGCTTAAATACATGTAAAAGCCTCGTGAAGTTACTGTTAAATGAATCACTTGGGAAAGTATTCGAACTACATCACTTGTATCCTATATGTCAGCCATCCACTTTCGAGGAGGGAAAGAGCTTGGCTTTATATACATCAAGGATAGTGGTCTTAGCGAAGATGTTTTTGACACAATTGTTGGAAATGATGACTCTAATACCAATGAAGAGAAAATGGATCTACTTTCCCAGTGATTTACTAAATTTCTTAAATAGAATTAACCCTTTTTTAGGGGTTTAGAAAAAAATAATCCGGGCTCTAAAATGATTATTTCAATGAATTTATAGTTGTACTTCTTCCGAACAACATGAAATATTTTGCAGACCACTCATATAGGCATTTCAGCTACCAAAAAAAAATCTAGAACTACCAAGTTGACCAAATATTTTGAACTCTATATCAAGCAAGAGGATGAAACTTTGCACAAATTCTATGCATGTTTTTCAAACATTATCAACTACTCGTATAATTTGGGGGGACCTTTTAGGAAAGAGAAGTAGATTGACTAAATCCTTGCTAGCTTAGCTTATCATTTTCAAGCCAATAGTACCGTGCTTAAATACATGTAAAAGCCTCGTGAACTTACTGTTAAATGAATCACTTGGGAAAGTATTCGAACTATATCACTTGTATCCTATATGTCAGCCATCCACTTTCGAGGAGGGAAAGAGCTTGGCTTTATATACATCAAGGATAGTGGTCTTAGCGAAGATGTTTTTGACACAATTGTTGTAAATGATGACTGTAATACCAATGAAGAGAAAATGGATCTACTTTCCTAGTGATTTACTAAATTTCTTAGATAGAATTAACCCTTTTTTAGGGGTTTAGAAAAAAATAATCCGACCTCTAAAATGATTATTTCAATGAAGTTATAGTTGTACTTCTTCCGAACAACATGAAATATTTTGCAGACCACTCATATAGGCATTTGAGCTACAAAAAAAATCTAGAACTACCAAGTTGACCAAATATTTTGAACTCTATATCAAGCAAGAGGATGAAACTTTGAACATATACTATGCATGTTTTTCAAACATTATCAACTACTCGTATAATTTGGGGGGACCTTTTAGGAAAGAGAAGTAGATTGACAAAATAATTGCTAGCTTAGCTTATCATTTTCAAGCCAATGGTACCGTGCTTAAATACATGTAAAAGCCTCGTCAACTTACTGTTAAATGAATCACTTGGGAAAGTATTCGAACTGCATCACTTGTATCCTTTATGTTAGCCATCCACTTTCGAGGAGGGAAAGAGCTTGGCTTATATACATCAAGGATAGTGGTCTTAGCGAAGATGTTTTTGACTAAATTGTTGTAAATGATGACTGTAATACCAATGAAGAGAAAATGGATCTACTTTCCCAGTGATTTACTAAATTTCTTAAATAGAATTAACCCTTTTTTAGGGGTTTAGAAAAAAATAATCCGGGCTCTAAAATGATTATTTCAATGAATTTATAGTTGTACTTCTTCCGAACAACATGAAATATTTTGCAGACCACTCATATAGGCATTTGAGCTACAAAAAAAAATCTAGAACTACCAAGTTGACCAAATATTTTGAACTCTATATCAAGCAAGAGGATGAAACTTTGCACAAATTCTATGCATGTTTTTCAAACATTATCAACTACTCGTATAATTTGGGGGGACCTTTTAGGAAAGAGAAGTAGATTGACTAAATCCTTGCTAGCTTAGCTTATCATTTTCAAGCCAATAGTACCGTGCTTAATTACATGTAAAAGCCTCGTGAACTTACTATTAAATGAATCACTTGGGAAAGTATTCGAACTACATCACTTGTATCCTATATGTCAGCCATCCACTTTCGAGGAGGGAAAGAGCTTGGCTTTATATACATCAAGGATAGTGGTCTTAGCGAAGATGTTTTTGACACAATTGTTGTAAATGATGACTGTAATACCAATGAAGAGAAAATGGATCTACTTTCCTAGTGATTTACTAAATTTCTTAGATAGAATTAACCCTTTTTTTGGGGTTTAGAAAAAAATAATCCGACCTCTAAAATGATTATTTCAATGAAGTTATAGTTGTACTTCTTCCGAACAACATGAAATATTTTGCAGACCACTCATATAGGCATTTGAGCTACAAAAAAAATCTAGAACTACCAAGTTGACCAAATATTTTGAACTCTATATCAAGCAAGAGGATGAAACTTTGAACATATTCTATGCATGTTTTTCAAACATTATCAACTACTCGTATAATTTGGGGGGACCTTTTAGGAAAGAGAAGTAGATTGACAAAATAATTGCTAGCTTAGCTTATCATTTTCAAGCCAATGGTACCGTGCTTAAATACATGTAAAAGCCTCGTGAACTTACTGTTAAATGAATCACTTGGGAAAGTATTCGAACTGCATCACTTGTATCCTTTATGTCAGCCATCCACTTTCGAGGAGGGAAAGAGCTTGGCTTATATACATCAAGGATAGTGGTCTTAGCGAAGATGTTTTTGACTAAATTGTTGTAAATGATGACTGTAATACCAATGAAGAGAAAATGGATCTACTTTCCCAGTGATTTACTAAATTTCTTAAATAGAATTAACCCTTTTTTAGGGGTTTAGAAAAAAATAATCCGGGCTCTAAAATGATTATTTCAATGAATTTATAGTTGTACTTCTTCCGAACAACATGAAATATTTTGCAGACCACTCATATAGGCATTTGAGCTACAAAAAAAAATCTAGAACTACCAAGTTGACCAAATATTTTGAACTCTATATCAAGCAAGAGGATGAAACTTTGCACAAATTCTATGCATGTTTTTCAAACATTATCAACTACTCGTATAATTTGGGGGGACCTTTTAGGAAAGAGAAGTAGATTGACTAAATCCTTGCTAGCTTAGCTTATCATTTTCAAGCCAATAGTACCGTGCTTAAATACATGTAAAAGCCTCGTGAACTTACTGTTAAATGAATCACTTGGGAAAGTATTCGAACTACATCACTTGTATCCTATATGTCAGCCATCCACTTTCGAGGAGGGAAAGAGCTTGGCTTTATATACATCAAGGATAGTGGTCTTAGCGAAGATGTTTTTGACACAATTGTTGTAAATGATGACTGTAATAGCAATGAAGTGAAAATGGATCTACTTTCCTAGTGATTTACTAAATTTCTTAGATAGAATTAACCCTTTTTTGGGGTTTAGAAAAATATAATCTGACCTCTAAAATGATTATTTCAATGAATTTATAGTTGTACTTCTTCCGAACAACATGAAATATTTTGCAGACCACTCATATAGGCATTTGAGCTACAAAAAAAATCTAGAACTACCAAGTTGACCAAATATTTTGAACTCTATATCAAGCAAGAGGATGAAACTTTGCACAAATTCTATGCATGTTTTTCAAACATTATCAACTACTCGTATAATTTGGGGGGACCTTTAAGGAAAGAGAAGTAGATTGACTAAATCCTTGCTAGCTTAGCTTATCATTTTCAAGCCAATAGTACCGTGCTTAAATACATGTAAAAGCCTCGTGAAGTTACTGTTAAATGAATCACTTGGGAAAGTATTCGAACTACATCACTTGTATCCTATATGTCAGCCATCCACTTTCGAGGAGGGAAAGAGCTTGGCTTTATATACATCAAGGATAGTGGTCTTAGCGAAGATGTTTTTGACACAATTGTTGGAAATGATGACTGTAATACCAATGAAGAGAAAATGGATCTACTTTCCCAGTGATTTACTAAATTTCTTAAATAGAATTAACCCTTTTTTAGGGGTTTAGAAAAAAATAATCCGGGCTCTAAAATGATTATTTCAATGAATTTATTGTTGTACTTCTTCGGACAACATGAAATATTTTGCAGACCACTCATATAGGCATTTGAGCTACAAAAAAAATCTAGAACTACCAAGTTGAACAAATATTTTGAACTCTATATCAAGCAAGAGGATGAAACTTTGCACAAATTCTATGCATGTTTTTCAAACATTATCAACTACTCGTATAATTTGGGGGGACCTTTTAGGAAAGAGAAGTAGATTGACTAAATCCTTGCTAGCTTAGCTTATCATTTTCAAGCCAATAGTACCGTGCTTAAATACATGTAAAAGCCTCGTGAACTTACTGTTAAATGAATCACTTGGGAAAGTATTCGAACTACATCACTTGTATCCTATATGTCAGCCATCCACTTTCGAGGAGGGAAAGAGCTTGGCTTTATATACATCAAGGATAGTGGTCTTAGCGAAGATGTTTTTGACACAATTGTTGTAAATGATGACTGTAATACCAATGAAGAGAAAATGGATCTACTTTCCTAGTGATTTACTAAATTTCTTAGATAGAATTAACCCTTTTTTAGGGGTTTAGAAAAAAATAATCCGAGCTCTAAAATGATTATTTCAATGAATTTATAGTTGTACTTCTTCCGAACAACATGAAATATTTTGCAGACCACTCATATAGGCATTTGAGCTACAAAAAAAATCTAGAACTACCAAGTTGACCAAATATTTTGAACTCTATATCAAGCAAGAGGATGAAACTTTGCACAAATTCTATGCATGTTTTTCAAACATTATCAACTACTCGTATAATTTGGGGGGACCTTTTAGGAAAGAGAAGTAGATTTACTAAATCCTTGCTAGCTTAGCTTATCATTTTCAAGCCAATAGTACCGTGCTTAAATACATGTAAAAGCCTCGTGAACTTACTGTTAAGTAAATCACTTGGGAAAGTATTCGAACTACATCACTTGTATCCTATATGTCAGCCATCCACTTTCGAGGAGGGAAAGAACTTGGCTTTATATACATTAAGGATAGTGGTCTTAGCGAAGATGTTTTTGACTAAATTGTTGTAAATGATGACTGTAATACCAATGAAGAGAAAATGGATCTACTTTCCTAGTGATTTACTAAATTTCTTAGATAGAATTAACCCTTTTTTAGGGGTTTAGAAAAAAATAATCTGAGCTCTAAAATGATTATTTCAATGAATTTATAATTGTACTTCTTCCGAACAACATGAAATATTTTGCAGACCACTCATATAGGCATTTGAGCTACAAAAAAAATCTAGAACTACCAAGTTGACCAAATATTTTGAACTCTATATCAAGCAAGAGGATGAAACTTTGCACAAATTCTATGCATGTTTTTCAAACATTATCAACTACTCGTATAATTTGGGGGGACCTTTTAGGAAAGAGAAGTAGATTGACTAAATCCTTGCTAGCTTAGCTTATCATTTTCAAGCCAATAGTACCGTGCTTAAATACATGTAAAAGCCTCGTGAACTTACTGTTAAATAAATCACTTGGGAAAGTATTCGAACTACATCACTTGTATCCTATATGTCAGCCATCCACTTTCGAGGAGGGAAAGAACTTGGCTTTATATACATTAAGGATAGTGGTCTTAGCGAAGATGTTTTTGACTAAATTGTTGTAAATGATGACTGTAATACCAATGAAGAGAAAATGGATCTACTTTCCCAGTGATTTACTCAATTTCTTAGATAGAATTAACCCTTTTTTAGGGGTTTAGAAAAAAATAATCCGACCTCTAAAATGATTATTTCAATGAAGTTATAGTTGTACTTCTTCCGAACAACATGAAATATTTTGCAGACCACTCATATAGGCATTTGAGCTACAAAAAAAATCTAGAACTACCAAGTTGACCAAATATTTTGAACTCTATATCAAGCAAGAGGATGAAACTTTGAACATATTCTATGCATGTTTTTCAAACATTATCAACTACTCGTATAATTTGGGGGGACCTTTTAGGAAAGAGAAGTAGATTGACAAAATAATTGCTAGCTTAGCTTATCATTTTCAAGCCAATGGTACCGTGCTTAAATACATGTAAAAGCCTCGTGAACTTACTGTTAAATGAATCACTTGGGAAAGTATTCGAACTGCATCACTTGTATCCTTTATGTCAGCCATCCACTTTCGAGGAGGGAAAGAGCTTGGCTTATATACATCAAGGATAGTGGTCTTAGCGAAGATGTTTTTGACACAATTGTTGCAAATGATGACTGTAATACCAATGAAGAGAAAATGGATCTACTTTCCCAGTGATTTACTAAATTTCTTAAATAGAATTAACCCTTTTTTAGGGGTTTAGAAAAAAATAATCCGGGCTCTAAAATGATTATTTCAATGAATTTATAGTTGTACTTCTTCCGAACAACATGAAATATTTTGCAGACCACTCATATAGGCATTTGAGCTACAAAAAAAAATCTAGAACTACCAAGTTGACCAAATATTTTGAACTCTATATCAAGCAAGAGGATGAAACTTTGCACAAATTCTATGCATGTTTTTCAAACATTATCAACTACTCGTATAATTTGGGGGGACCTTTTAGGAAAGAGAAGTAGATTGACTAAATCCTTGCTAGCTTAGCTTATCATTTTCAAGCCAATAGTACCGTGCTTAAATACATGTAAAAGCCTCGTGAACTTACTGTTAAATGAATCACTTGGGAAAGTATTCGAACTACGTCACTTGTATCCTATATGTCAGCCATCCACTTTCGAGGAGGGAAAGAGCTTGGCTTTATATACATCAAGGATAGTGGTCTTAGCGAAGATGTTTTTGACACAATTGTTGTAAATGATGACTGTAATAGCAATGAAGTGAAAATGGATCTACTTTCCTAGTGATTTACTAAATTTCTTAGATAGAATTAACCCTTTTTTGGGGTTTAGAAAAATATAATCTGACCTCTAAAATGATTATTTCAATGAATTTATAGTTGTACTTCTTCCGAACAACATGAAATATTTTGCAGACCACTCATATAGGCATTTGAGCTACAAAAAAAATCTAGAACTACCAAGTTGACCAAATATTTTGAACTCTATATCAAGCAAGAGGATGAAACTTTGCACAAATTCTATGCATGTTTTTCAAACATTATCAACTACTCGTATAATTTGGGGGGACCTTTAAGGAAAGAGAAGTAGATTGACTAAATCCTTGCTAGCTTAGCTTATCATTTTCAAGCCAATAGTACCGTGCTTAAATACATGTAAAAGCCTCGTGAAGTTACTGTTAAATGAATCACTTGGGAAAGTATTCGAACTACATCACTTGTATCCTATATGTCAGCCATCCACTTTCGAGGAGGGAAAGAGCTTGGCTTTATATACATCAAGGATAGTGGTCTTAGCGAAGATGTTTTTGACACAATTGTTGGAAATGATGACTGTAATACCAATGAAGAGAAAATGGATCTACTTTCCCAGTGATTTACTAAATTTCTTAAATAGAATTAACCCTTTTTTAGGGGTTTAGAAAAAAATAATCCGGGCTCTAAAATGATTATTTCAATGAATTTATTGTTGTACTTCTTCGAACAACATGAAATATTTTGCAGACCACTCATATAGGCATTTGAGCTACAAAAAAAATCTAGAACTACCAAGTTGACCAAATATTTTGAACTCTATATCAAGCAAGAGGATGAAACTTTGCACAAATTCTATGCATGTTTTTCAAACATTATCAACTACTCGTATAATTTGGGGGGACCTTTTAGGAAAGAGAAGTAGATTGACTAAATCCTTGCTAGCTTAGCTTATCATTTTCAAGCCAATAGTACCGTGCTTAAATACATGTAAAAGCCTCGTGAACTTACTGTTAAATGAATCACTTGGGAAAGTATTCGAACTACATCACTTGTATCCTATATGTCAGCCATCCATTTTCGAGGAGGGAAAGAGCTTGGCTTTATATACATCAAGGATAGTGGTCTTAGCGAAGATGTTTTTGACACAATTGTTGTAAATGATGACTGTAATACCAATGAAGAGAAAATGGATCTACTTTCCTTGTGATTTACTAAATTTCTTAGATAGAATTAACCCTTTTTTAGGGGTTTAGAAAAAAATAATCCGAGCTCTAAAATGATTATTTCAATGAATTTATAGTTGTACTTCTTCCGAACAACATGAAATATTTTGCAGACCACTCATATAGGCATTTGAGCTACAAAAAAAATCTAGAACTACCAAGTTGACCAAATATTTTGAACTCTATATCAAGCAAGAGGATGAAACTTTGCACAAATTCTATGCATGTTTTTCAAACATTATCAACTACTCGTATAATTTGGGGGGACCTTTTAGGAAAGAGAAGTAGATTGACTAAATCCTTGCTAGCTTAGCTTATCATTTTCAAGCCAATAGTACCGTGCTTAAATACATGTAAAAGCCTCGTGAACTTACTGTTAAATAAATCACTTGGGAAAGTATTCGAACTACATCACTTGTATCCTATATGTCAGCCATCCACTTTCGAGGAGGGAAAGAACTTGGCTTTATATACATTAAGGATAGTGGTCTTAGCGAAGATGTTTTTGACTAAATTGTTGTAAATGATGACTGTAATACCAATGAAGAGAAAATGGATCTACTTTCCTAGTGATTTACTAAATTTCTTAGATAGAATTAACCCTTTTTTAGGGGTTTAGAAAAAAATAATCTGAGCTCTAAAATGATTATTTCAATGAATTTATAATTGTACTTCTTCCGAACAACATGAAATATTTTGCAGACCACTCATATAGGTATTTGAGCTACAAAAAAAATCTAGAACTACCAAGTTGACAAAATATTTTGAACTCTATATCAAGCAAGAGCATGAAACTTTGCACAAATTCTATGCATGTTTTTCAAACATTATCAACTACTCGTATAATTTGGGGGGACCTTTTAGGAAAGAGAAGTAGATTGACTAAATCCTTGCTAGCTTAGCTTATCATTTTCAAGCCAATAGTACCGTGCTTAAATACATGTAAAAGCCTCGTGAACTTACTGTTAAATAAATCACTTGGGAAAGTATTCGAACTACATCACTTGTATCCTATATGTCAGCCATCCACTTTCGAGGAGGGAAAGAACTTGGCTTTATATACATTAAGGATAGTGGTCTTAGCGAAGATGTTTTTGACTAAATTGTTGTAAATGATGACTGTAATACCAATGAAGAGAAAATGGATCTACTTTCCCAGTGATTTACTCAATTTCTTAGATAGAATTAACCCTTTTTTAGGGGTTTAGAAAAAAATAATCCGACCTCTAAAATGATTATTTCAATGAATTTATTGTTGTACTTCTTCCGAACAACATGAAATATTTTGCAGACCACTCGTATAGGAATTTGAGCTACAAAAAAAATCTAGAACTACCAAGTTGACCAAATATTTTGAACTCTATATCAAGCAAGAGGATGAAACTTTGAACAAATTCTATGCATGTTTTTCAAACATTATCAACTACTCGTATAATTTGGGGGGACCTTTTAGGAAAGAGAAGTAGATTGACAAAATAATTGCTAGCTTAGCTTATCATTTTCAAGCCAATGGTACCGTGCTTAAATACATGTAAAAGCCTCGTGAACGTACTGTTAAATGAATCACTTGGGAAAGTATTCGAACTGCATCACTTGTATCCTTTATGTCAGCCATCCACTTTCGAGGAGGGAAAGAGCTTGGCTTTATATACATCAAGGATAGTGGTCTTAGCGAAGATGTTTTTGACACAATTGTTGCAAATGATGACTCTAATACCAATGAAGAGAAAATGGATCTACTTTCCCAGTGATTTACTAAATTTCTTAAATAGAATTAACCCTTTTTTAGGGGTTTAGAAAAAAATAATCCGGGCTCTAAAATGATTATTTCAATGAATTTATAGTTGTACTTCTTCGAACAACATGAAATATTTTGCAGACCACTCATATAGGCATTTGAGCTACAAAAAAAATCTAGAACTACCAAGTTGACAAAATATTTTGAACTCTATATCAAGCAAGAGCATGAAACTTTGCACAAATTCTATGCATGTTTTTCAAACATTATCAACTACTCGTATAATTTGGGGGGACCTTTTAGGAAAGAGAAGTAGATTGACTAAATCCTTGCTAGCTTAGCTTATCATTTTCAAGCCAATAGTACCGTGCTTAAATACATGTAAAAGCCTCGTGAACTTACTGTTAAATGAATCACTTGGGAAAGTATTCGAACTACATCACTTGTATCTTATATGTCAGCCATCCACTTTCGAGGAGGGAAAGAGCTTGGCTTTATATACATCAAGGATAGTGGTCTTAGCGAAGATGTTTTTGACACAATTGTTGTCAATGATGACTGTAATACCAATGAAGAGAAAATGGATCTACTTTCCTAGTGATTTACTAAATTTCTTAGATAGAATTAACCCTTTTTTAGGGGTTTAGAAAAAAATAATCCGGGCTCTAAAATGATTATTTCAATGAATTTATAGTTGTACTTCTCCGAACAACATGAAATATTTTGCAGACCACTCATATAGGAATTTGAGCTACAAAAAAAATCTAGAACTACCAAGTTGACCAAATATTTTGAACTCTATATCAAGCAAGAGGATGAAACTTTGAACAAATTCTATGCATGTTTTTCAAACATTATCAACTACTCGTATAATTTGGGGGGACCTTTTAGGAAAGAGAAGTAGATTGACTAAATCCTTGCTAGCTTAGCTTATCATTTTCAAGCCAATAGTACCGTGCTTAAATACATGTAAAAGCCTCGTGAACTTACTGTTAAATGAATCACTTGGGAAAGTATTCGAACTACATCACTTGTATCCTATATGTCAGCCATCCACTTTCGAGGAGGGAAAGAACTTGGCTTTATATACATTAAGGATAGTGGTCTTAGCGAAGATGTTTTTGACTAAATTGTTGTAAATGATGACTGTAATACCAATGAAGAGAAAATGGATCTACTTTCCTAGTGATTTACTAAATTTCTTAGATAGAATTAACCCTTTTTTAGGGGTTTAGAAAAAAATAATCTGAGCTCTAAAATGATTATTTCAATGAATTTATAATTGTACTTCTTCCGAACAACATGAAATATTTTGCAGACCACTCATATAGGCATTTGAGCTACAAAAAAAATCTAGAACTACCAAGTTGACCAAATATTTTGAACTCTATATCAAGCAAGAGGATGAAACTTTGCACAAATTCTATGCATGTTTTTCAAACATTATCAACTACTCGTATAATTTGGGGGGACCTTTTAGGAAAGAGAAGTAGATTGACTAAATCCTTGCTAGCTTAGCTTATCATTTTCAAGCCAATAGTACCGTGCTTAAATACATGTAAAAGCCTCGTGAACTTACTGTTAAATAAATCACTTGGGAAAGTATTCGAACTACATCACTTGTATCCTATATGTCAGCCATCCACTTTCGAGGAGGGAAAGAACTTGGCTTTATATACATTAAGGATAGTGGTCTTAGCGAAGATGTTTTTGACTAAATTGTTGTAAATGATGACTGTAATACCAATGAAGAGAAAATGGATCTACTTTCCTAGTGATTTACTAAATTTCTTAGATAGAATTAACCCTTTTTTAGGGGTTTAGAAAAAAATAATCTGAGCTCTAAAATGATTATTTCAATGAATTTATAATTGTACTTCTTCCGAACAACATGAAATATTTTGCAGACCACTCATATAGGCATTTGAGCTACAAAAAAAATCTAGAACTACCAAGTTGACCAAATATTTTGAACTCTATATCAAGCAAGAGGATGAAACTTTGCACAAATTCTATGCATGTTTTTCAAACATTATCAACTACTCGTATAATTTGGGGGGACCTTTAAGGAAAGAGAAGTAGATTGACTAAATCCTTGCTAGCTTAGCTTATCATTTTCAAGCCAATAGTACCGTGCTTAAATACATGTAAAAGCCTCGTGAACTTACTGTTAAATAAATCACTTGGGAAAGTATTCGAACTACATCACTTGTATCCTATATGTCAGCCATCCACTTTCGAGGAGGGAAAGAACTTGGCTTTATATACATTAAGGATAGTGGTCTTAGCGAAGATGTTTTTGACTAAATTGTTGTAAATGATGACTGTAATACCAATGAAGAGAAAATGGATCTACTTTCCCAGTGATTTACTCAATTTCTTAGATAGAATTAACCCTTTTTTAGGGGTTTAGAAAAAAATAATCCGACCTCTAAAATGATTATTTCAATGAATTTATTGTTGTACTTCTTCCGAACAACATGAAATATTTTGCAGACCACTCGTATAGGAATTTGAGCTACAAAAAAAATCTAGAACTACCAAGTTGACCAAATATTTTGAACTCTATATCAAGCAAGAGGATGAAACTTTGAACAAATTCTATGCATGTTTTTCAAACATTATCAACTACTCGTATAATTTGGGGGGACCTTTTAGGAAAGAGAAGTAGATTGACAAAATAATTGCTAGCTTAGCTTATCATTTTCAAGCCAATAGTACCGTGCTTAAATACATGTAAAAGCCTCGTGAACTTACTGTTAAATAAATCACTTGGGAAAGTATTCGAACTACATCACTTGTATCCTATATGTCAGCCATCCACTTTCGAGGAGGGAAAGAACTTGGCTTTATATACATTAAGGATAGTGGTCTTAGCGAAGATGTTTTTGACTAAATTGTTGTAAATGATGACTGTAATACCAATGAAGAGAAAATGGATCTACTTTCCTAGTGATTTACTAAATTTCTTAGATAGAATTAACCCTTTTTTAGGGGTTTAGAAAAAAATAATCTGAGCTCTAAAATGATTATTTCAATGAATTTATAATTGTACTTCTTCCGAACAACATGAAATATTTTGCAGACCACTCATATAGGCATTTGAGCTACAAAAAAAATCTAGAACTACCAAGTTGACCAAATATTTTGAACTCTATATCAAGCAAGAGGATGAAACTTTGCACAAATTCTATGCATGTTTTTCAAACATTATCAACTACTCGTATAATTTGGGGGGACCTTTTAGGAAAGAGAAGTAGATTGACTAAATCCTTGCTAGCTTAGCTTATCATTTTCAAGCCAATAGTACCGTGCTTAAATACATGTAAAAGCCTCGTGAACTTACTGTTAAATAAATCACTTGGGAAAGTATTCGAACTACATCACTTGTATCCTATATGTCAGCCATCCACTTTCGAGGAGGGAAAGAACTTGGCTTTATATACATTAAGGATAGTGGTCTTAGCGAAGATGTTTTTGACTAAATTGTTGTAAATGATGACTGTAATACCAATGAAGAGAAAATGGATCTACTTTCCCAGTGATTTACTCAATTTCTTAGATAGAATTAACCCTTTTTTAGGGGTTTAGAAAAAAATAATCCGACCTCTAAAATGATTATTTCAATGAATTTATTGTTGTACTTCTTCCGAACAACATGAAATATTTTGCAGACCACTCGTATAGGAATTTGAGCTACAAAAAAAATCTAGAACTACCAAGTTGACCAAATATTTTGAACTCTATATCAAGCAAGAGGATGAAACTTTGAACAAATTCTATGCATGTTTTTCAAACATTATCAACTACTCGTATAATTTGGGGGGACCTTTTAGGAAAGAGAAGTAGATTGACAAAATAATTGCTAGCTTAGCTTATCATTTTCAAGCCAATGGTACCGTGCTTAAATACATGTAAAAGCCTCGTGAACGTACTGTTAAATGAATCACTTGGGAAAGTATTCGAACTGCATCACTTGTATCCTTTATGTCAGCCATCCACTTTCGAGGAGGGAAAGAGCTTGGCTTTATATACATCAAGGATAGTGGTCTTAGCGAAGATGTTTTTGACACAATTGTTGCAAATGATGACTCTAATACCAATGAAGAGAAAATGGATCTACTTTCCCAGTGATTTACTAAATTTCTTAAATAGAATTAACCCTTTTTTAGGGGTTTAGAAAAAAATAATCCGGGCTCTAAAATGATTATTTCAATGAATTTATAGTTGTACTTCTTCGAACAACATGAAATATTTTGCAGACCACTCATATAGGCATTTGAGCTACAAAAAAAATCTAGAACTACCAAGTTGACAAAATATTTTGAACTCTATATCAAGCAAGAGCATGAAACTTTGCACAAATTCTATGCATGTTTTTCAAACATTATCAACTACTCGTATAATTTGGGGGGACCTTTTAGGAAAGAGAAGTAGATTGACTAAATCCTTGCTAGCTTAGCTTATCATTTTCAAGCCAATAGTACCGTGCTTAAATACATGTAAAAGCCTCGTGAACTTACTGTTAAATGAATCACTTGGGAAAGTATTCGAACTACATCACTTGTATCCTATATGTCAGCCATCCACTTTCGAGGAGGGAAAGAGCTTGGCTTTATATACATCAAGGATAGTGGTCTTAGCGAAGATGTTTTTGACACAATTGTTGTCAATGATGACTGTAATACCAATGAAGAGAAAATGGATCTACTTTCCTAGTGATTTACTAAATTTCTTAGATAGAATTAACCCTTTTTTAGGGGTTTAGAAAAAAATAATCTGAGCTCTAAAATGATTATTTCAATGAATTTATAATTGTACTTCTTCCGAACAACATGAAATATTTTGCAGACCACTCATATAGGCATTTGAGCTACAAAAAAAATCTAGAACTACCAAGTTGACCAAATATTTTGAACTCTATATCAAGCAAGAGGATGAAACTTTGCACAAATTCTATGCATGTTTTTCAAACATTATCAACTACTCGTATAATTTGGGGGGACCTTTTAGGAAAGAGAAGTAGATTGACTAAATCCTTGCTAGCTTAGCTTATCATTTTCAAGCCAATAGTACCGTGCTTAAATACATGTAAAAGCCTCGTGAACTTACTGTTAAATAAATCACTTGGGAAAGTATTCGAACTACATCACTTGTATCCTATATGTCAGCCATCCACTTTCGAGGAGGGAAAGAACTTGGCTTTATATACATTAAGGATAGTGGTATTAGCGAAGATGTTTTTGACTAAATTGTTGTAAATGATGACTGTAATACCAATGAAGAGAAAATGGATCTACTTTCCTAGTGATTTACTAAATTTCTTAGATAGAATTAACCCTTTTTTAGGGGTTTAGAAAAAAATAATCTGAGCTCTAAAATGATTATTTCAATGAATTTATAATTGTACTTCTTCCGAACAACATGAAATATTTTGCAGACCACTCATATAGGCATTTGAGCTACAAAAAAAATCTAGAACTACCAAGTTGACCAAATATTTTGAACTCTATATCAAGCAAGAGGATGAAACTTTGCACAAATTCTATGCATGTTTTTCAAACATTATCAACTACTCGTATAATTTGGGGGGACCTTTAAGGAAAGAGAAGTAGATTGACTAAATCCTTGCTAGCTTAGCTTATCATTTTCAAGCCAATAGTACCGTGCTTAAATACATGTAAAAGCCTCGTGAACTTACTGTTAAATAAATCACTTGGGAAAGTATTCGAACTACATCACTTGTATCCTATATGTCAGCCATCCACTTTCGAGGAGGGAAAGAACTTGGCTTTATATACATTAAGGATAGTGGTCTTAGCGAAGATGTTTTTGACTAAATTGTTGTAAATGATGACTGTAATACCAATGAAGAGAAAATGGATCTACTTTCCCAGTGATTTACTCAATTTCTTAGATAGAATTAACCCTTTTTTAGGGGTTTAGAAAAAAATAATCCGACCTCTAAAATGATTATTTCAATGAATTTATTGTTGTACTTCTTCCGAACAACATGAAATATTTTGCAGACCACTCGTATAGGAATTTGAGCTACAAAAAAAATCTAGAACTACCAAGTTGACCAAATATTTTGAACTCTATATCAAGCAAGAGGATGAAACTTTGAACAAATTCTATGCATGTTTTTCAAACATTATCAACTACTCGTATAATTTGGGGGGACCTTTTAGGAAAGAGAAGTAGATTGACAAAATAATTGCTAGCTTAGCTTATCATTTTCAAGCCAATAGTACCGTGCTTAAATACATGTAAAAGCCTCGTGAACTTACTGTTAAATAAATCACTTGGGAAAGTATTCGAACTACATCACTTGTATCCTATATGTCAGCCATCCACTTTCGAGGAGGGAAAGAACTTGGCTTTATATACATTAAGGATAGTGGTCTTAGCGAAGATGTTTTTGACTAAATTGTTGTAAATGATGACTGTAATACCAATGAAGAGAAAATGGATCTACTTTCCTAGTGATTTACTAAATTTCTTAGATAGAATTAACCCTTTTTTAGGGGTTTAGAAAAAAATAATCTGAGCTCTAAAATGATTATTTCAATGAATTTATAATTGTACTTCTTCCGAACAACATGAAATATTTTGCAGACCACTCATATAGGCATTTGAGCTACAAAAAAAATCTAGAACTACCAAGTTGACCAAATATTTTGAACTCTATATCAAGCAAGAGGATGAAACTTTGCACAAATTCTATGCATGTTTTTCAAACATTATCAACTACTCGTATAATTTGGGGGGACCTTTTAGGAAAGAGAAGTAGATTGACTAAATCCTTGCTAGCTTAGCTTATCATTTTCAAGCCAATAGTACCGTGCTTAAATACATGTAAAAGCCTCGTGAACTTACTGTTAAATAAATCACTTGGGAAAGTATTCGAACTACATCACTTGTATCCTATATGTCAGCCATCCACTTTCGAGGAGGGAAAGAACTTGGCTTTATATACATTAAGGATAGTGGTCTTAGCGAAGATGTTTTTGACTAAATTGTTGTAAATGATGACTGTAATACCAATGAAGAGAAAATGGATCTACTTTCCCAGTGATTTACTCAATTTCTTAGATAGAATTAACCCTTTTTTAGGGGTTTAGAAAAAAATAATCCGACCTCTAAAATGATTATTTCAATGAATTTATTGTTGTACTTCTTCCGAACAACATGAAATATTTTGCAGACCACTCGTATAGGAATTTGAGCTACAAAAAAAATCTAGAACTACCAAGTTGACCAAATATTTTGAACTCTATATCAAGCAAGAGGATGAAACTTTGAACAAATTCTATGCATGTTTTTCAAACATTATCAACTACTCGTATAATTTGGGGGGACCTTTTAGGAAAGAGAAGTAGATTGACAAAATAATTGCTAGCTTAGCTTATCATTTTCAAGCCAATGGTACCGTGCTTAAATACATGTAAAAGCCTCGTGAACGTACTGTTAAATGAATCACTTGGGAAAGTATTCGAACTGCATCACTTGTATCCTTTATGTCAGCCATCCACTTTCGAGGAGGGAAAGAGCTTGGCTTTATATACATCAAGGATAGTGGTCTTAGCGAAGATGTTTTTGACACAATTGTTGCAAATGATGACTCTAATACCAATGAAGAGAAAATGGATCTACTTTCCCAGTGATTTACTAAATTTCTTAAATAGAATTAACCCTTTTTTAGGGGTTTAGAAAAAAATAATCCGGGCTCTAAAATGATTATTTCAATGAATTTATAGTTGTACTTCTTCGAACAACATGAAATATTTTGCAGACCACTCATATAGGCATTTGAGCTACAAAAAATATCAAGAACTACCAAGTTGACCAAATATTTTGAACTCTATATCAAGCAAGATGATGAAACTTTGAACAAATTCTATGCATGTTTTTCAAACATTATCAACTACTCGTATAATTTGGGGGGACCTTTTAGGAAAGAGAAGTAGATTGACTAAATCCTTGCTAGCTTAGCTTATCATTTTCAAGCCAATAGTACCGTGCTTAAATACATGTAAAAGCCTCGTGAACTTACTGTTAAATAAATCACTTGGGAAAGTATTCGAACTACATCACTTGTATCCTATATGTCAGCCATCCACTTTCGAGGAGGGAAAGAACTTGGCTTTATATACATTAAGGATAGTGGTCTTAGCGAAGATGTTTTTGACTAAATTGTTGTAAATGATGACTGTAATACCAATGAAGAGAAAATGGATCTACTTTCCCAGTGATTTACTCAATTTCTTAGATAGAATTAACCCTTTTTTAGGGGTTTAGAAAAAAATAATCCGACCTCTAAAATGATTATTTCAATGAATTTATTGTTGTACTTCTTCCGAACAACATGAAATATTTTGCAGACCACTCGTATAGGAATTTGAGCTACAAAAAAAATCTAGAACTACCAAGTTGACCAAATATTTTGAACTCTATATCAAGCAAGAGGATGAAACTTTGAACAAATTCTATGCATGTTTTTCAAACATTATCAACTACTCGTATAATTTGGGGGGACCTTTTAGGAAAGAGAAGTAGATTGACAAAATAATTGCTAGCTTAGCTTATCATTTTCAAGCCAATAGTACCGTGCTTAAATACATGTAAAAGCCTCGTGAACTTACTGTTAAATAAATCACTTGGGAAAGTATTCGAACTACATCACTTGTATCCTATATGTCAGCCATCCACTTTCGAGGAGGGAAAGAACTTGGCTTTATATACATTAAGGATAGTGGTCTTAGCGAAGATGTTTTTGACTAAATTGTTGTAAATGATGACTGTAATACCAATGAAGAGAAAATGGATCTACTTTCCTAGTGATTTACTAAATTTCTTAGATAGAATTAACCCTTTTTTAGGGGTTTAGAAAAAAATAATCTGAGCTCTAAAATGATTATTTCAATGAATTTATAATTGTACTTCTTCCGAACAACATGAAATATTTTGCAGACCACTCATATAGGCATTTGAGCTACAAAAAAAATCTAGAACTACCAAGTTGACAAAATATTTTGAACTCTATATCAAGCAAGAGCATGAAACTTTGCACAAATTCTATGCATGTTTTTCAAACATTATCAACTACTCGTATAATTTGGGGGGACCTTTTAGGAAAGAGAAGTAGATTGACTAAATCCTTGCTAGCTTACCTTATCATTTTCAAGCCAATAGTACCGTGCTTAAATACATGTAAAAGCCTAGTGAACTTACTGTTAAATGAATCACTTGGGAAAGTATTCGAACTACATCACTTGTATCCTATATGTCAGCCATCCACTTTCGAGGAGGGAAAGAGCTTGGCTTTATATACATCAAGGATAGTGGTCTTAGCGAAGATGTTTTTGACACAATTGTTGTCAATGATGACTGTAATACCAATGAAGAGAAAATGGATCTACTTTCCTAGTGATTTACTAAATTTCTTAGATAGAATTAACCCTTTTTTAGGGGTTTAGAAAAAAATAATCTGAGCTCTAAAATGATTATTTCAATGAATTTATAATTGTACTTCTTCCGAACAACATGAAATATTTTGCAGACCACTCATATAGGCATTTGAGCTACAAAAAAAATCTAGAACTACCAAGTTGACCAAATATTTTGAACTCTATATCAAGCAAGAGGATGAAACTTTGCACAAATTCTATGCATGTTTTTCAAACATTATCAACTACTCGTATAATTTGGGGGGACCTTTTAGGAAAGAGAAGTAGATTGACTAAATCCTTGCTAGCTTAGCTTATCATTTTCAAGCCAATAGTACCGTGCTTAAGTACATGTAAAAGCCTCGTGAACTTACTGTTAAATGAATCACTTGGGAAAGTATTCGAACTACATCACTTGTATCCTATATGTCAGCCATCCACTTTCGAGGAGGGAAAGAACTTGGCTTTATATACATTAAGGATAGTGGTCTTAGCGAAGATGTTTTTGAATAATTGTTGTAAATGATGACTGTAATACCAATGAAGAGAAAATGGATCTACTTTCCTAGTGATTTACTAAATTTCTTAGATAGAATTAACCCTTTTTTAGGGGTTTAGAAAAAAATAATCCGACCTCTAAAATGATTATTTCAATGAATTTATTGTTGTACTTCTTCCGAACAACATGAAATATTTTGCAGACCACTCGTACAGGCATTTGAGCTACAAACAAAATCTAGAACTACCAAGTTGACCAAATATTTTGAACTCTATATCAAGCAAGAGCATGAAACTTTGAACAAATTCTATGCATGTTTTTCAAACATTATCAACTACTCGTATAATTTGGGGGGACCTTTTAGGAAAGAGAAGTAGATTGACAAAATAATTGCTAGCTTAGCTTATCATTTTCAAGCCAATGGTACCGTGCTTAAATACATGTAAAAGCCTCGTGAACTTACTGTTAAATGAATCACTTGGGAAAGTATTCGAACTACATCACTTGTATCCTATATGTCAGCCATCCAGTTTCGAGGAGGGAAGGAACTTGGCTTTATATACATCAAGGATAGTGGTCTTAGCGAAGATGTTTTTGACACAATTGTTGTAAATGATGACTGTAATACCAATGAAGAGAAAATGGATCTACTTTCCTAGTGATTTACTAAATTTCTTAGATAGAATTAACCCTTTTTTAGGGGTTTAGAAAAAAATAATCTGAGCTCTAAAATGATTATTTCAATGAATTTATAATTGTACTTCTTCCGAACAACATGAAATATTTTGCAGACCACTCATATAGGCATTTGAGCTACAAAAAAAATCTAGAACTACCAAGTTGACCAAATATTTTGAACTCTATATCAAGCAAGAGGATGAAACTTTGCACAAATTCTATGCATGGTTTTCAAACATTATCAACTACTCGTATAATTTGGGGGGACCTTTTAGGAAAGAGAAGTAGATTGACTAAATCCTTGCTAGCTTAGCTTATCATTTTCAAGCCAATAGTACCGTGCTTAAGTACATGTAAAAGCCTCGTGAACTTACTGTTAAATGAATCACTTGGGAAAGTATTCGAACTACATCACTTGTATCCTATATGTCAGCCATCCACTTTCGAGGAGGGAAAGAACTTGGCTTTATATACATTAAGGATAGTGGTCTTAGCGAAGATGTTTTTGAATAATTGTTGTAAATGATGACTGTAATACCAATGAAGAGAAAATGGATCTACTTTCCTAGTGATTTACTAAATTTCTTAGATAGAATTAACCCTTTTTTAGGGGTTTAGAAAAAAATAATCCGACCTCTAAAATGATTATTTCAATGAATTTATTGTTGTACTTCTTCCGAACAACATGAAATATTTTGCAGACCACTCGTACAGGCATTTGAGCTACAAAAAAAATCTAGAACTACCAAGTTGACCAAATATTTTGAACTCTATATCAAGCAAGAGCATGAAACTTTGAACAAATTCTATGCATGTTTTTCAAACATTATCAACTACTCGTATAATTTGGGGGGACCTTTTAGGAAAGAGAAGTAGATTGACAAAATAATTGCTAGCTTAGCTTATCATTTTCAAGCCAATGGTACCGTGCTTAAATACATGTAAAAGCCTCGTGAACTTACTGTTAAATGAATCACTTGGGAAAGTATTCGAACTACATCACTTGTATCCTATATGTCAGCCATCCAGTTTCGAGGAGGGAAGGAACTTGGCTTTATATACATCAAGGATAGTGGTCTTAGCGAAGATGTTTTTGACACAATTGTTGTAAATGATGACTGTAATACCAATGAAGAGAAAATGGATCTACTTTCCTAGTGATTTACTAAATTTCTTAGATAGAATTAACCCTTTTTTAGGGGTTTAGAAAAAAATAATCTGAGCTCTAAAATGATTATTTCAATGAATTTATAATTGTACTTCTTCCGAACAACATGAAATATTTTGCAGACCACTCATATAGGCATTTGAGCTACAAAAAAAATCTAGAACTACCAAGTTGACCAAATATTTTGAACTCTATATCAAGCAAGAGGATGAAACTTTGCACAAATTCTATGCATGTTTTTCAAACATTATCAACTACTCGTATAATTTGGGGGGACCTTTTAGGAAAGAGAAGTAGATTGACTAAATCCTTGCTAGCTTAGCTTATCATTTTCAAGCCAATAGTACCGTGCTTAAGTACATGTAAAAGCCTCGTGAACTTACTGTTAAATGAATCACTTGGGAAAGTATTCGAACTACATCACTTGTATCCTATATGTCAGCCATCCACTTTCGAGGAGGGAAAGAACTTGGCTTTATATACATTAAGGATAGTGGTCTTAGCGAAGATGTTTTTGAATAATTGTTGTAAATGATGACTGTAATACCAATGAAGAGAAAATGGATCTACTTTCCTAGTGATTTACTAAATTTCTTAGATAGAATTAACCCTTTTTTAGGGGTTTAGAAAAAAATAATCCGACCTCTAAAATGATTATTTCAATGAATTTATTGTTGTACTTCTTCCGAACAACATGAAATATTTTGCAGACCACTCGTATAGGCATTTGAGCTACAAAAAAAATCTAGAACTACCAAGTTGACCAAATATTTTGACCTCTATATCAAGCAAGAGGATGAAACTTTGAACAAATTCTATGCATGTTTTTCAAACATTATCAACTACTCGTATAATTTGGGGGGACCTTTTAGGAAAGAGAAGTAGATTGACAAAATAATTGCTAGCTTAGCTTATCATTTTCAAGCTAATGGTACCGTGCTTAAATACATGTAAAAGCCTCGTGAACTTACTGTTAAATGAATCACTTGGGAAAGTATTCGAACTACATCACTTGTATCCTATATGTCAGCCATCCACTTTCGAGGAGGGAAGGAACTTGGCTTTATATACATCAAGGATAGTGGTCTTAGCGAAGATATTTTTGACACAATTGTTGTAAATGATGACTGTAATACCAATGAAGAGAAAATGGATCTACTTTCCCAGTGATTTACTAAATTTCTTAGATAGAATTAACCCTTTTTTAGGGGTTTAGAAAAAAAGAATCCGGGCTCTAAAATGATTATTTCAATGAATTTATAATTGTACATCTTCCGAGCAAAATGAAATATTTTGCAGACCACTCATATAGGCATTTGTGCTACAAAAAAAATCTAGAACTACCAAGTTGACCAAATATTTTGAACTCTATATCAAGCAAGAGTATGAAACTTTGCACAAATTCTATGCATGTTTTACAAACATTATCAACTACTCGTATAATTTGGGGGAACCTTTTAGGAAAGAGAAGTAGATTGACTAAATCCTTGCTAGCTTAGCTTATCATTTTCAAGCCAATAGTACCGTGCTTAAATACATGTAAAAGCCTCGTGAACTTACTGTTAAATGAATCACTTGGGAAAGTATTCGAACTGCATCACTAGTATCCTTTATGTCAGCCATCCACTTTCGAGGAGGGAAAGAGCTTGGCTTTATATACATCAAGGATAGTGGTCTTAGCGAAGATGTTTTTGACACAATTGTTGGAAATGATGACTCTAATACCAATGAAGAGAAAATGGATCTACTTTCCCAGTGATTTACTAAATTTCTTAAATAGAATTAACCCTTTTTTAGGGGTTTAGAAAAAAATAATCCGGGCTCTAAAATGATTATTTCAATGAATTTATAGTTGTACTTCTTCCGAACAACATGAAATATTTTGCAGACCACTCATATAGGCATTTGAGCTACAAAAAAAATCTAGAACTACCAAGTTGACCAAATATTTTGAACTCTATATCAAGCAAGAGGATGAAACTTTGAACAAATTCTATGCATGTTTTTCAAACATTATCAACTACTCGTATAATTTGGGGGGACCTTTTAGGAAAGAGAAGTAGATTGACTAAATCCTTGCTAGCTTAGCTTATCATTTTCAAACCAATAGTACCGTTCTTAAATACATGTAAAAGCCTCGTGAACTTACTGTTAAATGAATCACTTGGGAAAGTATTCGAACTACATCACTTGTATCCTATATGTCAGCCATCCACTTTCGAGGAGGGAAAGAGCTTGGCTTTATATACATCAAGGATAGTGGTCTTAGCAAAGATGTTTTTGACACAATTGTTGTAAATGATGACTGTAATACCAATGAAGAGAAAATGGATCTACTTTCCTAGTGATTTACTAAATTTCTTAGATAGAATTAACTATTTTTTAGGGGTTTAGAAAAAAATAATCCGACCTCTAAAATGATTATTTCAATGAATTTATTGTTGTACTTCTTCCGAACAACATGAAATATTTTGCAGACCACTCGTACAGGCATTTGAGCTACAAAAAAAATCTAGAACTACCAAGTTGACCAAATATTTTGAACTCTATATCAAGCAAGAGCATGAAACTTTGAACAAATTCTATGCATGTTTTTCAAACATTATCAACTACTCGTATAATTTGGGGGGACCTTTTAGGAAAGAGAAGTAGATTGACAAAATAATTGCTAGCTTAGCTTATCATTTTCAAGCCAATGGTACCGTGCTTAAATACATGTAAAAGCCTCGTGAACTTACTGTTAAATGAATCACTTGGGAAAGTATTCGAACTACATCACTTGTATCCTATATGTCAGCCATCCAGTTTCGAGGAGGGAAGGAACTTGGCTTTATATACATCAAGGATAGTGGTCTTAGCGAAGATGTTTTTGACACAATTGTTGTAAATGATGACTGTAATACCAATGAAGAGAAAATGGATCTACTTTCCTAGTGATTTACTAAATTTCTTAGATAGAATTAACCCTTTTTTAGGGGTTTAGAAAAAAATAATCCGACCTCTAAAATGATTATTTCAATGAATTTATAGTTGTACTTCTTCCGAACAACATGAAATATTTTGCAGACCACTCATATAGGCATTTGAGCTACAAAAAAAATCTAGAACTACCAAGTTGACCAAATATTTTGAACTCTATATCAAGCAAGAGGATGAAACTTTGCACAAATTCTATGCATGTTTTTCAAACATTATCAACTACTCGTATAATTTGGGGGGACCTTTTAGGAAAGAGAAGTAGATTGACTAAATCCTTGCTAGCTTAGCTTATCATTTTCAAGCCAATAGTACCGTGCTTAAGTACATGTAAAAGCCTCGTGAACTTACTGTTAAATGAATCACTTGGGAAAGTATTCGAACTACATCACTTGTATCCTATATGTCAGCCATCCACTTTCGAGGAGGGAAAGAACTTGGCTTTATATACATTAAGGATAGTGGTCTTAGCGAAGATGTTTTTGAATAATTGTTGTAAATGATGACTGTAATACCAATGAAGAGAAAATGGATCTACTTTCCTAGTGATTTACTAAATTTCTTAGATAGAATTAACCCTTTTTTAGGGGTTTAGAAAAAAATAATCCGACCTCTAAAATGATTATTTCAATGAATTTATTGTTGTACTTCTTCCGAACAACATGAAATATTTTGCAGACCACTCGTATAGGCATTTGAGCTACAAAAAAAATCTAGAACTACCAAGTTGACCAAATATTTTGAACTCTATATCAAGCAAGAGGATGAAACTTTGAACAAATTCTATGCATGTTTTTCAAACATTATCAACTACTCGTATAATTTGGGGGGACCTTTTAGGAAAGAGAAGTAGATTGACAAAATAATTGCTAGCTTAGCTTATCATTTTCAAGCCAATGGTACCGTGCTTAAATACATGTAAAAGCCTCGTGAACTTACTGTTAAATGAATCACTTGGGAAAGTATTCGAACTGCATCACTAGTATCCTTTATGTCAGCCATCCACTTTCGAGGAGGGAAAGAGCTTGGCTTTATATACATCAAGGATAGTGGTCTTAGCGAAGATGTTTTTGACACAATTGTTGGAAATGATGACTCTAATACCAATGAAGAGAAAATGGATCTACTTTCCCAGTGATTTACTAAATTTCTTAAATAGAATTAACCCTTTTTTAGGGGTTTAGAAAAAAATAATCCGGGCTCTAAAATGATTATTTCAATGAATTTATAGTTGTACTTCTTCCGAACAACATGAAATATTTTGCAGACCACTCATATAGGCATTTGAGCTACAAAAAAAATCTAGAACTACCAAGTTGACCAAATATTTTGAACTCTATATCAAGCAAGAGGATGAAACTTTGAACAAATTCTATGCATGTTTTTCAAACATTATCAACTACTCGTATAATTTGGGGGGACCTTTTAGGAAAGAGAAGTAGATTGACTAAATCCTTGCTAGCTTAGCTTATCATTTTCAAACCAATAGTACCGTTCTTAAATACATGTAAAAGCCTCGTGAACTTACTGTTAAATGAATCACTTGGGAAAGTATTCGAACTACATCACTTGTATCCTATATGTCAGCCATCCACTTTCGAGGAGGGAAAGAGCTTGGCTTTATATACATCAAGGATAGTGGTCTTAGCAAAGATGTTTTTGACACAATTGTTGTAAATGATGACTGTAATACCAATGAAGAGAAAATGGATCTACTTTCCTAGTGATTTACTAAATTTCTTAGATAGAATTAACTATTTTTTAGGGGTTTAGAAAAAAATAATCCGACCTCTAAAATGATTATTTCAATGAATTTATTGTTGTACTTCTTCCGAACAACATGAAATATTTTGCAGACCACTCGTACAGGCATTTGAGCTACAAAAAAAATCTAGAACTACCAAGTTGACCAAATATTTTGAACTCTATATCAAGCAAGAGCATGAAACTTTGAACAAATTCTATGCATGTTTTTCAAACATTATCAACTACTCGTATAATTTGGGGGGACCTTTTAGGAAAGAGAAGTAGATTGACAAAATAATTGCTAGCTTAGCTTATCATTTTCAAGCCAATGGTACCGTGCTTAAATACATGTAAAAGCCTCGTGAACTTACTGTTAAATGAATCACTTGGGAAAGTATTCGAACTACATCACTTGTATCCTATATGTCAGCCATCCAGTTTCGAGGAGGGAAGGAACTTGGCTTTATATACATCAAGGATAGTGGTCTTAGCGAAGATGTTTTTGACACAATTGTTGTAAATGATGACTGTAATACCAATGAAGAGAAAATGGATCTACTTTCCTAGTGATTTACTAAATTTCTTAGATAGAATTAACCCTTTTTTAGGGGTTTAGAAAAAAATAATCCGACCTCTAAAATGATTATTTCAATGAATTTATAGTTGTACTTCTTCCGAACAACATGAAATATTTTGCAGACCACTCATATAGGCATTTGAGCTACAAAAAAAATCTAGAACTACCAAGTTGACCAAATATTTTGAACTCTATATCAAGCAAGAGGATGAAACTTTGCACAAATTCTATGCATGTTTTTCAAACATTATCAACTACTCGTATAATTTGGGGGGACCTTTTAGGAAAGAGAAGTAGATTGACTAAATCCTTGCTAGCTTAGCTTATCATTTTCAAGCCAATAGTACCGTGCTTAAGTACATGTAAAAGCCTCGTGAACTTACTGTTAAATGAATCACTTGGGAAAGTATTCGAACTACATCACTTGTATCCTATATGTCAGCCATCCACTTTCGAGGAGGGAAAGAACTTGGCTTTATATACATTAAGGATAGTGGTCTTAGCGAAGATGTTTTTGAATAATTGTTGTAAATGATGACTGTAATACCAATGAAGAGAAAATGGATCTACTTTCCTAGTGATTTACTAAATTTCTTAGATAGAATTAACCCTTTTTTAGGGGTTTAGAAAAAAATAATCCGACCTCTAAAATGATTATTTCAATGAATTTATTGTTGTACTTCTTCCGAACAACATGAAATATTTTGCAGACCACTCGTATAGGCATTTGAGCTACAAAAAAAATCTAGAACTACCAAGTTGACCAAATATTTTGAACTCTATATCAAGCAAGAGGATGAAACTTTGAACAAATTCTATGCATGTTTTTCAAACATTATCAACTACTCGTATAATTTGGGGGGACCTTTTAGGAAAGAGAAGTAGATTGACAAAATAATTGCTAGCTTAGCTTATCATTTTCAAGCCAATGGTACCGTGCTTAAATACATGTAAAAGCCTCGTGAACTTACTGTTAAATGAATCACTTGGGAAAGTATTCGAACTACATCACTTGTATCCTATATGTCAGCCATCCACTTTCGAGGAGGGAAGGAACTTGGCTTTATATACATCAAGGATAGTGGTCTTAGCGAATATATTTTTGACACAATTGTTGTAAATGATGACTGTAATACCAATGAAGAGAAAATGGATCTACTTTCCCAGTGATTTACTAAATTTCTTAGATAGAATTAACCCTTTTTTAGGGGTTTAGAAAAAAATAATCCGGGCTCTAAAATGATTATTTCAATGAATTTATAATTGTACATCTTCCGAGCAACATGAAATATTTTGCAGACCACTCATATAGGCATTTGTGCTACAAAAAAAATCTAGAACTACCAAGTTGACCAAATATTTTGAACTCTATATCAAGCAAGAGTATGAAACTTTGCACAAATTCTATGCATGTTTTACAAACATTATCAACTACTCGTATAATTTGGGGGAACCTTTTAGGAAAGAGAAGTAGATTGACTAAATCCTTGCTAGCTTAGCTTATCATTTTCAAGCCAATAGTACCGTGCTTAAATACATGTAAAAGCCTCGTGAACTTACTGTTAAATGAATCACTTGGGAAAGTATTCGAACTGCATCACTAGTATCCTTTATGTCAGCCATCCACTTTCGAGGAGGGAAAGAGCTTGGCTTTATATACATCAAGGATAGTGGTCTTAGCGAAGATGTTTTTGACACAATTGTTGGAAATGATGACTCTAATACCAATGAAGAGAAAATGGATCTACTTTCCCAGTGATTTACTAAATTTCTTAAATAGAATTAACCCTTTTTTAGGGGTTTAGAAAAAAATAATCCGGGCTCTAAAATGATTATTTCAATGAATTTATAGTTGTACTTCTTCCGAACAACATGAAATATTTTGCAGACCACTCATATAGGCATTTGAGCTACAAAAAAAATCTAGAACTACCAAGTTGACCAAATATTTTGAACTCTATATCAAGCAAGAGGATGAAACTTTGAACAAATTCTATGCATGTTTTTCAAACATTATCAACTACTCGTATAATTTGGGGGGACCTTTTAGGAAAGAGAAGTAGATTGACAAAATAATTGCTACCTTAGCTTATCATTTTCAAGCCAATAGTACCGTGCTTAAATACATGTAAAAGCCTCGTGAACTTACTGTTAAATGAATCACTTGGGAAAGTATTCGAACTGCATCACTAGTATCCTTTATGTCAGCCATCCACTTTCGAGGAGGGAAAGAGCTTGGCTTTATATACATCAAGGATAGTGGTCATAGCGAAGATGTTTTTGACACAATTGTTGGAAATGATGACTCTAATACCAATTAAGAGAAAATGGATCTACTTTCCCAGTGATTTACTAAATTTCTTAGATAGAATTAACCCTTTTTTAGGGGTTTAGAAAAAAATAATCCGACCTCTAAAATGATTATTTCAATGAATTTATAGTTGTATTTCTTCCGAACAACATGAAATATTTTGCAGACCACTCATATAGGCATTTGAGCTACAAAAAAAATCTAGAACTACCAAGTTGACCAAATATTTTGAACCCTATATCAAGCAAGAGGATGAAACTTTGCACAAATTCTATGCATGTTTTTCAAACATTATCAACTACTCGTATAATTTGGGGGGACCTTTTAGGAAAGAGAAGTAGATTGACTAAATCCTTGCTAGCTTAGCTTATCATTTTCAAGCCAATAGTACCGTGCTTAAATACATGTAAAAGCCTCGTGAACTTACTGTTAAATGAATCACTTGGGAAAGTATTCGAACTACATCACTTGTATCCTATATGTCAGCCATCCACTTTCGAGGAGGGAAAGAGCTTGGCTTTATATACATCAAGGATAGTGGTCTTAGCAAAGATGTTTTTGACACAATTGTTGTAAATGATGACTGTAATACCAATGAAGAGAAAATGGATCTACTTTCCTAGTTATTTACTAAATTTCTTAGATAGAATTAACCCTTTTTTAGGGGTTTAGAAAAAAATAATCCCACCTCTAAAATTATTATTTCATTGAATTTATAGTTGTACTTCTTCCGAACAACATGAAATATTTTGCAGACCACTCGTATAGGCATTTGAGCTACCAAAAAAATCTAGAACTACCAAGTTGACCAAATATTTTGAACTCTATATCAAGCAAGAGGATGAAACTTTGCACAAATTCTATGCATGTTTTTCAAACATTATCAACTACTCGTATAATTTGGGGGAACTTTTAGGAAAGAGAAGTAGATTGACAAAATAATTGCTAGCTTAGCTTATCATTTTCAAGCCAATGGTACCGTGCTTAAATACATGTAAAAGCCTCGTGAACTTACTGTTAAATGAATCACTTGAGAAAGTATTCGAACATCATCACTTGTATCCCATATGTCAGCCATCCACTTTCGAGGAGGGAAAGAGCTTGGCTTTATATACATCAAGGATAGTGGTCTTAGCGAAGATGTTTTTGACACAATTGTTGTAAATGATGACTCTAATGCCAATGAAGAGAAAATGGATCTACTTTCCCAGTGATTTACTAAATTTCTTAAATAGAATTAACCCTTTTTTAGGGGTTTAGAAAAAAATAATCCGGGCTCTAAAATGATTATTTCAATGAATTTATAGTGGTACTTCTTCCGAACAACATGAAATATTTTGCAGACCACTCATATAGGCATTTGAGCTACAAAAAAAATCTAGAACTACCAAGTTGACCAAATATTTTGAACTCTATATCCAGCAAGAGGATGAAACTTTGCACAAATTCTATGCATGTTTTTCAAACATTATCAACTACTCGTATAATTTGGGGGGACCTTTTAGGAAAGAGAAGTAGATTGACTAAATACTTGCTAGCTTAGCTTATCATTTTCAAGCCAATAGTACCGTGCTTAAATACATGTAAAAGCCTCGTGAACTTACTGTTAAATGAATCACTTGGGAAATTATTCGAACTGCATCACTTGTATCCTATATGTCAGCCATCCACTTTCGAGGAGGGAAAGAGCTTGGCTTTATATACATCAAGGATAGTGGTCTTAGCGAAGATGTTTTTGACACAATTGTTGTAAATGATGACTGTAATACCAATGAAGAGAAAATGGATCTACTTTCCTAGTGATTTACTAAATTTCTTAGATAGAATTAACCCTTTTTTAGGGGTTTAGAAAAAAATAATCCGACCTCTAAAATGATTATTTCAATGAATTTATAGTTGTACTTCTTCCGTACAATATGAAATATTTTGCAGACCACTCATATAGGCATTAAAGCTACAAAAAAAATCTAGAACTACCAAGTTGACCAAATATTTTGAACTCTATATCAAGCAAGAGGATGAAACTTTGCACAAATTCTATGCATGTTTTTCAAACATTATCAACTACTCGTATAATTTAGGGGGGACCTTTTAGGAAAGAGAAGTAGATTGACAAAATAATTGCTAGCTTAGCTTATCATTTTCAAGCCAATGGTACCGTGCTTAAATACATGTAAAAGCCTCGTGAACTTACTGTTAAATTAATCACTTGGGAAAGTATTCGAACTACATCACTAGTATCCTTTATGTCAGCCATCCACTTTCGAGGAGGGAAAGAGCTTGGCTTTATATACATCAAGGATAGTGGTCTTAGCGAAGTTGTTTTTGACACAATTGTTGGAAATGATGACTCTAATACCAATGAAGAGAAAATGGATCTACTTTCCCAGTGATTTACTAAATTTCTTAGATAGAATTAACCCTTTTTTAGGGGTTTAGAAAAAAATAATCCGACCTCTAAAATGATTATTTCAATGAATTTATAGTTGTATTTCTTCCGAACAACATGAAATATTTTGCAGACCACTCATATAGGCATTTGAGCTACAAAAAAAATCTAGAACTACCAAGTTGACCAAATATTTTGAACTCTATATCAAGCAAGAGGATGAAACTTTGCACAAATTCTATGCATTTTTTTCAAACATTTTCAACTACTCGTATAATTTGGGGGGACCTTTTAGGAAAGAGAAGTAGATTGACTAAATCCTTGCTAGCTTAGCTTATCATTTTCAAGCCAATAGTACCGTGCTTAAATACATGTAAAAGCCTCGTGAACTTACTGTTAAATGAATCACTTGGGAAAGTATTCGAACTACATCACTTGTATCCTATATGTCAGCCATCCACTTTCGAGGAGGGAAAGAGCTTGGCTTTATATACATCAAGGATGGTGGTCTTAGCAAAGATGTTTTTGACACAATTGTTGTAAATGATGACTGTAATACCAATGAAGAGAAAATGGATCTACTTTCCTAGTGATTTACTAAATTTCTTAGATAGAATTAACCCTTTTTTAGGGGTTTAGAAAAAAATAATCCGACCTCTAAAATGATTATTTCAATGAATTTATTGTTGTACTTCTTCCGAACAACATGAAATATTTTGCAGACCACTCATATAGGCATTTGAGCTACAAAAAAAATCTAGAACTACCAAGTTGACCAAATATTTTGAACTCTATATCAAGCAAGAGGATGAAACTTTGCACAAATTCTATGCATGTTTTTCAAACATTATCAACTACTCGTATAATTTGGGGGGACCTTTTAGGAAAGAGAAGTAGATTGACTAAATCCTTGCTCGCTTAGCTTATCATTTTCAAGCCAATAGTACCGTGCTTAAGTACATGTAAAAGCCTCGTGAACTTACTGTTAAATGAATCACTTGGGAAAGTATTCGAACTACATCACTTGTATCCTATATGTCAGCCATCCACTTTCGAGGAGGGAAAGAACTTGGCTTTATATACATTAAGGATAGTGGTCTTAGCGAAGATGTTTTTGAATAATTGTTGTAAATGATGACTGTAATACCAATGAAGAGAAAATGGATCTACTTTCCTAGTGATTTACTAAATTTCTTAGATAGAATTAACCCTTTTTTAGGGGTTTAGAAAAAAATAATCCGACCTCTAAAATGATTATTTCAATGAATTTATTGTTGTACTTCTTCCGAACAACATGAAATATTTTGCAGACCACTCATATAGGCATTTGAGCTACAAAAAAAATCTAGAACTACCAAGTTGACCAAATATTTTGAACTCTATATCAAGCAAGAGGATGAAACTTTGCACAAATTCTATGCATGTTTTTCAAACATTATCAACTACTCGTATAATTTGGGGGGACCTTTTAGGAAAGAGAAGTAGATTGACAAAATAATTGCTAGCTTAGCTTATCATTTTCAAGCCAATGGTACCGTGCTTAAATACATGTAAAAGCCTCGTGAACTTACTGTTAAATGAATCACTTGGGAAAGTATTCGAACTACATCACTTGTATCCTATATGTCAGCCATCCACTTTCGAGGAGGGAAGGAGCTTGGCTTTATATACATCAAGGATAGTGGTCTTAGCGAAGATGTTTTTGACACAATTGTTGTAAATGATGACTCTAATACCAATGAAGAGAAAATGGATCTACTTTCCCAGTGATTTACTAAATTTCTTAGATAGAATTAACCCTTTTTTAGGGGTTTAGAAAAAAATAATCCGGGCTCTAAAATGATTATTTCAATGAATTTATAATTGTACTTCTTCCGAGCAACATGAAATATTTTGCAGACCACTCATATAGGCATTTGAGCTACAAAAAAAATCTAGAACTACCAAGTTGACCAAATATTTTGAACTCTATATCAAGCAAGAGTATGAAACTTTGCACAAATTCTATGCATGTTTTACAAACATTATCAACTACTCGTATAATTTGGGGGGACCTTTTAGGAAAGAGAAGTAGATTGACTAAATCCTTGCTAGCTTAGCTTATCATTTTCAAGCCAATAGTACCGTGCTTAAATACATGTAAAAGCCTCCTGAACTTACTGTTAAATGAATCACTTGGGAAAGTATTCGAACTGCATCACTAGTATCCTTTATGTCAGCCATCCACTTTCGAGGAGGGAAAGAGCTTGGCTTTATATACATCAAGGATAGTGGTCTTAGCGAAGATGTTTTTGAATAATTGTTGTAAATGATGACTGTAATACCAATGAAGAGAAAATGGATCTACTTTCCCAGTGATTTACTAAATTTCTTAAATAGAATTAACCCTTTTTTAGGGGTTTAGAAAAAAATAATCCGACCTCTAAAATGATTATTTCAATGAATTTATTGTTGTACTTCTTCCGAACAACATGAAATATTTTGCAGACCACTCATATAGGCATTTGAGCTACAAAAAAAATCTAGAACTACCAAGTTGACCAAATATTTTGAACTCTATATCAAGCAAGAGGATGAAACTTTGAACAAATTCTATGCATGTTTTTCAAACATTATCAACTACTCGTATAATTTGGGGGGACCTTTTAGGAAAGAGAAGTAGATTGACAAAATCCTTGCTAGCTTAGCTTATCATTTTCAAGCCAATGGTACCGTGCTTAAATACATGTAAAAGCCTCGTGAACTTACTGTTAAATGAATCACTTGGGAAAGTATTCGAACTACATCACTTGTATCCTATATGTCAGCCATCCACTTTCGAGGAGGGAAGGAACTTGGCTTTATATACATCAAGGATAGTGGTCTTAGCGAAGATGTTTTTGACACAATTGTTGTAAATGATGACTGTAATACCAATGAAGAGAAAATGGATCTACTTTCCTAGTGATTTACTAAATTTCTTAGATAGAATTAACTATTTTTTAGGGGTTTAGAAAAAAATAATCCGACCTCTAAAATGATTATTTCAATGAATTTATAGTTGTACTTCTTCCGAACAACATGAAATATTTTGCAGACCACTCGTATAGGAATTTGAGCTACAAAAAAAATCTAGAACTAACAAGTTGACCAAATATTTTGAACTCTATATCAAGCAAGAGGATGAAACTTTGCACAAATTCTATGCATGTTTTTCAAACATTATCAACTACTCGTATAATTTGGGGGGACCTTTTAGGAAAGAGAAGTAGATTGACAAAATAATTGCTAGCTTAGCTTATCATTTTCAAGCCAATAGTACCGTGCTTAAATACATGTAAAAGCCTCGTGAACTTACTGTTAAATGAATCACTTGGGAAAGTATTCGAACTGCATCACTAGTATCCTTTATGTCAGCCATCCACTTTCGAGGAGGGAAAGAGCTTGGCTTTATATACATCAAGGATAGTGGTCATAGCGAAGATGTTTTTGACACAATTGTTGGAAATGATGACTCTAATACCAATGAAGAGAAAATGGATCTACTTTCCCAGTGATTTACTAAATTTCTTAGATAGAATTAACCCTTTTTTAGGGGTTTAGAAAAAAATAATCCGACCTCTAAAATGATTATTTCAATGAATTTATAGTTGTATTTCTTCCGAACAACATGAAATATTTTGCAGACCACTCATATAGGCATTTGAGCTACAAAAAAAATCTAGAACTACCAAGTTGACCAAATATTTTGAACCCTATATCAAGCAAGAGGATGAAACTTTGCACAAATTCTATGCATGTTTTTCAAACATTATCAACTACTCGTATAATTTGGGGGGACCTTTTAGGAAAGAGAAGTAGATTGACTAAATCCTTGCTAGCTTAGCTTATCATTTTCAAGCCAATAGTACCGTGCTTAAATACATGTAAAAGCCTCGTGAACTTACTGTTAAATGAATCACTTGGGAAAGTATTCGAACTACATCACTTGTATCCTATATGTCAGCCATCCACTTTCGAGGAGGGAAAGAGCTTGGCTTTATATACATCAAGGATAGTGGTCTTAGCAAAGATGTTTTTGACACAATTGTTGTAAATGATGACTGTAATACCAATGAAGAGAAAATGGATCTACTTTCCTAGTTATTTACTAAATTTCTTAGATAGAATTAACCCTTTTTTAGGGGTTTAGAAAAAAATAATCCCACCTCTAAAATTATTATTTCATTGAATTTATAGTTGTACTTCTTCCGAACAACATGAAATATTTTGCAGACCACTCGTATAGGCATTTGAGCTACCAAAAAAATCTAGAACTACCAAGTTGACCAAATATTTTGAACTCTATATCAAGCAAGAGGATGAAACTTTGAACAAATTCTATGCATGTTTTTCAAACATTATCAACTACTCGTATAATTTGGGGGGATCTTTTAGGAAAGAGAAGTAGATTGACAAAATAATTGCTAGCTTAGCTTATCATTTTCAAGCCAATGGTACCGTGCTTAAATACATGTAAAAGCCTCGTGAACTTACTGTTAAATGAATCACTTGAGAAAGTATTCGAACATCATCACTTGTATCCCATATGTCAGCCATCCACTTTCGAGGAGGGAAAGAGCTTGGCTTTATATACATCAAGGATAGTGGTCTTAGCGAAGATGTTTTTGACACAATTGTTGTAAATGATGACTCTAATGCCAATGAAGAGAAAATGGATCTACTTTCCCAGTGATTTACTAAATTTCTTAAATAGAATTAACCCTTTTTTAGGGGTTTAGAAAAAAATAATCCGGGCTCTAAAATGATTATTTCAATGAATTTATAGTGGTACTTCTTCCGAACAACATGAAATATTTTGCAGACCACTCATATAGGCATTTGAGCTACAAAAAAAATCTAGAACTGCCAAGTTGACCAAATATTTTGAACTCTATATCAAGCAAGAGGATGAAACTTTGCACAAATTCTATGCATGTTTTTCAAACATTATCAACTACTCGTATAATTTGGGGGGACCTTTTAGGAAAGAGAAGTAGATTGACTAAATCCTTGCTAGCTTAGCTTATCATTTTCAAGCCAATAGTTCCGTGCTTAAATACATGTAAAAGCCTCGTGAACTTACTCTTAAATGAATCACTTGGGAAAGTATTCGAACTGGATCACTTGTATCCTATATGTCAGCCATCCACTTTCGAGGAGGGAAAGAGGTTGGCTTTATATACATCAAGGATAGTGGTCTTAGCGAAGATGTTTTTGACACAATTGTTGGAAATGATGACTCTAATACCAATGAAGGGAAAATGGATCTCCTTTCCCAATGATTTACTAAATTTCTTAGATTGAATTAACCCTTTTTTAGGGGTTTAGAAAAAAATAATCCCGGCTCTAAAATGATTATTTCAATGAATTTATAGTTGTACTTCTTCCGAACAACATGAAATATTTTGCAGACCAATCATATAGGCATTTGAGCTACAAAATAAATCTAGAACTACCAAGTTGACCAAATATTTTGAACTCTATATCAAGCAAGAGGATGAAACTTTGCACAAATTCTATGCATGTTTTTCAAACATTATCAACTACTCGTATAATTTAGGGGGGACCTTTTAGGAAAGAGAAGTAGATTGACAAAATAATTGCTAGCTTAGCTTATCATTTTCAAGCCAATGGTACCGTGCTTAAATACATGTAAAAGCCTCGTGAACTTACTGTTAAATTAATCACTTGGGAAAGCATTCGAACTGCATCACTAGTATCCTTTATGTCAGCCATCCACTTTCGAGGAGGGAAAGAGCTTGGCTTTATATACATCAAGGATAGTGGTCTTAGCGAAGTTCTTTTTGACACAATTGTTGGAAATGATGACTCTAATACCAATGAAGAGAAAATGGATCTACTTTCCCAGTGATTTACTAAATTTCTTAGATAGAATTAACCCTTTTTTAGGGGTTTAGAAAAAAATAATCCGACCTCTAAAATGATTATTTCAATGAATTTATAGTTGTATTTCTTCCGAACAACATGAAATATTTTGCAGACCACTCATATAGGCATTTGAGCTACAAAAAAAATCTAGAACTACCAAGTTGACCAAATATTTTGAACTCTATATCAAGCAAGAGGATGAAACTTTGCACAAATTCTATGCATTTTTTTCAAACATTTTCAACTACTCGTATAATTTGGGGGGACCTTTTAGGAAAGAGAAGTAGATTGACTAAATCCTTGCTAGCTTAGCTTATCATTTTCAAGCCAATAGTACCGTGCTTAAATACATGTAAAAGCCTCGTGAACTTAATGTTAAATGAATCACTTGGGAAAGTATTCGAACTACATCACTTGTATCCTATATGTCAGCCATCCACTTTCGAGGAGGGAAAGAGCTTGGCTTTATATACATCAAGGATAGTGGTCTTAGCAAAGATGTTTTTGACACAATTGTTGTAAATGATGACTGTAATAATAATGAAGAGAAAATGGATCTACTTTCCTAGTGATTTACTAAATTTCTTAGATAGAATTAACCCTTTTATAGGGGTTTAGAAAAAAATAATCCGACCTCTAAAATGATTATTTCATTGAATTTATAGTTGTACTTCTTCCGAACAACATGAAATATTTTGCAGACCACTCGTATAGGCATTTGAGCTACAAAAAAAATCTAGAACTACCAAGTTGAACAAATATTTTGAACTCTATATCAAGCAAGAGGATGAAACTTTGAACAAGTTCTATGCATGTTTTTCAAACATTATCAACTACTCGTATAATTTGGGGGGACCTTTTAGGAAAGAGAAGTACATTGACAAAATAATTGCTAGCTTAGCTTATCATTTTCAAGCCAATGGTACCGTGCTTAAATACATGTAAAAGCCTCGTGAACTTACTGTTAAATGAATCACTTGGGAAAGTATTCGAACTGCATCACTTGTATCCTATATGTCAGCCATCCACTTTCGAGGAGGGAAAGAGCTTGGCTTTATATACATCAAGGATAGTGGTCTTAGCGAAGATGTTTTTGACACAATTGTTGTAAATGATGACTCTAATGCCAATGAAGAGAAAATGGATCTACTTTCCCAGTGATTTACTAAATTTCTTAAATAGAATTAACCCTTTTTTAGGGGTTTAGAAAAAATAATCCGGGCTCTAAAATGATTATTTCAATGAATTTATAGTGGTACTTCTTCCGAACAACATGAAATATTTTGCAGACCACTCATATAGGCATTTGAGCTACAAAAAAAATCTAGAACTACCAAGTTGACCAAATATTTTGAACTCTATATCAAGCAAGAGGATGAAACTTTGCACAAATTCTATGCATGTTTTTCAAACATTATCAACTACTCGTATAATTTGGGTGGACCTTTTAGGAAAGAGAAGTAGATTGACTAAATCCTTGCTAGCTTAGCTTATCATTTTCAAGCCAATAGTACCGTGCTTAAATACATGTAAAAGCTCGTGAACTTACTTTTAAATGAATCACTTGGGAAAGTATTCGAACTGCATCACTTGTATCCTATATGTCAGCCATCCACTTTCGAGGAGGGAAAGAGCTTGGCTTTATATACATCAAGGATAGTGGTTTTAGCGAAGATGTTTATGACACAATTGTTGTACATGATGAGTGTAATACCAATGAAGAGAAAATGGATCTACTTTCCTAGTTATTTACTAAATTTCTTAGATAGAATTAACCCTTTTTTAGGGGTTTAGAAAAAAATAATCCCACCTCTAAAATTATTATTTCATTGAATTTATAGTTGTACTTCTTCCGAACAACATGAAATATTTTGCAGACCACTCGTATAGGCATTTGAGCTACCAAAAAAATCTAGAACTGCCAAGTTGACCAAATATTTTGAACTCTATATCAAGCAAGAGGATGAAACTTTGCACAAATTCTATGCATGTTTTTCAAACATTATCAACTACTCGTATAATTTGGGGGGACCTTTTAGGAAAGAGAAGTAGATTGACTAAATCCTTGCTAGCTTAGCTTATCATTTTCAAGCCAATAGTACCGTGCTTAAATACATGTAAAAGCCTCGTGAACTTACTGTTAAATGAATCACTTGGGAAAGTATTCGAACAGCATAACTTGTATCCTATATGTCAGCCATCCACTTTCGAGGAGGGAAAGAGCTTGGCTTTATATACATCAAGGATAGTGGTCTTAGCGAAGATGTTTTTGACACAATTGTTGTAAATGATGACTGTAATACCAATGAAGAGAAAATGGATCTACTTTCCTAGTGATTTACTAAATTTCTTAGATAGAATTAACCCTTTTTTAGGGGTTTAGAATAAAATAATCCGACCTCTAAAATGATTATTTCAATGAATTTATAGTTGTACTTCTTCCGAACAACATGAAATATTTTGCAGACCACTCATATAGGCATTTGAGCTACAAAAAAAATCTAGAACTGCCAAGTTGACCAAATATTTTGAACTCTATATCAAGCAAGAGGATGAAACTTTGCACAAATTCTATGCATGTTTTTCAAACATTATCAACTACTCGTATAATTTGGGGGGACCTTTTAGGAAAGAGAAGTAGATTGACTAAATCCTTGCTAGCTTAGCTTATCATTTTCAAGCCAATAGTACCGTGCTTAAATACATGTAAAAGCCTCGTGAACTTACTGTTAAATGAATCACTTGGGAAAGTATTCGAACAGCATAACTTGTCTCCTATATGTCAGCCATCCACTTTCGAGGAGGGAAAGAGCTTGGCTTTATATACATCAAGGATAGTGGTCTTAGCGAAGATGTTTTTGACACAATTGTTGTAAATGATGACTGTAATACCAATGAAGAGAAAATGGATCTACTTTCCTAGTGATTTACTAAATTTCTTAGATAGAATTAACCCTTTTTTAGGGGTTTAGAATAAAATAATCCGACCTCTAAAATGATTATTTCAATGAATTTATAGTTGTACTTCTTCCGAACAACATGAAATATTTTGCAGACCAATCATATAGGCATTTGAGCTACAAAATAAATCTAGAACTACCAAGTTGACCAAATATTTTGAACTCTATATCAAGCAAGAGGATGAAACTTTGCACAAATTCTATGCATGTTTTTCAAACATTATCAACTACTCGTATAATTTAGGGGGGACCTTTTAGGAAAGAGAAGTAGATTGACAAAATAATTGCTAGCTTAGCTTATCATTTTCAAGCCAATGGTACCGTGCTTAAATACATGTAAAAGCCTCGTGAACTTACTGTTAAATTAATCACTTGGGAAAGCATTCGAACTGCATCACTAGTATCCTTTATGTCAGCCATCCACTTTCGAGGAGGGAAAGAGCTTGGCTTTATATACATCAAGGATAGTGGTCTTAGCGAAGTTCTTTTTGACACAATTGTTGGAAATGATGACTCTAATACCAATGAAGAGAAAATGGATCTACTTTCCCAGTGATTTACTAAATTTCTTAGATAGAATTAACCCTTTTTTAGGGGTTTAGAAAAAAATAATCCGACCTCTAAAATGATTATTTCAATGAATTTATAGTTGTATTTCTTCCGAACAACATGAAATATTTTGCAGACCACTCATATAGGCATTTGAGCTACAAAAAAAATCTAGAACTACCAAGTTGACCAAATATTTTGAACTCTATATCAAGCAAGAGGATGAAACTTTGCACAAATTCTATGCATTTTTTTCAAACATTTTCAACTACTCGTATAATTTGGGGGGACCTTTTAGGAAAGAGAAGTAGATTGACTAAATCCTTGCTAGCTTAGCTTATCATTTTCAAGCCAATAGTACCGTGCTTAAATACATGTAAAAGCCTCGTGAACTTAATGTTAAATGAATCACTTGGGAAAGTATTCGAACTACATCACTTGTATCCTATATGTCAGCCATCCACTTTCGAGGAGGGAAAGAGCTTGGCTTTATATACATCAAGGATAGTGGTCTTAGCAAAGATGTTTTTGACACAATTGTTGTAAATGATGACTGTAATAATAATGAAGAGAAAATGGATCTACTTTCCTAGTGATTTACTAAATTTCTTAGATAGAATTAACCCTTTTATAGGGGTTTAGAAAAAAATAATCCGACCTCTAAAATGATTATTTCATTGAATTTATAGTTGTACTTCTTCCGAACAACATGAAATATTTTGCAGACCACTCGTATAGGCATTTGAGCTACAAAAAAAATCTAGAACTACCAAGTTGAACAAATATTTTGAACTCTATATCAAGCAAGAGGATGAAACTTTGAACAAGTTCTATGCATGTTTTTCAAACATTATCAACTACTCGTATAATTTGGGGGGACCTTTTAGGAAAGAGAAGTACATTGACAAAATAATTGCTAGCTTAGCTTATCATTTTCAAGCCAATGGTACCGTGCTTAAATACATGTAAAAGCCTCGTGAACTTACTGTTAAATGAATCACTTGGGAAAGTATTCGAACTGCATCACTTGTATCCTATATGTCAGCCATCCACTTTCGAGGAGGGAAAGAGCTTGGCTTTATATACATCAAGGATAGTGGTCTTAGCGAAGATGTTTTTGACACAATTGTTGTAAATGATGACTCTAATGCCAATGAAGAGAAAATGGATCTACTTTCCCAGTGATTTACTAAATTTCTTAAATAGAATTAACCCTTTTTTAGGGGTTTAGAAAAAATAATCCGGGCTCTAAAATGATTATTTCAATGAATTTATAGTGGTACTTCTTCCGAACAACATGAAATATTTTGCAGACCACTCATATAGGCATTTGAGCTACAAAAAAAATCTAGAACTACCAAGTTGACCAAATATTTTGAACTCTATATCAAGCAAGAGGATGAAACTTTGCACAAATTCTATGCATGTTTTTCAAACATTATCAACTACTCGTATAATTTGGGTGGACCTTTTAGGAAAGAGAAGTAGATTGACTAAATCCTTGCTAGCTTAGCTTATCATTTTCAAGCCAATAGTACCGTGCTTAAATACATGTAAAAGCTCGTGAACTTACTTTTAAATGAATCACTTGGGAAAGTATTCGAACTGCATCACTTGTATCCTATATGTCAGCCATCCACTTTCGAGGAGGGAAAGAGCTTGGCTTTATATACATCAAGGATAGTGGTTTTAGCGAAGATGTTTATGACACAATTGTTGTACATGATGAGTGTAATACCAATGAAGAGAAAATGGATCTACTTTCCTAGTGATTTACTAAATTTCTTAGATAGAATTAACCCTTTTTTAGGGGTTTAGAAAAAAATAATCCGACCTCTAAAATGATTATTTCAATGAATTTATAGTTGTACTTCTTCCGAACAACATGAAATATTTTGCAGACCACTCATATAGGCATTTGAGCTACAAAAAAAATCTAGAACTGCCAAGTTGACCAAATATTTTGAACTCTATATCAAGCAAGAGGATGAAACTTTGCACAAATTCTATGCATGTTTTTCAAACATTATCAACTACTCGTATAATTTGGGGGGACCTTTTAGGAAAGAGAAGTAGATTGACTAAATCCTTGCTAGCTTAGCTTATCATTTTCAAGCCAATAGTACCGTGCTTAAATACATGTAAAAGCCTCGTGAACTTACTGTTAAATGAATCACTTGGGAAAGTATTCGAACAGCATAACTTGTATCCTATATGTCAGCCATCCACTTTCGAGGAGGGAAAGAGCTTGGCTTTATATACATCAAGGATAGTGGTCTTAGCGAAGATGTTTTTGACACAATTGTTGTAAATGATGACTGTAATACCAATGAAGAGAAAATGGATCTACTTTCCTAGTGATTTACTAAATTTCTTAGATAGAATTAACCCTTTTTTAGGGGTTTAGAATAAAATAATCCGACCTCTAAAATGATTATTTCAATGAATTTATAGTTGTACTTCTTCCGAACAACATGAAATATTTTGCAGACCACTCATATAGGCATTTGAGCTACAAAAAAAATCTAGAACTGCCAAGTTGACCAAATATTTTGAACTCTATATCAAGCAAGAGGATGAAACTTTGCACAAATTCTATGCATGTTTTTCAAACATTATCAACTACTCGTATAATTTGGGGGGACCTTTTAGGAAAGAGAAGTAGATTGACTAAATCCTTGCTAGCTTAGCTTATCATTTTCAAGCCAATAGTACCGTGCTTAAATACATGTAAAAGCCTCGTGAACTTACTGTTAAATGAATCACTTGGGAAAGTATTCGAACAGCATAACTTGTCTCCTATATGTCAGCCATCCACTTTCGAGGAGGGAAAGAGCTTGGCTTTATATACATCAAGGATAGTGGTCTTAGCGAAGATGTTTTTGACACAATTGTTGTAAATGATGACTGTAATACCAATGAAGAGAAAATGGATCTACTTTCCTAGTGATTTACTAAATTTCTTAGATAGAATTAACCCTTTTTTAGGGGTTTAGAATAAAATAATCCGACCTCTAAAATGATTATTTCAATGAATTTATAGTTGTACTTCTTCCGAACAACATGAAATATTTTGCAGACCACTCATATAGGCATTTGAGCTACAAAAAAAATCTAGAACTACCAAGTTGACCAAATATTTTGAACTCTATATCAAGCAAGAGGATGAAACTTTGCACAAATTCTATGCATGTTTTTCAAACATTATCAACTACTTGTATAATTTGGGGGGACCTTTTAGGAAAGAGAAGTAGATTGACTAAATCCTTGCTAGCTTAGCTTATCATTTTCAAGCCAATAGTACCGTGCTTAAATACATGTAAAAGCCTCGTGAACTTACTGTTAAATGAATCACTTGGGAAAGTATTCGAACTGCATCACTTGTATCCTATATGTCAGCCATCCACTTTCGAGGAGGGAAAGAGCTTGGCTTTATATACATCAAGGATAGTGGTCTTAGTGAAGATGTTTTTGACACAATTGTTGTAAATGATGACTGTAATACCAATGAAGAGAAAATGGATCTACTTTCCTAGTGATTTACTAAATTTCTTAGATAGAATTAACCCTTTTTTAGGGGTTTAGAATAAAATAATCCGACCTCTAAAATGATTATTTCAATGAATTTATAGTTGTACTTCTTCCGAACAACATGAAATATTTTGCAGACCACTCATATAGGCATTTGAGCTACAAAAAAAATCTAGAACTACCAATTTGACCAAATATTTTGAACTCTATATCAAGCAAGAGGATGAAACTTTGCACAAATTCTATGCATGTTTTTCAAACATTATCAACTACTTGTATAATTTGGGGGGACCTTTTAGGAAAGAGAAGTAGATTGACTAAATCCTTGCTAGCTTAGCTTATCATTTTCAAGCCAATAGTACCGTGCTTAAATACATGTAAAAGCCTCGTGAACTTACTGTTAAATGAATCACTTGGGAAAGTATTCGAACTGCATCACTTGTATCCTATATGTCAGCCATCCACTTTCGAGGAGGGAAAGAGCTTGGCTTTATATACATCAAGGATAGTGGTCTTAGCGAAGATGTTTTTGACACAATTGTTGTAAATGATGACTGTAATACCAATGAAGAGAAAATGGATCTACTTTCCTAGTGATTTACTAAATTTCTTAGATAGAATTAACCCTTTTTTAGGGGTTTAGAATAAAATAATCCGACCTCTAAAATGATTATTTCAATGAATTTATAGTTGTACTTCTTCCGAACAACATGAAATATTTTGCAGACCACTCATATAGGCATTTGAGCTACAAAAAAAATCTAGAACTACCAAGTTGACCAAATATTTTGAACTCTATATCAAGCAAGAGGATGAAAATTTGAACAAATATTATGCATGTTTTTCAAACATTATCAACTACTCGTATAATTTGGGGGGACCTTTTAGGAAAGAGAAGTAGATTGACTAAATCCTTGCTAGCTTAGCTTATCATTTTCAAGCCAATAGTACCGTGCTTAAATACATGTAAAAGCCTCGTGAACTTACTGTTAAATGAATTACTTGGGAAAGTATTCGAACTGCATCACTTGTATCCTATATGTCAGCCATCCACTTTCGAGGAGGGAAAGAGCTTGGCTTTATATACATCAAGGATAGTGGTCTTAGCGAAGATGTTTTTGACACAATTGTTTTAAATGATAACTGTAATACCAATGAAGAGAAAATGGATCTACTTTCCTAGTGATTTACTAAATTTCTTAGATAGAATTAACCCTTTTTTAGGGGTTTAGAATAAAATAATCCGACCTCTAAAATGATTATTTCAATGAATTTATAGTTGTACTTCTTCCGAACAACATGAAATATTTTGCAGACCACTCATATAGGCATTTGAGCTACAAAAAAAATCTAGAACTGCCAAGTTGACCAAATATTTTGAACTCTATATCAAGCAAGAGGATGAAACTTTGCACAAATTCTATGCATGTTTTTCAAACATTATCAACTACTCGTATAATTTGGGGGGACCTTTTAGGAAAGAGAAGTAGATTGACTAAATCCTTGCTAGCTTAGCTTATCTTTTTCAAGCCAATAGTTCCGTGCTTAAATACATGTAAAAGCCTCGTGAACTTACTGTTAAATGAATCACTTGGGAAAGTATTCGAACTGGATCACTTGTATCCTATATGTCAGCCATCCACTTTCGAGGAGGGAAAGAGGTTGGCTTTATATACATCAAGGATAGTGGTCTTAGCGAAGATGTTTTTGACACAATTGTTGGAAATGATGACTCTAATACCAATGAAGGGAAAATGGATCTCCTTTCCCAATGATTTACTAAATTTCTTAGATTGAATTAACCCTTTTTTAGGGGTTTAGAAAAAAATAATCCCGGCTCTAAAATGATTATTTCAATGAATTTATAGTTGTACTTCTTCCGAACAATATGAAATATTTTGCAGACCAATCATATAGGCATTTGAGCTACAAAATAAATCTAGAACTACCAAGTTGACCAAATATTTTGAACTCTATATCAAGCAAGAGGATGAAACTTTGCACAAATTCTATGCATGTTTTTCAAACATTATCAACTACTCGTATAATTTGGGGGGACCTTTTAGGAAAGAGAAGTAGATTGACTAAATCCTTGCTAGCTTAGCTTATCATTTTCAAGCCAATAGTACCGTGCTTAAATACATGTAAAAGCCTCGTGAACTTACTGTTAAATGAATCACTTGGGAAAGTATTCGAACTGCATCACTTGTATCCTATATGTCAGCCATCCACTTTCGAGGAGGGAAAGAGCTTGGCTTTATATACATCAAGGATAGTGGTCTTAGCGAAGATGTTTTTGACACAATTGTTGGAAATGATGACTCTAATACCAATGAAGAGAAAATGGATCTACTTTCCCAGTGATTTACTAAATTTCTTATATAGAATTAACCCTTTTTTAGGGGTTTAGAAAAAAATAATCCGGGCTCTAAAATGATTATTTGAATGAATTTATAGTTGTACTTCTTCCGAACAACATGAAATATTTTGGAGACCACTCATATAGGCATTTGAGCTACAAAAAAAATCTAGAACTACCAAGTTGACCAAATATTTTGAACTCTATATCAAGCAAGAGGATGAAACTTTGCACAAATTCTATGCATGTTTTTCAAACATTATCAACTACTCGTATAATTTGGGGGGAGCTTTTAGGAAAGAGAAGTACATTGACAAAATCCTTGCTAGCTTAGCTTATCATTTTCAAGCCAATAGTACCGTGCTTAAATACATGTAAAAGCCTCGTGAACTTACTGTTAAATGAATCACTTGGGAAAGTATTCGAACTGCATCACTTGTATCCTATATGTCAGCCATCCACTTTCGAGGAGGGAAAGAGCTTGGCTTTATATACATCAAGGATAGTGGTCTTAGCGAAGATGTTTTTGACACAATTGTTGGAAATGATGACTGTAATACCAATGAAGAGAAAATGGATCTACTTTCCGAGTGATTTACTAAATTTCTTAGATAGAATTAACCCTTTTTTAGGGGTTTAGAATAAAATAATCCGACCTCTAAAATGATTATTTCAATGAATTTATAGTTGTACTTCTTCCGAACAACATGAAATATTTTGGAGACCACTCATATAGGCATTTGAGCTACAAAAAAAATCTAGAACTACCAAGTTGACCAAATATTTTGAACCCTATATCAAGCAAGAGGATGAAACTTTGCACAAATTCTATGCATGTTTTTCAAACATTATCAACTACTCGTATAATTTGGGGGGACCTTTTAGGAAAGAGAAGTAGATTGACTAAATCCTTGCTAGCTTAGCTTATCATTTTCAAGCCAATAGTACCGTGCTTAAATACATGTAAAAGCCTCGTGAACTTACTGTTAAATGAATCACTTGGGAAAGTATTCGAACTGCATCACTTGTATCCTATATGTCAGCCTTCCACTTTCGAGGAGGGAAAGAGCTTGGCTTTATATACATCAAGGATAGTGGTCTTAGCGAAGATGTTTTTGACACAATTGTTGGAAATGATGACTGTAATACCAACGAAGAGAAAATGGATCTACTTTCCCAGTAATTTACTAAATTTCTTAAATAGAAATAACCCTTTTTTAGGGGTTTAGAAAAAAATAATCCGGGCTCTAAAATGATTATTTCAATGAATTTATAGTTGTACTTCTTCCGAACAACATGAAATATTTTGCAGACCAATCATATAGGCATTTGAGCTACAAAAAAAATCTAGAACTACCAAGTTGACCAAATATTTTGAACTCTATATCAAGCAAGAGGATGAAACTTTGAACAAATTCTATGCATGTTTTTCAAACATTATCAACTACTCGTATAATTTGGGGGGACCTTTTAGGAAAGAGAAGTACATTGACAAAATCCTTGCTAGCTTAGCTTATCATTTTCAAGCCAATGGTACCGTGCTTAAATACATGTAAAAGCCTCGTGAACTTACTGTTAAATGAATCACTTGGGAAAGTATTCGAACTGCATCACTTGTATCCGTTATGTCAGCCATCCACTTTCGAGGAGGGAAAGAGCTTGGCTTTATATACATCAAGGATAGTGGTCTTAGCGAAGATGTTTTTGACACAATTGTTGGAAATGATGACTCTAATACCAATGAAGAGAAAATGGATCTACTTTCCCAGTAATTTACTAAATTTCTTAAATAGAAATAACCCTTTTTTAGGGGTTTAGAAAAAAATAATCCGGGCTCTAAAATGATTATTTGAATGAATTTATAGTTGTACTTCTTCCGAACAACATGAAATATTTTGGAGACCACTCATATAGGCATTTGAGCTACAAAAAAAATCTAGAACTACCAAGTTGACCAAATATTTTGAACTCTATATCAAGCAAGAGGATGAAACTTTGAACAAATTCTATGCATGTTTTTCAAACATTATCAACTACTCGTATAATTTGGGGGGACCTTTTAGGAAAGAGAAGTAGATTGACTAAATCCTTGCTAGCTTAGCTTATCATTTTCAAGCCAATAGTACCGTGCTTAAATACATGTAAAAGCCTCGTGAACTTACTGTTAAATGAATCACTTGGGAAAGTATTCGAACAGCATCACTTGTATCTGTTATGTCAGCCATCCACTTTCGAGGAGGGAAAGAGCTTGGCTTTATATACATCAAGGATAGTGGTCTTAGCGAATATGTTTTTGACACAATTGTTGGAAATGATGACTCTAATACCAATGAAGAGAAAATGGATCTACTTTCCGAGTGATTTACTAAATTTTTTATATAGAATTAACCCTTTTTTAGGGGTTTAGAAAAAAATAATCCGGGCTCTAAAATGATTATTTGAATGAATTTATAGTTGTACTTCTTCCGAACAACATGAAATATTTTGGAGACCACTCATATAGGCATTTGAGCTACAAAAAAAATCTAGAACTACCAAGTTGACCAAATATTTTGAACTCTATATCAAGCAAGAGGATGAAACTTTGCACAAATTCTATGCATGTTTTTCAAACATTATCAACTACTCGTATAATTTGGGGGGACCTTTTAGGAAAGAGAAGTAGATTGACTAAATCCTTGCTAGCTTAGCTTATCATTTTCAAGCCAATAGTACCGTGCTTAAATACATGTAAAAGCCTCGTGAACTTACTATTAAATGAATCACTTGGGAAAGTATTCGAACTGCATCACTTGTATCCTATATGTCCGCCATCCACTTTCGAGGAGGGAAAGAGCTTGGCTTTATATACATCAAGGATAGTGGTCTTAGCGAAGATGTTTTTGACACAATTGTTGTAAATGATGACGGTAATACCAATGAAGAGAAAATGGATCTACTTTCCTAGTGATTTACTAAATTTCTTAGATAGAATTAACCCTTTTTTAGGGCTTTAGAAAAAAATAATCCGACCTCTAAAATGATTATTTCAATGAATTTATAGTTGTACTTCTTCCGGACAACATGAAATATTTTGCAGACCACTCATATAGGCATTTGAGCTACAAAAAAAATCTAGAACTACCAAGTTGACCAAACATTTTGAACTCTATATCAAGCAAAAGGATGAAACTTTGCACAAATTCTATGCATGTTTTTCAAACATTATCAACTACTCGTATAATTTGGGGGGACCTTTTAGGAAAGAGAAGTAGATTGACTAAATCCTTGCTAGCTTAGCTTATCATTTTCAAGCCAATGGTACCGTGCTTAAATACATGTAAAAGCCTCGTGAACTTACTGTTAAATGAATCACTTGGGAAAGTATTCGAACTACATCACTTGTATCCTATATGTCAGCCATCCACTTTCGAGGAGGGAAAGAGCTTGGCTTTATATACATCAAGGATAGTGGTCTTAGCAAAGATGTTTTTGACACAATTGTTGTAAATGATGACGGTAATACCAATGAAGAGAAAATTGATCTACTTTCCCAGTGATTTACTAAATTTCTTAAATAGAATTAACCCTTTTTTAGGGGTTTAGAAAAAAATAATCCGGGCTCTAAAATGATTATTTCAATGAATTTATAGTTGTACTTCTTCCGAACAACATGAAATATTTTGCAGACAACTCATATAGGCATTTGAGCTACAAAAAAAATCTAGAACTACCAAGTTGACCAAATATTTTGAACTCTATATCAAGCAAGAGGATGAAACTTTGAACAAATTCTATGCATGTTTTTCAAACATTATCAACTACTCGTATAATTTGGGGGGACCTTTTAGGAAAGAGAAGTACATTGACAAAATCCTTGCTAGCTTAGCTTATCATTTTCAAGCCAATGGTACCGTGCTTAAATACATGTAAAAGCCTCGTGAACTTCCTGTTAAATGAATCACTTGGGAAAGTATTCGAACTGCATCACTTGTATCCTTTATGTCAGCCATCCACTTTCGAGGAGGGAAAGAGCTTGGCTTTATATACATCAAGGATAGTGGTCTTAGCGAAGATGTTTTCGACACAATTGTTGGAAATGATGACTCTAATACCAATGAAGAGAAAATGCATCTACTTTCCCAGTGATTTACTAAATTTCTTATATAGAATTAACCCTTTTTTAGGGGTTTAGAAAAAATAATCCGGGCTCTAAAATGATTATTTGAATGAATTTATAGTTGTACTTCTTCCGAACAACATGAAATATTTTGGAGACCACTCATATAGGCATTTGAGCTACAAAAAAAATCTAGAACTACCATGTTTACCAAATATTTTGAACTCTATATCAAGCAAGAGGATGAAACTTTGAACAAATTCTATGCATGTTTTTCAAACATTATCAACTACTCGTATAATTTGGGGGGACCTTTTAGGAAAGAGAAGTAGATTGACAAAATAATTGCTAGCTTAGCTTATCATTTTCAAGCCAATGGTACCGTGCTTAAATACATGTAAAAGCCTCGTGAACTTACTGTTAAATGAATCACTTGGGAAAGTATTCGAACTGCATCACTTGTATCCTTTATGTCAGCCATCCACTTTCGAGGAGGGAAAGAGCTTGGCTTTATATACATCAAGGATAGTGGTCTTAGCGAAGATGTTTTTGACACAATTGTTGGAAATGATGACTCTAATACCAATGAAGAGAAAATGGATCTACTTTCCCAGTGATTTACTAAATTTCTTAAATAGAATTAACCCTTTTTTAGGGGTTTAGAAAAAAATAATCCGGGCTCTAAAATGATTATTTCAATGAATTTATAGTTGTACTTCTTCCGAACAACATGAAATATTTTGCAGACCACTCATATAGGCATTTGAGCTACAAAAAAAATCTAGAACTACCAAGTTGACCAAATATTTTGAACTCTATATCAAGCAAGAGGATGAAACTTTGAACAAATTCTATGCATGTTTTTCAAACATTATCAACTACTCGTATAATTTGGGGGGACCTTTTAGGAAAAAGAAGTACATTAACAAAATCCTTACTAGCTTAGCTTATCATTTTCAAGCCAATGGTACCGTGCTTAAATACATGTAAAAGCCTCGTGAACTTACTGTTAAATGAATCACTTGGGAAAGTATTCGAACTGCATCACTTGTATCCTTTATGTCAGCCATCCACTTTCGAGGAAGGAAAGAGCTTGGCTTTATATACATCAAGGATAGTGGTCTTAGCGAAGATGTTTTTGACACAATTGTTGGAAATGATGACTCTAATACCAATGAAGAGAAAATGGATCTACTTTCCTAGTGATTTACTAAATTTCTTAAATAGAATTAACCCTTTTTTAGGGGTTTAGAATAAAATAATCCGACCTCTAAAATGATTATTTCAATGAATTTATAGTTGTACTTCTTCCGAACAACATGAAATATTTTGCAGACCACTCATATAGGCATTTGAGCTACAAAAAAAATCTAGAACTACCAAGTTGACCAAATATTTTGAACTCTATATCAAGCAAGAGGATGAAACTTTGCACAAATTCTATGCATGTTTTTCAAACATTATTAACTACTCGTATAATTTGGGGGGACCTTTTAGGAAAGAGAAGTAGATTGACAAAATAATTGCTAGCTTAGCTTATCATTTTCAAGCCAATGGTACCGTGCTTAAATACATGTAAAAGCCTCGTGAACTTACTGTTAAATGAATTACTTGGGAAAGTATTCGAACTGCATCACTTGTATCCTTTATGTCAGCCATCCACTTTCGAGGAAGGAAAGAGCTTGGCTTTATATACATCAAGGATAGTGGTCTTAGCGAAGATGTTTTTGACATAATTGTTGGAAATGATGACTCTAATACCAATGAAGAGAAAATGGATCTACTTTCCTAGTGATTTACTAAATTTCTTAAATAGAATTAACCCTTTTTTAGGGGTTTAGAAAAAAATAATCCGGGCTCTAAAATGATTATTTCAATGAATTTATAGTTGTACTTCTTCCGAACAACATGAAATATTTTGCAGACAACTCATATAGGCATTTGAGCTACAAAAAAAATCTAGAACTACCAAGTTGACCAAATATTTTGAACTCTATATCAAGCAAGAGGATGAAACTTTGAACAAATTCTATGCATGTTTTTCAAACATTATCAACTACTCGTATAATTTGGGGGGACCTTTTAGGAAAGAGAAGTACATTGACAAAATCCTTGCTAGCTTAGCTTATCATTTTCAAGCCAATGGTACCGTGCTTAAATACATGTAAAAGCCTCGTGAACTTACTGTTAAATGAATCACTTGGGAAAGTATTCGAACTGCATCACTTGTATCCTTTATGTCAGCCATCCACTTTCGAGGAGGGAAAGAGCTTGGCTTTATATACATCAAGGATAGTGGTCTTAGCGAAGATGTTTTTGACACAATTGTTGGAAATGATGACTCTAATACCAATGAAGAGAAAATGGATCTACTTTCCTAGTGATTTACTAAATTTCTTAAATAGAATTAACCCTTTTTTAGGGGTTTAGAAAAAAATAATCCGGGCTCTAAAATGATTATTTCAATGAATTTATAGTTGTACTTCTTCCGAACAACATGAAATATTTTGCAGACCACTCATATAGGCATTTGAGCAACAAAAAAAATCTAGAACTACCAAGTTGACCAAACATTTTGAACTCTATATCAAGCAAGAGGATGAAACTTTGCACAAATTCTATGCATGTTTTTCAAACATTATCAACTACTCGTATAATTTGGGGGGACCTTTTAGGAAAGAGAAGTAGATTGATTAAATCCTTGCTAGCTTAGCTTATCATTTTCAAGCCAATGGTACCGTGCTTAAATACATGTAAAAGCCTCGTGAACTTACTGTTAAATGAATCACTTGGGAAAGTATTCGAACTACATCACTTGTATCCTATATGTCAGCCATCCACTTTCGAGGAGGGAAAGAGCTTGGCTTTATATACATCAAGGATAGTGGTCTTAGCAAAGATGTTTTTGACACAATTGTTGTAAATGATGACTGTAATACCAATGAAGAGAAAATGGATCTACTTTCCTAGTGATTTACTAAATTTCTTAGATAGAATTAACCCTTTTTTAGGGCTTTAGAAAAAAATAATCCGACCTCTAAAATGATTATTTCAATGAATTTATAGTTGTACTTCTTCCGAACAACATGAAATATTTTGCAGACCACTCATATAGGCATTTGAGCTACAAAAAAAATCTAGAACTACCAAGTTGACCAAATATTTTGAACCCTATATCAAGCAAGAGGATGAAACTTTGAACAAATTCTATGCATGTTTTTCAAACATTATCAACTACTCGTATAATTTGGGGGGACCTTTTAGGAAAGAGAAGTAGATTGACAAAATAATTGCTAGCTTAGCTTATCATTTTCAAGCCAATGGTACCGTGCTTAAATACATGTAAAAGCCTCGTGAACTTACTGTTAAATGAATTACTTGGGAAAGTATTCGAACTGCATCACTTGTATCCTTTATGTCAGCCATCCACTTTCGAGGAGGGAAAGAGCTTGGCTTTATATACATCAAGGATAGTGGTCTTAGCGAAGATGTTTTTGACACAATTGTTGGAAATGATGACTCTAATACCAATGAAGAGAAAATGGATCTACTTTCCCAGTGATTTACTAAATTTCTTAAATAGAATTAACCCTTTTTTAGGGGTTTAGAAAAAAATAATCCGGGCTCTAAAATGATTATTTCAATGAATTTATAGTTGTACTTCTTCCGAACAACATGAAATATTTTGCAGACAACTCATATAGGCATTTGAACTACAAAAAAAATCTAGAACTACCAAGTTGACCAAATATTTTGAACTCTATATCAAGCAAGAGGATGAAACTTTGAACAAATTCTATGCATGTTTTTCAAACAATATCAACTACTCGTATAATTTGGGGGGACCTTTTAGGAAAGAGAAGTACATTGACAAAATCCTTGCTAGCTTAGCTTATCATTTTCAAGCCAATGGTACCGTGCTTAAATACATGTAAAAGCCTCGTGAACTTCCTGTTAAATGAATCACTTGGGAAAGTATTCGAACTGCATCACTTGTATCCTTTATGTCAGCCATCCACTTTCGAGGAGGGAAGGAGCTTGGCTTTATATACATCAAGGATAGTGGTCTTAGCGAAGATGTTTTTGACACAATTGTTGGAAATGATGACTCTAATACCAATGAAGAGAAAATGCATCTACTTTCCCAGTGATTTACTAAATTTCTTATATAGAATTAACCCTTTTTTAGGGGTTTAGAAAAAAATAATCCGGGCTCTAAAATGATTATTTGAATGAATTTATAGTTGTACTTCTTCCGAACAACATGAAATATTTTGGAGACCACTCATATAGGCATTTGAGCTACAAAAAAAATCTAGAACTACCATGTTGACCAAATATTTTGAACTCTATATCAAGCAAGAGGATGAAACTTTGCACAAATTCTATGCATGTTTTTCAAACATTATCAACTACTCGTATAATTTGGGGGGACCTTTTAGGAAAGAGAAGTAGATTGACTAAATCCTTGCTAGCTTAGCTTATCATTTTCAAGCCAATAGTACCGTGCTTAAATACATGTAAAAGCCTCGTGAACTTACTGTTAAATGAATCACTTGGGAAAGTATTCGAACTGCATCACTTGTATCCTATATGTCAGCCATCCACTTTCGAGGAGGGAAAGAGCTTGGCTTTATATATATCAAGGATAGTGGTCTTAGCGAAGATGTTTTTGACACAATTGTTGTAAATGATGACTGTAATACCAATGAAGAGAAAATGGATCTACTTTCCTAGTGATTTACTAAATTTCTTAGATAGAATTAACCCTTTTTTAGAGGTTTAGAATAAAATAATCCGACCTCTAAAATGATTATTTCAATGAATTTATAGTTGTACTTCTTCCGAACAACATGAAATATTTTGCAGACCACTCATATAGGCATTTGAGCTACAAAAAAAATCTAGAACTACCAAGTTGACCAAATATTTTGAGCTCTATATCAAGCAAGAGGATGAAACTTTGAACAAATTCTATGCATGTTTTTCAAACATTATCAACTACTCGTATAATTTGGGGGGACCTTTTAGGAAAGAGAAGTACATTGACAAAATCCTTGCTAGCTTAGCTTATCATTTTCAAGCCAATGGTACCGTGCTTAAATACATGTAAAAGACTCGTGAACTTACTGTTAAATGAATTACTTGGGAAAGTATTCGAACTGCATCACTTGTATCCTTTTTGTCAGCCATCCACTTTCGAGGAAGGAAAGAGCTTGGCTTTATATACATCAAGGATAGTGGTCTTAGCGAAGATGTTTTTGACACAATTGTTGGAAATGATGACTCTAATACCAATGAAGAGAAAATGGATCTACTTTCCCAGTGATTTACTAAATTTCTTAAATAGAATTAACCCTTTTTTAGGGGTTTAGAAAAAAATAATCCGGGCTCTAAAATGATTATTTCAATGAATTTATAGTTGTACTTCTTCCGAACAACATGAAATATTTTGCAGACCAATCATATAGGCATTTGAGCTACAAAAAAAATCTAGAACTACCAAGTTGACCAAATATTTTGAACTCTATATCAAGCAAGAGGATGAAACTTTGAACAAATTCTATGCATGTTTTTCAAACATTATCAACTACTCGTATAATTTGGGGGGACCTTTTAGGAAAGAGAAGTACATTGACAAAATCCTTGCTAGCTTAGCTTATCATTTTCAAGCCAATGGTACCGTGCTTAAATACATGTAAAAGCCTCGTGAACTTACTGTTAAATGAATCACTTGGGAAAGTATTCGAACTGCATCACTTGTATCCTTTATGTCAGCCATCCACTTTCGAGGAGGGAAAGAGCTTGGCTTTATATACATCAAGGATAGTGGTCTTAGCGAAGATGTTTTTGACACAATTGTTGGAAATGATGACTCTAATACCAATGAAGAGAAAATGGATCTACTTTCCCAGTGATTTACTAAATTTCTTAAATAGAATTAACCCTTTTTTTGGGGTTTAGAAAAAAATAATCCGGGCTCTAAAATGATTATTTCAATGAATTTATAGTTGTACTTCTTCCGAACAACATGAAATATTTTGCAGACAACTCATATAGGCATTTGAACTACAAAAAAAATCTAGAACTACCAAGTTGACCAAATATTTTGAACTCTATATCAAGCAAGAGGATGAAACTTTGAACAAATTCTATGCATGTTTTTCAAACAATATCAACTACTCGTATAATTTGGGGGGACCTTTTAGGAAAGAGAAGTACATTGACAAAATCCTTGCTAGCTTAGCTTATCATTTTCAAGCCAATGGTACCGTGCTTAAATACATGTAAAAGCCTCGTGAACTTCCTGTTAAATGAATCACTTGGGAAAGTATTCGAACTGCATCACTTGTATCCTTTATGTCAGCCATCCACTTTCGAGGAGGGAAGGAGCTTGGCTTTATATACATCAAGGATAGTGGTCTTAGCGAAGATGTTTTTGACACAATTGTTGGAAATGATGACTCTAATACCAATGAAGAGAAAATGCATCTACTTTCCCAGTGATTTACTAAATTTCTTATATAGAATTAACCCTTTTTTAGGGGTTTAGAAAAAAATAATCCGGGCTCTAAAATGATTATTTGAATGAATTTATAGTTGTACTTCTTCCGAACAACATGAAATATTTTGGAGACCACTCATATAGGCATTTGAGCTACAAAAAAAATCTAGAACTACCATGTTGACCAAATATTTTGAACTCTATATCAAGCAAGAGGATGAAACTTTGCACAAATTCTATGCATGTTTTTCAAACATTATCAACTACTCGTATAATTTGGGGGGACCTTTTAGGAAAGAGAAGTAGATTGACTAAATCCTTGCTAGCTTAGCTTATCATTTTCAAGCCAATAGTACCGTGCTTAAATACATGTAAAAGCCTCGTGAACTTACTGTTAAATGAATCACTTGGGAAAGTATTCGAACTGCATCACTTGTATCCTATATGTCAGCCATCCACTTTCGAGGAGGGAAAGAGCTTGGCTTTATATATATCAAGGATAGTGGTCTTAGCGAAGATGTTTTTGACACAATTGTTGTAAATGATGACTGTAATACCAATGAAGAGAAAATGGATCTACTTTCCTAGTGATTTACTAAATTTCTTAGATAGAATTAACCCTTTTTTAGAGGTTTAGAATAAAATAATCCGACCTCTAAAATGATTATTTCAATGAATTTATAGTTGTACTTCTTCCGAACAACATGAAATATTTTGCAGACCACTCATATAGGCATTTGAGCTACAAAAAAAATCTAGAACTACCAAGTTGACCAAATATTTTGAGCTCTATATCAAGCAAGAGGATGAAACTTTGAACAAATTCTATGCATGTTTTTCAAACATTATCAACTACTCGTATAATTTGGGGGGACCTTTTAGGAAAGAGAAGTACATTGACAAAATCCTTGCTAGCTTAGCTTATCATTTTCAAGCCAATGGTACCGTGCTTAAATACATGTAAAAGACTCGTGAACTTACTGTTAAATGAATTACTTGGGAAAGTATTCGAACTGCATCACTTGTATCCTTTTTGTCAGCCATCCACTTTCGAGGAAGGAAAGAGCTTGGCTTTATATACATCAAGGATAGTGGTCTTAGCGAAGATGTTTTTGACACAATTGTTGGAAATGATGACTCTAATACCAATGAAGAGAAAATGGATCTACTTTCCCAGTGATTTACTAAATTTCTTAAATAGAATTAACCCTTTTTTAGGGGTTTAGAAAAAAATAATCCGGGCTCTAAAATGATTATTTCAATGAATTTATAGTTGTACTTCTTCCGAACAACATGAAATATTTTGCAGACCAATCATATAGGCATTTGAGCTACAAAAAAAATCTAGAACTACCAAGTTGACCAAATATTTTGAACTCTATATCAAGCAAGAGGATGAAACTTTGAACAAATTCTATGCATGTTTTTCAAACATTATCAACTACTCGTATAATTTGGGGGGACCTTTTAGGAAAGAGAAGTACATTGACAAAATCCTTGCTAGCTTAGCTTATCATTTTCAAGCCAATGGTACCGTGCTTAAATACATGTAAAAGCCTCGTGAACTTACTGTTAAATGAATCACTTGGGAAAGTATTCGAACTGCATCACTTGTATCCTTTATGTCAGCCATCCACTTTCGAGGAGGGAAAGAGCTTGGCTTTATATACATCAAGGATAGTGGTCTTAGCGAAGATGTTTTTGACACAATTGTTGGAAATGATGACTCTAATACCAATGAAGAGAAAATGGATCTACTTTCCCAGTGATTTACTAAATTTCTTAAATAGAATTAACCCTTTTTTTGGGGTTTAGAAAAAAATAATCCGGGCTCTAAAATGATTATTTCAATGAATTTATAGTTGTACTTCTTCCGAACAACATGAAATATTTTGCAGACAACTCATATAGGCATTTGAACTACAAAAAAAATCTAGAACTACCAAGTTGACCAAATATTTTGAACTCTATATCAAGCAAGAGGATGAAACTTTGAACAAATTCTATGCATGTTTTTCAAACAATATCAACTACTCGTATAATTTGGGGGGACCTTTTAGGAAAGAGAAGTACATTGACAAAATCCTTGCTAGCTTAGCTTATCATTTTCAAGCCAATGGTACCGTGCTTAAATACATGTAAAAGCCTCGTGAACTTCCTGTTAAATGAATCACTTGGGAAAGTATTCGAACTGCATCACTTGTATCCTTTATGTCAGCCATCCACTTTCGAGGAGGGAAGGAGCTTGGCTTTATATACATCAAGGATAGTGGTCTTAGCGAAGATGTTTTTGACACAATTGTTGGAAATGATGACTCTAATACCAATGAAGAGAAAATGCATCTACTTTCCCAGTGATTTACTAAATTTCTTATATAGAATTAACCCTTTTTTAGGGGTTTAGAAAAAAATAATCCGGGCTCTAAAATGATTATTTGAATGAATTTATAGTTGTACTTCTTCCGAACAACATGAAATATTTTGGAGACCACTCATATAGGCATTTGAGCTACAAAAAAAATCTAGAACTACCATGTTGACCAAATATTTTGAACTCTATATCAAGCAAGAGGATGAAACTTTGCACAAATTCTATGCATGTTTTTCAAACATTATCAACTACTCGTATAATTTGGGGGGACCTTTTAGGAAAGAGAAGTAGATTGACTAAATCCTTGCTAGCTTAGCTTATCATTTTCAAGCCAATAGTACCGTGCTTAAATACATGTAAAAGCCTCGTGAACTTACTGTTAAATGAATCACTTGGGAAAGTATTCGAACTGCATCACTTGTATCCTATATGTCAGCCATCCACTTTCGAGGAGGGAAAGAGCTTGGCTTTATATATATCAAGGATAGTGGTCTTAGCGAAGATGTTTTTGACACAATTGTTGTAAATGATGACTGTAATACCAATGAAGAGAAAATGGATCTACTTTCCTAGTGATTTACTAAATTTCTTAGATAGAATTAACCCTTTTTTAGAGGTTTAGAATAAAATAATCCGACCTCTAAAATGATTATTTCAATGAATTTATAGTTGTACTTCTTCCGAACAACATGAAATATTTTGCAGACCACTCATATAGGCATTTGAGCTACAAAAAAAATCTAGAACTACCAAGTTGACCAAATATTTTGAGCTCTATATCAAGCAAGAGGATGAAACTTTGAACAAATTCTATGCATGTTTTTCAAACATTATCAACTACTCGTATAATTTGGGGGGACCTTTTAGGAAAGAGAAGTACATTGACAAAATCCTTGCTAGCTTAGCTTATCATTTTCAAGCCAATGGTACCGTGCTTAAATACATGTAAAAGACTCGTGAACTTACTGTTAAATGAATTACTTGGGAAAGTATTCGAACTGCATCACTTGTATCCTTTTTGTCAGCCATCCACTTTCGAGGAAGGAAAGAGCTTGGCTTTATATACATCAAGGATAGTGGTCTTAGCGAAGATGTTTTTGACACAATTGTTGGAAATGATGACTCTAATACCAATGAAGAGAAAATGGATCTACTTTCCCAGTGATTTACTAAATTTCTTAAATAGAATTAACCCTTTTTTAGGGGTTTAGAAAAAAATAATCCGGGCTCTAAAATGATTATTTCAATGAATTTATAGTTGTACTTCTTCCGAACAACATGAAATATTTTGCAGACCAATCATATAGGCATTTGAGCTACAAAAAAAATCTAGAACTACCAAGTTGACCAAATATTTTGAACTCTATATCAAGCAAGAGGATGAAACTTTGAACAAATTCTATGCATGTTTTTCAAACATTATCAACTACTCGTATAATTTGGGGGGACCTTTTAGGAAAGAGAAGTACATTGACAAAATCCTTGCTAGCTTAGCTTATCATTTTCAAGCCAATGGTACCGTGCTTAAATACATGTAAAAGCCTCGTGAACTTACTGTTAAATGAATCACTTGGGAAAGTATTCGAACTGCATCACTTGTATCCTTTATGTCAGCCATCCACTTTCGAGGAGGGAAAGAGCTTGGCTTTATATACATCAAGGATAGTGGTCTTAGCGAAGATGTTTTTGACACAATTGTTGGAAATGATGACTCTAATACCAATGAAGAGAAAATGGATCTACTTTCCCAGTGATTTACTAAATTTCTTAAATAGAATTAACCCTTTTTTTGGGGTTTAGAAAAAAATAATCCGGGCTCTAAAATGATTATTTCAATGAATTTATAGTTGTACTTCTTCCGAACAACATGAAATATTTTGCAGACAACTCATATAGGCATTTGAGCTACAAAAAAAATCTAGAACTACCAAGTTGACCAAATATTTTGAACTCTATATCAAGCAAGAGGATGAAACTTTGAACAAATTCTATGCATGTTTTTCAAACATTATCAACTACTCGTATAATTTGGGGGGACCTTTTAGGAAAGAGAAGTACATTGACAAAATCCTTGCTAGCTTAGCTTATCATTTTCAAGCCAATGGTACCGTGCTTAAATACATGTAAAAGCCTCGTGAACTTCCTGTTAAATGAATCACTTGGGAAAGTATTCGAACTGCATCACTTGTATCCTTTATGTCAGCCATCCACTTTCGAGGAGGGAAAGAGCTTGGCTTTATATACATCAAGGATAGTGGTCTTAGCGAAGATGTTTTTGACACAATTGTTGGAAATGATGACTCTAATACCAATGAAGAGAAAATGCATCTACTTTCCCAGCGATTTACTAAATTTCTTATATAGAATTAACCCTTTTTTAGGGGTTTAGAAAAAAATAATCCGGGCTCTAAAATGATTATTTGAATGAATTTATAGTTGTACTTCTTCCGAACAACATGAAATATTTTGGAGACCACTCATATAGGCATTTGAGCTACAAAAAAAATCTAGAACTACCATGTTGACCAAATATTTTGAACTCTATATCAAGCAAGAGGATGAAACTTTGCACAAATTCTATGCATGTTTTTCAAACATTATCAACTACTCGTATAATTTGGGGGGACCTTTTAGGAAAGAGAAGTAGATTGACTAAATCCTTGCTAGCTTAGCTTATCATTTTCAAGCCAATAGTACCGTGCTTAAATACATGTAAAAGCCTCGTGAACTTACTGTTAAATGAATCACTTGGGAAAGTATTCGAACTGCATCACTTGTATCCTATATGTCAGCCATCCACTTTCGAGGAGGGAAAGAGCTTGGCTTTATATATATCAAGGATAGTGGTCTTAGCGAAGATGTTTTTGACACAATTGTTGGAAATGATGACTCTAATACCAATGAAGAGAAAATGCATCTACTTTCCCAGTGATTTACTAAATTTCTTAAATAGAATTAACCCTTTTTTGGGGTTTAGAAAAAAATAATCCGGGCTCTAAAATGATTATTTCAATGAATTTATAGTTGTACTTCTTCCGAACAACATGAAATATTTTGCAGACCACTCATATAGGCATTTGAGCTACAAAAAAAATCTAGAACTACCAAGTTGACCAAATATTTTGAGCTCTATATCAAGCAAGAGGATGAAACTTTGAACAAATTTTATGCATGTTTTTCAAACATTATCAACTACTCGTATAATTTGGGGGGACCTTTTAGGAAAGAGAAGTACATTGACAAAATCCTTGCTAGCTTAGCTTATCATTTTCAAGCCAATGGTACCGTGCTTAAATACATGTAAAAGCCTCGTGAACTTACTGTTAAATGAATTACTTGGGAAAGTATTCGAACTGCATCACTTGTATCCTTTATGTCAGCCATCCACTTTCGAGGAAGGAAAGAGCTTGGCTTTATATACATCAAGGATAGTGGTCTTAGCGAAGATGTTTTTGACACAATTGTTGGAAATGATGACTCTAATACCAATGAAGAGAAAATGGATCTACTTTCCCAGTGATTTACTAAATTTCTTAAATAGAATTAACCCTTTTTTAGGGGTTTAGAAAAAAATAATCCGGGCTCTAAAATGATTATTTCAATGAATTTATAGTTGTACTTCTTCCGAACAACATGAAATATTTTGCAGACCAATCATATAGGCATTTGAGCTACAAAAAAAATCTAGAACTACCAAGTTGACCAAATATTTTGAACTCTATATCAAGCAAGAGGATGAAACTTTGAACAAATTCTATGCATGTTTTTCAAACATTATCAACTACTCGTATAATTTGGGGGGGACCTTTTAGGGAAGAGAAGTAGATTGACAAAATCTTTGCTAGCTTAGCTTATCATTTTCAAGCCAATGGTACCTTGCTTAAATACATGTAAAAGCCTCGTGAACTTACTGTTAAATGAATTACTTGGGAAAGTATTCGAACTGCATCACTTGTATCCTTTATGTCAGCCATCCACTTTCGAGGAAGGAAAGAGCTTGGCTTTATATACATCAAGGATAGTGGTCTTAGCGAAGATGTTTTTGACACAATTGTTGGAAATGATGACTCTAATACCAATGAAGAGAAAATGGATCTACTTTCCCAGTGATTTACTAAATTTCTTAAATAGAATTAACCCTTTTTTAGGGGTTTAGAAAAAAATAATCCGGGCTCTAAAATGATTATTTCAATGAATTTATAGTTGTACTTCTTCCGAACAACATGAAATATTTTGCAGACCAATCATATAGGCATTTGAGCTACAAAAAAAATCTAGAACTACCAAGTTGACCAAATATTTTGAACTCTATATCAAGCAAGAGGATGAAACTTTGAACAAATTCTATGCATGTTTTTCAAACATTATCAACTACTCGTATAATTTGGGCGGACCTTTTAGGAAAGAGAAGTACATTGACAAAATCCTTGCTAGCTTAGCTTATCATTTTCAAGCCAATGGTACCGTGCTTAAATACATGTAAAAGCCTCGTGAACTTACTGTTAAATGAATCACTTGGGAAAGTATTCGAACTGCATCACTTGTATCCTTTATGTCAGCCATCCACTTTCGAGGAGGGAAAGAGCTTGGCTTTATATACATCAAGGATAGTGGTCTTAGCGAAGATGTTTTTGACACAATTGTTGGAAATGATGACTCTAATACCAATGAAGAGAAAATGGATCTACTTTCCCAGTGATTTACTAAATTTCTTAAATAGAATTAACCCTTTTTTTGGGGTTTAGAAAAAAATAATCCGGGCTCTAAAATGATTATTTCAATGAATTTATAGTTGTACTTCTTCCGAACAACATGAAATATTTTGCAGACAACTCATATAGGCATTTGAGCTACAAAAAAAATCTAGAACTACCAAGTTGACCAAATATTTTGAACTCTATATCAAGCAAGAGGATGAAACTTTGAACAAATTCTATGCATGTTTTTCAAACATTATCAACTACTCGTATAATTTGGGGGGACCTTTTAGGAAAGAGAAGTACATTGACAAAATCCTTGCTAGCTTAGCTTATCATTTTCAAGCCAATGGTACCGTGCTTAAATACATGTAAAAGCCTCGTGAACTTCCTGTTAAATGAATCACTTGGGAAAGTATTCGAACTGCATCACTTGTATCCTTTATGTCAGCCATCCACTTTCGAGGAGGGAAAGAGCTTGGCTTTATATACATCAAGGATAGTGGTCTTAGCGATGATGTTTTTGACACAATTGTTGGAAATGATGACTCTAATACCAATGAAGAGAAAATGCATCTACTTTCCCAGTGATTTACTAAATTTCTTATATAGAATTAACCCTTTTTTAGGGGTTTAGAAAAAAATAATCCGGGCTCTAAAATGATTATTTGAATGAATTTATAGTTGTACTTCTTCCGAACAACATGAAATATTTTGGAGACCACTCATATAGGCATTTGAGCTACAAAAAAAATCTAGAACTACCATGTTGACCAAATATTTTGAACTCTATATCAAGCAAGAGGATGAAACTTTGCACAAATTCTATGCATGTTTTTCAAACATTATCAACTACTCGTATAATTTGGGGGGACCTTTTAGGAAAGAGAAGTAGATTGACTAAATCCTTGCTAGCTTAGCTTATCATTTTCAAGCCAATAGTACCGTGCTTAAATACATGTAAAAGCCTCGTGAACTTACTGTTAAATGAATCACTTGGGAAAGTATTCGAACTGCATCACTTGTATCCTATATGTCAGCCATCCACTTTCGAGGAGGGAAAGAGCTTGGCTTTATATATATCAAGGATAGTGGTCTTAGCGAAGATGTTTTTGACACAATTGTTGTAAATGATGACTGTAATACCAATGAAGAGAAAATGGATCTACTTTCCTAGTGATTTACTAAATTTCTTAGATAGAATTAACCCTTTTTTAGAGGTTTAGAATAAAATAATCCGACCTCTAAAATGATTATTTCAATGAATTTATAGTTGTACTTCTTCCGAACAACATGAAATATTTTGCAGACCACTCATATAGGCATTTGAGCTACAAAAAAAATCTAGAACTACCAAGTTGACCAAATATTTTGAACTCTATATCAAGCAAGAGGATGAAACTTTGCACAAATTCTATGCATGTTTTTCAAACATTATAAACTACTCGTATAATTTGGGGGGACCTTTTAGGAAAGAGAAGTAGATTGACAAAATAATTGCTAGCTTAGCTTATCATTTTCAAGCCAATGGTACCGTGCTTAAATACATGTAAAAGCCTCGTGAACTTACTGTTAAATGAATTACTTGGGAAAGTATTCGAACTGCATCACTTGTATCCTTTATGTCAGCCATCCACTTTCGGGGAAGGAAAGAGCTTGGCTTTATATACATCAAGGATAGTGGTCTTAGCGAAGATGTTTTTGACACAATTGTTGGAAATGATGACTCTAATACCAATGAAGAGAAAATGGATCTACTTTCCCAGTGATTTACTAAATTTCTTAAATAGAATTAACCCTTTTTTAGGGGTTTAGAAAAAAATAATCCGGGCTCTAAAATGATTATTTCAATGAATTTATAGTTGTACTTCTTCCGAACAACATGAAATATTTTGCAGACCAATCATATAGGCATTTGAGCTACAAAAAAAATCTAGAACTACCAAGTTGACCAAATATTTTGAACTCTATATCAAGCAAGAGGATGAAACTTTGAACAAATTCTATGCATGTTTTTCAAACATTATCAACTACTCGTATAATTTGGGGGGACCTTTTAGGAAAGAGAAGTACATTGACAAAATCCTTGCTAGCTTAGCTTATCATTTTCAAGCCAATGGTACCGTGCTTAAATACATGTAAAAGCCTCGTGAACTTACTGTTAAATGAATCACTTGGGAAAGTATTCGAACTGCATCACTTGTATCCTTTATGTCAGCCATCCACTTTCGAGGAGGGAAAGAGCTTGGCTTTATATACATCAAGGATAGTGGTCTTAGCGAAGATGTTTTTGACACAATTGTTGGAAATGATGACTCTAATACCAATGAAGAGAAAATGGATCTACTTTCCCAGTGATTTACTAAATTTCTTAAATAGAATTAACCCTTTTTTAGGGGTTTAGAAAAAAATAATCCGGGCTCTAAAATGATTATTTCAATGAATTTATAGTTGTACTTCTTCCGAACAACATGAAATATTTTGCAGACAACTCATATAGGCATTTGAGCTACAAAAAAAATCTAGAACTACCAAGTTGACCAAATATTTTGAACTCTATATCAAGCAAGAGGATGAAACTTTGAACAAATTCTATGCATGTTTTTCAAACATTATCAACTACTCGTATAATTTGGGGGGACCTTTTAGGAAAGAGAAGTACATTGACAAAATCCTTGCTAGCTTAGCTTATCATTTTCAAGCCAATGGTACCGTGCTTAAATACATGTAAAAGCCTCGTGAACTTCCTGTTAAATGAATCACTTGGGAAAGTATTCGAACTGCATCACTTGTATCCTTTATGTCAGCCATCCACTTTCGAGGAGGGAAAGAGCTTGGCTTTATATACATCAAGGATAGTGGTCTTAGCGAAGATGTTTTTGACACAATTGTTGGAAATGATGACTCTAATACCAATGAAGAGAAAATGCATCTACTTTCCCAGTGATTTACTAAATTTCTTATATAGAATTAACCCTTTTTTAGGGGTTTAGAAAAAAATAATCCGGGCTCTAAAATGATTATTTGAATGAATTTATAGTTGTACTTCATCCGAACAACATGAAATATTTTGGAGACCACTCATATAGGCATTTGAGCTACAAAAAAAATCTAGAACTACCATGTTGACCAAATATTTGGAACTCTATATCAAGCAAGAGGATGAAACTTTGCACAAATTCTATGCATGTTTTTCAAACATTATCAACTACTCGTATAATTTGGGGGGACCTTTTAGGAAAGAGAAGTAGATTGACTAAATCCTTGCTAGCTTAGCTTATCATTTTCAAGCCAATAGTACCGTGCTTAAATACATGTAAAAGGCTCGTGAACTTACTGTTAAATGAATCACTTGGGAAAGTATTCGAACTGCATCACTTGTATCCTATATGTCAGCCATCCACTTTCGAGGAGGGAAAGAGCTTGGCTTTATATATATCAAGGATAGTGGTCTTAGCGAAGATGTTTTTGACACAATTGTTGTAAATGATGACTGTAATACCAATGAAGAGAAAATGGATCTACTTTCCTAGTGATTTACTAAATTTCTTAGATAGAATTAATCCTTTTTTAGAGGTTTAGAATAAAATAATCCGACCTCTAAAATGATTATTTCAATGAATATATAGTTGTACTTCTTCCGAACAACATGAAATATTTTGCAGACCACTCATATAGGCATTTGAGCTACAAAAAAAATCTAGAACTACCAAGTTGACCAAATATTTTGAACTCTATATCAAGCAAGAGGATGAAACTTTGCACAAATTCTATGCATGTTTTTCAAACATTATTAACTACTCGTATAATTTGGGGGGACCTTTTAGGAAAGAGAAGTAGATTGACAAAATAATTGCTAGCTTAGCTTATCATTTTCAAGCCAATGGTACCGTGCTTAAATACATGTAAAAGCCTCGTGAACTTACTGTTAAATGAATTACTTGGGAAAGTATTCGAACTGCATCACTTGTATCCTTTATGTCAGCCATCCACTTTCGAGGAAGGAAAGAGCTTGGCTTTATATACATCAAGGATAGTGGTCTTAGCGAAGATGTTTTTGAAACAATTGTTGGAAATGATGACTCTAATACCAATGAAGAGAAAATGGATCTACTTTCCCAGTGATTTACTAAATTTCTTAAATAGAATTAACCCTTTTTTAAGGGTTTAGAAAAAAATAATCCGGGCTCTAAAATGATTATTTCAATGAATTTATAGTTGTACTTCTTCCGAACAACATGAAATATTTTGCAGACCAATCATATAGGCATTTGAGCTACAAAAAAAATCTAGAACTACCAAGTTGACCAAATATTTTGAACTCTATATCAAGCAAGAGGATGAAACTTTGAACAAATTCTATGCATGTTTTTCAAACATTATCAACTACTCGTATAATTTGGGGGGACCTTTTAGGAAAGAGAAGTACATTGACAAAATCCTTGCTAGCTTAGCTTATCATTTTCAAGCCAATGGTACCGTGCTTAAATACATGTAAAAGCCTCGTGAACTTACTGTTAAATGAATCACTTGGGAAAGTATTCGAACTGCATCACTTGTATCCTTTATGTCAGCCATCCACTTTCGAGGAGGGAAAGAGCTTGGCTTTATATACATCAAGGATAGTGGTCTTAGCGAAGATGTTTTTGACACAATTGTTGGAAATGATGACTCTAATACCAATGAAGAGAAAATGGATCTACTTTCCCAGTGATTTACTAAATTTCTTAAATAGAATTAACCCTTTTTTAGGGGTTTAGAAAAAAATAATCCGGGCTCTAAAATGATTATTTCAATGAATTTATAGTTGTACTTCTTCCGAACAACATGAAATATTTTGCAGACCACTCATATAGGCATTTGAGCTACAAAAAAAATCTAGAACTACCAAGTTGACCAAATATTTTGAACTCTATATCAAGCAAGAGGATGAAACTTTGAACAAATTCTATGCATGTTTTTCAAACATTATCAACTACTCGTATAATTTGGGGGGACCTTTTAGGAAAGAGAAGTACATTGACAAAATCCTTGCTAGCTTAGCTTATCATTTTCAAGCCAATGGTACCGTGCTTAAATACATGTAAAAGCCTCGTGAACTTCCTGTTAAATGAATCACTTGGGAAAGTATTCGAACTGCATCACTTGTATCCTTTATGTCAGCCATCCACTTTCGAGGAGGGAAAGAGCTTGGCTTTATATACATCAAGGATAGTGGTCTTAGCGAAGATGTTTTTGACACAATTGTTGGAAATGATGACTCTAATACCAATGAAGAGAAAATGCATCTACTTTCCCAGTGATTTACTAAATTTCTTATATAGAATTAACCCTTTTTTAGGGGTTTAGAAAAAAATAATCCGGGCTCTAAAATGATTATTTGAATGAATTTATAGTTGTACTTCATCCGAACAACATGAAATATTTTGGAGACCACTCATATAGGCATTTGAGCTACAAAAAAAATCTAGAACTACCATGTTGACCAAATATTTGGAACTCTATATCAAGCAAGAGGATGAAACTTTGCACAAATTCTATGCATGTTTTTCAAACATTATCAACTACTCGTATAATTTGGGGGGACCTTTTAGGAAAGAGAAGTAGATTGACTAAATCCTTGCTAGCTTAGCTTATCATTTTCAAGCCAATAGTACCGTGCTTAAATACATGTAAAAGGCTCGTGAACTTACTGTTAAATGAATCACTTGGGAAAGTATTCGAACTGCATCACTTGTATCCTATATGTCAGCCATCCACTTTCGAGGAGGGAAAGAGCTTGGCTTTATATATATCAAGGATAGTGGTCTTAGCGAAGATGTTTTTGACACAATTGTTGTAAATGATGACTGTAATACCAATGAAGAGAAAATGGATCTACTTTCCTAGTGATTTACTAAATTTCTTAGATAGAATTAATCCTTTTTTAGAGGTTTAGAATAAAATAATCCGACCTCTAAAATGATTATTTCAATGAATATATAGTTGTACTTCTTCCGAACAACATGAAATATTTTGCAGACCACTCATATAGGCATTTGAGCTACAAAAAAAATCTAGAACTACCAAGTTGACCAAATATTTTGAACTCTATATCAAGCAAGAGGATGAAACTTTGCACAAATTCTATGCATGTTTTTCAAACATTATTAACTACTCGTATAATTTGGGGGGACCTTTTAGGAAAGAGAAGTAGATTGACAAAATAATTGCTAGCTTAGCTTATCATTTTCAAGCCAATGGTACCGTGCTTAAATACATGTAAAAGCCTCGTGAACTTACTGTTAAATGAATTACTTGGGAAAGTATTCGAACTGCATCACTTGTATCCTTTATGTCAGCCATCCACTTTCGAGGAAGGAAAGAGCTTGGCTTTATATACATCAAGGATAGTGGTCTTAGCGAAGATGTTTTTGAAACAATTGTTGGAAATGATGACTCTAATACCAATGAAGAGAAAATGGATCTACTTTCCCAGTGATTTACTAAATTTCTTAAATAGAATTAACCCTTTTTTAAGGGTTTAGAAAAAAATAATCCGGGCTCTAAAATGATTATTTCAATGAATTTATAGTTGTACTTCTTCCGAACAACATGAAATATTTTGCAGACCAATCATATAGGCATTTGAGCTACAAAAAAAATCTAGAACTACCAAGTTGACCAAATATTTTGAACTCTATATCAAGCAAGAGGATGAAACTTTGAACAAATTCTATGCATGTTTTTCAAACATTATCAACTACTCGTATAATTTGGGGGGACCTTTTAGGAAAGAGAAGTACATTGACAAAATCCTTGCTAGCTTAGCTTATCATTTTCAAGCCAATGGTACCGTGCTTAAATACATGTAAAAGCCTCGTGAACTTACTGTTAAATGAATCACTTGGGAAAGTATTCGAACTGCATCACTTGTATCCTTTATGTCAGCCATCCACTTTCGAGGAGGGAAAGAGCTTGGCTTTATATACATCAAGGATAGTGGTCTTAGCGAAGATGTTTTTGACACAATTGTTGGAAATGATGACTCTAATACCAATGAAGAGAAAATGGATCTACTTTCCCAGTGATTTACTAAATTTCTTAAATAGAATTAACCCTTTTTTAGGGGTTTAGAAAAAAATAATCCGGGCTCTAAAATGATTATTTCAATGAATTTATAGTTGTACTTCTTCCGAACAACATGAAATATTTTGCAGACCACTCATATAGGCATTTGAGCTACAAAAAAAATCTAGAACTACCAAGTTGACCAAATATTTTGAACTCTATATCAAGCAAGAGGATGAAACTTTGAACAAATTCTATGCATGTTTTTCAAACATTATCAACTACTCGTATAATTTGGGGGGACCTTTTAGGAAAGAGAAGTACATTGACAAAATCCTTGCTAGCTTAGCTTATCATTTTCAAGCCAATGGTACCGTGCTTAAATACATGTAAAAGCCTCGTGAACTTACTGTTAAATGAATCACTTGGGAAAGTATTCGAACTGCATCACTTGTATCCTTTATGTCAGCCATCCACTTTCGAGGAGGGAAAGAGCTTGGCTTTATATACATCAAGGATAGTGGTCTTAGCGAAGATGTTTTTGACACAATTGTTGGAAATGATGACTCTAATACCAATGAAGAGAAAATGGATCTACTTTCCCAGTGATTTACTAAATTTCTTAAATAGAATTAACCCTTTTTTAGGGGTTTAGAAAAAAATAATCCGGGCTCTAAAATGATTATTTCAATGAATTTATAGTTGTACTTCTTCCGAACAACATGAAATATTTTGCAGACAACTCATATAGGCATTTGAGCTACAAAAAAAATCTAGAACTACCAAGTTGACCAAATATTTTGAACTCTATATCAAGCAAGAGGATGTAACTTTGAACAAATTCTATGCATGTTTTTCAAACATTATCAACTACTCGTATAATTTGGGGGGACCTTTTAGGAAAGAGAAGTACATTGACAAAATCCTTGCTAGCTTAGCTTATCATTTTCAAGCCAATGGTACCGTGCTTAAATACATGTAAAAGCCTCGTGAACTTCCTGTTAAATGAATCACTTGGGAAAGTATTCGAACTGCATCACTTGTATCCTTTATGTCAGCCATCCACTTTCGAGGAGGGAAAGAGCTTGGCTTTATATACATCAAGGATAGTGGTCTTAGCGAAGATGTTTTTGACACAATTGTTGGAAATGATGACTCTAATACCAATGAAGAGAAAATGCATCTACTTTCCCAGTGATTTACTAAATTTCTTATATAGAATTAACCCTTTTTTAGGGGTTTAGAAAAAAATAATCCGGGCTCTAAAATGATTATTTGAATGAATTTATAGTTGTACTTCATCCGAACAACATGAAATATTTTGGAGACCACTCATATAGGCATTTGAGCTACAAAAAAAATCTAGAACTACCATGTTGACCAAATATTTTGAACTCTATATCAAGCAAGAGGATGAAACTTTGCACAAATTCTATGCATGTTTTTCAAACATTATCAACTACTCGTATAATTTGGGGGGACCTTTTAGGAAAGAGAAGTAGATTGACTAAATCCTTGCTAGCTTAGCTTATCATTTTCAAGCCAATAGTACCGTGCTTAAATACATGTAAAAGCCTCGTGAACTTACTGTTAAATGAATCACTTGGGAAAGTATTCGAACTGCATCACTTGTATCCTATATGTCAGCCATCAACTTTCGAGGAGGGAAAGAGCTTGGCTTTATATACATCAAGGATAGTGGTCTTAGCGAAGATGTTTTTGACACAATTGTTGTAAATGATGACTGTAATACCAATGAAGAGAAAATGGATCTACTTTCCTAGTGATTTACTAAATTTCTTAGATAGAATTAACCCTTTTTTAGGGGTTTAGAATAAAATAATCCGACCTCTAAAATGATTATTTCAATGAATTTATAGTTGTACTTCTTCCGAACAACATGAAATATTTTGCAGACCACTCATATAGGCATTTGAGCTACAAAAAAAATCTAGAACTACCAAGTTGACCAAATATTTTGAACTCTATATCAAGCAAGAGGATGAAACTTTGCACAAATTCTATGCATGTTTTTCAAACATTATTAACTAGTCGTATAATTTGGGGGGACCTTTTAGGAAAGAGAAGTAGATTGACAAAATAATTGCTAGCTTAGCTTATCATTTTCAAGCCAATGGTACCGTGCTTAAATACATGTAAAAGCCTCGTGAACTTACTGTTAAATGAATTACTTGGGAAAGTATTCGAACTGCATCACTTGTATCCTTTATTTCAGCCATCCACTTTCGAGGAAGGAAAGAGCTTGGCTTTATATACATCAAGGATAGTGGTCTTAGCGAAGATGTTTTTGACACAATTGTTGGAAATGATGACTCTAATACCAATGAAGAGAAAATGGATCTACTTTCCCAGTGATTTACTAAATTTCTTAAATAGAATTAACCATTTTTTAGGGGTTTAGAAAAAAATAATCCGGGCTCTAAAATGATTATTTCAATGAATTTATAGTTGTACTTCTTCCGAACAACATGTAATATTTTGCAGACCAATCATATAGGCATTTGAGCTACAAAAAAAATCTAGAACTACCAAGTTGACCAAATATTTTGAACTCCATATCAAGCAAGAGGATGAAACTTTGAACAAATTCTATGCATGTTTTTCAAACATTATCAACTACTCGTATAATTTGGGGGGACCTTTTAGGAAAGAGAAGTACATTGACAAAATCCTTGCTAGCTTAGCTTATCATTTTCAAGCCAATGGTACCGTGCTTAAATACATGTAAAAGCCTCGTGAACTTACTGTTAAATGAATCACTTGGGAAAGTATTCGAACTGCATCACTTGTATCCTTTATGTCAGCCATCCACTTTCGAGGAGGGAAAGAGCTTGGCTTTATATACATCAAGGATAGTGGTCTTAGCGAATATGTTTTTGACACAATTGTTGGAAATGATGACTCTAATACCAATGAAGAGAAAATGGATCTACTTTCCCAGTGATTTACTAAATTTCTTATATAGAATTAACCCTTTTTTAGGGGTTTAGAAAAAAATAATCCGGGCTCTAAAATGATTATTTGAATGAATTTATAGTTGTACTTCTTCCGAACAACATGAAATATTTTGCAGACCACTCATATAGGCATTTGAGCTACAAAAAAAATCTAGAACTACCAAGTTGACCAAATATTTTGAACTCTATATCAAGCAAGAGGATGAAACTTTGAACAAATTCTATGCATGTTTTTCAAACATTATCAACTACTCGAATAATTTGGGGGGACCTTTTGGGAAAGAGAAGTAGATTGACAAAATAATTTCTAGCTTAGCTTATCATTTTCAAGCCAATGGTACCGTGCTTAAATACATGTAAAAGCCTCGTGAACTTACTGTTAAATGAATCACTTGGGAAAGTATTCGAACTGCATCACTTGTATCCTTTATGTTAGCCATCCACTTTTGAGGAGAGAAAGAGCTTGGCTTTATATACATCAAGGATAGTCGTCTTAGCAAAGATGTTTTTGACACAATTGTTGGAAATGATGACTCTAATACCAATGAAGGAAAAATGGATCTACTTTCCCAATGATTTACTAAATTTCTTAGATTGAATTAACCCTTTTTTAGGGGTTTAGAAAAAAATAATCCGAGCTCTAAAATGATTATTCCAATGAATTTATAGTTGTACTTCTTCCAAAAAACATGCCATATTTTGCAGACCACTCAAATAGGCATTTGAGCTACAAAAAAAATCTAGAACTACCAAGTTGACCAAAAATTTTGAACTCTATATCAAGCAAGAGGATGAAACTTTGAACAAATTCTATGTATGTTTTTCAAACATTATCAACTACTCGTATAATTTGGGGGGACCTTTTAGGAAAGAGAAGTAGATTGACAAAATCCTTGCTAGCTTAGCTTATCATTTTCAAGCCAATGGTACCGTGCTTAAATACATGTAAAAGCCTCGTGAACTTACTGTTAAATGAATCACTTGGGAAAGTATTCGAACTACATCACTTGTATCCTATATGTCAGCCATCCACTTTCGAGGAGGGAAAGAGGTTGGCTTTATATACATCAAGGATAATGGTCTTAGCGAAGATGTTTTTGACACAATTGTTGTAAATGATGACTGTAATACCAATGAAGAGAAAATGGATCTACTTTCCTAGTGATTTACTAAATTTCTTAGATAGAATTAATCCTTTTTTAGAGGTTTAGAATAAAATAATCCGACCTCTAAAATGATTATTTCAATGAATATATAGTTGTACTTCTTCCGAACAACATGAAATATTTTGCAGACCACTCATATAGGCATTTGAGCTACAAAAAAAATCTAGAACTACCAAGTTGACCAAATATTTTGAACTCTATATCAAGCAAGAGGATGAAACTTTGCACAAATTCTATGCATGTTTTTCAAACATTATTAACTACTCGTATAATTTGGGGGGACCTTTTAGGAAAGAGAAGTAGATTGACAAAATAATTGCTAGCTTAGCTTATCATTTTCAAGCCAATGGTACCGTGCTTAAATACATGTAAAAGCCTCGTGAACTTACTGTTAAATGAATTACTTGGGAAAGTATTCGAACTGCATCACTTGTATCCTTTATGTCAGCCATCCACTTTCGAGGAAGGAAAGAGCTTGGCTTTATATACATCAAGGATAGTGGTCTTAGCGAAGATGTTTTTGAAACAATTGTTGGAAATGATGACTCTAATACCAATGAAGAGAAAATGGATCTACTTTCCCAGTGATTTACTAAATTTCTTAAATAGAATTAACCCTTTTTTAAGGGTTTAGAAAAAAATAATCCGGGCTCTAAAATGATTATTTCAATGAATTTATAGTTGTACTTCTTCCGAACAACATGAAATATTTTGCAGACCAATCATATAGGCATTTGAGCTACAAAAAAAATCTAGAACTACCAAGTTGACCAAATATTTTGAACTCTATATCAAGCAAGAGGATGAAACTTTGAACAAATTCTATGCATGTTTTTCAAACATTATCAACTACTCGTATAATTTGGGGGGACCTTTTAGGAAAGAGAAGTACATTGACAAAATCCTTGCTAGCTTAGCTTATCATTTTCAAGCCAATGGTACCGTGCTTAAATACATGTAAAAGCCTCGTGAACTTACTGTTAAATGAATCACTTGGGAAAGTATTCGAACTGCATCACTTGTATCCTTTATGTCAGCCATCCACTTTCGAGGAGGGAAAGAGCTTGGCTTTATATACATCAAGGATAGTGGTCTTAGCGAAGATGTTTTTGACACAATTGTTGGAAATGATGACTCTAATACCAATGAAGAGAAAATGGATCTACTTTCCCAGTGATTTACTAAATTTCTTAAATAGAATTAACCCTTTTTTAGGGGTTTAGAAAAAAATAATCCGGGCTCTAAAATGATTATTTCAATGAATTTATAGTTGTACTTCTTCCGAACAACATGAAATATTTTGCAGACCACTCATATAGGCATTTGAGCTACAAAAAAAATCTAGAACTACCAAGTTGACCAAATATTTTGAACTCTATATCAAGCAAGAGGATGAAACTTTGAACAAATTCTATGCATGTTTTTCAAACATTATCAACTACTCGTATAATTTGGGGGGACCTTTTAGGAAAGAGAAGTACATTGACAAAATCCTTGCTAGCTTAGCTTATCATTTTCAAGCCAATGGTACCGTGCTTAAATACATGTAAAAGCCTCGTGAACTTACTGTTAAATGAATCACTTGGGAAAGTATTCGAACTGCATCACTTGTATCCTTTATGTCAGCCATCCACTTTCGAGGAGGGAAAGAGCTTGGCTTTATATACATCAAGGATAGTGGTCTTAGCGAAGATGTTTTTGACACAATTGTTGGAAATGATGACTCTAATACCAATGAAGAGAAAATGGATCTACTTTCCCAGTGATTTACTAAATTTCTTAAATAGAATTAACCCTTTTTTAGGGGTTTAGAAAAAAATAATCCGGGCTCTAAAATGATTATTTCAATGAATTTATAGTTGTACTTCTTCCGAACAACATGAAATATTTTGCAGACAACTCATATAGGCATTTGAGCTACAAAAAAAATCTAGAACTACCAAGTTGACCAAATATTTTGAACTCTATATCAAGCAAGAGGATGTAACTTTGAACAAATTCTATGCATGTTTTTCAAACATTATCAACTACTCGTATAATTTGGGGGGACCTTTTAGGAAAGAGAAGTACATTGACAAAATCCTTGCTAGCTTAGCTTATCATTTTCAAGCCAATGGTACCGTGCTTAAATACATGTAAAAGCCTCGTGAACTTCCTGTTAAATGAATCACTTGGGAAAGTATTCGAACTGCATCACTTGTATCCTTTATGTCAGCCATCCACTTTCGAGGAGGGAAAGAGCTTGGCTTTATATACATCAAGGATAGTGGTCTTAGCGAAGATGTTTTTGACACAATTGTTGGAAATGATGACTCTAATACCAATGAAGAGAAAATGCATCTACTTTCCCAGTGATTTACTAAATTTCTTATATAGAATTAACCCTTTTTTAGGGGTTTAGAAAAAAATAATCCGGGCTCTAAAATGATTATTTGAATGAATTTATAGTTGTACTTCATCCGAACAACATGAAATATTTTGGAGACCACTCATATAGGCATTTGAGCTACAAAAAAAATCTAGAACTACCATGTTGACCAAATATTTTGAACTCTATATCAAGCAAGAGGATGAAACTTTGCACAAATTCTATGCATGTTTTTCAAACATTATCAACTACTCGTATAATTTGGGGGGACCTTTTAGGAAAGAGAAGTAGATTGACTAAATCCTTGCTAGCTTAGCTTATCATTTTCAAGCCAATAGTACCGTGCTTAAATACATGTAAAAGCCTCGTGAACTTACTGTTAAATGAATCACTTGGGAAAGTATTCGAACTGCATCACTTGTATCCTATATGTCAGCCATCAACTTTCGAGGAGGGAAAGAGCTTGGCTTTATATACATCAAGGATAGTGGTCTTAGCGAAGATGTTTTTGACACAATTGTTGTAAATGATGACTGTAATACCAATGAAGAGAAAATGGATCTACTTTCCTAGTGATTTACTAAATTTCTTAGATAGAATTAACCCTTTTTTAGGGGTTTAGAATAAAATAATCCGACCTCTAAAATGATTATTTCAATGAATTTATAGTTGTACTTCTTCCGAACAACATGAAATATTTTGCAGACCACTCATATAGGCATTTGAGCTACAAAAAAAATCTAGAACTACCAAGTTGACCAAATATTTTGAACTCTATATCAAGCAAGAGGATGAAACTTTGCACAAATTCTATGCATGTTTTTCAAACATTATTAACTAGTCGTATAATTTGGGGGGACCTTTTAGGAAAGAGAAGTAGATTGACAAAATAATTGCTAGCTTAGCTTATCATTTTCAAGCCAATGGTACCGTGCTTAAATACATGTAAAAGCCTCGTGAACTTACTGTTAAATGAATTACTTGGGAAAGTATTCGAACTGCATCACTTGTATCCTTTATTTCAGCCATCCACTTTCGAGGAAGGAAAGAGCTTGGCTTTATATACATCAAGGATAGTGGTCTTAGCGAAGATGTTTTTGACACAATTGTTGGAAATGATGACTCTAATACCAATGAAGAGAAAATGGATCTACTTTCCCAGTGATTTACTAAATTTCTTAAATAGAATTAACCATTTTTTAGGGGTTTAGAAAAAAATAATCCGGGCTCTAAAATGATTATTTCAATGAATTTATAGTTGTACTTCTTCCGAACAACATGTAATATTTTGCAGACCAATCATATAGGCATTTGAGCTACAAAAAAAATCTAGAACTACCAAGTTGACCAAATATTTTGAACTCCATATCAAGCAAGAGGATGAAACTTTGAACAAATTCTATGCATGTTTTTCAAACATTATCAACTACTCGTATAATTTGGGGGGACCTTTTAGGAAAGAGAAGTACATTGACAAAATCCTTGCTAGCTTAGCTTATCATTTTCAAGCCAATGGTACCGTGCTTAAATACATGTAAAAGCCTCGTGAACTTACTGTTAAATGAATCACTTGGGAAAGTATTCGAACTGCATCACTTGTATCCTTTATGTCAGCCATCCACTTTCGAGGAGGGAAAGAGCTTGGCTTTATATACATCAAGGATAGTGGTCTTAGCGAATATGTTTTTGACACAATTGTTGGAAATGATGACTCTAATACCAATGAAGAGAAAATGGATCTACTTTCCCAGTGATTTACTAAATTTCTTATATAGAATTAACCCTTTTTTAGGGGTTTAGAAAAAAATAATCCGGGCTCTAAAATGATTATTTGAATGAATTTATAGTTGTACTTCTTCCGAACAACATGAAATATTTTGCAGACCACTCATATAGGCATTTGAGCTACAAAAAAAATCTAGAACTACCAAGTTGACCAAATATTTTGAACTCTATATCAAGCAAGAGGATGAAACTTTGAACAAATTCTATGCATGTTTTTCAAACATTATCAACTACTCGAATAATTTGGGGGGACCTTTTGGGAAAGAGAAGTAGATTGACAAAATAATTTCTAGCTTAGCTTATCATTTTCAAGCCAATGGTACCGTGCTTAAATACATGTAAAAGCCTCGTGAACTTACTGTTAAATGAATCACTTGGGAAAGTATTCGAACTGCATCACTTGTATCCTTTATGTTAGCCATCCACTTTTGAGGAGAGAAAGAGCTTGGCTTTATATACATCAAGGATAGTCGTCTTAGCAAAGATGTTTTTGACACAATTGTTGGAAATGATGACTCTAATACCAATGAAGGAAAAATGGATCTACTTTCCCAATGATTTACTAAATTTCTTAGATTGAATTAACCCTTTTTTAGGGGTTTAGAAAAAAATAATCCGAGCTCTAAAATGATTATTCCAATGAATTTATAGTTGTACTTCTTCCAAAAAACATGCCATATTTTGCAGACCACTCAAATAGGCATTTGAGCTACAAAAAAAATCTAGAACTACCAAGTTGACCAAAAATTTTGAACTCTATATCAAGCAAGAGGATGAAACTTTGAACAAATTCTATGTATGTTTTTCAAACATTATCAACTACTCGTATAATTTGGGGGGACCTTTTAGGAAAGAGAAGTAGATTGACAAAATCCTTGCTAGCTTAGCTTATCATTTTCAAGCCAATGGTACCGTGCTTAAATACATGTAAAAGCCTCGTGAACTTACTGTTAAATGAATCACTTGGGAAAGTATTCGAACTACATCACTTGTATCCTATATGTCAGCCATCCACTTTCGAGGAGGGAAAGAGGTTGGCTTTATATACATCAAGGATAATGGTCTTAGCAAAGATGTTTTTGATACAATTGTTGGAAATGATGACTCTAATACCAATGAAGAGAAAATGGATCTACTTTCCTAGTGATTTACTAAATTTCTTAGATTGAATTAACCCTTTTTTAGAGGTTTAGAAAAAAATAATCCGAGCTCTAAAATGATTATTCCAATGAATTTATACTTGTACTTCTTCCGAACAACATGAAATATTTTGCAGACCACTCATATAGGCATTTGAGCTACAAAAATAATCTAGAACTACCAAGTTGACCAAATATTTTGAACTCTATATCAAGCAAGAGGATGAAACTCTGCACAAATTCTATGCATGTTTTTCAAACATTATCAACTACTCGTATAATTTGGGGGGACCTTTTAGGAAAGAGAAGTAGATTGACAAAATCCTTGCTAGCTTAGCTTATCATTTCCAAGCCAATGGTACCGTGCTTAAATACATGTAAAAGCCTCGTGAACTTACTGTTAAATGAATTACTTGGGAAAGTATTCGAACTGCATCACTTGTATCCTTTATGTCAGCCATCCACTTTCGAGGAGGGAAAGAGCTTGGCTTTATATACATCAAGGATAGTGGTCTTAGCGAAGATGTTTTTGACACAATTGTTGGAAATGATGACTCTAATACCAATGAAGAGAAAATGGATCTACTTTCCCAGTGATTTACTAAATTTCTTATATAGAATTAACCCTTTTTTAGGGGTTTAGAAAAAAATAATCTGGGCTCTAAAATGATTATTTGAATGAATTTATAGTTGTACTTCTTCGGAACAACATGAAATATTTTGCAGACCACTCATATAGGCATTTGAGCTACAAAAAAAATCTAGAACTACCAAGTTGACCAAATATTTTGAACTCTATATCAAGCAAGAGGATGAAACTTTGAACAAATTCTATGCATGTTTTTCAAACATTATCAACTACTCGAATAATTTGGGGGGACCTTTTGGGAAAGAGAAGTAGATCGACAAAATAATTTCTAGCTTAGCTTATCATTTTCAAGCCAATGGTACCGTGCTTAAATACATGTAAAAGCCTCGTGAACTTACTGTTAAATGAATCACTTGGGAAAGTATTCGAACTGCATCACTTGTATCCTTTATGTCAGCCATCCACTTTCGAGGAGGGAAAGAGCTTGGCTTTATATACATCAAGGATAGTGGTCTTAGCGAAGATGTTTTTGACACAATTGTTGGAAATGATGACTCTAATACCAATGAAGGGAAAATGGATCTACTTTCCCAATGATTTACTAAATTTCTTAGATTGAATTAACCCTTTTTTAGGGGTTTAGAAAAAAATAATCCGAGCTCTAAAATGATTATTCCAATGAATTTATAGTTGTACTTCTTCCAAAAAACATGCCATATTTTGCAGACCACTCAAATAGGCATTTGAGCTACAAAAAAAATCTAGAACTACCAAGTTGACCAAAAATTTTGAACTCTATATCAAGCAAGAGGATGAAACTTTGAACAAATTCTATGTATGTTTTTCAAACATTATCAACTACTCGTATAATTTGGGGGGACCTTTTAGGAAAGAGAAGTAGATTGACAAAATCCTTGCTAGCTTAGCTTATCATTTTCAAGCCAATGGTACCGTGCTTAAATACATGTAAAAGCCTCGTGAACTTACTGTTAAATGAATCACTTGGGAAAGTATTCGAACTACATCACTTGTATCCTATATGTCAGCCATCCACTTTCGAGGAGGGAAAGAGCTTGGCTTTATATACATCAAGGATAATGGTCTTAGCAAAGATGTTTTTGATACAATTGTTGGAAATGATGACTCTAATACCAATGAAGAGAAAATGGATCTACTTTCCTAGTGATTTACTAAATTTCTTAGATTGAATTAACCCTTTTTTAGAGGTTTAGAAAAAAATAATCCGAGCTCTAAAATGATTATTCCAATGAATTTATAGTTGTACTTCTTCCGAACAACATGAAATATTTTGCAGACCACTCATATAGGCATTTGAGCTACAAAAAAAATCTAGAACTACCAAGTTGACCAAATATTTTGAACTCTATATCAAGCAAGAGGATGAAACTTTGCACAAATTCTATGCATGTTTTTCAAACATTATCAACTACTCGTATAATTTGGGGGGACCTTTTAGGAAAGAGAAGTAGATTGACAAAATCCTTGCTAGCTTAGCTTATCATTTTCAAGCCAATGGTACCGTGCTTAAATACATGTAAAAGCCTCGTGAACTTACTGTTAAATGAATCACTTGGGAAAGTATTCGAACTGCATCACTTGTATCCTTTATGTCAGCCATCCACTTTCGAGGAGGGAAAGAGCTTGGCTTTATATACATCAAGGATAGTGGTCTTAGCGAAGATGTTTTTGACACAATTGTTGGAAATGATGACTCTAATACCAATGAAGAGAAAATGCATCTACTTTCCCAGTGATTTACTAAATTTCTTAAATAGAATTAACCCTTTTTTAGGGGTTTAGAAAAAAATAATCCGGGCTCTAAAATGATTATTTCAATGAATTTATAGTTGTACTTCTTCCGAACAACATGAAATATTTTGCAGACCACTCATATAGGCATTTGAGCTACAAAAAAAATCTAGAACTACCATGTTGACCAAATATTTTGAACTCTATATCAAGCAAGAGGATGAAACTTTGCACAAATTCTATGCATATTTTTCAAAAATTATCAACTACTCGTATAATTTGGGGGGACCTTTTAGGAAAGAGAAGTAGATTGACAAAATCCTTGCTAGCTTAGCTTATCATTTTCAAGCCAATGGTACCGTGCTTAAATACATGTAAAAGCCTCGTGAACTTACTGTTAAATGAATCACTTGGGAAAGTATTCGAACTGCATCACTTGTATCCTTTATGTCAGCCATCCACTTTCGAGGAGGGAAAGAGCTTGGCTTTATATACATCAAGGATAGTGGTCTTAGCGAAGATGTTTTTGACACAATTGTTGGAAATGATGACTCTAATACCAATGAAGAGAAAATGGATCTACTTTCCCAGTGATTTACTAAATTTCTTATATAGAATTAACCCTTTTTTAGGGGTTTAGAATAAAATAATCCGACCTCTAAAATGATTATTTCAATGAATTTATAGTTGTACTTCTTCGGAACAACATGAAATATTTTGCAGACCACTCATATAGGCATTTGAGCTACAAAAAAAATCTAGAACTACCAAGTTGACCAAATATTTTGAACTCTATATCAAGCAAGAGGATGAAACTTTGAACAAATTCTATGCATGTTTTTCAAACATTATCAACTACTCGAATAATTTGGGGGGACCTTTTGGGAAAGAGAAGTAGATTGACAAAATAATTTCTAGCTTAGCTTATCATTTTCAAGCCAATGGTACCGTGCTTAAATACATGTAAAAGCCTCGTGAACTTACTGTTAAATGAATCACTTGGGAAAGTATTCGAACTGCATCACTTGTATCCTTTATGTCAGCCATCCACTTTCGAGGAGGGAAAGAGCTTGGCTTTATATACATCAAGGATAGTGGTCTTAGCGAAGATGTTTTTGACACAATTGTTGGAAATGATGACTCTAATACCAATGAAGAGAAAATGGATCTACTTTCCCAGTGATTTACTAAATTTCTTATATAGAATTAACCCTTTTTTAGGGGTTTAGAAAAAAATAATCCGGGCTCTAAAATGATTATTTGAATGAATTTATAGTTGTACTTCTTCGGAACAACATGAAATATTTTGCAGACCACTCATATAGGCATTTGAGCTACAAAAAAAATCTAGAACTACCAAGTTGACCAAATATTTTGAACTCTATATCAAGCAAGAGGATGAAACTTTGAACAAATTCTATGCATGTTTTTCAAACATTATCAACTACTCGAATAATTTGGGGGGACCTTTTGGGAAAGAGAAGTAGATTGACAAAATAATTTCTAGCTTAGCTTATCATTTTCAAGCCAATGGTACCGTGCTTAAATACATGTAAAAGCCTCGTGAACTTACTGTTAAATGAATCACTTGGGAAAGTATTCGAACTGCATCACTTGTATCCTTTATGTCAGCCATCCACTTTCGAGGAGGGAAAGAGCTTGGCTTTATATACATCAAGGATAGTGGTCTTAGCGAAGATGTTTTTGACACAATTGTTGGAAATGATGACTCTAATACCAATGAAGAGAAAATGGATCTACTTTCCCAGTGATTTACTAAATTTCTTATATAGAATTAACCCTTTTTTAGGGGTTTAGAAAAAAATAATCCGGGCTCTAAAATTATTATTTGAATGAATTTATAGTTGTACTTCTTCCGAACAACATGAAATATTTTGCAGACCACTCATATAGGCATTTGAGCTACAAAAAAAATCTAGAACTACCAAGTTGACCAAATATTTTGAACTCTATATCAAGCAAGAGGATGAAACTTTGAACAAATTCTATGCATGTTTTTCAAACATTATCAACTACTCGAATAATTTGGGGGGACCTTTTGGGAAAGAGAAGTAGATTGACAAAATAATTTCTAGCTTAGCTTATCATTTTCAAGCCAATGGTACCGTGCTTAAATACATGTAAAAGCCTCGTGAACTTACTGTTAAATGAATCACTTGGGAAAGTATTCGAACTGCATCACTTGTATCCTTTATGTCAGCCATCCACTTTCGAGGAGGGAAAGAGCTTGGCTTTATATACATCAAGGATAGTGGTCTTAGCGAAGATGTTTTTGACACAATTGTTGGAAATGATGACTCTAATACCAATGAAGAGAAAATGGATCTACTTTCCCAGTGATTTACTAAATTTCTTATATAGAATTAACCCTTTTTTAGGGGTTTAGAAAAAAATAATCCGGGCTCTAAAATTATTATTTGAATGAATTTATAGTTGTACTTCTTCCGAACAACATGAAATATTTTGCAGACCACTCATATAGGCATTTGAGCTACAAAAAAAATCTAGAACTACCAAGTTGACCAAATATTTTGAACTCTATATCAAGCAAGAGGATGAAACTTTGAACAAATTCTATGCATGTTTTTCAAATATTATCAACTACTCGTATAATTTGGGGGGACCTTTTGGGAAAGAGAAGTAGATTGACAAAATAATTGCTAGCTTAGCTTATCATTTTCAAGCCAATGGTACCGTGCTTAAATACATGTAAAAGCCTCGTGAACTTACTGTTAAATGAATCACTTGGGAAAGTATTCGAACTGCATCACTTGTATCCTTTATGTCAGCCATCCACTTTTGAGGAGAGAAAGAGCTTGGCTTTATATACATCAAGGATAGTCGTCTTAGCAAAGATGTTTTTGACACAATTGTTGGAAATGATGACTCTAATACCAATGAAGGGAAAATGGATCTACTTTCCCAATGATTTACTAAATTTCTTAGATTGAATTAATCCTTTTTTAGGGGTTTAGAAAAAAATAATCCGAGCTCTAAAATGATTATTCCAATGAATTTATAGTTGTACTTCTTCCAAAAAACATGCCATATTTTGCAGACCACTCAAATAGGCATTTGAGCTACAAAAAAAATCTAGAACTACCAAGTTGACCAAAAATTTTGAACTCTATATCAAGCAAGAGGATGAAACTTTGAACAAATTCTATGTATGTTTTTCAAACATTATCAACTACTCGTATAATTTGGGGGGACCTTTTAGGAAAGAGAAGTAGATTCACAAAATCCTTGCTAGCTTAGCTTATCATTTTCAAGCCAATGGTACCGTGCTTAAATACATGTAAAAGCCTCGTGAACTTACTGTTAAATGAATCACTTGGGCAAGTATTCGAACTACATCACTTGTATCCTATATGTCAGCCATCCACTTTCGAGGAGGGAAAGAGCTTGGCTTTATATACATCAAGGATAATGGTCTTAGCAAAGATGTTTTTGATACAATTGTTGGAAATGATGACTCTAATACCAATGAAGAGAAAATGGATCTACTTTCCTAGTGATTTACTAAATTTCTTAGATTGAATTAACCCTTTTTTAGAGGTTTAGAAAAAAATAATCCGAGCTCTAAAATGATTATTCCAATGAATTTATAGTTGTACTTCTTCCGAACAACATGAAATATTTTGCAGACCACTCATATAGGCATTTGAGATACAAAAAAAATCTAGAACTACCAAGTTGACCAAATATTTTGAACTCTATATCAAGCAAGAGGATGAAACTTTGCACAAATTCTATGCATGTTTTTCAAACATTATCAACTACTCGTATAATTTGGGGGGACCTTTTAGGAAAGAGAAGTAGATTGACAAAATCCTTGCTAGCTTAGCTTATCATTTTCAAGCCAATGGTACCGTGCTTAAATACATGTAAAAGCCTCGTGAACTTACTGTTAAATGAATTACTTGGGAAAGTATTCGAACTGCATCACTTGTATCCTTTATGTCAGCCATCCACTTTCGAGGAGGGAAAGAGCTTGGCTTTATATACATCAAGGATAGTGGTCTTAGCGAAGATGTTTTTGACACAATTGTTGGAAATGATGACCCTAATACCAATGAAGAGAAAATGGATCTACTTTCCCAGTGATTTACTAAATTTCTTAAATAGAATTAACCCTTTTTTAGGGGTTTAGAAAAAAATAATCCGGGCTATAAAATGATTATTTCAATGAATTTATAGTTGTACTTCTTCCGAACAACATGAAATATTTTGCAGACCACTCATATAGGCATTTGAGCTACAAAAAAAATCTAGAACTACCATGTTGACCAAATATTTTGAACTCTATATCAAGCAAGAGGATGAAACTTTGCACAAATTCTATGCATGTTTTTCAAACATTATCAACTACTCGTATAATTTGGGGGGACCTTTTAGGAAAGAGAAGTAGATTGACTAAATCCTTGCTAGCTTAGCTTATAATTTTCAAGCCAATGTTACCGTGCTTAAATACATGTAAAAGCCTCGTGAACTTACTGTTAAATGAATTACTTGGGAAAGTATTCGAACTGCATCACTTGTATCCTTTATGTCAGCCATCCACTTTCGAGGAGGGAAAGAGCTTGGCTTTATATACATCAAGGATAGTGGTCTTAGCGAAGATGTTTTTGACACAATTGTTGGAAATGATGACTCTAATACCAATGAAGAGAAAATGGATCTACTTTCCCAGTGATTTACTAAATTTCTTATATAGAATTAACCCTTTTTTAGGGGTTTAGAAAAAAATAATCCGGGCTCTAAAATGATTATTTGAATGAATTTATAGTTGTACTTCTTCCGAACAACATGAAATATTTTGCAGACCACTCATATAGGCATTTGAGCTACAAAAAAAATCTAGAACTACCAAGTTGACCAAATATTTTGAACTCTATATCAAGCAAGAGGATGAAACTTTGAACAAATTCTATGCATGTTTTTCAAACATTATCAATTACTCGTATAATTTGGGGGGACCTTTTGGGAAAGAGAAGTAGATTGACAAAATAATTGCTAGCTTAGCTTATCATTTTCAAGCCAATGGTACCGTGCTTAAATACATGTAAAAGCCTCGTGAACTTACTGTTAAATGAATCACTTGGGAAAGTATTCGAACTGCATCACTTGTATCCTTTATGTCAGCCATCCACTTTCGAGGAGAGAAAGAGCTTGGCTTTATATACATCAAGGATAGTCGTCTTAGCAAAGATGTTTTTGACACAATTGTTGGAAATGATGACTCTAATACCAATGAAGGGAAAATGGATCTACTTTCCCAATGATATACTAAATTTCTTAGATTGAATTAACCCTTTTTTAGGGGTTTAGAAAAAAATAATCCGAGCTCTAAAATGATTATTCCAATGAATTTATAGTTGTACTTCTTCCAAAAAACATGCCATATTTTGCAGACCACTCAAATAGGCATTTGAGCTACAAAAAAAATCTAGAACTACCAAGTTGACCAAAAATTTTGAACTCTATATCAAGCAAGAGGATGAAACTTTGAACAAATTCTATGTATGTTTTTCAAACATTATCAACTACTCGTATAATTTGGGGGGACCTTTTAGGAAATAGAAGTAGATTGACAAAATCCTTGCTAGCTTAGCTTATCATTTTCAAGCCAATGGTACCGTGCTTAAATACATGTAAAAGCCTCGTGAACTTACTGTTAAATGAATCACTTGGGAAAGTATTCGAACTACATCACTTGTATCCTATATGTCAGCCATCCACTTTCGAGGAGGGAAAGAGCTTGGCTTTATATACATCAAGGATAATGGTCTTAGCAAAGATGTTTTTGATACAATTGTTGGAAATGATGACTCTAATACCAATGAAGAGAAAATGGATCTACTTTCCTGGTGATTTACTAAATTTCTTAGATTGAATTAACCCTTTTTTAGAGGTTTAGAAAAAAATAATCCGAGCCCTAAAATGATTATTCCAATGAATTTATAGTTGTACTTCTTCCCAACAACATGAAATATTTTGCAGACCACTCATATAGGCATTTGAACTACAAAAAAAATCTAGAACTACCAAGTTGACCAAATATTTTGAACTCTATATCAAGCAAGAGGATGAAACTTTGCACAAATTCTATGCATGTTTTTCAAACATTATCAACTACCCGTATAGTTTGGGGGGACCTTTTAGGAAAGAGAAGTAGATTGACAAAATCCTTGCTAGCTTAGCTTATCATTTTCAAGCCAATGGTACCGTGCTTAAATACATGTAAAAGCCTCGTGAACTTACTGTTAAATGAATTACTTGGGAAAGTATTCGAACTGCATCACTTGTATCCTTTATGTCAGCCATCCACTTTCGAGGAGGGAAAGAGCTTGGCTTTATATACATCAAGGATAGTGGTCTTAGCGAAGATGTTTTTGACACAATTGTTGGAAATGATGACTCTAATACCAATGAAGAGAAAATGGATCTACTTTCCCAGTGATTTACTAAATTTCTTAAATAGAATTAACCCTTTTTTAGGGGTTTAGAAAAAAATAATCCGGGCTCTAAAATGATTATTTCAATGAATTTATAGTTGTACTTCTTCCGAATAACATGAAATATTTTGCAGACCACTCATATAGGCATTTGAGCTACAAAAAAAATCTAGAACTACCATGTTGACCAAATATTTTGAACTCTATATCAAGCAAGAGGATGAAACTTTGCACAAATTCTATGCATGTTTTTCAAACATTATCAACTACTCGTATAATTTGGGGGGACCTTTTAGGAAAGAGAAGTAGATTGACTAAATCCTTGCTAGCTTAGCTTATCATTTTCAAGCCAATGGTACCGTGCTTAAATACATGTAAAAGCCTCGTGAACTTACTGTTAAATGAATTACTTGGGAAAGTATTCGAACTGCATCACTTGTATCCTTTATGTCAGCCATCCACTTTCGAGGAGGGAAAGAGCTTGGCTTTATATACATCAAGGATAGTGGTCTTCGCGAAGATGTTTTTGACACAATTGTTGGAAACGATGACTCTAATACCAATGAAGAGAAAATGGATCTACTTTCCCAGTGATTTACTAAATTTCTTATATAGAATTAACCCTTTTTTAGGGGTTTAGAAAAAAATAATCCGGGCTCTAAAATGATTATTTGAATGAATTTATAGTTGTACTTCTTCCGAACAACATGAAATATTTTGCAGACCACTCATATAGGCATTTGAGCTACAAAAAAAATCTAGAACTACCAAGTTGACCAAATATTTTGAACTCTATATCAAGCAAGAGGATGAAACTTTGAACAAATTCTATGCATGTTTTTCAAACATTATCAATTACTCGTATAATTTGGGGGGACCTTTTGGGAAAGAGAAGTAGATTGACAAAATAATTGCTAGCTTAGCTTATCATTTTCAAGCCAATGGTACCGTGCTTAAATACATGTAAAAGCCTCGTGAACTTACTGTTAAATGAATCACTTGGGAAAGTATTCGAACTGCATCACTTGTATCCTTTATGTCAGCCATCCACTTTCGAGGAGGGAAAGAGCTTGGCTTTATATACATCAAGGATAGTGGTCTTAGCGAAGATGTTTTTGACACAATTGTTGGAAATGATGACTCTAATACCAATGAAGAGAAAATGGATCTACTTTCCCAGTGATTTACTAAATTTCTTAAATAGAATTAACCCTTTTTTAGGGGTTTAGAAAAAAATAATCCGGGCTCTAAAATGATTATTTCAATGAATTTATAGTTGTACTTCTTCCGAATAACATGAAATATTTTGCAGACCACTCATATAGGCATTTGAGCTACAAAAAAAATCTAGAACTACCATGTTGACCAAATATTTTGAACTCTATATCAAGCAAGAGGATGAAACTTTGCACAAATTCTATGCATGTTTTTCAAACATTATCAACTACTCGTATAATTTGGGGGGACCTTTTAGGAAAGAGAAGTAGATTGACTAAATCCTTGCTAGCTTAGCTTATCATTTTCAAGCCAATGGTACCGTGCTTAAATACATGTAAAAGCCTCGTGAACTTACTGTTAAATGAATTACTTGGGAAAGTATTCGAACTGCATCACTTGTATCCTTTATGTCAGCCATCCACTTTCGAGGAGGGAAAGAGCTTGGCTTTATATACATCAAGGATAGTGGTCTTCGCGAAGATGTTTTTGACACAATTGTTGGAAATGATGACTCTAATACCAATGAAGAGAAAATGGATCTACTTTCCCAGTGATTTACTAAATTTCTTATATAGAATTAACCCTTTTTTAGGGGTTTAGAAAAAAATAATCCGGGCTCTAAAATGATTATTTGAATGAATTTATAGTTGTACTTCTTCCGAACAACATGAAATATTTTGCAGACCACTCATATAGGCATTTGAGCTACAAAAAAAATCTAGAACTACCAAGTTGACCAAATATTTTGAACTCTATATCAAGCAAGAGGATGAAACTTTGAATAAATTCTATGCATGTTTTTCAAACATTATCAATTACTCGTATAATTTGGGGGGACTTTTTGGGAAAGAGAAGTAGATTGACAAAATAATTGCTAGCTTAGCTTATCATTTTCAAGCCAATGGTACCGTGCTTAAATACATGTAAAAGCCTCGTGAACTTACTGTTAAATGAATCACTTGGGAAAGTATTCGAACTGCATCATTTGTATCCTTTATGTCAGCCATCCACTTTTGAGGAGAGAAAGAGCTTGGCTTTATATACATCAAGGATAGTCGTATTAGCAAAGATGTTTTTGACACAATTGTTGGAAATGATGACTCTAATACCAATGAAGGGAAAATGGATCTACTTTCCCAATGATTTACTAAATTTCTTAGATTGAATTAATCCTTTTTTAGGGGTTTAGAAAAAAATAATCCGAGCTCTAAAATGATTATTCCAATGAATTTATAGTTGTACTTCTTCCAAAAAACATGCCATATTTTGCAGACCACTCAAATAGGCATTTGAGCTACAAAAAAAATATAGAACTACCAAGTTGACCAAAAATTTTGAACTCTATATCAAGCAAGAGGATGAAACTTTGAACAAATTCTATGTATGTTTTTCAAACATTATCAACTACTCGTATAATTTGGGGGGACCTTTTAGGAAAGAGAAGTAGATTCACAAAATCCTTGCTAGCTTAGCTTATCATTTTCAAGCCAATGGTACCGTGCTTAAATACATGTAAAAGCATCGTGAACTTACTGTTAAATGAATCACTTGGGAAAGTATTCGAACTACATCACTTGTATCCTATATGTCAGCCATCCACTTTCGAGGAGGGAAAGAGCTTGGCTTTATATACATCAAGGATAATGGTCTTAGCAAAGATGTTTTTGATACAATTGTTGGAAATGATGACTCTAATACCAATGAAGAGAAAATGGATCTACTTTCCTAGTGATGTACTAAATTTCTTAGATTGAATTAACCCTTTTTTAGAGGTTTAGAAAAAAATAATCCGAGCTCTAAAATGATTATTCCAATGAATTTATAGTTGTACTTCTTCCGAACAACATGAAATATTTTGCAGACCACTCATATAGGCATTTGAGCTACAAAAAAAATCTAGAACTACCAAGTTGACCAAATATTTTGAACTCTATATCAAGCAAGAGGATGAAACTTTGCACAAATTCTATGCATGTTTTTCAAACATTATCAACTACTCGTATAATTTGGGGGGACCTTTTAGGAAAGAGAAGTAGATTGACAAAATCCTTGCTAGCTTAGCTTATCATTTTCAAGCCAATGGTACCGTGCTTAAATACATGTAAAAGCCTCGTGAACTTACTGTTAAATGAATTACTTGGGAAAGTATTCGAACTGCATCACTTGTATCCTTTATGTCAGCCATCCACTTTCGAGGAGGGAAAGAGCTTGGCTTTATATACATCAAGGATAGTGGTCTTAGCGAAGATGTTTTTGACACAATTGTTGGAAATGATGACCCTAATACCAATGAAGAGAAAATGGATCTACTTTCCCAGTGATTTACTAAATTTCTTAAATAGAATTAACCCTTTTTTAGGGGTTTAGAAAAAAATAATCCGGGCTCTAAAATGATTATTTCAATGAATTTATAGTTGTACTTCTTCCGAACAACATGAAATATTTTGCAGACCACTCATATAGGCATTTGAGCTACAAAAAAAATCTAGAACTACCATGTTGACCAAATATTTTGAACTCTATATCAAGCAAGAGGATGAAACTTTGCACAAATTCTATGCATGTTTTTCAAACATTATCAACTACTCGTATAATTTGGGGGGACCTTTTAGGAAAGAGAAGTAGATTGAAAAAATAATTGCTAGCTTAGCTTATCATTTTCAAGCCAATGGTACCGTGCTTAAATACATGTAAAAGCCTCGTGAACTTACTGTTAAATGAATCACTTGGGAAAGTATTCGAACTGCATCACTTGTATCCTTTATGTCAGCCATCCACTTTCGAGGAGGGAAAGAGCTTGGCTTTATATACATCAAGGATAGTGGTCTTAGCAAAGATGTTTTTGACACAATTGTTGGAAATGATGACTCTAATACCAATGAAGGGAAAATGGATCTACTTTCCCAATGATTTACTAAATTTCTTAGATTGAATTAACCCTTTTTTAGGGGTTTAGAAAAAAATAATCCGAGCTCTAAAATGATTATTCCAATGAATTTATAGTTGTACTTCTTCCAAAAAACATGCCATATTTTGCAGACCACTCAAATAGGCATTTGAGCTACAAAAAAAATCTAGAACTACCAAGTTGACCAAAAATTTTGAACTCTATATCAAGCAAGAGGATGAAACTTTGAACAAATTCTATGTATGTTTTTCAAACATTATCAACTACTCGTATAATTTGGGGGGACCTTTTAGGAAAGAGAAGTAGATTGACAAAATCCTTGCTAGCTTAGCTTATCATTTTCAAGCCAATGGTACCGTGCTTAAATACATGTAAAAGCCTCGTGAACTTACTGTTAAATGAATCACTTGGGAAAGTATTCGAACTACATCACTTGTATCCTATATGTCAGCCATCCATTTTCGAGGAGGGAAAGAGCTTGGCTTTATATACATCAAGGATAATGGTCTTAGCAAAGATGTTTTTGATACAATTGTTGGAAATGATGACTCTAATACCAATGAAGAGAAAATGGATCTACTTTCCTAGTGATTTACTAAATTTCTTAGATTGAATTAATACTTTTTTAGAGGTTTAGAAAAAAATAATCCGAGCTCTAAAATGATTATTCCAATGAATTTATAGTTGTACTTCTTCCGAACAACATGAAATATTTTGCAGACCACTCATATAGGAATTTGAGCTACAAAGAAAATCTAGAACTACCAAGTTGACCAAATATTTTGAACCCTATATCAAGCAAGACGATGAAACTTTGAACAAATTCTATGCATGTTTTTCAAACATTATCAACTACTCGTATAATTTGGGGGGGACCTTTTAGGAAAGAGAAGTAGATTGACAAAATCTTTGCTAGCTTAGCTTATCATTTTCAAGCCAATGGTACCTTGCTTAAATACATGTAAAAGCCTCGTGAACTTACTGTTAAATGAATCACTTGGGCAAGTATTCGTACTGCATCACTTGTATCCTATATGTCAGCCATCCAACTTCGAGGAGGATAAGAGCTTGGATTTATATACATCAATTATAGTGGTCTTAGCGTAGATGTTTTTAACACAATTGTTAGAAATGATGACTCTAATACCAATGAAGAGAAAAAGGATCTACTTTCCCCGTGATTTACTAAATATCTTTGATAGAATTAACCCTTTTTTAGGGGCTAGAAAAAAATAATCCGACCTCTAAAATGATTATTTCAATGAATTTATAGTTGTACGTCTTCCGAACAACATGAAATATTTTGCAGACCACTCATATAGGCATTTGAGCTACAAAACAAATCTAGAACTACCAAGTTGACCAAATATTTTGAACTCTATATCAAGCAAGAGAATGAAACTTTGAACAAATTCTATGCATGTTTTTCAAACATTATCAACTACTCGTATAATTTGGGGGGACCTTTTGGGAAAGAGAAGTAGATTGACAAAATAATTGCTAGCTTAGCTTATCATTTTCAAGCCAATGGTACCGTGCTTAAATACATGTAAAAGCCTCGTGAACTTACTGTTAAATGAATCACTTGGGAAAGTATTCGAACTGCATCACTTGTATCCTTTATGTCAGCCATCCACTTTCGAGGAAGGAAAGAGCTTGGCTTTATATACATCAAGGATAGTGGTCTTAGCAAAGATGTTTTTGACACAATTTTTGGAAATGATGACTCTAATACCAATGAAGGGAAAATGGATCTCCTTTCCCAATGATTTACTAAATTTCTTAGATTGAATTAATACTTTTTTAGAGGTTTAGAAAAAAATAATCCGAGCTCTAAAATGATTATTCCAATGAATTTATAGTTGTACTTCTTCCGAACAACATGAAATATTTTGCAGACCACTCATATAGGAATTTGAGCTACAAAAAAAATCTAGAACTACCAAGTTGACCAAATATTTTGAACCCTATATCAAGCAAGAGGATGAAACTTTGAACAAATTCTATGCATGTTTTTCAAACATTATCAACTACTCGTATAATTTGGGGGGACCTTTTAGGAAAGAGAAGTAGATTGACAAAATCCTTGCTAGCTTAGCTTATCATTTTCAAGCCAATGGTACCGTGCTTAAATACATGTAAAAGCCTCGTGAACTTACTGTTAAATGAATCACTTGGGAAAGTATTCGAACTACATCACTTGTATCCTATATGTCAGCCATCCACTTTCGAGGAGGGAAAGAGCTTGGCTTTATATACATCAAGGATAATGGTCTTAGCAAAGATGTTTTTGATACAATTGTTGGAAATGATGACTCTAATACCAATGAAGAGAAAATGGATCTACTTTCCTAGTGATTTACTAAATTTCTTAGATGGAATTAATACTTTTTTAGAGGTTTAGAAAAAAATAATCCGAGCTCTAAAATGATTATTCCAATGAATTTATAGTTGTACTTCTTCCGAACAACATGAAATATTTTGCAGACCACTCATATAGGAATTTGAGCTACAAAAAAAATCTAGAACTACCAAGTTGACCAAATATTTTGAACCCTATATCAAGCAAGAGGATGAAACTTTGAACAAATTCTATGCATGTTTTTCAAACATTATCAACTACTCGTATAATTTGGGGGGGACCTTTTAGGAAAGAGAAGTAGATTGACAAAATCTTTGCTAGCTTAGCTTATCATTTTCAAGCCAATGGTACCTTGCTTAAATACATGTAAAAGCCTCGTGAACTTACTGTTAAATGAATCACTTGGGCAAGTATTCGTACTGCATCACTTGTATCCTATATGTCAGCCATCCAACTTCGAGGAGGATAAGAGCTTGGATTTATATACATCAATTATAGTGGTCTTAGCGTAGATGTTTTTAACACAATTGTTAGAAATGATGACTCTAATACCAATGAAGAGAAAAAGGATCTACTTTCCCCGTGATTTACTAAATATCTTTGATAGAATTAACCCTTTTTTAGGGGCTAGAAAAAAATAATCCGACCTCTAAAATGATTATTTCAATGAATTTATAGTTGTACGTCTTCCGAACAACATGAAATATTTTGCAGACCACTCATATAGGCATTTGAGCTACAAAACAAATCTAGAACTACCAAGTTGACCAAATATTTTGAACTCTATATCAAGCAAGAGAATGAAATTTTGAACAAATTCTATGCATGTTTTTCAAACATTATCAACTACTCGTATAATTTGGGGGGACCTTTTGGGAAAGAGAAGTAGATTGACAAAATAATTGCTAGCTTAGCTTATCATTTTCAAGCCAATGGTACCGTGCTTAAATACATGTAAAAGCCTCGTGAACTTACTGTTAAATGAATCACTTGGGAAAGTATTCGAACTGCATCACTTGTATCCTTTATGTCAGCCATCCACTTTCGAGGAAGGAAAGAGCTTGGCTTTATATACATCAAGGATAGTGGTCTTAGCAAAGATGTTTTTGACACAATTTTTGGAAATGATGACTCTAATACCAATGAAGGGAAAATGGATCTCCTTTCCCAATGATTTACTAAATTTCTTAGATTGAATTAACCCTTTTTTAGGGGTTTAGAAAAAAATAATCCGAGCTCTAAAATGATTATTTGAATGAATTTATAGTTGTACTTCTTCCGAACAACATGAAATATTTTGCAGACCACTCATATAGGCATTTGAGCTACAAAAAAAATCTAGAACTACCAAGTTGACCAAATATTTTGAACTCTATATCAAGCAAGAGGATGAAACTTTGAACAAATTCTATGCATGTTTTTCAAACATTATCAACTACTCGTATAATTTGGGGGGACCTTTTGGGAAAGAGAAGTAGATTGACAAAATAATTGCTAGCTTAGCTTATCATTTTCAAGCCAATGGTACCGTGCTTAAATACATGTAAAAGCCTCGTGAACTTACTGTTAAATGAATCACTTGGGAAAGTATTCGAACTGCATCACTTGTATCCTTTATGTCAGCCATCCACTTTCGAGGAAGGAAAGAGCTTGGCTTTATATACATCAAGGATAGTGGTCTTAGCAAAGATGTTTTTGACACAATTTTTGGAAATGATGACTCTAATACCAATGAAGGGAAAATGGATCTCCTTTCCCAATGATTTACTAAATTTCTTAGATTGAATTAATACTTTTTTAGAGGTTTAGAAAAAAATAATCCGAGCTCTAAAATGATTATTCCAATGAATTTATAGTTGTACTTCTTCCGAACAACATGAAATATTTTGCAGACCACTCATATAGGAATTTGAGCTACAAAAAAAATCTAGAACTACCAAGTTGACCAAATATTTTGAACCCTATATCAAGCAAGAGGATGAAACTTTGAACAAATTCTATGCATGTTTTTCAAACATTATCAACTACTCGTATAATTTGGGGGGACCTTTTAGGAAAGAGAAGTAGATTGACAAAATCCTTGCTAGCTTAGCTTATCATTTTCAAGCCAATGGTACCGTGCTTAAATACATGTAAAAGCCTCGTGAACTTACTGTTAAATGAATCACTTGGGAAAGTATTCGAACTACATCACTTGTATCCTATATGTCAGCCATCCACTTTCGAGGAGGGAAAGAGCTTGGCTTTATATACATCAAGGATAATGGTCTTAGCAAAGATGTTTTTGATACAATTGTTGGAAATGATGACTCTAATACCAATGAAGAGAAAATGGATCTACTTTCCTAGTGATTTACTAAATTTCTTAGATTGAATTAATACTTTTTTAGAGGTTTAGAAAAAAATAATCCGAGCTCTAAAATGATTATTCCAATGAATTTATAGTTGTACTTCTTCCGAACAACATGAAATATTTTGCAGACCACTCATATAGGAATTTGAGCTACAAAAAAAATCTAGAACTACCAAGTTGACCAAATATTTTGAACCCTATATCAAGCAAGAGGATGAAACTTTGAACAAATTCTATGCATGTTTTTCAAACATTATCAACTACTCGTATAATTTGGGGGGGACCTTTTAGGAAAGAGAAGTAGATTGACAAAATCTTTGCTAGCTTAGCTTATCATTTTCAAGCCAATGGTACCTTGCTTAAATACATGTAAAAGCCTCGTGAACTTACTGTTAAATGAATCACTTGGGCAAGTATTCGTACTGCATCACTTGTATCCTATATGTCAGCCATCCAACTTCGAGGAGGATAAGAGCTTGGATTTATATACATCAATTATAGTGGTCTTAGCGTAGATGTTTTTAACACAATTGTTAGAAATGATGACTCTAATACCAATGAAGAGAAAAAGGATCTACTTTCCCCGTGATTTACTAAATATCTTTGATAGAATTAACCCTTTTTTAGGGGCTAGAAAAAAATAATCCGACCTCTAAAATGATTATTTCAATGAATTTATAGTTGTACGTCTTCCGAACAACATGAAATATTTTGCAGACCACTCATATAGGCATTTGAGCTACAAAACAAATCTAGAACTACCAAGTTGACCAAATATTTTGAACTCTATATCAAGCAAGAGAATGAAACTTTGAACAAATTCTATGCATGTTTTTCAAACATTATCAACTACTCGTATAATTTGGGGGGACCTTTTGGGAAAGAGAAGTAGATTGACAAAATAATTGCTAGCTTAGCTTATCATTTTCAAGCCAATGGTACCGTGCTTAAATACATGTAAAAGCCTCGTGAACTTACTGTTAAATGAATCACTTGGGAAAGTATTCGAACTGCATCACTTGTATCCTTTATGTCAGCCATCCACTTTCGAGGAAGGAAAGAGCTTGGCTTTATATACATCAAGGATAGTGGTCTTAGCAAAGATGTTTTTGACACAATTTTTGGAAATGATGACTCTAATACCAATGAAGGGAAAATGGATCTCCTTTCCCAATGATTTACTAAATTTCTTAGATTGAATTAACCCTTTTTTAGGGGTTTAGAAAAAAATAATCCGAGCTCTAAAATGATTATTTGAATGAATTTATAGTTGTACTTCTTCCGAACAACATGAAATATTTTGCAGACCACTCATATAGGCATTTGAGCTACAAAAAAAATCTAGAACTACCAAGTTGACCAAATATTTTGAACTCTATATCAAGCAAGAGGATGAAACTTTGAACAAATTCTATGCATGTTTTTCAAACATTATCAACTACTCGTATAATTTGGGGGGACCTTTTGGGAAAGAGAAGTAGATTGACAAAATAATTGCTAGCTTAGCTTATCGTTTTCAAGCCAATGGTACCGTGCTTAAATACATGTAAAAGCCTCGTGAACTTACTATTAAATGAATCACTTGGGAAAGTATTCAAACTGCATCACTTGTATCCTTTATGTCAGCCATCCACTTTCGAGGAGAGAAAGAGCTTGGCTTTATATACATCAAGGATAGTCGTCTTAGCAAAGATGTTTTTGACACAATTGTTGGAAATGATGACTCTAATACCAATGAAGGGAAAATGGATCTACTTTCCCAATGATATATTAAATTTCTTAGATTGAATTAACCCTTTTTTAGGGGTTTAGAAAAAAATAATCCGAGCTCTAAAATGATTATTCCAATGAATTTATAGTTGTACTTCTTCCAAAAAACATGCCATATTTTGCAGACCACTCAAATAGGCATTTGAGCTACAAAAAAAATCTAGAACTACCAAGTTGACCAAAAATTTTGAACTCTATATCAAGCAAGAGGATGAAACTTTGAACAAATTCTATGTATGTTTTTCAAACATTATCAACTACTCGTATAATTTGGGGGGACCTTTTAGGAAAGAGAAGTAGATTGACAAAATCCTTGCTAGCTTAGCTTATCATTTTCAAGCCAATGGTACCGTGCTTAAATACATGTAAAAGCCTCATGAACTTACTGTTAAATGAATCACTTGGGAAAGTATTCGAACTACATCACTTGTATCCTATATGTCAGCCATCCACTTTCGAGGAGGGAAAGAGCTTGGCTTTATATACATCAAGGATAATGGTCTTAGCAAAGATGTTTTTGATACAATTGTTAGAAATGATGACTCTAATACCAATGAAGAGAAAATGGATCTACTTTCCTAGTGATTTACTAAATTTCTTAGATTGAATTAACCCTTTTTTAGAGGTTTAGAAAAAAATAATCCGAGCTCTAAAATGATTATTCCAATGAATTTATAGTTGTACTTCTTCCGAACAACATGAAATATTTTGCAGACCACTCATATAGGAATTTGAGCTACAAAAAAAATCTAGAACTACCAAGTTGACCAAATATTTTGAACCCTATATCAAGCAAGAGGATGAAACTTTGAACAAATTCTATGCATGTTTTTCAAACATTATCAACTACTCGTATAATTTGGGGGGGACCTTTTAGGAAAGAGAAGTAGATTGACAAAATCTTTGCTAGCTTAGCTTATCATTTTCAAGCCAATGGTACCTTGCTTAAATACATGTAAAAGCCTCGTGAACTTACTGTTAAATGAATCACTTGGGCAAGTATTCGTACTGCATCACTTGTATCCTATATGTCAGCCATCCAACTTCGAGGAGGATAAGAGCTTGGATTTATATACATCAATTATAGTGGTCTTAGCGTAGATGTTTTTAACACAATTGTTAGAAATGATGACTCTAATACCAATGAAGAGAAAAAGGATCTACTTTCCCCGTGATTTACTAAATATCTTTGATAGAATTAACCCTTTTTTAGGGGCTAGAAAAAAATAATCCGACCTCTAAAATGATTATTTCAATGAATTTATAGTTGTACGTCTTCCGAACAACATGAAATATTTTGCAGACCACTCATATAGGCATTTGAGCTACAAAACAAATCTAGAACTACCAAGTTGACCAAATATTTTGAACTCTATATCAAGCAAGAGAATGAAACTTTGAACAAATTCTATGCATGTTTTTCAAACATTATCAACTACTCGTATAATTTGGGGGGACCTTTTGGGAAAGAGAAGTAGATTGACAAAATAATTGCTAGCTTAGCTTATCATTTTCAAGCCAATGGTACCGTGCTTAAATACATGTAAAAGCCTCGTGAACTTACTGTTAAATGAATCACTTGGGAAAGTATTCGAACTGCATCACTTGTATCCTTTATGTCAGCCATCCACTTTCGAGGAAGGAAAGAGCTTGGCTTTATATACATCAAGGATAGTGGTCTTAGCAAAGATGTTTTTGACACAATTTTTGGAAATGATGACTCTAATACCAATGAAGGGAAAATGGATCTCCTTTCCCAATGATTTACAAAATTTCTTAGATTGAATTAACCCTTTTTTAGGGGTTTAGAAAAAAATAATCCGAGCTCTAAAATGATTATTTGAATGAATTTATAGTTGTACTTCTTCCGAACAACATGAAATATTTTGCAGACCACTCATATAGGCATTTGAGCTACAAAAAAAATCTAGAACTACCAAGTTGACCAAATATTTTGAACTCTATATCAAGCAAGAGGATGAAACTTTGAACAAATTCTATGCATGTTTTTCAAACATTATCAACTACTCGTATAATTTGGGGGGACCTTTTGGGAAAGAGAAGTAGATTGACAAAATAATTGCTAGCTTAGCTTATCATTTTCAAGCCAATGGTACCGTGCTTAAATACATGTAAAAGCCTCGTGAACTTACTATTAAATGAATCACTTGGGAAAGTATTCGAACTGCATCACTTGTATCCTTTATGTCAGCCATCCACTTTCGAGGAGAGAAAGAGCTTGGCTTTATATACATCAAGGATAGTCATCTTAGCAAAGATGTTTTTGACACAATTGTTGGAAATGATGACTCTAATACCAATGAAGGGAAAATGGATCTACTTTCCCAATGATATATTAAATTTCTTAGATTGAATTAACCCTTTTTTAGGGGTTTAGAAAAAAATAATCCGAGCTCTAAAATGATTATTCCAATGAATTTATAGTTGTACTTCTTCCAAAAAACATGCCATATTTTGCAGACCACTCAAATAGGCATTTGAGCTACAAAAAAAATCTAGAACTACCAAGTTGACCAAAAATTTTGAACTCTATATCAAGCAAGAGGATGAAACTTTGAACAAATTCTATGTATGTTTTTCAAACATTATCAACTACTCGTATAATTTGGGGGGACCTTTTAGGAAAGAGAAGTAGATTGACAAAATCCTTGCTAGCTTAGCTTATCATTTTCAAGCCAATGGTACCGTGCTTAAATACATGTAAAAGCCTCATGAACTTACTGTTAAATGAATCACTTGGGAAAGTATTCGAACTACATCACTTGTATCCTATATGTCAGCCATCCACTTTCGAGGAGGGAAAGAGCTTGGCTTTATATACATCAAGGATAATGGTCTTAGCAAAGATGTTTTTGATACAATTGTTAGAAATGATGACTCTAATACCAATGAAGAGAAAATGGATCTACTTTCCTAGTGATTTACTAAATTTCTTAGATTGAATTAACCCTTTTTTAGAGGTTTAGAAAAAAATAATCCGAGCTCTAAAATGATTATTCCAATGAATTTATAGTTGTACTTCTTCCGAACAACATGAAATATTTTGCAGACCACTCATATAGGAATTTGAGCTACAAAAAAAATCTAGAACTACCAAGTTGACCAAATATTTTGAACCCTATATGAAGCAAGAGGATGAAACTTTGAACAAATTCTATGCATGTTTTTCAAACATTATCAACTACTCGTATAATTTGGGGGGGACCTTTTAGGAAAGAGAAGTAGATTGACAAAATCTTTGCTAGCTTAGCTTATCATTTTCAAGCCAATGGTACCTTGCTTAAATACATGTAAAAGCCTCGTGAACTTACTGTTAAATGAATCACTTGGGCAAGTATTCGAACTGCATCACTTGTATCCTATATGTCAACCACCCAACTTCGAGGAGGATAAGAGCTTGGATTTATATACATCAATTATAGTGGTCTTAGCGTAGATGTTTTTGACACAATTGTTAGAAATGATGACTCTAATACCAATGAAGAGAAAAAGGATCTACTTTCCCCGTGATTTACTAAATATCTTTGATAGAATTAACCCTTTTTTAGGGGCTAGAAAAAAATAATCCGACCTCTAAAATGATTATTTCAATGAATTTATAGTTGTACGTCTTCCGAACAACATGAAATATTTTGCAGACCACTCATATAGGCATTTGAGCTACAAAACAAATCTAGAACTACCAAGTTGACCAAATATTTTGAACTCTATATCAAGCAAGAGAATGAAACTTTGAATAAATTCTATGCATGTTTTTCAAACATTGTCAACTACTCGTATAATTTGGGTGGACCTTTTGGGAAAGAGAAGTAGATTGACAAAATAATTGCTAGCTTAGCTTATCATTTTCAAGCCAATGGTACCGTGCTTAAATACATGTAAAAGCCTACTGAACTTACTGTTAAATGAATCACTTGGGAAAGTATTCGAACTGCATCACTTGTATCCTTTATGTCAGCCATCCACTTTCGAGGAGGGAAAGAGCTTGGCTTTATATACATCAAGGATAGTGGTCTTAGCAAAGATGTTTTTGACACAATTGTTGGAAATGATGACTCTAATACCAATGAAGGGAAAATGGATCTACTTTCCCAATGATTTACTAAATTTCTTAGATTGAATTAACCCTTTTTTAGGGGTTTAGAAAAAAATAATCCGAGCTCTAAAATGATTATTCCAATGAATTTATAGTTGTACTTCTTCCAAAAAACATGCCATATTTTGCAGACCACTCATATAGGCATTTGAGCTACAAAAAAAATCTAGAACTACCAAGTTGACCAAAAATTTTGAACTCTATATCAAGCAAGAGGATGAAACTTTGAACAAATTCTATGTATGTTTTTCAAACATTATCAACTACTCGTATAATTTGGGGGGACCTTTTAGGAAAGAGAAGTAGATTGACAAAATCCTTGCTAGCTTAGCTTATCATTTTCAAGCCAATTGTACCGTGCTTAAATACATGTAAAAGCCTCGTGAACTTACTGTTAAATGAATCACTTGGGCAAGTATTCGAACTACATCACTTGTATCCTATATGTCAGCCATCCACTTTCGAGGAGGGAAAGAGCTTGGCTTTATATACATCAAGGATAATGGTCTTAGCAAAGATGTTTTTGATACAATTGTTGGAAATGATGACTCTAATACCAATGAAGAGAAAATGGATCTACTTTCCTAGTGATTTACTAAATTTCTTAGATTGAATTAACACTTTTTTAGAGGTTTAGAAAAAAATAATCCGAGATCTAAAATGATTATTCCAATGAATTTATAGTTGTACTTCTTCCGAACAACATGAAATATTTTGCAGACCACTCATATAGGAATTTGAGCTACAAAAAAAATCTAGAACTACCAAGTTGACCAAATATTTTGAACCCTATATCAAGCAAGAGGATGAAACTTTGAACAAATTCTATGCATGTTTTTCAAACATTATCAACTACTCGTATAATTTAGGGGGGACCTTTTAGGAAAGAGAAGTATATTGACAAAATCTTTGCTAGCTTAGCTTATCATTTTCAAGCCAATGGTACCTTGCTTAAATACATGTAAAAGCCTCGTGAACTTACTGTTAAATGAATCACTTGGGCAAGTATTCGAACTGCATCACTTGTATCCTATATGTCAGCCATCCAACTTCGAGGAGGATAAGAGCTTGGATTTATATACATCAATTATAGTGGTCTTAGCGTAGATGTTTTTGACACAATTGTTAGAAATGATGACTCTAATACCAATGAAGAGAAAAAGGATCTACTTTCCCCGTGATTTACTAAATATCTTTGATAGAATTAACACTTTTTTAGGGGCTAGAAAAAAATAATCCGACCTCTAAAATGATTATTTCAATGAATTTATAGTTGTACGTCTTCCGAACAACATGAAATATTTTGCAGACCACTCATATAGGCATTTGAGCTACAAAACAAATCTAGAACTACCAAGTTGACCAAATATTTTGAACTCTATATCAAGCAAGAGAATGAAACTTTGAACAAATTCTATGCATGTTTTTCAAACATTATCAACTACTCGTATAATTTGGGGGGACCTTTTGGGAAAGAGAAGTAGATTGACAAAATAATTGCTAGCTTAGCTTATCATTTTCAAGCCAATGGTACCGTGCTTAAATACATGTAAAAGCCTCGTGAACTGACTGTTAAATGAATCACTTGGGAAAGTATTCGAACTGCATCACTTGTACCCTTTATGTCAGCCATCCACTTTCGAGGAGGGAAAGAGCTTGGCTTTATATACATCAAGGATAGTGGTCTTAGCAAAGATGTTTTTGACACAATTGTTGGAAATGATGACTCTAATACCAATGAAGGGAAAATAGATCTACTTTCCCAATGATTTACTAAATTTCTTAGATTGAATTAACCCTTTTTTACGGGTTTAGAAAAAAATAATCCGAGCTCTAAAATGATTATTCCAATGAATTTATAGTTGTACTTCTTCCAAAAAACATGCCATATTTTGCAGACCACTCAAATAGGCATTTGAGCTACAAAAAAAATCTAGAACTACCAAGTTGACCAAAAATTTTGAACTCTATATCAAGCAAGAGGATCAAACTTTGAACAAATTCTATGCATGTTTTTCAAACATTATCAACTACTCGTATAATTTGGGGGGACCTTTTAGGAAAGAGAAGTAGATTGACTAAATCCTTGCTAGCTTAGCTTATCATTTTCAAGCCAATGGTACCGTGCTTAAATACATGTAAAAGCCTCGTGAACTTACTGTTAAATGAATCACTTGGGCAAGTATTCGAACTGCATCACTTGTATCCTTTATGTCAGCCATCCACTTTCGAGGAGGGAAAGAGCTTGGCTTTATATACATCAAGGATAGTGGTCTTAGCAAAGATGTTTTTGACACAATTGTTGGAAATGATGACTCTAATAGCAATGAAGGGAAAATGGATCTACTTTCCCAATGATATATTAAATTTCTTAGATTGAATTAACCCTTTTTTAGGGGTTTAGAAAAAAATAATCCGAGCTCTAAAATGATTATTCCAATGAATTTATAGTTGTACTTCTTCCAAAAAACATGCCATATTTTGCAGACCACTCAAATAGGCATTTGAGCTACAAAAAAAATCTAGAACTACCAAGTTGACCAAAAATTTTGAACTCTATATCAAGCAAGAGGATGAAACTTTGAACAAATTCTATGTATGTTTTTCAAACATTATCAACTACTCGTATAATTTGGGGGGACCTTTTAGGAAAGAGAAGTAGATTGACAAAATCCTTGCTAGCTTAGCTTATCATTTTCAAGCCAATGGTACCGTGCTTAAATACATGTAAAAGCCTCGTGAACTTACTGTTAAATGAATCACTTGGGAAAGTATTCGAACTACATCACTTGTATCCTATATGTCAGCCATCCACTTTCGAGGAGGGAAAGAGCTTGGCTTTATATACATCAAATATAATGGTCTTAGCAAAGATGTTTTTGATACAATTGTTAGAAATGATGACTCTAATACCAATGAAGAGAAAATGGATCTACTTTCCTAGTGATTTACTAAATTTCTTAGATTGAATTAACCCTTTTTTAGAGGTTTAGAAAAAAATAATCCGAGCTCTAAAATGATTATTCCAATGAATTTATAGTTGTACTTCTTCCGAACAACATGAAATATTTTGCAGACCACTCATATAGGAATTTGAGCTACAAAAAAAATCTAGAACTACCAAGTTGACCAAATATTTTGAACCCTATATGAAGCAAGAGGATGAAACTTTGAACAAATTCTATGCATGTTTTTCAAACATTATCAACTACTCGTATAATTTGGGGGGGACCTTTTAGGAAAGAGAAGTAGATTGACAAAATCTTTGCTAGCTTAGCTTATCATTTTCAAGCCAATGGTACCTTGCTTAAATACATGTAAAAGCCTCGTGAACTTACTGTTAAATGAATCACTTGGGCAAGTATTCGAACTGCATCACTTGTATCCTATATGTCAGCCACCCAACTTCGAGGAGGATAAGAGCTTGGATTTATATACATCAATTATAGTGGTCTTAGCGTAGATGTTTTTGACACAATTGTTAGAAATGATGACTCTAATACCAATGAAGAGAAAAAGGATCTACTTTCCCCGTGATTTACTAAATATCTTTGATAGAATTAACCCTTTTTTAGGGGCTAGAAAAAAATAATCCGACCTCTAAAATGATTATTTCAATGAATTTATAGTTGTACGTCTTCCGAACAACATGAAATATTTTGCAGACCACTCATATAGGCATTTGAGCTACAAAACAAATCTAGAACTACCAAGTTGACCAAATATTTTGAACTCTATATCAAGCAAGAGAATGAAACTTTGAACAAATTCTATGCATGTTTTTCAAACATTGTCAACTACTCGTATAATTTGGGCGGACCTTTTGGGAAAGAGAAGTAGATTGACAAAATAATTGCTAGCTTAGCTTATCATTTTCAAGCCAATGGTACCGTGCTTAAATACATGTAAAAGCCTCGTGAACTTACTGTTAAATGAATCACTTGGGAAAGTATTCGAACTGCATCACTTGTATCCTTTATGTCAGCCATCCACTTTCGAGGAGGGAAAGAGCTTGGCTTTATATACATCAAGGATAGTGGTCTTAGCAAAGATGTTTTTGACACAATTGTTGGAAATGATGACTCTAATACCAATGAAGGGAAAATGGATCTACTTTCCCAATGATTTACTAAATTTCTTAGATTGAATTAACCCTTTTTTAGGGGTTTAGAAAAAAATAATCCGAGCTCTAAAATGATTATTCCAATGAATTTATAGTTGTACTTCTTCCAAAAAACATGCCATATTTTGCAGACCACTCAAATAGGCATTTGAGCTACAAAAAAAATCTAGAACTACCAAGTTGACCAAAAATTTTGAACTCTATATCAAGCAAGAGGATGAAACTTTGAACAAATTCTATGTATGTTTTTCAAACATTATCAACTACTCGTATAATTTGGGGGGACCTTTTAGGAAAGAGAAGTAGATTGACAAAATCCTTGCTAGCTTAGCTTATCATTTTCAAGCCAATGGTACCTTGCTTAAATACATGTAAAAGCCTCGTGAACTTACTGTTAAATGAATCACTTGGGCAAGTATTCGAACTGCATCACTTGTATCCTATATGTCAGCCATCCAACTTCGAGGAGGATAAGAGCTTGGATTTATATACATCAATTATAGTGGTCTTAGCGTAGATGTTTTTGATACAATTGTTGGAAATGATGACTCTAATACCAATGAAGAGAAAATGGATCTACTTTCCTAGTGATTTACTAAATTTCTTAGATTGAATTAACACTTTTTTAGAGGTTTAGAAAAAAATAATCCGAGATCTAAAATGATTATTCCAATGAATTTATAGTTGTACTTCTTCCGAACAACATGAAATATTTTGCAGACCACTCATATAGGAATTTGAGCTACAAAAAAAATCTAGAACTACCAAGTTGACCAAATATTTTGAACCCTATATCAAGCAAGAGGATGAAACTTTGAACAAATTCTATGCATGTTTTTCAAACATTATCAACTACTCGTATAATTTGGGGGGGACCTTTTAGGGAAGAGAAGTAGATTGACAAAATCTTTGCTAGCTTAGCTTATCATTTTCAAGCCAATGGTACCTTGCTTAAATACATGTAAAAGCCTCGTGAACTTACTGTTAAATGAATCACTTGGGCAAGTATTCGAACTGCATCACTTGTATCCTATATGTCAGCCATCCAACTTCGAGGAGGATAAGAGCTTGGATTTATATACATCAATTATAGTGGTCTTAGCGTAGATGTTTTTGACACAATTGTAAGAAATGATGACTCTAATACCAATGAAGAGAAAAAGGATCTACTTTCCCCGTGATTTACTAAATATCTTTGATAGAATTAACCCTTTTTTATGGGCTAGAAAAAAATAATCCGACCTCTAAAATGATTATTTCAATGAATTTATAGTTGTACGTCTTCCGAACAACATGAAATATTTTGCAGACCACTCATATAGGCATTTGAGCTACAAAACAAATCTAGAACTACCAAGTTGACCAAATATTTTGAACTCTATATCAAGCAAGAGAATGAAACTTTGAACAAATTCTATGCATGTTTTTCAAACATTATCAACTACTCGTATAATTTGGGGGGACCTTTTGGGAAAGAGAAGTAGATTGACAAAATAATTGCTAGCTTAGCTTATCATTTTCAAGCCAATGGTACCGTGCATAAATACATGTAAAAGCCTCGTGAACTTACTGTTAAATGAATCACTTGGGAAAGTATTCGAACTGCATCACTTGTATCCTTTATGTCAGCCATCCACTTTAGAGGAGGGAAAGAGCTTGGCTTTATATACATCAAGGATAGTGGTCTTAGCAAAGATGTTTTTGACACAATTGTTGGAAATGATGACTCTAATACCAATGAAGGGAAAATGGATCTACTTTCCCAATGATTTACTAAATTTCTTAGATTGAATTAACCCTTTTTTACGGGTTTTGAAAAAAATAATCCGAGCTCTAAAATGATTATTCCAATGAATTTATAGTTGTACTTCTTCCAAAAAACATGCCATATTTTGCAGACCACTCAAATAGGCATTTGAGCTACAAAAAAAATCTAGAACTACCAAGTTGACCAAAAATTTTGAACTCTATATCAAGCAAGAGGATGAAACTTTGAACAAATTCTATGTATGTTTTTCAAACATTATCAACTACTCGTATAATTTGGGGGGACCTTTTAGGAAAGAGAAGTAGATTGACAAAATCCTTCCTAGCTTAGCTTATCATTTTCAAGCCAATGGTACCGTGCTTAAATACATGTAAAAGCCTCGTGAACTTACTGTTAAATGAATCACTTGGGAAAGTATTCGAACTACATCACTTGTATCCTATATGTCAGCCATCAACTTTCGAGGAGGGAAAGAGCTTGGCTTTATATACATCAAGGATAATGGTCTTAGCAAAGATGTTTTTGATACAATTGTTGGAAATGATGACTCTAATACCAATGAAGAGAAAATGGATCTACTTTCCTAGTGATTTACTAAATTTCTTAGATTGAATTAACTCTTTTTTAGAGGTTTAGAAAAAAATAATGCGAGCTCTAAAATGATTATTAAAATGAATTTATAGTTGTACTTCTTCCGAACAACATGAAATATTTTGCAGACCACTCATATAGGAATTTGAGCTACAAAAAAAATCTAGAACTACCAAGTTGACCAAATATTTTGAACCCTATATCAAGCAAGAGGATGAAACTTTGAACAAATTCTATGCATGTTTTTCAAACATTATCAACTACTCGTATAATTTGGGGGGGACCTTTTAGGAAAGAGAAGTAGATTGACAAAATCTTTGCTAGCTTAGCTTATCATTTTCAAGCCAATGGTACCTTGCTTAAATACATGTAAAAGCCTCGTGAACTTACTGTTAAATGAATCACTTGGGCAAGTATTCGAACTGCATCACTTGTATCCTATATGTCAGCCATCCAACTTCGAGGAGGATAAGAGCTTGGATTTATATACATCAATTATAGTGGTCTTAGCGTAGATGTTTTTGACACAATTGTTAGAAATGATGACTCTAATACCAATGAAGAGAAAAAGGATCTACTTTCCCCGTGATTTACTAAATATCTTTGATAGAATTAACCCTTTTTTAGGGGCTAGAAAAAAATAATCCGACCTCTAAAATGATTATTTCAATGAATTTATAGTTGTACGTCTTCCGAACAACATGAAATATTTTGCACACCACTCATATAGGCATTTGAGCTACAAAACAAATCTAGAACTACCAAGTTGACCAAATATTTTGAACTCTATATCAAGCAAGAGAATGAAACTTTGAACAAATTCTATGCATGTTTTTCAAACATTATCAACTACTCGTATAATTTGGGGGGACCTTTTGGGAAAGAGAAGTAGATTGACAAAATAATTGCTAGCTTAGCTTATCATTTTCAAGCCAATGGTACCGTGCTTAAATACATGTAAAAGCCTCGTGAACTGACTGTTAAATGAATCACTTGGGAAAGTATTCGAACTGCATCACTTGTACCCTTTATGTCAGCCATCCACTTTCGAGGAGGGAAAGAGCTTGGCTTTATATACATCAAGGATAGTGGTCTTAGCAAAGATGTTTTTGACACAATTGTTGGAAATGATGACTCTAATACCAATGAAGGGAAAATAGATCTACTTTCCCAATGATTTACTAAATTTCTTAGATTGAATTAACCCTTTTTTACGGGTTTAGAAAAAAATAATCCGAGCTCTAAAATGATTATTCCAATGAATTTATAGTTGTACTTCTTCCAAAAAACATGCCATATTTTGCAGACCACTCAAATAGGCATTTGAGCTACAAAAAAAATCTAGAACTACCAAGTTGACCAAAAATTTTGAACTCTATATCAAGCAAGAGGATCAAACTTTGAACAAATTCTATGCATGTTTTTCAAACATTATCAACTACTCGTATAATTTGGGGGGACCTTTTAGGAAAGAGAAGTAGATTGACTAAATCCTTGCTAGCTTAGCTTATCATTTTCAAGCCAATGGTACCGTGCTTAAATACATGTAAAAGCCTCGTGAACTTACTGTTAAATGAATCACTTGGGCAAGTATTCGAACTGCATCACTTGTATCCTTTATGTCAGCCATCCACTTTCGAGGAGGGAAAGAGCTTGGCTTTATATACATCAAGGATAGTGGTTTTAGCAAAGATGTTTTTGACACAATTGTTGGAAATGATGACTCTAATACCAATGAAGGGAAAATGGATCTACTTTCCCAATGATTTACTAAATTTCTTAGATTGAATTAACCCTTTTTTAGGGGTTTAGAAAAAAATAATCCGAGCTATAAAATGATTATTCCAATGAATTTATAGTTGTACTTCTTCCAAAAAACATGCCATATTTTGCAGACCACTCAAATAGGCATTTGAGCTACAAAAAAAATCTAGAACTACCAAGTTGACCAAATATTTTGAACTCTATATCAAGCAAGAGGATGAAACTTTGAACAAATTCTATGTATATTTTTCAAACATTATCAACTACTCGTATAATTTGGGGGGACCTTTTAGGAAAGAGAAGTAAATTGAGAAAATCCTTGCTAGCTTAGCTTATCATTTTCAAGCCAATGGTACCGTGCTTAAATACATGTAAAAGCCTCGTGAACTTACTGTTAAATGAATCACTTGGGAAAGTATTCGAACTGCATCACTTGTATCCTTTATGTCAGCCATCCACTTTCGAGGAGGGAAAGAGCTTGGCTTTATATACATCAAGGATAGTGGTCTTAGCGAAGATGTTTTTGACACAATTGTTGGAAATGATGACTCTAATACCAATGAAGAGAAAATGGATCTACTTTCCCAATGATTTACTAAATTTCTTAGATTGAATTAACCCTTTTTTAGGGGTTTAGAAAAAAATAATCCGAGCTCTAAAATTATTATTTCAATGAATTTATAGTTGTACTTCTTCCAAACAACATGCCATATTTTGCGGACCACTCATATAGGCATTTGAGCTAAAAAAAAATCTAGAACTACCAAGTTGACCAAAAATTTGAACTCTATATCAAGCAAGAGGATGAAACTTTGAACAAATTCTATGCATGTTTTTCAAACATTATCAACTACTCGTATAATTTGGGGGGACCTTTTAGGAAAGAGAAGTAGATTGACTAAATCCTTGCTAGCTTAGCTTATCATTTTCAAGCCAATGGTACCGTGCTTAAATACATGTAAAAGCCTCGTGAACTTACTGTTAAATGAATCACTTGGGCAAGTATTCGAACTGCATCACTTGTATCCTTTATGTCAGCCATCCACTTTCGAGGAGGGAAAGAGCTTGGCTTTATATACATCAAGGATAGTGGTCTTAGCAAAGATGTTTTTGACACAATTGTTGGAAATGATGACTCTAATACCAATGAAGAAAAGAGGGATCTACTTTAACAGAGATTTACTAAATTTCTTAGATAGAATTAACCCTTTTTTAGGGATTTTAGAAAAAAGTAATCCGAGCTCTAAAATGATTATTTATATAAATTTATAGTTGTACTTCTTCCAAACAACATGAAATATTTTGGAGACCACTCATATAGGCATTTGAGCTACAAAATAAATCTAGAACTACGAAGTTGGCCAAAACTTTTGAACTCTATATCAAGCAAGAGGATAAAACTTTGAACAAATTCTATGCATGTTTTTCAAACATTATCAACTACTCGTATAATTTTGGGGGACCTTTTAGGAAAGAGAAGTCGATTGAGAAAATCCTTGCTTGCTTACCGTATCATTTTCAAGCCAATGTTACCCTGCTTAAATACATGTAAAAGCCTTGTGAACTTACTGTTAAATGAATTACTTGGGCAAGTATTCGAACTGCATCACTTGTATCCTATATTTTAGGCATCCACCTTCGAGGATAGAAAGAGCTTGGCTTTATACACATGAAGGATAGTGGCCTTAGCAAAGATGTTTTTGACACATTTGCTAGAAATGATTACTCTTATACCAATGAAGAGAGAATGGATCTACTTTCCCAGAGATTTACTGAATTTCTTAGATAGAATTAACCCTTTTTTGGGGTTTTAGAAAAAATAATAGGACCTCAAAAATGATTATTTCAATGAATTTATAGTTGTAGTTCTTCCAAAAACCGTGAAATATTTTGGAGACCACTCATATAGGCATTTGAGCTACAAAATAAATCTAGAACTACGAAGTTGGCTAAAAGTTTTGAACTCTATATCAAGCAACAGGATAAAACTTTGAACAAATTCTATGCATGTTTTTCAAACATTATCAACTACTCGTATAATTTCGGTGGACCTATTAGGAAAGAGAAGTAGATTGAGAAAATTCGTGCTAGCTTACCTTATCATTTTCAAGCCAAAGGTAGCTTGCTTAAATACATGTAAAAGCCTTGTGAACTTACTGTTAAATGAATCACTTGAGCAAGTATTCGAACTGCATCACTTGTATCCAATATCTCAACCATCCACTTTCGAGGACGGAAAGAGCTTGGCTTTATACACATCAAGGATAGTTGTCTTAGCAAAGGTGTTTTTGACACATTCTTTATAAATGATGACTCTAATACCAATGAAGAAAAGATGGATCTATATTCCCAGAGATTTACTAAATTTCTTAGATAGAATTAAATCTTTTTTAGGGGTTTTAGAAAAAAAAATAGTCCAAGCTCTAAAATGATTATTTAAATGAATTTACAGTTGTACTTCTTCCAAACAACACGAAATATTATAGAGACCACTCATATAGGCAATTTAGGTACAAAATAAATCTAGAACTATGAAGTTGACCAAAACTTTTGAACTCTAAATCAAGGAAGAGGATGAAACTTTGAACAAATTCTATGCATGTTTTTCAAACATTATTAACTAGTCGTATAATTTGGGGGGACCTTTTAGGAAAGAGAAGTCGATTGACAAAATCCTTGCTTGCTTACCGTATCATTTTCAAGCCAATGTTACCTTGCTTAAATACATGTAAAAGCCTTGTGAACTTACTGTTAAATGAATAACTTGGGCAAGTATTCAAATTGCATCACTTCTATCCAATATGTCAACCATCCACTTTCGAGGACGGAAAGAGCTTGGATTTATACACATCAAGGATAATGGTTTTAGCGAAGATGTTTTTGACACAATTGTTAGAAATGATGACTCTAATACCAATGAAGAGAAAATGGATCTACTTCCCCAAAAATTTACTAAATTTCTTAGATACAATTATCCCTTTTTTAGGGGTTTAGAAAAAAATAATGCGAGCTCTAAAATGATTATTTCAATGAATTTATAGTTGTACTTCTTCCAAACAACATGAAATATTTTTGAGACCACTCATATAGGCATTTTAGGTACAAAATAAATCTAGAACTACGAAGTTGACCAAAACTTTTGAACTCTAAATCAAGCAAGAGGATGAAACTTAGAACAAATTCTATGCATGTTTTTCAAACATTATCAACTACTCGTATAATTTGGGTGGACCTATTAGGAAAGAGAAGTAGATTGAGAAATTTCGTGCTAGCTTACCTTATCATTTTCAAGCCAAAGGTACTTGCTTAAATACATGTAAAAGCCTTGTGAACTTACTGTTAAATGAATCACTTGGGCAAGTATTCGAACTGCATCACTTGTATCCAATATGTCAACCATCCACTTTCGAGGACGGAAAGAGCTTGGCTTTATACACATCAAGGATAGTGGTCTTAGCGAAGGTGTTTTTGACACATTCTTTATAAATGATGACTCTAATACCAATGAAGAAAAGATGGATCTATATTCCCAGAGATTTACTAAATTTCTTAGATAGAATTAAATCTTTTTTAGGGGTTTTAGAAAAAAAAAATAGTCCAAGCTCTAAAATGATTATTTAAATGAATTTACAGTTGTACTTCTTCCAAACAACACGAAATATTATAGAGACCACTCATATAGGCATTTTAGGTACAAAATAAATCTAGAACTACGAAGTTGACCAAAACTTTTGAACTCTAAATCAAGCAAAAGGATGAAACTTTTAACAAATTCTATGCATGTTTTTCAAACATTGTTAACTAGTCGTATAATTTGGGGGGACCTTTTAGGAAAGAGAAGTCGATTGAGAAAATCCTTGCTTGCTTACCGTATCATTTTCAAGCCAATGTTACCTTGCTTAAATACATGTAAAAGCCTTGTGAACTTACTGTTAAATGAATCACTTGGGCAAGTATTCAAATTGCATCACTTGTATCCAATATGTCAACCATCCACTTTCGAGGACGGAAAGAGCTTGGATTTATACACATCAAGGATAATGGTTTTAGCGAAGATGTTTTTGACACAATTGTTAGAAATGATGACTCTAATACCAATGAAGAGAAAATGGATCTACTTCCCCAAAAATTTACTAAATTTCTTATATACAATTAACCCTTTTTTAGGGGTTTCGAAAAAAATAATGCGAGCTCTAAAATGATTATTTCAATGAATTTATAGTTGTATTTATTCCAAACAACATGAAATATTTTTGAGACCACTCATATAGGCATTTGAGCCACAAAATAATTCTAGAACTACGATGATGGCCAAAAACTTTGAACTCTATATCAAGCAAGAGGATGAAACTTTAAACAAATTCTATTCATGTTTTTCAAACAATATCAACTACTCGTATACTTTGGGGGGACCTTTTAGGAAAGAGAAGTAGATTGAGAAAATCCTTGCTAGCTTAACTTATCATTTTCAAGCCAATGTTACCTTGCTTAAATACATGTAAAAGCCTTGTGAACTTACTGTTAAATGAATAACTAGGGCAAGTATTCGAACTGCATCACTTGTATCCAATATGTCAACCATCCACTTTCGAGGACAGAAAGAGCTTGGCTTTATATACATCAAGGATAGTGCTCTTAGCGAAGGCGTTTTTGACACATTTGTTATAAATGATGACTCTAATACCAATGAAGAAAAGATGGATCAACTTTCCCAGAGATTTACTAAATTTCTTAGATGGAATTAACCCTTTTCTAGGGTTTTTAGAAAAAAAATAGTCCAAGCTCTAAAATGATTATTTAAATGAATTTACAGTTGTACTTCTTCCAAACAACACGAAATATTATAGAGACCACTCATATATGCATTTGAGCTACAAAATAAATCTAGAACTACGAAGTTGACCAAAAATTTTGAACTCTATATCAAGCAAAAGGATAAAACTTTGAACAAATTCTATGCATGTTTTTCAAACAGTATTAAGTAGTTGTATAATTTGGGGGGACCTTTTAGGAAAGAGAAGTCGACTGAGAAAATCCTTGCTTGCTTACCGTATCATTTTCAAGCCAATGTTACCTTGCTTAAACACATGTAAAAGCCTTGCGAACTTACTGCCAAATGAATCACTTAGGCAAGTATTCGAACTCCATCACTTCTATCCTATATGTCAGCCATCCACCATCGAGGAGGAAAAGAGCTTGGCTTTATAGACATCAAGGAAAGTGGTCTTTGCGGAGATGTTTTTGACATAATTGTTAGAAATGATGACTCTAATTCCAATGAAGAGAAAATGGATCTAGTATCCGAGAGATTTACTGAATATCTTATATTGAATTAACCCTTTTTTAGGGGTTTTAGAAAAAAGTAATCTAAGCTCTAAAATGATTATTTATATAAATTTATAGTTGTACTTCTTCCAAACAACATGAAATATTTTGGAGACCACTCATATAGGCATTTGATCTACAAAATAAATCTAGAACTACGAAGTTGGCCAAAAAGTTTGAACTCTATATGAAGCAAGAGGATAAAACTTTGAACAAATTCTATGCATGTTTTTCAAACATTATCAACTACTCATATAATTTGGGTGGACCTATTAGGAAAGAGAAGTAGATTGAGAAAATCTGTGCTAGCTTACCTTATCATTTTCAAGCCAAAGGTAGCTTGCTTAAATGCATGTAAAAGCCTTGTGAACTTACTGTTAAATGAATCGCTTGGGCAAGTATTCGAACTGCATCCCTTCTATCCAATATGTCAACCATCCACCTTCGAGGATAGAAAGAGCTTGGCTTTATACACATCAAGGATAGTGGTCTTAGCGAAGATGTTTTTGACACATTTGCTAGAAATGATTACTCTAATAGCAATGAAGAGAGAATTTATCTACTTTCCCAGAGATTTACTGAATTTCTTAGATAGAATTATCCCTTTTTTTTGGGTTTTAGAAAAAATAATCCGACCTCAAAAATGATTATTTCAATGAATTTATAGTTGTATTTCTTTCAAACAACGTGAAATATTTTGGAGACCACTCATATAGGCATTGGAGCTACAAAATAAATCTAGAACTACGAAGTTGGCCAATAATTTTGAACTCTATATCAAGCAAGAGGATAAAACTTTGAACAAATTCTATGCATGTTTTTCGAACATTATCAACTACTCGTATAATTTGGGTGGACCTATTAGGAAAGAGAAGTAGATTGAGAAAATCCGGGCTAGCTTACCTTATCATTTTCAAGCCAAAGGTAGCTTGCTTAAATACATGTAAAAGCCTTTTGAACATACTATTAAATGAATCACTTTGGCAAGTATTCGAACTGCATCACTTGTATCCAATGTGTTTTTGACACATTTGTTATAAATGATGACTCTAATACCAATGGAGAGAAAAAGGATCTACTTTCCTAGAGATTTACTAAATTTCTTAGATAGAATTAACCCTTTTTTAGGGGTTTTAGAAAAAAAATAGTCCAAGCTCTAAAATAATTATTTAAATGAATTTAAAGTTGTACTTCTTCCAACCAACACGAAATATTATAGAGACCACTCATATAGGCATTTGAGCTACAAAATAAATCTAGAACTACGAAGTTGACCAAAAATTTTGAACTCTATATCAAGCAAGAGGAAGAAACTTTAAACAAATTCTATTCATGTTTTTCAAACATTATCAACTACTGGTATAATTTGGGGGGACCTTTTAGGAAAGAGAAGTAGATTGAGAAAATCCTTGCTAGCTTAACGTATCATTTTCAAGCCAATGTTACCTTGCTTAAATACATGTAAAAGCCTTGTGAACTTACTGTTAAATGAATCACTAGGGCAAGTATTCGAACTGCATCACTTGTATCCTATATTTTAGGCATCCACCTTCGAGGATAGAAAGAGCTTGGCTTTATACACATCAAGGATAGTGGTCTTAGCGAAGATGTTTTTGACACATTTGCTAGAAATGATTACTCTAATACCAATGAAGAGAGAATGGATCTACTTTCCCAGAGATTTACTGAATTTCTTAGATAGAATTAACCCTTTTTTTTGGGTTTTAGAAAAAAATAATCCAAGCTCAAAAATGATTATTTCAATGAATTTACAATTATACTTCTTCCAAACAACGTGAAATATTTTGGAGACCACTCTTATAGGCATTTGAGCTACAAAATAAATCTAGAACTACGAAGTTGACCAAAATTTTTAAACTCTATATCAAGCAAGAGGATGAAAGTTTGAACAAATTCTATGCATGTTTTTCAAATATTATCAACAACTCGTATAATTTGGGTGGACCTATTAGGAAAGAGAAATAGATTGAGAAAATCTTTGCTAGCTTACCTTATCATTTTCCATCCAATGTTACCTTGCTTAAATACATGTAAAAGCCTTGTGAACTAACTGTTAAATGAATCACTTGGGAAAGTATTCGAATTACATCAATTGTATCCGATATGTCAGCCGTCGACTTTCGAGGACGGAAACAGCTTGGCTTTATACACATCAAGGATAATGGTTTTAGCGAAGTTGTTTTTGACACAATTGTTAGAAATGATGACTCTAATACCAATGAAGAGAAAATGGATCTACTTTCCCAAAGATTTACTAAATTTCTTAGATACAATTAACCCTTTTTTAGGGGTTTAGAAAAAAATAATCCGATCTCTAAAATGATTATTTCAATGAATTTATAGTTTTACTTCTTCCAAACAACATAAAATATTTTTGAGACCACTCATATAGGCATTTGAGCTACAAAATAAATCTAGAACTACGAAGTTGGCCAAAAATTTTGAAATCTATATCAAGCAAGAGGATAAAACTTTAAACAAATTCTATTCATGTTTTTCAAACATTATCAACTACTCGTATAATTTGGGGGGACCTTTTAGGAAAGATAAGTAGATTGAGAAAATCCTTGCTAGCTTAACTTATCATTTTCCAGCCAATGTTACCTTGCTTAAATACATGTAAAAGCCTTGTGAACTTACTGTTAAATGAATCACTAGGGCAAGTATTCGAACTGCATCACTTGTATGGCCTATATTTTAGGCATCCACCTTCGAGGATAGAAAGAGCTCGGCTTTATCCACATCAAGGATAGTGGTCTTAGCGAAGATGTTTTTGACACATTTGCCAGAAATGATTACTCTAATACCAATGAAGAGAGAATGGATCTACTTTCCCAGAGATTTACTGAATTTCTTAGATAGAATTAACCCTTTTTTTTGGGTTTTAGAAAAAAATAATCCAAGCTCAAAAATGATTATTTTAATGAATTTACAATTGTACTTCTTCCAAACAACGTGAAATATTTTGGAGACCACTCTTATAGGCATTTGAGCTACAAAATAAATCTAGAACTACGAAGTTGACCAAAATTTTTAAACTCTATATCAAGCAAGAGGATGAAACTTTGAACAAATTCTATGCATGTTTTTCCAATATTATCAACAACTCGTATAATTTGGGTGGACCTATTAGGAAAGAGAAATAGATTGAGAAAATCCTTGCTAGCTTACCTTATCATTTTCAATCCAATGTTACCTTGCTTAAATACATGTAAAAGCCTTGTGAACTTACTATTAAATGAATCACTTGGGAAAGTATTGGAATTACATCAATTGTATCCGATATGTCAGCCGTCGACTTTCGAGGACAGAAACAGCTTGGCTTTATACACATCAAGGATAATGGTTTTAGCGAAGTTGTTTTTGACACAATTGTTAGAAATGATGACTCTAATACCAATGAAGAGAAAATGGATCTACTTTCCCAAAGATTTACTAAATTTCTTAGATACAATTAACCCTTTTTTAGGGGTTTACAAAAAAATAATCCGATCTCTAAAATGATTATTTCAATGAATTTATAGTTTTACTTCTTCCAAACAACATGAAATATTTTTGAGACCACTCATATAGGCATTTGAGCTACAAAATAAATCTAGAAATACGAAGTTGGCCAAAAATTTTGAAATCTATATCAAGCAAGAGGATGAAACTTTAAACAAATTCTATTCATGTTTTTCAAACATTATCAACTACTCGTATAATTTGGGGGGACCTTTTAGGAAAGATAAGTAGATTGAGAAAATCCTTGCTAGCTTAACTTATCATTTTCCAGCCAATGTTACCTTGCTTAAATACATGTAAAAGCCTTGTGAACTTACTGTTAAATGAATCACTAGGGCAAGTATTCGAACTGCATCACTTGTATGGCCTATATTTTAGGCATCCACCATCGAGGATAGAAAGAGCTTGGCTTTATCCACATCAAGGATAGTGGTCTTAGCGAAGATGTTTTTGACACATTTGCCAGAAATGATTACTCTAATACCAATGAAGAGAGAATGGATCTACTTTCCCAGAGATTTACTGAATTTCTTAGATAGAATTAACCCTTTTTTTTGGGTTTTAGAAAAAAATAATCCAAGCTCAAAAATGATTATTTCAATGAATTTACAATTTTACTTCTTCCAAACAACGTGAAATATTTTGGAGACCACTCTTATAGGCATTTGAGCTACAAAATAAATCTAGAACTACGAAGTTGACCAAAATTTTTAAACTCTATATCAAGCAAGAGGATGAAACTTTGAACAAATTCTATGCATGTTTTTCAAATATTATCAACAACTCGTATAATTTGGGTGGACCTATTAGGAAAGAGAAATAGATTGAGAAAATCCTTGCAAGCTTACCTTATCATTTTCAATCCAATGTTACCTTGCTTAAATACATGTAAAAGCCTTGTGAACTTACTATTAAATGAATCACTTGGGAAAGTATTGGAATTACATCAATTGTATCCGATATGTCAGCCGTCGACTTTCGAGGACGGAAACAGCTTGGCTTTATACACATCAAGGATAATGGTTTTAGCGAAGTTGTTTTTGACACAATTGTTAGAAATGATGACTCTAATACCAATGAAGAGAAAATGGATCTACTTTCCCAAAGATTTACTAAATTTCTTAGATACAATTAACCCTTTTTTAGGGGTTTACAAAAAAATAATCCGATCTCTAAAATGATTATTTCAATGAATTTATAGTTTTACTTCTTCCAAACAACATGAAATATTTTTTAGACCACTCATATAGGCATTTGAGCTACAAAATAAATCTAGAAATACGAAGTTGGCCAAAAATTTTGAAATCTATATCAAGCAAGAGGATGAAACTTTAAACAAATTCTATTCATGTTTTTCAAACATTATCAACTACTCGTATAATTTGGGGGGACCTTTTAGGAAAGATAAGTAGATTGAGAAAATCCTTGCTAGCTTAACTTATCATTTTCCAGCCAATGTTACCTTGCTTAAATACATGTAAAAGCCTTGTGAACTTACTGTTAAATGAATCACTAGGGCAAGCATTCGAACTGCATCACTTGTATGGCCTATATTTTAGGCATCCACCATCGAGGATAGAAAGAGCTTGGCTTTATCCACATCAAGGATAATGGTCTTAGCGAAGATGTTTTTGACACATTTGCCAGAAATGATTACTCTAATACCAATGAAGAGAGAATGGATCTACTTTCCCAGAGATTTACTGAATTTCTTAGATAGAATTAACCCTTTTTTTTGGGTTTTAGAAAAAAATAATCCAAGCTCAAAAATGATTATTTCAATGAATTTACAATTATACTTCTTCCAAACAACGTGAAATATTTTGGAGACCACTCTTATAGGCATTTGAGCTACAAAATAAATCTAGAACTACGAAGTTGACCAAAATTTTTAAACTCTATATCAAGCAAGAGGATGAAACTTTGAACAAATTCTATGCATGTTTTTCCAATATTATCAACAACTCGTATAATTTGGGTGGATCTATTAGGAAAGAGAAATAGATTGAGAAAATCTTTGCTAGCTTACGTTATCATTTTCCATCCAATGTTACCTTGCTTAAATACATGTAAAAGCCTTGTTAACTTACTGTTAAATGAATCACTTGGGAAAGTATTCGAATTACATCAATTGTATCCGATATGTCAGCCGTCGACTTTCGAGGACGGAAACAGCTTGGCTTTATACACATCAAGGATAATGGTTTTAGCGAAGTTGTTTTTGACACAATTGTTAGAAATGATGACTCTAATACCAATGAAGAGAAAATGGATCTACTTTCCCAAAGATTTAGTAAATTTCTTAGATACAATTAACCCTTTTTTAGGGGTTTAGAAAAAAATAATCCGATCTCTAAAATGATTATTTCAATGAATTTATAGTTTTACTTCTTCCAAACAACATGAAATATTTTTGAGACCACTCATATAGGCATTTGAGCTACAAAATAAATCTAGAACTACGAAGTTGGCCAAAAATTTTGAAATCTATATCAAGCAAGAGGATGAAACTTTAAACAAATTCTATTCATGTTTTTCAAACATTATCAACTACTCGTATAATTTGGGGGGACCTTTTAGGAAAGATAAGTATATTGAGAAAATCCTTGCTAGCTTAACTTATCATTTTCCAGCCAATGTTACCTTGCTTAAATACATGTAAAAGCCTTGTGAACTTACTGTTAAATGAATCACTAGGGCAAGTATTCGAACTGCATCACTTGTATGGCCTATATTTTAGGCATCCACCTTCGAGGATAGAAAGAGCTTGGCTTTATACACATCAAGGATAGTGGTCTTAGCGAAGATGTTTTTGACACATTTGCCAGAAATGATTACTCTAATACCAATGAAGAGAGAATGGATCTACTTTCCCAGAGATTTACTGAATTTCTTAGATAGAATTAACCCTTTTTTTTGGGTTTTAGAAAAAAATAATCCAAGCTCAAAAATGATTATTTCAATGAATTTACAATTTTACTTCTTCCAAACAACGTGAAATATTTTGGAGACCACTCTTATAGGCATTTGAGCTACAAAATAAATCTAGAACTACGAAGTTGACCAAAATTTTTAAACTCTATATCAAGCAAGAGGATGAAACTTTGAACAAATTCTATGCATGTTTTTCAAATATTATCAACAACTCGTATAATTTGGGTGGACCTATTAGGAAAGAGAAATAGATTGAGAAAATCCTTGCTAGCTTACCTTATCATTTTCAATCCAATGTTACCTTGCTTAAATACATGTAAAAGCCTTGTGAACTTACTATTAAATGAATCACTTGGGAAAGTATTCGAATTACATCAATTGTATCCGATATGTCAGCCGTCGACTTTCGAGGACAGAAACAGCTTGGCTTTATACACATCAAGGATAATGGTTTTAGCGAAGTTGTTTTTGACACAATTGTTAGAAATGATGACTCTAATACCAATGAAGAGAAAATGGATCTACTTTCCCAAAGATTTACTAAATTTCTTAGATACAATTAACCCTTTTTTAGGGGTTTACAAAAAAATAATCCGATCTCTAAAATGATTATTTCAATGAATTTATAGTTTTACTTCTTCCAAACAACATGAAATATTTTTTAGACCACTCATATAGGCATTTGAGCTACAAAATAAATCTAGAAATACGAAGTTGGCCAAAAATTTTGAAATCTATATCAAGCAAGAGGATGAAACTTTAAACAAATTCTATTCATGTTTTTCAAACATTATCAACTACTCGTATAATTTGGGGGGACCTTTTAGGAAAGATAAGTAGATTGAGAAAATCCTTGCTAGCTTAACTTATCATTTTCCAGCCAATGTTACCTTGCTTAAATACATGTAAAAGCCTTGTGAACTTACTGTTAAATGAATCACTAGGGCAAGTATTCGAACTGCATCACTTGTATGGCCTATATTTTAGGCATCCACCATCGAGGATAGAAAGAGCTTGGCTTTATCCACATCAAGGATAGTGGTCTTAGCGAAGATGTTTTTGACACATTTGCCAGAAATGATTACTCTAATACCAATGAAGAGAGAATGGATCTACTTTCCCAGAGATTTACTGAATTTCTTAGATAGAATTAACCCTTTTTTTTGGGTTTTAGAAAAAAATAATCCAAGCTCAAAAATGATTATTTCAATGAATTTACAATTTTACTTCTTCCAAACAACGTGAAATATTTTGGAGACCACTCTTATAGGCATTTGAGCTACAAAATAAATCTAGAACTACGAAGTTGACCAAAATTTTTAAACTCTATATCAAGCAAGAGGATGAAACGTTGAACAAATTCTATGCATGTTTTTCAAATATTATCAACAACTCGTATAATTTGGGTGGACCTATTAGGAAAGAGAAATAGATTGAGAAAATCCTTGCAAGCTTACCTTATCATTTTCAATCCAATGTTACCTTGCTTAAATACATGTAAAAGCCTTGTGAACTTACTATTAAATGAATCACTTGGGAAAGTATTGGAATTACATCAATTGTATCCGATATGTCAGCCGTCGACTTTCGAGTACGGAAACAGCTTGGCTTTATACACATCAAGGATAATGGTTTTAGCGAAGTTGTTTTTGACACAATTGTTAGAAATGATGACTCTAATACCAATGAAGAGAAAATGGATCTACTTTCCCAAAGATTTACTAAATTTCTTAGATACAATTAACCCTTTTTTAGGGGTTTAGAAAAAAAAAATCCGATCTCTAAAATGATTATTTCAATGAATTTATAGTTTTACTTCTTCCAAACAACATGAAATATTTTGGAGACCACTCATATAGGCATTTGAGCTACAAAATAAATCTAGAAATACGAAGTTGGCCAAAAATTTTGAAATCTATATCAAGCAAGAGGATGAAACTTTAAACAAATTCTATTCATGTTTTTCAAACATTATCAACTACTCGTATAATTTGGGGGGACCTTTTAGGAAAGATAAGTAGATTGAGAAAATCCTTGCTAGCTTAACTTATCATTTTCCAGCCAATGTTACCTTGCTTAAATACATGTAAAAGCCTTGTGAACTTACTGTTAAATGAATCACTAGGGCAAGCATTCGAACTGCATCACTTGTATGGCCTATATTTTAGGCATCCACCATCGAGGATAGAAAGAGCTTGGCTTTATCCACATCAAGGATAGTGGTCTTAGCGAAGATGTTTTTGACACATTTGCCAGAAATGATTACTCTAATACCAATGAAGAGAGAATGGATCTACTTTCCCAGAGATTTACTGAATTTCTTAGATAGAATTAACCCTTTTTTTTGGGTTTTAGAAAAAAATGATCCAAGCTCAAAAATGATTATTTCAATGAATTTACAATTTTACTTCTTCCAAACAACGTGAAATATTTTGGAAACCACTCTTATAGGCATTTGAGCTACAAAATAAATCTAGAACTACGAAGTTGACCAAAATTTTTAAACTCTATATCAAGCAAGAGGATGAAACTTTGAACAAATTCTATGCATGTTTTTCAAATATTATCAACAACTCGTATAATTTGGGTGGACCTATTAGGAAAGAGAAATAGATTGAGAAAATCCTTGCTAGCTTACCTTATGATTTTCAATCCAATGTTACCTTGCTTAAATACATGTAAAAGCCTTGTGAACTTACTGTTAAATGAATCACTTGGGAAAGTATTCGAATTACATCAATTGTATCCGATATGTCAGTCGTCGACTTTCGAGTATGGAAACAGCTTGGCTTTATACACATCAAGGATAATGGTTTTAGCGAAGGGTTTTTTGACACAATTGTTAGAAATGATGACTCTAATACCAATGAAGAGAAAATGGATCTACTTTCCCAAAGATTTACTAAATTTCTTAGATACAATTAACCCTTTTTTAGGGGTTTACAAAAAAATAATCCGATCCCTAAAATGATTATTTCAATGAATTTATAGTTTTACTTCTTCCAAGCAACATGAAATATTTTTGAGACCACTCATATAGGCATTTGAGCTACAAAATAAATCTACAACTACGAAGTTGACCAAAAATTTTGAACTCTAAATCAAGCAAGAGGATGAAACTTTGAACAAATTCTATGCATGTTTTTCAAACATTATTAACTATTCGTATAATTTGGGAGGACCTTTTAGGAAAGAGAAGTCGATTGAGAAAATCCTTGCTTGCTTTCCGTATCATTTTCAAGCCAATGTTACCTTGCTTAAATACATGTAAATGCCTTGTGAAGTTACAGTTAAATGTATCACTTGGGCAAGTATTCCAACTGCATCACTTGTATCCTATATGTCAGCCATCCACCTTCGAGGATGAAAAGAGCATGGCTTTATAGACATCAAGGATAGTGGTCTTAGCGAAGGCATTTTTGACACATTTGTTATAAATGATGACTCTAATACCAATGAAGAAAAGATGGATCCACTTTCCCAGAGATTTACGAAATTTCTTAGATAGAATTAACCCTTTCTTATGGGTTTTAGAAAAAAGTAATCCGAGCTGTAAAATTATTATTTATATAAATTTATAGTTGTACTTCTTCCAAGAAACATGAAATATATTTGGAGACCACTCATATAGGCATTTGATCTACAAAATAAATCTAGAACTACGAAGTTGGCCAAAAATTGTGAACTCTATATCAAGCAAGAGGAAGAAACCTTAAACAAATTCTATTCATGTTTTTCAAACATTATCAACTACTGGTATAATTTGGGGGGACCTTTTAGGAAAGAGAAGTAGATTGAGAAAATCCTTGCTAGCTTAACTTATCATTTTCCAGCCAATGTTACCTTGCTTAAATACATGTAAAAGCCTTGTGAACTTACTGTTAAATGAATCACTAGGGCAAGTATTCGAACTGCATCACTTGTATCCTATATTTTAGGCATCCACCTTCGAGGATAGAAAGAGCTTGGCTTTATACACATCAAGGATAGTGGTCTTAGCGAATATGTTTTTGACACATTTGCTAGAAATGATTATTCTAATACCAACGAAGAGAGAATGGATCTACTTTCCCAGAGATTTACTGAATTTCTTAGATAGAATTAACCCTTTTTTACGGGTTTTAGAAAAAATAATCTGACCTCAAAAATGATTACTTCAATGAATTTATAGTTGTACTTCTTCCAAACAACGTGAAATATTTTGGAAACCACTCATATAGGCATTTGAGCTACAAAATAAATCTAGAACTACGAAGTTGGCCAAAAATTTTGAACTCTATATGAAGCAAGAGGATAAAACTTTGAACAAATTCTATGCATGTTTTTCAAACAATATCAACTAGTCGTAAAATTTGGGGGGACCTTTTATTAAAGAGAAGTAGATTGAGAAAATCCTTGCTAGCTTAACTTATCATTTTCTAGCCAATGTTACCTTGCTTAAATACATGTAAAAGCCTTGTGAACTTACTGTTAAATGAATCACTTGGGCAAGTATTCGAACTGCATCACTTGTATCCAATATGTCAACCATCCACTTTTGAGGACGGAAAGAGCTTTAATTTATATACATCAAGGATAGTGGTCTTAGCGAAGGTGTTTTTGACACATTTGTTATAAATGATGACTCTAATACCAATGAAGAGAAAAATGATCTACTTTCCCAAAAATTTACTAAATTTCTTAGATAGATTTAACCCTTTTTTAGGGGTTTTAGAAAAAAATAGTCCAAGCTCTAAAATGATTATTTAAATGAATTTAAAGTTGTACTTCTTCCAAACAACACGAAATATTATAGAGACCACTCATATAGGCATTTGAGCTACAAAATAAATCTAGAACTACGAAGTTGACCAAAAATTCTGAACTCTAAATCAAGCAAGAGGATGAAACTTTTAACAAATTCTATGCATGTTTTTCAAACATTATTAACTATTTGTATAATTTGGGATGACCTTTTAGGAAAGAGAAGTCGATTGAAAAAATCTTTGCTTGCTTTTCGTATCATTTTAAAGCCAATGTTACCTTCCTTAAATACATGTAAAAGCCTTGTGAAGTTACAGTTAAATGTATCACTTGGGCAAGTATTCCAACTGCATCACTTGTATCCTATATGTCAGCCATCCACCTTCGAGGAGGAAAAGAGCTTGGCTTTATAGACATCAAGGATAATAGTCTTAGCGAAGATGTTTTTGACACAATTGTTAGAAATGATGACTCATTTTTCCAATAAAGAGAAAATGGATCTACTTTTCCAGAGATTTACTAAATATCTTATATAGAATTAACCCTTTTTTATGGGTTTTAGAAAAAAGTAATCCGAGCTCTAAAATGATTATTTATATAAATTTATAGTTGTACTTCTTCCAAACAACATGAAATATTTTCAAGACCACTCATATAGGCATTTGATCTACAAAATAAATCTAGAACTACGAAGTTGGCCAAAAAATTTGAACTCTATATCAAACAAGAGGATAAAACGTTGAACAAATTCTATGCATGTTTTTCAAACATTACAACTACTCGTATAATTATGGTGGACCTATTAGGAAAGAGAAGTAGATTGAGAAAATCCGTGCTAGCTTACCTTATCATTTTCAAGCCAAAGGTAGCTTGCTTAAATACATGTAAAAGCCTTGTTAACATACTGTTAAATGAATCCCTTGGACAAGTATTCGAACTGCATCACTTGTATTCAATATGTCAACCATCCACTTTCGAGGATAGAAAGAGCTTGGCTTTATACACATCAAGGATAGTGGTCTTAGCGAAGATGTTTTTGACACATTTGCCAGAAATAATTACTCTAATACCAATGAAGAGAGAATGGATCTACTTTCCCAGAGATTGACTGAATTTCTTAGATAGAATTAACCCTTTTTTTGGGTTTTAGAAAAAAATAATCCAAGCTCAAAAATGATTATTTCAATGAATTTACAATTGTACTTCTTCCAAACAACGTGAAATATTTTGGAGACCACTCTTATAGGCATTTGAGCTACAAAATAAATCTAGAAATACGAAGTTGACCAAAATTTTTAAACTCTATATCAAGCAAGAGGATGAAACTTTGAACAAATTCTATGCATGTTTTTCAAATATTATCAACAACTCGTATAATTTGGGTGGACCTATTAGGAAAGAGAAATAGATTGAGAAAATCCTTGCTAGCTTACCTTATCATTTTCAATCCAATGTTACCTTGCTTAAATACATGTAAAAGCCTTGTGAACTAACTGTTAAATGAATCACTTGGGAAAGTATTCGAATTACATCAATTGTATCCGATATGTCAGCCGTCGACTTTCGAGGACGGAAACAGCTTGGCTTTATACACATCAAGGATAATGGTTTTAGCGAAGTTGTTTTTGACACAATTGTTAGAAATGATGACTCTAATACCAATGAAGAGAAAATGGATCTACTTTCCCAAAGATTTACTAAATTTCTTAGATACAATTAACCCTTTTTTAGGGGTTTACAAAAAAATAATCCGATCTCTAAAATGATTTTTTCAATGAATTTATAGTTTTACTTCTTCCAAACAACATGAAATATTTTTGAGACCACTCATATAGGCATTTGAGCTACAAAATAAATCTAGAACTACGAAGTTGGCCAAAATTTTTGAAATCTATATCAAGGAAGAGGATGAAACTTTAAACAAATTATATTCATGTTTTTCAAACATTATCAACTACTCGTATAATTTGGGGGGACCTTTTAGGAAAGATAAGTAGATTGAGAAAATCCTTGCTAGCTTAACTTATCATTTTCCAGCCAATGTTACCTTGCTTAAATACATGTAAAAGCCTTGTGAACTTACTGTTAAATGAATCACTAGGGCAAGTATTCGAACTGCATCACTTGTATGGCCTATATTTTAGGCATCCACCTTCGAGGATAGAAAGAGCTTGGCTTTATCCACATCAAGGATAGTGGTCTTAGCGAAGATGTTTTTGACACATTTGCCAGAAATGATTACTCTAATACCAATGAAGAGAGAATGGATCTACTTTCCCAGAGATTTACTGAATTTCTTAGATAGAATTAACCCTTTTTTTTGGGTTTTAGAAAAAAATAATCCAAGCTCAAAAATGATTATTTCAATGAATTTACAATTGTACTTCTTCCAAACAACGTGAAATATTTTGGAGACCACTCTTATAGGCATTTGAGCTACAAAATAAATCTAGAACTACGAAGTTGACCAGAATTTTTAAACTCTATATCGAGCAAGAGGATGAAAGTTTGAACAAATTCTATGCATGTTTTTCAAATATTATCAACAACTCGTATAATTTGGGTGGACCTTTTAGGAAAGAGAAATAGATTGAGAAAATCCTTGCTAGCTTACCTTATCATTTTCAATCCAATGTTACCTTGCTTAAATACATGTAAAAGCCTTGTGAACTTACTGTTAAATGAATCACTTGGGAAAGTATTCGAATTACATCAATTGTATCCGATATGTTAGCCGTCGACTTTCGAGGACGGAAACAGCTTGGCTTTATACACATCAAGGATAATGGTGTTAGCGAAGTTGTTTTTGACACAATTGTTAGAAATGATGACTCTAATACCAATGAAGAGAAAATGGATCTACTTTCCCAAAGATTTACTAAATTTCTTAGATACAATTAACCCTTTTTTAGGGGTTTACAAAAAAATAATCCGATCCCTAAAATGATTATTTCAATGAATTTATAGTTTTACTTCTTCCAAACAACATGAAATATTTTTGAGACCACTCATATAGGCATTTGAGCTACAAAATAAATCTAGAACTACGAAGTTGACCAAAAATTTTGAACTCTAAATCAAGCAAGAGGATGAAACTTTGAACAAATTCTATGCATGTTTTTCAAACATTATTAACTATTCGTATAATTTGGGAGGACCTTTTAGGAAAGAGAAGTCGATTGAGAAAATCCTTGCTTGCTTTCTGTATCATTTTCAAGCCAATGTTACCTTGCTTAAATACATGTAAAAGCCTTGTGAAGTTACAGTTAAATGTATCACTTGGGCAAGTATTCCAACTGCATCACTTGTATCCTATATGTCAGCCATCCACCTTCGAGGAGGAAAAGATCTTGGCTTTATAGACATCAAAGATAATGGTCTTAGCGAAGATGTTTTTGACACAATTGTTAGAAATGATGACACTAATTCCAATAAAGAGAAAATGGATCTACTTTTCCAGAGATTTACTAAATATCTTATATAGAATTAACCCTTTTTTTATGGGTTTTAGAAAAAAATAATCCGAGCTCTAAAATGATCATTTATATAAATTTATAGTTGTACTTCTTCCAAACAACATGAAATATTTTTGAGACCACTCATATAGGCATTTGAGCTACAAAATAAATCTAGAACTACGAAGTTGGCCAAAAATTTTGAAATCTATATCAAGCAAGAGGATGAAACTTTAAACAAATTCTATTCATGTTTTTCAAACATTATCAACTACTCGTATAATTTGGGGGATCCTTTTAGGAATGATAAGCAGATTGACTAAATACTTGCTAGCTTAACTTATCATTTTCAAGCCAAAGGTACCTTGCGTAAATATATGTAAAAGCCTTGTGAATTTACTGTTAAATGAATCACTTGGGCAAGTATTAGAACTGCATCACTTGTATCCAATATGTCAACCATCCACTTTCGAGGAAGGAAAGAGCGTGGCTTTATAGACATCAGGGATAGTGGTCTTGGCGAAGGTGTTTTTGATACAATTGTTAGAAATGATTACTCTAATACCAATGAGGAAAAGATGGATCTGCTTTCCGATAGATTTACTAAATTTCTTAGATAGAATTAACCTTTTTTTAGGGGTTTTAGAAAAAACTAATCCAAGCTCTAAAATTATTATTTAAATGAATTTACAGTTGTACTTCTTCCAAACAACTTGAAATATTTTTGAGACCACTCATATAGGCATTTGAGCTACAAAATAAATCTAGAACTACGACGTTGGCAAAACATTTTGAACTCTATATCAAGCAAGAGGATGAAACTTTAAACAAATTCTATTCATGTTTTTCAAACATTATCAACTACTCGTATAATTTGGGGGGACCTTTTAGGAAAGAGAAGTAGATTGAGAAAATCCTTGCTAGCTTAACTTATCATTTTCCAGCCAATGTTACCTTGCTTAAATACATGTAAAAGCCTTGTGAACTTACTGTTAAATGAATCACTAGGGCAAGTATTCGAACTGCATCACTTGTATCCTATATTTTAGGCATCCACCTTCGAGGATAGAAAGAGCTTGGCTTTATACACATCAAGGATAGTGGTCTTAGCGAAGATGTTTTTGACACATTTGCCAGAAATGATTACTCTAATAACAATGAAGAGAGAACGGATCTACTTTCCCAGAGATTTGCTGAATTTCTTAGATAGAATTAACCCTTTTTTTTGGGTTTTAGAAAAAAATAATCCAAGCTCAAAAAAGATTATTTCAATGAATTTACAATTGTACTTCTTCCAAACAACGTGAAATATTTTGGAGACCACTCTTATAGGCATTTGAGCTACGAAATAAATCTAGAACTACGAAGTTGACCAGAATTTTTAAACTCTATATCAAGCAAGAGGATGAAAGTTTGAACAAATTCTATGCATGTTTTTCAAATATTATCAACAACTCGTATAATTTGGGTGGACCTATTAGGAAAGAGAAATAGATTGAGAAAATCCTTGCTAGCTTACCTTATCATTTTCAATATAATGTTACCTTGCTTAAATACATGTAAAAGCCTTGTGAACTTACTGTTAAATGAATCACTTGGGAAAGTATTCGAATTACATCAATTGTATCCGATATGTCAGCCGTCAACATTCGAGGACGGAAACAGCTTGGCTTTATACACATCAAGGATAATGGTTTTAGCGAAGTTGTTTTTGACACAATTGTTAGAAATGATGACTCTAATTCCAATAAAGAGAAAATGGATCTAGTTTTCCAGAGATTTACTAAATATCTTATATAGAATTAACCCTTTTTTATGGGTTTTAGAAAAAAATAATCTTAGCTCTAAAATGATCATTTATATAAATTTATAGTTGTACTTCTTCCAAACAACATGAAATATTTTGGAGACCACTCATATAGGCATTTGATCTACAAAATAAATCTAGAACTACGAAGTTGGCCAAAAATTTTGAACTCTATATCAAACAAGAGGATAAAACGTTGAACAAATTCTATGCATGTTTTTCAAACATTACAACTACTCGTATAATTTGGGTGGACCTATTAGGAAAGAGAAGTAGATTGAGAAAATCCGTGCTAGCTTACCTTATCATTTTCAAGCCAAAGGTAGCTTGCTTAAATACATGTAAAAGCCTTGTGAACTTACTGTTAAATGAATCACTTGGACAAGTATTCGAACTGCATCACTTGTATCCAATATGTCAACCATCCACTTTCGAGGACGGAAAGAGCTTGGCTTTATACACATCAAGTATAATGGTTTTAGCGAAGCTGTTTTTGACACAATTGTTAGAAATGATGACTCTAATACGAATGAAGAGAAAATGGATCTACTTTCCCAAAAATTTATTAAATTTCTTAGATACAATTAACCCTTTTTTAGGGGTTTAGAAAAAAATAATCCGAGCTCTAAAATGATTATTTCAATGAATTTATAGTTGTACTTCTTCCAAACAACATGAAATATTTTTGAGACCACTCATATAGGCATTTGAGCTAAAAAATAAATCTAGAACTACGAAGTTGGCCAAAAATTTTGAACTCTATATCAAGCAAGAGGATGAAACTTTAAACAAATTCTACTCATGTTTTTCAAACATTATCAACTACTCGTATAATTTGGGGGGACCTTTTAGGAAAGAGAAGTAGATTGAGAAAATCTTTGCTAGCTTAACTTATCATTTTCCAGCCAATGTTACCTTGCTTAAATACATGTAAAAGCCTTGTGAACTTACTGTTAAATGAATCACTAGGGCAAGTATTCGAACTGCATCACTTGAATCCTATATTTTAGGCATCCACCTTCGAGGATAGGAAGAGCTTGGCTTTATACACATCAAGGATAGTGGTCTTAGCGAAGATGTTTTTGACACATTTGCTAGAAATGATTACTCTAATACCAATGAAGAGAGAACGGATCTACTTTTCCAGAGATTTGCTTAATTTCTTAGATAGAATTAACCCTTTTTTTTGGGTTTTAGAAAAAAATAATCCAAGCTCAAAAATGATTATTTCAATGAATTTACAATTGTACTTCTTCCAAACAACGTGAAATATTTTGGGGACCACTCTTATAGGCATTTGAGCTACAAAATAAATCTAGAACTAGGAAGTTGACCAAAATTTTTAAACTCTATATCAAGCAAGAGGATGAAACTTTGAACAAATTCTATGCATGTGTTTCAAACATTATCAACTACTCTTATAATTTGGGTGGACCTATTAGGAAAGAGAAATAGATTGAGAAAATCCTTGCTAGCTTACCTTATCATTTTCAATCCAATGTTACCTTGCTTAAATACATGTAAAAGCCTTGTGAACTTACTGTTAAATGAATCACTTGGGCAAGTATTCGAACTGCATCACTTGTATCCAATATGTCAACCATCCACTTTCGAGGAAGGAAAGAGCTTGGCTTTATAGACATTAAGGATAGTGGTCTTGGGGAAGGTGTTTTTGATACAATTGTTAGAAATGATTACTCTAATACCAATGAGGAAAAGATGGATCTGCTTTTCGATAGATTTACTAAATTTCTTAGATAGAATTAACCTTTTTTTAGGGGTTTTAGAAAAAACTAATCCAAGATCTAAAATTATTATTTAAATGAATTTACAGTTGTACTTCTTCCAAACAACACGAAATATTATAGAGAGCACTCATATAGGCATTTGAGCTACAAAATAAATCTAGAACTTCGAAGTTTACCAAAAAATTTGAACACTATATCAAGCAAGAGGATGAAACTTTGAACAAATTCTATGCATGTTTTTCAAATATTATGAACTACTCGTATAATTTGGGTGGATCTATTAGGAAAGAGAAGTAGATTGAGAAAATCTGTGCTAGCTTACCTTATCATTTTCAAGCCAAGGTAACTTGCTTAAATACATGTAAAAGCATTGTGAACTTACTGTTAAATGAATAACTTGGGCAAGTATTCGAACTGCATCACTTGAATCCTATATTTTAGGCATCCACCTTCGAGGATAGGAAGAGCTTGGCTTTATACACATCAAGGATAGTGGTCTTAGCGAAGATGTTTTTGACACATTTGCTAGAAATGATTACTCTAATACCAATGAAGAGAGAACGGATCTACTTTTCCAGAGATTTGCTTAATTTCTTAGATAGAATTAACCCTTTTTTTTGGGTTTTAGAAAAAAATAATCCAAGCTCAAAAATGATTATTTCAATGAATTTACAATTGTACTTCTTCCAAACAACGTGAAATATTTTGGGGACCACTCTTATAGGCATTTGAGCTACAAAATAAATCTAGAACTAGGAAGTTGACCAAAATTTTTAAACTCTATATCAAGCAAGAGGATGAAACTTTGAACAAATTCTATGCATGTGTTTCAAACATTATCAACTACTCTTATAATTTGGGTGGACCTATTAGGAAAGAGAAATAGATTGAGAAAATCCTTGCTAGCTTACCTTATCATTTTCAATCCAATGTTACCTTGCTTAAATACATGTAAAAGCCTTGTGAACTTACTGTTAAATGAATCACTTGGGCAAGTATTCGAACTGCATCACTTGTATCCAATATGTCAACCATCCACTTTCGAGGAAGGAAAGAGCTTGGCTTTATAGACATTAAGGATAGTGGTCTTGGGGAAGGTGTTTTTGATACAATTGTTAGAAATGATTACTCTAATACCAATGAGGAAAAGATGGATCTGCTTTCCGATAGATTTACTAAATTTCTTAGATAGAATTAACCTTTTTTTAGGGGTTTTAGAAAAAACTAATCCAAGATCTAAAATTATTATTTAAATGAATTTACAGTTGTACTTCTTCCAAACAACACGAAATATTATAGAGAGCACTCATATAGGCATTTGAGCTACAAAATAAATCTAGAACTTCGAAGTTTACCAAAAAATTTGAACACTATATCAAGCAAGAGGATGAAACTTTGAACAAATTCTATGCATGTTTTTCAAATATTATGAACTACTCGTATAATTTGGGTGGATCTATTAGGAAAGAGAAGTAGATTGAGAAAATCTGTGCTAGCTTACCTTATCATTTTCAAGCCAAGGTAACTTGCTTAAATACATGTAAAAGCATTGTGAACTTACTGTTAAATGAATAACTTGGGCAAGTATTCGAACTGCATCACTTGTATCCAATATGTTAACCATCCACTTTCGAGAACGGAAAGAGCTTGGCATTATATACATCAAGGATAGTGGTCTTAGCGAAGATGTTTTTGACACAATTGTTAGAAATAATGACTCTAATCCCAATGAAGAGAAAATGGATCTACTTTCCGAGAGAATTACTAAATATCTTAGATAGAATTAACCTTTTTTTAGGGGTTTTAGAAAAAACTAATCCAAGATCTAAAATTATTATTTAAATGAATTTATAGTTGTACTTCTTCCGAATAACATGAAATATTTTGCAGACCACTCATATAGGCATTTGAGCTACAAAAAAAAATCTAGAACTACCAAGTTGACCAAATATTTTGAACTCTATATCAAGGAAGAGGATGAAACTTTGCACAAATTCTATGCATGTTTTTCAAACATTATCAACTACTCGTATAATTTGGGGGGACCTTTTAGGAAAGAGAAGTAGATTGACTAAATCCTTGCTAGCTTAGCTTATCATTTTCAAGCCAATAGTACCGTGCTTAAATACATGTAAAAGCATTGTGAACTTACTGTTAAATGAATAACTTGGGCAAGTATTCGAACTGCATCACTTGTATCCAATATGTCAACCATCCACTTTCGAGAACGGAAAGAGCTTGGCATTATATACATCAAGGATAGTGGTCTTAGCGAAGATGTTTTTGACACAATTGTTAGAAATAATGACTCTAATCCCAATGAAGAGAAAATGGATCTACTTTCCGAGAGAATTACTAAATATCTTATATAGAATTTACCCTTTTTACGTGTTTTAGAAAAAAGTAATCCGAGCTCTAAAATGATTATTTATATAAATTTATAGTTGCACTTCTTCCAAAGAACACGAAATATTTTGGAGACCACTCATATAGGCATTTGATCTGCAAAATAAATCTAGAACTACAAAGTTGGCCAAAACTTTTGAACTCTATATCAAGGAAGAGGATAAAACTTTGAACAAATTCTATGCATGTTTTTCAAACATTATCAACTACTCGTATAATTTGGGTGGACCTATTAGGAAACAGAATTAGATTGAGAAAATCTGTGCTAGCTTACCTTATCATTTTCAAGCCAAATATAGCTTGCTTAAATACATGTAAAAGCCTTGTTAACTTACAGTTAAATGTATCACTTGGGCAAGTATTCGAACTGCATCACTTGTATCGAATATGTCAACCATCCACTATGGAGGACGGAAAGAGCTTGGCTTTGTTGACATCAAGGATAGTGGTCTTAGCGAAGGTGTTTTTGACACAATTGTTAGAAATGATGACTATAATACCAATGAATAAAAGATAGATCTACCTTCCAAGAGATTTACTGAATTTCTTAGATAGAATTAATCCTTTTTTAGGGGTTTTAGAAAAAAATAATCCAAGCCCGAAAATTATTATTTCAATGAATTTACAATTGTACTTCTTCGAAACAACGTGAAATATTTTGGAGACCACTAATATAGGCATTTGAGCTACAAAATAAATCTAGAAGTACGAAGTTGACCAAAAATTTTGAACTCTATATCAAGCAAGAATATAAACTTTGAACAAATTCTATGCATGTTTTTCAAATATTATCAACTACTCGTATAATTTGGGTGGACCTACTAGGAAAGAGAAATAGATTGAGAAAATCCTCGCTAGCTTACCTTATCATTTTCAATCCAATGTTACCTTGCTTAAATACATGTAAAAGCCATGTGAACTTACTGTTAAATGAATCACTTGGGAAAGTATTCGAACTGCATCAATTGTATCCAATATGTCAGCCATCCACTTTCGAGGACGGAAAGAGCTTGGCTTTATACACATCAAGGATAATGGTTTTAGCGAAGTTGTTTTTGACACAATTGTTAGAAATGATGACTCTAATACTAATGAAGAGAAAATGGATCTACTTTCCCAAAGATTTACTAAATTTCTTAGATACAATTAACCCTTTTTTAGGGGTTTAGAAAAAAATAATCCGAGCTCTAAAATGATTATTTCAATGAATTTATAGTTGTACTTCTTCCAAACAACATGAAATATTTTTGAGACCACTCATATAGGCATTTGAGCTACAAAATAAATCTAGAACTACGAAGTTGGCCAAAAATTTTGAACTCTATATCAAGCAAAAGGATGAAACTTTAAACAAATTCTATTCATGTTTTTCAAACATTATCAACTACTCGTATAATTTGGGGGGACCTTTTAGGAATGAGAAGTAGATTGAGAAAATCCTTGCTAGCTTAACTTATCATTTTCAAGCCAATGTTACCTTGCTTAAATACATGTAAAAGCCTTGTGAATTTACTGTTAAATGAATCACTAGGGCAAGTATTTGAACTGCATCACTCGTATCCTATATTTTAGGCATCCACCTTCGAGGATTGAAAGAGCTTGGCGTTATACACATCAAGGATAGTGGTCTTAGCGAAGATATTTTTGACACATTTTCTAGAAATGATTACTCTAATCCCAATGAAGAGAGAATGGATTTACTTTCCCAGAGATTTACTGAATTTCTTAGATAAAATTAACCCTTTTTTAGGGGTTTAGAAAAAAATAATCCGAGCTATAAAATGATTATTTCAATGAATTTATAGTTGTACTTCTTCCAAACAACACGAAATATTATAGAGACCACTCATATAGGCATTTGAGCTACAAAATAAATCTAGAACTTCGAAGTTTACCAAAAAATTTGAACACTATATCAAGCAAGAGGATGAAACTTTGAACAAATTCTATGCATGTTTTTCAAATATTATGAACTACTCGTATAATTTGGGTGGATCTATTAGGAAAGAGAAGTAGATTGAGAAAATCTGTGCTAGCTTACCTTATCATTTTCAAGCCAAGGTAACTTGCTTAAATACATGTAAAAGCATTGTGAACTTACTGTTAAATGAATAACTTGGGCAAGTATTCGAACTGCATCACTTGTATCCAATATGTCAACCATCCACTTTCGAGAACGGAAAGAGCTTGGCATTATATACATCAAGGATAGTGGTCTTAGCGAAGATGTTTTTGACACAATTGTTAGAAATGATGACTCTAATCCCAATGAAGAGAAAATGGATCTACTTTCCGAGAGAATTACTAAATATCTTATATAGAATTTACCCTTTTTACGTGTTTTAGAAAAAAGTAATCCGAGCTCTAAAATGATTATTTATATAAATTTATAGTTGCACTTCTTCCAAAGAACACGAAATATTTTGGAGACCACTCATATAGGCATTTGATCTGCAAAATAAATCTAGAACTACAAAGTTGGCCAAAAATTTTGAACTCTATATCAAGGAAGAGGATAAAACTTGGAACAAATTCTATGCATGTTTTTCGAACATTATCAACTACTCGTATAATTTGAGTGGACCTATTAGGAAACAGAATTAGATTGAGAAAATCTGTGCTAGCTTACCTTATCATTTTCAAGCCAAATATAGCTTGCTTAAATACATGTAAAAGCCTTGTTAACTTACAGTTAAATGTATCACTTGGGCAAGTTTTCGAACTGCATCACTTGTATCGAATATGTCAACCATCCACTATGGAGGACGGAAAGAGCTTGGCTTTGTTGACATCAAGGATAGTGGTCTTAGCGAAGGTGTTTTTGACACAATTGTTAGAAATGATGACTCTAATACCAATGAAGAAAAGATAGATCTACCTTCCCAGAGATTTACTGAATTTCTTAGATAGAATTAATCCTTTTTTAGGGGTTTTAGAAAAAAATAATCCAAGCTCAAAAATGATTATTTTAATGAATTTACAATTGTACTTCTTCGAAACAACGTGAAATATTTTGGAGACCACTAATATAGGCATTTGAGCTACAAAATAAATCTAGAAGTACGAAGTTGACCAAAAATTTTGAACTCTATATCAAGCAAGAATATAAACTTTGAACAAATTCTATGCATGTTTTGCAAATATTATCAACTACTCGTATAATTTGGGTGGACCTACTAGGAAAGAGAAATAGATTGAGAAAATCCTTGCTAGCTTACCTTATCATTTTCAATCCAATGTTACCTTGCTTAAATACATGTAAAAGCCATGTGAACTTACTGTTAAATGAATCACTTGGGAAAGTATTCGAACTGCATCAATTGTATCCAATATGTCAGCCGTCCATTTTCGAGGACGGAAAGAGCTTGGCTTTATACACATCAAGGATAATGGTTTTAGCGAAGTTGTTTTTGACACAATTGTTAGAAATGATGACTCTATTACCAATGAAGAGAAAATAGATCTACTTACCCAAAAATTTACTAAATTTCTTAGATACAATTAACCCTTTTTTAGGGGTTTAGAAAAAAATAATCCGAGTTCTAAAATGATTATTTCAATGAATTTATAGTTGAACATCTTCCAAACAACATGAAATATTTTTGAGACCACTCATATAGGCATTTGAGCTACAAAATAAATCTAGAACTACGAAGTTCACCAAAAATTTTGAACTCTATATCAAGCAAGAGGATGAAACTTTAAACAAATTCTATTCATGTTTTTCAAACATTATCTCCTACTCGTATAATTTGGGGGGACCTTTTAGGAAAGAGAAGTAGATTGAGAAAATCCTTGCTAGCTTAACTTATCATTTTCAAGCCATTGTTACCTTGCTTAAATACATGTAAAAGCCTTGTGAACTTACTGTTAAATGAATCACTAGGGCAAGTATTTGAACTGCATCACTTGTATCCTATATTTTAGGCATCCACCTTCGAGGATTGAAAGAGCTTGGCCTTATACACATCAAGGATAGTGGTCTTAGCAAAGATATTTTTGACACATTTTCTAGAAATGATTACTCTAATCCCAATGAAGAGAGAATGGATTTACTTTCCCAGAGATTTACTGAATTTCTTAGATAAAATTAACCCTTTTTTAGGGGTTTAGAAAAAAATAATCCGAGCTCTAAAATGATTATTTCAATGAATTTATAGTTGTACTTCTTCCAAACAACACGAAATATTTTGGAGACCACTCATATAGGCATTTGATCTGCAAAATAAATCTAGAACTACAAAGTTGGCCAAAAATTTTGAACTCTATATCAAGGAAGAGGATAAAACTTGGAACAAATTCTATGCATGTTTTTCGAACATTATCAACTACTCGTATAATTTGGGTGGACGTATTAGGAAACATAATTAGATTGAGAAAATCTGTGCTAGCTTACCTTATCATTTTCAAGCCAAATGTAGCTTGCTTAAATACATGTAAAAGCCTTGTGAACTTACAGTTAAATGTATCACTTGGGCAAGTTTTCGAACTGCATCACTTGTATCCAATATTTCACCCATCCACTATCGAGGACGGAAAGAGCTTGGCTTTGTAGACATCAAGGATAGTTGTCTTAGCGAAGGTGTATTTGACACAATTGTTAGAAATGATGACTCTAATACCAATGAAGAAAAGATAGATCTACCTTCCCAGAGATTTACTGAATTTCTTAGATAGAATTAATCCTTTTTTAGGGGTTTTAGAAAAAAATAATCCAAGCTCAAAAATGATTATTTTAATGAATTTACAATTGTACTTCGTCCAAACAACGTGAAATTTTTTGGAGACCACTCATATATTCATTTGAGCTACAAAATAAATATAGAACTACGAAGTTGACCAAAATTTTTGAACTCTATATCCAGCAAGAGGATGAAACTTTGAACAAATTCTATGCATGTTTTGCAAATATTATCAACTACTCGTATAATTTGGGTGGACTTATTAGGAAAGAGAAATAGATTGAGAAAATCCTTGCTAGCTTACCTTATCATTTTCAATCCAATGTTACCTTGCTTAAATACATGTAAAAGCCTTGTGAACTTACTGTTAAATGAATTACTTGGGAAAGTATTCGAACTGCATCAATTGTATCCAATATGTCAGCCGTCCATTTTCGAGGACGGAAAGAGCTTGGCTTTATACACATCAAGGATAATGGTTTTAGCGAAGTTGTTTTTGACACAATTGTTAGAAATGATGACTCTATTACCAATGAAGAGAAAATAGATCTACTTACCCAAAAATTTACTAAATATCTTAGATACAATTAACCCTTTTTTAGGGGTTTAGAAAAAAAAAATCCGAGTTCTAAAATGATTATTTCAATGAATTTATAGTTGAACATCTTCCAAACAACATGAAATATTTTTGAGACCACTCATATAGGCATTTGAGCTACAAAATAAATCTAGAACTACGAAGTTGACCAAAAATTTTGAACTCTATATCAAGCAAGAGGATGAAACTTTAAACAAATTCTATTCATGTTTTTCAAACATTATCTCCTACTTGTATAATTTGGGGGGACCTTTTAGGAAAGAGAAGTAGATTGAGAAAATCCTTGCTAGCTTAACTTATCATTTTCAAGCCATTGTTACCTTGCTTAAATACATGTAAAAGCCTTGTGAACTTACTATTAAATGAATCACTAGGGCAAGTATTTGAACTGCATCACTTGTATCCTATATTTTAGGCATCCACCTTCGAGGATAGAAAGAGCTTGGCAATATACACATCAAGGATAGTGGTCTTAGCGAAGATGTTTTTGACACATTTGCTAGAAATGATTACTCTAATACTAATGAAGAGAGAATGGATCTACTTTCCCAGAGATTTACTGAATTTCTTAGATAGAATTAACCCTTTTTTAGGGGTTTAGAAAAAAATAATCTGAGCTCTAAAAAGATTATTTCTATGAATTTATAGTTGTACTTCTTCCAAACAACGTGAAATATTTTGTAGACCAATCATATAGGTATTTGAGCTACAAAAGAAATCTAGAACTATGAAGTTGACCAAAATTTTTGAACTCTATATCAAGCAAGAGGATGAAACTTTGAACAAATTCTATGCATGTTTTGCAAATATTATCAACTACTCGTATAATTTGGGTGGACTTATTAGGAAAGAGAAATAGATTGAGAAAATCCTTGCTAGCTTACCTTATCATTTTCAATCCAATGTTACCTTGCTTAAATACATGTAAAAGCCATGTGAACTTACTGTTAAATGAATCACTTGGGAAAGTATTCGAACTGTATCAATTGTATCCAATATGTCAGCCATCCACTTTCGAGGACGGAAAGAGCTTGGCTTTATACACATCAAGGATAATGGTTTTAGGGAAGTTGTTTTTGACACAATTGTTAGAAATGATGACTCTAATACCAATGAAGAGAAAATGGATCTACTTTACCAAAGATTTACTAAATCTCTTAGATACAATTAACCCTTTTTTAGGGGTTTAGAAAAAAGTAATCCGAGCTCTAAAATGATTATTTCAATGAATTTACAATTGTACTTCTTCCAAACAACGTGAAATATTTTGGAGACCACTCATATAGGGATTTGATATACAAAATAAATCTAGAACTACAAAGTTGGCCAAAAATTTTGAACTCTATATCAAGGAAGAGGATAAAACTTTGAACAAATTCTATGCATGTTTTTCAAACATTATCAACTACTCGTATAATTAGGGGGGAACTTTTAGGAAAGAGAAGTAGATTGAGAAAATCCTTGCTAGCTTAACTTATCATTTTCAAGCCAATGTTACCTTGCTTAAATACATGTAAAAGCCTTGTGAACTTACTGTTAAATGAATCACTAGGGCAAGTATTTGAACTGCATCACTTATATCCTATATTTTAGGCATCCACCTTCGAGGATTGAAAGAGCTTGGCCTTATACACATCAAGGATAGTGGTCTTAGCGAAGATATTTTTGACACATTTTCTAGAAATGATTACTCTAACACCAATGAAGAGAGAATGGATTTACTTTCCCAGAGATTTACTGAATTTCTTAGATAAAATTAACCCTTTTTTAGGGGTTTATAAAAAAATAATCCGAGCTCTAAAATGATTATTTCAATGAATTTATAGATGTACTTCTTCCAAACAACGTGAAATATTTTGGAGACCACTCATATAGGCATTTGATCTACAAAATAAATCTAGAACTACAAAGTTGGCCAAAAAATTTGAACTCTATATCAAGGAAGAGGATAAAACTTTGAACAAATTCTATGCATGTTTTTCAAACATTATCAACTACTCGTATAATTTGGGTGGACCTATTAGGAAAGAGAAGTAGATTGAGAAAATTTGTGCTACCTTACCTTATCATTTTCAAGCCAAAGGTAGCTTGCTTAAATACATGTAAAAGCCTTGTGAACTTACAGTTAAATGTATCACTTGGGCAAGTTTTCGAACTGCATCACTTGTATCCAATATGTCACCCATCCACTATCGAGGACGGAAAGAGCTTGGCTTTGTAGACATCAAGGATAGTTGTCTTAGCGAAGGTGTTTTTGACACAATTGTTAGAAATGATGACTCTAATACCAAAGAATAAAAGATAGATCTACCTTCCCAGAGATTTACTGAATTTCTTAAATAGAATTAATCCTTTTTTAGGGGTTTTAGAAAAAAATAATCCAAGCTCAAAAATGATTATTTCAATGAATTTACAATTATACTTCTTCCAAACAACGTGAAATATTTTGGAGACCACTCATATAGGCATTTGAGCTACAAAATAAATTTAGAAATACGAAGTTGACCAAAATGTTTGAACTCTATATCAAATAAGAGGATGAAACTTTGAACAAATTCTATGCATGTTTTGCAAATATTATCAACTACTCGTATAATTTGGGTGGACTTATTAGGAAAGAGAAATAGATTGAGAAAATCCTTGCTAGCTTACCTTATCATTTTCAATCCAATGTTACCTTGCATAAATAAATGTAAAAGCCTTGTGAACTTACTGTTAAATGAATTACTTGGGAAAGTATTCGAACTGCATCAATTGTATCCAATATGTCAGCCGTCCAATTTCGAGGACGGAAAGAGCTTGGCTTTATACACATCAAGGATAATGGTTTTAGCGAAGTTGTTTTTGACACAATTGTTAGAAATGATGACTCTAATACCAATGAAGAGAAAATAGATTTACTTTCCCAAAAATTTACTAAATTTCTTAGGTACAATTAACCCTTTTTTAGGGGTTTAGAAAAAAATAATCCGAGCTCTAAAATGATTATTTCAATGAATTTATAGTTGTACTTCTTCCAAACAACATGAAATATTTTGGAGACCACTCATATAGGCATTGGAGCTACAAAATAAATCTAGAACTACGAAGTTGGAAAAACATTTTGAACTCTATATCAAGCAAGAGGATGAAACTTTAAACAAATTCTATTCATGTTTTTCAAACATTATCAACTACTCGTATAATTTGGGGGGACCTTTTAGGAAAGAGAAGTAGATTGAGAAAATCCTTGCTAGCTTAACTTATCATTTTCCAGCCAATGTTACCTTGCTTAAATACATGTAAAATCCTTGTGAACTTACTGTTAAATGAATCACTAGGGCAAGTATTCGAACTGCATCACTTGTATCCTATATTTTAGGCATCCACCTTCGAGGATAGAAAGAGCTTGGCTTTATACACATCAAGGATAATGGTCTTAGCGAAGATGTTTTTGACACATTTGCTAGAAATGATTACTCTAATACCAATGAAGAGAGAACGGATCTACTTTCCCAGAGATTTGCTGAATTTCTTAGATAGAATTAACCCTTTTTTTTGGGTTTTAGAAAAAAATAATCCAAACTCAAAAATGATTATTTCAATGAATTTACAATTGTACTTCTTCCAAACAACGTGAAATATTTTGGAGACCACTGTTATAGGCATTTGAGCTACAAAATAAATCTAGAACTACGAAGTTGACCAGAATTTTTAAACTCTATATCAAGCAAGAGGATGAAAGTTTGAACAAATTCTATGCATGTTTTTCAAATATTATCAACAACTCGTATAATTTGGGTGGACCTTTTAGGAAAGAGAAGTAGATTGAGAAAATCCTTGCTAGCTTAACTTATCATTTTCAATATAATGTTACCTTACTTAAATACATGTAAAAGCCTTGTGAACTTACTGTTAAATGAATCACTAGGGCAAGTATTTGAACTGCATCACTTGTATCCTATATTTTAGGCATCCACCTTCGAGGATTGAATGAGCTTTGCCTTATACACATCAAGGATAGTGGTCTTAGCGAAGATATTTTTGACACATTTTCTAGAAATGATTACTCTAACACCAATGAAGAGAGAATGGATTTACTTTCCCAGAGATTTACTGAATTTCTTAGATAAAATTAACCCTTTTTTAGGGGTTTATAAAAAAATAATCGGAGCTCTAAAATGATTATTTCAATGAATTTATAGATGTACTTCTTCCAAACAACGTGAAATATTTTGGAGACCACTCATATAGGCATTTGATCTACAAAATAAATCTAGAACTACAAAGTTGGCCAAAAAATTTGAACTCTATATCAAGGAAGAGGATAAAACTTTGAACAAATTCTATGCATGTTTTTCAAACATTATCAACTACTCGTATAATTTGGGTGGACCTATTAGGAAAGAGAAGTAGATTGAGAAAATTTGTGCTACCTTACCTTATCATTTTCAAGCCAAAGGTAGCTTGCTTAAATACATGTAAAAGCCTTGTGAACTTACAGTTAAATGTATCACTTGGGCAAGTTTTCGAACTGCATCACTTGTATCCAATATGTCACCCATCCACTATCGAGGACGGAAAGAGCTTGGCTTTGTAGACATCAAGGATAGTTGTCTTAGCGAAGGTGTTTTTGACACAATTGTTAGAAATGATGACTCTAATACCAATGAATAAAAGATAGATCTACCTTCCCAGAGATTTACTGAATTTCTTAAATAGAATTAATCCTTTTTTAGGGGTTTTAGAAAAAAATAATCCAAGCTCAAAAATGATTATTTCAATGAATTTACAATTATACTTCTTCCAAACAACGTGAAATATTTTGGAGACCACTCATATAGGCATTTGAGCTACAAAATAAATTTAGAAATACGAAGTTGACCAAAATGTTTGAACTCTATATCAAGCAAGAGGATGAAACTTTGAACAAATTCTATGCATGTTTTGCAAATATTATCAACTACTCGTATAATTTGGGTGGACTTATTAGGAAAGAGAAATAGATTGAGAAAATCCTTGCTAGCTTACCTTATCATTTTCAATCCAATGTTACCTTGCATAAATAAATGTAAAAGCTTTGTGAACTTACTGTTAAATGAATTACTTGGGAAAGTATTCGAACTGCATCAATTGTATCCAATATGTCAGCCGTCCATTTTCGAGGACAGAAAGAGCTTGGCTTTATACACATCAAGGATAATGGTTTTAGCGAAGTTGTTTTTGACACAATTGTTAGAAATGATGACTCTAATACCAATGAAGAGAAAATAGATTTACTTTCCCAAAAATTTACTAAATTTCTTAGGTACAATTAACCCTTTTTTAGGGGTTTAGAAAAAAATAATCCGATCTCTAAAATGATTATTTCAATGAATTTATAGTTGTACTTCTTCCAAACAACATGAAATATTTTGGAGACCACTCATATAGGCATTGGAGCTACAAAATAAATCTAGAACTACGAAGTTGGAAAAAAATTTTGAACTCTATATCAAGCAAGAGGATGAAACTTTAAACAAATTCTATTCATGTTTTTCAAACATTATCAACTACTCGTATAATTTGGGGGGACCTTTTAGGAAAGAGAAGTAGATTGAGAAAATCCTTGCTAGCTTAACTTATCATTTTCCAGCCAATGTTACCTTGCTTAAATACATGTAAAATCCTTGTGAACTTACTGTTAAATGAATCCCTAGGGCAAGTTTTCGAACTGCATCACTTGTATCCTATATTTTAGGCATCCACCTTCGAGGATAGAAAGAGCTTGGCTTTATACACATCAAGGATAATGGTCTTAGCGAAGATGTTTTTGACACATTTGCTAGAAATGATTACTCTAATACCAATGAAGAGAGAACGGATCTACTTTCCCAGAGATTTGCTGAATTTCTTAGATAGAATTAACCCTTTTTTTTGGGTTTTAGAAAAAAATAATCCAAGCTCAAAAATGATTATTTCAATGAATTTACAATTGTACTTCTTTCAAACAACGTGAAATATTTTGGAGACCATTCTTATAGGCATTTGAGCTACAAAATAAATCTAGAACTACGAAGTTGACCAGAATTTTTAAACTCTATATCAAGCAAGAGGATGAAAGTTTGAACAAATTCTATGCATGTTTTTCAAATATTATCAACAACTCGTATAATTTGGGTGGACCTTTTAGGAAAGAGAAATAGATTGAGAAAATCCTTGCTAGCTTAACTTATCATTTTCAATATAATGTTACCTTACTTAAATACATGTAAAAGCCTTGTGAACTTACTGTTAAATGAATCACTAGGGCAAGTATTTGAACTGCATCACTTGTATCCTATATTTTAGGCATCCACCTTCGAGGATTGAATGAGCTTTGCCTTATACACATCAAGGATAGTGGTCTTAGCGAAGATATTTTTGACACATTTTCTAGAAATGATTACTCTAATACCAATGAAGAGAGAATGGATTTACTTTCCCAGAGATTTACTGAATTTCTTAGATAAAATTAACCTTTTTTTTGGGTTTTAGAAAAAAATAATCCAAGCTCAAAAATGATTATTTCAATGAATTTACAATTGTACTTCTTCCAAACAACGTGAAATATTTTGGAGACCACTCTTATAGGCATTTGAGCTACAAAATAAATTTAGAACTACGAAGGTGACCAAAATTTTTGAACTCTATATCAAGCAAGAGGATGAAACTTTGAACAAATTCTATGCATGTTTTGCAAATATTATCAACTACTCGTATAATTTGGATGGACTTATTAGGAAAGAGAAATAGATTGAGAAAATCCTTGCTAGCTTACCTTATCATTTTCAATCCAATGTTACCTTGCTTAAATACATGTAAAAGCCATGTGAACTTACTGTTAAATGAATCACTTGGGAAAGTATTCGAACTGCATCAATTGTATCCAATATGTCAGCCGTCCATTTTCGAGGACGGAAAGAGCTTGGCTTTATACACATCAAGGATAATGGTTTTAGCGAAGTTGTTTTTGACACAATTGTTAGAAATGATGACTCTAATACCAATGAAGAGAAAATAGATTTACTTTCCCAAAAATTTACTAAATTTCTTAGATACAATTAACCCTTTTTTAGGGGTTTAGAAAAAAATAATCCGAGCTCTAAAATGATTATTTCAATGAATTTATAGTTGTACTTCTTCCAAACAACATGAAATATTTTTGAGACCACTCATATAGGCATTTGATCTACAAAATAAATCTAGAACTACAAAGTTGGCCAAAAAATTTGAACTCTATATCAAGGAAGAGGATAAAACTTTGAACAAATTCTATGCATGTTTTTCAAACATTATCAACTACTCGTATAATTTGGGTGGACCTATTAGGAAAGAGAAGTAGATTGAGAAAATTTGTGCTACCTTACCTTATCATTTTCAAGCCAAAGGTAGCTTGCTTAAATACATGTAAAAGCCTTGTGAACTTACAGTTAAATGTATCACTTGGGCAAGTTTTCGAACTGCATCACTTGTATCCAATATGTCACCCATCCACTATCAAGGACGGAAAGAGCTTGGCTTTATACACATCAAGGATAATGGTTTTAGGGAAGTTGTTTTTGACACAATTGTTAGAAATGATGACTCTAATACCAATGAAGAGAAAATGGATCTACTTTACCAAAGATTTACTAAATTTCTTAGATACAATTAACCCTTTTTTAGGGGTTTAGAAAAAAGTAATCCGAGCTCTAAAATGATTATTTCAATGAATTTACAATTGTACTTCTTCCAAACAACGTGAAATATTTTGGAGACCACTCATATAGGGATTTGATCTACAAAATAAATCTAGAACTACAAAGTTGGCCAAAAATTTTGAACTCTATATCAAGGAAGAGGATAAAACTTTGAACAAATTCTATGCATGTTTTTCAAACATTATCAACTACTCGTATAATTTGGGGGGACTTTTAGGAAAGAGAAGTAGATTGAGAAAATCCTTGCTAGCTTAACTTATCATTTTCAAGCCAATGTTACCTTGCTTAAATACATGTAAAAGCCTTGTGAACTTACTGTTAAATGAATCACTAAGGCAAGTATTTGAACTGCATCACTTGTATCCTATATTTTAGGCATCCACCTTCGAGGATTGAAAGAGCTTGGCCTTATACACATCAAGGATAGTGGTCTTAGCGAAGATATTTTTGACACATTTTCTAGAAATGATTACTCTAATACCAATGAAGAGAGAATGGATTTACTTTCCCAGAGATTTACTGAATTTCTTAGATAAAATTAACCTTTTTTTAGGGGTTTAGAAAAAAATAATCCGAGCTCTAAAATGATTAATTCAATGAATTTATAGTTGTACTTCTTCCAAAAAACATGAAATATTTTGGAGACCACTCATATAGGCATTTGATCTACAAAATAAATCTAGAACTACAAAGTTGGCCAAAAATTTTGAACTCTATATCAAGGAAGAGGATAAAACTTTGAACAAATTCTATGCATGTTTTTCAAACATTATCAACTACTCGTATAATTTGGGTGGACCTATTAGGAAAGAGAAGTAGATTGAGAAAATCTGTGCTACCTTACCTTATCATTTTCAAGCCAAAGGTAGCTTGCTTAAATACATGTAAAAGCCTTGTGAGCTTACAGTTAAATGTATCACTTGGGCAATTTTTCGAACTGCATCACTTGTATCCAATATGTCACCCATCCACTATCGAGGACGGAAAGAGCTTGGCTTTATACACATCAAGGATAATGGTTTTAGGGAAGTTGTTTTTGACACAATTGTTAGAAATGATGACTCTAATACCAATGAAGAGAAAATGGATCTACTTTACCAAAGATTTACTAAATTTCTTAGATACAATTAACCCTTTTTTAGGGGTTTAGAAAAAAGTAATCCGAGCTCTAAAATGATTATTTCAATGAATTTACAATTGTACTTCTTCCAAACAACGTGAAATATTTTGGAGACCACTCATATAGGGATTTGATCTACAAAATAATTCTAGAACTACAAAGTTGGCCAAAAAATTTGAACTCTATATCAAGGAAGAGGATAAAACTTTGAACAAATTCTATGCATGTTTTTCAAACATTATCAACTACTCGTATAATTTGGGGGGACCTTTTAGGAAAGAGAAGTAGATTGAGCTAATCCTTGCTAGCTTAACTTATCATTTTCAAGCCAATGTTACCTTGCTTAAATACATGTAAAAGCCTTGTGAACTTACTGTTAAATGAATCACTAGGGCAAGTATTTGAACTGCATCACTTGTATCCTATATTTTAGGCATCCACCTTCGAGGATTGAAAGAGCTTGGCCTTATACACATCAAGGATAGTGGTCTTAGCGAAGATATTTTTGACACATTTTCTAGAAATGATTACTCTAATACCAATGAAGAGAGAATGGATTTACTTTCCCAGAGATTTACTGAATTTCTTAGATAAAATTAACCTTTTTTTAGGGGTTTAGAAAAAAATAATCCGAGCTCTAAAATGATTAATTCAATGAATTTATAGTTGTACTTCTTCCAAAAAACATGAAATATTTTGGAGACCACTCATATAGGCATTTGATCTACAAAATAAATCTAGAACTACAAAGTTGGCCAAAAATTTTGAACTCTATATCAAGGAAGAGGATAAAACTTTGAACAAATTCTATGCATGTTTTTCAAACATTATCAACTACTCGTATAATTTGGGTGGACCTATTAGGAAAGAGAAGTAGATTGAGAAAATCTGTGCTACCTTACCTTATCATTTTCAAGCCAAAGGTAGCTTGCTTAAATACATGTAAAAGCCTTGTGAGCTTACAGTTAAATGTATCACTTGGGCAATTTTTCGAACTGCATCACTTGTATCCAATATGTCACCCATCCACTATCGAGGACGGAAAGAGCTTGGCTTTGTAGACATCAAGGATAGTTGTCTTAGCGAAGGTGTTTTTGACACAATTGTTAGAAATGATGACTCTAATACCAATGAAGAAAAGATAGATCTACCTTCCCAGAGATTTACTGAATTTCTTAGATAGAATTAATCCTTTTTTAGGGGTTTTAGAAAAAAATAATCCAAGCTCAAAAATGATTATTTCAATGAATTTACAATTATACTTCTTCCAAAAAACGTGAAATATTTTGGAGACCACTCATATAGGCATTTGAGCTACAAAATAAATTTAGAAATACGAAGTTGACCAAAATGTTTGAACTCTATATCAAGCAAGAGGATGAAACTTTGAACAAATTCTATGCATGTTTTGCAAATATTATCAACTACTCGTATAATTTGGGTGGACTTATTAGGAAAGAGAAATAGATTGAGAAAATCCTTGCTAGCTTACCTTATCATTTTCAATCCAATGTTACCTTGAATAAATAAATGTAAAAGCCTTGTGAACTTACTGTGAAATGAATTACTTGGGAAAGTATGCGAACTGCATCAATTGTATCCAATATGTCAGCCGTCCATTTTCGAGGACGGAAAGAGCTTGGCTTTATACACATCAAGGATAATGGTTTTAGCGAAGTTGTTTTTGACAGAATTGTTAGAAATGATGACTCTAATACCAATGAAGAGAAAATAGATTTACTTTCCCAAAAATTTACTAAATTTCTTAGGTACAATTAACCCTTTTTTAGGGGTTTAGAAAAAAATAATCCGAGCTCTAAAATGATTATTTCAATGAATTTATAGTTGTACTTCTTCCAAACAACATGAAATATTTTTGAGACCACTCATATAGGCATTGGAGCTACAAAATAAATCTAGAACTACGAAGTTGGAAAAAAATTTTGAACTCTATATCAAGCAAGAGGATGAAACTTTAAACAAATTCTATTCATGTTTTTCAAACATTATCAACTACTCGTATAATTTGGGGGGACCTTTTAGGAAAGAGAAGTAGATTGAGAAAATCCTTGCTAGCTTAACTTATCATTTTCCAGCCAATGTTACCTTGCTTATATACATGTAAAAGCCTTGTTAACTTACTGTTAAATGAATCACTAGGGCAAGTATTCGAACTGCATCACTTGTATCCTATATTTTACGCATCCACCTTCGAGGATAGAAAGAGCTTGGCTTTATACACATCAAAGATAGTGGTCTTAGGGAAGATGTTTTTGACACATTTGCTAGAAATGATTACTCTAATACCAATGAAGAGAGAACGGATCTACTTTCCCAGAGATTTGCTGAATTTCTTAGATAGAATTAACCCTTTTTTTTGGGTTTTAGAAAAAAATAATCCAAGCTCAAAAATGATTATTTCAATGAATTTACAATTGTACTTCTTCCAAACAACGTGAAATATTTTGGAGACCACTCTTATAGGCATTTGAGCTACAAAATAAATCTAGAACTACGAATTGACCAGAATTTTTAAACTCTATATCAAGCAAGAGGATGAAAGTTTGAACAAATTCTATGCATGTTTTTCAAATATTATCAACAACTCGTATAATTTGGGTGGACCTATTAGGAAAGAGAAATAGATTGAGAAAATCCTTGCTAGCTTACCTTATCATTTTCAATATAATGTTACCTTGCTTAAATACATGTAAAAGCCTTGTGAACTTACTGTTAAATGAATCACTTGGGAAAGTATTCGAATTACATCAATTGTATCCGATATGTCAGCCGTCGACATTCGAGGACGGAAACGGCTTGGCTTTATACACATCAAGGATAATGGTTTTAGCGAAATTGTTTTTGACACAATTGTTAGAAATGATGACTCTAATAACAATGAAGAAAAAATGGATCTACTTTCCCAAAGATTTACTAAATTTCTTAGATACAATTAACCCTTTTTTAGGGGTTTACAAAAAAATAATCCGATCTCTAAAATGATTATTTCATTGAATTTATAGTTTTACTTTTCCAAACAACATGAAATATTTTTGAGACCACTCATATAGGCATTTGAGCTACAAAATAAATCTAGAACTACGAATTGACCAGAATTTTTAAACTCTATATCAAGCAAGAGGATGAAAGTTTGAACAAATTCTATGCATGTTTTTCAAATATTATCAACAACTCGTATAATTTGGGTGGACCTATTAGGAAAGAGAAATAGATTGAGAAAATCCTTGCTAGCTTACCTTATCATTTTCAATATAATGTTACCTTGCTTAAATACATGTAAAAGCCTTGTGAACTTACTGTTAAATGAATCACTTGGGAAAGTATTCGAATTACATCAATTGTATCCGATATGTCAGCCGTCGACATTCGAGGACGGAAACGGCTTGGCTTTATACACATCAAGGATAATGGTTTTAGCGAAATTGTTTTTGACACAATTGTTAGAAATGATGACTCTAATACCAATGAAGAAAAAATGGATCTACTTTCCCAAAGATTTACTAAATTTCTTAGATACAATTAACCCTTTTTTAGGGGTTTACAAAAAAATAATCCGATCTCTAAAATGATTATTTCATTGAATTTATAGTTTTACTTCTTCCAAACAACATGAAATATTTTTGAGACCACTCATATAGGCATTTGAGCTACAAAATAAATCTAGAACTACGAAGTTGGCCAAAAAATTTGAAATCTATATCAAGCAAGAGGATGAAACTTTAAACAATTTCTATTCATGTTTTTCAAACATTATCAACTACTCGTATAATTTGGGTGGACCTATTAGGAAAGAGAAGTAGATTGAGAAAATCTGTGCTACCTTACCTTATCATTTTCAAGCCAAAGGTAGCTTGCTTAAATACATGTAAAAGCCTTGTGAGCTTACAGTTAAATGTATCACTTGGGCAATTTTTCGAACTGCATCACTTGTATCCAATATGTCACCCATCCACTATCGAGGACGGAAAGAGCTTGGCTTTGTAGACATCAAGGATAGTTGTCTTAGCGAAGGTGTTTTTGACACAATTGTTAGAAATGATGACTCTAATACCAATGAAGAAAAGATAGATCTACCTTCCCAGAGATTTACTGAATTTCTTAGATAGAATTAATCCTTTTTTAGGGGTTTTAGAAAAAAATAATCCAAGCTCAAAAATGATTATTTCAATGAATTTACAATTATACTTCTTCCAAAAAACGTGAAATATTTTGGAGACCACTCATATAGGCATTTGAGCTACAAAATAAATTTAGAAATACGAAGTTGACCAAAATGTTTGAACTCTATATCAAGCAAGAGGATGAAACTTTGAACAAATTCTATGCATGTTTTGCAAATATTATCAACTACTCGTATAATTTGGGTGGACTTATTAGGAAAGAGAAATAGATTGAGAAAATCCTTGCTAGCTTACCTTATCATTTTCAATCCAATGTTACCTTGAATAAATAAATGTAAAAGCCTTGTGAACTTACTGTGAAATGAATTACTTGGGAAAGTATGCGAACTGCATCAATTGTATCCAATATGTCAGCCGTCCATTTTCGAGGACGGAAAGAGCTTGGCTTTATACACATCAAGGATAATGGTTTTAGCGAAGTTGTTTTTGACAGAATTGTTAGAAATGATGACTCTAATACCAATGAAGAGAAAATAGATTTACTTTCCCAAAAATTTACTAAATTTCTTAGGTACAATTAACCCTTTTTTAGGGGTTTAGAAAAAAATAATCCGAGCTCTAAAATGATTATTTCAATGAATTTATAGTTGTACTTCTTCCAAACAACATGAAATATTTTTGAGACCACTCATATAGGCATTGGAGCTACAAAATAAATCTAGAACTACGAAGTTGGAAAAAAATTTTGAACTCTATAACAAGCAAGAGGATGAAACTTTAAACAAATTCTATTCATGTTTTTCAAACATTATCAACTACTCGTATAATTTGGGGGGACCTTTTAGGAAAGAGAAGTAGATTGAGAAAATCCTTGCTAGCTTAACTTATCATTTTCCAGCCAATGTTACCTTGCTTATATACATGTAAAAGCCTTGTTAACTTACTGTTAAATGAATCACTAGGGCAAGTATTCGAACTGCATCACTTGTATCCTATATTTTACGCATCCACCTTCGAGGATAGAAAGAGCTTGGCTTTATACACATCAAAGATAGTGGTCTTAGGGAAGATGTTTTTGACACATTTGCTAGAAATGATTACTCTAATACCAATGAAGAGAGAACGGATCTACTTTCCCAGAGATTTGCTGAATTTCTTAGATAGAATTAACCCTTTTTTTTGGGTTTTAGAAAAAAATAATCCAAGCTCAAAAATGATTATTTCAATGAATTTACAATTGTACTTCTTCCAAACAACGTGAAATATTTTGGAGACCACTCTTATAGGCATTTGAGCTACAAAATAAATCTAGAACTACGAATTGACCAGAATTTTTAAACTCTATATCAAGCAAGAGGATGAAAGTTTGAACAAATTCTATGCATGTTTTTCAAATATTATCAACAACTCGTATAATTTGGGTGGACCTATTAGGAAAGAGAAATAGATTGAGAAAATCCTTGCTAGCTTACCTTATCATTTTCAATATAATGTTACCTTGCTTAAATACATGTAAAAGCCTTGTGAACTTACTGTTAAATGAATCACTTGGGAAAGTATTCGAATTACATCAATTGTATCCGATATGTCAGCCGTCGACATTCGAGGACGGAAACGGCTTGGCTTTATACACATCAAGGATAATGGTTTTAGCGAAATTGTTTTTGACACAATTGTTAGAAATGATGACTCTAATAACAATGAAGAAAAAATGGATCTACTTTCCCAAAGATTTACTAAATTTCTTAGATACAATTAACCCTTTTTTAGGGGTTTACAAAAAAATAATCCGATCTCTAAAATGATTATTTCATTGAATTTATAGTTTTACTTTTCCAAACAACATGAAATATTTTTGAGACCACTCATATAGGCATTTGAGCTACAAAATAAATCTAGAACTACGAATTGACCAGAATTTTTAAACTCTATATCAAGCAAGAGGATGAAAGTTTGAACAAATTCTATGCATGTTTTTCAAATATTATCAACAACTCGTATAATTTGGGTGGACCTATTAGGAAAGAGAAATAGATTGAGAAAATCCTTGCTAGCTTACCTTATCATTTTCAATATAATGTTACCTTGCTTAAATACATGTAAAAGCCTTGTGAACTTACTGTTAAATGAATCACTTGGGAAAGTATTCGAATTACATCAATTGTATCCGATATGTCAGCCGTCGACATTCGAGGACGGAAACGGCTTGGCTTTATACACATCAAGGATAATGGTTTTAGCGAAATTGTTTTTGACACAATTGTTAGAAATGATGACTCTAATACCAATGAAGAAAAAATGGATCTACTTTCCCAAAGATTTACTAAATTTCTTAGATACAATTAACCCTTTTTTAGGGGTTTACAAAAAAATAATCCGATCTCTAAAATGATTATTTCATTGAATTTATAGTTTTACTTCTTCCAAACAACATGAAATATTTTTGAGACCACTCATATAGGCATTTGAGCTACAAAATAAATCTAGAACTACGAAGTTGGCCAAAAAATTTGAAATCTATATCAAGCAAGAGGATGAAACTTTAAACAATTTCTATTCATGTTTTTCAAACATTATCAACTACTCGTATAATTTGGGTGGACCTATTAGGAAAGAGAAGTAGATTGAGAAAATCTGTGCTACCTTACCTTATCATTTTCAAGCCAAAGGTAGCTTGCTTAAATACATGTAAAAGCCTTGTGAGCTTACAGTTAAATGTATCACTTGGGCAATTTTTCGAACTGCATCACTTGTATCCAATATGTCACCCATCCACTATCGAGGACGGAAAGAGCTTGGCTTTGTAGACATCAAGGATAGTTGTCTTAGCGAAGGTGTTTTTGACACAATTGTTAGAAATGATGACTCTAATACCAATGAATAAAAGATAGATCTACCTTCCCAGAGATTTACTGAATTTCTTAGATAGAATTAATCCTTTTTTAGGGGTTTTAGAAAAAAATAATCCAAGCTCAAAAATGATTATTTCAATGAATTTACAATTATACTTCTTCCAAAAAACGTGAAATATTTTGGAGACCACTCATATAGGCATTTGAGCTACAAAATAAATTTAGAAATACGAAGTTGACCAAAATGTTTGAACTCTATATCAAGCAAGAGGATGAAACTTTGAACAAATTCTATGCATGTTTTGCAAATATTATCAACTACTCGTATAATTTGGGTGGACTTATTAGGAAAGAGAAATAGATTGAGAAAATCCTTGCTAGCTTACCTTATCATTTTCAATCCAATGTTACCTTGAATAAATAAATGTAAAAGCCTTGTGAACTTACTGTGAAATGAATTACTTGGGAAAGTATGCGAACTGCATCAATTGTATCCAATATGTCAGCCGTCCATTTTCGAGGACGGAAAGAGCTTGGCTTTATACACATCAAGGATAATGGTTTTAGCGAAGTTGTTTTTGACAGAATTGTTAGAAATGATGACTCTAATACCAATGAAGAGAAAATAGATTTACTTTCCCAAAAATTTACTAAATTTCTTAGGTACAATTAACCCTTTTTTAGGGGATTAGAAAAAAATAATCCGAGCTCTAAAATGATTATTTCAATGAATTTATAGTTGTACTTCTTCCAAACAACATGAAATATTTTTGAGACCACTCATATAGGCATTGGAGCTACAAAATAAATCTAGAACTACGAAGTTGGAAAAAAATTTTGAACTCTATATCAAGCAAGAGGATGAAACTTTAAACAAATTCTATTCATGTTTTTCAAACATTATCAACTACTCGTATAATTTGGGGGGACCTTTTAGGAAAGAGAAGTAGATTGAGAAAATCCTTGCTAGCTTAACTTATCATTTTCCAGCCAATGTTACCTTGCTTATATACATGTAAAAGCCTTGTTAACTTACTGTTAAATGAATCACTAGGGCAAGTATTCGAACTGCATCACTTGTATCCTATATTTTACGCATCCACCTTCGAGGATAGAAAGAGCTTGGCTTTATACACATCAAAGATAGTGGTCTTAGGGAAGATGTTTTTGACACATTTGCTAGAAATGATTACTCTAATACCAATGAAGAGAGAACGGATCTACTTTCCCAGAGATTTGCTGAATTTCTTAGATAGAATTAACCCTTTTTTTTGGGTTTTAGAAAAAAATAATCCAAGCTCAAAAATGATTATTTCAATGAATTTACAATTGTACTTCTTCCAAACAACGTGAAATATTTTGGAGACCACTCTTATAGGCATTTGAGCTACAAAATAAATCTAGAACTACGAATTGACCAGAATTTTTAAACTCTATATCAAGCAAGAGGATGAAAGTTTGAACAAATTCTATGCATGTTTTTCAAATATTATCAACAACTCGTATAATTTGGGTGGACCTATTAGGAAAGAGAAATAGATTGAGAAAATCCTTGCTAGCTTACCTTATCATTTTCAATATAATGTTACCTTGCTTAAATACATGTAAAAGCCTTGTGAACTTACTGTTAAATGAATCACTTGGGAAAGTATTCGAATTACATCAATTGTATCCGATATGTCAGCCGTCGACATTCGAGGACGGAAACGGCTTGGCTTTATACACATCAAGGATAATGGTTTTAGCGAAATTGTTTTTGACACAATTGTTAGAAATGATGACTCTAATAACAATGAAGAAAAAATGGATCTACTTTCCCAAAGATTTACTAAATTTCTTAGATACAATTAACCCTTTTTTAGGGGTTTACAAAAAAATAATCCGATCTCTAAAATGATTATTTCATTGAATTTATAGTTTTACTTTTCCAAACAACATGAAATATTTTTGAGACCACTCATATAGGCATTTGAGCTACAAAATAAATCTAGAACTACGAATTGACCAGAATTTTTAAACTCTATATCAAGCAAGAGGATGAAAGTTTGAACAAATTCTATGCATGTTTTTCAAATATTATCAACAACTCGTATAATTTGGGTGGACCTATTAGGAAAGAGAAATAGATTGAGAAAATCCTTGCTAGCTTACCTTATCATTTTCAATATAATGTTACCTTGCTTAAATACATGTAAAAGCCTTGTGAACTTACTGTTAAATGAATCACTTGGGAAAGTATTCGAATTACATCAATTGTATCCGATATGTCAGCCGTCGACATTCGAGGACGGAAACGGCTTGGCTTTATACACATCAAGGATAATGGTTTTAGCGAAATTGTTTTTGACACAATTGTTAGAAATGATGACTCTAATACCAATGAAGAAAAAATGGATCTACTTTCCCAAAGATTTACTAAATTTCTTAGATACAATTAACCCTTTTTTAGGGGTTTACAAAAAAATAATCCGATCTCTAAAATGATTATTTCATTGAATTTATAGTTTTACTTCTTCCAAACAACATGAAATATTTTTGAGACCACTCATATAGGCATTTGAGCTACAAAATAAATCTAGAACTACGAAGTTGGCCAAAAAATTTGAAATCTATATCAAGCAAGAGGATGAAACTTTAAACAATTTCTATTCATGTTTTTCAAACATTATCAACTACTCGTATAATTTGGGGGATCCTTTTAGGAAAGATAAGTAGATTGAGGAATTACTTGCTAGGTTAACTTATCATTTTCAACCCAAAGGTACCTTGCGTAAATATATGTAAAAGCCTTGTGAACTTACTGTTAAATGAATCACTTGGGCAAGTATTCAAACTGCATCACTTGTATCCAATATGTCAACCATCCACTTTCGAGGAAGGAAAGAGCTTGGCTTTATAGACATCAAGGATAGTGGTCTTGGCGAAGGTTTTTTTGATACAATTGTTAGAAATGATTACTCTAATACCAATGAGGAAAAGATGGATCTGCTTTCCGATAGATTTACTAAATTTCTTAGATAGAATTAACCTTTTTTTAGGGATTTTAGAAAAAACTAATCCAAGCTCTAAAATTATTATTTAAATGAATTTACAGTTGAACATCTTCCAAACAACACGAAATATTATAGAGACCATTCATATAGGCATTTCAGCTACAAAATAAATCTAGAACTTCGAAGTTGACCAAAAAATTTGAACACTATATCAAGCAAGAGGATGAAACTTTCAACAAATTCTATGCATGTTTTTCAAATATTAAGAACTACTCGTATAATTTGGGTGGACCTATTAGGAAAGAGAAGTAGATTGAGAAAATCTGTGCTAGCTTACCTTATCATTTTCAAGCCAAAGGTAGCTTGCTTAAATACATGTAAAAGCAATGTGAACTTACTGTTAAATGAATATCTTGGGAAAGTATTCGAACTGCATCAATTGTATCGATTATGTCAGCCATCCACTTTCGAGGATGGAAAGAGCTTGGCCTTATACACATCAAGGATAGTGGTCTTAGTGAAGATATTTTTGACACATTTTCTAGAAATGATCACTCTAATCCCAATGAAGAGAGAATGGATTTACTTTCCCAGAGATTTACTGAATTTCTTAGATAAAATTAACCCTTTTTTAGGGATTTAGAAAAAAATAATCCGAACTCTAAAATGATTATTTCAATGAATTTATAGTTGTACTTCTTCCAAACAACACGAAATATTTTGGAGACCACTCATATAGGCATTTCATCTACAAAATAAATCTAGAACTACAAAGTTGGCCAAAAAATTTGAACTCTATATCAAGGAAGAGGATAAAACTTTGAACAAATTCTATGCATGTTTTTCAAACATTATCAACTACTCCTATAATTTGGTTGGACCTATTAGGAAACAGAATTAGATTGAGAAAATCTGTGCTAGCTTACCTTATCATTTTGAAGCCAAATGTAGCTTGCTTAAATACATGTAAAAGCCTTGTTAACTTACAGTTAAATGTATCACTTGGGCAAGTATTCGAACTGCATCACTTGTATCGAATATGTCAACCATCCACTATCGAGGACGAAAAGATCTTGGCTTTGTAGACATCAAGGATAGTTGTCTTAGCGAAGGTGTTTTTGACACAATTGTTAGAAATGATGACTCTAATACCAATGAAGAAAAGATAGATCTACCTTCCCAGAGATTTACTGAATTTCTTAGATAGAATTAATCCTTTTTTAGGGGTTTTAGAAAAAAAAATCCAAGCTCAAAAATGATTATTTCAATGAATTTACAATTGTACTTCTTCGAAACAACGTGAAATATTTTGGAGACCACTAATATAGGCATTTGAGCTACAAAATAAATCTAGAACTACGAAGTTGACCAAAATTTCTGAACTCTATATCAAGCAAGAGGATAAACTTTGAACAAATTCTATGCATGTTTTTCAAATATTATCCACTACTCGTATAATTTGGGTGGACCTATTAGGAAAGAGAAATAGATTGAGAAAATCCTCGCTAGCTTACCTTATCATTTTCAATCCAATGTTACCTTGCTTAAATACATGTAAAAGCCATGTGAACTTACTGTTAAATGAATCACTTGGGAAAGTATTCGAACTACATCAATTGTATCCAATATGTCAGCCATCCACTTTCGAGGACGGAAAGAGCTTGGCTTTATACACATCAAGGATAATGGTTTTAGCAAAGTTGTTTTTGACACAATTGTTAGAAATAATGACTCTAATACCAATGAAGAGAAAATATATCTACTTTCCCAAAAATTTACTAAATTTCTTAGATACAATTAACCCTTTTTTAGGGGTTTAGAAAAAAATAATCCGAGTTCTAAAATGATTATTTCAATGAATTTATAGTTGAACATCTTCCAAACAACATGAAATATTTTTGAGACCACTCATATAGGCATTTGAGCTACAAAATAAATCTAGAACAACGAAGTTGGCCAAAAATTGTGAACTCTATATCTAGCAAGAGGATGAAACTTTAAACAAATTCTATTCATGTTTTTCAAACATTGTCTCCTACTCGTATAATTTGGGGGGACCTTTTAGGAAAGAGAAGTAGATTGAGAAAATCCTTGCTAGCTTAACTTATCATTTTCAAGCCAATGTTACCTTGCTTAAATACATGTAAAAGCCTTGTGAACTTACTATTAAATGAATCACTAGGGCAAGTATATGAACTGCATCACTTGTATCCTATATTTTAGGCATCCACCTTCGAGGATAGAAAGAGCTTGGCAATATACACATCAAGGATAGTGGTCTTAGCGAGGATGTTTTTGACACATTTGCTAGAAATGATTACTCTAATACTAATGAAGAGAGAATGGATCTACTTTCCCAGAGATTTACAGAATTTCTTAGATAGAATTAACCCTTTTTTAGGGGTTTAGAAAAAAATAATCCGAGCTCTAAAATGATTATTTCTATGAATTTATAGTTGTACTTCTTCCAAACAACGTGAAATATTTTGTAGACCACTCATATAGGTATTTTAGCTACAAAATAAATCTAGAACTATGAAGTTGACCAAAAAATTTTGAACTCTATATCAAGCAAAAGGATGAAACTTTGAACAATATCTATGCATCGTTTTCAAACATTATCAACTACTCGTATAATTTGGGTGGACCTATTAGGAAAGAGAAATAGATTGAGGAAATACTTGCTAGGTTAACTTATCATTTTCAAGCCAAAGGTACCTTGCGTAAATATATGTAAAAGCCTTGTGAACTTACTGTTAAATGAATCACTTGGGCAAGTATTCGAACTACATCACTTGTATCCAATATGTCAACCATCCACTTTCGAGGAAGGAAAGAGCTTGGCTTTATAGACATCAAGGATAGTGGTCTTGGCGAAGGTTTTTTTGATACAATTGTTAGAAATGATTACTCTAATACCAATGAGGAAAAGATGGATCTGCTTTCCGATAGATTTACTAAATTTCTTAGATAGAATTAACCTTTTTTTAGGGGTTTTAGAAAAAACTAATCCAAGCTCTAAAATTATTATTTAAATGAATTTACAGTTGTACTTCTTCCAAACAACACGAAATATTATAGAGACCATTCATATAGGCATTTGAGCTACAAAATAAATCTAGAACTTCGAAGTTGACCAAAAAATTTGAACACTATATCAAGCAAGAGGATGAAACTTTCAACAAATTCTATGCATGTTTTTCAAATATTAAGAACTACTCGTATAATTTGGGTGGACCTATTAGGAAAGAGAAGTAGATTGAGAAAATCTGTGCTAGCTTACCTTATCATTATCAAGCCAAAGGTAGCTTGCTTAAATACATGTAAAAGCATTCTGAACTTACTGTTAAATGAATCACTTGGGAAAGTATTCGAACTGCATCAATTGTATCCAATATGTCAGCCATCCACTTTCGAGGACGGAAAGAGCTTGGCCTTATACACATCAAGGATAATGGTCTTAGTGAAGATATTTTTGACACATTTTCTAGAAATGATTACTCTAATCCCAATGAAGAGAGAATGGATTTACTTTCCCAGAGATTTACTGAATTTCTTAGATAAAATTAACCTTTTTTTAGGGGTTTAGAAAAAAATAATCCGAACTCTAAAATGATTATTTCAATGAATTTATAGTTGTACTTCTTCCAAACAACACGAAATATTTTGGAGACCACTCATATAGGCATTTGAACTACAAAATAAATCTAGAACTGCAAAGTTGGCCAAAAAATTTGAACTCTATATCAAGGAAGAGGATAAAACTTTGAACAAATTCTATGCATGTTTTTCAAACATTATCAACTACTCCTATAATTTGGTTGGACCTATTAGGAAACAGAATTAGATTGAGAAAATCTGTGCTAGCTTACCTTATCATTTTGAAGCCAAATGTAGCTTGCTTAAATACATGTAAAAGCCTTGTTAACTTACAGTTAAATGTATCACTTGGGCAAGTATTCGAACTGCATCACTTGTATCGAATATGTCAACCATCCACTATCGAGGACGGAAAGATCTTGGCTTTGTAGACATCAAGGATAGTTGTCTTAGCGAAGGTGTTTTTGACACAATTGTTAGAAATGATGACTCTAATACCAATGAAGAAAAGATAGATCTACCTTCCCACAGATTTACTGAATTTCTTAGATAGAATTAATCCTTTATTAGGGGTTTTAGAAAAAAATAATCCAAGCTCAAAAATGATTATTTCAATGAATTTACAATTGTACTTCTTCGAAACAACGTGAAATATTTTGGAGACCACTAATATAGGCATTTGAGCTACAAAATAAATCTAGAACTACGAAGTTGACCAAAATTTTTGAACTCTATATCAGGCAAGAGGATAAACTTTGAACAAATTCTATGCATATTTTTCAAATATTATCTACTACTCGTATAATTTGGGTGGACCTATTAGGAAAGAGAAATAGATTGAGAAAATCCTTGCTAGCTTACCTTATCATTTTCAATCCAATGTTACCTTGCTTAAATACATGTAAAAGCCATGTGAACTTACTGTTAAATGAATCACTTGGGAAAGTATTCGAACTACATCAATTGTATCCAATATGTCAGCCATCCACTTTCGAGGACGGAAAGAGCTTGGCTTTATACACATCAAGGATAATGGTTTTAGCGAAGTTGTTTTTGACACAATTGTTAGAAATGATGACTCTAATACCAATGAAGAGAAAATATATCTACTTTCCCAAAAATTTACTAAATTTCTTAGATACAATTAACCCTTTTTTAGGGGTTTAGAAAAAAATAATCCGAGTTCTAAAATGATTATTTCAATGAATTTATAGTTGAACATCTTCCAAACAACATGAAATATTTTTGAGACCACTCATATAGGAATTTGAGCTACAAAATAAATCTAGAACTACGAAGTTGGGCAAAAATTTTGAACTCTATATCAAGCAAGAAAATGAAACTTTGAACAAATTCTATGCATGTTTTCCAAACATTATCAACTACTCGTATAATTTGGCTGGACCTATTAGGAAAGAGAAGTAGATTGATAAAATCCATGCTTGCATACCTTATCATTTTCTAGCCAGAGTTACCTTGCTTAAATATATGTAAAAGCCTTGTGAACTTACTATTAAATGAATCACTTTGGAAAGTATTCGAACTGCATCACTTGTATCCAATATGTCAGCCATCCACTTTCGGGGACGGAAAAAGCTTGGCTTTATAGACATCAAGGATAGTGGTCTTAGCGAAGATGTTTTTGACACAATTTTTAGAACTGAGGACTCTAATACCAACGAAGAGAAAATGGATCTACTTTCCTAGATATTTACTAAATTTCTTAGATAGAATTAACCCTTTTTTCGGGGTTTAGAAAAAAAAATCCGACGCTCAAAAATGATTATTTCAATGAATTTACAATTGTACTTCTTCCAAACAACGTGAAATATTTTGGAGACCACTCATATAACATTTGAGCTACAAAATAAATCTAGAACTACGAAGTTGACCAAAATTTTTGAACTCTATATCAAGCAAGAGGATGAAACTTTGAACAAATTCTATGCATGTTTTTCAAATATTATCAACTACTCGTATAATTTGGGTGGACCTATTAGGAAAGAGAAATAGATTGAGAAAATCCTTGCTAGCTTACCTTATCATTTTCAATCCAATGTTACCTTGCTTAAATACATGTAAAAGCCTTGTGAACTTGCTCTTAAATGAATCATTTGGGAAAGTATTCGAACTGCATCAATTGTATCCAATATGTCAGCCGTCCACTTTCGAGGACGGAAAGAGCTCGGCTTTATACACATCAAGGATAATGGTTTTAGCGAAGTTGTTTTTGACACAATTGTTAGAAATGATGACTCTAATACCAACGCGGAAAAGATGGATCTACTTTCCTAGAGATTTACTAAATTTCTTAGATAGAATTAACCCTTTTTTAGGGGTTTAAAAAAAATAATCCGAACTCAAAAATGATTATTTCAATGAATTTATAGATGTACTTCTTCCAAACAACGTGAAATATTTTGGAGACAACTCATATATGCATTTGAGCTACAAAATAAATCTTGAACTACGAAGTTGACCAAAAATATTGAACTCTATATCAAGCAAGAGGATGAAACTTTGAACAAATTCTATGCATGTTTTTCAAAAATTATCAACTACTAGTAAAATTTGGGTGGACCTATTAGGAAAGAGAAGTAGATTGAGAAAATCTTTGCTAGCTTACCTTATCCGTTTCAAGCCAAAATGACCTTGGTTAAATACATGTAAAAGCCTTGTGAACTTACTGTTAAATGAATCACTTGGGAAAGTATGCGAACTGCATCACTTGTATCCAATATTTCAGCCATCCACTTTCGAAGACGGAAAGTGCTTGGCTTTATAGACATCAAAGATAATGGTCTTAGCGAAGATGTTTTTGACACAATTGTTTGAAATGATGACTCTAATGGCAATGAAGAGAAAATGGATCAACTTGCCCAGAGATTTACTAAATTTCTTATATAGAATTAACCCTTTTTTTTGGGTTTTAGACAAAACTCATCCGAGCTCTAAAATGATTATTTAAATGAATATACAATTGTACTTCTTCCAAACAACACGAAATATTATAGAGACCACTCATATAGGCATTTGAGCTACAAAATAAATCTAGAACTACGAAGTTGGGCAAATATTTTGAACTCTATATCAAGCAAGAAGATGAAACTTTGAACAAATTCTATGCATGTTTTCCAAACATTATCAACTACTCGTATAATTTGGCTGGACCTATTAGGAAAGAGAAGTAGATTGATAAAATCCATGCTTGCATACCTTATCATTTTCAAGCCAGAGTTACCTTGCTTAAATATATGTAAAAGGCTTGTGAACTTACTATTAAATGAATCACTTTGGAAAGTATTCGAACTGCATCACTTGTATCCAATATGTCAACCATCCACTTTCGGGGACGGAAAGAGCTTGGCTTTATAGAGATCAAGGATTGTGGTCTTAGCGAAGATGTTTTTGACACAATTGTTAGAACTGATGACTCTAATACCAATGAAGAGAAAATGGATCTACTTTCCTAGAGATTTACTAAATTTCTAAGATAGAATTAACCCTTCTTTCGGGGTTTAGAAAAAATTAATCCGAGCTCTAAAATGATTATTTCCATGAATTTATAGTTCTACTTCTTCCAAACAACATGAAATATTTTGGAGACCACTCATATAGGCATTGGAGCTACAAAATAAATCTAGAACTATGAATGTGACCAAAAAATTTTGAACTCTATATCAGGCAAAAGGATGAAACTTTGAACAAATTCTTTGCATGGTTTTCAAACATTATCAACTACTCGTATAATTTGGGTGGACCAATTAGGATAGAAAAGTAGATTGACAAAATCCTTGCTAGCTTACCTTATAATTTTCAAGGCAAAGGTACCTTGCTTAAATACATGTAAAAGCCTTGTGAACTTACTGTTAAATGAATCACTTGGGCAAGTGTACGAACTGCATCACTTGTATCCAATATGTCAACCATCCACTTTCGAGGAAGGAAAGAGCTTGGATTTATAGACATCAAGGATAGTGGTCTTAGAGAAGGTGTATTTGATACAATTGTTAGAAATGATGACTCTAATACCAATGAGGAAAAGATGGATCTACTTTCCCAGATATTTACTAAATTTCTTAGATAGAATTAACCCTTTTTTAGGGGTTTTAGAAAAAACTAATCCAAGCTCTAAAATTATTATTTAAATGAATTTACAGTTGTACTTCTTCCAAACAACACGAAATATTGTAGAGACCATTCATATAGGCATTTGAGCTACAAAATAAATCTAGAACTACGAAGTTGGCCAAAACTTTTCAACTCTATATCAAGCAAGAGGATAAAACTTTGAACAAATTCTATGCATGTTTTTCAAACATTATCAACTACTCGTATAATTTGGGTGGACCTATTAGGAAAGAGAAGTAGATTGAGAAAATCTGTGCTTGCTTACCGTATCATTTTCAAGCCAATGTTACCTTGCTTAAATATATGTAAAAGCCTTGTGAACTTACTATTAAATGGATCACTTTGGAAAGTATTCGAACTGCATCACTTGTATCCAATATGTCAGCCATCCACTTTCGGGGACGCAAAGAGCTTGGCTTTATAGACATCAAGGATAGTGGTCTTAGCGAAGATGTTTTTGACACAATTGTTAGAACTGATGACTCTAATACCAATGAAGAAATGATAGATCTACCTTCCCAGAGATTTACGGAATTTCTTAGATAGAATTAATCCTTTTTTAGGGGTTTTAGAAAAAAATAATCCACGCTCAAAAATGATTATTTCAATGAATTTACAATTGTACTTCTTCCAAACAACGTGAAATATTTTGGAGACCACTCATATAACATTTGAGCTACAAAATAAATCTAGAACTACGAAGTTGACCAAAATTTTTGAACTCTATATCAAGCAAGAGGATGAAACTTTGAACAAATTCTATGCATGTTTTTCAAATATTATCAACTACTCGTATAATTTGGGTGGACCTATTAGGAAAGAGAAATAGATTGAGAAAATCCTTGCTAGCTTACCTTATCATTTTCAATCCAATGTTACCTTGCTTAAATACATGTAAAAGCCTTGTGAACTTGCTGTTAAATGAATCATTTGGGAAAGTATTCGAACTGCATCAATTGTATCCAATATGTCAGCCGTCCACTTTCGAGGACGGAAAGAGCTCGGCTTTATACACATCAAGGATAATGGTTTTAGCGAAGTTGTTTTTGACACAATTGTTAGAAATGATGACTCTAATACCAACGCGGAAAAGATGGATCTACTTTCCTAGATATTTACTAAATTTCTTAGATAGAATTAACCCTTTTTTAGGGGTTTTAGAAAAAAATAATCCGAACTAAAAAATGATTATTTCAATGAATTTATAGATGTACTTCTTCCAAACAACGTGAAATATTTTGGAGACAACTCATATATGCATTTGAGCTACAAAATAAATCTTGAACTACGAAGTTGACCAAAAATATTGAACTCTATATCAAGCAAGAGGATAAAACTTTGAACAAATTCTATGCATGTTTTTCAAAAATTATCAACTACTAGTAAAATTTGGGTGGACCTATTAGGAAAGAGAAGTAGATTGAGAAAATCTTTGCTAGCTTACCTTATCCGTTTCAAGCCAAAATGACCTTGCTTAAATACATGTAAAAGCCTTGTGAACTTACTGTTAAATGAATCACTTGGGAAAGTATGCGAACTGCATCACTTGTATCGAATATTTCAGCCATCCGCTTTCGAAGACGGAAAGTGCTTGGCTTTATAGACATCAAAGATAATGGTCTTAGCGAAGATGTTTTTGACACAATTGTTTGAAATGATGACTCTAATGGCAATGAAGAGAAAATGGATCAACTTGCCAAGAGATTAACTAATTTTCTTATATAGAATTAACCCTTTTTTTTGGGTTTTAGAAAAAACTCATCCGAGCTCTAAAATTATTATTTAAATGAATATACAATTGTACTTCTTCCAAACAACACGAAATATTATAGAGACCACTCATATAGGCATTTGAGCTACAAAATAAATCTAGAACTACGAAGTTGGGCAAATATTTTGAACTCTATATCAAGCAAGAAGATGAAACTTTGAACAAATTCTATGCATGTTTTCCAAACATTATCAACTACTCGTATAATTTGGCTGGACCTATTAGGAAAGAGAAGTAGATTGATAAAATCCATGCTTGCATACCTTATCATTTTCAAGCCAGAGTTACCTTGCTTAAATATATGTAAAAGGCTTGTGAACTTACTATTAAATGAATCACTTTGGAAAGTATTCGAACTGCATCACTTGTATCCAATATGTCAACCATCCACTTTCGGGGACGGAAAGAGCTTGGCTTTATAGAGATCAAGGATTGTGGTCTTAGCGAAGATGTTTTTGACACAATTGTTAGAACTGATGACTCTAATACCAATGAAGAGAAAATGGATCTACTTTCCTAGAGATTTACTAAATTTCTAAGATAGAATTAACCCTTCTTTCGGGGTTTAGAAAAAATTAATCCGAGCTCTAAAATGATTATTTCCATGAATTTATAGTTCTACTTCTTCCAAACAACATGAAATATTTTGGAGACCACTCATATAGGCATTGGAGCTACAAAATAAATCTAGAACTATGAATGTGACCAAAAAATTTTGAACTCTATATCAGGCAAAAGGATGAAACTTTGAACAAATTCTTTGCATGGTTTTCAAACATTATCAACTACTCGTATAATTTGGGTGGACCAATTAGGATAGAAAAGTAGATTGACAAAATCCTTGCTAGCTTACCTCATAATTTTCAAGGCAAAGGTACCTTGCTTAAATACATGTAAAAGCCTTGTGAACTTACTGTTAAATGAATCACTTGGGCAAGTGTACGAACTGCATCACTTGTATCCAATATGTCAACCATCCACTTTCGAGGAAGGAAAGAACTTGGATTTATAGACATCAAGGATAGTGGTCTTAGAGAAGGTGTATTTGATACAATTGTTAGAAATGATGACTCTAATACCAATGAGGAAAAGATGGATCTACTTTCCCAGATATTTACTAAATTTCTTAGATAGAATTAACCCTTTTTTAGGGGTTTTAGAAAAAACTAATCCAAGCTCTAAAATTATTATTTAAATGAATTTACAGTTGTACTTCTTCCAAACAACACGAAATATTGTAGAGACCATTCATATAGGCATTTGAGCTACAAAATAAATCTAGAACTACGAAGTTGGCCAAAAATTTTCAACTCTATATCAAGCAAGAGGATAAAACTTTGAACAAATTCTATGCATGTTTTTCAAACATTATCAACTACTCGTATAATTTGGGTGGACCTATTAGGAAAGAGAAGTAGATTGAGAAAATCCGTGCTTGCTTACCGTATCATTTTCAAGCCAATGTTACCTTGCTTAAATACATGTAAAAGCCTTGTGAACTTACTGTTAAATGGATCACTTGGGCAAGTATTCGAACTGCATCACTTGTGTCCAATATGTCAACCATCCACTTTCGAGGACCGAAAGAGCTTGGCTTTATATATATCAAGGATAGTGGTCTTAGCGAAGGTGTTTTTGACCCAATTGTTATAAATGGTGACTCTAATACCAATGAAGAAAAGATGGATCTACTTTCCCAGAGATTTACTAAATTTCTTAGATAGAATTAACCCTTTTTTAGGGGTTTTAGAAAAAAAATAGTCCAAGCTCTAAAATGATTATTTAAATGAATTTACAGTTTTACTTCTTCCAAACAATACGAAATATTATAGAGACCACTCATATAGGCATTTGAGCTACAAAATAAATCTAGAACTACAAAGTTGGCCTAAAAGTTTGAACTCTATATCAAGCAAGAGGATGAAACTTTGAACAAATTCTATGCATGTTTTTCAAAGATTATCAACTACTCGTATAATTTGGGTGGACCTATTAGGAAAGAGAAGTAGATTGAGAAAATCCGTGCTTGCTTACCGTATCATTTTCAAGCCAATGTTACGTTGCTTAAATACATGTAAAAGCCTTGTGAACTTACTGTTAAATGAATGACTTGGGCAAGTATTCGAACAGCATCACTTGTATCCAATATGTCAACCATCCACTTTCCAGGACGGAAAGAGGTTGGCTTTATATAAATCAAGGATAGTGGTCTTGGCGAAGGTGTTTTTGATACATTTGTTATAAATGATGACTCTAATACCAATGAAGAAAAGATGGATCTACTTTCCCAGAGATTTACTAAATTTCTTTGACAGAATTAAAACTTTTTTAGGGGTTATAGAAAAAAAAAATAGTCCAAGCTCTAAAATGATTATTTAAATGAATTTACAGTTGTACTTCTTCCAAACAACACGAAATATTATAGAGACCACTCATATAGGCATTTCAGCTACAAAATAAATCTAGAACTACGAAGTTGGGCAAAAATTTTGAACTCTATATCAAGCAAGAAGATGAAACTTTGAACAAATTCTATGCATGTTTTCCAAACATTATCAACTACTCGTATAATTTGGCTGGACCTATTAGGAAAGAGAACTAGATTGATAAAATCCATGCTTGCATACCTTATCATTTTCAAGCCAGAGTTACCTTGCTTAAATATATGTAAAAGCCTTGTGAACTTACTATTAAATGAATCACTTTGGAAAGTATTCGAACTGCATCACTTGTATCCAATATGTCAGCCATCCACTTTCGGGGACGAAAAAAGAGCTTGGGTTTATAGACATCTGATGAGTGCTCAAAAAGCACTAAAATAACCATGATTTTATGCACATTAATTGATTAAAAATACATATATTTATATGTTTTATCATATATTTATATAAATTTGTCTTTTTCGGAATCACGGGTATTTTTATTGTTTTTCAGGTATTTTGGCTTAAAAACGCAATTTAAAGACTCAAACAGGAATACTTGAAGCAATACATCACAAATATATTAATAAATAAGTGGGAAAAGGTCAACAAATATGGAAAAATTGGACAAAATGGGTCGAAAAGGTCAAAAATGTTAAAAAAATGAAAAAACGCGTATTATTGATTGCTGACGTCATTTGATGACGTCAGCATGACATGGGCGGCTGCACAGTACCGGGTATGAACAGTGCCGCGTCTGATGAACAGTGCCGAGTCTGCTGAACAGTACCCAGTCTGATGAACAGTGCCGAGTCTGATGAACAGTGCCGCGTCTCATGAAGAGTGCCGATTCTGATGAACAGTACCCGTGGATGAACAGTGCCGAGTCTGATGAACAGTACCCGTGGATGAACAGTTCCGCGCGCTGCTGCTTGGGGCGGTGCCGGGCGGTGGGGCGCGGCTGCTGGGCGGTGGGGCGCGGCGGCCGGGCGGCGCGGCGGCGCGATTTTCGTTTTTTTGACATTTTTGACCTTTTCGACCCATTTTGTCCAATTTTTCCATATTTGTTGACCTTTTCCCACTTATTTATTAATATATTTGTGATGTATTGCTTCAAGTATTCCTGTTTGAGTCTTTAAATTGCGTTTTTAAGCCAAAATACCTGAAAAACAATAAAAATACCCGTGATTCCGAAAAAGACAAATTTATATAAATATATGATAAAACATATAAATATATGTATTTTTAATCAATTAATGTGCATAAAATCATGGTTATTTTAGTGCTTTTTGAGCACTCATCACAACCCCCAACCAGCTTCTTGCTAGTCTCTTAGCAAGAGAAGCGATAAAAGCTAAAATTTAAACTATCCTAAATCACTTTCGTGGATTGAAACGGTTGCATTTAGCCTATGCAACAAGCCGTTAAACCCCTAGGTTGCCCTAGTGGACGAGTTTGAGTCTCGTGAGGGTTTTCAGTAATGATACCCACAAACATTGAACTAAATGTAAAGATAAAAACAATCAAATCAAAAATTAAAATTACAACACAATCAAAAATTAATTTAAGAATAAAAGAACACAACATATCACAAAAATATCTCATACTTTTTAATCTCCTTTAAGATCATAATTAAAATCTCAAGCATAAGTTATTTTAATCTCTTTAAACAATCATGATTTTATTACAATAATTAGTCGAAAATCATTTTCATATTTCATTTCAAAAATGTATCAATTTAATTTTACCCAATTTCAGTGTCATGAATCAGAATTCGCTTCGACTCTATTCCTCACAAGTCAATACTCTCAAAGCACTGAATCCTATGGGTTCAAACACTCATACTAATTTATATGCGAAAGAGTTGATGTATAGAAATGAACTAATATGTTCGCATATGTATAAAGAATAAAGGCTCAAAGTGTTATTTTAACATTGATCTCATGAAAGGAATCGAATGTATAAATTATAAAGATATCATATACAAAAATTATTTTCATGCATAAATCCAACTCATTAAGAAAAAATTTCAAGATATATGCTTTTACAAATGAAGAAATTGCGATGACTTTTTAGGGAATTACTTCCTTCTTTCTTTTGTAATTAGCCTTTACTCACAACTTTGTAGACAATGTGGGTCATAGTATGTAGATGATACTATTTTTTTTTATCTCTCTATACATTTTTTTTTATATATATGTATTTTTTAGAGAGTCAACCCATGTACATATTGTACATTTTTTTTTTTTTTTTTTTGGATTTTGGTGAGTGGTTAATTTTGTGGCTTTTCTGTTTGATCTTGGTTTAGGTAACCCCAGATATGTCTTCTTGTTTTTGTAGCAGTCATGCATGAATGAGATATAAGCATATACTATCAATTTCTACTCAAATCGTTTTAATCTAAACAAAAATAATAATCAAAAATATATGATACTCTATTAAGATGAGAAAAAATTCATACATTCAATGCTAATACCTATAGAGATCATCTAAACTTTTTGAATAAATAAGAAATGTGTTTGGAGTAGAAAAAATATATATTTCACTCTGAATAAAAGCAATTAGGCTCAAATTATATCTCACAAGGGTAGTCTCCACTAAAAAAAATTCATAAACACCGATTTTGGGTTTAATATAATTTCCACATTTTATCAAGAAATACTAGTTATGACAAAAACTAACTAATTATCAAAAATAATTACAAAATATTTCATGATATGTTTTCAAAAATTAATCTAACAGTACCAAAGACTTAAGTATTTACTTAAATTTGATTTAAAGAAATGATACATTTTTGTGATAATTTTTTATATATATATATATATATATTTTTATTTTATTTTTTTTATTAAGCATGGTAACTTTTCACCACCCCCAACCTAGAACTTACATTGTCCTCAATGTAACAACTGCAAATTAAAGATAAAGAGAAAAGAGGAGAAAGATTACCTATTTCTTGAGAATGTGTAAGTAGTAATGAAGAAATGCAGGTGCATCCATCATATTCATCATTAAAGTGTATACAGACAGATCGCTGTGAACTTCTAACATCTCAACAAATATTTTAGTTTTAACAATTTTAAAAATTATTCACAAACAAGTAAACTAAAATAAACAATAAAATTAAGTAAATAAAACAAATAACAAAAAATTACCTAACATGATGGGTTGCCTCCCATCCAGCGCTTAGTTTAACGTCTTAGCAAGACGTATCTTTTTGGTGCTAAGGGTTACTCAGCCAAATGCAATCCATTTCAGCAATGTTGTTTGGTTCTTCCACATAAGGCTTGACACGATGGCCATTAACTTTGAACGTTTTTTGTGTCTTGGAGTCCAATAGTTCTACCACTCCATGTTCAGATACCTGAACTATTTTGAATGGTCCATCCCATCTTGATCTTAGCTTTCCTGGAAACAATCTCAAACGAGAGTTAAATAAAAGAACTTTCATTCCAGGGTGAAGAGTCTTAGGAACTAGCCTCTTGTCATGATAGCGCTTAGTACGCTCCTTGTATAATTTGGCATTCTCATAGGCTTCATTCCTAATTTCTTCCAACTCATGAAGCTGGAGTACTCGTTTTTCACCTGCTTTATCTAAATCCATGTTTAGCTCTTTAATTGCCCAATAAGCCTTGTGTTCAAGTTCAACTGGAAGGTGGCACGCTTTCCCAAAGATTAACCGGTAAGGGCTCATCCCAATAGGTGTTTTGTAAGCGGTGCGGTATGCCCATAAGGCATCATTTAACTTAAATGCCCAATCCTTCCTTGAGGGACGCACAGTGCGTTCCAGTATTCCCTTAATTTGCCTATTACTTACTTCCACTAAACCGGATGTTTGAGGATGATATGGAGTAGCTACCTTATGTGTGATGTTGTACTTGTTTAGTACTCCATCAAAGAGTTTGTTACAAAAATGGCTACCTCCATCGCTTATTATAGCTCTAGGCGTTCCGAACCTACTGAATATGAAATCTTTCAAGAATTTCACAACAACATTAGCATCATTGGTTTTGGTGGGGATAGCTTCTACCCACTTGGACACATAATCCACAGCAACCAAAATGTATTGAAAACCATTAGATGGGGGAAAAGGACCCATAAAGTCAATCCCCCATATGTCAAAGAGTTCAACAACTAAATTAGATGTCAAAGGCATTTCATCTCTTTTGCTTATGTTTCCTGTTTTTTGACATCTATCACATTGTGCACAAAACATATGAGCATCTTTAAAAAGAGTGGGCCAAAAGAATCCAGACTGTAATATCTTACGGGCTGTCTTTTCTCCTCCAAAATGACCCCCACAATGAAGTTCATGACAAAAAGTCAGAATGCTCTTATGTTCTTCTTCAGGTACACATCTCCGGATGACTTGATCTTGACCAATCTTGTATAAATAAGGGTCATCCCAGAAATAGTCCTTAATAGTTTTAAAAAACCTTTTCTTGTCCTGATATGAAGTGTTAGGTCGCAAAACACCAGTGGCAAGATAGTTTACAATATCAGCATACCATGGGTTTGGACCTATGAAAAATAACTGTTCATCAGGAAAGGTTTCAACTATATCTTCATTACTCTCATCTTTAAGAGAATTGAAGTCAGAAATCAACCTAGACAAATGGTCAGCTACTAAGTTTTCACTGCCTTTCTTATCCTTGATTTCTAGGTCAAATTCTTGTAAGAGTAATACCCACCTGATTAATCTTGGCTTGGCATTTGGTTTACTTAATAGGTATCTTAAAGCAGCATGATCAGAATGCACAATCACTTTAGATCCTACTAAATAAGACCGAAATTTGTCTAAAGAGAATACTATAGCCAAGAATTCCTTTTCAGTGGTGGTGTAATTCATCTGGGCATCATTGAGTGTTTTGCTAGCATAGTAGATGACATGTAAACGCTTATCCACTCTTTGTCCCAGGACTGCTCCTATTGCATAATCAGAAGCGTCACACATTATTTCAAAGGGTAAAGACCAGTTTGGTGCCATTATAACAGGGGTAGATGTGAGTTTATCTTTCAAGGTATTAAAGGAAGTAAGGCAGTCATTGTTGAAATCAAAATCAGCATCTTTGGATAGCAAGTTACATAATGGACGACTTATTTTAGAGAAATCTTTAATAAATCGTCTGTAGAATCCTGCATGTCCCAAGAAGCTTCTTATCCCCTTCACAGATGTAGGGGGAGGTAGTTTGGATATCAATTCAACTTTTGCCTTATCAACTTCAATACCCTTGTTTGAAATTATATGTCCTAAAACTATCCCTTGTTGAACCATAAAATGACTTTTCTCCCAACTAAGGGTTAGATTGCATTCAATGCATCTTTCTAAAACCAAAGTCAATTTATGTAAGCAATCATCAAATGAGTTCCCAAAGACAGAGAAATCGTCCATGAAAATCTCAATGAATTTCTCCACCATGTCCGAGAAAATGGATATCATGCATCTCTGGAACGTGGCAGGGGCATTGCATAACCCAAATGGCATTCTGCGAAAAGCAAATGTCCCAAAAGGACATGTAAATGTGGTCTTTTCCTGATCTTCTGGTGCTATGGGTACTTGATAATATCCAGACAGTCCATCCAAAAAACAGTAAAATTCGTGCCCAGCTAATCTTTCCAACATTTGATCAATGAATGGAAGAGGAAAGTGATCCTTTTTCGTATATAAATTTAGTTTCCTAAAATCTATACACATTCTTCATCCAGTGATTATTCTAGTGGGCACTAATTCACTTTTGTCATTCTTAACAACTGTTATCCCAGATTTCTTTGGTACCACATGCACTGGACTAACCCACTTACTATCTGCAATAGGATAGATAATCCCTTCTTCTAATAATTTAAGAATTTCCTTTTTAACTACCTCTTGCATGTTTGGGTTTAGTCTTCTTTGGGCCTCTCGTACAGGTTTAGCACCATCCTCCAAGTTGATCTTGTGCATACACATTGTTGGACTAATGCCTCTTATATCACCTATACTCCAACCTATAGATTTCTTAAACTGTTTAAGCACTTTGATGAGTTCCTTTTCTTGTGGTTTGGTCAAGGTTGAAGAAATTATCACTGGATAAGTTTCTCCCTCTCCCAAAAACACATATTTTAAGTGCTCAGGTAAGTCTTTGAGTTCAAGTTCAGGTGGATTGGCCTCTTTAATAGATGAAGAACTGGGTAGATTTAAAAGTGTACTAGATTTTGTCATCACTTCATTATTGTCTAGTTGTTCAAGGTACCCCTTAATTTCTTCATCTAAATCTTCTTCAACCTTTTCAAGTGTAAGAACGGTTTCAAGCTTGTCTTCTATTCTGGTTCGGAAAAAGGTGTTTTGGACAAGATTATCCAAAGGATCAACATCGAATATTTCATCGATGGCAGAAATAGAAGGGAAAGGTGAAGAATCAAAAACTTTAAAATGAACAGTCTCTCCTAAGACTGTCATTGTCAAATTTCCATCTTGGACATCAATAATAGTTTTAGTAGTTGCCATAAATGGTCTACCAAGCAATATTGTGTGCTCTCTGTCCAATGCTGGATTTTCTTGCATATCCAGAACCACAAAGTCAACAGGTATTATCAGTTTGTCTACCTGTACCAAAACATCCTCAACTATTCCCTCTGGATATTTAAGAGATCTATCTGCAAGTTGAAGGGACATAGTTGTGGGTTTTAAATCCCCTAGATTGAGTTGTAAGAATATAGAGTAGGGCATCAAATTTATACTAGCACCTAAATCAAGCATTGCTTTAGCAACCTTCCTATCCCCCATAGTTATGTTTATAATAAAACTTCCAGGGTCTTTCAACTTAGGGGGTAGTTTGTGCTGAAGTACAGCGCTAGAAATTTCTGATACTACTACTCGTTCATTCAGTTCATACCTCCTTTTCTTAGTGTTCAACTCTTTGAAAAACTTGGCATATGAAGGCACATTCATGATCACTTCTAATAATGGTAAATTAATATTTACTTTAGAGAGCATATTAAAAAGATCATTGAATAGCTTATCTTGTTTGGATTCTTTCAACCGGTGGGGAAAAGGTACTTGTATCTGGTGTGGTTCTGTTGTCTTTTGAATTTTGGGGGTGTCAGATGACCCCCCAATGAGTTTTTCAGAAGGCTTGTTAAGTTTAACACCTGTTTCTCCTTTTTGCGAGATTTGAGTATCGCCTTCCCTGTTACCTGAACTACAAGGTAGATTGTTAGAGATTTCAGGTAAACTGGTATTGACTACCTTACCACTTCGAAGGGTTCTAACATCCTTTGCTTGTTCTGGTTGACTGGGCAACTTTCCTGGTTCTTTCTTTTGCATTTGTTCAGCCAGTTGCCCAACTTTAGATTCAATCCTTTTAACCGAAGCCTCCATGGTGTTCAACCTTTGATTTGTCATCAATTGGTTGTCACGACTAACTTGAATAAAAGCATTCAAGCTATCTTCTAAGGTTGGCTTAAAAGATTGGCTTGGTGGGTAAGGGTGGTTGTTATCCAGCCTTAGTGTTGGATATTGGGTGTAGGCTGGGTGATTATAGGTGTTTGGATGATACCTTTGAAAAGATTGGACTTCCTCTATGGCATCGACACTAGAATCACAAGTATTTGAACAATTATGAGTACCATGCCCAATTGAACAACACACTTCACATACCTCTTGATTTGAAATTTGGTGGGAAGTGAGGAATTTCACTTGTTTAGTCAATTCAGCAAGTTGCAAGGTTATCTCATTATCAGAGCCGACTTCATTGACCTTTGCTTTCCTTCTACCACCACTTTGTTGGGAATTAGAACCCAACAGCTCATAAAGATTATAGGTTTCCTCTGCGGTCTTTTCTCCTACAGCACCTCCAGCAGCATTATCAACCATGTATTGACTCTGTAGTGTCAATCCATCATAAAAGAATTGGTTTTGTAGCTGTAATGGAAAGCTATGATTTTGACATTGAATGAAAAGGAGTTTGAATCGTTCCCAAGCTTCATGAAAGGGCTCTTCATACATTTGAGAAAATGTTGCTATCTTTGTTCTTAGATCAACAGTCTTTTGATGGGAATAGAACCTACCCATAAAAATTTCATAGACTGCCTCCCAAGTTTTAAGAGAACCTGACTGTAGAGTAATGAACCATGACCAAGCTTTATCTTTGAGAGTGTAAGGAAAACACCTCATCCTAAGTTGATCTTCATTAATTGCATGTAGTGGAAAGGTTTGGACAATAGCATAGAATTCTCGAATGAAATGCAAAGGGTCTTCATTAGGGATACCGTAAAAGGAAGGCAACAAAGAATAATGAATCTTTTTCAATTCATAATTCCTTGCAGCCTCTTGTAATTGGATACCGGAAGGTACATTGCCAATGATTGGCATTGTATATTCTTTCATCTTTTTCCGCCTATCTTCAGCATCTCCCATGGTTGTTTGTAGTTGAAAATGATCCTCCTCCTATTGTGTATCAACATTTTGCTTTTAGTAGCTATCTCTGAGAAATATTTATAACTTGATAAAACGTAAAAGCAAAAAGTGCAAGGAACCTAAAAGTTTTTTTTTTTTTTTTTTTAAATTTAAGTGAATGGACAGAATTTTTGAAACAAACGAATTTTATTTCATCTGAATTTTTATTACACGCAAACTAAAACAAAGGAAAATACAATAATGGGTGACCTCCCATACAGGACTAAAATTTATCGTCTTCTAGTAAGACGTTGCTTGGAGATTGCAGAATGAAAAACTCAATGTCTCCTCTTCATTGAATTCATTTAAGTTTCAAATTAGTCTTTGCCTTTTTGCAAATGTTCAACTAACTGTTCAACTTGAACTTCCACCTTTTTGATAGAAGCTTCCACAGAGTCCAATCGTTGATTGGTTTTAGATTGATTATCCCTACAGACTTGAATAAAAGAATTCAAGTTGTCCTCCAGCGTTGGTTTATTGGGAATGCGTCTTGGAATAGGTGGGTGGAATTGCTGGCCTGCCTGGTTTGAGCTTTGAGTGAAAGGAGGGTTGTTTTGCCTCCAGGAGAAATTTGGATGACTTCTCCACCCAGGATTATAGGTATTTGAGTTGGGATCAAACCTTGGTCTTTGTTGATATGCTCCCAACACATTGACCTGTTCAGGTCCAGTTGTTTCTCCTTGATATGGACAGGCTTCAGTACCATGTCCCATGTTGCTGTACAAACCATATTGTTCATTATTGGTGTTGGTTTGTGTAGCGAGAAGGGCAACTTGCTTAGTCAGTTGAACAAGTTGTTGTTGAACTTCATTACTGGAGTCGATTTCATGAACTCCAGCTTTTCTCACTCGGGAGCTTTTCTGTTGGGAATTAGCACCCAACATCTCAAAAAGGTTATACGTCTCTGAGGCAGTTTTTTCTCCTATTGCTCCTCCTGCAGCGTTGTCGACAATGAACTGACATTGTTGTGTAAGTCCATCGTAAAAGAATTGGTTCTGCAACTGCAGGGGAAAGCTATGATGGGGACACTGAGTGAGAAACATTTTGAACCTATCCCAAGCTTCATGGAATGGCTCTCCATCCATCTGAGAGAAAGTAGCAATCTTTCCTCTCAACTCTGATGTTTTTTGATGGGAATAGAATTTTCCCATGAATTTATTGTAAATGTTACCCCATGTCATCAGAGAACCTGGGGGAAGTGACATCAACCAAGCTTTGGCCTTATCCTTTAGAGTGTAGGGAAAACATCTCATCCTAAGTTGATCCTCGTTTAGAATACCGAGGGGGAATGTTTGGACCGTAGCATAGAAATCTCTCATAAAGGAAAGAGAATCTTCATTAGGTAATCCATAAAAGGAAGGAAGCATAGAAAAATGAATATTTTTAAGGTCATAATTCCGAGCAGCCTCTCCCAACTGGATAGCGGCAGTTGCCGTGCCAATCACCGGTCTTGCAAACTCCTTCATCGTGGTTTCCCTCATAGGTTGGTTTTCCTCCATTTCTTTTGGTTCTAGTAAAGGATTAAGACTTGGTTCTATGTTTGGCTCAAAAACAGGTTGATGGGTAGAATCCAGTTTTGTTGACACTTGTTTAAATTTATGAAAATTATTTACATATGGTGTTAGGGGGTTTCCTAAGGATCTCCTACCACGCATAGACTATTGTAAACGTAAATTTTAAAACTCCTGTCAACAAAATAAAAAATTTAGAGAAAATTTACATGTTATTTAATACAAAGCACTAAACAAAACTAGTTAAATACTAAAAAAAAAAAAAAAAAAAATTTTTTTGTTTTTTTTTTTAATTATTATTTTTTGTAACATAATTAGTATTAACCAAGAGTGCTCCCAGGAAAGAATGGTGGTGCAAACGGCTCCTTAAATACCATTCTCCTAGCCAGAGCAACGTTCCCAGGAAAGACTAGTGGCACAAAGGCTTCAAGAACTAGTCTCCTAGACAGAACTCCCTTAGATTTTTACTTTTCATGCTATTTAGTTAATTAGATATGAATTCAAGTAAATTTTTTTTTTTTTTACTATTCATGAACGGTAATTTTATTTTATTATTCACGCTATATAAATTTTTTTTTGAAATTTAAGTTTTTGAATTTTTTTTTTTTTTGAACGGTAATTTTATTTTACTATTCACGCTATATTATTTCTTATTAACTTAAAATTTTTTTGAATTTTGAATTTTAAATTTTTTTTTTTTTTTACTATTCATGAACGGTAAAAATTTTTACTTCAAATTTCAAATTTCTAAATTATTTTACAATTAAAAAAAATTATTATTTTTTTATTATTTTTATTTATTATGAATTTTGAAATTTGATTATTATTAAAATATCACGATTATTTACAGTAAAAAAATGTTTTTAAAATTTTGATAAATAATTTAAAAACGCTATTCCTTCCCCGGCAACGGCGCCAAAAATTTTATGCACATTAATTGATTAAAAATACATATATTTATATGTTTTATCATATATTTATATAAATTTGTCTTTTTCGGAATCACGGGTATTTTTATTGTTTTTCAGGTATTTTGGCTTAAAAACGCAATTTAAAGACTCAAACAGGAATACTTGAAGCAATACATCACAAATATATTAATAAATAAGTGGGAAAAGGTCAACAAATATGGAAAAATTGGACAAAATGGGTCGAAAAGGTCAAAAATGTCAAAAAGACGAAAATCGCGCCGCCGCGCCGCCCGGCCGCCGCGCCCCACCGCCCGGCACCGCCCCAAGCAGCAGCGCGCGGCACTGTTCATCCACGGGTACTGTTCATCAGACTCGGCACTGTTCATCAGACTGGGTACTGTTCATCAGACTCGGCACTGTTCATCAGACGCGGCACTGTTCATACCCGGTACTGTACAGCCGCGGTACTGTTCATACCCGGTACTGTGCAGCCGCCCCATGTCATGCTGACGTCATCAAATGACGTCAGCAATCAATAATACGCGTTTTTTCATTTTTTTAACATTTTTTTCTCTACTTTTTCTCTCCATCCTCACCTATAAATACCCCCCTTCCCTTCACTTCAAATCACACCTTCAAACCACACTTCTCTCTTCTTTCTTTCTCTCATTTCTTAGTTTTTTTGAGTTTTCCTTAGTTTCTTTCTTAGTTTCTAAGTTTTTCTTAGTTTCCTTCTTAGTTTTTAGTTCAATTCTCTTAGTTTTAGTGTTCTTCTCTTTTTGAGAGGAACTTGTAATGTTTTTGTAATAATTTAGTTTTTGATTCAATATATGGAAGTGCAAATTCCGCTCGGAGGTTTTCTAGCAACGGGAATAGCGTCGAAGTTCTGTAAGGATTTTATTTTCTTTACAGTTATTTTTATGCTTTATTCTTACATGTTATATTCAACTTGTCTGTGGTTAAATTTAACTATGCTAGCTGTATAGTAAAAATGATGTAATAACGACGTTGTTATGCTTGCGAAATATTAAATAGGTAAAAATCTTTAAAATGAATTGATTTTGTTTTTATTCAAGATTTTATATTAAGAATGTTAGAGAGAAATATATTATTTTTCATTACAAACTTAAACCCGAAAATTAGATTTTAAGGTTTAGTTATCCGGTCTAATTTAGAGTAGTGCTCTTTTATTTGTTGGTACAATCGCCCGGTAGTTAGAGTGAAACTCTATTTCAAAAGTTTTTATAAGAATTATTATGTGAAAATGTATTGACAACATGTTTTCAATAGTGGTTTTAAAACTTGAAAGTTAGTACTCGGATAATTAAATTCTTAAGTTTAATTTGGACACCTTGAATAATGTTTAAATTGTCTAACCCCACCAAAGGTGGCATTTAAATGGTTCATTTTCAATCTCTTAGAAAAAGGAATTAATTTAATTAAGCATATTAGTTATCAACCCCACCCATAGGTGTTAATTGATTTGTTTAGTTAACAAAGAATATCTAACCCCACCAAAGGTGGTATTTATATAAAAAAGAGAGAATCAATAAAATATCAATTTATATCTTTAATAACCTAGTTAATATGAGCAAGCATAATTAATTTAGTTATTATATCCATAAATACTCCGCTAATATAAATGATAAAAATTTGCATGAATATTTATTGAATCCGTATATATGTTTATTTTTAGATAATTATTTATTGAATTTGTATCTATGTTTATTTTTATGTTATTAGATTATATTTAATTAATCTGTATATATGTTTATTTTATGTTATTAGATTAGGAACACAAAAACCAAACTATCGTGACAGGATATTTAGGATTTAATTTCGTTTTTAAAAGTTTGAATAATAAATTAAAAACCACATACATTCCTTCCTTAGATCGACCTTGGGAGTATACTTATCATTTTCTTCGAAATGATTCGTGCACTTGCGAGAGTTTTATAAATATTAAAACCAAAGTATTTGCGAAGATCGGCGATGCCGGTTTTCGTTCATCAACATCAAGGATAGTGGTCTTAGCAAAGATGTTTTTGACACAATTGTTAGAACTGATGACTCTAATACCAATGAAGAGAGAATGGATCTACTTTCCCAGAGATTTACTGAATTTCTTAGACAGAATTAACTCTTTTTTAGGGGTTTAGAAAAAAATAATCCGAGCTCTAAAATGATTATTTATATAAATTTTTAGTTGTACTTCTTCCAAACAACATGAAATATTTTGGAGACCACTCATATAGGCATTTGATCTACAAAATATATCTAGAACTAAGAAGTTGGCCAAACATTTTGAACTCTACATCAAGCAAGAGGATAAAACTTTGAAAAAATTCTATGCATGTTTTTTAAACATTATCAAATACTCGTATAATTTGGGTGGACCTATTAGGAAAGAGAAGTAGATTGAGAAAATCCGTGCTAGCTTACCTTATCATTTTCAAGCCAAAGGTAGCTTGCTTAAATACATGTAAAACCTTGTGAACTTACTGTTAAATGAATCACTTGGGCAAGTATTCGAACTGCATCACTTGTATCCAATATGTCAACCCTCCACTTTCGAGGACGGAAAGAGCTTGTCTTTATACACATCAAGGATAATGGTTTTAGCGAAGATGTTTTTGACACAATTGTTAGAAATGATGACTCTAATACCAATGAAGAGAAAATGGATCTACTTTTCCAAAAATTTACTAAATTTCTTAGATACAAATAACCCTTTTTTAGGGGTTTAGAAAAACATAATCCGAGCTCTAAAATGATTATTTCAATGAATTTATAGTTGTACTTCTTCCAAACAACATCAAATATTTTTGAGACCACTCATATAGGCATTTGAGCTACAAAATAAATCTAGAACTACGAAGTTGGCCTAAAAGTTTGAACTCTATATCAAGCAAGAGGATGAAACTTTAAACAAATTCTATGCATGTTTTTCAAACATTATCAACTACTCGTATAATTTGGGTGGACCTATTAGGAAAGAGAAGTAGATTGAGAAAATCCGTGCTTGCTTACCGTATCATTTTCAAGCCAATGTTACCTTGCTTAAATACATGTAAAAGCCTTGTGAACTTACTGTTAAATGAATCACTTGGGCAAGTATTCGAATTGCATCACTTGTATCCAATATGTCAACCATCCACTTTCGAGGACGGAAAGAGCTTGGCTTTATATACATCAAGGATAGTGGTCTTAGCGAAGGTGTTTTTGACCCAATTGTTATAAATGGTGACTCTAATACCAATGAAGAAAAGATGGATCTACTTTCCCAGAGATTTACTAAATTTCTTAGATAGAATTAACCCTTTTTTCGGGGTTTTAGAAAAAAAATAGTCCAAGCTCTAAAATGATTATTTAAATGAATTTACAGTTTTACTTCTTCCAAACAATACGAAATATTATAGAGACCACTCATATAGGCATTTGAGCTACAAAATAAATCTAGAACTACGAAGTTGACCAAAAATTTTGAACTCTATATCAAGCAAGAGGATGAAACTTTGAACAAATTCTATGCATGATATTCAAAGATTATCAACTACTCGTATAATTTGGGTGGACCTATTGGGAAAGAGAATTAGATTGAGAAAATCCATGCTAGCTTACCTTATCATTTTCAAGCCAAAGTTAGCTTGCTTAAATACATGTAAAAGCCTTGTGAACTTACTGTTAAATGAATTACTTGGGCAAGTATTCGAACTGCATCACTTGTATCTAATATGTCAACCATCCACTTTCGAGGACGGAAAGAGCTTGGCTTTATATACATCAAGGATAGTGGTCTTAGCGAAGGTGTTTTTGACACATTTGTTATAAATGATGACTCTAATACCAATGAAGGAAAGATGGATCTACTTTCCCAGAGATTTACGAAAATTTCTTTGACAGAATTAAAACGTTTTTAGGGGTTTTAGAAAAACAAATAGTCCAAGCTCTAAAATGATTATTTAAATGAATTTACAGTTGTACTTCTTCCAAACAACACGAAATATTATAGAGACCACTCATATAGGCATTTGAGCTACAAAATAAATCTAGAACTATGAAGTTGACCAAAAATTTTGAACTCTAAATCAAGCAAGAGGATGAAACTTTGAACAAATTCTATGCATGTTTTTCAAACATTATTAACTACTCGTATAATTTGGGAGGACCTTTTAGGAAAGAGAAGTCGATTGAGAAAATCCTTGCTTGCTTACCGTATCATTTTCAAGCCAATGTTACCTTCCTTAAATACATGTAAAAGCCTTGTGAACTTACTGTTAAATGAATCACTTGGGCAAGTATTCGAACTGCATCACTTGTATCCAATATGTCAGCCATCCACCTTCGAGGAGGAAAAGAGGATGGCTTTATACACATCAATGATAGTGGTCTTAGCGAAGATGTTTTTGACACAATTGTTAGAAATGATGACTCTAATTCCAATGAAGAGAAAATGGATCTAGTTTCCGACAGATTTACTAAATATCTTATATAGAATTAACCCTTTTTTAGGGGTTTTAGAAAAAAGTAATCCGAGCTCTAAAATGATTATTTATATAAATTTTTAGTTGTACTTCTTCCAAACAACATGAAATATTTTGGAGACCACTCATATAGGCATTTGATCTACAAAATAAATCTAGAACTAAGAAGTTGGCCAAACATTTTGAACTCTACATCAAGCAAGAGGATAAAACTTTGAAAAAATTATATGCATGTTTTTCAAACATTATCAACTACTCGTATAATTTGGGTGGACCTATTAGGAAAGAGAAGTAGATTGAGAAAATCCGTGCTTGCTTACCGTATCATTTTCAAGCCAATGTTACCTTGCTTAAATACATGTAAAAGCCTTGTGAACTTACTGTTAAATGAATCACTTGGGAAAGTATTCGAATTGCATCACTTGTATCCAATATGTCAACCATCCACTTTCGAGGACGGAAAGAGCTTGGCTTTATATACATCAAGGATAGTGGTCTTAGCGAAGGTGTTTTTGACCCAATTGTTATAAATGGTGACTCTAATACCAATGAAGAAAAGATGGATCTACTTTCCCAGAGATTTACTAAATTTCTTAGATAGAATTAACCCTTTTTTCGGGGTTTTAGAAAAAAAATAGTCCAAGCTCTAAAATGATTATTTAAATGAATTTACAGTTTTACTTCTTCCAAACAATACGAAATATTATAGAGACCACTCATATAGGCATTTGAGCTACAAAATAAATCTAGAACTACGAAGTTGACCAAAAATTTTGAACTCTAAATCAAGCAAGAGGATGAAACTTTGAACAAATTCTATGCATGTTTTTCAAAGATTATCAACTACTCGTATAATTTGGGTGGACCTATTGGGAAAGAGAATTAGATTGAGAAAATCCATGCTAGCTTACCTTATCATTTTCAAGCCAAAGTTAGCTTGCTTAAATACATGTAAAAGCCTTGTGAACTTACTGTTAAATGAATTACTTGGGCAAGTATTCGAACTGCATCACTTGTATCTAATATGTCAACCATCCACTTTCGAGGACGGAAAGAGCTTGGCTTTATATACATCAAGGATAGTGGTCTTAGCGAAGGTGTTTTTGACACATTTGTTATAAATGATGACTCTAATACCTATGAAGGAAAGATGGATCTACTTTCCCAGAGATTTACGAAAATTTCTTTGACAGAATTAAAACGTTTTTAGGGGTTTTAGAAAAAAAAATAGTCCAAGCTCTAAATTGATTATTTAAATGAATTTACAGTTGTACTTCTTCCAAACAACACGAAATATTATAGAGACCACTCATATAGGCATTTGAGCTACAAAATAAATCTAGAACTATGAAGTTGACCAAAAATTTTGAACTCTAAATCAAGCAAGAGGATGAAACTTTGAACAAATTCTATGCATGTTTTTCAAACATTATTAACTACTCGTATAATTTGGGAGGACCTTTTAGGAAAGAGAAGTCGATTGAGAAAATCCTTGCTTGCTTACCGTATCATTTTCAAGCCAATGTTACCTTCCTTAAATACATGTAAAAGCCTTGTGAACTTACTGTTAAATGAATCACTTGGGCAAGTATTCGAATTGCATCACTTGTATCCAATATGTCAGCCATCCACCTTCGAGGAGGAAAAGAGGATGGCTTTATACACATCAATGATAGTGGTCTTAGCGAAGATGTTTTTGACACAATTGTTAGAAATGATGACTCTAAGTCCAATGAAGAGAAAATGGATCTAGTTTCCGACAGATTTACTAAATATCTTATATAGAATTAACCCTTTTTTAGGGGTTTTAGAAAAAAGTAATCCGAGCTCTAAAAGGATTATTTATATAAATTTTTAGTTGTACTTCTTCCAAACAACATGAAATATTTTGGAGACCACTCATATAGGCATTTGATCTACAAAATAAATCTAGAACTAAGAAGTTGGCCAAACATTTTGAACTCTACATCAAGCAAGAGGATAAAACTTTGAAAAAATTCTATGCATGTTTTTCAAACATTATCAACTACTCGTATAATTTGGGTGGACCTATTAGGAAAGAGAAGTAGATTGAGAAAATCCGTGCTTGCTTACCGTATCATTTTCAAGCCAACGGTAGCTTGCTTAAATACATGTAAAACCTTGTGAACTTACTGTTAAATGAATCACTTGGGTAAGTATTCAAACTGCATCACTTGAATCCAATATGTCAACCCTCCACTTTCGAGGACGGAAAGAGCTTGGTTTTATACACATCAAGGATAGTGGTCTTAGCGAAGATGTTTTTGACACATTTGCTAGAAATGATTACTCTAATAACAATGAAGAGAGATTGGATCTACTTTCCCAGAGATTTACTGAATTTCTTAGATAGAATTAACCCTTTTTTACGGGTTTTAGAAAAAATAATCCGACCTCAAAAATGATTATTTCTATGAATTTATAGTTGTACTTCTTCCAAACAACGTGAAATATTTTGGAGACTACTCATATAGGCATTTGAGCTACAAAATAAATCTAGAACTACGAAGTTGGCCAAAAATTTTGAACTCTATATCAAGCAAAAGGATAAAACTTTGAAAAAATTCTATGCATGTTTTTCAAACATTATCAACTACTCGTATAATTTGGGTGGACCTATTAGGAAAGAGAAGTAGATTGAGAAAATCCGTGCTAGCTTACCTTATCATTTTCAAGCCAAAGGTAGCTTGCTTAAATACATGTAATACCTTGTGAACTTACTGTTAAATGAATCACTTGGATAAGTATTCGAACTGCATCACTTGTATCCAATATGTCAACCCTCCACTTTCGAGGACGGAAAGAGCTTGTCTTTATACACATCAAGGATAATGGTTTTAGCGAAGATGTTTTTGACATAATTGTTAGAAATGATGACTCTAATACCAATGAAGAGAAAATGGATCTACTTTTCGAAAAATTTACTAAATTTCTTAGATACAATTAACCCTTTTTTAGGGGTTTAGAAAAACATAATCCGAGCTCTAAAATGATTATTTCAAAGAATTTATAGTTGTACTTCTTCCAAACAACATGAAATATTTTTGAGACCACTCATATAGGCATTTGAGCTACAAAATAAATCTAGAACTACGAAGTTGGCCAAAAAGTTGGAACTCTATATCAAGCAAGAGGATGAAACTTTAAACAAATTATATTCATGTTTTTCAAACATTATCAACTACTCGTATAATTTGGGGGGACCTTTTAGGAAACAGAAGTAGATTGAGAAAATCCGTGCTTGCTTACCGTATCATTTTCAAGCCAATGTATTCGAACTGCATCACTTGTATCCTATATTTTAGGCATCCACCTTCGAGGATAGAAAGAGCTTGGCTTTATACACATGAAGGATAGTGGTCTTAGCAAAGATGTTTTTGACATATTTGCTAGAAATGATTACTCTAATACCAATGAAGAGAGAATGGATCTTCTTTCCCAGAGATTTACTTAATTTCTTAGATAGAATTAACCCTTTTTTACGGGTTTTAGAAAAAATAATCCGACCTCAAAAATGTTTATTTCAATGAATTTATAGTTGTACTTCCTCCAAACAACGTGAAATATTTTGGAGACCACTCATATAGGCATTTGAGCTACAAAATAAATCTAGAACTACGAAGTTGGCTAAAAATTTTGAACTCTATATCAAGCAAGAGGAGAAAACTTTTGAACAAATTCTATGCATTTTTTTCAAACATTATCAACTACTCGTATAATTTGGGTAGACCTACTAGGAAAGAGAAGTAGATTGAGATAATCTGTGCTAGCTTAACTTATCATTTTCAAGCCAATGTTACCTTGCTTAAATACATGTAAAAGCCTTTTGAACTTACTGTTAAATGAATCACTAGGGCAAGTATTCGAACTGCATCACTTGTATCCTATATTTTAGGCATCCACCTTCGAGGATAGAAAGAGCTTGGTTTTATACACATCAAGGATAGTGGTCTTAGGGAAGATATTTTTGACACATTTGGTAGAAATGATTACTCTAATAACAATGAAGAGAGATTGGATCTACTTTCCCAGAGATTTACTGAATTTCTTAGATAGAATTAACCCTTTTTTACGGGTTTTAGAAAAAATAATCCGACCTCAAAAATGATTATTTCAATGAATTTATAGTTGTACTTCTTCCAAACAACACGAAATATTATAGAGACCACTCATATAGGCATTTGAGCTACAAAATAAATCTAGAACTACGAAGTTGACCAAAACTTTTGAACTCTAAATCAAGCAAGAGGATGAAACTTTGAACAAATTCTATGCATGTTTTTCAAACATTATTAACTAGTCGTATAATTTGGGTGGACATATTAGGAAAGAGAAGTAGATTGAGAAAATCCGTGCTAGATTAGCTTACCATTTTCAAGCCAAGGGTATCTCGCTTAAATACTTGTAAAAGCCTTGTGAACTTACTGTTAAATGAATCACTTGGGCAAGTATTCGAACTACATCACTTGTATTGAATATGTCAACCATCCACTTTCGAGGACGGAAAGAGCTTGGCTTTATACACATCAAGGATCGTGGTCTTAGCGAAGGCGTTTTTGACACATTTGTTATAAATGATGACTCTAATACCAATGAAGAAAAGATGGATCTACTTTCCCAGAGATTTACTAAATTTCTTAGATAGAATTAAAACTTTTTTAGGGGTTTTAGAAAAAAAAATAGTCCAAGCTCTAAAATGATTATTTAAATGAATTTACAATTGTACTTCTTCCAAACAACACGAAATATTATAGAGACCACTCATATAGGCATTTGAGCTACAAAATAAATCTAGAACTACGAAGTTGACCAAAACTTTTGAACTCTAAATCAAGCAAGAGGATGAAACTTTGAACAAATTCTATGCATGCTTTTCAAACATTATTAACTAGTCGTATACTTTGGGGGGACCTTTTAGGAAAGAGAAGTCGATTAAGAAAATCCTTGCTTGCTTACCGTATCATTTTCAAGCCAATGTTACCTTGCTTAAATAAATGTAAAAGCGTTGTGAACTTACTGTTAAATGAATCACTTGGGCAAGTATTCGAACTGCATCACTTGTATCCTATATGTCAGCCATCCACCTTCGAGGAGGAAAATAGCTTGGCATTATAGACATCAAGGATAGTGGTCTGAGCGAAGATGTTATTGACACAATTGTTAGAAATGATGACTCTAATTCCAATGAAGAGAAAATGGATCTACTTTCCGAGAGATTTACTAAATATCTTATATAGAATTAACCCTTTTTTAGGGGTTTTAGAAAAAAGTAATATGAGCTCTAAATTGATTATTTATATAAATTTATAGTTGTACTTCTTCCAAACAACATGAAATGGTTTGGAGACCACTCATATAGGCATTTGATCTACAAAATAAATCTAGAACTACGAAGTTGGCCAAAAATTTTGAACTCTATATCATGCAAGAGGATAAAATTTTGAACAAATTCTATGCATGTTTTTTAAACATTATCAACTAATCGTATAATTTGGGTGGACCTAATAGGAAAGAGAAGTAGATTGAGAAAATCCGTGCTAGCTTACCTTATCATTTTCAAGCAAAAGGTAGCTTGCTTAAATACATGTAAAAGCCTTGTGAACTTACTGTTAAATGAATCACTTGGGCAAGTATTCGAACTGCATCACTTGTATCCAATATGTCAACCAACCACTTTCGAGGACAGAAAGTGCTTGGCTTTATACACATCAGGGATAATGGTTTTAGCGAAGATGTTTTTGACACAATTGTTAGAAATGATGACTCTAATACCAATGAAGAGAAAATGGATCTACTTCCCTAAAAATTTACTAAATTTCTTAGATACAATTAACCCTTTTTTACGGGTTTTAGAAAAAATAATCCGACCTCAAAAATGATTATTTCAAAGAATTTATAGTTGTACTTCTTCCAAACAACGTGAAATATTTTGGAGACTACTCATATAGGCATTTGAGCTACAAAATAAATCTAGAACTACGAAGTTGGCCAAAAATTTGAACTCTATATCAAGCAAGAGGATAAAACTTTGAACAAATTCTATGCATGTTTTTCAAACATTATCAACAACTCGTATAATTTGCGTGGGCCTATTAGGAAAGAGAAGTATATTGAGAAAATCCTTGCTAGCTTAGCATACCATTTTCAAGCCAAGGGTATCTTGCTTAAATACATGTAAAAGCCTTGTGAACTTACTGTTAAATGAATCACTTGGGCAAGTATTCGAACTACATCACTTGTATTCAATATGTCAACCATCCACTTTCGAGGACGGAAAGAGCTTGGCTTTATACACATCAAGGATAGTGGTCTTAGCGAAGGCGTTTTTGACACATTTGTTATAAATGATGACTCTAATACCAATGAAGAAAAGATGGATCTACTTTCCCAGAGATTTACTAAATTTCTTAGATAGAATTAAAACTTTTTTAGGGGTTTTAGAAAAAAAATAGTCCAAGCTCTAAAATGATTATTTAAATGAATTTACAGTTGTACTTCTTCCAAACAACACGAAATATTATAGAGACCACTCATATAGGCATTTGAGCTACAAAATAAATCTAGAACTACGAAGTTTACCAAAACTTTTGAACTCTAAATCAAGCAAGAGGATGAAACTTTGAACAAATTCTATGCATGTTTTTCAAACATTATTAACTAGTCGTATACTTTGGGGGGACCTTTTAGGAAAGAGAAGTCGATTAAGAAAATCCTTGCTTGCTTACCGTATCATTTTCAAGCCAATGTTACCTTGCTTAAATACATGTTAAAGCCTTGTGAACTTACTGTTAAATGAATCACTAGGGCTAGTATTCGAACTGCATCACTTGTATCCTATATTTTAGGCATCCACCTTCGAGGATAGCAAGAGCTTGGCTTTATACACATCAAGGATAGTGGTCTTAGCGAAGATGTTTTTGACACATTTGCTAGAAATGATTACTCTAATAACAATGAAGAGAGATTGGATCTACTTTCCCAGAGATTTACTGAATTTCTTAGATAGAATTAACCCTTTTTTACGGGTTTTAGAAAAAATAATCCGACCTCAAAAATGATTATTTCAATGAATTTATAGTTGTACTTCTTCCAAACAACACGAAATATTATAGAGACCACTCATATAGGCATTTGAGCTACAAAATAAATCTAGAACTACGAAGTTGACCAAAACTTTTGAACTCTAAATCAAGCAAGAGGATGAAACTTTGAACAAATTCTATGCATGTTTTTCAAACATTATTAACTAGTCGTATAATTTGGGTGGACCTATTAGGAAAGAGAAGTAGATTGAGAAAATCCGTGCTAGCTTACCTTATCATTTTCAAGCCAAAGGTAGCTTGCTTAAATACATGTAAAACCCAATGTGAACTTACTGTTTAATGAATCACTTGGGCAAGTATTCGAACTGCATCACTTGTATCCAATATGTCAACCCTCCACTTTCGAGGACGGAAAGAGCTTGGCTTTATACACATCAAGGATAATGGTTTTAGCGAAGATGTTTTTGACACAATTGTTAGAAATGATGACTCTAATACCAATGAAGAGAAAATGGATCTACTTCCCTAAAAATTTACTAAATTTCTTAGATACAATTAACCCTTTTTTAGGGGTTTAGAAAAAAATAATCCGAGCTCTAAAATGATTATTTCAATGAATTTATAGTTGTACTTCTTCCAAACAACATGACATATTTTTGAGACCACTCATATAGGCATTTGAGCTACAAAATATATCTAGAACTATGAAGTTGGCCAAAAATTTTGAACTCTATATCAAGCAAGAGGATGAAACTTTAAACAAATTCTATTCATGTTTTTCAAACATTATCAACTACTCGTATAATTTGGGTGGACCTTTTAGGAAAGAGAAGTAGATTCAGAAAATCCTTGCTAGCTTAACTTATCATTTTCAAGCCAATGTTACCTTGCTTAAATACATGTAAAAGCCTTGTGAACTTAGTGTTAAATGAATCACTATGGCTAGTATTCAAACTGCATCACTTGTATCCGATATTTTAGGCATCCAACTTCGAGGATAGCAAGAGCTTGGCTTTATACACATCAAGGATAGTGGTCTTAGCGAAGATGTTTTGGACACATTTGCTAGAAACGATTACTCTAATAACAATGAAGAGAGATTGGATCTACTTTCCCAGAGATTTACTTAATTTCTTAGATAGAATTAACCCTTTTTTACGGGTTTTAGAAAAAATAATCCGACCTCAAAAATGATTATTTCAATGAATTTCTAGTTGTACTTCTTCCAAACAACCTGAAATATTTTGGAGACTACTCATATAGGCATTTGAGCTACGAAATAAATCTAGAACTACGAAGTTGGCCAAAAAATTTGAACTCTATATCAAGCAAGGGGATAAAACTTTGAACAAATTCTATGCATGTTTTTCAAACATTATCAACAACTCGTATAATTTGGGTGGGCCTATTAGGAAAGAGAAGTATATTGAGAAAATCCTTGCTAGCTTAGCTTACCATTTTCAAGCCAAGGGTATCTTGCTTAAATACTTGTAAAAGCCTTGTGAACTTACTGTTAAATGAATCACTTGGGGAAGTATTCGAACTACATCACTTGTATTCAATAAGTCAACCATCCACTTTCGAGGACGGAAAGAGCTTGGCTTTATACACATCAAGGATCGTGGTCTTAGCGAAGGCGTTTTTGACACATTTGTTATAAATGATGACTCTAATACCAATGAAGAAAAGATGGATCTACTTTCCTAGACATTTACTAAATTTCTTAGATAGAATTAAAACTTTTTTAGGGGTTTTAGAAAAAAAAATAGTCCAAGCTCTAAAATGATTATTTAAATGAATTTACAGTTGTACTTCTTCCAAACAACACGAAATATTATAGAGACCACTCATATAAGGATTTGAGCTACAAAATAAATCGATAACTACGAAGTTGACCAAAACTTTTGAACTCTAAATCAAGCAAGAGGATGAAACTTTGAACAAATTCTATGCATGTTTTTCAAACATTATTAACTAGTCGTATACTTTGGGGGGACCTTTTAGGAAAGAGAAGTCGATTAAGAAAATCCTTGCTTGCTTACCGTATCATTTTCAACCCAATGTTACCTTGCTTAAATAAATGTAAAAGCGTTGTGAACTTACTGTTAAATGAATCACTTGGGCAAGTATTCGAACTGCATCACTAGTATCCTATATGTCAGCCATCCACCTTCGAGGAGGAAAATAGCTTGGCTTTATAGACATCAAGGATAGTGGTCTTAGCGAAGATGTTTTTGACACAATTGTTAGAAATGATGACTCTAATTCCAATGAAGAGAAAATGGATCTACTTTCCGAGAGATTTACTAAATATCTTATATAGAATTAACCCTTTTTTAGGGGTTTTAGAAAAAAGTAATCTGAACTCTAAATTGATTATTTATATAAATTTATAGTTGTACTTCTTCCAAACAACATGAAATGTTTTGGAGACCACTCATATAGGCATTTGATCTACAAAATAAATCTAGAACTACGAAGTTGGCCAAAAATTTTGAACTCTATATCAAGCAAGAGGATAAAATTTTGAACAAATTCTATGCATGTTTTTTAAACATTATCAACTACTCGTATAATTTGGGTGGACCTATTAGAAAGAGAAGTAGATTGAGAAAATCCGTGCTAGCTTACCTTATCATTTTCAAGAAAAAGGTAGCTTGCTTAAATACATGTAAAAGCCTTGTGAACTTACTGTTAAATGAATCACTTGGGCAAGTATTCGAACAGCATCACTTGTATCCAATATGTCAACCAACAACTTTCGAGGACAGAAAGTGCTTGGCTTTATACACATCAAGGATAATGGTTTTAGCGAAGATGTTTTTGACACAATTGTTAGAAATGATGACTCTAATACCAATGAAGAGAAAATGGATCTACTTCCCTAAAAATTTACTAAATTTCTTAGATACAATTAACCCTTTTTTACGGGTTTTAGAAAAAATAATCCGACCTCAAAAATGATTATTTCAATGAATTTATAGTTGTACTTCTTCCAAACAACGTGAAATATTTTGGAGACTACTCATATAGGCATTTGAGCTACAAAATAAATCTAGAACTACGAAGTTGGCCAAAACATTTGAACTGTGTATCAAGCAAGAGGATAAAACTTTGAACAAATTCTATGCATGTTTTTCAAACATTATCAACAACTCGTATAATTTGGGTGGGCCTATTAGGAAAGAGAAGTATATTGAGAAAATCCTTGCTAGCTTAGCTTACCATTTTCAAGCCAAGGGTATCTTGCTTAAATACATGTAAAAGCCTTGTGAACTTACTGTTAAATGAATCACTTGGGGAAGTATTCGAACTACATCACTTGTATTCAATAAGTCAACCATCCACTTTCGAGGACGGAAAGAGCTTGGCTTTATACACATCAAGGATCGTGGTCTTAGCGAAGGCGTTTTTGACACATTTGTTATAAATGATGACTCTAATACCAATGAAGAAAAGATGGATCTACTTTCCTAGACATTTACTAAATTTCTTAGATAGAATTAAAACTTTTTTAGGGGTTTTAGAAAAAAAAATAGTCCAAGCTCTAAAATGATTATTTAAATGAATTTACAGTTGTACTTCTTCCAAACAACACGAAATATTATAGAGACCACTCATATAAGGATTTGAGCTACAAAATAAATCGAGAACTACGAAGTTGACCAAAACTTTTGAACTCTAAATCAAGCAAGAGGATGAAACTTTGAACAAATTCTATGCATGTTTTTCAAACATTATTAACTAGTCGTATACTTTGGGGGGACCTTTTAGGAAAGAGAAATCGATTAAGAAAATCCTTGCTTGCTTACCGTATCATTTTCAACCCAATGTTACCTTGCTTAAATAAATGTAAAAGCGTTGTGAACTTACTGTTAAATGAATCACTTGGGCAAGTATTCGAACTGCATCACTAGTATCCTATATTTTAGGCATCCACCTTCGAGGATAGCAAGAGCTTGGCTTTATACACATCAAGGATAGTGGTCTTAGCGAAGATGTTTTTGACACATTTGCTAGAAATGATTACTCTAATAACAATGAAGAGAGATTGGATCTACTTTCCCAGAGATTTACTGAATTTCTTAGATAGAATTAACCCTTTTTTACGGGTTTTAGAAAAAATAATCCGACCTCAAAAATGATTATTTCAATGAATTTATAGTTGTACTTCTTCCAAACAACGTGAAATATTTTGGAGACTACTCATATAGGCATTTGAGCTACAAAATAAATCTAGAACTACGAAGTTGGCCAAAAATTTTGAACTCTATATCAAGCAAGAGGATAAAACTTTGAACAAATTCTATGCATATTTTTCAAACATTATCAACTACTCGTATAATTTGGGTGGACCTTTTAGGAAAGAGAAGTAGATTGAGAAAATCCTTGCTAGCTTACCTTATCCTTTTCAAGCAAAAGGTAGCTTGCTTAAATACATGTAAAAGCCTTGTGAACTTACTGTTAAATGAATCACTTGGGCAAGTATTCGAACTGCATCACTTGTATCCAATATGTCAACCAACCACTTTCGAGGACAGAAAGTGCTTGGCTTTATACACATCAAGGATAATGGTTTTAGCGAAGATGTTTTTGACACAATTGTTAGAAATGATGACTCTAATAAAAATGAAGAGAAAATGGATCTACTTCCCTAAAAATTTACTAAATTTCTTATATACAATTAACCCTTTTTTAGGGGTTTAGAAAAAAATAATCCGAGCTCTAAAATGATTATTTCAATGAATTTATAGTTGTACTTCTTCCAAACAACATGAAATATTTTTGACACCACTCATATAGGCATTTGAGCTACAAAATAAATCTAGAACTATGAAGTTGGCCAAAAATTTGAACTCTATATCAAGCAAGAGGATGAAACTTTAAACAAATTCTATTCATGTTTTTCAAACATTATCAACTACTCGTATAATTTGGGTGGACCTTTTAGGAAAGAGAAGTAGATTCAGAAAATCCTTGCTAGCTTAACTTATCATTTTCAAGCCAATGTTACCTTGCTTAAATACATGTAAAAGCCTTGTGAACTTACTGTTAAATGAATCACTAGGGCTAGTATTCGAACTGCATCACTTGTATCCTATATTTTAGGCATCCAACTTCGAGGATAGCAAGAGCTTGGCTTTATACACATCAAGGATAATGGTTTTAGCGACGATGTTTTTGACACAATTGTTAGAAATGATGACTCTAATACCAATGAAGAGAAAATGGATCTACTTCCCTAAAAATTTACTAAATTTCTTAGATAGAATTAAAACTTTTTTAGGGGTTTAGAAAAAACTAATCCGAGCTCTAAATTGATTATTTCAATGAATTTATAGTTGTACTTCTTCCAAACAACATGAAATTTTTTTGAGACCATTCATATAGGTATTTGAGCTAAAAAATAAATCTAGAACTACGAAGTTGGCCAAAAATTTTGAACTCTATATCAAGCAAGAGGATGAAACTTTAAACAAATTCTATTCATGTTTTTCAAACATTATCAACTACTCGTATAATTTGGGTGGACCTTTTAGGAAAGAGAAGTAGATTCAGAAAATCCTTGCTAGCTTAACTTATCATTTTCAAGCCAATGTTACCTTGCTTAAATACATATAAAAGCCTTGTGAACATACTGTTAAATGAATCACTAGGGCTAGTATTCGAACTGCATCACTTGTATCCTATATTTTAGGCATCCACCTTCGAGGATAGCAAGAGCTTGGCTTTATACACATCAAGGATAGTGGTCTTAGCGAAGATGTTTTTGACACATTTGCTAGAAATGATTACTCTAATAACAATGAAGAGAGATTGGATCTACTTTCCCAGAGATTTACTGAATTTCTTAGATAGAATTAACCCTTTTTTACGGGTTTTAGAAAAAATAATCCGACCTCAAAAATGATTATTTCAATGAATTTATAGTTGTACTTCTTCCAAACAACGTGAAATATTTTGGAGACTACTCATATAGGCATTTGAGTTACAAAATAAATCTAGAACTACGAAGTTGGCCAAAAATTTTGAACTCTAAATCAAGCAAGAGGATGAAACTTTGAACAAATTCTATGCATGTTTTTCAAACATTATCAACTACTCGTATAATTTGGGTGGACCTATTAGGAAAGAGAAGTAGATTGAGAAAATCCATGCTAGCTTACCTTATCCTTTTCAAGCCAAAGGTAGCTTGCTTAAATACATGTAAAAGCCTTGTGAATTTACTGTTAAATGAATCACTTGGGCAAGTATTCGAACTGCATCACTTGTATCCAATATGTCAACCCTCCACTTTCGAGGACGGAAAGAGCTTGGCTTTATACACATCAAGGATAATGGTTTTAGCGAAGATGTTTTTGACACAATTGTTAGAAATGATGACTATAATACCAATGAAGAGAAAATGGATCTACTTCCCTAAAAATTTACTAAATTTCTTAGATACAATTAACCCTTTTTTAGGGGTTTAGAAAAAAATAATCCGAGCTCTAAAATGATTATTTCAATGAATTTATAGTTGTACTTCTTCCAAACAACATGAAATATTTTTGAGACCACTCATATAGGCATTTGAGCTACAAAATATATCTAGAACTACGAAGTTGGCCAAAAATTTTGAACTCTATATCAAGCAAGAGGATGAAACTTTAAACAAATTCTATTCATGTTTTTCAAACATTATCAACTACTCGTATAATTTGGGTGGACCTTTTAGGAAAGAGAAGTAGATTCAGAAAATCCTTGCGAGCTTAACTTATCATTTTCAAGCCAATGTTACCTTGCTTAAATACATGTAAAAGCCTTGTGAACTTACTGTTAAATGAATCACTAGGGCTAGTATTCGAACTGCATCACTTGTATCCTATATTTTAGGCATCCACCTTCGAGGATAGCAAGAGCTTGGCTTTATAGACATCAAGGATAGTGGTCTTAGCGAAGATGTTTTGACACATTTGCTAGAAATGATTACTCTAATAATAATGAAGAGAGATTGGATCTACTTTCCCAGAGATTTACTGAATTTCTTAGATAGAATTAACCCTTTTTTACGGGTTTTAGAAAAAATAATCCGACCTCAAAAATGATTATTACAATGAATTTATAGTTGTACTTCTTCCAAACAACGTGAAATATTTTGGAGACTACTCATATAGGCATTTGAGCTACAAAATAAATCTAGAACTACGAAGTTGGCCAAAAAATTTGAACTCTAAATCAAGCAAGAGGATGAAACTTTGAACAAATTCTATGCATGTTTTTCAAACATTATCAACTACTCGTATAATTTGGGTGGACCTATTAGGAAAGAGAAGTAGATTGAGAAAATCCATGCTAGCTTACCTTATCCTTTTCAAGCCAAAGGTAGCTTGCTTAAATACATGTAAAACCCTTTGTGAACTTACTGTTTAATGAATCACTTGGGCAAGTATTCGAACTGCATCACTTGTATCCAATATGTCAACCCTCCACTTTCGAGGACGGAAAGAGCTTGGCTTTATATACATCAAGGATAATGGTTTTAGCGAAGATGTTTTTGACACAATTGTTAGAAATGATGACTATAATACCAATGAAGAGAAAATGGATCTACTTCCCTAAAAATTTAGTAAATTTCTTAGATACAATTAACCCTTTTTTAGGGGTTTAGAAAAAAATAATCCGAGCTCTAAAATGATTATTTCAATGAATTTATAGTTGTACTTCTTCCAAACAACATGAAATATTTTTGAGACCACTCATATAGGCATTTGAGCTACAAAATAAATCTAGAACTACGAAGTTGGCCAAAAATTTTGAACTCTATATCAAGCAAGAGGATGAAACTTTAAACAAATTCTATTCATGTTTTTCAAACATTATCAACTACTCGTATAATTTGGGTGGACCTTTTAGGAAAGAGAAGTAGATTCAGAAAATCCTTGCTAGCTTAACTTATCATTTTCAAGCCAATGTTACCTTGCTTAAATACATGTAAAAGCCTTGTGAACTTACTGTTAAATGAATCACTATGGCTAGTATTCAAACTGCATCACTTGTATCCTATATTTTAGGCATCCAACTTCGAGGATAGCAAGAGCTTGGCTTTATACACATCAAGGATAGTGGTCTTAGCGAAGATGTTTTTGACACATTTGCTAGAAATGATTACTCTAATAACAATGAAGAGAGATTGGATCTACTTTCCCAGAGATTTACTGAATTTCTTAGATAGAATTAACCCTTTTTTACGGGTTTTAGAAAAAATAATCCGACCTCAAAAATGATTATTTCAATGAATTTATAGTTGTACTTCTTCCAAACAACGTGAAATATTTTGGAGACTACTCATATAGGCATTTGAGCTACAAAATAAATCTAGAACTACGAAGTTGGCCAAAAAATTTGAACTCTAAATCAAGCAAGAGGATGAAACTTTGAACAAATTCTATGCATGTTTTTCAAACATTATCAACTACTCGTATAATTTGGGTGGACCTATTAGGAAAGAGAAGTAGATTGAGAAAATCCATGCTAGCTTACCTTATCCTTTTCAAGCAAATGGTAGCTTGCTGAAATACATGTAAAAGCCTTGTGAACTTACTGTTAAATGAATCACTTGGGCAAGTATTCGAACTGCATCACTTGTATCCAATATGTCAACCATCCACTTTCGAGGACAGAAAGTGCTTGGCTTTATACACATCAAGGATAATAGTTTTAGCGAAGATGTTTTTGACACAATTGTTAGAAATGATGACTCTAATACCAATGAAGAGAAAATGGATCTACTTCCCTAAAAATTTAGTAAATTTCTTAGATACAATTAACCCTTTTTTAGGGGTTTAGAAAAAAATAATCCGAGCTCTAAAATGATTATTTCAATGAATTTATAGTTGTACTTCTTCCAAACAACATGAAATATTTTTGAGACCACTCATATAGGCATTTGAGCTACAAAATAAATCTAGAACTACGAAGTTGGCCAAAAATTTTGAACTCTATATCAAGCAAGAGGATGAAACTTTAAACAAATTCTATTCATGTTTTTCAAACATTATCAACTACTCGTATAATTTGGGTGGACCTTTTAGGAAAGAGAAGTAGATTCAGAAAATCCTTGCTAGCTTAACTTATCATTTTCAAGCCAATGTTACCTTGCTTAAATACATGTAAAAGCCTTGTGAACTTACTGTTAAATGAATCACTATGGCTAGTATTCAAACTGCATCACTTGTATCCTATATTTTAGGCATCCAACTTCGAGGATAGCAAGAGCTTGGCTTTATACACATCAAGGATAGTGGTCTTAGCGAAGATGTTTTTGACACATTTGCTAGAAATGATTACTCTAATAACAATGAAGAGAGATTGGATCTACTTTCCCAGAGATTTACTGAATTTCTTAGATAGAATTAACCCTTTTTTACGGGTTTTAGAAAAAATAATCCGACCTCAAAAATGATTATTTCAATGAATTTATAGTTGTACTTCTTCCAAACAACGTGAAATATTTTGGAGACTACTCATATAGGCATTTGAGCTACAAAATAAATCTAGAACTACGAAGTTGGCCAAAAAATTTGAACTCTAAATCAAGCAAGAGGATGAAACTTTGAACAAATTCTATGCATGTTTTTCAAACATTATCAACTACTCGTATAATTTGGGTGGACCTATTAGGAAAGAGAAGTAGATTGAGAAAATCCATGCTAGCTTACCTTATCCTTTTCAAGCAAATGGTAGCTTGCTGAAATACATGTAAAAGCCTTGTGAACTTACTGTTAAATGAATCACTTGGGCAAGTATTCGAACTGCATCACTTGTATCCAATATGTCAACCATCCACTTTCGAGGACAGAAAGTGCTTGGCTTTATACACATCAAGGATAATAGTTTTAGCGAAGATGTTTTTGACACAATTGTTAGAAATGATGACTCTAATACCAATGAAGAGAAAATGGATCTACTTCCCTAAAAATTTAGTAAATTTCTTAGATACAATTAACCCTTTTTTAGGGGTTTAGAAAAAAATAATCCGAGCTCTAAAATGATTATTTCAATGAATTTATAGTTGTACTTCTTCCAAACAACATGAAATATTTTTGAGACCACTCATATAGGCATTTGAGCTACAAAATATATCTAGAACTACGAAGTTGGCCAAAAATTTTGAACTCTATATCAAGCAAGAGGATGAAACTTTAAACAAATTCTATTCATGTTTTTCAAACATTATCAACTACTCGTATAATTTGGGTGGACCTTTTAGGAAAGAGAAGTAGATTCAGAAAATCCTTGCTAGCTTAACTTATCATTTTCAAGCCAATGTTACCTTGCTTAAATACATATAAAAGCCTTGTGAACATACTGTTAAATGAATCACTAGGGCTAGTATTCGAACTGCATCACTTGTATCCTATATTTTAGGCATCCACCTTCGAGGATAGCAAGAGCTTGGCTTTATACACATCAAGGATAGTGGTCTTAGCGAAGATGTTTTTGACACATTTGCTAGAAATGATTACTCTAATAACAATGAAGAGAGATTGGATCTACTTTCCCAGAGATTTACTGAATTTCTTAGATAGAATTAACCCTTTTTTACGGGTTTTAGAAAAAATAATCCGACCTCAAAAATGATTATTTCAATGAATTTATAGTTGTACTTCTTCCAAACAACGTGAAATATTTTGGAGACTACTCATATAGGCATTTGAGTTACAAAATAAATCTAGAACTACGAAGTTGGCCAAAAATTTTGAACTCTAAATCAAGCAAGAGGATGAAACTTTGAACAAATTCTATGCATGTTTTTCAAACATTATCAACTACTCGTATAATTTGGGTGGACCTATTAGGAAAGAGAAGTAGATTGAGAAAATCCATGCTAGCTTACCTTATCCTTTTCAAGCCAAAGGTAGCTTGCTTAAATACATGTAAAAGCCTTGTGAATTTACTGTTAAATGAATCACTTGGGCAAGTATTCGAACTGCATCACTTGTATCCAATATGTCAACCCTCCACTTTCGAGGACGGAAAGAGCTTGGCTTTATACACATCAAGGATAATGGTTTTAGCGAAGATGTTTTTGACACAATTGTTAGAAATGATGACTATAATACCAATGAAGAGAAAATGGATCTACTTCCCTAAAAATTTAGTAAATTTCTTAGATACAATTAACCCTTTTTTAGGGGTTTAGAAAAAAATAATCCGAGCTCTAAAATGATTATTTCAATGAATTTATAGTTGTACTTCTTCCAAACAACATGAAATATTTTTGAGACCACTCATATAGGCATTTGAGCTACAAAATATATCTAGAACTACGAAGTTGGCCAAAAATTTTGAACTCTATATCAAGCAAGAGGATGAAACTTTAAACAAATTCTATTCATGTTTTTCAAACATTATCAACTACTCGTATAATTTGGGTGGACCTTTTAGGAAAGAGAAGTAGATTCAGAAAATCCTTGCTAGCTTAACTTATCATTTTCAAGCCAATGTTACCTTGCTTAAATACATGTAAAAGCCTTGTGAACTTACTGTTAAATGAATCACTATGGCTAGTATTCAAACTGCATCACTTGTATCCTATATTTTAGGCATCCAACTTCGAGGATAGCAAGAGCTTGGCTTTATACACATCAAGGATAGTGGTCTTAGCGAAGATGTTTTTGACACATTTGCTAGAAATGATTACTCTAATAACAATGAAGAGAGATTGGATCTACTTTCCCAGAGATTTACTGAATTTCTTAGATAGAATTAACCCTTTTTTACGGGTTTTAGAAAAAATAATCCGACCCCAAAAATGATTATTTCAATGAATTTATAGTTGTACTTCTTCCAAACAACGTGAAATATTTTGGAGACTACTCATATAGGCATTTGAGTTACAAAATAAATCTAGAACTACGAAGTTGGCCAAAAAATTTGAACTCTATATCAAGCAAGAGGATAAAACTTTGAACAAATTCTATGCATGTTTTTCAAACATTATCAACTACTCGTATAATTTGGGTGGACCTATTAGGAAAGAGAAGTAGATTGAGAAAATCCATGCTAGCTTACCTTATCCTTTTCAAGCAAAAGGTAGCTTGCTGAAATACATGTAAAAGCCTTGTGAACTTACTGTTAAATGAATCACTTGGGCAAGTATTCGAACTTCATCACTTGTATCCAATATGTCAACCATCCACTTTCGAGGACAGAAAGTGCTTGGCTTTATACACATCAAGGATAATGGTTTTAGCGAAGGTGTTTTTGACACAATTGTTAGAAATGATGACTATAATAAAAATGAAGAGAAAATGGATCTACTTCCCTAAAAATTTACTAAATTTCTTAGATACAATTACCCCTTTTTTAGGGGTTTAGAAAAAAATAATCCGAGCTCTAAAATGATTATTTCAATGAATTTATAGTTGTACTTCTTCCAAACAACATGAAATATTTTTGAGACCACTCATATAGGCATTTGAGCTACAAAATAAATCTAGAACTACGAAGTTGGCCAAAAATTTTGAACTCTATATCAAGCAAGAGGATGAAACTTTAAACAAATTCTATTCATGTTTTTCAAACATTATCAACTACTCGTATAATTTGGGCGGACCTTTTAGGAAAGAGAAGTAGATTCAGAAAATCCTTGCTAGCTTAACTTATCATTTTCAAGCCAATGTTACCTTGCTTAAATACATGTAAAAGCCTTGTGAACTTACTGTTAAATGAATCACTAGGGCTAGTATTCGAACTGCATCACTTGTATCCTATATTTTAGGCATCCAACTTCGAGGATAGCAAGAGCTTGGCTTTATACACATCAAGGATAATGGTTTTAGCGAAGATGTTGTTGACACAATTGTTAGAAATGATGACTCTAATACCAATGAAGAGAAAATGGATCTACTTCCCTAAAAATTTACTAAATTTCTTAGATACAATTAACCCTTTTTTAGGGGTTTAGAAAAAACTAATCCGAGCTCTAAATTGATTATTTCAATGAATTTATAGTTGTACTTCTTCCAAACAACATGAAATTTTTTTGAGACCACTCATATAGGATTTGAGCTACAAAATAAATCTAGAACTACGAAGTTGGCCAAAAACTTTGAACTCTATATCAAGCAAGAGGATGAAACTTTAAACAAATTCTATTCATGTTTTTCAAACATTATCAACTACTCGTATAATTTGGGTGGACCTTTTAGGAAAGAGAAGTAGATTCAGGAAATCCTTGCGAGCTTAACTTATCATTTTCAAGCCAATGTTACCTTGCTTAAATACATGTAAAAGCCTTGTGAACTTACTGTTAAATGAATCACTATGGCTAGTATTCAAACTGCATCACTTGTATCCTATATTTTAGGCATCCAACTTCGAGGATAGCAAGAGCTTGGCTTTATACACATCAAGGATAGTGGTCTTAGCGAAGATGTTTTTGACACATTTGCTAGAAATGATTACTCTAATAACAATGAAGAGAGATTGGATCTACTTTCCCAGAGATTTACTGAATTTCTTAGATAGAATTAACCCTTTTTTACGGGTTTTAGAAAAAATAATCCGACCCCAAAAATGATTATTTCAATGAATTTATAGTTGTACTTCTTCCAAACAACGTGAAATATTTTGGAGACTACTCATATAGGCATTTGAGTTACAAAATAAATCTAGAACTACGAAGTTGGCCAAAAAATTTGAACTCTATATCAAGCAAGAGGATAAAACTTTGAACAAATTCTATGCATGTTTTTCAAACATTATCAACTACTCGTATAATTTGGGTGGACCTATTAGGAAAGAGAAGTAGATTGAGAAAATCCATGCTAGCTTACCTTATCCTTTTCAAGCAAAAGGTAGCTTGCTGAAATACATGTAAAAGCCTTGTGAACTTACTGTTAAATGAATCACTTGGGCAAGTATTCGAACTTCATCACTTGTATCCAATATGTCAACCATCCACTTTCGAGGACAGAAAGTGCTTGGCTTTATACACATCAAGGATAATGGTTTTAGCGAAGGTGTTTTTGACACAATTGTTAGAAATGATGACTATAATAAAAATGAAGAGAAAATGGATCTACTTCCCTAAAAATTTACTAAATTTCTTAGATACAATTACCCCTTTTTTAGGGGTTTAGAAAAAAATAATCCGAGCTCTAAAATGATTATTTCAATGAATTTATAGTTGTACTTCTTCCAAACAACATGAAATATTTTTGAGACCACTCATATAGGCATTTGAGCTACAAAATAAATCTAGAACTACGAAGTTGGCCAAAAATTTTGAACTCTATATCAAGCAAGAGGATGAAACTTTAAACAAATTCTATTCATGTTTTTCAAACATTATCAACTACTCGTATAATTTGGGCGGACCTTTTAGGAAAGAGAAGTAGATTCAGAAAATCCTTGCTAGCTTAACTTATCATTTTCAAGCCAATGTTACCTTGCTTAAATACATGTAAAAGCCTTGTGAACTTACTGTTAAATGAATCACTAGGGCTAGTATTCGAACTGCATCACTTGTATCCTATATTTTAGGCATCCAACTTCGAGGATAGCAAGAGCTTGGCTTTATACACATCAAGGATAATGGTTTTAGCGAAGATGTTGTTGACACAATTGTTAGAAATGATGACTCTAATACCAATGAAGAGAAAATGGATCTACTTCCCTAAAAATTTACTAAATTTCTTAGATACAATTAACCCTTTTTTAGGGGTTTAGAAAAAACTAATCCGAGCTCTAAATTGATTATTTCAATGAATTTATAGTTGTACTTCTTCCAAACAACATGAAATTTTTTTGAGACCACTCATATAGGATTTGAGCTACAAAATAAATCTAGAACTACGAAGTTGGCCAAAAACTTTGAACTCTATATCAAGCAAGAGGATGAAACTTTAAACAAATTCTATTCATGTTTTTCAAACATTATCAACTACTCGTATAATTTGGGTGGACCTTTTAGGAAAGAGAAGTAGATTCAGGAAATCCTTGCGAGCTTAACTTATCATTTTCAAGCCAATGTTACCTTGCTTAAATACATGTAAAAGCCTTGTGAACTTACTGTTAAATGAATCACTAGGGCTAGTATTCGAACTGCATCACTTGTATCCTATATTTTAGGCATCCACCTTCGAGGATAGCAAGAGCTTGGCTTTATACACATCAAGGATAGTGGTCTTAGCGAAGATGTTTTTGACACATTTGCTAGAAATGATTACTCTAATAACAATGAAGAGAGATTGGATCTACTTTCCCAGAGATTTACTGAATTTCTTAGATAGAATTAACCCTTTTTTACGGGTTTTAGAAAAAATAATCCGACCTCAAAAATGATTATTTCAATGAATTTATAGTTGTACTTCTTCCAAACAACGTGAAATATTTTGGAGACTACTCATATAGGCATTTGAGCTACAAAATAAATCTAGAACTACGAAGTTGGCCAAAAAATTTGAACTCTATATCAAGCAAGAGGATAAAACTTTGAACAAATTCTATGCATGTTTTTCAAACATTATCAACTACTCGTATAATTTGGGTGGACCTATTAGGAAAGAGAAGTAGATTGAGAAAATCCATGCTAGCTTACCTTATCCTTTTCAAGCAAAAGGTAGCTTGCTGAAATACATGTAAAAGCCTTGTGAACTTACTGTTAAATGAATCACTTGGGCAAGTATTCGAACTGCATCACTTGTATCCAATATGTCAACCATCCACTTTCGGGGACAGAAAGTGCTTGGCTTTATACACATCAAGGATAATGGTTTTAGCGAAGGTGTTTTTGACATAATTGTTAGAAATGATGACTATAATAAAAATGAAGAGAAAATGGATCTACTTCCCTAAAAATTTACTAAATTTCTTAGATACAATTAACCCTTTTTTAGGGGTTTAGAAAAAAATAATCCGAGCTCTAAAATGATTATTTCAATGAATTTATAGTTGTACTTCTTCCAAACAACATGAAATATTTTTGAGACCACTCATATAGGCATTTGAGCTACAAAATAAATCTAGAACTACGAAGTTGGCCAAAAATTTTGAACTCTATATCAAGCAAGAGGATGAAACTTTAAACAAATTCTATTCATGTTTTTCAAACATTATCAACTACTCGTATAATTTGGGCGGACCTTTTAGGAAAGAGAAGTAGATTCAGAAAATCCTTCCTAGCTTAACTTATCATTTTCAAGCCAATGTTACCTTGCTTAAATACATGTAAAAGCCTTGTGAACTTACTGTTAAATGAATCACTAGGGCTAGTATTCGAACTGCATCACTTGTATCCTATATTTTAGGCATCCAACTTCGAGGATAGCAAGAGCTTGGCTTTATACACATCAAGGATAGTGGTCTTAGCGAAGATGTTTTTGACACATTTGCTAGAAATGATTACTCTAATAACAATGAAGAGAGATTGGATCTACTTTCCCAGAGATTTACTGAATTTCTTAGATAGAATTAACCCTTTTTTACGGGTTTTAGAAAAAATAATCCGACCCCAAAAATGATTATTTCAATGAATTTATAGTTGTACTTCTTCCAAACAACGTGAAATATTTTGGAGACTACTCATATAGGCATTTGAGCTACAAAATAAATCTAGAACTACGAAGTTGGCCAAAAAATTTGAACTCTATATCAAGCAAGAGGATAAAACTTTGAACAAATTCTATGCATGTTTTTCAAACATTATCAACTACTCGTATAATTTGGGTGGACCTATTAGGAAAGAGAAGTAGATTGAGAAAATCCATGCTAGCTTACCTTATCCTTTTCAAGCAAAAGGTAGCTTGCTGAAATACATGTAAAAGCCTTGTGAACTTACTGTTAAATGAATCACTTGGGCAAGTATTCGAACTGCATCACTTGTATCCAATATGTCAACCATCCACTTTCGGGGACAGAAAGTGCTTGGCTTTATACACATCAAGGATAATGGTTTTAGCGAAGGTGTTTTTGACACAATTGTTAGAAATGATGACTATAATAAAAATGAAGAGAAAATGGATCTACTTCCCTAAAAATTTACTAAATTTCTTAGATACAATTAACCCTTTTTTAGGGGTTTAGAAAAAAATAATCCGAGCTCTAAAATGATTATTTCAATGAATTTATAGTTGTACTTCTTCCAAACAACATGAAATATTTTTGAGACCACTCATATAGGCATTTGAGCTACAAAATAAATCTAGAACTACGAAGTTGGCCAAAAATTTTGAACTCTATATCAAGCAAGAGGATGAAACTTTAAACAAATTCTATTCATGTTTTTCAAACATTATCAACTACTCGTATAATTTGGGCGGACCTTTTAGGAAAGAGAAGTAGATTCAGAAAATCCTTCCTAGCTTAACTTATCATTTTCAAGCCAATGTTACCTTGCTTAAATACATGTAAAAGCCTTGTGAACTTACTGTTAAATGAATCACTAGGGCTAGTATTCGAACTGCATCACTTGTATCCTATATTTTAGGCATCCAACTTCGAGGATAGCAAGAGCTTGGCTTTATACACATCAAGGATAATGGTTTTAGCGAAGATGTTGTTGACACAATTGTTAGAAATGATGACTCTAATACCAATGAAGAGAAAATGGATCTACTTCCCTAAAAATTTACTAAATTTCTTAGATACAATTAACCCTTTTTTAGGGGTTTAGAAAAAACTAATCCGAGCTCTAAATTGATTATTTCAATGAATTTATAGTTGTACTTCTTCCAAACAACATGAAATTTTTTTGAGACCACTCATATAGGATTTGAGCTACAAAATAAATCTAGAACTACGAAGTTGGCCAAAAACTTTGAACTCTATATCAAGCAAGAGGATGAAACTTTAAACAAATTCTATTCATGTTTTTCAAACATTATCAACTACTCGTATAATTTGGGTGGACCTTTTAGGAAAGAGAAGTAGATTCAGGAAATCCTTGCGAGCTTAACTTATCATTTTCAAGCCAATGTTACCTTGCTTAAATACATGTAAAAGCCTTGTGAACTTACTGTTAAATGAATCACTAGGGCTAGTATTCGAACTGCATCACTTGTATCCTATATTTTAGGCATCCACCTTCGAGGATAGCAAGAGCTTGGCTTTATACACATCAAGGATAGTGGTCTTAGCGAAGATGTTTTTGACACATTTGCTAGAAATGATTACTCTAATAACAATGAAGAGAGATTGGATCTACTTTCCCAGAGATTTACTGAATTTCTTAGATAGAATTAACCCTTTTTTACGGGTTTTAGAAAAAATAATCCGACCTCAAAAATGATTATTTCAATGAATTTATAGTTGTACTTCTTCCAAACAACGTGAAATATTTTGGAGACTACTCATATAGGCATTTGAGCTACAAAATAAATCTAGAACTACGAAGTTGGCCAAAAAATTTGAACTCTATATCAAGCAAGAGGATAAAACTTTGAACAAATTCTATGCATGTTTTTCAAACATTATCAACTACTCGTATAATTTGGGTGGACCTATTAGGAAAGAGAAGTAGATTGAGAAAATCCATGCTAGCTTACCTTATCCTTTTCAAGCAAAAGGTAGCTTGCTGAAATACATGTAAAAGCCTTGTGAACTTACTGTTAAATGAATCACTTGGGCAAGTATTCGAACTGCATCACTTGTATCCAATATGTCAACCAACCACTTTCGAGGACAGAAAGTGCTTGGCTTTATACACATCAAGGATAATGGTTTTAGCGAAGATGTTTTTGACACAATTGTTAGAAATGATGACTATAATAAAAATGAAGAGAAAATGGATCTACTTCCCTAAAAATTTACTAAATTTCTTAGATACAATTAACCCTTTTTTAGGGGTTTAGAAAAAAATAATCCGAGCTCTAAAATGATTATTTCAATGAATTTATAGTTGTACTTCTTCCAAACAACATGAAATATTTTTGAGACCACTCATATAGGCATTTGAGCTACAAAATAAATCTAGAACTACGAAGTTGGCCAAAAATTTTGAACTCTATATCAAGCAAGAGGATGAAACTTTAAACAAATTCTATTCATGTTTTTCAAACATTATCAACTACTCGTATAATTTGGGTGGACCTTTTAGGAAAGAGAAGTAGATTCAGGAAATCCTTGCGAGCTTAACTTATCATTTTCAAGCCAATGTTACCTTGCTTAAATACATATAAAAGCCTTGTGAACTTACTGTTAAATGAATCACTAGGGCTAGTATTCGAACTGCATCACTTGTATCCTATATTTTAGGCATCCAACTTCGAGGATAGCAAGAGCTTGGCTTTATACACATCAAGGATAATGGTTTTAGCGAAGATGTTTTTGACACAATTGTTAGAAATGATGACTCTAATACCAATGAAGAGAAAATGGATCTACTTCCCTAAAAATTTACTAAATTTCTTAGATACAATTAACCCTTTTTTAGGGGTTTAGAAAAAACTAATCCGAGCTCTAAATTGATTATTTCAATGAATTTATAGTTGTACTTCTTCCAAACAACATGAAATATTTTTGAGACCACTCATATAGGCATTTGAGCTACAAAATAAATCTAGAACTACGAAGTTGGCCAAAAATTTTGACCTCTATATCAAGCAAGAGGATGAAACTTTAAACAAATTCTATTCATGTTTTTCAAACATTATCAACTACTCGTATAATTTGGGTGGACCTTTTAGGAAAGAGAAGTAGATTCAGGAAATCCTTGCGAGCTTAACTTATCATTTTCAAGCAAATGTTACCTTGCTTAAATAAATGTAAAAGCCTTGTGAACTTACTGTTAAATGAATCACTAGGGCTAGTATTCGAACTGCATCACTTGTATCCTATATTTTAGGCATCCAACTTCGAGGATAGCAAGAGCTTGGCTTTATACACATCAAGGATAATGGTTTTAGCGAAGATGTTTTTGACACAATTGTTAGAAATGATGACTCTAATACCAATGAAGAGAAAATGGATCTACTTCCCTAAAAATTTACTAAATTTCTTAGATACAATTAACCCTTTTTTAGGTGTTTAGAAAAAACTAATCCGAGCTCTAAATTGATTATTTCAATGAATTTATAGTTGTACTTCTTCCAAACAACATGAAATTTTTTTGAGACCACTCATATAGCATTTGAGCTACAAAATAAATCTAGAACTACGAAGTTGGCCAAAAACTTTGAACTCTATATCAAGCAAGAGGATGAAACTTTAAACAAATTCTATTCATGTTTTTCAAACATTATCAACTACTCGTATAATTTGGGTAGACCTTTTCGGAAAGAGAAGTAGATTCAGGAAATCCTTGCGAGCTTAACTTATCATTTTCAAGCCAATGTTACCTTGCTTAAATACATGTAAAAGCCTTGTGAACTTACTGTTAAATGAATCACTAGGGCTAGTATTCGAACTGCATCACTTGTATCCTATATTTTAGGCATCCACCTTCGAGGATAGCAAGAGCTTGGCTTTATACACATCAAGGATAGTGGTCTTAGCGAAGATGTTTTTGACACATTTGCTAGAAATGATTACTCTAATAACAATGAAGAGAGATTGGATCTACTTTCCCAGAGATTTACTGAATTTCTTAGATAGAATTAACCCTTTTTTACGGGTTTTAGAAAAAATAATCCGACCTCAAAAATGATTATTTCAATGAATTTATAGTTGTACTTCTTCCAAACAACACGAAATATTATAGAGACCACTCATATAGGCATTTGAGCTACAAAATAAATCTAGAACTACGAAGTTGACCAAAACTTTTGAACTCTAAATCAAGCAAGAGGATAAAACTTTGAACAAATTCTATGCATGTTTTTCAAACATTATCAACTACTCGTATAATTTGGGTGGACCTATTAGGAAAGAGAAGTAGATTGAGAGAATCCATGCTAGCTTACCTTATCCTTTTCAAGCAAAAGGTAGCTTGCTTAAATACATGTAAAAGCCTTGTGAACTTACTGTTAAATGAATCACATGGGCAAGTATTCGAACTGCATCACTTGTATCCTATATTTTAGGCATCCACCTTCGAGGATAGCAAGAGCTTGGCTTTATACACATCAAGGATAGTGGTCTTAGCGAAGATGTTTTTGACACATTTGCTAGAAATGATTACTCTAATAACAATGAAGAGAGATTGGATCTACTTTCCCAGAGATTTACTGAATTTCTTAGATAGAATTAACCCTTTTTTACGGGTTTTAGAAAAAATAATCCGACCTCAAAAATGATTATTTCAATGAATTTATAGTTGTACTTCTTCCAAACAACACGAAATATTATAGAGACCACTCATATAGGCATTTGAGCTACAAAATAAATCTAGAACTACGAAGTTGACCAAAACTTTTGAACTCTAAATCAAGCAAGAGGATAAAACTTTGAACAAATTCTATGCATGTTTTTCAAACATTATCAACTACTCGTATAATTTGGGTGGACCTATTAGGAAAGAGAAGTAGATTGAGAGAATCCATGCTAGCTTACCTTATCCTTTTCAAGCAAAAGGTAGCTTGCTTAAATACATGTAAAAGCCTTGTGAACTTACTGTTAAATGAATCACATGGGCAAGTATTCGAACTGCATCACTTGTATCCTATATTTTAGGCATCCACCTTCGAGGATAGCAAGAGCTTGGCTTTATAGACATCAAGGATAGTGGTCTTAGCGAAGATGTTTTGACACATTTGCTAGAAATGATTACTCTAATAATAATGAAGAGAGATTGGATCTACTTTCCCAGAGATTTACTGAATTTCTTAAATAGAATTAACCCTTTTTTACGGGTTTTAGGAAAAATAATCCGACCTCAAAAATGATTATTTCAATGAATTTATAGTTGTACTTCTTCCAAACAACACGAAATATTATAGAGACCACTCATATAGGCATTTGAGCTACAAAATAAATCTAGAACTACGAAGTTGACCAAAACTTTTGAACTCTAAATCAAGCAAGAGGATGAAACTTTGAACAAATTCTATGCATGTTTTTCAAACATTATTAACTAGTCGTATAATTTGGGTGGACCTATTAAGAAAGAGAAGTAGATTGAGAAAATCCGTGCTAGCTTACCTTATCATTTTCAAGCCAAAGGTAGCTTGCTTAAATACATGTAAAACCCTTTGTGAACTTACTGTTTAATGAATCACTTGGGCAAGTATTCGAACTGCATCACTTGTATCCAATATGTCAACCCTCCACTTTCGAGGACGGAAAGAGCTTGGCTTTATATACATCAAGGATAATGGTTTTAGCGAAGATGTTTTTGACACAATTGTTAGAAATGATGACTATAATACCAATGAAGAGAAAATGGATCTACTTCCCTAAAAATTTAGTAAATTTCTTAGATACAATTAACCCTTTTTTAGGGGTTTAGAAAAAAATAATCCGAGCTCTAAAATGATTATTTCAATGAATTTATAGTTGTACTTCTTCCAAACAACATGAAATATTTTTTAGACCACTCATATAGGCATTTGAGCTACAAAATATATCTAGAACTACGAAGTTGGCCAAAAATTTTGAACTCTATATCAAGCAAGAGGATGAAACTTTAAACAAATTCTATTCATGTTTTTCAAACATTATCAACTACTCGTATAATTTGGGTGGACCTTTTAGGAAAGAGAAGTAGATTCAGAAAATCCTTGCTAGCTTAACTTATCATTTTCAAGCCAATGTTACCTTGCTTAAATACATGTAAAAGCCTTGTGAACTTACTGTTAAATGAATCACTATGGCTAGTATTCAAACTGCATCACTTGTATCCTATATTTTAGGCATCCAACTTCGAGGATAGCAAGAGCTTGGCTTTATACACATCAAGGATAGTGGTCTTAGCGAAGATGTTTTTGACACATTTGCTAGAAATGATTACTCTAATAACAATGAAGAGAGATTGGATCTACTTTCCCAGAGATTTACTGAATTTCTTAGATAGAATTAACCCTTTTTTACGGGTTTTAGAAAAAATAATCCGACCTCAAAAATGATTATTTCAATGAATTTATAGTTGTACTTCTTCCAAACAACGTGAAATATTTTGGAGACTACTCATATAGGCATTTGAGCTACAAAATAAATCTAGAACTACGAAGTTGGCCAAAAAATTTGAACTCTAAATCAAGCAAGAGGATGAAACTTTGAACAAATTCTATGCATGTTTTTCAAACATTATCAACTACTCGTATAATTTGGGTGGACCTATTAGGAAAGAGAAGTAGATTGAGAAAATCCATGCTAGCATACCTTATCCTTTTCAAGCAAATGGTAGCTTGCTGAAATACATGTAAAAGCCTTGTGAACTTACTGTTAAATGAATCACTTCGGCAAGTATTCGAACTGCATCACTTGTATCCAATATGTCAACCATCCACTTTCGAGGACAGATAGTGCTTGGCTTTATACACATCAAGGATAATGGTTTTAGCGAAGATGTTTTTGACACAATTGTTAGAAATGATGACTCTAATACCAATGAAGAGAAAATGGATCTACTTCCCTAAAAATTTACTGAATTTCTTAGATACAATTAACCTTTTTTAGGGGTTTAGAAAAAAATAATCCGAGCTCTAAAATGATTATTTCAATGAATTTATAGTTGTACTTCTTCCAAACAACATGAAATATTTTTGAGACTACTCATATAGGCATTTGAGCTACAAAATAAATCTAGAACTACGAAGTTGGCCAAAAAATTTGAACTCTATATCAAGCAAGAGGATAAAACTTTGAACAAATTCTATGCATGTTTTTCAAACATTATCAACTACTCGTATAATTTGGGTGGACCTATTAGGAAAGAGAAGTAGATTGAGAAAATCCATGCTAGCTTACCTTATCCTTTTCAAGCAAAAGGTAGCTTGCTGAAATACATGTAAAAGCCTTGTGAACTTACTGTTAAATGAATCACTTGGGCAAGTATTCGAACTGCATCACTTGTATCCAATATGTCAACCATCCACTTTCGGGGACAGAAAGTGCTTGGCTTTATACACATCAAGGATAATGGTTTTAGCGAAGGTGTTTTTGACACAATTGTTAGAAATGATGACTATAATAAAAATGAAGAGAAAATGGATCTACTTCCCTAAAAATTTACTAAATTTCTTAGATACAATTAACCCTTTTTTAGGGGTTTAGAAAAAAATAATCCGAGCTCTAAAATGATTATTTCAATGAATTTATAGTTGTACTTCTTCCAAACAACATGAAATATTTTTGAGACCACTCATATAGGCATTTGAGCTACAAAATAAATCTAGAACTACGAAGTTGGCCAAAAATTTTGAACTCTATATCAAGCAAGAGGATGAAACTTTAAACAAATTCTATTCATGTTTTTCAAACATTATCAACTACTCGTATAATTTGGGCGGACCTTTTAGGAAAGAGAAGTAGATTCAGAAAATCCTTCCTAGCTTAACTTATCATTTTCAAGCCAATGTTACCTTGCTTAAATACATGTAAAAGCCTTGTGAACTTACTGTTAAATGAATCACTAGGGCTAGTATTCGAACTGCATCACTTGTATCCTATATTTTAGGCATCCAACTTCGAGGATAGCAAGAGCTTGGCTTTATACACATCAAGGATAATGGTTTTAGCGAAGATGTTGTTGACACAATTGTTAGAAATGATGACTCTAATACCAATGAAGAGAAAATGGATCTACTTCCCTAAAAATTTACTAAATTTCTTAGATACAATTAACCCTTTTTTAGGGGTTTAGAAAAAACTAATCCGAGCTCTAAATTGATTATTTCAATGAATTTATAGTTGTACTTCTTCCAAACAACATGAAATTTTTTTGAGACCACTCATATAGGATTTGAGCTACAAAATAAATCTAGAACTACGAAGTTGGCCAAAAACTTTGAACTCTATATCAAGCAAGAGGATGAAACTTTAAACAAATTCTATTCATGTTTTTCAAACATTATCAACTACTCGTATAATTTGGGTGGACCTTTTAGGAAAGAGAAGTAGATTCAGGAAATCCTTGCGAGCTTAACTTATCATTTTCAAGCCAATGTTACCTTGCTTAAATACATATAAAAGCCTTGTGAACTTACTGTTAAATGAATCACTAGGGCTAGTATTCGAACTGCATCACTTGTATCCTATATTTTAGGCATCCACCTTCGAGGATAGCAAGAGCTTGGCTTTATACACATCAAGGATAGTGGTCTTAGCGAAGATGTTTTTGACACATTTGCTAGAAATGATTACTCTAATAACAATGAAGAGAGATTGGATCTACTTTCCCAGAGATTTACTGAATTTCTTAGATAGAATTAACCCTTTTTTACGGGTTTTAGAAAAAATAATCCGACCTCAAAAATGATTATTTCAATGAATTTATAGTTGTACTTCTTCCAAACAACGTGAAATATTTTGGAGACTACTCATATAGGCATTTGAGCTACAAAATAAATCTAGAACTACGAAGTTGGCCAAAAAATTTGAACTCTATATCAAGCAAGAGGATAAAACTTTGAACAAATTCTATGCATGTTTTTCAAACATTATCAACTACTCGTATAATTTGGGTGGACCTATTAGGAAAGAGAAGTAGATTGAGAAAATCCATGCTAGCTTACCTTATCCTTTTCAAGCAAAAGGTAGCTTGCTGAAATACATGTAAAAGCCTTGTGAACTTACTGTTAAATGAATCACTTGGGCAAGTATTCGAACTGCATCACTTGTATCCAATATGTCAACCATCCACTTTCGAGGACAGAAAGTGCTTGGCTTTATACACATCAAGGATAATGGTTTTAGCGAAGATGTTTTTGACACAATTGTTAGAAATGATGACTATAATAAAAATGAAGAGAAAATGGATCTACTTCCCTAAAAATTTACTAAATTTCTTAGATACAATTAACCCTTTTTTAGGGGTTTAGAAAAAAATAATCCGAGCTCTAAAATGATTATTTCAATGAATTTATAGTTGTACTTCTTCCAAACAACATGAAATATTTTTGAGACCACTCATATAGGCATTTGAGCTACAAAATAAATCTAGAACTACGAAGTTGGCCAAAAATTTTGAACTCTATATCAAGCAAGAGGATGAAACTTTAAACAAATTCTATTCATGTTTTTCAAACATTATCAACTACTCGTATAATTTGGGTGGACCTTTTAGGAAAGAGAAGTAGATTCAGGAAATCCTTGCGAGCTTAACTTATCATTTTCAAGCCAATGTTACCTTGCTTAAATACATATAAAAGCCTTGTGAACTTACTGTTAAATGAATCACTAGGGCTAGTATTCGAACTGCATCACTTGTATCCTATATTTTAGGCATCCAACTTCGAGGATAGCAAGAGCTTGGCTTTATACACATCAAGGATAATGGTTTTAGCGAAGATGTTTTTGACACAATTGTTAGAAATGATGACTCTAATACCAATGAAGAGAAAATGGATCTACTTCCCTAAAAATTTACTAAATTTCTTAGATACAATTAACCCTTTTTTAGGGGTTTAGAAAAAACTAATCCGAGCTCTAAATTGATTATTTCAATGAATTTATAGTTGTACTTCTTCCAAACAACATGAAATATTTTTGAGACCACTCATATAGGCATTTGAGCTACAAAATAAATCTAGAACTACGAAGTTGGCCAAAAATTTTGAACTCTATATCAAGCAAGAGGATGAAACTTTAAACAAATTCTATTCATGTTTTTCAAACATTATCAACTACTCGTATAATTTGGGTGGACCTTTTAGGAAAGAGAAGTAGATTCAGGAAATCCTTGCGAGCTTAACTTATCATTTTCAAGCCAATGTTACCTTGCTTAAATAAATGTAAAAGCCTTGTGAACTTACTGTTAAATGAATCACTAGGGCTAGTATTCGAACTGCATCACTTGTATCCTATATTTTAGGCATCCAACTTCGAGGATAGCAAGAGCTTGGCTTTATACACATCAAGGATAATGGTTTTAGCGAAGATGTTTTTGACACAATTGTTAGAAATGATGACTCTAATACCAATGAAGAGAAAATGGATCTACTTCCCTAAAAATTTACTAAATTTCTTAGATACAATTAACCCTTTTTTAGGGGTTTAGAAAAAACTAATCCGAGCTCTAAATTGATTATTTCAATGAATTTATAGTTGTACTTCTTCCAAACAACATGAAATTTTTTTGAGACCACTCATATAGCATTTGAGCTACAAAATAAATCTAGAACTACGAAGTTGGCCAAAAACTTTGAACTCTATATCAAGCAAGAGGATGAAACTTTAAACAAATTCTATTCATGTTTTTCAAACATTATCAACTACTCGTATAATTTGGGTAGACCTTTTCGGAAAGAGAAGTAGATTCAGGAAATCCTTGCGAGCTTAACTTATCATTTTCAAGCCAATGTTACCTTGCTTAAATACATGTAAAAGCCTTGTGAACTTACTGTTAAATGAATCACTAGGGCTAGTATTCGAACTGCATCACTTGTATCCTATATTTTAGGCATCCACCTTCGAGGATAGCAAGAGCTTGGCTTTATACACATCAAGGATAGTGGTCTTAGCGAAGATGTTTTTGACACATTTGCTAGAAATGATTACTCTAATAACAATGAAGAGAGATTGGATCTACTTTCCCAGAGATTTACTGAATTTCTTAGATAGAATTAACCCTTTTTTACGGGTTTTAGAAAAAATAATCCGACCTCAAAAATGATTATTTCAATGAATTTATAGTTGTACTTCTTCCAAACAACACGAAATATTATAGAGACCACTCATATAGGCATTTGAGCTACAAAATAAATCTAGAACTACGAAGTTGACCAAAACTTTTGAACTCTAAATCAAGCAAGAGGATAAAACTTTAAACAAATTCTATGCATGTTTTTCAAACATTATCAACTACTCGTATAATTTGGGTGGACCTATTAGGAAAGAGAAGTAGATTGAGAGAATCCATGCTAGCTTACCTTATCCTTTTCAAGCAAAAGGTAGCTTGCTTAAATACATGTAAAAGCCTTGTGAACTTACTGTTAAATGAATCACATGGGCAAGTATTCGAACTGCATCACTTGTATCCAATATGTCAACCATCCACTTTCGAGGACAGAAAGTGCTTGGCTTTATACACATCAAGGATAATGGTTTTAGCGAAGATGTTTTTGACACAATTGTTAGAAATGATGACTCTAATAAAAATGAAGAGAAAATGGATCTACTTCCCTAAAAATTTACTAAATTTCTTAGATACAATTAACCCTTTTTTAGGGGTTTAGAAAAAAAATAATCCGAGCTCTAAAATGATTATTTCAATGAATTTATAGTTGTACTTCTTCCAAACAACATGAAATATTGTTGAGACCACTCATATAGGCATTTGATCTACAAAATAAATCTAGAACTACGAAGTTGGCCAAAATTTTTGAACTCTATATCAAGCAAGAGGATGAAACTTTAAACAAATTCTATTCATGTTTTTCAAACATTATCAACTACTCGTATAATTTGGGTGGACCTTTTAGGAAAGAGAAGTAGATTCAGAAAATCCTTGCTAGCTTAACTTATCATTTTCAAGCCAATGTTACCTTGCTTAAATACATGTAAAAGCCTTGTGAACTTACTGTTAAATGAATCACTAGGGCTAGTATTCGAACTGCATCACTTGTATCCTATATTTTAGGCATCCAACTTCGAGGATAACAAGAGCTTGGCTTTATACACATCAAGGATAGTGGTCTTAGCGAAGATGTTTTTGACACATTTGCTAGAAATGATTACTCTAATAACAATGAAGAGAGATTGGATCTACTTTCCCAGAGATTTACTGAATTTCTTAGATAGAATTAACCCTTTTTTACGGGTTTTAGAAAAAATAATCCGACCTCAAAAATGATTATTTCAATGAATTTATAGTTGTACTTCTTCCAAACAACACGAAATATTATAGAGACCACTCATATAGGCATTTGAGCTACAAAATAAATCTAGAACTACGAAGTTGACCAAAACTTTTGAACTCTAAATCAAGCAAGAGGATAAAACTTTGAACAAATTCTATGCATGTTTTTCAAACATTATCAACTACTCGTATAATTTGGGTGGACCTATTAGGAAAGAGAAGTAGATTGAGAAAATCCATGCTAGCTTACCTTATCCTTTTCAAGCAAAAGGTAGCTTGCTGAAATACATGTAAAAGCCTTGTGAACTTACTGTTAAATGAATCACTTGGGCAAGTATTCGAACTGCATCACTTGTATCCAATATGTCAACCATCCACTTTCGAGGACAGAAAGTGCTTGGCTTTATACACATCAAGGATAATGGTTTTAGCGAAGATGTTTTTGACACAATTGTTAGAAATGATGACTATAATAAAAATGAAGAGAAAATGGATCTACTTCCCTAAAAATTTACTAAATTTCTTAGATACAATTAACCCTTTTTTAGGGGTTTAGAAAAAAATAATCCGAGCTCTAAAATGATTATTTCAATGAATTTATAGTTGTACTTCTTCCAAACAACATGAAATATTTTTGAGACCACTCATATAGGCATTTGAGCTACAAAATAAATCTAGAACTACGAAGTTGGCCAAAAATTTTGAACTCTATATCAAGCAAGAGGATGAAACTTTAAACAAATTCTATTCATGTTTTTCAAACATTATCAACTACTCGTATAATTTGGGTGGACCTTTTAGGAAAGAGAAGTAGATTCAGGAAATCCTTGCGAGCTTAACTTATCATTTTCAAGCCAATGTTACCTTGCTTAAATACATATAAAAGCCTTGTGAACTTACTGTTAAATGAATCACTAGGGCTAGTATTCGAACTGCATCACTTGTATCCTATATTTTAGGCATCCAACTTCGAGGATAGCAAGAGCTTGGCTTTATACACATCAAGGATAATGGTTTTAGCGAAGATGTTTTTGACACAATTGTTAGAAATGATGACTCTAATACCAATGAAGAGAAAATGGATCTACTTCCCTAAAAATTTACTAAATTTCTTAGATACAATTAACCCTTTTTTAGGGGTTTAGAAAAAACTAATCCGAGCTCTAAATTGATTATTTCAATGAATTTATAGTTGTACTTCTTCCAAACAACATGAAATATTTTTGAGACCACTCATATAGGCATTTGAGCTACAAAATAAATCTAGAACTACGAAGTTGGCCAAAAATTTTGAACTCTATATCAAGCAAGAGGATGAAACTTTAAACAAATTCTATTCATGTTTTTCAAACATTATCAACTACTCGTATAATTTGGGTGGACCTTTTAGGAAAGAGAAGTAGATTCAGGAAATCCTTGCGAGCTTAACTTATCATTTTCAAGCCAATGTTACCTTGCTTAAATAAATGTAAAAGCCTTGTGAACTTACTGTTAAATGAATCACTAGGGCTAGTATTCGAACTGCATCACTTGTATCCTATATTTTAGGCATCCAACTTCGAGGATAGCAAGAGCTTGGCTTTATACACATCAAGGATAATGGTTTTAGCGAAGATGTTTTTGACACAATTGTTAGAAATGATGACTCTAATACCAATGAAGAGAAAATGGATCTACTTCCCTAAAAATTTACTAAATTTCTTAGATACAATTAACCCTTTTTTAGGGGTTTAGAAAAAACTAATCCGAGCTCTAAATTGATTATTTCAATGAATTTATAGTTGTACTTCTTCCAAACAACATGAAATTTTTTTGAGACCACTCATATAGCATTTGAGCTACAAAATAAATCTAGAACTACGAAGTTGGCCAAAAACTTTGAACTCTATATCAAGCAAGAGGGTGAAACTTTAAACAAATTCTATTCATGTTTTTCAAACATTATCAACTACTCGTATAATTTGGGTAGACCTTTTCGGAAAGAGAAGTAGATTCAGGAAATCCTTGCGAGCTTAACTTATCATTTTCAAGCCAATGTTACCTTGCTTAAATACATGTAAAAGCCTTGTGAACTTACTGTTAAATGAATCACTAGGGCTAGTATTCGAACTGCATCACTTGTATCCTATATTTTAGGCATCCACCTTCGAGGATAGCAAGAGCTTGGCTTTATACACATCAAGGATAGTGGTCTTAGCGAAGATGTTTTTGACACATTTGCTAGAAATGATTACTCTAATAACAATGAAGAGAGATTGGATCTACTTTCCCAGAGATTTACTGAATTTCTTAGATAGAATTAACCCTTTTTTACGGGTTTTAGAAAAAATAATCCGACCTCAAAAATGATTATTTCAATGAATTTATAGTTGTACTTCTTCCAAACAACACGAAATATTATAGAGACCACTCATATAGGCATTTGAGCTACAAAATAAATCTAGAACTACGAAGTTGACCAAAACTTTTGAACTCTAAATCAAGCAAGAGGATAAAACTTTGAACAAATTCTATGCATGTTTTTCAAACATTATCAACTACTCGTATAATTTGGGTGGACCTATTAGGAAAGAGAAGTAGATTGAGAGAATCCATGCTAGCTTACCTTATCCTTTTCAAGCAAAAGGTAGCTTGCTTAAATACATGTAAAAGCCTTGTGAACTTACTGTTAAATGAATCACATGGGCAAGTATTCGAACTGCATTACTTGTATCCAATATGTCAACCATCCACTTTCGAGGACAGAAAGTGCTTGGCTTTATACACATCAAGGATAATGGTTTTAGCGAAGATGTTTTTGACACAATTGTTAGAAATGATGACTCTAATAAAAATGAAGAGAAAATGGATCTACTTCCCTAAAAATTTACTAAATTTCTTAGATACAATTAACCCTTTTTTAGGGGTTTAGAAAAAAAATAATCCGAGCTCTAAAATGATTATTTCAATGAATTTATAGTTGTACTTCTTCCAAACAACATGAAATATTGTTGAGACCACTCATATAGGCATTTGATCTACAAAATAAATCTAGAACTACGAAGTTGGCCAAAATTTTTGAACTCTATATCAAGCAAGAGGATGAAACTTTAAACAAATTCTATTCATGTTTTTCAAACATTATCAACTACTCGTATAATTTGGGTGGACCTTTTAGGAAAGAGAAGTAGATTCAGAAAATCCTTGCTAGCTTAACTTATCATTTTCAAGCCAATGTTACCTTGCTTAAATACATGTAAAAGCCTTGTGAACTTACTGTTAAATGAATCACTAGGGCTAGTATTCGAACTGCATCACTTGTATCCTATATTTTAGGCATCCAACTTCGAGGATAACAAGAGCTTGGCTTTATACACATCAAGGATAGTGGTCTTAGCGAAGATGTTTTTGACACATTTGCTAGAAATGATTACTCTAATAACAATGAAGAGAGATTGGATCTACTTTCCCAGAGATTTACTGAATTTCTTAGATAGAATTAACCCTTTTTTACGGGTTTTAGAAAAAATAATCCGACATCAAAAATGATTATTTCAATGAATTTATAGTTGTACTTCTTCCAAACAACGTGAAATATTTTGGAGACTACTCATATAGGCATTTGAGCTACAAAATAAATCTAGAACTACGAAGTTGGCCAAAAAATTTGAACTCTATATCAAGCAAGAGGATAAAACTTTGAACAAATTCTATGCATATTTTTCAAACATTATCAACTACTCGTATAATTTGGGTGGACCTATTAGGAAAGAGAAGTAGATTGAGAAAATCCATGCTAGCTTACCTTATCCTTTTCAAGCAAAAGGTAGCTTGCTTAAATACATGTAAAAGCCTTGTGAACTTACTGTTAAATGAATCACATGGGCAAGTATTCGAACTGCATCACTTGTATCCAATATGTCAACCATCCACTTTCGAGGACAGAAAGTGCTTGGATTTATACACATCAAGGATAATGGTTTTAGCGAAGATGTTTTTGACACAATTGTTAGAAATGATGACTCTAATAAAAATGAAGAGAAAATGGATCTACTTCCCTAAAAATTTACTAAATTTCTTAGATACAATTAACCCTTTTTTAGGGGTTTAGAAAAAAATAATCCGAGCTCTAAAATGATTATTTCAATGAATTTATAGTTGTACTTCTTCCAAACAACATGAAATATTTTTGAGACCACTCATATAGGCATTTGAGCTACAAAATAAATCTAGAACTACGAAGTTGGCCAAAATTTTTGAACTCTATATCAAGCAAGAGGATGAAACTTTAAACAAATTCTATTCATGTTTTTCAAACATTATCAACTACTCGTATAATTTGGGTGGACCTTTTAGGAAAGAGAAGTAGATTCAGAAAATCCTTGCTAGCTTAACTTATCATTTTCAAGCCAATGTTACCTTGCTTAAATACATGTAAAAGCCTTGTGAACTTACTGTTAAATGAATCACTAGGGCTAGTATTCGAACTGCATCACTTGTATCCTATATTTTAGGCATCCAACTTCGAGGATAGCAAGAGCTTGGCTTTATACACATCAAGGATAGTGGTCTTAGCGAAGATGTTTTTGACACATTTGCTAGAAATGATTACTCTAATAACAATGAAGAGAGATTGGATCTACTTTCCCAGAGATTTACTGAATTTCTTAGATAGAATTAACCCTTTTTTACGGGTTTTAGAAAAAATAATCCGACATCAAAAATGATTATTTCAATGAATTTATAGTTGTACTTCTTCCAAACAACGTGAAATATTTTGGAGACTACTCATATAGGCATTTGAGCTACAAAATAAATCTAGAACTACGAAGTTGGCCAAAAAATTTGAACTCTATATCAAGCAAGAGGATAAAACTTTGAACAAATTCTATGCATATTTTTCAAACATTATCAACTACTCGTATAATTTGGGTGGACCTATGAGGAAAGAGAAGTAGATTGAGAAAATCCATGCTAGCTTACCTTATCCTTTTCAAGCAAAAGGTAGCTTGCTTAAATACATGTAAAAGCCTTGTGAACTTACTGTTAAATGAATCACATGGGCAAGTATTCGAACTGCATCACTTGTATCCAATATGTCAACCATCCACTTTCGAGGACAGAAAGTGCTTGGATTTATACACATCAAGGATAATGGTTTTAGCGAAGATGTTTTTGACACAATTGTTAGAAATGATGACTCTAATAAAAATGAAGAGAAAATGGATCTACTTCCCTAAAAATTTACTAAATTTCTTAGATACAATTAACCCTTTTTTAGGGGTTTAGAAAAAAATAATCCGAGCTCTAAAATGATTATTTCAATGAATTTATAGTTGTACTTCTTCCAAACAACATGAAATATTTTTGAGACCACTCATATAGGCATTTGAGCTACAAAATAAATCTAGAACTACGAAGTTTGCCAAAATTTTTGAACTCTATATCAAGCAAGAGGATGAAACTTTAAACAAATTCTATTCATGTTTTTCAAACATTATCAACTACTCGTATAATTTGGGTGGACCTTTTAGGAAAGAGAAGTAGATTCAGAAAATCCTTGCTAGCTTAACTTATCATTTTCAAGCCAATGTTACCTTGCTTAAATACATGTAAAAGCCTTGTGAACTTACTGTTAAATGAATCACTAGGGCTAGTATTCGAACTGCATCACTTGTATCCTATATTTTAGGCATCCACCTTCGAGGATAGCAAGAGCTTGGCTTTATACACATCAAGGATAGTGGTCTTAGCGAAGATGTTTTTGACACATTTGCTAGAAATGATTACTCTAATAACAATGAAGAGAGATTGGATCTACTTTCCCAGAGATTTACTGAATTTCTTAGATAGAATTAACCCTTTTTTACGGGTTTTAGAAAAAATAATCCGACCTCAAAAATGATTATTTCAATGAATTTATAGTTGTACTTCTTCCAAACAACGTGAAATATTTTGGAGACTACTCATATAGGCATTTGAGCTACAAAATAAATCTAGAACTACGAAGTTGGCCAAAAAATTTGAACTCTATATCAAGCAAGAGGATAAAACTTTGAACAAATTCTATGCATATTTTTCAAACATTATCAACTACTCGTATAATTTGGGTGGACCTATTAGGAAAGAGAAGTAGATTGAGAAAATCCATGCTAGCTTACCTTATCCTTTTCAAGCAAAAGGTAGCTTGCTTAAATACATGTAAAATCCTTGTGAACTTACTGTTAAATGAATCACTTGGGCAAGTATTCGAACTGCATCACTTGTATCCAATATGTCAACCAACCACTTTCGAGGACAGAAAGTGCTTGGCTTTATACACATCAAGGATAATGGTTTTAGCGAAGATGTTTTTGACACAATTGTTAGAAATGATGACTCTAATAAAAATGAAGAGAAAATGGATCTACTTCCCTAAAAATTTACTAAATTTCTTAGATACAATTAACCCTTTTTTAGGGGTTTAGAAAAAAATAATTTGAGCTCTAAAATGATTATTTCAATGAATTTATAGTTGTACTTCTTCCAAACAACATGAAATATTTTTGAGAGCACTCATATAGGCATTTGAGCTACAAAATAAATCTAGAACTACGAAGTTGGCCAAAAATTTTGAGCTCTATATCAAGCAAGAGGATGAAACTTTAAACAAATTCTATTCATGTTTTTCAAACATTATCAACTACTCGTGTAATTTGGGTGGACCTTTTAGGAAAGAGAAGTAGATTCAGAAAATCCTTGCTAGCTTAACTTATCATTTTCAAGCCAATGTTACCTTCCTTAAATACATGTAAAAGCCTTGTGAACTTACTGTTAAATGAATCACTAGGGCTAGTATTCGAACTGCATCACTTGTATCCTATATTTTAGGCATCCAACTTCGAGGATAGCAAGAGCTTGGCTTTATACACATCAAGGATAATGGTTTTAGCGAAGATGTTTTTTACACAATTGTTAGAAATGATGACTCTAATACCAATGAAGAGAAAATGGATCTACATCCCTTAAAATTTACTAAATTTCTTAGATACAATTAACCCTTTTTTAGGGGTTTAGAAAAAACTAATCCGAGCTCTAAATTGATTATTTCAATGAATTTATAGTTGTACTTCTTCCAAACAACATGAAATTTTTTTGAGACCACTCATATAGGATTTAAGCTACAAAATAAATCTAGAACTACGAAGTTGGCCAAAAACTTTGAACTCTATATCAAGCAAGAGGATGAAACTTTAAACAAATTCTATTCATGTTTTTCAAACATTATCAAATACTCGTATAATTTGGGTGGACCTTTTAGGAAAGAGAAGTAGATTCAGAAAATCCTTGCTAGCTTAACTTATCATTTTCAAGCCAATGTTACCTTGCTTAAATACATGTAAAAGCCTTGTGAACTTACTGTTAAATGAATCACTAGGGCTAGTATTCGAACTGCATCACTTGTATCCTATATTTTAGGCATCCAACTTCGAGGATAGCAAGAGCTTGGCTTTATACACATCAAGGATAGTGGTCTTAGCGAAGATGTTTTTGACACATTTGCTAGAAATGATTACTCTAATAACAATGAAGAGAGATTGGATCTACTTTCCCAGAGATTTACTGAATTTCTTAGATAGAATTAACCCTTTTTTACGGGTTTTAGAAAAAATAATCCGACCTCAAAAATGATTATTTCAATGAATTTATAGTTGTACTTCTTCCAAACAACGTGAAATATTTTGGCGACTACTCATATAGGCATTTGAGCTACAAAATAAATCTAGAACTACGAAGTTGGCCAAAAAATTTGAACTCTATATCAAGCAAGAGGATAAAACTTTGAACAAATTCTATGCATATTTTTCAAACATTATCAACTACTCGTATAATTTGGGTGGACCTATTAGGAAAGAGAAGTAGATTGAGAAAATCCATGCTAGCTTACCTTATCCTTTTCAAGCAAAAGGTAGCTTGCTTAAATGCATGTAAAACCCTTTGTGAACTTACTGTTAAATGAATCACTTGGGCAAGTATTCGAACTGCATCACTTGTATCCAATATGTCAACCAACCACTTTCGAGGACAGAAAGAGCTTGGCTTTATACACATCAAGGATAATGGTTTTAGCGAAGATGTTTTTGACACAATTGTTAGAAATGATGACTCTAATAAAAATGAAGAGAAAATGGATCTACTTCCCTAAAAATTTACTAAATTTCTTAGATACAATTAACCCTTTTTTAGGGGTTTAGAAAAAAATAATTTGAGCTCTAAAATGATTATTTCAATGAATTTATAGTTGTACTTCTTCCAAACAACATGAAATATTTTTGAGAGCACTCATATAGGCATTTGAGCTACAAAATAAATCTAGAACTACGAAGTTGGCCAAAAATTTTGAGCTCTATATCAAGCAAGAGGATGAAACTTTAAACAAATTCTATTCATGTTTTTCAAACATTATCAACTACTCGTATAATTTGGGTGGACCTTTTAGGAAAGAGAAGTAGATTCAGAAAATCCTTGCTAGCTTAACTTATCATTTTCAAGCCAATGTTACCTTCCTTAAATACATGTAAAAGCCTTGTGAACTTACTGTTAAATGAATCACTAGGGCTAGTATTCGAACTGCATCACTTGTATCCTATATTTTAGGCATCCAACTTCGAGGATAGCAAGAGCTTGGCTTTATACACATCAAGGATAATGGTTTTAGCGAAGATGTTTTTTACACAATTGTTAGAAATGATGACTCTAATACCAATGAAGAGAAAATGGATCTACTTCCCTTAAAATTTACTAAATTTCTTAGATACAATTAACCCTTTTTTAGGGGTTTAGAAAAAACTAATCCGAGCTCTAAATTGATTATTTCAATGAATTTATAGTTGTACTTCTTCCAAACAACATGAAATTTTTTTGAGACCACTCATATAGGATTTGAGCTACAAAATAAATCTAGAACTACGAAGTTGGCCAAAAACTTTGAACTCTATATCAAGCAAGAGGATGAAACTTTAAACAAATTCTATTCATGTTTTTCAAACATTATCAACTACTCGTATAATTTGGGTGGACCTTTTAGGAAAGAGAAGTAGATTCAGAAAATCCTTGCGAGCTTAACTTATCATTTTCAAGCCAATGTTACCTTGCTTAAATACATGTAAAAGCCTTGTGAACTTACTGTTAAATGAATCACTAGGGCTAGTATTCGAACTGCATCACTTGTATCCTATATTTTAGGCATCCACGTTCGAGGATAGCAAGAGCTTGGCTTTATACACATCAAGGATAGTGGTCTTAGCGAAGATGTTTTTGACACATTTGCTAGAAATGATTACTCTAATAACAATGAAGAGAGATTGGATCTACTTTCCCAGAGATTTACTGAATTTCTTAGATAGAATTAACCCTTTTTTACGGGTTTTAGAAAAAATAATCCGACCTCAAAAATGATTATTTCAATGAATTTATAGTTGTACTTCTTCCAAACAACACGAAATATTATAGAGACCACTCATATAGGCATTTGAGCTACAAAATAAATCTAGAACTACGAAGTTGACCAAAACTTTTGAACTCTAAATCAAGCAAGAGGATGAAACTTTGAACAAATTCTATGCATGTTTTTCAAACATTATTAACTAGTCGTATAATTTGGGTGGACCTATTAGGAAAGAGAAGTAGATTGAGAAACTCCGTGCTAGCTTACCTTATCATTTTCAAGCCAAAGGTAGCTTGCTTAAATACATGTAACACCCTTTGTGAACTTACTGTTTAATGAATCACTTGGGCAAGTATTCGAACTGTATCACTTGTATCCAATATGTCAACCCTCCACTTTCGAGGACGGAAAGAGCTTGGCTTTATATACATCAAGGATAATGGTTTTAGCGAAGATGTTTTTGACACAATTGTTATAAATGATGACTCTAATACCAATGAAGAGAAAATGGATCTACTTCCCTAAAAATTTACTAAATTTCTTAGATACAATTAACCCTTTTTTAGGGGTTTAGAAAAAAATAATCCGAGCTCTAAAATGATTATTTCAATGAATTTATAGTTGTACTTCTTCCAAACAACATGAAATATTTTTGAGAGCACTCATATAGGCATTTGAGCTACAAAATATATCTAGAACTACGAAGTTGGCCAAAAATTTTGAACTCTATATCAAGCAAGAGGATGAAACTTTAAACAAATTCTATTCATGTTTTTCAAACATTATCAACTACTCGTATAATTTGGGTGGACCTTTTAGGAAAGAGAAGTAGATTCAGAAAATTCTTGCTAGCTTAACTTATCATTTTCAAGCCAATGTTACCTTGCTTAAATACATATAAAAGCCTTGTGAACTTACTGTTAAATGAATCACTAGGGCTAGTATTCGAACTGCATCACTTGTATCCTATATTTTAGGCATCCAACTTCGAGGATAGCAAGAGCTTGGCTTTATACACATCAAGGATAATGGTTTTAGCGAAGATGTTTTTTACACAATTGTTAGAAATGATGACTCTAATACCAATGAAGAGAAAATGGATCTACTTCCCTAAAAATTTACTAAATTTCTTAGATACAATTAACCCTTTTTTAGGGGTTTAGAAAAAACTAATCCGAGCTCTAAATTGATTATTTCAATGAATTTATAGTTGTACTTCTTCCAAACAACATGAAATTTTTTTGAGACCACTCATATAGGATTTGAGCTACAAAATAAATCTAGAACTACGAAGTTGGCCAAAAACTTTGAACTCTATATCAAGCAAGAGGATGAAACTTTAAACAAATTCTATTCATGTTTTTCAAACATTATCAACTACTCGTATAATTTGGGTGGACCTTTTAGGAAAGAGAAGTAGATTCAGAAAATCCTTGCGAGCTTAACTTATCATTTTCAAGCCAATGTTACCTTGCTTAAATACATGTAAAAGCCTTGTGAACTTACTGTTAAATGAATCACTAGGGCTAGTATTCGAACTGCATCACTTGTATCCTATATTTTAGGCATCCACGTTCGAGGATAGCAAGAGCTTGGCTTTATACACATCAAGGATAGTGGTCTTAGCGAAGATGTTTTTGACACATTTGCTAGAAATGATTACTCTAATAACAATGAAGAGAGATTGGATCTACTTTCCCAGAGATTTACTGAATTTCTTAGATAGAATTAACCCTTTTTTACGGGTTTTAGAAAAAATAATCCGACCTCAAAAATGATTATTTCAATGAATTTATAGTTGTACTTCTTCCAAACAACACGAAATATTATAGAGACCACTCATATAGGCATTTGAGCTACAAAATAAATCTAGAACTACGAAGTTGACCAAAACTTTTGAACTCTAAATCAAGCAAGAGGATGAAACTTTGAACAAATTCTATGCATGTTTTTCAAACATTATTAACTAGTCGTATAATTTGGGTGGACCTATTAGGAAAGAGAAGTAGATTGAGAAACTCCGTGCTAGCTTACCTTATCATTTTCAAGCCAAAGGTAGCTTGCTTAAATACATGTAACACCCTTTGTGAACTTACTGTTTAATGAATCACTTGGGCAAGTATTCGAACTGTATCACTTGTATCCAATATGTCAACCCTCCACTTTCGAGGACGGAAAGAGCTTGGCTTTATATACATCAAGGATAATGGTTTTAGCGAAGATGTTTTTGACACAATTGTTATAAATGATGACTCTAATACCAATGAAGAGAAAATGGATCTACTTCCCTAAAAATTTACTAAATTTCTTAGATACAATTAACCCTTTTTTAGGGGTTTAGAAAAAAATAATCCGAGCTCTAAAATGATTATTTCAATGAATTTATAGTTGTACTTCTTCCAAACAACATGAAATATTTTTGAGACCACTCATATAGGCATTTGAGCTACAAAATATATCTAGAACTACGAAGTTGGCCAAAAATTTTGAACTCTATATCAAGCAAGAGGATGAAACTTTAAACAAATTCTATTCATGTTTTTCAAACATTATCAACTACTCGTATAATTTGGGTGGACCTTTTAGGAAAGAGAAGTAGATTTAGAAAATTCTTGCTAGCTTAACTTATCATTTTCAAGCCAATGTTACCTTGCTTAAATACATATAAAAGCCTTGTGAACTTACTGTTAAATGAATCACTATGGCTATTATTCAAACTGCATCACTTGTATCCTATATTTTAGGCATCCAACTTCGAGGATAGCAAGAGCTTGGCTTTATACACATCAAGGATAGTGGTCTTAGCGAAGATGTTTTTGACACATTTGCTAGAAATGATTACTATAATAACAATGAAGAGAGATTGGATCTACTTTCCCAGAGATTTACTGAATTTCTTAGATAGAATTAACCCTTTTTTACGGGTTTTAGAAAAAATAATCCGACCTCAAAAATGATTATTTCAATGAATTTATAGTTGTACTTCTTCCAAACAACGTGAAATATTTTGGAGACTACTCATATAGGCATTTGAGCTACAAAATAAATCTAGAACTACGAAGTTGGCCAAAAAATTTGTACTCTATATCAAGCAAGAGGATAAAACTTTGAACAAATTCTATGCATATTTTTCAAACATTATCAACTACTCGTATAATTTGGGTGGACCTATTAGGAAAGAGAAGTAGATTGAGAAAATCAATGCTAGCTTACCTTATCCTTTTCAAGCAAAAGGTAGCTTGCTTAAATACATGTAAAAGCCTTGTGAACTTACTGTTAAATGAATCACTTGGGCAAGTATTCGAACTGCATCACTTGTATCCAATATGTCAACCAACCACTTTCGAGGACAGAAAATGCTTGGCTTTATACACATCAAGGATAATGGTTTTAGCGAAGATGTTTTTGACACAATTGTTAGAAATGATGACTCTAATAAAAATGAAGAGAAAATGGATCTACTTCCCTAAAAATTTACTAAATTTCTTAGATACAATTAACCCTTTTTTAGGGGTTTAGAAAAAAATAATTTGAGCTCTAAAATGATTATTTCAATGAATTTATAGTTGTACTTCTTCCAAACAACATGAAATATTTTTGAGACCACTCATATAGGCATTTGAGCTACAAAATAAATCTAGAACTACGAAGTTGGCCAAAAATTTTGAACTCTATATCAAGCAAGAGGATGAAACTTTAAACAAATTCTATTCATGTTTTTCAAACATTATCAACTACTCGTATAATTTGGGTGGACCTTTTAGGAAAGAGAAGTAGATTCAGAAAATCCTTGCGAGCTTAACTTATCATTTTCAAGCCAATGTTACCTTGCTTAAATACATGTAAAAGCCTTGTGAACTTACTGTTAAATGAATCACTAGGGCTAGTATTCGAACTGCATCACTTGTATCCTATATTTTAGGCATCCACGTTCGAGGATAGCAAGAGCTTGGCTTTATACACATCAAGGATAGTGGTCTTAGCGAAGATGTTTTTGACACATTTGCTAGAAATGATTACTCTAATAACAATGAAGAGAGATTGGATCTACTTTCCCAGTGATTTACTGAATTTCTTAGATAGAATTAACCCTTTTTTACGGGTTTTAGAAAAAATAATCCGACCTCAAAAATGATTATTTCAATGAATTTATAGTTGTACTTCTTCCAAACAACACGAAATATTATAGAGACCACTCATATAGGCATTTGAGCTACAAAATAAATCTAGAACTACGAAGTTGACCAAAACTTTTGAACTCTAAATCAAGCAAGAGGATGAAACTTTGAACAAATTCTATGCATGTTTTTCAAACATTATTAACTAGTCGTATAATTTGGGTGGACCTATTAGGAAAGAGAAGTAGATTGAGAAACTCCGTGCTAGCTTACCTTATCATTTTCAAGCCAAAGGTAGCTTGCTTAAATACATGTAACACCCTTTGTGAACTTACTGTTTAATGAATCACTTGGGCAAGTATTCGAACTGTATCACTTGTATCCAATATGTCAACCCTCCACTTTCGAGGACGGAAAGAGCTTGGCTTTATATACATCAAGGATAATGGTTTTAGCGAAGATGTTTTTGACACAATTGTTATAAATGATGACTCTAATACCAATGAAGAGAAAATGGATCTACTTCCCTAAAAATTTACTAAATTTCTTAGATACAATTAACCCTTTTTTAGGGGTTTAGAAAAAAATAATCCGAGCTCTAAAATGATTATTTCAATGAATTTATAGTTGTACTTCTTCCAAACAACATGAAATATTTTTGAGACCACTCATATAGGCATTTGAGCTACAAAATATATCTAGAACTACGAAGTTGGCCAAAAATTTTGAACTCTATATCAAGCAAGAGGATGAAACTTTAAACAAATTCTATTCATGTTTTTCAAACATTATCAACTACTCGTATAATTTGGGTGGACCTTTTAGGAAAGAGAAGTAGATTTAGAAAATTCTTGCTAGCTTAACTTATCATTTTCAAGCCAATGTTACCTTGCTTAAATACATATAAAAGCCTTGTGAACTTACTGTTAAATGAATCACTATGGCTAGTATTCAAACTACATCACTTGTATCCTATATTTTAGGCATCCAACTTCGAGGATAGCAAGAGCTTGGCTTTATACACATCAAGGATAGTGGTCTTAGCGAAGATGTTTTTGACACATTTGCTAGAAATGATTACTATAATAACAATGAAGAGAGATTGGATCTACTTTCCCAGAGATTTACTGAATTTCTTAGATAGAATTAACCCTTTTTTACGGGTTTTAGAAAAAATAATCCGACCTCAAAAATGATTATTTCAATGAATTTATAGTTGTACTTCTTCCAAACAACGTGAAATATTTTGGAGACTACTCATATAGGCATTTGAGCTACAAAATAAATCTAGAACTACGAAGTTGGCCAAAAAATTTGTACTCTATATCAAGCAAGAGGATAAAACTTTGAACAAATTCTATGCATATTTTTCAAACATTATCAACTACTCGTATAATTTGGGTGGACCTATTAGGAAAGAGAAGTAGATTGAGAAAATCCATGCTAGCTTACCTTATCCTTTTCAAGCAAAAGGTAGCTTGCTTAAATACATGTAAAAGCCTTGTGAACTTACTGTTAAATGAATCACTTGGGCAAGTATTCGAACTGCATCACTTGTATCCAATATGTCAACCAACCACTTTCGAGGACAGAAAATGCTTGGCTTTATACACATCAAGGATAATGGTTTTAGCGAAGATGTTTTTGACACAATTGTTAGAAATGATGACTCTAATAAAAATGAAGAGAAAATGGATCTACTTCCCTAAAAATTTACTAAATTTCTTAGATACAATTAACCCTTTTTTAGGGGTTTAGAAAAAAATAATTTGAGCTCTAAAATGATTATTTCAATGAATTTATAGTTGTACTTCTTCCAAACAACATGAAATATTTTTGAGACCACTCATATAGGCATTTGAGCTACAAAATAAATCTAGAACTACGAAGTTGGCCAAAAATTTTGAACTCTATATCAAGCAAGAGGATGAAACTTTAAACAAATTCTATTCATGTTTTTCAAACATTATCAACTACTCGTATAATTTGGGTGGACCTTTTAGGAAAGAGAAGTAGATTCAGAAAATCCTTGCTAGCTTAACTTATCATTTTCAAGCCAATGTTACCTTCCTTAAATACATGTAAAAGCCTTGTGAACTTACTGTTAAATGAATCACTAGGGCTAGTATTCGAACTGCATCACTTGTATCCTATATTTTAGGCATCCAACTTCGAGGATAGCAAGAGCTTGGCTTTATACACATCAAGGATAATGGTTTTAGCGAAGTTGTTTTTGACACAATTGTTAGAAATGATTACTCTAATACCAATGAAGAGAAAATGGATCTACTTCCCTAAAAATTTACTAAATTTCTTAGATACAATTAACCCTTTTTTAGGGGTTTAGAAAAATCTAATCCGAGCTCTAAATTGATTATTTCAATGAATTTATAGTTGTACTTCTTCCAAACAACATGAAATTTTTTTGAGACCACTCATATAGGATTTGAGCTACAAAATAAATCTAGAACTACGAAGTTGGCCAAAAAATTTGAACTCTATATCAAGCAAGAGGATGAAACTTTAAACAAATTCTATTCATGTTTTTCAAACATTATCAACTACTCGTATAATTTGGGTGGACCTTTTAGGAAAGAGAAGTAGATTCAGAAAATCCTTGCGAGCTTAACTTATCATTTTCAAGCCAATGTTACCTTGCTTAAATACATGTAAAAGCCTTGTGAACTTACTGTTAAATGAATCACTAGGGCTAGTATTCGAACTGCATCACTTGTATCCTATATTTTAGGCATCCACCTTCGAGGATAGCAAGAGCTTGGCTTTATACACATCAAGGATAGTGGTCTTAGCGAAGATGTTTTTGACACATTTGCTAGAAATGATTACTCTAATAACAATGAAGAGAGATTGGATCTACTTTCCCAGAGATTTACTGAATTTCTTAGATAGAATTAACCCTTTTTTACGGGTTTTAGAAAAAATAATCCGACCTCAAAAATGATTATTTCAATGAATTTATAGTCTTACTTCTTCCAAACAACACGAAATATTATAGAGACCACTCATATAGGCATTTGAGCTACAAAATAAATCTAGAACTACGAAGTTGACCAAAACTTTTGAACTCTAAATCAAGCAAGAGGATGAAACTTTGAACAAATTCTATGCATGTTTTTCAAACATTATTAACTAGTCGTATAATTTGGGTGGACCTATTAGGAAAGAGAAGTAGATTGAGAAAATCCGTGCTAGCTTACCTTATCATTTTCAAGCCAAAGGTAGCTTGCTTAAATACATGTAAAACCCTTTGTGAACTTACTGTTTAATGAATCACTTGGGCAAGTATTCGAACTGCATCACTTGTATCCAATATGTCAACCCTCCACTTTCGAGGACGGAAAGAGCTTGGCTTTATATACATCAAGGATAATGGTTTTAGCGAATATGTTTTTGACACAATTGTTAGAAATGATGACTCTAATACCAATGAAGAGAAAATGGATCTACTTCCCTAAAAATTTACTAAATTTCTTAGATACAATTAACCCTTTTTTAGGGGTTTAGAAAAAAATAATCCGAGCTCTAAAATGATTATTTCAATGAATTTATAGTTGTACTTCTTCCAAACAACATGAAATATTTTTGAGACCACTCATATAGGCATTTGAGCTACAAAATATATCTAGAACTACGAAGTTGGCCAAAAATTTTGAACTCTATATCAAGGAAGAGGATGAAACTTTAAACAAATTTTATTCATGTTTTTCAAACATTATCAACTACTCGTATAATTTGGGTGGACCTTTTAGGAAAGAGAAGTAGATTCAGAAAATCCTTGCTAGCATAACTTATCATTTTCAAGCCAATGTTACCTTGCTTAAATACATGTAAAAGCCTTGTGAACTTACTGTTAAATGAATCACTATGGCTAGTATTCAAACTGCATCACTTGTATCCTATATTTTAGGCATCCAACTTCGAGGATAGCAAGAGCTTGGCTTTATACACATCAAGGATAGTGGTCTTAGCGAAGATGTTTTTGACACATTTGCTAGAAATGATTACTCTAATAACAATGAAGAGAGATTGGATCTACTTTCCCAGAGATTTACTGAATTTCTTAGATAGAATTAACCCTTTTTTACGGGTTTTAGAAAAAATAATCCGACATCAAAAATGATTATTTCAATGAATTTATAGTTGTACTTGTTCCAAACAACGTGAAATATTTTGGAGACTACTCATATAGGCATTTGAGCTACAAAATAAATCTAGAACTACGAAGTTGGCCAAAAAATTTGAACTCTATATCAAGCAAGAGGATAAAACTTTGAACAAATTCTATGCATGTTTTTCAAACATTATCAACTACTCGTATAATTTGGGTGGACCTATTAGGAAAGAGAAGTAGATTGAGAAAATCCATGCTAGCTTACCTTATCCTTTTCAAGCAAAAGGTAGCTTGCTTAAATACATGTAAAAGCCTTGTGAACTTACTGTTAAATGAATCACATGGGCAAGTATTCGAACTGCATCACTTGTATCCAATATGTCAACCATCCCCTTTCGAGGACAGAAAGTGCTTGGCTTTATACACATCAAGGATAATGGTTTTAGCGAAGATGTTTTTGACACAATTGTTAGAAATGATGACTCTAATAAAAATGAAGAGAAAATGGATCTACTTCCCTAAAAATTTACTAAATTTCTTAGATACAATTAACCCTTTTTTAGGGGTTTAGAAAAAAATAATCCGAGCTCTAAAATGATTATTTCAATGAATTTATAGTTGTACTTCTTCCAAACAACATGAAATATTTTTGAGACCACTCATATAGGCATTTGAGCTACAAAATAAATCTAGAACTACGAAGTTGGCCAAAAATTTTGAACTCTATATCAAGAAAGAGGATGAAACTTTAAACAAATTCTATTCATGTTTTTCAAACATTATCAACTACTCGTATAATTTGGGTGCACCTTTTAGGAAAGAGAAGTAGATTCAGAAAATCCTTGCTAACTTAACTTATCATTTTCAAGCCAATGTTACCTTGCTTAAATACATGTAAAAGCCTTGTGAACTTACTGTTAAATGAATCACTAGGGCTAGTATTCGAACTGCATCACTTGTATCCTATATTTTAGGCATCCAACTTCGAGGATAGCAAGAGCTTGGCTTTATACACATCAAGGATAATGGTTTTAGCGACGATGTTTTTGACACAATTGTTAGAAATGATGACTCTAAAACCAATGAAGAGAAAATGGATCTACTTCCCTAAAAATTTACTAAATTTCTTAGATACAATTAACCCTTTTTTAGGGGTTTAGAAAAAACTAATCCGAGCTCTAAATTGATTATTTCAATGAATTTATAGTTGTACTTCTTCCAAACAACATGAAATTTTTTTGAGACCACTCATATAGGCATTTGAGCTACAAAATAAATCTAGAACTACGAAGTTGGCCAAAAATTTTGAACTCTATATCAAGCAAGAGGATGAAACTTTAAACAAATTCTATTCATGTTTTTCAAACATTATCAACTACTCGTATAATTTGTGTGGACCTTTTAGGAAAGAGAAGTAGATTCAGAAAATCCTTGCTAGCTTAACTTATCATTTTCAAGCCAATGTTACCTTGCTTAAATACATGTAAAAGCCTTGTGAACTTACTGTTAAATGAATCACTTGGGCAAGTATTCGAACTGCATCACTTGTATCCTATATTTTAGGCATCCACCTTCGAGGATAGAAAGAGCTTGGCTTTATACACATCAAGGATAGTGGTCTTAGCGAAGATGTTTTTGACACATTTGCTAGAAATGATTACTCTAATAACAATGAAGAGAGATTGGATCTACTTTCCTAGAGATTTACTGAATTTCTTAGATAGAATTAACCCTTTTTTACGTGTTTTAGAAAAAATAATCTGACCTCAAAAATGATTATTTCAATGAATTTATAGTTGTACTTCTTCCAAACAACGTGAAATATTTTGGAGACTACTCATATAGGCATTTGAGCTACAAAATAAATCTAGAACTACGAAGTTGGCCAAAAATTTTGAACTCTATATCAAGCAAGAGGATAAAACTTTGAACAAATTCTATGCATGTTTTTCAAACATTATTAACTAGTCGTATACTTTGGGGGGACCTTTTAGGAAAGAGAAGTCGATTAAGAAAATCCTTGCTTGCTTACCGTATCAATTTCAAGCCAATGTTACCTTGCTTAAATAAATGTAAAAGCGTTGTGAACTTACTGTTAAATGAATCACTTGGGCAAGTATTCGAACTGCATCACTTGTATCCTATATGTCAGCCATCCACCTTCGAGGAGGAAAATAGCTTGGCTTTATAGACATCAAGGATAGTGGTCTTAGCGAAGATGTTTTTGACACAATTGTTAGAAATGATGACTCTAATTCCAATGAAGAGAAAATGGATATACTTTCCGAGAGATTTACTAAATATCTTATATAGAATTAACAATTTTTTAGGGGTTTTAGAAAAAAGTAATCTGAGCTCTAAATTGATTATTTATATAAATTTATAGTTGTACTTCTTCCAAACAACATGAAATGTTTTGGACACCACTCATATAGGCATTTGATCTACAAAATAAATCTAGAACTACGAAGTTGGCCAAAAATTTTGAACTCTATATCAAGCAAGAGGATAAAATTTTGAACAAATTCTATGCATGTTTTTTAAACATTATCAACTACTCGTATAATTTGGGTGGACATATTAGGAAAGAGAAGTAGATTGAGAAAACCCGTGCTAGCTTACCTTATCATTTTCAAGCAAAAGGTAGCTTGCTTAAATACATGTAAAAGCCTTGTGAACTTACTGTTAAATGAATCACTAGGGCAAGTATTCGAACTGCATCACTTGTATCCTATATTTTAGGCATCCACCTTCGAAGATAGAAAGAGCTTGGCTTTATACACATCAAGGATAATGGTCTTAGCGAAGATGTTTTTGACACATTTGCTAGAAATGATAATCTAATACCAATGAAGAGAGAATGGATCTACTTTCCCAGAGATTTACTGAATTTCTTAGATAGAATTAACCCTTTTTTTGGGGTTTTAGAAAAAATAATCCTGCCTCAAAAATGATTATTTCAATGAATTTACATTTGTACTTCTTCCAAACAACACGAAATATTATAGAGACCACTCATATAGGCATTTGAGCTACAAAATAAATCTAGAACTACGAAGTTGACCAAAACTTTTGAACTCTAAATCAAGCAAGAGGATGAAACTTTGAACAAATTCTATGCATGTTTTTCAAACATTATTAACTAGTCGTATACTTTGGGGGGACCTTTTAGGAAAGAGAAGTCGATTAAGAAAATCCTTGCTTGCTTACCGTATCATTTTCAAGCCAATGTTACCTTGCTTAAATACATGTAAAAGCCTTGTGAACTTACTGTTAAATGAATCACTAGGGCAAGTATTCGAACTGCATCACTTGTATCCTATATTTTAGGCATCCACCTTCGAAGATAGAAAGAGCTTGGCTTTATACACATCAAGGATAATGGTCTTAGCGAAGTTGTTTTTGACACATTTGCTAGAAATGATAATCTAATACCAATGAAGAGAGAATGGATCTACTTTCCCAGAGATTTACTGAATTTCTTAGATAGAATTAACCCTTTTTTTGGGGTTTTAGAAAAAATAATCCTGCCTCAAAAATGATTATTTCAATGAATTTACATTTGTACTTCTTCCAAACAACACGAAATATTATAGAGACCACTCATATAGGCATTTGAGCTACAAAATAAATCTAGAACTACGAAGTTGACCAAAACTTTTGAACTCTAAATCAAGCAAGAGGATGAAACTTTGAACAAATTCTATGCATGTTTTTCAAACATTATTAACTAGTCGTATACTTTGGGGGGACCTTTTAGGAAAGAGAAGTCGATTAAGAAAATCCTTGCTTGCTTACCGTATCATTTTCAAGCCAATGTTACCTTGCTTAAATACATGTAAAAGCCTTGTGAACTTACTGTTAAATGAATCACTAGGGCTAGTATTCGAACTGCATCACTTGTATCCTATATTTTAGGCATCCACCTTCGAGGATAGCAAGAGCTTGGCTTTATACAAATCAAGGATAGTGGTCTTAGCGAAGATGTTTTTGACACATTTGCTAGAAATGATTACTCTAATAACAATGAAGAGAGATTGGATCTACTTTCCCAGAGATTTACTGAATTTCTTAGATAGAATTAACCCTTTTTTACGGGTTTTAGAAAAAATAATCCGACCTCAAAAATGATTATTTCAATGAATTTATAGTTGTACTTGTTCCAAACAACGTGTAATATTTTCTAGACTACTCATATAGGCATTTGAGCTACAAAATAAATCTAGAACTACGAAGTTGGCCAAAAAATTTGGACTCTATATCAAGCAAGAGGATAAAACTTTGAACAAATTCTATGCATGTTTTTCAAACATTATCAACAACTCGTATAATTTGGGTGGGCCTATTAGGAAAGAGAAGTATATTGAGAAAATCCTTGCTAGCTTAGCTTACCATTTTCAAGCCAAGGGTATCTTGCTTAAATACTTGTAAAAGCCTAGTGAACTTACTGTTAAATGAATCACTTGGACAAGTATTCGAACTACATCACTTGTATTCAATATGTCAACCATCCACTTTCGAGGACGGAAAGAGCTTGGCTTTATACACATCAAGGATCGTGGTCTTAGCGAAGGCGTTTTTGACACATTTGTTATAAATGATGACTCTAATACCAATGAAGAAAAGATGGATCTACTTTCCCAGAGATTTACTAAATTTCTTAGATAGAATTAAAACTTTTTTAGGGGTTTTAGAAAAAAAAAATAGTCCAAGCTCTAAAATGATTATTTAAATGAATTTACAGTTGTACTTCTTCCAAACAACATGAAATATTATAGAGACCACTCATATAGGCATTTGAGCTACAAAATAAATCGAGAACTACGAAGTTGACCAAAACTTTTGAACTCTAAATCAAGCAAGAGGATGAAACTTTGAACAAATTCTATGCATGTTTTTCAAACATTATTAACTAGTCGTATACTTTGGGGGGACCTTTTAGGAAAGAGAAGTCGATTAAGAAAATCCTTGCTTGCTTACCGTATCATTTTCAAGCCAATGTTACCTTGCTTAAATAAATGTAAAAGCGTTGTGAACTTACTGTTAAATGAATCACTTGGGCAAGTATTCGAACTGCATCACTTGTATCCTATATGTCAGCCATCCACCTTCGAGGAGGAAAATATCTTGGCTTTATAGACATCAAGGATAGTGGTCTTAGCGAAGATGTTTTTGACACAATTGTTAGAAATGATGACTCTAATTCCAATGAAGAGAAAATGGATCTACTTTCCGAGAGATTTACTAAATATCTTATATAGAATTAACCCTTTTTTAGGGGTTTTAGAAAAAAGTAATCTAAGCTCTAAATTGATTATTTATATAAATTTATAGTTGTACTTCTTCCAAACAACATGAAATGTTTTGGAGACCACTCATATAGGCATTTGATCTACAAAATAAATCTAGAACTACGAAGTTGGCCAAAAATTTTCAACTCTATATCAAGCAAGAGGATAAAATTTTGAACAAATTCTATGCATGTTTTTTAAACATTATCAACTACTCGTATAATTTGGGTGGACCTATTAGGAAAGAGAAGTAGATTGAGAAAACCCGTGCTAGCTGACCTTATCATTTTCAAGCAAAAGGTAGCTTGCTTAAATACATGTAAAAGCCTTGTGAACTTACTCTTAAATGAATCACTTTCGGCAAGTATTCGAACTGCATCACTTGTATCCAATATGTCAACCAACCACTTTCGAGGACAGAAAGTGCTTGGCTTTATACACATCAAGGATAATGGTTTTAGCGAAGATGTTTTTGACACAATTGTTAGAAATGATGACTCTAATACCAATGAAGAAAAAATGGATCTACTTCCCTAAAAATTTACTAAATTTCTTAGATACAATTAACCCTTTTTTACGGGTTTTAGAAAAAATAATCCGACCTCAAAAATGATTATTTCAATGAATTTATAGTTGTACTTCTTCCAAACAACGTGAAATATTTTGGAGACTACTCATATAGGCATTTGAGCTACAAAATAAATCTAGGACTACGAAGTTGGCCAAAACATTTGAACTCTATAGCAAGCAAGAGGATAAAACTTTGAACAAATTCTATGCATGTTTTTCAAACATTATCAACAACTCGTATAATTTGGGTGGGCCTATTAGGAAAGAGAAGTATATTGAGAAAATCCTTGCTAGCTTAGCTTACCATTTTCAAACCAAGGGTATCTTGCTTAAATACATGTAAAAGCCTTGTGAACTTACTGTTAAATGAATCACTTGGGCAAGTATTCGAACTACATCACTTGTATTCAATATGTCAACCATCCAATTTCGAGGACGGAAAGAGCTTGGCTTTATACACATCAAGGATAGTGGTCTTAGCGAAGGCGTTTTTGACACATTTGTTATAAATGATGACTCTAATACCAATGAAGAAAAGATGGATCTACTTTCCCAGAGATTTACTAAATTTCTTAGATAGAATTAAAACTTTTTTAGGGGTTTTAGAAAAAAAAATAGTCCAAGCTCTAAAATGATTATTTAAATGAATTTACAGTTGTACTTCTTCCAAACAACACGAAATATTATAGAGACCACTCATATAGGCATTTGAGCTACAAAATAAATCTAGAACTACGAAGTTGACCAAAACTTTTGAACTCTAAATCAAGCAAGAGGATGAAACTTTGAACAAATTCTATGCATGTTTTTCAAACATTATTAACTAGTCGTATACTTTGGGGGGACCTTTTAGGAAAGAGAAGTCGATTAAGAAAATCCTTGCTTGCTTACCGTATCATTTTCAAGCCAATGTTACCTTGCTTAAATACATGTAAAAGCCTTGTGAACTTACTGTTAAATGAATCACTAGGGCTAGTATTCGAACTGCATCACTTGTATCCTATCTTTTAATCATCCACCTTCGAGGATAGCAAGAGCTTGGCTTTATACACATCAAGGATAGTGATCTTAGCAAAGATGTTTTTGACACATTTGCTGGAAATGATTACTCTAATAACAATGAAGAGAGATTGGATCTACTTTCCCAGAGATTTACTGAATTTCTTAGATAGAATTAACCCTTTTTAACGGGTTTTAGAATAAATAATCCGACCTCAAAAATGATTATTTCAATGAATTTATAGTTGTACTCCTTCCAAACAACGTGAAATATTTTGGAGACTACACATATAGGCATTTGAGCTACAAAATAAATCTAGAACTACGAAGTTGGCCAAAAATTTTGAACTCTATATCAAGCAAGAGGATAAAACTTTGAACAAATTCTATGCATGTTTTTCAAACATTATCAACTACTCGTATAATTTGGGTGGACCTATTAGGAAAGAGAAGTAGATTGAGAAAATCCATGCTAGCTGACCTTATCATTTTCAAGCAAAAGGTAGCTTGCTTAAATACATGTAAAAGCCTTGTGAACTTACTGTTAAATGAATCACTTTGGCAAGTATTCGAACTGCATCACTTGTATCCAATATGTCAACCAACCACTTTCGAGGACAGAAAGTGCTTGGCTTTATACACATCAAGGATAATGGTTTTAGGGAAGATGTTTTTGACACAATTGTTAGAAATGATGACTCTAATACCAATGAAGAAAAAATGGATCTACTTCCCTAAAAATTTACTAAATTTCTTAGATACAATTAACCTTTTTTTACGGGTTTTAGAAAAAATAATCCGACCTCAAAAATGATTATTTCAATGAATTTATAGTTGTACTTCTTCCAAACAACGTGAAATATTTTGGAGACTACTCATATAGGCATTTGAGCTACAAAATAAATCTAGAACTACGAAGTTGGCCAAAACATTTGAACTCTATAGCAAGCAAGAGGATAAAACTTTGAACAAATTCTATGCATGTTTTTCAAACATTATCAACAACTCGTATAATTTGGGTGGGCCTATTAGGAAAGAGAAGTATATTGAGAAAATCCTTGCTAGCTTAGCTTACCATTTTCAAACCAAGGGTATCTTGCTTAAATACATGTAAAAGCCTTGTGAACTTACTGTTAAATGAATCACTTGGGCAAGTATTCGAACTACATCACTTGTATTCAATATGTCAACCATCCAATTTCGAGGACGGAAAGAGCTTGGCTTTATACACATCAAGGATAGTGGTCTTAGCGAAGGCGTTTTTGACACATTTGTTATAAATGATGACTCTAATACCAATGAAGAAAAGATGGATCTACTTTCCCAGAGATTTACTAAATTTCTTAGATAGAATTAAAACTTTTTTAGGGGTTTTAGAAAAAAAAATAGTCCAAGCTCTAAAATGATTATTTAAATGAATTTACAGTTGCACTTCTTCCAAACAACACGAAATATTATAGAGACCACTCATATAGGCATTTGAGCTACAAAATAAATCTAGAACTACGAAGTTGACCAAAACTTTTGAACTCTAAATCAAGCAAGAGGATGAAACTTTGAACAAATTCTATGCATGTTTTTCAAACATTATTAACTAGTCGTATACTTTGGGGGGACCTTTTAGGAAAGAGAAGTCGATTAAGAAAATCCTTGCTTGCTTACCGTATCATTTTCAAGCCAATGTTACCTTGCTTAAATACATGTAAAAGCCTTGTGAACTTACTGTTAAATGAATCACTAGGGCAAGTATTCGAACTGCATCACTTGTATCCTATATTTTAGGCATCCACCTTCGAAGATAGAAAGAGCTTGGCTTTATACACATCAAGGATAATGGTCTTAGCGAAGATGTTTTTGACACATTTGCTAGAAATGATAATCTAATACCAATGAAGAGAGAATGGATCTACTTTCCCAGAGATTTACTGAATTTCTTAGATAGAATTAACCCTTTTTTTGGGGTTTTAGAAAAAATAATCCTGCCTCAAAAATGATTATTTCAATGAATTTACATTTGTACTTCTTCCAAACAACACGAAATATTATAGAGACCACTCATATAGGCATTTGAGCTACAAAATAAATCTAGAACTACGAAGTTGGCCAAAAATTTTGAACTCTATATCAAGCAAGAGGATAAAACTTTGAACAAATTCTATGCATGTTTTTCAAACATTATCAACTACTCGTATAATTTGGGTGGACCTATTAGGAAAGAGAAGTAGATTGAGAAAATCCATGCTAGCTTACCTTATCCTTTTCAAGCAAAAGGTAGCTTGCTTAAATACATGTAAAAGCCTTGTGAACTTACTGTTAAATGAATCACTTGGGCAAGTATTCGAACTGCATCACTTGTATCCAATATGTCAACCAACCACTTTCGAGGACAGAAAGTGCTTGGCTTTATACACATCAAGGATAATGGTTTTAGCGAAGATGTTTTTGACACAATTGTTAGAAATGATGACTCTAATAAAAATGAAGAGAAAATGGATCTACTTCCCTAAAAATTTACTAAATTTCTTAGATACAATTAACCCTTTTTTAGGGGTTTAGAAAAAAATAATCCGAGCTCTAAAATGATTATTTCAATGAATTTATAGTTGTACTTCTTCCAAACAACATGAAATATTTTTGAGACCACTCATATAGGCATTGGAGCTACAAAATAAATCTAGAACTACGAAGTTGGCCAAAAATTTTGAACTCTATATCAAGCAAGAGGATGAAACTTTAAACAAATTCTATTCATGTTTTTCAAACATTATCAACTACTCGTATAATTTGGGTGGACCTTTTAGGAAAGAGAAGTAGATTCAGAAAATCCTTGCTAGCTTAACTTATCATTTTCAAGCCAATGTTACCTTGCTTAAATACATGTAAAAGCCTTGTGAACTTACTGTTAAATGAATCACTAGGGCTAGTATTCGAACTGCATCACTTGTATCCTATATTTTAGGCATCCAACTTCGAGGATAGCAAAAGCTTGGCTTTATACACATCAAGGATAATGGTTTTAGCGAAGATGTTTTTGACACAATTGTTAGAAATGATGACTCTAATACCAATGAAGAGAAAATGGATCAACTTCCCTAAAAATTTACTAAATTTCTTAGATACAATTACCCCTTTTTTAGGGGTTTAGAAAAAAATAATCCGAGCTCTAAAATGATTATTTCAATGAATTTATAGTTGTACTTCTTCCAAACAACATGAAATTTTTTTGAGACCACTCATATAGGCATTTGAGCTACAAAATAAATCTAGAACTACGAAGTTGACCAAAACTTTTGAACTCTAAATCAAGCAAGAGGATGAAACTTTAAACAAATTCTATTCATGTTTTTCAAACATTATCAACTACTCGTATAATTTGGGGGGACCTTTTAGGAAAGAGAAGTCGATTAAGAAAATCCTTGCTTGCTTACCATATCATTTTCAAGCCAATGTTACCTTGCTTAAATACATGTAAAAGCCTTGTGAACTTACTGTTAAATGAATCACTAGGGCTAGTATTCGAACTGCATCACTTGTATCCTATATTTTAGGCATCCACCTTCGAGGATAGCAAGAGCTTGGCTTTATACACATCAAGGATAGTGGTCTTAGCGAAGATGTTTTTGACACATTTGCTAGAAATGATTACTCTAATAACAATGAAGAGAGATTGGATCTACTTTCCCAGAGATTTACTGAATTTCTTAGATAGAATTAACCCTTTTTTACGGGTTTTAGAAAAAATAATCCGACCTCAAAAATGATTATTTCAATGAATTTATAGTTGTACTTCTTCCAAACAACGTGAAATATTTTGGAGACTACTCATATAGGCATTTGAGCTACAAAATAAATCTAGAACTACGAAGTTGGCCAAAAAATTTGAACTCTATATCAAGCAAGAGGATAAAACTTTGAACAAATTCTATGCATGTTTTTCAAACATTATCAACAACTCGTATAATTTGGGTGGGCCTATTAGGAAAGAGAAGTATATTGAGAAAATCCTTGCTAGCTTAGCTTACCATTTTCAAGCTAAGGGTATCTTGCTTAAATACTTGTAAAAGCCTAGTGAACTTACTGTTAAATGAATCATTTGGACAAGTATTCGAACTACATCACTTGTATTCAATATGTCAACCATCCACTTTCGAGAACAGAAAGTGCTTGGCTTTATACACATCAAGGATAATGGTTTTAGCGAAGATGGTTTGGACCCAATTGTTAGAAATGATGACTTTAATACCAATGAAGAGAAAATGGATCTACTTGCCCAAAAATTTACTAAATTTCTTATATACAATTAATCCTTTTTTAGGGGTTTAGAAAAAAATAATCCGAGCTCTAAAATGATTATTTCAATGAATTTATAGTTGTACTTCTTCCAAACAACATGATATATTTTGGAGACCACTCATATAGGCATTTGAGCTACAAAATAAATCTAGAACTACGAAGTTGGCCAAAAATTTTGAACTCTATATCAAGCAAGAGGATAAAATTTTGAACAAATTCTATGCATGTTTTTTAAACATTATCAACTACTCGTATAATTTGGGTGGACCTATTAGGAAAGAGAAGTAGATTGAGAAAATCCGTGCTAGCTTACCTTATCATTTTCAAGCAAAAGGTAGCTTGCTTAAATACATGTAAAAGCCTTGTGAACTTACTGTTAAATGAATCACTTGGGCAAGTATTCGAACTGCATCAGTTGTATCCAATATGTCAACCAACCACTTTCGAGGACAGAAAGTGCTTGGCTTTATACACATCAAGGATAATGGTTTTAGCGAAGATGTTTTTGACACAATTGTTAGAAATGATGACTCTAATACCAATGAAGAGAAAATGGATCTACTTCCCTAAAAATTTACTAAATTTCTTAGATACAATTAACCCTTTTTTACGGGTTTTAGAAAAAATAATCCGACCTCAAAAATGATTATTTCAATGAATTTATAGTTGTACTTCTTCCAAACAACGTGAAATATTTTGGAGACTACTCATATAGGCATTTGAGCTACAAAATAAATCTAGAACTACGAAGTTAGCCAAAACATCGAACTCTATATCAAGCAAGAGGATAAAACTTTGAACAAATTCTATGCATGTTTTTAAAACATTATCAACAACTCGTATAATTTGGGTGGGCCTATTAGGAAAGAGAAGTATATTGAGAAAATCCTTGCTAGCTTAGCTTACCATTTTCAAGCCAAGGGTATCTTGCTTAAATACATGTAAAAGCCTTGTGAACTTACTGTTAAATGAATCACTTGGGCAAGTATTCGAACTACATCACTTGTATTCAATATGTCAACCATCCACTTTCGAGGACGGAAAGAGCTTATCTTTATACACATCAAGGATAGTGGTCTTAGCGAAGGCGTTTTTGACACATTTGTTATAAATGATGACTCTAATACCAATGAAGAAAAGATGGATCTACTTTCCCAGAGATTTACTAAATTTCTTAGATAGAATTAAAACTTTTTTAGGGGTTTTAGAAAAAAAAAATAGTCCAAGCTCTAAAATGATTATTTAAATGAATTTACAGTTGTACTTCTTCCAAACAACACGAAATATTATAGAGACCACTCATATAGGCATTTGAGCTACAAAATAAATCTAGAACTACGAAGTTGACCAAAACTTTTGAACTCTAAATCAAGCAAGAGGATGAAACTTTGAACAAATTCTATGCATGTTTTTCAAACATTATTAACTAGTCGTATACTTTGGGGGGACCTTTTAGGAAAGAGAAGTCGATTAAGTAAATCCTTGCTTGCTTACCGTATCATTTTCAAGCCAATGTTACCTTGCTTAAATACATGTAAAAGCCTTGTGAACTTACTGTTAAATGAATCACTAGGGCTAGTATTCGAACTGCATCACTTGTATCCTATATTTTAGGCATCCACCTTCGAGGATAGCAAGAGCTTGGCTTTATACACATCAAGGATAGTGGTCTTAGCGAAGATGTTTTTGACACATTTGCTAGAAATGATTACTCTAATAACAATGAAGAGAGATTGGATCTACTTTCCCAGAGATTTACTGAATTTCTTAGATAGAATTAACCCTTTTTTACGGGTTTTAGAAAAAATAATCCGACCTCAAAAATGATTATTTCAATGAATTTATAGTTGTACTTCTTCCAAACAACGTGAAATATTTTGGAGACTACTCATATAGGCATTTGAGCTACAAAATAAATCTAGAACTACGAAGTTGGCCAAAAATTTTGAACTCTATATCAAGCAAGAGGATAAAACTTTGAACAAATTCTATGCATGTTTTTCAAACATTATCAACTACTCGTATAATTTGGGTGGACCTATTAGGAAAGAGAAGTAGATTGAGAAAATCCATGCTAGCTTACCTTATCCTTTTCAAGCAAAAGGTAGCTTGCTTAAATACATGTAAAAGCCTTGTGAACTTACTGTTAAATGAATCACTTGGGCAAGTATTCGAACTGCATCACTTGTATCCAATATTTCAACCAACCACTTTCGAGGACAGAAAGTGCTTGGCTTTATACACATCAAGGATAATGGTTTTAGCGAAGATGTTTTTGACACAATTGTTAGAAATGATGACTCTAATAAAAATGAAGAGAAAATGGATCTACTTCCCTAAAAATTTACTAAATTTCTTAGATACAATTAACCCTTTTTTAGGGGTTTAGAAAAAAATAATCCGAGCTCTAAATTGATTATTTCAATGAATTTATAGTTGTACTTCTTCCAAACAACATGAAATATTTTTGAGACCACTCATATAGGCATTTGAGCTACAAAATAAATCTAGAACTACGAAGTTGGCCAAAAATTTTGAACTCTATATCAAGCAAGAGGATGAAACTTTAAACAAATTCTATTCATATTTTTCAAACATTATCAACTACTCGTATAATTTGGGTGGACCTTTTAGGAAAGAGAAGTAGAATCAGAAAATCCTTGCTAGCTTAACTTATCATTTTCAAGCCAATGTTACCTTGCTTAAATACATGTAAAAGCCTTGTGAACTTACTGTTAAATGAATCACTAGGGCTAGTATTCGAACTGCATCACTTGTATCCTATATTTTAGGCATCCAACTTCGAGGATAGCAAGAGCTTGGCTTTATACACATCAAGGATAATGGTTTTAGGGAAGATGTTTTTGACACAATTGTTAGAAATGATGACTCTAATACCAATGAAGAGAAAATGGATCAACTTCCCTTAAAATTTACTAAATTTCTTAGATACAATTACCCCTTTTTTAGGGGTTTAGAAAAAAATAATCCGAGCTCTAAAATGATTATTTCAATGAATTTGTAGTTGTACTTCTTCCAAACAACATGAAATATTTTTGAGACTACTCATATAGGCATTTGAGCTACAAAATAAATCTAGAACTACGAAATTGGCCAAAAATTTTGAACTCTATATCAAGCAAGAGGATGAAACTTTAAACAAATTCTATGCATGTTTTTTAAACATTATCAACTACTCGTATAAGTTGGGTGGACCTATTAGGAAAGAGAAGTAGATTGAGATAATCCGTGCTAGCTTACCTTATCATTTTCAAGCCAAAGGTAGCTTGCTTAAATACATGTAAAACCCTTTGTGAACTTACTGTTGAATGAATCACTTGGGCAAGTATTCGAACTGCATCACTTGTATCCAATATGTCAACCCTCCGCTTTCGAGGACGGAAAGAGCTTGGCTTTATACACATCAAGGATAATGGTTTTAGCGAAGATGTTTTTGACACAATTGTTAGAAATGATGACTCTAATACCAATGAAGAGAAAATGGATCAACTTCCCTAAAAATTTACTAAATTTCTTAGATACAATTACCCCTTTTTTAGGGGTTTAGAAAAAAATAATCCGAGCTCTAAAATGATTATTTCAATGAATTTATAGTTGTACTTCTTCCAAACAACATGAAATATTTTTGAGACCACTCATATAGGCATTTGAGAAACAAAATAAATCTAGAACTACGAAGTTGGCCAAAAATTTTGAACTCTATATCAAGCAAGAGGATGAAACTTTAAACAAATTCTATTCATGTTTTTCAAACATTATCAACTACTCGTATAATTTGGGTGGACCTTTTAGGAAGGAGAAGTAGAATTAGAAAATCCTTGCTAGCTTAACTTATCATTTTCAAGCCAATGTTACCTTGCTTAAATACATGTAAAAGCCTTGTGAACTTACTGTTAAATGAATCACTAGTGCTAGTATTCGAACTGCATCACTTGTATCCTATATTTTAGGCATCCAACTTCGAGGATAGCAAGAGCTTGGCTTTATACACATCAAGGATAGTGGTCTTAGCGAAGATGTTTTTGACACATTTGCTAGAAATGATTACTCTAATAACAATGAAGAGAGATTGGATCTACTTTCGCAGAGATTTACTGAATTTCTTAGATAGAATTAACCCTTTTTTACGGGTTTTAGAAAAAATAATCCGACCTCAAAAATGATTATTTCAATGAATTTATAGTTGTACTTCTTCCAAACAACGTGAAATATTTTGGAGACTACTCATATAGGCATTTGAGCTACAAAATAAATCTAGAACTACGAAGTTGGCCAAAAATTTTGAACTCTATTTCAAGCAAGAGGATAAAACTTTGAACAAATTCTATGCATGTTTTTCAAACATTATCAACTACTCGTATAATTTGGGTGGACCTATTAGGAAAGAGAAGTAGATTGAGAAAATCCGTGCTAGCTTACCTTATCATTTTTAAGCCAAAGGTAGCTTGCTTAAATACATGTAAAAGCCTTGTGAACTTACTGTTAAATGAATCACTTGGGCAAGTATTCGAATTGCATCACTTGTATCCAATATGTCAACCATCCACCTTCGAGGACGGAAAGAGCTTGGCTTTATACACATCAAGGATAGTGGTCTTAGCGAAGATGTTTTTGACACATTTGCTAGAAATGATTACTCTAATAACAATGAAGAGAGATTGGATCTATTTTCGCAGAGATTTACTGAATTTCTTAGATAGAATTAACCCTTTTTTACGGGTTTTAGAAAAAATAATCCGACCTCAAAAATGATTATTTCAATGAATTTATAGTTGTACTTCTTCCAAACAACGTGAAATATTTTGGAGACTACTCATATAGGCATTTGAGCTACAAAATAAATCTAGAACTACGAAGTTGGCCAAAAAATTTGAACTCTATATCAAGCAAGAGGATAAAACTTTGAACAAATTCTACGCATGTTTTTCAAACATTATCAACAACTCGTATAATTTGGGTGGGCCTATTAGGAAAGAGAAGTAGATTCAGAAAATCCTTGCTAGCTTAACTTATCATTTTCAAGCCAATGTTACCTTGCTTAAATATATGTAAAAGCCTTGTGAACTTACTGTTAAATGAATCACTAGGGCAAGTATTCGAACTGCATCACTTGTATCCTATATTTTAGGCATCCACCTTCGAAGATAGAAAGAGCTTGGCTTTATACACATCAAGGATAATGGTCTTAGCGAAGATGTTTTTGACTTATTTGCTAGAAATGATAATCTAATACCAATGAAGAGAGAATGGATCTACTTTCCCAGAGATTTACTGAATTTCTTAGATAGAATTAACCCTTTTTTTGGGGTTTTAGAAAAAATAATCCTGCCTCAAAAATGATTATTTCAATGAATTTACATTTGTACTTCTTCCAAACAACACGAAATATTATAGAGACCACTCATATAGGCATTTGAGCTACAAAATAAATCTAGAACTACGAAGTTGACCAAAACTTTTGAACTCTAAATCAAGCAAGAGGATGAAACTTTGAACAAATTCTATGCATGTTTTTCAAACATTATTAACTAGTCGTATAATTTGGATGGACCTATTAGGAAAGAGAAGTAGATTGAGAAAATCCGTGCTAGCTTACCTAATCATTTTCAAGCCAAAGGTAGCTTGCTTAAATACATGTAAAACCCTTTGTGAACTTACTGTTTAATGAATCACTTGGGCAATTATTCGAACTACATCACTTGTATCCAATATGTCAACCCTCCACTTTCGAGGACGGAAAGAGCTTGGCTTTATACACATCAAGGATAATGGTTTTAGTGAAGATGTTTTTGACACAATTGCTAGAAATGATGACTCTAATACCAATGAAGAGAAAATGGATCTACTTCTCCAAAAATTTACTAAATTTCTTAGATACAATTAACCCTTTTTTAGGGGTTTAGAAAAAATTATCCGAGCTCTAAAATGATTATTTCAATGAATTTATAGTTGTACTTCTTCCAAACAACATGAAATATTTTTGAGACCACTCATATAGGCATTTGAGCTACAAAATATATCTAGAACTACGAAGTTGGCCAAAAATTTTGAACTCTATATCAAGCAAGAGGATGAAACTTTAAACAAATTCTATTCATGTTTTTCAAACATTATCAACTACTCGTATAATTTGGGTGGACCTTTTAGGAAAGAGAAGTAGATTCAGAAAATCCTTGCTAGCTTAACTTATCATTTTCAAGCCAATGTTACCTTGCTTAAATACATGTAAAAGCCTTGTGAACTTACTGTTAAATGAATCACTATGGCTAGTATTCAAACTGCATCACTTGTATCCTATATTTTAGGCATCCAACTTCGGGGATAGCAAGAGCTTGGCTTTATACACATCAAGGATAGTGGTCTTAGCGAAGATGTTTTTGACACATTTGCTAGAAATTATTACTCTAATAACAATGAAGAGAGATTGGATCTACTTTCCCAGAGATTTACTGAATTTCTTACATAGAATTAACCCTTTTTTACGGGTTTTAGAAAAAATAATCCGACCTCAAAAATGATTATTTCAATGAATTTATAGTTGTACTTCTTCCAAACAATGTGAAATATTTTGGAGACTACTCATATAGGCATTTGAGCTACAAAATAAATCTAGAACTACGAAGTTGGCCAAAAAATTTGAACTCTATATCAAGCAAGAGGATAAAACTTTGAACAAATTCTATGCATGTTTTTCAAACATTATCAACAACTCGTATAATTTGGGTGGGCCTATTAGGAAAGAGAAGTAGATTCAGAAAATCCTTGCTAGCTTACCTTATCCTTTTCAAGCAAAAGGTAGCTTGCTTAAATACATGTAAAAGCCTTGTGAACTTACTGTTAAATGAATCACTATGGCTAGTATTCAAACTGCATCACTTGTATCCTATATTTTAGGCATCCAACTTCGAGGATAGCAAGAGCTTGGCTTTATACACATCAAGGATGCTGGTCTTAGCGAAGGCTTTTTTGACACATTTGTTATAAATGATGACTCTAATACCAATGAAGAAAAGATGGATCTACTTTCCCAGAGATTTACTAAATTTCTTAGATAGAATTAAAACTTTTTTAGGGGTTTTAGAAAAACAAATAGTCCAAGCTCTAAAATGATTATTTAAATGAATTTACAGTTGTACTTCTTCCAAACAACACGAAATATTATAGAGACCACTCATATAGGCATTTGAGCTACAAAATAAATCTAGAACTACGAAGTTGACCAAAACTTTTGAACTCTAAATCAAGCAAGAGGATGAAACTTTGAACAAATTCTATGCATGTTTTTCAAACATTATTAACTAGTCGTATACTTTGGAGGGACCTTTTAGGAAAGAGAAGTCGATTAAGAAAATCCTTGCTTGCTTACCGTATCATTTTCAAGCCAATGTTACCTTGCTTAAATAAATGTAAAAGCGTTGTGAACTTACTGTTAAATGAATCACTTGGGCAAGTATTCGAACTGCATCACTTGTATCCTATATGTCAGCCATCCACCTTCGAGGAGGAAAATAGCTTGGCTTTATAGACATCAAGGATAGTGGTCTTAGCGAAGATGTTTTTGACACAATTGTTAGAAATGATGACTCTAATTCCAATGAAGAGAAAATGGATCTACTTACCGAGAGATTTACTAAATATCTTATATAGAATTAACCCTTTTTTAGGGGTTTAAGAAAAAAGTAATCTGAGCTCTAAATTGATTATTTATATAAATTTATAGTTGTACTTCTTCCAAACAACATGAAATGTTTTGGAGACCACTCATATAGGCATTTGATCTACAAAATAAATCTAGAACTACGAAGTTGGCCAAAAATTTTGAACTCTATATCAAGCAAGAGGATAAAATTTTGAACAAATTCTATGCATGTTTTTTAAACATTATCAACTACTCGTATAATTTGGGTGGACCTATTAGGAAAGAGAAGTAGATTGGGAAAATCCGTGCTAGCTTACCTTATAATTTTCAAGCAAAAGGTAGCTTGCTTAAATACATGTAAAAGCCTTGTGAACTTACTGTTAAATGAATCACTTGGGCAAGTATTCGAACTGCATCACTTGTATCCAATATGTCAACCAACCACTTTCGAGGACAGAAAGTGCTTGGCTTTATACACATCAAGGATAATGGTTTTAGCGAAGATGTTTTTGACACAATTGTTAGAAATGATGACTCTAATACCAATGAAGAGAAAATGGATCTACTTCCCTAAAAATTTACTAAATTTCTTAGATACAATTAACCCTTTTTTACGGGTTTTAGAAAAAATAATCCGACCTCAAAAATGATTATTTCAATGAATTTATAGTTGTACTTCTTCCAAACAACGTGAAATATTTTGGAGACTACTCATATAGGCATTTGAGCTACAAAATAAATCTAGAACTACGAAGTTGGCCAAAAAATTTGAACTCTATATCAAGCAAGAGGATAAAACTTTAAACAAATTCTATTCATGTTTTTCAAACATTATCAACTACTCGTATAATTATGGGGGATCTTTTAGGAAAGAGAAGTAGATTGAGAAAATCCTTCCTAGCTTAACTTATAATTTTGAAGCCAATGTTACCTTGCTTAAATACATGTAAAAGCCTTGTGAAGTTACTGTTAATTGAATCACTAGGGCAAGTATTCGAACTGCATCACTTGTATCCTATATTTTAGGCATCCACCTTCGAGGATAGAAAGAGCTTGGCTTTATACACATGAAGGATAGTGGCCTTAGCAAAGATGTTTTTGACACATTTGCTAGAAATGATTACTCTTATACCAATGAAGAGAGAATGGATCTACTTTCCCAGAGATTTACTGAATTTCTTAGATAGAATTAACTCTTTTTTGGGGTTTTAGAAAAAATAATAGGACCTCAAAAATGATTATTTCAATGAATTTATAGTTGTACTTCTTCCAAAAACCGTGAAAAATTTTGGAGACCACTCATATAGGCATTTGAGCTACAAAATAAATCTAGAACTACGAAGTTGGCCAAAAGTTTTGAACTCTATATCAAGCCACAGGATAAAACTTTGAACAAATTCTATGCATGTTTTTCAAACATTATCAACAACTCGTATAATTTGGGTGGGCCTATTAGGAAAGAGAAGTATATTGAGAAAATCCTTGCTAGCTTAGCTTACCATTTTCAAGCCAAGGGTATCTTGCTTAAATACAGGTAAAAGCCTTGTGAACTTACTGTTAAATGAATCACTTGGGCAAGTATTCGAACTACATCACTTGTATCCAATATGTCAACCATCCACTTTCGAGGACGGAAAGAGCTTGGCTTTATACACATCAAGGATAGTGGTCTTAGCGAAGGCGTTTTTGACACATTTGTTATAAATGATGACTCTAATACCAATGAAGAAAAGATGGATCTACTTTCCCAGAGATTTACTAAATTTCTTAGATAGAATTAAAACTTTTTTAGGGGTTTTAGAAAAAAAAATAGTCCAAGCTCTAAAATGATTATTTAAATGAATTTACAGTTGTACTTCTTCCAAACAACATGAAATATTTTTGAGACCACTCATATAGGCATTTGAGCTACAAAATAAATCTAGAACTACGAAGTTGGCCAAAAATTTTGAACTCTAAATCAAGCAATAGGATGAAACTTTGAACAAATTCTATCCATGTTTTTCAAACATTATTAACTAGTCGTATACTTTGGGGGGACCTTTTAGGAAAGAGAAGTAGATTCAGAAAATCCTTGCTAGCTTAACTTATCATTTTCAAGCCAATGTTACCTTGCTTAAATACATGTAAAAGCCTTGTGAACTTACTGTTAAATGAATCACTAGGGCTAGTATTCGAACTGCATCACTTGTATCCTATATTTTAGGCATCCAACTTCGAGGATAGCAAGAGCTTGGCTTTATACACATCAAGGATAATAGTTTTAGCGAAGATGTTTTTGACACAATTGTTAGAAAAAATGACTCTAATACCAATGAAGAGAAAATGGATCTACTTCCCTAAAAATTTACTAAATTTCTTAGATACAATTAACCCTTTTTTAGGGGTTTAGAAAAAACTAATCCGAGCTCTAAATTGATTATTTCAATGAATTTATAGTTGTACTTCTTCCAAACAACATGAAATTTTTTTGAGACCACTCATATAGGCATTTGAGCTACAAAATAAATCTAGAACTACGAAGTTGGCGAAAAATTTTGAACTCTATATCAAGCAAGAGGATGAAACTTTAAACAAATTCTATTCATGTTTTTCAAACATTATCAACTACTCGTATAATTTGTGTGGACCTTTTAGGAAAGAGAAGTAGATTCAGAAAATCCTTGCTAGCTTAACTTATCATTTTCAAGCCAATGTTACCTTGCTTAAATACATGTAAAAGCCTTGTGAACTTACTGTTAAATGAATCACTTGGGCAAGTATTCGAACTGCATCACTTGTATCCTATATTTTAGGCATCCACCTTCGAGGATAGAAAGAGCTTGGCTTTATACACATCAAGGATAGTGGTCTTAGCGAAGATGTTTTTGACACATTTGCTAGAAATGATACTCTAATGCCAATGAAGAGAGAATGGATCTACTTTCCCAGAGATTTACTGAATTTCTTAGATAGAATTAACCCTTTTTTTGGGGTTTTAGAAAAAATAATCCTGCCTCAAAAATGATTATTTCAATGAATTTATAGTTGTACTTCTTCCAAACAACGTGAAATATTTTGGAGACCACTCATATAGGCATTTGAGCTACAAAATAAATCTAGAACTACGAAGTTGGCCAAAAAATTTGAACTCTATATCAAGCAAGAGGATGAAACTTTAAACAAATTCTATGCATGTTTTTTAAACATTATCAACTGCTCGTATTAGTTGGGTGGACCTATTAGGAAAGAGAAGTAGATTGAGATAATCCGTGCTAGCTTACCTTATCATTTTCAAGCCAAAGGTAGCTTGCTTAAATACATGTAAAACCCTTTGTGAACTTACTGTTGAATGAATCACTTGGGCAAGTATTCGAACTGCATCACTTGTATCCAATATGTCAACCCTCCACTTTCGAGGACGGAAAGAGCTTGGCTTTATACACATCAAGGATAATGGTTTTAGCGAAGATGTTTTTGACACAATTGTTAGAAATGATGACTCTAATACCAATGAAGAGAAAATGGATCTACTTCCCTAAAAATTTACTAAATTTCTTAGATACAATTAACCCTTTTTTAGGGGTTTAGAAAAAACTAATCCGAGCTCTAAATTGATTATTTCAATGAATTTATAGTTGTACTTCTTCCAAACAACATGAAATATTTTTGAGACCACTCATATAGGCATTTGAGCTACAAAATAAATCTGGAACTACGAAGTTGGCCAAAAATTTTGAACTCTATATCAAGCAAGAGGATGAAACTTTAAACAAATTCTATTCATGTTTTTCAAACATTATCAACTACTCGTATAATTTGGGTGGACCTTTTAGGAAAGAGAAGTAGATTCAGAAAATCCTTGCTAGCTTAACTTATCATTTTCAAGCCAATTTACCTTGCTTAAATACATGTAAAAGCCTTTTGAACTTACTGTTAAATGAATCACTAGGGCTAGTATTCGAACTGCATCATTTGTATCCTATATTTTAGGCATCCAACTTCGAGGATAGCAAGAGCTTGGCTTTATACACATCAAGGATAGTGGTCTTAGCGAAGATGTTTTTGACACATTTGCTAGAAATGATGACTCTAATACCAATGAAGAGAAAATGGATCTACTTCCCTAAAAATTTACTAAATTTCTTAGATACAATTAACCCTTTTTTAGGGGTTTAGAAAACACTAATCCGAGCTCTAAATTGATTATTTCAATGAATTTATAGTTGTACTTCTTCCAAACAACATGAAATATTTCGGAGACTACTCATATAGGCATTTGAGCTACAAAATAAATCTAGAACTACGAAGTTGGCCAAAAATTTTGAACTTTATATCAAGCAAGAGGATAAAATTTTGAACAAATTTTATTCATGTTTTTCAAACATTATCAACTACTCGTATAATTTGTGTGGACCTTTTAGGAAAGAGAAGTAGATTCAGAAAATCCTTGCTAGCTTAACTTATCATTTTCAAGCCAATGTTACCTTGCTTAAATACATGTAAAAGCCTTGTGAACATACTGTTAAATGAATCACTAGGGCTAGTATTCGAACTGCATCACTTGTATCCTATATTTTAGGCATCCAACTTCGAGGATAGCAAGAGCTTGGCTTTATACACATCAAGGATAGTGGTCTTAGCGAAGATGTTTTTGACACATTTGCTAGAAATGATACTCTAATGCCAATGAAGAGAGAATGGATCTACTTTCCCAGAGATTTACTGAATTTCTTAGATAGAATTAACCCTTTTTTTGGGGTTTTAGAAAAAATAATCCTGCCTCAAAAATGATTATTTCAATGAATTTACATTTGTACTTCTTCCAAACAACACGAAATATTATAGAGACCACTCATATAGGCATTTGAGCTACAAAATAAATCTAGAACTACGAAGTTGACCAAAACTTTTGAACTCTAAATCAAGCAAGAGGATGAAACTTTGAACAAATTCTATGCATGTTTTTCAAACATTATTAACTAGTCGTATAATTTGGATGGACCTATTAGGAAAGAGAAGTAGATTGAGAAAATCCGTGCTAGCTTACCTAATCATTTTCGAGCCAAAGGTAGCTTGCTTAAATACATGTAAAACCCTTTGTGAACTTACTGTTTAATGAATCACTTGGGCAATTATTCGAACTACATCACTTGTATCCAATATGTCAACCCTCCACTTTCGAGGACGGAAAGAGCTTGGCTTTATACACATCAAGGATAATGGTTTTAGTGAAGATGTTTTTGACACAATTGCTAGAAATGATGACTCTAATACCAATGAAGAGAAAATGGATCTACTTCTCTAAAAATTTACTAAATTTCTTAGATACAATTAACCCTTTTTTAGGGGTTTAGAAAAAATTATCCGAGCTCTAAAATGATTATTTCAATGAATTTATAGTTGTACTTCTTCCAAACAACATGAAATATTTTTGAGACCACTCATATAGGCATTTGAGCTACAAAATATATCTAGAAGTACGAAGTTGGCCAAAAATTTTGAACTCTATATCAAGCAAGAGGATGAAACTTTAAACAAATTCTATTCATGTTTTTCAAACATTATCAACTACTCGTATAATTTGGGTGGACCTTTTAGGAAAGAGAAGTAGATTCAGAAAATCCTTGCTAGCTTAACTTATCATTTTCAAGCCAATGTTACCTTGCTTAAATACATGTAAAAGCCTTGTGAACTTACTGTTAAATGAATCACTATGGCTAGTATTCAAACTGCATCACTTGTATCCTATATTTTAGGCATCCAACTTCGGGGATAGCAAGAGCTTGGCTTTATACACATCAAGGATAGTGGTCTTAGCGAAGATGTTTTTGACACATTTGCTAGAAATTATTACTCTAATAACAATGAAGAGAGATTGGATCTACTTTCCCAGAGATTTACTGAATTTCTTACATAGAATTAACCCTTTTTTACGGGTTTTAGAAAAAATAATCCGACCTCAAAAATGATTATTTCAATGAATTTATAGTTGTACTTCTTCCAAACAACGTGAAATATTTTGGAGACTACTCATATAGGCATTTGAGCTACAAAATAAATCTAGAACTACGAAGTTGGCCAAAAAATTTGAACTCTATATCAAGCAAGAGGATAAAACTTTGAACAAATTCTATGCATGTTTTTCAAACATTATCAACAACTCGTATAATTTGGGTGGGCCTATTAGGAAAGAGAAGTAGATTCAGAAAATCCTTGCTAGCTTAACTTATCATTTTCAAGCCAATGTTACCTTGCTTAAATACATGTAAAAGCCTTGTGAACTTACTGTTAAATGAATCACTATGGCTAGTATTCAAACTGCATCACTTGTATCCTATATTTTAGGCATCCAACTTCGAGGATAGCAAGAGCTTGGCTTTATACACATCAAGGATGGTGGTCTTAGCGAAGGCGTTTTTGACACATTTGTTATAAATGATGACTCTAATACCAATGAAGAAAAGATGGATCTACTTTCCCAGAGATTTACTAAATTTCTTAGATAGAATTAAAACTTTTTTAGGGGTTTTAGAAAAACAAATAGTCCAAGCTCTAAAATGATTATTTAAATGAATTTACAGTTGTACTTCTTCCAAACAACACGAAATATTATAGAGACCACTCATATAGGCATTTGAGCTACAAAATAAATCTAGAACTACGAAGTTGACCAAAACTTTTGAACTCTAAATCAAGCAAGAGGATGAAACTTTGAACAAATTCTATGCATGTTTTTCAAACATTATTAACTAGTCGTATAATTTGGATGGACCTATTAGGAAAGAGAAGTAGATTGAGAAAATCCGTGCTAGCTTACCTAATCATTTTCGAGCCAAAGGTAGCTTGCTTAAATACATGTAAAACCCTTTGTGAACTTACTGTTTAATGAATCACTTGGGCAATTATTCGAACTACATCACTTGTATCCAATATGTCAACCCTCCACTTTCGAGGACGGAAAGAGCTTGGCTTTATACACATCAAGGATAATGGTTTTAGTGAAGATGTTTTTGACACAATTGCTAGAAATGATGACTCTAATACCAATGAAGAGAAAATGGATCTACTTCTCTAAAAATTTACTAAATTTCTTAGATACAATTAACCCTTTTTTAGGGGTTTAGAAAAAATTATCCGAGCTCTAAAATGATTATTTCAATGAATTTATAGTTGTACTTCTTCCAAACAACATGAAATATTTTTGAGACCACTCATATAGGCATTTGAGCTACAAAATATATCTAGAAGTACGAAGTTGGCCAAAAATTTTGAACTCTATATCAAGCAAGAGGATGAAACTTTAAACAAATTCTATTCATGTTTTTCAAACATTATCAACTACTCGTATAATTTGGGTGGACCTTTTAGGAAAGAGAAGTAGATTCAGAAAATCCTTGCTAGCTTAACTTATCATTTTCAAGCCAATGTTACCTTGCTTAAATACATGTAAAAGCCTTGTGAACTTACTGTTAAATGAATCACTATGGCTAGTATTCAAACTGCATCACTTGTATCCTATATTTTAGGCATCCAACTTCGGGGATAGCAAGAGCTTGGCTTTATACACATCAAGGATAGTGGTCTTAGCGAAGATGTTTTTGACACATTTGCTAGAAATTATTACTCTAATAACAATGAAGAGAGATTGGATCTACTTTCCCAGAGATTTACTGAATTTCTTACATAGAATTAACCCTTTTTTACGGGTTTTAGAAAAAATAATCCGACCTCAAAAATGATTATTTCAATGAATTTATAGTTGTACTTCTTCCAAACAATGTGAAATATTTTGGAGACTACTCATATAGGCATTTGAGCTACAAAATAAATCTAGAACTACGAAGTTGGCCAAAAAATTTGAACTCTATATCAAGCCAGAGGATAAAACTTTGAACAAATTCTATGCATGTTTTTCAAACATTATCAACAACTCGTATAATTTGGGTGGGCCTATTAGGAAAGAGAAGTAGATTCAGAAAATCCTTGCTAGCTTAACTTATCATTTTCAAGCCAATGTTACCTTGCTTAAATACATGTAAAAGCCTTGTGAACTTACTGTTAAATGAATCACTATGGCTAGTATTCAAACTGCATCACTTGTATCCTATATTTTAGGCATCCAACTTCGAGGATAGCAAGAGCTTGGCTTTATACACATCAAGGATGGTGGTCTTAGCGAAGGCGTTTTTGACACATTTGTTATAAATGATGACTCTAATACCAATGAAGAAAAGATGGATCTACTTTCCCAGAGATTTACTAAATTTCTTAGATAGAATTAAAACTTTTTTAGGGGTTTTAGAAAAACAAATAGTCCAAGCTCTAAAATGATTATTTAAATGAATTTACAGTTGTACTTCTTCCAAACAACACGAAATATTATAGAGACCACTCATATAGGCATTTGAGCTACAAAATAAATCTAAAACTACGAAGTTGACCAAAACTTTTGAACTCTAAATCAAGCAAGAGGATGAAACTTTGAACAAATTCTATGCATGTTTTTCAAACATTATTAACTAGTCGTATACTTTGGAGGGACCTTTTAGGAAAGAGAAGTCGATTAAGAAAATCCTTGCTTGCTTACCGTATCATTTTCAAGCCAATGTTACCTTGCTTAAATAAATGTAAAAGCGTTGTGAACTTACTGTTAAATGAATCACTTGGGCAAGTATTCGAACTGCATCACTTGTATCCTATATGTCAGCCATCCACCTTCGAGGAGGAAAATAGCTTGGCTTTATAGACATCAAGGATAGTGGTCTTAGCGAAGATGTTTTTGACACAATTGTTAGAAATGATGACTCTAATTCCAATGAAGAGAAAATGGATCTACTTACCGAGAGATTTACTAAATATCTTATATAGAATTAACCCTTTTTTAGGGGTTTAAGAAAAAAGTAATCTGAGCTCTAAATTGATTATTTATATAAATTTATAGTTGTACTTCTTCCAAACAACATGAAATGTTTTGGAGACCACTCATATAGGCATTTGATCTACAAAATAAATCTAGAACTACGAAGTTGGCCAAAAATTTTGAACTCTATATCAAGCAAGAGGATAAAATTTTGAACAAATTCTATGCATGTTTTTTAAACATTATCAACTACTCGTATAATTTGGGTGGACCTATTAGGAAAGAGAAGTAGATTGGGAAAATCCGTGCTAGCTTACCTTATAATTTTCAAGCAAAAGGTAGCTTGCTTAAATACATGTAAAAGCCTTGTGAACTTACTGTTAAATGAATCACTTGGGCAAGTATTCGAACTGCATCACTTGTATCCAATATGTCAACCAACCACTTTCGAGGACAGAAAGTGGTTGGCTTTATACACATCAAGGATAATGGTTTTAGCGAAGATGTTTTTGACACAATTGTTAGAAATGATGACTCTAATACCAATGAAGAGAAAATGGATCTACTTCCCTAAAAATTTACTAAATTTCTTAGATACAATTAACCCTTTTTTACGGGTTTTAGAAAAAATAATCCGACCTCAAAAATGATTATTTCAATGAATTTATAGTTGTACTTCTTCCAAACAACGTGAAATATTTTGGAGACTACTCATATAGGCATTTGAGCTACAAAATAAATCTAGAACTACGAAGTTGGCCAAAAAATTTGAACTCTATATCAAGCAAGAGGATAAAACTTTAAACAAATTCTATTCATGTTTTTCAAACATTATCAACTACTCGTATAATTATGGGGGATCTTTTAGGAAAGAGAAGTAGATTGAGAAAATCCTTCCTAGCTTAACTTATAATTTTGAAGCCAATGTTACCTTGCTTAAATACATGTAAAAGCCTTGTGAAGTTACTGTTAATTGAATCACTAGGGCAAGTATTCGAACTGCATCACTTGTATCCTATATTTTAGGCATCCACCTTCGAGGATAGAAAGAGCTTGGCTTTATACACATGAAGGATAGTGGCCTTAGCAAAGATGTTTTTGACACATTTGCTAGAAATGATTACTCTTATACCAATGAAGAGAGAATGGATCTACTTTCCCAGAGATTTACTGAATTTCTTAGATAGAATTAACTCTTTTTTGGGGTTTTAGAAAAAATAATAGGACCTCAAAAATGATTATTTCAATGAATTTATAGTTGTACTTCTTCCAAAAACCGTGAAAAATTTTGGAGACCACTCATATAGGCATTTGAGCTACAAAATAAATCTAGAACTACGAAGTTGGCCAAAAGTTTTGAACTCTATATCAAGCAACAGGATAAAACTTTGAACAAATTCTATGCATGTTTTTCAAACATTATCAACAACTCGTATAATTTGGGTGGGCCTATTAGGAAAGAGAAGTATATTGAGAAAATCCTTGCTAGCTTACCTTACCATTTTCAAGCCAAGGGTATCTTGCTTAAATACAGGTAAAAGCCTTGTGAACTTACTGTTAAATGAATCACTTGGGCAAGTATTCGAACTACATCACTTGTATCCAATATGTCAACCATCCACTTTCGAGGACGGAAAGAGCTTGGCTTTATACACATCAAGGATAGTGGTCTTAGCGAAGGCGTTTTTGACACATTTGTTATAAATGATGACTCTAATACCAATGAAGAAAAGATGGATCTACTTTCCCAGAGATTTACTAAATTTCTTAGATAGAATTAAAACTTTTTTAGGGGTTTTAGAAAAAAAAATAGTCCAAGCTCTAAAATGATTATTTAAATGAATTTACAGTTGTACTTCTTCCAAACAACATGAAATATTTTTGAGACCACTCATATAGGCATTTGAGCTACAAAATAAATCTAGAACTACGAAGTTGGCCAAAAATTTTGAACTCTAAATCAAGCAATAGGATGAAACTTTGAACAAATTCTATCCATGTTTTTCAAACATTATTAACTAGTCGTATACTTTGGGGGGACCTTTTAGGAAAGAGAAGTAGATTCAGAAAATCCTTGCTAGCTTAACTTATCATTTTCAAGCCAATGTTACCTTGCTTAAATACATGTAAAAGCCTTGTGAACTTACTGTTAAATGAATCACTAGGGCTAGTATTCGAACTGCATCACTTGTATCCTATATTTTAGGCATCCAACTTCGAGGATAGCAAGAGCTTGGCTTTATACACATCAAGGATAATAGTTTTAGCGAAGATGTTTTTGACACAATTGTTAGAAAGGATGACTCTAATACCAATGAAGAGAAAATGGATCTACTTCCCTAAAAATTTACTAAATTTCTTAGATACAATTAACCCTTTTTTAGGGGTTTAGAAAAAACTAATCCGAGCTCTAAATTGATTATTTCAATGAATTTATAGTTGTACTTCTTCCAAACAACATGAAATTTTTTTGAGATCACTCATATAGGCATTTGAGCTACAAAATAAATCTAGAACTACGAAGTTGGCGAAAAATTTTCAACTCTATATCAAGCAAGAGGATGAAACTTTAAACAAATTCTATTCATGTTTTTCAAACATTATCAACTACTCGTATAATTTGTGTGGACCTTTTAGGAAAGAGAAGTAGATTCAGAAAATCCTTGCTAGCTTAACTTATCATTTTCAAGCCAATGTTACCTTGCTTAAATACATGTAAAAGCCTTGTGAACTTACTGTTAAATGAATCACTTGGGCAAGTATTCGAACTGCATCACTTGTATCCTATATTTTAGGCATCCACCTTCGAGGATAGAAAGAGCTTGGCTTTATACACATCAAGGATAGTGGTCTTAGCGAAGATGTTTTTGACACATTTGCTAGAAATGATACTCTAATGCCAATGAAGAGAGAATGGATCTACTTTCCCAGAGATTTACTGAATTTCTTAGATAGAATTAACCCTTTTTTTGGGGTTTTAGAAAAAATAATCCTGCCTCAAAAATGATTATTTCAATGAATTTATAGTTGTACTTCTTCCAAACAACGTGAAATATTTTGGAGACCACTCATATAGGCATTTGAGCTACAAAATAAATCTAGAACTACGAAGTTGGCCAAAAAATTTGAACTCTATATCAAGCAAGAGGATGAAACTTTAAACAAATTCTATGCATGTTTTTTAAACATTATCAACTGCTCGTATTAGTTGGGTGGACCTATTAGGAAAGAGAAGTAGATTGAGATAATCCGTGCTAGCTTACCTTATCATTTTCAAGCCAAAGGTAGCTTGCTTAAATACATGTAAAACCCTTTGTGAACTTACTGTTGAATGAATCACTTGGGCAAGTATTCGAACTGCATCACTTGTATCCAATATGTCAACCCTCCACTTTCGAGGACGGAAAGAGCTTGGCTTTATACACATCAAGGATAATGGTTTTAGCGAAGATGTTTTTGACACAATTGTTAGAAATGATGACTCTAATACCAATGAAGAGAAAATGGATCTACTTCCCTAAAAATTTACTAAATTTCTTAGATACAATTAACCCTTTTTTAGGGGTTTAGAAAAAACTAATCCGAGCTCTAAATTGATTATTTCAATGAATTTATAGTTGTACTTCTTCCAAACAACATGAAATATTTTTGAGACCACTCATATAGGCATTTGAGCTACAAAATAAATCTGGAACTACGAAGTTGGCCAAAAATTTTGAACTCTATATCAAGCAAGAGGATGAAACTTTAAACAAATTCTATTCATGTTTTTCAAACATTATCAACTACTCGTATAATTTGGGTGGACCTTTTAGGAAAGAGAAGTAGATTCAGAAAATCCTTGCTAGCTTAACTTATCATTTTCAAGCCAATTTACCTTGCTTAAATACATGTAAAAGCCTTTTGAACTTACTGTTAAATGAATCACTAGGGCTAGTATTCGAACTGCATCATTTGTATCCTATATTTTAGGCATCCAACTTCGAGGATAGCAAGACCTTGGCTTTATACACATCAAGGATAGTGGTCTTAGCGAAGATGTTTTTGACACATTTGCTAGAAATGATGACTCTAATACCAATGAAGAGAAAATGGATCTACTTCCCTAAAAATTTACTAAATTTCTTAGATACAATTAACCCTTTTTTAGGGGTTTAGAAAACACTAATCCGAGCTCTAAATTGATTATTTCAATGAATTTATAGTTGTACTTCTTCCAAACAACATGAAATATTTCGGAGACTACTCATATAGGCATTTGAGCTACAAAATAAATCTAGAACTACGAAGTTGGCCAAAAATTTTGAACTTTATATCAAGCAAGAGGATAAAATTTTGAACAAATTTTATTCATGTTTTTCAAACATTATCAACTACTCGTATAATTTGTGTGGACCTTTTAGGAAAGAGAAGTAGATTCAGAAAATCCTTGCTAGCTTAACTTATCATTTTCAAGCCAATGTTACCTTGCTTAAATACATGTAAAAGCCTTGTGAACATACTGTTAAATGAATCACTAGGGCTACTATTCGAACTGCATCACTTGTATCCTATATTTTAGGCATCCAACTTCGAGGATAGCAAGAGCTTGGCTTTATACACATCAAGGATAGTGGTCTTAGCGAAGATGTTTTTGACACATTTGCTAGAAATGATACTCTAATGCCAATGAAGAGAGAATGGATCTACTTTCCCAGAGATTTACTGAATTTCTTAGATAGAATTAACCCTTTTTTTGGGGTTTTAGAAAAAATAATCCTGCCTCAAAAATGATTATTTCAATGAATTTATAGTTGTACTTCTTCCAAACAACGTGAAATATTTTGGAGACCACTCATATAGGCATTTTAGCTACAAAATAAATCTAGAACTACGAAGTTGGCCAAAAAATTTGAACTCTATATCAAGCAAGAGGATGAAACTTTAAACAAATTCTATGCATGTTTTTTAAACATTATCAACTGCTCGTATAAGTTGGGTGGACCTATTAGGAAAGAGAAGTAGATTGAGATAATCCGTGCTAGCTTACCTTATCATTTTCAAGCCAAAGGTAGCTTGGTTAAATACATGTAAAACCCTTTGTGAACTTACTGTTGAATGAATCACTTGGGCAAGTATTCGAAATGCATCACTTGTATCCAATATGTCAACCCTCCACTTTCGAGGACGGAAAGAGCTTGGCTTTATACACATCAAGGATAATGGTTTTAGCAAAGATGTTTTTGACACAATTGTTAGAAATGATGACTCTAATACCAATGAAGAGAAAATGGATCTACTTCCCTAAAAATTTACTAAATTTCTTAGATACAATTACCCCTTTTTTAGGGGTTTAGAAAAAAATAATCCGAGCTCTAAAATGATTATTTCAATGAATTTATAGTTGTACTTCTTCCAAACAACATGAAATATTTTTGAGACCACTCATATAGGCATTTGAGCTACAAAATAAATCTTGAACTACGAAGTTGGCCAAAAATTTTGAACTCTATATCAAGCAAGAGGATGAAACTTTAAACAAATTCTATTCATGTTTTTCAAACATTATCAACTACTCGTATAATTTGGGTGGACCTTTTAGGAAAGAGAAGTAGATTCAGAAAATCCTTGCTAGCTTAACTTATCATTTTCAAGCCAATGTTACCTTGCTTAAATACATGTAAAAGCCTTGTGAACTTACTGTTAAATGAATCACTTGGGCCAGTATTCGAACTGCATCACTTGTATCCTATATTTTAGGCATCCACCTTCGAGGATAGAAAGAGCTTGGCTTTATACACATCAAGGATAGTGGTCTTAGCGAAGATGTTTTTGACACATTTTCTAGAAATGATTACTCTAATAACAATGAAGAGAGATTGGATCTACTTTCCTAGAGATTTACTGAATTTCTTAGATAGAATTAACCCTTTTTTACGTGTTTTAGAAAAAATAATCTGACCTCAAAAATGATTATTTGAATGAATTTATAGTTTTTATTCTTCCAAACAACGTGAAATATTTTGGAGACTACTCATATAGGCATTTTAGCTACAAAATAAATCTAGAACTACGAAGTTGGCCAAAAAATTTGAACTCTATATCAAGCAAGAAGATGAAACTTTGAACAAATTCTATGCATGTTTTTTAAACATTATCAACTGCTCGTATAAGTTGGGTGGACCTATTAGGAAAGAGAAGTAGATTGAGATAATCCGTGCTAGCTTACCTTATCATTTTCAAGCCAAAGGTAGCTTGCTTAAATACATGTAAAACCCTTTGTGAACTTACTGTTGAATGAATCACTTGGGCAAGTATTCGAACTGCATCACTTGTATCCAATATGTCAACCCTCCACTTTCGAGGACGGAAAGAGCTTGGCTTTATACACATCAAGGATAATGGTTTTAGCAAAGATGTTTTTGACACAATTGTTAGAAATGATGACTCTAATACCAATGAAGAGAAAATGGATCTACTTCCCTAAAAATTTACTAAATTTCTTAGATACAATTACCCCTTTTTTAGGGGTTTAGAAAAAAAATAATCCGAGCTCTAAAATGATTATTTCAATGAATTTATAGTTGTACTTCTTCCAAACAACATGAAATATTTTTGAGACCACTCATATAGGCATTTGAGCTACAAAATAAATCTGGAACTACGAAGTTGGCCAAAAATTTTGAACTCTATATCAAGCAAGAGGATGAAACTTTAAACAAATTCTATTCATGTTTTTCAAACATTATCAACTACTCGTATAATTTGGGTGGACCTTTTAGGAAAGAGAAGTAGATTCAGAAAATCCTTGCTAGCTTAACTTATCATTTTCAAGCCAATTTACCTTGCTTAAATACATGTAAAAGCCTTGTGAGCTTACTGTTAAATGAATCACTAGGGCTAGTATTCGAACTGCATCATTTGTATCCTATATTTTAGGCATCCAACTTCGAGGATAGCTAGAGCTTGGCTTTATACACATCAAGGATAGTGGTCTTAGCGAAGATGTTTTTGACACATTTGCTAGAAATGATTACTCTAATAACAATGAAGAGAGATTGGATCTACTTTCCCAGAGATTTACTGAATTTCTTAGATAGAATTAACCCTTTTTTACGGGTTTTAGAAAAAATAATCTGACCTCAAAAATGATTATTTCAATGAATTTATAGTTGTACTTCTTCCAAACAACGTGAAATATTTCGGAGACTACTCATATAGGCATTTGAGCTACAAAATAAATCTAGAACTACGAAGTTGGCCAAAAATTTTGAACTTTATATCAAACAAGAGGATAAAATTTTGAACAAATTTTATGCGTGTTTTTCAAACATTATCAACTACTCGTATAATTTGGGTGGACCTATTAGGAAAGAGAAGTAGATTGAGATAATCCGTGCTAGCTTACCTTATCATTTTTAAGCCAAGGGTAGCTTGCTTAAATACATGTAAAAGCCTTGTGAACTTACTGTTGAATGAATCACTTGGGCAAGTATTCGAATTGCATCACTTGTATCCAATATGTCAACCATCCACTTTCGAGGACGGAAAGAGCTTGGCTTTATACACATCAAGGATAGTGGTCTTAGCGAAGATGTTTTTGACACAATTGTTAGAAATGATGACTCTAATACCAACGAAGAGAAAATGGATCTACTTTCCCAAAAATTTACTAAATTTCTTAGATACAATTACCCCTTTTTTAGGGGTTTAGAAAAAAATAATCCGAGCTCTAAAATGATTATTTCAATGAATTTATAGTTGTACTTCTTCCAAACAACATGAAATATTCTTGAGACCACTCATATAGGCATTTGAGCAACAAAATAAATCTAGAACTACGAAGTTGGCCAAAAAGTTTGAACTCTATATCAAGCAAGAGGATGAAACTTTAAACAAATTCTATGCATGTTTTTCAAACATTATCAACTACTCGTATAATTTGGGCGGACCTTTTAGGAAAGAGAAGTAGATTCAGAAAATCCTTGCTAGCTTAACTTATCATTTTCAAGCCAATGTTACCTTGCTTAAATACATGTAAAAGCCTTGTGAACTTACTGTTAAATGAATCACTAGGGCTACTATTCGAACTGCATCACTTGTATCCTATATTTTAGGCATCCAACTTCGAGGATAGCAAGAGCTTGGCTTTATACACATCAAGGATAATGGTTTTAGCAAAGATGTTTTTGACACATTTGCTAGAAATGATTACTCTAATACCAATGAAGAGAGATTGGATCTACTTTCCTAGAGATTTACTGAATTTCTTAGATAGAATTAACCCTTTTTTACGTGTTTTAGAAAAAATAATCTGACCTCAAAAATGATTATTTGAATGAATTTATAGTTGTACTTCTTCCAAACAACGTGAAATATTTTGGAGACTACTCATATAGGCATTTGATCTACAAAATAAATCTAGAACTACGAAGTTGGCCAAAAAGTTTGAACTCTATATCAAGCAAGAAGATGAAACTTTGAACAAATTCTATGCATGTTTTTTAAACATTATCAACTACTCGTATAATTTGGGTGGACCTATTAGGAAAGAGAAGTGGATTGAGATAATCCGTGCTAGCTTACCTTATCATTTTCAAGCCAAGGGTAGCTTGCTTAAATACATGTAAAACCCTTTGTGAACTTACTGTTGAATGAATCACTTGGGCAAGTATTCGAACTGCATCACTTGTATCCAATATGTCAACCCTACACTTTCGAGGATGGAAAGAGCTTGGATTTATACACATCAAGGATAATGGTTTTAGCGCAGATGTTTTTGACACAATTGTTAGAAATCATGACTTTAATACCAATGAAGAGAAAATGGATCTACTTTCCCAAAAATTTACTAAATTTCATAGATACAATTAACCCTTTTTTAGGGGTTTAGAAAAAAATAATCCGAGCTCTAAAATGATTATTTCAATGAATTTATAGTTGTACTTCTTCCAAACAACATGAAATATTCTTGAGACCACTCATATAGGCATTTGATCCACAAAATAAATCTAGAACTACGAAGTTGGCCAAAAATTTTGAACTCTATATCAAGCAAGAGGATGAAACTTTAAACAAATTCTATTCATGTTTTTCAAACATTATCAACTACTCGTATAATTTGGGTGGACCTTTTAGGAAAGAGAAGTAGATTGAGATAATCCGTGCTAGCTTACCTTATCATTTTCAAGCCAATGTTACCTTGCTTAAATACATGTAAAAGCCTTGTGAACTTACTGTTAAATGAATCACTAGGGCTAGTATTCGAACTGCATCACTTGTATCCTATATTTTAGGCTTCCAACTTCGAGGATAGCAAGAGCTTGGCTTTATACACATCAAGGATAGTGGTCTTAGCGAAGATGTTTTTGACACATTTGCTTGAAATGATTACTCTAATAACAATGAAGAGAGATTGGATCTACTTTCCCAGAGATTTACTGAATTTCTTAGATAGAATTAACCCTTTTTTACGAGTTTTAGAAAAAATAATCCGACCTCAAAAATGATTATTTCAATGAATTTATAGTTGTACTTCTTCCAAACAATGTGAAATATTTTGGAGACTACTCATATAGGCATTTGAGCTACAAAATAAATCTAGAACTACGAAGTTGGCCAAAAAATTTGAACTCTATATCAAGCAAGAGGATAAAACTTTGAACAAATTCTATGCATGTTTTCCAAACATTATCAACTACTCGTGTAATTTGGGTGGACCTATTAGGAAAGAGAAGTAGATTGAGAAAATCCGTGCTAGCTTACCTTATCATTTTTAAGCCAAAGGTAGCTTGCTTAAATACATGTAAAAGCCTTGTGAACTTACTGTTAAATGAATCCCTTGGGCAAGTATTCGAATTGCATCACTTGTATCCAATATTTCAACCATCCACTTTCGAGGACGGAAAGTGCTTGGCTTTATACACATCAAGGATAGTGGTCTTAGCGAAGATGTTTTTGACACAATTGTTAGAAATGATGACTCTAATAGCAATGAAGAGAAAATGGATCTACTTTCCCAAAAATTTACTAAATTTCTTAGATACAATTAACCCTTTTTTAAGGGTTTAGAAAAAAATAATTCGGGCTCTAAAATGATTATTTCAATGAATTTATAGTTGTACTTCTTCCAAACAACATGAAATATTCTTGAGACCACTCATATAGGCATTTGATCTACAAAATAAATCTAGAACTACGAAGTTGGCCAAAAAGTTTGAACTCTATATCAAGCAAGAGGATGAAACTTTAAACAAATTCTATGCATGTTTTTTAAACATTATCAACTACTCGTATAATTTGGGTGGACCTATTAGGAAAGAGAAGTTGATTGAGATAATCCCTGCTAGCTTAACTTATCATTTTCAAGTCAATGTTACCTTGCTTAAATCCATGTAAAAGCCTTTTGAACTTATTGTTAAATGAATCACTAGGGCAAGTATTCGAACTGCATCACTTGTATCCTATATTTTAGGCATCCACCTTCGAGGATAGAAAGAGCTTGGCTTTATACACATCAAGGATAGTGGTCTTAGCGAAGATGTTTTTGACACATTTGCTAGAAATGATACTCTAATACCAATGAAGAGAGAATGGATCTACTTTCCCAGAGATTTACTGAATTTCTTAGATAGAATTAACCCTTTTTTTGGGGTTTTAGAAAAAATAATCCTGCCTCAAAAATGATTATTTCAATGAATTTATAGTTGTACTTCTTCCAAACAACGTGAAATATTTTGGAGACCACTCATATAGGCATTTGAGCTACAAAATAAATCTAGAACTACGAAGTTGGCCAAAAATTTTGAACTCTATATGAAGCAAGAGGATAAAACTTTGAACAAATTCTATGCATGTTTTTCAAACATTATCAACTACTCGTATAATTTGGGTGGACCTATTAGGAAAGAGAAGTAGATTGAGATAATCCGTGCTAGCTTACCTTATCATTTTCAAGCCAAGGGTAGCTTGCTTAAATACATGTAAAACCCTTTGTGAACTTACTGTTGAATTTATCACTTGGGCAAGTATTCGAACTGCATCACTTGTATCCAATATGTCAACCCTACACTTTCGAGGATGGAAAGAGCTTGGATTTATACACATCAAGGATAATGGTTTTAGCGCAGATGTTTTTGACACAATTGTTAGAAATCATGACTTTAATACCAATGAAGAGAAAATGGATCTACTTTCCCAAAAATTTACTAAATTTCATAGATACAATTAACCCTTTTTTAGGGGTTTAGAAAAAAATAATCCGAGCTCTAAAATGATTATTTCAATGAATTTATAGTTGTACTTCTTCCAAACAACATGAAATATTCTTGAGACCACTCATATAGGCATTTGATCCACAAAATAAATCTAGAACTACGAAGTTGGCCAAAAATTTTGAACTCTATATCAAGCAAGAGGATGAAACTTTAAACAAATTCTATTCATGTTTTTCAAACATTATCAACTACTCGTATAATTTGGGTGGACCTTTTAGGAAAGAGAAGTAGATTGAGATAATCCGTGCTAGCTTACCTTATCATTTTCAAGCCAATGTTACCTTGCTTAAATACATGTAAAAGCCTTGTGAACTTACTGTTAAATGAATCACTAGGGCTAGTATTCGAACTGCATCACTTGTATCCTATATTTTAGGCTTCCAACTTCGAGGATAGCAAGAGCTTGGCTTTATACACATCAAGGATAGTGGTCTTAGCGAAGATGTTTTTGACACATTTGCTTGAAATGATTACTCTAATAACAATGAAGAGAGATTGGATCTACTTTCCCAGAGATTTACTGAATTTCTTAGATAGAATTAACCCTTTTTTACGAGTTTTAGAAAAAATAATCCGACCTCAAAAATGATTATTTCAATGAATTTATAGTTGTACTTCTTCCAAACAATGTGAAATATTTTGGAGACTACTCATATAGGCATTTGAGCTACAAAATAAATCTAGAACTACGAAGTTGGCCAAAAAATTTGAACTCTATATCAAGCAAGAGGATAAAACTTTGAACAAATTCTATGCATGTTTTCCAAACATTATCAACTACTCGTCTAATTTGGGTGGACCTATTAGGAAAGAGAAGTAGATTGAGAAAATCCGTGCTAGCTTACCTTATCATTTTTAAGCCAAAGGTAGCTTGCTTAAATACATGTAAAAGCCTTGTGAACTTACTGTTAAATGAATCACTTGGGCAAGTATTCGAATTGCATCACTTGTATCCAATATTTCAACCATCCACTTTCGAGGACGGAAAGAGCTTGGCTTTATACACATCAAGGATAGTGGTCTTAGCGAAGATGTTTTTGACACATTTGCTAGAAATGATTACTCTAATAACAATGAAGAGAGATTGGATCTACTTTCCCAGAGATTTACTGAATTTCTTAGATAGAATTAACCCTTTTTTACGGGTTTTAGAAAAAATAATCCGACCTCAAAAATGATTATTTCAATGAATTTATAGTTGTACTTCTTCCAAACAACGTGAAATATTTTGGAGACTACTCATATAGGCATTTGAGCTACAAAATAAATCTAGAACTACGAAGTTGGCCAAAAATTTTGAACTCTATATCAAGCAAGAGGATAAAACTTTGAACAAATTCTATGCATGTTTTTCAAACATTATCAACTACTCGTATAATTTGGGTGGACCTATTAGGAAAGAGAAGTAGATTGAAAAAATCCGTGCTAGCTTACCTTATCATTTTTAAGCCAAGGGTAGCTTGCTTAAATACATGTAAAAGCCTTGTGAACTTACTGTTAAATGAATCACTTGGGCAAGTATTCGAATTGCATCACTTGTATCCAATATGTCAACCATCCACTTTCGAGGACGGAAAGTGCTTGGCTTTATACACATCAAGGATAGTGGTCTTAGCGAAGATGTTTTTGACACAATTGTTAGAAATGATGACTCTAATAGCAATGAAGAGAAAATGGATCTACTTTCCCAAAAATTTACTAAATTTCTTAGATACAATTAACCCTTTTTTAAGGGTTTAGAAAAAAATAATCCGGGCTCTAAAATGATTATTTCAATGAATTTATAGTTGTACTTCTTCCAAACAACATGAAATATTCTTGAGACCACTCATATAGGCATTTGATCTACAAATAAATCTAGAACTACGAAGTTGGCCAAAAAGTTTGAACTCTATATCAAGCAAGAGGATGAAACTTTAAACAAATTCTATGCATGTTTTTTAAACATTATCAACTACTCGTATAATTTGGGTGGACCTATTAGGAAAGAGAAGTAGATTGAGATAATCCGTGCTAGCTTACCTTATCATTTTCAAGCCAAGGGTAGCTTGCTTAAATACATGTAAAAGGCTTGTGACCTTACTGTTAAATGAATCACTTGGGCAAGTATTCGAATTGCATCACTTGTATCCAATATGTCAACCATCCACTTTCGAGGACGGAAAGAGCTTGGCTTTATACACATCAAGGATAGTGGTCTTAGCGAAGATGTTTTTGACACAATTGTTAGAAATGATGACTCTAATACCAATGAAGAGAAAATGGATCTACTTTCCCAGAGATTTACTAAATTTCTTAGATACAATTACCCCTTTTTTAGGGGTTTAGAAAAAAATAATCCGATCTCTAAAATGATTACTTAAATGAATTTACAGTTGTATATCTTCCAAACAACATGAAATATTCTTGAGACCACTCATATACGCATTTGATCCACAAAATAAATCTAGAACTACGAAGTTGGCCAAAAATTTTGAACTCTATATCAAGCAAGAGGATGAAACTTTAAACAAATTCTATTCATGTTTTTCAAACATTATTAACTACTCGTATAATTTGGGTGGACCTTTTAGGAAAGAGAAGTAGATTGAGATAATCCGTGCTAGCTTACCTTATCATTTTCAAGCCAATGTTACCTTGCTTAAATACATGTAAAAGCCTTGTGAACTTACTGTTAAATGAATCACTAGGGCTAGTATTCGAACTGCATCACTTGTATCCTATATTTTAGGCATCCAACTTCGAGGATAGCAAGAGCTTGGCTTTATACACATCAAGGATAGTGGTCTTAGCGAAGATGTTTTTGACACATTTGCTAGAAATGATTACTCTAATAACAATGAAGAGAGATTGGATCTACTTTCGTAGAGATTTACTGAATTTCTTAGATAGAATTAACCCTTTTTTACGGGTTTTAGAAAAAATAATCCGACCTCAAAAATGATTATTTCAATGAATTTCTAGTTGTACTTCTTCCAAACAACATGAAATATTCTTAGACCACTCATATAGGCATTTGATCCACAAAATAAATCTAGAACTACGAAGTTGGCCAAAAATTTTGAACTCTATATCAAGCAAGAGGATAAAACTTTAAACAAATTCTATTCATGTTTTTCAAACATTATCAACTACTCGTATAATTTGGGTGGACCTTTTAGGAAAGAGAAGTAGATTGAGATAATCCGTGCTAGCTTACCTTATCATTTTCAAGCCAATGTTACCTTGCTTAAATACATGTAAAAGCCTTGTGAACTTACTGTTAAATGAATCACTAGGGCTAGTATTCGAACTGCATCACTTGTATCCTATATTTTAGGCTTCCAACTTCGAGGATAGCAAGAGCTTGGCTTTATACACATCAAGGATAGTGGTCTTAGCGAAGATGTTTTTGACACATTTGCTTGAAATGATTACTCTAATAACAATGAAGAGAGATTGGATCTACTTTCCCAGAGATTTACTGAATTTCTTAGATAGAATTAACCCTTTTTTACGAGTTTTAGAAAAAATAATCCGACCTCAAAAATGATTATTTCAATGAATTTATAGTTGTACTTCTTCCAAACAATGTGAAATATTTTGGAGACTACTCATATAGGCATTTGAGCTACAAAATAAATCTAGAACTACGAAGTTGGCCAAAAAATTTGAACTCTATATCAAGCAAGAGGATAAAACTTTGAACAAATTCTATGCATGTTTTCCAAACATTATCAACTACTCGTGTAATTTGGGTGGACCTATTAGGAAAGAGAAGTAGATTGAGAAAATCCGTGCTAGCTTACCTTATCATTTTTAAGCCAAAGGTAGCTTGCTTAAATACATGTAAAAGCCTTGTGAACTTACTGTTAAATGAATCACTTGGGCAAGTATTCGAATTGCATCACTTGTATCCAATATTTCAACCATCCACTTTCGAGGACGGAAAGAGCTTGGCTTTATACACATCAAGGATAGTGGTCTTAGCGAAGATGTTTTTGACACATTTGCTAGAAATGATTACTCTAATAACAATGAAGAGAGATTGGATCTACTTTCCCAGAGATTTACTGAATTTCTTAGATAGAATTAACCCTTTTTTACGGGTTTTAGAAAAAATAATCCGACCTCAAAAATGATTATTTCAATGAATTTATAGTTGTACTTCTTCCAAACAACGTGAAATATTTTGGAGGCTACTCATATAGGCATTTGAGCTACAAAATAAATCTAGAACTACGAAGTTGGCCAAAAATTTTGAACTCTATATCAAGCAAGAGGATAAAACTTTGAACAAATTCTATGCATGTTTTTCAAACATTATCAACTACTCGTATAATTTGGGTGGACCTATTAGGAAAGAGAAGTAGATTGAAAAAATCCGTGCTAGCTTACCTTATCATTTTTAAGCCAAGGGTAGCTTGCTTAAATACATGTAAAAGCCTTGTGAACTTACTGTTAAATGAATCACTTGGGCAAGTATTCGAATTGCATCACTTGTATCCAATATGTCAACCATCCAACTTCGAGGACGGAAAGTGCTTGGCTTTATACACATCAAGGATAGTGGTCTTAGCGAAGATGTTTTTGACACAATTGTTAGAAATGATGACTCTAATAGCAATGAAGAGAAAATGGATCTACTTTCCCAAAAATTTACTAAATTTCTTAGATACAATTAACCCTTTTTTAAGGGTTTAGAAAAAAATAATCCGGGCTCTAAAATGATTATTTCAATGAATTTATAGTTGTACTTCTTCCAAACAACATGAAATATTCTTGAGACCACTCATATAGGCATTTGTTCTACAAAATAAATCTAGAACTACGAAGTTGGCCAAAAAGTTTGAACTCTATATCAAGCAAGAGGATGAAACTTTAAACAAATTCTATGCATGTTTTTTAAACATTATCAACTACTCGTATAATTTGGGTGGACCTATTAGGAAAGAGAAGTTGATTGAGATAATCCCTGCTAGCTTAACTTATCATTTTCAAGTCAATGTTACCTTGCTTAAATCCATGTAAAAGCCTTTTGAACTTATTGTTAAATGAATCACTAGGGCAAGTATTCGAACTGCATCACTTGTATCCTATATTTTAGGCATCCACCTTCGAGGATAGAAAGAGCTTGGCTTTATACACATCAAGGATAGTGGTCTTAGCGAAGATGTTTTTGACACATTTGCTAGAAATGATACTCTAATACCAATGAAGAGAGAATGGATCTACTTTCCCAGAGATTTACTGAATTTCTTAGATAGAATTAACCCTTTTTTTGGGGTTTTAGAAAAAATAATCCTGCCTCAAAAATGATTATTTCAATGAATTTATAGTTGTACTTCTTCCAAACAACGTGAAATATTTTGGAGACCACTCATATAGGCATTTGAGCTACAAAATAAATCTAGAACTACGAAGTTGGCCAAAAATTTTGAACTCTATATGAAGCAAGAGGATAAAACTTTGAACAAATTCTATGCATGTTTTTCAAACATTATCAACTACTCGTATAATTTGGGTGGACCTATTAGGAAAGAGAAGTAGATTGAGATAATCCGTGCTAGCTTACCTTATCATTTTCAAGCCAAGGGTAGCTTGCTTAAATACATGTAAAACCCTTTGTGAACTTACTGTTGAATTTATCACTTGGGCAAGTATTCGAACTGCATCACTTGTATCCAATATGTCAACCCTACACTTTCGAGGATGGAAAGAGCTTGGATTTATACACATCAAGGATAATGGTTTTAGCGCAGATGTTTTTGACACAATTGTTAGAAATCATGACTTTAATACCAATGAAGAGAAAATGGATCTACTTTCCCAAAAATTTACTAAATTTCATAGATACAATTAACCCTTTTTTAGGGGTTTAGAAAAAAATAATCCGAGCTCTAAAATGATTATTTCAATGAATTTATAGTTGTACTTCTTCCAAACAACATGAAATATTCTTGAGACCACTCATATAGGCATTTGATCCACAAAATAAATCTAGAACTACGAAGTTGGCCAAAAATTTTGAACTCTATATCAAGCAAGAGGATGAAACTTTAAACAAATTCTATTCATGTTTTTCAAACATTATCAACTACTCGTATAATTTGGGTGGACCTTTTAGGAAAGAGAAGTAGATTGAGATAATCCGTGCTAGCTTACCTTATCATTTTCAAGCCAATGTTACCTTGCTTAAATACATGTAAAAGCCTTGTGAACTTACTGTTAAATGAATCACTAGGGCTAGTATTCGAACTGCATCACTTGTATCCTATATTTTAGGCTTCCAACTTCGAGGATAGCAAGAGCTTGGCTTTATACACATCAAGGATAGTGGTCTTAGCGAAGATGTTTTTGACACATTTGCTTGAAATGATTACTCTAATAACAATGAAGAGAGATTGGATCTACTTTCCCAGAGATTTACTGAATTTCTTAGATAGAATTAACCCTTTTTTACGAGTTTTAGAAAAAATAATCCGACCTCAAAAATGATTATTTCAATGAATTTATAGTTGTACTTCTTCCAAACAATGTGAAATATTTTGGAGACTACTCATATAGGCATTTGAGCTACAAAATAAATCTAGAACTACGAAGTTGGCCAAAAAATTTGAACTCTATATCAAGCAAGAGGATAAAACTTTGAACAAATTCTATGCATGTTTTCCAAACATTATCAACTACTCGTGTAATTTGGGTGGACCTATTAGGAAAGAGAAGTAGATTGAGAAAATCCGTGCTAGCTTACCTTATCATTTTTAAGCCAAAGGTAGCTTGCTTAAATACATGTAAAAGCCTTGTGAACTTACTGTTAAATGAATCACTTGGGCAAGTATTCGAATTGCATCACTTGTATCCAATATTTCAACCATCCACTTTCGAGGACGGAAAGAGCTTGGCTTTATACACATCAAGGATAGTGGTCTTAGCGAAGATGTTTTTGACACATTTGCTAGAAATGATTACTCTAATAACAATGAAGAGAGATTGGATCTACTTTCCCAGAGATTTACTGAATTTCTTAGATAGAATTAACCCTTTTTTACGGGTTTTAGAAAAAATAATCCGACCTCAAAAATGATTATTTCAATGAATTTATAGTTGTACTTCTTACAAACAACGTGAAATATTTTGGAGACTACTCATATAGGCATTTGAGCTACAAAATAAATCTAGAACTACGAAGTTGGCCAAAAATTTTGAACTCTATATCAAGCAAGAGGATAAAACTTTGAACAAATTCTATGCATGTTTTTCAAACATTATCAACTACTCGTATAATTTGGGTGGACCTATTAGGAAAGAGAAGTAGATTGAAAAAATCCGTGCTAGCTTACCTTATCATTTTTAAGCCAAGGGTAGCTTGCTTAAATACATGTAAAAGCCTTGTGAACTTACTGTTAAATGAATCACTTGGGCAAGTATTCGAATTGCATCACTTGTATCCAATATGTCAACCATCCACTTTCGAGGACGGAAAGTGCTTGGCTTTATACACATCAAGGATAGTGGTCTTAGCGAAGATGTTTTTGACACAATTGTTAGAAATGATGACTCTAATAGCAATGAAGAGAAAATGGATCTACTTTCCCAAAAATTTACTAAATTTCTTAGATACAATTAACCCTTTTTTAAGGGTTTAGAAAAAAATAATCCGGGCTCTAAAATGATTATTTCAATGAATTTATAGTTGTACTTCTTCCAAACAACATGAAATATTCTTGAGACCACTCATATAGGCATTTGATCTACAAAATAAATCTAGAACTACGAAGTTGGCCAAAAAGTTTGAACTCTATATCAAGCAAGGGGATGAAACTTTAAACAAATTCTATGCATGTTTTTTAAACATTATCAACTACTCGTATAATTTGGGTGGACCTATTAGGAAAGAGAAGTAGATTGAGATAATCCGTGCTAGCTTACCTTATCATTTTCAAGCCAAGGGTAGCTTGCTTAAATACATGTAAAAGGCTTGTGACCTTACTGTTAAATGAATCACTTGGGCAAGTATTCGAATTGCATCACTTGTATCCAATATGTCAACCATCCACTTTCGAGGACGGAAAGAGCTTGGCTTTATACACATCAAGGATAGTGGTCTTAGCGAAGATGTTTTTGACACAATTGTTAGAAATGATGACTCTAATACCAATGAAGAGAAAATGGATCTACTTTCCCAGAGATTTACTAAATTTCTTAGATACAATTACCCCTTTTTTAGGGGTTTAGAAAAAAATAATCCGATCTCTAAAATGATTATTTAAATGAATTTACAGTTGTACATCTTCCAAACAACATGAAATATTCTTGAGACCACTCATATAGGCATTTGATCCACAAAATAAATCTAGAACTACGAAGTTGGCCAAAAATTTTGAACTCTATATCAAGCAAGAGGATGAAACTTTAAACAAATTCTATTCATGTTTTTCAAACATTATTAACTACTCGTATAATTTGGGTGGACCTTTTAGGAAAGAGAAGTAGATTGAGATAATCCGTGCTAGCTTACCTTATCATTTTCAAGCCAATGTTACCTTGCTTAAATACATGTAAAAGCCTTGTGAACTTACTGTTAAATGAATCACTAGGGCTAGTATTCGAACTGCATCACTTGTATCCTATATTTTAGGCATCCAACTTCGAGGATAGCAAGAGCTTGGCTTTATACACATCAAGGATAGTGGTCTTAGCGAAGATGTTTTTGACACATTTGCTAGAAATGATTACTCTAATAACAATGAAGAGAGATTGGATCTACTTTCGTAGAGATTTACTGAATTTCTTAGATAGAATTAACCCTTTTTTACGGGTTTTAGAAAAAATAATCCGACCTCAAAAATGATTATTTCAATGAATTTCTAGTTGTACTTCTTCCAAACAACATGAAATATTCTTGAGACCACTCATATAGGCATTTGATCCACAAAATAAATCTAGAACTACGAAGTTGGCCAAAAATTTTGAACTCTATATCAAGCAAGAGGATAAAACTTTAAACAAATTCTATTCATGTTTTTCAAACATTATCAACTACTCGTATAATTTGGGTGGACCTTTTAGGAAAGAGAAGTAGATTGAGATAATCCGTGCTAGCTTACCTTATCATTTTCAAGCCAATGTTACCTTGCTTAAATACATGTAAAAGCCTTGTGAACTTATTGTTAAATGAATCACTTGGGCAAGTATTCGAATTGCATCACTTGTAACCAATATGTCAACCATCCACTTTCGAGGACGGAAAGAGCATGGCTTTATACACATCAAGGATAGTGGTCTTAGCGAAGATGTTTTTGACACAATTGTTAGAAATGATGACTCTAATACCAATGAAGAGAAAATGGATCTACTTTCCCAGAGATTTACTAAATTTCTTAGATACAATTACCCCTTTTTTAGGGGTTTAGAAAAAAATAATCCGATCTCTAAAATTATTATTTAAATGAATTTACAGTTGTACATCTTCCAAACAACATGAAATATTCTTGAGACCACTCATATACGCATTTGATCCACAAAATAAATCTAGAACTACGAAGTTGGCCAAAAATTTTGAACTCTATATCAAGCAAGAGGATGAAACTTTAAACAAATTCTATTCATGTTTTTCAAACATTATTAACTACTCGTATAATTTGGGTGGACCTTTTAGGAAAGAGAAGTAGATTGAGATAATCCGTGCTAGCTTACCTTATCATTTTCAAGCCAATGTTACCTTGCTTAAATACATGTAAAAGCGTTGTGAACTTACTGTTAAATGAATCACTAGGGCTAGTATTCGAACTGCATCACTTGTATCCTATATTTTAGGCATCCAACTTCGAGGATAGCAAGAGCTTGGCTTTATACACATCAAGGATAGTGGTCTTAGCGAAGATGTTTTTGACATATTTGCTAGAAATGATTACTCTAATAACAATGAAGAGAGATTGGATCTACTTTCCCAGAGATTTACTGAATTTCTTAGATAGAATTAACCCTTTTTTACGAGTTTTAGAAAAAATAATCCGACCTCAAAAATGATTATTTCAATGAATTTATAGTTGTACTTCTTCCAAACAATGTGAAATATTTTGGAGACTACTCATATAGGCATTTGAGCTACAAAATAAATCTAGAACTACGAAGTTGGCCAAAAAATTTGAACTCTATATCAAGCAAGAGGATAAAACTTTGAACAAATTCTATGCATGTTTTCCAAACATTATCAACTACTCGTGTAATTTGGGTGGACCTATTAGGAAAGAGAAATAGATTGAGAAAATCCGTGCTAGCTTACCTTATCATTTTTAAGCCAAAGGTAGCTTGCTTAAATACATGTAAAAGCCTTGTGAACTTACTGTTAAATGAATCACTTGGGCAAGTATTCGAATTGCATCACTTGTATCCAATATTTCAACCATCCACTTTCGAGGACGGAAAGAGCTTGGCTTTATACACATCAAGGATAGTGGTCTTAGCGAAGATGTTTTTGACACATTTGCTAGAAATGATTACTCTAATAACAATGAAGAGAGATTGGATCTACTTTCCCAGAGATTTACTGAATTTCTTAGATAGAATTAACCCTTTTTTACGGGTTTTAGAAAAAATAATCCGACCTCAAAAATGATTATTTCAATGAATTTATAGTTGTACTTCTTCCAAACAACGTGAAATATTTTGGAGACTACTCATATAGGCATTTGAGCTACAAAATAAATCTAGAACTACGAAGTTGGCCAAAAATTTTGAACTCTATATCAAGCAAGAGGATAAAACTTTGAACAAATTCTATGCATGTTTTTCAAACATTGTCAACTACTCGTATAATTTGGGTGGACCTATTAGGAAAGAGAAGTAGATTGAAAAAATCCGTGCTAGCTTACCTTATCATTTTTAAGCCAAGGGTAGCTTGCTTAAATACATGTAAAAGCCTTGTGAACTTACTGTTAAATGAATCACTTGGGCAAGTATTCGAATTGCATCACTTGTATCCAATATGTCAACCATCCAACTTCGAGGACGGAAAGTGCTTGGCTTTATACACATCAAGGATAGTGGTCTTAGCGAAGATGTTTTTGACACAATTGTTAGAAATGATGACTCTAATAGCAATGAAGAGAAAATGGATCTACTTTCCCAAAAATTTACTAAATTTCTTAGATACAATTAACCCTTTTTTAAGGGTTTAGAAAAAAATAATCCGGGCTCTAAAATGATTATTTCAATGAATTTATAGTTGTACTTCTTCCAAACAACATGAAATATTCTTGAGACCACTCATATAGGCATTTGATCTACAAAATAAATCTAGAACTACGAAGTTGGCCAAAAAGTTTGAACTCTATATCAAGCAAGAGGATGAAACTTTAAACAAATTCTATGCATGTTTTTTAAACATTATCAGCTACTCGTATAATTTGGGTGGACCTATTAGGAAAGAGAAGTAGATTGAGATAATCCGTGCTAGCTTACCTTATCATTTTCAAGCCAAGGGTAGCTTGCTTAAATACATGTAAAAGGCTTGTGACCTTACTGTTAAATGAATCACTTGGGCAAGTATTCGAATTGCATCACTTGTATCCAATATGTCAACCATCCACTTTCGAGGACGGAAAGAGCTTGGCTTTATACACATCAAGGATAGTGGTCTTAGCGAAGATGTTTTTGACACAATTGTTAGAAATGATGACTCTAATACCAATGAAGAGAAAATGGATCTACTTTCCCAGAGATTTACTAAATTTCTTAGATACAATTACCCCTTTTTTAGGGGTTTAGAAAAAAATAATCCGATCTCTAAAATGATTATTTAAATGAATTTACAGTTGTACATCTTCCAAACAACATGAAATATTCTTGAGACCACTCATATACGCATTTGATCCACAAAATAAATCTAGAACTACGAAGTTGGCCAAAAATTTTGAACTCTATATCAAGCAAGAGGATGAAACTTTAAACAAATTCTATTCATGTTTTTCAAACATTATTAACTACTCGTATAATTTGGGTGGACCTTTTAGGAAAGAGAAGTAGATTGAGATAATCCGTGCTAGCTTACCTTATCATTTTCAAGCCAATGTTACCTTGCTTAAATACATGTAAAAGCCTTGTGAACTTACTGTTAAATGAATCACTAGGGCTAGTATTCGAACTGCATCACTTGTATCCTATATTTTAGGCATCCAACTTCGAGGATAGCAAGAGCTTGGCTTTATACACATCAAGGATAGTGGTCTTAGCGAAGATGTTTTTGACACATTTGCTAGAAATGATTACTCTAATAACAATGAAGAGAGATTGGATCTACTTTCGTAGAGATTTACTGAATTTCTTAGATAGAATTAACCCTTTTTTACGGGTTTTAGAAAAAATAATCCGACCTCAAAAATGATTATTTCAATGAATTTCTAGTTGTACTTCTTCCAAACAACGTGAAATATTTTGGAGACTACTCATATAGGCATTTGAGCTACAAAATAAATCTAGAACTACGACGTTGGCCAAAAATTTTGAACTCTATATCAAGCAAGAGGATAAAACTTTGAACAAATTCTATGCATGTTTTTCAAACATTATCAACTACTCGTATAATTTGGGTGGACCTATTAGGAAAGAGAAGTGGATTGAAAAAATCCGTGCTAGCTTACCTTATCATTTTTAAGCCAAGGGTAGCTTGCTTAAATACATGTAAAAGCCTTGTGAACTTATTGTTAAATGAATCACTTGGGCAAGTATTCGAATTGCATCACTTGTATCCAATATGTCAACCATCCACTTTCGAGGACGGAAAGAGTTTGGCTTTATACACATCAAGGATAGTGGTCTTAGCGAAGATGTTTTTGACACATTTGCTAGAAATGATTACTCTAATACCAATGAAGAGAAAATGGATCTACTTTCCCAAAAATTTACTAAATTTCTTAGATACAATTAACCCTTTTTTAGGGGTTTAGAAAAAAAATAATCCGAGCTCTAAAATGATTATTTCAATGAATTTATAGTTGTACTTCTTCCAAACAACATGAAATATTGTTGAGACCACTCATATAGGCATTTGATCTACAAAATAAATCTAGAACTACGAAGTTGGCCAAAAAGTTTGAACTCTATATCAAGCAAGAAGATGAAACTTTGAACAAATTCTATGCATGTTTTTCAAACATTATCAACTACTCGTATAATTTGGGTGGACCTATTAGGAAAGAGAAGTAGATTGAGATAATCCATGCTAGCTTACCTTATCATTTTTAAGCCAAGGGTAGCTTGCTTAAATACATGTAAAAGCCTTGTGAACTTACTGTTAAATGAATCACTTGGGCAAGTATTCGAATTGCATCACTTGTATCCAATATGTCAACCATCCAACTTCGAGGACGGAAAGAGCTTGGTTTTATACACATCAAGGATAATGGTTTTAGCGCAGATGTTTTTGACACAATTGTTAGAAATGATGACTCTAATAGCAATTAAGAGAAAATGGATCTACTTTCCCAAAAATTTACTAAATTTCTTAGATACAATTAACCCTTTTTAAGGGTTTAGAAAAAAATAATCCGGGCTCTAAAATGATTATTTCAATGAATTTATAGTTGTACTTCTTCCAAACAACATGAAATATTCTTGAGACCACTCATATAGGCATTTGATCTACAAAATAAATCTAGAACTACGAAGTTGGCCAAAAAGTTTGAACTCTATATCAAGCAAGAGGATGAAACTTTAAACAAATTCTATGCATGTTTTTTAAACATTATCAGCTACTCGTATAATTTGGGTGGACCTATTAGGAAAGAGAAGTAGATTGAGATAATCCGTGCTAGCTTACCTTATCATTTTCAAGCCAAGGGTAGCTTGCTTAAATACATGTAAAAGGCTTGTGACCTTACTGTTAAATGAATCACTTGGGCAAGTATTCGAATTGCATCACTTGTATCCAATATGTCAACCATCCACTTTCGAGGACGGAAAGAGCTTGGCTTTATACACATCAAGGATAGTGGTCTTAGCGAAGATGTTTTTGACACAATTGTTAGAAATGATGACTCTAATACCAATGAAGAGAAAATGGATCTACTTTCCCAGAGATTTACTAAATTTCTTAGATACAATTACCCCTTTTTTAGGGGTTTAGAAAAAAATAATCCGATCTCTAAAATGATTATTTAAATGAATTTACAGTTGTACATCTTCCAAACAACATGAAATATTCTTGAGACCACTCATATACGCATTTGATCCACAAAATAAATCTAGAACTACGAAGTTGGCCAAAAATTTTGAACTCTATATCAAGCAAGAGGATGAAACTTTAAACAAATTCTATTCATGTTTTTCAAACATTATTAACTACTCGTATAATTTGGGTGACCTTTTAGGAAAGAGAAGTAGATTGAGATAATCCGTGCTAGCTTACCTTATCATTTTCAAGCCAATGTTACCTTGCTTAAATACATGTAAAAGCCTTGTGAACTTACTGTTAAATGAATCACTAGGGCTAGTATTCGAACTGCATCACTTGTATCCTATATTTTAGGCATCCAACTTCGAGGATAGCAAGAGCTTGGCTTTATACACATCAAGGATAGTGGTCTTAGCGAAGATGTTTTTGACACATTTGCTAGAAATGATTACTCTAATAACAATGAAGAGAGATTGGATCTACTTTCGTAGAGATTTACTGAATTTCTTAGATAGAATTAACCCTTTTTTACGGGTTTTAGAAAAAATAATCCGACCTCAAAAATGATTATTTCAATGAATTTCTAGTTGTACTTCTTCCAAACAACGTGAAATATTTTGGAGACTACTCATATAGGCATTTGAGCTACAAAATAAATCTAGAACTACGACGTTGGCCAAAAATTTTGAACTCTATATCAAGCAAGAGGATAAAACTTTGAACAAATTCTATGCATGTTTTTCAAACATTATCAACTACTCGTATAATTTGGGTGGACCTATTAGGAAAGAGAAGTGGATTGAAAAAATCCGTGCTAGCTTACCTTATCATTTTTAAGCCAAGGGTAGCTTGCTTAAATACATGTAAAAGCCTTGTGAACTTATTGTTAAATGAATCACTTGGGCAAGTATTCGAATTGCATCACTTGTATCCAATATGTCAACCATCCACTTTCGAGGACGGAAAGAGTTTGGCTTTATACACATCAAGGATAGTGGTCTTAGCGAAGATGTTTTTGACACATTTGCTAGAAATGATTACTCTAATACCAATGAAGAGAAAATGGATCTACTTTCCCAAAAATTTACTAAATTTCTTAGATACAATTAACCCTTTTTTAGGGGTTTAGAAAAAATATAATCCGAGCTCTAAAATGATTATTTCAATGAATTTATAGTTGTACTTCTTCCAAACAACATGAAATATTGTTGAGACCACTCATATAGGCATATGATCTACAAAATAAATCTAGAACTACGAAGTTGGCCAAAAAGTTTGAACTCTATATCAAGCAAGAAGATGAAACTTTGAACAAATTCTATGCATGTTTTTTAAAGATTATAAACTACTCGTATAATTTGGGTGGACCTATTAGGAAAGAGAAGTAGATTGAGATAATCCATGCTAGCTTACCTTATCATTTTCAAGCCAAGGGTAGCTTGCTTAAATACATGTAAAACCCTTTGTGAACTTACTGTTGAATGAATAACTTGGGCAAGTATTCGAACTGCATCACTTGTATCCAATATGTCAACCCTCCACTTTCGAGGACGGAAAGAGCTTGGTTTTATACACATCAAGGATAATGGTTTTAGCGCAGATGTTTTTGACACAATTGTTAGAAATCATGACTTTAATACCAATGAAGAGAAAATGGATCTACTTCCCTAAAAATTTACTAAATTTCTTAGATACAATTAACCCTTTTTTAGGGGTTTAGAAAAAAATAATCCGAGCTCTAAAATGATTATTTCAATGAATTTATAGTTCTACTTCTTCCAAACAACATGAAATATTCTTGAGACCACTCATATAGGCATTTGATCCACAAAATAAATCTAGAACTACGAAGTTGGCCAAAAATTTTGAACTCTATATCAAGCAAGAGGATGAAACTTTAAACAAATTCTATTCATGTTTTTCAAACATTATCAACTACTCGTATAATTTGGGTGGACCTTTTAGGAAAGAGAAGTAGATTGAGATAATCCGTGCTAGCTTACCTTATCATTTTCAAGCCAATGTTACCTTGCTTAAATACATGTAAAAGCCTTGTGAACTTACTGTTAAATGAATCACTAGGGCTAGTATTCGAACTGCATCACTTGTATCCTATATTTTAGGCATCCAACTTCGAGGATAGCAAGAGCTTGGCTTTATACACATCAAGGATAGTGGTCTTAGCGAAGATGTTTTTGACACATTTGCTAGAAATGATTACTCTAATAACAATGAAGAGAGATTGGATCTACTTTCGTAGAGATTTACTGAATTTCTTAGATAGAATTAACCCTTTTTTACGGGTTTTAGAAAAAATAATCCGACCTCAAAAATGATTATTTCAATGAATTTCTAGTTGTACTTCTTCCAAACAACGTGAAATATTTTGGAGACTACTCATATAGGCATTTGAGCTACAAAATAAATCTAGAACTACGACGTTGGCCAAAAATTTTGAACTCTATATCAAGCAAGAGGATAAAACTTTGAACAAATTCTATGCATGTTTTTCAAACATTATCAACTACTCGTATAATTTGGGTGGACCTATTAGGAAAGAGAAGTGGATTGAAAAAATCCGTGCTAGCTTACCTTATCATTTTTAAGCCAAGGGTAGCTTGCTTAAATACATGTAAAAGCCTTGTGAACTTATTGTTAAATGAATCACTTGGGCAAGTATTCGAATTGCATCACTTGTATCCAATATGTCAACCATCAACTTTCGAGGACGGAAAGAGTTTGGCTTTATAGACATCAAGGATAGTGGTCTTAGCGAAGATGTTTTTGACACATTTGCTAGAAATGATTACTCTAATACCAATGAAGAGAAAATGGATCTACTTTCCCAAAAATTTACTAAATTTCTTAGATACAATTAACCCTTTTTTAGGGGTTTAGAAAAAAAATAATCCGAGCTCTAAAATGATTATTTCAATGAATTTATAGTTGTACTTCTTCCAAACAACATGAAATATTGTTGAGACCACTCATATAGGCATTTGATCTACAAAATAAATCTAGAACTACGAAGTTGGCCAAAAAGTTTGAACTCTATATCAAGCAAGAAGATGAAACTTTGAACAAATTCTATGCATGTTTTTTAAAGATTATCAACTACTCGTATAATTTGGGTGGACCTATTAGGAAAGAGAAGTAGATTGAGATAATCCATGCTAGCTTACCTTATCATTTTCAAGCCAAGGGTAGCTTGCTTAAATACATGTAAAACCCTTTGTGAACTTACTGTTGAATGAATAACTTGGGCAAGTATTCGAACTGCATCACTTGTATCCAATATGTCAACCCTCCACTTTCGAGGACGGAAAGAGCTTGGTTTTATACACATCAAGGATAATGGTTTTAGCGCAGATGTTTTTGACACAATTGTTAGAAATCATGACTTTAATACCAATGAAGAGAAAATGGATCTACTTCCCTAAAAATTTACTAAATTTCTTAGATACAATTAACCCTTTTTTAGGGGTTTAGAAAAAAATAATCCGAGCTCTAAAATGATTATTTCAATGAATTTATAGTTCTACTTCTTCCAAACAACATGAAATATTCTTGAGACCACTCATATAGGCATTTGATCCACAAAATAAATCTAGAACTACGAAGTTGGCCAAAAATTTTGAACTCTATATCAAGCAAGAGGATGAAACTTTAAACAAATTCTATTCATGTTTTTCAAACATTATCAACTACTCGTATAATTTGGGTGGACCTTTTAGGAAAGAGAAGTAGATTGAGATAATCCGTGCTAGCTTACCTTATCATTTTCAAGCCAATGTTACCTTGCTTAAATACATGTAAAAGCCTTGTGAACTTACTGTTAAATGAATCACTAGGGCTAGTATTCGAACTGCATCACTTGTATCCTATATTTTAGGCATCCAACTTCGAGGATAGCAAGAGCTTGGCTTTATACACATCAAGGATAGTGGTCTTAGCGAAGATGTTTTTGACACATTTGCTAGAAATGATTACTCTAATAACAATGAAGAGAGATTGGATCTACTTTCGCAGAGATTTACTGAATTTCTTAGATAGAATTAACCCTTTTTTACGGGTTTTAGAAAAAATAATCCGACCTCAAAAATGATTATTTCAATGAATTTATAGTTGTACTTCTTCCAAACAACGTGAAATATTTTGGAGACTACTCATATAGGCATTTGAGCTACAAAATAAATCTAGAACTACGACGTTGGCTAAAAATTTTGAACTCTATATCAAGCAAGAGGATAAAACTTTGAACAAATTCTATGCATGTTTTTCAAACATTATCAACTACTCGTATAATTTGGGTGGACCTATTAGGAAAGAGAAGTGGATTGAAAAAATCCGTGCTAGCTTACCTTATCATTTTTAAGCCAAGGGTAGCTTGCTTAAATACATGTAAAAGCCTTGTGAACTTATTGTTAAATGAATCACTTGGGCAAGTATTCGAATTGCATCACTTGTATCCAATATGTCAACCATCCACTTTCGAGGACGGAAAGAGCTTGGCTTTATACACATCAAGGATAGTGGTCTTAGCGAAGATGTTTTTGACACAATTGTTAGAAATGATGACTCTAATACCAATGAAAAGAAAATGGATCTACTTTCCCAGAGATTTACTAAATTTCTTAGATACAATTACCCCTTTTTTAGGGGTTTAGAAAGAAATAATCCGATCTCTAAAATGATTATTTAAATGAATTTACAGTTGTACATCTTCCAAACAACATGAAATATTCTTGAGACCACTCATATACGCATTTGATCCACAAAATAAATCTAGAACTACGAAGTTGGCCAAAAATTTTGAACTCTATATCAAGCAAGAGGATGAAACTTTAAACAAATTCTATTCATGTTTTTCAAACATTATTAACTACTCGTATAATTTGGGTGGACCTTTTAGGAAAGAGAAGTAGATTGAGATAATCCGTGCTAGCTTACCTTATCATTTTCAAGCCAATGTTACCTTGCTTAAATACATGTAAAAGCCTTGTGAACTTACTGTTAAATGAATCACTAGGGCTAGTATTCGAACTGCATCACTTGTATCCTATATTTTAGGCATCCAACTTCGAGGATAGCAAGAGCTTGGCTTTATACACATCAAGGATAGTGGTCTTAGCGAAGATGTTTTTGACACATTTGCTAGAAATGATTACTCTAATAACAATGAAGAGAGATTGGATCTACTTTCGTAGAGATTTACTGAATTTCTTAGATAGAATTAACCCTTTTTTACGGGTTTTAGAAAAAATAATCCGACCTCAAAAATGATTATTTCAATGAATTTCTAGTTGTACTTCTTCCAAACAACGTGAAATATTTTGGAGTCTACTCATATAGGCATTTGAGCTACAAAATAAATCTAGAACTACGACGTTGGCCAAAAATTTTGAACTCTATATCAAGCAAGAGGATAAAACTTTGAACAAATTCTATGCATGTTTTTCAAACATTATCAACTACTCGTATAATTTGGGTGGACCTATTAGGAAAGAGAAGTGGATTGAAAAAATCCGTGCTAGCTTACCTTATCATTTTTAAGCCAAGGGTAGCTTGCTTAAATACATGTAAAAGCCTTGTGAACTTATTGTTAAATGAATCACTTGGGCAAGTATTCGAATTGCATCACTTGTATCCAATATGTCAACCATCCACTTTCGAGGACGGAAAGAGTTTGGCTTTATAGACATCAAGGATAGTGGTCTTAGCGAAGATGTTTTTGACACATTTGCTAGAAATGATTACTCTAATACCAATGAAGAGAAAATGGATCTACTTTCCCGAAAATTTACTCAATTTCTTAGATACAATTAACCCTTTTTTAGGGGTTTAGAAAAAAAATAATCCGAGCTCTAAAATGATTATTTCAATGAATTTATAGTTGTACTTCTTCCAAACAACATGAAATATTGTTGAGACCACTCATATAGGCATTTGATCTACAAAATAAATCTAGAACTACGAAGTTGGCCAAAAAGTATGAACTCTATATCAAGCAAGAAGATGAAACTTTGAACAAATTCTATGCATGTTTTTTAAACATTATCAACTACTCGTATAATTTGGGTGGACCTATTTGGAAAGAGAAGTAGATTGAGATAATCCGTGCTAGCTTACCTTATCATTTTCAAGCCAAGGGTAGCTTGCTTAAATACATGTAAAACCCTTTGTGAACTTACTGTTGAATGAATCACTTGGGCAAGTATTCGAACTGCCTCACTTGTATCCAATATGTCAACCCTCCACTTTCGAGGACGAAAAGAGCTTGGTTTTATACACATCAAGGATAATGGTTTTAGCGAAGATGTTTTTGACACAATTGTTAGAAATGATGACTCTAATACCAATGAAGAGAAAATGGATCTACTTCCCTAAAAATTTACTAAATTTCTTAGATACAATTAACCCTTTTTTAGGGGTTTAGAAAAAAATAATCCGAGCTCTAAAATGATTATTTCATTGAATTTATAGTTGTACTTCTTCGAAACAACATGAAATATTTTTGAGACCACTCATATAGGCATTTGAGCTACAAAATATATCTAGAACTACGAAGTTGGCCAAAAATTTTGAACTCTATATCAAGCAAGAGGATGAAACTTTAAACAAATTCTATTCATGTTTTTCAAACATTATCAACTACTCGTATAATTTGGGTGGACCTTTTAGGAAAGAGAAGTAGATTCAAAAAATCCTTGCTAGCTTAACTTATCATTTTCAAGACAATGTTACCTTGCTTAAATACATGTAAAAGCCTTGTGAACTTACTGTTAAATGAATCACTAGGGCAAGTATTCGAACTGCATCACTTGTATCCTATATTTTAGGCATCCAACTTCGAGGATAGCAAGAGCTTGGCTTTATACACATCAAGGATAGTGGTCTTAGCGAAGATGTTTTTGACACATTTGCTAGAAATGATTACTCTAATAACAATGAAGAGAGATTGGATCTACTTTCCCAGAGATTTACTGAATTTCTTAGATAGAATTAACCCTTTTTTATGGGTTTTAAAAAAAATAATCCGACCTCAAAAATGATTATTTCAATGAATTTATAGTTGTACTTCTTCCAAACAACGTGAAATATTTTGGAGACTACTCATATAGGCATTTGAGCGACAAAATAAATCTAGAACTACGAAGTTGGCCAAAAAATTTGAACTCTATATCAAGCAAGAGGATAAAACTTTGAACAAATTCTATGCATGTTTTTCAAACATTATCAACAACTCGTGTAATTTGGGTGAGGCTATTAGGAAAGAGAAGTATATTGAGATAATCCGTGCTAGCTTAACTTATCATTTTCAAGCCAACGTTACCTTGCTTAAATACATGTAAAAGCCTTGTGAACTTACTGTTAAATGAATCACTATGACTAGTATTCGAACTGCATCACTTGTATCCTATATTTTAGGCCTCCAACTTCGAGGATAGCAAGAGCTTGGCTTTATACACATCAAGGATAGTGGTCTTAGCGAAGATGTTTTTGACACATTTGCTAGAAATGATTACTCTAATAACAATGAAGAGAGATTGGATCTACTTTCCCAGAGATTTACTGAATTTCTTAGATAGAATTAACCCTTTTTTACGGGTTTTAGAAAAAATAATCCGACCTCAAAAATGATTATTTCAATGAATTTATAAATGTACTTCTTCCAAACAACGTGAAATATTTTGGAGACTACTCATATAGGCATTTGAGATACAAAATAAATCTAGAACTACGACGTTGGCCAAAAATTTTGAACTCTATATCAAGCAATAGGATAAAACTTTGAACAAATTCTATGCATGTTTTTCAAACATTATCAACTACTCGTATAATTTGGGTGGACCTATTAGGAAAGAGAAGTGGATTGAAAAAATCCGTGCTAGCTTACCTTATAATTTTTAAGCCAAGGGTAGCTTGCTTAAATACATGTAAAAGCCTTGTGAACTTACTGTTAAATGAATCACTTGGGCAAGTATTCGAATTGCATCACTTGTATCCAATATGTCAACCATCCACTTTCGAGGACGGAAAGAGCTTGGTTTTATACACATCAAGGATAATGGTTTTAGCGCAGATGTTTTTGACACAATTGTTAGAAATGATGACTCTAATACCAATGAAGAGAAAATGGATCTACTTCCCTAACTATTTACTAAATTTCTTAGATACAATTAACCCTTTTTTAGGGGTTTAGAAAAAAATAATCCGAGCTCTAAAATGATTATTTGAATGAATTTATAGTTGTACTTCTTCCAAACAACGTGAAATATTTTGGAGACTAATCATATAGGCATTTGAGCTACAAAATAAATCTAGAACTACGACGTTGGCCAAAAATTTTGAACTCTATATCAAGCAAGAGGATAAAACTTTGAACAAATTCTATTCAAGTTTTTCAAACATTATCAACTACTCGTATAATTTGGGTGGACCTATTAGGAAAGAGAAGTGGATTGAAAAAATCTGTGCTAGCTTACCTTATCATTTTTAAGCCAAGGGTAGCTTGCTTAAATACATGTAAAAGCCTTGTGAACTTACTGTTAAACGAATCACTTGGGCAAGTATTCGAATTGCATCACTTGTATCCAATATGTCAACCATCCACTTTCGAGGACGGAAAGAGCTTGGTTTTATACACATCAAGGATAGTGGTCTTAGCGAAGATGTTTTTGACACATTTGCTAGAAATGATTACTCTAATACCAATGAAGAGAAAATGGATCTACTTTCCCAAAAATTTACTAAATTTCTTAGATACAATTAACCCTTTTTTAGGGGTTTAGAAAAAAAATAATCCGAGCTCTAAAATGATTATTTCAATGAATTTATAGTTGTACTTCTTCCAAACAACATGAAATATTGTTGAGACCACTCATATAGGCATTTGATCTACAAAATAAATCTAGAACTACGAAGTTGGCCAAAAAGTTTGAACTCTATATCAAGCAAGAAGATGAAACTTTGAACAAATTCTATGCATGTTTTTTAAACATTATCAACTACTCGTATAATTTGGGTGGACCTATTAGGAAAGAGAAGTAGATTGAGATAATCCGTGCTAGCTTACCTTATCATTTTCAAGCCAAGGGTAGCTTGCTTAAATACATGTAAAACCCTTTGTGAACTTACTGTTGAATTTATCACTTGGGCAAGTATTCGAACTGCATCACTTGTATCCAATATGTCAACCCTCCACTTTCGAGGACGGAAAGAGCTTGGTTTTATACACATCAAGGATAATGGTTTTAGCGCAGATGTTTTTGACACAATTGTTAGAAATGATGACTCTAATACCAATGAAGAGAAAATGGATCTACTTCCCTAAATATTTACTAAATTTCTTAGATACAATTAACCCTTTTTTAGGGGTTTAGAAAAAAATAATCCGAGCTCTAAAATGATTATTTGAATGAATTTATAGTTGTACTTCTTCCAAACAACGTGAAATATTTTGGAGACTAATCATATAGGCATTTGAGCTACAAAATAAATCTAGAACTACGACGTTGGCCAAAAATTTTGAACTCTATATCAAGCAAGAGGATAAAACTTTGAACAAATTCTATTCATGTTTTTCAAACATTATCAACTACTCGTATAATTTGGGTGGACCTATTAGGAAAGAGAAGTGGATTGAAAAAATCTGTGCTAGCTTACCTTATCATTTTTAAGCCAAGGGTAGCTTGCTTAAATACATGTAAAAGCCTTGTGAACTTACTGTTAAACGAATCACTTGGGCAAGTATTCGAATTGCATCACTTGTATCCAATATGTCAACCATCCACTTTCGAGGACGGAAAGAGCTTGGTTTTATACACATCAAGGATAGTGGTCTTAGCGAAGATGTTTTTGACACATTTGCTAGAAATGATTACTCTAATACCAATGAAGAGAAAATGGATCTACTTTCCCAAAAATTTACTAAATTTCTTAGATACAATTAACCCTTTTTTAGGGGTTTAGAAAAAAAATAATCCGAGCTCTAAAATGATTATTTCAATGAATTTATAGTTGTACTTCTTCCAAACAACATGAAATATTGTTGAGACCACTCATATAGGCATTTGATCTACAAAATAAATCTAGAACTACGAAGTTGGCCAAAAAGTTTGAACTCTATATCAAGCAAGAAGATGAAACTTTGAACAAATTCTATGCATGTTTTTTAAACATTATCAACTACTCGTATAATTTGGGTGGACCTATTAGGAAAGAGAAGTAGATTGAGATAATCCGTGCTAGCTTACCTTATCATTTTCAAGCCAAGGGTAGCTTGCTTAAATACATGTAAAACCCTTTGTGAACTTACTGTTCAATTTATCACTTGGGCAAGTATTCGAACTGCATCACTTGTATCCAATATGTCAACCCTCCACTTTCGAGGACGGAAAGAGCTTGGTTTTATACACATCAAGGATAATGGTTTTAGCGCAGATGTTTTTGACACAATTGTTAGAAATGATGACTCTAATACCAATGAAGAGAAAATGGATCTACTTCCCTAAATATTTACTAAATTTCTTAGATACAATTAACCCTTTTTTAGGGGTTTAGAAAAAAATAATCCGAGCTCTAAAATGATTATTTGAATGAATTTATAGTTGTACTTCTTCCAAACAACGTGAAATATTTTGGAGACTAATCATATAGGCATTTGAGCTACAAAATAAATCTAGAACTACGACGTTGGCCAAAAATTTTGAACTCTATATCAAGCAAGAGGATAAAACTTTGAACAAATTCTATTCATGTTTTTCAAACATTATCAACTACTCGTATAATTTGGGTGGACCTATTAGGAAAGAGAAGTGGATTGAAAAAATCTGTGCTAGCTTACCTTATCATTTTTAAGCCAAGGGTAGCTTGCTTAAATACATGTAAAAGCCTTGTGAACTTACTGTTAAACTAATCACTTGGGCAAGTATTCGAATTGCATCACTTGTATCCAATATGTCAACCATCCACTTTCGAGGACGGAAAGAGCTTGGTTTTATACACATCAAGGATAGTGGTCTTAGCGAAGATGTTTTTGACACATTTGCTAGAAATGATTACTCTAATACCAATGAAGATAAAATGGATCTACTTTCCCAAAAATTTACTAAATTTCTTAGATACAATTAACCCTTTTTTAGGGGTTTAGAAAAAAAATAATCCGAGCTCTAAAATGATTATTTCAATGAATTTATAGTTGTACTTCTTCCAAACAACATGAAATATTGTTGAGACCACTAATATAGGCATTTGATCTACAAAATAAATCTAGAACTACGAAGTTGGCCAAAAAGTTTGAACTCTATATCAAGCAAGAAGATGAAACTTTGAACAAATTCTATGCATGTTTTTTAAACATTATCAACTACTCGTATAATTTGGGTGGACCTATTAGGAAAGAGAAGTAGATTGAGATAATCCGTGCTAGCTTACCTTATCATTTTCAAGCCAAGGGTAGCTTGCTTAAATACATGTAAAACCCTTTGTGAACTTACTGTTGAATTTATCACTTGGGCAAGTATTCGAACTGCATCACTTGTATCCAATATGTCAACCCTCCACTTTCGAGGACGGAAAGAGCTTGGTTTTATACACATCAAGGATAATGGTTTTAGCGCAGATGTTTTTGACACAATTGTTAGAAATGATGACTCTAATACCAATGAAGAGAAAATGGATCTACTTCCCTAAATATTTACTAAATTTCTTAGATACAATTAACCCTTTTTTAGGGGTTTAGAAAAAAATAATCCGAGCTCTAAAATGATTATTTGAATGAATTTATAGTTGTACTTCTTCCAAACAACGTGAAATATTTTGGAGACTAATCATATAGGCATTTGAGCTACAAAATAAATCTAGAACTACGACGTTGGCCAAAAATTTTGAACTCTATATCAAGCAAGAGGATAAAACTTTGAACAAATTCTATTCATGTTTTTCAAACATTATCAACTACTCGTATAATTTGGGTGGACCTATTAGGAAAGAGAAGTGGATTGAAAAAATCTGTGCTAGCTTACCTTATCATTTTTAAGCCAAGGGTAGCTTGCTTAAATACATGTAAAAGCCTTGTGAACTTACTGTTAAACTAATCACTTGGGCAAGTATTCGAATTGCATCACTTGGATCCAATATGTCAACCATCCACTTTCGAGGTCGGAAAGAGCTTGGTTTTATACACATCAAGGATAGTGGTCTTAGCGAAGATGTTTTTGACACATTTGCTAGAAATGATTACTCTAATACCAATGAAGAGAAAATGGATCTACTTTCCCAAAAATTTACTAAATTTCTTAGATACAATTAACCCTTTTTTAGGGGTTTAGAAAAAAAATAATCCGAGCTCTAAAATGATTATTTCAATGAATTTATAGTTGTACTTCTTCCAAACAACATGAAATATTGTTGAGACCACTCATATAGGCATTTGATCTACAAAATAAATCTAGAACTACGAAGTTGGCCAAAAAGTTTGAACTCTATATCAAGCAAGAAGATGAAACTTTGAACAAATTCTATGCATGTTTTTTAAACATTATCAACTACTCGTATAATTTGGGTGGACCTATTAGGAAAGAGAAGTAGATTGAGATAATCCGTGCTAGCTTACCTTATCATTTTCAAGCCAAGGGTAGCTTGCTTAAATACATGTAAAACCCTTTGTGAACTTACTGTTAAATTTATCACTTGGGCAAGTATTCGAACTGCATCACTTGTATCCAATATGTCAACCCTCCACTTTCGAGGACGGAAAGAGCTTGGTTTTATACACATCAAGGATAATGGTTTTAGCGCAGATGTTTTTGACACAATTGTTAGAAATGATGACTCTAATACCAATGAAGAGAAAATGGATCTACTTCCCTAAAAATTTACTAAATTTCTTAGATACAATTAACCCTTTTTTAGGGGTTTAGAAAAAAATAATCCGAGCTCTAAAATGATTATTTGAATGAATTTATAGTTGTACTTCTTCCAAACAACATGAAATATTCTTGAGACCACTCATATAGGCATTTGATCCACAAAATAAATCTAGAAATACGAAGTTGGCCAAAAATTTTGAACTCTATATCAAGCAAGAGGATGAAACTTTAAACAAATACTATTCATGTTTTTCAAACATTATCAACTACTCGTATAATTTGGGTGGACCTTTTAGGAAAGAGAAGTAGATTGAGATAATCCGTGCTAGCTTAACATATCATTTTCAAGTCAATGTTACCTTTCTTAAATACATGTAAAAGCCTTTTGAACTTACTGTTAAATGAATCACTAGGGCAAGTATTCGAACTGCATCACTTGTATCGTATATTTTAGGCATCCACCTTCGAGGATAGAAAGAGCTTGGCTTTATACACATCAAGGATAGTGGTCTTAGCGAAGATGTTTTTGACACATTTGCTAGAAATGATACTCTAATACCAATGAAGAGAGAATGGATCTACTTTCCCAGAGATTTACTGAATTTCTTAGATAGAATTAACCCTTTTTTTTGGGGTTTTAGAAAAAATAATCCTGCCTCAAAAATGATTATTTCAATGAATTTATAGTTGTACTTCTTCCAAACAACGTGAAATATTTTGGAGACCACTCATTTAGGCATTTGAGCTACAAAATAAATCTAGAACTACGAAGTTGGCATAAAATTTTGAACTCAATATCAAGCAAGAGGATAAAACTTTGAACAAATTCTATGCATGTTTTTCAAACATTATCCACTACTCGTATAATTTGGGTGGCCCTATTAGGAAAGAGAAGTAGATTGAGAAAATCCGTGGTAGCTTACCTTATCAATTTCAAGCCAAAGGTAGCTTGCTTAAATAAATGTAAAAGCCTTGTGAACTTACTATTAAATGAATCACTTGGGCAAGTATTCGAACTGCATCACTTGTATCCAATATGTCAACCATCCACTTTCGAGGACGGAAAGAGCTTGGCTTTATACACATCAAGGATAATGGTTTTAGCGAAGATGTTTTTGACACAATTGTTAGAAATGATGACTCTAATACCAATGATAAGAAAATGGATCTACTTTCCCAAAAATTTACTAAATTTCTTAGATAGAATTAACCCTTTTTTGGGGTTTTAGAAAAGGTAATCCGACCTCAAAAATGATTATTTCAATGAATTTATAGTTGTACTTCTTCCAAACAACATGAAATATTCTTGAGACCACTCATATATGCATTTGATCTACAAAATAAATCTAGAACTACGAAGTTGGACAAAAAGTTTGAACTCTATATCAAGCAAGAGGATGAAATTTTAAACAAATTCTATGCATGTTTTTTAAACATTATCAACTACTCGTATAATTTGGGTGGACCTATTAGGAAAGAGAAGTTGATTGAGATAATCCCTGCTAGCTTAACTTATCATTTTCAAGTCAATGTTACCTTGCTTAAATACATGTAAAAGCCTTTTGAACTTATTGTTAAATGAATCACTAGGGCAAGTATTCGAACTGCATCACTTGTATCCTATATTTTAGGCATCCACCTTCGAGGATAGAAAGAGCTTGGCTTTATACACATCAAGGATAGTGGTCTTAGCGAAGATGTTTTTGACACATTTGCTAGAAATGATACTCTAATACCAATGAAGAGAGAATGGATCTACTTTCCCAGAGATTTACTGAATTTCTTAGATAGAATTAACCCTTTTTTTGGGGTTTTAGAAAAAATAATCCTGCCTCAAAAATGATTATTTCAATGAATTTATAGTTGTACTTCTTCCAAACAACGTGAAATATTTTGGAGACCACTCATATAGGCATTTGAGCTACAAAATAAATCTAGAACTACGAAGTTGGCCAAAAATTTTGAACTCTATATGAAGCAAGAGGATAAAACTTTGAACAAATTCTATGCATGTTTTTCAAACATTATCAACTACTCGTATAATTTGGGTGGACCTATTAGGAAAGAGAAGTAGATTGAGATAATCCGTGCTAGCTTACCTTATCATTTTCAAGCCAAGGGTAGCTTGCTTAAATACATGTAAAACCCTTTGTGAACTTACTGTTGAATTTATCACTTGGGCAAGTATTCGAACTGCATCACTTGTATCCAATATGTCAACCCTCCACTTTCGAGGACGGAAAGAGCTTGGTTTTATACACATCAAAGATAATGGTTTTAGCGCAGATGTTTTTGACACAATTGTTAGAAATGATGACTCTAATACCAATGAAGAGAAAATGGATCTACTTCCCTAAAAATTTACTAAATTTCTTAGATACAATTAACCCTTTTTTAGGGGTTTAGAAAAAAAAATAATCCGAGCTCTAAAATGATTATTTCAATGAATTTATAGTTGTACTTCTTCCAAACAACATGAAATATTGTTGAGACCACTCATATAGGCATTTGATCTACAAAATAAATCTAGAACTACGAAGTTGGCCAAAAAGTTTGAACTCTATATCAAGCAAGAAGATGAAACTTTGAACAAATTCTATGCATGTTTTTTAAACATTATCAACTACTCGTATAATTTGGGTGGACCTATTAGGAAAGAGAAGTAGATTGAGATAATCCGTGCTAGCTTACCTTATCATTTTCAAGCCAAGGGTAGCTTGCTTAAATACATGTAAAACCCTTTGTGAACTTACTGTTGAATTTATCACTTGGGCAAGTATTCGAACTGCATCACTTGTATCCAATATGTCAACCCTCCACTTTCGAGGACGGAAAGAGCTTGGTTTTATACACATCAAGGATAATGGTTTTAGCGCAGATTTTTTTGACACAATTGTTAGAAATGATGACTCTAATACCAATGAAGAGAAAATGGATCTACTTCCCTAAAAATTTACTAAATTTCTTAGATACAATTAACCCTTTTTTAGGGGTTTAGAAAAAAATAATCCGAGCTCTAAAATGATTATTTGAATGAATTTATAGTTGTACTTCTTCCAAACAACATGAAATATTCTTGAGACCACTCATATAGGCATTTGATCCACAAAATAAATCTAGAACTACGAAGCTGGCCAAAAATTTTGAACTCTATATCAAGCAAGAGGATGAAACTTTAAACAAATTCTATTCATGTTTTTCAAACATTATCAACTACTCGTATAATTTGGGTGGACCTTTTAGGAAAGAGAAGTAGATTGAGATAATCCGTGCTAGCTTAACATATCATTTTCAAGTCAATGTTACCTTTCTTAAATACATGTAAAAGCCTTTTGAACTTACTGTTAAATGAATCACTAGGGCAAGTATTCGAACTGCATCACTTGTATCGTATATTTTAGGCATCCACCTTCGAGGATAGAAAGAGCTTGGCTTTATACACATCAAGGATAGTGGTCTTAGCGAAGATGTTTTTGACACATTTGCTAGAAATGATACTCTAATACCAATGAAGAGAGAATGGATCTACTTTCCCAGAGATTTACTGAATTTCTTAGATAGAATTAACCCTTTTTTGGGGTTTTAAAAAAAATAATCCTGCCTCAAAAATGATTATTTCAATGAATTTATAGTTGTACTTCTTCCAAACAACGTGAAATATTTTGGAGACCACTCATTTAGGCATTTGAGCTACAAAATAAATCTAGAACTACGAAGTTGGCATAAAATTTTGAACTCAATATCAAGCAAGAGGATAAAACTTTGAACAAATTCTATGCATGTTTTTCAAACATTATCCACTACTCGTATAATTTGGGTGGACCTATTAGGAAAGAGAAGTAGATTGAGAAAATCCGTGCTAGCTTACCTTATCAATTTCAAGCCAAAGGTAGCTTGCTTAAATAAATGTAAAAGCCTTGTGAACTTACTATTAAATGAATCACTTGGGCAAGTATTCGAACTGCATCACGTGTATCCTATATTTTAGGCATCCACCTTCGAGGATAGAAAGAGCTTGGCTTTATACACATCAAGGATAGTGGTCTTAGCAAAGATGTTTTTGACACATTTGCTAGAAATGATTACTCTAATACCAATGAAGAGAGAATGGATCTACTTTCCCAGAGATTTACTTAATTTCTTAGATAGAATTAACCCTTTTTTACGGGTTTTAGAAAAAACAATCCGACCTCAAAAATGATTATTTCAATGAATTTATAGTTGTACTTCCTCCAAACAACGTGAAATATTTTGGAGACCACTCATATAGGCATTTGAGCTACAAAATAAATCTAGAACTACGAAGTTGGACAAAAAGTTTGAACTCTATATCAAGCAAGAGGATGAAACTTTAAACAAATTCTATGCATGTTTTTTAAACATTATCAACTACTCGTATAATTTGGGTGGACCTATTAGGAAAGAGAAGTTGATTGAGATAATCCGTGCTAGTTTAACTTATCATTTTCAAGTCAATGTTACCTTGCTTAAATACATGTAAAAGCCTTTTGAACTTACTGTTAAATGAATCACTAGGGCAAGTATTCGAACTGCATCACTTGTATCCTATATTTTAGGCATCCACCTTCGAGGATAGAAAGAGCTTGGCTTTATACACATCAAGGATAGTGGTCTTAGCGAAGATGTTTTTGACACATTTGCTAGAAATGATACTCTAATACCAATGAAGAGAGAATGGATCTACTTTCCCAGAGATTTACTGAATTTCTTAGATAGAATTAACCCTTTTTTTGGGGTTTTAGAAAAAATAATCCTGCCTCAAAAATGATTATTTCAATGAATTTATAGTTGTACTTCTTCCAAACAACGTGAAATATTTTGGAGACCACTCATATAGGCATTTGAGCTACAAAATAAATCTAGAACTACGAAGTTGGCCAAAAATTTTGAACTCTATATGAAGCAAGAGGATAAAAGTTTGAACAAATTCTATGCATGTTTTTCAAACATTATCAACTACTCGTATAATTTGGGTGGACCTATTAGGAAAGAGAAGTAGATTGAGATAATCCGTGCTAGCTTAACTTATCATTTTCAAGCCAATGTTACCTTGCTTAAATACATGTAAAAGCCTTTTGAACTTACTGTTAAATGAATCACTAGGGCAAGTATTCGAACTGCATCACGTGTATCCTATATTTTAGGCATCCACCTTCGAGGATAGAAAGAGCTTGGCTTTATACACATCAAGGATAGTGGTCTTAGCAAAGATGTTTTTGACACATTTGCTAGAAATGATTACTCTAATACCAATGAAGAGAGAATGGATCTACTTTCCCAGAGATTTACTTAATTTCTTAGATAGAATTAACCCTTTTTTACGGGTTTTAGAAAAAACAATCCGACCTCAAAAATGATTATTTCAATGAATTTATAGTTGTACTTCCTCCAAACAACGTGAAATATTTTGGAGACCACTCATATAGGCATTTGAGCTACAAAATAAATCTAGAACTACGAAGTTGGCCAAAAAATTTGAACTCTATATCAAGCAAGAGGATAAAACTTTGAACAAATTCTATGCATGTTTTTCAAACATTATCAACAACTCGTGTAATTTGGGTGAGGCTATTAGGAAAGAGAAGTAGATTGAGATAATCCGTGCTAGCTTAACTTATCATTTTCAAGCCAATGTTACCTTGCTTAAATACATGTAAAAGCCTTTTGAACTTACTGTTAAATGAATCACTAGGGCAAGTATTCGAACTGCATCACTTGTATCCTATATTTTAGGCATCCACCTTCGAGGATAGAAAGAGCTTGGCTTTATACACATCAAGGATAGTGGTCTTAGCAAAGATGTTTTTGACACATTTGCTAGAAATGATTACTCTAATACCAATGAAGAGAGAATGGATCTACTTTCCCAGAGATTTACTTAATTTCTTAGATAGAATTAACCCTTTTTTACGGGTTTTAGAAAAAACAATCCGACCTCAAAAATGATTATTTCAATGAATTTATAGTTGTACTTCCTCCAAACAACGTGAAATATTTTGGAGACCACTCATATAAGCATTTGAGCTACAAAATAAATCTAGAACTACGAAGTTGGCCAAAAAATTTGAACTCTATATCAAGCAAGAGGATAAAACTTTGAACAAATTCTATGCATGTTTTTCAAACAATATCAACTATTCGTATAATTTGGGTGGACCTATTAGGAAAGAGAAGTAGATTGAGAAAATCCGTGCTAGCTTACCTTATCATTTTCAAGCCAAAGGTAGCTTGCTTAAATACATGTAAAACCCTTTGTGAACTTACTGTTGAATGAATCACTTGGGCAAGTATTCGAACTGCATCACTTGTATCCAATATGTCAACCATCCACTTTCGAGGACGGAAGGAGCTTGTCTTTATACACATCAAGGATAGTGGTCTTAGCGAAGGCGTTTTTGACACATTTGTTATAAATGATGACTCTAATACAAATGAAGAAAAGATGGATCTACTTTCCCAGAGATTTACTAAATTTCTTAGATAGAATTAAAACTTTTTTTGGGGTTTTAGAAAAAAAAATAGTCCAAGCTCTAAAATGATTATATAAATGAATTTACAGTTGTACTTCTTCCAAACAACACGAAATATTATAGAGACCACTCATATAGGCATTTGAGCTACAAACTAAATCTAGAACTACGAAGTTGACCAAAACTTTTGAACTCTAAATCAAGCAAGAGGATGAAACTTTGAACAAATTCTATGCATGTTTTTCAAACATTATTAACTAGTCGTATAATTTGGGTGGACCTATTAGGAAAGAGAAGTAGATTGAGAAAATCCGTGCTAGCTTACCTTATCAGTTTCAAGCCAAAGGTAGCTTGCTTAAATACATGTAAAACCCTTTGTGAACTTACTGTTGAATGAATCACTTGGGCAAGTATTCGAACTGCATCACTTGTATCCAATATGTCAACCCTCCACTTTCGAGGACGGAAAGAGCTTGGCTTTATACACATCAAGGATAGTGGTCTTAGCGAAGGCGTTTTTGACACATTTGTTATAAATGATGACTCTAATACCAATGAATTAAAGATGGATCTACTTTCCCAGAGATTTACTAAATTTCTTAGATAGAATTAAAACTTTTTTTGGGGTTTTAGAAAAAAAAATAGTCCAAGCTCTAAAATGATTATTTAAATGAATTTATAGTTGTACTTCTTCCAAACAACACGAAATATTATAGAGACCACTCATATAGGCATTTGAGCTACAAAATAAATCTAGAACTACGAAGTTGACCAAAACTTTTGAACTCTAAATCAAGCAAGAGGATGAAACTTTGAACAAATTCTATGCATGTTTTTCAAACATTATTAACTAGTCGTATACTTTGGCGGGACCTTTTAGGAAAGAGAAGTCGATTAAGAAAATCCTTGCTTGCTTACCGTATCATTTTCAAGCCAATGTTACCTTGCTTAAATACATGTAAAAGCCTTGTGAACTTACTGTTGAATGAATCACTTGGGCAAGTATTCGAACTGCATCACTTGTATCCTATATTTTAGGCATCCAACTTCGAGGATAGCAAGAGCTTGGCTTTATACACATCAAGGATAGTGGTCTTAGCGAAGATGTTTTTGACACATTTGCTAGAAATGATTACTCTAATAACAATGAAGAGAGATTGGATCTACTTTCCCAGAGATTTACTGAATTTCTTAGATAGAATTAACCCTTTTTTATGGGTTTTAAAAAAAATAATCCGACCTCAAAAATGATTATTTCAATGAATTTATAGTTGTACTTCTTCCAAACAACGTGAAATATTTTGGAGACTACTCATATAGGCATTTGAGCGACAAAATAAATCTAGAACTACGAAGTTGGCCAAAAAATTTGAACTCTATATCAAGCAAGAGGATAAAACTTTGAACAAATTCTATGCATGTTTTTCAAACATTATCAACAACTCGTGTAATTTGGGTGAGGCTATTAGGAAAGAGAAGTATATTGAGATAATCCGTGCTAGCTTAACTTATCATTTTCAAGCCAAGGTTACCTTGCTTAAATACATGTAAAAGACTTTTGAACTTACTGTTAAATGAATCACTTGAGCAAGTATTCGAACTGCATCACTTGTATCCTATATTTTAGGCATCCACTTTCGAGGACGGAAAGAGCTTGGTTTTATACACATCAAGGATAGTGGTCTTAGCGAAGATGTTTTTGACACATTTGCTAGAAATGATTACTCTAATACCAATGAAGAGAAAATGGATCTACTTTCCCAAAAATTTACTAAATTTCTTAGATACAATTAACCCTTTTTTAGGGGTTTAGAAAAAAAATAATCCGAGCTCTAAAATGATTATTTCAATGAATTTATAGTTGTACTTCTTCCAAACAACGTGAAATATTTTGGAGACTACTCATATAGGCATTTGAGCGACAAAATAAATCTAGAACTACGAAGTTGGCCAAAAAATTTGAACTCTATATCAAGCAAGAGGATGAAACTTTGAACAAATTCTATGCATGTTTTTCAAACATTATTAACTAGTCGTATAATTTGGGTGGACCTATTAGGAAAGAGAAATAGATTGAGAAAGTCCGTGCTAGCTTACCTTATCATTTTCAAGCCAAAGGTAGCTTGCTTAAATACATGTAAAACCCTTTGTGAACTTACTGTTGAATGAATCACTTGGGCAAGTATTCGAACTGCATCACTTGTATCCAATATGTCAACCCTCCACTTTCGAGGACGGAAAGAGCTTGGCTTTATACACATCAAGGATAGTGGTCTTAGCGAAGGCGTTTTTGACACATTTGTTATAAATGATGACTCTAATACCAATGAAGAAAAGATGGATCTACTTTCCCAGAGATTTACAAAATTTCTTAGATAGAATTAAAACTTTTTTTGGGGTTTTAGAAAAAAAAATAGTCCAAGCTCTAAAATGATTATTTAAATGAATTTACAGTTGTACTTCTTCCAAACAACACGAAATATTATAGAGACCACTCATATAGGCATTTGAGCTACAAAATAAATCTAGAACTACGAAGTTGACCAAAACTTTTGAACTCTAAATCAAGCAAGAGGATGAAACTTTGAACAAATTCTATGCATGTTTTTCAAACATTATTAACTAGTCGTATACTTTGGGGGGACCTTTTAGGAAAGAGAAGTCGATTAAGAAAATCCTTGCTTGCTTACCGTATCATTTTCAAGCCAATGTTACCTTGCTTAAATACATGTAAAAGCCTTGTGAACTTACTGTTAAATGAATCACTAGGGCAAGTATTCGAACTGCATCACTTGTATCCTATATTTTAGGCATCCAACTTCGAGGATAGCAAGAGCTTGGCTTTATACACATCAAGGATAGTGGTCTTAGCGAAGATGTTCTTGACACATTTGCTAGAAATGATTACTCTAATAACAATGATGAGAGATTGGATCTACTTTCCCAGAGATTTACTAAATTTCTTAGGTACAATTAACCCTTTTTTAAAGGTTTAGAAAAAAATAATCCGAGCTCTAAAATGATTATTTCAATGAATTTATAGTTGTACTTCTTCCAAACAACATGAAATATTTTTGAGACTACTCATATAGGCATTTGAGCTACAAAATAAATCTAGAACTACGAAGTTGGCCAAAAAAATTTAACTCTATATCAAGCAAAAGGATAAAACTTTCAACAAATTCTATGCATGTTTTTCAAACATTATCAACAACTCGTATAATTTGGGTGGGCCTATTAGGAAAGAGAAGTATATTGAGAAAATCCTTGCTAGCTTAGCTTACCATTTTCAAGCCAAGGGTATCTTGCTTAAATACATGTAAAATCCTTGTGAACTTACTGTTGAATGAATCACTTGGGCAAGTATTCGAACTGCATCACTTGTATCCAATATGTCAACCCTCCACTTTCGAGGACGGAAAGAGCTTGGCTTTATACACATCAAGGATAATGGTTTTAGCGAAGATGTTTTTGACACAATTGTTAGAAATGATGACTCTAATACCAATGAAGCGAAAATGGATCTACTTCCCTAAAAATTTACTAAATTTCTTAGATACAATTAACCCTTTTTTAGGGGTTTAGAAAAAAATAATCCGAGCTCTAAAATGATTATTTCATTGAATTTATAGTTGTACTTCTTCCAAACAACATGAAATATTTTTGAGACCACTCATATAGGCATTTGAGCTACAAAATATATCTAGAACTACGAAGTTGGCCAAAAATTTTGAACTCTATATCAAGCAAGAGGATGAAACTTTAAACAAATTCTATTCATGTTTTTCAAACATTATCAACTACTCGTATAATTTGGGTGGACCTTTTAGGAAAGAGAAGTAGATTGAGAAAATCCTTGCTAGCTTAACTTATCATTTTCAAGACAATGTTACCTTGCTTAAATACATGTAAAAGCCTTGTGAACTTACTGTTAAATGAATCACTAGGGCAAGTATTCGAACTGCATCACTTGTATCCTATATTTTAGGCATCCAACTTCGAGGATAGCAAGAGCTTGGCTTTATACACATCAAGGATAGTGGTCTTAGCGAAGATGTTTTTGACACATTTGCTAGAAATGATTACTCTAATAACAATGAAGAGAGATTGGATCTACTTTCCCAGAGATTTACTGAATTTCTTAGATAGAATTAACCCTTTTTTACGGGTTTTAGAAAAAATAATCCGACCTCAAAAATGATTATTTCAATGAATTTATAGTTGTACTTCTTCCAAACAACGTGAAATATTTTGGAGACTACTCATATAGGCATTTGAGCGACAAAATAAATCTAGAACTACGAAGTTGGCCAAAAAATTTGAACTCTATATCAAGCAAGAGGATAAAACTTTGAACAAATTCTATGCATGTTTTTCAAACATTATCAACAACTCGTGTAATTTGGGTGAGGCTATTAGGAAAGAGAAGTATATTGAGATAATCCGTGCTAGCTTAACTTATCATTTTCAAGCCAATGTTACCTTGCTTAAATACATGTAAAAGCCTTTTGAACTTACTGTTAAATGAATCACTAGGGCAAGTATTCGAACTGCATCACTTGTATCCTATATTTTAGGCATCCACCTTCGAGGATAGAAAGAGCTTGGCTTTATACACATCAAGGATAGTGGTCTTAGCGAAGATGTTTTTGACACATTTGCTAGAAATGATACTCTAATACCAATGAAGAGAGAATGGATCTACTTTCCCAGATATTTACTGAATTTCTTAGATAGAATTAACCCTTTTTTTGGGGTTTTAGAAAAAATAATCCTGCCTCAAAAATGATTATTTCAATGAATTTATAGTTGTACTTCTTCCAAACAGCGTGAAATATTTTGGAGACCACTCATATAGGCATTTGAGCTACAAAATAAATCTAGAACTACGAAGTTGGCCAAAAAATTTGAACTCTATATCAAGCTAGAGGATGAAACTTTGAACAAATTCTATGCATGTTTTTCAAACATTATTAACTAGTCGTATAATTTGGGTGGACCTATTAGGAAAGAGAAATAGATTGAGAAAGTCCGTGCTAGCTTACCTTATCATTTTCAAGCCAAAGGTAGCTTGCTTAAATACATGTAAAACCCTTTGTGAACTTACTGTTGAATGAATCACTTGGGCAAGTATTCGAACTGCATCACTTGTATCCAATATGTCAACCCTCCACTTTCGAGGACGGAAAGAGCTTGGCTTTATACACTGCAAGGATAGTGGTCTTAGCGAAGGCGTTTTTGACACATTTGTTATAAATGATGACTCTAATACCAATGAAGAAAAGATGGATCTACTTTCCCGGAGATTTACAAAATTTCTTAGATAGAATTAAAACTTTTTTTGGGGTTTTAGAAAAAAAAATAGTCCAAGCTCTAAAATGATTATTTAAATGAATTTACAGTTGTACTTCTTCCAAACAACACGAAATATTATAGAGACCACTCATATAGGCATTTGAGCTACAAAATAAATCTAGAACTACGAAGTTGACCAAAACTTTTGAACTCTAAATCAAGCAAGAGGATGAAACTTTGAACAAATTCTATGCATGTTTTTCAAACATTATTAACTAGTCGTATACTTTGGGGGGACCTTTTAGGAAAGAGAAGTCGATTAAGAAAATCCTTGCTTGCTTACCGTATCATTTTCAAGCCAATGTTACCTTGCTTAAATACATGTAAAAGCCTTGTGAACTTACTGTTAAATGAATCACTAGGGCAAGTATTCGAACTGCATCACTTGTATCCTATATTTTAGGCATCCAACTTCGAGGATAGCAAGAGCTTGGCTTTATACACATCAAGGATAGTGGTCTTAGCGAAGATGTTTTTGACACATTTGCTAGAAATGATTACTCTAATAACAATGAAGAGAGATTGGATCTACTTTCCCAGAGATTTACTGAATTTCTTAGATAGAATTAACCCTTTTTTATGGGTTTTAAAAAAAATAATCCGACCTCAAAAATGATTATTTCAATGAATTTATAGTTGTACTTCTTCCAAACAACGTGAAATATTTTGGAGACTACTCATATAGGCATTTGAGCGACAAAATAAATCTAGAACTACGAAGTTGGCCAAAAAATTTGAACTCTATATCAAGCAAGAGGATAAAACTTTGAACAAATTCTATGCATGTTTTTCAAACATTATCAACAACTCGTGTAATTTGGGTGAGGCTATTAGGAAAGAGAAGTATATTGAGATAATCCGTGCTAGCTTAACTTATCATTTTCAAGCCAAGGTTACCTTGCTTAAATACATGTAAAAGACTTTTGAACTTACTGTTAAATGAATCACTTGAGCAAGTATTCGAACTGCATCACTTGTATCCTATATTTTAGGCATCCACTTTCGAGGACGGAAAGAGCTTGGTTTTATACACATCAAGGATAGTGGTCTTAGCGAAGATGTTTTTGACACATTTGCTAGAAATGATTACTCTAATACCAATGAAGAGAAAATGGATCTACTTTCCCAAAAATTTACTAAATTTCTTAGATACAATTAACCCTTTTTTAGGGGTTTAGAAAAAAAATAATCCGAGCTCTAAAATGATTATTTCAATGAATTTATAGTTGTACTTCTTCCAAACAACGTGAAATATTTTGGAGACTACTCATATAGGCATTTGAGCGACAAAATAAATCTAGAACTACGAAGTTGGCCAAAAAATTTGAACTCTATATCAAGCAAGAGGATGAAACTTTGAACAAATTCTATGCATGTTTTTCAAACATTATTAACTAGTCGTATAATTTGGGTGGACCTATTAGGAAAGAGAAATAGATTGAGAAAGTCCGTGCTAGCTTACCTTATCATTTTCAAGCCAAAGGTAGCTTGCTTAAATACATGTAAAACCCTTTGTGAACTTACTGTTGAATGAATCACTTGGGCAAGTATTCGAACTGCATCACTTGTATCCAATATGTCAACCCTCCACTTTCGAGGACGGAAAGAGCTTGGCTTTATACACATCAAGGATAGTGGTCTTAGCGAAGGCGTTTTTGACACATTTGTTATAAATGATGACTCTAATACCAATGAAGAAAAGATGGATCTACTTTCCCAGAGATTTACAAAATTTCTTAGATAGAATTAATACTTTTTTTGGGGTTTTAGAAAAAAAAATAGTCCAAGCTCTAAAATGATTATTTAAATGAATTTACAGTTGTACTTCTTCCAAACAACACGAAATATTATAGAGACCACTCATATAGGCATTTGAGCTACAAAATAAATCTAGAACTACGAAGTTGACCAAAACTTTTGAACTCTAAATCAAGCAAGAGGATGAAACTTTGAACAAATTCTATGCATGTTTTTCAAACATTATTAACTAGTCGTATACTTTGGGGGGACCTTTGAGGAAAGAGAAGTCGATTAAGAAAATCCTTGCTTGCTTACCGTATCATTTTCAAGCCAATGTTACCTTGCTTAAATACATGTAAAAGCCTTGTGAACTTACTGTTAAATGAATCACTAGGGCAAGTATTCGAACTGCATCACTTGTATCCTATATTTTAGGCATCCAACTTCGAGGATAGCAAGAGCTTGGCTTTATACACATCAAGGATAGTGGTCTTAGCGAAGATGTTCTTGACACATTTGCTAGAAATGATTACTCTAATAACAATGATGAGAGATTGGATCTACTTTCCCAGAGATTTACTAAATTTCTTAGGTACAATTAACCCTTTTTTAAAGGTTTAGAAAAAAATAATCCGAGCTCTAAAATGATTATTTCAATGAATTTATAGTTGTACTTCTTCCAAACAACATGAAATATTTTTGAGACTACTCATATAGGCATTTGAGCTACAAAATAAATCTAGAACTACGAAGTTGGCCAAAAAAATTTAACTCTATATCAAGCAAAAGGATAAAACTTTCAACAAATTCTATGCATGTTTTTCAAACATTATCAACAACTCGTATAATTTGGGTGGGCCTATTAGGAAAGAGAAGTATATTGAGAAAATCCTTGCTAGCTTAGCTTACCATTTTCAAGCCAAGGGTATCTTGCTTAAATACATGTAAAATCCTTGTGAACTTACTGTTGAATGAATCACTTGGGCAAGTATTCGAACTGCATCACTTGTATCCAATATGTCAACCCTCCACTTTCGAGGACGGAAAGAGCTTGGCTTTATACACATCAAGGATAATGGTTTTAGCGAAGATGTTTTTGACACAATTGTTAGAAATGATGACTCTAATACCAATGAAGCGAAAATGGATCTACTTCCCTAAAAATTTACTAAATTTCTTAGATACAATTAACCCTTTTTTAGGGGTTTAGAAAAAAATAATCCGAGCTCTAAAATGATTATTTCATTGAATTTATAGTTGTACTTCTTCCAAACAACATGAAATATTTTTGAGACCACTCATATAGGCATTTGAGCTACAAAATATATCTAGAACTACGAAGTTGGCCAAAAATTTTGAACTCTATATCAAGCAAGAGGATGAAACTTTAAACAAATTCTATTCATGTTTTTCAAACATTATCAACTACTCGTATAATTTGGGTGGACCTTTTAGGAAAGAGAAGTAGATTGAGAAAATCCTTGCTAGCTTAACTTATCATTTTCAAGACAATGTTACCTTGCTTAAATACATGTAAAAGCCTTGTGAACTTACTGTTAAATGAATCACTAGGGCAAGTATTCGAACTGCATCACTTGTATCCTATATTTTAGGCATCCAACTTCGAGGATAGCAAGAGCTTGGCTTTATACACATCAAGGATAGTGGTCTTAGCGAAGATGTTTTTGACACATTTGCTAGAAATGATTACTCTAATAACAATGAAGAGAGATTGGATCTACTTTCCCAGAGATTTACTGAATTTCTTAGATAGAATTAACCCTTTTTTACGGGTTTTAGAAAAAATAATCCGACCTCAAAAATGATTATTTCAATGAATTTATAGTTGTACTTCTTCCAAACAACGTGAAATATTTTGGAGACTACTCATATAGGCATTTGAGCGACAAAATAAATCTAGAACTACGAAGTTGGCCAAAAAATTTGAACTCTATATCAAGCAAGAGGATAAAACTTTGAACAAATTCTATGCATGTTTTTCAAACATTATCAACAACTCGTGTAATTTGGGTGAGGCTATTAGGAAAGAGAAGTATATTGAGATAATCCGTGCTAGCTTAACTTATCATTTTCAAGCCAATGTTACCTTGCTTAAATACATGTAAAAGCCTTTTGAACTTACTTTTAAATGAATCACTAGGGCAAGTATTCGAACTGCATCACTTGTATCCTATATTTTAGGCATCCACCTTCGAGGATAGAAAGAGCTTGGCTTTATACACATCAAGGATAGTGGTCTTAGCGAAGATGTTTTTGACACATTTGCTAGAAATGATACTCTAATACCAATGAAGAGAGAATGGATCTACTTTCCCAGATATTTACTGAATTTCTTAGATAGAATTAACCCTTTTTTTGGGGTTTTAGAAAAAATAATCCTGCCTCAAAAATGATTATTTCAATGAATTTATAGTTGTACTTCTTCCAAACAGCGTGAAATATTTTGGAGACCACTCATATAGGCATTTGAGCTACAAAATAAATCTAGAACTACGAAGTTGGCCAAAAAATTTGAACTCTATATCAAGCTAGAGGATGAAACTTTGAACAAATTCTATGCATGTTTTTCAAACATTATTAACTAGTCGTATAATTTGGGTGGACCTATTAGGAAAGAGAAATAGATTGAGAAAGTCCGTGCTAGCTTACCTTATCATTTTCAAGCCAAAGGTAGCTTGCTTAAATACATGTAAAACCCTTTGTGAACTTACTGTTGAATGAATCACTTGGGCAAGTATTCGAACTGCATCACTTGTATCCAATATGTCAACCCTCCACTTTCGAGGACGGAAAGAGCTTGGCTTTATACACTGCAAGGATAGTGGTCTTAGCGAAGGCGTTTTTGACACATTTGTTATAAATGATGACTCTAATACCAATGAAGAAAAGATGGATCTACTTTCCCGGAGATTTACAAAATTTCTTAGATAGAATTAAAACTTTTTTTGGGGTTTTAGAAAAAAAAATAGTCCAAGCTCTAAAATGATTATTTAAATGAATTTACAGTTGTACTTCTTCCAAACAACACGAAATATTATAGAGACCACTCATATAGGCATTTGAGCTACAAAATAAATCTAGAACTACGAAGTTGCCCAAAACTTTTGAACTCTAAATCAAGCAAGAGGATGAAACTTTGAACAAATTCTATGCATGTTTTTCAAACATTATTAACTAGTCGTATACTTTGGGGGGACCTTTTAGGAAAGAGAAGTCGATTAAGAAAATCCTTGCTTGCTTACCGTATCATTTTCAAGCCAATGTTACCTTGCTTAAATACATGTAAAAGCGTTGTGAACTTACTGTTAAATGAATCACTAGGGCAAGTATTCGAACTGCATCACTTGTATCCTATATTTTAGGCATCCAACTTCGAGGATAGCAAGAGCTTGGCTTTATACACATCAAGGATAGTGGTCTTAGCGAAGATGTTTTTGACACATTTGCTAGAAATGATTACTCTAATAACAATGAAGAGAGATTGGATCTAATTTCCCAGAGATTTACTAAATTTCTTAGATACAATTAACCCTTTTTTAGGGGTTTAGAAAAAAATAATCCGAGCTCTAAAATGATTATTTCAATGAATTTATAGTTATACTTCTTCCAAACAACATGAAATATTTTTGAGACTACTCATATAGGCATTTGAGCTACAAAATAAATCTAGAACTACGAAGTTGGCCAAAAATAAATTGAACTCTATATCAAGCAAGAGGATAAAACTTTCAACAAATTCTATGCATGTTTTTCAAACATTATCAACAACTCGTATAATTTGGGTGGGCCTATTAGGAAAGAGAAGTATATTGAGAAAATCCTTGCTAGCTTAGCTTACCATTTTCAAGCCAAGGGTATCTTGCTTAAATACATGTAAAATCCTTGTGAACTTACTGTTGAATGAATCACTTGGGCAAGTATTCGAACTGCATCACTTGTATCCAATATGTCAACCCTCCACTTTCGAGGACGGAAAGAGCTTGGCTTTATACACATCAAGGATAATGGTTTTAGCGAAGATGTTTTTGACACAATTGTTAGAAATGATGACTCTAATACCAATGAAGCGAAAATGGATCTACTTCCCTAAAAATTTACTAAATTTCTTAGATACAATTAACCCTTTTTTAGAGGATTAGAAAAAAATAATCCGAGCTCTAAAATGATTATTTCATTGAATTTATAGTTGTACTTCTTCCAAACAACATGAAATATTTTTGAGACCACTCATATAGGCATTTGAGCTACAAAATATATCTAGAACTACGAAGTTGGCCAAAATTTTTGAACTCTATATCAAGCAAGAGGATGAAACTTTAAACAAATTCTATTCATGTTTTTCAAACATTATCAACTAGTCGTATAATTTGGGTGGACCTTTTAGGAAAGAGAAGTAGATTCGGAAAATCCTTGCTAGCTTAACTTATCATTTTCAAGACAATGTTACCTTGCTTAAATACATGTAAAAGCCTTGTGAACTTACTGTTAAATGAATCACTAGTTCAAGTATTCGAACTGCATCACTTGTATCCTATATTTTAGGCATCCAACTTCGAGGATAGCAAGAGCTTGGCTTTATACACATCAAGGATAGTGGTCTTAGCGAAGATGTTTTTAACACATTTGCTAGAAATGATTACTCTAATAACAATGAAGAGATATTGGATCTACTTTCCCAGAGATTTACTGAATTTCTTAGATAGAATTAACCCTTTTTTATGGGTTTTAAAAAAAATAATCCGACCTCAAAAATGATTATTTCAATGAATTTATAGTTGTACTTCTTCCAAACCACGTGAAATATTTTGGAGACTACTCATATAGGCATTTGAGCGACAAAATAAATCTAGAACTACGAAGTTGGCCAAAAAATTTGAACTCTATATCAAGCAAGAGGATAAAACTTTGAACAAATTCTATGCATGTTTTTCAAACATTATCAACAACTCGTGTAATTTGGGTGAGGCTATTAGGAAAGAGAAGTATATTGAGATAATCCGTGCTAGCTTAACTTATCATTTTCAAGCCAATGTTACCTTGCTTAAATACATGTAAAAGCCTTGTGAACTTACTGTTAAATGAATCACTATGGCTAGTATTCGAACTGCATCACTTGTATCCTATATTTTTGGCCTCCAACTTCGAGGATAGCAAGAGCTTGGCTTTATACACATCAAGGATAATGGTCTTAGTGAAGATGTTTTTGACACATTTGCTAGAAATGATTACTCTAATAACAATGAAGAGAGATTGGATCTACTTTCCCAGAGATTTGATGAATTTCTTAGATAGAATTAACCCTTTTTTACGGGTTTTAGAAAAAATAATCCGACCTCAAAAATGATTATTTCAATGAATTTATAGTTGTACTTCTTCCAAACAACGTGCAATATTTTGGAGACTACTCATATAGGCATTTGTGCTACAAAATAAATCTAGAACTACGAAGTTGGCCAAAAAATTTGAACTCTATATCAAGCAAGAGGATAAAACTTTGAACAAATTCTATGCATGTTTTTCAAACATTATCAACAACTCGTGTAATTTGGGTGGGCCTATTAGGAAAGAGAAGTAGATTGAGATAATCCGTGCTAGCTTAGCTTACCATTTTCAAGCCAAGGGTATCTTGCTTAAATACATGTAAAAGCCTTGTGAACTTACTGTTAAATGAATCACTTGGGCAAGTATTCGAACTACATCATTTGTATTCAATATGTCAACCATCCACTTTCGAGGACGGAAAGAGCTTGGCTTTATACACATCAAGGATAGTGGTCTTAGCGAAGGCGTTTTTGACACATTTGTTATAAATGATGACTCTAATACCAATGAAGAAAAGATGGATCTACTTTCCCAGAGATTTACTAAATTTCTTAGATAGAATTAAAATTTTTTTAGGGGTTTTAGAAAAAAAAATAGTCCAAGCTCTAAAATGATTATTTAAATGAATTTACAGTTGTACTTCTTCCAAACAACACGAAATATTATAGAGACCACTCATATAGGCATTTGAGCTACAAAATAAATCTAGAACTACGAAGTTGACCAAAACTTTTGAACTCTAAATCACGCAAAAGGATGAAACTTTGAAAAAGTTCTATGCATGTTTTTCAAACATTATTAACTAGTCGTATAATTTGGGTGGACCTATTAGGAAAGAGAAGTAGATTGAGAAAATCCGTGCTAGCTTACCTTATCATTTTCAAGCCAAAGGTAGCTTGCTTAAATACATGTAAAACCCTTTGTGAACTTACTGTTGAATGAATCACTTGGGCAAGTATTCGAACTGCATCACTTGTATCCAATATGTCAACCCTCCACTTTCGAGGACGGAAAGAGCTTGGCTTTATACACATCAAGGATAATGGTTTTAGCGAAGATGTTTTTGACACAATTGTTAGAAATGATGACTCTAATACCAATGAAGAGAAAATGGATCTACTTCCCTAAAAATTTACTAAATTTCTTAGATACAATTAACCCTTTTTTAGGGGTTTACAAAAAAATAATCCGAGCTCTAAAATGATTATTTCAATGAATTTATAGTTGTGCTTCTTCCAAACAACAGGAAATATTTTTGAGACCACTCATATAGGCATTTGAGCTACAAAATATATCTAGAACTACGAAGTTGGCCAAAAATTTTGAACTCTATATCAAGCAAGAGGATGAAACTTTAAACAAATTCTATTCATGTTTTTCAAACATTATCAACTACTCGTATAATTTGGGTGGACCTTTTAGGAAAGAGAAGTAGATTCATAAAATCCTTGCTAGCTTAACTTATCATTTTCAAGCCAATGTTACCTTGCTTAAATACATGTAAAAGCCTTGTGAACTTACTGTTAAATGAATCACTATGGCTAGTATTCGAACTGCATCACTTGTATCCTATATTTTAGGCCTCCAACTTCGAGGATAGCAAGAGCTTGGCTTTATACACATCAAGGATAGTGGTCTTAGCGAAGATGTTTTTGACACATTTGCTAGAAATGATTACTCTAATAACAATGAAGAGAGATTGGATCTACTTTCCCAGAGATTTACTGAATTTCTTAGATAGAATTAACCCTTTTTTACGGGTTTTAGAAAAAATAATCCGACCTCAAAAATGATTATTTCAATGAATTTATAGTTGTACTTCTTCCAAAAAACGTGCAATATTTTGGAGACTACTCATATAGGCATTTGAGCTACAAAATAAATCTAGAACTACGAAGTTGGCCAAAAAATTTGAACTCTATATCAAGCAAGAGGATAAAACTTTGAACAAATTCTATGCATGTTTTTCAAACATTATCAACAACTCGTGTAATTTGGGTGGGCCTATTAGGAAAGAGAAGTAGATTGAGATAATCCGTGCTAGCTTACCTTATCATTTTCAAGCCAAAGGTAACTTGCTTAAATACATGTAAAAGCCTTGTGAACTTACTGTTAAATGAATCACTTGGGCAAGTATTCGAACTGCATCAGTTGTATCCAATATGTCAACCCTCCACTTTCGAGGACGGAAAGAGCTTGGCTTTATACACATCAAGGATAATGGTTTTAGCGAAGATGTTTTTGACACATTTTTTATAAATGATGACTCTAATACCAATGAAGAGAAAATGGATCTACTTCCCTAAAAATTTACTAAATTTCTTAGATACAATTAACCCTTTTTTAGGGGTTTAGAAAAAAAATAATCCAAGCTCTAAAATGATTATTTCAATGAATTTATAGTTGTACTTCTTCCAAACAACATGAAATATTTTTGAGACCACTCATATAGGCATTTGAGCTACAAAATAAATCTAGAACTACGAAGTTGGCCAAAAATTTTGAACTTTGTATCAAGCAAGAGGATGAAACTTTAAACAAATTCTATTCATGTTTTTCAAACATTATCAACTACTCGTATAATTAGGGTGGACCTTTTAGGAAAGAGAAGTAGATTCAGAAAATCCTTGCTAGCTTAACTTATCATTTTCAAGCCAATGTTACCTTGCTTAAATACATGTAAAAGCCTTGTGAACTTACTGTTAAATGAATCACTAGGGTTAGTATTCGAACTGTATCACTTGTATCCTATATTTTAGGCTTCCAACTTCGAGGATAACAAGAGCTTGGCTTTATACACATCTAGGATAGTGGTCTTAGCGAAGATGTTTTTGACACATTTGCAGAAATGATTACTCTGATAACAATGAAGAGAGATTGGATCTACTTTCCCAGAGATTTACTAAATTTCTTAGATAGAATTAACCCTTTTTTACGGGTTTTAGAAAAAATAATCCGACCTCAAAAATTATTATTTCAATGAATTTAGAGTTGTACTTCTTCCAAACAACGTGAAATATTTTGGAGACTACTCATATAGGCATTTGAGCTACAAAATAAATCTAGAACTACGAAGTTGGCCAAAAAAATTGAACTCTATATCAAGCAAGAGGATAAAACTTTCAACAAATTCTATGCATGTTTTTCAAACATTATCAACAACTCGTATAATTTGGGTGGGCCTATTAGGAAAGAGAAGTATATTGAGAAAATCCTTGCTAGCTTAGCTTACCATTTTCAAGCCAAGGGTATCTTGCTTAAATACATGTAAAATCCTTGTGAACTTACTGTTAAATGAATCACTTGGGCAAGTATTCGAACTACATCACTTGTATTCAATATGTCAACCATCCACTTTCGAGGACGGAAAGAGCTTGGCTTTATACACATCAAGGATAGTGGTCTTAGCGAAGGCGTTTTTGACACATTTGTTATAAATGATGACTCTAATACCAATGAAGAAAAGATGGATCTACTTTCCCAGAGATTTACTAAATTTCTTAGATAGAATTAAAACCTTTTTTGGGGTTTTAGAAAAAAAAATAGTCCAAGCTCTAAAATGATTATTTAAATGAATTTACAGTTGTACTTCTTCCAAACAACAGGAAATATTATAGAGACCACTCATATAGGCATTTGAGCTACAAAATAAATCTAGAACTACGAAGTTGACCAAAACTTTTGAACTCTAAATCAAGCAAGAGGATGAAACTTTGAACAAATTCTATAGATGTTTTTCAAAAATTATTAACTAGTCGTATACTTTGGGGGGACCTTTTAGGAAAGAGAAGTCGATTAAGAAAATCCTTGCTTGCTTACCGTATCATTTTCAAGCCAATGTTACCTTGCTTAAATACATGTAAAAGCGTTGTGAACTTACTGTTAAATGAATCACTAGGGCTAGTATTCGAACTGCATCACTTGTATCCTATATTTTAGGCATCCACCTTCGAGGATAGCAAGAGCTTGGCTTTATACACATCAAGGATAGTGGTCTTAGCGAAGATGTTTTTGACACATTTGCTAGAAATGATTACTCTAATTCCAATGAAGAGAGATTGGATCTACTTTCCCAGAGATTTACTAAATTTCTTAGATAGAATTAACCGTTTTTTACGGGTTTTAGAAAAAATAATCCGACCTCAAAAATGATTATTTCAATGAATTTATAGTTGTACTTCTTCCAAACAACACGAAATATTATAGAGACCACTCATATAGGCATTTGAGCTACAAAATAAATCTAGAACTACGAAGTTGGCCAAAAATTTTGAACTCTATATCAAGCAAGAGGATGAAACTTTAAACAAATTCTATTCATGTTTTTCAAACATTATCAACTACTCGTATAATTTGGGTGGACCTTTTAGGAAAGAGAAGTAGATTCAGAAAATCCTTGCTAGCTTAACATATCATTTTCAAGCCAATGTTACCTTGCTTAAATACATGTAAAAGCCTTGTGAACTTACTGTTAAATGAATCACTAGGGCTAGTATTCGAACTGCATCACTTGTATCCTATATTTTAGGCATCCAACTTCGAGGATAGCAAGAGCTTGGCTTTATACACATCAAGGATAGTGGTCTTAGCGAAGATGTTTTTGACACATTTGCTAGAAATGATTACTCTGATAACAATGAAGAGAGATTGGATCTACTTTCCCAGAGATTTACTGAATTTCTTAGATAGAATTAACCCTTTTTTACGGGTTTTAGAAAAAATAATCCGACCTCAAAAATGATTATTTCAATGAATTTAGAGTTGTACTTCTTCCAAACAACGTGAAATATTTTGGAGACTACTCATATAGGCATTTGAGCTACAAAATAAATCTAGAACTACGAAGTTGGCCAAAAAAATTGAACTCTATATCAAGCAAGAGGATAAAACTTTGAACAAATTCTATGCATGTTTTTCAAACATTATCAACAACTCGTATAATTTGGGTGGGCCTATTAGGAAAGAGAAGTATATTGAGAAAATCCTATATAGCTTAGCTTACCATTTTCAAGCCAAGGGTATCTTGCTTAAATACATGTAAAATCCTTGTGAACTTACTGTTAAATGAATCACTTGGGCAAGTATTCGAACTGCATCACTTGTATCCAATATGTCAACCAACCACTTTCGAGGACAGAAAGAGCTTGGCTTTATACACATCAAGGATAGTGGTCTTAGCGAAGGCGTTTTTGACACATTTGTTATAAATGATGACTCTAATACCAATGAAGAAAAGATGGATCTACTTTCCCAGAGATTTACTAAATTTCTTAGATAGAATTAAAACTTTTTTTGGGGTTTTAGAAAAAAAAATAGTCCAAGCTCTAAAATGATTATTTAAATGAATTTACAGTTGTACTTCTTCCAAACAACACGAAATATTATAGAGACCACTCATATAGGCATTTGAGCTACAAAATAAATCTAGAACTACGAAGTTGGCCAAAAATTTTGAACTCTATATCAAGCAAGAGGATGAAACTTTAAACAAATTCTATTCATGTTTTTCAAACATTATCAACTACTCGTATAATTTGGGTGGACCTTTTAGGAAAGAGAAGTCGATTAAGAAAATCCTTGCTTGCTTACCGTATCATTTTCAAGCCAATGTTACCTTGCTTAAATACATGTAAAAGCCTTGTGAACTTACTGTTAAATGAATCACTAGGGCAAGTATTCGAACTGCATCACTTGTATCCTATATTTTAGGCATCCAACTTCGAGGATAGCAAGAGCTTGGCTTTATACACATCAAGGATAGTGGTCTTAGCGAAGATGTTTTTGACACATTTGCTAGAAATGATTACTCTGATAACAATGAAGAGAGATTGGATCTACTTTCCCAGAGATTTACTGAATTTCTTAGATAGAATTAACCCTTTTTTACGGGTTTTAGAAAAAATAATCCGACCTCAAAAATGATTATTTCAATGAATTTAGAGTTGTACTTCTTCCAAACAACGTGAAATATTTTGGAGACTACTCATATAGGCATTTGAGCTACAAAATAAATCTAGAACTACGAAGTTGGCCAAAAAAATTGAACTCTATATCAAGCAAGAGGATAAAACTTTGAACAAATTCTATGCATGTTTTTCAAACATTATCAACAACTCGTATAATTTGGGTGGGCCTATTAGGAAAGAGAAGTATATTGAGAAAATCCTATATAGCTTAGCTTACCATTTTCAAGCCAAGGGTATCTTGCTTAAATACATGTAAAATCCTTGTGAACTTACTGTTAAATGAATCACTTGGGCAAGTATTCGAACTGCATCACTTGTATCCAATATGTCAACCAACCACTTTCGAGGACAGAAAGAGCTTGGCTTTATACACATCAAGGATAGTGGTCTTAGCGAAGGCGTTTTTGACACATTTGTTATAAATGATGACTCTAATACCAATGAAGAAAAGATGGATCTACTTTCCCAGAGATTTACTAAATTTCTTAGATAGAATTAAAACTTTTTTTGGGGTTTTAGAAAAAAAAATAGTCCAAGCTCTAAAATGATTATTTAAATGAATTTACAGTTGTACTTCTTCCAAACAACACGAAATATTATAGAGACCACTCATATAGGCATTTGAGCTACAAAATAAATCTAGAACTACGAAGTTGGCCAAAAATTTTGAACTCTATATCAAGCAAGAGGATGAAACTTTAAACAAATTCTATTCATGTTTTTCAAACATTATTAACTACTCGTATAATTTGGGTGGACCTTTTAGGAAAGAGAAGTAGATTCAGAAAATCCTTGCTAGCTTAACATATCATTTTCAAGCCAATGTTACCTTGCTTAAATACATGTAAAAGCCTTGTGAACTTACTGTTAAATGAATCACTAGGGCTAGTATTCGAACTGCATCACTTGTATCCAATATGTCAACCATCCACTTTCGAGGACGGAAAGAGCTTGGCTTTATACACATCAAGGATAATGGTTTTAGAGAAGATGTTTTTGACACAATTGTTAGAAATGATGACTCTAATACCAATGATAAGAAAATGGATCTACTTTCCCAAAAATTTACTAAATTTCTTAGATAGAATTAACCCTTTTTTGGGGTTTTAGAAAAAATAATCCGACCTCAAAAATGATTATTTCAATGAATTTATAGTTGTACTTCTTCCAAACAACATGAAATATTCTTGAGACCACTCATATAGGCATTTGATCTACAAAATAAATCTAGAACTACGAAGTTGGCCAAAAAGTTTGAACTCTATATCAAGCAAGAGGATGAAACTTTAAACAAATTCTATGCATGTTTTTTAAACATTATCAACTACTCGTATAATTTGGGGGGACCTATTAGGAAAGAGAAGTAGATTGAGATAATCCGTGCTAGCTTAACTTATCATTTTCAAGCCAATGTTACCATGCTTAAATACATGTAAAAGCCTTGTGAACTTACTGTTAAATGAATCACTAGGGCAATTATTCGAACTGTATCACTTGTATCTTATATTTTAGGCATCCACCTTTGAGTATAGAAAGAGCTTGGCTTTATACACATCAAGGAAAATGGTCTTAGCGAAGATGTTTTTGACACATTTGCTAGAAATGATTACTCTAATACCAATGAAGAGAGAATGGATCTACTTTCCCAGAGATTTACTGAATTTCTTAGATAGAATTAACCCTTTTTTGGGGTTTTAAAAAAATAATCCGACCTCAAAAATGATTATTTCAATGAATTTATAGTTGTACTTCTTCCAAACAACGTGAAATATTTTGGAGACCACTCATATAGGCATTTGAGCTACAAAATAAATCTAGAACTACGAAGTTGGCCAAAAATTTGAACTCTATATCAAGCAAGAGGATAAAACTTTGAACAAATTCTATGCATGTTTTTCAAACATTATCAACTACTCGTATAATTTGGGTGGACCTATTAGGAAAGAGAAGTAGATTGAGATAATCCGTGCTAGCTTAGCTTACCATTTTCAAGCCAAGGGTATCTTGCTTAAATACATGTAAAAGCCTTGTGAACTTACTGTTAAATGAATCACTAGGGCAAGTATTCGAACTGCATCACTTGTATCCTCTATTTTAGGCATCCACCTTCGAGGATAGAAAGAGCTTGGCTTTATACACATCAAGGATAGTGGTCTTAGCAAAGATGTTTTTGACACATTTGCTAGAAATGATTACTCTAATACCAATGAAGAGAGAATGGATCTACTTTCCCAGAGATTTACTTAATTTCTTAGATAGAATTAACCCTTTTTTACGGGTTTTAGAAAAAATAATCCGACCTCAAAAATGATTATTTCAATGAATTTATAGTTGTACTTCCTCCAAACAACGTGAAATATTTTGGAGACCACTCATATAGGCATTTGAGCTACAAAATAAATCTAGAACTACGAAGTTGGCTAAAAAGTTTGAACTCTATATCAAGCAAGAGGAGAAAACTTTTGAACAAATTTTATGCATGTTTTTCAAACATTATCAACTACTCGTATAATTTGGGTGGACCTATTAGGAAAGAGAAGTAGATTGAGATAATCCGTGCTAGCTTACCTTATCATTTTCAAGCCAATGTTACCATGCTTAAATAGATGTAAAAGCCTTGTGAACTTACTGTTAAATGAATCACTAGGGCAATTATTCGAACTGCATCACTTGTATCTTATATTTTAGGCATCCACCTTTGAATATAGAAAGAGCTTGGCTTTATACACATCAAGGAAAATGGTCTTAGCGAAGATGTTTTTGACACATTTGCTAGAAATGATTACTCTAATACCAATGAAGAGAGAATGGATCTACTTTCCCAGAGATTTACTGAATTTCTTAGATAGAATTAACCCTTTTTTGGGGTTTTAAAAAAATAATCCGACCTCAAAAATGATTATTTCAATGAATTTATAGTTGTACTTCTTCCAAACAACGTGAAATATTTTGGAGACCACTCATATAGGCATTTGAGCTACAAAATAAATCTAGAACTACGAAGTTGGCCAAAAATTTGAACTCTATATCAAGCAAGAGGATAAAACTTTGAACAAATTCTATGCATGTTTTTCAAACATTATCAACTACTCGTATAATTTGGGGGGACCTTTTAGGAAAGAGAAGTAGATTGAGAAAATCCTTGCTAGCTTAACTTATCATTCTCAAGCCAATGTTACCTTGCTTAAATACATGTAAAAGCCTTGTGAACTTACTGTTAAATGAATCACTAGGGCAAGTATTCGAACTGCATCACTTGTATCCTCTATTTTAGGCATCCACCTTCGAGGATAGAAAGAGCTTGGCTTTATACACATCAAGGATAGTGGTCTTAGCAAAGATGTTTTTGACACATTTGCTAGAAATGATTACTCTAATACCAATGAAGAGAGAATGGATCTACTTTCCCAGAGATTTACTTAATTTCTTAGATAGAATTAACCCTTTTTTACGGGTTTTAGAAAAAATAATCCGACCTCAAAAATGATTATTTCAATGAATTTATAGTTGTACTTCCTCCAAACAACGTGAAATATTTTGGAGACCACTCATATAGGCATTTGAGCTACAAAATAAATCTAGAACTACGAAGTTGGCTAAAAAGTTTGAACTCTATATCAAGCAAGAGGAGAAAACTTTTGAACAAATTCTATGCATGTTTTTCAAACATTATCAACTACTCGTATAATTTGGGTGCACCTATTAGGAAATAGAAGTAGATTGAGATAATCCGTGCTAGCTTAACTTATCATTTTCAAGCCAATGTTACCATGCTTAAATACATGTAAAAGCCTTGTGAACTTACTGTTAAATGAATCACTAGGGCAATTATTCGAACTGCATCACTTGTATCTTATATTTTAGGCATCCACCTTTGAGTATAGAAAGAGCTTGGCTTTATACACATCAAGGAAAATGGTCTTAGCAAAGATGTTTTTGACACATTTGCTAGAAATGATTACTCTAATACCAATGAAGAGAGAATGGATCTACTTTCCCAGAGATTTACTGAATTTCTTAGATAGAATTAACCCTTTTTTGGGGTTTTAAAAAAATAATCCGACCTCAAAAATGATTATTTCAATGAATTTATAGTTGTACTTCTTCCAAACAACGTGAAATATTTTGGAGACCACTCATATAGGCATTTGAGCTACAAAATAAATCTAGAACTACGAAGTTGGCCAAAAATTTGAACTCTATATCAAGCAAGAGGATAAAACTTTCAACAAATTCTATGCATGTTTTTCAAACATTATCAACTACTCGTATAATTTGGGTGGACCTATTAGGAAAGAGAAGTAGATTGAGATAATCCGTGCTAGCTTAGCTTACCATTTTCAAGCCAAGGGTATCTTGCTTAAATACATGTAAAAGCCTTGTGAACTTACTGTTAAATGAATCACTAGGGCAAGTATTCGAACTGCATCACTTGTATCCTCTATTTTAGGCATCCACCTTCGAGGATAGAAAGAGCTTGGCTTTATACACATCAAGGATAGTGGTCTTAGCAAAGATGTTTTTGACACATTTGCTAGAAATGATTACTCTAATACCAATGAAGAGAGAATGGATCTACTTTCCCAGAGATTTACTTAATTTCTTAGATAGAATTAACCCTTTTTTACGGGTTTTAGAAAAAATAATCCGACCTCAAAAATGATTATTTCAATGAATTTATAGTTGTACTTCTTCCAAACAACACGAAATATTATAGAGACCACTCATATAGGCATTTGAGCTACAAAATAAATCTAGAACTACGAAGTTGGCCAAAAATTTTGAACTCTATATCAAGCAAGAGGATGAAACTTTAAACAAATTCTATTCATGTTTTTCAAACATTATCAACTACTCGTATAATTTGGGTGGACCTTTTAGGAAAGAGAAGTAGATTCAGAAAATCCTTGCTAGCTTAACATATCATTTTCAAGCCAATGTTACCTTGCTTAAATACATGTAAAAGCCTTGTGAACTTACTGTTAAATGAATCACTAGGGCAATTATTCGAACTGTATCACTTGTATCTTATATTTTAGGCATCCACCTTTGAGTATAGAAAGAGCTTGGCTTTATACACATCAAGGAAAATGGTCTTAGCGAAGATGTTTTTGACACATTTGCTAGAAATGATTACTCTAATACCAATGAAGAGAGAATGGATCTACTTTCCCAGAGATTTACTGAATTTCTTAGATAGAATTAACCCTTTTTTGGGGTTTTAAAAAAATAATCCGACCTCAAAAATGATTATTTCAATGAATTTATAGTTGTACTTCTTCCAAACAACGTGAAATATTTTGGAGACCACTCATATAGGCATTTGAGCTACAAAATAAATCTAGAACTACGAAGTTGGCCAAAAATTTGAACTCTATATCAAGCAAGAGGATAAAACTTTGAACAAATTCTATGCATGTTTTTCAAACATTATCAACTACTCGTATAATTTGGGTGGACCTATTAGGAAAGAGAAGTAGATTGAGATAATCCGTGCTAGCTTAGCTTACCATTTTCAAGCCAAGGGTATCTTGCTTAAATACATGTAAAAGCCTTGTGAACTTACTGTTAAATGAATCACTAGGGCAAGTATTCGAACTGCATCACTTGTATCCTCTATTTTAGGCATCCACCTTCGAGGATAGAAAGAGCTTGGCTTTATACACATCAAGGATAGTGGTCTTAGCAAAGATGTTTTTGACACATTTGCTAGAAATGATTACTCTAATACCAATGAAGAGAGAATGGATCTACTTTCCCAGAGATTTACTTAATTTCTTAGATAGAATTAACCCTTTTTTACGGGTTTTAGAAAAAATAATCCGACCTCAAAAATGATTATTTCAATGAATTTATAGTTGTACTTCCTCCAAACAACGTGAAATATTTTGGAGACCACTCATATAGGCATTTGAGCTACAAAATAAATCTAGAACTACGAAGTTGGCCAAAAATTTGAACTCTATATCAAGCAAGAGGATAAAACTTTGAACAAATTCTATGCATGTTTTTCAAACATTATCAACTACTCGTATAATTTGTGGGGACCTTTTAGGAAAGAGAAGTAGATTGAGAAAATCCTTGCTAGCTTAACTTATCATTCTCAAGCCAATGTTACCTTGCTTAAATACATGTAAAAGCCTTGTGAACTTACTGTTAAATGAATCACTAGGGCAAGTATTCGAACTGCATCACTTGTATCCTCTATTTTAGGCATCCACCTTCGAGGATAGAAAGAGCTTGGCTTTATACACATCAAGGATAGTGGTCTTAGCAAAGATGTTTTTGACACATTTGCTAGAAATGATTACTCTAATACCAATGAAGAGAGAATGGATCTACTTTCCCAGAGATTTACTTAATTTCTTAGATAGAATTAACCCTTTTTTACGGGTTTTAGAAAAAATAATCCGACCTCAAAAATGATTATTTCAATGAATTTATAGTTGTACTTCCTCCAAACAACGTGAAATATTTTGGAGACCACTCATATAGGCATTTGAGCTACAAAATAAATCTAGAACTACGAAGTTGGCTAAAAAGTTTGAACTCTATATCAAGCAAGAGGAGAAAACTTTTGAACAAATTCTATGCATGTTTTTCAAACATTATCAACTACTCGTATAATTTGGGTGCACCTATTAGGAAATAGAAGTAGATTGAGATAATCCGTGCTAGCTTAACTTATCATTTTCAAGCCAATGTTACCATGCTTAAATACATGTAAAAGCCTTGTGAACTTACTGTTAAATGAATCACTAGGGCAATTATTCGAACTGCATCACTTGTATCTTATATTTTAGGCATCCACCTTTGAGTATAGAAAGAGCTTGGCTTTATACACATCAAGGAAAATGGTCTTAGCAAAGATGTTTTTGACACATTTGCTAGAAATGATTACTCTAATACCAATGAAGAGAGAATGGATCTACTTTCCCAGAGATTTACTGAATTTCTTAGATAGAATTAACCCTTTTTTGGGGTTTTAAAAAAATAATCCGACCTCAAAAATGATTATTTCAATGAATTTATAGTTGTACTTCTTCCAAACAACGTGAAATATTTTGGAGACCACTCATATAGGCATTTGAGCTACAAAATAAATCTAGAACTACGAAGTTGGCCAAAAATTTGAACTCTATATCAAGCAAGAGGATAAAACTTTCAACAAATTCTATGCATGTTTTTCAAACATTATCAACTACTCGTATAATTTGGGTGGACCTATTAGGAAAGAGAAGTAGATTGAGATAATCCGTGCTAGCTTAGCTTACCATTTTCAAGCCAAGGGTATCTTGCTTAAATACATGTAAAAGCCTTGTGAACTTACTGTTAAATGAATCACTAGGGCAAGTATTCGAACTGCATCACTTGTATCCTCTATTTTAGGCATCCACCTTCGAGGATAGAAAGAGCTTGGCTTTATACACATCAAGGATAGTGGTCTTAGCAAAGATGTTTTTGACACATTTGCTAGAAATGATTACTCTAATACCAATGAAGAGAGAATGGATCTACTTTCCCAGAGATTTACTTAATTTCTTAGATAGAATTAACCCTTTTTTACGGGTTTTAGAAAAAATAATCCGACCTCAAAAATGATTATTTCAATGAATTTATAGTTGTACTTCTTCCAAACAACACGAAATATTATAGAGACCACTCATATAGGCATTTGAGCTACAAAATAAATCTAGAACTACGAAGTTGGCCAAAAATTTTGAACTCTATATCAAGCAAGAGGATGAAACTTTAAACAAATTCTATTCATGTTTTTCAAACATTATCAACTACTCGTATAATTTGGGTGGACCTTTTAGGAAAGAGAAGTAGATTCAGAAAATCCTTGCTAGCTTAACATATCATTTTCAAGCCAATGTTACCTTGCTTAAATACATGTAAAAGCCTTGTGAACTTACTGTTAAATGAATCACTAGGGCAATTATTCGAACTGTATCACTTGTATCTTATATTTTAGGCATCCACCTTTGAGTATAGAAAGAGCTTGGCTTTATACACATCAAGGAAAATGGTCTTAGCGAAGATGTTTTTGACACATTTGCTAGAAATGATTACTCTAATACCAATGAAGAGAGAATGGATCTACTTTCCCAGAGATTTACTGAATTTCTTAGATAGAATTAACCCTTTTTTGGGGTTTTAAAAAAATAATCCGACCTCAAAAATGATTATTTCAATGAATTTATAGTTGTACTTCTTCCAAACAACGTGAAATATTTTGGAGACCACTCATATAGGCATTTGAGCTACAAAATAAATCTAGAACTACGAAGTTGGCCAAAAATTTGAACTCTATATCAAGCAAGAGGATAAAACTTTGAACAAATTCTATGCATGTTTTTCAAACATTATCAACTACTCGTATAATTTGGGTGGACCTATTAGGAAAGAGAAGTAGATTGAGATAATCCGTGCTAGCTTAGCTTACCATTTTCAAGCCAAGGGTATCTTGCTTAAATACATGTAAAAGCCTTGTGAACTTACTGTTAAATGAATCACTAGGGCAAGTATTCGAACTGCATCACTTGTATCCTCTATTTTAGGCATCCACCTTCGAGGATAGAAAGAGCTTGGCTTTATACACATCAAGGATAGTGGTCTTAGCAAAGATGTTTTTGACACATTTGCTAGAAATGATTACTCTAATACCAATGAAGAGAGAATGGATCTACTTTCCCAGAGATTTACTTAATTTCTTAGATAGAATTAACCCTTTTTTACGGGTTTTAGAAAAAATAATCCGACCTCAAAAATGATTATTTCAATGAATTTATAGTTGTACTTCCTCCAAACAACGTGAAATATTTTGGAGACCACTCATATAGGCATTTGAGCTACAAAATAAATCTAGAACTACGAAGTTGGCTAAAAAGTTTGAACTCTATATCAAGCAAGAGGAGAAAACTTTTGAACAAATTTTATGCATGTTTTTCAAACATTATCAACTACTCGTATAATTTGGGTGGACCTATTAGGAAAGAGAAGTAGATTGAGATAATCCGTGCTAGCTTACCTTATCATTTTCAAGCCAATGTTACCATGCTTAAATAGATGTAAAAGCCTTGTGAACTTACTGTTAAATGAATCACTAGGGCAATTATTCGAACTGCATCACTTGTATCTTATATTTTAGGCATCCACCTTTGAATATAGAAAGAGCTTGGCTTTATACACATCAAGGAAAATGGTCTTAGCGAAGATGTTTTTGACACATTTGCTAGAAATGATTACTCTAATACCAATGAAGAGAGAATGGATCTACTTTCCCAGAGATTTACTGAATTTCTTAGATAGAATTAACCCTTTTTTGGGGTTTTAAAAAAATAATCCGACCTCAAAAATGATTATTTCAATGAATTTATAGTTGTACTTCTTCCAAACAACGTGAAATATTTTGGAGACCACTCATATAGGCATTTGAGCTACAAAATAAATCTAGAACTACGAAGTTGGCCAAAAATTTGAACTCTATATCAAGCAAGAGGATAAAACTTTGAACAAATTCTATGCATGTTTTTCAAACATTATCAACTACTCGTATAATTTGGGGGGACCTTTTAGGAAAGAGAAGTAGATTGAGAAAATCCTTGCTAGCTTAACTTATCATTCTCAAGCCAATGTTACCTTGCTTAAATACATGTAAAAGCCTTGTGAACTTACTGTTAAATGAATCACTAGGGCAAGTATTCGAACTGCATCACTTGTATCCTCTATTTTAGGCATCCACCTTCGAGGATAGAAAGAGCTTGGCTTTATACACATCAAGGATAGTGGTCTTAGCAAAGATGTTTTTGACACATTTGCTAGAAATGATTACTCTAATACCAATGAAGAGAGAATGGATCTACTTTCCCAGAGATTTACTTAATTTCTTAGATAGAATTAACCCTTTTTTACGGGTTTTAGAAAAAATAATCCGACCTCAAAAATGATTATTTCAATGAATTTATAGTTGTACTTCCTCCAAACAACGTGAAATATTTTGGAGACCACTCATATAGGCATTTGAGCTACAAAATAAATCTAGAACTACGAAGTTGGCTAAAAAGTTTGAACTCTATATCAAGCAAGAGGAGAAAACTTTTGAACAAATTCTATGCATGTTTTTCAAACATTATCAACTACTCGTATAATTTGGGTGCACCTATTAGGAAATAGAAGTAGATTGAGATAATCCGTGCTAGCTTAACTTATCATTTTCAAGCCAATGTTACCATGCTTAAATACATGTAAAAGCCTTGTGAACTTACTGTTAAATGAATCACTAGGGCAATTATTCGAACTGCATCACTTGTATCTTATATTTTAGGCATCCACCTTTGAGTATAGAAAGAGCTTGGCTTTATACACATCAAGGAAAATGGTCTTAGCAAAGATGTTTTTGACACATTTGCTAGAAATGATTACTCTAATACCAATGAAGAGAGAATGGATCTACTTTCCCAGAGATTTACTGAATTTCTTAGATAGAATTAACCCTTTTTTGGGGTTTTAAAAAAATAATCCGACCTCAAAAATGATTATTTCAATGAATTTATAGTTGTACTTCTTCCAAACAACGTGAAATATTTTGGAGACCACTCATATAGGCATTTGAGCTACAAAATAAATCTAGAACTACGAAGTTGGCCAAAAATTTGAACTCTATATCAAGCAAGAGGATAAAACTTTCAACAAATTCTATGCATGTTTTTCAAACATTATCAACTACTCGTATAATTTGGGTGGACCTATTAGGAAAGAGAAGTAGATTGAGATAATCCGTGCTAGCTTAGCTTACCATTTTCAAGCCAAGGGTATCTTGCTTAAATACATGTAAAAGCCTTGTGAACTTACTGTTAAATGAATCACTAGGGCAAGTATTCGAACTGCATCACTTGTATCCTCTATTTTAGGCATCCACCTTCGAGGATAGAAAGAGCTTGGCTTTATACACATCAAGGATAGTGGTCTTAGCAAAGATGTTTTTGACACATTTGCTAGAAATGATTACTCTAATACCAATGAAGAGAGAATGGATCTACTTTCCCAGAGATTTACTTAATTTCTTAGATAGAATTAACCCTTTTTTACGGGTTTTAGAAAAAATAATCCGACCTCAAAAATGATTATTTCAATGAATTTATAGTTGTACTTCCTCCAAACAACGTGAAATATTTTGGAGACCACTCATATAGGCATTTGAGCTACAAAATAAATCTAGAACTACGAAGTTGGCTAAAAAGTTTGAACTCTATATCAAGCAAGAGGAGAAAACTTTTGAACAAATTCTATGCATGTTTTTCAAACATTATCAACTACTCGTATAATTTGGGTGCACCTATTAGGAAATAGAAGTAGATTGAGATAATCCGTGCTAGCTTAACTTATCATTTTCAAGCCAATGTTACCATGCTTAAATACATGTAAAAGCCTTGTGAACTTACTGTTAAATGAATCACTAGGGCAATTATTCGAACTGCATCACTTGTATCTTATATTTTAGGCATCCACCTTTGAGTATAGAAAGAGCTTGGCTTTATACACATCAAGGAAAATGGTCTTAGCGAAGATGTTTTTGACACATTTGCTAGAAATGATTACTCTAATACCAATGAAGAGAGAATGGATCTACTGTCCCAGAGATTTACTGAATTTCTTAGATAGAATTAACCCTTTTTTGGGGTTTTAAAAAAATAATCCGACCTCAAAAATGATTATTTCAATGAATTTATAGTTGTACTTCTTCCAAACAACGTGAAATATTTTGGAGACCACTCATATAGGCATTTGAGCTACAAAATAAATCTAGAACTACGAAGTTGGCCAAAAATTTGAACTCTATATCAAGCAAGAGGATAAAACTTTGAACAAATTCTATGCATGTTTTTCAAACATTATCAACTACTCGTATAATTTGGGTGGACCTATTAGGAAAGAGAAGTAGATTGAGATAATCCGTGCTAGCTTAGCTTACCATTTTCAAGCCAAGGGTATCTTGCTTAAATACATGTAAAAGCCTTGTGAACTTACTGTTAAATGAATCACTAGGGCAAGTATTCGAACTGCATCACTTGTATCCTCTATTTTAGGCATCCACCTTCGAGGATAGAAAGAGCTTGGCTTTATACACATCAAGGATAGTGGTCTTAGCAAAGATGTTTTTGACACATTTGCTAGAAATGATTACTCTAATACCAATGAAGAGAGAATGGATCTACTTTCCCAGAGATTTACTTAATTTCTTAGATAGAATTAACCCTTTTTTACGGGTTTTAGAAAAAATAATCCGACCTCAAAAATGATTATTTCAATGAATTTATAGTTGTACTTCCTCCAAACAACGTGAAATATTTTGGAGACCACTCATATAGGCATTTGAGCTACAAAATAAATCTAGAACTACGAAGTTGGCTAAAAAGTTTGAACTCTATATCAAGCAAGAGGAGAAAACTTTTGAACAAATTTTATGCATGTTTTTCAAACATTATCAACTACTCGTATAATTTGGGTGCACCTATTAGGAAATAGAAGTAGATTGAGATAATCCGTGCTAGCTTAACTTATCATTTTCAAGCCAATGTTACCATGCTTAAATACATGTAAAAGCCTTGTGAACTTACTGTTAAATGAATCACTAGGGCAATTATTCGAACTGCATCACTTGTATCTTATATTTTAGGCATCCACCTTTGAGTATAGAAAGAGCTTGGCTTTATACACATCAAGGAAAATGGTCTTAGCGAAGATGTTTTTGACACATTTGCTAGAAATGATTACTCTAATACCAATGAAGAGAGAATGGATCTACTTTCCCAGAGATTTACTGAATTTCTTAGATAGAATTAACCCTTTTTTGGGGTTTTAAAAAAATAATCCGACCTCAAAAATGATTATTTCAATGAATTTATAGTTGTACTTCTTCCAAACAACGTGAAATATTTTGGAGACCACTCATATAGGCATTTGAGCTACAAAATAAATCTAGAACTACGAAGTTGGCCAAAAATTTGAACTCTATATCAAGCAAGAGGATAAAACTTTGAACAAATTCTATGCATGTTTTTCAAACATTATCAACTACTCGTATAATTTGGGTGGACCTATTAGGAAAGAGAAGTAGATTGAGATAATCCGTGCTAGCTTAGCTTACCATTTTCAAGCCAAGGGTATCTTGCTTAAATACATGTAAAAGCCTTGTGAACTTACTGTTAAATGAATCACTAGGGCAAGTATTCGAACTGCATCACTTGTATCCTCTATTTTAGGCATCCACCTTCGAGGATAGAAAGAGCTTGGCTTTATACACATCAAGGATAGTGGTCTTAGCAAAGATGTTTTTGACACATTTGCTAGAAATGATTACTCTAATACCAATGAAGAGAGAATGGATCTACTTTCCCAGAGATTTACTGAATTTCTTAGATAGAATTAACCCTTTTTTGGGGTTTTAAAAAAATAATCCGACCTCAAAAATGATTATTTCAATGAATTTATAGTTGTACTTCTTCCAAACAACGTGAAATATTTTGGAGACCACTCATATAGGCATTTGAGCTACAAAATAAATCTAGAACTACGAAGTTGGCCAAAAATTTGAACTCTATATCAAGCAAGAGGATAAAACTTTGAACAAATTCTATGCATGTTTTTCAAACATTATCAACTACTCGTATAATTTGGGTGGACCTATTAGGAAAGAGAAGTAGATTGAGATAATCCGTGCTAGCTTAGCTTACCATTTTCAAGCCAAGGGTATCTTGCTTAAATACATGTAAAAGCCTTGTGAACTTACTGTTAAATGAATCACTAGGGCAAGTATTCGAACTGCATCACTTGTATCCTCTATTTTAGGCATCCACCTTCGAGGATAGAAAGAGCTTCGCTTTATACACATCAAGGATAGTGGTCTTAGCAAAGATGTTTTTGACACATTTGCTAGAAATGATTACTCTAATACCAATGAAGAGAGAATGGATCTACTTTCCCAGAGATTTACTTAATTTCTTAGATAGAATTAACCCTTTTTTACGGGTTTTAGAAAAAATAATCCGACCTCAAAAATGATTATTTCAATGAATTTATAGTTGTACTTCCTCCAAACAACGTGAAATATTTTGGAGACCACTCATATAGGCATTTGAGCTACAAAATAAATCTAGAACTACGAAGTTGGCTAAAAAGTTTGAACTCTATATCAAGCAAGAGGAGAAAACTTTTGAACAAATTCTATGCATGTTTTTCAAACATTATCAACTACTCGTATAATTTGGGTGCACCTATTAGGAAATAGAAGTAGATTGAGATAATCCGTGCTAGCTTAACTTATCATTTTCAAGCCAATGTTACCATGCTTAAATACATGTAAAAGCCTTGTGAACTTACTGTTAAATGAATCACTAGGGCAATTATTCGAACTGCATCACTTGTATCTTATATTTTAGGCATCCACCTTTGAGTATAGAAAGAGCTTGGCTTTATACACATCAAGGAAAATGGTCTTAGCAAAGATGTTTTTGACACATTTGCTAGAAATGATTACTCTAATACCAATGAAGAGAGAATGGATCTACTTTCCCAGAGATTTACTGAATTTCTTAGATAGAATTAACCCTTTTTTGGGGTTTTAAAAAAATAATCCGACCTCAAAAATGATTATTTCAATGAATTTATAGTTGTACTTCTTCCAAACAACGTGAAATATTTTGGAGACCACTCATATAGGCATTTGAGCTACAAAATAAATCTAGAACTACGAAGTTGGCCAAAAATTTGAACTCTATATCAAGCAAGAGGATAAAACTTTCAACAAATTCTATGCATGTTTTTCAAACATTATCAACTACTCGTATAATTTGGGTGGACCTATTAGGAAAGAGAAGTAGATTGAGATAATCCGTGCTAGCTTAGCTTACCATTTTCAAGCCAAGGGTATCTTGCTTAAATACATGTAAAAGCCTTGTGAACTTACTGTTAAATGAATCACTAGGGCAAGTATTCGAACTGCATCACTTGTATCCTCTATTTTAGGCATCCACCTTCGAGGATAGAAAGAGCTTGGCTTTATACACATCAAGGATAGTGGTCTTAGCAAAGATGTTTTTGACACATTTGCTAGAAATGATTACTCTAATACCAATGAAGAGAGAATGGATCTACTTTCCCAGAGATTTACTTAATTTCTTAGATAGAATTAACCCTTTTTTACGGGTTTTAGAAAAAATAATCCGACCTCAAAAATGATTATTTCAATGAATTTATAGTTGTACTTCCTCCAAACAACGTGAAATATTTTGGAGACCACTCATATAGGCATTTGAGCTACAAAATAAATCTAGAACTACGAAGTTGGCTAAAAAGTTTGAACTCTATATCAAGCAAGAGGAGAAAACTTTTGAACAAATTCTATGCATGTTTTTCAAACATTATCAACTACTCGTATAATTTGGGTGCACCTATTAGGAAATAGAAGTAGATTGAGATAATCCGTGCTAGCTTAACTTATCATTTTCAAGCCAATGTTACCATGCTTAAATACATGTAAAAGCCTTGTGAACTTACTGTTAAATGAATCACTAGGGCAATTATTCGAACTGCATCACTTGTATCTTATATTTTAGGCATCCACCTTTGAGTATAGAAAGAGCTTGGCTTTATACACATCAAGGAAAATGGTCTTAGCGAAGATGTTTTTGACACATTTGCTAGAAATGATTACTCTAATACCAATGAAGAGAGAATGGATCTACTTTCCCAGAGATTTACTGAATTTCTTAGATAGAATTAACCCTTTTTTGGGGTTTTAAAAAAATAATCCGACCTCAAAAATGATTATTTCAATGAATTTATAGTTGTACTTCTTCCAAACAACGTGAAATATTTTGGAGACCACTCATATAGGCATTTGAGCTACAAAATAAATCTAGAACTACGAAGTTGGCCAAAAATTTGAACTCTATATCAAGCAAGAGGATAAAACTTTGAACAAATTCTATGCATGTTTTTCAAACATTATCAACTACTCGTATAATTTGGGTGGACCTATTAGGAAAGAGAAGTAGATTGAGATAATCCGTGCTAGCTTAGCTTACCATTTTCAAGCCAAGGGTATCTTGCTTAAATACATGTAAAAGCCTTGTGAACTTACTGTTAAATGAATCACTAGGGCAAGTATTCGAACTGCATCACTTGTATCCTCTATTTTAGGCATCCACCTTCGAGGATAGAAAGAGCTTGGCTTTATACACATCAAGGATAGTGGTCTTAGCAAAGATGTTTTTGACACATTTGCTAGAAATGATTACTCTAATACCAATGAAGAGAGAATGGATCTACTTTCCCAGAGATTTACTTAATTTCTTAGATAGAATTAACCCTTTTTTACGGGTTTTAGAAAAAATAATCCGACCTCAAAAATGATTATTTCAATGAATTTATAGTTGTACTTCCTCCAAACAACGTGAAATATTTTGGAGACCACTCATATAGGCATTTGAGCTACAAAATAAATCTAGAACTACGAAGTTGGCTAAAAAGTTTGAACTCTATATCAAGCAAGAGGAGAAAACTTTTGAACAAATTTTATGCATGTTTTTCAAACATTATCAACTACTCGTATAATTTGGGTGGACCTATTAGGAAAGAGAAGTAGATTGAGATAATCCGTGCTAGCTTACCTTATCATTTTCAAGCCAATGTTACCATGCTTAAATACATGTAAAAGCCTTGTGAACTTACTGTTAAATGAATCACTAGGGCAATTATTCGAACTGCATCACTTGTATCTTATATTTTAGGCATCCACCTTTGAATATAGAAAGAGCTTGGCTTTATACACATCAAGGAAAATGGTCTTAGCGAAGATGTTTTTGACACATTTGCTAGAAATGATTACTCTAATACCAATGAAGAGAGAATGGATCTACTTTCCCAGAGATTTACTGAATTTCTTAGATAGAATTAACCCTTTTTTGGGGTTTTAAAAAAATAATCCGACCTCAAAAATGATTATTTCAATGAATTTATAGTTGTACTTCTTCCAAACAACGTGAAATATTTTGGAGACCACTCATATAGGCATTTGAGCTACAAAATAAATCTAGAACTACGAAGTTGGCCAAAAATTTGAACTCTATATCAAGCAAGAGGATAAAACTTTGAACAAATTCTATGCATGTTTTTCAAACATTATCAACTACTCGTATAATTTGGGGGGACCTTTTAGGAAAGAGAAGTAGATTGAGAAAATCCTTGCTAGCTTAACTTATCATTCTCAAGCCAATGTTACCTTGCTTAAATACATGTAAAAGCCTTGTGAACTTACTGTTAAATGAATCACTAGGGCAAGTATTCGAACTGCATCACTTGTATCCTCTATTTTAGGCATCCACCTTCGAGGATAGAAAGAGCTTGGCTTTATACACATCAAGGATAGTGGTCTTAGCAAAGATGTTTTTGACACATTTGCTAGAAATGATTACTCTAATACCAATGAAGAGAGAATGGATCTACTTTCCCAGAGATTTACTTAATTTCTTAGATAGAATTAACCCTTTTTTACGGGTTTTAGAAAAAATAATCCGACCTCAAAAATGATTATTTCAATGAATTTATAGTTGTACTTCCTCCAAACAACGTGAAATATTTTGGAGACCACTCATATAGGCATTTGAGCTACAAAATAAATCTAGAACTACGAAGTTGGCTAAAAAGTTTGAACTCTATATCAAGCAAGAGGAGAAAACTTTTGAACAAATTCTATGCATGTTTTTCAAACATTATCAACTACTCGTATAATTTGGGTGCACCTATTAGGAAATAGAAGTAGATTGAGATAATCCGTGCTAGCTTAACTTATCATTTTCAAGCCAATGTTACCATGCTTAAATACATGTAAAAGCCTTGTGAACTTACTGTTAAATGAATCACTAGGGCAATTATTCGAACTGCATCACTTGTATCTTATATTTTAGGCATCCACCTTTGAGTATAGAAAGAGCTTGGCTTTATACACATCAAGGAAAATGGTCTTAGCAAAGATGTTTTTGACACATTTGCTAGAAATGATTACTCTAATACCAATGAAGAGAGAATGGATCTACTTTCCCAGAGATTTACTGAATTTCTTAGATAGAATTAACCCTTTTTTGGGGTTTTAAAAAAATAATCCGACCTCAAAAATGATTATTTCAATGAATTTATAGTTGTACTTCTTCCAAACAACGTGAAATATTTTGGAGACCACTCATATAGGCATTTGAGCTACAAAATAAATCTAGAACTACGAAGTTGGCCAAAAATTTGAACTCTATATCAAGCAAGAGGATAAAACTTTCAACAAATTCTATGCATGTTTTTCAAACATTATCAACTACTCGTATAATTTGGGTGGACCTATTAGGAAAGAGAAGTAGATTGAGATAATCCGTGCTAGCTTAGCTTACCATTTTCAAGCCAAGGGTATCTTGCTTAAATACATGTAAAAGCCTTGTGAACTTACTGTTAAATGAATCACTAGGGCAAGTATTCGAACTGCATCACTTGTATCCTCTATTTTAGGCATCCACCTTCGAGGATAGAAAGAGCTTGGCTTTATACACATCAAGGATAGTGGTCTTAGCAAAGATGTTTTTGACACATTTGCTAGAAATGATTACTCTAATACCAATGAAGAGAGAATGGATCTACTTTCCCAGAGATTTACTTAATTTCTTAGATAGAATTAACCCTTTTTTACGGGTTTTAGAAAAAATAATCCGACCTCAAAAATGATTATTTCAATGAATTTATAGTTGTACTTCCTCCAAACAACGTGAAATATTTTGGAGACCACTCATATAGGCATTTGAGCTACAAAATAAATCTAGAACTACGAAGTTGGCTAAAAAGTTTGAACTCTATATCAAGCAAGAGGAGAAAACTTTTGAACAAATTCTATGCATGTTTTTCAAACATTATCAACTACTCGTATAATTTGGGTGCACCTATTAGGAAATAGAAGTAGATTGAGATAATCCGTGCTAGCTTAACTTATCATTTTCAAGCCAATGTTACCATGCTTAAATACATGTAAAAGCCTTGTGAACTTACTGTTAAATGAATCACTAGGGCAATTATTCGAACTGCATCACTTGTATCTTATATTTTAGGCATCCACCTTTGAGTATAGAAAGAGCTTGGCTTTATACACATCAAGGAAAATGGTCTTAGCGAAGATGTTTTTGACACATTTGCTAGAAATGATTACTCTAATACCAATGAAGAGAGAATGGATCTACTTTCCCAGAGATTTACTGAATTTCTTAGATAGAATTAACCCTTTTTTGGGGTTTTAAAAAAATAATCCGACCTCAAAAATGATTATTTCAATGAATTTATAGTTGTACTTCTTCCAAACAACGTGAAATATTTTGGAGACCACTCATATAGGCATTTGAGCTACAAAATAAATCTAGAACTACGAAGTTGGCCAAAAATTTGAACTCTATATCAAGCAAGAGGATAAAACTTTGAACAAATTCTATGCATGTTTTTCAAACATTATCAACTACTCGTATAATTTGGGTGGACCTATTAGGAAAGAGAAGTAGATTGAGATAATCCGTGCTAGCTTAGCTTACCATTTTCAAGCCAAGGGTATCTTGCTTAAATACATGTAAAAGCCTTGTGAACTTACTGTTAAATGAATCACTAGGGCAAGTATTCGAACTGCATCACTTGTATCCTCTATTTTAGGCATCCACCTTCGAGGATAGAAAGAGCTTGGCTTTATACACATCAAGGATAGTGGTCTTAGCAAAGATGTTTTTGACACATTTGCTAGAAATGATTACTCTAATACCAATGAAGAGAGAATGGATCTACTTTCCCAGAGATTTACTTAATTTCTTAGATAGAATTAACCCTTTTTTACGGGTTTTTGAAAAAATAATCCGACCTCAAAAATGATTATTTCAATGAATTTATAGTTGTACTTCCTCCAAACAACGTGAAATATTTTGGAGACCACTCATATAGGCATTTGAGCTACAAAATAAATCTAGAACTACGAAGTTGGCTAAAAAGTTTGAACTCTATATCAAGCAAGAGGAGAAAACTTTTGAACAAATTTTATGCATGTTTTTCAAACATTATCAACTACTCGTATAATTTGGGTGCACCTATTAGGAAATAGAAGTAGATTGAGATAATCCGTGCTAGCTTAACTTATCATTTTCAAGCCAATGTTACCATGCTTAAATACATGTAAAAGCCTTGTGAACTTACTGTTAAATGAATCACTAGGGCAATTATTCGAACTGCATCACTTGTATCTTATATTTTAGGCATCCACCTTTGAGTATAGAAAGAGCTTGGCTTTATACACATCAAGGAAAATGGTCTTAGCGAAGATGTTTTTGACACATTTGCTAGAAATGATTACTCTAATACCAATGAAGAGAGAATGGATCTACTTTCCCAGAGATTTACTGAATTTCTTAGATAGAATTAACCCTTTTTTGGGGTTTTAAAAAAATAATCCGACCTCAAAAATGATTATTTCAATGAATTTATAGTTGTACTTCTTCCAAACAACGTGAAATATTTTGGAGACCACTCATATAGGCATTTGAGCTACAAAATAAATCTAGAACTACGAAGTTGGCCAAAAATTTGAACTCTATATCAAGCAAGAGGATAAAACTTTGAACAAATTCTATGCATGTTTTTCAAACATTATCAACTACTCGTATAATTTGGGTGGACCTATTAGGAAAGAGAAGTAGATTGAGATAATCCGTGCTAGCTTAGCTTACCATTTTCAAGCCAAGGGTATCTTGCTTAAATACATGTAAAAGCCTTGTGAACTTACTGTTAAATGAATCACTAGGGCAAGTATTCGAACTGCATCACTTGTATCCTCTATTTTAGGCATCCACCTTCGAGGATAGAAAGAGCTTGGCTTTATACACATCAAGGATAGTGGTCTTAGCAAAGATGTTTTTGACACATTTGCTAGAAATGATTACTCTAATACCAATGAAGAGAGAATGGATCTACTTTCCCAGAGATTTACTGAATTTCTTAGATAGAATTAACCCTTTTTTGGGGTTTTAAAAAAATAATCCGACCTCAAAAATGATTATTTCAATGAATTTATAGTTGTACTTCTTCCAAACAACGTGAAATATTTTGGAGACCACTCATATAGGCATTTGAGCTACAAAATAAATCTAGAACTACGAAGTTGGCCAAAAATTTGAACTCTATATCAAGCAAGAGGATAAAACTTTGAACAAATTCTATGCATGTTTTTCAAACATTATCAACTACTCGTATAATTTGGGTGGACCTATTAGGAAAGAGAAGTAGATTGAGATAATCCGTGCTAGCTTAGCTTACCATTTTCAAGCCAAGGGTATCTTGCTTAAATACATGTAAAAGCCTTGTGAACTTACTGTTAAATGAATCACTAGGGCAAGTATTCGAACTGCATCACTTGTATCCTCTATTTTAGGCATCCACCTTCGAGGATAGAAAGAGCTTGGCTTTATACACATCAAGGATAGTGGTCTTAGCAAAGATGTTTTTGACACATTTGCTAGAAATGATTACTCTAATACCAATGAAGAGAGAATGGATCTACTTTCCCAGAGATTTACTTAATTTCTTAGATAGAATTAACCCTTTTTTACGGGTTTTAGAAAAAATAATCCGACCTCAAAAATGATTATTTCAATGAATTTATAGTTGTACTTCCTCCAAACAACGTGAAATATTTTGGAGACCACTCATATAGGCATTTGAGCTACAAAATAAATCTAGAACTACGAAGTTGGCTAAAAAGTTTGAACTCTATATCAAGCAAGAGGAGAAAACTTTTGAACAAATTTTATGCATGTTTTTCAAACATTATCAACTAGTCGTATAATTTGGGTGCACCTATTAGGAAATAGAAGTAGATTGAGATAATCCGTGCTAGCTTAACTTATCATTTTCAAGCCAATGTTACCATGCTTAAATACATGTAAAAGCCTTGTGAACTTACTGTTAAATGAATCACTAGGGCAATTATTCGAACTGCATCACTTGTATCTTATATTTTAGGCATCCACCTTTGAGTATAGAAAGAGCTTGGCTTTATACACATCAAGGAAAATGGTCTTAGCGAAGATGTTTTTGACACATTTGCTAGAAATGATTACTCTAATACCAATGAAGAGAGAATGGATCTACTTTCCCAGAGATTTACTGAATTTCTTAGATAGAATTAACCCTTTTTTGGGGTTTTAAAAAAATAATCCGACCTCAAAAATGATTATTTCAATGAATTTATAGTTGTACTTCTTCCAAACAACGTGAAATATTTTGGAGACCACTCATATAGGCATTTGAGCTACAAAATAAATCTAGAACTACGAAGTTGGCCAAAAATTTGAACTCTATATCAAGCAAGAGGATAAAACTTTGAACAAATTCTATGCATGTTTTTCAAACATTATCAACTACTCGTATAATTTGGGTGGACCTATTAGGAAAGAGAAGTAGATTGAGATAATCTGTGCTAGCTTAGCTTACCATTTTCAAGCCAAGGGTATCTTGCTTAAATACATGTAAAAGCCTTGTGAACTTACTGTTAAATGAATCACTAGGGCAAGTATTCGAACTGCATCACTTGTATCCTCTATTTTAGGCATCCACCTTCGAGGATAGAAAGAGCTTGGCTTTATACACATCAAGGATAGTGGTCTTAGCAAAGATGTTTTTGACACATTTGCTAGAAATGATTACTCTAATACCAATGAAGAGAGAATGGATCTACTTTCCCAGAGATTTACTTAATTTCTTAGATAGAATTAACCCTTTTTTACGGGTTTTAGAAAAAATAATCCGACCTCAAAAATGATTATTTCAATGAATTTAGAGTTGTACTTCTTCCAAACAACGTGAAATATTTTGGAGACTACTCATATAGGCATTTGAGCTACAAAATAAATCTAGAACTACGAAGTTGGCTAAAAAGTTTGAACTCTATATCAAGCAAGAGGAGAAAACTTTTGAACAAATTCTATGCATGTTTTTCAAACATTATCAACTACTCGTATAATTTGGGTGCACCTATTAGGAAATAGAAGTAGATTGAGATAATCCGTGCTAGCTTAACTTATCATTTTCAAGCCAATGTTACCATGCTTAAATACATGTAAAAGCCTTGTGAACTTACTGTTAAATGAATCACTAGGGCAATTATTCGAACTGCATCACTTGTATCTTATATTTTAGGCATCCACCTTTGAGTATAGAAAGAGCTTGGCTTTATACACATCAAGGAAAATGGTCTTAGCGAAGATGTTTTTGACACATTTGCTAGAAATGATTACTCTAATACCAATGAAGAGAGAATGGATCTACTTTCCCAGAGATTTACTGAATTTCTTAGATAGAATTAACCCTTTTTTGGGGTTTTAAAAAAATAATCCGACCTCAAAAATGATTATTTCAATGAATTTATAGTTGTACTTCTTCCAAACAACGTGAAATATTTTGGAGACCACTCATATAGGCATTTGAGCTACAAAATAAATCTAGAACTACGAAGTTGGCCAAAAATTTGAACTCTATATCAAGCAAGAGGATAAAACTTTGAACAAATTCTATGCATGTTTTTCAAACATTATCAACTACTCGTATAATTTGGGGGGACCATTTAGGAAAGAGAAGTAGATTGAGAAAATCCTTGCTAGCTTAACTTATCATTCTCAAGCCAATGTTACCTTGCTTAAATACATGTAAAAGCCTTGTGAACTTACTGTTAAATGAATCACTAGGGCAAGTATTCGAACTGCATCACTTGTATCCTCTATTTTAGGCATCCACCTTCGAGGATAGAAAAGAGCTTGGCTTTATACACATCAAGGATAGTGGTCTTAGCAAAGATGTTTTTGACACATTTGCTAGAAATGATTACTCTAATACCAATGAAGAGAGAATGGATCTACTTTCCCAGAGATTTACTTAATTTCTTAGATAGAATTAACCCTTTTTTACGGGTTTTAGAAAAAATAATCCGACCTCAAAAATGATTATTTCAATGAATTTATAGTTGTACTTCCTCCAAACAACGTGAAATATTTTGGAGACCACTCATATAGGCATTTGAGCTACAAAATAAATCTAGAACTACGAAGTTGGCTAAAAAGTTTGAACTCTATATCAAGCAAGAGGAGAAAACTTTTGAACAAATTCTATGCATGTTTTTCAAACATTATCAACTACTCGTATAATTTGGGTGCACCTATTAGGAAATAGAAGTAGATTGAGATAATCCGTGCTAGCTTAACTTATCATTTTCAAGCCAATGTTACCATGCTTAAATACATGTAAAAGCCTTGTGAACTTACTGTTAAATGAATCACTAGGGCAATTATTCGAACTGCATCACTTGTATCTTATATTTTAGGCATCCACCTTTGAGTATAGAAAGAGCTTGGCTTTATACACATCAAGGAAAATGGTCTTAGCGAAGATGTTTTTGACACATTTGCTAGAAATGATTACTCTAATACCAATGAAGAGAGAATGGATCTACTTTCCCAGAGATTTACTGAATTTCTTAGATAGAATTAACCCTTTTTTGGGGTTTTAAAAAAATAATCCGACCTCAAAAATGATTATTTCAATGAATTTATAGTTGTACTTCTTCCAAACAACGTGAAATATTTTGGAGACCACTCATATAGGCATTTGAGCTACAAAATAAATCTAGAACTACGAAGTTGGCCAAAAATTTGAACTCTATATCAAGCAAGAGGATAAAACTTTGAACAAATTCTATGCATGTTTTTCAAACATTATCAACTACTCGTATAATTTGGGTGGACCTATTAGGAAAGAGAAGTAGATTGAGATAATTCGTGCTAGCTTAGCTTACCATTTTCAAGCCAAGGGTATCTTGCTTAAATACATGTAAAAGCCTTGTGAACTTACTGTTAAATGAATCACTAGGGCAAGTATTCGAACTGCATCACTTGTATCCTCTATTTTAGGCATCCACCTTCGAGGATAGAAAGAGCTTGGCTTTATACACAGCAAGGATAGTGGTCTTAGCAAAGATGTTTTTGACACATTTGCTAGAAATGATTACTCTAATACCAATGAAGAGAGAATGGATCTACTTTCCCAGAGATTTACTTAATTTCTTAGATAGAATTAACCCTTTTTTACGGGTTTTAGAAAAAATAATCCGACCTCAAAAATGATTATTTCAATGAATTTATAGTTGTACTTCCTCCAAACAACGTGAAATATTTTGGAGACCACTCATATAGGCATTTGAGCTACAAAATAAATCTAGAACTACGAAGTTGGCTAAAAAGTTTGAACTCTATATCAAGCAAGAGGAGAAAACTTTTGAACAAATTCTATGCATGTTTTTCAAACATTATCAACTACTCGTATAATTTGGGTGCACCTATTAGCAAATAGAAGTAGATTGAGATAATCCGTGCTAGCTTAACTTATCATTTTCAAGCCAATGTTACCATGCTTAAATACATGTAAAAGCCTTGTGAACTTACTGTTAAATGAATCACTAGGGCAATTATTCGAACTGCATCACTTGTATCTTATATTTTAGGCATCCACCTTTGAGTATAGAAAGAGCTTGGCTTTATACACATCAAGGAAAATGGTCTTAGCGAAGATGTTTTTGACACATTTGCTAGAAATGATTACTCTAATACCAATGAAGAGAGAATGGATCTACTTTCCCAGAGATTTACTGAATTTCTTAGATAGAATTAACCCTTTTTTGGGGTTTTAAAAAAATAATCCGACCTCAAAAATGATTATTTCAATGAATTTATAGTTGTACTTCTTCCAAACAACGTGAAATATTTTGGAGACCACTCATATAGGAATTTGAGCTACAAAATAAATCTAGAACTACGAAGTTGGCCAAAAATTTGAACTCTATATCAAGCAAGAGGATAAAACTTTGAACAAATTCTATGCATGTTTTTCAAACATTATCAACTACTCGTATAATTTGGGTGGACCTATTAGGAAAGAGAAGTAGATTGAGATAATCCGTGCTAGCTTAGCTTACCATTTTCAAGCCAAGGGTATCTTGCTTAAATACATGTAAAAGCCTTGTGAACTTACTGTTAAATGAATCACTAGGGCAAGTATTCGAACTGCATCACTTGTATCCTCTATTTTAGGCATCCACCTTCGAGGATAGAAAGAGCTTGGCTTTATACACATCAAGGATAGTGGTCTTAGCAAAGATGTTTTTGACACATTTGCTAGAAATGATTACTCTAATACCAATGAAGAGAGAATGGATCTACTTTCCCAGAGATTTACTTAATTTCTTAGATAGAATTAACCCTTTTTTACGGGTTTTAGAAAAAATAATCCGACCTCAAAAATGATTATTTCAATGAATTTATAGTTGTACTTCCTCCAAACAACGTGAAATATTTTGGAGACCACTCATATAGGCATTTGAGCTACAAAATAAATCTAGAACTACGAAGTTGGCTAAAAAGTTTGAACTCTATATCAAGCAAGAGGAGAAAACTTTTGAACAAATTCTATGCATGTTTTTCAAACATTATCAACTACTCGTATAATTTGGGTGCACCTATTAGCAAATAGAAGTAGATTGAGATAATCCGTGCTAGCTTAACTTATCATTTTCAAGCCAATGTTACCATGCTTAAATACATGTAAAAGCCTTGTGAACTTACTGTTAAATGAATCACTAGGGCAATTATTCGAACTGCATCACTTGTATCTTATATTTTAGGCATCCACCTTTGAGTATAGAAAGAGCTTGGCTTTATACACATCAAGGAAAATGGTCTTAGCGAAGATGTTTTTGACACATTTGCTAGAAATGATTACTCTAATACCAATGAAGAGAGAATGGATCTACTTTCCCAGAGATTTACTGAATTTCTTAGATAGAATTAACCCTTTTTTGGGGTTTTAAAAAAATAATCCGACCTCAAAAATGATTATTTCAATGAATTTATAGTTGTACTTCTTCCAAACAACGTGAAATATTTTGGAGACCACTCATATAGGCATTTGAGCTACAAAATAAATCTAGAACTACGAAGTTGGCCAAAAATTTGAACTCTATATCAAGCAAGAGGATAAAACTTTGAACAAATTCTATGCATGTTTTTCAAACATTATCAACTACTCGTATAATTTGGGTGGACCTATTAGGAAAGAGAAGTAGATTGAGATAATCCGTGCTAACTTAGCTTACCATTTTCAAGCCAAGGGTATCTTGCTTAAATACATGTAAAAGCCTTGTGAACTTTCTGTTAAATGAATCACTAGGGCAAGTATTCGAACTGCATCACTTGTATCCTCTATTTTAGGCATCCACCTTCGAGGATAGAAAGAGCTTGGCTTTATACACATCAAGGATAGTGGTCTTAGCAAAGATGTTTTTGACACATTTGCTAGAAATGATTACTCTAATACCAATGAAGAGAGAATGGATCTACTTTCCCAGAGATTTACTTAATTTCTTAGATAGAATTAACCCTTTTTTACGGGTTTTAGAAAAAATAATCCGACCTCAAAAATGATTATTTCAATGAATTTATAGTTGTACTTCCTCCAAACAACGTGAAATATTTTGGAGACCACTCATATAGGCATTTGAGCTACAAAATAAATCTAGAACTACGAAGTTGGCTAAAAAGTTTGAACTCTATATCAAGCAAGAGGAGAAAACTTTTGAACAAATTCTATGCATGTTTTTCAAACATTATCAACTACTCGTATAATTTGGGTGCACCTATTAGGAAATAGAAGTAGATTGAGATAATCCGTGCTAGCTTAACTTATCATTTTCAAGCCAATGTTACCATGCTTAAATACATGTAAAAGCCTTGTGAACTTACTGTTAAATGAATCACTAGGGCAATTATTCGAACTGCATCACTTGTATCTTATATTTTAGGCATCCACCTTTGAGTATAGAAAGAGCTTGGCTTTATACACATCAAGGAAAATGGTCTTAGCGAAGATGTTTTTGACACATTTGCTAGAAATGATTACTCTAATACCAATGAAGAGAGAATGGATCTACTTTCCCAGAGATTTACTGAATTTCTTAGATAGAATTAACCCTTTTTTGGGGTTTTAAAAAAATAATCCGACCTCAAAAATGATTATTTCAATGAATTTATAGTTGTACTTCTTCCAAACAACGTGAAATATTTTGGAGACCACTCATATAGGCATTTGAGCTACAAAATAAATCTAGAACTACGAAGTTGGCCAAAAATTTGAACTCTATATCAAGCAAGAGGATAAAACTTTGAACAAATTCTATGCATGTTTTTCAAACATTATCAACTACTCGTATAATTTGGGTGGACCTATTAGGAAAGAGAAGTAGATTGAGATAATTCGTGCTAGCTTAGCTTACCATTTTCAAGCCAAGGGTATCTTGCTTAAATACATGTAAAAGCCTTGTGAACTTACTGTTAAATGAATCACTAGGGCAAGTATTCGAACTGCATCACTTGTATCCTCTATTTTAGGCATCCACCTTCGAGGATAGAAAGAGCTTGGCTTTATACACAGCAAGGATAGTGGTCTTAGCAAAGATGTTTTTGACACATTTGCTAGAAATGATTACTCTAATACCAATGAAGAGAGAATGGATCTACTTTCCCAGAGATTTACTTAATTTCTTAGATAGAATTAACCCTTTTTTACGGGTTTTAGAAAAAATAATCCGACCTCAAAAATGATTATTTCAATGAATTTATAGTTGTACTTCCTCCAAACAACGTGAAATATTTTGGAGACCACTCATATAGGCATTTGAGCTACAAAATAAATCTAGAACTACGAAGTTGGCTAAAAAGTTTGAACTCTATATCAAGCAAGAGGAGAAAACTTTTGAACAAATTCTATGCATGTTTTTCAAACATTATCAACTACTCGTATAATTTGGGTGCACCTATTAGCAAATAGAAGTAGATTGAGATAATCCGTGCTAGCTTAACTTATCATTTTCAAGCCAATGTTACCATGCTTAAATACATGTAAAAGCCTTGTGAACTTACTGTTAAATGAATCACTAGGGCAATTATTGGAACTGCATCACTTGTATCTTATATTTTAGGCATCCACCTTTGAGTATAGAAAGAGCTTGGCTTTATACACATCAAGGAAAATGGTCTTAGCAAAGATGTTTTTGACACATTTGCTAGAAATGATTACTCTAATACCAATGAAGAGAGAATGGATCTACTTTCCCAGAGATTTACTGAATTTCTTAGATAGAATTAACCCTTTTTTGGGGTTTTAAAAAAATAATCCGACCTCAAAAATGATTATTTCAATGAATTTATAGTTGTACTTCTTCCAAACAACGTGAAATATTTTGGAGACCACTCATATAGGCATTTGAGCTACAAAATAAATCTAGAACTACGAAGTTGGCCAAAAATTTGAACTCTATATCAAGCAAGAGGATAAAACTTTGAACAAATTCTATGCATGTTTTTCAAACATTATCAACTACTCGTATAATTTGGGTGGACCTATTAGGAAAGAGAAGTAGATTGAGATAATTCGTGCTAGCTTAGCTTACCATTTTCAAGCCAAGGGTATCTTGCTTAAATACATGTAAAAGCCTTGTGAACTTACTGTTAAATGAATCACTAGGGCAAGTATTCGAACTGCATCACTTGTATCCTCTATTTTAGGCATCCACCTTCGAGGATAGAAAGAGCTTGGCTTTATACACAGCAAGGATAGTGGTCTTAGCAAAGATGTTTTTGACACATTTGCTAGAAATGATTACTCTAATACCAATGAAGAGAGAATGGATCTACTTTCCCAGAGATTTACTTAATTTCTTAGATAGAATTAACCCTTTTTTACGGGTTTTAGAAAAAATAATCCGACCTCAAAAATGATTATTTCAATGAATTTATAGTTGTACTTCCTCCAAACAACGTGAAATATTTTGGAGACCACTCATATAGGCATTTGAGCTACAAAATAAATCTAGAACTACGAAGTTGGCTAAAAAGTTTGAACTCTATATCAAGCAAGAGGAGAAAACTTTTGAACAAATTCTATGCATGTTTTTCAAACATTATCAACTACTCGTATAATTTGGGTGCACCTATTAGCAAATAGAAGTAGATTGAGATAATCCGTGCTAGCTTAACTTATCATTTTCAAGCCAATGTTACCATGCTTAAATACATGTAAAAGCCTTGTGAACTTACTGTTAAATGAATCACTAGGGCAATTATTCGAACTGCATCACTTGTATCTTATATTTTAGGCATCCACCTTTGAGTATAGAAAGAGCTTGGCTTTATACACATCAAGGAAAATGGTCTTAGCAAAGATGTTTTTGACACATTTGCTAGAAATGATTACTCTAATACCAATGAAGAGAGAATGGATCTACTTTCCCAGAGATTTACTGAATTTCTTAGATAGAATTAACCCTTTTTTGGGGTTTTAAAAAAATAATCCGACCTCAAAAATGATTATTTCAATGAATTTATAGTTGTACTTCTTCCAAACAACGTGAAATATTTTGGAGACCACTCATATAGGCATTTGAGCTACAAAATAAATCTAGAACTACGAAGTTGGCCAAAAATTTGAACTCTATATCAAGCAAGAGGATAAAACTTTGAACAAATTCTATGCATGTTTTTCAAACATTATCAACTACTCGTATAATTTGGGTGCACCTATTAGGAAATAGAAGTAGATTGAGATAATCCGTGCTAGCTTAACTTATCATTTTCAAGCCAATGTTACCTTGTTTAAATACATGTAAAAGCCTTTTGAACTTACTGTTAAATGAATCACTAGGGCAAGTATTCGGACTGCATCACTTGTATCCTATATTTTAGGCATCCACCTTCGAGGATAGAAAGGGCTTGGCTTTATACACATCAAGGATAGTGGTCTTAGCGAAGATGTTTTTGACACATTTCCTAGAAATGATACTCTAATACCAATGAAGAGAGAATGGATCTACTTTCCCAGAGATTTACTGAATTTCTTAGATAGAATTAACCCTTTTTTTGGGGTTTTAGAAAATATAATCCTGCCTCAAAAATGATTATTTCAATGAATTTATAGTTGTACTTCTTCCAAACAACGTGAAATATTTTGGAGACCACTCATATAGGCATTTGAGCTACAAAATAAATCTAGAACTACGAAGTTGGCCAAAAAATTTGAACTCTATATCAAGCAAGAGGATAAAACTTTGAACAAATTCTATGCATGTTTTTCAAACATTATCAACTACTCGTATAATTTGGGTGGACCTATTAGGAAAGAGAAGTAGATTGAGAAATTCCGTGCTAGCTTACCTTATCATTTTCAAGCAAAAGGTAGCTTGCTTAAATACATGTAAAAGCCTTGTGAACTTACTGTTAAATGAATCACTTGGGCAAGTATTCGAACTGCATCACTTGTATCCAATATGTCAACCATCCACTTTCGAGGACGGAAAGAGCTTGGCTTTATACACATCAAGGATAGTGGTCTTAGCGAAGGCGTTTTTGACACATTTGTTATAAATGATGACTCTAATACCAATGAAGAAAAGATGGATCTACTTTCCCAGAGATTTACTAAATTTCTTAGATAGAATTAAAACTTTTTTAGGGGTTTTAGAAAAAAAAATAGTCCAAGCTCTAAAATGATTATTTAAATGAATTTACAGTTGTACTTCTTCCAAACAACACGAAATATTATTGAGACCACTCATATAGGCATTTGATCTACAAAATAAATCTAGAACTACGAAGTTGGCCAAAAAGTTTGAACTCTATATCAAGCAAGAGGATGAAACTTTAAACAAATTCTATGCATGTTTTTTAAACATTATCAACTACTCGTATAATTTGGGTGGACCTTTTAGGAAAGAGAAGTAGATTCAGAAAATCCTTGCTAGCTTAACTTCTCATTTTCAAGCCAATGTTACCTTGCTTAAATACATGTAAAAGCCTTTTGAACTTACAGTTAAATGAATCACTAGGGCAAGTATTCGAACTGCATCCCTTGTATCCTATATTTTAGGCATCCACCTTCGAGGATAGAAAGAGCTTGGCTTTACAAACATCAAGGATAGTGGTCTTAGCGAAGATGTATTTGACACATTTGCTGGAAATGATACTCTAATACCAATGAAGAGAGAATGGATCTACTTTCCCTGAGATTTACTGAATTTCTTAGATAGAATTAACCCTTTTTTTGGGGTTTTAGAAAAAATAATCCTGCCTCAAAAATGATTATTTCAATGAATTTATAGTTGTACTTCTTCCAAACAACGTGAAATATTTTGGAGACCACTCATATAGGCATTTGTGCTACAAAATAAATCTAGAACTACGAAGTTGGCCAAAAAATTTGAACTCTATATCAAGCAAGAGGATAAAATTTTGAACAAATTCTATGCATGTTTTTCAAACATTATCAACTACTCGTATAATTTGGGTGGACCTATTAGGAAAGAGAAGTAGATTGAGAAAATCCGTGCTAGCTTACCTTATCATTTTTAAGCCAAAGGTAGCTTGCTTAAATACATGTAAAAGCCTTGTGAACTTACTGTTAAATGAATCACTTGGGCAAGTATTCGAATTGCATCACTTGTATCCAATATGTCAACCATCCACTTTCGAGGACGGAAAGAGCTTGGCTTTATACACATCAAAGATATTGGTCTTAGCGAAGATGTTTTTGACACAATTGTTAGAAATGATGACTCTAATACCAATGAAGATAAAATGGATCTACTTCCCCAAAAATTTACTAAATTTCTTAGATACAATTAACCCTTTTTTAGGGATTTAGAAAAAAATAATCCGAGCTCTAAAATGATTATTTCAATGAATTTATAGTTGTACTTCTTCCAAACAACATGAAATATTCTTGAGACCACTCATATAGGCATTTGATCTACAAAATAAATCTAGAACTACGAAGTTGGCCAAAAAGTTTGAACTCTATATCAAGCAAGAGGATGAAACTTTAAACAAATTCTATGCATGTTTTTTAAACATTATCAACTACTCGTATAATTTGGGTGGACCTTTTAGGAAAGAGAAGTAGATTCAGAAAATCCTTGCTAGCTTAACTTCTCATTTTCAAGCCAATGTTACCTTGCTTAAATACATGTAAAAGCCTTTTGAAGTTACAGTTAAATGAATCACTAGGGCAAGTATTCGAACTGCATCCCTTGTATCCTATATTTTAGGCATCCACCTTCGAGGATAGAAAGAGCTTGGCTTTACAAACATCAAGGATAGTGGTCTTAGTGAAGATGTATTTGACACATTTGCTGGAAATGATACTCTAATACCAATGAAGAGAGAATGGATCTACTTTCCCTGAGATTTACTGAATTTCTTAGATAGAATTAACCCTTTTTTTGGGGTTTTAGAAAAAATAATCCTGCCTCAAAAATGATTATTTCAATGAATTTATAGTTGTACTTCTTCCAAACAACGTGAAATATTTTGGAGACCACTCATATAGGCATTTGTGCTACAAAATAAATCTAGAACTACGAAGTTGGCCAAAAAATTTGAACTCTATATCAAGCAAGAGGATAAAACTTTGAACAAATTCTATGCATGTTTTTCAAACATTATCAACTACTCGTATAATTTGGGTGGACCTATTAGGAAAGAGAAGTAGATTGAGAAAATCCGTGCTATCTTACCTTATCATTTTCAAGCAAAAGGTAGCTTGCTTAAATACATGTAAAAGCCTTGTGAACTTACTGTTAAATGAATCACTTGGGCAAGTATTCAAACTGCATCACCTGTATCCTATATGTCAGCCAACCACTTTCGAGTACAGAAAGTGCTTGGCTTTATACACATCAAGGATAATGGTTTTAGCGAAGATGGTTTTGACACAATTGTTAGAAATGATGACTCTAATACCAATGAAGAGAAAATGGATCTACTTCCCTAAAAATTTACTAAAGTTCTTAGATACAATTAAAACTATTTTCGGGGTTTAGAAAAAAATAATTCGAGCTCTAAAATGATTATTTAAATGAATTTAGAGTTGTACATCTTCCAAACAACATGAAATATTTTTGAGACCACTCATATAGGCATTTGAGCTACAAAATAAATCTAGAACTACGAAGTTGACCAAAAATTTTGAACTCTATATCAAGCAAGAGGATGAAACTTTAAAAAAATTCTATTCATGTTTTTCAAACATTATCAACTACTCGTATAATTTGGGGGACCTTTTAGGAAAGAGGAGTAGATTGAGAAAATCCTTGCTAGCTTAACTTATCATTTTCAAGCCAATGTTACCTTGCTTAAATACATGTAAAAGCCTTGTGAACTTACTGTTAAATGAATCACTAGGGCTAGTATTCGAACTGCATCACTTGTATCCTATATTTTTGGAATCCACCTTTGAGGATAGAAAGAGCTTGGCTTTATACACATCAAGGAAAATGGTCTTAGCGAAGATGTTTTTGACACATTTTCTAGAAATGATTACTCTAATACCAATGAAGAGATAATGGATCTACTTTCCCAGAGATTTACTGAATTTCTTAGATAGAATTAACCCTTTTTTGGGGTTTTAGAAAAAATAATCCGACCTCAATAATGATTATTTCAATGAATTTATAGTTGTACTTCTTCCAAACAACGTGAAATATTTTGGAGACTACTCATATAGGCATTTGAGCTACAAAATAAATCTAGAACTACGAAGTTGGCCAAAAATTTTGAACTCTATATCAAGCAAGAGGATAAAACTTTGAACAAATTCTATGCATGTTTTTCAAACATTATCAACTACTCGTATAATTTGGGTGGACCTATTAGGAAAGAGAAGTAGATTGAGAAAATCCGTGCTAGCTTACCTTATCATTTTTAAGCCAAAGGTAGCTTGCTTAAATACATGTAAAAGCCTTGTGAACTTATTGTTAAATGAATCACTTGGGCAAGTATTCGAATTGCATCACTTGTAACCAATATGTCAACCATCCACTTTCGAGGACGGAAAGAGCATGGCTTTATACACATCAAGGATAGTGGTCTTAGCGAAGATGTTTTTGACACAATTGTTAGAAATGATGACTCTAATACCAATGAAGAGAAAATGGATCAACTTTCCCAAAAATTTACTAAATTTCTTAGATACAATTAACCCTTTTTTAGGGGTTTAGAAAAAAATAGTCCGAGCTCTAAAATGATTATTTCAATGAATTTATAGTTGTACTTCTTCCAAACAACATGAAATATTCTTGAGACCACTCATATAGGCATTTGTGCAACAAAATAAATCTAGAACTACGAAGTTTGCCAAAAATTTTGAACTCTATATCAAGCGAGAGGATGAAACTTTAAACAAATTCTGTTCATGTTTTTCAAACATTATCAACTACTCGTATAATTTGGGAGACCTTTTAGGAAAGAGAAGTACATTGAAAAAATCCTTGCTAGCTTAACTTATCATTTTCAAGCCAAAGGTAGCTTGCTTAAATATATGTAAAAGCCTTGTGAACTTACTGTTGAATGAATCACTTGGGCAAGTATTCGAACTGCATCGCTTGTATCCAATATGTCAACCATCCACTTTCGAGGACGGAAAGAGCTTGGCTTTATACACATCAAGGATAGTGGTCTTAGCGAAGGCGTTTTTGACAGATTTGTTATAAATGATGACTCTAATACCAATGAAGAAAAGATGGATCAACTTTCCCAGAGATTTACTAAATTTCTTAGATAGAATTAAAACGTTTTTCGGGGTTTTAGAAAAAACAATAGTCCAAGCTCTAATATGATTATTTAAATGAATTTACAGTTGTACTTCTTCCAAACAACACGAAATATTATAGAGACCACTCATATAGGCATTTGAGCTACAAAATAAATCTAGAACTACGAAGTTGACCAAAAGTTTTGAACTCTATATCAAGCAAGAGGATGAAACTTTAAAAAAATTCTATTCATGTTTTTCAAACATTATCAACTACTCGTATAATTTGGGGGGACCATTTAGGAAAGAGAAGTAGATTGAGAAAATCCTTGCTAGCTTAACTTATCATTTTCAAGCCAATGTTACCTTGCTTAAATACATGTAAAAGCCTTGTGAACTTACTGTTAAATGAATCACTAGGGCATGTATTCGCACTGCACCACTTGTATCCTATATTTTTGGCATCCACCTTTGAGGATAGATAGAGCTTGGCTTTATACACATCAAGGAAAATGGTCTTAGCGAAGATATTTTTGACACATTTGCTAGAAATGATTACTCTAATACCAATGAAGAGAGAATGGATCTACTTTCCCAGAGATTTACTGAATTTCTTAGATAGAATTAACCCTTTTTTGGGGTTTTAGAAAAAATAATCCGACCTCAAAAATGATTATTTCAATGAATTTATAGTTGTACTTCTTCCAAACAACGTGAAATATTTTGGAGACTACTCATATAGGCATTTGAGCTACAAAATAAATCTAGAACTACGAAGTTGGCCAAAAATTTTGAACTCTATATCAAGCAAGAGGATAAAACTTTGAACAAATTCTATGCATGTTTTTCAAACATTATCAACTACTCGTATAATTTGGGTGGACCTATTAGGAAAGAGAAGTAGATTGAGAAAATCCGTGCTAGCTTACCTTATCATTTTTAAGCCAAAGGTAGCTTGCTTAAATACATGTAAAAGCCTTGTGAACTTATTGTTAAATGAATCACTTGGGCAAGTATTCGAATTGCATCACTTGTAACCAATATGTCAACCATCCACTTTCGAGGACGGAAAGAGCATGGCTTTATACACATCAAGGATAGTGGTCTTAGCGAAGATGTTTTTGACACAATTGTTAGAAATGATGACTCTAATACCAATGAAGAGAAAATGGATCAACTTTCCCAAAAATTTACTAAATTTCTTAGATACAATTAACCCTTTTTTAGGGGTTTAGAAAAAAATAGTCCGAGCTCTAAAATGATTATTTCAATGAATTTATAGTTGTACTTCTTCCAAACAACATGAAATATTCTTCAGACCACTCATATAGGCATTTGTGCAACAAAATAAATCTAGAACTACGAAGTTTGCCAAAAATTTTGAACTCTATATCAAGCAAGAGGATGAAACTTTAAACAAATTCTGTTCATGTTTTTCAAACATTATCAACTACTCGTATAATTTGGGAGACCTTTTAGGAAAGAGAAGTACATTGAAAAAATCCTTGCTAGCTTAACTTATCATTTTCAAGCCAAAGGTAGCTTGCTTAAATACATGTAAAAGCCTTGTGAACTTACTGTTAAATGAATCACTAGTGCAAGTATTCGAACTGCATCACTTGTATCCAATATGTCAACAATCCACTTTCGAGGACGGAAAGAGCTTGGCTTTATACACATCAAGGATAGTGGTCTTAGCGAAGATGTTTTTGACACAATTGTTAGAAATGATGACTCTAATACCAATGAAGAAAAGATGGATCTACTTTCCCAGAGATTTACTAAATTTCTTAGATAGAATTAAAACTTTTTTAGGGGTTTTAGAAAAAAATAATCCGAACTCTAAAATGATTATTTCAATGAATTTATAGTTGTACTTCTTCCAAACTACATGAAATATTCTTGAGACCACTCATATAGGCATTTGAGCTACAAAATAAATCTAGAACTACGAAGTTGGCCAAAAAGTTTGAACTCCATATCAAGCAAGAGGATGAAACTTTAAACAAATTCTATTCATGTTTTTCAAACATTATCAACTACTCGTATAATTTGGGGGGACCTTTTAGGAAAGAGAAGTAGATTGAGAAAATCCTTGCTACCTTAACTTATCATTTTCAAGCCAATGTTACCTTGCTTAAATACATGTAAAAGCCTTGTGAACTTACTGTTAAATGAATCACTAGGGCTAGTATTCGAACTGCATCACTTGTCTCCTATATTTTTGGCATCCACCTTTGAGGATAGAAAGAGCTTGGCTTTATACACATCAAGGAAAATGGTCTTAGCGAAGATTTTTTTGACACATTTTCTAGAAATGATTACTCTAATAGCAATGAAGAGAGAATGGATCTATTTTCCCAGAGATTTACTGAATTTCTTAGATAGAATTAACCCGTTTTTGGGGTTTTAGAAAAAATAATCCGACCTCAAAAATGATTATTTCAATGAATTTATAGTTGTACTTCTTCCAAACAACGTGAAATATTTTTGAGACCACTCATATGGGCATTTGAGCTTCAAAATAAATCTAGAACTACGAAGTTGGCCAAAACTTTTGAACTCTATATCAAGCAAGAGGATAAAACTTTGAACAAATTCTATGCATGTTTTTCAAACATTATCAACTACTCGTATAATTTGGGTGGACCAATTAGGAAAGAGAAGTAGATTGAGAAAATCCGTGCTAGCTTAGCTTATCATTTTCAAGCCAAAGGTAGCTTGCTTAAATACATGTAAAACCCTTGTGAACTTACTGTTGAATGAATCACTTGGGCAAGTATTCGAACTGCATCACTTGTATCCAATATGTCAACCATCCACTTTCGAGGACGGAAAGAGCTTGGCTTTATACACATCAAGGATAGTGGTCTTAGCGAAGGCGTTTTTGACAGATTTGTTATAAATGATGACTCTAATACCAATGAAGAAAAGATGGATCTACTTTCCTAGAGATTTACTAAATTTCTTAGATAGAATTAAAACGTTTTTCGGGGTTTTAGAAAAAACAATAGTCCAAGCTCTAATATGATTATTTAAATGAATTTACAGTTGTACTTCTTCCAAACAACACGAAATATTATAGAGACCACTCATATAGGCATTTGAGCTACAAAATAAATCTAGAACTACGAAGTTGACCAAAAGTTTTGAACTCTATATCAAGCAAGAGGATGAAACTTTAAAAAAATTCTATTCATGTTTTTCAAACATTATCAACTACTCGTATAATTTGGGGGGACCTTTTAGGAAAGAGAAGTAGATTGAGAAAATCCTTGCTAGCTTAACTTATCATTTTCAAGCCAATGTTACCTTGCTTAAATACATGTAAAAGCCTTGTGAACTTACTGTTAAATGATTCACTAGGGCGAGTATTCGAACTGCATCACTTGTATCCTATATTTTTGGCATCCACCTTTGAGGATAGAAAGAGCTTGGCTTTATACACATCAAGGAAAATGGTCTTAGCGAAGATGTTTTTGACACATTTTCTAGAAATGATTACTCTAATACCAATGAAGAGAGAATGGATCTATTTTCCCAGAGATTTACTGAATTTCTTAGATAGAATTAACCCGTTTTTGGGGTTTTAGAAAAAATAATCCGACCTCAAAAATGATTATTTCAATGAATTTATAGTTGTACTTCTTCCAAACAACGTGAAATATTTTTGAGACCACTCATATGGGCATTTGAGCTTCAAAATAAATCTAGAACTACGAAGTTGGCCAAAACTTTTGAACTCTATATCAAGCAAGAGGATAAAACTTTGAACAAATTCTATGCATGTTTTTCAAACATTATCAACTACTCGTATAATTTGGGTGGACCAATTAGGAAAGAGAAGTAGATTGAGAAAATCCTTGCTAGCTTAACTTATCATTTTCAAGCCAAAGGTAGCTTGCTTAAATACATGTAAAAGCCTTGTGAACTTACTGTTAAATGAATCACTTGGGCAAGTATTCGAATTGCATCACTTGTAACCAATATGTCAACCATCCACTTTCGAGGACGGAAAGAGCATGGCTTTATACACATCAAGGATAGTGGTCTTAGCGAAGATGTTTTTGACACAATTGTTAGAAATGATGACTCTAATACCAATGAAGAGAAAATGGATCAACTTTCAAAAAAATTTACTAAATTTCTTAGATAGAATTAAAACGTTTTTCGGGGTTTTAGAAAAAACAATAGTCCAAGCTCTAATATGATTATTTAAATGAATTTACAGTTGTACTTCTTCCAAACAACACGAAATATTATAGAGACCACTCATATAGGCATTTGAGCTACAAAATAAATCTAGAACTACGAAGTTGACCAAAAGTTTTGAACTCTATATCAAGCAAGAGGATGAAACTTTAAAAAAATTCTATTCATGTTTTTCAAACATTATCAACTACTCGTATAATTTGGGGGGACCATTTAGGAAAGAGAAGTAGATTGAGAAAATCCGTGCTAGCTTAGCTTATCATTTTCAAGCCAAAGGTAGCTTGCTTAAATACATGTAAAAGCCTTGTGAACTTATTGTTAAATGAATCACTTGGGCAAGTATTCGAATTGCATCACTTGTAACCAATATGTCAACCATCCACTTTCGATGACGGAAAGAGCATGGCTTTATACACATCAAGGATAGTGGTCTTAGCGAAGATGTTTTTGACACAATTGTTAGAAATGATGACTCTAATACCAATGAAGAGAAAATGGATCAACTTTCAAAAAAATTTACTAAATTTCTTAGATACAATGAACCCTTTTTTAGGGGTTTAGAAAAAAATAATCCGAGCTCTAAAATGATTATTTCAATGAATTTATAGTTGTACTTCTTCCAAACAACATGAAATATTCTTGAGACCACTCATATAGGCATTTGAGCAACAAAATAAATCTAGAACTACGAAGTTGGCCAAAACGTTTGAACTCTATATCAAGCAAGAGGATGAAACTTTAAACAAATTCTATTCATGTTTTTCAAACATTATCAACTACTCGTATAAATTGGGGAAACCTTTTAGGAAAGAGAAGTACATTGAAAAAATCCTTGCTAGCTTAACTTATCATTTTCAAGCCAAAGGTAGCTTGCTTAAATACATGTAAAAGCCTTGTGAAGTTACTGTTAAATGAATCACTAGGGCAAGTATTCGAACTGCATCACTTGTATCCAATATGTCAACAATCCACTTTCGAGGACGGAAAGAGCTTGGCTTTATACACATCAAGGATAATGGTTTTAGCGAAGATGTTTTTGACACAATTGTTAGAAATGATGACTCTAATACCAATTAAGAGAAAATGGATCTACATTTTACCAAAAATTTACTAAATTTCTTAGATAGAATTAAAACTTTCTTAGGGGTTTTAGAAAAAAATAATCCGATCTCTAAAATGATTATTTAAATGAATTTACAGTTGTACATCTTCCAAACAACACGAAATATTATAGAGACCACTCATATAGGCATTTGAGCTACAAAATAAATCTAGAACTACGAAGTTGACCAAATATTTTGGACTCTATATCAAGCAAGAGGATGAAACTTTAAAAAAATTCTATTCATGTTTTTCAAACATTATCAACTACTCGTATAATTTGGGGGGACCTTTTAGGAAAGAGAAGTAGATTGAGAAAATCCTTGCTAGCTTAACTTATCATTTTCAAGCCAATGTTACCTTGCTTAAATACATGTAAAAGCCTTGTGAACTTACTGTTAAATGAATCACTAGGGCAAGTATTCGAACTGCATCACTTGTATCCTATATTTTTGGCATCCACCTTTGAGGATAGAAAGAGCTTGGCTTTATACACATAAAGGAAAATGGTCTTAGCGAAGATGTTTTTGACACATTTGCTAGAAATGATTACTCTAATACCAATGAAGAGAGAATGGATCTACTTTCCTAGAGATTTACTGAATTTCTTAGATAGAATTAACCCTATTTTGGGGTTTTAGAAAAAATAATCCGCCCTCACAAATGATTATTTCAATGAATTTATAGTTGTACTTCTTCCAAACAACGTGAAATATTTTGGAGACCACTCATATAGGCATTTGAGCTACAAAATAAATCTAGAACTACGAAGTTGGATAATATTTTTGAACTCTATCTCAAGCAAGAGGATAAAACATTGAACAAATTCTATGCATGTTTTTCAAACATTATCAACTACTCGTATAATTTGGGTGGACCTATTAGGAAAGAGAAGTAGATTGAGAAAATCCGTGCTAGCTTACCTTATCATTTTCAAGCCAATGGTAGCTTGCTTAAATACATGTAAAAGCCTTGTGAACTTACTGTTAAATGAATCGCTTGGGCAAGTATTCGAACTGCATCACTTGTATCCAATATGTCAACCATCCACTTTCGACGACGGAAAGAGCTTGGCTTTATACACATCAAGGATAGTGGTCTTTGCGAAGGTGTTTTTGACACATTTGTTATAAATGATGACTCTAATACCAATGAAGAAAAGATGGATCTACTTTCCCAGAGATTTACTAAATTTCATAGATAGAATTAAAACTTTTTTCGGGGTTTTAGAAAAGAAAATAGTCCAAGCTCTAATATGATTATTTAAATGAATTTACAGTTGTACTTCTTCCAAACAACACGAAATATTATAGAGACCACTCATATAGGCATTTGAGCTACAAAATAAATCTAGAACTACGAAGTTGAACAAAACTTTTGAACTCTAAATCAAGCAAGAGGATGAAACTTTGAACAAATTCTATGCATGTTTTTCAAACATTATTAACTAGTCGTATAATTTGGGGGGACCTTTTAGGAAAGAGAAGTCGATTAAGAAAATCCTTGCTTGCTTACCGTATCATTTTCAAGCCAATGTTACCTTGCATAAATACATGTAAAAGCGTTGTGAACTTACTGTTAAATGAATCACTTGGGCAAGTATTCGAACTGCATCACTGGTATCCTTTATGTCAGCCATCCACCTTCGAGGAGGAAAAGAGCTTGGCTTTATAGACATCAATTATAGTGGTCTTAGCGAAGATGTTTTGGACACAATTGTTAGAAATGATGACTCTAATTCCAATGAAGAGAAAATGGATCTACTTTCCGAGAGATTTACTAAATATCTTATATAGAATTAACCCTTTTTTAGGGGTTTTAGAAAAAAGTAATCTGAGCTCTAAATTGATTATTTATATAAATTTATAGTTGTACTTCTTCCAAACAACATGAAATGTTTTGGAGACCACTCATATAGGCATTTGATCTACAAAATAAATCTACAACTACGAAGTTGGCCAAAAGTTTTGAACTCTATATCAAGCAAGAGGATAAAATTTTGAACAAATTCTATGCATGTTTTTTAAACATTATCAACTACTCGTATAATTTGGGTGGACGTATTAGGAAAGAGAAGTAGATTGAGAAAATCCGTGCTAGCTTACCTTATCATTTTCAAGCAAAACGTAGCTTGCTTAAATACATGTAAAAGCCTTGTGAACTTACTGCTAAATGAATCACTTGGGCAAGTATTCGAAGTGCATCACTTTTATCCAATATGTCAACCATCCACTTTCGAGGACAGAAAGTGCTTGGCATTATACACATCAAGGATAATTGTTTTAGCGAAGATGTTTTTGACACAATTGTTAGAAATGCTGACTCTAATAGCAATGAAGAGAAAATGGAACTACTTCCCCAAAAATTTACTTAATTTCTTAGATACAATTAACGCTTTTTTAGGGGTTTAGAAAAAAATAATCCGAGCTCTAAAATGATTATTTCAATGAATTTATAGTTGTACTTCTTCCAAACAACCTGAAATATTTTTGAGACCACTCATATAGGCATTTGAGCTACAAAATAAATCTAGAACTACGAAGTTGGCCAAAAATTTTGAACTCTATATCAAGCAAGAGGATGAAACTTTAAACAAATTCTATTCATGTTTTTCAAACATTATCAACTACTTGAATAATTTGGGTGGACCTTTTAGGAAGGAGAAGTAGATTCAGAAAATCCTTGCTAGCTTAACTTATCATTTTCAAGCCAATGTTACCTTGCTTAAATACATGTAAAAGCCTTGTGAACTTACTGTTAAATTAATCACTAGGGCTAGTATTCGAACTGCATCACTTGTATCCTATATTTTAGGCATCCACCTTCGAGGATAGCAAGAGCTTGGCTTTATACACATCAAGGATAGTGGTCTTAGCGAAGATGTTTTTGACACATTTGCTAGAAATGATTACTCTAATACCAATGAAGAGAGAATGGATCTACTTTCCCAGAGATTTACTGAATTTCTTAGATAGAATTAACCCTTTTTTACGGGTTTTAGAAAAAATTATCCGACCTCAAAAATGATTATTTCAATGAATTTATAGTTGTACTTCTTCCAAACAACGTCAAATATTTTGGAGACTACTCATATAGGCATTTGAGCTACAAAATAAATCTAGAACTACGAAATTGGCCAAAAATTTTGAACTCTATATCAAGCAAGAGGATAAAACTTGGAACAAATTCTATGCATCTTTTTCAAACATTATCAACAACACGTATAATTTGGGTGGACCTATTAGGAAAGAAAAGTAGATTGAGAAAATCCGTGCTAGCTTACCTTATCATTTTTAAGCCAAAGGTAGCTTGCTTAAATACATGTAAAAGCCTTGTGAACATACTGTTAAATGAATCACTTGGGCAAGTATTCGAATTGCATCACTTGTATCCAATATGTCAACCATCCACTTTCAAGGACGGAAAGAGCTTGGCTTTATACACATCAAGGATAGTGGTCTAAGCGAAGATGTTTTTGACACAATTGTTAGAAATGATGACTCTAATACCAATGAAGAGAAAATGGATCTACTTTCCCAAAAATTTACTAAATTTCTTAGATACAATTAACCCTTTTTTAGGGGTTTAGAAAAAAATAATCCGAACTCTAAAATGATTATTTCAATGAATTTATAGTTGTACTTCTTCCAAACAACATGAAATATTCTTGAGACCACTCATATAGGCATTTGAGCTACAAAATAAATCTAGAACTACGAAGTTGGCCAAAAAGTTTGAACTCTATATCAAGCAAGAGGATGAAACTTTAAACAAATTCTATTCATGTTTTTCAAACATTATCAACTACTCGTATAATTTGGGGAGACCTTTTAGGAAAGAGAAGTTGATTGAGAAAATCCTTGCTAGCTTAACTTATCATTTTCAAGCCAAAGGTAGCTTGCTTAAATACATGTAAAAGCCTTGTGAACTTATTGTTAAATGAATCACTAGGGCAAGTATTCGAACTGTATCACTTGTATCCAATATGTCAACCATCCACTTTCGAGGACGGAAAGAGCTTGAGTTTATACACATCAAGGATAATGGTCTTAGCGAAGATGTTTTTGACATAATTTTTAGAAATGATGACTCTAATAACAATAAAGAGAGATTGGATCTACTTTCCCAGAGATTTACTGAATTTCTTAGATAGAATTAACCCTTTTTTACGGGTTTTAGAAAAAATAATCCGACCTCAAAAATGATTATTTCAATGAATTTATAGTTGTACTTCTTCCATACAACGTGAAATATTTTGGAGACTACTCATATAGGCATTTGAGCTACAAAATAAATCTAGAACTACGAAGTTGGCCAAAACTTTTGAACTCTATATCAAGCAAGAGGATAAAACTTTGAACAAATTCTATGCATGTTTTTCAAACATTATCAACTACACGTATAATTTGGGTGGACCTATTAGGAAAGAGAAGTAGATTGAGAAAATCCGTGCTAGCTTACCTTATCATTTTTAAGCCAAAGGTAGCTTGCTTAAATACATGTAAAAGCCTTGTGAACATACTGTTAAATGAATCACTTGAGCAAGTATTCGAATTGCATCACTTGTATCCAATATGTCAACCATCCACTTTCGAGGACGGAAAGAGCTTGGCTTTATACACAACAAGGATAGTGGTCTAAGCGAAGATGTTTTTGACACAATTGTTAGAAATGATGACTCTAATACCAATGAAGAGAAAATGGATCTACTTTCCCAAAAATTTACTTAATTTCTTAGATACAATTAACCCTTTTTTAGGGGTTTAGAAAAAAATTATCCGAGCTCTAAAATGATTATTTCAATGAATTTATAGTTGTACTTCTTCCAAACAACATGAAATATTCTTGAGACCACTCATATAGGCATTTGAGCTACAAAATAAATCTAGAACTACGAAGTTGGCCAAAAAGTTTGAACTCCATATCAAGCAAGAGGATGAAACTTTAAACAAATTCTATTCATGTTTTTCAAACATTATCAACTACTCGTATAATTTGGGGGGGACCTTTTAGGAAAGAGAAGTAGATTGAGAAAATCCTTGCTAGCTTAACTTATCATTTTCAAGCCAAAGGTAGCTTGCTTAAATACATGTAAAAGCCTTGTGAACTTACTGTTAAATGAATCACTAGGGCAAGTATTCGAACTGCATCACTTGTATCCAATATGTCAACCATCCACTTTCGAGGACGGAAAGAGCTTGGCTTTATACACATCAAGGATAATGGTTTTAGCGAAGATGTTTTTGACACAATTTTTAGAAATGATGACTCTAATACCAATGAAGAGAAAATGGATCTACTTTCCCCAAAATTTACTAAATTTCTTCGATACAATTAACGCTTTTTTAGGGGTTTAGAAAAAAATAATCCGAGCTGTAAAATGATTATTTCAATGAATTTATAGTTGTACTTCTTCCAAACAACCTGAAATATTTTTGAGACCACTCATATAGGCATTTGAGCTACAAAATAAATCTAGAACTACGAAGTTGGCCAAAAATTTTGAACTCTATATCAAGCAAGAGGATGAAACTTTAAACAAATTCTATTCATGTTTTTTAAACATTATCAACTACTTGTATAATTTGGGTGGACCTTTTAGGAAAGAGAAGTAGATTCAGAAAATCCTTGCTAGCTTAACTTATCATTTTCAAGCCAATGTTACCTTGCTTAAATACATGTAAAAGCCTTGTGAACTTACTGTTAAATGAATCACTAGGGCTAGTATTCGAACTGCATCAATTGTATCCTATATTTTAGGCATCCACCTTCGAGGATAGCAAGAGCTTGGCTTTATACACATCAAGGATAGTGGTCTTAGCGAAGATGTTTTTGACACATTTGCTAGAAATGATTACTCTAATAACAATGAAGAGAGATTGGATCTACTTTCCCAGAGATTTACTGAATTTCTTAGATAGAATTAACCCTTTTTTACGGGTTTTAGAAAATATAATCCGACCTCAAAAATGATTATTTCAATGAATTTATAGTTGTACTTCTTCCAAACAACGTCAAATATTTTGGAGACTACTCATATAGGCATTTGAGCTACAAAATAAATCTAGAACTACGAAATTGGCCAAAAATTTTGAACTCTATATCAAGCAAGAGGATAAAACTTGGAACAAATTCTATGCATCTTTTTCAAACATTATCAACAACACGTATAATTTGGGTGGACCTATTAGGAAAGAAAAGTAGATTGAGAATATCCGTGCTAGCTTACCTTATCATTTTTAAGCCAAAGGTAGCTTGCTTAAATACATGTAAAAGCCTTGTGAACATACTGTTAAATGAATCACTTGGGCAAGTATTCGAATTGCATCACTTGTATCCAATATGTCAACCATCCACTTTCGAGGACGGAAAGAGCTTGGCTTTATACACATCAAGGATAGTGGTCTAACCGAAGATGTTTTTGACACAATTGTTAGAAATGATGACTCTAATACCAATGAAGAGAAAATGGATCTACTTTCCCAAAAATTTACTAAATTTTTAGATACAATTAACCCTTTTTTAGGGGTTTAGAAAAAAATAATCCGAACTCTAAAATGATTATTTCAATGAATTTATAGTTGTACTTCTTCCAAACAACATGAAATATTCTTGAGACCACTCATATAGGCATTTGAGCTACAAAATAAATCTAGAACTACGAAGTTGGCCAAAAAGTTTGAACTCCATATCAAGCAAGAGGATGAAACTTTAAACAAATTCTATTCATGTTTTTCAAACATTATCAACTACTCATATAATTTGGGGAGACCTTTTAGGAAAGAGAAGTTGATTGAGAAAATCCTTGCTAGCTTAACTTATCATTTTCAAGCCAAAGGTAGCTTGCTTAAATACATGTAAAAGCCTTGTGAACTTATTGTTAAATGAATCACTAGGGCAAGTATTCGAACTGCATCACTTGTATCCAATATGTCAACCATCCACTTTCGAGGACGGAAAGAGCTTGAGTTTATACACATCAAGGATAATGGTCTTAGCGAAGATGTTTTTGACACAATTTTTAGAAATGATGACTCTAATAACAATAAAGAGAGATTGGATCTACTTTCCCAGAGATTTACTGAATTTCTTAGATAGAATTAACCCTTTTTTACGGGTTTTAGAAAAAATAATCCGACCTCAAAAATGATTATTTCAATGAATTTATAGTTGTACTTCTTCCATACAACGTGAAATATTTTGGAGACTACTCATATAGGCATTTGAGCTACAAAATAAATCTAGAACTACGAAGTTGGCCAAAAATTTTGAACTCTATACAAGCAAGAGGATAAAACTTTGAACAAATTCTATGCATGTTTTTCAAACATTATCAACTACACGTATAATTTGGGTGGACCTATTAGGAAAGAGAAGTAGATTGAGAAAATCCGTGCTAGCTTACCTTATCATTTTTAAGCCAAAGGTAGCTTGCTTAAATACATGTAAAAGCCTTGTGAACATACTGTTAAATGAATCACTTGGGCAAGTATTCGAATTGCATCACTTGTATCCAATATGTCAACCATCCACTTTCGAGGACGGAAAGAGCATGGCTTTATACACATCAAGGATAGTGGTCTAAGCGAAGATGTTTTTGACACAATTGTTAGAAATGATGACTCTAATACCAATGAAGAGAAAATGGATCTACTTTCCCATAAATTTACTAAATTTCTTAGATACAATTAACCCTTTTTTAGGGGTTTAGAAAAAAATAATCCGAGCTCTAAAATGATTATTTCAATGAATTTATAGTTGTACTTCTTCCAAACAACATGAAATATTCTTGAGACCACTCATATAGGCATTTGAGCTACAAAATAAATCTAGAACTACGAAGTTGGCCAAAAAGTTTGAACTCCATATCAAGCAAGAGGATGAAACTTTAAACAAATTCTATTCATGTTTTTCAAATATTATCAACTACTCATATAATTTGGGGAGACCTTTTAGGAAAGAGAAGTTGATTGAGAAAATCCTTGCTAGCTTAACTTATCATTTTCAAGCCAAAGGTAGCTTGCTTAAATACATGTAAAAGCCTTGTGAACTTATTGTTAAATGAATCACTAGGGCAAGTATTCGAACTGCATCACTTGTATCCAATATGTCAACCATCCACTTTCGAGGACGGAAAGAGCTTGAGTTTATACACATCAAGGATAATGGTCTTAGCGAAGATGTTTTTGACACAATTTTTAGAAATGATGACTCTAATAACAATAAAGAGAGATTGGATCTACTTTCCCAGAGATTTACTGAATTTCTTAGATAGAATTAACCCTTTTTTACGGGTTTTAGAAAAAATAATCCGACCTCAAAAATGATTATTTCAATGAATTTATAGTTGTACTTCTTCCATACAACATGAAATATTCTTGAGACCACTCATATAGGCATTTGAGCTACAAAATAAATCTAGAACTACGAAGTTGGCCAAAAAGTTTGTACTCTATATCAAGCAAGAGGATGAAACTTTAAACAAATTCTATTCATGTTTTTCAAACATTATCAACTACTCGTATAATTTGGGGGGACCTTTTAGGAAAGAGAAGTAGATTGAGAAAATCCTTGCTAGCTTAACTTATCATTTTCAAGCCAATGTTACCTTGTTTAAATACATGTAAAATCCTTGTGAACTTACTGTTAAATGAATCACTAGGGCAAGTATTCGAACTACATCATTTGTATCCTATATTTTAGGCATCCATCTTCGAGGATAGAAAGAGCTTGGCTTTATACACATCAAGGATAGTGGTCTTAGCGAAAATGTTTTTGACACATTTGCTAGAAATGATTACTCTAATACCAATGAAGAGAGAATGGATCTACTTTCTTAGAGATTTACTGAATTTCTAAGATAGAATTAACCCTTTTTTAGGGGTTTTAGAAAAAAAATAGTCCAAGCTCTAAAATGATTTTTTAAATGAATTTACAGTTGTACTTCTTGCAAACAACACGAAATATTATAGAGACCACTCATATAGGCATTTGAGCTACAAAATAAATCTAGAACTACGAACTTAACCAAAAATTTTCAACTCTATATCAAGCAAGAGGAAGAAACTTTGAACAAATTCTATGCATGTTTTTCAAACAGTATTAACTAGTCGTATAATTTGTGGGGACCTTTTAGGAAAGAGAAGTCGATTGAGGAAATCCTTGCTTGCTTACCGTATCATTTTCAAGCCAATGTTACCTTGCTTAAATACATGTAAAAGCCTTGTGAACTTACTGTTAAATGAATCACTTGGGCAAGTATTCGAACTGCATCACTTGTATCCTATATGTCAGCCATCCACCATCGAGGAGGAAAAGAGCTTGGCTTTATAGACATCAAGGATAGTGGTATTAGCGAAGACATTTTTGACACAATTGTTAGAAATGATGACTCTAATTCCAATGAAGAGAAAATGGATCTAGTTTCCGAGAGATTTACTAAATATCTTATATGGAATTAACCCTTTTTTAAGGATTTTAGAAAAAAGTAATCCGAGCTCTAAAATGATTATTTATATAAATTTATAGTTGTACTTCTTCCAAACAACATGAAATATTTTGGAGACCACTCATATAGGCATTTGATCTACAAAATAAATCTAGAACTACAAAGTTGGCCAAAATTTTTGAACTCTATATCAAGCAAGAGGATAAAACTTTGAACAAATTCTATGCATGTTTTTCAAACATTATCAACTACTCGTATAATTTGGGTGGACCTATTAGGAAAGAAAAGTAGATTGAGAAAATCCTTGCTAGCTTACCTTATCATTTTCAAGCCAAAGGTAGCTTGCTTAAATACATGTAAAACCCTTGTGAACTTACTGTTAAATGAATCACTAGGGCAAGTATTCGAACTGCATCACTTGTATCCAATATGTCAACCATCCACTTTCGAGGACGGAAAGAGCTTGGCTTTATACACATCAAGGATAATGGTTTTAGCGAAGATTTTTTTGACACAATTGTTAGAAATGATGACTCTAATACCAATGAAGAGAAAATGGATCTACTTTCCCAAAAATTTACTAAATTTATTCGATACCATTAACCCTTTTTTTGGGGTTTAGAAAAAAATAATCCGAGCTCTAAAATGATTATTTCAATGAATTTATAGTTGTACTTCTTCCAAATAACATGAAATATTATTTAGACCACTCATATAGGCATTTGAGCTACAAAATAAATCTAGAACTACCAAGTTGGCCAAAACTTTTGAACTCTATATCAAGGAAGAGGATGAAAGTTTAAACAAATTCTATTCATGTTTTCCAAACATTATCAACTACTCGTATAATTTGGGGGGACCTTTTAGGAAAGAGAAGTAGATTGAGAAAATCCTTGCTAGCTTAACTTATCATTTTCAAGCCAATGTTACCTTGCTTAAATACATGTAAAAGCCTTGTGAACTTACTGTTAAATGAATCACTAGGGCAACTATTCGAACTGCATCACTTGTATCCTATATTTTAGGCATCCACCTTCGAGGATAGAAAGAGCTTGGCTTTATACACATCAAGGATAGTGGTCTTAGCGAAGATGTTTTTGACACATTTGCTAGAAATGATTACTCTAATACCAATGAAGAGAGAATGGATCTACTTTCCCAGAGATTTACTGAATTTCGTAGATAGAATTAACCCTTTTTTGGGGTTTAGAAAAAAATAATCCGAGCTCTAAAATGATTATTTCAATGAATTTATAGTTGTACTTCTTCCAAACAACATGAAATATTCTTGAGACCACTCATATAGGCATTTGAGCTACAAAATAAATCTAGAACTACGAAGTTGGCGAAAAAGTTTGTACTCTATATCAAGCAAGAGGATGAAACTTTAAACAAATTCTATTCATGTTTTTCAAACATTATCAACTACTCGTATAATTTGGGGAGACCTTTTAGGAAAGAGAAGTAGATTGAGAAAATCCTTGCTAGCTTAACTTATCATTTTCAAGCCAAAGGTAGCTTGCTTAAATACATGTAAAAGCCTTGTGAACTTACTGTTAAATGAATCACTAGGGCAAGTATTCGAACTGCATTATTTGTATCCTATATTTTAGGCATCCATCTTCGAGGATAGAAAGAGCTTGGCTTTATACACATCAAGGATAGTGGTCTTAGCGAAGATGTTTTTGACACATTTGCTAGAAATGATTTATCTAATACCAATGAAGAGAGAATGGATCTACTTTCCTAGAGATTTACTGAATTTCATAGATAGAATTAACCCTTTTTTGGGGTTTTAGAAAAAATAATCCGACCTCACAAATGATTATTTCAATGAATTTATAGTTGTACTTATTCCAAACAACGTGAAATATTTTGGAGACCACTCATATAGGCATTTGAGCTACAAAATAAATCTAGAACTACGAAGTTGGATAATATTTTTGAACTCTATCTCAAGCAAGAGGATAAAACATTGACCAAATTCTATGCATGTTTTTCAAACATTATCAACTACTCGTATAATTTGGGTGGACCTATTAGGAAAGAGAAGTAGATTGAGAAAATCCGTGCTAGCTTACCTTATCATCTTCAAGCCAATGGTAGCTTGCTTAAATACATGTAAAAGCCTTGTGAACTTACTGTTAAATGAATCGCTTGGGCAAGTATTCGAACTGCATCACTTGTATCCAATATGTCAACCATCCACTTTCGACGACGGAAAGAGCTTGGCTTTATACACATCAAGGATAGTGGTCTTAGCGAAGATGTTTTTGACACATTTGCTAGAAATGATTACTCTAATACCAATGAAGAGAGATTGGATCTACTTTCCCAGAGATTTACTGAATTTCGTAGATAGAATTAACCCTTTTTTGGGGTTTAGAAAAAAATAATCCGAGCTCTAAAATGATTATTTCAATGAATTTATAGTTGTACTTCTTCCAAACAACATGAAATATTCTTGAGACCACTCATATAGGCATTTGAGCTACAAAATAAATCTAGAACTACGAAGTTGGCGAAAAAGTTTGTACTCTATATCAAGCAAGAGGATGAAACTTTAAACAAATTCTATTCATGTTTTTCAAACATTATCAACTACTCGTATAATTTGGGGAGACCTTTTAGGAAAGAGAAGTAGATTGAGAAAATCCTTGCTAGCTTAACTTATCATTTTCAAGCCAATGTTACCTTGTTTAAATACATGTAAAATCCTTGTGAACTTACTGTTAAATGAATCACTAGGGCAAGTATTCGAACTACATCATTTGTATCGTATATTTTAGGCATCCATCTTCGAGGATAGAAAGAGCTTGGCTTTATACACATCAAGGATAGTGGTCTTAGCGAAAATGTTTTTGACACATTTGCTAGAAATGATTACTCTAATACCAATGAAGAGAGAATGGATCTACTTTCTTAGAGATTTACTGAATTTCTAAGATAGAATTAACCCTTTTTTAGGGGTTTTAGAAAAAAAATAGTCCAAGCTCTAAAATGATTTTTTAAATGAATTTACAGTTGTACTTCTTGCAAACAACACGAAATATTATAGAGACCACTCATATAGGCATTTGAGCTACAAAATAAATCTAGAACTACGAACTTAACCAAAAATTTTCAACTCTATATCAAGCAAGAGGAAGAAACTTTGAACAAATTCTATGCATGTTTTTCAAACAGTATTAACTAGTCGTATAATTTGTGGGGACCTTTTAGGAAAGAGAAGTCGATTGAGGAAATCCTTGCTTGCTTACCGTATCATTTTCAAGCCAATGTTACCTTGCTTAAATACATGTAAAAGCCTTGTGAACTTACTGTTAAATGAATCACTTGGGCAAGTATTCGAACTGCATCACTTGTATCCTATATGTCAGCCATCCACCATCGAGGAGGAAAAGAGCTTGGCTTTATAGACATCAAGGATAGTGGTATTAGCGAAGACATTTTTGACACAATTGTTAGAAATGATGACTCTAATTCCAATGAAGAGAAAATGGATCTAGTTTCCGAGAGATTTACTAAATATCTTATATGGAATTAACCCTTTTTTAAGGATTTTAGAAAAAAGTAATCCGAGCTCTAAAATGATTATTTATATAAATTTATAGTTGTACTTCTTCCAAACAACATGAAATATTTTGGAGACCACTCATATAGGCATTTGATCTACAAAATAAATCTAGAACTACAAAGTTGGCCAAAATTTTTGAACTCTATATCAAGCAAGAGGATAAAACTTTGAACAAATTCTATGCATGTTTTTCAAACATTATCAACTACTCGTATAATTTGGGTGGACCTATTAGGAAAGAAAAGTAGATTGAGAAAATCCTTGCTAGCTTACCTTATCATTTTCAAGCCAAAGGTAGCTTGCTTAAATACATGTAAAACCCTTGTGAACTTACTGTTAAATGAATCACTAGGGCAAGTATTCGAACTGCATCACTTGTATCCAATATGTCAACCATCCACTTTCGAGGACGGAAAGAGCTTGGCTTTATACACATCAAGGATAATGGTTTTAGCGAAGATTTTTTTGACACAATTGTTAGAAATGATGACTCTAATACCAATGAAGAGAAAATGGATCTACTTTCCCAAAAATTTACTAAATTTATTCGATACCATTAACCCTTTTTTTGGGGTTTAGAAAAAAATAATCCGAGCTCTAAAATGATTATTTCAATGAATTTATAGTTGTACTTCTTCCAAATAACATGAAATATTATTTAGACCACTCATATAGGCATTTGAGCTACAAAATAAATCTAGAACTACCAAGTTGGCCAAAACTTTTGAACTCTATATCAAGGAAGAGGATGAAAGTTTAAACAAATTCTATTCATGTTTTCCAAACATTATCAACTACTCGTATAATTTGGGGGGACCTTTTAGGAAAGAGAAGTAGATTGAGAAAATCCTTGCTAGCTTAACTTATCATTTTCAAGCCAATGTTACCTTGCTTAAATACATGTAAAAGCCTTGTGAACTTACTGTTAAATGAATCACTAGGGCAACTATTCGAACTGCATCACTTGTATCCTATATTTTAGGCATCCACCTTCGAGGATAGAAAGAGCTTGGCTTTATACACATCAAGGATAGTGGTCTTAGCGAAGATGTTTTTGACACATTTGCTAGAAATGATTACTCTAATACCAATGAAGAGAGAATGGATCTACTTTCCCAGAGATTTACTGAATTTCGTAGATAGAATTAACCCTTTTTTGGGGTTTAGAAAAAAATAATCCGAGCTCTAAAATGATTATTTCAATGAATTTATAGTTGTACTTCTTCCAAACAACATGAAATATTCTTGAGACCACTCATATAGGCATTTGAGCTACAAAATAAATCTAGAACTACGAAGTTGGCGAAAAAGTTTGTACTCTATATCAAGCAAGAGGATGAAACTTTAAACAAATTCTATTCATGTTTTTCAAACATTATCAACTACTCGTATAATTTGGGGAGACCTTTTAGGAAAGAGAAGTAGATTGAGAAAATCCTTGCTAGCTTAACTTATCATTTTCAAGCCAAAGGTAGCTTGCTTAAATACATGTAAAAGCCTTGTGAACTTACTGTTAAATGAATCACTAGGGCAAGTATTCGAACTGCATCATTTGTATCCTATATTTTAGGCATCCATCTTCGAGGATAGAAAGAGCTTGGCTTTATACACATCAAGGATAGTGGTCTTAGCGAAGATGTTTTTGACACATTTGCTAGAAATGATTTATCTAATACCAATGAAGAGAGAATGGATCTACTTTCCTAGAGATTTACTGAATTTCATAGATAGAATTAACCCTTTTTTGGGGTTTTAGAAAAAATAATCCGACCTCACAAATGATTATTTCAATGAATTTATAGTTGTACTTATTCCAAACAACGTGAAATATTTTGGAGACCACTCATATAGGCATTTGAGCTACAAAATAAATCTAGAACTACGAAGTTGGATAATATTTTTGAACTCTATCTCAAGCAAGAGGATAAAACATTGACCAAATTCTATGCATGTTTTTCAAACATTATCAACTACTCGTATAATTTGGGTGGACCTATTAGGAAAGAGAAGTAGATTGAGAAAATCCGTGCTAGCTTACCTTATCATCTTCAAGCCAATGGTAGCTTGCTTAAATACATGTAAAAGCCTTGTGAACTTACTGTTAAATGAATCGCTTGGGCAAGTATTCGAACTGCATCACTTGTATCCAATATGTCAACCATCCACTTTCGACGACGGAAAGAGCTTGGCTTTATACACATCAAGGATAGTGGTCTTAGCGAAGATGTTTTTGACACATTTGCTAGAAATGATTACTCTAATACCAATGAAGAGAGAATGGATCTACTTTCCCAGAGATTTACTGAATTTCTTAGATAGAATTAACCCTTTTTTGGGGTTTAGAAAAAAATAATCCGAGCTCTAAAATGATTATTTCAATGAATTTATAGTTCTACTTCTTCCAAACAACATGAAATATTCTTGAGACCACTCATATAGGCATTTGAGCTACAAAATAAATCTAGAACTACGAAGTTGGCCAAAAAGTTTGTACTCTATATCAAGCAAGAGGATGAAACTTTAAACAAATTCTATTCATGTTTTTCAAACATTATCAACTACTCGTATAATTTGGGGAGACCTTTTAGGAAAGAGAAGTAGATTGAGAAAATCCTTGCTAGCTTAACTTATCATTTTCAAGCCAAAGGTAGCTTGCTTAAATACATGTAAAAGCCTTGTGAACTTACTGTTAAATGAATCACTAGGGCAAGTATTCGAACTGCATCATTTGTATCCTATATTTTAGGCATCCATCTTCGAGGATAGAAAGAGCTTGGCTTTATACACATCAAGAATAGTGGTCTTAGCGAAGATGTTTTGACACATTTGCTAGAAATGATTTATCTAATACCAATGAAGAGAGAATGGATCTACTTTCCTAGAGATTTACTGAATTTCTTAGATAGAATTAACCCTTTTTTGGGGTTTTAGAAAAAATAATCCGACCTCAAAAATGATTATTTCAATGAATTTCTAGTTGTACTTCTTCCAAACAACGTGAAATATTTAGGAGACCACTCATATAGGCATTTGAGCTACAAAATAAATCTAGAACTACGAAGTTGGATAATATTTTTGAACTCTATTTCAAGCAAGAGGATAAAACTTTGAACAAATTCTATGAATGTTTTTCAAACATTATCAACTACTCGTATAATTTGGGTGGACCTATTAGGAAAGAGAAGTAGATTGAGAAAATCCGTGCTAGCTTACCTTATCATTTTCAAGCCAAAGGTAGCTTGCTTAAATACATGTAAAAGCCTTGTGAACTTACTGTTAAATGAATCATTTGGGCAAGTATTCGAACTGCATAACTTGTATCCAATATGTCAACCATCCACTTTATAGGACGGAAAGAGCTTGGCTTTATATACATCAAGGATAGTGGTCTTAGCGAAGGTGTTTTTTACAAATTTGTTATAAATGATGACTCTCATACCAATGAAGAAAAGATGGATCTACATTCCCAGAGATTTACTAAATTTCTTAGATAGAATTAACCCTTTTTTAGGGGTTTTTGATAAAAAATAGTCCAAGCTCTAAAATGATTATTTAAATGAATTTATAGTTTTACTTCTTCCAAACACCACGAAATATTATAGAGACCACTCATATAGGCATTTGAGCTACAAAATAAATCTAGAACTACGAAGTTGACCAAAAATTTTGAACTCTATATCAAGCAAGAGGATGAAACTTTGAACAAATTCTATGCATGTTTTTCAAACAGTATTAACTAGTCGTAAAATTTGGGGGGACCTTTTAGGAAAGAGAAGTCGAATGAGAAAATCCTTGCTTGCTTACCGTATCATTTTCAAGCCAATGTTACCTTGCTTAAATACATGTAAAAGCCTTGTGAATTTACTGTTAAATGAGTCACTTGGGCAAGTATTCGAACTTCATCAATTGTATCCAATATATCAACCATCCACTTTCGAGGACGGAAAGAGCTTGGCTTTATATACATCACGGATAGTGGTGTCTTAGCGAAGGTGCTTTTGACGCAATTATTGGAAATGATGACTCTAATACCAATGAAGAAAAGATGGATCTACTTTCCCAGAGATTTACTATATTTCTTATATATAATTAACCCTTTTTTAGGGGATATAGAAAAAAAAAAGTCCAAGCTCTAAAATGATTATTTAAATGAATTTACAGTTGTACTTCTTCCAAACAACGTGAAATATTTTGGAGACCACTCATATAGGTATTTGATCTACAAAATATATCTAGAACTACGAAGTTGGCCAAAAATTTTGAACTCTATATCAAACAAGAGGATAAAACGTTGAACAAATTCTATGCATGTTTTTCAAACATTATCAACTACTCGTATAATTTGGGTGGACCTATTAGGAAAGAGAAGTAGATTGAGAAAATCTGTGCTAGCTTACCTTATCATTTTCAAGCCAAAGGTAGCTTGCTTAAATACATGTAAAAGACTTGTGAACTTACTGTTAAATGAATCACTTGGGTATGTATTCGAACTGCATCACTTGTATCCAATATGTCAACCATCCACTTTCGAGGACAGAAAGAGCTTGGCTTTATACACATCAAGGATAATGGTTTTAGCGAAGATGGTTTGGACCCAATTGTTAGAAATGATGACTCTAATACCAATGAAGAGAAAATGGATCTACTTGCCCAAAAATTTACTAAATTTCTTATATACAATTAATCCTTTTTTAGGGGTTTAGAAAAAAATAATCCGAGCTCTAAAATGATTATTTCAATGAATTTATAGTTGTACTTCTTCCAAACAACATGATATATTTTGGAGACCACTCATATAGGCATTTGAGCTACAAAATAAATCTAGAACTACGAAGTTGGCCAAAAATTTTGAACTCTATATCAAGCAAGAGGATAAAATTTTGAACAAATTCTATGCATGTTTTTCAAACATTATCAACTACTCGTATAATTTGGGTGGCCCTTTAAGGAAAGAGAAGTAGATTGAGAAAATCCGTGCTAGCTTACCTTATCATTTTCAAGCCAAGGTAGCTTGCTTAAATACATGTAAAAGCCTTGTGAACTTACTGTTAAATGAATCACTTGAGCAAGTATTCGAACTGCATCACTTGTATCCAATATGTCCACCTTCCACTTTCGAAGATGGAAAGAGCTTGGCTTTATATACATCAAGGATAGTGGTTTAGCGAAGGTGTTTTTGACACATTTGTTATAAATGATGACTCTAATACCAATGAAGAAAAGATGGATCTACTTTCCCAGAGATTTTCTAAATTGATTAGATAGAATTAACCCTTTTTTAGGGGTTTTAGAAAAAAAAATAGTCCAAGATCTAAAGTGATTATTTAAATGAATTTACAGTTGTACTTCTTCCAAACAACACGAAATATTATAGAGACCACTCATATAGGCATTTGAGCTACAAAATAAATCTAGAACTACGAAGTTGACCAAAAATTTTGAACTCTATATCAAGCAAGAGGATGAAACTTTGAAGAAATTCTATGCATGTTTTTCAAACAGTATTAACTAGTCGTATAATTTGGGGGGACCTTTTAGGAAAGAGAAGTCGATTGAGAAAATCCTCGCTTGCTTACCGTATCATTTTCAAGCCAATGTTACCTTGCTTTAAATACATGTAAAAGCCTTGTGAACTTACTGTTAAATGAATCACTTGGGCAAGTATTCGAACTGCATCATTTCTATCCTATATGTCAGCCATCCACTATCGAGGAGAAAAAGAGCTTGGCTTTATAGACATCAAGGAAAGTGGTCTTTGCGAAGATGTTTTTGACACAATTGTTAGAAATGATGACTCTAATTCCAATGAAGAGAAAATGGATCTAGTTTCCCAGAGATTTACTAAATATCTTATATAGAATTAACCCTTTTTTAGGGGTTTTAGAAAAAAGTAATCCGAGCTCTAAAATGATTATTTATATAAATTTATAGTTGTACTTCTTCCAAACAACATGAAATATTTTGGAGACCACTCATATAGGCAATTGAGCTACAAAATAAATCTAGAACTACGAAGTTGGCCAAAAATTTTGAACTCTATATCAAGCAAGAGGATAAAACTTTGAACAAATTCTATGCATGTTTTTCAAACATTATCAACTACTCGTATAATTTGGGTGGCCCTTTAAGGAAAGAGAAGTAGATTGTGAAAATCCGTGCTACCTTACCTTAACATTTTCAAGCTAAGGTAGCTTGCTTAAATACATGTAAAAGCCTTGTGAACTTACTGTTAAATGAATCAATTGGGAAAGTATTCGAACTGCATCACTTGTATCCAATATGTCAACCATCCACTTTCGAAGACGGAAAGAGCTTGGCTTTATATACATCAAGGATAGTGATTTAGCGAAGGTGTTTTTGACAGATTTGTTATAAATGATGACTCTAATACCAATGAAGAAAAGATGGATCTACTTTCACAGAGATTTACTAAATATCATATATAGAATTAACCCTTTTTTAGGGGTTTTAGAAAAAAGTAATCCGAGCTCTAAAATGATTATTTATATAAATTTATAGATGTACTTCTTCCAAACAACATGAAATATTTTGGAGACCACTCATATAGGTATTTCATCTACAAAATAAATCTAGAACTACGAAGTTGGCCAAAACTTTTGAACTCTATATCAAGCAAAAGGATAAAACGTTGAACAAATTCTATGCATGTGTTTCAAACATTATCAACTACTCGTATAATTTGGGTGGACCTATTAGGAAAGAGAAGTAGATTGAGAAAATCCATGCTAGCTTACCTTATCATTTTCAAGCCAAAGGTAGCTTGCTTAAATACATGTAAAAGCCTTGTGAACTTACTGTTAAATGAATCACTTGGGTATTTATTCGTACTGCATCACTTGTATCCAATATGTCTACCATCCACTTTCGAGGACAGAAAGAGCTTGGCTTTATATACTTCAAGGATAATGGTTTTAGCGAAGATGGTTTTGACACAATTGTTGGAAATGATGACTCTAATACCAATGAAGAGAAAATGGATCTACTTTCCCAAAAATTTACTAAATTTCTTAGATACAATTATCCCTTTTTTTGGGGTTTTAGAAAAAAATAATCCGAGCTCTAAAATGATTATTTATATAAATTTATAGTTGTACTTGTTCCAAACAACATGAAATATTTTGGAGACCACTCATATAGGCATTTCATCTACAAAATAAATCTAGAACTACGAAGTTGGCCAAAAATTTTGAACTCTATATCAAGCAAAAGGATAAAACGTTGAACAAATTCTATGCATGTGTGTCAAACATTATCAACTACTCATATAATTTGGGTAGACCTATAAGGAAAGAGAAGTAGAATGAGAAAATCCGTGCTAGCTTACCTTATCATTTTCAAGGTAAAGGTAGCTTGCATAAATACATGTAAAAGCCTTGTGAACTTAATGTTAAATGAATCACTTGGGCAAGTATTTGAACTGCATCACTTCTATCCTATATGTCAACCATCCACTTTCGAGGACGGAAAGAGCTTGGCTTTATATACATCACGGATAGTGGTCTTAGCGAAGGTGTTTTTGACACAATTGTTGGAAATGATGACTCTAATACCAATGAAGAAAAGATGGATATACTTTCCCAGAGATTTACTATATTTCTTATATATAATTAACCCTTTTTTAGGGGATATAGAAAAAAAAAATTCCAAGCTCTAAAATGATTATTTAAATGAATTTTGCAGTTGTACTTCTTCCAAACAACACGAAATATTTTGGAGACCACTCATATAGGCATTTGATCTACAAAATAAATCTAGAACTACGAAGTTGGCCAAAAATTTGAACTCTATATCAAGCAAGAGGATAAAACTTTGAACAAATTCTATGCATGTTTTTCAAACATTATCAACTACTCGTATAATTTGGGTGGCCCTTTAAGGAAAGAGAAGTAGATTGAGAAAATCCGTGCTAGCTTACCTTATCATTTTCAAGCCAAGGTAGCTTTGTTAAATACATCTAAAAGCCTTGTGAACTTACTGTTAAATGAATCACTTAAGCAAGTATTCGAACTGCATCACTTGTATCCAATATGTCAACCATCCACTTTCGAAGACGGAAAGAGCTTGGCTTTATATACATCAAGGATAGTGATTTAGCGAAGGTGTTTTTGACACATTTGTTATAAATGATGACTCTAATACCAATGAAGAAAAGATGGATCTACTTTCACAGAGATTTACTAAATATCATATATAGAATTAACCCTTTTTTAGGGGTTTTAGAAAAAAAATAGTCCAAGCTCTAAAATGATTATTTCAATGAATTTACAGTTGTACTTCTTCCAAACGACATGAAATATTTTTGAGACCACTCATATAGGCATTTGAGCTACAAAATAAATCTAGAACTACGAAGTTGGCCAAAAATTTTGAACTCTATATCAAGCAAGAGGATAAAACTTTGAACAAATTCTATGCATGTTTTTCAAACATTATCAACTACTCGTATAATTTGGGTGGCCCTTTAAGGAAAGAGAAGTAGATTGTGAAAATCCGTGCTAGCTTACCTTAACATTTTCAAGCTAAGGTAGCTTGCTTAAATACATGTAAAAGCCTTGTGAACTTACTGGTAAATGAATCACTTGGGAAAGTATTCGAACTGCATCACTTGTATCCAATATGTCAACCATCCACTTTCGAAGACGGAAAGAGCTTGGCTTTATATACATCAAGGATAGTGATTTAGCGAAGGTGTTTTTGACACATTTGTTATAAATGATGACTCTAATACCAATGAAGAAAAGATGGATCTACTTTCACAGAGATTTACTAAATATCATATATAGAATTAACCCTTTTTTAGGGGTTTTAGAAAAAAGTAATCCGAGCTCTAAAATGATTATTTATATAAATTTATAGATGTACTTCTTCCAAACAACATGAAATATTTTGGAGACCACTCATATAGGCATTTCATCTACAAAATAAATCTAGAACTACGAAGTTGGCCAAAAATTTTGAACTCTATATCAAGCAAGAGGATAAAACGTTGAACAAATTCTATGCATGTGTTTCAAACATTATCAACTACTCGTATAATTTGGGTGGACCTATTAGGAAAGAGAAGTAGATTGAGAAAATCCATGCTAGCTTACCTTATCATTTACAAGCCAAAGGTAGCTTGCTTAAATACATGTAAAAGCCTTGTGAACTTACTGTTAAATGAATCACTTGGGTATTTATTCGTACTGCATCACTTGTATCCAATATGTCAACCATCCACTTTCGAGGACAGAAAGAGCTTGGCTTTATATACTTCAAGGATAATGGTTTTAGCGAAGATGGTTTTGACACAATTGTTGGAAATGATGACTCTAATACCAATGAAGAGAAAATGGATCTACTTTCCCAAAAATTTACTAAATTTCTTAGATACAATTATCCCTTTTTTTGGGGTTTTAGAAAAAAATAATCCGAGCTCTAAAATGATTATTTATATAAATTTATAGTTGTACTTCTTCCAAACAACATGAAATATTTTGGAGACCATTCATATAGGCATTTCATCTACAAAATAAATCTAGAACTACGAAGTTGGCCAAAAATTTTGAACTATATATCAAGCAAAAGGATAAAACGTTGAACAAATTCTATGCATGTGTGTCAAACATTATCAACTACTCATATAATTTGGGTAGACCTATAAGGAAAGAGAAGTAGAATGAGAAAATCCGTGCTAGCTTACCGTATCATTTTCAAGCCAATGTTACCTTGCTTAAATACATGTAAAAGCCTTGTGAACTTACTGTTAAATGAATCACTTGGGCAAGTATTCGAGCTTCATCACTTGTATCCAATATGTCAACCATCCACTTTCGAGGACAGAAAGAGCTTGGCTTTATATATTTCAAGGATAATGGTTTTAGCGAAGATGGTTTTGACACAATTGTTGGAAATGATGACTCTAATACCAATGAAGAGAAAATGGATCTACTTTCCCAAAAATTTACTAAATTTCTTAGATACAATTATCCCTTTTTTTGGGGTTTTAGAAAAAAATAATCCGAGCTCTAAAATGATTATTTATATAAATTTATAGTTGTACTTCTTCCAAACAACACAAAATATTTTGGAGACCACTCATATAGGTATTTGATCTACAAAATATATCTAGAACTACGAAGTTGCCCAAAAATTTTGAACTCTATATCAAACAAGAGGATAAAACGTTGAACAAATTATATGCATGTTTTTCAAACATTATCAACTACTCGTATAATTTGGGTGGACCTATTAGGAAAGAGAAGTAGATTGAGAAAATCCGTGCTAGCTTACCTTATCATTTTCAAGCCAAAGGTAGCTTGCTTAAATACATGTAAAAGCCTTGTGAACTTACTGTTAAATGAATCACTTGGGTATGTATTCGAACTGCATCACTTGTATCCAATATGTCAACCATCCACTTTCGAGGACAGAAAGAGCTTGGCTTTATACACATCAAGGATAATGGTTTTAGCGAAGATGGTTTGGACCCAATTGTTAGAAATGATGACTCTAATACCAATGAAGAGAAAATGGATCTACTTGCCCAAAAATTTACTAAAGTTCTTATATACAATTAATCTTTTTTTAGGGGTTTAGAAAAAAATAATCCGAGCTCTAAAATGATTATTTCAATGAATTTATAGTTGTACTTCTTCCAAACAACATGATATATTTTGGAGACCACTCATATAGGCATTTGAGCTACAAAATAAATCTAGAACTACGAAGTTGGCCAAAAATTTTGAACTCTATATCAAGCAAGAGGATAAAATTTTGAACAAATTCTATGCATGTTTTTCAAACATTATCAACTACTCGTATAATTTGGGTGGCCCTTTAAGGAAAGAGAAGTAGATTGACAAAATCCGTGCTAGCTTACCTTATCATTTTCAAGCCAAGGTAGCTTGCTTAAATACATGTAAAAGCCTTGTGAACTTACTGTTAAATGAATCACTTGAGCAAGTATTCGAACTGCATCACTTGTATCCAATATGTCCACCTTCCACTTTCGAAGATGGAAAGAGCTTGGCTTTATATACATCAAGGATAGTGGTTTAGCGAAGGTGTTTTTGACACATTTGTTATAAATGATGACTCTAATACCACTGAAGAAAAGATGGATCTACTTTCCCAGAGATTTTCTTAATTGATTAGATAGAATTAACCCTTTTTTAGGGGTTTTAGAAAAAAAAATAGTCCAAGCTCTAAAATGATTATTTAAATGAATTTACAATTGTACTTCTTCCAAACAACACGAAATATTATAGAGACCACTCATATAGGCATTTGAGCTACAAAATAAATCTAGAACTACGAAGTTGACCAAAAATTTTGAACTCTATATCAAGCAAGAGGATGAAACTTTGAAGAAATTCTATGCATGTTTTTCAAACAGTATTAACTAGTCGTATAATTTGGGGGGACCTTTTAGGAAAGAGAAGTCGATTGAGAAAATCCTTGCTTGCTTACCGTATCATTTTCAAGCCAATGTTACCTTGCTTTAAATACATGTAAAAACCTTGTGAACTTACTGTTAAATGAATCACTTGGGTATGTATTCGAACTGCATCACTTGTGTCCAATATGTCAACCATCCACTTTCGAGGACAGAAAGAGCTTGGCTTTATACACATCAAGGATAATGGTTTTAGCGAAGATGGTTTGGACCCAATTGTTAGAAATGATGACTCTAATACCAATGAAGAGAAAATGGATCTACTTGCCCAAAAATTTACTAAATTTCTTATATACAATTAATCCTTTTTTAGGGGTTTAGAAAAAAATAATCCGAGCTCTAAAATGATTATTTCAATGAATTTATAGTTGTACTTCTTCCAAACAACATGATATATTTTGGAGACCACTCATATAGGCATTTGAGCTACAAAATAAATCTAGAACTACGAAGTTGGCCAAAAATTTTGAACTCTATATCAAGCAAGAGGATAAAATTTTGAACAAATTCTATGCATGTTTTTCAAACATTATCAACTACTCGTATAATTTGGGTGGCCCTTTAAGGAAAGAGAAGTAGATTGAGAAAATCCGTGCTAGCTTACCTTATCATTTTCAAGCCAAGGTAGCTTTGTTAAATACATGTAAAAGCCTTGTGAACTTACTGTTAAATGAATCACTTAAGCAAGTATTCGAACTGCATCACTTGTATCCAATATGTCAACCATCCACTTTCGAAGACGGAAAGAGCTTGGCTTTATATACATCAAGGATAGTGGTTTAGCGAAGGTGTTTTTGACACATTTGTTATAAATGATGACTCTAATACCAATGAAGAAAAGATGGATCTACTTTCCCAGAGATTTTCTAAATTGATTAGATAGAATTAACCCCTTTTTAGGGGTTTTAGAAAAAAAAATAGTCCAAGCTCTAAAATGATTATTTAAATGAATTTACAATTGTACTTCTTCCAAACAACACGAAATATTATAGAGACCACTCATATAGGCATTTGAGCTACAAAATAAATCTAGAACTACGAAGTTGACCAAAAATTTTGAACTCTATATCAAGCAAGAGGATGAAACTTTGAAGAAATTCTATGCATGTTTTTCAAACAGTATTAACTAGTCGTATAATTTGGGGGGACCTTTTAGGAAAGAGAAGTCGATTGAGAAAATCCTTGCTTGCTTACCGTATCATTTTCAAGCCAATGTTACCTTGCTTTAAATACATGTAAAAGCCTTGTGAACTTACTGTTAAATGAATCACTTGGGCAAGTATTCGAACTGCATCATTTCTATCCTATATGTCAGCCATCCACCATCGAGGAGAAAAAGAGCTTGGCTTTATAGACATCAAGGAAAGTGGTCTTTGCGAAGATGTTTTTGACACAATTGTTAGAAATGATGACTCTAATTCCAATGAAGAGAAAATGGATCTAGTTTCCCAGAGATTTACTAAATATCTTATATAGAATTAACCCTTTTTTAGGGGTTTTAGAAAAAAGTAATCCGAGCTCTAAAATGATTATTTATATAAATTTATAGTTGTACTTCTTCCAAACAACATGAAATATTTTGGAGACCACTCATATAGGCAATTGAGCTACAAAATAAATCTAGAACTACGAAATTGGCCAAAAATTTTGAACTCTATATCAAGCAAGAGGATAAAACTTTGAACAAATTCTATGCATGTTTTTCAAACATTATCAACTACTCGTATAATTTGGGTGGCCCTTTAAGGAAAGAGAAGTAGATTGTGAAAATCCGTGCTAGCTTACCTTAACATTTTCAAGCTAAGGTAGCTTGCTTAAATACATGTAAAAGCCTTGTGAACTTACTGTTAAATGAATCACTTGGGAAAGTATTCGAACTGCATCACTTGTATCCAATATGTCAACCATCCACTTTCGAAGACAGAAAGAGCTTGGCTTTATATACATCAAGGATAGTGATTTAGCGAAGGTGTTTTTGACACATTTGTTATAAATGATGACTCTAATACCAATGAAGAGAAGATGGATCTACTTTCACAGAGATTTACTAAATATCATATATAGAATTAACCCTTTTTTAGGGGTTTTAGAAAAAAGTAATCCGAGCTCTAAAATGATTATTTATATAAATTTATAGATGTACTTCTTCCAAACAACATGAAATATTTTGGAGACCACTCATAAAGGCATTTCATCTACAAAATAAATCTAGAACTACGAAGTTGGCCAAAACTTTTGAACTCTATATCAAGCAAAAGGATAAAACGTTGAACAAATTCTATGCATGTGTTTCAAACATTATCAACTACTCGTATAATTTGGGTGGACCTATTAGGAAAGAGAAGTAGAATGAGAAAATCCGTGCTAGCTTACCTTATCATTTTCAAGGTAAAGGTAGCTTGCATAAATACATGTAAAAGCCTTGTGAACTTAATGTTAAATGAATCACTTGGGCAAGTATTCGAACTGCATCACTTCTATCCTATATGTCAACCATCCACTTTCGAGGACGGAAAGAGCTTGGCTTTATATACATCACGGATAGTGGTCTTAGCGAAGGTGTTTTTGACACAATTGTTGGAAATGATGACTCTAATACCAATGAAGAAAAGATGGATATACTTTCCCAGAGATTTACTATATTTCTTATATATAATTAACCCTTTTTTAGGGGATATAGAAAAAAAATAGTCCAAGCTCTAAAATGATTATTTAAATGAATTTTGCAGTTGTACTTCTTACAAACAACACGAAATATTTTGGAGACCACTCATATAGGCATTTGATCTACAAAATAAATCTAGAACTACGAAGTTGGCCAAAAATTTGAACTCTATATCAAGCAAGAGGATAAAACTTTGAACAAATTCTATGCATGTTTTTCAAACATTATCAACTACTCGTATAATTTGGGTGGCCCTTTAAGGAAAGAGAAGTAGATTGAGAAAATCCGTGCTAGCTTACCTTATCATTTTCAAGCCAAGGTAGCTTTGTTAAATACATGTAAAAGCCTTGTGAACTTACTGTTAAATGAATCACTTAAGCAAGTATTCGAACTGCATCACTTGTATCCAATATGTCAACCATCCACTTTCGAAGACGGAAAGAGCTTGGCTTCATATACATCAAGGATAGTGATTTAGCGAAGGTGTTTTTGACACATTTGTTATAAATGATGACTCTAATACCAATGAAGAAAAGATGGATCTACTTTCACAGAGATTTACTAAATATCATATATAGAATTAACCCTTTTTTAGGGGTTTTAGAAAAAAAATAGTCCAAGCTCTAAAATGATTATTTCAATGAATTTACAGTTGTACTTCTTCCAAACGACATGAAATATTTTTGAGACCACTCATATAGGCATTTGAGCTACAAAATAAATCTAGAACTACGAAGTTGGCCAAAAATTTTGAACTCTATATCAAGCAAGAGGATAAAACTTTGAACAAATTCTATGCATGTTTTTCAAACATTATCAACTACTCGTATAATTTGGGTGGCCCTTTAAGGAAAGAGAAGTAGATTGTGAAAATCCGTGCTAGCTTACCTTAACATTTTCAAGCTAAGGTAGCTTGCTTAAATACATGTAAAAGCCTTGTGAACTTACTGTTAAATGAATCACTTGGGAAAGTATTCGAACTGCATCACTTGTATCCAATATGTCAACCATCCACTTTCGAAGACGGAAAGAGCTTGGCTTTATATACATCAAGGATAGTGATTTAGCGAAGGTGTTTTTGACACATTTGTTATAAATGATGACTCTAATACCAATGAAGAAAAGATGGATCTACTTTCACAGAGATTTACTAAATATCATATATAGAATTAACCCTTTTTTAGGGGTTTTAGAAAAAAGTAATCCGAGCTCTAAAATGATTATTTATATAAATTTATAGATGTACTTCTTCCAAACAACATGAAATATTTTGGAGACCACTCATATAGGCATTTCATCTACAAAATAAATCTAGAACTACGAAGTTGGCCAAAAATTTTGAACTCTATATCAAGCAAGAGGATAAAACGTTGAACAAATTCTATGCATGTGTTTCAAACATTATCAACTACTCGTATAATTTGGGTGGACCTATTAGGAAAGAGAAGTAGATTAAGAAAATCCATGCTAGCTTACCTTATCATTTTCAAGCCAAAGGTAGCTTGCTTAAATACATGTAAAAGCCCTGTGAACTTACTGTTAAATGAATCACTTGGGTATTTATTCGAACTGCATCACTTGTATCCAATATGTCAACCATCCACTTTCGAGGACAGAAAGAGCTTGGCTTTATATACTTCAAGGATAATGGTTTTAGCGAAGATGGTTTTGACACAATTGTTGGAAATGATGACTCTAATACCAATGAAGAGAAAATGGATCTACTTTCCCAAAAATTTACTAAATTTTGTTAGATACAATTATCCCTTTTTTTGGGGTTTTAGAAAAAAATAATCCGAGCTCTAAAATGATTATTTATATAAATTTATAGTTGTACTTCTTCCAAACAACATGAAATATTTTGGAGACCACTCATATAGGCATTTCATCTACAAAATAAATCTAGAACTACGAAGTTGGCCAAAAATTTTGAACTCTATATCAAGCAAAAGGATAAAACGTTGAACAAATTCTATGCATGTGTGTCAAACATTATCAACTACTCATATAATTTGGGTAGACCTATAAGGAAAGAGAAGTAGAATGAGAAAATCCGTGCTAGCTTACCGTATCATTTTCAAGCCAATGTTACCTTGCTTAAATACATGTAAAAGCCTTGTGAACTTACTGTTAAATGAATCACTTGGGCAAGTATTCGAACTTCATCAATTGTATCCAATATATCAACCATCAACTTTCGAGGACGGAAAGAGCTTGGCTTTATATACATCACGGATAGTGGTGTCTTAGCGAAGGTGTTTTTGACGCAATTATTGGAAATGATGACTCTAATACCAATGAAGAAAAGATGGATCTACTTTCCCAGAGATTTACTATATTTCTTATATATAATTAACCCTTTTTTAGGGGATATAGAAAAAAAATAGTCCAAGCTCTAAAATGATTATTTAAATGAATTTTGCAGTTGTACTTCTTCCAAACAACACGAAATATTTTGGAGACCACTCATATAGGCATTTGATCTACAAAATAAATCTAGAACTACGAAGTTGGCCAAAAATTTGAACTCTATATCAAGCAAGAGGATAAAACTTTGAACAAATTCTATGCATGTTTTTCAAACATTATCAACTACTCGTATAATTTGGGTGGCCCTTTAAGGAAAGAGAAGTAGATTGAGAAAATCCGTGCTAGCTTACCTTATCATTTTCAAGCCAAGGTAGCTTTGTTAAATACATGTAAAAGCCTTGTGAACTTACTGTTAAATGAATCACTTAAGCAAGTATTCGAACTGCATCACTTGTATCCAATATGTCAACCATCCACTTTCGAAGACGGAAAGAGCTTGGCTTCATATACATCAAGGATAGTGATTTAGCGAAGGTGTTTTTGACACATTTGTTATAAATGATGACTCTAATACCAATGAAGAAAAGATGGATCTACTTTCACAGAGATTTACTAAATATCATATATAGAATTAACCCTTTTTTAGGGGTTTTAGAAAAAAAATAGTCCAAGCTCTAAAATGATTATTTCAATGAATTTACAGTTGTACTTCTTCCAAACGACATGAAATATTTTTGAGACCACTCATATAGGCATTTGAGCTACAAAATAAATCTAGAACTACGAAGTTGGCCAAAAATTTTGAACTCTATATCAAGCAAGAGGATAAAACTTTGAACAAATTCTATGCATGTTTTTCGAACATTATCAACTACTCGTATAATTTGGGTGGCCCTTTAAGGAAAGAGAAGTAGATTGTGAAAATACGTGCTAGCTTACCTTTACATTTTCAAGCTAAGGTAGCTTGCTTAAATACATGTAAAAGCCTTGTGAACTTACTGTTAAATGAATCACTTGGGAAAGTATTCGAACTGCATCACTTGTATCCAATATGTCAACCATCCACTTTCGAAGACGGAAAGAGCTTGGCTTTATATACATCAAGGATAGTGATTTAGCGAAGGTGTTTTTGACACATTTGTTATAAATGATGACTCTAATACCAATGAAGAAAAGATGGATCTACTTTCACAGAGATTTACTAAATATCATATATAGAATTAACCCTTTTTTAGATGTTTTAGAAAAAAGTAATCCGAGCTCTAAAATGATTATTTATATAAATTTATAGATGTACTTCTTCCAAACAACATGAAATATTTTGGAGACCACTCATATAGGCATTTCATCTACAAAATAAATCTAGAACTACGAAGTTGGCCAAAAATTTTGAACTCTATATCAAGCAAGAGGATAAAACGTAGAACAAATTCTATGCATGTGTTTCAAACATTATCAACTACTCGTATAATTTGGGTGGACCTATTAGGAAAGAGAAGTAGATTGAGAAAATCCATGCTAGCTTACCTTATCATTTTCAAGCCAAAGGTAGCTTGCTTAAATACATGTAAAAGCCTTGTGAACTTACTGTTAAATGAATCACTTGGGTATTTATTCGAACTGCATCACTTGTATCCAATATGTCAACCATCCACTTTCGAGGACAGAAAGAGCTTGGCTTTATATACTTCAAGGATAATGGTTTTAGCGAAGATGGTTTTGACACAATTGTTGGAAATGATGACTCTAATACCAATGAAGAGAAAATGGATCTACTTTCCCAAAAATTTACTAAATTTCTTAGATACAATTATCCCTTTTTTTGGGGTTTTAGAAAAAAATAATCCGAGCTCTAAAATGATTATTTATATAAATTTATAGTTGTACTTCTTCCAAACAACATGAAATATTTTGGAGACCACTCATATAGGCATTTCATCTACAAAATAAATCTAGAACTACGAAGTTGGCCAAAAATTTTGAACTCTATATCAAGCAAAAGGATAAAACGTTGAACAAATTCTATGCATGTGTTTCAAACATTATCAACTACTCATATAATTTGGGTAGACCTATAAGGAAAGAGAAGTAGAATGAGAAAATCCGTGCTAGATTACCTTATCATTTTCAAGCCAAAGGTAGCTTGCTTAAATACATGTAAAAGCCTTGTGAACTTAATGTTAAATGAATCACTTGGGCAAGTATTCGAACTGCATCACTTCTATCCTATATGTCAACCATCCACTTTCGAGGACGGAAAGAGCTTGGCTTTATATACATCACGGATAGTGGTCTTAGCGAAGGTGTTTTTGACACAATTGTTGGAAATGATGACTCTAATACCAATGAAGAAAAGATGGATCTACTTTCCCAGAGATTTACTATATTTCTTATATATAATTAACCCTTTTTTAGGGGATATAGAAAAAAAATAGTCCAAGCTGTAAAATGATTATTTAAATGAATTTTGCAGTTGTACTTCTTCCAAACAACACGAAATATTTTGGAGACCACTCATATAGGCATTTGATCTACAAAATAAATCTAGAACTACGAAGTTGGCCAAAAATTTGAACTCTATATCAAGCAAGAGGATAAAACTTTGAACAAATTCTATGCATGTTTTTCAAACATTATCAACTACTCGTATAATTTGGGTGGCCCTTTAAGGAAAGAGAAGTAGATTGAGAAAATCCGTGCTAGCTTACCTTATCATTTTCAAGCCAAGGTAGCTTTGTTAAATACATGTAAAAGCCTTGTGAACTTACTGTTAAATGAATCACTTAAGCAAGTATTCGAACTGCATCACTTGTATCCAATATGTCAACCATCCACTTTCGAAGACGGAAAGAGCTTGGCTTTATATACATCAAGGATAGTGATTTAGCGAAGGTGTTTTTGACACATTTGTTATAAATGATGACTCTAATACCAATGAAGAAAAGATGGATCTACTTTCACAGAGATTTACTAAATATCATATATAGAATTAACCCTTTTTTAGGGGTTTTAGAAAAAAGTAATCCGAGCTCTAAAATGATTATTTATATAAATTTATAGATGTACTTCTTCCAAACAACATGAAATATTTTGGAGACCACTCATATAGGCATTTCATCTACAAAATAAATCTAGAACTACGAAGTTGGCCAAAAATTTTGAACTCTATATCAAGCAAAAGGATAAAACGTTGAACAAATTCTATGCATGTGTTTCAAACATTATCAACTACTCGTATAATTTGGGTGGACCTATTAGGAAAGAGAAGTAGATTGAGAAAATCCATGCTAGCTTACCTTATCATTTTCAAGCCAAAGATAGCTTGCTTAAATACATGTAAAAGCCTTGTGAACTTACTGTTAAATGAATCACTTGGGTATTTATTCGAACTGCATCACTAGTATCCAATATGTCAACCATCCACTTTCGAGGACAGAAAGAGCTTGGCTTTATATACTTCAAGGATAATGGTTTTAGCGAAGATGGTTTTGACACAATTGTTAGAAATGATGACTCTAATACCAATGAAGAGAAAATGGATCTACTTTCCCAAAAATTTACTAAATTTCTTAGATACAATTATCCCTTTTTTTGGGGTTTTAGAAAAAAATAATCCGAGCTCTAAAATGATTATTTATATAAATTTATAGTTGTACTTCTTCCAAACAACATGAAATATTTTGGAGACCACTCATATAGGCATTTCATCTACAAAATAAATCTAGAACTACGAAGTTGGCCAAAAATTTTGAACTCTATATCAAGCAAAAGGATAAAACGTTGAACAAATTCTATGCATGTGTGTCAAACATTATCAACTACTCATATAATTTGGGTAGACCTATAAGGAAAGAGAAGTAGAATGAGAAAATCTGTGCTAGCTTACCTTATCATTTTCAAGCCAAAGGTAGCTTGCTTAAATACATGTAAAAGCCTTGTGAACTTAATGTTAAATGAATCACTTGGGCAAGTATTCGAACTGCATCACTTCTATCCTATATGTCAACCATCCACTTTCGAGGACGGAAAGAGCTTGGCTTTATATACATCACGGATAGTGGTCTTAGCGAAGGTGTTTTTGACACAATTGTTGGAAATGATGACTCTAATACCAATGAAGAAAAGATGGATCTACTTTCCTAGAGATTTACTATATTTCTTATATATAATTAACCCTTTTTTAGGGGATATAGAAAAAAAATAGTCCAAGCTCTAAAATGATTATTTCAATGAATTTGAAGTTGTACTTCTTCCAAACAACACGAAATATTTTGGAGACCACTCATATAGGCATTTGATCTACAAAATAAATCTAGAACTATGAAGTTGGCCAAAAATTTGAACTCTATATCAAGCAAGAGGATAAAACTTTGAACAAATTCTATGCATGTTTTTCAAACATTATCAACTACTCGTATAATTTGGGTGGCCCTTTAAGGAAAGAGAAGTAGATTGAGAAAATCCGTGCTAGCTTACCTTATCATTTTCAAGCCAAGGTAGCTTTGTTAAATACATGTAAAAGCCTTGTGAACTTACTGTTAAATGAATCACTTAAGCAAGTATTCGAACTGCATCACTTGTATCCAATATGTCAACCTTCCACTTTCCAAGATGGAAAGAGCTTGGCTTTATATACATCAAGGATAGTGGTTTAGCGAAGGTGTTTTTGACACATTTGTTATAAATGATGACTCTAATACCAATGAAGAAAATATGGATCTACTTTCCCAGAGTTTTTCTAAATTTCTTAGATAGAATTAACCCTTTTTAGGGGTTTTAGAAAAAAAATAGTCCAAGCTCTAAAATGATTATTTAAATGAATTTACAGTTGTACTTCTTCCAAACAACACGAAATATTATAGAGACCACTCATATAGGCATTTGAGCTACAAAATAAATCTAGAACTACGAAGTTGACCAAAAATTTTGAACTCTATATCAAGCACGAGGATGAAACTTTGAAGAAATTCTATGCATGTTTTTCAAACAGTATTAACTACTCGTATAATTTTGGGGGACCTTTTAGGAAAGAGAAGTCGATTGAGAAAATCCTTGCTTGCTTACCGTATCATTTTCAAGCCAATGTTACCTTGCTTAAATACATGTAAAAGCCTTGTGAACTTACTGTTAAATGAATCACTTGGGCAAGTATTCGAATTGCATCACTTCTATCCTATATGTCAGCCATCCACCATCGAGGAGGAAAAGAGCTTGGCTTTATAGACATCAAGAAAAGTGGTCTTTGCGAAGATGTTTTTGACACAATTGTTGGAAATGATGACTCTAATACCAATGAAGAAAAGATGGATCTACTTTCCCAGAGATTTACTATATTTCTTATATATAATTAACCCTTTTTTAAGGGATATAGAAAAAAAATAGTCCAAGCTCTAAAATGATTATTTCAATGAATTTGAAGTTGTACTTCTTCCAAACAACACGAAATATTTTGGAGACCACTCATATAGGCATTTGATGTACAAAATAAATCTAGAACTACGAAGTTGGCCAAAAATTTTGAACTCTATATCAAACAAGAGGGTAAAATGTTGAACAAATTCTATGCATGTTTTTCAAACATTATCAACTACTCGTATAATTTGGGTGGACCTATTAGGAAAGAGATGTAGATTGAGAAAATCCGTGCTAGCTTACCTTATCATTTTCAAGCCAAAGGTACCTTGCTTAAATACATGTAAAAGCCTTGTGAACTTACTGTTAAATGAATCACTTGGGCAAGTATTCGAACTTCATCAATTGTATCCAATATGTCAACCATCCACTTTCGAGGACGGAAATAGCTTGGCTTTATATACATCACGGATAGTGGTCTTCGCGAAGGTGTTTTTGACACAATTGTTGGAAATGATGACTCTAATACCAATGAAGAAAAGATGGATCTACTTTCCCAGAGATTTACTATATTTCTTATATATAATTAACCCTTTTTTAAGGGATATAGAAAAAAAATAGTCCAAGCTCTAAAATGATTATTTCAATGAATTTACAGTTGTACTTCTTCCAAACAACACGAAATATTTTGGAGACCACTCATATAGGCATTTGATCTAGAAAATAAATCTAGAACTTCGAAGTTGGCCAAAAAGTTTGAACTCTATATCAAGCAAGAGGATAAAACTTTGAACAAATTCTATGCATGTTTTTCAAACATTATCAACTACTCGTATAATTTGGGTGGCCCTTTAAGGAAAGAGAAGTAGATTAAGAAAATCCGTGCTAGCTTACCTTATCAATTTCGAGCCAAGGTAGCTTGCTTAAATACATGTAAAAGCCTTGTGAACTTACTGTTAAATGAATCACTTGAGCAAGTATTCGAACTGCATCACTTGTATATAATATGTCAACCTTCCACTTTCGAAGACGGAAAGAGCTTGGCTTTATATACATCAAGGATAGTGGTTTAGCGAAGGTGTTTTTGACATATTTGTTATAAATGATGACTCTAATACCAATGAAGAAAAGATGGATCTACTTTCCCAGAGATTTTCTAAATTTCTTAGATAGAATTAACCCTTTTTTAGGGGTTTTACAAAAAAAATAGTCCAAGCTCTAAAATGATTATTTAAATGAATTTACAGTTGTACTTCTTCCAAACAACACGAAATATTATAGAGACCACTCATATAGGCATTTGAGCTACAAAATAAATCTAGAACTACGAAGTTGACCAAAAATTTTGAACTCTATATCAAGCAAGAGGATGAAACTTTGAAGAAATTCTATGCATGTTTTTTAAACAGTATTAACTAGTCGTATAATTTGGGGGGACCTTTTAGGAAAGAGAAGTCGATTGAGAAAATCCTTGCTTGCTTACCGTATCATTTTCAAGCCAATGTTACCTTGCTTAAATACATGTAAAAGCCTTGTGAACTTACTGTTAAATGAATCACTTGGGCAAGTATTCGAACTGCATCACTTATATCCTATATGTCAGCCATCCACCATCGAGGAGGAAAAGAGCTTGGCTTTATAGACATCAAGAAAAGTGGTCTTTGCGAAGATGTTTTTGACACAATTGTTAGAAATGATGACTCTAATTCCAATGAAGAGAAAATGGATCTAGTTTCCCAGAGATTTACTAAATATCTTATATAGAATTAACCCTTTTTTAGGGGTTTTAGAAAAAAGTAATCCGAGCTCTAAAATGATTATTTATATAAATTTATAGTTGTACTTCTTCCAAACAACATGAAATATTTTGGAGACCACTCATATAGGCATTTCATCTACAAAATAAATCTAGAACTACGAAGTTGGCCAAAAAATTTGAACTCTATACCAAGCAAAAGGATAAAACGTTGAACAAATTCTATGCTTGTGTTTCAAACATTATCAACTACTCGTATAATTTGGGTAGACCTATTAGGAAAGAGAAGTAGATTGAGAAAATCCGTGCTAGCTTACCTTATCATTTTCAAGCCAAAGGTAGCTTGCATAAATACATGTAAAAGCCTTGTGAACTTACTGTTAAATGAATCACTTGGGCAAGTATTCGAACTGCATCACTTCTATCCTATATGTCACCCATCCACTTTCGAGGACGGAAAGAGCTTGGCTTTATATACATCACGGATAGTGGTCTTAGCGAAGGTGTTTTTGACACAATTGTTGGAAATGATGACTCTAATACCAATGAAGAAAAGATGGATCTACTTTCCCAGAGATTTACTATATTTCTTATATATAATTAACCCTTTTTTAGGGGATATAGAAAAAAATAGTCCAAGCTCTAAAATGATTATTTAAATGAATTTTGCAGTTGTACTTCTTCCAAACAACACGAAATATTTTGGAGACCACTCATATAGGCATTTGATCTACAAAATAAATCTAGAACTACGAAGTTGGCCAAAAAGTTTGAACTCTATATCAAGCAAGAGGATAAAACTTTGAACAAATTCTATGCATGTTTTTCAAACATTATCAACTACTCGTATAATTTGGGTGGCCCTTTAAGGAAAGAGAAGTAGATTAAGAAAATCCGTGCTAGCTTACCTTATCATTTTCAAGCCAAATGTACCTTGCTTAAATACATGTAAAAGCCTTGTGAACTTACTGTTAAATGAATCACTTGGGCAAGTATTCGAACTTCATCCATTGTATCCAATATGTCAACCATCCACTTTCGAGGACGGAAATAGCTTGGCTTTATATACATAACGGATAGTGGTCTTCGCGAAGGTGTTTTTGACACAATTGTTGGAAATGATGACTCTAATACCAATGAAGAAAAGATGGATCTACTTTCCCAGAGATTTACTATATTTCTTATATATAATTAACCCTTTTTAAGGGATATAGAAAAAAAATAGTCCAAGCTCTAAAATGATTATTTCAATGAATTTACAGTTGTACTTCTTCCAAACAACACGAAATATTTTGGAGACCACTCATATAGGCATTTGATCTACAAAATAAATCTAGAACTACTAAGTTGGCCAAAAAGTTTGAACTCTATATCAAGCAAGAGGATAAAACTTTGAACAAATTCTATACATGTTTTTCAAACATTATCAACTACTCGTATAATTTGGGTGGCCCTTTAAGGAAAGAGAAGTAGATTAAGAAAATCCGTGCTAGCTTACCTTATCATTTTCAAGCCAAGGTAGCTTGCTTAAATACATGTAAAAGCCTTGTGAACTTACTGTTAAATGAATCACTTGAGCAAGTATTCGAACTGCATCACTTGTATATAATATGTCAACCTTCCACTTTCGAAGACGGAAAGAGCTTGGCTTTATATACATCAAGGATAGTGGTTTAACGAAGGTGTTTTTGACACATTTGTTATAAATGATGACTCTAATACCAATGAAGAAAAGATGGATCTACTTTCCCAGAGATTTTCTAAATTTCTTAGATAGAATTAACCCTTTTTTAGGGGTTTTACAAAAAAAATAGTCCAAGCTCTAAAATGATTATTTAAATGAATTTACAGTTGTACTTCTTCCAAACAACACGAAATATTATAGAGACCACTCATATAGGCATTTGAGCTACAAAATAAATCTAGAACTACGAAGTTGACCAAAAAGTTTGAACTCTATATCAAGCAAGAGGATGAAACTTTGAAGAAATTCTATGCATGTTTTTTAAACAGTATTAACTAGTCGTATAATTTGGGGGGACCTTTTAGGAAAGAGAAGTCGATTGGGAAAATCCTTGCTTGCTTACCGTATCATTTTCAAGCCAATGTTACCTTGCTTAAATAAATGTAAAAGCCTTGTGAACTTACTGTTAAATGAATCACTTGGGCAAGTATTCGAACTGCATCACTTCTATCCTATATGTCAGCCATCCACCATCGAGGAGGAAAAGAGCTTGGCTTTATAGACATCAAGGAAAGTGGTCTTTGCGAAGATGTTTTTTACACAATTGTTATAAATGATGACTCTAATTCCAATGAAGAGAAAATGGATCTAGTTTCCCAGAGATTTACTAAATATCTTATATAGAATTAACCCTTTTTTAGGGGTTTTAGAAAAAAGTAATCCGAGCTCTAAAATGATTATTTATATAAATTTATAGTTGTACTTCTTCCAAACAACATGAAATATTTTGGAGACCACTCATATAGGCATTTCATCTACAAAATAAATCTAGAACTACGAAGTTGGCCAAAAATTTTGAACTCTATATCAAGCAAAAGGATAAAACGTTGAACAAATTCTATGCATGTGTTTCAAACATTATCAACTACTCGTATAATTTGGGTAGACCTATTAGGAAAGAGAAGTAGATTGAGAAAATCCGTGCTAGCTTACCTTATCATTTTCAAGCCAAAGGTAGCTTGCTTAAATACATGTAAAAGCCTTGTGAACTTACTGTTAAATGAATCACTTGGGCAAGTATTCGAACTGCATCACTTCTATCCTATATGTCAACCATCCACTTTCGAGGACGGAAAGAGCTTGGCTTTATATACATCACGGATAGTGGTCTTAGCGAAGGTGTTTTTGACACAATTGTTGGAAATGATGACTCTAATACCAATGAAGAAAAGATGGATCTACTTTCCCAGAGATTTACTATATTTCTTATATATAATTAACCCTTTTTTAGGGGATATAGAAAAAAAATAGTCCAAGCTCTAAAATGATTATTTAAATGAATTTTGCAGTTGTACTTCTTCCAAACAATACGAAATATTTTGGAGACCACTCATATAGGCATTTGATGTACAAAATAAATCTAGAACTACGAAGTTGGCCAAAAATTTTGAACTCTATATCAAACAAGAGGATAAAATGTTGAACAAATTCTATGCATGTTTTTCAAACATTATCAACTACTCGTATAATTTGGGTGGACCTATTAGGAAAGAGAAGTAGATTGAGAAAATCCATGCTAGCTTACCTTATCATTTTCAAGCCAAGGTAGCTTGCTTAAATACATGTCAAAGCCTTGTGAACTTACTGTTAAATGAATCACTTAAGCAAGTATTCGAACTGCATCACTTGTATCCAATATGTCAACCTTCCACTTTCGAAGATGGAAAGAGCTTGGCTTTATATACTTCAAGGATAGTGGTTGAGCGAAGGTGTTTTTGACACATTTGTTATAAATGATGACTCTAATACCAATGAAGAAAATATGGATCTACTTTCCCAGAGATTTTCTAAATTTCTTAGATAGAATTAACCCTTTTTAGGGGTTTTAGAAAAAAAATAGTCCAAGCTCTAAAATGATTATTTAAATGAATTTACAGTTGTACTTCTTCCAAACAACACGAAATATTATAGAGACCAATCATATAGGCATTTGAGCTACAAAATAAATCTAGAACTACGAAGTTGACCAAAAAGTTTGAACTCTATATCAAGCAAGAGGATGAAACTTTGAAGAAATTCTATGCATGTTTTTCAAACAGTATTAACTAGTCGTATAATTTGGGGGGACCTTTTAGGAAAGAGAAGTAGATTGAGAAAATCAGTGCTAGCTTACCTTATCATTTTGAAGCCAAAGGTACCTTGCTTAAATACATGTAAAAGCCTTGTGAACTTACTGTTAAATGAATCACTTGGGCAAGTATTCGAACTTCATCAATTGTATCCAATATGTCAACCATCCACTTTCGAGGACGGAAATAGCTTGGCTTTATATACATCACGGATAGTGGTCTTCGCGAAGGTGTTTTTGACACAATTGTTGGAAATGATGACTCTAATACCAATGAAGAAAAGATGGATCTACTTTCCCAGAGATTTACTATATTTCTTATATATAATTAACCCTTTTTTAAGGGATATAGAAAAAAAATAGTCCAAGCTCTAAAATGATTATTTCAATGAATTTACAGTTGTACTTCTTCCAAACAACACGAATTATTTTGGAGACCACTCATATAGGCATCTGATCTACAAAATAAATCTAGAACTACGAAGTTGGCCAAAAAGTTTGAACTCTATATCAAGCAAGAGGATAAAACTTTGAACAAATTCTATGCATGTTTTTCAAACATTATCAACTACTCGTATAATTTGGGTGGCCCTTTAAGGAAAGAGAAGTAGATTAAGAAAATGCGTGCTAGCTTACTTTATCATTTTCAAGCCAAGGTAGCTTGCTTAAATACATGTAAAAGCCTTGTGAACTTACTGTTAAATGAATCACTTGGGCAAGTATTCGAACTGCATCACTTCTATCCTATATGTCAGCCATCCACCATCGAGGAGGAAAAGAGCTTGGCTTTATAGACATCAAGGAAAGTGGTCTTTGCGAAGATGTTTTTGACACAATTGTTAGAAATGATGACTCTAATTCCAATGAAGAGAAAATGGATCTAGTTTCCCAAAGATTTACTAAATATCTTATATAGAATTAACCCTTTTTTAGGGGTTTTAGAAAAAAGTAATCCGAGCTCTAAAATGATTATTTATATAAATTTATAGTTGTACTTCTTCCAAAAAACATGAAATATTTTGGAGACCACTCATATAGGCATTTCATCTACAAAATAAATCTAGAACTACGAAGTTGGCCAAAAAATTTGAACTCTATATCAAGCAAAAGGATAAAACGTTGAACAAATTCTATGCATGTGTTTCAAACATTGTCAACTACTCGTATAATTTGGGTGGACCTATTAGGAAAGAGAAGTAGATTGAGAAAATCCGTGCTAGCTTACCTTATCATTTTCAAGCCAAAGGTAGCTTGCTTAAATACATGTAAAAGCCTTGTGAACTTACTATTAAATGAATCACTTGGGTATGTATTCGAACTGCATCACTTGTATCCAATATGTCAACCATCCACTTTCGAGGACAGAAAGAGCTTGGCTTTATACACATCAAGTATAATAGTTTTAGCGAAGATGGTTTTGACACAATTGTTAGAAATGATGACTCTAATACCAATGAAGAGAAAATGGATCTACTTTCCCAAAAATTTACTAAATTTCTTAGATACAATTAACCCTTTTTTAGGGGTTTAGAAAAAAATAATCCGAGCTCTAAAATGATTATTTCAATGAATTTATAGTTGTACTTCTTCCAAACAACATGAAATATTTTTGAGACCACTCATATAGGCATTTGAGCTACAAAATAAATCTAGAACTACGAAGTTGGCCAAAATTTTTGAACTCTATATCAAGCAAGAGGATAAACCTTTGAACAAATTCTATGCATGTTTTTCAAACATTATCAACTACTCGTATAATTTGGGTGGCCCTTTAAGGAAAGAGATGTAGATTGTGAAAATCCATGCTAGCTTACCTTAACATTTTCAAGCCAAGGTAGCTTGCTTAAATACATGCAAAAGCCTTGTGAACTTACTGTTAAATGAATCACTTGGGCAAGTATTCGAACTGCATCACTTCTATCCTATATGTCAGCCATCCACCATCGAGAAGGAAGAGAGCTTAGCTTTATAGACATCAAGGAAAGTGGTCTTTGCGAAGATATTTTTGACACAATTGTTAGAAATGATGACTCTAATTCCAATGAAGTGAAAATGGATCTAGTTTCCCAGAGATTTACTCTATATCTTATAAAGAATTAACCCTTTTTTAGGGGTTTTTTGAAAAAAAGTAATCCGAGCTCTAAAATGATTATTTATATAAATTTATAATTGTACTTCTTCCAAACAACATGAAATATTTTGGAGACCACTCATATAGGCATTTCATCTACAAAATAAATCTAGAATTACGAAGTTGGCCAAAAAATTTGAACTCTATATCAAGCAAAAGGATAAAACGTTGAACAAATTCTATGCATGTGTTTCAAACATTATCAACTACTCGTATAATTTGGGTGGACCTATTAGGAAAGAGAAGTAGATTGAGAAAATCCGTGCTAGCTTACCTTATCATTTTCAAGCCAAAGGTAGCTTGCTTAAATACATGTAAAAGCCTTGTGAACTTACTATTAAATGAATCACTTGGGTATGTATTCGAACTGCATCACTTGTATCCAATATGTCAACCATCCACTTTCGAGGACAGAAAGAGCTTGGCTTTATACACCTCAAGGATAATGGTTTTAGCGAAGATGGTTTTGACACAATTGTTAGAAATGATGACTCTCATACCAATGAAGAGAAAATGGATCTACTTTCCCAAAAATTTACTAAATTTCTTAGATACAACTAACCCTTTTTTAGGGGTTTAGAAAAAAATAATCCGAGCTCTAAAATGATTATTTCAATGAATTTAGAGTTGTACTTCTTCCAAACTACATGAAATATTTTTGAGACCACTCATATAGGCATTTGAGCTACAAAATAAATCTAGAACTACGAAGTTGGCCAAAAATTTTGAACTCTATATCAAGCAAGAGGATAAAACTTTGAACAAATTCTATGCATGTTTTTCAAACATTATCAACTACTCGTATAATTTGGGTGGCCCTTTAAGGAAAGAGAAGTAGATTGTGAAAATCCGTGCTAGCTTACCTTAACATTTTCAAGCCAAGGTAGCTTGCTTAAATACATGTAAAAGCCTTGTGAACTTACTGTTAAATGAATCACTTGGCCAAGTATTCGAACTGCATCACTTGTATCCAATATGTCAACCATCCACTTTCGAAGACGGAAAGAGCTTGGCTTTATATACATCAAGGATAGTGGTTTAGCGAAGGTGTTTTTGACACATTTGTTATAAATGATGACTCTAATACCAATGAAGAAAAGATGGATCTACTTTCAAAGATATTTTCTAAATTTCTTAGATAGAATTAACCCTTTTTTATGGGTTTTAGAAAAAAGTAATCCGTGCTCTAAAATGATTATTTATATAAATTTATAGTTGTACTTCTTCCAAACAACATGAAATATTTTGGAGACCACTCATATAGGCATTTGATTTACAAAATAAATCTAGAACTACGAAGTTGGCCAAAAATTTTGAACTCTATATCAAGCAAGAGGATAAAACTTTGAACAAATTCTATGCATGTTTTTCAAACATTATCAACTACTCGTATAATTTGGGTGGACCTATTAGGAAAGAGAAGTAGATTGAAAAAATCCGTGCTAGCTTACCTTATCATTTTTAAGCCAAGGGTAGCTTGCTTAAATACATGTAAAAGCCTTGTGAACTTACTGTTAAATGAATCACTTGGGCAAGTATTCGAATTGCATCACTTGTACCCAATATGTCAACCATCGGCTTTCGAGGACGGAAAGAGCTTGGCTTTATACACATCAAGGATAGTGGTCTTAGCGAAGATGTTTTTGACACAATTGTTAGAAATGATGACTCTAATACCAATGAAGAGAAAATGGATCTACTTTCCCAAAAATTTACTAAATTTCTTAGATACAATTAACCCTTTTTTAGGGGTTTACAAAAAAATAATCCGAGCTCTAAAATGATTATTTCAATGAATTTATAGTTGTACTTCTTCCAAACAACATGAAATATTCTTGAGACCACTCATATAGGCATTTGAGCTACAAAATAAATCTAGAACTACGAAGTTGGCCAAAAATTTTAAACTCTATATCAAGCAAGAGGATAAAACTTTGAACAAATTCTATGCATGTTTTTCAAACATTATCAACTACTCGTATAATTTGGGTGGCCCTTTAAGGAAAGAGTAGTAGATTGTGAAAATCCGTGCTAGCTTACCTTAACATTTTCAAGCCAAGGTAGCTTGCTTAAATACATGTAAAAGCCTTGTGAACTTACTGTTAAATGAATCACTTGGGCAAGTATTCGAGCTGCATCACTTGTATCCAATATGTCAACCATCCACTTTCGAAGACGGAAAGAGCTTGGCTTTATATACATCAAGGATAGTGGTTTAGCGAAGGTGTTTTTGACACATTTGTTATAAATGATGACTCTAATACCAATGAAGAAAAGATGGATCTACTTTCAAATATATTTTCTAAATTTCTTAGATAGAATTAACCCTTTTTTTGGGGTTTTAGAAAAAAGTAATCCGTGCTCTAAAATGATTATTTATATAAATTTATAGTTGTACTTCTTCCAAACAACATGAAATATTTTGGAGACCACTCATATAGGCATTTGATCTACAAAATAAATCTAGAACTACGAAGTTGGCCAAAAATTTTGAACTCTATATCAAGCAAGAGGATAAAACGTTGAACAAATTCTATGCATGTTTTTCTAAAATTATCAACTACTTGTATAATTTGGGTGGATCTATTAGGAAAGAGAAGTAGATTGAGAAAATCCGTGCTAGCTTACCTTATCATTTTCAAGCCAAAGGTAGCTTGCTTAAATACATGTAAAAGCCTTGTGAACTTACTGTTAAATGAATCACTTTGGCAAGTATTCGAACTGCATCACTTGTATCCTATATGTCAGCCATCCACCATCGAGGAGGAAAAGAGCTTGGCTTTATAGACATCAAGGAAAGTGGTCTATGCGAAGATGTTTTTGACACAATTGTTAGAAATGATGACTCTAATTCCAATGAAGAGAAAATGGATCTAGTTTCCGAGAGATTTACTAAATATCTTATATAGAATTAACCCTTTTTTAGGGGTTTTAGAAAAAAGTAATCCGTGCTCTAAAATGATTATTTATATAAATTTATAGTTGTACTTCTTCCAAACAACATGAAATATTTTGGGGACCACTCATATAGGCATTTGATCTACAAAATAAATCTAGAACTACGAAGTTGGCCAAAAATTTTGAACTCTATAACAAGCAAGAGGATAAAACGTTGCACAAATTCTATGCATGTTTTTCTAAAATTATCAACTACTTGTATAATTTGGGTGGATCTATTAGGAAAGAGAAGTAGATTGAGAAAATCCGTGCTAGCTTACCTTATCATTTTCAAGCCAAAGGTAGCTTGCTTAAATACATGTAAAAGCCTTGTGAACTTACTGTTAAATGAATCACTTGGGTATGTATTCGAACTGCATCACTTGTATCCAATATGTCAACCATCCACTTTCGAGGACAGAAAGAGCTTGGCTTTATACACATCAAGGATAATGGTTTTAGCGAAGATGGTTTTGACACAATTGTTAGAAATGATGACTCTAATACCAATGAAGAGAAAATGGATCTACTTTCCCAAAAATTTACTAAATTTCTTAGATAGAATTAACCCTTTTTTAGGGGTTTAGAAAAAAATAATCCGAGCTCTAAAATGATTATTTCAATGAATTTATAGGTGTACTTCTTCCAAACAACATGAAATATTTTTGAGACTACTCATATAGGCATTTGAGCTACAAAATAAATCTAGAACTACGAAGTTGGCCGCAAATTTTGAACTCTATATCAAGCAAGAGGCTAAAACTTTGAACAAATTCTATGCATGTTTTTCAAACATTATCAACTACTCGTATAATTTGGGGGGACCTTTTAGGAAAGAGAAGTAGATTGAGAAAATCCGTGCTAGCTTACCTTATCATTTTCAAGCCAATGTTACCCTGCTTAAATACATGTAAAAGCCTTGTGAACTTACTGTTAAATGAATCACTTGGGCAAGTATTGGAACTGCATCACTTGTATCCTATATTTTAGGCATCCACCTTCGAGGATAGAAAGAGCTTGGCTTTATACACATCAAGGATAGTGGTCTTAGCTAAGATGTTTTTGACACATTTGCTAGAAATGATTACTCTAATACCAATGAAGAGAGAATGAATCTACTTTCCCAGAGATTTATTGAATTTCTTAGATAGAATTAACCCTTTTTTGGGGTTTTAGAAAAAATAATCCGACCTCAAAAATGATTATTTCAATGAATTTATAGTTGTACTTCTTCCAAACAACATGAAATATTTTGGAGACCACTCATATAGGCATTTGAGCTACAAAATAAATCTAGAACTACAAAGTTGGCCAAAATTTTTGAACTATATATCAAGCAAGAGGATAAAACTTTGAACAAATTTTATGCATGTTTTTCAAACATTATCAACTACTCGTATAATTTGGGTGGAGCTATTAGGAAAGAGAAGTAGATTGAGAAAATCCGTGCTAGCTTACCTTATCATTTTCAAGCCAAGGGTATCTTGCTTAAATACATGTAAAAGCATTGTGAACTTACTGTTAAATAAATCACTTGGGCAAGTATTCGAACTGCATCACTTGTATTCAATATGTCAACCATCCAATTTCGAGGACGGAAAGAGCTTGGCTTTATACACATCAAGGATAGTGGTCTTAGGGAAGGTGTTTTTGACACATTTGTTATAAATGATGACTCTAATACCAATGAAGAAAATATGGATCTACTTTCCCAGAGATTTACTAAATTTCTTAGATAGAATTAAAAATTTTTTAGGGGTTTAGAAAAAAATAAACCGAGCTCTAAAATGATTATTTCAATGAATTTATAGTTGTACTTCTTCCAAACAACATGAAATATTTTGGAGACCACTCATATAGGCATTTGAGCTACAAAATAAATCTAGAACTACGAAGTTGACCAAAAATTTTGAACTCTAAATCAAGTAAGAGGATGAAACTTTGAACAAATTTTATGCATGTTTTTCCAACATTATTAACTAGTCGTATAATTTGGGGGGACCTTTTAGGAAAGAGAAGTCGATTGAGAAAATCCTTGCTTGCTTACCGTATCATTTTCAAGCCAATGTTACCTTGCTTAAATACATGTAAAAGCCTTGTGAACTTACTGTTAAATGAATCACTTGGGTATGAATTCGAACTGCATCACTTGTATCCAATATGTCAACCATCCACTTTCGAGGACAGAAAGAGCTTGGCTTTATACACATCAAGGATAATGGTTTTAGCGAAGATGGTTTTGACACAATTGTTAGAAATGATGACTCTAATACCAATGAAGAGAAAATGGATCTACTTTCCCAAAAATTTACCAAATTTCTTAGATACAATTAACCCTTTTTTAGGGGTTTAGAAAAAAATAAACCGAGCTCTAAAATGATTATTTCAATGAATTTATAGTTGTACTTCTTCCAAACAACATGAAATATTTTGGAGACCACTCATATAGGCATTTGAGCTACAAAATAAATCTAGAACTACGAAGTTGACCAAAAATTTTGAACTCTAAATCAAGTAAGAGGATGAAACTTTGAACAAATTTTATGCATGTTTTTCCAACATTATTAACTAGTCGTATAATTTGGGGGGACCTTTTAGGAAAGAGAAGTCGATTGAGAAAATCCTTGCTTGCTTACCGTATCATTTTCAAGCCAATGTTACCTTGCTTAAATACATGTAAAAGCCTTGTGAACTTACTGTTAAATGAATCACTTGGGTATGAATTCGAACTGCATCACTTGTATCCAATATGTCAACCATCCACTTTCGAGGACAGAAAGAGCTTGGCTTTATACACATCAAGGATAATGGTTTTAGCGAAGATGGTTTTGACACAATTGTTAGAAATGATGACTCTAATACCAATGAAGAGAAAATGGATCTACTTTCCCAAAAATTTACTAAATTTCTTAGATACAATTAACCCTTTTTTAGGGGTTTAGAAAAAAATAATCCGAGCTCTAAAATGATTATTTCAATGAATTTATAGTTGTACTTCTTCCAAACAACATGAAATATTTTTGAGACTACTCATATAGGCATTTGAGCTACAAAATAAATCTAGAACTACAAGTTGGCCAAAAATTTTGAACTCTATATCAAGCAAGAGGATAAAACTTTGAACAAATTCTATGCATGTTTTTCAAACATTATCAATTACTCGTATAATTTGGGGGGACCTTTTAGGAAAGAGAAGTAGATTGAGAAATTCCGTGCTAGCTTACCTTATCATTTTCAAGCCAATGTTACCCTGCTTAAATACATGTAAAAGCCTTGTGAAGTTACTGTTAAATGAATCACTTGGGCAAGTATTCGAACTGCATCACTTGTATCCAATATGTCAACCATCCACTTTCGAAGACGGAAAGAGCTTGGCTTTATATACATCAAGGATAGTGGTTTAGCGAAGGTGTTTTTGACACATTTGTTATAAATGATGACTCTAATACCAATGAAGAAAAGATGGATCTACTTTCAAATATATTTTCTAAATTTCTTAGATAGAATTAACCCTTTTTTTGGGGTTTTAGAAAAAAGTAATCCGTGCTCTAAAATGATTATTTATATAAATTTATAGTTGTACTTCTTCCAAACAACATGAAATATTTTGGAGACCACTCATATAGGCATTTGATCTACAAAATAAATCTAGAACTACGAAGTTGGCCAAAAATTTTGAACTCTATATCAAGCAAGAGGATAAAACGTTGAACAAATTCTATGCATGTTTTTCTAAAATTATCAACTACTTGTATAATTTGGGTGGATCTATTAGGAAAGAGAAGTAGATTGAGAAAATCCGTGCTAGCTTACCTTATCATTTTCAAGCCAAAGGTAGCTTGCTTAAATACATGTAAAAGCCTTGTGAACTTACTGTTAAATGAATCACTTTGGCAAGTATTCGAACTGCATCACTTGTATCCTATATGTCAGCCATCCACCATCGAGGAGGAAAAGAGCTTGGCTTTATAGACATCAAGGAAAGTGGTCTATGCGAAGATGTTTTTGACACAATTGTTAGAAATGATGACTCTAATTCCAATGAAGAGAAAATGGATCTAGTTTCCGAGAGATTTACTAAATATCTTATATAGAATTAACCCTTTTTTAGGGGTTTTAGAAAAAAGTAATCCGTGCTCTAAAATGATTATTTATATAAATTTATAGTTGTACTTCTTCCAAACAACATGAAATATTTTGGAGACCACTCATATAGGCATTTGATCTACAAAATAAATCTAGAACTACGAAGTTGGCCAAAAATTTTGAACTCTATAACAAGCAAGAGGATAAAACGTTGCACAAATTCTATGCATGTTTTTCTAAAATTATCAACTACTTGTATAATTTGGGTGGATCTATTAGGAAAGAGAAGTAGATTGAGAAAATCCGTGCTAGCTTACCTTATCATTTTCAAGCCAAAGGTAGCTTGCTTAAATACATGTAAAAGCCTTGTGAACTTACTGTTAAATGAATCACTTGGGTATGTATTCGAACTGCATCACTTGTATCCAATATGTCAACCATCCACTTTCGAGGACAGAAAGAGCTTGGCTTTATACACATCAAGGATAATGGTTTTAGCGAAGATGGTTTTGACACAATTGTTAGAAATGATGACTCTAATACCAATGAAGAGAAAATGGATCTACTTTCCCAAAAATTTACTAAATTTCTTAGATAGAATTAACCCTTTTTTAGGGGTTTAGAAAAAAATAATCCGAGCTCTAAAATGATTATTTCAATGAATTTATAGGTGTACTTCTTCCAAACAACATGAAATATTTTTGAGACTACTCATATAGGCATTTGAGCTACAAAATAAATCTAGAACTACGAAGTTGGCCGCAAATTTTGAACTCTATATCAAGCAAGAGGCTAAAACTTTGAACAAATTCTATGCATGTTTTTCAAACATTATCAACTACTCGTATAATTTGGGGGGACCTTTTAGGAAAGAGAAGTAGATTGAGAAAATCCGTGCTAGCTTACCTTAACATTTTCAAGCCAAGGTAGCTTGCTTAAATACATGTAAAAGCCTTGTGAACTTACTGTTAAATGAATCACTTGGGCAAGTATTCGAGCTGCATCACTTGTATCCAATATGTCAACCATCCACTTTCGAAGACGGAAAGAGCTTGGCTTTATATACATCAAGGATAGTGGTTTAGCGAAGGTGTTTTTGACACATTTGTTATAAATGATGACTCTAATACCAATGAAGAAAAGATGGATCTACTTTCAAATATATTTTCTAAATTTCTTAGATAGAATTAACCCTTTTTTTGGGGTTTTAGAAAAAAGTAATCCGTGCTCTAAAATGATTATTTATATAAATTTATAGTTGTACTTCTTCCAAACAACATGAAATATTTTGGAGACCACTCATATAGGCATTTGATCTACAAAATAAATCTAGAACTACGAAGTTGGCCAAAAATTTTGAACTCTATATCAAGCAAGAGGATAAAACGTTGAACAAATTCTATGCATGTTTTTCTAAAATTATCAACTACTTGTATAATTTGGGTGGATCTATTAGGAAAGAGAAGTAGATTGAGAAAATCCGTGCTAGCTTACCTTATCATTTTCAAGCCAAAGGTAGCTTGCTTAAATACATGTAAAAGCCTTGTGAACTTACTGTTAAATGAATCACTTTGGCAAGTATTCGAACTGCATCACTTGTATCCTATATGTCAGCCATCCACCATCGAGGAGGAAAAGAGCTTGGCTTTATAGACATCAAGGAAAGTGGTCTATGCGAAGATGTTTTTGACACAATTGTTAGAAATGATGACTCTAATTCCAATGAAGAGAAAATGGATCTAGTTTCCGAGAGATTTACTAAATATCTTATATAGAATTAACCCTTTTTTAGGGGTTTTAGAAAAAAGTAATCCGTGCTCTAAAATGATTATTTATATAAATTTATAGTTGTACTTCTTCCAAACAACATGAAATATTTTGGAGACCACTCATATAGGCATTTGATCTACAAAATAAATCTAGAACTACGAAGTTGGCCAAAAATTTTGAACTCTATAACAAGCAAGAGGATAAAACGTTGCACAAATTCTATGCATGTTTTTCTAAAATTATCAACTACTTGTATAATTTGGGTGGATCTATTAGGAAAGAGAAGTAGATTGAGAAAATCCGTGCTAGCTTACCTTATCATTTTCAAGCCAAAGGTAGCTTGCTTAAATACATGTAAAAGCCTTGTGAACTTACTGTTAAATGAATCACTTGGGTATGTATTCGAACTGCATCACTTGTATCCAATATGTCAACCATCCACTTTCGAGGACAGAAAGAGCTTGGCTTTATACACATCAAGGATAATGGTTTTAGCGAAGATGGTTTTGACACAATTGTTAGAAATGATGACTCTAATACCAATGAAGAGAAAATGGATCTACTTTCCCAAAAATTTACTAAATTTCTTAGATAGAATTAACCCTTTTTTAGGGGTTTAGAAAAAAATAATCCGAGCTCTAAAATGATTATTTCAATGAATTTATAGGTGTACTTCTTCCAAACAACATGAAATATTTTTGAGACTACTCATATAGGCATTTGAGCTACAAAATAAATCTAGAACTACGAAGTTGGCCGCAAATTTTGAACTCTATATCAAGCAAGAGGCTAAAACTTTGAACAAATTCTATGCATGTTTTTCAAACATTATCAACTACTCGTATAATTTGGGGGGACCTTTTAGGAAAGAGAAGTAGATTGAGAAAATCCGTGCTAGCTTACCTTATCATTTTCAAGCCAATGTTACCCTGCTTAAATACATGTAAAAGCCTTGTGAACTTACTGTTAAATGAATCACTTGGGCAAGTATTGGAACTGCATCACTTGTATCCTATATTTTAGGCATCCACCTTCGAGGATAGAAAGAGCTTGGCTTTATACACATCAAGGATAGTGGTCTTAGCTAAGATGTTTTTGACACATTTGCTAGAAATGATTACTCTAATACCAATGAAGAGAGAATGAATCTACTTTCCCAGAGATTTATTGAATTTCTTAGATAGAATTAACCCTTTTTTGGGGTTTTAGAAAAAATAATCCGACCTCAAAAATGATTATTTCAATGAATTTATAGTTGTACTTCTTCCAAACAACATGAAATATTTTGGAGACCACTCATATAGGCATTTGAGCTACAAAATAAATCTAGAACTACAAAGTTGGCCAAAATTTTTGAACTATATATCAAGCAAGAGGATAAAACTTTGAACAAATTTTATGCATGTTTTTCAAACATTATCAACTACTCGTATAATTTGGGTGGAGCTATTAGGAAAGAGAAGTAGATTGAGAAAATCCGTGCTAGCTTACCTTATCATTTTCAAGCCAAGGGTATCTTGCTTAAATACATGTAAAAGCATTGTGAACTTACTGTTAAATAAATCACTTGGGCAAGTATTCGAACTGCATCACTTGTATTCAATATGTCAACCATCCAATTTCGAGGACGGAAAGAGCTTGGCTTTATACACATCAAGGATAGTGGTCTTAGGGAAGGTGTTTTTGACACATTTGTTATAAATGATGACTCTAATACCAATGAAGAAAATATGGATCTACTTTCCCAGAGATTTACTAAATTTCTTAGATAGAATTAAAATTTTTTTAGGGGTTTAGAAAAAAATAAACCGAGCTCTAAAATGATTATTTCAATGAATTTATAGTTGTACTTCTTCCAAACAACATGAAATATTTTGGAGACCACTCATATAGGCATTTGAGCTACAAAATAAATCTAGAACTACGAAGTTGACCAAAAATTTTGAACTCTAAATCAAGTAAGAGGATGAAACTTTGAACAAATTTTATGCATGTTTTTCCAACATTATTAACTAGTCGTATAATTTGGGGGGACCTTTTAGGAAAGAGAAGTCGATTGAGAAAATCCTTGCTTGCTTACCGTATCATTTTCAAGCCAATGTTACCTTGCTTAAATACATGTAAAAGCCTTGTGAACTTACTGTTAAATGAATCACTTGGGTATGAATTCGAACTGCATCACTTGTATCCAATATGTCAACCATCCACTTTCGAGGACAGAAAGAGCTTGGCTTTATACACATCAAGGATAATGGTTTTAGCGAAGATGGTTTTGACACAATTGTTAGAAATGATGACTCTAATACCAATGAAGAGAAAATGGATCTTCTTTCCCAAAAATTTACTAAATTTCTTAGATACAATTAACCCTTTTTTAGGGGTTTAGAAAAAAATAATCCGAGCTCTAAAATGATTATTTCAATGAATTTATAGTTGTACTTCTTCCAAACAACATGAAATATTTTTGAGACTACTCATATAGGCATTTGAGCTACAAAATAAATCTAGAACTACAAGTTGGCCAAAAATTTTGAACTCTATATCAAGCAAGAGGATAAAACTTTGAACAAATTCTATGCATGTTTTTCAAACATTATCAATTACTCGTATAATTTGGGGGGACCTTTTAGGAAAGAGAAGTAGATTGAGAAAATCCGTGCTAGCTTACCTTATCATTTTCAAGCCAATGTTACCCTGCTTAAATACATGTAAAAGCCTTGTGAAGTTACTGTTAAATGAATCACTTGGGCAAGTATTCGAACTGCATCACTTGTATCCTATATTTTAGGCATCCACCTTCGAGGATAGAAAGAGCTTGGCTTTATACACATCAAGGATAGTGGTCTTAGCGAAGATGTTTTTGACACATTTGCTAGAAATGATACTCTAATACCAATGAAGAGAGAATGGATCTACTTTCCCAGAGATTTACTGAATTTCTTAGATAGAATTAACCCTTTTTTTGGGGTTTTAGAAAAAATAATCCTGCCTCAAAAATGATTATTTCAATGAATTTATAGTTGTACTTCTTCCAAACAACGTGAAATATTTCGGAGACCACTCATATAGGCATTTGAGCTACAAAATAAATCTAGAACTACGAAGTTGGCCAAAAATTTTGAACTCTATATCAAGCAAGAGGATAAAACTTTGAACAAATTTTATGCATGTTTTTCAAACATTAACAACTACTCGTATAATTTGGGTGGAGCTATTAGTAAAGAGAAGTAGATTGAGAAAATCCGTGCTAGCTTACCTTATCATTTTCCAGCCAAGGTAGCTTGCTTAAATACATGTAAAAGCCTTGTGAACTTACTGTTAAATGAATCACATGGGCAAGTATTCGAACTGCATCACTTGTATCCAATATGTCAACCATCCACTTTCGAGGACGGAAAGAGCTTGGCTTTATACACATCAAGGATAGTGGTCTTAGGGAAGGTGTTTTTGACACATTTGTTATAAATGATGACTCTAATACCAATGAAGAAAAGATGGATCTACTTTCCCAGAGATTTACTAAATTTCTTAGATAGAATTAAAACTTTTTTAGGGGTTTAGAAAAAAATAAACCGAGCTCTAAAATGATTATTTCAATGAATTTATAGTTGTACTTCTTCCAAACAACATGAAATATTTTTGAGACCACTCATATAGGCATTTGAGCTACAAAATAAATCTAGAACTACGAAGTTGACCAAAAATTTTGAACTCTAAATCAAGCATGAGGATGAAACTTTGAACAAATTTTATGCATGTTTTTCCAACATTATTAACTAGTCGTATAATTTGGGGGGACCTTTTAGGAAAGAGAAGTCGATTGAGAAAATCCTCGCTTGCTTACCGTATCATTTTCAAGCCAATGTTACCTTGCTTAAATACATGTAAAAGCCGTGTGAACTTACTGTTAAATGAATCACTTGGGCAAGTATTCGAACTCCATCACTTGTATCCTATATGTCAACCATCCACCTTCGAGGAGGAAAAGAGCTTGGCTTTATAGACATCCAGCATAGTGGTCTTAGCGAAGTTGTTTTTGACACAATTGTTAGAAATGATGACTCTAATTCCAATGAAGAGAAAATGGATCTACTTTCCGAGAGATTTACTAAATATCTTATATAGAATTAACCCTTTTTTAGGGGTTTTAGAAAAAAGTAATCTGAGCTCTAAATTGATTATTTATATAAATTTATAGTTGTACTTCTTCCAAACAACATGAAATATTTTGGAGACCACTCATATAGGCATTTGATCTACAAAATAAATCTAGAACTACGAAGTTGGCCAAAAATTTTGAACTCTATATCAAGCAAGAGGATAAAACGTTGAACAAATTCTATGCATGTTTTTCAAAAATTATCAACTACTCGTATAATTTGGGTGGACCTATTAGGAAAGAGAAGTAGATTGAGAAAATCCGTGCTAGCTTACCTTATCATTTTCAAGCCAAGGGTATCTTGCTTAAATACATGTAAAAGCCTTGTGAACTTACTGTTAAATGAATCACTTGGGTATGTATTCGAACTGCATCACTTGTATCCAATATGTCAACCATCCACTTTCGAGGACGGAAAGAGCTTGGCTTTATACACATCAAGGATAGTGGTCTTAGGGAAGGTGTTTTTGACACATTTGTTATAAATGATGACTCTAATACCAATGAAGAAAAGATGGATCTACTTTCCCAGAGATTAACTAAATTTCTTAGATAGAATTAAAACTTTTTTAGGGGTTTAGAAAAAAATAAACCGAGCTCTAAAATTATTATTTCAATGAATTTATAGTTGTACTTCTTCCAAACAACATGAAATATTTTGGAGACCACTCATATAGGCATTTGAGCTACAAAGTAAATCTAGAACTACGAAGTTGACCAAAAATTTTGAACTCTAAATCAAGCATGAGGATGAAACTTTGAACAAATTTTATGCATGTTTTTCCAACATTATTAACTAGTCGTATAATTTGGGGGGACCTTTTAGGAAAGAGAAGTCGATTGAGAAAATCCTCGCTTGCTTACCGTATCATTTTCAAGCCAATGTTACCTTGCTTAAATACATGTAAAAGCCTTGTGAACTTACTGTTAAATGAATCACTTGGGCAAGTATTCGAACTGCATCACTTGTATCCTATTTGTCAGCCATCCACCTTCGAGGAGGAAAAGAGCTTGGCTTTATAGACATCCAGCATAGTGGTCTTAGCGAAGTTGTTTTTGACACAATTGTTAGAAATGATGACTCTAATTCCAATGAAGAGAAAATGGATCTACTTTCCGAGAGATTTACTAAATATCTTATATAGAATTAACCCTTTTTTAGGGGTTTTAGAAAAAAGTAATCTGAGCTCTAAATTGATTATTTATATAAATTTATAGTTGTACTTCTTCCAAACAACATGAAATATTTTGGAGACCACTCATATAGGCATTTGATCTACAAAATAAATCTAGAACTACGAAGTTGGCCAAAAATTTTGAACTCTATATCAAGCAAGATGATAAAACGTTGAACAAATTCTATGCATGTTTTTCAAAAATTATCAACTACTCGTATAATTTGGGTGGACCTATTAGGAAAGAGAAGTAGATTGAGAAAATCCGTGCTAACTTACCTTATCATTTTCAAGCCAAGGGTATCTTGCTTAAATAAATGTAAAAGCCTTGTGAACTTACTGTTAAATGAATCACTTGGGTATGTATTCGAACTGCATCACTTGTATCCAATATGTCAACCATCCACTTTCGAGGACGGAAAGAGCTTGGCTTTATACACATCAAGGATAGTGGTCTTAGGGAAGGTGTTTTTGACACATTTGTTATAAATGATGACTCTAATACCAATGAAGAAAAGATGGATCTACTTTCCCAGAGATTTACTAAATTTCTTAGATAGAATTAAAACTTTTTTAGGGGTTTAGAAAAAAATAAACCGAGCTCTAAAATGATTATTTCAATGAATTTATAGTTGTACTTCTTCCAAACAACATGAAATATTTTTGAGACCACTCATATAGGCATTTGAGCTACAAAATAAATCTAGAACTACGAAGTTGACAAAAAATTTTGAACTCTAAATCAAGCAAGAGGATGAAACTTTGAGCGAATTTTATGCATGTTTTTCAAACATTATTAACTAGTCGTATAATTTGGGGGGACCTTTTAGGAAAGAGAAGTCGATTGAGAAAATCCTTGCTTGCTTACCGTATCATTTTCAAGCCAATGTTACCTTGCTTAAATACATGTAAAAGCCTTGTGAACTTACTGTTAAATGAATCACTTGGGCAAGTATTCGAACTTCATCAATTGTATCCAATATGTCAGCCATCCACCTTCGAGGAGGAAAAGAGCTTGGCTTTATAGACATCCAGCATAGTGGTCTTAGCGAAGTTGTTTTTGACACAATTGTTAGAAATGATGACTCTAATTCCAATGAAGAGAAAATGGATCTACTTTCCGAGAGATTTACTAAATATCTTATATAGAATTAACCCTTTTTTAGGGGTTTTAGAAAAAAGTAATCTGAGCTCTAAATTGATTATTTATATAAATTTATAGTTGTACTTCTTCCAAACAACATGAAATATTTTGGAGACCACTCATATAGGCATTTGATCTACAAAATAAATCTAGAACTACGAAGTTGGCCAAAAATTTTGAACTCTATATCAAGCAAGAGGATAAAACGTTGAACAAATTCTATGCATGTTTTTCAAAAATTATCAACTACTCCTATAATTTGGGTGGACCTATTAGGAAAGAGAAGTAGATTGAGAAAATCCGTGCTAGCTTACCTTATCATTTTCAAGCCAAGGGTATCTTGCTTAAATACATGTAAAAGCCTTGTGAACTTACTGTTAAATGAATCACTTGGGTATGTATTCGAACTGCATCACTTGTATCCTATATTTTAGGCATCCACCTTCGAGGATAGAAAGAGCTTGGCTTTATACACATCAAGGATAGTGGTCTTAGCGAAGGTGTTTTTGACACATTTGCTTGAAATGATTACTCTAATACCAATGAAGAGAGAATGAATCTAAGTTCCCAGAGATTTACTAAATTTCTTAGATAGATTTAAAACTTTTTTAGGGGTTTCGAAAAAAATAAACCGAGCTCTAAAATTATTATTTCAATGAATTTATAGTTGTACTTCTTCCAAACAACATGAAATATTTTGGAGACCACTCATATAGGCATTTGAGCTACAAAGTAAATCTAGAACTACGAAGTTGACCAAAAATTTTGAACTCTAAATCAAGCATGAGGATGAAACTTTGAACAAATTTTATGCATGTTTTTCCAACATTATTAACTAGTCGTATAATTTGGGGGGACCTTTTAGGAAAGAGAAGTCGATTGAGAAAATCCTCGCTTGCTTACCGTATCATTTTCAAGCCAATGTTACCTTGCTTAAATACATGTAAAAGCCTTGTGAACTTACTGTTAAATGAATCACTTGGGCAAGTATTCGAACTGCATCACTTGTATCCTATTTGTCAGCCATCCACCTTCGAGGAGGAAAAGAGCTTGGCTTTATAGACATCCAGCATAGTGGTCTTAGCGAAGTTGTTTTTGACACAATTGTTAGAAATGATGACTCTAATTCCAATGAAGAGAAAATGGATCTACTTTCCGAGAGATTTACTAAATATCTTATATAGAATTAACCCTTTTTTAGGGGTTTTAGAAAAAAGTAATCTGAGCTCTAAATTGATTATTTATATAAATTTATAGTTGTACTTCTTCCAAACAACATGAAATATTTTGGAGACCACTCATATAGGCATTTGATCTACAAAATAAATCTAGAACTACGAAGTTGGCCAAAAATTTTGAACTCTATATCAAGCAAGATGATAAAACGTTGAACAAATTCTATGCATGTTTTTCAAAAATTATCAACTACTCGTATAATTTGGGTGGACCTATTAGGAAAGAGAAGTAGATTGAGAAAATCCGTGCTAACTTACCTTATCATTTTCAAGCCAAGGGTATCTTGCTTAAATAAATGTAAAAGCCTTGTGAACTTACTGTTAAATGAATCACTTGGGTATGTATTCGAACTGCATCACTTGTATCCAATATGTCAACCATCCACTTTCGAGGACGGAAAGAGCTTGGCTTTATACACATCAAGGATAGTGGTCTTAGGGAAGGTGTTTTTGACACATTTGTTATAAATGATGACTCTAATACCAATGAAGAAAAGATGGATCTACTTTCCCAGAGATTTACTAAATTTCTTAGATAGAATTAAAACTTTTTTAGGGGTTTAGAAAAAAATAAACCGAGCTCTAAAATGATTATTTCAATGAATTTATAGTTGTACTTCTTCCAAACAACATGAAATATTTTTGAGACCACTCATATAGGCATTTGAGCTACAAAATAAATCTAGAACTACGAAGTTGACAAAAAATTTTGAACTCTAAATCAAGCAAGAGGATGAAACTTTGAGCGAATTTTATGCATGTTTTTCAAACATTATTAACTAGTCGTATAATTTGGGGGGACCTTTTAGGAAAGAGAAGTCGATTGAGAAAATCCTTGCTTGCTTACCGTATCATTTTCAAGCCAATGTTACCTTGCTTAAATACATGTAAAAGCCTTGTGAACTTACTGTTAAATGAATCACTTGGGCAAGTATTCGAACTTCATCAATTGTATCCAATATGTCAGCCATCCACCTTCGAGGAGGAAAAGAGCTTGGCTTTATAGACATCCAGCATAGTGGTCTTAGCGAAGTTGTTTTTGACACAATTGTTAGAAATGATGACTCTAATTCCAATGAAGAGAAAATGGATCTACTTTCCGAGAGATTTACTAAATATCTTATATAGAATTAACCCTTTTTTAGGGGTTTTAGAAAAAAGTAATCTGAGCTCTAAATTGATTATTTATATAAATTTATAGTTGTACTTCTTCCAAACAACATGAAATATTTTGGAGACCACTCATATAGGCATTTGATCTACAAAATAAATCTAGAACTACGAAGTTGGCCAAAAATTTTGAACTCTATATCAAGCAAGAGGATAAAACGTTGAACAAATTCTATGCATGTTTTTCAAAAATTATCAACTACTCCTATAATTTGGGTGGACCTATTAGGAAAGAGAAGTAGATTGAGAAAATCCGTGCTAGCTTACCTTATCATTTTCAAGCCAAGGGTATCTTGCTTAAATACATGTAAAAGCCTTGTGAACTTACTGTTAAATGAATCACTTGGGTATGTATTCGAACTGCATCACTTGTATCCTATATTTTAGGCATCCACCTTCGAGGATAGAAAGAGCTTGGCTTTATACACATCAAGGATAGTGGTCTTAGCGAAGGTGTTTTTGACACATTTGCTTGAAATGATTACTCTAATACCAATGAAGAGAGAATGAATCTAAGTTCCCAGAGATTTACTAAATTTCTTAGATAGATTTAAAACTTTTTTAGGGGTTTCGAAAAAAATAAACCGAGCTCTAAAATGATTATTTCAATGAATTTATAGTTGTACTTCTTCCAAACAACATGAAATATTTTTGAGACCACTCATATAGGCACTTGAGCTACAAAATAAATCTAGAACTACGAAGTTGACCAAAAATTTTGAACTCTAAATCATGCAAGAGGATGAAACTTCGAACAAATTTTATGCATGTTTTTCCAACATTATTAACTAGTCGTATAATTTGGGGGTACCTTTTAGGAAAGAGAAGTCGATTGAGAAAATCCTTGCTTGCTTACCGTATCATTTTCAAGCAAATGTTACCTTGCTTAAATACATGTAAAAGCCTTGTGAACTTACTGTTAAATGAATCACTTGGGCAAGTATTCGAACTGCATCATTTGTATCCTATATGTCAGCCATCCACCTTCGAGGAGGAAAAGAGCTTGGCTTTATAGACATCCAGCATAGTGGTCTTAGCGAAGTTGTTTTTGACACAATTGTTAGAAATGATGACTCTAATTCCAATGAAGAGAAAATGGATCTACTTTCCGAGAGATTTACTAAATATCTTATATAGAATTAACCCTTTTTTAGGGGTTTTAGAAAAAAGTAATCTAAGCTCTAAATTGATTATTTATATAAATTTATAGTTGTACTTCTTCCAAATTACAAGAAATATTTTGGAGACCACTCATATAGGCATTTGATCTACAAAATAAATCTAGAACTACGAAGTTGGCCAAAAATTTTGAACTCTATATCCAGCAAGAGCATCAAATTTTGAACAAATTCTATGCATGTTTTCCAAACATTATCAACTACTCGTATAATTTGGGTGGAGCTATTAGGAAAGAGAAATAGATTGAGAAAATCCGTGCTAGCTTACCTTATCATTTTCAAGCCAAAGGTAGCTTGCTTAAATACATGTAAAAGCCTTGTGAACTTACTGTTAAATGAATCACTTGGGCAAGTATTCGAACTGCATCACTTGTATCCAATATGTCAACCATCCACTTTCGAGGACGGAAAGAGCTTGGCTTTATACACATCAAGGATAGTGGTCTTAGGGAAGGTGTTTTTGACACATTTGTTATAAATGATGACTCTAATACCAATGAAGAAAAGATGGATCTACTTTCCCACAGATTTACTAAATTTCTTAGTTAGAATTAAAACTTTTTTAGGGGTTTAGAAAAAAATAAACCGAGCTCTAAAATGATTATTTCAATGAATTTATAGTTGTACTTCTTCCAAACAACATGAAATATTTTTGAGACCACTCATATAGGCATTTGAGCTACAAAATAAATCTAGAACTACGAAGTTGACCAAAAATTTTGAACTCTAAATCAAGCATGAGGATGAAACTTTGAACAAATTTTATGCATGTTTTTCCAACATTATTAACTAGTCGTATAATTTGGGAGGACCTTTTAGGAAAGAGAAGTCGATTGAGAAAATCCTCGCTTGCTTACCGTATCATTTTCAAGCCAATGTTACCTTGCTTAAATACATGTAAAAGCCTTGTGAACTTACTGTTAAATGAATCACTTGGGCAAGTATTCGAACTGCATCACTTGTATCCTATATGTCAGCCATCCACCTTCGAGGAGGAAAAGAGCTTGGCTTTATAGACATCCAGCATAGTGGTCTTAGCGAAGTTGTTTTTGACACAATTGTTAGAAATGATGACTCTAATTCCAATGAAGAGAAAATGGATCTACTTTCTGAGAGATTTACTAAATATCTTATATAGAATTAACCCTTTTTTAGGGGTTTTAGAAAAAAGTAATCTGAGCTCTAAATTGATTATTTATATAAATTTATAGTTGTACTTCTTCCAAACAACATGAAATATTTTGGAGACCACTCATATAGGCATTTGATCTACAAAATAAATCTAGAACTACGAATTTGGCCAAAAATTTGGAACTCTATATCAAGCAAGAGGATAAAACGTTGCACAAATTCTATGCATGTTTTTCAAAAATTATCAACTACTCGTATAATTTGGGTGGACCTATTAGGAAAGAGAAGTAGATTGAGAAAATCCGTGCTACCTTACCTTATCATTTCCAAGCCAAGGGTATCTTGCTTAAATACATGTAAAAGCCTTGTGAACGTACTGTTAAATGAATCACTTGGGTATGTATTCAAACTGCATCACTTGTATCCAATATGTCAACCATCCACTTTCGAGAACGGAAAGAGCTTGGCTTTATACACATCAAGGATAATGGTCTTAGCGAAGATGGTTTTGACACAATTGTTATAAATGATGACTCTAATACCAATGAAGAAAAGATGGATCTACTTTCCCAGAGATTTACTAAATTTCTTAGATACAATTAACCCTTTTTTAGGGGTTTAGAAAAAAATAATCCGAGCTCTAAAATGATTATTTCAATGAATTTATAGTTGTACTTCTTCCAAACAACATGAAATATTTTTGAGACCACTCATATAGGCATTTGAGCTACAAAATAAATCTAGAACTACGAAGTTGACCAAAAATTTTGAAATCTAAATCAAGCATGAGGATGAAACTTTGAACAAATTTTATGCATGTTTTTCCAACATTATTAACTAGTCGTATAATTTGGGGGGACCTTTTAGGAAAGAGAAGTCGATTGAGAAAATCCTCGCTTGCTTACCGTATCATTTTCAAGCCAATGTTACCTTGCTTAAATACATGTAAAAGCCTTGTGAACTTACTGTTAAATGAATCACTTGGGCAAGTATTCGAACTGCATCACTTGTATCCTATTTGTCAGCCATCCACCTTCGAGGAGGAAAAGAGCTTGGCTTTATAGACATCCAGCATAGTGGTCTTAGCGAAGTTGTTTTTGACACAATTGTTAGAAATGATGACTCTAATTCCAATGAAGAGAAAATGGATCTACTTTCCGAGAGATTTACTAAATATCTTATATAGAATTAACCCTTTTTTAGGGGTTTTAGAAAAAAGTAATCTGAGCTCTAAATTGATTATTTATATAAATTTATAGTTGTACTTCTTCCAAACAACATGAAATATTTTGGAGACCACTCATATAGGCATTTGATCTACAAAATAAATCTAGAACTACGAAGTTGGCCAAAAATTTTGAACTCTATATCAAGCAAGATGATAAAACGTTGAACAAATTCTATGCATGTTTTTCAAAAATTATCAACTACTCGTATAATTTGGGTGGACCTATTAGGAAAGAGAAGTAGATTGAGAAAATCCGTGCTAACTTACCTTATCATTTTCAAGCCAAGGGTATCTTGCTTAAATAAATGTAAAAGCCTTGTGAACTTACTGTTAAATGAATCACTTGGGTATGTATTCGAACTGCATCACTTGTATCCAATATGTCAACCATCCACTTTCGAGGACGGAAAGAGCTTGGCTTTATACACATCAAGGATAGTGGTCTTAGGGAAGGTGTTTTTGACACATTTGTTATAAATGATGACTCTAATACCAATGAAGAAAAGATGGATCTACTTTCCCAGAGATTTACTAAATTTCTTAGATAGAATTAAAACTTTTTTAGGGGTTTAGAAAAAAATAAACCGAGCTCTAAAATGATTATTTCAATGAATTTATAGTTGTACTTCTTCCAAACAACATGAAATATTTTTGAGACCACTCATATAGGCATTTGAGCTACAAAATAAATCTAGAACTACGAAGTTGACAAAAAATTTTGAACTCTAAATCAAGCAAGAGGATGAAACTTTGAGCGAATTTTATGCATGTTTTTCAAACATTATTAACTAGTCGTATAATTTGGGGGGACCTTTTAGGAAAGAGAAGTCGATTGAGAAAATCCTTGCTTGCTTACCGTATCATTTTCAAGCCAATGTTACCTTGCTTAAATACATGTAAAAGCCTTGTGAACTTACTGTTAAATGAATCACTTGGGCAAGTATTCGAACTTCATCAATTGTATCCAATATGTCAGCCATCCACCTTCGAGGAGGAAAAGAGCTTGGCTTTATAGACATCCAGCATAGTGGTCTTAGCGAAGTTGTTTTTGACACAATTGTTAGAAATGATGACTCTAATTCCAATGAAGAGAAAATGGATCTACTTTCCGAGAGATTTACTAAATATCTTATATAGAATTAACCCTTTTTTAGGGGTTTTAGAAAAAAGTAATCTGAGCTCTAAATTGATTATTTATATAAATTTATAGTTGTACTTCTTCCAAACAACATGAAATATTTTGGAGACCACTCATATAGGCATTTGATCTACAAAATAAATCTAGAACTACGAAGTTGGCCAAAAATTTTGAACTCTATATCAAGCAAGAGGATAAAACGTTGAACAAATTCTATGCATGTTTTTCAAAAATTATCAACTACTCCTATAATTTGGGTGGACCTATTAGGAAAGAGAAGTAGATTGAGAAAATCCGTGCTAGCTTACCTTATCATTTTCAAGCCAAGGGTATCTTGCTTAAATACATGTAAAAGCCTTGTGAACTTACTGTTAAATGAATCACTTGGGTATGTATTCGAACTGCATCACTTGTATCCTATATTTTAGGCATCCACCTTCGAGGATAGAAAGAGCTTGGCTTTATACACATCAAGGATAGTGGTCTTAGCGAAGGTGTTTTTGACACATTTGCTTGAAATGATTACTCTAATACCAATGAAGAGAGAATGAATCTAAGTTCCCAGAGATTTACTAAATTTCTTAGATAGATTTAAAACTTTTTTAGGGGTTTCGAAAAAAATAAACCGAGCTCTAAAATGATTATTTCAATGAATTTATAGTTGTACTTCTTCCAAACAACATGAAATATTTTTGAGACCACTCATATAGGCACTTGAGCTACAAAATAAATCTAGAACTACGAAGTTGACCAAAAATTTTGAACTCTAAATCATGCAAGAGGATGAAACTTCGAACAAATTTTATGCATGTTTTTCCAACATTATTAACTAGTCGTATAATTTGGGGGTACCTTTTAGGAAAGAGAAGTCGATTGAGAAAATCCTTGCTTGCTTACCGTATCATTTTCAAGCAAATGTTACCTTGCTTAAATACATGTAAAAGCCTTGTGAACTTACTGTTAAATGAATCACTTGGGCAAGTATTCGAACTGCATCATTTGTATCCTATATGTCAGCCATCCACCTTCGAGGAGGAAAAGAGCTTGGCTTTATAGACATCCAGCATAGTGGTCTTAGCGAAGTTGTTTTTGACACAATTGTTAGAAATGATGACTCTAATTCCAATGAAGAGAAAATGGATCTACTTTCCGAGAGATTTACTAAATATCTTATATAGAATTAACCCTTTTTTAGGGGTTTTAGAAAAAAGTAATCTAAGCTCTAAATTGATTATTTATATAAATTTATAGTTGTACTTCTTCCAAATTACAAGAAATATTTTGGAGACCACTCATATAGGCATTTGATCTACAAAATAAATCTAGAACTACGAAGTTGGCCAAAAATTTTGAACTCTATATCCAGCAAGAGCATCAAATTTTGAACAAATTCTATGCATGTTTTCCAAACATTATCAACTACTCGTATAATTTGGGTGGAGCTATTAGGAAAGAGAAATAGATTGAGAAAATCCGTGCTAGCTTACCTTATCATTTTCAAGCCAAAGGTAGCTTGCTTAAATACATGTAAAAGCCTTGTGAACTTACTGTTAAATGAATCACTTGGGCAAGTATTCGAACTGCATCACTTGTATCCAATATGTCAACCATCCACTTTCGAGGACGGAAAGAGCTTGGCTTTATACACATCAAGGATAGTGGTCTTAGGGAAGGTGTTTTTGACACATTTGTTATAAATGATGACTCTAATACCAATGAAGAAAAGATGGATCTACTTTCCCACAGATTTACTAAATTTCTTAGTTAGAATTAAAACTTTTTTAGGGGTTTAGAAAAAAATAAACCGAGCTCTAAAATGATTATTTCAATGAATTTATAGTTGTACTTCTTCCAAACAACATGAAATATTTTTGAGACCACTCATATAGGCATTTGAGCTACAAAATAAATCTAGAACTACGAAGTTGACCAAAAATTTTGAACTCTAAATCAAGCATGAGGATGAAACTTTGAACAAATTTTATGCATGTTTTTCCAACATTATTAACTAGTCGTATAATTTGGGAGGACCTTTTAGGAAAGAGAAGTCGATTGAGAAAATCCTCGCTTGCTTACCGTATCATTTTCAAGCCAATGTTACCTTGCTTAAATACATGTAAAAGCCTTGTGAACTTACTGTTAAATGAATCACTTGGGCAAGTATTCGAACTGCATCACTTGTATCCTATATGTCAGCCATCCACCTTCGAGGAGGAAAAGAGCTTGGCTTTATAGACATCCAGCATAGTGGTCTTAGCGAAGTTGTTTTTGACACAATTGTTAGAAATGATGACTCTAATTCCAATGAAGAGAAAATGGATCTACTTTCCAAGAGATTTACTAAATATCTTATATAGAATTAACCCTTTTTTAGGGGTTTTAGAAAAAAGTAATCTGAGCTCTAAATTGATTATTTATATAAATTTATAGTTGTACTTCTTCCAAACAACATGAAATATTTTAAAGACCACTCATATAGGCATTTGATCTACAAAATAAATCTAGAACTACGAAGTTGGCCAAAAATTTTGAACTCTATATCAAGCAAGAGGATAAAACGTTGAACAAATTATATGCATGTTTTTCAAAAATTATCAACTACTCGTATAATTTGGGTGGACCTATTAGGAAAGAGAAGTAGATTGAGAAAATCCGTGCTAGCTTACCTTATCATTTTCAAGCCAAAGGTAGCTTGCTTAAATACATGTAAAAGCCTTGTGAACGTACTGTTAAATGAATCACTTGGGTATGTATTCAAACTGCATCACTTGTATCCAATATGTCAACCATCCACTTTCGAGAACGGAAAGAGCTTGGCTTTATACACATCAAGGATAATGGTCTTAGCGAAGATGGTTTTGACACAATTGTTATAAATGATGACTCTAATACCAATGAAGAAAAGATGGATCTACTTTCCCAGAGATTTACTAAATTTCTTAGATACAATTAACCCTTTTTTAGGGGTTTAGAAAAAAATAATCCGAGCTCTAAAATGATTATTTCAATGAATTTATAGTTGTACTTCTTCCAAACAACATGAAATATTTTTGAGACCACTCATATAGGCATTTGAGCTACAAAATAAATCTAGAACTACGAAGTTGACCAAAAATTTTGAAATCTAAATCAAGCATGAGGATGAAACTTTGAACAAATTTTATGCATGTTTTTCCAACATTATTAACTAGTCGTATAATTTGGGGGGACCTTTTAGGAAAGAGAAGTCGATTGAGAAAATCCTCGCTTGCTTACCGTATCATTTTCAAGCCAATGTTACCTTGCTTAAATACATGTAAAAGCCTTGTGAACTTACTGTTAAATGAATCACTTGGGCAAGTATTCGAACTGCATCACTTGTATCCTATATGTCATCCATCCACCTTCGAGGAGGAAAAGAGCTTGGCTTTATAGACATCCAGCATAGTGGTCTTAGCGAAGTTGTTTTTGACACAATTGTTAGAAATGATGACTCTAATTCCAATGAAGAGAAAATGGATCTACTTTCCGAGAGATTTACTAAATATCTTATATAGAATTAACCCTTTTTTAGGGGTTTTAGAAAAAAGTAATCTGAGCTCTAAATTGATTATTTATATAAATTTATAGTTGTACTTCTTCCAAACAACATGAAATATTTTGGAGACCACTCATATAGGCATTTGATCTACAAAATAAATCTAGAACTACCAAGTTGGCCAAAATTTTTGAACTCTATATCAAGCAAGAGCATGAAATTTTGAACAAATTCTATGCATGTTTTTCAAACATTATCAACTACTCGTATAATTTGGGTGGAGCTATTAGGAAAGAGAAATAGATTGAGAAAATCCGTGCTAGCTTACCTTATCATTTTCAAGCCAAAGGTAGCTTGCTTAAATACATGTAAAAGCCTTGTGAACGTACTGTTAAATGAATCACTTGGGTATGTATTCGAACTGCATCACTTGTATCCAATATGTCAACCATCCACTTTCGAGGAGAGAAAGAGCTTGGCTTTATACACATCAAGGATAATGGTTTTAGCGAAGATGGTTTTGACACAATTGTTAGAAATGATGACTCTAATACCAATGAAGAGAAAATGGATCTACTTTCCCAAAAATTTACCAAATTTCTTAGATACAATTAACCCTTTTTTATGGGTTTAGAAAAAAATAATCCGAGCTCTAAAATGATTATTTCAATGAATTTATAGTTGTACTTCTTCCAAACAACATGAAATATTTTTGAGACTACTCATATAGGCATTTGAGCTACAAAATAAATCTAGAACTACGAAGTTGGCCAAAAATTTTGAACTCTATATCAAGCAAGAGGATAAAACTTTGAACAAATTCTATGCATGTTTTTCAAACATTATCAACTACTCATATAATTTGGGGGGACCTTTTAGGAAAGAGAAGTAGATTGTGAAAATCCGTGCTAGCTTACCTTATCATTTTCAAGCCAATGTTACCCTGCTTAAATACATGTAAAAGCCTTGTGAACTTACTGTTAAATGAATCACTTGGGCAAGTATTCGAACAGCATCACTTGTATCCTATATTTTAGGCATCCACCTTCGAGGATAGAACGAGCTTGGCTTTATACACAACAAGGATAGTGGTCTTTGCGAAGCTGTTTTTGACACATTTGCTAGAAATGATTACTCTAATACCAATGAAGAGAGAATGGATCTACTTTACCAGAGATTTATTGAATTTCTTAGATAGAATTAACCCTTTTTTGGGGTTTTAGAAAAAATAATCCGACCTCAAAAATGATTATTTCAATGAATTTATAGTTGTACTTCTTCCAAACATCATGAAATATTTTGGAGACCACTCATATAGGCATTTGAGCTACAAAATAAATCTAGAACTACGAAGTTGGCCAAAAATTTTGAACTCTATATCAAGCAAGAGGATAAAACTTTGAACAAATTTTATGCATGTTTTTCAAACATTATCAACTACTCGTATAATTTGGGTGGAGCTATTAGGAAAGAGAAGTAGATTGAGAAAATCCGTGCTAGCTTACCTTATCATTTTCAAGCCAAGGGTATCTTCATTAAATACATGTAAAAGCATTCTGAACTTACTATTAAATGAATCACTTGGGCAAGTATTCGAACTGCATCACTTTTATTCAATATGTCAACCATCCAATTTCGAGGACGGAAAGAGCTTGGCTTTATACACATCAAGGATAGTGGTCTTAGGGAAGGTGTTTTTGACACATTTGTTATAAATGATGACTCTAATACCAATGAAGAAAAGATGGATCTACTTTACCAGAGATTTACTAAATTTCTTAGATAGAATTAAAACTTTTTTAGGGGTTTAGAAAAAAATAAACCGAGCTCTAAAATGATTATTTCAATGAATTTATAGTTGTACTTCTTCCAAACAACATGAAATATTTTTGAGACTACTCATATAGGCATTTGAGCTACAAAATAAATCTAGAACTACGAAGTTGGCCAAAAATTTTGAACTCTATATCAAGCAAGAGGATAAAACTTTGAACAAATTCTATGCATGTTTTTCAAACATTATCAACTACTCATATAATTTGGGGGGACCTTTTAGGAAAGAGAAGTAGATTGTGAAAATCCGTGCTAGCTTACCTTATCATTTTCAAGCCAATGTTACCTTGCTTAAATACATGTAAAAGCCTTGTGAACTTACTGTTAAATGAATCACTTGGGCAAGTATTCGGACTGCATCACTTGTATCCTATATGTCAGCCATCCACCTTCGAGGAGGAAAAGAGCTTGGCTTTATAGACATCCAGCATAGTGGTCTTAGCGAATTTGTTTTTGACACAATTGTTAGAAATGATGACTCTAATTCCAATGAAGAGAAAATGGATCTACTTTCTGAGAGATTTAATAAATATCTTATATAGAATTAACCCTTTTTTAGGGGTTTTAGAAAAAAGTAATCTGAGCTCTAAATTGATTATTTATATAAATTTATAGTTGTACTTCTTCCAAACAACATGAAATATTTTGGAGACCACTCATATAGCCATTTGATCTACAAAATAAATCTAGAACTACGAAGTTGGCCAAAAATTTTGAACTCTATATCAAGCAAGAGCATCAAATTTTGAACAAATTCTATGCATGTTTTTCAAACATTATCAACTACTCGTATAATTTGGGTGGAGCTATTAGGAAAGAGAAATAGATTGAGAAAATCCGTGCTAGCTTACCTTATCATTTTCAAGCCAAACGTAGCTTGCTTAAATACATTTAAAAGCCTTGTGAACTTACTGTTAAATGAATCACTTGGGCAAGTATTCGAACTGCATCACTTGTATCCAATATGTCAACCATCCACTTTCGAGGACGGAAAGAGCTTGGCTTTATACACATCAAGGATAGTGGTCTTAGGGAAGGTGTTTTTGACACATTTGTTATAAATGATGACTCTAATACCAATGAAGAAAAGATGGATCTACTTTCCCAGATATTTACTAAATTTCTTAGATAGAATTAAAACTTTTTTAGGGGTTTAGAAAAAAATAAACCGAGCTCTAAAATGATTATTTCAATGAATTTATAGTTGTACTTCTTCCAAACAACATGAAATATTTTTGAGACCACTCATATAGGCATTTGAGCTACAAAATAAATCTAGAACTACGAAGTTGACCAAAAATTTTGAACTCTAAATCAAGCATGAGGATGAAACTTTCAACAAATTTTATGCAAGTTTTTCCAACATTATTAACTAGTCGTATAATTTGGGGGGACCTTTTAGGAAAGAGAAGTCGATTGAGAAAATCCTCGCTTGCTTACCGTATCATTTTCAAGCCAATGTTACCTTGCTTAAATACATGTAAAAGCCTTGTGAACATACTGTTAAATGAATCACTTGGGCAAGTATTCGAACTGCATCACTTGTATCCTATATGTCAGCCATCCACCTTCGAGGAGGAAAAGAGCTTGGCTTTATAGACATCCAGCATAGTGGTCTTAGCGAAGTTGTTTTTGACACAATTGTTAGAAATGATGACTCTAATTCCAATGAAGAGAAAATGGATCTACTTTCCGAGAGATTTACTAAATATCTTATATAGAATTAACCCTTTTTTAGGGGTTTTAGAAAAAAGTAATCTGAGCTCTAAATTGATTATTTATATAAATTTATAGTTGTACTTCTTCGAAACAACATGAAATATTTTGGAGACCACTCATATAGGCATTTGATCTACAAAATAAATCTAGAACTACGAAGTTGGCCAAAAAGTTTGAACTCTATATCAAGCAAGAGGATAAAACGTTGAACAAATTCTATGCATGTTTTTCAAAAATTATCAACTACTCGTATAATTTGGGTGGACCTATTAGCAAAGAGAAGTAGATTGAGAAAATCCGTGCTACCTTACCTTATCATTTTCAAGCCAAGGGTATCTTGCTTAAATACATGTAAAAGCCTTGTGAACTTATTGTTAAATGAATCACTTGGGTATGTATTCGAACTGCATCACTTGTATCCAATATGTCAACCATCCACTTTCGAGGACGGAAAGAGCTTGGCTTTATACACATCAAGGATAGTGGTCTTAGGGAAGGTGTTTTTGACACATTTGTTATAAATGATGACTCTAATACCAATGAAGAAAAGATGGATCTACTTTCCCAGAGATTTACTAGATTTCTTATATAGAATTAAAACTTTTTTAGGGGTTTAGAAAAAAATAAACCGAGCTCTAAAATGATTATTTCAATGAATTTATAGTTGTACTTCTTCCAAACAACATGAAATATTTTTGAGACCACTCATATAGGCATTTGAGCTACAAAATAAATCTAGAACTACGAAGTTGACCAAAAATTTTGAACTCTAAATCAAGCATGAGGATGAAACTTTGAACAAATTTTATGCATGTTTTTCCAACATTATTAACTAGTCGTATAATTTGGGGGGACCTTTTAGGAAAGAGAAGTCGATTGAGAAAATCCTCGCTTGCTTACCGTATCATTTTCAAGCCAATGTTACCTTGGTTAAATACATGTAAAAGCCTTGTGAACATACTGTTAAATGAATCACTTGGGCAAGTATTCGAACTGCATCACTTGTATCCTATATGTCAGCCATCCACCTTCGAGGAGGAAAAGAGCTTGGCTTTATAGACATCCAGCATAGTGGTCTTAGCGAAGTTGTTTTTGACACAATTGTTAGAAATGATGACTCTAATTCCAATGAAGAGAAAATGGATCTACTTTCCGAGAGATTTACTAAATATCTTATATAGAATTAACCCTTTTTTAGGGGTTTTAGAAAAAAGTAATCTGAGCTCTAAATTGATTATTTATATAAATTTATAGTTGTACTTCTTCCAAACAACATGAAATATTTTGGAGACCACTCATATAGGCATTTGATCTACAAAATAAATCTAGAACTACGAAGTTGGCCAAAATTTTTGAACTCTATATCAAGCAAGAGGATAAAACGTTGAACAAATTCTATGCATGTTTTTCAAAAAATTATCAACTACTCGTATAATTTGGGTGGACCTATTAGGAAAGAGAAGTAGATTGAGAAATTCCGTGCTAGCTTACCTTATCATTTTCAAGCCAAGGGTATCTTGCTTAAATACATGTAAAAGCCTTGTGAACGTACTGTTAAATGAATCACTTGGGTATGTATTCGAACTACATCACTTGTATCCAATATGTCAACCATCCACTTTCGAGGACGGAAAGAGCTTGGCTTTATACACATCAAGGATAGTGGTCTTAGGGAAGGTGTTTTTGACACATTTGTTATAAATGATGACTCTAATACCAATGAAGAAAAGATGGATCTACTTTCCCAGAGATTTACTAAATTTCTTAGATAGAATTAAAACTTTTTTAGGGGTTTAGAAAAAAATAAACCGAGCTCTAAAATGATTATTTCAATGAATTTATAGTTGTACTTCTTCCAAACAACATGAAATATTTTTGAGACCACTCATATAGGCATTTGAGCTACAAAATAAATCTAGAACTACGAAGTTGACCAAAAATTTTGAACTCTAAATCAAGCATGAGGATGAAACTTTGAGCAAATTTTATGCATGTTTTTCCAACATTATTAACTAGTCGTATAATTTGGGGGGACCTTTTAGGAAAGAGAAGTCGATTGAGAAAATCCTCGCTTGCTTACCGTATCATTTTCAAGCCAATGTTACCTTGCTTAAATACATGTAAAAGCCTTGTGAATTTACTGTTAAATGAATCACTTGGGCAAGTATTCGAACTGCATCACTTGTATCCTATATGTCAGCCATCCACCTTCGAGGAGGAAAAGAGCTTGGCTTTATAGACATCCAGCATAGTGGTCTTAGCGAAGTTGTTTTTGACACAATTGTTAGAAATGATGACTCTAATTCCAATGAAGAGAAAATGGATCTACTTTCCGAGAGATTTACTAAATATCTTATATAGAATTAACCCTTTTTTAGGGGTTTTAGAAAAAAGTAATCTGAGCTCTAAATTGATTATTTATATAAATTTATAGTTGTACTTCTTCCAAACAACATGAAATATTTTGGAGACCACTCATATAGGCATTTGATCTACAAAATAAATCTAGAACTACGAAGTTGGCCAAAATTTTTGAACTCTATATCAAGCAAGAGCATCAAATTTTGAACAAATTCTATGCATGTTTTTCAAACATTATCAACTACTCGTATAATTTGGGTGGAGCTATTAGGAAAGAGAAATAGATTGAGAAAATCCGTGCTAGCTTACCTTATCATTTTCAAGCCAAAGGTAGCTTGCTTAAATACATGTAAAAGCCTTGTGAACTTACTGTTAAATGAATCACTTGGGCAAGTATTTGAACTGCATCACTTGTATCCAATATGTCAACCATGCACTTTCGAGGACGGAAAGAGCTTGGCTTTATACACATCAAGGATAGTGTTCTTAGGGAAGTTGTTTTTGACACATTTGTTATAAATGATGACTCTAATACCAATGAAGAAAAGATGGATCTACTTTCCCAGAGATTTACGAAATTTCTTAGATAGAATTAAAACTTTTTTAGGGGTTTAGAAAAAAATAAACCGAGCTCTAAAATGATTATTTCAATGAATTTATAGTTGTACTTCTTCCAAACAACATGAAATATTTTTGAGACCACTCATATAGGCATTTGAGTTATAAAATAAATCTAGAACTACGAAGTTGACCAAAAATTTTGAACTCTAAATCAAGCATGAGGATGAAACTTTGAACAAATTTTATGCATGTTTTGCCAACATTATTAACTAGTCGTATAATTTGGGGGGACCTTTTAGGAAAGAGAAGTCGATTGAGAAAATCCTCGCTTGCTTACCGTATCATTTTCAAGCCAATGTTACCTTGCTTAAATACATGTAAAAGCCTTGTGAACTAACTGTTAAATGAATCACTTGGGCAAGTATTCGAACTGCATCACTTGTATCCTATATGTCAGCCATCCACCTTCGAGGAGGAAAAGAGTTTGGCTTTATAGACATCCAGCATAGTGGTCTTAGCGAAGTTGTTTTTGACACAATTTTTAGAAATGATGACTCTAATTCCAATGAAGAGAAAATGGATCTACTTTCCGAGAGATTTACTAAATATCTTATATAGAATTAACCCTTTTTTAGGGGTTTTAGAAAAAAGTAATCTGAGCTCTAAATTGATTATTTATATAAATTTATAGTTGTACTTCTTCCAAACAACATGAAATATTTTGGAGACCACTCATATAGGCATTTTATCTACAAAATAAATCTAGAACTACGAAGTTGGCCAAAATTTTTGAACTCTATATCAAGCAAGAGCATCAAATTTTGAACAAATTCTATGCATGTTTTTCAAGCATTATCAACTACTCGTATAATTTGGGTGGAGCTATTAGGAAAGAGAAATAGATTGAGAAAATCCGTGCTAGCTTACCTTATCATTTTCAAGCCAAAGGTAGCTTGCTTAAATACATGTAAAAGCCTTGTGAACTTACTGTTAAATGAATCACTTGGGCAAGTATTCGAACTGCATCACTTGTATCCAATATGTCAACCATCCACTTTCGAGGACGGAAAGAGCTTTGCTTTATACACATCAAGGATAGTGGTCTTAGGGAAGGTGTTTTTGACACATTTGTTATAAATGATGACTCTAATACCAATGAAGAAAAGATGGATCTACTTTCCCAGAGATTTACTAAATTTCGTAGATAGAATTAAAACTTTTTTAGGGGTTTAGAAAAAAATAAACCGAGCTCTAAAATGATTATTTCAATGAATTTATAGTTGTACTTCTTCCAAACAACATGAAATATTTTTGAGACCACTCATATAGGCATTTGAGCTATAAAATAAATCTAGAACTACGAAGTTGACCAAAAATTTTGAACTCTAAATCAAGCATGAGGATGAAACTTTGAACAAATTTTATGCATGTTTTGCCAACATTATTAACTAGTCGTATAATTTGGGGTGACCTTTTAGGAAAGAGAAGTCGATTGAGAAAATCCTCGCTTGCTTACCGTATCATTTTCAAGCCAATGTTACCTTGCTTAAATACATGTAAAAGCCTTGTGAACTTACTGTTAAATGAATCACTTGGGCAAGTATTCGAACTGCATCACTTGTATCCTATATGTCAGCCATCCACCTTCGAGGAGGAAAAGAGCTTGGCTTTATAGACATCCAGCATAGTGGTCTTAGCGAAGTTGTTTTTGACACAATTGTTAGAAATGATGACTCTAATTCCAATGAAGAGAAAATGGATCTACTTTCCGAGAGATTTACTAAATATCTTATATAGAATTAACCCTTTTTTAGGGGTTTTAGAAAAAAGTAATCTGAGCTCTAAATTGATTATTTATATAAATTTATAGTTGTACTTCTTCCAAACAACATGAAATATTTTGGAGACCACTCATATAGGCATTTGATCTACAAAATAAATCTAGAACTACGAAGTTGGCCAAAATTTTTGAACTCTATATCAAGCAAGAGGATAAAACGTTGAACAAATTCTATGCATGTTTTTCAAAAATTATCAACTACTCGTATAATTTGGGTGGACCTATTAGGAAAGAGAAGTAGATTGAGAAATTCCGTGCTAGCTTACCTTATCATTTTCAAGCCAAGGGTATCTTGCTTAAATACATGTAAAAGCCTTGTGAACGTACTGTTAAATGAATCACTTGGGTATGTATTCGAACTACATCACTTGTATCCAATATGTCAACCATCCACTTTCGAGGACGGAAAGAGCTTGGCTTTATACACATCAAGGATAGTGGTCTTAGGGAAGGTGTTTTTGACACATTTGTTATAAATGATGACTCTAATACCAATGAAGAAAAGATGGATCTACTTTCCCAGAGATTTACTAAATTTCTTAGATAGAATTAAAACTTTTTTAGGGGTTTAGAAAAAAATAAACCGAGCTCTAAAATGATTATTTCAATGAATTTATAGTTGTACTTCTTCCAAACAACATGAAATATTTTTGAGACCACTCATATAGGCATTTGAGCTACAAAATAAATCTAGAACTACGAAGTTGACCAAAAATTTTGAACTCTAAATCAAGCATGAGGATGAAACTTTGAGCAAATTTTATGCATGTTTTTCCAACATTATTAACTAGTCGTATAATTTGGGGGGACCTTTTAGGAAAGAGAAGTCGATTGAGAAAATCCTCGCTTGCTTACCGTATCATTTTCAAGCCAATGTTACCTTGCTTAAATACATGTAAAAGCCTTGTGAACTTACTGTTAAATGAATCACTTGGGCAAGTATTCGAACTGCATCACTTGTATCCTATATGTCAGCCATCCACCTTCGAGGAGGAAAAGAGCTTGGCTTTATAGACATCCAGCATAGTGGTCTTAGCGAAGTTGTTTTTGACACAAATTTTAGAAATGATGACTCTAATTCCAATGAAGAGAAAATGGATCTACTTTCCGAGAGATTTACTAAATATCTTATATAGAATTAACCCTTTTTTAGGGGTTTTAGAAAAAAGTAATCTGAGCTCTAAATTGATTATTTATATAAATTTATAGTTGTACTTCTTCCAAACAACATGAAATATTTTGGAGACCACTCATATAGGCATTTGATCTACAAAATAAATCTAGAACTACGAAGTTGGCCAAAATTTTTGAACTCTATATCAAGCAAGAGCATCAAATTTTGAACAAATTCTATGCATGTTTTTCAAACATTATCAACTACTCGTATAATTTGGGTGGAGCTATTAGGAAAGAGAAATAGATTGAGAAAATCCGTGCTAGCTTACCTTATCATTTTCAAGCCAAAGGTAGCTTGCTTAAATACATGTAAAAGCCTTGTGAACTTACTGTTAAATGAATCACTTGGGCAAGTATTTGAACTGCATCACTTGTATCCAATATGTCAACCATGCACTTTCGAGGACGGAAAGAGCTTGGCTTTATACACATCAAGGATAGTGTTCTTAGGGAAGTTGTTTTTGACACATTTGTTATAAATGATGACTCTAATACCAATGAAGAAAAGATGGATCTACTTTCCCAGAGATTTACGAAATTTCTTAGATAGAATTAAAACTTTTTTAGGGGTTTAGAAAAAAATAAACCGAGCTCTAAAATGATTATTTCAATGAATTTATAGTTGTACTTCTTCCAAACAACATGAAATATTTTTGAGACCACTCATATAGGCATTTGAGCTATAAAATAAATCTAGAACTACGAAGTTGACCAAAAATTTTGAACTCTAAATCAAGCATGAGGATGAAACTTTGAACAAATTTTATGCATGTTTTGCCAACATTATTAACTAGTCGTATAATTTGGGGGGACCTTTTAGGAAAGAGAAGTCGATTGAGAAAATCCTCGCTCGCTTACCGTATCATTTTCAAGCCAATGTTACCTTGCTTAAATACATGTAAAAGCCTTGTGAACTAACTGTTAAATGAATCACTTGGGCAAGTATTCGAACTGCATCACTTGTATCCTATATGTCAGCCATCCACCTTCGAGGAGGAAAAGAGCTTGGCTTTATAGACATCCAGCATAGTGGTCTTAGCGAAGTTGTTTTTGACACAATTTTTAGAAATGATGACTCTAATTCCAATGAAGAGAAAATGGATCTACTTTCCGAGAGATTTACTAAATATCTTATATAGAATTAACCCTTTTTTAGGGGTTTTAGAAAAAAGTAATCTGAGCTCTAAATTGATTATTTATATAAATTTATAGTTGTACTTCTTCCAAACAACATGAAATATTTTGGAGACCACTCATATAGGCATTTTATCTACAAAATAAATCTAGAACTACGAAGTTGGCCAAAATTTTTGAACTCTATATCAAGCAAGAGCATCAAATTTTGAACAAATTCTATGCATGTTTTTCAAGCATTATCAACTACTCGTATAATTTGGGTGGAGCTATTAGGAAAGAGAAATAGATTGAGAAAATCCGTGCTAGCTTACCTTATCATTTTCAAGCCAAAGGTAGCTTGCTTAAATACATGTAAAAGCCTTGTGAACTTACTGTTAAATGAATCACTTGGGCAAGTATTCGAACTGCATCACTTGTATCCAATATGTCAACCATCCACTTTCGAGGACGGAAAGAGCTTGGCTTTATACACATCAAGGATAGTGGTCTTAGGGAAGGTGTTTTTGACACATTTGTTATAAATGATGACTCTAATACCAATGAAGAAAAGATGGATCTACTTTCCCAGAGATTTACTAAATTTCTTAGATAGAATTAAAACTTTTTTAGGGGTTTAGAAAAAAATAAACCGAGCTCTAAAATGATTATTTCAATGAATTTATAGTTGTACTTCTTCCAAACAACATGAAATATTTTTGAGACCACTCATATAGGCATTTGAGCTATAAAATAAATCTAGAACTACGAAGTTGACCAAAAATTTTGAACTCTAAATCAAGCATGAGGATGAAACTTTGAACAAATTTTATGCATGTTTTGCCAACATTATTAACTAGTCGTATAATTTGGGGTGACCTTTTAGGAAAGAGAAGTCGATTGAGAAAATCCTCGCTTGCTTACCGTATCATTTTCAAGCCAATGTTACCTTGCTTAAATACATGTAAAAGCCTTGTGAACTTACTGTTAAATGAATCACTTGGGCAAGTATTCGAACTGCATCACTTGTATCCTATATGTCAGCCATCCACCTTCGAGGAGGAAAAGAGCTTGGCTTTATAGACATCCAGCATAGTGGTCTTAGCGAAGTTGTTTTTGACACAATTGTTAGAAATGATGACTCTAATTCCAATGAAGAGAAAATGGATCTACTTTCCGAGAGATTTACTAAATATCTTATATAGAATTAACCCTTTTTTAGGGGTTTTAGAAAAAAGTAATCTGAGCTCTAAATTGATTATTTATATAAATTTATAGTTGTACTTCTTCCAAACAACATGAAATATTTTGGAGACCACTCATATAGGCATTTGATCTACAAAATAAATCTAGAACTACGAAGTTGGCCAAAATTTTTGAACTCTATATCAAGCAAGAGGATAAAACGTTGAACAAATTCTATGCATGTTTTTCAAAAATTATCAACTACTCGTATAATTTGGGTGGACCTATTAGGAAAGAGAAGTAGATTGAGAAATTCCGTGCTAGCTTACCTTATCATTTTCAAGCCAAGGGTATCTTGCTTAAATACATGTAAAAGCCTTGTGAACGTACTGTTAAATGAATCACTTGGGTATGTATTCGAACTACATCACTTGTATCCAATATGTCAACCATCCACTTTCGAGGACGGAAAGAGCTTGGCTTTATACACATCAAGGATAGTGGTCTTAGGGAAGGTGTTTTTGACACATTTGTTATAAATGATGACTCTAATACCAATGAAGAAAAGATGGATCTACTTTCCCAGAGATTTACTAAATTTCTTAGATAGAATTAAAACTTTTTTAGGGGTTTAGAAAAAAATAAACCGAGCTCTAAAATGATTATTTCAATGAATTTATAGTTGTACTTCTTCCAAACAACATGAAATATTTTTGAGACCACTCATATAGGCATTTGAGCTACAAAATAAATCTAGAACTACGAAGTTGACCAAAAATTTTGAACTCTAAATCAAGCATGAGGATGAAACTTTGAGCAAATTTTATGCATGTTTTTCCAACATTATTAACTAGTCGTATAATTTGGGGGGACCTTTTAGGAAAGAGAAGTCGATTGAGAAAATCCTCGCTTGCTTACCGTATCATTTTCAAGCCAATGTTACCTTGCTTAAATACATGTAAAAGCCTTGTGAACTTACTGTTAAATGAATCACTTGGGCAAGTATTCGAACTGCATCACTTGTATCCTATATGTCAGCCATCCACCTTCGAGGAGGAAAAGAGCTTGGCTTTATAGACATCCAGCATAGTGGTCTTAGCGAAGTTGTTTTTGACACAATTGTTAGAAATGATGACTCTAATTCCAATGAAGAGAAAATGGATCTACTTTCCGAGAGATTTACTAAATATCTTATATAGAATTAACCCTTTTTTAGGGGTTTTAGAAAAAAGTAATCTGAGCTCTAAATTGATTATTTATATAAATTTATAGTTGTACTTCTTCCAAACAACATGAAATATTTTGGAGACCACTCATATAGGCATTTTATCTACAAAATAAATCTAGAACTACGAAGTTGGCCAAAATTTTTGAACTCTATATCAAGCAAGAGCATCAAATTTTGAACAAATTCTATGCATGTTTTTCAAGCATTATCAACTACTCGTATAATTTGGGTGGAGCTATTAGGAAAGAGAAATAGATTGAGAAAATCCGTGCTAGCTTACCTTATCATTTTCAAGCCAAAGGTAGCTTGCTTAAATACATGTAAAAGCCTTGTGAACTTACTGTTAAATGAATCACTTGGGCAAGTATTCGAACTGCATCACTTGTATCCAATATGTCAACCATCCACTTTCGAGGACGGAAAGAGCTTGGCTTTATACACATCAAGGATAGTGGTCTTAGGGAAGGTGTTTTTGACACATTTGTTATAAATGATGACTCTAATACCAATGAAGAAAAGATGGATCTACTTTCCCAGAGATTTACTAAATTTCTTAGATAGAATTAAAACTTTTTTAGGGGTTTAGAAAAAAATAAACCGAGCTCTAAAATGATTATTTCAATGAATTTATAGTTGTACTTCTTCCAAACAACATGAAATATTTTTGAGACCACTCATATAGGCATTTGAGCTATAAAATAAATCTAGAACTACGAAGTTGACCAAAAATTTTGAACTCTAAATCAAGCATGAGGATGAAACTTTGAACAAATTTTATGCATGTTTTGCCAACATTATTAACTAGTCGTATAATTTGGGGTGACCTTTTAGGAAAGAGAAGTCGATTGAGAAAATCCTCGCTTGCTTACCGTATCATTTTCAAGCCAATGTTACCTTGCTTAAATACATGTAAAAGCCTTGTGAACTTACTGTTAAATGAATCACTTGGGCAAGTATTCGAACTGCATCACTTGTATCCTATATGTCAGCCATCCACCTTCGAGGAGGAAAAGAGCTTGGCTTTATAGACATCCAGCATAGTGGTCTTAGCGAAGTTGTTTTTGACACAATTGTTAGAAATGATGACTCTAATTCCAATGAAGAGAAAATGGATCTACTTTCCGAGAGATTTACTAAATATCTTATATAGAATTAACCCTTTTTTAGGGGTTTTAGAAAAAAGTAATCTGAGCTCTAAATTGATTATTTATATAAATTTATAGTTGTACTTCTTCCAAACAACATGAAATATTTTGGAGACCACTCATATAGGCATTTGATCTACAAAATAAATCTAGAACTACGAAGTTGGCCAAAATTTTTGAACTCTATATCAAGCAAGAGGATAAAACGTTGAACAAATTCTATGCATGTTTTTCAAAAATTATCAACTACTCGTATAATTTGGGTGGACCTATTAGGAAAGAGAAGTAGATTGAGAAATTCCGTGCTAGCTTACCTTATCATTTTCAAGCCAAGGGTATCTTGCTTAAATACATGTAAAAGCCTTGTGAACGTACTGTTAAATGAATCACTTGGGTATGTATTCGAACTACATCACTTGTATCCAATATGTCAACCATCCACTTTCGAGGACGGAAAGAGCTTGGCTTTATACACATCAAGGATAGTGGTCTTAGGGAAGGTGTTTTTGACACATTTGTTATAAATGATGACTCTAATACCAATGAAGAAAAGATGGATCTACTTTCCCAGAGATTTACTAAATTTCTTAGATAGAATTAAAACTTTTTTAGGGGTTTAGAAAAAAATAAACCGAGCTCTAAAATGATTATTTCAATGAATTTATAGTTGTACTTCTTCCAAACAACATGAAATATTTTTGAGACCACTCATATAGGCATTTGAGCTACAAAATAAATCTAGAACTACGAAGTTGACCAAAAATTTTGAACTCTAAATCAAGCATGAGGATGAAACTTTGAGCAAATTTTATGCATGTTTTTCCAACATTATTAACTAGTCGTATAATTTGGGGGGACCTTTTAGGAAAGAGAAGTCGATTGAGAAAATCCTCGCTTGCTTACCGTATCATTTTCAAGCCAATGTTACCTTGCTTAAATACATGTAAAAGCCTTGTGAACTTACTGTTAAATGAATCACTTGGGCAAGTATTCGAACTGCATCACTTGTATCCTATATGTCAGCCATCCACCTTCGAGGAGGAAAAGAGCTTGGCTTTATAGACATCCAGCATAGTGGTCTTAGCGAAGTTGTTTTTGACACAAATTTTAGAAATGATGACTCTAATTCCAATGAAGAGAAAATGGATCTACTTTCCGAGAGATTTACTAAATATCTTATATAGAATTAACCCTTTTTTAGGGGTTTTAGAAAAAAGTAATCTGAGCTCTAAATTGATTATTTATATAAATTTATAGTTGTACTTCTTCCAAACAACATGAAATATTTTGGAGACCACTCATATAGGCATTTTATCTACAAAATAAATCTAGAACTACGAAGTTGGCCAAAATTTTTGAACTCTATATCAAGCAAGAGCATCAAATTTTGAACAAATTCTATGCATGTTTTTCAAGCATTATCAACTACTCGTATAATTTGGGTGGAGCTATTAGGAAAGAGAAATAGATTGAGAAAATCCGTGCTAGCTTACCTTATCATTTTCAAGCCAAAGGTAGCTTGCTTAAATACATGTAAAAGCCTTGTGAACTTACTGTTAAATGAATCACTTGGGCAAGTATTCGAACTGCATCACTTGTATCCAATATGTCAACCATCCACTTTCGAGGACGGAAAGAGCTTGGCTTTATACACATCAAGGATAGTGGTCTTAGGGAAGGTGTTTTTGACACATTTGTTATAAATGATGACTCTAATACCAATGAAGAAAAGATGGATCTACTTTCCCAGAGATTTACTAAATTTCTTAGATAGAATTAAAACTTTTTTAGGGGTTTAGAAAAAAATAAACCGAGCTCTAAAATGATTATTTCAATGAATTTATAGTTGTACTTCTTCCAAACAACATGAAATATTTTTGAGACCACTCATATAGGCATTTGAGCTATAAAATAAATCTAGAACTACGAAGTTGACCAAAAATTTTGAACTCTAAATCAAGCATGAGGATGAAACTTTGAACAAATTTTATGCATGTTTTGCCAACATTATTAACTAGTCGTATAATTTGGGGTGACCTTTTAGGAAAGAGAAGTCGATTGAGAAAATCCTCGCTTGCTTACCGTATCATTTTCAAGCCAATGTTACCTTGCTTAAATACATGTAAAAGCCTTGTGAACTTACTGTTAAATGAATCACTTGGGCAAGTATTCGAACTGCATCACTTGTATCCTATATGTCAGCCATCCACCTTCGAGGAGGAAAAGAGCTTGGCTTTATAGACATCCAGCATAGTGGTCTTAGCGAAGTTGTTTTTGACACAATTGTTAGAAATGATGACTCTAATTCCAATGAAGAGAAAATGGATCTACTTTCCGAGAGATTTACTAAATATCTTATATAGAATTAACCCTTTTTTAGGGGTTTTAGAAAAAAGTAATCTGAGCTCTAAATTGATTATTTATATAAATTTATAGTTGTACTTCTTCCAAACAACATGAAATATTTTGGAGACCACTCATATAGGCATTTGATCTACAAAATAAATCTAGAACTACGAAGTTGGCCAAAATTTTTGAACTCTATATCAAGCAAGAGGATAAAACGTTGAACAAATTCTATGCATGTTTTTCAAAAATTATCAACTACTCGTATAATTTGGGTGGACCTATTAGGAAAGAGAAGTAGATTGAGAAATTCCGTGCTAGCTTACCTTATCATTTTCAAGCCAAGGGTATCTTGCTTAAATACATGTAAAAGCCTTGTGAACGTACTGTTAAATGAATCACTTGGGTATGTATTCGAACTACATCACTTGTATCCAATATGTCAACCATCCACTTTCGAGGACGGAAAGAGCTTGGCTTTATACACATCAAGGATAGTGGTCTTAGGGAAGGTGTTTTTGACACATTTGTTATAAATGATGACTCTAATACCAATGAAGAAAAGATGGATCTACTTTCCCAGAGATTTACTAAATTTCTTAGATAGAATTAAAACTTTTTTAGGGGTTTAGAAAAAAATAAACCGAGCTCTAAAATGATTATTGCAATGAATTTATAGTTGTACTTCTTCCAAACAACATGAAATATTTTTGAGACCACTCATATAGGCATTTGAGCTACAAAATAAATCTAGAACTACGAAGTTGACCAAAAATTTTGAACTCTAAATCAAGCATGAGGATGAAACTTTGAGCAAATTTTATGCATGTTTTTCCAACATTATTAACTAGTCGTATAATTTGGGGGGACCTTTTAGGAAAGAGAAGTCGATTGAGAAAATCCTCGCTTGCTTACCGTATCATTTTCAAGCCAATGTTACCTTGCTTAAATACATGTAAAAGCCTTGTGAACTTACTGTTAAATGAATCACTTGGGCAAGTATTCGAACTGCATCACTTGTATCCTATATGTCAGCCATCCACCTTCGAGGAGGAAAAGAGCTTGGCTTTATAGACATCCAGCATAGTGGTCTTAGCGAAGTTGTTTTTGACACAATTGTTAGAAATGATGACTCTAATTCCAATGAAGAGAAAATGGATCTACTTTCCGAGAGATTTACTAAATATCTTATATAGAATTAACCCTTTTTTAGGGGTTTTAGAAAAAAGTAATCTGAGCTCTAAATTGATTATTTATATAAATTTATAGTTGTACTTCTTCCAAACAACATGAAATATTTTGGAGACCACTCATATAGGCATTTTATCTACAAAATAAATCTAGAACTACGAAGTTGGCCAAAATTTTTGAACTCTATATCAAGCAAGAGCATCAAATTTTGAACAAATTCTATGCATGTTTTTCAAGCATTATCAACTACTCGTATAATTTGGGTGGAGCTATTAGGAAAGAGAAATAGATTGAGAAAATCCGTGCTAGCTTACCTTATCATTTTCAAGCCAAAGGTAGCTTGCTTAAATACATGTAAAAGCCTTGTGAACTTACTGTTAAATGAATCACTTGGGCAAGTATTCGAACTGCATCACTTGTATCCAATATGTCAACCATCCACTTTCGAGGACGGAAAGAGCTTGGCTTTATACACATCAAGGATAGTGGTCTTAGGGAAGGTGTTTTTGACACATTTGTTATAAATGATGACTCTAATACCAATGAAGAAAAGATGGATCTACTTTCCCAGAGATTTACTAAATTTCTTAGATAGAATTAAAACTTTTTTAGGGGTTTAGAAAAAAATAAACCGAGCTCTAAAATGATTATTTCAATGAATTTATAGTTGTACTTCTTCCAAACAACATGAAATATTTTTGAGACCACTCATATAGGCATTTGAGCTATAAAATAAATCTAGAACTACGAAGTTGACCAAAAATTTTGAACTCTAAATCAAGCATGAGGATGAAACTTTGAACAAATTTTATGCATGTTTTGCCAACATTATTAACTAGTCGTATAATTTGGGGTGACCTTTTAGGAAAGAGAAGTCGATTGAGAAAATCCTCGCTTGCTTACCGTATCATTTTCAAGCCAATGTTACCTTGCTTAAATACATGTAAAAGCCTTGTGAACTTACTGTTAAATGAATCACTTGGGCAAGTATTCGAACTGCATCACTTGTATCCTATATGTCAGCCATCCACCTTCGAGGAGGAAAAGAGCTTGGCTTTATAGACATCCAGCATAGTGGTCTTAGCGAAGTTGTTTTTGACACAATTGTTAGAAATGATGACTCTAATTCCAATGAAGAGAAAATGGATCTACTTTCCGAGAGATTTACTAAATATCTTATATAGAATTAACCCTTTTTTAGGGGTTTTAGAAAAAAGTAATCTGAGCTCTAAATTGATTATTTATATAAATTTATAGTTGTACTTCTTCCAAACAACATGAAATATTTTGGAGACCACTCATATAGGCATTTGATCTACAAAATAAATCTAGAACTACGAAGTTGGCCAAAATTTTTGAACTCTATATCAAGCAAGAGGATAAAACGTTGAACAAATTCTATGCATGTTTTTCAAAAATTATCAACTACTCGTATAATTTGGGTGGACCTATTAGGAAAGAGAAGTAGATTGAGAAATTCCGTGCTAGCTTACCTTATCATTTTCAAGCCAAGGGTATCTTGCTTAAATACATGTAAATGCCTTGTGAACGTACTGTTAAATGAATCACTTGGGTATGTATTCGAACTACATCACTTGTATCAAATATGTCAACCATCCACTTTCGAGGACGGAAAGAGCTTGGCTTTATACACATCAAGGATAGTGGTCTTAGGGAAGGTGTTTTTGACACATTTGTTATAAATGATGACTCTAATACCAATGAAGAAAAGATGGATCTACTTTCCCAGAGATTTACTAAATTTCTTAGATAGAATTAAAACTTTTTTAGGGGTTTAGAAAAAAATAAACCGAGCTCTAAAATGATTATTTCAATGAATTTATAGTTGTACTTCTTCCAAAAAACATGAAATATTTTTGAGACCACTCATATAGGCATTTGAGCTACAAAATAAATCTAGAACTACGAAGTTGACCAAAAATTTTGAACTCTAAATCAAGCATGAGGATGAAACTTTGAGCAAATTTTATGCATGTTTTTCCAACATTATTAACTAGTCGTATAATTTGGGGGGACCTTTTAGGAAAGAGAAGTCGATTGAGAAAATCCTCGCTTGCTTACCGTATCATTTTCAAGCCAATGTTACCTTGCTTAAATACATGTAAAAGCCTTGTGAACTTACTGTTAAATGAATCACTTGGGCAAGTATTCGAACTGCATCACTTGTATCCTATATGTCAGCCATCCACCTTCGAGGAGGAAAAGAGCTTGGCTTCATAGACATCCAGCATAGTGGTCTTAGCGAAGTTGTTTTTGACACAATTGTTAGAAATGATGACTCTAATTCCAATGAAGAGAAAATGGATCTACTTTCCGAGAGATTTACTAAATATCTTATATAGAATTAACCCTTTTTTAGGGGTTTTAGAAAAAAGTAATCTGAGCTCTAAATTGATTATTTATATAAATTTATAGTTGTACTTCTTCCAAACAACATGAAATATTTTGGAGACCACTCATATAGGCATTTGATCTACAAAATAAATCTAGAACTACGAAGTTGGCCAAAAATTTTGAACTCTATATCAAGCAAGAGCATCAAATTTTGAACAAATTCTATGCATGTTTTTCAAACATTATCAACTACTCGTATAATTTGGGTGGAGCTATTAGGAAAGAGAAATAGATTGAGAAAATCCGTGCTAGCTTACCTTATCATTTTCAAGCCAAAGGTAGCTTGCTTAAATACATGTAAAAGCCTTGTGAACTTACTGTTAAATGAATCACTTGGGCAAGTATTTGAACTGCATCACTTGTATCCAATATGTCAACCATGCACTTTCGAGGACGGAAAGAGCTTGGCTTTATACACATCAAGGATAGTGTTCTTAGGGAAGTTGTTTTTGACATATTTGTTATAAATGATGACTCTAATACCAATGAAGAAAAGATGGATCTACTTTCCCAGAGATTTACTAAATTTCTTAGATAGAATTAAAACTTTTTTAGGGGTTTAGAAAAAAATAAACCGAGCTCTAAAATGATTATTTCAATGAATTTATAGTTGTACTTCTTCCAAACAACATGAAATATTTTTGAGACCACTCATATAGGCATTTGAGCTATAAAATAAATCTAGAACTACGAAGTTGACAAAAAATTTTGAACTCTAAATCAAGCATGAGGATGAAACTTTGAACAAATTTTATGCATGTTTTGCCAACATTATTAACTAGTCGTATAATTTGCGGGGACCTTTTAGGAAAGAGAAGTCGATTGAGAAAATCCTCGCTTGCTTACCGTATCATTTTCAAGCCAATGTTACCTTGCTTAAATACATGTAAAAGCCTTGTGAACTTACTGTTAAATGAATCACTTGGGCAAGTATTCGAACTGCATCACTTGTATCCTATATGTCAGCCATCCACCTTCGAGGAGGAAAAGAGCTTGGCTTTATAGACATCCAGCATAGTGGTCTTAGCGAAGTTGTTTTTGACACAATTGTTAGAAATGATGACTCTAATTCCAATGAAGAGAAAATGGATCTACTTTCCGAGAGATTTACTAAATATCTTTTATAGAATTAACCCTTTTTTAGGGGTTTTAGAAAAAAGTAATCTGAGCTCTAAATTGATTATTTATATAAATTTATAGTTGTACTTCTTCCAAACAACATGAAATATTTTGGAGACCACTCATATAGGCATTTGATCTACAAAATAAATCTAGAACTACCAAGTTGGCCAAAATTTTTGAACTCTATATCAAGCAAGAGGATAAAACGTTGAACAAATTCTATGCATGTTTTTCAAAAATTATCAACTACTCGTATAATTTGGGTGGACCTATTAGGAAAGAGAAGTAGATTGAGAAATTCCGTGCTAGCTTACCTTATCATTTTCAAGCCAAGGGTATCTTGCTTAAATACATGTAAAAGCCTTGTGAACTTACTGTTAAATGAATCACTTGGGTATGTATTCGAACTACATCACTTGTATCCAATATGTCAACCATCCACTTTCGAGGACGGAAAGAGCTTGGCTTTATACACATCAAGGATAGTGGTCTTAGGGAAGGTGTTTTTGACACATTTGTTATAAATGATGACTCTAATACCAATGAAGAAAAGATGGATCTACTTTCCCAGAGATTTACTAAATTACTTAGATAGAATTAAAACTTTTTTAGGGGTTTAGAAAAAAATAAACCGAGCTCTAAAATGATTATTTCAATGAATTTATAGTTGTACTTCTTCCAAACAACATGAAATATTTTTGAGACCACTCATATAGGCATTTGAGCTACAAAATAAATCTAGAACTACGAAGTTGACCAAAAATTTTGAACTCTAAATCAAGCATGAGGATGAAACTTTGAGCAAATTTTATGCAATGTTTTCCAACATTATTAACTAGTCGTATAATTTGGGGGGACCTTTTAGGAAAGAGAAGTCGATTGAGAAAATCCTCGCTTGCTTACCGTATCATTTTCAAGCCAATGTTACCTTGCTTAAATACATGTAAAAGCCTTGTGAACTTACTGTTAAATGAATCACTTGGGCAAGTATTCGAACTGCATCACTTGTATCCTATATGTCAGCCATCCACCTTCGAGGAGGAAAAGAGCTTGGCTTTATAGACATCCAACATAGTGGTCTTAGCGAAGTTGTTTTTGACACAATTGTTAGAAATGATGACTCTAATTCCAATGAAGAGAAAATGGATCTACTTTCCGAGAGATTTACTAAATATCTTATATAGAATTAACCCTTTTTTAGGGGTTTTAGAAAAAAGTAATCTGAGCTCTAAATTGATTATTTATATAAATTTATAGTTGTACTTCTTCCAAACAACATGAAATATTTTGGAGACCACTCATATAGGCATTTGATCTACAAAATAAATCTAGAACTACGAAGTTGGCCAAAAATTTTGAACTCTATATCAAGCAAGAGGATAAAACGTTGAACAAATTCTATGCATGTTTTTCAAAAATTATCAACTACTCGTATAATTTGGGTGGACCTATTAGGAAAGAGAAGTAGATTGAGAAAATCCGTGCTACCTTACCTTATTATTTCCAAGCCAAGGGTATCTTGCTTAAATACATGTAAAAGCCTTGTGAACTTACTGTTAAATGAATCACTTGGGTATGTATTCGAACTGCATCACTTGTATCCAATATGTCAACCATCCACTTTCGAGGACGGAAAGAGCTTGGCTTTATACACATCAAGGATAGTGGTCTTAGGGAAGGTGTTTTTGACACATTTGTTATAAATGATGACTCTAATACCAATGAAGAAAAGATGGATCTACTTTCCCAGAGATTTACTAAATTTCTTAGATAGAATTAAAACTTTTTTAGGGGTTTAGAAAAAAATAAACCGAGCTCTAAAATGATTATTTCAATGAATTTATAGTTGTACTTCTTCCAAACAACATGAACTATTTTTGAGACCACTCATATAGGCATTTGAGCTACAAAATAAATCTAGAACTACGAAGTTGACCAAAAATTTTGAACTCTAAATCAAGCATGAGGATGAAACTTTGAGCAAATTTTATGCATGTTTTTCCAACATTATTAACTAGTCGTATAATTTGGGGGGACCTTTTAGGAAAGAGAAGTCGATTGAGAAAATCCTCGCTTGCTTACCGTATCATTTTCAAGCCAATGTTACCTTGCTTAAATACATGTAAAAGCCTTGTGAACTTACTGTTAAATGAATCACTTGGGCAAGTATTCGAACTGCATCACTTGTATCCTATATGTCAGCCATCCACCTTCGAGGAGGAAAAGAGCTTGGCTTTATAGACATCCAGCATAGTGGTCTTAGCGAAGTTGTTTTTGACACAATTGTTAGAAATGATGACTCTAATTCCAATGAAGAGAAAATGGATCTACTTTCCGAGAGATTTACTAAATATCTTATATAGAATTAACCCTTTTTTAGGGGTTTTAGAAAAAAGTAATCTGAGCTCTAAATTGATTATTTATATAAATTTATAGTTGTACTTCTTCCAAACAACATGAAATATTTTGGAGACCACTCATATAGGCATTTGATCTACAAAATAAATCTAGAACTACGAATTTGGCCAAAAATTTGGAACTCTATATCAAGCAAGAGGATAAAACGTTGCACAAATTCTATGCATGTTTTTCAAAAATTATCAACTACTCATATAATTTGGGTGGACCTATTAGGAAAGAGAAGTAGATTGAGAAAATCCGTGCTACCTTACCTTATCATTTCCAAGCCAAAGGTAGCTTGCTTAAATATATGTAAAAGCCTTGTGAACTTACTGTTAAATGAATCACTTTTGCAAGTATTCGAACTGCATCACTTGGATCCAATATGTCAACCATCCACTTTCGAGGACGGAAAGAGCTTGGCTTTATACACATCAAGGATAGTGGTCTTAGGGAAGGTGTTTTTGACACATTTGTTATAAATGATGACTCTAATACCAATGAAGAAAAGATGGATCTACTTTCCCAGAGATTTACTAAATTTCTTAGATAGAATTAAAACTTTTTTAGGGGTTTAGAAAAAAATAAACCGAGCTCTAAAATGATTATTTCAATGAATTTATAGTTGTACTTCTTCCAAACAACATGAAATATTTTTGAGACCACTCATATAGGCATTTGAGCTACAAAATAAATCTAGAACTACGAAGTTGACCAAAAATTTTGAACTCTAAATCAAGCATGAGGATGAAACTTTGAACAAATTTTATGCATGTTTTTCCAACATTATTAAGTAGTCGTATAATTTAGGGGACCTTTTAGGAAAGAGAAGTCGATTGAGAAAATCCTCGCTTGCTTACCGTACCATTTTCAAGCCAATGTTACCTTGCTTAAATACATGTAAAAGCCTTGTGAACTTACTGTTATATGAATCACTTGGGCAAGTATTCGAACTGCATCACTTGTATCCTATATGTCAGCCATCCACCTTAGAGGAGGAAAAGAGCTTGGCTTTATAGACATCCAGCATAGTGGTCTTAGCGAAGTTGTTTTTGACACAATTGTTAGAAATGATGACTCTAATTCCAATGAAGAGAAAATGGATCTACTTTCCGAGAGATTTACTAAATATCTTATATAGAATTAACCCTTTTTTAGGGGTTTTAGAAAAAAGTAATCTGAGCTCTAAATTGATTATTTATATAAATTTATAGTTGTACTTCTTCCAAACAACATGAAATATTTTGGAGACCACTCATATAGGCATTTGATCTACAAAATAAATCTAGAACTACGAATTTGGCCAAAAATTTGGAACTCTATATCAAGCAAGAGGATAAAACGTTGCACAAATTCTATGCATGTTTTTCAAAAATTATCAACTACTCGTATAATTTGGGTGGACCTATTAGGAAAGAGAAGTAGATTGAGAAAATCCGTGCTACCTTACCTTATCATTTCCAAGCCAAGGGTATCTTGCTTAAATACATGTAAAAGCCTTGTGAACTTACTGTTAAATGAATCACTTGGGTATGTATTCGAACTGCATCACTTGTATCCAATATGTCAACCATCCACTTTCGAGGACGGAAAGAGCTTGGCTTTATACACATCAAGGATAGTGGTCTTAGGGAAGGTGTTTTTGACACATTTGTTATAAATGATGACTCTAATACCAATGAAGAAAAGATGGATCTACTTTCCCAGAGATTTACTAAATTTCTTAGATAGAATTAAAACTTTTTTAGGGGTTTAGAAAAAAATAAACCGAGCTCTAAAATGATTATTTCAATGAATTTATAGTTGTACTTCTTCCAAACAACATGAAATATTTTTGAGACCACTCAGATAGGCATTTGAGCTATAAAATAAATCTAGAACTACGAAGTTGGCCAAAAATTTTGAACTCTAAATCAAGCATGAGGATGAAACTTTGAACAAATTTTATGCATGTTTTGCCAACATTATTAACTAGTCGTATAATTTGGGGTGACCTTTTAGGAAAGAGAAGTCGATTGAGAAAATCCTCGCTTGCTTACCGTATCATTTTCAAGCCAATGTTACCTTGCTTAAATACATGTAAAAGCCTTGTGAACTTACTGTTAAATGAATCACTTGGGCAAGTATTCGAACTGCATCACTTGTATCCTATATGTCAGCCATCCACCTTCGAGGAGGAAAAGAGCTTGGCTTTATAGACATCCAGCATAGTGGTCTTAGCGAAGTTGTTTTTGACACAATTGTTAGAAATGATGACTCTAATTCCAATGAAGAGAAAATGGATCTACTTTCCGAGAGATTTACTAAATATCTTTTATAGAATTAACCCTTTTTTAGGGGTTTTAGAAAAAAGTAATCTGAGCTCTAAATTGATTATTTATATAAATTTATAGTTGTACTTCTTCCAAACAACATGAAATATTTTGGAGACCACTCATATAGGCATTTGATCTACAAAATAAATCTAGAACTACCAAGTTGGCCAAAAATTTGGAACTCTATATCAAGCAAGAGGATAAAACGTTGCACAAATTCTATGCATGTTTTTCAAAAATTATCAACTACTCGTATAATTTGGGTGGACCTATTAGGAAAGAGAAGTAGATTGAGAAATTCCGTGCTAGCTTACCTTATCATTTTCAAGCCAATGGTATCTTGCTTAAATACATGTAAAAGCCTTGTGAACTTACTGTTAAATGAATCACTTGGGTATGTATTCGAACTACATCACTTGTATCCAATATGTCAACCATCCACTTTCGAGGACGGAAAGAGCTTGGCTTTATACACATCAAGGATAGTGGTCTTAGGGAAGGTGTTTTTGACACATTTGTTATAAATGATGACTCTAATACCAATGAAGAAAAGATGGATCTACTTTCCCAGAGATTTACTAAATTTCTTAGATAGAATTAAAACTTTTTTAGGGGTTTAGAAAAAAATAAACCGAGCTCTAAAATGATTATTTCAATGAATTTATAGTTGTACTTCTTCCAAACAACATGAAATATTTTTGAGACCACTCATATAGGCATTTGAGCTACAAAATAAATCTAGAACTACGAAGTTGACCAGAAATTTTGAACTCTAAATCAAGCATGAGGATGAAACTTTTAGCAAATTTTATGCAATGTTTTCCAACATTATTAAGTAGTCGTATAATTTGGGGGGACCTTTTAGGAAAGAGAAGTCGATTGAGAAAATCCTCGCTAGCTTACCGTATCATTTTCAAGCCAATGTTACCTTGCTTAAATACATGTAAAAGCCTTGTGAACTTACTGTTAAATGAATCACTTGGGCAAGTATTCGAACTGCATCACTTGTATCCTATATGTCAGCCATCCACCTTCGAGGAGGAAAAGAGCTTGGCTTTATAGACATCCAGCATAGTGGTCTTAGCGAAGTTGTTTTTGACACAATTGTTAGAAATGATGACTCTAATTCCAATGAAGAGAAAATGGATCTACTTTCCGAGAGATTTACTAAATATCTTATATAGAATTAACCCTTTTTTAGGGGTTTTAGAAAAAAGTAATCTGAGCTCTAAATTGATTATTTATATAAATTTATAGTTGTACTTCTTCCAAACAACATGAAATATTTTGGAGACCACTCATATAGGCATTTGATCTACAAAATAAATCTAGAACTACGAATTTGGCCAAAAATTTGGAACTCTATATCAAGCAAGAGGATAAAACGTTGCACAAATTCTATGCATGTTTTTCAAAAATTATCAACTACTCGTATAATTTGGGTGGACCTATTAGGAAAGAGAAGTAGATTGAGAAAATCCGTGCTACCTTACCTTATCATTTCCAAGCCAAGGGTATCTTGCTTAAATACATGTAAAAGCCTTGTGAACTTACTGTTAAATGAATCACTTGGGTATGTATTCGAACTGCATCACTTGTATCCAATATGTCAACCATCCACTTTCGAGGACGGAAAGAGCTTGGCTTTATACACATCAAGGATAGTGGTCTTAGGGAAGGTGTTTTTGACACATTTGTTATAAATGATGACTCTAATACCAATGAAGAAAAGATGGATCTACTTTCCCAGAGATTTACTAAATTTCTTAGATAGAATTAAAACTTTTTTAGGGGTTTAGAAAAAAATAAACCGAGCTCTAACATGATTATTTCAATGAATTTATAGTTGTACTTCTTCCAAACAACATGAAATATTTTTGAGACCACTCATATAGGCATTTGAGCTACAAAATAAATCTAGAACTACGAAGTTGACCAAAAATTTTGAACTCTAAATCAAGCATGAGGATGAAACTTTGAACAAATTTTATGCATGTTTTGCCAACATTATTAAGTAGTCGTATAATTTGGGGGGACCTTTTAGGAAAGAGAAGTCGATTGAGAAAATCCTCGCTTGCTTACCGTATCATTTTCAAGCCAATGTTACCTTGCTTAAATACATGTAAAAGCCTTGTGAACTTACTGTTAAATGAATCACTTGGGTAAGTATTCGAACTGCATCACTTGTATCCTATATGTCAGCCATCCACCTTAGAGGAGGAAAAGAGCTTGGCTTTATAGACATCCAGCATAGTGGTCTTAGCGAAGTTGTTTTTGACACAATTGTTAGAAATGATGACTCTAATTCTAATGAAGAGAAAATGGATCTACTTTCTGAGAGATTTACTAAATATCTTATATAGAATTAACCCTTTTTTAGGGGTTTTAGAAAAATGTAATCTGAGCTCTAAATTGATTATTTATATAAATTTATAGTTGTACTTCTTCCAAACAACATGAAATATTTTGGAGACCACTCATATAGGCATTTGATCTACAAAATAAATCTAGAACTACGAAGTTGGCCAAAAATTTTGAACTCTATATCAAGCAAAAGGATAAAACATTGAACAAATTCTATGCATGTTTTTCAAAAATTATCAACTACTCGTATAATTTGGGTGGACCTATTAGGAAAGAGAAGTAGATTGAGAAAATCCGTGCTAGCTTACCTTATCATTTTCAAGCCAAAGGTATCTTGCTTAAATACATGTAAAAGCCTTGTGAACTTACTGTTAAATGAATCACTTGGGCAAGTATTCGAACTGCATCACTTGTATCCAATATGTCAACCATCCACTTTCGAGGACGGAAAGAGCTTGGCTTTATACACATCAAGGAGAGTGGTCTTAGGGAAGGTGTTTTTGACACATTTGTTACAAATGATGACTCTAATACCAATGAAGAAAAGATGGATCTACTTTCCCAGAGATTTACTAAATTTCTTAGATAGAATTAATACTTTTTTAGGGGTTTAGAAAAAAATAAACTGAGCTCTAAAATGATTATTTCAATGAATTTATAGTTGTACTTCTTCCAAACAACATGAAATATTTTTGAGACCACTCATATAGGCATTTGAGCTACAAAATAAATCTAGAACTACGAAGTTGACCAAAAATTTTGAACTCTAAATCAAGCATGAGGATGAAACTTTGAACAAATTTTATGCATGTTTTGCCAACATTATTAACTAGTCGTATAATTTGGGGGGACCTTTTAGGAAAGAGAAGTCGATTGAGAAAATCCTCGCTTGCATACTGTATCATTTTCAAGCCAATGTTACCTTGCTTAAATACATGTAAAAGCCTTGTGAACTTACTGTTAAATGAATCACTTGGGCAAGTATTCGAACTGCATCACTTGTATCCTATATGTCAGCCATCCACCTTCGAGGAGGAAAAGAGCTTGGCTTTATAGACATCCAGCATAGTGGTCTTAGCGAATTTGTTTTTGACACAATTGTTAGAAATGATGACTCTAATTCCAATGAAGAGAAAATGGATCTACTTTCTGAGAGATTTACTAAATATCGTATATAGAATTAACCCTTTTTTAGGGGTTTTAGAAAAAAGTAATCTGAGCTCTAAATTGATTATTTATATAAATTTATAGTTGTACTTCTTCCAAACAACATGAAATATTTTGGAGACCACTCATATAGGCATTTGATCTACAAAATAAATCTAGAACTACGAATTTGGCCAAAAATTTGGAACTCTATATCAAGCAAGAGGATAAAACGTTGCACAAATTCTATGCATATTTTTCAAAAATTATCAACTACTCGTATAATTTGGGTGGACCTCTTAGGAAAGAGAAGTAGATTGAGAAAATCCGTGCTACCTTACCTTATCATTTCCAAGCCAAGGGTATCTTGCTTAAATACATGTAAAAGCCTTGTGAACTTACTGTTAAATGAATCACTTGGGTATGTATTCGAACTGCATCACTTGTATCCAATATGTCAACCATCCACTTTCGAGGACGGAAAGAGCTTGGCTTTATACACATCAAGGATAGTGGTCTTAGGGAAGGTGTTTTTGACACATTTGTTATAAATGATGACTCTAATACCAATGAAGAAAAGATGGATCTACTTTCCCAGAGATTTACTAAATTTCTTAGATAGAATTAAAACTTTTTTAGGAGTTCAGAAAAAAATAAACCGAGGTCTAAAATGATTATTTCAATGAATTTATAGTTGTACTTCTTCCAAACAACATGAAATATTTTTGAGACCACTCATATAGGCATTTCAGCTACAAAATAAATCTAGAACTACGAAGTTGACCAAAAATTTTGAACTCTAAATCAAGCATGAGGATGAAACTTTGAACAAATTTTATGCATGTTTTTCCAACATTATTAAGTAGTCGTATAATTTAGGGGACCTTTTAGGAAAGAGAAGTCGATTGAGAAAATCCTCGCTTGCTTACCGTATCATTTTCAAGCCAATGTTACCTTGCTTAAATACATGTAAAAGCCTTGTGAACTTACTGTTAAATGAATCACTTGGGCAAGTATTCGAACTGCATCACTTGTATCCTATATGTCAGCCATCCACCTTAGAGGAGGAAAAGAGCTTGGCTTTATAGACATCCAGCATAGTGGTCTTAGCGAAGTTGTTTTTGACACAATTGTTAGAAATGATGACTCTAATACCAATGAAGAGAAAATGGATCTACTTCCCTAAAAATTTACTCAATTTCTTAGATACAATTAACCCTTTTTTAGGGGTTTAGAAAAAAATAATCCGAGCTCTAAAATGATTATTTCAATGAATTTATAGTTGTACTTCTTCCAAACAACATGAAATATTTTTGAGACCACTCATATAGGCATTTGAGCTAAAAAATAAATCTAGAACTACGAAGTTTACCAAAAATTTTGAACTCTAAATCAAGCATGAGGATGAAACTTTGAACAAATTTTATGCATGTTTTTCCAACATTATTAAGTAGTCGTATAATTTAGGGGACCTTTTAGGAAAGAGAAGTCGATTGAGAAAATCCTCGCTTGCTTACCGTATCATTTTCAAGCCAATGTTACCTTGCTTAAATACATGTAAAAGCCTTGTGAACTTACTGTTAAATGAATCACTTGGGCAAGTATTCGAACTGCATCACTTGTATCCTATATGTCAGCCATCCACCTTAGAGGAGGAAAAGAGCTTGGCTTTATAGACATCCAGCATAGTGGTCTTAGCGAAGTTGTTTTTGACACAATTGTTAGAAATGATGACTCTAATTCCAATGAAGAGAAAATGGATCTACTTTCCGAGAGATTTACTAAATATCTTATATAGAATTAACCCTTTTTTAGGGGTTTTAGAAAAAAGTAATCTGAGCTCTAAATTGATTATTTATATAAATTTATAGTTGTACTTCTTCCAAACAACATGAAATATTTTGGAGACCACTCATATAGGCATTTGATCTACAAAATAAATCTAGAACTACGAATTTGGCCAAAAATTTGGAACTCTATATCAAGCAAGAGGATAAAACGTTGCACAAATTCTATGCATGTTTTTCAAAAATTATCAACTACTCGTATAATTTGGGTGGACCTATTAGGAAAGAGAAGTAGATTGAGAAAATCCGTGCTACCTTACCTTATTACTTCCAAGCCAAGGGTATCTTGCTTAAATACATGTAAAAGCCTTGTGAACTTACTGTTAAATGAATCACTTGGGTATGTATTCGAACTGCATCACTTGTATCCAATATGTCAACCATCCAATTTCGAGGACGGAAAGAGCTTGGCTTTATACACATCAAGGATAGTGGTCTTAGGGAAGGTGTTTTTGACACATTTGTTATAAATGATGACTCTAATACCAATGAAGAAAAGATGGATCTACTTTCCCAGAGATTTACTAAATTTCTTAGATAGAATTAAAACTTTTTTAGGGGTTTAGAAAAAAATAAACCGAGCTCTAAAATGATTATTTCAATGAATTTATAGTTGTACTTCTTCCAAACAACATGAAATATTTTTGAGACCACTCATATAGGCATTTGAGCTACAAAATAAATCTAGAACTACGAAGTTGACCAAAAATTTTGAACTCTAAATCAAGCATGAGGATGAAACTTTGAACAAATTTTATGCATGTTTTGCCAACATTATTAAGTAGTCGTATAATTTGGGGGGACCTTTTAGGAAAGAGAAGTCGATTGAGAAAATCCTCGCTTGCTTACCGTATCATTTTCAAGCCAATGTTACCTTGCTTAAATACATGTAAAAGCCTTGTGAACTTACTGTTAAATGAATCACTTGGGCAAGTATTCGAACTGCATCACTTGTATCCTATATGTCAGCCATCCACCTTAGAGGAGGAAAAGAGCTTGGCTTTATAGACATCCAGCATAGTGGTCTTAGCGAAGTTGTTTTTGACACAATTGTTAGAAATGATGACTCTAATTCCAATGAAGAGAAAATGGATCTACTTTCTGAGAGATTTACTAAATATCTTATATAGAATTAACCCTTTTTTAGGGGTTTTAGAAAAAAGTAATCTGAGCTCTAAATTGATTATTTATATAAATTTATAGTTGTACTTCTTCCAAACAACATGAAATATTTTGGAGACCACTCATATAGGCATTTGATCTACAAAATAAATCTAGAACTACGAATTTGGCCAAAAATTTGGAACTCTATATCAAGCAAGAGGATAAAACGTTGCACAAATTCTATGCATGTTTTTCAAAAATTATCAACTACTCGTATAATTTGGGTGGACCTATTAGGAAAGAGAAGTAGATTGAGAAAATCCGTGCTACCTTACCTTATCATTTCCAAGCCAAGGGTATCTTGCTTAAATACATGTAAAAGCCTTGTGAACTTACTGTTAAATGAATCACTTGGGTATGTATTCGAACTGCATCACTTGTATCCAATATGTCAACCATCCACTTTCGAGGACGGAAAGAGCTTGGCTTTATACACATCAAGGATAGTGGTCTTAGGGAAGGTGTTTTTGACACATTTGTTATAAATGATGACTCTAATACCAATGAAGAAAAGATGGATCTACTTTCCCAGAGATTTACTAAATTTCTTAGATAGAATTAAAACTTTTTTAGGGGTTCAGAAAAAAATAAACCGAGCTCTAAAATGATTATTTCAATGAATTTATAGTTGTACTTCTTCCAAACAACATGAAATATTTTTGAGACCACTCATATAGGCATTTGAGCTACAAAATAAATCTAGAACTACGAAGTTGACCAAAAATTTTGAACTCTAAATCAAGCATGAGGATGAAACTTTGAACAAATTTTATGCATGTTTTTCCAACATTATTAAGTAGTCGTATAATTTAGGGGACCTTTTAGGAAAGAGAAGTCGATTGAGAAAATCCTCGCTTGCTTACCGTATCATTTTCAAGCCAATGTTACCTTGCTTAAATACATGTAAAAGCCTTGTGAACTTACTGTTAAATGAATCACTTGGGCAAGTATTCGAACTGCATCACTTGTATCCTATATGTCAGCCATCCACCTTAGAGGAGGAAAAGAGCTTCGCTTTATAGACATCCAGCATAGTGGTCTTAGCGAAGTTGTTTTTGACACAATTGTTAGAAATGATGACTCTAATTCCAATGAAGAGAAAATGGATCTACTTTCCGAGAGATTTACTAAATATCTTATATAGAATTAACCCTTTTTTAGGGGTTTTAGAAAAAAGTAATCTGAGCTCTAAATTGATTATTTATATAAATTTATAGTTGTACTTCTTCCAAACAACATGAAATATTTTGGAGACCACTCATATAGGCATTTGATCTAAAAAATAAATCTAGAACTACGAATTTGGCCAAAAATTTGGAACTCTATATCAAGCAAGAGGATAAAACGTTGCACAAATTCTATGCATGTTTTTCAAAAATTATCAACTACTCGTATAATTTGGGTGGACCTATTAGGAAAGAGAAGTAGATTGAGAAAATCCGTGCTACCTTACCTTATCATTTCCAAGCCAAGGGTATCTTGCTTAAATACATGTAAAAGCCTTGTGAACTTACTGTTAAATGAATCACTTGGGTATGTATTCGAACTGCATCACTTGTATCCAATATGTCAACCATCCACTTTCGAGGACGGAAAGAGCTTGGCTTTATACACATCAAGGATAGTGGTCTTAGGGAAGGTGTTTTTGACACATTTGTTATAAATAATGACTCTAATACCAATGAAGAAAAGATGGATCTACTTTCCCAGAGATTTACTAAATTTCTTAGATAGAATTAAAACTTTTTTAGGGGTTTAGAAAAAAATAAACCGGGCTCTAAAATGATTATTTCAATGAATTTATAGTTGTACTTCTTCCAAACAACATGAAATATTTTTGAGACCACTCATATAGGCATTTGAGCTACAAAATAAATCTAGAACTACGAAGTTGACCAAAAATTTTGAACTCTAAATCAAGCATGAGGATGAAACTTTGAACAAATTTTATGCACGTTTTGCCAACATTATTAAGTAGTCGTATAATTTGGGGGGACCTTTTAGGAAAGAGAAGTCGATTGAGAAAATCCTCGCTTGCTTACCGTATCATTTTCAAGCCAATGTTACCTTGCTTAAATACATGTAAAAGCCTTGTGAACTTACTGTTAAATGAATCACTTGGGCAAGTATTCGAACTGCATCACTTGTATCCTATATGTCAGCCATCCACCTTAGAGGAGGAAAAGAGCTTGGCTTTATAGACATCCAGCATAGTGGTCTTAGCGAAGTTGTTTTTGACACAATTGTTAGAAATGATGACTCTAATTCCAATGAAGAGAAAATGGATCTACTTTCTGAGAGATTTACTAAATATCTTATATAGAATTAACCCTTTTTTAGGGGTTTTAGAAAAAAGTAATCTGAGCTCTAAATTGATTATTTATATAAATTTATAGTTGTACTTCTTCCAAACAACATGAAATATTTTGGACACCACTCATATAGGCATTTGATCTACAAAATAAATCTAGAACTACGAAGTTGGACAAAAATTTTGAACTCTATATCAAGCAAGAGCATCAAATTTTGAACAAATTCTATGCATGTTTTTCAAACATTATCAACTACTCGTATAATTTGGGTGGAGCTATTAGGAAAGAGAAGTAGATTGAGAAAATCCGTGCTACCTTACCTTATCATTTTCAAGCCAAGGGTATCTTGCTTAAATACATGTAAAAGCCTTGTGAACTTACTGTTAAATGAATCACTTGGGTATGTATTCGAACTGCATCACTTGTATCCAATATGTCAACCATCCACTTTCGAGGACGGAAAGACCTTGGCTTTATACACATCAAGGATAGTGGTCTTAGGGAAGGTGTTTTTGACACATTTGTTATAAATGATGACTCTAATACCAATGAAGAAAAGATGGATCTACTTTCCCAGAGATTTACTAAATTTCTTAGATAGAATTAAAACTTTTTTAGGGGTTTAGAAAAAAATAAACCGAGCTCTAAAATGATTATTTCAATGAATTTATAGTTGTACTTCTTCCAAACAACATGAAATATTTTTGAGACCACTCATATAGGCATTTGAGCTACAAAATAAATCTAGAACTACGAAGTTGACCAAAAATTTTGAACTCTAAATCAAGCATGAGGATGAAACTTTGAACAAATTTTATGCATGTTTTGCCAACATTATTAAGTAGTCGTATAATTTGGGGGGACCTTTTAGGAAAGAGAAGTCGATTGAGAAAATCCTCGCTTGCTTACCGTATCATTTTCAAGCCAATGTTACCTTGCTTAAATACATGTAAAAGCCTTGTGAACTTACTGTTAAATGAATCACTTGGGCAAGTATTCGAACTGCATCACTTGTATCCTATATGTCAGCCATCCACCTTAGAGGAGGAAAAGAGCTTGGCTTTATAGACATCCAGCATAGTGGTCTTAGCGAAGTTGTTTTTGACACAATTGTTAGAAATGATGACTCTAATTCCAATGAAGAGAAAATGGATCTACTTTCTGAGAGATTTACTAAATATCTTATATAGAATTAACCCTTTTTTAGGGGTTTTAGAAAAAAGTAATCTGAGCTCTAAATTGATTATTTATATAAATTTATAGTTGTACTTCTTCCAAACAACATGAAATATTTTGGAGACCACTCATATAGGCATTTGATCTACAAAATAAATCTAGAACTACGAAGTTGGCCAAAAATTTTGAACTCTATATCAAGCAAGAGGATAAAACGTTGAACAAATTCTATGCAAGTTTTTCAAAAATTATCAACTACTCGTATAATTTGGGTGGACCTATTAGGAAAGAGAAGTAGATTGAGAAAATCCGTGCTAGCTTACCTTATCATTTTCAAGCCAAAGGTATCTTGCTTAAATACATGTAAAAGCCTTGTGAACTTACTGTTAAATGAATCACTTGGGCAAGTATTCGAACTGCATCACTTGTATCCAATATGTCAACCATCCACTTTCGAGGACGGAAAGAGCTTGGCTTTATACACATCAAGGAGAGTGGTCTTAGGGAAGGTGTTTTTGACACATTTGTTATAAATGATGACTCTAATACCAATGAAGAAAAGATGGATCTACTTTCCCAGAGATTTACTAAATTTCTTAGATAGAATTAATACTTTTTTAGGGGTTTAGAAAAAAATAAACTGAGCTCTAAAATGATTATTTCAATGAATTTATAGTTGTACTTCTTCCAAACAACATGAAATATTTTTGAGACCACTCATATAGGCATTTGAGCTACAAAATAAATCTAGAACTACGAAGTTGACCAAAAATTTTGAACTCTAAATCAAGCATGAGGATGAAACTTTGAACAAATTTTATGCATGTTTTGCCAACATTATTAACTAGTCGTATAATTTGGGGGGACCTTTTAGGAAAGAGAAGTCGATTGAGAAAATCCTCGCTTGCATACTGTATCATTTTCAAGCCAATGTTACCTTGCTTAAATACATGTAAAAGCCTTGTGAACTTACTGTTAAATGAATCACTTGGGCAAGTATTCTAACTGCATCACTTGTATCCTATATTTCAGCCATCCACCTTCGAGGAGGAAAAGAGCTTGGCTTTATAGACATCCAGCATAGTGGTCTTAGCGAAGTTGTTTTTGACACAATTGTTAGAAATGATGACTCTAATTCCAATGAAGAGAAAATGGATCTACTTTCTGAGAGATTTACTAAATATCTTATATAGAATTAACCCTTTTTTAGGGGTTTTAGAAAAAAGTAATCTGAGCTCTAAATTGATTATTTATATAAATTTATAGTTGTACTTCTTCCAAACAACATGAAATATTTTGGACACCACTCATATAGGCATTTGATCTACAAAATAAATCTAGAACTACGAAGTTGGACAAAAATTTTGAACTCTATATCAAGCAAGAGCATCAAATTTTGAACAAATTCTATGCATGTTTTTCAAACATTATCAACTACTCGTATAATTTGGGTGGAGCTATTAGGAAAGAGAAGTAGATTGAGAAAATCCGTGCTACCTTACCTTATCATTTTCAAGCCAAGGGTATCTTGCTTAAATACATGTAAAAGCCTTGTGAACTTACTGTTAAATGAATCACTTGGGTATGTATTCGAACTGCATCACTTGTATCCAATATGTCAACCATCCACTTTCGAGGACGGAAAGACCTTGGCTTTATACACATCAAGGATAGTGGTCTTAGGGAAGGTGTTTTTGACACATTTGTTATAAATGATGACTCTAATACCAATGAAGAAAAGATGGATCTACTTTCCCAGAGATTTACTAAATTTCTTAGATAGAATTAAAACTTTTTTAGGGGTTTAGAAAAAAATAAACCGAGCTCTAAAATGATTATTTCAATGAATTTATAGTTGTACTTCTTCCAAACAACATGAAATATTTTTGAGACCACTCATATAGGCATTTGAGCTACAAAATAAATCTAGAACTACGAAGTTGACCAAAAATTTTGAACTCTAAATCAAGCATGAGGATGAAACTTTGAACAAATTTTATGCATGTTTTGCCAACATTATTAAGTAGTCGTATAATTTGGGGGGACCTTTTAGGAAAGAGAAGTCGATTGAGAAAATCCTCGCTTGCTTACCGTATCATTTTCAAGCCAATGTTACCTTGCTTAAATACATGTAAAAGCCTTGTGAACTTACTATTAAATGAATCACTTGGGCAAGTATTCGAACTGCATCACTTGTATCCTATATGTCAGCCATCCACCTTAGAGGAGGAAAAGAGCTTGGCTTTATAGACATCCAGCATAGTGGTCTTAGCGAAGTTGTTTTTGACACAATTGTTAGAAATGATGACTCTAATTCCAATGAAGAGAAAATGGATCTACTTTCTGAGAGATTTACTAAATATCTTATATAGAATTAACCCTTTTTTAGGGGTTTTAGAAAAAAGTAATCTGAGCTCTAAATTGATTATTTATATAAATTTATAGTTGTACTTCTTCCAAACAACATGAAATATTTTGGAGACCACTCATATAGGCATTTGATCTACAAAATAAATCTAGAACTACGAAGTTGGCCAAAAATTTTGAACTCTATATCAAGCAAGAGGATAAAACGTTGAACAAATTCTATGCATGTTTTTCAAAAATTATCAACTACTCGTATAATTTGGGTGGACCTATTAGGAAAGAGAAGTAGATTGAGAAAATCCGTGCTAGCTTACCTTATCATTTTCAAGCCAAAGGTATCTTGCTTAAATACATGTAAAAGCCTTGTGAACTTACTGTTAAATGAATCACTTGGGCAAGTATTCGAACTGCATCACTTGTATCCAATATGTCAACCATCCACTTTCGAGGACGGAAAGAGCTTGGCTTTATACACATCAAGGAGAGTGGTCTTAGGGAAGGTGTTTTTGACACATTTGTTATAAATGATGACTCTAATACCAATGAAGAAAAGATGGATCTACTTTCCCAGAGATTTACTAAATTTCTTAGATAGAATTAATACTTTTTTAGGGGTTTAGAAAAAAATAAACTGAGCTCTAAAATGATTATTTCAATGAATTTATAGTTGTACTTCTTCCAAACAACATGAAATATTTTTGAGACCACTCATATAGGCATTTGAGCTACAAAATAAATCTAGAACTACGAAGTTGACCAAAAATTTTGAACTCTAAATCAAGCATGAGGATGAAACTTTGAACAAATTTTATGCATGTTTTGCCAACATTATTAACTAGTCGTATAATTTGGGGGGACCTTTTAGGAAAGAGAAGTCGATTGAGAAAATCCTCGCTTGCATACTGTATCATTTTCAAGCCAATGTTACCTTGCTTAAATACATGTAAAAGCCTTGTGAACTTACTGTTAAATGAATCACTTGGGCAAGTATTCGAACTGCATCACTTGTATCCTATATGTCAGCCATCCACCTTCGAGGAGGAAAAGAGCTTGGCTTTAGAGACATCCAGCATAGTGGTCTTAGCGAATTTGTTTTTGACACAATTGTTAGAAATGATGACTCTAATTCCAATGAAGAGAAAATGGATCTACTTTCTGAGAGATTTACTAAATATCGTATATAGAATTAACCCTTTTTTAGGGGTTTTAGAAAAAAGTAATCTGAGCTCTAAATTGATTATTTATATAAATTTATAGTTGTACTTCTTCCAAACAACATGAAATATTTTGGAGACCACTCATATAGGCATTTGATCTACAAAATAAATCTAGAACTACGAAGTTGGCCAAAAATTTTGAACTCTATATCAAGCAAGAGCATCAAATTTTGAACAAATTCTATGCATGTTTTTCAAACATTATCAACTACTCGTATAATTTGGGTGGAGCTATTAGGAAAGAGAAGTAGATTGAGAAATTCCGTGCTAGCTTACCTTATCATTTTCAAGCCAAAGGTAGCTTTCTTAAATACATGTAAAAGCCTTGTGAACTTACTGTTAAATGAATCACTTGGGCAAGTATTGGAACTGCATCACTTGTATCCAATATGTCAACCATCCACTTTCGAGGACGGAAAGAGCTTGGCTTTATACACATCAAGGATAGTGGTCTTAGGGAAGGTGTTTTTGACACAATTGTTATAAATGATGACTCTAATACCAATGAAGAAAAGATGGATCTACTTTCCCAGAGATTTACTAAATTTCTTAGATAGAATTAAAACTTTTTTAGGGGTTTAGAAAAAAATAAACCGAGCTCTAAAATGATTATTTCAATGAATTTATAGTTGTACTTCTTCCAAACAACATGAAATATTTTTGAGACCACTCATATAGGCATTTGAGCTACAAAATAAATCTAGAACTACGAAGTTGACCAAAAATTTTGAACTCTAAATCAAGCATGAGGATGAAACTTTGAACAAATTTTATGCATGTTTTTCCAACATTATTAACTAGTCGTATAATTTGGGGGGACCTTTTAGGAAAGAGAAGTCGATTGAGAAAATCCTCGCTGGCTTACCGTATTATTTTCAAGCCAATGTTACCTTGCTTAAATACATGTAAAAGCCTTGTGAACTTACTGTTAAATGAATCACTTGGGCAAGTATTCGAACTGCATCACTTGTATCCTATATGTCAGCCATCCACCTTCGAGGAGGAAAAGAGCTTGGCTTTATAGACATCCAGCATAGTGGTCTTAGCGAAGTTGTTTTTGACACAATTGTTAGAAATGATGACTCTAATTCCAATGAAGAGAAAATGGATCTACTTTCCGAGAGATTTACTAAATATCTTATATAGAATTAACCCTTTTTTAGGGGTTTTAGAAAAAAGTAATCTGAGCTCTAAATTGATTATTTATATAAATTTATAGTTGTACTTCTTCCAAACAACATGAAATATTTTGGAGACCACTCATATAGGCATTTGATCTACAAAATAAATCTAGAACTACGAAGTTGGCCAAAAATTTTGAACTCTATATCAAGCAAGAGGATAAAACCTTGAACAAATTCTATGCATGTTTTTCAAAAATTATCAACTACTCGTATAATTTGGGTGGACCTATTAGAAAAGAGAAGTAGATTGAGAAATTCCGTGCTAGCTTACCTTTTCATTTTCAAGCCAAAGGTAGCTTGCTTAAATACATGTAAAAGCCTTGTGAACTTACTGTTAAATGAATCACTTGGGCAAGTATTCGAACTGCATCACTTGTATCCAATATGTCAACCATCCACTTTCGAGGACGGAAAGAGCTTGGCTTTATACACATCAAGGATAGTGGTCTTAGGGAAGGTGTTTTTGACACATTTGTTATAAATGATGACTCTAATACCAAATTAGAAAAGATAGATCTACTTTCCCAGAGATTTACTAAATTTCTTAGATAGAATTAAAACTTTTTTAGGGGTTTAGAAAAAAATAAACCGAGCTCTAAAATGATTATTTCAATGAATTTATAGTTGTACTTCATCCAAACAACATGAAATATTTTTGAGACCACTCATATAGGCATTTGAGCTACAAAATAAATCTAGAACTACGAAGTTGACCAAAAATTTTGAACTCTAAATCAAGCATGAGGATGAAACTTTGAACAAATTTTATGCATGTTTTTCCAACATTATTAACTAGTCGTATAATTTGGGGGGACCTTTTGGGAAAGAGAAGTCGATTGAGAAAATCCTCGCTTGCTTACCGTATCATTTTCAAGCCAATGTTACCTTGCTTAAATACATGTAAAAGCCTTGTGAACTTACTGTTAAATGAATCACTTGGGCAAGTATTCGAACTGCATCACTTGTATCCTATATGTCAGCCATCCACCTTCGAGGAGGAAAAGAGCTTGGCTTTATAGACATCCAGCATAGTGGTCTTAGCGAAGTTGTTTTTGACACAATTGTTAGAAATGATGACTCTAATTCCAATGAAGAGAAAATGGATCTACTTTCCGAGAGATTTACTAAATATCTTATATAGAATTAACCCTTTTTTAGGGGTTTTAGAAAAAAGTAATCTGAGCTCTAAATTGATTATTTATATAAATTTATAGTTGTACTTCTTCCAAACAACATGAAATATTTTGGACACCACTCATATAGGCATTTGATCTACAAAATAAATCTAGAACTACGAAGTTGGACAAAAAATTTGAACTCTATATCAAGCAAGAGGATAAAACGTTGAACAAATTCTATGCATGTTTTTCAAAAATTATCAACTACTCGTATAATTTGGGTGGACCTATTAGGAAAGAGAAGTAGATTGAGAAAATCCGTGCTACCTTACCTTATCATTTTCAAGCCAAGGGTATCTTGCTTAAATACATGTAAAAGCCTTGTGAACTTACTGTTAAATGAATCACTTGGGTATGTATTCGAACTGCATCACTTGTATCCAATATGTCAACCATCCACTTTCGAGGACGGAAAGAGCTTGGCTTTATACACATCAAGGATAGTGGTCTTGGGAAGGTGTTTTTGACACATTTGTTATAAATGATGACTCTAATACCAATGAAGAAAAGATGGATCTACTTTCCCAGAGATTTACTAAATTTCTTAGATAGAATTAAAACTTTTTTAGGGGTTTAGAAAAAAATAAACCGAGCTCTAAAATGATTATTTCAATGAATTTATAGTTGTACTTCTTCCAAACAACATGAAATATTTTTGAGACCACTCATATAGGCATTTGAGCTACAAAATAAATCTAGAACTACGAAGTTGACCAAAAATTTTGAACTCTAAATCAAGCATGAGGATGAAACTATGAACAAATTTTATGCATGTTTTGCCAACATTGTTAACTAGTCGTATAATTTGGGGGGACCTTTTAGGAATGAGAAGTCGATTGAGAAAATCCTCGCTTGCTTACCGTATCATTTTCAAGCCAATGTTACCTTGCTTAAATACATGTAAAAGCCTTTTGAACTTACTGTTAAATGAATCACTTGGGCAAGTATTCGAACTGCATCACTTGTATCCTATATGTCAGCCATCCACCTTCGAGGAGGAAAAGAGCTTGGCTTTATAGACATCCAGCATAGTGGTCTTAGCGAAGTTGTTTTTGACACAATTGTTAGAAATGATGACTCTAATTCCAATGAAGAGAAAATGGATCTACTTTCCGAGAGATTTACGAAATATCTTATATAGAATTAACCCTTTTTTAGGGGTTTTAGAAAAACGTAATCTGAGCTCTAAATTGATTATTTATATAAATTTATAGTTGTACTTCTTCCAAACAACATGAAATATTTTGGAGACCACTTATATAGGCATTTTATCTACAATATAAATCTAGAACTACGAAGTTGGCCAAAAATTTTGAACTCTATATCAATCAAGAGCATCAAATTTTGAACAAATTCTATGCATGTTTTTCAAACATTATCAACTACTCGTATAATTTGGGTGGACCTATTAGGAAAGAGAAATAGATTGAGAAAATACGTGCCAGCTGACCTTATCATTTTCAAGCCAAAGGTAGCTTGCTTAAATACATGTAAAAGCCTTGTGAACTTACTGTTAAATGAATCACTTGGGCAAGTATTCGAACTGCATCACTTGTATCCAATATGTCAACCATCCACTTTCGAGGACGGAAAGAGCTTGGCTTTATACACATCAAGGATAGTGGTCTTAGGGAAGGTGTTTTTGACACATTTGTTATAAATGATGACTCTAATACCAATGAAGAAAAGATGGATCTACTTTCCCAAAGATTTACTAAATTTCTTATATAGAATTAAAACTTTTTTAGGGGTTTAGAAAAAAATAAACCGAGCTCTAAAATGATTATTTCAATGAATTTATAGTTGTACTTCTTCCAAACAACATGAAATATTTTTGAGACCACTCATATAGGCATTTGAGCTACAAAATAAATCTAGAACTACGAAGTTGACCAAAAATTTTGAACTCTAAATCAAGCATGACGATGAAACTATGAACAAATTTTATGCATGTTTTGCCAACATTATTAACTAGTCGTATAATTTGGGGGGACCTTTTAGGAAAGAGAAGTCGATTGAGAAAATCCTCGCTTGCTTACCGTATCATTTTCAAGCCAATGTTACCTTGCTTAAATACATGTAAAAGCCTTTTGAACTTACTGTTAAATGAATCACTTGGGCAAGTATTCGAACTGCATCACTTGTATCCTATATGTCAGCCATCCACCTTCGAGGAGGAAAAGAGCTTGGCTTTATAGACATCCATCATAGTGGTCTTAGCGAAGTTATTTTTGACACAATTGTTAGAAATGATGACTCTAATTCCAATGAAGAGAAAATGGATCTACTTTCCGAGAGATTTACTAAATATCTTATATAGAATTAACCCTTTTTTAGGGGTTTTAGAAAAAAGTAATATGAGCTCTAAATTGAATATTTATATAAATTTATAGTTGTACTTCTTCCAAACAACATGAAATATTTTGGAGACCACTCATATAGGAATTTGAGCTACAAAATAAATCTAGAACTACGAAGTTGACCAAAAATTTTGAACTCTAAATCAAGCATGAGGATGAAACTTTGAACAAATTTTATGCATGTTTTGCCAACATTATTAACTAGTCGTATAATTTGGGGGGACCTTTTTGGAAAGAGAAGTCGATTGAGAAAATCCTCGCTTGCTTACCGTATCATTTTCAAGCCAATGTTACCTTGCTTAAATACATGTAAAAGCCTTTTGAACTTACTGTTAAATGAATCACTTGGGCAAGTATTCGAACTGCATCACTTGTATCCTATATGTCAGCCATCCACCTTCGAGGAGGAAAAGAGCTTGGCTTTATAGACATCCAGCATAGTGGTCTTAGCGAAGTTGTTTTTGACACAATTGTTAGAAATGATGACTCTAATTCCAATGAAGAGAAAATGGATCTACTTTCCGAGAGATTTACTAAATATCTTATATAGAATTAACCCTTTTTTAGGGGTTTTAGAAAAAAGTAATCTGAGCTCTAAATTGAATATTTATATAAATTTATAGTTGTACTTCTTCCAAACAACATGAAATATTTTGGAGACCACTCATATAGGCATTTGATCTACAAAATAAATCTAGAACTACGAAGTTGGCCAAAAATTTGGAACCCTATATCAAGCAAGAGGATAAAACGTTGAACAAATTCTATGCATGTTTTTCAAAAATTATCAACTACTCGTATAATTTGGGTGGACCTATTAGGAAAGAGAAGTAGATTGAGAAAATCCGTGCTACCTTACCTTATCATTTTGAAGCCAAGGGTATCTTGCTTAAATACATGTAAAAGCCTTGTGAACTTACTGTTAAATGAATCACTTGGGTATGTATTCGGATTGCATCACTTGTATCCAATATGTCAACCATCCACTTTCGAGGACGGAAAGAGCTTGGCTTTATACACATCAAGGATAGTGGTCTTAGGGAAGGTGTTTTTGACACATTTGTTATAAATGATGACTCTAATACCAATGAAGAAAAGATGGATCTACTTTCCCAGAGATTTACTAAATTTCTTAGATAGAATTAAAACTTTTTTAGGGGTTTAGAAAAAAATAAACCGAGCTCTAAAATGATTATTTCAATGAATTTATAGTTGTACTTCTTCCAAACAAATATGAAATATTTTTGAGACCACTCATATAGGCATTTGAGCTACAAAATAAATCTAGAACTACGAAGTTGGCCAAAAATTTTGAACTCTATATCAAGCAAGAGGATAAAACTTTGAACAAATTCTATGCATGTTTTTCAAAAATTATCAACTACTCGTATAATTTGGGTGGACCTATTAGGAAAGAGAACTAGATTGAGAAAATCCGTGCTAGCTTACCTTATCATTTTCAAGCCAAGAGTATCTTGCTTAAATACATGTAAAAGCCTTGTGAACTTACTGTTAAATGAATCACTTGGGTATGTATTCGAACTGCATCACTTGTATCCAATATGTCAACCATCCACTTTCGAGGACGGAAAGAGCTTGGCTTTATACACATCAAGGATAGTGGTCTTAGGGAAGGTGTTTTTGACACATTTGTTATAAATGATGACTCTAATACCAATGAAGAAAAGATGGATCTACTTTCCCAGAGATTTACTAAATTTATTAGATAGAATTAAAACTTTTTTAGGGGTTTAGAAAAAAATAAACCGAGCTCTAAAATGATTATTTCAATGAATTTATAGTTGTACTTCTTCCAAACAACATGAAATATTTTTGAGACCACTCATATAGGAATTTGAGCTACAAAATAAATCTAGAACTACGAAGTTGACCAAAAATTTTGAACTCTAAATCAAGCATGAGGATGAAACTTTGAACAAATTTTATGCATGTTTTGCCAACATTATTAACTAGTCGTATAATTTGGGGGGACCTTTTTGGAAAGAGAAGTCGATTGAGAAAATCCTCGCTTGCTTACCGTATCATTTTCAAGCCAATGTTACCTTGCTTAAATACATGTAAAAGCCTTTTGAACTTACTGTTAAATGAATCACTTGGGCAAGTATTCGAACTGCATCACTTGTATCCTATATGTCAGCCATCCACCTTCGAGGAGGAAAAGAGCTTGGCTTTATAGACATCCAGCATAGTGGTCTTAGCGACGTTGTTTTTGACACCATTGTTAGAAATGATGACTCTAATTCCAATGAAGAGAAAATGGATCTACTTTCCGAGAGATTTACTAAATATCTTATATAGAATTAACCCTTTTTTAGGGGTTTTAGAAAAAAGTAATCTGAGCTCTAAATTGAATATTTATATAAATTTATAGTTGTACTTCTTCCAAACAACATGAAATATTTTGGAGACCACTCATATAGGCATTTGATCTACAAAATAAATCTAGAACTACGAAGTTGGCCAAAAATTTGGAACCCTATATCAAGCAAGAGGATAAAACGTTGAACAAATTCTATGCATGTTTTTCAAAAATTATCAACTACTCGTATAATTTGGGTGGACCTATTAGGAAAGAGAAGTAGATTGAGAAAATCCGTGCTACCTTACCTTATCATTTTGAAGCCAAGGGTATCTTGCTTAAATACATGTAAAAGCCTTGTGAACTTACTGTTAAATGAATCACTTGGGTATGTATTCAGATTGCATCACTTGTATCTAATATGTCAACCATCCACTTTCGAGGACGGAAAGAGCTTGGCTTTATACACATCAAGGATAGTGGTCTTAGGGAAGGTGTTTTTGACACATTTGTTATAAATGATGACTCTAATACCAATGAAGAAAAGATGGATCTACTTTACCAGAGATTTACTAAATTTCTTAGATAGAATTAAAACTTTTTTAGGGGTTTAGAAAAAAATAAACCGAGCTCTAAAATGATTATTTCAATGAATTTATAGTTGTACTTCTTCCAAACAACATGAAATATTTTTGAGACCACTCATATAGGCATTTGAGCTACAAAATAAATCTAGAACTACGAAGTTGGCCAAAAATTTTGAACTCTATATCAAGCAAGAGGATAAAACTTTGAACAAATTCTATGCATGTTTTTCAAAAATTATCAACTACTCGTATAATTTGGGTGGACCTATTAGGAAAGAGAACTAGATTGAGAAAATCCGTGCTAGCTTACCTTATCATTTTCAAGCCAAGAGTATCTTGCTTAAATACATGTAAAAGCCTTGTGAACTTACTGTTAAATGAATCACGTGGGTATGTATTCGAACTGCATCACTTGTATCCAATATGTCAACCATCCACTTTCGAGGACGGAAAGAGCTTGGCTTTATACACATCAAGGATAGTGGTCTTAGGGAAGGTGTTTTTGACACATTTGTTATAAATGATGACTCTAATACCAATGAAGAAAAGATGGATCTACTTTCCCAGAGATTTACTAAATTTATTAGATAGAATTAAAACTTTTTTAGGGGTTTAGAAAAAAATAAACCGAGCTCTAAAATGATTATTTCAATGAATTTATAGTTGTACTTCTTCCAAACAACATGAAATATTTTTGAGACCACTCATATAGGCATTTGAGCTACAAAATAAATCTAGAACTACGAAGTTGACCAAAAATTTTGAACTCTAAATCAAGCATGAGGATGAAACTTTGAACAAATTTTATGCATGTTTTGCCAACATTATTAACTAGTCGTATAATTTGGGGGGACCTTTTTGGAAAGAGAAGTCGATTGAGAAAATCCTCGCTTGCTTACCGTATCATTTTCAAGCCAATGTTACCTTGCTTAAATACATGTAAAAGCCTTTTGAACTTACTGTTAAATGAATCACTTGGGCAAGTATTCGAACTGCATCACTTGTATCCTATATGTCAGCCATCCACCTTCGAGGAGGAAAAGAGCTTGGCTTTATAGACATCCAGCATAGTGGTCTTAGCGAAGTTGTTTTTGACACAATTGTTAGAAATGATGACTCTAATTCCAATGAAGAGAAAATGGATCTACTTTCCGAGAGATTTACTAAATATCTTATATAGAATTAACCCTTTTTTAGGGGTTTTAGAAAAACGTAATCTGAGCTCTAAATTGATTATTTATATAAATTTATAGTTGTACTTCTTCCAAACAACATGAAATATTTTGGAGACCACTCATATAGGCATTTGATCTACAAAATAAATCTAGAACTACGAAGTTGGCCAAAAATTTTGAACTCTATATCAAGCAAGAGCATCAAATTTTGAACAAATTCTTTGCATGTTTTTCAAACATTATCAACTACTCGTATAATTTGGGTGGAGCTATTAGGAAAGAGAAATAGATTGAGAAAATCCGTGCTAGCTTACCTTATCATTTTCAAGCCAAAGGTAGCTTGCTTAAATATATGTAAAAGCCTTGTGAACTTACTGTTAAATGAATCACTTTTGCAAGTATTCGAACTGCATCACTTGTATCCAATTTGTCAACCATCCACTTTCGAGGACGGAAAGAGCTTGGCTTTATACACATCAAGGATAGTGGTCTTAGGGAAGGTGTTTTTGACACATTTGTTATAAATGATGACTCTAATACCAATGAAGAAAAGATGGATCTACTTTCCCAGAGATTTACTAAATTTCTTAGATAGAATTAAAACTTTTTTAGGGGTTTAGAAAAAAATAAACCGAGCTTTAAAATGATTATTTCAATGAATTTATAGTTGTACTTCTTCCGAACAACATGAAATATTTTTGAGACCACTCATATAGGCATTTGAGCTACAAAATAAATCTAGAACTACGAAGTTGACCAAATATTTTGAACTCTAAATCAAGCATGAGGATGAAACTTTGAACAAATTTTATGCATGTTTTTCCACCATTATTAAGTAGTCGTATAATTTAGGGGACCTTTTAGGAAAGAGAAGTCGATTTAGAAAATCCTCGCTTGCTTACCGTATCATTTTCAAGCCAATGTTACCTTGCTTAAATACATGTAAAAGCCTTGTGAACTTACTGTTAAATGAATCACTTGGGCAAGTATTCGAACTGCATCACTTGTATCCTATATGTCAGCCATCCACCTTCGAGGAGGAAAAGAGCTTGGCTTTATAGACATCCAGCATAGTGGTCTTAGCGACGTTGTTTTTGACACCATTGTTAGAAATGATGACTCTAATTCCAATGAAGAGAAAATGGATCTACTTTCCGAGAGATTTACTAAATATCTTATATAGAATTAACCCTTTTTTAGGGGTTTTAGAAAAACGTAATCTGAGCTCTAAATTGATTATTTATATAAATTTATAGTTGTACTTCTTCCAAACAACATGAAATATTTTTGAGACCACTTATATAGGCATTTTATCTACAATATAAATCTAGAACTACGAAGTTGGCCAAAAATTTTGAACTCTATATCAAGCAAGAGCATCAAATTTTGAACAAATTCTATGCATGTTTTTCAAACATTATCAACTACTCGTATAATTTGGGTGGAGCTATTAGGAAAGAGAAATAGATTGAGAAAATCCGTGCTAGCTTACCTTATCATTTTCAAGCCAATGTTACCTTGCTTAAATACATGTAAAAGCCTTATGAACTTACTGTTAAATGAATCACTTGGGCAAGTATTCGAACTGCATCACTTGTATCCTATATGTCAGCCATCCACCTTAGAGGAGGAAAAGAGCTTGGCTTTATAGACATCCAGCATAGTGGTCTTAGCGAAGTTGTTTTTGACACAATTGTTAGAAATGATGACTCTAATTCCAATGAAGAGAAAATGGATCTACTTTCCGAGAGATTTACTAAATATCTTATATAGAATTAACCCTTTTTTAGGGGTTTTAGAAAAAAGTAATCTGAGCTCTAAATTGATTATTTATATAAATTTATAGTTGTTCTTCTTCCAAACAACATGAAATATTTTGGAGACCACTCATATAGGCATTTGATCTACAAAATAAATCTAGAACTACGAAGTTGGCCAAAAATTTTGAACTCTATATCAAGCAACAGCATCAAATTTTGAACAAATTCTATGCATGTATTTCAAAAATTATCAACTACTCGTATAATTTGGGTGGACCTATTAGGAAAGAGAAGTAGATTGAGAAAATCCGTGCCAGCTGACCTTATCATTTTCAAGCCAAAGGTAGCTTGCTTACATACATGTAAAAGCCTTGTGAACTTACTGTTAAATGAATCACTTGGGCAAGTATTCGAACTGCATCACTTGTATCCAATATGTCAACCATCCACTTTCGAGGACGGAAAGAGCTTGGCTTTATACACATCAAGGATAGTGGTCTTAGGGAAGGTGTTTTTGACACATTTGTTATAAATGATGACTCTAATACCAATGAAGAAAAGATGGATCTACTTTCCCAAAGATTTACTAAATTTCTTATATAGAATTAAAACTTTTTTAGGGGTTTAGAAAAAAATAAACCGAGCTCTAAAATGATTATTTCAATGAATTTATAGTTGTACTTCTTCCAAACAACATGAAATATTTTTGAGACCACTCATATAGGCATTTGAGCTACAAAATAAATCTAGAACTACGAAGTTGACCAAAAATTTTGAACTCTAAATCAAGCATGAGGATGAAACTTTGAACAAATTTTATGCATGTTTTGCCAACATTATTAACTAGTCGTATAATTTGGGGGGACCTTTTTGGAAAGAGAAGTCGATTGAGAAAATCCTCGCTTGCTTACCGTATCATTTTCAAGCCAATGTTACCTTGCTTAAATACATGTAAAAGCCTTTTGAACTTACTGTTAAATGAATCACTTGGGCAAGTATTCGAACTGCATCACTTGTATCCTATATGTCAGCCATCCACCTTCGAGGAGGAAAAGAGCTTGGCTTTATAGACATCCAGCATAGTGGTCTTAGCGAAGTTGTTTTTGACACAATTGTTAGAAATGATGACTCTAATTCCAATGAAGAGAAAATGGATCTACTTTCCGAGAGATTTACTAAATATCTTATATAGAATTAACCCTTTTTTAGGGGTTTTAGAAAAAAGTAATCTGAGCTCTAAATTGATTATTTATATAAATTTATAGTTGTACTTCTTCCAAACAACATGAAATATTTTGGAGACCACTCATATAGGCATTTGATCTACAAAATAAATCTAGAACTACGAAGTTGGCCAAAAATTTTGAACTCTATATCAAGCAAGAGCATCAAATTTTGAATAAATTCTTTGCATGTTTTTCAAACATTATCAACTACTCGTATAATTTGGGTGGAGCTATTAGGAAAGAGAAATAGATTGAGAAAATCCGTGCTAGCTTACCTTATCATTTTGAAGCCAAGGGTATCTTGCTTAAATACATGTAAAAGCCTTGTGAACTTACTGTTAAATGAATCACTTGGGTATGTATTCAGATTGCATCACTTGTATCTAATATGTCAACCATCCACTTTCGAGGACGGAAAGAGCTTGGCTTTATACACATCAAGGATAGTGGTCTTAGGGAAGGTGTTTTTGACACATTTGTTATAAATGATGACTCTAATACCAATGAAGAAAAGATGGATCTACTTTACCAGAGATTTACTAAATTTCTTAGATAGAATTAAAACTTTTTTAGGGGTTTAGAAAAAAATAAACCGAGCTCTAAAATGATTATTTCAATGAATTTATAGTTGTACTTCTTCCAAACAACATGAAATATTTTTGAGACCACTCATATAGGCATTTGAGCTACAAAATAAATCTAGAACTACGAAGTTGGCCAAAAATTTTGAACTCTATATCAAGCAAGAGGATAAAACTTTGAACAAATTCTATGCATGTTTTTCAAAAATTATCAACTACTCGTATAATTTGGGTGGACCTATTAGGAAAGAGAACTAGATTGAGAAAATCCGTGCTAGCTTACCTTATCATTTTCAAGCCAAGAGTATCTTGCTTAAATACATGTAAAAGCCTTGTGAACTTACTGTTAAATGAATCACGTGGGTATGTATTCGAACTGCATCACTTGTATCCAATATGTCAACCATCCACTTTCGAGGACGGAAAGAGCTTGGCTTTATACACATCAAGGATAGTGGTCTTAGGGAAGGTGTTTTTGACACATTTGTTATAAATGATGACTCTAATACCAATGAAGAAAAGATGGATCTACTTTCCCAGAGATTTACTAAATTTATTAGATAGAATTAAAACTTTTTTAGGGGTTTAGAAAAAAATAAACCGAGCTCTAAAATGATTATTTCAATGAATTTATAGTTGTACTTCTTCCAAACAACATGAAATATTTTTGAGACCACTCATATAGGCATTTGAGCTACAAAATAAATCTAGAACTACGAAGTTGACCAAAAATTTTGAACTCTAAATCAAGCATGAGGATGAAACTTTGAACAAATTTTATGCATGTTTTGCCAACATTATTAACTAGTCGTATAATTTGGGGGGACCTTTTTGGAAAGAGAAGTCGATTGAGAAAATCCTCGCTTGCTTACCGTATCATTTTCAAGCCAATGTTACCTTGCTTAAATACATGTAAAAGCCTTTTGAACTTACTGTTAAATGAATCACTTGGGCAAGTATTCGAACTGCATCACTTGTATCCTATATGTCAGCCATCCACCTTCGAGGAGGAAAAGAGCTTGGCTTTATAGACATCCAGCATAGTGGTCTTAGCGAAGTTGTTTTTGACACAATTGTTAGAAATGATGACTCTAATTCCAATGAAGAGAAAATGGATCTACTTTCCGAGAGATTTACTAAATATCTTATATAGAATTAACCCTTTTTTAGGGGTTTTAGAAAAACGTAATCTGAGCTCTAAATTGATTATTTATATAAATTTATAGTTGTACTTCTTCCAAACAACATGAAATATTTTGGAGACCACTCATATAGGCATTTGATCTACAAAATAAATCTAGAACTACGAAGTTGGCCAAAAATTTTGAACTCTATATCAAGCAAGAGCATCAAATTTTGAACAAATTCTTTGCATGTTTTTCAAACATTATCAACTACTCGTATAATTTGGGTGGAGCTATTAGGAAAGAGAAATAGATTGAGAAAATCCGTGCTAGCTTACCTTATCATTTTCAAGCCAAAGGTAGCTTGCTTAAATATATGTAAAAGCCTTGTGAACTTACTGTTAAATGAATCACTTTTGCAAGTATTCGAACTGCATCACTTGTATCCAATTTGTCAACCATCCACTTTCGAGGACGGAAAGAGCTTGGCTTTATACACATCAAGGATAGTGGTCTTAGGGAAGGTGTTTTTGACACATTTGTTATAAATGATGACTCTAATACCAATGAAGAAAAGATGGATCTACTTTCCCAGAGATTTACTAAATTTCTTAGATAGAATTAAAACTTTTTTAGGGGTTTAGAAAAAAATAAACCGAGCTTTAAAATGATTATTTCAATGAATTTATAGTTGTACTTCTTCCGAACAACATGAAATATTTTTGAGACCACTCATATAGGCATTTGAGCTACAAAATAAATCTAGAACTACGAAGTTGACCAAATATTTTGAACTCTAAATCAAGCATGAGGATGAAACTTTGAACAAATTTTATGCATGTTTTTCCACCATTATTAAGTAGTCGTATAATTTAGGGGACCTTTTAGGAAAGAGAAGTCGATTTAGAAAATCCTCGCTTGCTTACCGTATCATTTTCAAGCCAATGTTACCTTGCTTAAATACATGTAAAAGCCTTGTGAACTTACTGTTAAATGAATCACTTGGGCAAGTATTCGAACTGCATCACTTGTATCCTATATGTCAGCCATCCACCTTCGAGGAGGAAAAGAGCTTGGCTTTATAGACATCCAGCATAGTGGTCTTAGCGACGTTGTTTTTGACACCATTGTTAGAAATGATGACTCTAATTCCAATGAAGAGAAAATGGATCTACTTTCCGAGAGATTTACTAAATATCTTATATAGAATTAACCCTTTTTTAGGGGTTTTAGAAAAACGTAATCTGAGCTCTAAATTGATTATTTATATAAATTTATAGTTGTACTTCTTCCAAACAACATGAAATATTTTTGAGACCACTTATATAGGCATTTTATCTACAATATAAATCTAGAACTACGAAGTTGGCCAAAAATTTTGAACTCTATATCAAGCAAGAGCATCAAATTTTGAACAAATTCTATGCATGTTTTTCAAACATTATCAACTACTCGTATAATTTGGGTGGAGCTATTAGGAAAGAGAAATAGATTGAGAAAATCCGTGCTAGCTTACCTTATCATTTTCAAGCCAATGTTACCTTGCTTAAATACATGTAAAAGCCTTATGAACTTACTGTTAAATGAATCACTTGGGCAAGTATTCGAACTGCATCACTTGTATCCTATATGTCAGCCATCCACCTTAGAGGAGGAAAAGAGCTTGGCTTTATAGACATCCAGCATAGTGGTCTTAGCGAAGTTGTTTTTGACACAATTGTTAGAAATGATGACTCTAATTCCAATGAAGAGAAAATGGATCTACTTTCCGAGAGATTTACTAAATATCTTATATAGAATTAACCCTTTTTTAGGGGTTTTAGAAAAAAGTAATCTGAGCTCTAAATTGATTATTTATATAAATTTATAGTTGTTCTTCTTCCAAACAACATGAAATATTTTGGAGACCACTCATATAGGCATTTGATCTACAAAATAAATCTAGAACTACGAAGTTGGCCAAAAATTTTGAACTCTATATCAAGCAACAGCATCAAATTTTGAACAAATTCTATGCATGTATTTCAAAAATTATCAACTACTCGTATAATTTGGGTGGACCTATTAGGAAAGAGAAGTAGATTGAGAAAATCCGTGCCAGCTGACCTTATCATTTTCAAGCCAAAGGTAGCTTGCTTACATACATGTAAAAGCCTTGTGAACTTACTGTTAAATGAATCACTTGGGCAAGTATTCGAACTGCATCACTTGTATCCAATATGTCAACCATCCACTTTCGAGGACGGAAAGAGCTTGGCTTTATACACATCAAGGATAGTGGTCTTAGGGAAGGTGTTTTTGACACATTTGTTATAAATGATGACTCTAATACCAATGAAGAAAAGATGGATCTACTTTCCCAAAGATTTACTAAATTTCTTATATAGAATTAAAACTTTTTTAGGGGTTTAGAAAAAAATAAACCGAGCTCTAAAATGATTATTTCAATGAATTTATAGTTGTACTTCTTCCAAACAACATGAAATATTTTTGAGACCACTCATATAGGCATTTGAGCTACAAAATAAATCTAGAACTACGAAGTTGACCAAAAATTTTGAACTCTAAATCAAGCATGAGGATGAAACTTTGAACAAATTTTATGCATGTTTTGCCAACATTATTAACTAGTCGTATAATTTGGGGGGACCTTTTTGGAAAGAGAAGTCGATTGAGAAAATCCTCGCTTGCTTACCGTATCATTTTCAAGCCAATGTTACCTTGCTTAAATACATGTAAAAGCCTTTTGAACTTACTGTTAAATGAATCACTTGGGCAAGTATTCGAACTGCATCACTTGTATCCTATATGTCAGCCATCCACCTTCGAGGAGGAAAAGAGCTTGGCTTTATAGACATCCAGCATAGTGGTCTTAGCGAAGTTGTTTTTGACACAATTGTTAGAAATGATGACTCTAATTCCAATGAAGAGAAAATGGATCTACTTTCCGAGAGATTTACTAAATATCTTATATAGAATTAACCCTTTTTTAGGGGTTTTAGAAAAAAGTAATCTGAGCTCTAAATTGATTATTTATATAAATTTATAGTTGTACTTCTTCCAAACAACATGAAATATTTTGGAGACCACTCATATAGGCATTTGATCTACAAAATAAATCTAGAACTACGAAGTTGGCCAAAAATTTTGAACTCTATATCAAGCAAGAGCATCAAATTTTGAATAAATTCTTTGCATGTTTTTCAAACATTATCAACTACTCGTATAATTTGGGTGGAGCTATTAGGAAAGAGAAATAGATTGAGAAAATCCGTGCTAGCTTACCTTATCATTTTCAAGCCAAAGGTAGCTTGCTTAAATATATGTAAAAGCCTTGTGAACTTACTGTTAAATGAATCACTTATGCAAGTATTCGAACTGCATCACTTGTATCCAATTTGTCAACCATCCACTTTCGAGGACGGAAAGAGCTTGGCTTTATACACATCAAGGATAGTGGTCTTAGGGAAGGTGTTTTTGACACATTTGTTATAAATGATGACTCTAATACCAATGAAGAAAAGATGGATCTACTTTCCCAGAGATTTACTAAATTTCTTAGATAGAATTAAAACTTTTTTAGGGGTTTAGAAAAAAATAAACCGAGCTTTAAAATGATTATTTCAATGAATTTATAGTTGTACTTCTTCCAAAAAACATGAAATATTTTTGAGACCACTCATATAGGCATTTGAGCTACAAAATAAATCTAGAACTACGAAGTTGACCAAAAATTTTGAACTCTAAATCAAGCATGAGGATGAAACTTTGAACAAATTTTATGCATGTTTTTCCACCATTATTAAGTAGTCGTATAATTTAGGGGACCTTTTAGGAAAGAGAAGTCGATTGAGAAAATCCTCGCTTGCTTACCGTATCATTTTCAAGCCAATGTTACCTTGCTTAAATACATGTAAAAGCCTTGTGAACTTACTGTTAAATGAATCACTTGGGCAAGTATTCGAACTGCATCACTTGTATCCTATATGTCAGCCATCCACCTTCGAGGAGGAAAAGAGCTTGGCTTTATAGACATCCAGCATAGTGGTCTTAGCGACGTTGTTTTTGACACCATTGTTAGAAATGATGACTCTAATTCCAATGAAGAGAAAATGGATCTACTTTCCGAGAGATTTACTAAATATCTTATATAGAATTAACCCTTTTTTAGGGGTTTTAGAAAAACGTAATCTGAGCTCTAAATTGATTATTTATATAAATTTATAGTTGTACTTCTTCCAAACAACATGAAATATTTTTGAGACCACTTATATAGGCATTTTATCTACAATATAAATCTAGAACTACGAAGTTGGCCAAAAATTTTGAACTCTATATCAAGCAAGAGCATCAAATTTTGAACAAATTCTATGCATGTTTTTCAAACATTATCAACTACTCGTATAATTTGGGTGGAGCTATTAGGAAAGAGAAATAGATTGAGAAAATCCGTGCTAGCTTACCTTATCATTTTCAAGCCAATGTTACCTTGCTTAAATACATGTAAAAGCCTTATGAACTTACTGTTAAATGAATCACTTGGGCAAGTATTCGAACTGCATCACTTGTATCCTATATGTCAGCCATCCACCTTAGAGGAGGAAAAGAGCTTGGCTTTATAGACATCCACCATAGTGGTCTTAGCGAAGTTGTTTTTGACACAATTGTTAGAAATGATGACTCTAATTCCAATGAAGAGAAAATGGATCTACTTTCCGAGAGATTTACTAAATATCTTATATAGAATTAACCCTTTTTTAGGGGTTTTAGAAAAAAGTAATCTGAGCTCTAAATTGATTATTTATATAAATTTATAGTTGTTCTTCTTCCAAACAACATGAAATATTTTGGAGACCACTCATATAGGCATTTGATCTACCAAAATAAATCTAGAACTACGAAGTTGGCCAAAAATTTTGAACTCTATATCAAGCAACAACATCAAATTTTGAACAAATTCTATGCATGTTTTTCAAAAATTATCAACTACTCGTATAATTTGGGTGGACCTATTAGGAAAGAGAAGTAGATTGAGAAAATCCGTGCCAGCTGACCTTATCATTTTCAAGCCAAAGGTAGCTTGCTTACATACATGTAAAAGCCTTGTGAACTTACTGTTAAATGAATCACTTGGGCAAGTATTCGAACTGCATCACTTGTATCCAATATGTCAACCATCCACTTTCGAGGACGGAAAGAGCTTGGCTTTATACACATCAAGGATAGTGGTCTTAGGGAAGGTGTTTTTGACACATTTGTTATAAATGATGACTCTAATACCAATGAAGAAAAGATGGATCTACTTTCCCAAAGATTTACTAAATTTCTTATATAGAATTAAAACTTTTTTAGGGGTTTAGAAAAAATAAACCGAGCTCTAAAATGATTATTTCAATGAATTTATAGTTGTACTTCTTCCAAACAACATGAAATATTTTTGAGACCACTCTTATAGGCATTTGAGCTACAAAATAAATCTAGAACTACGAAGTTGACCAAAAATTTTGACCTCTAAATCAAGCATGAGGATGAAACTTTGAACAAATTTTATGCATGTTTTGCCAACATTATTAACTAGTCGTATAATTTGGGGGGACCTTTTAGGAATGAGAAGTCGATTGAGAAAATCCTCGCTTGCTTACCGTATCATTTTCAAGCCAATGTTACCTTGCTTAAATACATGTAAAAACCTTTTGAACTTACTGTTAAATGAATCACTTGGGCAAGTATTCGAACTGCATCACTTGTATCCTATATGTCAGCCATCCACCTTCGAGGAGGAAAAGAGCTTGGCTTTATAGACATCCAGCATAGTGGTCTTAGCGAAGTTGTTTTTGACACAATTGTTAGAAATGATGACTCTAATTCCAATGAAGAGAAAATGGATCTACTTTCCGAGAGATTTACTAAATATCTTATATAGAATTAACCCTTTTTTAGGGGTTTTAGAAAAACGTAATCTGAGCTCTAAATTGATTATTTATATAAATTTATAGTTGTACTTCTTCCAAACAACATGAAATATTTTGGAGACCACTTATATAGGCATTTTATCTACAATATAAATCTAGAACTACGAAGTTGGCCAAAAATTTTGAACTCTATATCAAGCAAGAGCATCAAATTTTGAACAAATTCTATGCATGTTTTTCAAACATTATCAACTACTCGTATAATTTGGGTGGACCTATTAGGAAAGAGAAATAGATTGAGAAAATACGTGCCAGCTGACCTTATCATTTTCAAGCCAAAGGTAGCTTGCTTAAATACATGTAAAAGCCTTGTGAACTTACTGTTAAATGAATCACTTCGGCAAGTATTCGAACTGCATCACTTGTATCCAATATGTCAACCATCCACTTTCGAGGACGGAAAGAGCTTGGCTTTATACACATCAAGGATAGTGGTCTTAGGGAAGGTGTTTTTGACACATTTGTTATAAATGATGACTCTAATACCAATGAAGAAAAGATGGATCTACTTTCCCAGAAATTTACTAAATTTCTTATATAGAATTAAAACTTTTTTAGGGGTTTAGAAAAAAATAAACCGAGCTCTAAAATGATTATTTCAATGAATTTATAGTTGTACTTCTTCCAAACAACATGAAATATTTTTGAGACAACTCATATAGGCATTTGAGCTACAAAATAAATCTAGAACTACGAAGTTGACCAAAAATTTTGAACTCTAAATCAAGCATGAGGATGAAACTTTGAACAAATTTTATGCATGTTTTGCCAACATTATTAACTAGTCGTATAATTTGGGGGGACCTTTTAGGAAAGAGAAGTCGATTGAGAAAATCCTCGCTTGCTTACCGTATCATTTTCAAGCCAATGTTACCTTGCTTAAATACATGTAAAATCCTTGTGAACTTACTGTTAAATGAATCACTTGGGCAAGTATTCGAACTGCATCACTTGTATCCTATATGTCAGCCATCCACCTTCGAGGAGGAAAAGAGCTTGGCTTTATAGACATCCATCATAGTGGTCTTAGCGAAGTTATTTTTGACACAATTGTTAGAAATGATGACTCTAATTCCAATGAAGAGAAAATGGATCTACTTTCCGAGAGATTTACTAAATATCTTATATAGAATTAACTCTTTTTTAGGGGTTTTAGAAAAAAGTAATCTGAGCTCTAAATTGATTATTTATATAAATTTATAGTTGTACTTCTTCCAAACAACATGAAATATTTTGGAGACCACTCATATAGGCATTTGATCTACAAAATAAATCTAGAACTACGAAGTTGGCCAAAAATTTGGAACTCTATATCAAGCAAGAGGATAAAACGTTGAACAAATTCTATGCATGTTTTTCAAAAATTATCAACTACTCGTATAATTTGGGTGGACCTATTAGGAAAGAGAAGTAGATTGAGAAAATCCGTGCTACCTTACCTTATCATTTTGAAGCCAAGGGTATCTTGCTTAAATACATGTAAAAGCCTTGTGAACTTACTGTTAAATGAATCACTTGGGTATGTATTCGAACTGCATCACTTGTATCCAATATGTCAACCATCCACTTTCGAGGACGGAAAGAGCTTGGCTTTATACACATCAAGGATAGTGGTCTTAGGGAAGGTGTTTTTGACACATTTGTTATAAATGATGACTCTAATACCAATGAAGAAAAGATGGATCTACTTTCCCAGAGATTTACTAAATTTCTTAGATAGAATTAAAACTTTTTTAGGGGTTTAGAAAAAAATAAACCGAGCTCTAAAATGATTATTTCAATGAATTTATAGTTGTACTTCTTCCAAACAACATGAAATATTTTTGAGACCACTCATATAGGCATTTGAGCTACAAAATAAATCTAGAACTACGAAGTTGGCCAAAAATTTTGAACTCTATATCAAGCAAGAGGATAAAACGTTGAACAAATTCTATGCATGTTTTTCAAAAATTATCAACTACTCGTATAATTTGGGTGGACCTATTAGGAAAGAGAAGTAGATTGAGAAAATCCGTGCTAGCTTACCTTATCATTTTCAAGCCAAGAGTATCTTGCTTAAATACATGTAAAAGCCTTGTGAACTTACTGTTAAATGAATCACTTGGGTATGTATTCGAACTTCATCACTTGTATCCAATATGTCAACCATCTACTTTCGAGGACGGAAAGAGCTTGGCTTTATACACATCAAGGATAGTGGTCTTAGGGAAGGTGTTTTTGACACATTTGTTATAAATGATGACTCTAATACCAATGAAGAAAAGATGGATCTACTTTCCCAGAGGTTTACTAAATTTCTTAGATAGAATTAAAACTTTTTTAGGGGTTTAGAAAAAAATAAACCGAGCTCTAAAATGATTATTTCAATGAATTTATAGTTGTACTTCTTCCAAACAACATGAAATATTTTTGAGACCACTCATATAGGCATTTGAGCTACAAAATAAATCTAGAACTACGAAGTTGACCAAAAATTTTGAACTCTAAATCAAGCATGAGGATGAAACTTTGAACAAATTTTATGCATGTTTTGCCAACATTATTAACTAGTCGTATAATTTGGGGGGACCTTTTTGGAAAGAGAAGTCGATTGAGAAAATCCTCGCTTGCTTACCGTATCATTTTCAAGCCAATGTTACCTTGCTTAAATACATGTAAAAGCCTTTTGAACTTACTGTTAAATGAATCACTTGGGCAAGTATTCGAACTGCATCACTTGTATCCTATATGTCAGCCATCCACCTTCGAGGAGGAAAAGAGCTTGGCTTTATAGACATCCAGCATAGTGGTCTTAGCGAAGTTGTTTTTGACACAATTGTTAGAAATGATGACTCTAATTCCAATGAAGAGAAAATGGATCTACTTTCCGAGAGATTTACTAAATATCTTATATAGAATTAACCCTTTTTTAGGGGTTTTAGAAAAACGTAATCTGAGCTCTAAATTGATTATTTATATAAATTTATAGTTGTACTTCTTCCAAACAACATGAAATATTTTGGAGACCACTCATATAGGCATTTGATCTACAAAATAAATCTAGAACTACGAAGTTGGCCAAAAATTTTGAACTCTATATCAAGCAAGAGCATCAAATTTTGAATAAATTCTTTGCATGTTTTTCAAACATTATCAACTACTCGTATAATTTGGGTGGAGCTATTAGGAAAGAGAAATAGATTGAGAAAATCCGTGCTAGCTTACCTTATCATTTTCAAGCCAAAGGTAGCTTGCTTAAATATATGTAAAAGCCTTGTGAACTTACTGTTAAATGAATCACTTTTGCAAGTATTCGAACTGCATCACTTGTATCCAATTTGTCAACCATCCACTTTCGAGGACGGAAAGAGCTTGGCTTTATACACATCAAGGATAGTGGTCTTAGGGAAGGTGTTTTTGACACATTTGTTATAAATGATGACTCTAATACCAATGAAGAAAAGATGGATCTACTTTCCCAGAGATTTACTAAATTTCTTAGATAGAATTAAAACTTTTTTAGGGGTTTAGAAAAAAATAAACCGAGCTTTAAAATGATTATTTCAATGAATTTATAGTTGTACTTCTTCCAAAAAACATGAAATATTTTTGAGACCACTCATATAGGCATTTGAGCTACAAAATAAATCTAGAACTACGAAGTTGACCAAAAATTTTGAACTCTAAATCAAGCATGAGGATGAAACTTTGAACAAATTTTATGCATGTTTTTCCACCATTATTAAGTAGTCGTATAATTTAGGGGACCTTTTAGGAAAGAGAAGTCGATTGAGAAAATCCTCGCTTGCTTACCGTATCATTTTCAAGCCAATGTTACCTTGCTTAAATACATGTAAAAGCCTTGTGAACTTACTGTTAAATGAATCACTTGGGCAAGTATTCGAACTGCATCACTTGTATCCTATATGTCAGCCATCCACCTTCGAGGAGGAAAAGAGCTTGGCTTTATAGACATCCAGCATAGTGGTCTTAGCGACGTTGTTTTTGACACAATTGTTAGAAATGATGACTCTAATTCCAATGAAGAGAAAATGGATCTACTTTCCGAGAGATTTACTAAATATCTTATATAGAATTAACCCTTTTTTAGGGGTTTTAGAAAAAAGTAATCTGAGCTCTAAATTGATTATTTATATAAATTTATAGTTGTACTTCTTCCAAACAACATGAAATATTTTGGAGACCACTCATATAGGCATTTGATCTACAAAATAAATCTAGAACTACGAAGTTGGCCAAAAATTTTGAACTCTATATCAAGCAAGAGCATCAAATTTTGAACAAATTCTTTGCATGTTTTTCAAACATTATCAACTACTCGTATAATTTGGGTGGAGCTATTAGGAAAGAGAAATAGATTGAGAAAATCCGTGCTAGCTTACCTTATCATTTTCAAGCCAAGGGTATCTTGCTTAAATACATGTAAAAGCCTTGTGAACTTACTGTTAAATGAATCACTTGGGTATGTATTCGAACTGCATCACTTGTATCCAATATGTCAACCATCCACTTTCGAGGACGGAAAGAGCTTGGCTTTATACACATCAAGGATAGTGGTCTTAGGGAAGGTGTTGTTGACTCATTTGTTATAAATGATGACTCTAATACCAATGAAGAAAAGATGGATCTACTTTCCCAGAGATTTACTAAATTTCTTAGATAGAATTAAAACTTTTTTAGGGGTTTAGAAAAAAATAAACCGAGCTTTAAAATGATTATTTCAATGAATTTATAGTTGTACTTCTTCCAAACAACATGAAATATTTTTGAGACCACTCATATAGGCATTTGAGCTACAAAATAAATCTAGAACTACGAAGTTGACCAAAAATTTTGAACTCTAAATCAAGCATGAGGATGAAACTTTGAACAAATTTTATGCATGTTTTTCCACCATTATTAACTAGTCGTATAATTTGGGGGGACCTTTTAGGAAAGAGAAGTCGATTGAGAAAATCCTCGCTTGCTTACCGTATCATTTTCAAGCCAATGTTACCTTGCTTAAATACATGTAAAAGCCTTGTGAACTTACTGTTAAATGAATCACTTGGGCAAGTATTCGAACTGCATCACTTGTATCCTATATGTCAGCCATCCACCTTCGAGGAGGAAAAGAGCTTGGCTTTATAGACATCCAGCATAGTGGTCTTAGCGACGTTGTTTTTGACACAATTGTTAGAAATGATGACTCTAATTCCAATGAAGAGAAAATGGATCTACTTTCCGAGAGATTTACTAAATATCTTATATAGAATTAACCGTTTTTTAGGGGTTTTAGAAAAAAGTAATCTGAGCTCTAAATTGATTATTTATATAAATTTATAGTTGTACTTCTTCCAAACAACATGAAATATTTTGGAGACCACTCATATAGGCATTTGATCTACAAAATAAATCTAGAACTACGAAGTTGGCCAAAAATTTTGAACTCTATATCAAGCAAGAGCATCAAATTTTGAACAAATTCTTTGCATGTTTTTCAAACATTATCAACTACTCGTATAATTTGGGTGGAGCTATTAGGAAAGAGAAATAGATTGAGAAAATCCGTGCTAGCTTACCTTATCATTTTCAAGCCAAGGGTATCTTGCTTAAATACATGTAAAAGCCTTGTGAACTTACTGTTAAATGAATCACTTGGGTATGTATTCGAACTGCATCACTTGTATCCAATATGTCAACCATCCACTTTCGAGGACGGAAAGAGCTTGGCTTTATACACATCAAGGATAGTGGTCTTAGGGAAGGTGTTGTTGACTCATTTGTTATAAATGATGACTCTAATACCAATGAAGAAAAGATGGATCTACTTTCCCAGAGGTTTACTAAATTTCTTAGATAGAATTAAAACTTTTTTAGGGGTTTAGAAAAAAATAAACCGAGCTCTAAAATGATTATTTCAATGAATTTATAGTTCTACTTCTTCCAAACAACATGAAATATTTTTGAGACCACTTATATAGGCATTTGAGCTACAAAATAAATCTAGAACTACGAAGTTGACCAAAAATTTTGAACTCTAAATCAAGCATGAGGATGAAACTTTGAACAAATTTTATGCATGTTTTTCCAACATTATTAACTAGTCGTATAATTTGGGGGGACCTTTTAGGAAAGAGAAGTCGATTGAGAAAATCCTCGCTTGCTTACCGTATCATTTTCAAGCCAATGTTACCTTGCTTAAATACATGTAAAAGCCTTGTGAACTTACTGTTAAATGAATCACTTGGGCAAGTATTCGAACTACATCACTTGTATCCTATATGTCAGCCATCCACCTTCGAGGAGGAAACGAGCTTGGCTTTATAGACATCCAGCATAGTGGTCTTAGCGAAGTTGTTTTTGACACAATTGTTAGAAATGATGACTCTAATTCCAATGAAGAGAAAATGGATCTACTTTCCGAGAGATTTACTAAATATCTTATATAGAATTAACCCTTTTTTAGGGGTTTTAGAAAAAAGTAATCTGAGCTCTAAATTGATTATTTATATAAATTTATAGTTGTACTTCTTCCAAACAACATGAAATATTTTGGAGACCACTCATATAGGCATTTGATCTACAAAATAAATCTAGAACTACGAAGTTGGCCAAAAATTTTGAACTCTATATCAAGCAAGAGGATAAAACGTTGAACAAATTCTATGCATGTTGTTCAAAAATTATCAACTACTCGTATAATATGGGTGGACCTATTAGGAAAGAGAAGTAGATTGAGAAAATCCGTGCTAGCTTACCTTATCATTTTCAAGCCAAGGGTATCTTGCTTAAATACATGTAAAAGCCTTGTGAACTTACTGTTAAATGAATCACTTGGGTATGTATTCGAACTGCATCACTTGTATCCAATATGTCAACCATCCACTTTCGAGGACGGAAAGAGCTTGGCTTTATACACATCAAGGATAGTGGTCTCAGGGAAGGTGTTTTTGACACATTTGTTATAAATGATGACTCTAATACCAATGAAGAAAAGATGGATCTACTTTCCCAGAGATTTACTAAATTTCTTAGATAGAATTAAAACTTTTTTAGGGGTTTAGAAAAAAATAAACCGAGCTCTAAAATGATTATTTCAATGAATTTATAGTTGTACTTCTTCCAAACAACATGAAATATTTTTGAGACCACTCATATAGGCATTTGAGCTACAAAATAAATCTAGAACTACGAAGTTGACCAAAAATTTTGAACTCTATATCAAGAAAGTGAATGAAACTTTGAACAAATTATAATCAAGTTTTTCAAACATTATCAAGTACTCGTATAATTTGGGTGTACCTATTAGGACAGAGAAGTAGATTGAGAAAATCCTTGCTAGCTTACCTTAGCAGTTTCAAGCCAAAATGACCTTGCTTAAATACATGTAAAAGCGTTGTGAACTTACTGTTAAATGAATCACTTTGGAAAGTATTCGAACTACATCACTTGTATCCAATATGTCAGCCATCCACTTTCGAGGACGGAAAGAGCTTGGCTTTATAGGCATCCAGCATAGTGGTCTTAGCGAAGATGTTTTTGACACAATTGTTAGAAATGATCACTCTAATACCAATGAAGAGAGAATGGATCTACTTGCCCAGAGATTTACTAAATTTATTAGATAGAATTAACCCATTTTAGCGGTTTTAGAAAAAAATAATCTGAGCTCTAAAATGATTATTTCAAAGAATTTACAGTTGTACTTCTTCCAAACGACATGAAATATTTTGGGGACCACTCATATAGGCATTTGAGCTACAAAATAAATCTAGAACTACGAAGTTGACCAAAAATTTTGAACTCTATATCAAGCAAGAGGATGAAACTTTGAACAAATTATAATCATGTTTGTCAAACATTATCAACTACTCGTAAAATTTGGGTGGACCTATTAGGAAAGAGAAGTAGATTGAGAAAATCCTTGTAGCATACCTTATCATTTTCAAGCCAAAATGACCTTGCTAAAATACATGTAAAAGCGTTGTGAACATTTTGTTAAATGAATCACTAGGGAAAGTATTCGAACTACATCACTTGTACCCAATATGTCAGCCATCCACTTTCGAGGACGGAAAGAGCTTGGCTTTATAAGCATCAAGCATAGTTGTCTTAGCGAAGATTTTTTGAACACAATTGTTAGAAATGATGGCTCTAATACCAATGGAGAGAAAATGGATCTACTTTCCCAGAGATTTACTAAATTTCTTAGATAGAATTAACCCTTTTTTAGCGGGTTTAGAAAAAAATAGTACAAGCTCGAAAATGATTATTTAAATGAATTTACAGTTGTACTTCTTCCAAACAACACGAAATATTATAGAGACCACTCATATAGGCATTTGAGCTACAAAATAAATCTAGAACTATGAAGTTGACCAAAAATTTTGAACTCTATATCAAGCAAGAGGATGAAACTTTGAACAAATTCTTTGCATGTTTTTCAAACATTATTAACTACTCGTATAATTTGGGGGGACCATTTAGGAAAGTGAAGTAGATTGACAAAATCCTTGCTAGCTTACCTTATCATTTTCAAGCCATTGTTACCTTGCTTAAATACATGTAAAAGCATTGTGAACTTACTGTTAAATGAATCACTTGGGCAAGTGTTCGAACTGCATCACTTGTATCCAATATGTCAGCCATCCACCTTCGAGGAGGGAAAGAGCTTGGGTTTATAGACATCAAGGATAGTGGTCTTAGCGAAGATATTTTTGACACAATTGCTTGAAATGATGACTTTAATGCCAATGAGGAGAAAATGGATCTACTTGCCTAGAGAGTTACTTAATTTCTTATATAGAATTAACCATTTTTTAGGGGTTTTAGAAAAAAAATAATCCGAGCTCTAAAATGATTATTTCAATGAATTTATAGTTGTACTTCTTCCAAACAACATGAAATATTTTGAAGACCACTCATATAGGCATTTGAGCTACAAATAAAATCTATTACTACCAAGTTGACCAAATATTTTGAAATCTATATCAAGCAAGAGGATGAAACTTGAACAAATTCTATGCATTTTTTTCAAACATTATCAACTACTCCTATAATTTGGGGGGACCTTTTAGGAAAGAGAAGTAGATTGACAAAATCCTTGCTAGCTAACCTTATTATTTTCAAGCCTATGTTACCTTGCTTCAATACATGTAAAAGCCTTGTGAACTTACTGTTAAATGAATCACTTGGGCAAGTATTCGAACTGCATCACTTGTATCCTATATGTCAGCCATCCACCTTCGAGGAGGGAAAGAGCTTGGGTTTATAGACATCAAGGATAGTGGTCTTAGCAAAGATGTTTTTGACACAATTGCTTGAAAAGATGACTTTAATGCCAATGAGGAGAAAATGGATCTACTTGCCCAGAGAGTTACTTAATTTCTTATATAGAATTAACCCTTTCTTAGTGGTTTTAGAAAAAAAATAATCCGAGCTCTAAATGATTATTTCAATGAATTTATAGTTGTACTTCTTCCAAACAACCTGAAATATTTTGGAGACCACTCATATAGGCATTTGAGCTACAAAGAAAATCTAGAACTACCAAGTTGACCAAATATTTTGAAATCTATATCAAGCAAGACGATGAAACTTGAACAAATTCTATGCATTTTTTTCAAACATTATCAACTACTCGTATAATTTGGGAGGACCTTTTAGGAAAGAGAAGTAGATTGACAAAATCCTTGCTAGCTAACCTTATTATTTTCAAGCCTATGTTAGCTTGCTTAAATACATGTAAAAGCCTTGTGAACTTACTGTTAAATGAGTCACTTGGGAAAGTATTCGAACTGTATCAATTGTATCCAATATGTTAGCCGTCCCCTTTCGAGGACGGAAAGAGCTTGGCTTTATACACATCAAGGATAATGGTTTTAGCGAAGATGTTTTTGACACAATTGTTAGAAATGATGAATCTAATGCCAATGAAGAGAAAATGGATCTACTTTCCGAGAGATTTACTTAATTTCTTATATAGAATTAACCTTTTTTTAGGGGTTTTAGAAAAAAGTAATCCGATCTCTAAAATGATTATTTATATAAATTTATAGTTGTACTTCTTCCTAACAATATTAAATATTTTGGAGACCACTCATATAGGCATTTGATCTACAAAATAAATCTAGAACTACCAAGTTTGCCAAAAATTTTAAACTCTATATCAAGTAAGAGGATGAAACTTTGAACAAATTCTATGCATGTTTTTCAAACATTATCAATTACTCGTATAATTTGGGTGGACCTCTTAGGAAAGAGAAGTAGATTGGGAAAATCCGTGCTAGCTTACCTTATCATTTTCAAGCCAAAGGTAGCTTGCTTAAATACATGTAAAAGCCTTGTGAACTCAGAGTTAAATGTATCACTTGGGCAAGTTTTCTAACTGCATCACTTGTATCCAATATGTCAACCATCCACTATCGAGGACGGGAAGAGCTTGGCTTTATAGACATCAAGGATAGTGGTCTTAGCGAAGATGTTCTTGACACAATTGTTAGAATTGATGACTCTAATACAATTGAAGAGAAGATAGATCTACCTTCCCAGAGATTTACTGAATTTCTTAGATAGAATTAATCCTTTTTTAGCGGTTTTAGAAAAAAATAATCCAAGCTCAAAAATGATTATTTCAATGAGTTTACAGTTGTACTTCTTCCAAACAACGTGAAATATTTTGGAGACCACTCATATAGGCATTTGAGCTACAAAATAAATCTAGAACTACGAAGTTGACCAAGAATTTTGAACTCTATATCAAGCAAGAGGATGAAACTTTGAACAAATTCTATGCATGTTTTTCAAATATTATCAAGTACTCGTATAATTTGGGTGGACCTATTTGGAAAGAGAAATAGATTGAGAAAATCCTTGCTAGCTTACCTTATCATTTTCCATCCAATGTTACCTTGCTTAAATACATGTAAAAGCCTTGTGAACTTACTGTTAAATGAATGACTTGGGAAGGTATTCGAACTGCATCAATTGTATCCAATATGTTAGCCGTCCCCTTTCGAGGACGGAAAGAGCTTGGCTTTATACACATCAAGGATAATGGTTTTAGCGAAGATGTTTTTGACAAAATTGTTAGAAATGATGACTCTAATACCAATGAAGAGAAAATGGATCTACTTTCCCAAAAATTTTCTAAATGTCTTAGATACAATTAACCCTTTTTTAAGGGTTTAGAAAAAAATAATCTGAGCTCTAAAATGATGACACATCAAGGATAATGGTCTTAGCGAAGATTTTTTTGGACACAATGGTTAGAAATGATGACACTAATACCAATGAAGAGAAAATGCATCTACTTTCCCAGTGATTTACTAAATTTCTAAGATAGAATTAACCCTTTTTTATAGGTTTTAGAAAAAAATAATGCGAGCTCTAAAATGATTATTTCAATGAATTTACAGTTGTACTTCATCCAAACAACACGAAATATTTTAGAGACCACTCATATAGGCATTTGAGCTACAAAATAAATCAAGAACTACGAAGTTGACCAAATATTTTGAATTCTATATCAAAAAAGTGCATGAAACTTTGAACAAAATCTAATCATGTTTTTCAAACATTATCAACTACTCGTAAAATTTGGGTGGATCTATTAGGTAAGAGAAGTAGATTGAGAAAATCCTTGCTAGCTTACCTTATCAGTTTCAAGCCAAAATGACCTTGCTTAAATACATGTAAAAGCCTTGTGAACTTACTATTAAATGAATCACTTGGGAAAGTATTCAAACTGCATCACTTGTATCTAATATGTCAGCCATCTATTTTCGAGGACGGAAAGAGCTTGGCTTTATAGACATCAAAGATAGTGGTCTTAGCGAAGATGTTTTTGACACAATTGCTTGAAATGATGACTCTAATGGCAATGAAGGGAAAATGGATCTACTTGCCCAGAGATTTACTAAATTTCTTATATAGAATTAACCCTTTTTTATGGGTTTTAGAAAAAAATCATCCGAGCTCTAAAATGATTATTTCCATGAATATATAGTTGTACTTCTTCTAAAAACATGAAATATTTTGGAGACGACTCATATAGGCATTTGAGCTACAAAATAAATCTTGAACTACGAAGTTGACCAAATAACTTGAACTCTATATCAAGAAAGTGCATGAAACTTTGAACAAATTCTAATCATGTTTTTCAAACATTATCAACTACTCGTAAAATTTGGGTGGACCTATTAGGTAAGAGAAGTAGATTGAGAAAATCCTTGCTAGCTTACCTTATCAGTTTCAAGCCAAAATGACCTTACTTAAATACATGTAAAAGCCTTGTGAACTTACTGTTAAATGAATCACTTGGGAAAGTATTCGAACTGCATCACTTGTATCCAATATGTCAGCCATCCACTTTCGAGGACGGAAAGAGCTTGGCTTTATAGACATCAAAGATAGTGGCCTTAGCGAAGAGGTTTTTGACACAATTGCTTGAAATGATGACTCTAATGGCAATGAAGGGAAAATGGATCTACTTGCCCAGAGATTTACTAAATTTCTTATATAGAATTAACCCTTTTTTATGGGTTTTAGAAAAAAATCATCCCAGCTCTAAAATGATTATTTCCATGAATATATAGTTGTACTTCTTCTAAAAACATGAAATATTTTGGAGACGACTCATATAGGCATTTGATCTACAAAATAAATCTTGAACTACGAAGTTGACCAAATAACTTGAACTCTATATCAAGAAAGTGCATGAAACTTTGAACAAATTCTAATCATGTTTTTCAAACATTATCAACTACTCGTAAAATTTGGGTGGACCTATTAGGTAAGAGAAGTAGATTGAGAAATTCCTTGCTAGCTTACCTTATCAGTTTCAAGCCAAAATGACCTTACTTAAATACATGTAAAAGCCTTGTGAACTTACTGTTAAATGTATCACTTGGGAAAGTATTCGAACTGCATCACTTGTATCCAATATGTCAGCCATCCACTTTCGAAGACAGAAAGAGCTTGGCTTTATAGACATCAACGATAGTGTTCTTAGCGAAGATGTTTTGACACAATTGCTTGAAATGATGACTCTAATACCAATGAAGAGAAAATGGATCCACTTGCACAGAGATTTACTAAATTTCTTATATAGAATTAACCCTTTTTTATGGGTTTTAGAAAAAAATCATCCGAGCTCTAAAATGATTATTTCCATGAATTTATAGTTGTACTTCTTCCAAAAACATGAAATATTTTGGAGACGACTCATATAGGCATTTGAGCTACAAAATAAATCAAGAACTACGAAGTTGACCAAATAACTTGAACTCTATATAAAGAAAGTGCATGAAACTTTGAACAAATTCTAATCATGTTTTTCAAACATTATCAACTACTCGTAAAATTTGGGTGGACCTATTAGGTAAGAGAAGTAGATTGAGAAAATCCTTGCTAGCTTACCTTATCAGTTTCAAGCCAAAATGACCTTACTTAAATACATGTAAAAGCCTTGTGAACTTACTGTTAAATGAATCACTTGGGAAAGTATTCGAACTGCATCACTTGTATCCAATATGTCAGCCATCCACTTTCGAAGACAGAAAGAGCTTGGCTTTATAGACATCAACGATAGTGGTCTTAGCGAAGATGTTTTTGACAAAATTGCTTGAAATGATGACTGTAATGGTAATGAAGAGAAAATGCATCTACTTGCCCAGAGATTTACTAAATTTCTTATATAGAATTAACCCTTTTTTATGGGTTTTAGAAAAAAATCATCCGAGCTCTAAAATGATTATTTCCCTGAATTTATAGTTGTACTTCTTCCAAAAACATGAAATATTTTGGAGACGACTCATATAGGCATTTAAGCTACAAAATAAATCTAGAACTACGAAGTTGACCAAATATTTTGAACTCTATTTCTAGCAAGAGGATGAAAATTTGAACAAATTCTAATCATGTTTTTCAAACATTATCAACTACTCGTAAAATTTGGGTGGACCTATTAGGTAAGAGAAGTAGATTGAGAAAATCCTTGCTAGCTTACCTTATCAGTTTCAAGCCAAAATGACCTTGCTAAAATACATGTAAAAGCCTTGTGAACTTACTATGAAATGAATCACTTGGGCAAGTATTCCAACTGCATCACTTGTATCCAATATGTCAGCCATCCACTTTCGAGGACGGAAAGAGCTTGGCTTTATAGACATCAAAGATAGTGGTCTTAGCGAAGAGGTTTTTGACACAATTGCTTGAAATGATGACTCTAATGGCAATGAAGGGAAAATGGATCTACTTGCCCAGAGATTTACTAAATTTCTTATATAGAATTAACCCTTTTTTATGGGTTTTAGAAAAAAATCATCCGAGCTCTAAAATGATTATTTCCATGAATATATAGTTGTACTTCTTCTAAAAACATGAAATATTTTGGAGACGACTCATATAGGCATTTGGGCTACAAAATAAATCTTGAACTACGAAGTTGACCAAATAACTTGAACTCTATATCAAGAAAGTGCATGAAACTTTGAACAAATTCTAATCATGTTTTTCAAACATTATCAACTACTCGTAAAATTTGGGTGGACCTATTAGGTAAGAGAAGTAGATTGAGAAAATCCTTGCTAGCTTACCTTATCAGTTTCAAGCCAAAATGACCTTACTTAAATACATGTAAAAGCCTTGTGAACTTACTGTTAAATGAATCACTTGGGAAAGTATTCGAACTGCATCACTTGTATCCAATATGTCAGCCATCCACTTTCGAAGCCAGAAAGAGCTTGGCTTTATAGACATCAACGATAGTGCTCTTAGCGAAGATGTTTTGATACAATTGCTTGAAATGATGACTCTAATACCAATGAAGAGAAAATGGATCCACTTGCACAGAGATTTACTAAATTTCTTATTTAGAATTAACCCTTTTTTATGGGTTTTAGAAAAAAATAATCCGAGCTCTAAAATGATTATTTCCATGAATTTATAGTTGTACTTCTTCCAAAAACATGAAATATTTTGGAGACGACTCATATAGGCATTTGAGCTACAAAATAAATCAAGAACTACGAAGTTGACCAAATAACTTGAACTCTATATAAAGAAAGTGCATGAAACTTTGAACAAATTCTAATCATGTTTTTCAAATATTATCAACTACTCGTAAAATTTGGGGGGACCTATTAGGTAAGAGAAGTAGTTGAGAAAATCCTTGCTAGCTTACCTTATCAGTTTCAAGCCAAAATGACCTTACTTAAATACATGTAAAAGCCTTGTGAACTTTCTGTTAAATGAATCACTTGGGAAAGTATTCGAACTACATCACTTGTATCCAATATGTCAGCCATCCACTTTCGAAGACAGAAAGAGCTTGGCTTTATAGACATCAACGATAGTGGTCTTAGCGAAGATGTTTTTGACACAATTGCTTGAAATGATGACTCTAATGGCAATGAAGAGAAAATGCACCTACTTGCCCAGAGATTTACTAAATTTCTTATATAGAATTAACCCTTTTTTATGGGTTTTAGAAAAAAATCATCCGAGCTCTAAAATGATTATTTCCATGAATTTATAGTTGTAGTTTTTCCAAAAACATCAAATATTTTGGAGACGACTCATATAGGCATTTAAGCTACAAAATAAATCTAGAACTACGAAGTTGACCAAATATTTTGAACTCTATTTCTAGCAAGAGGATGAAAATTTGAACAAATTCTAATCATGTTTTTCAAACATTATCAACTACTCGTAAAATTTGGGTGGACCTATTAGGTAAGAGAAGTAGATTGAGAAAATCCTTGCTAGCTTACCTTATCAGTTTCAAGCCAAAATGACCTTGCTAAAATACATGTAAAAGCCTTGTGAACTTACTATGAAATGAATCACTTGGGCAAGTATTCCAACTGCACACTTGTATCCAATATGTCAGCCATCCACTTTCGAGGACGGAAAGAGCTTGGCTTTATAGACATCAAAGATAGTGGTCTTAGCGAAGATGTTTTTGACACAATTGCTTGAAATGATGACTCTAATGGCAATGAAGGGAAAATGGATCTACTTGCCCAGATATTTACTAAATTTCTTATATAGAATTAACCCTTTTTATGGGTTTTAGAAAAAAATCATCCGAGCTCTAAAATGATTATTTCCATGAATATATAGTTGTACTTCTTCCAAAAACATGAAATATTTTGGAGACGACTCATATAGGCATTTGAGCTACATAATAAATCTTGAACTACGAAGTTGACCAAATAACTTGAACTCTATATCAAGAAAGTGCATGAAACTTTGAACAAATTCTAATCTTGTTTTTCAAACATTATCAACTTCTCGTAAAATTTGGGTGGACCTATTAGGTAAGAGAAGTAGATTGAGGAAATCCTTGCTAGCTTACCTTATCAGTTTCAAGCCAAAATGACCTTACTTAAATACATGTAAAAGCGTTTTGAACTTACTGTTAAAAGAATCACTTGGGAAAGTATTCGAACTGCATCACTTGTATCCAATATGTCAGCCTTCCACTTTCGAAGACAGAAATAGCTTGGCTTTATAGACATCAACGATAGTGGTCTTAGTGAAGATGTTTTGACACAATTGCTTGAAATGATGACTCTAATACCAATGAAGAGAAAATGGATCCACTTGCCCAGAGATTTACTAAATTTCTTATATAGAATTAACCCTTTTTTATGGGTTTTAGAAAAAAATCATCCGAGCTCTAAAATGATTATTTCCATGAATTTATAGTTGTACTTCTTCCAAAAACATGAAATATTTTGGAGACGACTCATATAGGCATTTAAGCTACAAAATAAATCTAGAACTACGAAGTTGACCAAATATTTTGAACTCTATTTCTAGCAAGAGGATGAAAATTTGAACAAATTCTAATCATGTTTTTCAAACATTATCAACTATCGTAAAATTTGGGTGGACCTATTAGGTAAGAGAAGTAGATTGAGAAAATCCTTGCTAGCTTACCTTATCAGTTTCAAGCCAAAATGACCTTGCGAAAATACATGTAAAAGCCTTGTGAACTTACTATGAAATGAATCACTTGGGCAAATATTTCAACTGCATCACTTGTATCCAATATGTCAGCCATCCGTTTTCGAGGACGGAAAGAGCTTGGCTTGATAGACATCAACGATAGTGGTCTTAGCGAAGATTTTTTTGACACAATTGTTAGAAATGATCACACTAATACCAATGAAGAGAAAATGCATCTACTTTCCCAGAGATTTACTAAATTTCTTAGATAGAATTAACCCTTTTATAGGTTTTAGAAAAAAATAATGCGAGCTCTAAAATGATTATTTCAATGAATTTACAGTTGTACTTCATCCAAACAACACGAAATATTTTAGAGACCACTCATATAGGCATTTGAGCTACAAAATAAATCTAGAACTACGAAGTTGACCAAATATTTTGAATTCTATATCAAGAAAGTGCATGAAACTTTGAACAAATTCTAATCATGTTTTTCAAACATTATCAACTACTCGTAAAATTTGGGTGGACCTATTAGGTAAGAGAAGTAGATTGAGAAAATCCTTACTAGCTTACCTTATCAGTTTCAAGCCAAAATGACCTTACTTAAATACATGTAAAAGCCTTGGGAACTTACTGTTAAATGAATCACTTGGGAAAGTATTCGAACTGCATCACTTGTATCCAATATGTCAGCCATCCACTTTCGAAGACAGAAATAGCTTGGCTTTATAGACATCAATGATAGTGGTCTTAGCGAAGATGTTTTGACACAATTGCTTGAAATGATGACTCTAATACCAATGAAGAGAAAATGGATCCACTTGCACAGAGATTTACTAAATTTCTTATATAGAATTAACCCTTTTTTATGGGTTTTAGAAAAAAATCATCCGAGCTCTAAAATGATTATTTCCAGGAATTTATAGTTGTACTTCTTCCAAAAACATGAAATATTTGGGAGACGACTCATATAGCCATTTGAGCTACAAAATAAATCAAGAACTACGAAGTTGACCAAATAACTTGAACTCTATATAAAGAAAGTGCATGAAACTTTGAACAAATTCTAATCATGTTTTTCAAACATTATCAACTACTCGTAAAATTTGGGTGGACCTATTAGGTAAGAGAAATAGATTGAGAAAATCCTTGCTAGCTTACCTTATCAGTTTCAAGCCAAAATGACCTTACTTAAATACATGTAAAAGCCTTGTGAACTTACTGTTAAATGAATCACTTGGGAAAGTATTCGAACTGCATCACTTGTATCCAATATGTCAGCCATCCACTTTCGAAGACAGAAAGAGCTTGGCTTTATAGACATCAACGATAGTGGTCTTAGCGAAGATGTTTTTGACACAATTGCTTGAAATGATGACTGTAATGGTAATGAAGAGAAAATGCATCTACTTGCCCAGAGATTTACTAAATTTCTTATATAGAATTAACCCTTTTTTATGGGTTTTAGAAAAAAATCATCCGAGCTCTAAAATGATTATTTCCCTGAATTTATAGTTGTACTTCTTCCAAAAACATGAAATATTTTGGAGACGACTCATATAGGCATTTAAGCTACAAAATAAATCTAGAACTACGAAGTTGACCAAATATTTTGAACTCTATTTCTAGCAAGAGGATGAAAATTTGAACAAATTCTAATCATGTTTTTCAAACATTATCAACTACTCGTAAAATTTGGGTGGACCTATTAGGTAAGAGAAGTAGATTGAGAAAATCCTTGCTAGCTTACCTTATCAGTTTCAAGCCAAAATGACCTTGCTAAAATACATGTAAAAGCCTTGTGAACTTACTATGAAATGAATCACTTGGGCAAGTATTCCAACTGCATCACTTGTATCCAATATGTCAGCCATCCACTTTCGAGGACGGAAAGAGCTTGGCTTTATAGACATCAAAGATAGTGGTCTTAGCGAAGAGGTTTTTGACACAATTGCTTGAAATGATGACTCTAATGGCAATGAAGGGAAAATGGATCTACTTGCCCAGAGATTTACTAAATTTCTTATATAGAATTAACCCTTTTTTATGGGTTTTAGAAAAAAATCATCCGAGCTCTAAAATGATTATTTCCATGAATATATAGTTGTACTTCTTCTAAAAACATGAAATATTTTGGAGACGACTCATATAGGCATTTGGGCTACAAAATAAATCTTGAACTACGAAGTTGACCAAATAACTTGAACTCTATATCAAGAAAGTGCATGAAACTTTGAACAAATTCTAATCATGTTTTTCAAACATTATCAACTACTCGTAAAATTTGGGTGGACCTATTAGGTAAGAGAAGTAGATTGAGAAAATCCTTGCTAGCTTACCTTATCAGTTTCAAGCCAAAATGACCTTACTTAAATACATGTAAAAGCCTTGTGAACTTACTGTTAAATGAATCACTTGGGAAAGTATTCGAACTGCATCACTTGTATCCAATATGTCAGCCATCCACTTTCGAAGCCAGAAAGAGCTTGGCTTTATAGACATCAACGATAGTGCTCTTAGCGAAGATGTTTTGATACAATTGCTTGAAATGATGACTCTAATACCAATGAAGAGAAAATGGATCCACTTGCACAGAGATTTACTAAATTTCTTATTTAGAATTAACCCTTTTTTATGGGTTTTAGAAAAAAATCATCCGAGCTCTAAAATGATTATTTCCATGAATTTATAGTTGTACTTCTTCCAAAAACATGAAATATTTTGGAGAGGACTCATATAGGCATTTGAGCTACAAAATAAATCAAGAACTACGAAGTTGACCAAATAACTTGAACTCTATATAAAGAAAGTGCATGAAACTTTGAACAAATTCTAATCATGTTTTTCAAATATTATCAACTACTCGTAAAATTTGGGGGGACCTATTAGGTAAGAGAAGTAGTTGAGAAAATCCTTGCTAGCTTACCTTATCAGTTTCAAGCCAAAATGACCTTACTTAAATACATGTAAAAGCCTTGTGAACTTACTGTTAAATGAATCACTTGGGAAAGTATTCGAACTACATCACTTGTATCCAATATGTCAGCCATCCACTTTCGAAGACAGAAAGAGCTTGGCTTTATAGACATCAACGATAGTGGTCTTAGCGAAGATGTTTTTGACACAATTGCTTGAAATGATGACTCTAATGGCAATGAAGAGAAAATGCACCTACTTGCCCAGAGATTTACTAAATTTCTTATATAGAATTAACCCTTTTTTATGGGTTTTAGAAAAAAATCATCCGAGCTCTAAAATGATTATTTCCATGAATTTATAGTTGTACTTTTTCCAAAAACATCAAATATTTTGGAGACGACTCATATAGGCATTTAAGCTACAAAATAAATCTAGAACTACGAAGTTGACCAAATATTTTGAACTCTATTTCTAGCAAGAGGATGAAAATTTGAACAAATTCTAATCATGTTTTTCAAACATTATCAACTACTCGTAAAATTTGGGTGGACCTATTAGGTAAGAGAAGTAGATTGAGAAAATCCTTGCTAGCTTACCTTATCAGTTTCAAGCCAAAATGACCTTGCTAAAATACATGTAAAAGCCTTGTGAACTTACTATGAAATGAATCACTTGGGCAAGTATTCCAACTGCACACTTGTATCCAATATGTCAGCCATCCACTTTCGAGGACGGAAAGAGCTTGGCTTTATAGACATCAAAGATAGTGGTCTTAGCGAAGATGTTTTTGACACAATTGCTTGAAATGATGACTCTAATGGCAATGAAGGGAAAATGGATCTACTTGCCCAGAGATTTACTAAATTTCTTATATAGAATTAACCCTTTTTATGGGTTTTAGAAAAAAATCATCCGAGCTCTAAAATGATTATTTCCATGAATATATAGTTGTACTTCTTCCAAAAACATGAAATATTTTGGAGACGACTCATATAGGCATTTGAGCTACATAATAAATCTTGAACTACGAAGTTGACCAAATAACTTGAACTCTATATCAAGAAAGTGCATGAAACTTTGAACAAATTCTAATCATGTTTTTCAAACATTATGAACTTCTCGTAAAATTTGGGTGGACCTATTAGGTAAGTGAAGTAGATTGAGGAAATCCTTGCTAGCTTACCTTATCAGTTTCAAGCCAAAATGACCTTACTTAAATACATGTAAAAGCGTTTTGAACTTACTGTTAAATGAATCACTTGGGAAAGTATTCGAACTGCATCACTTGTATCCAATAAGTCAGCCATCCACTTTCGAAGACAGAAAGAGCTTGGCTTTATAGACATCAACGATAGTGGTCTTAGTGAAGATGTTTTGACACAATTGCTTGAAATGATGACTCTAATACCAATGAAGAGAAAATGGATCCACTTGCCCAGAGATTTACTAAATTTCTTATTTAGAATTAACCCTTTTTTATGGGTTTTAGAAAAAAATCATCCGAGCTCTAAAATGATTATTTCCATGAATTTATAGTTGTACTTCTTCCAAAAACATGAAATATTTTGGAGACGACTCATATAGGCATTTAAGCTACAAAATAAATCTAGAACTACGAAGTTGACCAAATATTTTGAACTCTATTTCTAGCAAGAGGATGAAAATTTGAACAAATTCTAATCATGTTTTTCAAACATTATCAACTATCGTAAAATTTGGGTGGACCTATTAGGTAAGAGAAGTAGATTGAGAAAATCCTTGCTAGCTTACCTTATCAGTTTCAAGCCAAAATGACCTTGCAAAAATACATGTAAAAGCCTTGTGAACTTACTATGAAATGAATCACTTGGGCAAATATTCCAACTGCATCACTTGTATCCAATATGTCAGCCATCCACTTTCGAGGACGGAAAGAGCTTGGCTTGATAGACATCAACGATAGTGGTCTTAGCGAAGATTTTTTTGACACAATTGTTAGAAATGATCACACTAATACCAATGAAGAGAAAATGCATCTACTTTCCCAGAGATTTACTAAATTTCTTAGATAGAATTAACCCTTTTTATAGGTTTTAGAAAAAAATAATGCGAGCTCTAAAATGATTATTTCAATGAATTTACAGTTGTACTTCATCCAAACAACACGAAATATTTTAGAGACCACTCATATAGGCATTTGAGCTACATAATAAATCTTGAACTACGAAGTTGACCAAATAACTTGAACTCTATATAAAGAAAGTGCATGAAACTTTGAACAAATTCTAATCATGTTTTTCAAACATTATCAACTACTCGTAAAATTTGGGTGGACCTATTAGGTAAGAGAAGTAGATTGAGAAAATCCTTGCTAGCTTACCTTATCAGTTTCAAGCCAAAATGACCTTACTTAAATACATGTAAAAGCCTTGTGAACTTACTGTTAAATGAATCACTTGGGAAAGTATTCGAACTGCATCACTTGTATCCAATATGTCAGCCATCCACTTTCGAAGACAGAAAGAGCTTGGCTTTATAGACATCAACGATAGTGGTCTTAGCGAAGATGTTTTTGACACAATTGCTTGAAATGATGACTGTAATGGTAATGAAGAGAAAATGCATCTACTTGCCCAGAGATTTACTAAATTTCTTATATAGAATTAAACCTTTTTTATGGGTTTTAGAAAAAAATCATCCGAGCTCTAAAATGATTATTTCCATGAATTCATAGTTGTACTTCTTCCAAAAACATGAAATATTTTGGAGACGACTCATATAGGCATTTAAGCTACAAAATAAATCTAGAACTACGAAGTTGACCAAATATTTTGAACTCTATTTCTAGCAAGAGGATGAAAATTTGAACAAATTCTAATCATGTTTTTCAAACATTATGAACTTCTCGTAAAATTTGGGTGGACCTATTAGGTAAGAGAAGTAGATTGAGGAAATCCTTGCTAGCTTACCTTATCAGTTTCAAGCCAAAATGACCTTACTTAAATACATGTAAAAGCGTTTTGAACTTACTGTTAAATGAATCACTTGGGAAAGTATTCGAACTGCATCACTTGTATCCAATATGTCAGCCATCCACTTTCGAAGACAGAAAGAGCTTGGCTTTATAGACATCAACGATAGTGGTCTTAGTGAAGATGTTTTGACACAATTGCTTGAAATGATGACTCTAATACCAATGAAGAGAAAATGGATCCACTTGCCCAGAGATTTACTAAATTTCTTATTTAGAATTAACCCTTTTTTATGGGTTTTAGAAAAAAATCATCCGAGCTCTAAAATGATTATTTCCATGAATTTATAGTTGTACTTCTTCCAAAAACATGAAATATTTTGGAGACGACTCATATAGGCATTTAAGCTACAAAATAAATCTAGAACTACGAAGTTGACCAAATATTTTGAACTCTATTTCTAGCAAGAGGATGAAAATTTGAACAAATTCTAATCATGTTTTTCAAACATTATCAACTATCGTAAAATTTGGGTGGACCTATTAGGTAAGAGAAGTAGATTGAGAAAATCCTTGCTAGCTTACCTTATCAGTTTCAAGCCAAAATGACCTTGCAAAAATACATGTAAAAGCCTTGTGAACTTACTATGAAATGAATCACTTGGGCAAATATTCCAACTGCATCACTTGTATCCAATATGTCAGCCATCCACTTTCGAGGACGGAAAGAGCTTGGCTTGATAGACATCAACGATAGTGGTCTTAGCGAAGATTTTTTTGACACAATTGTTAGAAATGATCACACTAATACCAATGAAGAGAAAATGCATCTACTTTCCCAGAGATTTACTAAATTTCTTAGATAGAATTAACCCTTTTTATAGGTTTTAGAAAAAAATAATGCGAGCTCTAAAATGATTATTTCAATGAATTTACAGTTGTACTTCATCCAAACAACACGAAATATTTTAGAGACCACTCATTTAGGCATTTGAGCTACATAATAAATCTTGAACTACGAAGTTGACCAAATAACTTGAACTCTATATAAAGAAAGTGCATGAAACTTTGAACAAATTCTAATCATGTTTTTCAAACATTATCAACTACTCGTAAAATTTGGGTGGACCTATTAGGTAAGAGAAGTAGATTGAGAAAATCCTTGCTAGCTTACCTTATCAGTTTCAAGCCAAAATGACCTTACTTAAATACATGTAAAAGCCTTGTGAACTTACTGTTAAATGAATCACTTGGGAAAGTATTCGAACTGCATCACTTGTATCCAATATGTCAGCCATCCAATTTCGAAGACAGAAAGAGCTTGGCTTTATAGACATCAACGATAGTGCTCTTAGCGAAGATGTTTTGATACAATTGCTTGAAATGATGACTCTAATACCAATGAAGAGAAAATGGATCCACTTGCAAAGAGATTTACTAAATTTCTTATATAGAATTAACCCTTTTTTATGGGTTTTAGAAAAAAATCATCCGAGCTCTAAAATGATTATTTCCATGAATTTATAGTTGTACTTCTTCCAAAAACATGAAATATTTTGGAGACGACTCATATAGGCATTTGAGCTACAAAATAAATCAAGAACTACGAAGTTGACCAAATAACTTGAACTCTATATAAAGAAAGTGCATGAAACTTTGAACAAATTGTAATCATGTTTTTCAAATATTATCAACTACTCGTAAAATTTGGGTGGACCTATTAGGTAAGAGAAGTAGATTGAGAAAATCCTTGCTAGCTTACCTTATCAGTTTCAAGCCAAAATGACCTTACTTAAATACATGTAAAAGCCTTGTGAACTTACTATGAAATGAATCACTTGGGCAAATATTCCAACTGCATCACTTGTATCCAATATGTCAGCCATCCACTTTCGAGGACGGAAAGAGCTTGGCTTGATAGACATCAATGATAGTGGTCTTAGCGAAGATTTTTTTGACACAATTGTTAGAAATGATCACACTAATACCAATGAAGAGAAAATGCATCTACTTTCCCATAGATTTACTAAATTTCTTAGATAGAATTAACCCTTTTTATAGGTATTAGAAAAAAATAATGCGAGCTCTAAAATGATTATTTCAATGAATTTACAGTTGTACTTCATGCAAACAACACGAAATATTTTAGAGACCACTCATATAGGCATTTGAGCTACAAAATAAATCTAGAACTACGAAGTTGACCAAATATTTTGAATTCTATATCAAGAAAGTACATGAAACTTTGAACAAATTCTAATCATGTTTTTCAAACATTATCAACTACTCGTAAAATTTGGGTGGACCTATTAGGTAAGAGAAGTAGATTGAGAAAATCCTTACTAGCTTACCTTATCAGTTTCAAGCCAAAATGACCTTACTTAAATACATGTAAAAGCCTTGTGAACTTACTGTTAAATGAATCACTTGGGAAAGTATTCGAACTGCATCACTTGTATCCAATATGTCAGCCATCCAATTTCGAAGACAGAAATAGCTTGGCTTTATAGACATCAATGATAGTGGTCTTAGCGAAGATTTTTTGACACAATTGCTTGAAATGATGACTCTAATACCAATGAAGAGAAAATGGATCCACTTGCACAGAGATTTACTAAATTTCTTATATAGAATTAACCCTTTTTTATGGGTTTTAGAAAAAAATCATCCGAGCTCTAAAATGATTATTTCTATGAATTTATAGTTGTACTTCTTCCAAAAACATGAAATATTTTGGAGACGACTCATATAGGAATTTGAGCTACAAAATTAATCAAGAACTACGAAGTTGACCAAATAACTTGAACTCTATATAAAGAAAGTGCATGAAACTTTGAACAAATTCTAATCATGTTTTTCAAATATTATCAACTACTCGTAAAATTTGGGTGGACCTATTAGGTAAGAGAAGTAGATTGAGAAAATCCTTGCTAGCTTACCTTATCAGTTTCAAGCCAAAATGACCTTACTTAAATACATGTAAAAGCCTTGTGAACTTACTGTTAAATGACTCACTTGGGAAAGTATTCGAACTGCATCACTTGTATCCAATATGTCAGCCATCCACTTTCGAAGACAGAAAGAGCTTGGCTTTATAGACATCAACGATAGTGGTCTTAGCGAAGATATTTTTGACACAATTGCTTGAAATGATGACTGTAATGGCAATGAAGAGAAAATGCATCTACTTGCCGAGAGATTTACTAAATTTCTTATATAGAATTAACCCTTTTTTATGGGTTTTAGAAAAAAATCATCCGAGCTCAAAAATGATTATTTCCATGAATTTATAGTTGTACTTCTTCCAAAAACATGAAATATTTTGGAGACGACTCATATAGGCATTTAAGCTACAAAATAAATCTAGAACTACGAAGTTGACCAAATATTTTGAACTCTATTTCTAGCAAGAGGATGAAAATTTGAACAAATTCTAATCATGTTTTTCAAACATTATCAACTACTCGTAAAATTTGGGTGGACCTATTAGGTAAGAGAAGTAGATTGAGAAAATCCTTGCTAGCTTACCTTATCAGTTTCAAGCCAAAATGACCTTGCTAAAATACATGTAAAAGCCTTGTGAACTTACAATGAAATGAATCACTTGGGCAAGTATTCCAACTGCACACTTGTATCCAATATGTCAGCCATCCACTTTCGAGAACGGAAAGAGCTTGGCTTTATAGACATCAAAGATAGTGGTCTTAGCGAAGATGTTTTTGACACAATTGCTTGAAATGATGACTCTAATGGCAATGAAGGGAAAATGGATCTACTTGCCCAGAGATTTACTAAATTTCTTATATAGAATTAACCCTTTTTTATGGGTTTTAGAAAAAAATCATCCGAGCTCTAAAATGATTATTTCCATGAATATATAGTTGTACTTCTTCCAAAAACATGAAATATTTTGGAGACGACTCATATAGGCATTTGAGCTACATAATAAATCTTGAACTACGAAGTTGACCAAATAACTTGAACTCTATATCAAGAAAGTGCATGAAACTTTGAACAAATTCTAATCATGTTTTTCAAACATTATCAACTACTCGTAAAATTTGGGTGGACCTATTAGGTAAGAGAAGTAGATCGAGAAAATCCTTGCTAGCTTACCTTGTAATTTTCAAGCCAAAATGACCTTACTTAAATACATGTAAAAGCCTTGTGAACTTACTGTTAAATGAATCACTTGGGAAAGTATTCGAACTGCATCACTTGTATGCAATATGTCAGCCATCCACTTTCGAAGACAGAAAGAGCTTGGCTTTATAGACATCAACGATAGTGGTCTTAACGAAGATGTTTTGACAAAATTGCTTGAAATGATGACTCTAATACCAATGAAGAGAAAATGCATCTACTTGCCGAGAGATTTACTAAATTTCTTATATAGAATTAACCCTTTTTTATGGGTTTTAGAAAAAAATCATCCGAGCTCTAAAATGATTATTTCCATGAATTTATAGTTGTACTTCTTCCAAAAACATGAAATATTTTGGAGACGACTCATATAGGCACTTAAGCTACAAAATAAATCTAGAACTACGAAGTTGACCAAATATTTTGAACTCTATTTCTAGCAAGAGGATGAAAATTTGAAGAAATTCTAATCATGTTTTTCAAACATTATCAACTATCGTAAAATTTGGGTGGACCTATTAGGTAAGAGAAGTAGATTGAGAAAATCCTTGCTAGCTGACCTTATCAGTTTCAAGCCAAAATGACCTTACTTAAATACATGTAAAAGCCTTGTGAACTTACTGTTAAATGAATCACTTGGGAAAGTATTCAAACTGCATCACTTGTATCCAATATGTCAGCCATCCACTTTCGAAGACAGAAAGAGCTTGGCTTTATAGACATCAACGATAGTGGTCTTAGCGAAGATGTTTTTGACACAATTTCTTGAAATGATGACTGTAATGGCAATGAAGAGAAAATGCATCTACTTGCCCAGAGATTTACTAAATTTCTTATATAGAATTAACCCTTTTTTATGGGTTTTAGAAAAAAATCATCCGAGCTCAAAAATGATTATTTCCATGAATTTATAGTTGTACTTCTTCCAAAAACATGAAATATTTTGGAAACGACTCATATAGGCATTTAAGCTACAAAATAAATCTAGAACTACGAAGTTGACCAAATATTTTGAACTCTATTTCTAGCAAGAGGATGAAAATTTGAAGAAATTCTAATCATGTTTTTCAAACATTATCAACTATCGTAAAATTTGGGTGGACCTATTAGGTAAGAGAAGTAGATTGAGAAAATCCTTGCTAGCTTACCTTATCAGTTTCAAGCCAAAATGACCTTGCGAAAATACATGTAAAAGCCTTGTGAACTTACTATGAAATGAATCACTTGTATCCAATATGTCAGCCATCCACTTTCGAGGACGGAAAGAGCTTGGCTTGATAGACGTCAACGATAGTGGTCTTAGCGAAGATTTTTTTGACACAATTGTTAGAAATGATCACACTAATACCAATGAAGAGAAAATGCATCTACTTTCCCAGAGATTTACTAAATTTCTTAGATAGAATTAACCCTTTTTATAGGTTTTAGAAAAAATAATGCGAGCTCTAAAATGATTATTTCAATGAATTTACAGTTGTACTTCATCCAAACAACACAAAATATTTTAGAGACCACTCATATAGGCATTTGAGCTACAAAATAAATCTAGAACTACGAAGTTGACCAAATATTTTGAATTCTATATCAAGAAAGTGCATGAAACTTTGAACAAATTCTAATCATGTTTTTCAAACATTATCAACTACTCGTAAAATTTGGGTGGACCTATTAGGTAAGAGAAGTAGATTGAGAAAATCCTTGCTAGCTTACCTTATCAGTTTCAAGCCAAAATGACCTTACTTAAATACATGTAAAAGCCTTGTGAACTTACTGTTAAATGAATCACTTGGGAAAGTATTCGAACTGCATCACTTGTATCCAATATGTCAGCCATCCACTTTCGAAGACAGAAAGAGCTAGGCTTTATAGACATCAACGATAGTGGTCTTAGCGAAGATGTTTTGACACAATTGCTTGAATTGATGACTATCATACCAATGAAGAGAAAATGGATCCACTTGCATAGAGATTTACTAAATTTCTTATATAGAATTAACCCTTTTTTATGGGTTTTAGAAAAAAATCATCCGAGCTCTAAAATGATTATTTCCATGAATTTATAGTTGTACTTCTTCCAAAAACATGAAATATTTTGGAGACGACTCATATAGGAATTTGAGTTACAAAATTAATCAAGAACTACGAAGTTGACCAAATAACTTGAACTCTATATAAAGAAAGTGCATGAAACTTTGAACAAATTCTAATCATGTTTTTCAAATATTATCAACTACTCGTAAAATTTGGGTGGACCTATTAGGTAAGAGAAGTAGATTGAGAAAATCCTTGCTAGCTTACCTTATCAGTTTCAAGCCAAAATGACCTTACTTAAATACATGTAAAAGCCTTCTGAACTTACTGTTAAATGAATCACTTGGGAAAGTATTCGAACTGCATCACTTGTATCCAATATGTCAGCCATCCACTTTCGAAGACAGAAATAGCTTGGCTTTATAGACATCAATGATAGTGGTCTTAGCGAAGATGTTTTGACACAATTACTTGAAATGATGACTCTAATACCAATGAAGAGAAAATGGATCCACTTGCACAGAGATTTACTAAATTTCTTATATAGAATTAACCCTTTTTTATGGGTTTTAGAAAAAAATCATCCGAGCTCTAAAATGATTATTTCCATGAATTTATAGTTGTACTTCTTCCAAAAACATGAAATATTTTGGAGACGACTCATATAGGAATTTGAGCTACAAAATTAATCAAGAACTACGAAGTTGACCAAATAACTTGAACTCTATATAAAGAAAGTGCATGAAACTTTGAACAAATTCTAATCATGTTTTTCAAATATTATCAACTACTCGTAAAATTTGGGTGGACCTATTAGGTAAGAGAAGTAGATTGAGAAAATCCTTGCTAGCTTACCTTATCAGTTTCAAGCCAAAATGACCTTACTTAAATACATGTAAAAGCCTTGTGAACTTACTGTTAAATGAATCACTTGGGAAAGTATTCGAACTGCATCACTTGTATCCAATATGTCAGCCATCCACTTTCGAAGACAGAAAGAGCTTGGCTTTATAGACATCAACGATAGTGGTCTTAGCGAAGATGTTTTTGACACAATTTCTTGAAATGATGACTGTAATGGTAATGAAGAGAAAATGCATCTACTTGCCCAGAGATTTACTAAATTTCTTATATAGAATTAACCCTTTTTTATGGGTTTTAGAAAAAAATCATCCGAGCTCAAAAATGATTATTTCCATGAATTTATAGTTGTACTTCTTCCAAAAACATGAAATATTTTGGAGACGACTCATATAGGCATTTAAGCTACAAAATAAATCTAGAACTACGAAGTTGACCAAATATTTTGAACTCTATTTCTAGCAAGAGGATGAAAATTTGAACAAATTCTAATCATGTTTTTCAAACATTATCAATTACTCGTAAAATTTGGGTGGACCTATTAGGTAAGAGAAGTAGATTGAGAAAATCCTTGCTAGCTTACCTTATCAGTTTCAAGCCAAAATGACCTTGCTAAAATACATGTAAAAGCCTTGTGAACTTACTATGAAATGAATCACTTGGGCAAGTATTCCAACTGCACACTTGTATCCAATATGTCAGCCATCCACTTTCGAGAACGGAAAGAGCTTGGCTTTATAGACATCAAAGATAGTGGTCTTAGCGAAGATGTTTTTGACACAATTGCTTGAAATGATGACTCTAATGGCAATGAAGGGAAAATGGATCTACTTGCCCAGAGATTTACTAAATTTCTTATATAGAATTAACCCTTTTTTATGGGTTTTAGAAAAAAATCATCCGAGCTCTAAAATGATTATTTCCATGAATATATAGTTGTACTTCTTCCAAAAACATGAAATATTTTGGAGACGACTCATATAGGCATTTGAGCTACATAATAAATCTTGAACTACGAAGTTGACCAAATAACTTGAACTCTATATCAAGAAAGTGCATGAAACTTTGAACAAATTCTAATCATGTTTTTCAAACATTATCAACTACTCGTAAAATTTGGGTGGACCTATTAGGTAAGAGAAGTAGATGGAGGAAATCCTTGCTAGCTTACCTTGTAATTTTCAAGCCAAAATGACCTTACTTAAATACATGTAAAACCCTTGTGAACTTACTGTTAAATGAATCACTTGGGAAAGTATTCGAACTGCATCACTTGTATGCAATATGTCAGCCATCCACTTTCGAAGACAGAAAGAGCTTGGCTTTATAGACATCAACGATAGTGGTCTTAGTGAAGATGTTTTGACACAATTGCTTGAAATGATGACTTTAATACCAATGAAGAGAAAATGGATCCACTTGCCCAGAGATTTACTAAATTTCTTATATAGAATTAACCCTTTTTTATGGGTTTTAGAAAAAAATCATCCGAGCTCTAAAATGATTATTTCCATGAATTTATAGTTGTACTTCTTCCAAAAACATGAAATATTTTGGAGACGACTCATATAGGCATTTAAGCTACAAAATAAATCTAGAACTACGAAGTTGACCAAATATTTTGAACTCTATTTCTAGCAAGAGGATGAAAATTTGAAGAAATTCTAATCATGTTTTTCAAACATTATCAACTATCGTAAAATTTGGGTGGACCTATTAGGTAAGAGAAGTAGATTGAGAAAATCCTTGCTAGCTTACCTTATCATTTTCAAGCCAAAATGACCTTGCGAAAATACATGTAAAAGCCTTGTGAACTTACTATGAAATGAATCACTTGGGCAAATATTCCAACTGCATCACTTGTATCCAATATGTCAGCCATCCACTTTCGAGGACGGAAAGAGCTTGGCTTGATAGACATCAACGATAGTGGTCTTAGCGAAGATTTTTTTGACACAATTGTTAGAAATGATCACACTAATACCAATGAAGAGAAAATGCATCTACTTTCCCAGATATTTACTAAATTTCTTATATAGAATTAACCCTTTTTTATGGGTTTTAGAAAAAAATCATCCGAGCTCTAAAATGATTATTTCCATGAATATATAGTTGTACTTCTTCCAAAAACATGAAATATTTTGGAGACGACTCATATAGGCATTTGAGCTACATAATAAATCTTGAACTACGAAGTTGACCAAATAACTTGAACTCTATATCAAGAAAGTGCATGAAACTTTGAACAAATTCTAATCATGTTTTTCAAACATTATCAACTACTCGTAAAATTTGGGTGGACCTATTAGGTAAGAGAAGTAGATGGAGGAAATCCTTGCTAGCTTACCTTGTAATTTTCAAGCCAAAATGACCTTACTTAAATACATGTAAAACCCTTGTGAACTTACTGTTAAATGAATCACTTGGGAAAGTATTCGAACTGCATCACTTGTATGCAATATGTCAGCCATCCACTTTCGAAGACAGAAAGAACTTGGCTTTATAGACATCGACGATAGTGGTCTTAGTGAAGATGTTTTGACACAATTGCTTGAAATGATGACTCTAATACCAATGAAGAGAAAATGGATCCACTTGCCCAGAGATTTACTAAATTTCTTATATAGAATTAACCCTTTTTTATGGGTTTTAGAAAAAAATCATCCGAGCTCTAAAATGATTATTTCCATGAATTTATAGTTGTACTTCTTCCAAAAACATGAAATATTTTGGAGACGACTCATATAGGCATTTAAGCTACAAAATAAATCTAGAACTACGAAGTTGACCAAATATTTTGAACTCTATTTCTAGCAAGAGGATGAAAATTTGAAGAAATTCTAATCATGTTTTTCAAACATTATCAACTATCGTAAAATTTGGGTGGACCTATTAGGTAAGAGAAGTAGATTGAGAAAATCCTTGCTAGCTTACCTTATCAGTTTCAAGCCAAAATGACCTTGCGAAAATACATGTAAAAGCCTTGTGAACTTACTATGAAATGAATCACTTGGGCAAATATTCCAACTGCATCACTTGTATCCAATATGTCAGCCATCCACTTTTGAGGACGGATAGAGCTTGGCTTGATAGACATCAACGATAGTGGTCTTAGCGAAGATTTTTTTGACACAATTGTTAGAAATGATCACACTAATACCAATGAAGAGAAAATGCATCTACTTTCCCAGAGATTTACTAAATTTCTTAGATAGAATTAACCCTTTTTATAGGTTTTAGAAAAAAATAATGCGAGCTCTAAAATGATTATTTCAATGAATTTACAGTTGTACTTCATCCAAACAACACAAAATATTTTAGAGACCACTCATATAGGCATTTGAGCTACAAAATAAATCTAGAACTACGAAGTTGACCAAATATTTTGAATTCTATATCAAGAAAGTGCATGAAACTTTGAACAAATTCTAATCATGTTTTTCAAACATTATCAACTACTCGTAAAATTTGGGTGGACCTATTAGGTAAGAGAATTAGATTGAGAAAATCCTTGCTAGCTTACCTTATCAGTTTCAAGCCAAAATGACCTTACTTAAATACATGTAAAAGCCTTGTGAACTTACTGTTAAATGAATCACTTGGGAAAGTATTCGAACTGCATCACTTGTATCCAATATGTCAGCCATCCACTTTCGAAGACAGAAAGAGCTTGGCTTTATAGACATCAACGATAGTGGTCTTAGCGAAGATGTTTTGACACAATTGCTTGAATTGATGACTATCATACCAATGAAGAGAAAATGGATCCACTTGCCCAGAGATTTACTAAATTTCTTATATAGAATTAACCCTTTTTTATGGGTTTTAGAAAAAAATCATCCGAGCTCTAAAATGATTATTTCCATGAATTTATAGTTGTACTTCTTCCAAAAACATGAAATATTTTGGAGACGAATCATATAGGCATTTAAGCTACAAAATAAATCTAGAACTACGAAGTTGACCAAATATTTTGAACTCTATTTCTAGCAAGAGGATGAAAATTTGAACAAATTCTAATCATGTTTTTCAAACATTATCAACTACTCGTAAAATTTGGGTGGACCTATTAGGTAAGAGAAGTAGATTGAGAAAATCCTTGCTAGCTTACCTTATCAGTTTCAAGCCAAAATGACCTTGCTAAAATACATGTAAAAGCCTTGTGAACTTACTATGAAATGAATCACTTGGGCAAGTATTCCAACTGCACACTTGTATCCAATATGTCAGCCATCCACTTTCGAGGACGGAAAGAGCTTGGCTTTATAGACATCAAAGATAGTGGTCTTAGCGAAGATGTTTTTGACACAATTGCTTGAAATAATGACTCTAATGGCAATGAAGGGAAAATGGATCTACTTGCCCAGAGATTTACTAAATTTCTTATATAGAATTAACCCTTTTTTATGGGATTTAGAAAAAAATCATGCGAGCTATAAAATGATTATTTCCATGAATATATAGTTGTACTTCTTCCAAAAACATGAAATATTTTGGAGACGACTCATATAGGCATTTGAGCTACATAATAAATCTTGAACTACGAAGTTGACCAAATAACTTGAACTCTATATCAAGAAAGTGCATGAAACTTTGAACAAATTCTAATCATGTTTTTCAAACATTATCAACTACTCGTAAAATTTGGGTGGACCTATTAGGTAAGAGAAGTAGATTGAGGAAATCCTTGCTAGCTTACCTTATAATTTTCAAGCCAAAATGACCTTACTTAAATACATGTAAATCCCTTGTGAACTTACTGTTAAATGAATCACTTGGGAAAGTATTCGAACTGCATCACTTGTATGCAATATGTCAGCCATCCACTTTCGAAGACAGAAAGAGCTTGGCTTTATAGACATCAACGATAGTGGTCTTAGTGAAGATGTTTTGACAAAATTGCTTGAAATGATGGCTCTAATACCAATGAAGAGAAAATGGATCCACTTGCCCAGAGATTTACTAAATTTCTTATATAGAATTAACCCTTTTTTATGGGTTTTAGAAAAAAATCATCCGAGCTCTAAAATGATTATTTCCATGAATTTATAGTTGTACTTCTTCCAAAAACATGAAATATTTTGGAGACGACTCATATAGGCATTTGAGCTACAAAATTAATCAAGAACTACGAAGTTGACCAAATAACTTGAACTCTATATCAAGAAAGTGCATGAAACTTTGAACAAATTCTAATCATGTTTTTCAAACATTATCAACTACTCGTAAAATTTGGGTGGACCTATTAGGTAAGAGAAGTAGATTGAGGAAATCCTTGCTAGCTTACCTTATAATTTTCAAGCCAAAATGACCTTACTTAAATACATGTAAATCCCTTGTGAACTTACTGTTAAATGAATCACTTGGGAAAGTATTCGAACTGCATCACTTGTATGCAATATGTCAGCCATCCACTTTCGAAGACAGAAAGAGCTTGGCTTTATAGACATCAACGATAGTGGTCTTAGCGAAGATGTTTTGACACAATTGCTTGAAATGATGACTCTAATACCAATGAAGAGAAAATGCATCCACTTGCCCAGAGATTTACTAAATTTCTTATATAAAATTAACCCTTTTTTATGGGTTTTAGAAAAAAATCATCCGAGCTCTAAAATGATTATTTCCATGAATTTATAGTTGTACTTCTTCCAAAAACATGAAATATTTTGGAGACGACTCATATAGGCATTTAAGCTACAAAATAAATCTAGAACTACGAAGTTGACCAAATATTTTGAACTCTATTTCTAGCAAGAGGATGAAAATTTGAACAAATTCTAATCATGTTTTTCAAACATTATCAACTACTCGTAAAATTTGGGTGGACCTATTAGGTAAGAGAAGTAGATTGAGAAAATCCTTGCTAGCTTACCTTATTAGTTTCAAGCCAAAATGACCTTGCTAAAATACATGTAAAAGCCTTGTGAACTTACTATGAAATGAATCACTTGGGAAAGTATTCGAACTGCATCACTTGTATGCAATATGTCAGCCATCCACTTTCGAAGACAGAAAGAGCTAGGCTTTATAGACATCAACGATAGTGGTCTTAGCGAAGATGTTTTGACACAATTGCTTGAATTAATGACTATCATACCAATGAAGAGAAAATGGATCCACTTGCACAGAGATTTACTAAATTTCTTATATAGAATTAACCCTTTTTTATGGGTTTTAGAAAAAAATCATCCGAGCTCTAAAATGATTATTTCCATGAATTTATAGTTGTACTTCTTCCAAAAACATGAAATATTTTGGAGACGACTCATATAGGAATTTGAGCTACAAAATTAATCAAGAACTACGAAGTTGACCAAATAACTTGAACTCTATATAAAGAAAGTGCATGAAACTTTGAACAAATTCTAATCATGTTTTTCAAATATTATCAACTACTCGTAAAATTTGGGTGGACCTATTAGGTAAGAGAAGTAGATTGAGAAAATCCTTGCTAGCTTACCTTATCATTTTCAAGCCAAAATGACCTTACTTAAATACATGTAAAAGCCTTGTGAACTTACTGTTAAATGAATCACTTGGGAAAGTGTTCGAACTGCATCACTTGTATCCAATATGTCAGCCATCCACTTTCGAAGACAGAAAGAGCTTGGCTTTATAGACATCAAGGATAGTGGTCTTAGCGAAGATGTTTTTGACACAATTGCTTGAAATGATGACTGTAATGGCAATGAAGAGAAAATGCATCTACTTGCCCAGAGATTTACTAAATTTCTTATATAGAAATAACCCTTTTTTATGGGTTTTAGAAAAAAATCATCCGAGCTCTAAAATGATTATTTCCATGAATTTATAGTTGTACTTCTTCCAAAAACATGAAATATTTTGGAGACGACTTATATAGGCATTTAAGCTACAAAATAAATCTAGAACTACGAAGTTGACCAAATATTTTGAACTCTATTTCTAGCAAGAGGATGAAAATTTGAACAAATTCTAATCATGTTTTTCAAACATTATCAACTACTCGTAAAATTTGGGTGGACCTATTAGGTAAGAGAAGTAGATTGAGAAAATCCTTGCTAGCTTACCTTATCAGTTTCAAGCCAAAATGACCTTGCTAAAATACATGTAAAAGCCTTGTGAACTTACTATGAAATGAATCACTTGGGAAAGTATTCCAACTGCACACTTGTATCCAATATGTCAGCCATCCACTTTCGAGGACGGAAAGAGCTTGGCTTTATAGACATCAAAGATAGTGGTCTTAGCGAAGATGTTTTTGACACAATTGCTTGAAATGATGACTCTAATGGCAATGAAGGGAAAATGGATCTACTTGCCCAGAGATTTACTAAATTTCTTATATAGAATTAACCCTTTTTTATGGGTTTTAGAAAAAAATCATCCGAGCTCTAAAATGATTATTTCCATGAATATATAGTTGTACTTCTTCCAAAAACATGAAATATTTTGGAGACGTCTCATATAGGCATTTGAGCTACATAATAAATCTTGAACTACGAAGTTGACCAAATAACTTGAACTCTATATCAAGAAAGTGCATGAAACTTTGAACAAATTCTAATCATGTTTTTCAAACATTATCAACTACTCGTAAAATTTGGGTGGACCTATTAGGTAAGAGAAGTAGATTGAGGAAATCCTTGCTAGCTTACCTTATAATTTTCAAGCCAAAATGACCCTACTTAAATACATGTAAATCCCTTGTGAACTTACTGTTAAATGAATCACTTGGGAAAGTATTCGAACTGCATCACTTGTATGCAATATGTCAGCCATCCACTTTCGAAGACAGAAAGAGCTTGGCTTTATAGACATCAACGATAGTGGTCTTAGCGAAGATGTTTTGACAAAATTGCTTGAAATGATGACTCTAATACCAATGAAGAGAAAATGGATCCACTTGCCCAGAGATTTACTAAATTTCTTATATAGAATTAACCCTTTTTTATGGGTTTTAGAAAAAAATCATCCGAGCTCTAAAATGATTATTTCCATGAATTTGTAGTTGTACTTCTTCCAAAAACATGAAATATTTTGGAGACGACTCATATAGGCATTTGAGCTACAAAATTAATCAAGAACTACGAAGTTGACCAAATAACTTGAACTCTATATCAAGAAAGTGCATGAAACTTTGAACAAATTCTAATCATGTTTTTCAAACATTATCAACTACTCGTAAAATTTGGGTGGACCTATTAGGTAAGAGAAGTAGATTGAGGAAATCCTTGCTAGCTTACCTTATAATTTTCAAGCCAAAATGACCTTACTTAAATACATGTAAATCCCTTGTGAACTTACTGTTAAATGAATCACTTGGGAAAGTATTCGAACTGCATCACTTGTATGCAATATGTCAGCCATCCACTTTCGAAGACAGAAAGAGCTTGGCTTTATAGACATCAACGATAGTGGTCTTAGCGAAGATGTTTTGACACAATTGCTTGAAATGATGACTCTAATACCAATGAAGAGAAAATGGATCCACTTGCCCAGAGATTTACTAAATTTCTTATATAGAATTAACCCTTTTTATGGGTTTTAGAAAAAAATCATCCGAGCTCTAAAATGATTATTTCCATGAATTTATAGTTGTACTTCTTCCAAAAACATGAAATATTTTGGAGACGACTCATATAGGCATTTAAGCTACAAAATAAATCTAGAACTACGAAGTTGACCAAATATTTTGAACTCTATTTCTAGCAAGAGGATGAAAATTTGAACAAATTCTAATCATGTTTTTCAAACATTATCAACTACTCGTAAAATTTGGGTGGACCTATTAGGTAAGAGAAGTAGATTGAGAAAATCCTTGCTAGCTTACATTATCAGTTTCAAGCCAAAATGACCTTGCTAAAATACATGTAAAAGCCTTGTGAACTTACTATGAAATGAATCACTTGGGAAAGTATTCCAACTGCACACTTGTATCCAATATGTCAGCCATCCAGTTTCGAGGACGGAAAGAGCTTGGCTTTATAGACATCAAAGATAGTGGTCTTAGCGAAGATGTTTTTGACACAATTGCTTGAAATGATGACTCTAATGGCAATGAAGGGAAAATGGATCTACTTGCCCAGAGATTTACTAAATTTCTTATATAGAATTAACCCTTTTTTATGGGATTTAGAAAAAAATCATCCGAGCTATAAAATGATTATTTCCATGAATATATAGTTGTACTTCTTCCAAAAACATGAAATATTTTGGAGACGACTCATATAGGAATTTGAGCTACAAAATTAATCAAGAACTACGAAGTTGACCAAATAACTTGAACTCTATATAAAGAAAGTGCATGAAACTTTGAACAAATTCTAATCATGTTTTTCAAATATTATCAACTACTCGTAAAATTTGGGTGGACCTATTAGGTAAGAGAAGTAGATTGAGAAAATCCTTGCTAGCTTACCTTATCAGTTTCAAGCCAAAATGACCTTACTTAAATACATGTAAAAGCCTTGTGAACTTACTGTTAAATGAATCACTTGGGAAAGTGTTCGAACTGCATCACTTGTATCCAATATGTCAGCCATCCACTTTCGAAGACAGAAAGAGCTTGGCTTTATAGACATCAACGATAGTGGTCTTAGCGAAGATGTTTTTGACACAATTGCTTGAAATGATGACTGTAATGGCAATGAAGAGAAAATGCATCTACTTGCCCAGAGATTTACTAAATTTCTTATATAGAATTAACCCTTTTTTATGGGTTTTAGAAAAAAATCATCCGAGCTCAAAAATGATTATTTCCATGAATTTATAGTTGTACTTCTTCCAAAAACATGAAATATTTTGGAGACGACTCATATAGGCATTTAAGCTACAAAATAAATCTAGAACTACGAAGTTGACCAAATATTTTGAACTCTATTTCTAGCAAGAGGATGAAAATTTGAACAAATTCTAATCATGTTTTTCAAACATTATCAATTACTCGTAAAATTTGGGTGGACCTATTAGGTAAGAGAAGTAGATTGAGAAAATCCTTGCTAGCTTACCTTATCAGTTTCAAGCCAAAATGACCTTGCTAAAATACATGTAAAAGCCTTGTGAACTTACTATGAAATGAATCACTTGGGCAAGTATTCCAACTGCACACTTGTATCCAATATGTCAGCCATCCACTTTCGAGAACGGAAAGAGCTTGGCTTTATAGACATCAAAGATAGTGGTCTTAGCGAAGATGTTTTTGACACAATTGCTTGAAATGATGACTCTAATGGCAATGAAGGGAAAATGGATCTACTTGCCCAGAGATTTACTAAATTTCTTATATAGAATTAACCCTTTTTTATGGGTTTTAGAAAAAAATCATCCGAGCTCTAAAATGATTATTTCCATGAATTTACAGTTGTACTTCATCCAAACAACACAAAATATTTTAGAGACCACTCATATAGGCATTTGAGCTACAAAATAAATCTAGAACTACGAAGTTGACCAAATATTTTGAATTCTATATCAAGAAAGTGCATGAAACTTTGAACAAATTCTAATCATGTTTTTCAAACATTATCAACTACTCGTAAAATTTGGGTGGACCTATTAGGTAAGAGAATTAGATTGAGAAAATCCTTGCTAGCTTACCTTATCAGTTTCAAGCCAAAATGACCTTACTTAAATACATGTAAAAGCCTTGTGAACTTACTGTTAAATGAATCACTTGGGAAAGTATTCGAACTGCATCACTTGTATCCAATATGTCAGCCATCCACTTTCGAAGACAGAAAGAGCTAGGCTTTATAGACATCAACGATAGTGGTCTTAGCGAAGATGTTTTCACACAATTGCTTGAATTGATGACTATCATACCAATGAAGAGAAAATGGATCCACTTGCCCAGAGATTTACTAAATTTCTTATATAGAATTAACCCTTTTTTATGGGTTTTAGAAAAAAATCATCCGAGCTCTAAAATGATTATTTCCATGAATTTATAGTTGTACTTCTTCCAAAAACATGAAATATTTTGGAGACGACTCATATAGGCATTTAAGCTACAAAATAAATCTAGAACTACGAAGTTGACCAAATATTTTGAACTCTATTTCTAGCAAGAGGATGAAAATTTGAACAAATTCTAATCATGTTTTTCAAACATTATCAACTACTCGTAAAATTTGGGTGGACCTATTAGGTAAGAGAAGTAGATTGAGAAAATCCTTGCTAGCTTACCTTATCAGTTTCAAGCCAAAATGACCTTGCTAAAATACATGTAAAAGCCTTGTGAACTTACTATGAAATGAATCACTTGGGCAAGTATTCCAACTGCACACTTGTATCCAATATGTCAGCCATCCACTTTCGAGGACGGAAAGAGCTTGGCTTTATAGACATCAAAGATAGTGGTCTTAGCGAAGATGTTTTTGACACAATTGCTTGAAATGATGACTCTAATGGCAATGAAGGGAAAATGGATCTACTTGCCCAGAGATTTACTAAATTTCTTATATAGAATTAACCCTTTTTTATGGGTTTTAGAAAAAAATCATGCGAGCTATAAAATGACTATTTCCATGAATATATAGTTGTACTTCTTCCAAAAACATGAAATATTTTGGAGACGACTCATATAGGCATTTGAGCTACATAATAAATCTTGAACTACGAAGTTGACCAAATAACTTGAACTCTATATCAAGAAAGTGCATGAAACTTTGAACAAATTCTAATCATGTTTTTCAAACATTATCAACTACTCGTAAAATTTGGGTGGACCTATTAGGTAAGAGAAGTAGATTGAGGAAATCCTTGCTAGCTTACCTTATAATTTTCAAGCCAAAATGACCTTACTTAAATACATGTAAATCCCTTGTGAACTTACTGTTAAATGAATCACTTGGGAAAGTATTCGAACTGCATCACTTGTATGCAATATGTCAGCCATCCACTTTCGAAGACAGAAAGAGCTTGGCTTTATAGACATCAACGATAGTGGTCTTAGCGAAGATGTTTTGACAAAATTGCTTGAAATGATGACTCTAATACCAATGAAGAGAAAATGGATCCACTTGCCCAGAGATTTACTAAATTTCTTATATAGAATTAACCCTTTTTTATGGGTTTTAGAAAAAAATCATCCGAGCTCTAAAATGATTATTTCCATGAATTTATAGTTGTACTTCTTCCAAAAACATGAAATATTTTGGAGACGACTCATATAGGCATTTGAGCTATAAAATAAATCAAGAACTACGAAGTTGACCAAATAACTTGAACTCTATATCAAGAAAGTGCATGAAACTTTGAACAAAGTCTAATCATGTTTTTCAAACATTATCAACTACTCGTAAAATTTGGGTGGACCTATTAGGTAAGAGAAGTAGATTGAGGAAATCCTTGCTAGCTTACCTTATAATTTTCAAGCCAAAATGACCTTACTTAAATACATGTAAATCCCTTGTGAACTTACTGTTAAATGAATCACTTGGGAAAGTATTCGAACTGCATCACTTGTATGCAATATGTCAGCCATCCACTTTCGAAGACAGAAAGAGCTTGGCTTTATAGACATCAACGATAGTGGTCTTAGCGAAGATGTTTTGACACAATTGCTTGAAATGATGACTCTAATACCAATGAAGAGAAAATGGATCCACTTGCCCAGAGATTTACTAAATTTCTTATATAGAATTAACCCTTTTTTATGGGTTTTAGAAAAAAATCATCCGAGCTCTAAAATGATTATTTCCATGAATTTATAGTTGTACTTCTTCCAAAAACATGAAATATTTTGGAGACGACTCATATAGGCATTTAAGCTACAAAATAAATCTAGAACTACGAAGTTGACCAAATATTTTGAACTCTATTTCGAGCAAGAGGATGAAAATTTGAACAAATTCTAATCATGTTTTTCAAACATTATCAACTACTCGTAAAATTTGGGTGGACCTATTAGGTAAGAGAAGTAGATTGAGAAAATCCTTGCTAGCTTACCTTATCAAATTCAAGCCAAAATGACCTTGCTAAAATACATGTAAAAGCCTTGTGAACTTACTATGAAATGAATCACTTGGGCAAGTATTCCAACTGCACACTTGTATCAAATATGTCAGCCATCCACTTTCGAGGACGGAAAAAGCTTGGCTTTATAGACATCAAAGATAGTGGTCTTAGCGAAGATGTTTGTGACACAATTGCTTGAAATGATGACCCTAATGGCAATGAAGGGAAAATGGATCTACTTGCCCAGAGATTTACTAAATTTCTTATATAGAATTAACCCTTTTTTATGGGTTTTAGAAAAAAATCATCCGAGCTATAAAATGATTATTTCCATGAATATATAGTTGTACTTCTTCCAAAAACATGAAATATTTTGGAGACGACTCATATAGGCATTTGAGCTACATAATAAATCTTGAACTACGAAGTTGACCAAATAACTTGAACTCTATATCAAGAAAGTGCATGAAACTTTGAATAAATTCTAATCATGTTTTTCAAACATTATCAACTACTCGTAAAATTTGGGTGGACCTATTAGGTAAGAGAAGTAGATTGAGGAAATCCTTGCTAGCTTACCTTATAATTTTCAAGCCAAAATGACCTTACTTAAATACATGTAAATCCCTTGTGAACTTACTGTTAAATGAATCACTTGGGAAAGTATTCGAACTGCATCACTTGTATGCAATATGTCAGCCATCCACTTTCGAAGACAGAAAGAGCTTGGCTTTATAGACATCAACGATAGTGGTCTTAGCGAAGATGTTTTGACACAATTGCTTGAAATGATGACCCTAATGGCAATGAAGGGAAAATGGATCTACTTGCCCAGAGATTTACTAAATTTCTTATATAGAATTAACCTTTTTTTATGGGTTTTAGAAAAAAATCATCCGAGCTATAAAATGATTATTTCCATGAATATATAGTTGTACTTCTTCCAAAAACATGAAATATTTTGGAGACGACTCATATAGGCATTTGAGCTACATAATAAATCTTGAACTACGAAGTTGACCAAATAACTTGAACTCTATATCAAGAAAGTGCATGAAACTTTGAACAAATTCTAATCATGTTTTTCAAACATTATCAACTACTCGTAAAATTTGGGTGGACCTATTAGGTAAGAGAAGTAGATTGAGGAAATCCTTGCTAGCTTACCTTATAATTTTCAAGCCAAAATGACCTTACTTAAATACATGTAAATCCCTTGTGAACTTACTGTTAAATGAATCACTTGGGAAAGTATTCGAACTGCATCACTTGTATGCAATATGTCAGCCATCCACTTTCGAAGACAGAAAGAGCTTGGATTTATAGACATCAACGATAGTGGTCTTAGCGAAGATGTTTTGACAAAATTGCTTGAAATGATGACTCTAATACGAATGAAGAGAAAATGGATCCACTTGCCCAGAGATTTACTAAATTTCTTATATAGAATTAACCCTTTTTTATGGGTTTTAGAAAAAAATCATCCGAGCTCTAAAATGATTATTTCCATGAATTTATAGTTGTACTTCTTCCAAAAACATGAAATATTATGGAGACGACTCATATAGGCATTTAAGCTACAAAATAAATCTAGAACTACGAAGTTGACCAAATATTTTGAACTCTATTTCTAGCAAGAGGATGAAAATTTGAAGAAATTCTAATCATGTTTTTCAAACATTATCAACTATCGTAAACTTTGGGTGGACCTATTAGGTAAGAGAAGTAGATTGAGAAAATCCTTGCTAGCTTACCTTATCAGTTTCAAGCCAAAATGACCTTGCGAAAATACATGTAAAAGCCTTGTGAACTTACTATGAAATGAATCACTTGGGCAAATATTCCAACTGCATCACTTGTATCCAATATGTCAGCCATCCACTTTCGAGGACGGAAAGAGCTTGGCTTGATAGACATCAACGATAGTGGTCTTAGCAAAGATTTTTTTGACACAATTGTTAGAAATGATCACACTAATACCAATGAAGAGAAAATGCATCTACTTTCCCAGAGATTTACTAAATTTCTTATATAGAATTAACCCTTTTTTATGGGTTTTAGAAAAAAATTATCCGACCTATAAAATGATTATTTCCATGAATATATAGTTGTACTTCTTCCAAAAACATGAAATATTTTGGAGACGACTCATATAGGCATTTGAGCTACATAATAAATCTTGAACTACGAAGTTGACCAAATAACTTGAACTCTATATCAAGAAAGTGCATGAAACTTTGAACAAATTCTAATCATGTTTTTCAAACATTATCAACTACTCGTAAAATTTGGGTGGACCTATTAGGTAAGAGAAGTAGATTGAGGAAATCCTTGCTAGCTTACCTTATAATTTTCAAGCCAAAATGACCTTACTTAAATACATGTAAATCCCTTGTGAACTTACTGTTAAATGAATCACTTGGTAAAGTATTCGAACTGCATCACTTGTATGCAATATGTCAGCCATCCATTTTCGAAGACAGAAAGAGCTTGGCTTTATAGACATCAACGATAGTGGTCTTAGCGAAGATGTTTTGACAAAATTGCTTGAAATGATGACTCTAATACCAATGAAGAGAAAATGGATCCACTTGCCCAGAGATTTACTAAATTTCTTATATAGAATTAACCCTTTTTTATGGGTTTTAGAAAAAAATCATCCGAGCTCTAAAATGATTATTTCCATGAATTTATAGTTGTACTTCTTCCAAAAACATGAATGATTTTGGAGACGACTCATATAGGCATTTAAGCTACAAAATAAATCTAGAACTACGAAGTTGACCAAATATTTTGAACTCTATTTCTAGCAAGAGGATGAAAATTTGAAGAAATTCTAATCATGTTTTTCAAACATTATCAACTATCGTAAAATTTGGGTGGACCTATTAGGTAAGAGAAGTAGATTGAGAAAATCCTTGCTAGCTTACCTTATCAGTTTCAAGCCAAAATGACGTTGCGAAAATACATGTAAAAGCCTTGTGAACTTACTATGAAATGAATCACTTGGGCAAATATTCCAACCGCATCACTTGTACCCAATATGTCAGCCATCCACTTTCGAGGACGGAAAGAGCTTGGCTTGATAGACATCAACGATAGTGGTCTTAGCGAAGATTTTTTTGACACAATTGTTAGAAATGATCACACTAATACCAATGAAGAGAAAATGCATCTACTTTCCCAGAGATTTACTAAATTTCTTAGATAGAATTAACCTTTTTATAGGTTTTAGAAAAAAATAATGCGAGCTCTAAAATGATTATTTCAATGAATTTACACTTGTACTTCATCCAAACAACACGAAATATTTTAGACACCACTCATATAGGCATTTGAGCTACAAAATAAATCTAGAACTACGAAGTTGACCAAATATTTTGAATTCTATATCAAGAAAGTGCATGAAACTTTGAACAAATTCTAATCATGTTTTTCAAACATTATCAACTACTCGTAAAATTTGGGTGGACCTATTAGGTAAGAGAAGTAGATTGAGAAAATCCTTACTAGCTTACCTTATCAGTTTCAAGCCAAAATGACCTTACTTAAATACATGTAAAAGCCTTGTGAACTTACTGTTAAATGAATCACTTGGGAAAGTATTCGAACTGCATCACTTGTATCCAATATGTCAGCCATCCACTTTCGAAGACGGAAATAGCTTGGCTTTATAGACATCAAAGATAGTGGTCTTAGCGAAGATGTTTTTGACACAATTGCTTGAAATGATGACTCTAATGGCAATGAAGAGAAAATGGATCTACTTGCCCAGAGATTTACTAAATTTCTTATATAGAATTAACCCTTTTTTATGGGTTTTAGAAAAAAATCATGCGAGCTATAAAATGATTATTTCCATGAATATATAGTTGTACTTCTTCCAAAAACATGAAATATTTTGGAGACGACTCATATAGGCATTTGAGCTACATAATAAATCTTGAACTACGAAGTTGACCAAATAACTTGAACTCTATATCAAGAAAGTGCATGAAACTTTGAACAAATTCTAATCATGTTTTTCAAACATTATCAACTACTCATAAAATTTGGGTGGACCTATTAGGTAAGAGAAGTAGATTGAGGAAATCCTTGCTAGCTTACCTTATAATTTTCAAGCCAAAATCACCTTACTTAAATACATGTAAATCCCTTGTGAACTTACTGTTAAATGAATCACTTGGGAAAGCATTCGAACTGCATCACTTGTATGCAATATGTCAGCCATCCACTTTCGAAGACAGAAAGAGCTTGGCTTTATAGACATCAACGATAGTGGTCTTAGCGAAGATGTTTTGACACAATTGCTTGAAATGATGACTGTAATACCAATGAAGAGAAAATGCATCCGCTTGCCCAGAGATTTACTAAATTTCTTATATAGAATTAACCCTTTTTTATGGGTTTTAGAAAAAAATCATCCGAGCTCTAAAATGATTATTTCCATGAATTTATAGTTGTACTTCTTCCAAAAACATGAAATATTTTGGAGACGACTCATATAGGCATTTAAGCTACAAAATAAATCTAGAACAACGAAGTTGACCAAATATTTTGAACTCTATTTCTAGCAAGAGGATGAAAATTTGAACAAATTCTAATCATGTTTTTCAAACATTATCAACTACTCGTAAAATTTGGGTGGACCTATTAGGTAAGAGAAGTAGATTGAGAAAATCCTTGCTAGCTTACCTTATCAGTTTCAAGCCAAAATGACCTTGCTAAAATACAAGTAAAAGCCTTGTGAACTTACTATGAAATGAATCACTTGGGCAAGTATTCCAACTGCACACTTGTATCCAATATGTCAGCCATCCACTTTCGAGGACGGAAAGAGCTTGGCTTTATAGACATCAAAGATAGTGATCTTTGCGAAGATGTTTTTGACACAATTGCTTGAAAAGATGACTCTAATGGCAATGAAGGGAAAATGGATCTACTTGCCCAGAGATTTACTAAATTTCTTATATAGAATTAACCCTTTTTTATGGGTTTTAGAAAAAAATCATCCGAGTTCTAAAATGATTATTTCCATGAATATATAGTTGTACTTCTTCCAAAAACATGAAATATTTTGGAGACGACTCATATAGGCATTTGAGCTACATAATAAATCTTGAACTACGAAGTTGACCAAATAACTTGAACTCTATATCAAGAAAGTGCATGAAACTTTGAACAAATTCTAATCATGTTTTTCAAACATTATCAACTACTCGTAAAATTTGGGTGGACCTATTAGGTAAGACAAGTAGATTGAGGAAATCCTTGCTAGCTTACCTTATAATTTTCAAGCCAAAATGACCTTACTTAAATACATGTAAATCCCTTGTGAACTTACTGTTAAATGAATCACTTGGGAAAGTATTCGAACTGCATCACTTGTATGCAATATGTCAGCCATCCACTTTCGAAGACAGAAAGAGCTTGGCTTTATAGACATCAACGATAGTGGTCTTAGCGAAGATGTTTTGACAAAATTGCTTGAAATGATGACTCTAATACCAATGAAGAGAAAATGGATCCACTTGCCTAGAGATTTACTAAATTTCTTATATAGAATTAACCCTTTTTTATGGGTTTTAGAAAAAAATCATCCGAGCTATAAAATGATTATTTCCATGAATTTATAGTTGTACTTCTTCCAAAAACATGAAATATTTTGGAGACGACTCATATAGGCATTTAAGCTACAAAATAAATCTAGAACTACGAAGTTGACCAAATATTTTGAACTCTATTTCTAGCAAGAGGATGAAAATTTGAAGAAATTCTAATCATGTTTTTCAAACATTATCAACTATCGTAAAATTTGGGTGGACCTATTAGGTAAGAGAAGTAGATTGAGAAAATCCTTGCTAGCTTACCTTATCAGTTTCAAGCCAAAATGACCTTGCGAAAATACATGTAAAAGCCTTGTGAACTTACTATGAAATGAATCACTTGGGCAAATATTCCAACTGCATCACTTGTATCCAATATGTCAGCCATCCACTTTCGAGGACGGAAAGAGCTTGGCTTGATAGACATCAACGATAGTGGTCTTAGCGAAGATTTTTTTGACACAATTGTTAGAAATGATCACACTAATACCAATGAAGAGAAAATGCATCTACTTTCCCAGAGATTTACTAAATTTCTTAGATAGAATTAACCTTTTTATAGGTTTTAGAAAAAAATAATGCGAGCTCTAAAATGATTATTTCAATGAATTTACACTTGTACTTCATCCAAACAACACGAAATATTTTAGAGACCACTCATATAGGCATTTGAGCTACAAAATAAATCTAGAACTACGAAGTTGACGAAATATTTTGAATTCTATATCAAGAAAGTGCATGAAACTTTGAACAAATTCTAATCATGTTTTTCAAACATTATCAACTACTCGTAAAATTTGGGTGGACCTATTAGGTAAGAGAAGTAGATTGAGGAAATCCTTGCTAGCTTACCTTATAATTTTCAAGCCAAAATGACCTTACTTAAATACATGTAAATCCCTTGTGAACTTACTGTTAAATGAATCACTTGGGAAAGTATTCGAACTGCATCACTTGTATGCAATATGTCAGCCATCCACTTTCGAAGACAGAAAGAGCTTGGCTTTATAGACATCAACGATAGTGGTCTTAGCGAAGATGTTTTGACACAATTGCTTGAAATGATGACTCTAATACCAATGAAGAGAAAATGGATCCACTTGCCCAGAGATTTACTAAATTTCTTATATAGAATTAACCCTTTTTTATGGGTTTTAGAAAAAAATCATCCGAGCTCTAAAATGATTATTTCCATGAATTTATAGTTGTACTTCTTCCAAAAACATGAAATATTTTGGAGACGACACATATAGGCATTTAAGCTACAAAATAAATCTAGAACTACGAAGTTGACCAAATATTTTGAACTCTATTTCTAGCAAGAGGATGAAAATTTGAAGAAATTCTAATCATGTTTTTCAAACATTATTAACTACTCGTAAAATTTGGGTGGACCTATTAGGTAAGAGAAGTAGATTGAGAAAATCCTTGCTAGCTTACCTTATCAGTTTCAAGCCAAAATGACCTTGCTAAAATACATGTAAAAGCCTTCTGAACTTACTATGAAATGAATCACTTGGGCAAGTATTCCAACTGCACACTTGTATCCAATATGTCAGCCATCCACTTTCGAGGACGGAAAGAGCTTGGCTTTATAGACATCAAAGATAGTGGTCTTAGCGAAGATGTTTTTGACACAATTGCTTGAAATGATGACTCTAATGGCAATGAAGGGAAAATGGATCTACTTGCCCAGAGATTTACTAAATTTCTTATATAGAATTAACCCTTTTTTATGGGTTTTAGAAAAAAATCATGCGAGCTATAAAATGATTATTTCCATGAATATATAGTTGTACTTCTTCCAAAAACATGAAATATTTTGGAGACGACTCATATAGGCATTTGAGCTACATAATAAATCTTGAACTACGAAGTTGACCAAATAACTTGAACTCTATATCAAGAAAGTGCATGAAACTTTGAACAAATTCTAATCATGTTTTTCAAACATTATCAACTACTCGTAAAATTTGGGTGGACCTATTAGGTAAGAGAAGTAGATTGAGGAAATCCTTGCTAGCTTACCTTATAATTTTCAAGCCAAAATGACCTTACTTAAATACATGTAAATCCCTTGTGAACTTACTGTTAAATGAATCACTTGGGAAAGTATTCGAACTGCATCACTTGTATGCAATATGTCAGCCATCCACTTTCGAAGACAGAAAGAGCTTGGCTTTATAGACATCAACGATAGTGGTCTTAGCGAAGATGTTTTGACACAATTGCTTGAAATGATGACTCTAATACCAATGAAGAGAAAATGGATCCACTTGCCCAGAGATTTACTAAATTTCTTATATAGAATTAACCCTTTTTTATGGGTTTTAGAAAAAAATCATCCGAGCTCTAAAATGATTATTTCCATGAATTTATAGTTGTACTTCTTCCAAAAACATGAAATATTTTGGAGACGACTCATATAGGCATTTAAGCTACAAAATAAATCTAGAACTACGAAGTTGACCAAATATTTTGAACTCTATTTCTAGCAAGAGGATGAAAATTTGAACAAATTCTAATCATGTTTTTCAAACATTATCAACTACTCGTAAAATTTGGGTGGACCTATTAGGTAAGAGAAGTAGATTGAGAAAATCCTTGCTAGCTTACCTTATCAGTTTCAAGCCAAAATGACCTTGCTAAAATACATGTAAAAGCCTTGTGAACTTACTATGAAATGAATCACTTGGGCAAGTATTCCAACTGCACACTTGTATCCAATATGTCAGCCATCCACTTTCGAGGACGGAAAGAGCTTGGCTTTATAGACATCAAAGATAGTGGTCTTAGCGAAGATGTTTGTGACACAATTGCTTGAAATGATGACCCTAATGGCAATGAAGGGAAAATGGATCTACTTGCCCAGAGATTTACTAAATTTCTTATATAGAATTAACCCTTTTTTATGGGTTTTAGAAAAAAATCATCCGAGCTATAAAATGATTATTTCCATGAATATATAGTTGTACTTCTTCCAAAAACATGAAATATTTTGGAGACGACTCATATAGGCATTTGAGCTACATAATAAATCTTGAACTACGAAGTTGACCAAATAACTTGAACTCTATATCAAGAAAGTGCATGAAACTTTGAACAAATTCTAATCATGTTTTTCAAACATTATCAACTACTCGTAAAATTTGGGTGGACCTATTAGGTAAGAGAAGTAGATTGAGGAAATCCTTGCTAGCTTACCTTATAATTTTCAAGCCAAAATGACCTTACTTAAATACATGTAAATCCCTTGTGAACTTACTGTTAAATGAATCACTTGGGAAAGTATTCGAACTGCATCACTTGTATGCAATATGTCAGCCATCCACTTTCGAAGACAGAAAGAGATTGGCTTTATAGACATCAACGATAGTGGTCTTAGCGAAGATGTTTTGACACAATTGCTTGAAATGATGACTCTAATACCAATGAAGAGAAAATGGATCCACTTGCCCAGAGATTTACTAAATTTCTTATATAGAATTAACCCTTTTTTATGGGTTTTAGAAAAAAATCATCCGAGCTCTAAAATGATTATTTCCATGAATTTATAGTTGTACTTCTTCCAAAAACATGAAATATTTTGGAGACGACTCATATAGGCATTTAAGCTACAAAATAAATCTAGAACTACGAAGTTGACCAAATATTTTGAACTCTATTTCTAGCAAGAGGATGAAAATTTGAACAAATTCTAATCATGTTTTTCAAACATTATCAACTACTCGTAAAATTTGGGTGGACCTATTAGGTAAGAGAAGTAGATTGAGAAAATCCTTGCTAGCTTACCTTATCAGTTTCAAGCCAAAATGACCTTGCTAAAATACATGTAAAAGCCTTGTGAACTTACTATGAAATGAATCACTTGGGCAAGTATTCCAACTGCACACTTGTATCCAATATGTCAGCCATCCACTTTCGAGGACGGAAATAGCTTGGCTTTATAGACATCAAAGATAGTGGTCTTAGCGAAGATGTTTGTGACACAATTGCTTGAAATGATGACCCTAATGGCAATGAAGGGAAAATGGATCTACTTCCCAAGAGATTTACTAAATTTCTTATATAGAATTAACCCTTTTTTATGGGTTTTAGAAAAAAATCATCCGAGCTATAAAATGATTATTTCCATGAATATATAGTTGTACTTCTTCCAAAAACATGAAATATTTTGGAGACGACTCATATAGGCATTTGAGCTACATAATAAATCTTGAACTACGAAGTTGACCAAATAACTTGAACTCTATATCAAGAAAGTGCATGAAACTTTGAACAAATTCTAATCATGTTTTTCAAACATTATCAACTACTCGTAAAATTTGGGTGGATGTATTAGGTAAGAGAAGTAGATTGAGAAAATCCTTGCTAGCTTACCTTATCAATTTCAAGCCAAAATGACCTTGCTTAAATACATGTAAAAGCCTTGTGAACTTACTACTAAATGAATCACTTGGCAAAGTATTCAAACTGCATCACTTGTATCCAATATGTCAGCCATCTACTTTCGAGGACGGAAAGAGCTTGGCTTTATAGACATCAAAGATAGTGGTCTTAGCGAAGATGTTTTTGACACAATTTCGAGAAATGATGACTCTAATGGCAATGAAGTGAAAATGGATCTACTTGCCCAGTGATTTACTAAATTTCTTATATAGAATTAACCCTTTTTTATGGGTTGTAGAAAAAAATCATCCGAGCTCTAAAATGATTATTTCCATGAATTTATAGTTGTACTTCTTCCAAAAACATGAAATATTTTGGAGACGACTCATATAGGCATTTGAGCTACAAAATAAATCAAGAACTACGAAGTTGACCAAATAACTTGAACTCTATATCAAGAAAGTGCATGAAACTTTGAACAAATTCTAATCATGTTTTTCAAACATTATCAACTACTCGTAAAATTTGGGTGGACCTATTAGGTAAGAGAAGTAGATTGAGGAAATCCTTGCTAGCTTACCTTATAATTTTCAAGCCAAAATGACCTTACTTAAATACATGTAAATCCCTTGTGAACTTACTGTTAAATGAATCACTTGGGAAAGTATTCGAACTGCATCACTTGTATGCAATATGTCAGCCATCCACTTTCGAAGACAGAAAGAGCTTGGCTTTATAGACATCAACGATAGTGGTCTTAGCGAAGATGTTTTGACACAATTGCTTGAAATGATGACTCTAATACCAATGAAGAGAAAATGGATCCACTTGCCCAGAGATTTACTAAATTTCTTATATAGAATTAACCCTTTTTTATGGGTTTTAGAAAAAAATCATCCGAGCTCTAAAATGATTATTTCCATGAATTTATAGTTGTACTTCTTCCAAAAACATGAAATATTTTGGAGACGACTCATATAGGCATTTAAGCTACAAAATAAATCTAGAACTACGAAGTTGACCAAATATTTTGAACTCTATTTCTAGCAAGAGGATGAAAATTTGAACAAATTCTAATCATGTTTTTCAAACATTATCAACTACTCGTAAAATTTGGGTGGACCTATTAGGTAAGAGAAGTAGATTGAGAAAATCCTTGCTAGCTTACCTTATCAGTTTCAAGCCAAAATGACCTTGCTAAAATACATGTAAAAGCCTTGTGAACTTACTATGAAATGAATCACTTGGGCAAGTATTCCAACTGCACACTTGTATCCAATATGTCAGCCATCCACTTTCGAGGACGGAAAGAGCTTGGCTTTATAGACATCAAAGATAGTGGTCTTAGCGAAGATGTTTGTGACACAATTGCTTGAAATGATGACCCTAATGGCAATGAAGGGAAAATGGATCTACTTGCCCAGAGATTTACTAAATTTCTTATATAGAATTAACCCTTTTTTATGGGTTTTAGAAAAAAATCATCCGAGCTATAAAATGATTATTTCCATGAATATATAGTTGTACTTCTTCCAAAAACATGAAATATTTTGGAGACGACTCATATAGGCATTTGAGCTACATAATAAATCTTGAACTACGAAGTTGACCAAATAACTTGAACTCTATATCAAGAAAGTGCATGAAACTTTGAACAAATTCTAATCATGTTTTTCAAACATTATCAACTACTCGTAAAATTTGGGTGGACCTATTAGGTAAGAGAAGTAGATTGAGGAAATCCTTGCTAGCTTACCTTATAATTTTCAAGCCAAAATGACCTTACTTAAATACATGTAAATCCCTTGTGAACTTACTGTTAAATGAATCACTTGGGAAAGTATTCGAACTGCATCACTTGTATGCAATATGTCAGCCATCCACTTTCGAAGACAGAAAGAGCTTGGCTTTATAGACATCAACGATAGTGGTCTTAGCGAAGATGTTTTGACACAATTGCTTGAAATGATGACTCTAATACCAATGAAAAGAAAATGGATCCACTTGCCCAGAGATTTACTAAATTTCTTATATAGAATTAACCCTTTTTTATGGGTTTTAGAAAAAAATCATCCGAGCTCTAAAATGATTATTTCCATGAATTTATAGTTGTACTTCTTCCAAAAACATGAAATATTTTGGAGACGACTCATATAGGCATTTAAGCTACAAAATAAATCTAGAACTACGAAGTTGACCAAATATTTTGAACTCTATTTCTAGCAAGAGGATGAAAATTTGAACAAATTCTAATCATGTTTTTCAAACATTATCAACTACTCGTAAAATTTGGGTGGACCTATTAGGTAAGAGAAGTAGATTGAGAAAATCCTTGCTAGCTTACCTTATCAGTTTCAAGCCAAAATGACCTTGCTAAAATACATGTAAAAGCCTTGTGAACTTACTATGAAATGAATCACTTGGGCAAGTATTCCAACTGCACACTTGTATCCAATATGTCAGCCATCCACTTTCGAGGACGGAAAGAGCTTGGCTTTATAGACATCAAAGATAGTGGTCTTAGCGAAGATGTTTGTGACACAATTGCTTGAAATGATGACCCTAATGGCAATGAAGGGAAAATGGATCTACTTCCCAAGAGATTTACTAAATTTCTTATATAGAATTAACCCTTTTTTATGGGTTTTAGAAAAAAATCATCCGAGCTATAAAATGATTATTTCCATGAATATATAGTTGTACTTCTTCCAAAAACATGAAATATTTTGGAGACGACTCATATAGGCATTTGAGCTACATAATAAATCTTGAACTACGAAGTTGACCAAATAACTTGAACTCTATATCAAGAAAGTGCATGAAACTTTGAACAAATTCTAATCATGTTTTTCAAACATTATCAACTACTCGTAAAATTTGGGTGGATGTATTAGGTAAGAGAAGTAGATTGAGAAAATCCTTGCTAGCTTACCTTATCAATTTCAAGCCAAAATGACCTTGCTTAAATACATGTAAAAGCCTTGTGAACTTACTACTAAATGAATCACTTGGCAAAGTATTCAAACTGCATCACTTGTATCCAATATGTCAGCCATCTACTTTCGAGGACGGAAAGAACTTGGCTTTATAGACATCAAAGATAGTGGTCTTAGCGAAGATGTTTTTGACACAATTTCGAGAAATGATGACTCTAATGGCAATGAAGTGAAAATGGATCTACTTGCCCAGTGATTTACTAAATTTCTTATATAGAATTAACCCTTTTTTATGGGTTGTAGAAAAAAATCATCCGAGCTCTAAAATGATTATTTCCATGAATTTATAGTTGTACTTCTTCCAAAAACATGAAATATTTTGGAGACGACTCATATAGGCATTTAAGCTACAAAATAAATCTAGAACTACGAAGTTGACAAAAAATTTTGAACTCTATTTCTAGTAAGAGGATGAAAATTTCAACAAATTCTAATCATGTTTTTCAAACATTATCAACTACTCGTAAAATTTGGGTGGACCTATTAGGTAAGAGAAGTAGATTGAGAAAATCCTTGCTAGCTTACCTTATCAGTTTCAAGCCAAAATGAACTTGCTAATATACATGTAAAAGCCTTGTGAACTCATTGTTAAATGAATCACTTGGGCAATTATTCGAACTGCATCACTTGTATCCAATATGTTAGACATCCATTTTCGAGGACAGAAATAGCATGACTTTATAGACATCAACAATAGTGGTCTTAGCGAAGCTATTTTTGACACAATTGTTTGAAATGATGACACTAATACCAATGAAGAGAAAATGCATATACTTTCCTAGAGATTTTCTAAATTTCTTAGATAAAATTAACCTTTTTATAGATTTTAGAAAAAAATAATCCGAGCTCTAAAATGATTATTTCAACGAATTTACCATTGTACTTCTTCCAAACGACATGAAATATTTTGGGGACCACTCATATAGGCATTTGAGCTACAAAATAAATCTAGAACTACGAAGTTGACCAAATATTTTGAATTCTATGTCAAGAAAGTGCATGAAACTTTGAACAAATTCTAATCATCTTTTTCAAACATTATCAACTATCGTAAAATTTGGGTGGACCTATTAGGTAAGAGAAGTAGATTGAGAAAATCCTTGCTAGCTTACCTTATCAGTTTCAAGCCAAAATGACCTTACCAAAATACATGTAAAAGCCTTGTGAACTTACTATGAAATGAATCACTTGGGAAAGTATTCGAACTGCATCACTTGTATCCAATATGTCAGCCATCCACTTTCGAGGACGGAAAGAGCTTGGCTTGATAGACATCAACGATAGTGGTCTTAGCGAAGATTTTTTAGACACAATTGTTAGAAATGATCGCACTAATACCAATGAAGAGAAAATGCATCTACTTTCCCAGAGATTTACTAAATTTCTTAGATAGAATTATCAATTTTTATAGTTTTTAGAAAAAAATAATGCGAGCTCTAAAATGATTATTTCAAGGAATTTACAGTTGTACTTCATCCAAACAACACGAAATATTTTAGAGACCACTCATATAGGCATTTGAGCTACAAAATAAATCTAGAACTACGAAGTTGACCAAATATTTTGAATTCTATATCAAGAAAGTGCATGAAACTTTGAACAAAATCTAATCATGTTTTTCAAACATTATCAACTACTCGTAAAATTTGGGTGGATGTATTAGGTAAGAGAAGTAGATTGAGAAAATCCTTGCTAGCTTACCTTATCAATTTCAAGCCAAAATGACCTTGCTTAAATACATGTAAAAGCCTTGTGAACTTACTACTAAATGAATCACTTGGCAAAGTATTCAAACTGCATCACTTGTATCCAATATGTCAGCCATCTACTTTCGAGGACGGAAAGAGCTTGGCTTTATAGACATCAAAGATAGTGGTCTTAGCGAAGATGTTTTTGACACAATTTCGAGAAATGATGACTCTAATGGCAATGAAGTGAAAATGGATCTACTTGCCCAGTGATTTACTAAATTTCTTATATAGAATTAACCCTTTTTTATGGGTTGTAGAAAAAAATCATCCGAGCTCTAAAATGATTATTTCCATGAATTTATAGTTGTACTTCTTCCAAAAACATGAAATATTTTGGAGACGACTCATATAGGCATTTAAGCTACAAAATAAATCTAGAACTACGAAGTTGACAAAAAATTTTGAACTCTATTTCTAGTAAGAGGATGAAAATTTCAACAAATTCTAATCATGTTTTTCAAACATTATCAACTACTCGTAAAATTTGGGTGGACCTATTTGGTAAGAGAAGTAGATTGAGAAAATCCTTGCTAGCTTACCTTATCAGTTTCAAGCCAAAATGAACTTGCTAATATACATGTAAAAGCCTTGTGAACTCATTGTTAAATGAATCACTTGGGCAATTATTCGAACTGCATCACTTGTATCCAATATGTTAGACATCCATTTTCGAGGACAGAAATAGCATGACTTTATAGACATCAACAATAGTGGTCTTAGCGAAGCTATTTTTGACACAATTGTTTGAAATGATGACACTAATACCAATGAAGAGAAAATGCATATACTTTCCTAGAGATTTTCTAAATTTCTTAGATAAAATTAACCTTTTTATAGATTTTAGAAAAAAATAATCCGAGCTCTAAAATGATTATTTCAACGAATTTACCATTGTACTTCTTCCAAACGACATGAAATATTTTGGGGACCACTCATATAGGCATTTGAGCTACAAAATAAATCTAGAACTACGAAGTTGACCAAATATTTTGAATTCTATGTCAAGAAAGTGCATGAAACTTTGAACAAATTCTAATCATCTTTTTCAAACATTATCAACTATCGTAAAATTTGGGTGGACCTATTAGGTAAGAGAAGTAGATTGAGAAAATCCTTGCTAGCTTACCTTATCAGTTTCAAGCCAAAATGACCTTACCAAAATACATGTAAAAGCCTTGTGAACTTACTATGAAATGAATCACTTGGGAAAGTATTCGAACTGCATCACTTGTATCCAATATGTCAGCCATCCACTTTCGAGGACGGAAAGAGCTTGGCTTGATAGACATCAACGATAGTGGTCTTAGCGAAGATTTTTTAGACACAATTGTTAGAAATGATCGCACTAATACCAATGAAGAGAAAATGCATCTACTTTCCCAGAGATTTACTAAATTTCTTAGATAGAATTATCAATTTTTATAGTTTTTAGAAAAAAATAATGCGAGCTCTAAAATGATTATTTCAAGGAATTTACAGTTGTACTTCATCCAAACAACACGAAATATTTTAGAGACCACTCATATAGGCATTTGAGCTACAAAATAAATCTAGAACTACGAAGTTGACCAAATATTTTGAATTCTATATCAAGAAAGTGCATGAAACTTTGAACAAAATCTAATCATGTTTTTCAAACATTATCAACTACTCGTAAAATTTGGGTGGATGTATTAGGTAAGAGAAGTAGATTGAGAAAATCCTTGCTAGCTTACCTTATCAATTTCAAGCCAAAATGACCTTGCTTAAATACATGTAAAAGCCTTGTGAACTTACTACTAAATGAATCACTTGGCAAAGTATTCAAACTGCATCACTTGTATCCAATATGTCAGCCATCTACTTTCGAGGACGGAAAGAGCTTGGCTTTATAGACATCAAAGATAGTGGTCTTAGCGAAGATGTTTTTGATTCAATTGCGAGAAATGATGACTCTAATGGCAATGAAGAGAAAATGGATCTACTTGCCCAGTGATTTACTAAATTTCTTATATAGAATTAACCCTTTTTTATGGGTTGTAGAAAAAAATCATCTGAGCTCTAAAATGATTATTTCCATGAATTTATAGTTGTACTTCTTCCAAAAACATGAAATATTTTGGAGACGACTCATATAGGCATTTAAGCTACAAAATAAATCTAGAACTACGAAGTTGACAAAAAATTTTGAACTCTATATCAAGCAAGAGGATGAAAATTTGAACAAATTCTAATCATGTTTTTCAAACATTATCAACTACTCGTAATATTTGGGTGGACCTATTAGGTAAGAGAAGTAGATTGAGAAAATCCTTGCTAGCTTACCTTATCAGTTTCAAGCCAAAATGACCTTACTTAAATACATGTAAAAGCCTTGTGAACTTACTACTAAATGAATCACTTGGGAAAGTATTCGAACTGCATCACTTGTATCCAATATGTCAGCCATCTACTTTCGAGGACGGAAAGAGCTTGGCTTTATAGACATCAAAGATAGTGGTCTTAGCGAAGATGTTTTTGACACAATTTCGAGAAATGATGACTCTAATGGCAATGAAGTGAAAATGGATCTACTTGCCCAGTGATTTACTAAATTTCTTATATAGAATTAACCCTTTTTTATGGGTTTTAGAAAAAAATCATCCGTGCTCTAAAATGATTATTTCCATGAATTTATAGTTGTACTTCTTCCAAAAACATGAAATATTTTGGAGACGACTCATATAGGCATTTGAGCTACAAAATAAATCTAGAACTACGAAGTTGACCAAATAACTTGAACTCTATATCAAGAAAGTGCATGAAACTTTGAACAAATTCTAATCATGTTTTTCAAACATTATCAACTACTCGTAAAATTTGGGTGGACCTATTAGGTAAGAGAAGTAGATTGAGAAAATCCTTGCTAGCTTACCATATCAGTTTCAAGCGAAAATGACCTTACTTAAATACATGTAAAAGCCTTGTGAACTTACTGTTAAATGAATCACTTGGGAAAGTATTCGAACTGCATCACTTGTATCCAATATGTCAGTCATCCACTTTCGAAGACAGAAAGAGCTTGGCTTTATAGACATCAACGATAGTGGTCTTAGCGAAGATGTTTTTGACACAATTGCTTGAAATGATGGCTCTAATACCAATGAAGAGAAAATGCATCTACTTTCCCATAGATTTACTAAATTTCTTAAGTAGATTTAACCCTTTTTTATGGGTTTTAGAAAAAAATAATCCGAGCTCTAAAATGAATATTTCAACGAATTTACCATTGTACTTCTTCCAAACGACATGAAATATTTTGGGGACCACTCATATAGGCATTTGAGCTACAAAATAAATCTAGAACTACGAAGTTGACCAAATATTTTGAACTCTACGTCAAGAAAGTGCATGAAACTTTGAACAAATTCTAATCATCTTTTTCAAACATTATCAACTATCGTAAAATTTGGGTGGACCTATTAGGTAAGAGAAGTAGATTGAGAAAATACTTGCTAGCTTACCTTATCAGTTTCAAGCCAAAATGACCTTACTAAAATACATGTAAAAGCCTTGTGAACTTACTATGAAATGAATCACTTGGGAAAGTATTCGAACTGCATCACTTGTATCCAATATGTCAGCCATCCACTTTCGAGGACGGAAAGAGCTTGGCTTGATAGACATCAACGATAATGGTCTTAGCGAGGCTTTTTTTGACACAATTGTTAGAAATGATCACACTAATACCAATGAAGAGAAAATAGATCTACTTGCCCCGAGATTTACTAATTTTCTTAGATAGAATTAACCCTTTTTATGGGTTTTAGAAAAAAAAATCCGAGCTCTAAAATGATTATTTCAGTGAATTTACAGTTGTACTTCTTCCAAACGACATGAAATATTTTGCGGACCACTCATATAGGCATTTGAGCTACATAATAAATCTAGAACTACGAAGTTGACCAAATATTTTGAACTCTATTTCTAGCAAGAGGATGAAAATTTGAACAAATTCTAATCATGTTTTTCAAACATTATCAACTACTCGTAAAATTTAGGTGGACCTACTAGGTAAGAGAAGTAGATTGAGAAAATCCTTGCCAGCTTACCTTAATAGTTTCAAGCCAAAATGACCTTGCTTAAATAGATGTAAAAGCCTTGTGAACTTACTGTTAAATGAATCACTTGGGAAAGTATTCGAACTACATCACTTGTATCCAATATGTCAGCCATCCACTTTCGAAGACAGAAAGAGCTTGGCTTTATAGACATCAACGATAGTGGTCTTAGCGAAGATGTTTTGACACAATTGCTTGAAATGATGGCTCTAATACCAATGAAGAGAAAATGCATCTACTTTCCCATAGATTTACTAAATTTCTTAAGTAGATTTAACCCTTTTTTATGGGTTTTAGAAAAAAATAATCCGAGCTCTAAAATGAATATTTCAACGAATTTACCATTGTACTTCTTCCAAACGACATGAAATATTTTGCGGACCACTCATATAGGCATTTGAGCTACATAATAAATCTAGAATACGAAGTTGACCAAATATTTTGAACTCAATTTCTAGCAAGAGGATGAAAATTTGAACAAATTCTAATCATGTTTTTCAAACATTGTCAACTACTCGTAAAATTTGGGTGGACCTATTAGGTAAGAGAAGTAGATTGAGATAATCCTTGCTAGATTACCTTTTCAGTTTCAAGCAAAAATGACCTTGCTAAAATACATGTAAAAGACTTGTGAACTTACTGTTAAATGAATCACTTGGGCAAGTATTCGAAGTGCATCACTTGTATCCAATATGTCAGCTATCCACTTTCGAGGATGGAAAGAGCATGACTTTAAAGACATCAACGATAGTGGTCTTAGCGAAGCTGTTTTTGACACAATTGTTTAAAATGATGACACTAATACCAATGAAGAGAAAATGCATCTACTTTCCCAGAGATTTTCTAATTTTCTTAGATAGAATTAACCCTTTTTATGGGTTTTAGAAAAAAAAATCCGAGCTCTAAAATGATTATTTCAGTGAATTTACAGTTGTACTTCTTCCAAACGACATGAAATATTTTGCGGACCACTCATATAGGCATTTGAGCTACATAATAAATCTAGAACTACGAAGTTGACCAAATATTTTGAACTCTATTTCTAGCAAGAGGATGAAAATTTGAACAAATTCTAATCATGTTTTTCAAACATTATCAACTACTCGTAAAATTTAGGTGGACCTACTAGGTAAGAGAAGTAGATTGAGAAAATCCTTGCCAGCTTACCTTAATAGTTTCAAGCCAAAATGACCTTGCTTAAATAGATGTAAAAGCCTTGTGAACTTACTGTTAAATGAATCACTTGGGAAAGTATTCGAACTACATCACTTGTATCCAATATGTCAGCCATCCACTTTCGAGGACGGAAAGAGCTTGGCTTTATAGACAACAAAGATAGTGGTCTTAGCGAAGATGTTTTTGACACAATTGCTTGAAATGATGACTCTAATACCAATGAAGAGAAAATAGATCTACTTGCCCCGAGATTTACTAAATTTCTTATACACAATTAACCCTTTTTTATGGGTTTTAGAAAAAAATCATCCGAGCTCTAAAATGATTATTTCCATGAATTTATAGTTGTACTTCTTCCAAAAACATGGAATATTTTGGAGACAACTCATGTTGGCATTTGAGCTAAAAAATAAATCTAGAACTAGGAAGTTGACCAAATATTTTGAACTCTATTTCTAGCAAGCGGATGAAAATTTGAACAAATTCTAATTATGTTTTCCAAACATTATCAACTACTCGTAAAATTTGGGTGGACCTATTAGGTGAGAGAAGTAGATTGAGAAAATCCATGCTAGCTTACCTTAATAGTTTCAAGCCAAAATGACCTTGCTTAAATAGATGTAAAAGCCTTGTGAACTTACTGTTAAATGAATCATTTGGGAAAGTATTCGAACTGCATCACTTGTATCCAATATGTCAGCCATCCACTTTCGAGGACGGAAAGAGCTTGGCTTTATAGACATCAAAGATAGTGGTCTTAGCGAAGATGTTTTTGACACAATTGCTTGAAATGATGACTCTAATACCAATGAAGAGAAAATAGATCTACTTGCCCCGAGATTTACTAAATTTCTTATACACATTTAACCCTTTTTTATGGGTTTTAGAAAAAAATCATCCGAGCTCTAAAATGATTATTTCCATGAATTTATAGTTGTACTTCTTCCAAAAACATGAAATATTTTGGAGACGACTCATGTTGGCATTTGAGCTACAAAATAAATCTAGAACTACGAAGTTGACCAAATATTTTGAACTATATTTCTAGCAAGCGGATGAAAATTTGAACAAATTCTAATTATGTTTTCCAAACATTATCAACTACTCGTAAAATTTGGGTGGACCTATTAGGTAAGAGAAGTAGATTGAGAAAATCCATGCTAGCTTACCTTAATAGTTTCAAGCCAAAATGACCTTGCTTCAATACATGTAAAAGCCTTGTGAACTTACTGTTAAATGAATCACTTGGGAAAGTATTCGAACTGCATCACTTGTATCCAATATGTCAGCCATCCACTTTCGAGGACGGAAAGAGCTTGGCTTTATAGACATCAAAGATAGTGGTCTTAGCGAAGATGTTTTTGACACAATTGCTTGAAATGATGACTCTAATACCAATGAAGAGAAAATAGATCTACTTGCCCCGAGATTTACTAAATTTCTTATACACATTTAACCCTTTTTTATGGGTTTTAGAAAAAAATCATTCGAGCTCTAAAATGATTATTTCCATGAATTTATAGTTGTACTTCTTCCAAAAACATGAAATATTTTGGAGACGACTCATGTTGGCATTTGAGCTACAAAATAAATCTAGAACTACGAAGTTGACCAAATATTTTGAACTCTATTTCTAGCAAGCGGATGAAAATTTGAACAAATTCTAATCATGTTTTTCAAACATTATCAACTACTCGTAAAATTTGGGTGGACCTATTAGGAAAGAGGAGTAGATTGATAAAATCCTTGCTAGCTTACCTTATCAGTTTCAAGCCAAAATGACCTTGCTTAAATAGATGTAAAAGCCTTGTGAACTTACTGTTAAATGAATGACTTGGGAAAGTATTCGAACTACATCACTTGTATCCAATATGTCAGCCATCCACTTTCGAGGACGGAAAGAGCTTGGCTTTATAGACATCAAAGATAGTGGTCTTAGCGAAGATGTTTTTGACACAATTGCTTGAAATGATGACTCTAATACCAATGAAGAGAAAATAGATCTACTTGCCCCGAGATTTACTAAATTTCTTATACACAATTAACCCTTTTTTATGGGTTTTAGAAAAAAATGATCCGAGCTCTAAAATGATTATTTCCATGAATTTATAGTTGTACTTCTTCCAAAAACATGAAATATTTTGGAGAGGACTCATGTTGGCATTTGAGCTACAAAATAAATCTAGAACTACGAAGTTGACCAAATATTTTGAACTCTATTTCTAGCAAGCGGATGAAAATTTGAACAAATTCTAATTATGTTTTCCAAACATTATCAACTACTCGTAAAATTTGGGTGGACCTATTAGGTAAAAGAAGTAGATTGAGAAAATCCATGCTAGCTTACCTTAATAGTTTCAAGCCAAAATGACCTTGCTTCAATACATGTAAAAGCCTTGTGAACTTACTGTTAAATGAATCACTTGGGAAAGTATTCGAACTGCATCACTTGTATCCAATATGTCAGCCATCCACTTTCGAGGACGGAAAGAGCTTGGCTTTATAGACATCAAAGATAGTGGTCTTAGCGAAGATGTTTTTGACACAATTGCTTGAAATGATGACTCTAATACCAATGAAGAGAAAATAGATCTACTTGCCCCGAGATTTACTAAATTTCTTATACACATTTAACCCTTTTTTATGGGTTTTGGAAAAAAATCATCCGAGCTCTAAAATGATTATTTCCATGAATTTATAGTTGTACTTCTTCCAAAAACATGAAATATTTTGGAGACGACTCATGTTGGCATTTGAGCTACAAAATAAATCTAGAACTACGAAGTTGACCAAATATTTTGAACTCTATTTCTAGCAAGCGGATGAAAATTTGAACAAATTCTAATTATGTTTTCCAAACATTATCAACTACTTGTAAAATTTGGGTGGACCTATTAGGTAAAAGAAGTAGATTGAGAAAATCCATGCTAGCTTACCTTAATAGTTTCAAGCCAAAATGACCTTGCTTCAATACATGTAAAAGCCTTGTGAACTTACTGTTAAATGAATCACTTGGGAAAGTATTCGAACTGCATCACTTGTATCCAATATGTCAGCCATCCACTTTCGAGGACGGAAAGAGCTTGGCTTTATAGACATCAAAGATAGTGGTCTTAGCGAAGATGTTTTTGACACAATTGCTTGAAATGATGACTCTAATACCAATGAAGAGAAAATAGATCTACTTGCCCCGAGATTTACTAAATTTCTTATACACATTTAACCCTTTTTTATGGGTTTTAGAAAAAAATCATCCGAGCTCTAAAATGATTATTTCCATGAATTTATAGTTGTACTTCTTCCAAAAACATGAAATATTTTGGAGACGACTCATGTTGGCATTTGAGCTACAAAATAAATCTAGAACTACGAAGTTGACCAAATATTTTGAACTCTATTTCTAGCAAGCGGATGAAAATTTGAACAAATTCTAATTATGTTTTCCAAACATTATCAACTACTCGTAAAATTTGGGTGGACCTATTAGGTAAGAGAAGTAGATTGAGAAATTCCTTGCTAGCTTACCTTTTCAGTTTCAAGCCAAAATGACCTTGCTTAAATAGATGTAAAAGCCTTGTGAACTTACTGTTAAATGAATCACTTGGGAAAGTATTCGAACTGCATCACTTGTATCCAATATGTCAGCCATCCACTTTCGAGGACGGAAAGAGCTTGGCTTTATAGACATCAAAGATAGTGGTCTTAGCGAAGATGTTTTTGACACAATTGCTTGAAATGATGACTCTAATACCAATGAAGAGAAAATAGATCTACTTGCCCCGAGATTTACTAAATTTCTTATACACATTTAACCCTTTTTTATGGGTTTTAGAAAAAAATCATCCGAGCTCTAAAATGATTATTTCCATGAATTTATAGTTGTACTTCTTCCAAAAACATGAAATATTTTGGAGACGACTCATGTTGGCATTTGAGCTACAAAATAAATCTAGAACTACGAAGTTGACCAAATATTTTGAACTATATTTCTAGCAAGCGGATGAAAATTTGAACAAATTCTAATTATGTTTTCCAAACATTATCAACTACTCGTAAAATTTGGGTGGACCTATTAGGTAAGAGAAGTAGATTGAGAAAATCCATGCTAGCTTACCTTAATAGTTTCAAGCCAAAATGACCTTGCTTCAATACATGTAAAAGCCTTGTGAACTTACTGTTAAATGAATCACTTGGGAAAGTATTCGAACTGCATCACTTGTATCCAATATGTCAGCCATCCACTTTCGAGGACGGAAAGACCTTGGCTTTATAGACATCAAAGATAGTGGTCTTAGCGAAGATGTTTTTGACACAATTGCTTGAAATGATGACTCTAATACCAATGAAGAGAAAATAGATCTACTTGCCCCGAGATTTACTAAATTTCTTATACACATTTAACCCTTTTTTATGGGTTTTAGAAAAAAATCATCCGAGCTCTAAAATGATTATTTCCATGAATTTATAGTTGTACTTCTTCCAAAAACATGAAATATTTTGGAGACGACTCATGTTGGCATTTGAGCTACAAAATAAATCTAGAACTACGAAGTTGACCAAATATTTTGAACTATATTTCTAGCAAGCGGATGAAAATTTGAACAAATTCTAATTATGTTTTCCAAACATTATCAACTACTCGTAAAATTTGGGTGGACCTATTAGGTAAGAGAAGTAGATTGAGAAAATCCATGCTAGCTTACCTTAATAGTTTCAAGCCAAAATGACCTTGCTTCAATACATGTAAAAGCCTTGTGAACTTACTGTTAAATGAATCACTTATGAAAGTATTCGAACTGCATCACTTGTATCCAATATGTCAGCCATCCACTTTCGAGGACGGAAAGACCTTGGCTTTATAGACATCAAAGATAGTGGTCTTAGCGAAGATGTTTTTGACACAATTGCTTGAAATGATGACTCTAATACCAATGAAGAGAAAATAGATCTACTTGCCCCGAGATTTACTAAATTTCTTATACACATTTAACCCTTTTTTATGGGTTTTAGAAAAAAATCATTCGAGCTCTAAAATGATTATTTCCATGAATTTATAGTTGTACTTCTTCCAAAAACATGAAATATTTTGGAGACGACTCATGTTGGCATTTGAGCTACAAAATAAATCTAGAACTACGAAGTTGACCAAATATTTTGAACTCTATTTCTAGCAAGCGGATGAAAATTTGAACAAATTCTAATCATGTTTTTCAAACATTATCAACTACTCGTAAAATTTGGGTGGACCTATTAGGAAAGAGGAGTAGATTGATAAAATCCTTGCTAGCTTACCTTATCAGTTTCAAGCCAAAATGACCTTGCTTAAATAGATGTAAAAGCCTTGTGAACTTACTGTTAAATGAATGACTTGGGAAAGTATTCGAACTACATCACTTGTATCCAATATGTCAGCCATCCACTTTCGAGGACGGAAAGAGCTTGGCTTTATAGACATCAAAGATAGTGGTCTTAGCGAAGATGTTTTTGACACAATTGCTTGAAATGATGACTCTAATACCAATGAAGAGAAAATAGATCTACTTGCCCCGAGATTTACTAAATTTCTTATACACAATTAACCCTTTTTTATGGGTTTTAGAAAAAAATGATCCGAGCTCTAAAATGATTATTTCCATGAATTTATAGTTGTACTTCTTCCAAAAACATGAAATATTTTGGAGAGGACTCATGTTGGCATTTGAGCTACAAAATAAATCTAGAACTACGAAGTTGACCAAATATTTTGAACTCTATTTCTAGCAAGCGGATGAAAATTTGAACAAATTCTAATTATGTTTTCCAAACATTATCAACTACTCGTAAAATTTGGGTGGACCTATTAGGTAAAAGAAGTAGATTGAGAAAATCCATGCTAGCTTACCTTAATAGTTTCAAGCCAAAATGACCTTGCTTCAATACATGTAAAAGCCTTGTGAACTTACTGTTAAATGAATCACTTGGGAAAGTATTCGAACTGCATCACTTGTATCCAATATGTCAGCCATCCACTTTCGAGGACGGAAAGAGCTTGGCTTTATAGACATCAAAGATAGTGGTCTTAGCGAAGATGTTTTTGACACAATTGCTTGAAATGATGACTCTAATACCAATGAAGAGAAAATAGATCTACTTGCCCCGAGATTTACTAAATTTCTTATACACATTTAACCCTTTTTTATGGGTTTTGGAAAAAAATCATCCGAGCTCTAAAATGATTATTTCCATGAATTTATAGTTGTACTTCTTCCAAAAACATGAAATATTTTGGAGACGACTCATGTTGGCATTTGAGCTACAAAATAAATCTAGAACTACGAAGTTGACCAAATATTTTGAACTCTATTTCTAGCAAGCGGATGAAAATTTGAACAAATTCTAATTATGTTTTCCAAACATTATCAACTACTTGTAAAATTTGGGTGGACCTATTAGGTAAGAGAAGTAGATTGAGAAAATCCTTGCTAGCTTACCTTAATAGTTTCAAGCCAAAATGACCTTGCTTAAATAGATGTAAAAGCTTGGTGAACTTACTGTTAAATGAATCACTTGGGCAAGTATTCCAACTGCATCACTTGTATCCAATATGTCAGCCATCCACTTTCGAGGATGGAAAGAGCAGGACTTTATAGACATCAACGATAGTGGTCTTAGCGAAGCTGTTTTTGACACAATTGTTTAAAATGATGACACTAATACCAATGAAGAGAAAATGCATCTACTTTCCCAGAGATTTTCTAATTTTCTTAGATAGAATTAACCCTTTTTTATGGGTTTTAGAAAAAAAAATCCGAGCTCTAAAATGATTATTTCAGTGAATTTACAGTTGTACTTCTTCCAAACGACATGAAATATTTTGCGGACCACTCATATAGGCATTTGAGCTACATAATAAATCTAGAACTACGAAGTTGACCAAATATTTTGAACTCTATTTCTAGCAAGCGGATGAAAATTTGAACAAATTCTAATCATGTTTTTCAAACATTATCAACTACTCGTAAAATTTGGGTGGACCTATTAGGAAAGAGGAGTAGATTGATAAAATCCTTGCTAGCTTACCTTATCAGTTTCAAGCCAAAATGACCTTGCTTAAATAGATGTAAAAGCCTTGTGAACTTACTGTTAAATGAATGACTTGGGAAAGTATTCGAACTACATCACTTGTATCCAATATGTCAGCCATCCACTTTCGAGGACGGAAAGAGCTTGGCTTTATAGACATCAAAGATAGTGGTCTTAGCGAAGATGTTTTTGACACAATTGCTTGAAATGATGACTCTAATACCAATGAAGAGAAAATAGATCTACTTGCCCCGAGATTTACTAAATTTCTTATACACAATTAACCCTTTTTTATGGGTTTTAGAAAAAAATGATCCGAGCTCTAAAATGATTATTTCCATGAATTTATAGTTGTACTTCTTCCAAAAACATGAAATATTTTGGAGAGGACTCATGTTGGCATTTGAGCTACAAAATAAATCTAGAACTACGAAGTTGACCAAATATTTTGAACTCTATTTCTAGCAAGCGGATGAAAATTTGAACAAATTCTAATTATGTTTTCCAAACATTATCAACTACTCGTAAAATTTGGGTGGACCTATTAGGTAAAAGAAGTAGATTGAGAAAATCCATGCTAGCTTACCTTAATAGTTTCAAGCCAAAATGACCTTGCTTCAATACATGTAAAAGCCTTGTGAACTTACTGTTAAATGAATCACTTGGGAAAGTATTCGAACTGCATCACTTGTATCCAATATGTCAGCCATCCACTTTCGAGGACGGAAAGAGCTTGGCTTTATAGACATCAAAGATAGTGGTCTTAGCGAAGATGTTTTTGACACAATTGCTTGAAATGATGACTCTAATACCAATGAAGAGAAAATAGATCTACTTGCCCCGAGATTTACTAAATTTCTTATACACATTTAACCCTTTTTTATGGGTTTTGGAAAAAAATCATCCGAGCTCTAAAATGATTATTTCCATGAATTTATAGTTGTACTTCTTCCAAAAACATGAAATATTTTGGAGACGACTCATGTTGGCATTTGAGCTACAAAATAAATCTAGAACTACGAAGTTGACCAAATATTTTGAACTCTATTTCTAGCAAGCGGATGAAAATTTGAACAAATTCTAATTATGTTTTCCAAACATTATCAACTACTTGTAAAATTTGGGTGGACCTATTAGGTAAGAGAAGTAGATTGAGAAAATCCTTGCTAGCTTACCTTAATAGTTTCAAGCCAAAATGACCTTGCTTAAATAGATGTAAAAGCTTGGTGAACTTACTGTTAAATGAATCACTTGGGCAAGTATTCCAACTGCATCACTTGTATCCAATATGTCAGCCATCCACTTTCGAGGATGGAAAGAGCAGGACTTTATAGACATCAACGATAGTGGTCTTAGCGAAGCTGTTTTTGACACAATTGTTTAAAATGATGACACTAATACCAATGAAGAGAAAATGCATCTACTTTCCCAGAGATTTTCTAATTTTCTTAGATAGAATTAACCCTTTTTTATGGGTTTTAGAAAAAAAAATCCGAGCTCTAAAATGATTATTTCAGTGAATTTACAGTTGTACTTCTTCCAAACGACATGAAATATTTTGCGGACCACTCATATAGGCATTTGAGCTACATAATAAATCTAGAACTACGAAGTTGACCAAATATTTTGAACTCTATTTCTAGCAAGAGGATGAAAATTTGAACAAATTCTAATCATGTTTTTCAAACATTATCAACTACTCGTAAAATTTGGGTGGACCTACTAGGTAAGAGAAGTAGATTGAGAAAATCCTTGCCAGCTTACCTTAATAGTTTCAAGCCAAAATGACCTTGCTTAAATAGATGTAAAAGCCTTGTGAACTTACTGTTAAATGAATCACTTGGGAAAGTATTCGAACTACATCACTTGTATCCAATATGTCAGCCATCCACTTTCGAGGACGGAAAGAGCTTGGCTTTATAGACAACAAAGATAGTGGTCTTAGCGAAGATGTTTTTGACACAATTGCTTGAAATGATGACTCTAATACCAATGAAGAGAAAATAGATCTACTTGCCCCGAGATTTACTAAATTTCTTATACACAATTAACCCTTTTTTATGGGTTTTAGAAAAAAATCATCCGAGCTCTAAAATGATTATTTCCATGAATTTATAGTTGTACTTCTTCCAAAAACATGGAATATTTTGGAGACAACTCATGTTGGCATTTGAGCTACAAAATAAATCTAGAACTAGGAAGTTGACCAAATATTTTGAACTCTATTTCTAGCAAGCGGATGAAAATTTGAACAAATTCTAATTATGTTTTCCAAACATTATCAACTACTCGTAAAATTTGGGTGGACCTATTAGGTGAGAGAAGTAGATTGAGAAAATCCATGCTAGCTTACCTTAATAGTTTCAAGCCAAAATGACCTTGCTTAAATAGATGTAAAAGCCTTGTGAACTTACTGTTAAATGAATCACTTGGGAAAGTATTCGAACTGCATCACTTGTATCCAATATGTCAGCCATCCACTTTCGAGGACGGAAAGAGCTTGGCTTTATAGACATCAAAGATAGTGGTCTTAGCGAAGATGTTTTTGACACAATTGCTTGAAATGATGACTCTAATACCAATGAAGAGAAAATAGATCTACTTGCCCCGAGATTTACTAAATTTCTTATACACATTTAACCCTTTTTTATGGGTTTTAGAAAAAAATCATCCGAGCTCTAAAATGATTATTTCCATGAATTTATAGTTGTACTTCTTCCAAAAACATGAAATATTTTGGAGACGACTCATGTTGGCATTTGAGCTACAAAATAAATCTAGAACTACGAAGTTGACCAAATATTTTGAACTCTATTTCTAGCAAGCGGATGAAAATTTGAACAAATTCTAATTATGTTTTCCAAACATTATCAACTACTCGTAAAATTTGGGTGGACCTATTAGGTAAGAGAAGTAGATTGAGAAAATCCATGCTAGCTTACCTTAATAGTTTCAAGCCAAAATGACCTTGCTTCAATACATGTAAAAGCCTTGTGAACTTACTGTTAAATGAATCACTTGGGAAAGTATTCGAACTGCATCACTTGTATCCAATATGTCAGCCATCCACTTTCGAGGACGGAAAGAGCTTGGCTTTATAGACAACAAAGATAGTGGTCTTAGCGAAGATGTTTTTGACACAATTGCTTGAAATGATGACTCTAATACCAATGAAGAGAAAATAGATCTACTTGCCACGAGATTTACTAAATTTCTTATACACAATTAACCCTTTTTTATGGGTTTTAGAAAAAAATCATCCGAGCTCTAAAATGATTATTTCCATGAATTTATAGTTGTACTTCTTCCAAAAACATGGAATATTTTGGAGACAACTCATGTTGGCATTTGAGCTACAAAATAAATCTAGAACTAGGAAGTTGACCAAATATTTTGAACTCTATTTCTAGCAAGCGGATGAAAATTTGAACAAATTCTAATTATGTTTTCCAAACATTATCAACTACTCGTAAAATTTGGGTGGACCTATTAGGTGAGAGAAGTAGATTGAGAAAATCCATGCTAGCTTACCTTAATAGTTTCAAGCCAAAATGACCTTGCTTAAATAGATGTAAAAGCCTTGTGAACTTACTGTTAAATGAATCACTTGGGAAAGTATTCGAACTGCATCACTTGTATCCAATATGTCAGCCATCCACTTTCGAGGACGGAAAGAGCTTGGCTTTATAGACATCAAAGATAGTGGTCTTAGCGAAGATGTTTTTGACACAATTGCTTGAAATGATGACTCTAATACCAATGAAGAGAAAATAGATCTACTTGCCCCGAGATTTACTAAATTTCTTATACACATTTAACCCTTTTTTATGGGTTTTAGAAAAAAATCATCCGAGCTCTAAAATGATTATTTCCATGAATTTATAGTTGTACTTCTTCCAAAAACATGAAATATTTTGGAGACGACTCATGTTGGCATTTGAGCTACAAAATAAATCTAGAACTACGAAGTTGACCAAATATTTTGAACTCTATTTCTAGCAAGCGGATGAAAATTTGAACAAATTCTAATTATGTTTTCCAAACATTATCAACTACTCGTAAAATTTGGGTGGACCTATTAGGTAAGAGAAGTAGATTGAGAAAATCCATGCTAGCTTACCTTAATAGTTTCAAGCCAAAATGACCTTGCTTCAATACATGTAAAAGCCTTGTGAACTTACTGTTAAATGAATCACTTGGGAAAGTATTCGAACTGCATCACTTGTATCCAATATGTCAGCCATCCACTTTCGAGGACGGAAAGAGCTTGGCTTTATAGACATCAAAGATAGTGGTCTTAGCGAAGATGTTTTTGACACAATTGCTTGAAATGATGACTCTAATACCAATGAAGAGAAAATAGATCTACTTGCCCCGAGATTTACTAAATTTCTTATACACATTTAACCCTTTTTTATGGGTTTTAGAAAAAAATCATCCGAGCTCTAAAATGATTATTTCCATGAATTTATAGTTGTACTTCTTCCAAAAACATGGAATATTTTGGAGACAACTCATGTTGGCATTTGAGCTACAAAATAAATCTAGAACTAGGAAGTTGACCAAATATTTTGAACTCTATTTCTAGCAAGCGGATGAAAATTTGAACAAATTCTAATTATGTTTTCCAAACATTATCAACTACTCGTAAAATTTGGGTGGACCTATTAGGTGAGAGAAGTAGATTGAGAAAATCCATGCTAGCTTACCTTAATAGTTTCAAGCCAAAATGACCTTGCTTCAATACATGTAAAAGCCTTGTGAACTTACTGTTAAATGAATCACTTGGGAAAGTATTCGAACTGCATCACTTGTATCCAATATGTCAGCCATCCACTTTCGAGGACGGAAAGAGCTTGGCTTTATAGACATCAAAGATAGTGGTCTTAGCGAAGATGTTTTTGACACAATTGCTTGAAATGATGACTCTAATACCAATGAAGAGAAAATAGATCTACTTGCCCCGAGATTTACTAAATTTCTTATACACATTTAACCCTTTTTTATGGGTTTTAGAAAAAAATCATCCGAGCTCTAAAATGATTATTTCCATGAATTTATAGTTGTACTTCTTCCAAAAACATGAAATATTTTGGAGACGACTCATGTTGGCATTTGAGCTACAAAATAAATCTAGAACTACGAAGTTGACCAAATATTTTGAACTCTATTTCTAGCAAGCGGATGAAAATTTGAACAAATTCTAATTATGTTTTCCAAACATTATCAACTACTCGTAAAATTTGGGTGGACCTATTAGGTGAGAGAAGTAGATTGAGAAAATCCATGCTAGCTTACCTTAATAGTTTCAAGCCAAAATGACCTTGCTTCAATACATGTAAAAGCCTTGTGAACTTACTGTTAAATGAATCACTTGGGAAAGTATTCGAACTGCATCACTTGTATCCAATATGTCAGCCATCCACTTTCGAGGACGGAAAGAGCTTGGCTTTATAGACATCAAAGATAGTGGTCTTAGCGAAGATGTTTTTGACACAATTGCTTGAAATGATGACTCTAATACCAATGAAGAGAAAATAGATCTACTTGCCCCGAGATTTACTAAATTTCTTATACACATTTAACCCTTTTTTATGGGTTTTAGAAAAAAATCATTCGAGCTCTAAAATGATTATTTCCATGAATTTATAGTTGTACTTCTTCCAAAAACATGAAATATTTTGGAGACGACTCATGTTGGCATTTGAGCTACAAAATAAATCTAGAACTACGAAGTTGACCAAATATTTTGAACTCTATTTCTAGCAAGCGGATGAAAATTTGAACAAATTCTAATCATGTTTTTCAAACATTATCAACTACTCGTAAAATTTGGGTGGACCTATTAGGAAAGAGGAGTAGATTGATAAAATCCTTGCTAGCTTACCTTATCAGTTTCAAGCCAAAATGACCTTGCTTAAATAGATGTAAAAGCCTTGTGAACTTACTGTTAAATGAATGACTTGGGAAAGTATTCGAACTACATCACTTGTATCCAATATGTCAGCCATCCACTTTCGAGGACGGAAAGAGCTTGGCTTTATAGACATCAAAGATAGTGGTCTTAGCGAAGATGTTTTTGACACAATTGCTTGAAATGATGACTCTAATACCAATGAAGAGAAAATAGATCTACTTGCCCCGAGATTTACTAAATTTCTTATACACAATTAACCCTTTTTTATGGGTTTTAGAAAAAAATGATCCGAGCTCTAAAATGATTATTTCCATGAATTTATAGTTGTACTTCTTCCAAAAACATGAAATATTTTGGAGAGGACTCATGTTGGCATTTGAGCTACAAAATAAATCTAGAACTACGAAGTTGACCAAATATTTTGAACTCTATTTCTAGAAAGCGGATGAAAATTTGAACAAATTCTAATTATGTTTTCCAAACATTATCAACTACTCGTAAAATTTGGGTGGACCTATTAGGTAAAAGAAGTAGATTGAGAAAATCCATGCTAACTTACCTTAATAGTTTCAAGCCAAAATGACCTTGCTTCAATACATGTAAAAGCCTTGTGAACTTACTGTTAAATGAATCACTTGGGAAAGTATTCGAACTGCATCACTTGTATCCAATATGTCAGCCATCCACTTTCGAGGACGGAAAGAGCTTGGCTTTATAGACATCAAAGATAGTGGTCTTAGCGAAGATGTTTTTGACACAATTGCTTGAAATGATGACTCTAATACCAATGAAGAGAAAATAGATCTACTTGCCCCGAGATTTACTAAATTTCTTATACACATTTAACCCTTTTTTATGGGTTTTGGAAAAAAATCATCCGAGCTCTAAAATGATTATTTCCATGAATTTATAGTTGTACTTCTTCCAAAAACATGAAATATTTTGGAGACGACTCATGTTGGCATTTGAGCTACAAAATAAATCTAGAACTACGAAGTTGACCAAATATTTTGAACTCTATTTCTAGCAAGCGGATGAAAATTTGAACAAATTCTAATTATGTTTTCCAAACATTATCAACTACTTGTAAAATTTGGGTGGACCTATTAGGTGAGAGAAGTAGATTGAGAAAATCCATGCTAGCTTACCTTAATAGTTTCAAGCCAAAATGACCTTGCTTAAATAGATGTAAAAGCCTTGTGAACTTACTGTTAAATGAATCACTTGGGAAAGTATTCGAACTGCATCACTTGTATCCAATATGTCAGCCATCCACTTTCGAGGACGGAAAGAGCTTGGCTTTATAGACATCAAAGATAGTGGTCTTAGCGAAGATGTTTTTGACACAATTGCTTGAAATGATGACTCTAATACCAATGAAGAGAAAATAGATCTACTTGCCCCGAGATTTACTAAATTTCTTATACACAATTAACCCTTTTTTATGGGTTTTAGAAAAAAATCATCCGAGCTCTAAAATGATTATTTCCATGAATTTATAGTTGTACTTCTTCCAAAAACATGGAATATTTTGGAGACAACTCATGTTGGCATTTGAGCTACAAAATAAATCTAGAACTAGGAAGTTGACCAAATATTTTGAACTCTATTTCTAGCAAGCGGATGAAAATTTGAACAAATTCTAATTATGTTTTCCAAACATTATCAACTACTCGTAAAATTTGGGTGGACCTATTAGGTGAGAGAAGTAGATTGAGAAAATCCATGCTAGCTTACCTTAATAGTTTCAAGCCAAAATGACCTTGCTTAAATAGATGTAAAAGCCTTGTGAACTTACTGTTAAATGAATCACTTGGGAAAGTATTCGAACTGCATCACTTGTATCCAATATGTCAGCCATCCACTTTCGAGGACGGAAAGAGCTTGGCTTTATAGACATCAAAGATAGTGGTCTTAGCGAAGATGTTTTTGACACAATTGCTTGAAATGATGACTCTAATACCAATGAAGAGAAAATAGATCTACTTGCCCCGAGATTTACTAAATTTCTTATACACATTTAACCCTTTTTTATGGGTTTTAGAAAAAAATCATCCGAGCTCTAAAATGATTATTTCCATGAATTTATAGTTGTACTTCTTCCAAAAACATGAAATATTTTGGAGACGACTCATGTTGGCATTTGAGCTACAAAATAAATCTAGAACTACGAAGTTGACCAAATATTTTGAACTCTATTTCTAGCAAGCGGATGAAAATTTGAACAAATTCTAATTATGTTTTCCAAACATTATCAACTACTCGTAAAATTTGGGTGGACCTATTAGGTAAGAGAAGTAGATTGAGAAAATCCATGCTAGCTTACCTTAATAGTTTCAAGCCAAAATGACCTTGCTTCAATACATGTAAAAGCCTTGTGAACTTACTGTTAAATGAATCACTTGGGAAAGTATTCGAACTGCATCACTTGTATCCAATATGTCAGCCATCCACTTTAGAGGACGGAAAGAGCTTGGCTTTATAGACATCAAAGATAGTGGTCTTAGCGAAGATGTTTTTGACACAATTGCTTGAAATGATGACTCTAATACCAATGAAGAGAAAATAGATCTACTTGCCCCGAGATTTACTAAATTTCTTATACACATTTAACCCTTTTTTATGGGTTTTAGAAAAAAATCATTCGAGCTCTAAAATGATTATTTCCATGAATTTATAGTTGTACTTCTTCCAAAAACATGAAATATTTTGGAGACGACTCATGTTGGCATTTGAGCTACAAAATAAATCTAGAACTACGAAGTTGACCAAATATTTTGAACTCTATTTCTAGCAAGCGGATGAAAATTTGAACAAATTCTAATCATGTTTTTCAAACATTATCAACTACTCGTAAAATTTGGGTGGACCTATTAGGAAAGAGGAGTAGATTGATAAAATCCTTGCTAGCTTACCTTATCAGTTTCAAGCCAAAATGACCTTGCTTAAATAGATGTAAAAGCCTTGTGAACTTACTGTTAAATGAATGACTTGGGAAAGTATTCGAACTACATCACTTGTATCCAATATGTCAGCCATCCACTTTCGAGGACGGAAAGAGCTTGGCTTTATAGACATCAAAGATAGTGGTCTTAGCGAAGATGTTTTTGACACAATTGCTTGAAATGATGACTCTAATACCAATGAAGAGAAAATAGATCTACTTGCCCCGAGATTTACTAAATTTCTTATACACAATTAACCCTTTTTTATGGGTTTTAGAAAAAAATGATCCGAGCTCTAAAATGATTATTTCCATGAATTTATAGTTGTACTTCTTCCAAAAACATGAAATATTTTGGAGAGGACTCATGTTGGCATTTGAGCTACAAAATAAATCTAGAACTACGAAGTTGACCAAATATTTTGAACTCTATTTCTAGCAAGCGGATGAAAATTTGAACAAATTCTAATTATGTTTTCCAAACATTATCAACTACTCGTAAAATTTGGGTGGACCTATTAGGTAAAAGAAGTAGATTGAGAAAATCCATGCTAACTTACCTTAATAGTTTCAAGCCAAAATGACCTTGCTTCAATACATGTAAAAGCCTTGTGAACTTACTGTTAAATGAATCACTTGGGAAAGTATTCGAACTGCATCACTTGTATCCAATATGTCAGCCATCCACTTTCGAGGACGGAAAGAGCTTGGCTTTATAGACATCAAAGATAGTGGTCTTAGCGAAGATGTTTTTGACACAATTGCTTGAAATGATGACTCTAATACCAATGAAGAGAAAATAGATCTACTTGCCCCGAGATTTACTAAATTTCTTATACACATTTAACCCTTTTTTATGGGTTTTGGAAAAAAATCATCCGAGCTCTAAAATGATTATTTCCATGAATTTATAGTTGTACTTCTTCCAAAAACATGAAATATTTTGGAGACGACTCATGTTGGCATTTGAGCTACAAAATAAATCTAGAACTACGAAGTTGACCAAATATTTTGAACTCTATTTCTAGCAAGCGGATGAAAATTTGAACAAATTCTAATTATGTTTTCCAAACATTATCAACTACTTGTAAAATTTGGGTGGACCTATTAGGTGAGAGAAGTAGATTGAGAAAATCCATGCTAGCTTACCTTAATAGTTTCAAGCCAAAATGACCTTGCTTAAATAGATGTAAAAGCCTTGTGAACTTACTGTTAAATGAATCACTTGGGAAAGTATTCGAACTGCATCACTTGTATCCAATATGTCAGCCATCCACTTTCGAGGACGGAAAGAGCTTGGCTTTATAGACATCAAAGATAGTGGTCTTAGCGAAGATGTTTTTGACACAATTGCTTGAAATGATGACTCTAATACCAATGAAGAGAAAATAGATCTACTTGCCCCGAGATTTACTAAATTTCTTATACACATTTAACCCTTTTTTATGGGTTTTGGAAAAAAATCATCCGAGCTCTAAAATGATTATTTCCATGAATTTATAGTTGTACTTCTTCCAAAAACATGAAATATTTTGGAGACGACTCATGTTGGCATTTGAGCTACAAAATAAATCTAGAACTACGAAGTTGACCAAATATTTTGAACTCTATTTCTAGCAAGCGGATGAAAATTTGAACAAATTCTAATTATGTTTTCCAAACATTATCAACTACTTGTAAAATTTGGGTGGACCTATTAGGTGAGAGAAGTAGATTGAGAAAATCCATGCTAGCTTACCTTAATAGTTTCAAGCCAAAATGACCTTGCTTAAATAGATGTAAAAGCCTTGTGAACTTACTGTTAAATGAATCACTTGGGAAAGTATTCGAACTGCATCACTTGTATCCAATATGTCAGCCATCCACTTTCGAGGACGGAAAGAGCTTGGCTTTATAGACATCAAAGATAGTGGTCTTAGCGAAGATGTTTTTGACACAATTGCTTGAAATGATGACTCTAATACCAATGAAGAGAAAATAGATCTACTTGCCCCGAGATTTACTAAATTTCTTATACACATTTAACCCTTTTTTATGGGTTTTAGAAAAAAATCATTCGAGCTCTAAAATGATTATTTCCATGAATTTATAGTTGTACTTCTTCCAAAAACATGAAATATTTTGGAGACGACTCATGTAGGCATTTGAGCTACAAAATAAATCTAGAACTACGAAGTTGACCAAATATTTTGAACTCTATTTCTAGCAAGCGGATGAAAATTTGAACAAATTCTAATCATGTTTTTCAAACATTATCAACTACTCGTAAAATTTGGGTGGACCTATTAGGAAAGAGCAGTAGATTGATAAAATCCTTGCTAGCTTACCTTATCAGTTTCAAGCCAAAATGACCTTGCTTAAATAGATGTAAAAGCCTTGTGAACTTACTGTTAAATGAATGACTTGGGAAAGTATTCGAACTACATCACTTGTATCCAATATGTCAGCCATCCACTTTCGAGGACGGAAAGAGCTTGGCTTTATAGACATCAAAGATAGTGGTCTTAGCGAAGATGTTTTTGACACAATTGCTTGAAATGATGACTCTAATACCAATGAAGAGAAAATAGATCTACTTGCCCCGAGATTTACTAAATTTCTTATACACAATTAACCCTTTTTTATGGGTTTTAGAAAAAAATCATCCGAGCTCTAAAATGATTATTTCCATGAATTTATAGTTGTACTTCTTCCAAAAACATGAAATATTTTGGAGAGGACTCATGTTGGCATTTGAGCTACAAAATAAATCTAGAACTACGAAGTTGACCAAATATTTTGAACTCTATTTCTAGCAAGCGGATGAAAATTTGAACAAATTCTAATTATGTTTTCCAAACATTATCAACTACTCGTAAAATTTGGGTGGACCTATTAGGTAAAAGAAGTAGATTGAGAAAATCCATGCTAACTTACCTTAATAGTTTCAAGCCAAAATGACCTTGCTTCAATACATGTAAAAGCCTTGTGAACTTACTGTTAAATGAATCACTTGGGAAAGTATTCGAACTGCATCACTTGTATCCAATATGTCAGCCATCCACTTTCGAGGACGGAAAGAGCTTGGCTTTATAGACATCAAAGATAGTGGTCTTAGCGAAGATGTTTTTGACACAATTGCTTGAAATGATGACTCTAATACCAATGAAGAGAAAATAGATCTACTTGCCCCGATATTTACTAAATTTCTTATACACATTTAACCCTTTTTTATGGGTTTTGGAAAAAAATCATCCGAGCTCTAAAATGATTATTTCCATGAATTTATAGTTGTACTTCTTCCAAAAACATGAAATATTTTGGAGACGACTCATGTTGGCATTTGAGCTACAAAATAAATCTAGAACTACGAAGTTGACCAAATATTTTGAACTCTATTTCTAGCAAGCGGATGAAAATTTGAACAAATTCTAATTATGTTTTCCAAACATTATCAACTACTTGTAAAATTTGGGTGGACCTATTAGGTAAGAGAAGTAGATTGAGAAAATCCTTGCTAGCTTACCTTAATAGTTTCAAGCCAAAATGACCTTGCTTAAATAGATGTAAAAGCTTGGTGAACTTACTGTTAAATGAATCACTTGGGCAAGTATTCCAACTGCATCACTTGTATCCAATATGTCAGCCATCCACTTTCGAGGATGGAAAGAGCAGGACTTTATAGACATCAACGATAGTGGTCTTAGCGAAGCTGTTTTTGACACAATTGTTTAAAATGATGACACTAATACCAATGAAGAGAAAATGCATCTACTTTCCCAGAGATTTTCTAATTTTCTTAGATAGAATTAACCCTTTTTTATGGGTTTTAGAAAAAAAAATCCGAGCTCTAAAATGATTATTTCAGTGAATTTACAGTTGTACTTCTTCCAAACGACATGAAATATTTTGCGGACCACTCATATAGGCATTTGAGCTACATAATAAATCTAGAACTACGAAGTTGACCAAATATTTTGAACTCTATTTCTAGCAAGAGGATGAAAATTTGAACAAATTCTAATCATGTTTTTCAAACATTATCAACTACTCGTAAAATTTGGGTGGACCTACTAGGTAAGAGAAGTAGATTGAGAAAATCCTTGCCAGCTTACCTTAATAGTTTCAAGCCAAAATGACCTTGCTTAAATAGATGTAAAAGCCTTGTGAACTTACTGTTAAATGAATCACTTGGGAAAGTATTCGAACTACATCACTTGTATCCAATATGTCAGCCATCCACTTTCGAGGACGGAAAGAGCTTGGCTTTATAGACAACAAAGATAGTGGTCTTAGCGAAGATGTTTTTGACACAATTGCTTGAAATGATGACTCTAATACCAATGAAGAGAAAATAGATCTACTTGCCCCGAGATTTACTAAATTTCTTATACACAATTAACCCTTTTTTATGGGTTTTAGAAAAAAATCATCCGAGCTCTAAAATGATTATTTCCATGAATTTATAGTTGTACTTCTTCCAAAAACATGGAATATTTTGGAGACAACTCATGTTGGCATTTGAGCTACAAAATAAATCTAGAACTAGGAAGTTGACCAAATATTTTGAACTCTATTTCTAGCAAGCGGATGAAAATTTGAACAAATTCTAATTATGTTTTCCAAACATTATCAACTACTCGTAAAATTTGGGTGGACCTATTAGGTGAGAGAAGTAGATTGAGAAAATCCATGCTAGCTTACCTTAATAGTTTCAAGCCAAAATGACCTTGCTTAAATAGATGTAAAAGCCTTGTGAACTTACTGTTAAATGAATCACTTGGGAAAGTATTCGAACTGCATCACTTGTATCCAATATGTCAGCCATCCACTTTCGAGGACGGAAAGAGCTTGGCTTTATAGACATCAAAGATAGTGGTCTTAGCGAAGATGTTTTTGACACAATTGCTTGAAATGATGACTCTAATACCAATGAAGAGAAAATAGATCTACTTGCCCCGAGATTTACTAAATTTCCTATACACATTTAACCCTTTTTTATGGGTTTTAGAAAAAAATCATCCGAGCTCTAAAATGATTATTTCCATGAATTTATAGTTGTACTTCTTCCAAAAACATGAAATATTTTGGAGACGACTCATGTTGGCATTTGAGCTACAAAATAAATCTAGAACTACGAAGTTGACCAAATATTTTGAACTCTATTTCTAGCAAGCGGATGAAAATTTGAACAAATTCTAATTATGTTTTCCAAACATTATCAACTACTCGTAAAATTTGGGTGGACCTATTAGGTAAGAGAAGTAGATTGAGAAAATCCATGCTAGCTTACCTTAATAGTTTCAAGCCAAAATGACCTTGCTTCAATACATGTAAAAGCCTTGTGAACTTACTGTTAAATGAATCACTTGGGAAAGTATTCGAACTGCATCACTTGTATCCAATATGTCAGCCATCCACTTTAGAGGACGGAAAGAGCTTGGCTTTATAGATATCAAAGATAGTGGTCTTAGCGAAGATGTTTTTGACACAATTGCTTGAAATGATGACTCTAATACCAATGAAGAGAAAATAGATCTACTTGCCCCGAGATTTACTAAATTTCTTATACACATTTAACCCTTTTTTATGGGTTTTAGAAAAAAATCATTCGAGCTCTAAAATGATTATTTCCATGAATTTATAGTTGTACTTCTTCCAAAAACATGAAATATTTTGGAGACGACTCATGTTGGCATTTGAGCTACAAAATAAATCTAGAACTACGAAGTTGACCAAATATTTTGAACTCTATTTCTAGCAAGCGGATGAAAATTTGAACAAATTCTAATCATGTTTTTCAAACATTATCAACTACTCGTAAAATTTGGGTGGACCTATTAGGAAAGAGGAGTAGATTGATAAAATCCTTGCTAGCTTACCTTATCAGTTTCAAGCCAAAATGACCTTGCTTAAATAGATGTAAAAGCCTTGTGAACTTACTGTTAAATGAATGACTTGGGAAAGTATTCGAACTACATCACTTGTATCCAATATGTCAGCCATCCACTTTCGAGGACGGAAAGAGCTTGGCTTTATAGACATCAAAGATAGTGGTCTTAGCGAAGATGTTTTTGACACAATTGCTTGAAATGATGACTCTAATACCAATGAAGAGAAAATAGATCTACTTGCCCCGAGATTTACTAAATTTCTTATACACAATTAACCCTTTTTTATGGGTTTTAGAAAAAAATGATCCGAGCTCTAAAATGATTATTTCCATGAATTTATAGTTGTACTTCTTCCAAAAACATGAAATATTTTGGAGAGGACTCATGTTGGCATTTGAGCTACAAAATAAATCTAGAACTACGAAGTTGACCAAATATTTTGAACTCTATTTCTAGCAAGCGGATGAAAATTTGAACAAATTCTAATTATGTTTTCCAAACATTATCAACTACTCGTAAAATTTGGGTGGACCTATTAGGTAAAAGAAGTAGATTGAGAAAATCCATGCTAACTTACCTTAATAGTTTCAAGCCAAAATGACCTTGCTTCAATACATGTAAAAGCCTTGTGAACTTACTGTTAAATGAATCACTTGGGAAAGTATTCGAACTGCATCACTTGTATCCAATATGTCAGCCATCCACTTTCGAGGACGGAAAGAGCTTGGCTTTATAGACATCAAAGATAGTGGTCTTAGCGAAGATGTTTTTGACACAATTGCTTGAAATGATGACTCTAATACCAATGAAGAGAAAATAGATCTACTTGCCCCGAGATTTACTAAATTTCTTATACACATTTAACCCTTTTTTATGGGTTTTGGAAAAAAATCATCCGAGCTCTAAAATGATTATTTCCATGAATTTATAGTTGTACTTCTTCCAAAAACATGAAATATTTTGGAGACGACTCATGTTGGCATTTGAGCTACAAAATAAATCTAGAACTACGAAGTTGACCAAATATTTTGAACTCTATTTCTAGCAAGCGGATGAAAATTTGAACAAATTCTAATTATGTTTTCCAAACATTATCAACTACTTGTAAAATTTGGGTGGACCTATTAGGTGAGAGAAGTAGATTGAGAAAATCCATGCTAGCTTACCTTAATAGTTTCAAGCCAAAATGACCTTGCTTAAATAGATGTAAAAGCCTTGTGAACTTACTGTTAAATGAATCACTTGGGAAAGTATTCGAACTGCATCACTTGTATCCAATATGTCAGCCATCCACTTTCGAGGACGGAAAGAGCTTGGCTTTATAGACATCAAAGATAGTGGTCTTAGCGAAGATGTTTTTGACACAATTGCTTGAAATGATGACTCTAATACCAATGAAGAGAAAATAGATCTACTTGCCCCGAGATTTACTAAATTTCTTATACACATTTAACCCTTTTTTATGGGTTTTGGAAAAAAATCATCCGAGCTCTAAAATGATTATTTCCATGAATTTATAGTTGTACTTCTTCCAAAAACATGAAATATTTTGGAGACGACTCATGTTGGCATTTGAGCTACAAAATAAATCTAGAACTACGAAGTTGACCAAATATTTTGAACTCTATTTCTAGCAAGCGGATGAAAATTTGAACAAATTCTAATTATGTTTTCCAAACATTATCAACTACTTGTAAAATTTGGGTGGACCTATTAGGTGAGAGAAGTAGATTGAGAAAATCCATGCTAGCTTACCTTAATAGTTTCAAGCCAAAATGACCTTGCTTAAATAGATGTAAAAGCCTTGTGAACTTACTGTTAAATGAATCACTTGGGAAAGTATTCGAACTGCATCACTTGTATCCAATATGTCAGCCATCCACTTTCGAGGACGGAAAGAGCTTGGCTTTATAGACATCAAAGATAGTGGTCTTAGCGAAGATGTTTTTGACACAATTGCTTGAAATGATGACTCTAATACCAATGAAGAGAAAATAGATCTACTTGCCCCGAGATTTACTAAATTTCTTATACACATTTAACCCTTTTTTATGGGTTTTAGAAAAAAAACATTCGAGCTCTAAAATGATTATTTCCATGAATTTATAGTTGTACTTCTTCCAAAAACATGAAATATTTTGGAGACGACTCATGTTGGCATTTGAGCTACAAAATAAATCTAGAACTACGAAGTTGACCAAATATTTTGAACTCTATTTCTAGCAAGCGGATGAAAATTTGAACAAATTCTAATCATGTTTTTCAAACATTATCAACTACTCGTAAAATTTGGGTGGACCTATTAGGAAAGAGGAGTAGATTGATAAAATCCTTGCTAGCTTACCTTATCAGTTTCAAGCCAAAATGACCTTGCTTAAATAGATGTAAAAGCCTTGTGAACTTACTGTTAAATGAATGACTTGGGAAAGTATTCGAACTACATCACTTGTATCCAATATGTCAGCCATCCACTTTCGAGGACGGAAAGAGCTTGGCTTTATAGACATCAAAGATAGTGGTCTTAGCGAAGATGTTTTTGACACAATTGCTTGAAATGATGACTCTAATACCAATGAAGAGAAAATAGAGCTACTTGCCCCGAGATTTACTAAATTTCTTATACACAATTAACCCTTTTTATGGGTTTTAGAAAAAAATGATCCGAGCTCTAAAATGATTATTTCCATGAATTTATAGTTGTACTTCTTCCAAAAACATGAAATATTTTGGAGAGGACTCATGTTGGCATTTGAGCTACAAAATAAATCTAGAACTACGAAGTTGACCAAATATTTTGAACTCTATTTCTAGCAAGCGGATGAAAATTTGAACAAATTCTAATTATGTTTTCCAAACATTATCAACTACTCGTAAAATTTGGGTGGACCTATTAGGTAAAAGAAGTAGATTGAGAAAATCCATGCTAACTTACCTTAATAGTTTCAAGCCAAAATGACCTTGCTTCAATACATGTAAAAGCCTTGTGAACTTACTGTTAAATGAATCACTTGGGAAAGTATTCGAACTGCATCACTTGTATCCAATATGTCAGCCATCCACTTTCGAGGACGGAAAGAGCTTGGCTTTATAGACATCAAAGATAGTGGTCTTAGCGAAGATGTTTTTGACACAATTGCTTGAAATGATGACTCTAATACCAATGAAGAGAAAATAGATCTACTTGCCCCGAGATTTACTAAATTTCTTATACACATTTAACCCTTTTTTATGGGTTTTGTAAAAAAATCATCCGAGCTCTAAAATGATTATTTCCATGAATTTATAGTTGTACTTCTTCCAAAAACATGAAATATTTTGGAGACGACTCATGTTGGCATTTGAGCTACAAAATAAATCTAGAACTACGAAGTTGACCAAATATTTTGAACTCTATTTCTAGCAAGCGGATGAAAATTTGAACAAATTCTAATTATGTTTTCCAAACATTATCAACTACTTGTAAAATTTGGGTGGACCTATTAGGTGAGAGAAGTAGATTGAGAAAATCCATGCTAGCTTACCTTAATAGTTTCAAGCCAAAATGACCTTGCTTAAATAGATGTAAAAGCCTTGTGAACTTACTGTTAAATGAATCACTTGGGAAAGTATTCGAACTGCATCACTTGTATCCAATATGTCAGCCATCCACTTTCGAGGACGGAAAGAGCTTGGCTTTATAGACATCAAAGATAGTGGTCTTAGCGAAGATGTTTTTGACACAATTGCTTGAAATGATGACTCTAATACCAATGAAGAGAAAATAGATCTACTTGCCCCGAGATTTACTAAATTTCTTATACACATTTAACCCTTTTTTATGGGTTTTAGAAAAAAATCATCCGAGCTCTAAAATGATTATTTCCATGAATTTATAGTTGTACTTCTTCCAAAAACATGAAATATTTTGGAGACGACTCATGTTGGCATTTGAGCTACAAAATAAATCTAGAACTACGAAGTTGACCAAATATTTTGAACTCTATTTCTAGCAAGCGGATGAAAATTTGAACAAATTCTAATTATGTTTTCCAAACATTATCAACTACTCGTAAAATTTGGGTGGACCTATTAGGTAAGAGAAGTAGATTGAGAAAATCCATGCTAGCTTACCTTAATAGTTTCAAGCCAAAATGACCTTGCTTCAATACATGTAAAAGCCTTGTGAACTTACTGTTAAATGAATCACTTGGGAAAGTATTCGAACTGCATCACTTGTATCCAATATGTCAGCCATCCACTTTAGAGGACGGAAAGAGCTTGGCTTTATAGACATCAAAGATAGTGGTCTTAGCGAAGATGTTTTTGACACAATTGCTTGAAATGATGACTCTAATACCAATGAAGAGAAAATAGATCTACTTGCCCCGAGATTTACTAAATTTCTTATACACATTTAACCCTTTTTTATGGGTTTTAGAAAAAAATCATTCGAGCTCTAAAATGATTATTTCCATGAATTTATAGTTGTACTTCTTCCAAAAACATGAAATATTTTGGAGACGACTCATGTAGGCATTTGAGCTACAAAATAAATCTAGAACTACGAAGTTGACCAAATATTTTGAACTCTATTTCTAGCAAGCGGATGAAAATTTGAACAAATTCTAATCATGTTTTTCAAACATTATCAACTACTCGTAAAATTTGGGTGGACCTATTAGGAAAGAGCAGTAGATTGATAAAATCCTTGCTAGCTTACCTTATCAGTTTCAAGCCAAAATGACCTTGCTTAAATAGATGTAAAAGCCTTGTGAACTTACTGTTAAATGAATGACTTGGGAAAGTATTCGAACTACATCACTTGTATCCAATATGTCAGCCATCCACTTTCGAGGACGGAAAGAGCTTGGCTTTATAGACATCAAAGATAGTGGTCTTAGCAAAGATGTTTTTGACACAATTGCTTGAAATGATGACTCTAATACCAATGAAGAGAAAATAGATCTACTTGCCCCGAGATTTACTAAATTTCTTATACACAATTAACCCTTTTTTATGGGTTTTAGAAAAAAATCATCCGAGCTCTAAAATGATTATTTCCATGAATTTATAGTTGTACTTCTTCCAAAAACATGAAATATTTTGGAGAGGACTCATGTTGGCATTTGAGCTACAAAATAAATCTAGAACTACGAAGTTGACCAAATATTTTGAACTCTATTTCTAGCAAGCGGATGAAAATTTGAACAAATTCTAATTATGTTTTCCAAACATTATCAACTACTCGTAAAATTTGGGTGGACCTATTAGGTAAAAGAAGTAGATTGAGAAAATCCATGCTAACTTACCTTAATAGTTTCAAGCCAAAATGACCTTGCTTCAATACATGTAAAAGCCTTGTGAACTTACTGTTAAATGAATCACTTGGGAAAGTATTCGAACTGCATCACTTGTATCCAATATGTCAGCCATCCACTTTCGAGGACGGAAAGAGATTGGCTTTATAGACATCAAAGATAGTGGTCTTAGCGAAGATGTTTTTGACACAATTGCTTGAAATGATGACTCTAATACCAATGAAGAGAAAATAGATCTACTTGCCCCGAGATTTACTAAATTTCTTATACACATTTAACCCTTTTTTATGGGTTTTGGAAAAAAATCATCCGAGCTCTAAAATGATTATTTCCATGAATTTATAGTTGTACTTCTTCCAAAAACATGAAATATTTTGGAGACGACTCATGTTGGCATTTGAGCTACAAAATAAATCTAGAACTACGAAGTTGACCAAATATTTTGAACTCTATTTCTAGCAAGCGGATGAAAATTTGAACAAATTCTAATTATGTTTTCCAAACATTATCAACTACTTGTAAAATTTGGGTGGACCTATTAGGTAAGAGAAGTAGATTGAGAAAATCCTTGCTAGCTTACCTTAATAGTTTCAAGCCAAAATGACCTTGCTTAAATAGATGTAAAAGCTTGGTGAACTTATTGTTAAATGAATCACTTGGGCAAGTATTCGAAGTGCATCACTTGTATTCAATATGTCAGCCATCCACTTTCGAGGACGGAAAGAGCATGACATTATAGACATCAACGATAGTGGTCTTAGCGAAGATGTTTTTGACACAATTGTTTAAAATGATGACACTAATACCAATGAAGAGAAAATGCATCTACTTTCCCAGAGATTTTCTAATTTTCTTAGATAGAATTAACCCTTTTTTATGGGTTTTAGAAAAAAAAATCCGAGCTCTAAAATGATTATTTCAGTGAATTTACAGTTGTACTTCTTCCAAACGACATGAAATATTTTGCGGACCACTCATATAGGCATTTGAGCTACATAATAAATCTAGAATACGAAGTTGACCAAATATATTGAACTCTATTTCTAGCAAGAGGATGAAAATTTGAACAAATTCTAATCATGTTTTCCAAACATTATCAACTACTCGTAAAATTTGGGTGGACCTATTAGGTAAAAGAAGTAGATTGAGAAAATCCATGCTAACTTACCTTAATAGTTTCAAGCCAAAATGACCTTGCTTCAATACATGTAAAAGCCTTGTGAACTTACTGTTAAATGAATCACTTGGGAAAGTATTCGAACTGCATCACTTGTATCCAATATGTCAGCCATCCACTTTCGAGGACGGAAAGAGCTTGGCTTTATAGACATCAAAGATAGTGGTCTTAGCGAAGATGTTTTTGACACAATTGCTTGAAATGATGACTCTAATACCAATGAAGAGAAAATAGATCTACTTGCCCCGAGATTTACTAAATTTCTTATACACAATTAACCCTTTTTTATGGGTTTTGGAAAAAAATCATCCGAGCTCTAAAATGATTATTTCCATGAATTTATAGTTGTACTTCTTCCAAAAACATGAAATATTTTGGAGACGACTCATGTTGGCATTTGAGCTACAAAATAAATCTAGAACTACGAAGTTGACCAAATATTTTGAACTCTATTTCTAGCAAGCGGATGAAAATTTGAACAAATTCTAATTATGTTTTCCAAACATTATCAACTACTTGTAAAATTTGGGTGGACCTATTAGGTAAGAGAAGTAGATTGAGAAAATCCTTGCTAGCTTACCTTAATAGTTTCAAGCCAAAATGACCTTGCTTAAATAGATGTAAAAGCTTGGTGAACTTATTGTTAAATGAATCACTTGGGCAAGTATTCGAAGTGCATCACTTGTATTCAATATGTCAGCCATCCACTTTCGAGGACGGAAAGAGCATGACATTATAGACATCAACGATAGTGGTCTTAGCGAAGATGTTTTTGACACAATTGTTTAAAATGATGACACTAATACCAATGAAGAGAAAATGCATCTACTTTCCCAGAGATTTTCTAATTTTCTTAGATAGAATTAACCCTTTTTTATGGGTTTTAGAAAAAAAAATCCGAGCTCTAAAATGATTATTTCAGTGAATTTACAGTTGTACTTCTTCCAAACGACATGAAATATTTTGCGGACCACTCATATAGGCATTTGAGCTATATAATAAATCTAGAATACGAAGTTGACCAAATATTTTGAACTCTATTTCTAGCAAGAGGATGAAAATTTGAACAAATTCTAATCATGTTTTTCAAACATTGTCAACTACTCGTAAAATTTGGGTGGACCTATTAGGTAAGAGAAGTAGATTGAGAAAATCCTTGCTAGCTTACCTTTTCAGTTTCAAGCCAAAATGACCTTGCTAAAATACATGTAAAAGCCTTGTGAACTTATTGTTAAATGAATCACTTGGGCAAGTATTCGAAGTGCATCACTTGTATCCAATATGTCAGCCATCCACTTTCGAGGATGGAAAGAGCATGACTTTATAGACATCAACGATAGTGGTCTTAGCGAAGCTGTTTTTGACACAATTGTTTAAAATGATGACACTAATACCAATGAAGAGAAAATGCATCTACTTTCCCAGAGATATTCTAATTTTCTTAGATAGAATTAACCCTTTTTTATGGGTTTTAGAAAAAAAAATCCGAGCTCTAAAATGATTATTTCAGTGAATTTACAGTTGTACTTCTTCCAAACGACATGAAATATTTTGCGGACCACTCATATAGGCATTTGAGCTACATAATAAATCTAGAACTACGAAGTTGACCAAATATTTTGAACTCTATTTCTAGCAAGAGGATGAAAATTTGAACAAATTCTAATCATGTTTTTCAAACATTGTCAACTACTCGTAAAATTTGGGTGGACCTATTAGGTAAGAGAAGTAGATTGAGAAAATCCTTGCTAGCTTACCTTTTCAGTTTCAAGCCAAAATGACCTTGCTAAAATACATGTAAAAGCCTTGTGAACTTATTGTTAAATGAATCACTTGGGCAAGTATTCGAAGTGCATCACTTGTATCCAATATGTCAGCCATCCACTTTCGAGGATGGAAAGAGCATGACTTTATAGACATCAACGATAGTGGTCTTAGCGAAGCTGTTTTTGACACAATTGTTTAAAATGATGACACTAATACCAATGAAGAGAAAATGCATCTACTTTCCCAGAGATATTCTAATTTTCTTAGATAGAATTAACCCTTTTTTATGGGTTTTAGAAAAAAAAATCCGAGCACTAAAATGATTATTTCAGTGAATTTACAGTTGTACTTCTTCCAAACGACATGAAATATTTTGCGGACCACTCATATAGGCATTTGAGCTACATAATAAATCTAGAACTACGAAGTTGACCAAATATTTTGAACTCTATTTCTAGCAAGAGGATGAAAATTTGAACAAATTCTAATCATGTTTTTCAAACATTATCAACTACTCGTAAAATTTGGGTGGACCTATTAGGTAAGAGAAGTAGATTGAGAAAATCCTTGCCAGCTTACCTTAATAGTTTCAAGCCAAAATGACCTTGCTTAAATAGATGTAAAAGCCTTGTGAACTTACTGTTAAATGAATCACTTGGGAAAGTATTCGAACTACATCACTTGTATCCAATATGTCAGCCATCCACTTTCGAGGACGGAAAGAGCTTGGCTTTATAGACATCAAAGATAGTGGTCTTAGCGAAGATGTTTTTGACACAATTGCTTGAAATGATGACTCTAATACCAATGAAGAGAAAATAGATCTACTTGCCCCGAGATTTACTAAATTTCTTATACACAATTAACCCTTTTTTATGGGTTTTAGAAAAAAATCATCTCAGCTCTAAAATGATTATTTCCATGAATTTATAGTTGTACTTCTTCCAAAAACATGAAATATTTTGGAGACAACTCATGTTGGCATTTGAGCTACAAAATAAATCTAGAACTACGAAGTTGACCAAATATTTTGAACTCTATTTCTAGCAAGCGGATGAAAATTTGAACAAATTCTAATTATGTTTTCCAAACATTATCAACTACTCGTAAAATTTGGGTGGACCTATTAGGTAAGAGAAGTAGATTGAGAAAATCCATGCTAGCTTACCTTAATAGTTTCAAGCCAAAATGACCTTGCTTAAATAGATGTAAAAGCCTTGTGAACTTACTGTTAAATGAATCACTTGGGAAAGTATTCGAACTGCATCACTTGTATGCAATATGTCAGCCATCCACTTTCGAGGACGGAAAGAGCTTGGCTTTATAGACATCAAAGATAGTGGTCTTAGCGAAGATGTTTTTGACACAATTGCTTGAAATGATGACTCTAATACCAATGAAGAGAAAATAGATCTACTTGCCCCGAGATTTACTAAATTTCTTATACACATTTAACCCTTTTTTATGGGTTTTAGAAAAAAATCATCCGAGCTCTAAAATTATTATTTCCATGAATTTATAGTTGTACTTCTTCCAAAAACATGAAATATTTTGGAGACGACTCATGTTGGCATTTGAGCTACAAAATAAATCTAGAACTACGAAGTTGACCAAATATTTTGAACTCTATTTCTAGCAAGCGGATGAAAATTTGAACAAATTCTAATCATGTTTTTCAAACATTATCAACTACTCGTAAAATTTGGGTGGACCTATTAGGAAAGAGGAGTAGATTGATAAAATCCTTGCTAGCTTACCTTATCAGTTTCAAGCGAAAATGACCTTGCTAAAATACATGTAAAAGCCTTGTGAACTTATTGTTAAATGAATCACTTGGGCAAGTATTCGAAGTGCATCACTTGTATTCAATATGTCAGCCATCCACTTTCGAGGACGGAAAGAGCATGACATTATAGACATCAACGATAGTGGTCTTAGCGAAGATGTTTTTGACACAATTGTTTAAAATGATGACACTAATACCAATGAAGAGAAAATGCATCTACTTTCCCAGAGATTTTCTAATTTTCTTAGATAGAATTAACCCTTTTTTATGGGTTTTAGAAAAACAAAATCCGAGCTCTAAAATGATTATTTCAGTGAATTTACAGTTGTACTTCTTCCAAACGACATGAAATATTTTGCGGACCACTCATATAGGAATTTGAGCTACATAATAAATCTAGAATACGAAGTTGACCAAATATTTTGAACTCTATTTCTAGCAAGAGGATGAAAATTTGAACAAATTCTAATCATGTTTTTCAAACATTGTCAACTACTCGTAAAATTTGGGTGGACCTATTAGGTAAGAGAAGTAGATTGAGAAAATCCTTGCTAGCTTACCTTTTCAGTTTCAAGCCAAAATGACCTTGCTAAAATACATGTAAAAGCCTTGTGAACTTATTGTTAAATGAATCACTTGGGCAAGTATTCGAAGTGCATCACTTGTATCCAATATGTCAGCCATCCACTTTCGAGGATGGAAAGAGCATGACTTTATAGACATCAACGATAGTGGTCTTAGCGAAGCTGTTTTTGACACAATTGTTTAAAATGATGACACTAATACCAATGAAGAGAAAATGCATCTACTTTCCCAGAGATATTCTAATTTTCTTAGATAGAATTAACCCTTTTTTATGGGTTTTAGAAAAAAAAATCCGAGCTCTAAAATGATTATTTCAGTGAATTTACAGTTGTACTTCTTCCAAACGACATGAAATATTTTGCGGACCACTCATATAGGCATTTGAGCTACATAATAAATCTAGAACTACGAAGTTGACCAAATATTTTGAACTCTATTTCTAGCAAGAGGATGAAAATTTGAACAAATTCTAATCATGTTTTTCAAACATTATCAACTACTCGTAAAATTTGGGTGGACCTATTAGGAAAGAGGAGTAGATTGATAAAATCCTTGCTAGCTTACCTTAATAGTTTCAAGCCAAAATGACCTTGCTTAAATACATGTAAAAGCCTTGTGAACTTACTGTTAAATGAATCACTTGGGAAAGTATTCGAACTGCATCACTTGTATCCAATATGTCAGCCATCCACTTTCGAGGACGGAAAGAGCTTGGCTTTATAGACATCAAAGATAGTGGTCTTAGCGAAGATGTTTTTGACACAATTGCTTGAAATGATGACTCTAATACCAATGAAGATAAAATAGATCTACTTGCCCCGAGATTTACTAAATTTCTTATACACAATTAACCCTTTTTTATGGGTTTTAGAAAAAAATCATCCGAGCTCTAAAATGATTATTTCCATGAATTTATAGTTGTACTTCTTCCAAAAATATGAAATATTTTGGAGACGACTCATGTTGGCATTTGAGCTACAAAATAAATCTAGAACTACGAAGTTGACCAAATATTTTGAACTCTATTTCTAGCAAGCGGATGAAAATTTGAACAAATTCTAATTATGTTTTCCAAACATTATCAACTACTCGTAAAATTTGGGTGGACCTATTAGGTAAGAGAAGTAGATTGAGAAAATCCTTGCCAGCTTACCTTAATAGTTTCAAGCCAAAATGACCTTGCTTAAATAGATGTAAAAGCCTTGTGAACTTACTGTTAAATGAATCACTTGGGAAAGTATTCGAACTACATCACTTGTATCCAATATGTCAGCCATCCACTTTCGAGGACGGAAAGAGCTTGGCTTTATAGACATCAAAGATAGTGGTCTTAGCGAAGATGTTTTTGACACAATTGCTTGAAATGATGACTCTAATACCAATGAAGATAAAATAGATCTACTTGCCCCGAGATTTACTAAATTTCTTATACACAATTAACCCTTTTTTATGGGTTTTAGAAAAAAATCATCCGAGCTCTAAAATGATTATTTCCATGAATTTATAGTTGTACTTCTTCCAAAAATATGAAATATTTTGGAGACGACTCATGTTGGCATTTGAGCTACAAAATAAATCTAGAACTACGAAGTTGACCAAATATTTTGAACTCTATTTCTAGCAAGCGGATGAAAATTTGAACAAATTCTAATTATGTTTTCCAAACATTATCAACTACTCGTAAAATTTGGGTGGACCTATTAGGTAAGAGAAGTAGATTGAGAAAATCCATGCTAGCTTACCTTAATAGTTTCAAGCCAAAATGACCTTGCTTAAATACATGTAAAAGCCTTGTGAACTTACTGTTAAATGAATCACTTGGGAAAGTATTCGAACTGCATCACTTGTATCCAATATGTCAGCCATCCACTTTCGAGGACGGAAAGAGCTTGGCTTTATAGACATCAAAGATAGTGGTCTTAGCGAAGATGTTTTTGACACAATTGCTTGAAATGATGACTCTAATACCAATGAAGGGAAAATAGATCTACTTGCCCCGAGATTTACTAAATTTCTTATACACATTTAACCCTTTTTTATGGGTTTTAGAAAAAAATCATCCGAGCCCTAAAATGATTATTTCCATGAATTTATAGTTGTACTTCTTCCAAAAACATGAAATATTTTGGAGACGACTCATGTTGGCATTTGAGCTACAAAATAAATCTAGAACTACGAAGTTGACCAAATATTTTGAACTCTATTTCTAGCAAGCGGATGAAAATTTGAACAAATTCTAATTATGTTTTCCAAACATTATCAACTACTTGTAAAATTTGGGTGGACCTATTAGGTAAGAGAAGTAGATTGAGAAAATCCTTGCTAGCTTACCTTAATAGTTTCAAGCCAAAATGACCTTGCTTAAATAGATGTAAAAGCCTGGTGAACTTACTGTTAAATGAATCACTTGGGAAAGTATTCGAACTGCATCACTTGTATCCAATATGTCAGCCATCCACCTTCGAAGACAGAAAGAGCTTGGCTTTATAGACATCAAAGATAGTGGTCTTAGCGAAGCTGTTTTTGACACAATTGTTTAAAATGATGACACTAATACCAATGAAGAGAAAATGCATCTACTTTTCCAGAGATTTTCTAATTTTGTTAGATAGAATTAACCCGTTTTTATGGGTTTTAGAAAAAAAAATCCGAGCTCTAAAATGATTATTTCAGTGAATTTACAGTTGTACTTCTTCCAAATGACATGAAATATTTTGCGGACCACTCATATAGGCATTTGAGCTACATAACAAATCTAGAACTACGAAGTTGACCAAATATTTTGAACTCTATTTCTAGCAAGAGGATGAAAATTTGAACAAATTCTAATCATGTTTTTCAAACATTATCAACTACTCGTAAAATTTGGGTGGACCTACTAGGTAAGAGAAGTAGATTGAGAAAATCCTTGCCAGCTTACCTTAATAGTTTCAAGCCAAAATGACCTTGCTTAAATAGATGTAAAAGCCTTGTGAACTTACTGTTAAATGAATCACTTGGGAAAGTATTCGAACTGCATCACTTGTATGCAATATGTCAGCCATCCACTTTCGAGGACGGAAAGAGCTTGGCTTTATAGACATCAAAGATAGTGGTCTTAGCGAAGATGTTTTTGACACAATTGCTTGAAATGATGACTCTAATACCAATGAAGAGAAAATAGATCTACTTGCCCCGAGATTTACTAAATTTCTTATACACATTTAACCCTTTTTTATGGGTTTTAGAAAAAAATCATCCGAGCTCTAAAATTATTATTTCCATGAATTTATAGTTGTACTTCTTCCAAAAACATGAAATATTTTGGAGACGACTCATGTTGGCATTTGAGCTACAAAATAAATCTAGAACTACGAAGTTGACCAAATATTTTGAACTCTATTTCTAGCAAGCGGATGAAAATTTGAACAAATTCTAATCATGTTTTTCAAACATTATCAACTACTCGTAAAATTTGGGTGGACCTATTAGGAAAGAGGAGTAGATTGATAAAATCCTTGCTAGCTTACCTTATCAGTTTCAAGCGAAAATGACCTTGCTAAAATACATGTAAAAGCCTTGTGAACTTATTGTTAAATGAATCACTTGGGCAAGTATTCGAAGTGCATCACTTGTATTCAATATGTCAGCCATCCACTTTCGAGGACGGAAAGAGCATGACATTATAGACATCAACGATAGTGGTCTTAGCGAAGATGTTTTTGACACAATTGTTTAAAATGATGACACTAATACCAATGAAGAGAAAATGCATCTACTTTCCCAGAGATTTTCTAATTTTCTTAGATAGAATTAACCCTTTTTTATGGGTTTTAGAAAAAAAAATCCGAGCTCTAAAATGATTATTTCAGTGAATTTACAGTTGTACTTCTTCCAAACGACATGAAATATTTTGCGGACCACTCATATAGGCATTTGAGCTACATAATAAATCTAGAACTACGAAGTTGACCAAATATTTTGAACTCTATTTCTAGCAAGAGGATGAAAATTTGAACAAATTCTAATCATGTTTTTCAAACATTATCAACTACTCGTAAAATTTGGGTGGACCTATTAGGTAAGAGAAGTAGATTGAGAAAATCCTTGCCAGCTTACCTTAATAGTTTCAAGCCAAAATGACCTTGCTTAAATAGATGTAAAAGCCTTGTGAACTTACTGTTAAATGAATCACTTGGGAAAGTATTCGAACTACATCACTTGTATCCAATATGTCAGCCATCCACTTTCGAGGACGGAAAGAGCTTGGCTTTATAGACATCAAAGATAGTGGTCTTAGCGAAGATGTTTTTGACACAATTGCTTGAAATGATGACTCTAATACCAATGAAGATAAAATAGATCTACTTGCCCCGAGATTTACTAAATTTCTTATACACAATTAACCCTTTTTTATGGGTTTTAGAAAAAAATCATCCGAGCTCTAAAATGATTATTTCCATGAATTTATAGTTGTACTTCTTCCAAAAACATGAAATATTTTGGAGACGACTCATGTTGGCATTTGAGCTACAAAATAAATCTAGAACTACGAAGTTGACCAAATATTTTGAACTCTATTTCTAGCAAGCGGATGAAAATTTGAACAAATTCTAATTATGTTTTCCAAACATTATCAACTACTCGTAAAATTTGGGTGGACCTATTAGGTAAGAGAAGTAGATTGAGAAAATCCATGCTAGCTTACCTTAATAGTTTCAAGCCAAAATGACCTTGCTTAAATACATGTAAAAGCCTTGTGAACTTACTGTTAAATGAATCACTTGGGAAAGTATTCGAACTGCATCACTTGTATCCAATATGTCAGCCATCCACTTTCGAGGACGGAAAGAGCTTGGCTTTATAGACATCAAAGATAGTGGTCTTAGCGAAGATGTTTTTGACACAATTGCTTGAAATGATGACTCTAATACCAATGAAGGGAAAATAGATCTACTTGCCCCGAGATTTACTAAATTTCTTATACACATTTAACCCTTTTTTATGGGTTTTAGAAAAAAATCATCCGAGCCCTAAAATGATTATTTCCATGAATTTATAGTTGTACTTCTTCCAAAAACATGAAATATTTTGGAGACGACTCATGTTGGCATTTGAGCTACAAAATAAATCTAGAACTACGAAGTTGACCAAATATTTTGAACTCTATTTCTAGCAAGCGGATGAAAATTTGAACAAATTCTAATTATGTTTTCCAAACATTATCAACTACTTGTAAAATTTGGGTGGACCTATTAGGTAAGAGAAGTAGATTGAGAAAATCCTTGCTAGCTTACCTTAATAGTTTCAAGCCAAAATGACCTTGCTTAAATAGATGTAAAAGCCTGGTGAACTTACTGTTAAATGAATCACTTGGGAAAGTATTCGAACTGCATCACTTGTATCCAATATGTCAGCCATCCAACTTCGAAGACAAAAAGAGCTTGGCTTTATAGACATCAAAGATAGTGGTCTTAGCGAAGCTGTTTTTGACACAATTGTTTAAAATGATGACACTAATACCAATGAAGAGAAAATGCATCTACTTTTCCAGAGATTTTCTAATTTTGTTAGATAGAATTAACCCGTTTTTATGGGTTTTAGAAAAAAAAATCCGATCTCTAAAATGATTATTTCAGTGAATTTACAGTTGTACTTCTTCCAAATGACATGAAATATTTTGCGGACCACTCATATAGGCATTTGAGCTACATAACAAATCTAGAACTACGAAGTTGACCAAATATTTTGAACTCTATTTCTAGCAAGAGGATGAAAATTTGAACAAATTCTAATCATGTTTTTCAAACATTATCAACTACTCGTAAAATTTGGGTGGACCTACTAGGTAAGAGAAGTAGATTGAGAAAATCCTTGCCAGCTTACCTTAATAGTTTCAAGCCAAAATGACCTTGCTTAAATAGATGTAAAAGCCTTGTGAACTTACTGTTAAATGAATCACTTGGGAAAGTATTCGAACTACATCACTTGTATCCAATATGTCAGCCATCCACTTTCGAGGACGGAAAGAGCTTGGCTTTATAGACATCAAAGATAGTGGTCTTAGCGAAGATGTTTTTGACACAATTGCTTGAAATGATGACTCTAATACCAATGAAGAGAAAATAGATCTACTTGCCCCGAGATTTACTAAATTTCTTATACACAATTAACCCTTTTTTATGGGTTTTAGAAAAAAATCATCCGAGCTCTAAAATGATTATTTCCATGAATTTATAGTTGTACTTCTTCCCAAAACATGAAATATTTTGGAGACGACTCATGTTGGCATTTGAGCTACAAAATAAATCTAGAACTACGAAGTTGACCAAATATTTTGAACTCTATTTCTAGCAAGCGGATGAAAATTTGAACAAATTCTAATTATGTTTTCCAAACATTATCAACTACTCGTAAAATTTGGGTGGACCTATTAGGTAAGAGAAGTAGATTGAGAAAATCCTTGCTAGCTTACCTTAATAGTTTCAAGCCAAAATGACCTTGCTAAAATACATGTAAAAGCCTTGTGAACTTACTCTTAAATGAATCACTTGGGAAAGTATTCGAACTGCATCACTTGTATCCAATATGTCAGCCATCCACTTTCCAAGACAGAAAGAGCTCGGCTTTATAGACATCAAAGATAGTGGTCTTAGCGAAGATGTTTTTGACACAATTGCTTGCAATGATGACTCTAATACCAATGAAGAGAAAATAGATCTACTTGCCCCGAGATTTACTAAATTTCTTATACACAATTAACCCTTTTTTATGGGTTTTAGAAAAAAATCATCCGAGCTCTAAAATGATTATTTCCATGAATTTATAGTTGTACTTCTTCCAAAAACATGAAATATTTTGGAGACGACTCATGTTGGCATTTGAGCTACAAAATAAATCTAGAACTACGAAGTTGAGCAAATATTTTGAACTCTATTTCTAGCAAGCGGATGAAAATTTGAACAAATTCTAATTATGTTTTCCAAACATTATCAACTACTCGTAAAATTTGGGTGGACCTATTAGGTAAGAGAAGTAGATTGAGAAAATCCATGCTAGCTTACCTTAATAGTTTCAAGCCAAAATGACCTTGCTTAAATAGATGTAAAAGCCTTGTGAACTTACTGTTAAATGAATCACTTGGGAAAGTATTCGAACTGCATCACTTGTATCCAATATGTCAGCCATCCACCTTCGAGGACGGAAAGAGCTTGGCTTTATAGACATCAAAGATAGTGGTCTTAGCGAAGATGTTTTTGACACAATTGCTTGAAATGATGACTCTAATACCAATGAAGAGAAAATAGATCTACTTGCCCCGAGATTTACTAAATTTCTTATACACATTTAACCCTTTTTTATGGGTTTTGGAAAAAAATCATCCGAGCTCTAAAATGATTATTTCCATGAATTTATAGTTGTACTTCTTCCAAAAACATGAAATATTTTGGAGACGACTCATGTTGGCATTTGAGCTACAAAATAAATCTAGAACTACGAAGTTGACCAAATATTTTGAACTATATTTCTAGCAAGCGGGTGAAAATTTGAACAAATTCTAATTATGTTTTCCAAACAATATCAACTACTCGTAAAATTTGGGTGGACCTATTAGGTAAGAGAAGTAGATTGAGAAAATCCTTGCTAGCTTACCTTAATAGTTTCAAGCCAAAATGACCTTGCTTAAATAGATGTAAAAGCCTGGTGAACTTACTGTTAAATGAATCACTTGGGAAAGTATTCGAACTGCATCACTTGTATCCAATATGTCAGCCATCCACTTTCGAAGACAGAAAGAGCTTGGCTTTATAGACATCAAAGATAGTGGTCTTAGCGAAGATGTTTTTGACACAATTGCATGAAATGATGACTCTAATACCAATGAAGAGAAAATAGATCTACTTGCCCCGAGATTTACTAAATTTCTTATACACAATTAACCCTTTTTTATGGGTTTTAGAAAAAAATCATCCGAGCTCTAAAATGATTATTTCCATGAATTTATAGTTGTACTTCTTCCAAAAACATGAAATATTTTGGAGACGACTCATTTTGGCATTTGAGATACAAAATAAATCTAGAACTACGAAGTTGACCAAATATTTTGAACTCTATTTCTAGCAAGAGGATGAAAATTTGAACAAATTCTAATCATATTTTTCAAACATTATCAAGTACTCGTAAAATTTGGGTGGACCTATTAGGTAAGAGAAGTAGATTGCGAAAATCCTTGCGAGCTTACCTTATCAGTTTCAAGCCAAAATTGACCTTGCTTAAATAGATGTAAAAGCCTTGTGAACTTACTATTAAATGAATCACTTGGCAAGTATTCGAACGGCATCACTTGTATCCAATATGTCTGCCATCCACTTTCGAGGACTGAAAGAACTTAGCTTTATAGACATCAAGGATAGTTGTCTTAGCGAAGATGTTTTTGACACAATTGCTTGAAATGATGACTCTAATAAAAATGAAGAGAAAATGGATCCACTTACCCACAGATTTACTAAATTTCTTAGATAGAATTATCCCTTTTTATGGGTTTTAGAAAAAAATCATCCGAGCCCTAAATTGATTATTTCCATGAATTTATAGTTGTACTTCTTCCAAAAACATGAAATATTTGGGAGATGACTCATATACGCATTTAAGCTACAAAATAAATTTAGAACTATGAAGTTGACCAAATATTTTGAACTCTATTTCTTGCAAGAGGATGAAAATTTGAACAAAGTCTAATCATGTTTTTCAAACATTATCAACTACTCGTAAAATTTGGGTGGACCTATTAGGAAAGAGAAGTAGATTGAGAAAATCCTTACTAGCTTACCTTTTCCGTTTCAAGCCAAAATGACCTCGCTAAAATACATGTAAAAGCCTTGTGAACTTATTGTTAAATGAATCACTTGGGCAAGTATTCGAAGTGCATCACTTGTATCCAATATGTCAGCCATCCACTTTCGAGGACGGAAAGAGCATGACTTTATAGACATCAACGATAGTGGTCTTAGCGAACCTGTTTTTGACACAATTGTTTAAAATGATGACACTAATACCAATGAAGAGAAAATGCATCTACTTTCCAAGAGATTTTCTAATTTTCTTAGATAGAATTAACCCTTTTTTATGGGTTTTAGAAAAAAAAATCCGAGCTCTAAAATGATTATTTCAGTGAATTTACAGTTGTACTTCTTCCAAACGACATGAAATATTTTGCTGACCGCTCATATAGGCATTTGAGCTACATAATAAATCTAGAACTACGAAGTTGACCAAATATTTTGAACTCTATTTCTAGCAAGAGGATGAAAATTTGAACAAATTCTAATCATGTTTTTCAAACATTATCAACTACTCGTAAAATTTGGGTGGACCTATTAGGTAAGAGAAGTAGATTGAGAAAATCCTTTCTAGCTTACCTTAATAGTTTCAAGCCAAAATGACCTTGCTTAAATACATGTAAAAGCCTTGTGAACTTACTGTTAAATGAATCACTTGGGAAAGTATTCGAACTGCATCACTTGTATCCAATATGTCAGCCATCCACTTTCGAAGACTGAAAGAGCTTGGCTTTATAGACATCAAAGATAGTGGTCTTAGCAAAGATGTTTTTAACACAATTGCTTGAAATGATGACTCTAATACCAATGAAGAGAAAATAGATCTACTTGCCCCGAGATTTACTAAATTTCTTATACACAATTAACCCTTTTTTATGGGTTTTAGAAAAAAATCATCCGAGCTCTAAAATGATTATTTCCATGAATTTATAGCTGTACTTCTTCCAAAAACATGAAATATTTTGGAGACGACTCATGTTGGCATTTGAGCTACAAAATAAATCTAGAACTACGAAGTTGACCAAATATTTTGAACTCTATTTCTAGCAAGCGGATGAAAATTTGAACAAATTCTAATTATGTTTTCCAAACATTATCAACTACTCGTAAAACTTGGGTGGACCTATTAGGTAAGAGAAGTAGATTGAGAAAATCCTTGCTAGCTTACCTTTTCAGTTTCAAGCCAAAATGACCTTGCTTAAATACATGTAAAAGCCTTGTGAACTTACTGTTAAATGAATCACTTGGGAAAGTATTCGAACTGCATCACTTGTATCCAATATGTCAGCCATCTACTTTCGAAGACAGAAAGAGCTTGGCTTTATAGACATCAAAGATAGTGGTCTTAGCGAAGATGTTTTTGACACAATTGCTTGAAATGATGACACTAATACCAATGAAGAGAAAATGGATCCACTCGCCCAGAGATTTACTAAATTTCTTATATAGAATTAACCCTTTTTTATGGGTTTTAGAAAAAAATCATCCGAGCTCTAAAATGATTATTTAAATGAATTTATAGTTGTACTTCTTCCAAATACATGAAATATTTTGGAGACGACTCATGTTGGCATTTGAGCTACAAAATAAATCTAGAACTACGAAGTTGACCAAATATTTTGAACTCTATTTCTAGCAAGCGGATGAAAATTTGAACAAATTCTAATTATGTTTTCCAAACATTATCAACTACTTGTAAAATTTGGGTGGACCTATTAGGTAAGAGAAGTAGACTAAGAAAATCCTTGCTAGCTTACCTTAATAGTTTCAAGCCAAAATGACCTTGCTTAAATAGATGTAAAAGCTTGGTGAACTTATTGTTAAATGAATCACTTGGGCAAGTATTCGAAGTGCATCACTTGTATTCAATATGTCAGCCATCCACTTTCGAGGACGGAAAGAGCATGACATTATAGACATCAACGATAGTGGTCTTAGCGAAGATGTTTTTGACACAATTGTTTAAAATGATGACACTAATACCAATGAAGAGAAAATGCATCTACTTTCCCAGAGATTTTCTAATTTTCTTATACACAATTAACCCTTTTTTATGGGTTTTGGAAAAAAATCATCCGAGCTCTAAAATGATTATTTCCATGAATTTATAGTTGTACTTCTTCCAAAAACATGAAATATTTTGGAGACGACTCATGTTGGCATTTGAGCTACAAAATAAATCTAGAACTACGAAGTTGACCAAATATTTTGAACTCTATTTCTAGCAAGCGGATGAAAATTTGAACAAATTCTAATTATGTTTTCCAAACATTATCAACTACTTGTAAAATTTGGGTGGACCTATTAGGTAAGAGAAGTAGATTGAGAAAATCCATGCTAGCTTACCTTAATAGTTTCAAGCCAAAATGACCTTGCTTCAATACATGTAAAAGCCTTGTGAACTTACTGTTAAATGAATCACTTGGGAAAGTATTCGAACTGCATCACTTGTATCCAATATGTCAGCCATCCACTTTCGAGGACGGAAAGAGCTTGGCTTTATAGACATCAAAGATAGTGGTCTTAGCGAAGATGTTTTTGACACAATTGCTTGAAATGATGACTCTAATACCAATGAAGAGAAAATAGATCTACTTGCCCCGAGATTTACTAAATTTCTTATACACAATTAACCCTTTTTTATGGGTTTTGGAAAAAAATCATCCGAGCTCTAAAATGATTATTTCCATGAATTTATAGTTGTACTTCTTCCAAAAACATGAAATATTTTGGAGACGACTCATGTTGGCATTTGAGCTACAAAATAAATCTAGAACTACGAAGTTGACCAAATATTTTGAACTCTATTTCTAGCAAGCGGATGAAAATTTGAACAAATTCTAATTATGTTTTCCAAACATTATCAACTACTTGTAAAATTTGGGTGGACCTATTAGGTAAGAGAAGTAGATTGAGAAAATCCTTGCTAGCTTACCTTAATAGTTTCAAGCCAAAATGACCTTGCTTAAATAGATGTAAAAGCTTGGTGAACTTATTGTTAAATGAATCACTTGGGCAAGTATTCGAAGTGCATCACTTGTATTCAATATGTCAGCCATCCACTTTCGAGGACGGAAAGAGCATGACATTATAGACATCAACGATAGTGGTCTTAGCGAAGATGTTTTTGACACAATTGTTTAAAATGATGACACTAATACCAATGAAGAGAAAATGCATCTACTTTCCCAGAGATTTTCTAATTTTCTTAGATAGAATTAACCCTTTTTTATGGGTTTTAGAAAAAAAAATCCGAGCTCTAAAATGATTATTTCAGTGAATTTACAGTTGTACTTCTTCCAAACGACATGAAATATTTTGCGGACCACTCATATAGGCATTTGAGCTATATAATAAATCTAGAATACGAAGTTGACCAAATATTTTGAACTCTATTTCTAGCAAGAGGATGAAAATTTGAACAAATTCTAATCATGTTTTTCAAACATTGTCAACTACTCGTAAAATTTGGGTGGACCTATTAGGTAAGAGAAGTAGATTGAGAAAATCCTTGCTAGCTTACCTTTTCAGTTTCAAGCCAAAATGACCTTGCTAAAATACATGTAAAAGCCTTGTGAACTTATTGTTAAATGAATCACTTGGGCAAGTATTCGAAGTGCATCACTTGTATCCAATATGTCAGCCATCCACTTTCGAGGATGGAAAGAGCATGACTTTATAGACATCAACGATAGTGGTCTTAGCGAAGCTGTTTTTGACACAATTGTTTAAAATGATGACACTAATACCAATGAAGAGAAAATGCATCTACTTTCCCAGAGATATTCTAATTTTCTTAGATAGAATTAACCCTTTTTTATGGGTTTTAGAAAAAAAAATCCGAGCTCTAAAATGATTATTTCAGTGAATTTACAGTTGTACTTCTTCCAAACGACATGAAATATTTTGCGGACCACTCATATAGGCATTTGAGCTACATAATAAATCTAGAACTACGAAGTTGACCAAATATTTTGAACTCTATTTCTAGCAAGAGGATGAAAATTTGAACAAATTCTAATCATGTTTTTCAAACATTGTCAACTACTCGTAAAATTTGGGTGGACCTATTAGGTAAGAGAAGTAGATTGAGAAAATCCTTGCTAGCTTACCTTTTCAGTTTCAAGCCAAAATGACCTTGCTAAAATACATGTAAAAGCCTTGTGAACTTATTGTTAAATGAATCACTTGGGCAAGTATTCGAAGTGCATCACTTGTATCCAATATGTCAGCCATCCACTTTCGAGGATGGAAAGAGCATGACTTTATAGACATCAACGATAGTGGTCTTAGCGAAGCTGTTTTTGACACAATTGTTTAAAATGATGACACTAATACCAATGAAGAGAAAATGCATCTACTTTCCCAGAGATATTCTAATTTTCTTAGATAGAATTAACCCTTTTTTATGGGTTTTAGAAAAAAAAATCCGAGCACTAAAATGATTATTTCAGTGAATTTACAGTTGTACTTCTTCCAAACGACATGAAATATTTTGCGGACCACTCATATAGGCATTTGAGCTACATAATAAATCTAGAACTACGAAGTTGACCAAATATTTTGAACTCTATTTCTAGCAAGAGGATGAAAATTTGAACAAATTCTAATCATGTTTTTCAAACATTATCAACTACTCGTAAAATTTGGGTGGACCTATTAGGTAAGAGAAGTAGATTGAGAAAATCCTTGCCAGCTTACCTTAATAGTTTCAAGCCAAAATGACCTTGCTTAAATAGATGTAAAAGCCTTGTGAACTTACTGTTAAATGAATCACTTGGGAAAGTATTCGAACTACATCACTTGTATCCAATATGTCAGCCATCCACTTTCGAGGACGGAAAGAGCTTGGCTTTATAGACATCAAAGATAGTGGTCTTAGCGAAGATGTTTTTGACACAATTGCTTGAAATGATGACTCTAATACCAATGAAGAGAAAATAGATCTACTTGCCCCGAGATTTACTAAATTTCTTATACACAATTAACCCTTTTTTATGGGTTTTAGAAAAAAATCATCTGAGCTCTAAAATGATTATTTCCATGAATTTATAGTTGTACTTCTTCCAAAAACATGAAATATTTTGGAGACAACTCATGTTGGCATTTGAGCTACAAAATAAATCTAGAACTACGAAGTTGACCAAATATTTTGAACTCTATTTCTAGCAAGCGGATGAAAATTTGAACAAATTCTAATTATGTTTTCCAAACATTATCAACTACTCGTAAAATTTGGGTGGACCTATTAGGTAAGAGAAGTAGATTGAGAAAATCCATGCTAGCTTACCTTAATAGTTTCAAGCCAAAATGACCTTGCTTAAATAGATGTAAAAGCCTTGTGAACTTACTGTTAAATGAATCACTTGGGAAAGTATTCGAACTGCATCACTTGTATGCAATATGTCAGCCATCCACTTTCGAGGACGGAAAGAGCTTGGCTTTATAGACATCAAAGATAGTGGTCTTAGCGAAGATGTTTTTGACACAATTGCTTGAAATGATGACTCTAATACCAATGAAGAGAAAATAGATCTACTTGCCCCGAGATTTACTAAATTTCTTATACACATTTAACCCTTTTTTATGGGTTTTAGAAAAAAATCATCCGAGCTCTAAAATTATTATTTCCATGAATTTATAGTTGTACTTCTTCCAAAAACATGAAATATTTTGGAGACGACTCATGTTGGCATTTGAGCTACAAAATAAATCTAGAACTACGAAGTTGACCAAATATTTTGAACTCTATTTCTAGCAAGCGGATGAAAATTTGAACAAATTCTAATCATGTTTTTCAAACATTATCAACTACTCGTAAAATTTGGGTGGACCTATTAGGAAAGAGGAGTAGATTGATAAAATCCTTGCTAGCTTACCTTATCAGTTTCAAGCGAAAATGACCTTGCTAAAATACATGTAAAAGCCTTGTGAACTTATTGTTAAATGAATCACTTGGGCAAGTATTCGAAGTGCATCACTTGTATTCAATATGTCAGCCATCCACTTTCGAGGACGGAAAGAGCATGACATTATAGACATCAACGATAGTGGTCTTAGCGAAGATGTTTTTGACACAATTGTTTAAAATGATGACACTAATACCAATGAAGAGAAAATGCATCTACTTTCCCAGAGATTTTCTAATTTTCTTAGATAGAATTAACCCTTTTTTATGGGTTTTAGAAAAACAAAATCCGAGCTCTAAAATGATTATTTCAGTGAATTTACAGTTGTACTTCTTCCAAACGACATGAAATATTTTGCGGACCACTCATATAGGCATTTGAGCTACATAATAAATCTAGAATACGAAGTTGACCAAATATTTTGAACTCTATTTCTAGCAAGAGGATGAAAATTTGAACAAATTCTAATCATGTTTTTCAAACATTGTCAACTACTCGTAAAATTTGGGTGGACCTATTAGGTAAGAGAAGTAGATTGAGAAAATCCTTGCTAGCTTACCTTTTCAGTTTCAAGCCAAAATGACCTTGCTAAAATACATGTAAAAGCCTTGTGAACTTATTGTTAAATGAATCACTTGGGCAAGTATTCGAAGTGCATCACTTGTATCCAATATGTCAGCCATCCACTTTCGAGGATGGAAAGAGCATGACTTTATAGACATCAACGATAGTGGTCTTAGCGAAGCTGTTTTTGACACAATTGTTTAAAATGATGACACTAATACCAATGAAGAGAAAATGCATCTACTTTCCCAGAGATATTCTAATTTTCTTAGATAGAATTAACCCTTTTTTATGGGTTTTAGAAAAAAAAATCCGAGCTCTAAAATGATTATTTCAGTGAATTTACAGTTGTACTTCTTCCAAACGACATGAAATATTTTGCGGACCACTCATATAGGCATTTGAGCTACATAATAAATCTAGAACTACGAAGTTGACCAAATATTTTGAACTCTATTTCTAGCAAGAGGATGAAAATTTGAACAAATTCTAATCATGTTTTTCAAACATTATCAACTACTCGTAAAATTTGGGTGGACCTATTAGGTAAGAGAAGTAGATTGAGAAAATCCTTGCCAGCTTACCTTAATAGTTTCAAGCCAAAATGACCTTGCTTAAATAGATGTAAAAGCCTTGTGAACTTACTGTTAAATGAATCACTTGGGAAAGTATTCGAACTACATCACTTGTATCCAATATGTCAGCCATCCACTTTCGAGGACGGAAAGAGCTTGGCTTTATAGACATCAAAGATAGTGGTCTTAGCGAAGATGTTTTTGACACAATTGCTTGAAATGATGACTCTAATACCAATGAAGATAAAATAGATCTACTTGCCCCGAGATTTACTAAATTTCTTATACACAATTAACCCTTTTTTATGGGTTTTAGAAAAAAATCATCCGAGCTCTAAAATGATTATTTCCATGAATTTATAGTTGTACTTCTTCCAAAAATATGAAATATTTTGGAGACGACTCATGTTGGCATTTGAGCTACAAAATAAATCTAGAACTACGAAGTTGACCAAATATTTTGAACTCTATTTCTAGCAAGCGGATGAAAATTTGAACAAATTCTAATTATGTTTTCCAAACATTATCAACTACTCGTAAAATTTGGGTGGACCTATTAGGTAAGAGAAGTAGATTGAGAAAATCCATGCTAGCTTACCTTAATAGTTTCAAGCCAAAATGACCTTGCTTAAATACATGTAAAAGCCTTGTGAACTTACTGTTAAATGAATCACTTGGGAAAGTATTCGAACTGCATCACTTGTATCCAATATGTCAGCCATCCACTTTCGAGGACGGAAAGAGCTTGGCTTTATAGACATCAAAGATAGTGGTCTTAGCGAAGATGTTTTTGACACAATTGCTTGAAATGATGACTCTAATACCAATGAAGGGAAAATAGATCTACTTGCCCCGAGATTTACTAAATTTCTTATACACATTTAACCCTTTTTTATGGGTTTTAGAAAAAAATCATCCGAGCCCTAAAATGATTATTTCCATGAATTTATAGTTGTACTTCTTCCAAAAACATGAAATATTTTGGAGACGACTCATGTTGGCATTTGAGCTACAAAATAAATCTAGAACTACGAAGTTGACCAAATATTTTGAACTCTATTTCTAGCAAGCGGATGAAAATTTGAACAAATTCTAATTATGTTTTCCAAACATTATCAACTACTTGTAAAATTTGGGTGGACCTATTAGGTAAGAGAAGTAGATTGAGAAAATCCTTGCTAGCTTACCTTAATAGTTTCAAGCCAAAATGACCTTGCTTAAATAGATGTAAAAGCCTGGTGAACTTACTGTTAAATGAATCACTTGGGAAAGTATTCGAACTGCATCACTTGTATCCAATATGTCAGCCATCCACCTTCGAAGACAGAAAGAGCTTGGCTTTATAGACATCAAAGATAGTGGTCTTAGCGAAGCTGTTTTTGACACAATTGTTTAAAATGATGACACTAATACCAATGAAGAGAAAATGCATCTACTTTTCCAGAGATTTTCTAATTTTGTTAGATAGAATTAACCCGTTTTTATGGGTTTTAGAAAAAAAAATCCGAGCTCTAAAATGATTATTTCAGTGAATTTACAGTTGTACTTCTTCCAAATGACATGAAATATTTTGCGGACCACTCATATAGGCATTTGAGCTACATAACAAATCTAGAACTACGAAGTTGACCAAATATTTTGAACTCTATTTCTAGCAAGAGGATGAAAATTTGAACAAATTCTAATCATGTTTTTCAAACATTATCAACTACTCGTAAAATTTGGGTGGACCTACTAGGTAAGAGAAGTAGATTGAGAAAATCCTTGCCAGCTTACCTTAATAGTTTCAAGCCAAAATGACCTTGCTTAAATAGATGTAAAAGCCTTGTGAACTTACTGTTAAATGAATCACTTGGGAAAGTATTCGAACTGCATCACTTGTATGCAATATGTCAGCCATCCACTTTCGAGGACGGAAAGAGCTTGGCTTTATAGACATCAAAGATAGTGGTCTTAGCGAAGATGTTTTTGACACAATTGCTTGAAATGATGACTCTAATACCAATGAAGAGAAAATAGATCTACTTGCCCCGAGATTTACTAAATTTCTTATACACATTTAACCCTTTTTTATGGGTTTTAGAAAAAAATCATCCGAGCTCTAAAATTATTATTTCCATGAATTTATAGTTGTACTTCTTCCAAAAACATGAAATATTTTGGAGACGACTCATGTTGGCATTTGAGCTACAAAATAAATCTAGAACTACGAAGTTGACCAAATATTTTGAACTCTATTTCTAGCAAGCGGATGAAAATTTGAACAAATTCTAATCATGTTTTTCAAACATTATCAACTACTCGTAAAATTTGGGTGGACCTATTAGGAAAGAGGAGTAGATTGATAAAATCCTTGCTAGCTTACCTTATCAGTTTCAAGCGAAAATGACCTTGCTAAAATACATGTAAAAGCCTTGTGAACTTATTGTTAAATGAATCACTTGGGCAAGTATTCGAAGTGCATCACTTGTATTCAATATGTCAGCCATCCACTTTCGAGGACGGAAAGAGCATGACATTATAGACATCAACGATAGTGGTCTTAGCGAAGATGTTTTTGACACAATTGTTTAAAATGATGACACTAATACCAATGAAGAGAAAATGCATCTACTTTCCCAGAGATTTTCTAATTTTCTTAGATAGAATTAACCCTTTTTTATGGGTTTTAGAAAAAAAAATCCGAGCTCTAAAATGATTATTTCAGTGAATTTACAGTTGTACTTCTTCCAAACGACATGAAATATTTTGCGGACCACTCATATAGGCATTTGAGCTACATAATAAATCTAGAACTACGAAGTTGACCAAATATTTTGAACTCTATTTCTAGCAAGAGGATGAAAATTTGAACAAATTCTAATCATGTTTTTCAAACATTATCAACTACTCGTAAAATTTGGGTGGACCTATTAGGTAAGAGAAGTAGATTGAGAAAATCCTTGCCAGCTTACCTTAATAGTTTCAAGCCAAAATGACCTTGCTTAAATAGATGTAAAAGCCTTGTGAACTTACTGTTAAATGAATCACTTGGGAAAGTATTCGAACTACATCACTTGTATCCAATATGTCAGCCATCCACTTTCGAGGACGGAAAGAGCTTGGCTTTATAGACATCAAAGATAGTGGTCTTAGCGAAGATGTTTTTGACACAATTGCTTGAAATGATGACTCTAATACCAATGAAGATAAAATAGATCTACTTGCCCCGAGATTTACTAAATTTCTTATACACAATTAACCCTTTTTTATGGGTTTTAGAAAAAAATCATCCGAGCTCTAAAATGATTATTTCCATGAATTTATAGTTGTACTTCTTCCAAAAACATGAAATATTTTGGAGACGACTCATGTTGGCATTTGAGCTACAAAATAAATCTAGAACTACGAAGTTGACCAAATATTTTGAACTCTATTTCTAGCAAGCGGATGAAAATTTGAACAAATTCTAATTATGTTTTCCAAACATTATCAACTACTCGTAAAATTTGGGTGGACCTATTAGGTAAGAGAAGTAGATTGAGAAAATCCATGCTAGCTTACCTTAATAGTTTCAAGCCAAAATGACCTTGCTTAAATACATGTAAAAGCCTTGTGAACTTACTGTTAAATGAATCACTTGGGAAAGTATTCGAACTGCATCACTTGTATCCAATATGTCAGCCATCCACTTTCGAGGACGGAAAGAGCTTGGCTTTATAGACATCAAAGATAGTGGTCTTAGCGAAGATGTTTTTGACACAATTGCTTGAAATGATGACTCTAATACCAATGAAGGGAAAATAGATCTACTTGCCCCGAGATTTACTAAATTTCTTATACACATTTAACCCTTTTTTATGGGTTTTAGAAAAAAATCATCCGAGCCCTAAAATGATTATTTCCATGAATTTATAGTTGTACTTCTTCCAAAAACATGAAATATTTTGGAGACGACTCATGTTGGCATTTGAGCTACAAAATAAATCTAGAACTACGAAGTTGACCAAATATTTTGAACTCTATTTCTAGCAAGCGGATGAAAATTTGAACAAATTCTAATTATGTTTTCCAAACATTATCAACTACTTGTAAAATTTGGGTGGACCTATTAGGTAAGAGAAGTAGATTGAGAAAATCCTTGCTAGCTTACCTTAATAGTTTCAAGCCAAAATGACCTTGCTTAAATAGATGTAAAAGCCTGGTGAACTTACTGTTAAATGAATCACTTGGGAAAGTATTCGAACTGCATCACTTGTATCCAATATGTCAGCCATCCAACTTCGAAGACAAAAAGAGCTTGGCTTTATAGACATCAAAGATAGTGGTCTTAGCGAAGCTGTTTTTGACACAATTGTTTAAAATGATGACACTAATACCAATGAAGAGAAAATGCATCTACTTTTCCAGAGATTTTCTAATTTTGTTAGATAGAATTAACCCGTTTTTATGGGTTTTAGAAAAAAAAATCCGATCTCTAAAATGATTATTTCAGTGAATTTACAGTTGTACTTCTTCCAAATGACATGAAATATTTTGCGGACCACTCATATAGGCATTTGAGCTACATAACAAATCTAGAACTACGAAGTTGACCAAATATTTTGAACTCTATTTCTAGCAAGAGGATGAAAATTTGAACAAATTCTAATCATGTTTTTCAAACATTATCAACTACTCGTAAAATTTGGGTGGACCTACTAGGTAAGAGAAGTAGATTGAGAAAATCCTTGCCAGCTTACCTTAATAGTTTCAAGCCAAAATGACCTTGCTTAAATAGATGTAAAAGCCTTGTGAACTTACTGTTAAATGAATCACTTGGGAAAGTATTCGAACTACATCACTTGTATCCAATATGTCAGCCATCCACTTTCGAGGACGGAAAGAGCTTGGCTTTATAGACATCAAAGATAGTGGTCTTAGCGAAGATGTTTTTGACACAATTGCTTGAAATGATGACTCTAATACCAATGAAGAGAAAATAGATCTACTTGCCCCGAGATTTACTAAATTTCTTATACACAATTAACCCTTTTTTATGGGTTTTAGAAAAAAATCATCCGAGCTCTAAAATGATTATTTCCATGAATTTATAGTTGTACTTCTTCCCAAAACATGAAATATTTTGGAGACGACTCATGTTGGCATTTGAGCTACAAAATAAATCTAGAACTACGAAGTTGACCAAATATTTTGAACTCTATTTCTAGCAAGCGGATGAAAATTTGAACAAATTCTAATTATGTTTTCCAAACATTATCAACTACTCGTAAAATTTGGGTGGACCTATTAGGTAAGAGAAGTAGATTGAGAAAATCCTTGCTAGCTTACCTTAATAGTTTCAAGCCAAAATGACCTTGCTAAAATACATGTAAAAGCCTTGTGAACTTACTCTTAAATGAATCACTTGGGAAAGTATTCGAACTGCATCACTTGTATCCAATATGTCAGCCATCCACTTTCCAAGACAGAAAGAGCTCGGCTTTATAGACATCAAAGATAGTGGTCTTAGCGAAGATGTTTTTGACACAATTGCTTGCAATGATGACTCTAATACCAATGAAGAGAAAATAGATCTACTTGCCCCGAGATTTACTAAATTTCTTATACACAATTAACCCTTTTTTATGGGTTTTAGAAAAAAATCATCCGAGCTCTAAAATGATTATTTCCATGAATTTATAGTTGTACTTCTTCCAAAAACATGAAATATTTTGGAGACGACTCATGTTGGCATTTGAGCTACAAAATAAATCTAGAACTACGAAGTTGAGCAAATATTTTGAACTCTATTTCTAGCAAGCGGATGAAAATTTGAACAAATTCTAATTATGTTTTCCAAACATTATCAACTACTCGTAAAATTTGGGTGGACCTATTAGGTAAGAGAAGTAGATTGAGAAAATCCATGCTAGCTTACCTTAATAGTTTCAAGCCAAAATGACCTTGCTTAAATAGATGTAAAAGCCTTGTGAACTTACTGTTAAATGAATCACTTGGGAAAGTATTCGAACTGCATCACTTGTATCCAATATGTCAGCCATCCACCTTCGAGGACGGAAAGAGCTTGGCTTTATAGACATCAAAGATAGTGGTCTTAGCGAAGATGTTTTTGACACAATTGCTTGAAATGATGACTCTAATACCAATGAAGAGAAAATAGATCTACTTGCCCCGAGATTTACTAAATTTCTTATACACATTTAACCCTTTTTTATGGGTTTTGGAAAAAAATCATCCGAGCTCTAAAATGATTATTTCCATGAATTTATAGTTGTACTTCTTCCAAAAACATGAAATATTTTGGAGACGACTCATGTTGGCATTTGAGCTACAAAATAAATCTAGAACTACGAAGTTGACCAAATATTTTGAACTATATTTCTAGCAAGCGGGTGAAAATTTGAACAAATTCTAATTATGTTTTCCAAACAATATCAACTACTCGTAAAATTTGGGTGGACCTATTAGGTAAGAGAAGTAGATTGAGAAAATCCTTGCTAGCTTACCTTAATAGTTTCAAGCCAAAATGACCTTGCTTAAATAGATGTAAAAGCCTGGTGAACTTACTGTTAAATGAATCACTTGGGAAAGTATTCGAACTGCATCACTTGTATCCAATATGTCAGCCATCCACTTTCGAAGACAGAAAGAGCTTGGCTTTATAGACATCAAAGATAGTGGTCTTAGCGAAGATGTTTTTGACACAATTGCATGAAATGATGACTCTAATACCAATGAAGAGAAAATAGATCTACTTGCCCCGAGATTTACTAAATTTCTTATACACAATTAACCCTTTTTTATGGGTTTTAGAAAAAAATCATCCGAGCTCTAAAATGATTATTTCCATGAATTTATAGTTGTACTTCTTCCAAAAACATGAAATATTTTGGAGACGACTCATTTTGGCATTTGAGATACAAAATAAATCTAGAACTACGAAGTTGACCAAATATTTTGAACTCTATTTCTAGCAAGAGGATGAAAATTTGAACAAATTCTAATCATATTTTTCAAACATTATCAAGTACTCGTAAAATTTGGGTGGACCTATTAGGTAAGAGAAGTAGATTGCGAAAATCCTTGCGAGCTTACCTTATCAGTTTCAAGCCAAAATTGACCTTGCTTAAATAGATGTAAAAGCCTTGTGAACTTACTATTAAATGAATCACTTGGCAAGTATTCGAACGGCATCACTTGTATCCAATATGTCTGCCATCCACTTTCGAGGACTGAAAGAACTTAGCTTTATAGACATCAAGGATAGTTGTCTTAGCGAAGATGTTTTTGACACAATTGCTTGAAATGATGACTCTAATAAAAATGAAGAGAAAATGGATCCACTTACCCACAGATTTACTAAATTTCTTAGATAGAATTATCCCTTTTTATGGGTTTTAGAAAAAAATCATCCGAGCCCTAAATTGATTATTTCCATGAATTTATAGTTGTACTTCTTCCAAAAACATGAAATATTTGGGAGATGACTCATATACGCATTTAAGCTACAAAATAAATTTAGAACTATGAAGTTGACCAAATATTTTGAACTCTATTTCTTGCAAGAGGATGAAAATTTGAACAAAGTCTAATCATGTTTTTCAAACATTATCAACTACTCGTAAAATTTGGGTGGACCTATTAGGAAAGAGAAGTAGATTGAGAAAATCCTTACTAGCTTACCTTTTCCGTTTCAAGCCAAAATGACCTCGCTAAAATACATGTAAAAGCCTTGTGAACTTATTGTTAAATGAATCACTTGGGCAAGTATTCGAAGTGCATCACTTGTATCCAATATGTCAGCCATCCACTTTCGAGGACGGAAAGAGCATGACTTTATAGACATCAACGATAGTGGTCTTAGCGAACCTGTTTTTGACACAATTGTTTAAAATGATGACACTAATACCAATGAAGAGAAAATGCATCTACTTTCCAAGAGATTTTCTAATTTTCTTAGATAGAATTAACCCTTTTTTATGGGTTTTAGAAAAAAAAATCCGAGCTCTAAAATGATTATTTCAGTGAATTTACAGTTGTACTTCTTCCAAACGACATGAAATATTTTGCTGACCGCTCATATAGGCATTTGAGCTACATAATAAATCTAGAACTACGAAGTTGACCAAATATTTTGAACTCTATTTCTAGCAAGAGGATGAAAATTTGAACAAATTCTAATCATGTTTTTCAAACATTATCAACTACTCGTAAAATTTGGGTGGACCTATTAGGTAAGAGAAGTAGATTGAGAAAATCCTTTCTAGCTTACCTTAATAGTTTCAAGCCAAAATGACCTTGCTTAAATACATGTAAAAGCCTTGTGAACTTACTGTTAAATGAATCACTTGGGAAAGTATTCGAACTGCATCACTTGTATCCAATATGTCAGCCATCCACTTTCGAAGACTGAAAGAGCTTGGCTTTATAGACATCAAAGATAGTGGTCTTAGCAAAGATGTTTTTAACACAATTGCTTGAAATGATGACTCTAATACCAATGAAGAGAAAATAGATCTACTTGCCCCGAGATTTACTAAATTTCTTATACACAATTAACCCTTTTTTATGGGTTTTAGAAAAAAATCATCCGAGCTCTAAAATGATTATTTCCATGAATTTATAGCTGTACTTCTTCCAAAAACATGAAATATTTTGGAGACGACTCATGTTGGCATTTGAGCTACAAAATAAATCTAGAACTACGAAGTTGACCAAATATTTTGAACTCTATTTCTAGCAAGCGGATGAAAATTTGAACAAATTCTAATTATGTTTTCCAAACATTATCAACTACTCGTAAAACTTGGGTGGACCTATTAGGTAAGAGAAGTAGATTGAGAAAATCCTTGCTAGCTTACCTTTTCAGTTTCAAGCCAAAATGACCTTGCTTAAATACATGTAAAAGCCTTGTGAACTTACTGTTAAATGAATCACTTGGGAAAGTATTCGAACTGCATCACTTGTATCCAATATGTCAGCCATCTACTTTCGAAGACAGAAAGAGCTTGGCTTTATAGACATCAAAGATAGTGGTCTTAGCGAAGATGTTTTTGACACAATTGCTTGAAATGATGACACTAATACCAATGAAGAGAAAATGGATCCACTCGCCCAGAGATTTACTAAATTTCTTATATAGAATTAACCCTTTTTTATGGGTTTTAGAAAAAAATCATCCGAGCTCTAAAATGATTATTTAAATGAATTTATAGTTGTACTTCTTCCAAATACATGAAATATTTTGGAGACGACTCATGTTGGCATTTGAGCTACAAAATAAATCTAGAACTACGAAGTTGACCAAATATTTTGAACTCTATTTCTAGCAAGAGGATGAAAATTTGAACAAATTCTAATCATGTTTTTCAAACATTATCAACTACTCGTAAAATTTGGGTGGACCTATTAGGTAAGAGAAGTAGATTGAGAAAATCCTTTCTAGCTTACCTTAATAGTTTCAAGCCAAAATGACCTTGCTTAAATAGATGTAAAAGCCTTGTGAACTTACTGTTAAATGAATCACTTGGGAAAGTATTCGAACTGCATCACTTGTATCCAATATGTCAGCCATCCACTTTCGAAGACTGAAAGAGCTTGGCTTTATAGACATCAAAGATAGTGGTCTTAGCAAAGATGTTTTTGACACAATTGCTTGAAATGATGACTCTAATACCAATGAAGAGAATATAGATCTACTTGCCCCGAGATTTACTAAATTTCTTATACACAATTAACCCTTTTTTATGGGTTTTAGAAAAAAATCATCCGAGCTCTAAAATGATTATTTCCATGAATTTATAGTTGTACTTCTTCCAAAAACATGAAATATTTTGGAGACGACTTATGTTGGCATTTGAGCTACAAAATAAATCTAGAACTACGAAGTTGACCAAATATTTTGAACTCTATTTCTAGCAAGCGGATGAAAATTTGAACAAATTCTAATTATGTTTTCCAAACATTATCAACTACTCGTAAAACTTGGGTGGACCTATTAGGTAAGAGAAGTAGATTGAGAAAATCCTTGCTAGCTTACCTTTTCAGTTTCAAGCCAAAATGACCTTACTAAAATACATGTAAAAGCCTTGTGAACTTATTGTTAAATGAATCACTTGGCAAGTATTCGAACTGCATCACTTGTATCCAATATGTCTGCCATCCACTTTCGATTACTGAAAGAACTTGGCTTTATAGACATCAAAGATAGTGGTCTTAGCGAAGATGTTTTTGACACAATTGCTTGAAATGATGACTCTAATAAAAATGAAGAGAAAATGGATCCACTTACCCACAGATTTACTAAATTTCTTAATAGAATTATCCCTTTTTATGGGTTTTAGAAAAAAATCATCCGAACCCTAAAATGATTATTTCCATGAATTTATAGTTGTACTTCTTCCAAAAACATGAAATATTTGGGTGACGACTCATATACGCATTTAAGCTACAAAATAAATTTAGAACTATGAAGTTGACCAAATATTTTGAACTCTATTTCTTGCAAGAGGATGAAAATTTGAACAAAGTCTAATCATGTTTTTCAAACATTATCAACTACTCGTAAAATTTGGGTGGACCTATTAGGAAAGAGAAGTTGATTGAGAAAATCCTTGCTAGCTTACCTTTTCAGTTTCAAGAAAAAATGACCTTGCTAAAATACATGTAAAAGCCTTGTGAACTTATTGTTAAATGAATCACTTGGGCAAGTATTCGAAGTGCATCACTTGTATCCAATATGTCAGCCATCCACTTTCGAGGACGGAAAGAGCATGACTTTATAGACATCAACGATAGTGGTCTTAGTGAAGCTGTTTTTGACACAATTGTTTAAAATGATGACACTAATACCAATGAAGAGAAAATGCATCTAATTTCCCAGAGATTTTCTAATTTTCTTAGATAGAATTAACCCTTTTTTATGGGTTTTAGAAAAAAAAATCCGAGCTCTAAAATGATTATTTTAGTGAATTTACAGTTGTACTTCTTCCAAACGACATGAAATATTTTGCGGACCACTCATATAGGCATTTGAGCTACATAATAAATCTAGAACTACGAAGTTGACCAAATATTTTGAACTCTATTTCTAGCAAGAGGATGAAAATTTGAACAAATTCTAATCATGTTTTTCAAACATTATCAACTACTCGTAAAATTTGGGTGGACCTATTAGGTAAGAGAAGTAGATTGCGAAAATCCTTGCGAGCTTACCTTATCAGTTTCAAGCCAAAATTGACCTTGCTTAAATAGATGTAAAAGCCTTGTGAACTTACTATTAAATGAATCACTTGGCAAGTATTCGAACGGCATCACTTGTATCCAATATGTCTGCCATCCACTTTCGAGGACTGAAAGAACTTGGCTTTATAGACATCAAGGATAGTTGTCTTAGCGAAGATGTTTTTGACACAATTGCTTGAAATGATGACTCTAATAAAAATGAAGAGAAAATGGATCCACTTACCCACAGATTTACTAAATTTCTTAGATAGAATTATCCCTTTTTATGGGTTTTAGAAAAAAATCATCCGAGCCCTAAAATGATTATTTCCATGAATTTATAGTTGTACTTCTTCCAAAAACATGAAATATTTGGGAGACGACTCATATACGCATTTAAGCTACAAAATAAATTTAGAACTATGAAGTTGACCAAATATTTTGAACTCTATTTCTTGCAAGAGGATGAAAATTTGAACAAAGTCTAATCATGTTTTTCAAACATTATCAACTACTCGTAAAATTTGGGTGGACCTATTAGGAAAGAGAAGTAGATTGAGAAAATCCTTGCTAGCTTACCTTTTCCGTTTCAAGCCAAAATGACCTTGCTAAAATACATGTAAAAGCCTTGTGAACTTATTGTTAAATGAATCACTTGGGCAAGTATTCGAAGTGCATAACTTGTATCCAATATGTCAGCCATCCACTTTCGAGGACGGAAAGAGCATGACTTTATAGACATCAACGATAGTGGTCTTAGCGAAGCTGTTTTTGACACAATTGTTTAAAATGATGACACTAATACCAATGAAGAGAAAATGCATCTACTTTCCAAGAGATTTTCTAATTTTCTTAGATAGAATTAACCCTTTTTTATGGGTTTTAGAAAAAAAAATCCGAGCTCTAAAATGATTATTTCAGTGAATTTACAGTTGTACTTCTTCCAAACGACATGAAATATTTTGCTGACCGCTCATATAGGCATTTGAGCTACATAATAAATCTAGAACTACGAAGTTGACCAAATATTTTGAACTCTATTTCTAGCAAGAGGATGAAAATTTGAACAAATTCTAATCATGTTGGTCAAACATTATCAACTACTCGTAAAATTTGGGTGGACCTATTAGGTAAGAGAAGTAGATTGAGAAAATCCTTTCTAGCTTACCTTAATAGTTTCAAGCCAAAATGACCTTGCTTAAATAGATGTAAAAGCCTTGTGAACTTAATGTTAAATGAATCACTTGGGAAAGTATTCGAACTGCATCACTTGTATCCAATATGTCAGCCATCCACTTTCGAAGACTGAAAGAGCTTGGCTTTATAGACATCAAAGATAGTGGTCTTAGCAAAGATGTTTTTGACACAATTGCTTGAAATGATGACTCTAATACCAATGAAGAGAAAATAGATCTACTTCCCCCGAGATTTACTAAATTTCTTATACACAATTAACCCTTTTTTATGGGTTTTAGAAAAAAATCATCCGAGCTCTAAAATGATTATTTCCATGAATTTATAGTTGTACTTCTTCCAAAAACATGAAATATTTTGGAGACGACTCATGTTGGCATTTGAGCTACAAAATAAATCTAGAACTACGAAGTTGACCAAATATTTTGAACTCTATTTCTAGCAAGCGGATGAAAATTTGAACAAATTCTAATTATGTTTTCCAAACATTATCAACTACTCGTAAAACTTGGGTGGACCTATTAGGTAAGAGAAGTAGATTGAGAAAATCCTTGCTAGCTTACCTTTTCAGTTTCAAGCCAAAATGACCTTGCTTAAATACATGTAAAAGCCTTGTGAACTTACTGTTAAATGAATCACTTGGGAAAGTATTCGAACTGCATCACTTGTATCCAATATGTCAGCCATCTACTTTCGAAGACAGAAAGAGCTTGGCTTTATAGACATCAAAGATAGTGGTCTTAGCGAAGATGTTTTTGACACAATTGCTTGAAATGATGACACTAATACCAATGAAGAGAAAATGGATCCACTCGCCCAGAGATTTACTAAATTTCTTATATAGAATTAACCGTTTTTTATGGGTTTTAGAAAAAAATCATCCGAGCTCTAAAATGATTATTTAAATGAATTTATAGTTGTACTTCTTCCAAATACATGAAATATTTTGGAGACGACTCATGTTGGCATTTGAGCTACAAAATAAATCTAGAACTACGAAGTTGACCAAATATTTTGAACTCTATTTCTAGCAAGAGGATGAAAATTTGAACAAATTCTAATCATGTTTTTCAAACATTATCAACTACTCGTAAAATTTGGGTGGACCTATTAGGAAAGAGAAGTTGATTGAGAAAATCCTTGCTAGCTTACCTTTTCAGTTTCAAGCCAAAATGACCTTACTAAAATACATGTAAAAGCCTTGTGAACTTATTGTTAAATGAATCACTTGGGCAAGTATTCGAAGTGGATCACTTGTATCCAATATGTCAGCCATCCACTTTCGAGGACGGAAAGAGCATGACTTTATAGACATCAACGATAGTGGTCTTAGCGAAGTTGTTTTTGACACAATTGTTTAAAATGATGACACTAATACCAATGAAGAGAAAATGAATCTGCTTTCCTAGAGATTTTGTAATTTTCTTAGATAAAATTAACCCTTTTTTATGGGTTTTAGAAAAAAAAATCCGAGCTCTAAAATGATTATTTCAGTGAATTTACAGTTTTACTTCTTCCAAACGACATGAAATATTTTGCGGACCACTCATATAGGCATTTGAGCTACATAATAAATCTAGAACTATGAAGTTGACCAAATATTTTGAACTCTATTTCTAGCAAGAGGATGAAAATTTGAACAAATTCTAATCATATTTTTCAAACATTATCAACTACTCGTAAAATTTGGGTGGACCTATTAGGTAAGAGAAGTAGATTGAGAAAATCCTTGCTAGCTTACCTTAATAGTTTGAAGGCAAAATGACCTTGCTTAAATAGATGTAAAAGCCTTGTGAACTTACTGTTAAATGAATCACTTGGGAAAGTATTCGAACTGCATCACTTGTATCCAATATGTCAGCCATCCACTTTCGAGGATGGAAAGAGCTTGGCTTTATAGACATCAAAGATAGTGGTCTTAGCGAAGATGTTTTTGACACAATTGCTTGAAATGATGACTCTAATACCAATGAAGAGAAAATAGATCTACTTGCCCCGAGATTTACTAAATTTCTTATACACAATTAACCCTTTTTTATGGGTTTTAGAAAAAAATTATCCGAGCTCTAAAATAATTATTTCCATGAATTTATAGTTGTACTTCTTCCAAAAACATGAAATATTTTGGAGACGACTCATGTTGGTATTTGAGCTACAAAATAAATCTAGAACTACGAAGTTGACCAAATATTTTGAGCTCTATTTCTAGCAAGCGGATGAAAATTTGAACAAATTCTAATTATGTTTTCCAAACATTATCAACTACTCGTAAAATTTGGGTGGACCTATTAGGTAAGAGAAGTAGATTGAGAAAATCCTTGCTAGCTTACCTTTTCAGTTTCAAGCCAAAATGACCTTACTAAAATACATGTAAAAGCCTTGTGAACTTATTGTTAAATGAATCACTTGGGCAAGTATTCGAAGTGGATCACTTGTATCCAATATGTCAGCCATCCACTTTCGAGGACGGAAAGAGCATGACTTTATAGACATCAACGATAGTGGTCTTAGCGAAGTTGTTTTTGACACAATTGTTTAAAATGATGACACTAATACCAATGAAGAGAAAATGAATCTGCTTTCCTAGAGATTTTGTAATTTTCTTAGATAAAATTAACCCTTTTTTATGGGTTTTAGAAAAAAAAATCCGAGCTCTAAAATGATTATTTCAGTGAATTTACAGTTGTACTTCTTCCAAACGACATGAAATATTTTGCGGACCACTCATATAGGCATTTGAGCTACATAATAAATCTAGAACTACGAAGTTGACCAAATATTTTGAACTCTATTTCTAGCAAGAGGATGAAAATTTGAACAAATTCTAATCATGTTTTTCAAACATTATCAACTACTCGTAAAATTTGGGTGGACCTATTAGGTAAGAGAAGTAGATTGAGAAAATCCTTTCTAGCTTACCTTAATAGTTTGAAGCCAAAATGACCTTGCTTAAATAGATGTAAAAGCCTTGTGAACTTACTGTTAAATGAATCACTTGGGAAAGTATTCGAACTGCATCACTTGTATCCAATATGTCAGCCATCCACTTTCGAGGACGGAAAGAGTTTGGCTTTATAGACATCAAAGATAGTGGTCTTAGCGAAGATGTTTTTGACACAATTGCTTGAAATGATGACTCTAATACCAATGAAGAGAAAATAGATCTACTTGCCTCGAGATTTACTAAATTTCTTATACACAATTAACCCTTTTTTATGGGTTTTAGAAAAAAATTATCCGAGCTCTAAAATAATTATTTCCATGAATTTATAGTTGTACTTCTTCCAAAAACATGAAATATTTTGGAGACGACTCATGTTGGCATTTGAGCTACAAAATAAATCTAGAACTACGAAGTTGACCAAATATTTTGAGCTCTATTTCTAGCAAGCGGATGAAAATTTGAACAAATTCTAATTATGTTTTCCAAACATTATCAACTACTCGTAAAATTTGGGTGGACCTATTAGGTAAGAGAAGTAGATTGAGAAAATCCTTGCTAGCTTACCTTAATAGTTTGAAGCCAAAATGACCTTGCTTAAATAGATGTAAAAGCCTTGTGAACTTACTGTTAAATGAATCACTTGGGAAAGTATTCGAACTGCATCACTAGTATCCAATATGTCAGCCATCCACTTTCGAGGACGGAAAGAGCTTGGCTTTATAGACATCAAAGATAGTGGTCTTAGCGAAGATGTTTTTGACACAATTGCTTGAAATGATGACTCTAATACCAATGAAGAGAAAATAGATCTACTTGCCCCGAGATTTACTAAATTTCTTATACACAATTAACCCTTTTTTATGGGTTTTAGAAAAAATCATGCGAGCTCTAAAATGATTATTTCCATGAATTAATAGTTGTACTTCTTCCAAATACATGAAATATTTTGGAGACGACTCATGTTGGCATTTGAGCTACAAAAAAAATCTAGAACTACGAAGTTGACCAAATATTTTGAACTCTATTTCTAGCAAGAGGATGAAAATTTGAACAAATTCTAATCATATTTTTCAAACATTATCAACTACTCGTAAAATTTGGGTGGACCTATTAGGTAAGAGAAGTAGATTGCGAAAATCCTTGCGAGCTTACCTTATCACTTTCAAGCCAAAATTGACCTTGCTTAAATAGATGTAAAAGCCTTGTGAACTTACTATTAAATGAATCACTTGGCAAGTATTCGAACGGCATCACTTGTATCCAATATGTCTGCCATCCACTTTCGAGGACTGAAAGAACTTGGCTTTATAGACATCAAGGATAGTTGTCTTAGCGAAGATGTTTTTGACACAATTGCTTGAAATGATGACTCTAATAAAAATGAAGAGAAAATGGATCCACTTACCCACAGATTTACTAAATTTCTTAGATAGAATTATCCCTTTTTATGGGTTTTAGAAAAAAATCATCCGAGCCCTAAAATGATTATTTCCATGAATTTATAGTTGTACTTCTTCCAAAAACATGAAATATTTGGGAGACGACTCATATACGCATTTAAGATACAAAATAAATTTAGAACTATGAAGTTGACCAAATATTTTGAACTCTATTTCTTGCAAGAGGATGAAAATTTGAACAAAGTCTAATCATGTTTTTCAAACATTATCAACTACTCGTAAAATTTGGGTGGACCTATTAGGAAAGAGAAGTAGATTGAGAAAATCCTTGCTAGCTTACCTTTTCCGTTTCAAGCCAAAATGACCTTGCTAAAATACATGTAAAAGCCTTGTGAACTTATTGTTAAATGAATCACTTGGGCAAGTATTCGAAGTGCATAACTTGTATCCAATATGTCAGCCATCCACTTTCGAGGACGGAAAGAGCATGACTTTATAGACATCAACGATAGTGGTCTTAGCGAAGCTGTTTTTGACACAATTGTTTAAAATGATGACACTAATACCAATGAAGAGAAAATGCATCTACTTTCCAAGAGATTTTCTAATTTTCTTAGATAGAATTAACCCTTTTTTATGGGTTTTAGAAAAAAAAATCCGAGCTCTAAAATGATTATTTCAGTGAATTTACAGTTGTACTTCTTCCAAACGACATGAAATATTTTGCTGACCGCTCATATAGGCATTTGAGCTACATAATAAATCTAGAACTACGAAGTTGACCAAATATTTTGAACTCTATTTCTAGCAAGAGGATGAAAATTTGAACAAATTCTAATCATGTTTTTCAAACATTATCAACTACTCGTAAAATTTGGGTGGACCTATTAGGTAAGCGAAGTAGATTGAGAAAATCCTTTCTAGCTTACCTTAATAGTTTCAAGCCAAAATGACCTTGCTTAAATAGATGTAAAAGCCTTGTGAACTTACTGTTAAATGAATCACTTGGGAAAGTATTCGAACTGCATCACTTGTATCCAATATGTCAGCCATCCACTTTCGAAGACTGAAAGAGCTTGGCTTTATAGACATCAAAGATAGTGGTCTTAGCAAAGATGTTTTTGACACAATTGCTTGAAATGATGACTCTAATACCAATGAAGAGAAAATAGATCTACTTGCCCCGAGATTTACTAAATTTCTTATACACAATTAACCCTTTTTTATGGGTTTTAGAAAAAAATCATCCGAGCTCTAAAATGATTATTTCCATGAATTTATAGTTGTACTTCTTCCAAAAACATGAAATATTTTGGAGACGACTCATGTTGGCATTTGAGCTACAAAATAAATCTAGAACTACGAAGTTGACCAAATATTTTGAACTCTATTTCTAGCAAGCGGATGAAAATTTGAACAAATTCTAATTATGTTTTCCAAACATTATCAACTACTCGTAAAACTTGGGTGGACCTATTAGGTAAGAGAAGTAGATTGAGAAAATCCTTGCTAGCTTACCTTTTCAGTTTCAAGCCAAAATGACCTTGCTTAAATAGATGTAAAAGCCTTGTGAACTTACTGTTAAATGAATCACTTGGGAAAGTATTCGAACTGCATCACTTGTATCCAATATGTCAGCCATCCACTTTCGAGGACGGAAAGAGCTTGGCTTTATAGACATCAAAGATAGTGGTCTTAGCGAAGATGTTTTTGACACAATTGCTTTAAATGATGACACTAATACCAATGAAGAGAAAATGGATCCACTCGCCCAGAGATTTACTAAATTTCTTATATAGAATTAACCCTTTTTTATGGGTTTTAGAAAAAAATCATCCGAGCTCTAAAATGATTATTTCCATGAATTTATAGTTGTACTTCTTCCAAAAACATGAAATATTTTGGAGACGACTCATGTTGCTATTTGAGCTACAAAATAAATCTAGAACTACGAAGTTGACCAAATATTTTGAGCTCTATTTCTAGCAAGTGGATGAAAATTTGAACAAATTCTAATTATGTTTTCCAAACATTATCAACTACTCGTAAAATTTGGGTGGACCTATTAGGTAAGAGAAGTAGATTGAGAAAATCCTTGCTAGCTTACCTTTTCAGTTTCAAGCCAAAATGACCTTACTAAAATACATGTAAAAGCCTTGTGAACTTATTGTTAAATGAATCACTTGGGCAAGTATTCGAAGTGGATCACTTGTATCCAATATGTCAGCCATCCACTTTCGAGGACGGAAAGAGCATGACTTTATAGCCATCAACGATAGTGGTCTTAGCGAAGTTGTTTTTGACACAATTGTTTAAAATGATGACACTAATACCAATGAAGAGAAAATGAATCTGCTTTCCTAGAGATTTTGTAATTTTCTTAGATAAAATTAACCCTTTTTTATGGGTTTTAGAAAAAAAAATCCGAACTCTAAAATGATTATTTGAGTGAATTTACAGTTTTACTTCTTCCAAACGACATGAAATATTTTGCGGACCACTCATATAGGCATTTGAGCTACATAATAAATCTAGAACTATGAAGTTGACCAAATATTTTGAACTCTATTTCTAGCAAGAGGATGAAAATTTGAACAAATTCTAATCATATTTTTCAAACATTATCAACTACTCGTAAAATTTGGGTGGACCTATTAGGTAAGAGAAGTAGATTGCGAAAATCCTTGCGAGCTTACCTTATCACTTTCAAGCCAAAATTGACCTTGCTTAAATAGATGTAAAAGCCTTGTGAACTTACTGTTAAATGAATCACTTGGGAAAGTATTCGAACGGCATCACTTGTATCCAATATGTCTGCCATCCACTTTCGAGGACTGAAAGAACTTGGCTTTATAGACATCAAGGATAGTTGTCTTAGCGAAGATGTTTTTGACACAATTGCTTGAAATGATGACTCTAATAAAAATGAAGAGAAAATGGATCCACTTACCCACAGATTTACTAAATTTCTTAGATAGAATTATCCCTTTTTATGGGTTTTAGAAAAAAATCATCCGAGCCCTAAAATGATTATTTCCATGAATTTATAGTTGTACTTCTTCCAAAAACATGAAATATTTGGGAGACGACTCATATACGCATTTAAGATACAAAATAAATTTAGAACTATGAAGTTGACCAAATATTTTGAACTCTATTTCTTGCAAGAGGATGAAAATTTGAACAAAGTCTAATCATGTTTTTCAAACATTATCAACTACTCGTAAAATTTGGGTGGACCTATTAGGAAAGAGAAGTAGATTGAGAAAATCCTTGCTAGCTTACCTTTTCCGTTTCAAGCCAAAATGACCTTGCTAAAATACATGTAAAAGCCTTGTGAACTTATTGTTAAATGAATCACTTGGGCAAGTATTCGAAGTGCATAACTTGTATCCAATATGTCAGCCATCCACTTTCGAGGACGGAAAGAGCATGACTTTATAGACATCAACGATAGTGGTCTTAGCGAAGCTGTTTTTGACACAATTGTTTAAAATGATGACACTAATACCAATGAAGAGAAAATGCATCTACTTTCCAAGAGATTTTCTAATTTTCTTAGATAGAATTAACCCTTTTTTATGGGTTTTAGAAAAAAAAATCCGAGCTCTAAAATGATTATTTCAGTGAATTTACAGTTGTACTTCTTCCAAACGACATGAAATATTTTGCTGACCGCTCATATAGGCATTTGAGCTACATAATAAATCTAGAACTACGAAGTTGACCAAATATTTTGAACTCTATTTCTAGCAAGAGGATGAAAATTTGAACAAATTCTAATCATGTTTTTCAAACATTATCAACTACTCGTAAAATTTGGGTGGACCTATTAGGTAAGAGAAGTAGATTGAGAAAATCCTTTCTAGCTTACCTTAATAGTTTCAAGCCAAAATGACCTTGCTTAAATAGATGTAAAAGCCTTGTGAACTTACTGTTAAATGAATCACTTGGGAAAGTATTCGAACTGCATCACTTGTATCCAATATGTCAGCCATCCACTTTCGAAGACTGAAAGAGCTTGGCTTTATAGACATCAAAGATAGTGGTCTTAGCAAAGATGTTTTTGACACAATTGCTTGAAATGATGACTCTAATACCAATGAAGAGAAAATAGATCTACTTGCCCCGAGATTTACTAAATTTCTTATACACAATTAACCCTTTTTTATGGGTTTTAGAAAAAAATCATCCGAGCTCTAAAATGATTATTTCCATGAATTTATAGTTGTACTTCTTCCAAAAACATGAAATATTTTGGAGACGACTCATGTTGGCATTTGAGCTACAAAATAAATCTAGAACTACGAAGTTGACCAAATATTTTGAACTCTATTTCTAGCAAGCGGATGAAAATTTGAACAAATTCTAATTATGTTTTCCAAACATTATCAACTACTCGTAAAACTTGGGTGGACCTATTAGGTAAGAGAAGTAGATTGAGAAAATCCTTGCTAGCTTACCTTTTCAGTTTCAAGCCAAAATGACCTTGCTTAAATAGATGTAAAAGCCTTGTGAACTTACTGTTAAATGAATCACTTGGGAAAGTATTCGAACTGCATCACTTGTATCCAATATGTCAGCCATCCACTTTCGAGGACGGAAAGAGCTTGGCTTTATAGACATCAAAGATAGTGGTCTTAGCGAAGATGTTTTTGACACAATTGCTTGAAATGATGACACTAATACCAATGAAGAGAAAATGGATCCACTCGCCCAGAGATTTACTAAATTTCTTATATAGAATTAACCCTTTTTTATGGGTTTTAGAAAAAAATCATCCGAGCTCTAAAATGATTATTTCCATGAATTTATAGTTGTACTTCTTCCAAAAACATGAAATATTTTGGAGACGACTCATGTTGCTATTTGAGCTACAAAATAAATCTAGAACTACGAAGTTGACCAAATATTTTGAGCTCTATTTCTAGCAAGTGGATGAAAATTTGAACAAATTCTAATTATGTTTTCCAAACATTATCAACTACTCGTAAAATTTGGGTGGACCTATTAGGTAAGAGAAGTAGATTGAGAAAATCCTTGCTAGCTTACCTTTTCAGTTTCAAGCCAAAATGACCTTACTAAAATACATGTAAAAGCCTTGTGAACTTATTGTTAAATGAATCACTTGGGCAAGTATTCGAAGTGGATCACTTGTATCCAATATGTCAGCCATCCACTTTCGAGGACGGAAAGAGCATGACTTTATAGCCATCAACGATAGTGGTCTTAGCGAAGTTGTTTTTGACACAATTGTTTAAAATGATGACACTAATACCAATGAAGAGAAAATGAATCTGCTTTCCTAGAGATTTTGTAATTTTCTTAGATAAAATTAACCCTTTTTTATGGGTTTTAGAAAAAAAAATCCGAACTCTAAAATGATTATTTGAGTGAATTTACAGTTTTACTTCTTCCAAACGACATGAAATATTTTGCGGACCACTCATATAGGCATTTGAGCTACATAATAAATCTAGAACTATGAAGTTGACCAAATATTTTGAACTCTATTTCTAGCAAGAGGATGAAAATTTGAACAAATTCTAATCATATTTTTCAAACATTATCAACTACTCGTAAAATTTGGGTGGACCTATTAGGTAAGAGAAGTAGATTGAGAAAATCCTTGCTAGCTTACCTTAATAGTTTGAAGCCAAAATGACCTTGCTTAAATAGATGTAAAAGCCTTGTGAACTTACTGTTAAATGAATCACTTGGGAAAGTATTCGAACTGCATCACTTGTATCCAATATGTCAGCCATCCACTTTCGAGGACGGAAAGAGCTTGGCTTTATAGACATCAAAGATAGTGGTCTTAGCGAAGATGTTTTTGACACAATTGCTTGAAATGATGACTCTAATACCAATGAAGAGAAAATAGATCTACTTGCCCCGAGATTTACTAAATTTCTTATACACCATTAACCCTTTTTTATGGGTTTTAGAAAAATATTATCCGAGCTCTAAAATAATTATTTCCATGAATTTATAGTTGTACTTCTTCCAAAAACATGAAATATTTTGGAGACGACTCATGTTGGTATTTGAGCTACAAAATAAATCTAGAACTACGAAGTTGACCAAATATTTTGAGCTCTATTTCTAGCAAGCGGATGAAAATTTGAACAAATTCTAATTATGTTTTCCAAACATTATCAACTACTCGTAAAATTTGGGTGGACCTATTAGGTAAGAGAAGTAGATTGAGAAAATCCTTGCTAGCTTACCTTTTCAGTTTCAAGCCAAAATGACCTTACTAAAATACATGTAAAAGCCTTGTGAACTTATTGTTAAATGAATCACTTGGGCAAGTATTCGAAGTGGATCACTTGTATCCAATATGTCAGCCATCCACTTTCGAGGACGGAAAGAGCATGACTTTATAGACATCAACGATAGTGGTCTTAGCGAAGTTGTTTTTGACACAATTGTTTAAAATGATGACACTAATACCAATGAAGAGAAAATGAATCTGCTTTCCTACAGATTTTGTAATTTTCTTAGATAAAATTAACCCTTTTTTATGGGTTTTAGAAAAAAAAATCCGAGCTCTAAAATGATTATTTCAGTGAATTTACAGTTTTACTTCTTCCAAACGACATGAAATATTTTGCGGACCACTCATATAGGCATTTGAGCTACATAATAAATCTAGAACTATGAAGTTGACCAAATATTTTGAACTCTATTTCTAGCAAGAGGATGAAAATTTGAACAAATTCTAATCATATTTTTCAAACATTATCAACTACTCGTAAAATTTGGGTGGACCTATTAGGTAAGAGAAGTAGATTGAGAAAATACTTGCTAGCTTACCTTAATAGTTTGAAGCCAAAATGACCTTGCTTAAATAGATGTAAAAGCCTTGTGCACTTACTGTTAAATGAATCACTTGGGAAAGTATTCGAACTGCATCACTTGTATCCAATATGTCAGCCATCCACTTTCGAGGACGGAAAGAGCTTGGCTTTATAGACATCAAAGATAGTGGTCTTAGGGAAGATGTTTTTGACACAATTGCTTGAAATGATGACTCTAATACCAATGAAAAGAAAATAGATCTACTTGCCCCGAGATTTACTAAATTTCTTATAGAGAATTAACCCTTTTTTATGGGTTTTAGAAAAAAAAATCCGAGCTCTAAAATGATTATTTCCATGAATTTATAGTTGTACTTCTTCCAAACGACATGAAATATTTTGCGGACCACTCATATAGGCATTTGAGCTACAAAATAAATCTAGAACTACGAAGTTGACCAAATAGTTTGAACTCTATTTCTAGGAAGAGGATGAAAATTTGAATAAATTCTAATCATATTTTTCAAAAATTATCATCTACTCGTAAAATTTGGGTGGACCTATTAGGTAAGAGAAGTAGATTGAGAAAATCCTTGCTAGCTTACCTTAAAAGTTTCAAGCGAAAATGACCTTGCTTAAATAGATGTAAAAGCCTTGTGAACTTACTCTTAAATGAATCACTTGGGAAAGTATTCGAACTACATCACTTGTATCCAATATGTCATCCATCCACTTTCGAGGACGGAAAGAGCTTGGCTTTATAGACATCAAAGATAGTGGTCTTAGCGAAGATGTTTTTGACACAATTGCTTGAAATGATGACTCTAATACCAATGAAAAGAAAATAGATCTACTTGCCCCGAGATTTACTAAATTTCTTATAGAGAATTAACCCTTTTTTATGGGTTTTAGAAAAAGAAATCCGAGCTCTAAAATGATTATTTCCATGAATTTATAGTTGTACTTCTTCCAAACGACATGAAATATTTTGCGGACCACTCATATAGGCATTTGAGCTACAAAATAAATCTAGAACTACGAAGTTGACCAAATAGTTTGAACTCTATTTCTAGGAAGAGGTTGAAAATTTGAATAAATTCTAATCATATTTTTCAAAAATTATCAACTACTCGTAAAATTTGGGTGGACCTATTAGGTAAGAGAAGTAGATTGAGAAAATCCTTGCTAGCTTACCTTAAAAGTTTCAAGCCAAAATGACCTTGCTTAAATAGATGTAAAAGCCTTGTGAACTTACTCTTAAATGAATCACTTGGGAAAGTATTCGAACTACATCACTTGTATCCAATATGTCAGCCATCCACTTTCGAGGACGGAAAGAGCTTGGCTTTATAGATATCAAAGATAGTGGTCTTAGCGAAGATGTTTTTGACACAATTGCTTGAAATGATGACTCTAATACCAATGAAGAGAAAATAGATCTACTTGCCCCGAGATTTACTAAAAATCGTATACACAATTAACCCTTTTTTATGGGTTATAGAAAAAAATCATCCGAGCTCTAAAATGATTATTTCCATGAATTTATAGTTGTACTTCTTCCAAAAACATGAAATATTTTGGAGACGATTCATGTTGGCATTTGAGCTACAAAATAAATCTAGAACTACGAAGTTTACCAAATATTTTGAACTCTATTTCTAGCAAGCGGATGAAAATTTGAACAAATTCTAATTATGTTTTCAAAACATTATCAACTACTCGTAAAATTTGGGTGGACCTATTAGGTAAGAGAAGTAGATTGAGAAAATCCTTGCTAGCTTACCTTTTCAGTTTCAAGCCAAAATGACCTTGCTTAAATAGATGTAAAAGCCTTGTGAACTTACTGTTAAATGAATCACTTGGGAAAGTATTCGAACTGCATCACTTGTATCCAATATGTCAGCCATCCACTTTCGAAGACAAAAAGAGCTTGGCTTTATAGACATCAAAGATAGTGGTCTTAGTGAAGATGTTTTTGACAAAATTGCTTGAAATGATGACTCTAATACCAATGAAGAGAAAATGGATCCACTTGCCCAGAGATTTACTAAATTTCTTATATAGAATTAACCCGTTTTTATGGGTTTTAGAAAAAAATCATCCGAGCTCTAAAATGATTATTTCCATGAATTTATAGTTGTACTTCTTCCAAATACATGAAATATTTTGGAGACGACTCATGTTGGCATTTGAGCTACATAATAAATCTAGAACTACGAAGTTGTCCAAATATTTTGAACTCTATTTCTAGCAAGAGGATGAAAATTTGAACAAATTCTAATCATGTTTTTCAAACATTATCAACTACTCGTAAAATTTGGGTGGACCTATTAGGAAAGAGAAGTAGATTGAGAAAATCCTTGCTAGCTTACCTTTTCAGTTTCAAGCCAAAATGACCTTGCTAAAGTGCATGTAAAAGCCTTGTGAACTTATTGTTAAATGAATCACTTGGGCAAGTATTCGAAGAGCATCACTTGTATCCAATATGTCAGCCATCCACTTTCGAGGACGAAAAGAGCATGACTTTATCGACATCAACGATAGTGGTCTTAGCGAAGTTGTTTTTGACACAATTGTTTAAAATGATGACACTAATACCAATGAAGAGAAAATGAATCTACTTTCCGAGAGATTTTGTAATTTTCTTAGATAGAATTAACCCTTTTTATGGGTTTTAGAAAAAAAAATCCGAGCTCTAAAATGATTATTTCAGTGAATTTACAGTTGTACTTCTTCCAAACGACATGAAATATTTTGCGGACCACTCATATAGGCATTTGAGCTACAAAATAAATCTAGAACTACGAAGTTGACCAAATATTTTGAACTCTATTTCTAGCAAGAGGATGAAAATTTGAAGAAATTCTAATCATGTTTTTCAAACATTATCAACTACTCGTAAAATTTGGGTGGGCCTATTAGGTAAGAGGAGTAGATTGATAAAATCCTTGCTAGCTTACCTTATCAGTTTCAAGCGAAAATGACCTTGCTAAAATACATGTAAAAGCCTTGTGAACTTATTGTTAAATGAATCACTTGTGCAAGTATTCGAAGTGCATCACTTGTATCCAATATGTTTGCCATCCACTTTCGAGGACGGAAAGAGCATGACTTTATAGACATCAACGATAGTGGTCTTAGCGAAGCTGTTTTTGACACAATTGTTAGAAATGATGACACTAATTCCAATGAAGAGAAAATGCATATACTTTCCCAGAGATTTTCTAAATTTCTTAGATAGAATTAACCCTTTTTTATGGGTTTTAGAAAAAAATCATCTAAGCTCTAAAATGATTATTTCCATGAATTTCTAGTTGTACTTCTTCCAAAAACATGAAATATTTTGGAGACGACTCATATAGGCATTTAAGCTACAAAATAAATCTAGAACTATGAAGTTGACCAAATATTTTGAACTCTATTTCTAGCAAGAGGATGAAAATTTGAACAAATTCTAATCATGTTTTTCAAACATTATCAACTACTCGTAAAATTTGGGTGGACCTATTAGGTAAGAGAAGTATATTGAGAAAATCCTTGCTAGCTTACCTTTTCAGTTTCAAGCCAAAATGACCATGCTAAAATACATGTAAAAGCCTCGTGAACTTATTGTTAAATGAATCACTTGGGCAAGTATTCGAACTACATCACTTGTATCCTATATGTCAGCCATCCACCTTCGAGGAGGGAAAGAGCTTGCCTTTATATACATCAAGGATAGTGGTCATAGCGAAGATGGTTTTTACACAATTGTTAGAAATGATGACTCTAATACCAATGAAGATAAAATGGATCTACTTTCCTAGAGATTTACTAAATTTCTTAGATAGCATTAACCCTTTTTTAAGGGTTTGGCAAAAAATAATTCGAGCTCTAAAATTATAATTGCAATGAATTTATAGTTGTACTTCTTCCAAACAACATGAAATATTTTGGAGACGACTCATGTTGGCATTTGAGCTACAAAATAAATCTAGAACTACGAAGTTGACCAAATATTTTGAACTCTATTTCTAGCAAGCGGATGAAAATTTGAACAAATTCTAATTATGTTTTCCAAACATTATCAACTACTCGTAAAATTTGGGTGGACCTATTAGGTAAGAGAAGTAGATTGAGAAAATCCTTGCTAGCTTACCTTTTCAGTTTCAAGCCAAAATGACCTTGCTTAAATAGATGTAAAAGCCTTGTGAACTTACTGTTAAATGAATCACTTGGGAAAGTATTCGAACTGCATCACTTGTATCCAATATGTCAGCCATCCACTTTCGAAGACAAAAAGAGCTTGGCTTTATAGACATCAAAGATAGTGGTCTTAGCGAAGATGTTTTTGACAAAATTGCTTGAAATGATGACTCTAATACCAATGAAGAGAAAATGGATCCACTTGCCCAGAGATTTACTAAATTTCTTATATAGAATTAACCCGTTTTTATGGGTTTTAGAAAAAAATCATCCGAGCTCTAAAATGATTATTTCCATGAATTTATAGTTGTACTTCTTCCAAATACATGAAATATTTTGGAGACGACTCATGTTGGCATTTGAGCTACATAATAAATCTAGAACTACGAAGTTGACCAAATATTTTGAACTCTATTTCTAGCAAGAGGATGAAAATTTGAACAAATTCTAATCATGTTTTTCAAACATTATCAACTACTCGTAAAATTTGGGTGGACCTATTAGGAAAGAGAAGTAGATTGAGAAAATCCTTGCTAGCTTACCTTTTCAGTTTCAAGCCAAAATGACCTTGCTAAAGTGCATGTAAAAGCCTTGTGAACTTATTGTTAAATGAATCACTTGGGCAAGTATTCGAAGAGCATCACTTGTATCCAATATGTCAGCCATCCACTTTCGAGGACGGAAAGAGCAAGACTTTATAGACATCAACGATAGTGGTCTTAGCGAAGCTGTTTTTGACACAATTGTTTAAAATGATGACACTAATACCAATGAAGAGAAAATGCGTCTACTTTCCCAGAGATTTTCTAAATTTCTTAGATAGAATTAACCCTTTTTTATGGGTTTTAGAAAAAAAATCCGAGCTCTAAAATGATTATTTCAGTGAATTTAGAGTTGTACTTTTTCCAAACGACATGAAATATTTTGCGGACCACTCATATAGGCATTTGAGCTACAAAATAAATCTAGAACTACGAAGTTGACCAAATATTTTGAACTCTATTTCTACCAACAGGATGAAAATTTGAACAAATTCTAATCATATTTTTCAAACATTATCAACTACTCGTAAAATTTGGGTGGACCTATTTGGTAAGAGAAGCAGATTGAGAAAATCCTTGCTAGCTTACCTTAATAGTTTCAAACCAAAATGACCTTGCTTAAATACATGTAAAAGCCTCGTGAACTTATTGTTAAATGAATCACTTGGGCAAGTATTCAAACTACATCACTTGTATCCTATATGTCAGCCATCCACCTTCGAGGAGGGAAAGAGCTTGCCTTTATATACATCAAGGATAGTGGTCATAGCGAAGATGGTTTTTACACAATTGTTAGAAATGATGACTCTAATACTAATGAAGATAAAATGGATCTACTTTCCTAGAGATTTACTAAATTTCTTAGATAGCATTAGCCCTTTTTTAAGGGTTTTGCAAAAAATAATTCGAGCTCTAAAATTATAATTGCAATGAATTTATAGTTGTACTTCTTCCAAACAACATGAAATATTTTGGAGACGACTCATGTTGGCATTTGAGCTACAAAATAAATCTAGAACTACGAAGTTGACCAAATATTTTGAACTCTATTTCTAGCAAGAGGATGAAAATTTGAACAAATTCTAATCATGTTTTTCAAACATTATCAACTACTCGTAAAATTTGGGTGGACCTATTAGGAAAGAGAAGTAGATCGAGAAAATCCTTGCTAGCTTACCTTTTCAGTTTCAAGCCAAAATGACCTTGCTAAAATACATGTAAAAGCCTTGTGAACTTATTGTTAAATGAATCACTTGGGCAAGTATTCGAACTGCATCACTTGTATCCAATATGTCAGCCATCCACTTTCGAGGACGGAAAGAGCATGACTTTATAGACATCAACGATAGTGGTCTTAGCGAAGCTGTTTTTGACACAATTGTTTGAAATGATGACACTAATACCAATGAAGAGAAAATGGATCCACTTGCCCAAAGATTTTCTAAATTTCTTAGATAGAATTAACCCTTTTTAATGGGTTTTAGAAAAAAATCATCAGAGCTCTAAAATGATTATTTCCATGAATTTATAGTTGTACTTCTTCCAAACAACATGAAATATTTTGGAGATGACTCATGTTGGCATTTGAGCTACAAAATAAATCTAGAACTATGAAGTTGACCAAATATTTTGAACTCTATTTCTAGCAAGAGGATGAAAATTTGAACAAATTCTAATCATGTTTTTCAAACATTATCAACTACTCGTAAAATTTGGGTGGACCTATTAGGTTAGAGAAGTAGATTGAGAAAATCCTTGCTAGCTTACCTTTTCAGTTTCAAGCCAAAATGACCATGCTAAAATACATGTAAAAGCCTTGTGAACTTATTGTTAAATGAATCACTTAGGCAAGTATTCGAAGTGCATCACTTGTATCCAATATGTCAGCCATCCACTTTCGAGGACGGAAAGAGCAAGACTTTATAGACATCAACGATAGTGGTCTTAGCGAAGCTGTTTTTGACACAATTGTTTAAAATGATGACACTAATACCAATGAAGAGAAAATGCGTCTACTTTCCCAGAGATTTTCTAAATTTCTTAGATAGAATTAACCCTTTTTTATGGGTTTTAGAAAAAAAATCCGAGCTCTAAAATGATTATTTCAGTGAATTTAGAGTTGTACTTTTTCCAAACGACATGAAATATTTTGCGGACCACTCATATAGGCATTTGAGCTACAAAATAAATCTAGAACTACGAAGTTGACCAAATATTTTGAACTCTATTTCTACCAACAGGATGAAAATTTGAACAAATTCTAATCATATTTTTCAAACATTATCAACTACTCGTAAAATTTGGGTGGACCTATTTGGTAAGAGAAGCAGATTGAGAAAATCCTTGCTAGCTTACCTTAATAGTTTCAAACCAAAATGACCTTGCTTAAATACATGTAAAAGCCTCGTGAACTTATTGTTAAATGAATCACTTGGGCAAGTATTCAAACTACATCACTTGTATCCTATATGTCAGCCATCCACCTTCGAGGAGGGAAAGAGCTTGCCTTTATATACATCAAGGATAGTGGTCATAGCGAAGATGGTTTTTACACAATTGTTAGAAATGATGACTCTAATACTAATGAAGATAAAATGGATCTACTTTCCTAGAGATTTACTAAATTTCTTAGATAGCATTAGCCCTTTTTTAATTGTTTTGCAAAAAATAATTCGAGCTCTAAAATTATAATTGCAATGAATTTATAGTTGTACTTCTTCCAAACAACATGAAATATTTTGGAGACGACTCATGTTGGCATTTGAGCTACAAAATAAATCTAGAACTACGAAGTTGACCAAATATTTTGAACTCTATTTCTAGCAAGAGGATGAAAATTTGAACAAATTCTAATCATGTTTTTCAAACATTATCAACTACTCGTAAAATTTGGGTGGACCTATTAGGAAAGAGAAGTAGATCGAGAAAATCCTTGCTAGCTTACCTTTTCAGTTTCAAGCCAAAATGACCTTGCTAAAATACATGTAAAAGCCTTGTGAACTTATTGTTAAATGAATCACTTGGGCAAGTATTCGAACTGCATCACTTGTATCCAATATGTCAGCCATCCACTTTCGAGGACGGAAAGAGCATGACTTTATAGACATCAACGATAGTGGTCTTAGCGAAGCTGTTTTTGACACAATTGTTTGAAATGATGACACTAATACCAATGAAGAGAAAATGGATCCACTTGCCCAAAGATTTTCTAAATTTCTTAGATAGAATTAACCCTTTTTAATGGGTTTTAGAAAAAAATCATCAGAGCTCTAAAATGATTATTTCCATGAATTTATAGTTGTACTTCTTCCAAACAACATGAAATATTTTGGAGATGACTCATGTTGGCATTTGAGCTACAAAATAAATCTAGAACTATGAAGTTGACCAAATATTTTGAACTCTATTTCTAGCAAGAGGATGAAAATTTGAACAAATTCTAATCATGTTTTTCAAACATTATCAACTACTCGTAAAATTTGGGTGGACCTATTAGGTTAGAGAAGTAGATTGAGAAAATCCTTGCTAGCTTACCTTTTCAGTTTCAAGCCAAAATGACCATGCTAAAATACATGTAAAAGCCTTGTGAACTTATTGTTAAATGAATCACTTAGGCAAGTATTCGAAGTGCATCACTTGTATCCAATATGTCAGCCATCCACTTTCGAGGACGGAAAGAGCAAGACTTTATAGACATCAACGATAGTGGTCTTAGCGAAGCTGTTTTTGACACAATTGTTTAAAATGATGACACTAATACCAATGAAGAGAAAAAGCGTCTACTTTCCCAGAGATTTTCTAAATTTCTTAGATAGAATTAACCCTTTTTTATGGGTTTTAGAAAAAAATCCGAGCTCTAAAATGATTATTTCAGTGAATTTAGAGTTGTACTTCTTCCAAACGACATGAAATATTTTGCGGACCACTCATATAGGCATTTGAGCTACAAAATAAATCTAGAACTACGAAGTTGACCAAATATTTTGAACTCTATTTCTAGCAACAGGATGAAAATTTGAACAAATTCTAATCATATTTTTCAAACATTATCAACTACTCGTAAAATTTGGGTGGACCTATTAGGTAAGAGAAGCAGATTGAGAAAATCCTTGCTAGCTTACCTTAATAGTTTCAAACCAAAATGACCTTGCTTAAATACATGTAAAAGCCTCGTGAACTTATTGTTAAATGAATCACTTGGGCAAGTATTCGAACTACATCACTTGTATCCAATATGTTTGCCATCCACTTTCGAGGACGGAAAGAGCATGACTTTATAGACATCAACGATAGTGGTCTTAGCGAAGCTGTTTTTGACACAATTGTTAGAAATGATGACACTAATTCAAATGAAGAGAAAATGCATATACTTCCCAAGAGATTTTCTAAATTTCTTAGATAGAATTAACCCTTTTTTATGGGTTTTAGAAAAAAATCATCTGAGCTCTAAAATGATTATTTCCATGAATTTATAGTTGTACTTCTTCCAAAAACATGAAATATTTTGGAGACGACTCATATAGGCATTTAAGCTACAAAATAAATCTAGAACTATGAAGTTGACCAAATATTTTGAACTCTATTTCTAGCAAGAGGATGAAAATTTGAACAAATTCTAATCATGTTTTTCAAACATTATCAACTACTCGTATAATTTGGGTGGACCTATTAGGTAAGAGAAGTAGATTGAGAAAATCCTTGCTAGCTTACCTTTTCAGTTTCAAGCCAAAATGACCATGCTAAAATACATGTAAAAGCCTTGTGAACTTATTGTTAAATGAATCACTTAGGCAAGTATTCGAAGTGCATCACTTGTATCCAATATGTCAGCCATCCACTTTCGAGGACGGAAAGAGCAAGACTTTATAGACATCAACGATAGTGGTCTTAGCGAAGCTGTTTTTGACACAATTGTTTAAAATGATGACACTAATACCAATGAAGAGAAAAAGCGTCTACTTTCCCAGAGATTTTCTAAATTTCTTGGATAGAATTAACCCTTTTTTATGGGTTTTAGAAAAAAAATCCGAGCTCTAAAATGATTATTTCAGTGAATTTAGAGTTGTACTTCTTCCAAACGACATGAAATATTTTGCGTACCACTCATATAGGCATTTGAGCTACAAAATAAATCTAGAACTACGAAGTTGACCAAATATTTTGAACTCTATTTCTAGCAACAGGATGAAAATTTGAACAAATTCTAATCATATTTTTCAAACATTATCAACTACTCGTAAAATTTGGGTGGACCTATTAGGTAAGAGAAGTAGATTGAGAAAATCCTTGCTAGCTTACCTTAATAGTTTCAAGCCAAAATGACCTTGCTTAAATAGATGTAAAAGCCTTGTGAACTTACTGTTAAATGAATCACTTGGGAAAGTATTCGAACTGCATCACTTGTATCCAATATGTCAGCCATCCACTTTCGAGGACGGAAAGAGCTTGTCTTTATAGACATCAATGATAGTGGTCTTAGCGAAGAAGTTTTTGACATAATTGCTTGAAATGATGACTCTAATACCAATGAAGAGAAAATAGATCTACTTGCCCAGAGATTTACTAAATTTCTTATATACAATTAACCCTTTTTTATGGGTTTTAGAAAAAAATCATCCGAGCTCTAAAATGATTATTTCCATGAATTTATAGTTGTACTTCTTCCAAAAACATGAAATATTTTGGAGACGACTCATGTTGGCATTTGAGCTACAAAATAAATCTAGAACTACGAAGTTGACCAAATATTTTGAACTCTATTTCTAGCAAGCGGATGAAAATTTGAACAAATTCTAATCATGTTTTCCAAACATTATCAACTACTCGTAAAATTTGGGTGGACCTATTAGGTAAGAGAAGTAGATTGAGAAAATCCTTGCTAGCTTACCTTTTCAGTTTCAAGCCAAAACGACCTTGCTTAAATACATGTAAAAGCCTTGTGAACTTACTGTTAAATGAATCACTTAGGAAAGTATTCGAACTGCATCACTTGTATCCAATATGTCAGCCCTCCACTTTCGAGGACGGAAAGAGCATGACTTTGTAGACATCAACGATAGTGGTCTTAGCGAAGCTGTTTTTGACACAATTGTTTGAAATGATGACACTAATACCAATGAAGAGAAAATGGATCTACATTCCCAGAGATTTTCTAAATTTCTTAGATAGAATTAACCCTTTTTTATGGGTTTTAGAAAAAAAAATCCGAGCTCTAAAATGATTATTTCAGTGAATTTACAGTTATACTTCTTCCACACGACATGAAATATTTTGCGTACCACTCATATAGGCATTTGAGCTACAAAATAAATCTAGAACTACGAAGTTGACCAAATATTTTGAACTCTATTTCTAGCAACAGGATGAAAATTTGAACAAATTCTAATCATATTTTTCAAACATTATCAACTACTCGTAAAATTTGGGTGGACCTATTAGGTAAGAGAAGTAGATTGAGAAAATCCTTGCCAGCTTACCTTAATAGTTTCAAGCCAAAATGACCTTGCTTAAATACATGTAAAAGCCTCGTGAACTTATTGTTAAATGAATCACTTGGGCAAGTATTCGAACTACATCACTTGTATCCTATATGTCAGCCATCCATCTTCGAGGAGGGAAAGAGCTTGCCTTTATATACATCAAGGATAGTGGTCTTAGCGAAGCTGTTTTTGACACAATTGTTTGAAATGATGACACTAATACCAATGAAGAGAAAATGGATCTACTTTCCTAGAGATTTACTAAATTTCTTAGATAGCATTAACCCTTTTTTAAGGGTTTTGAAAAAAATAATTCGAGCTCTAAAATGATAATTGCAATGACTTTATAGTTGTACTTCTTCCAAACAACATGAAATATTTTGGAGACGACTCATGTTGGCATTTGAGCTACAAAATAAATCTAGAACTACGAAGTTGACCAAATATTTTGAACTCTATTTCTAGCAAGAGGATGAAAATTTGAACAAATTCTAATCATGTTTTTCAAACATTATCAACTACTCGTAAAATTTGGGTGGACCTATTAGGAAAGAGAAGTAGATCGAGAAAATCCTTGCTAGCTTACCTTTTCAGTTTCAAGCCAAAATGACCTTGCTAAAATACATGTAAAAGCCTTGTGAACTTATTGTTAAATGAATCACTTGGGCAAGTATTCGAACTGCATCACTTGTATCCAATATGTCAGCCATCCACTTTCGAGGACGGAAAGAGCATGACTTTATAGACATCAACGATAGTGGTCTTAGCGAAGCTGTTTTTGACACAATTGTTTGAAATGATGACACTAATACCAATGAAGAGAAAATGGATCCACTTGCCCAAAGATTTTCTAAATTTCTTAGATAGAATTAACCCTTTTTTATGGGTTTTAGAAAAAAATCATCCGAACTCTAAAATGATTATTTCAGTGAATTTATAGTTGTACTTCTTTCAAATACACGAAATATTTTGGAGACGACTCATATAGGCATTTGAGCTACAAAATAAATCTAGAACTACGAAGTTGACCAAATAGTTTGAACTCTATTTCTAGCAAGAGAATGAAAATTTGAACAAATTCTAATCATATTTTTCAAACATTATCAACTACTCGTAAAATTTGGGTGGACCTATTAGGTAAGAGATGTAGATTGAGAAAATCCTTGCTAGCTTACCTTAATAGTTTCAAGCCAAAATGACCTTGCTTAAATAGATGTAAAAGCCTTGTGAACTTATTGTTAAATGAATCACTTGGGAATGTATTCGAACTGCATCACTTGTATCCAATATGTCAGCCATCCACTTTCGAGGACGGAAAGAGCTTGTCTTTATAGACATCAAAGATAGTGGTCTTAGCGAAGATGTTTTTGACACAATTGCTTGAAATGATGACTCTAATACCAATGAAGAGAAAATAGATGTACTTGCCTAGAGATTTACTAAATTTCTTATATACAATTAACCCTTTTTTATGGATTTTAGAAAAAAATCATCCGAGCTCTAAAATGATTATTTCCATGAATTTATTGTTGTACTTCTTCCAAAAACATGAAATATTTTGGAGACGACTCATGTTGGCATTTGAGCTACAAAATAAATATAGAACTACGAACTTGACCAAATATTTTGAACTCTATTTCTAGCAAGCGGATGAAAATGTGAACAAATTCTAATCATGTTTTCCAAACATTATCAACTACTCGTAAAATTTGGGTGGACCTATTAGGTAAGAGAAGTAGATTGAGAAAATCCTTGCTAGCTTACCTTTTCAGTTTCAAGCCAAAACGACCTTGCTTAAATACATGTAAAAGCCTTGTGAACTTATTGTTAAATGAATCACTTGGGGAAGTATTCGAACTGCATGACTTGTATCCAATATGTCAGCCATCCACTTTCGAGGACGGAAAGAGCATGACTTTATAGACATCAACGATAGTGGTCTTAGCGAAGCTGTTTTTGACACAATTGTTTGAAATGATGACACTAATACCAATGAAGAGAAAATGGATCCACATGCCCAAAGATTTTCTAAATTTCTTAGATAGAATTAACGCTTTTTTATGGGTTTTAGAAAAAAATCATCCGAGCTCTAAAATGATAATTTCAGTGAATTTATAGTTGTACTTCTTTCAAATACACGAAATATTTTGGAGACGACTCATATAGGCATTTGAGCTACAAAATAAATCTAGAACTACGAAGTTGACCAAATAGTTTGAACTCTATTTCTAGCAAGAGGATGAAAATTTGAACAAATTCTAATCATATTTTTCAAACATTATCAACTACTCGTAAAATTTGGGTGGACCTATTAGGTAAGAGAAGTAGATTGAGAAAATCCTTGCTAGCTTACCTTAATAGTTTCAAGCCAAAATGACCTTGCTTAAATAGATGTAAAAGCCTTGTGAACTTACTGTTAAATGAATCACTTGGGAAAGTATTCGAACTGCATCACTTGTATCCAATATGTCAGCCATCTACTTTCGAGGACGGAAAGAGCTTGTCTTTATAGACATCAAAGATAGTGGTCTTAGCGAAGAAGTTTTTGACACAATTTCTTGAATTGATGACTCTAATGGCAATGAAGAGAAAATAGATCTACTTGCCCAGAGATTTACTAAATTTCTTATGTACAATTAACCCTTTTTTTATGGGTTTTAGAAAAAAATCATCCGAGCTCTAAAATGATTATTTCCATGAATTTATAGTTGTACTTCTTCCAAAAACATGAAATATTTTGGAGACGACTCATGTTGGCATTTGAGCTACAAAATAAATCTAGAACTACGAAGTTGACCAAATATTTTGAACTCTATTTCTAGCAAGCGGATGAAAATTTGAACAAATTGTAATCATCTTTTCCAAACATTATCAACTACTCGTAAAATTTGGGTGGACCTATTAGGTAAGAGAAGTAGATTGAGAAAATCCTTGCTAGCTTACCTTTTCAGTTTCAAGCCAAAACGACCTTGCTTAAATACATGTAAAAGCCTTGTGAACTTACTGTTAAATGAATCACTTGGGAAAGTATTCGAACTGCATCACTTGTATCCAATATGTCAGCCCTCCACTTTCGAGGACGGAAAGAGCATGACTTTATAGACATCAACGATAGTGGTCTTAGCGAAGCTGTTTTTGACACAATTGTTTGAAATGATGACACTAATACCAATGAAGAGAAAATGGTTCTACTTTCCCAGAGATTTTCTAAATTTCTTAGATAGAATTAACCCTTTTTTATGGGTTTTAGAAAGAAAAAAATCCGAGCTCTAAAATGATTATTTCAGTGAATTTACAGTTATACTTCTTCCACACGACATGAAATATTTTGCGGACCACTCATATAGGCATTTGAGCTACAAAATAAATCTAGAACTACGAAGTTGACCAAATATTTTGAACTCTATTTCTTGCAAGAGGATGAAAATTTGAACAAATTCTAATCATAATTTTCAAACATTATCAACTACTCGTAAAATTTGGGTGGACCTATTAGGAAAGAGGAATAGATTGATAAAATCCTTGCTAGCTTACCTTATTAGTTTCAAGCGAAAATGACCTTGCTAAAATACATGTAAAAGCCTTGTGAACTTATTGTTAAATGAATCACTTAGGCAAGTATTCGAAGTGCATCACTTGTATCCAATATGTCAGCCATCCACTTTCGAGGACGGAAAGAGCAAGACTTTATAGACATCAACGATAGTGGTCTTAGCGAAGCTGTTTTTGACACAATTGTTTAAAATGATGACACTAATACCAATGAAGAGAAAATGCGTCTACTTTCCCAGAGATTTTCTAAATTTCTTGGATATTATTAACCCTTTTTTATGGGTTTTAGAAAAAAAAATCCGAGCTCTAAAATGATTATTTCAGTGAATTTAGAGTTGTACTTCTTCCAAACGACATGAAATATTTTGCGTACCACTCATATAGGCATTTGAGCTACAAAATAAATCTAGAACTACGAAGTTGACCAAATATTTTGAACTCTATTTCTAGCAACAGGATGAAAATTTGAACAAATTCTAATCATATTTTTCAAACATTATCAACTACTCGTAAAATTTGGGTGGACCTATTAGGTAAGAGAAGTAGATTGAGAAAATCCTTGCTAGCTTACCTTAATAGTTTCAAGCCAAAATGACCTTGCTTAAATACATGTAAAAGCCTCGTGAACTTATTGTTAAATGAATCACTTGGGCAAGTATTCGAACTACATCACTTGTATCCTATATGTGAGCCATCCATCTTCGAGGAGGGAAAGAGCTTGCCTTTATATACATCAAGGATAGTGGTCTTAGCGAAGATGGTTTTTACACAATTGTTAGAAATGATGACTCTAATACCAATGAAGATAAAATGGATCTACTTTCCTAGAGATTTACTAAATTTCTTAGATAGCTTTAACCCTTTTTTAAGGGTTTTGAAAAAAATAATTCGAGCTCTAAAATGATAATTGCAATGAATTTATAGTTGTACTTCTTCCAAACAACATGAAATATTTTGGAGACGACTCATGTTGGCATTTGAGCTACAAAATAAATCTAGAACTACGAAGTTGACCAAATATTTTGAACTCTATTTCTAGTAAGAGGATGAAAATTTGAACAAATTCTAATCATGTTTTTCAAACATTATCAACTACTCGTAAAATTTGGGTGGACCTATTAGGAAAGAGAAGTAGATCGAGAAACTCCTTGCTAGCTTACCTTTTCAGTTTCAAGCCAAAATGACCTTGCTAAAATACATGTAAAAGCCTTGTGAACTTATTGTTAAATGAATCACTTGGGCAAGTATTCGAACTGCATCACTTGTATCCAATATGTCAGCCATCCACTTTCGAGGACGGAAAGAGCATGTCTTTATAGACATCAATGATAGTGGTCTTAGCGAAGAAGTTTTTGACATAATTGCTTGAAATGATGACTCTAATACCAATGAAGAGAAAATAGATCTACTTGCCCAGAGATTTACTAAATTTATTATATACAATTAACCCTTTTTTATGGGTTTTAGAAAAAAATCATCCGAGCTCTAAAATGATTATTTCCATGAATTTATAGTTGTACTTCTTTCAAATACACGAAATATTTTGGAGACGACTCATATAGGCATTTGAGCTACAAAATAAATCTAGAACTACGAAGTTGACCAAATAGTTTGAACTCTATTTCTAGCAAGAGGATGAAAATTTGAACAAATTCTAATCATATTTTTCAAACATTATCAACTACTCGTAAAATTTGGGTGGACCTATTAGGTAAGAGAAGTAGATTGAGAAAATCCTTGCTCGCTTACCTTAATAGATTCAAACCAAAATGACCTTGCTTAAATAGATGTAAAAGCCTTGTGAACTTACTGTTAAATGAATCACTTGGGAAAGTATTCGAACTGCATCACTTGTATCCAATATGTCAGCCATCCACTTTCGAGGACGGAAAGAGCTTGTCTTTATAGACATCAATGATAGTGGTCTTAGCGAAGAAGTTTTTGACATAATTGCTTGAAATGATGACTCTAATACCAATGAAGAGAAAATAGATCTACTTGCCCAGAGATTTACTAAATTTATTATATACAATTAACCCTTTTTTATGGGTTTTAGAAAAAAATCATCCGAGCTCTAAAATGATTATTTCCATGAATTTATAGTTGTACTTCTTCCAAAAACATGAAATATTTTGGAGACGACTCATGTTGGCATTTGAGCTACAAAATAAATCTAGAACTACGAAGTTGACCAAATATTTTGAACTCTATTTCTAGCAAGCGGATGAAAATTTGAACAAATTCTAATCATGTTTTCCAAACATTATCAACTACTCGTAAAATTTGGGTGGACCTATTAGGTAAGAGAAGTAGATTGAGAAAATCCTTGCTAGCTTACCTTTTCAGTTTCAAGCCAAAACGACCTTGCTTAAATACATGTAAAAGCCTTGTGAACTTACTGTTAAATGAATCACTTAGGAAAGTATTCGAACTGCATCACTTGTATCCAATATGTCAGCCCTCCACTTTCGAGGACGGAAAGAGCATGACTTTGTAGACATCAACGATAGTGGTCTTAGCGAAGCTGTTTTTGACACAATTGTTTGAAATGATGACACTAATACCAATGAAGAGAAAATGGATCTACTTTCCCAGAGATTTTCTAAATTTCTTAGATAGAATTAACCCTTTTTTATGGGTTTTAGAAAAAAAAATCCGAGCTCTAAAATGATTATTTCAGTGAATTTATAGTTATACTTCTTCCACACGATATGAAATATTTTGCGGACCACTCATATAGGCATTTGAGCTACAAAATAAATCTAGAACTACGAAGTTGACCAAATATTTTGAACTCTATTTCTAGCAAGAGGATGAAAATTTGAACAAATTCTAATCATATTTTTCAAACATTATCAACTACTCGTAAAATTTGGGTGGACCTATTAGGAAAGAGGAATAGATTGATAAAATCCTTGCTAGCTTACCTTATTAGTTTCAAGCGAAAATGACCTTGCTAAAATACATGTAAAAGCCTTGTGAACTTATTGTTAAATGAATCACTTAGGCAAGTATTCGAAGTGCATCACTTGTATCCAATATGTCAGCCATCCACTTTCGAGGACGGAAAGAGCAAGACTTTATAGACATCAACGATAGTGGTCTTAGCGAAGCTGTTTTTGACACAATTGTTTAAAATGATGACACTAATACCAATGAAGAGAAAATGCGTCTACTTTCCTAGAGATTTTCTAAATTTCTTGGATATTATTAACCCTTTTTTATGGGTTTTAGAAAAAAAAATCCGAGCTCTAAAATGATTATTTCAGTGAATTTAGAGTTGTACTTCTTCCAAACGACATGAAATATTTTGCGTACCACTCATATAGGCATTTGAGCTACAAAATAAATCTAGAACTACGAAGTTGACCAAATATTTTGAACTCTATTTCTAGCAACAGGATGAAAATTTGAACAAATTCTAATCATATTTTTCAAACATTATCAACTACTCGTAAAATTTGGGTGGACCTATTAGGTAAGAGAAGTAGATTGAGAAAATCCTTGCTAGCTTACCTTAATAGTTTCAAGCCAAAATGACCTTGCTTAAATAGATGTAAAAGCCTTGTGAACTTACTGTTAAATGAATCACTTGGGAAAGTATTCAAACTGCATCACTTGTATCCAATATGTCAGCCATCCACTTTCGAGGACGGAAAGAGCTTGTCTTTATAGACATCAAAGATAGTGGTCTTAGCGAAGATGTTTTTGACACAATTGCTTGAAATGATGACTCTAATACCAATGAAGAGAAAATAGATCTACTTGCCCAGAGATTTACTAAATTTCTTATATACAATTAACCCTTTTTTATGGGTTTTAGAAAAAAATCATCCGAGCTCTAAAATGATTATTTCCATGAATTTATAGTTGTACTTCTTCCAAAAACATGGAATATTTTGGAGACGACTCATGTTGGCATTTGAGCTACAAAATAAATCTAGAACTACGAAGTTGACCAAATATTTTGAACTCTATTTCTAGCAAGCGGATGAAAATTTGAACAAATTCTAATCATGTTTTCAAAACATTATCAACTACTCGTAAAATTTGGGTGGACCTATTAGGTAAGAGAAGTAGATTGAGAAAATCCTTGCTAGCTTACCTTTTCAGTTTCAAGCCAAAACGACCTTGCTTAAATACATGTAAAAGCCTTGTGAACTTACTGTTAAATGAATCACTTGGGAAATTATTCGAACTGCATCACTTGTATGCAATATGTCAGCCCTCCACTTTCGAGGACGGAAAGAGCATGACTTTATAGACATCAACGATAGTGGTCTTAGCGAAGCTGTTTTTGACACAATTGTTTGAAATGATGACACTAATACCAATGAAGAGAAAATGGATCTACTTTCCCAGAGATTTTCTAAATTTCTTAGATAGAATTAACCCTTTTTTATGGGTTTTAGAAAAAAAAATCCAAGCTCTAAAATGATTATTTCAGTGAATTTACAGTTATACTTCTTCCACACGACATGAAATATTTTGCGGACCACTCATATAGGCATTTGAGCTACAAAATAAATCTAGAACTACGAAGTTGACCAAATATTTTGAACTCTATTTCTAGCAAGAGGATGAAAATTTGAACAAATTCTAATCATATTTTTCAAACATTATCAACTACTGGTAAAATTTGGGTGGACCTATTAGGAAAGATGAATAGATTGATAAAATCCTTGCTAGCTTACCTTATTAGTTTCAAGCGAAAATGACCTTGCTAAAATACATGTAAAAGCCTTGTGAACTTATTGTTAAATGAATCACTTGGGCAAGTATTCGAAGTGCATCACTTGTATCCAATATGTTTGCCATCCACTTTCGAGGACGGAAAGAGCATGACTTTATAGACATCAACGATAGTGGTCTTAGCGAAGCTGTTTTTGACAAAATTGTTTGAAATGATGACACTAATACCAATGAAGAGAAAATGGATCCACTTGCCCAAAGATTTTCTAAATTTCTTAGATAGAATTAACCCTTTTTTATGGGTTTTAGAAAAAAATCATCCGAGCTCTAAAATGATTATTTCAGTGAATTTATAGTTGTACTTCTTTCAAATACACGAAATATTTTGGAGACGACTCATATAGGCATTTGAGCTACAAAATAAATCTAGAAATACGAAGTTGACCAAATAGTTTGAACTCTATTTCTAGCAAGAGGATGAAAATTTGAACAAATTCTAATCATATTTTTCAAACATTATCAACTACTCGTAAAATTTGGGTGGACCTATTAGGTAAGAGAAGTAGATTGAGAAAATCCTTGCTAGCTTACCTTAATAGTTTCAAGCCAAAATGACCTTGCTTAAATAGATGTAAAAGCCTTGTGAACTTACTATTAAATGAATCACTTGGGAAAGTATTCGAACTGCATCACTTGTATCCAATATGTCAGCCATCCACTTTCGAGGACGGAAAGAGCTTGTCTTTATAGACATCAAAGATAGTGGTCTTAGCAAAGATGTTTTTGACACAATTGCTTGAAATGATGACTCTAATACCAATGAAGAGAAAATAGATCTACTTGCCCAGAGATTTACTAAATTTCTTATATACAATTAACCCTTTTTTATGGGTTTTAGAAAAAAATCATCCGAGCTCTAAAATGATTATTTCCATGAATTTATAGTTGTACTTCTTCCAAAAACATGAAATATTTTGGAGACGACTCATGTTGGCATTTGAGCTACAAAATAAATCTAGAACTACGAAGTTGACCAAATATTTTGAACTCTATTTCTAGCAAGCGGATGAAAATTTGAACAAATTGTAATCATGTTTTCCAAACATTATCAACTACTCGTAAAATTTGGGTGGACCTATTAGGTAAGAGAAGTAGATTGAGAAAATCCTTGCTAGCTTACCTTTTCAGTTTCAAGCCAAAACGACCTTGCTTAAATACATGTAAAAGCCTTGTGAACTTACTGTTAAATGAATCACTTAGGAAAGTATTCGAACTGCATCACTTGTATCCAATATGTCAGCCCTCCACTTTCGAGGATGGAAAGAGCATGACTTTGTAGATATCAACGATAGTGGTCTTAGCGAAGATGTTTTTGACACAATTGTTTGAAATGATGACACTAATACCAATGAAGAGAAAATGGATCTACTTTCCCAGAGATTTTCTAAATTTCTTAGATAGAATTAACCCTTTTTTATGGGTTTTAGAAAAAAAAATCCGAGCTCTAAAATGATTATTTCAGTGAATTTACAGTTATACTTCTTCCACACGACATGAAATATTTTGCGGACCACTCATATAGGCATTTGAGCTACAAAATAAATCTAGAACTATGAAGTTGACCAAATATTTTGAACTCTATTTCTAGCAAGAGGATGAAAATTTGAACAAATTCTAATCATATTTTTCAAACATTATCAACTACTCGTAAAATTTGGGTGGACCTATTAGGAAAGAGGAATAGATTGATAAAATCCTTGCTAGCTTACCTTATTAGTTTCAAGCGAAAATGAGCTTGCTAAAATACATGTAAAAGCCTTGTGAACTTATTGTTAAATGAATCACTTAGGCAAGTATTCGAAGTGCATCACTTGTATCAAATATGTTAGCCATCCACTTTCGAGGACGGAAAGAGCAAGACTTTATAGACATCAACGATAGTGGTCTTAGCGAAGCTGTTTTTGACACAATTGTTTAAAATGATGACACTAATACCAATGAAGAGAAAATGCGTCTACTTTCCCAGAGATTTTCTAAATTTCTTGGATAGAATTAACCCTTTTTTATGGGTTTTAGAAAAAAAAATCCGAGCTCTAAAATGATTATTTCAGTGAATTTAGAGTTGTACTTCTTCCAAACGACATGAAATATTTTGCGTACCACTCATATAGGCATTTGAGCTACAAAATAAATCTAGAACTACGAAGTTGACCAAATATTTTGAACTCTATTTCTAGCAACAGGATGAAAATTTGAACAAATTCTAATCATATTTTTCAAATATTATCAACTACTCGTAAAATTTGGGTGGACCTATTAGGTAAGAGAAGTAGATTGAGAAAATCCTTGCTAGCTTACCTTAATAGTTTCAAGCCAAAATGACCTTGCTTAAATAGATGTAAAAGCCTTGTGAACTTACTGTTAAATGAATCACTTGGGAAAGTATTCGAACTGCATCACTTGTATCCAATATGTCAGCCATCCACTTTCGAGGACGGAAAGAGCTTGTCTTTATAGACATCAAAGATAGTGGTCTTAGCGAAGATGTTTTTGACACAATTGCTTGAAATGATGACTCTAATACCAATGAAGAGAAAATAGATCTACTTGCCCAGAGATTTACTAAATTTCTTATATACAATTAACCCTTTTTTATGGGTTTTAGAAAAAAAAATCTAAGCTCTAAAATGATTATTTCAGTGAATTTACAGGTATACTTCTTCCACACGACATGAAATATTTTGCGGACCACTCATATAGGCATTTGAGCTACAAAATAAATCTAGAACTACGAAGTTGACCAAATATTTTGAACTCTATTTCTAGCAAGAGGATGAAAATTTGAACAAATTCTAATCATATTTTTCAAACATTATCAACTACTCGTAAAATTTGGGTGGACCTATTAGGAAAGAGGAATAGATTGATAAAATCCTTGCTAGCTTACCTTATTAGTTTCAAGCGAAAATGAACTTGCTAAAATACATGTAAAAGCCTTGTGAACTTATTGTTAAATGAATCACTTGGGCAAGTATTCGAAGTGCATCACTTGTATCCAATATGTTTGCCATCCACTTTCGAGGACGGAAAGAGCATGACTTTATAGACATCAACGATAGTGGTCTTAGCGAAGCTGTTTTTGACAAAATTGTTTGAAATGATGACACTAATACCAATGAAGAGAAAATGGATCCACTTGCCCAAAGATTTTCTAAATTTCTTAGATAGAATTAACCCTTTTTTATGGGTTTTAGAAAAAAATCATCCGAGCTCTAAAATGATTATTTCAGTGAATTTATAGTTGTACTTCTTCCAAAAACATGAAATATTTTGGAGACGACTCATGTTGGCATTTGAGCTACAAAATAAATCTAGAACTACGAAGTTGACCAAATATTTTGAACTCTATTTCTAACAAGAGGATGAAAATTTGAACAAATTCTAATCATGTTTTCCAAACATTATCAACTACTCGTAAAATTTGGGTGGACCTATTAGGAAAGAGAAGTAGATTGAGAAAATCCTTGCTAGCTTACCTTTTCAGTTTCAAGCGAAAATGACCTTGCTTAAATACATGTAAAAGCCTTGTGAACTTACTGTTAAATGAATCACTTGGGAAAGTATTCGAACTGCATCACTTGTATCCAATATGTCAGCCATCCCCTTTCGAGGACGGAAAGAGCTTGTCTTTATAGACATCAAAGATAGTGGTCTTAGCGAAGATGTTTTTGACACAAATGCTTGAAATGATGACTCTAATACCAATGAAGAGAAAATAGATCTACTTGCCCAGAGATTTACTAAATTTCTTATATACAATGAACCCTTTTTTATGGGTTTTAGAAAAAAATCATCCGAGCTCTAAAATGATTATTTCCATGAATTTATAGTTGTACTTCTTCCAAAAACATGAAATATTTTGGAGACGACTCATGTTGGCATTTGAGCTACAAAATAAATCTAGAACTACGAAGTTGACCAAATATTTTGAACTCTATTTCTAGCAAGCGGATGAAAATTTGAACAAATTCTAATCATGTTTTCCAAACATTATCAACTACTCGTAAAATTTGGGTGGACCTATTAGGTAAGAGAAGTAGATTGAGAAAATCCTTGCTAGCTTACCTTTTCAGTTTCAAGCCAAAACGACCTTGCTTAAATACATGTAAAAGCCTTGTGAACTTACTGTTAAATGAATCACTTGGGAAAGTATTCGAACTGCATCACTTGTATCCAATATGTCAGCCCTCCACTTTCGAGGACGGAAAGAGCATGACTTTATAGACATCAACGATAGTGGTCTTAGCGAAGCTGTTTTTGACACAATTGTTTGAAATGATGACACTAATACCAATGAAGAGAAAATGGATCTACTTTCCCAGAGATTTTTTAAATTTCTTAGATAGAATTAACCCTTTTTTATGGGTTTTAGAAAAAAAAATCCGAGCTCTAAAATGATTATTTCATTGAATTTACAGTTATACTTCTTCCACACGACATGAAATATTTTGCGGACCACTCATATAGGCATTTGAGCTACAAAATAAATCTAGAACTACGAAGTTGACCAAATATTTTGAACTCTATTTCTAGCAAGAGGATGAAAATTTGAACAAATTCTAATCATATTTTTCAAACATTATCAACTACTCGTAAAATTTGGGTGGACCTATTAGGAAAGAGGAATAGATTGATAAAATCCTTGCTAGCTTACCTTATTAGTTTCAAGCGAAAATGACCTTGCTAAAATACATGTAAAAGCCTTGTGAACTTATTGTTAAATGAATCACTTGGGCAAGTATTCGAAGTGCATCACTTGTATCCAATATGCTTGCCATCCACTTTCGAGGACGGAAAGAGCATGACTTTATAGACATCAACGATAGTGGTCTTAGCGAAGCTGTTTTTGACAAAATTGTTTGAAATGATGACACTAATACCAATGAAGAGAAAATGGATCGACTTGCCCAAAGATTTTCTAAATTTCTTAGATAGAATTAACCCTTTTTTATGGGTTTTAGAAAAAAATCATCCGAGCTCTAAAATGATTATTTCAGTGAATTTATAGTTGTACTTATTTCAAATACACGAAATATTTTGGAGACGACTCATATAGGCATTTGAGCTACAAAATAAATCTAGAACTACGAAGTTGACCAAATAGTTTGAACTCTATTTCTAGCAAGAGGATGAAAATTTGAACAATTTCTAATCATATTTTTCAAACATTATCAACTACTCGTAAAATTTGGGTGGACCTATTAGGTAAGAGAAGTAGATTGAGAAAATCCTTGCTAGCTTACCTTAATAGTTTCAAGCCAAAATGACCTTGCTTAAATAGATGTAAAAGCCTTGTGAACTTACTGTTAAATGAATCACTTGGGAAAGTATTCGAACTGCATCACTTGTATCCAATATGTCAGCCATCCACTTTCGAGGACGGAAAGAGCTTGTCTTTATAGACATCAAAGATAGTGGTCTTAGCGAAGATGTTTTTGACAAAATTGTTTGAAATGATGACACTAATACCAATGAAGAGAAAATGGATCGACTTGCCCAAAGATTTTCTAAATTTCTTAGATAGAATTAACCCTTTTTATGGGTTTTAGAAAAAAATCATCCGAGCTCTAAAATGATTATTTCAGTGAATTTATAGTTGTACTTCTTTCAAATACACGAAATATTTTGGAGACGACTCATATAGGCATTTGAGCTACAAAATAAATCTAGAACTACGAAGTTGACCAAATAGTTTGAACTCTATTTCTAGCAAGAGGATGAAAATTTGAACAAATTCTAATCATATTTTTCAAACATTATCAACTACTCGTAAAATTTGGGTGGACCTATTAGGTAAGAGAAGTAGATTGAGAAAATCCTTGCTAGCTTACCTTAATAGTTTCAAGCCAAAATGACCTTGCTTAAATAGATGTAAAAGCCTTGTGAACTTACTGTTAAATGAATCACTTGGGAAAGTATTCGAACTGCATCACTTGTATCCAATATGTCAGCCATCCACTTTCGAGGACGGAAAGAGCTTGTCTTTATAGACATCAAAGATAGTGGTCTTAGCGAAGATGTTTTTGACACAATTGCTTGAAATGATGACTCTAATACCAATGAAGAGAAAATACATCTACTTGCCCAGAGATTTACTAAATTTCTTATATACAATTAACCCTTTTTTATGGGTTTTAGAAAAAAATCATCCGAGCTCTAAAATGATTATTTCCATGAATTTATAGTTGTACTTCTTCCAAAAACATGAAATATTTTGGAGACGACTCATGTTGGCATTTGAGCTACAAAATAAATCTAGAACTACGAAGTTGACCAAATATTTTGAACTCTATTTCTAGCAAGCGGATGAAAATTTGAACAAATTCTAATCATGTTTTCCAAACATTATCAACTACTGGTAAAATTTGGGTGGACCTATTAGGTAAGAGAAGTAGATTGAGAAAATCCTTGCTAGCTTACCTTAATAGTTTCAAGCCAAAATGACCTTGCTTAAATAGATGTAAAAGCCTTGTGAACTTACTGTTAAATGAATCACTTGGGAAATTATTCGAACTACATCACTTGTATCCAATATGTCAGCCATCCACTTTCGAGGACGGAAAGAGCTTGTCTTTATAGACATCAAAGATAGTGGTCTTAGCAAAGATGTTTTTGACACAATTGCTTGAAATGATGACTCTAATACCAATGAAGAGAAAATGGATCCACTTGCCCAGAGATTTACTAAATTTCTTATATAGAATTAACCCTTTTTTATGGGTTTTAGAAAAAAATCATCCGAGCTCTAAAATGATTATTTCCATGAATTTATAGTTGTACTTCTTCCAAATACATGAAATATTTTGGAGACGACACTTATAGGCATTTAAGATACAAAATAAATCTAGAACTACGAAGTTGACCAAATATTTTGAACTCTATTTCTAGCAAGAGGATGAAAATTTGAACAAATTCTAATCATGTTTTTCAAACATTATCAACTACTCGTAAAATTTGGGTGGACCTATTAGGAAAGAGAAGTAGATTTAGAAAATCCTTGCTAGCTTACCTTTTCAGTTTCAAGCCAAAATGACCTTGCTAAAATACATGTAAAAGCCTTGTGAACTTATTGTTAAATGAATCACATGGGCAAGTATTCGAAGTGCATCACTTGTATCCAATATGTCAGCCATCCACTTTCGAGGACGGAAAGAGCATGACTTTATAGACATCAACGATAGTGGTCTCAGCGAAGCTATTTTTGACACAATTGTTTGAAATGATGACACTAATAACAATGAAGAGACAATGGATCCACTTGCCCAGAGATTTTCTAAATTTCTTAGATAGAATTAACCCTTTTTTATGGGCTTTAGAAAAAAATCATCCGAGCTCTAAAATGATTATTTCAGTGAATTTATAGTTGTATTTCTTCCAAATACACGAAATATTTTGGAGACGACTCATATGGGCATTTGAGCTACAAAATAAATTTAGAACTACGAAGTTGACCAAATATTTTGAACTCTATTGCTAAGAAGAGGATGAAAATTTGAACAAATTCTAATCATGTTTTTCAAACATTATCAACTACTCGTAAAATTTGGGTGGACCTATTAGGAAAGAGAAGTAGATTGAGAAAATCCTTGCTAGCTTACCTTTTCAGTTTCAAGCCAGAATGACCTTGCTTAAATAGATGTAAAAGCCTTGTGAACTTACTGTTAAATAAATCACTTGGGAAAGTATTCGAACTGCATCACTTGTATCCAATATGTCAGCCATCCACTTTCGAGGACGGAAAGAGCATGACTTTATAGACATCACAGATAGTGGTCTTAGCGAAGCTGTTTTTGACATAATTGTTTAAAATGATGACAGTAATACCAATGAAGAGAAAATGCATCTACTTGCCCAGAGATTTACTAAATTTCTTATATAGAATTAACCCTTTTTTATGGGTTTTAGAAAAAAAAATCCGAGCTCTAAAATGATTATTTCCATGAATTTATAGTTGTACTTCTTCCAAACGACATGAAATATTTTGCGGACCACTCATATAGGCATTTAAGCTACAAAATAAATCTAGAACTACGAAGTTGACCAAATAGTTTGAACTCTATTTCTAGCAAGAGGATGAAAATTTGAACAAATTCTAATCATATTTTTCAAACATTATCAACTACTCGTAAAATTTAGGTGGACCTATTAGGTAAGAGAAGTATATTGAGAAAATCCTTGCTAGCTTACCTTAATAGTTTCAAGCCAAAATGACCTTGCTTAAATAGATGTAAAAGCCTTGTGAACTTACTGTTAAATGAATCACTTGGGAAATTATTCGAACTACATCACTAGTATCTAATATATCAGCCATCCACTTTCCAGGACGGAAAGAGCTTATCTTTATAGACATCAAAGATAGTGGTCTTAGCAAAGATGTTTTTGACACAATTGCTTGAAATGATGACTCTAATACCAATGAATAGAAAATAGATCTACTTGCCCAGAGATTTACTAAATTTCTTATATACAATTAACCCTTTTTTATGGGTTTTAGAAAAAAATAATCCGAGCTCTAAAATGATTATTTCCATGAATTTATAGTTGTACTTCTTCCAAAAACATGAAATATTTTGGAGACGACTCATGTTGGCATTTGAGCTACAAAATAAATCTAGAACTACGAAGTTGACCAAATATTTTGAACTCTATTTCTAGCAAGCGGATGAAAATTTGAACAAATTCTAATCATGTTTTCCAAACATTATCAAGTACTCGTAAAATTTGGGTGGACCTATTAGCTAAGAGAAGTAGATTGAGAAAATCCTTGCTAGCTTACCTTTTCAGTTTCAAGCCAAAACGACCTTGTTAAAATACATGTAAAAGCCTTGTGAACTTACTGTTAAATGAATCACTTGGGAAAGTATTCGAACTGCATCACTTGTATCCAATATGTCAGCCATCCACTTCCGAAGACAGAAAGAGCTTGGCTTTATAGACATCAAAGATAGTGGTCTTGGCGAAGATGTTTTTGACACAATTGCTTGAAATGATGACTCTAATACCAATGAAGAGAAAATGAATCCACTTGCCTAGAGATTTACTAAATTTCTTATATAGAATTAACCCTTTTTTATGGGTTTTAGAAAAAAATCATCCGAGCTCTAAAATGATTATTTCAGTGAATTTATAGTTGTACTTCTTCCAAATACACGAAATATTTTGGAGACGACTCATATAGGCATTTAAGCTACAAAATAAATCTAGAACTACGAAGTTGACCAAATATTTTGAACTCTATTTCTAGCAAGAGGATGAAAATTTGAACAAATTCTAATCATGTTTTTCAAACATTATCAACTACTCGTAAAATTTGGGTGGAACTATTAGGAAAGAGAAGTAGATTTAGAAAATCCTTGCTAGCTTACCTTTTCAGTTTCAAGCCAAAATGAACTTGCTAAAATACATGTAAAAGCCCTTGAACTTACTGTTAAATGAATCACATGGGCAAGTATTCGAAGTGCATCACTTGTATCCAATATGTCAGCCATCCACTTTCGAGGACGGAAAGAGCATGACTTTATAGACATCAACGATAGTGGTCTTAGCGAAGCTATTTTTGACACAATTGTTTGAAATGATGACACTAATACCAATGAAGAGAAAATGGATCCACTTGCCCAGAGATTTTCTAAATTTCTTAGATAGAATTAACCCTTTTTTATGGGTTTTAGAAAAAAATCATCCGAGCTCTAAAATGATTATTTCAGTGAATTTATAGTTGTACTTCTTCCAAATACACGAAATATTTTGGAGACGACTCATATAGGCATTTGAGCTACAAAATAAATCTAGAACTACGAAGTTGACCAAATATTTTGAACTCTATTTCTAGCAAGAGGATGAAAATTTGAACAAATTCTAATCATGTTTTTCAAACATTATCAACTACTCGTAAATTTGGGTGGACCTATTAGGAAAGAGAAGTAGATTGAGAAAATCCTTGCTAGCTTACCTTTTCAGTTTCAAGCCAAAATGACCTTGCTTAAATAGATGTAAAAGCCTTGTGAACTTACTGTTAAATGAATCACTTGGGAAAGTATTCGAACTGCATCACTTGTATCCAATATGTCAGCCATCCACTTTCGAAGACAGAAAGAGTTTGGCTTTATAGACATCAAAGATAGTGGTCTTAGCGAAGCTGTTTTTGACACAATTGCTTGAAATGATGACTCTAATACCAATGAAGAGAAAATGGATCCACTTGCCCAGAGATTTTCTAAATTTCTTAGATAGAATTAACCCTTTTTTATGGGTTTTAGAAAAAAATCATCCGAGCTCTAAAATGATTATTTCAGTGAATTTATAGTTGTATTTCTTCCAAATACATGAAATATTTTGGAGACGACTCATATAGGCATTTGAGCTACAAAATAAATCTAGAACTACGAAGTTGACCAAATATTTGGAACTCTATTTCTAGCAAGAGGATGAAAATTTGAACAAATTCTAATCATGTTTTCCAAACATTATCAACTACTCGTAAAATTTGGGTGGAACTATTAGGAAAGAGAAGTAGATTTAGAAAATCCTTGCTAGCTTACCTTTTCAGTTTCAAGCCAAAATGACCTTGCTAAAATACATGTAAAAGCCTTGTGAACTTATTGTTAAATGAATCACATGGGCAAGTATTCGAAGTGCATCACTTGTATCCAATATGTCAGCCATCCACTTTCGAGGACGGAAAGAGCATGACTTTATAGACATCAACGATAGTGGTCTTAGCGAAGCTATTTTTGACACAATTGTTTGAAATGATGACACTAATACCAATGAAGAGAAAATGGATCCACTTGCTCAGAGATTTTCTAAATTTCTTAGATAGAATTAACCCTTTTTTATGGGTTTTAGAAAAAAATCATCCGAGCTCTAAAATGATTATTTCAGTGAATTTATAGTTGTACTTCTTCCAAATACACGAAATATTTTGGAGACGACTCATATAGGCATTTGAGCTACAAAATAAATCTAGAACTACGAAGTTGACCAAATATTTTGAACTCTATTTCTAGCAAGAGGATGAAAATTTGAACAAATTCTAATCATGTTTTTCAAACATTATCAACTACTCGTAAAATTTGGGTAGACCTATTAGGAAAGAGAAGTAGATTGAGAAAATCCTTGCTAGCTTACCTTAATAGTTTCAAGCCAGAATGACCATGCTTAAATAGATGTAAAAGCCTTGTGAACTTACTGTTAAATGAATCACTTGGGAAAGTATTCGAACTGCATCACTTGTATCCAATATGTCAGCCATCCACTTTCGAGGACGGAAAGAGCATGAGTTTATAGACATCAAAGATAGTGGTCTTAGCGAAGCTGTTTTTGACACAATGGTTTAAAATGATGACAGTAATACCAATGAAGAGAAAATGCATCTACTTGCCCAGAGATTTACTAAATTTCTTATATAGAATTAACCCTTTTTTATGGGTTTTAGAAAAAAAAATCCGAGCTCTAAAATGATTATTTCCATGAATTTATAGTTGTACTTCTTCCAAACGACATGAAATATTTTACGGACCACTCATATAGGCATTTGAGCTACAAAATAAATCTAGAACTACGAAGTTGACCAAATATTTTGAACTCTATTTCTAGCAAGCGGATGAAAATTTGAACAAATTCTAATCATGTTTTCCAAACATTATCAACTACTCGTAAAATTTGGGTGGACCTATTAGGTAAGAGAAGTAGATTGAGAAAATCCTTGCTAGCTTACCTTTTCAGTTTCAAGCCAAAACGACCTTGTTAAAATACATGTAAAAGCCTTGTGAACTTACTGTTAAATGAATCACTTGGGAAAGTATTCGAACTGCATCACTTGTATCCAATATGTCAGCCATCCACTTCCGAAGACAGAAAGAGCTTGGCTTTATAGACATCAAAGATAGTGGTCTTGGCGAAGATGTTTTTGACACAATTGCTTGAAATGATGACTCTAATACCAATGAAGAGAAAATGAATCCACTTGCCTAGAGATTTACTAAATTTCTTATATAGAATTAACCCTTTTTTATGGGTTTTAGAAAAAAATCATCCGAGCTCTAAAATGATTATTTCCATGAATTTATAGTTGTACTTCTTCCAAATACACGAAATATTTTGGAGACGACTCATATAGGCATTTAAGCTACAAAATAAATCTAGAACTACGAAGTTGACCAAATATTTTGAACTCTATTTCTAGCAAGAGGATGAAAATTTGAACAAATTCTAATCATGTTTTTCAAACATTATCAACTACTCGTAAAATTTGGGTGGAACTATTAGGAAACAGAAGTAGATTGAGAAAATCCTTGCTAGCTTACCTTTTCAGTTTCAAGCCAAAATGACCTTGCTAAAATACATGTAAAAGCCTTGTGAACTTATTGTTCAATGAATCACATGGGCAAGTATTCGAAGTGCATCACTTGTATCCAATATGTCAGCCATCCACTTTCGAAGACAGAAAGAGTTTGGCTTTATAGACATCAAAGATAGTGGTCTTAGCGAAGATGTTTTTGACACAATTGCTTGAAATGATGACTCTAATACCAATGAAGAGAAAATGGATCCACTTGCCCAGAGATTTTCTAAATTTCTTAGATAGAATTAACCCTTTTTTATGGGTTTTAGAAAAAAATCATCCGAGCTCTAAAATGATTATTTCCATGAATTTATAGTTGAACATCTTCCAAATACACGAAATATTTTGGAGACGACTCATATAGGCATTTAAGCTACAAAATAAATCTAGAACTACGAAGTTGACCAAATATTTTGAACTCTATTTCTAGCAAGAGGATGAAAATTTGAACAAATTCTAATCATGTTTTTCAAACATTATCAACTACTCGTAAAATTTGGGTGGACCTATTAGGAAAGAGAAGTAGATTGAGAAAATCCTTGCTAGCTTACCTTAATAGTTTCAAGCCAGAATGACCTTGCTTAAATAGATGTAAAAGCCTTGTGAACTTACTGTTAAATAAATCACTTGGGAAAGTATTCGAACTGCATCACTTGTATCCAATATGTCAGCCATCCACTTTCGAGGACGGAAAGAGCATGACTTTATAGACATCAGAGATAGTGGTCTTAGCGAAGATGTTTTTGACACAATTGCTTGAAATGATGACTCTAATACCAATGAAGAGAAAATGGATCCACTTGCCCAGAGATTTACTAAATTTCTTATATAGAATTAACCCTTTTTTATGGGTTTTAGAAAAAAATCATCTGAGCTCTAAAATGATTATTTCCATGAATTTATAGTTGTACTTCTTCCAAATACATGAAATATTTTGGAGACGACTCATATAGGCATTTAAGCTACAAAATAAATATAGAACTACGAAGTTGACCAAATATTTTGAACTCTATTTCTAGCAAGAGGATGAAAATTTGAACAAATTCTCATCATGTTTTTCAAACATTATCAACTACTCGTAAAATTTGGGTGGACCTATTAGGAAAGAGAAGTAGATTTAGAAAATCCTTGCTAGCTTACCTTTTCAGTTTCAAGCCAAAATGACCTTGCTAAAATACATGTAAAAGCCTTGTGAACTTATTGTTAAATGAATCACATGGGCAAGTATTCGAAGTGCATCACTTGTATCCAATATGTCAGCCATCCACTTTCGAGGACGGAAAGAGCATGACTTTATAGACATCAACGATAGTGGTCTTAGCGAAGTTATTTTTGACACAATTGTTTGAAATGATGACACTAATACCAATGAAGAGAAAATGGATCCCCTTGCTCAGAGATTTTCTAAATTTCTTAGATAGAATTAACCCTTTTTTATGGGTTTTAGAAAAAAATCATCCGAGCTCTAAAATGATTATTTCAGTGAATTTATAGTTGTACTTCTTCCAAATACACGAAATATTTTGGAGACTACTCATATAGGCATTTGAGCTACAAAATAAATCTAGAACTACGAAGTTGAACAAATCTTTTGAACTCTATTTCTAGCAAGAGGATGAAAATTTGAACAAATTCTAATCATGTTTTTCAAACATTATCAACTACTCGTAAAATTTGGGTAGACCTATTAGGAAAGAGAAGTAGATTGAGAAAATCCTTGCTAGCTTACCTTAATAGTTTCAAGCCAGAATGACCTTGCTTAAATAGATGTAAAAGCCTTGTGAACTTACTGTTAAATGAATCACTTGGGAAAGTATTCGAACTGCATCACTTGTATCCAATATGTCAGCCATCCACTTTCGAGGACGGAAAGAGCATGACTTTATAGACATCAAAGATAGTGGTCTTAGCGAAGCTGTTTTTGACACAATGGTTTAAAATGATGACAGTAATACCAATGAAGAGAAAATGCATCTACTTGCCCAGAGATTTACTAAATTTCTTATATAGAATTAACCCTTTTTTATGGGTTTTAGAAAAAAAAATCCGAGCTGTAAAATGATTATTTCCATGAATTTATAGTTGTACTTCTTCCAAACGACATGAAATATTTTGCGGACCACTCATATAGGCATTTGAGCTACAAAATAAATCTAGAACTACGAAGTTGACCAAATATTTTGAACTCTATTTCTAGCAAGCGGATGAAAATTTGAACAAATTCTAATCATGTTTTCCAAACATTATCAACTACTCGTAAAATTTGGGTGGACCTATTAGGTAAGAGAAGTAGATTGAGAAAATCCTTGCTAGCTTACCTTTTCAGTTTCAAGCCAAAACGACCTTGCTTAAATAAATGTAAAAGCCTTGTGAACTTACTGTTAAATGAATCACTTGGGAAAGTATTCGAACTGCATCACTTGTATCCAATATGTCAGCCATCCACTTCCGAAGACAGAAAGAGTTTGGCTTTATAGACATCAAAGATAGTGGTCTTAGCGAAGATGTTTTTGACACAATTGCTTGAAATGATGACTCTAAAACCAATGAAGAGAAAATGGATCCACTTGCCGAGAGATTTACTAAATTTCTTATATAGAATTAACCCTTTTTTATGGGTTTTAGAAAAAAATCATCTGAGCTCTAAAATGATTATTTCCATGAATTTATAGTTGTACTTCTTCCAAATACAAGAAATATTTTGGAGACGACTCATATAGGCATTTAAGCTACAAAATAAATATAGAACTACGAAGTTGACCAAATATTTTGAACTCTATTTCTAGCAAGAGGATGAAAATTTGAACAAATTCTAATCATGTTTTTCAAACATTATCAACTACTCGTAAAATTTGGGTGGACCTATTAGGAAACAGAAGTAGATTGAGAAAATCCTTGCTAGCTTACCTTTTCAGTTTCAAGCCAAAATGACCTTGCTAAAATACATGTAAAAGCCTTGTGAACTTATTGTTCAATGAATCACATGGGCAAGTATTCGAAGTGCATCACTTGTATCCAATATGTCAGCCATCCACTTTCGAAGACAGAAAGAGTTTGGCTTTATAGACATCAAAGATAGTGGTCTTAGCGAAGATGTTTTTGACACAATTGCTTGAAATGATGACTCTAATACCAATGAAGAGAAAATGGATCCACTTGCCCAGAGATTTTCTAAATTTCTTAGATAGAATTAACCCTTTTTTATGGGTTTTAGAAAAAAATCATCCGAGCTCTAAAATGATTATTTCCATGAATTTATAGTTGTACATCTTCCAAATACATGAAATATTTTGGAGACGACTCATATAGGCATTTAAGCTACAAAATAAATCTAGAACTACGAAGTTGACCAAATATTTTGAACTCTATTTCTAGCAAGAGGATGAAAATTTGAACAAATTCTAATCATGTTTTTCAAACATTATCAACTACTCGTAAAATTTGGGTGGACCTATTAGGAAAGAGAAGTAGATTGAGAAAATCCTTGCTAGCTTACCTTAATAGTTTCAAGCCAGAATGACCTTGCTTAAATAGATGTAAAAGCCTTGTGAACTTACTGTTAAATAAATCACTTGGGAAAGTATTCGAACTGCATCACTTGTATCCAATATGTCAGCCATCCACTTTCGAGGACGGAAAGAGCATGACTTTATAGACATCAGAGATAGTGGTCTTAGCGAAGATGTTTTTGACACAATTGCTTGAAATGATGACTCTAATACCAATGAAGAGAAAATGGATCCACTTGCCCAGAGATTTACTAAATTTCTTATATAGAATTAACCCTTTTTTATGGGTTTTAGAAAAAAATCATCTGAGCTCTAAAATGATTATTTCCATGAATTTATAGTTGTACTTCTTCCAAATACATGAAATATTTTGGAGACGACTCATATAGGCATTTAAGCTACAAAATAAATATAGAACTACGAAGTTGACCAAATATTTTGAACTCTATTTCTAGCAAGAGGATGAAAATTTGAACAAATTCTCATCATGTTTTTCAAACATTATCAACTACTCGTAAAATTTGGGTGGACCTATTAGGAAAGAGAAGTAGATTTAGAAAATCCTTGCTAGCTTACCTTTTCAGTTTCAAGCCAAAATGACCTTGCTAAAATACATGTAAAAGCCTTGTGAACTTATTGTTAAATGAATCACATGGGCAAGTATTCGAAGTGCATCACTTGTATCCAATATGTCAGCCATCCACTTTCGAGGACGGAAAGAGCATGACTTTATAGACATCAACGATAGTGGTCTTAGCGAAGCTATTTTTGACACAATTGTTTGAAATGATGACACTAATACCAATGAAGAGAAAATGGATCCACTTGCTCAGAGATTTTCTAAATTTCTTAGATAGAATTAACCCTTTTTTATGGGTTTTAGAAAAAAATCATCCGAGCTCTAAAATGATTATTTCAGTGAATTTATAGTTGTACTTCTTCCAAATACACGAAATATTTTGGAGACGACTCATATAGGCATTTGAGCTACAAAATAAATCTAGAACTACGAAGTTGACCAAATCTTTTGAACTCTATTTCTAGCAAGAGGATGAAAATTTGAACAAATTCTAATCATGTTTTTCAAACATTATCAACTACTCGTAAAATTTGGGTAGACCTATTAGGAAAGAGAAGTAGATTGAGAAAATCCTTGCTAGCTTACCTTAATAGTTTCAAGCCAGAATGACCTTGCTTAAATAGATGTAAAAGCCTTGTGAACTTACTGTTAAATGAATCACTTGGGAAAGTATTCGAACTGCATCACTTGTATCCAATATGTCAGCCATCCACTTTCGAGGACGGAAAGAGCATGACTTTATAGACATCAAAGATAGTGGTCTTAGCGAAGCTGTTTTTGACACAATGGTTTAAAATGATGACAGTAATACCAATGAAGAGAAAATGCATCTACTTGCCCAGAGATTTACTAAATTTCTTATATAGAATTAACCCTTTTTTATGGGTTTTAGAAAAAAAAATCCGAGCTCTAAAATGATTATTTCCATGAATTTATAGTTGTACTTCTTCCAAACGACATGAAATATTTTGCGGACCACTCATATAGGCATTTGAGCTACAAAATAAATCTAGAACTACGAAGTTGACCAAATATTTTGAACTCTATTTCTAGCAAGAGGATGAAAATTTGAACAAATTCTAATCATGTTTTCCAAACATTATCAACTACTCGTAAAATTTGGGTGGACCTATTAGGTAAGAGAAGTAGATTGAGAAAATCCTTGCTAGCTTACCTTTTCAGTTTCAAGCCAAAATGACCTTGCTTAAATAGATGTAAAAGCCTTGTGAACTTACTGTTAAATGAATCACTTGGGAAAGTATTCGAACTGCATCACTTGTATCCAATATGTCAGCCATCCACTTCCGAAGACAGAAAGAGCTTGGCTTTATAGACATCAAAGATAGTGGTCTTAGCGAAAATGTTTTTGACACAATTGCTTGAAATGATGACTCTAATACCAATGAAGAGAAAATGGATCCACTTGCCGAGAGATTTACTAAATTTCTTATATAAAATTAACCCTTTTTTATGGGTTTTAGAAAAAAATCATCTGAGCTCTAAAATGATTATTTCCATGAATTTATAGTTGTACTTCTTCCAAATACAAGAAATATTTTGGAGACGACTCATATAGGCATTTAAGCTACAAAATAAATCTAGAACTACGAAGTTGACCAAATATTTTGAACTCTATTTCTAGCAAGAGGATGAAAATTTGAACAAATTCTAATCATGTTTTTCAAACATTATCAACTACTCGTAAAATTTGGGTGGACCTATTAGGAAACAGAAGTAGATTGAGAAAATCCTTGCTAGCTTACCTTTTCAGTTTCAAGCCAAAATGACCTTGCTAAAATACATGTAAAAGCCTTGTGAACTTATTGTTAAATGAATCACATGGGCAAGTATTCGAAGTGCATCACTTGTATCCAATATGTCAGCCATCCACTTTCGAAGACAGAAAGAGCATGACTTTATAGACATCAACGATAGTGGTCTTAGCGAAGCTATTTTTGACACAATTGTTTGAAATGATGACACTAATACCAATGAAGAGAAAATGGATCCACTTGCTCCGAGATTTTCTAAATTTCTTAGATAGAATTAACCCTTTTTTATGGGTTTTAGAAAAAAATCATCCGAGCTCTAAAATGATTATTTCAGTGAATTTATAGTTGTACTTCTTCCAAATACACGAAATATTTTGGAGACGACTCATATAGGCATTTGAGCTACAAAATAAATCTAGAACTACGAAGTTGACCAAATATTTTGAACTCTATTTCTAGCAAGAGGATGAAAATTTGAACAAATTCTAATCATGTTTTTCAAACATTATCAACTACTCGTAAAATTTGGGTAGACCTATTAGGAAAGAGAAGTAGATTGAGAAAGTCCTTGCTAGCTTACCTTAATAGTTTCAAGCCAGAATGACCTTGCTTAAATAGATGTAAAAGCCTTGTGAACTTACTGTTAAATGAATCCCTTGGGAAAGTATTCGAACTGCATCACTTGTATCCAATATGTCAGCCATCCACTTTCGAGGACGGAAAGAGCATGACTTTATAGACATCAAAGATAGTGGTCTTAGCGAAGCTGTTTTTGACACAATGGTTTAAAATGATGACAGTAATACCAATGAAGAGAAAATGCATCTACTTGCCCAGATATTTACTAAATTTCTTATATAGAATTAACCCTTTTTTATGGGTTTTAGAAAAAAAAATCCGAGCTCTAAAATGATTATTTCCATGAATTTATAGTTGTACTTCTTTCAAACGACATGAAATATTTTGCGGACCACTCATATAGGCATTTGAGCTACAAAATAAATCTAGAACTACGAAGTTGACCAAATATTTTGAACTCTATTTCTAGCAAGCGGATGAAAATTTGAACAAATTCTAATCATGTTTTCCAAACATTATCAACTACTCGTAAAATTTGGGTGGACCTATTAGGTAAGAGAAGTAGATTGAGAAAATCCTTGCTAGCTTACCTTTTCAGTTTCAAGGCAAAACGACCTTGCTTAAATAAATTTAAAAGCCTTGTGAACTTACTGTTAAATGAATCACTTGGGAAAGTATTCGAACTGCATCACTTGTATCCAATATGTCAGCCATCCACTTCCGAAGACAGAAAGAGCTTGGCTTTATAGACATCAAAGATAGTGGTCTTAGCGAAGATGTTTTTGACACAATTGCTTGAAATGATGACTCTAATACCAATGAAGAGAAAATGGATCCACTTGCCGAGAGATTTACTAAATTTCTTATATAGAATTAACCCTTTTTATGGGTTTTAGAAAAAAATCATCTGAGCTCTAAAATGATTATTTCAGTGAATTTATAGTTGTACTTCTTCCAAATACATGAAATATTTTGGAGACGACTCATATAGGCATTTAAGCTACAAAATGAATATAGAACTACGAAGTTGACCAAATATTTTGAACTCTATTTCTAGCAAGAGGATGAAAATTTGAACAAATTCTAATCATGTTTTTCAAACATTATCAACTACCCGTGAAATTTGGGTGGACCTATTAGGAAACATAAGTAGATTGAGAAAATCCTTGCTAGCTTACCTTTTCAGTTTCAAGCCAAAATGACCTTGCTAAAATACATGTAAAAGCCTTGTGACCTTATTGTTAAATGAATCACATGGGCAAGTATTCGAAGTGCATCACTTGTATCCAATATGTCAGCCATCCACTTTCGAAGACAGAAAGAGTTTGGCTTTATAGACATCAAATATAGTGGTCTTAGCGAAGATGTTTTTGACACAATTGCTTGAAATGATGACTCTAATACCAATGAAGAGAAAATGGATCCACTTGCCCAGAGATTTTCTAAATTTCTTAGATAGAATTAACCCTTTTTTATGGGTTTTAGAAAAAAATCATCCGAGCTCTAAAATGATTATTTCCATGAATTTATAGTTGTACTTCTTCCAAATACATGAAATATTTTGGAGACGACTCATATAGGCATTTAAGCTACAAAATAAATCTAGAACTACGAAGTTGACCAAATATTTTGAACTCTATTTCTAGCAAGCGGATGAAAATTTGAACAAATTCTAATCATGTTTTCCAAACATTATCAACTACTCGTAAAATTTGGGTGGACCTATTAGGTAAGAGAAGTAGATTGAGAAAATCCTTGCTAGCTTACCTTTTCAGTTTCAAGCCAAAACGACCTTGCTTAAATAAATGTAAAAGCCTTGTGAACTTACTATTAAATGAATCACTTGGGAAAGTATTCGAACTGCATCACTTGTATCCAATATGTCAGCCATCCACTTCCGAAGACAGAAAGAGCTTGGCTTTATAGACATCAAAGATAGTGGTCTTAGCGAAAATGTTTTTGACACAATTGCTTGAAATGATGACTCTAATACCAATGAAGAGAAAATGGATCCACTTGCCGAGAGATTTACTAAATTTCTTATATAGAATTAACCCTTTTTTATGGGTTTTAGAAAAAAATCATCTGAGCTCTAAAATGATTATTTCCATGAATTTATAGTTGTACTTCTTCCAAATACAAGAAATATTTTGGAGACGACTCATATAGGCATTTAAGCTACAAAATAAATCTAGAACTACGAAGTTGACCAAATATTTTGAACTCTATTTCTAGCAAGAGAATGAAAATTTGAACAAATTCTAATCATGTTTTTCAAACATTATCAACTACTCGTAAAATTTGGGTGGACCTATTAGGAAACAGAAGTAGATTGAGAAAATCCTTGCTAGCTTACCTTTTCAGTTTCAAGCCAAAATGACCTTGCTAAAATACATGTAAAAGCCTTGTGAACTTATTGTTAAATGAATCACATGGGCAAGTATTCGAAGTGCATCACTTGTATCCAATATGTCAGCCATCCACTTTCGAAGACAGAAAGAGCATGACTTTATAGACATCAACGATAGTGGTCTTAGCGAAGCTATTTTTGACACAATTGTTTGAAATGATGACACTAATACCAATGAAGAGAAAATGGATCCACTTGCTCCGAGATTTTCTAAATTTCTTAGATAGAATTAACCCTTTTTTATGGGTTTTAGAAAAAAATCATCCGAGCTCTAAAATGATTATTTCAGTGAATTTATAGTTGTACTTCTTCCAAATACACGAAATATTTTGGAGACGACTCATATAGGCATTTGAGCTACAAAATAAATCTAGAACTACGAAGTTGACCAAATATTTTGAACTCTATTTCTAGCAAGAGGATGAAAATTTGAACAAATTCTAATCATGTTTTTCAAACATTATCAACTACTCGTAAAATTTGGGTAGACCTATTAGGAAAGAGAAGTAGATTGAGAAAGTCCTTGCTAGCTTACCTTAATAGTTTCAAGCCAGAATGACCTTGCTTAAATAGATGTAAAAGCCTTGTGAACTTACTGTTAAATGAATCCCTTGGGAAAGTATTCGAACTGCATCACTTGTATCCAATATGTCAGCCATCCACTTTCGAGGACGGAAAGAGCATGACTTTATAGACATCAAAGATAGTGGTCTTAGCGAAGCTGTTTTTGACACAATGGTTTAAAATGATGACAGTAATACCAATGAAGAGAAAATGCATCTACTTGCCCAGAGATTTACTAAATTTCTTATATAGAATTAACCCTTTTTTATGGGTTTTAGAAAAAAAAATCCGAGCTCTAAAATGATTATTTCCATGAATTTATAGTTGTACTTCTTTCAAACGACATGAAATATTTTGCGGACCACTCATATAGGCATTTGAGCTACAAAATAAATCTAGAACTACGAAGTTGACCAAATATTTTGAACTCTATTTCTAGCAAGCGGATGAAAATTTGAACAAATTCTAATCATGTTTTCCAAACATTATCAACTACTCGTAAAATTTGGGTGGACCTATTAGGTAAGAGAAGTAGATTGAGAAAATCCTTGCTAGCTTACCTTTTCAGTTTCAAGCCAAAACGACCTTGCTTAAATAAATTTAAAAGCCTTGTGAACTTACTGTTAAATGAATCACTTGGGAAAGTATTCGAACTGCATCACTTGTATCCAATATGTCAGCCATCCACTTCCGAAGACAGAAAGAGCTTGGCTTTATAGACATCAAAGATAGTGGTCTTAGCGAAGATGTTTTTGACACAATTGCTTGAAATGATGACTCTAATACCAATGAAGAGAAAATGGATCCACTTGCCCAGAGATTTACTAAATTTCTTATATAGAATTAACCCTTTTTATGGGTTTTAGAAAAAAATCATCTGAGCTCTAAAATGATTATTTCAGTGAATTTATAGTTGTACTTCTTCCAAATACATGAAATATTTTGGAGACGACTCATATAGGCATTTAAGCTACAAAATGAATATAGAACTACGAAGTTGACCAAATATTTTGAACTCTATTTCTAGCAAGAGGATGAAAATTTGAACAAATTCTAATCATGTTTTTCAAACATTATCAACTACCCGTGAAATTTGGGTGGACCTATTAGGAAACATAAGTAGATTGAGAAAATCCTTGCTAGCTTACCTTTTCAGTTTCAAGCCAAAATGACCTTGCTAAAATACATGTAAAAGCCTTGTGAACTTATTGTTAAATGAATCACATGGGCAAGTATTCGAAGTGCATCACTTGTATCCAATATGTCAGCCATCCACTTTCGAAGACAGAAAGAGTTTGGCTTTATAGACATCAAATATAGTGGTCTTAGCGAAGATGTTTTTGACACAATTGCTTGAAATGATGACTCTAATACCAATGAAGAGAAAATGGATCCACTTGCCCAGAGATTTTCTAAATTTCTTAGATAGAATTAACCCTTTTTTATGGGTTTTAGAAAAAAATCATCCGAGCTCTAAAATGATTATTTCCATGAATTTATAGTTGTACTTCTTCCAAATACATGAAATATTTTGGAGACGACTCATATAGGCATTTAAACTACAAAATAAATCTAGAACTACGAAGTTGACCAAATATTTTGAACTCTATTTCTAGCAAGCGGATGAAAATTTGAACAAATTCTAATCATGTTTTCCAAACATTATCAACTACTCGTAAAATTTGGGTGGACCTATTAGGTAAGAGAAGTAGATTGAGAAAATCCTTGCTAGCTTACCTTTTCAGTTTCAAGCCAAAACGACCTTGCTTAAATAAATGTAAAAGCCTTGTGAACTTACTGTTAAATGAATCACTTGGGAAAGTATTCGAACTGCATCACTTGTATCCAATATGTCAGCCATCCACTTCCGAAGACAGAAAGAGCTTGGCTTTATAGACATCAAAGATAGTGGTCTTAGCGAAGATGTTTTTGACACAATTGCTTGAAATGATGACTCTAATACCAATGAAGAGAAAATGGATCCACTTGCCCAAAGATTTACTAAATTTCTTATATAGAATTAACCCTTTTTTATGGGTTTTAGAAAAAAAATCATCTGAGCTCTAAAATGATTATTTCCATGAATTTATAGTTGTACTTCTTCCAAATACATGAAATATTTTGGAGACGACTCATATAGGCATTTAAGCTACAAAATAAATATAGAACTACGAAGTTGACCAAATATTTTGAACTCTATTTCTAGCAAGAGAATGAAAATTTGAACAAATTCTAATCATGTTTTTCAAACATTATCAACTACTCGTAAAATTTGGGTGGACCTATTAGGAAACAGAAGTAGATTGAGAAAATCCTTGCTAGCTTACCTTTTCAGTTTCAAGCCAAAATGACCTTGCTAAAATACATGTAAAAGCCTTGTGAACTTATTGTTAAATGAATCACATGGGCAAGTATTCGAAGTGCATCACTTGTATCCAATATGTCAGCCATCCACTTTCGAAGACATAAAGAGTTTGGCTTTATAGACATCAAATATAGTGGTCTTAGCGAAGATGTTTTTGACACAATTGCTTGAAATGATGACTCTAATACCAATGAAGAGAAAATGGATCCACTTGCCCAGAGATTTTCTAAATTTCTTAGATAGAATTAACCCTTTTTTATGGGTTTTAGAAAAAAATCATCCGAGCTCTAAAATGATTATTTTCATGAATTTATAGTTGTACTTCTTCCAAATACATGAAATATTTTGGAGACGACTCATATAGGCATTTAAGCTACAAAATAAATCTAGAACTACGAAGTTGACCAAATATTTTGAACTCTATTTCTAGCAAGCGGATGAAAATTTGAACAAATTCTAATCATGTTTTCCAAACATTATCAACTACTCGTAAAATTTGGGTGGACCTATTAGGTAAGAGAAGTAGATTGAGAAAATCCTTGCTAGCTTACCTTTTCAGTTTCAAGCCAAAACGACCTTGCTTAAATAAATGTAAAAGCCTTGTGAACTTACTGTTAAATGAATCACTTGGGAAAGTATTCGAACTGCATCACTTGTATCCAATATGTCAGCCATCCACTTCCGAAGACAGAAAGAGCTTGGCTTTATAGACATCAAAGATAGTGGTCTTAGCGAAGATGTTTTTGACACAATTGCTTGGAATGATGACTCTAATACCAATGAAGAGAAAATGGATCCACTTGCCCAAAGATTTACTAAATTTCTTATATAGAATTAACCCTTTTTTATGGGTTTTAGAAAAAAAATCATCTGAGCTCTAAAATGATTATTTCCATGAATTTATAGTTGTACTTCTTCCAAATACATGAAATATTTTGGAGACGACTCATATAGGCATTTAAGCTACAAAATAAATATAGAACTACGAAGTTGACCAAATATTTTGAACTCTATTTCTAGCAAGAGAATGAAAATTTGAACAAATTCTAATCATGTTTTTCAAACATTATCAACTACTCGTAAAATTTGGGTGGACCTATTAGGAAACAGAAGTAGATTGAGAAAATCCTTGCTAGCTTACCTTTTCAGTTTCAAGCCAAAATGACCTTGCTAAAATACATGTAAAAGCCTTGTGAACTTATTGTTAAATGAATCACATGGGCAAGTATTCGAAGTGCATCACTTGTATCCAATATGTCAGCCATCCACTTTCGAAGACAGAAAGAGTTTGGCTTTATAGACATCAAAGATAGTGGTCTTAGCGAAGATGTTTTTGACACAATTGCTTGAAATGATGACTCTAATACCAATGAAGAGAAAATGGATCCACTTGCCCAGAGATTTTCTAAATTTCTTAGATAGAATTAACCCTTTTTTATGGGTTTTAGAAAAAAATCATCCGAGCTCTAAAATGATTATTTCCATGAATTTATAGTTGTACTTCTTCCAAATACATGAAATATTTTGGAGACGACTCATATAGGCATTTGAGCTACAAAATAAATCTAGAACTACGAAGTTGACCAAATATTTTGAACTCTATTTCTAGCAAGAGAATGAAAATTTGAACAAATTCTAATCATGTTTTTCAAACATTATCAACTACTCGTAAAATTTGGGTGGACCTATTAGGAAACAGAAGTAGATTGAGAAAATCCTTGCTAGCTTACCTTTTCAGTTTCAAGCCAAAATGACCTTGCTAAAATACATGTAAAAGCCTTGTGAACTTATTGTTAAATGAATCACATGGGCAAGTATTCGAAGTGCATCACTTGTATCCAATATGTCAGCCATCCACTTTCGAAGACAGAAAGAGTTTGGCTTTATAGACATCAAAGATAGTGGTCTTAGCGAAGATGTTTTTGACACAATTGCTTGAAATGATGACTCTAATACCAATGAAGAGAAAATGGATCCACTTGCCCAGAGATTTTCTAAATTTCTTAGATAGAATTAACCCTTTTTTATGGGTTTTAGAAAAAAATCATCCGAGCTCTAAAATGATTATTTCCATGAATTTATAGTTGTACTTCTTCCAAATACATGAAATATTTTGGAGACGACTCATATAGGCATTTGAGCTACAAAATAAATCTAGAACTACGAAGTTGACCAAATATTTTGAACTCTATTTCTAGCAAGAGGATGAAAATTTGAACAAATTCTAATCATGTTTTCCAAACATTATCAACTACTCGTAAAATTTGGGTGGACCTATTAGGTAAGAGAAGTAGATTGAGAAAATCCTTGCTAGCTTACCTTTTCAGTTTCAAGCCAAAATGACCTTGCTTAAATAGATGTAAAAGCCTTGTGAACTTACTGTTAAATGAATCACTTGGGAAAGTATTCGAACTGCATCACTTGTATCCAATATGTCAGCCATCCACTTCCGAAGACAGAAAGAGCTTGGCTTTATAGACATCAAAGATAGTGGTCTTAGCGAAAATGTTTTTGACACAATTGCTTGAAATGATGACTCTAATACCAATGAAGAGAAAATGGATCCACTTGCTGAGAGATTTACTAAATTTCTTATATAGAATTAACCCTTTTTTATGGGTTTTAGAAAAAAATCATCTGAGCTCTAAAATGATTATTTCCATGAATTTATAGTTGTACTTCTTCCAAATACAAGAAATATTTTGGAGACGACTCATATAGGCATTTGAGCTACAAAATAAATCTAGAACTACGAAGTTGACCAAATATTTTGAACTCTATTTCTAGCAAGAGGATGAAAATTTGAACAAATTCTAATCATGTTTTTCAAACATTATCAACTACTCGTAAAATTTGGGTGGACCTATTAGGAAACAGAAGTAGATTGAGAAAATCCTTGCTAGCTTACCTTTTCAGTTTCAAGCCAAAATGACCTTGCTAAAATACATGTAAAAGCCTTGTGAACTTATTGTTAAATGAATCACATGGGCAAGTATTCGAAGTGCATCACTTGTATCCAATATGTCAGCCATCCACTTTCGAAGACAGAAAGAGTTTGGCTTTATAGACATCAAATATAGTGGTCTTAGCGAAGATGTTTTTGACACAATTGCTTGAAATGATGACTCTAATACCAATAAAGAGAAAATGGATCCACTTGCCCAAAGATTTTCTAAATTTCTTAGATAGAATTAACCCTTTTTTATGGGTTTTAGAAAAAAATCATCCGAGCTCTAAAATGATTATTTCCATGAATTTATAGTTGTACTTCTTCCAAATACATGAAATATTTTGGAGACGACTCATATAGGCATTTAAGCTACAAAATAAATCTAGAACTACGAAGTTGACCAAATATTTTGAACTCTATTTCTAGCAAGCGGATGAAAATTTGAACAAATTCTAATCATGTTTTCCAAACATTATCAACTACTCGTAAAATTTGGGTGGACCTATTAGGTAAGAGAAGTAGATTGAGAAAATCCTTGCTAGCTTACCTTTTCAATTTCAAGCCAAAATGACCTTGCTTAAATACATGTAAAAGCCTTGTGAACTTATTGTTAAATGAATCACATGGGCAAGTATTCGAACTGCATCACTTGTATCCAATATGTCAGCCATCCACTTTCGAAGACAGAAAGAGTTTGGCTTTATAGACATCAAATATAGTGGTCTTAGCGAAGATGTTTTTGACACAATTGCTTGAAATGATGACTCTAATACCAATGAAGAGAAAATGGATCCACTTGCCCAGAGATTTTCTAAATTTCATAGATAGAATTAACCCTTTTTTATGGGTTTTAGAAAAAAATCATCCGAGCTCTAAAATGATTATTTCCATGAATTTATAGTTGTACTTCTTCCAAATACATGAAATATTTTGGAGACGACTCATATAGGCATTTAAGCTACAAAATAAATCTAGAACTACGAAGTTGACCAAATATTTTGAACTCTATTTCTAGCAAGCGGATGAAAATTTGAACAAATTCTAATCATGTTTTCCAAACATTATCAACTACTCGTAAAATTTGGGTGGACCTATTAGGTAAGAGAAGTAGATTGAGAAAATCCTTGCTAGCTTACCTTTTCAGTTTCAAGCCAAAACGACCTTGCTTAAATAAATGTAAAAGCCTTGTGAACTTACTGTTAAATGAATCACTTGGGAAAGTATTCGAACTGCATCACTTGTATCCAATATGTCAGCCATCCACTTCCGAAGACAGAAAGAGCTTGGCTTTATAGACATCAAAGATAGTGGTCTTAGCGAAGATGTTTTTGACACAATTGCTTGAAATGATGACTCTAATACCAATGAAGAGAAAATGGATCCACTTGCCCAAAGATTTACTAAATTTCTTATATAGAATTAACCCTTTTTTATGGGTTTTAGAAAAAAAATCATCTGAGCTCTAAAATGATTATTTCCATGAATTTATAGTTGTACTTCTTCCAAATACATGAAATATTTTGGAGACGACTCATATAGGCATTTAAGCTACAAAATAAATATAGAACTACGAAGTTGACCAAATATTTTGAACTCTATTTCTAGCAAGAGAATGAAAATTTGAACAAATTCTAATCATGTTTTTCAAACATTATCAACTACTCGTAAAATTTGGGTGGACCTATTAGGAAACAGAAGTAGATTGAGAAAATCCTTGCTAGCTTACCTTTTCAGTTTCAAGCCAAAATGACCTTGCTAAAATACATGTAAAAGCCTTGTGAACTTATTGTTAAATGAATCACATGGGCAAGTATTCGAAGTGCATCACTTGTATCCAATATGTCAGCCATCCACTTTCGAAGACAGAAAGAGTTTGGCTTTATAGACATCAAATATAGTGGTCTTAGCGAAGATGTTTTTGACACAATTGCTTGAAATGATGACTCTAATACCAATGAAGAGAAAATGGATCCACTTTCCCAGAGATTTTCTAAATTTCTTAGATAGAATTAACCCTTTTTTATGGGTTTTAGAAAAAAATCATCCGAGCTCTAAAATGATTATTTCCATGAATTTATAGTTGTACTTCTTCCAAATACATGAAATATTTTGGAGACGACTCATATAGGCATTTAAGCTACAAAATAAATCTAGAACTACGAAGTTGACCAAATATTTTGAACTCTATTTCTAGCAAGCGGATGAAAATTTGAACAAATTCTAATCATGTTTTCCAAACATTATCAACTACTCGTAAAATTTGGGTGGACCTATTAGGTAAGAGAAGTAGATTGAGAAAATCCTTGCTAGCTTACCTTTTCAGTTTCAAGCCAAAACGACCTTGCTTAAATAAATGTAAAAGCCTTGTGAACTTACTGTTAAATGAATCACTTGGGAAAGTATTCGAACTGCATCACTTGTATCCAATATGTCAGCCATCCACTTTCGAAGACAGAAAGAGTTTGGCTTTATAGACATCAGAGATAGTGGTCTTAGCGAAGATGTTTTTGACACAATTGCTTGAAATGATGACTCTAATACCAATGAAGAGAAAATGGATCCACTTGCCCAGAGATTTTCTAAATTTCTTAGATAGAATTAACCCTTTTTTATGGGTTTTAGAAAAAAATCATCCGAGCTCTAAAATGATTATTTCCATGAATTTATAGTTGTACTTCTTCCAAATACATGAAATATTTTGGAGACGACTCATATAGGCATTTAAGCTACAAAATAAATCTAGAACTATGAAGTTGACCAAATATTTTGAACTCTATTTCTAGCAAGAGGATGAAATATTGAACAAATTCTAATCATGTTTTTCAAACATTATCAACTACTCGTAAAATTTGGGTGGACTTATTAGGAAAGAGAAGTAGATTGAGAAAATCCTTGCTTGCTTACCTTTTCAGTTTCAAGCCAAAATGACCTTGCTAAAATACATGTAAAAGCCTTGTGAACTTATTGTTAAATGAATCACATGGGCAAGTATTCGAAGTGCATCACTTGTATCCAATATGTCAGCCATCCACTTTCGAGGACGGAAAGAGCATGACTTTATAGACATCAACGATAGTGGTCTTAGCGAAGCTATTTTTGACACAATTGTTTGAAATGATGACACTAATACCAATGAAGAGAAAATGGATCCACTTGCCCAGAGATTTTCTAAATTTCTTAGATAGAATTAACCCTTTTTTATGGGTTTTAGAAAAAAATCATCCGAGCTCTAAAATGATTATTTGAGTGAATTTATAGTTGTACTTCTTCCAAATACACGAAATATTTTGGAGACGACTCATATAGGCATTTGAGCTACAAAATAAATCTAGAACTACGAAGTTGACCAAATATTTTGAACTCTATTTCTAGCAAGCGGATGAAAATTTGAACAAATTCTAATAATGTTTTCCAAACATTATCAACTACTCGTAAAATTGGGGTGGACCTATTAGGTAAGAGAAGTAGATTGAGAAAATCCTTGCTAGCTTACCTTTTCAGTTTGAAGCCAAAACGACCTTGCTTAAATACATGTAAAAGCCTTGTGAACTTACTGTTAAATGAATCACTTGGGAAAGTATTCGAACTGCATCACTTGTATCCAATATGTCAGCCATCCACTTCCGAAGACAGAAAGAGCTTGGCTTTATAGACATCAAAGATAGTGGTCTTAGCGAAGATGTATTTGACACAATTGCTTGAAATGATGACTCTAATACCAATGAAGGGAAAATGGATCCACTTGCCCAGAGATTTACTAAATTTCTTATATAGAATTAACCCTTTTTTATGGGTTTTAGAAAAAAAATCATCTGAGCTCTAAAATGATTATTTCCATGAATTTATAGTTGTACTTCTTCCAAATACATGAAATATTTTGGAGACGACTCATATAGGCATTTAAGCTACAAAATAAATCTAGAACTACGAAGTTGACCAAATATTTTGAACTCTATTTCTAGCAAGCGGATGAAAATTTGAACAAATTCTAATCATGTTTTCCAAACATTATCAACTACTCGTAAAATTTGGGTGGACCTATTAGGTAAGAGAAGTAGATTGAGAAAATCCTTGCTAGCTTACCTTTTCAGTTTCAAGCCAAAACGACCTTGCTTAAATAAATGTAAAAGCCTTGTGAACTTATTGTTAAATGAATCACTTGGGAAAGTATTCGAACTGCATCACTTGTATCCAATATGTCAGCCATCCACTTTCGAAGACAGAAAGAGTTTGGCTTTATAGACATCAAAGATAGTGGTCTTAGCGAAGATGTTTTTGACACAATTGCTTGAAATGATGACTCTAATACCAATGAAGAGAAAATGGATCCACTTGCCCAGAGATTTTCTAAATTTCTTAGATAGAATTAACCCTTTTTTATGGGTTTTAGAAAAAAATCATCCGAGCTCTAAAATGATTATTTCCATGAATTTATAGTTGTACTTCTTCCAAATACATGAAATATTTTGGAGACGACTCATATAGGCATTTGAGCTACAAAATAAATCTAGAACTACGAAGTTGACCAAATATTTTGAACTCTATTTCTAGCAAGAGAATGAAAATTTGAACAAATTCTAATCATGTTTTTCAAACATTATCAACTACTCGTAAAATTTGGGTGGACCTATTAGGAAACAGAAGTAGATTGAGAAAATCCTTGCTAGCTTACCTTTTCAGTTTCAAGCCAAAATGACCTTGCTAAAATACATGTAAAAGCCTTGTGAACTTATTGTTAAATGAATCACATGGGCAAGTATTCGAAGTGCATCACTTGTATCCAATATGTCAGCCATCCACTTTCGAAGACAGAAAGAGTTTGGCTTTATAGACATCAAAGATAGTGGTCTTAGCGAAGATGTTTTTGACACAATTGCTTGAAATGATGACTCTAATACCAATGAAGAGAAAATGGATCCACTTGCCGAGAGATTTACTAAATTTCTTATATAGAATTAACCCTTTTTTATGGGTTTTAGAAAAAAATCATCTGAGCTCTAAAATGATTATTTCCATGAATTTATAGTTGTACTTCTTCCAAATACAAGAAATATTTTGGAGACGACTCATATAGGCATTTGAGCTACAAAATAAATCTAGAACTACGAAGTTGACCAAATATTTTGAACTCTATTTCTAGCAAGAGGATGAAAATTTGAACAAATTCTAATCATGTTTTTCAAACATTATCAACTACTCGTAAAATTTGGGTGGACCTATTAGGAAACAGAAGTAGATTGAGAAAATCCTTGCTAGCTTACCTTTTCAGTTTCAAGCCAAAATGACCTTGCTAAAATACATGTAAAAGCCTTGTGAACTTATTGTTAAATGAATCACATGGGCAAGTATTCGAAGTGCATCACTTGTATCCAATATGTCAGCCATCCACTTTCGAAGACAGAAAGAGTTTGGCTTTATAGACATCAAATATAGTGGTCTTAGCGAAGATGTTTTTGACACAATTGCTTGAAATGATGACTCTAATACCAATGAAGAGAAAATGGATCCACTTGCCCAGAGATTTTCTAAATTTCTTAGATAGAATTAACCCTTTTTTATGGGTTTTAGAAAAAAATCATCCGAGCTCTAAAATGATTATTTCCATGAATTTATAGTTGTACTTCTTCCAAATACATGAAATATTTTGGAGACGACTCATATAGGCATTTAAGCTACAAAATAAATCTAGAACTACGAAGTTGACCAAATATTTTGAACTCTATTTCTAGCAAGCGGATGAAAATTTGAACAAATTCTAATCATGTTTTCCAAACATTATCAACTACTCGTAAAATTTGGGTGGACCTATTAGGTAAGAGAAGTAGATTGAGAAAATCCTTGCTAGCTTACCTTTTCAATTTCAAGCCAAAATGACCTTGCTTAAATACATGTAAAAGCCTTGTGAACTTATTGTTAAATGAATCACATGGGCAAGTATTCGAACTGCATCACTTGTATCCAATATGTCAGCCATCCACTTTCGAAGACAGAAAGAGTTTGGCTTTATAGACATCAAATATAGTGGTCTTAGCGAAGATGTTTTTGACACAATTGCTTGAAATGATGACTCTAATACCAATGAAGAGAAAATGGATCCACTTGCCCAGAGATTTTCTAAATTTCATAGATAGAATTAACCCTTTTTTATGGGTTTTAGAAAAAAATCATCCGAGCTCTAAAATGATTATTTCCATGAATTTATAGTTGTACTTCTTCCAAATACATGAAATATTTTGGAGACGACTCATATAGGCATTTAAGCTACAAAATAAATCTAGAACTACGAAGTTGACCAAATATTTTGAACTCTATTTCTAGCAAGCGGATGAAAATTTGAACAAATTCTAATCATGTTTTCCAAACATTATCAACTACTCGTAAAATTTGGGTGGACCTATTAGGTAAGAGAAGTAGATTGAGAAAATCCTTGCTAGCTTACCTTTTCAGTTTCAAGCCAAAACGACCTTGCTTAAATAAATGTAAAAGCCTTGTGAACTTACTGTTAAATGAATCACTTGGGAAAGTATTCGAACTGCATCACTTGTATCCAATATGTCAGCCATCCACTTCCGAAGACAGAAAGAGCTTGGCTTTATAGACATCAAAGATAGTGGTCTTAGCGAAGATGTTTTTGACACAATTGCTTGAAATGATGACTCTAATACCAATGAAGAGAAAATGGATCCACTTGCCCAAAGATTTACTAAATTTCTTATATAGAATTAACCCTTTTTTATGGGTTTTAGAAAAAAAATCATCTGAGCTCTAAAATGATTATTTCCATGAATTTATAGTTGTACTTCTTCCAAATACATGAAATATTTTGGAGACGACTCATATAGGCATTTAAGCTACAAAATAAATATAGAACTACGAAGTTGACCAAATATTTTGAACTCTATTTCTAGCAAGAGAATGAAAATTTGAACAAATTCTAATCATGTTTTTCAAACATTATCAACTACTCGTAAAATTTGGGTGGACCTATTAGGAAACAGAAGTAGATTGAGAAAATCCTTGCTAGCTTACCTTTTCAGTTTCAAGCCAAAATGACCTTGCTAAAATACATGTAAAAGCCTTGTGAACTTATTGTTAAATGAATCACATGGGCAAGTATTCGAAGTGCATCACTTGTATCCAATATGTCAGCCATCCACTTTCGAAGACAGAAAGAGTTTGGCTTTATAGACATCAAATATAGTGGTCTTAGCGAAGATGTTTTTGACACAATTGCTTGAAATGATGACTCTAATACCAATGAAGAGAAAATGGATCCACTTTCCGAGAGATTTTCTAAATTTCTTAGATAGAATTAACCCTTTTTTATGGGTTTTAGAAAAAAATCATCCGAGCTCTAAAATGATTATTTCCATGAATTTATAGTTGTACTTCTTCCAAATACATGAAATATTTTGGAGACGACTCATATAGGCATTTAAGCTACAAAATAAATCTAGAACTACGAAGTTGACCAAATATTTTGAACTCTATTTCTAGCAAGCGGATGAAAATTTGAACAAATTCTAATCATGTTTTCCAAACATTATCAACTACTCGTAAAATTTGGGTGGACCTATTAGGTAAGAGAAGTAGATTGAGAAAATCCTTGCTAGCTTACCTTTTCAGTTTCAAGCCAAAACGACCTTGCTTAAATAAATGTAAAAGCCTTGTGAACTTACTGTTAAATGAATCACTTGGGAAAGTATTCGAACTGCATCACTTGTATCCAATATGTCAGCCATCCACTTTCGAAGACAGAAAGAGTTTGGCTTTATAGACATCAAAGATAGTGGTCTTAGCGAAGATGTTTTTGACACAATTGCTTGAAATGATGACTCTAATACCAATGAAGAGAAAATGGATCCACTTGCCCAGAGATTTTCTAAATTTCTTAGATAGAATTAACCCTTTTTTATGGGTTTTAGAAAAAAATCATCCGAGCTCTAAAATGATTATTTCCATGAATTTATAGTTGTACTTCTTCCAAATACATGAAATATTTTGGAGACGACTCATATAGGCATTTAAGCTACAAAATAAATCTAGAACTATGAAGTTGACCAAATATTTTGAACTCTATTTCTAGCAAGAGGATGAAATATTGAACAAATTCTAATCATGTTTTTCAAACATTATCAACTACTCGTAAAATTTGGGTGGACTTATTAGGAAAGAGAAGTAGATTGAGAAAATCCTTGCTTGCTTACCTTTTCAGTTTCAAGCCAAAATGACCTTGCTAAAATACATGTAAAAGCCTTGTGAACTTATTGTTAAATGAATCACATGGGCAAGTATTCGAAGTGCATCACTTGTATCCAATATGTCAGCCATCCACTTTCGAGGACGGAAAGAGCATGACTTTATAGACATCAACGATAGTGGTCTTAGCGAAGCTATTTTTGACACAATTGTTTGAAATGATGACACTAATACCAATGAAGAGAAAATGGATCCACTTGCCCAGAGATTTTCTAAATTTCTTAGATAGAATTAACCCTTTTTTATGGGTTTTAGAAAAAAATCATCCGAGCTCTAAAATGATTATTTGAGTGAATTTATAGTTGTACTTCTTCCAAATACACGAAATATTTTGGAGACGACTCATATAGGCATTTGAGCTACAAAATAAATCTAGAACTACGAAGTTGACCAAATATTTTGAACTCTATTTCTAGCAAGCGGATGAAAATTTGAACAAATTCTAATAATGTTTTCCAAACATTATCAACTACTCGTAAAATTGGGGTGGACCTATTAGGTAAGAGAAGTAGATTGAGAAAATCCTTGCTAGCTTACCTTTTCAGTTTCAAGCCAAAACGACCTTGCTTAAATACATGTAAAAGCCTTGTGAACTTACTGTTAAATGAATCACTTAGGAAAGTATTCGAACTGCATCACTTGTATCCAATATGTCAGCCATCCACTTCCGAAGACAGAAAGAGCTTGGCTTTATAGACATCAAAGATAGTGGTCTTAGCGAAGATGTATTTGACACAATTGCTTGAAATGATGACTCTAATACCAATGAAGGGAAAATGGATCCACTTGCCCAGAGATTTACTAAATTTCTTATATAGAATTAACCCTTTTTTATGGGTTTTAGAAAAAAATCATCTGAGCTCTAAAATGATTATTTCCATGAATTTATAGTTGTACTTCTTCCAAACGACATGAAATATTTTGCGGACCACTCATATAGGCATTTGAGCTACAAAATAAATCTAGAACTACGAAGTTAACCAAATAGTTTGAACTCTATTTCTAGCAAGAGGATGAAAATTTGAACAAATTCTAATCATATTTTTCAAACATTATCAACTACTCGTAAAATTTGGGTGGACCTATTAGGTAAGAGAAATAGATTGAGAAAATCCTTGCTAGCTTACCTTAATAGTTTCAAGCCAAAATGACCTTGCTTAAATAGATGTAAAAGCCTTGTGAACTTACTGTTAAATGAATCACTTGGGAAAGTATTCGAAGTGCATCACTTGTATCCAATATGTCAGCCATCCACTTTCGAGGACGGAAAGAGCATGACTTTATAGACATCAATGATTGTGGTCTTAGCGAAGCTGTTTTTGACACAATTGTTTGAAATGATGACACTAATACCAATGAAGAGAAAATGGATCCACTTGCCCTGAGATTTTCTAAATTTCTAAGATAGAATTAACCCTTTTTTATGGGTTTTAGAAAAAAATCATCCGAGCTCTAAAATGATTATTTCCATGAATTTATAGTTGTACTTCTTCCAAATACATGAAATATTTTGGAGACGACTCATATAAGCATTTAAGCTACAAAATAAATATAGAACTACGAAGTTGACCAAATATTTTGAACTCTATTTCTAGCAAGAGGATGAAAATTTGAACAAATTCTAATCATGTTTTTCAAACATTATCAACTACTCGTAAAATTTGGGTGGACCTATTAGGAAAGAGAAGTAGATTGAGAAAATCCTTGCTAGCTTACCTTTTCAGTTTCAAGCCAAAATGATCTTGCTAAAATACATGTAAAAGCCTTGTGAACTTATTGTTAAATGAATCACATGGGCAAGTATTCGAAGTGCATCACTTGTATCCAATATGTCAGCCATCCACTTTCGAAGACAGAAAGAGCTTGGCTTTATAGACATCAAAGATAGTGGTCTTAGCGTAGATGTTTTTGACACAATTGCTTGAAATGATGACTCTAATACCAATGAAGAGAAAATGGATCCACTTGCCCAGAGATTTACTAAATTTCTTATATAGAATTAACTATTTTTTATGGGTTTTAGAAAAAAATCATCCGAGCTCTAAAATGATTATTTCAGTGAATTTATAGTTGTACTTCTTCCAAATACACGAAATATTTTGGAGACGACTCATATAGGCATTTGAGCTACAAAATAAATCTAGAACTACGAAGTTGACCAAATATTTTGAACTCTATTTCTAGCAAGAGGATGAAAATTTAAACAAATTCTAATCATGTTTTTCAAACATTATCAACTACTCGTAAAATTTGGGTGGACCTATTAGGAAAGAGAAGTAGATTGAGAAAATCCTTGCTAGCTTACCTTAATAGTTTCAAGCCAAAATGACCTTGCTTAAATGGATGTAAAAGCCTTATGAACTTACTATTAAGTGAATCACTTGGGAAAGTATTCGAACTGCATCACTTGTATCCAATATGTCAGCCATCCACTTTCGAGGACGGAAAGAGCTTGGCTTTATAGACATCAAAGATAGTGGTCTTAGCGAAGCTGTTTTTGACACAATTGTTTAAAATGATGACAGTAATACCCATGAAGAGAGAATGCATCTACTTGGCTAGAGATTTACTAAATTTCTTATATAGAATTAACCCTTTTTTATGGGTTTTAGAAAAAAAAAATCTGAGCTCTAAAATGATTATTTCCTTGAAGTTATAGTTGTACTTCTTCCAAACGACATGAAATATTTTGCGGACCACTCATATAGGCATTTGAGCTACAAAATAAATCTAGAACTACGAAGTTGACCAAATAGTTTGAACTCTATTTCTAGCAAGAGGATGAAAATTTGAACAAATTGTAATCATATTTTTCAAACATTATCAACTACTCGTAAAATTTGGGTGGACCTATTAGGTAAGAGAAGTAGATTGAGAAAATCCTTGCTAGCTTACCTTAATAGTTTCAAGCCAAAATGACCTTGCTTAAATAGATGTAAAAGCCTAGTGAACTTACTGTTAAATGAATCACTTGGGAAAGTATTCGAAGTGCATCACTTGTATCCAATATGTCAGCCGTCCACTTTCGAGGACGGAAAGAGCATGACTTTATAGACATCAACGATAGTGGTCTTAGCGAAGCTGTTTTTGACACAATTGTTTGAAATGATGACACTAATACCAATGAAGAGAAAATGGATCCACTTGCCCAGAGATTTTCTAAATTTCTTAGATAGAATTAACCCTTTTTTATGGGTTTTAGAAAAAAATCATCCGAGCTCTAAAATGATTATTTAAGTGAATTTATAGTTGTACTTCTTCCAAATACATGAAATATTTTGGAGACGACTCATATAGGCATTTGAGCTACAAAATAAATCTAGAACTACGAAGTTGACCAAATATTTTGAACTCTATTTCTAGCAAGAGGATGAAAATTTGAACAAATTCTAATCATGTTTTTCAAACATTATCAACTACTCGTAAAATTTGGGTGGACCTATTAGGAAAGAGAAGTAGATTGAGAAAATCCTTGCTAGCTTACCTTTTCAGTTTCAAGCCAAAATGATCTTGCTAAAATACATGTAAAAGCCTTGTGAACTTATTGTTAAATGAATCACATGGGCAAGTATTCGAAGTGCATCACTTGTATCCAATATGTCAGCCATCCACTTTCGAAGACAGAAAGAGCTTGGCTTTATAGACATCAAAGATAGTGGTCTTAGCGAAGATGTTTTTGACACAATTGCTTGAAATGATGACTCTAATACCAATGAAGAGAAAATGGATCCACTTGCTCAGAGATTTTCTAAATTTCTTAGATAGAATTAACCCTTTTTTATTGGTTTTAGAAAAAAAAATTCGAGCTCTAAAATGATTATTTCAGTGAATTTACAGTTGTACTTCTTCTAAATACACGAAATATTTTGGAGACGACTCATATAGGCATTTGAGGTACAAAATAAATCTAGAACTACGAAGTTGACCAAATAGTTTGAACTCTATTTCTAGCAAGAGGATGAAAATTTGAACAAATTCTAATCATATTTTTCAAACATTATCAACTACTCGTAAAATTTGGGTGGACCTATTAGGTAAGAGAAGTAGATTGAGAAAATCCTTGCTAGCTTACCTTAATAGTTTCAAGCCAAAATGACCTTGCTTAAATAGATGTAAAAGCCTAGTGAACTTACTGTTAAATGAATCACTTGGGAAAGTATTCGAAGTGCATCACTTGTATCCAATATGTCAGCCGTCCACTTTCGAGGACGGAAAGAGCATGACTTTATAGACATGAACGATAGTGGTCTTAGCGAAGCTATTTTTGACACAATTGTTTGAAATGATGACACTAATACCAATGAAGAGAAAATGGATCCACTTGCCCAGAGATTTTGTAAATTTCTTAGATAGAATTAACCCTTTTTTATGGGTTTTAGAAAAAAATCATCCGAGCTCTAAAATGATTATTTCAGTGAATTTATAGTTGTACTTCTTCCAAATACACGAAATATTTTGGAGACGACTCATATAGGCATTTGAGCTACAAAATAAATCTAGAACTACGAAGTTGAGCAAATATTTTGAACTCTATTTCTAGCAAGCGGATGAAAATTTGAACAAATTCTAATCATGTTTTCCAAACATTATCAACTACTCGTAAAATTGGGGTGGACCTATTAGGTAAGAGAAGTAGATTGAGAAAATCCTTGCTAGCTTACCTTTTCAGTTTCAAGCCAAAACGACCTTGCTTAAATACATGTAAAAGCCTTGTGAACTTACTGTTAAATGAATCACTTGGGAAAGTATTCGAACTGCATCACTTGTATCAAATATGTCAGCCATCCACTTCCGAAGACAGAAAGAGCTTGGCTTTATAGACATCAAAGATAGTGGTCTTAGCGAAGATGTATTTGACACAATGGTTTAAAATGATGACAGTAATACCAATGAAGAGAAAATGCATCTACTTGCCCAGAGATTTACTAAATTTCTTATATAGAATTAACCCTTTTTTATGGGTTTTAGAAAAAAATCATCTGAGCTCTAAAATGATTATTTCCATGAATTTATAGTTGTACTTCTTCCAAACGACATGAAATATTTTGCGGACCACTCATATAGGCATTTGAGCTACAAAATAAATCTAGAACTACGAAGTTGACCAAATAGTTTGAACTCTATTTCTAGCAAGACAATGAAAATTTGAACAAATTGTAATCATATTTTTCAAACATTATCAACTACTCGTAAAATTTGGGTGGACCTATTAGGTAAGAGAAATAGATTGAGAAAATCCTTGCTAGCTTACCTTAATAGTTTCAAGCCAAAATGACCTTGCTTAAATAGATGTAAAAGCCTTGTGAACTTACTGTTAAATGAATCACTTGGGAAAGTATTCGAAGTGCATCACTTGTATCCAATATGTCAGCCATCCACTTTCGAGGACGGAAAGAGCTTGACTTTATAGACATCAATGATAGTGGTCTTAGCGAAGCTGTTTTTGACACAATTGTTTGAAATGATGACACTAATACCAATGAAGAGAAAATGGATCCACTTGCCCAGAGATTTTCTAAATTTCTTAGATAGGATTAACCCTTTTTTATGGGTTTTAGAAAAAAATCATCCGAGCTCTAAAATGATTATTTCCATGAATTTATAGTTGTACTTCTTCCAAATACATGAAATATTTTGGAGACGACTCATATAGGCATTTAAGCTACAAAATAAATATAGAACTACGAAGTTGACCAAATATTTTGAACTCTATTTCTAGCAAGAGGATGAAAATTTGAACAAATTCTAATCATGTTTTTCAAACATTATCAACTACTCGTAAAATTTGGGTGGACTATTAGGAAAGAGAAGTAGATTGAGAAAATCCTTGCTAGCTTACCTTTTCAGTTTCAAGCCAAAATGATCTTGCTAAAATACATGTAAAAGCCTTGTGAACTTATTGTTAAATGAATCACATGGGCAAGTATTCGAAGTGCATCACTTGTATCCAATATGTCAGCCATCCACTTTCGAAGACAGAAAGAGCTTGGCTTTATAGACATCAAAGATAGTGGTCTTAGCGAAGATGTTTTTGACACAATTGCTTGAAATGATGACTCTAATACCAATGAAGAGAAAATGGATCCACTTGCCCAGAGATTTACTAAATTTCTTATATAGAATTAACTATTTTTTATGGGTTTTAGAAAAAAATCATCCGAGCTCTAAAATGATTATTTCCATGAAATTATAGTTGTACTTCTTCCAAATACATGAAATATTTTGGAGACGACTCATATAGGCATTTAAGCTACAAAATAAATCTAGAACTACGAAGTTGACCAAATATTTTGAACTCTATTTCTAGCAAGGGGATGAAAATTTGAACAAATTCTAATCATGTTTTTCAAACATTATCAACTACTCGTAAAATTTGGGTGGAACTATTAGGAAAGAGAAGTAGATTTAGAAAATCCTTGCTAGCTTACCTTTTCAGTTTCAAGCCAAAATGACCTTGCTAAAATACATGTAAAAGCCTTGTGAACTTACTGTTAAATGAATCACATGGGCAAGTATTCGAAGTGCATCACTTGTATCCAATATGTCAGCCATCCAGTTTCGAGGACGGAAAGAGCATGACTTTATAGACATCAACGATAGTGGTCTTAGCGAAGCTGTTTTTGACACAATTGTTTGAAATGATGACACTAATACCAATGAAGAGAAAATGGATCCACTTGCCCAGAGATGTTCTAAATTTCTTAGATAGAATTAACCCTTTTTTATGGGTTTTAGAAAAAAATCATCCGAGCTCTAAAATGATTATTTCAGTGAATTTATAGTTGTACTTCTTCCAAATACACGAAATATTTTGGAGACGACTCATATAGGCATTTAAGCTACAAAATAAATCTAGAACTACGAAGTTGACCAAATATTTTGAACTCTATTTCTAGCAAGAGGATGAAAATTTGAACAAATTCTAATCATGTTTTTCAAACATTATCAACTACTCGTAAAATTTGGGTGGACCTATTAGGAAAGAGAAGTAGATTGAGAAAATCCTTGCTAGCTTACCTTAATAGTTTCAAGCCAAAATGACCTTGCTTAAATAGATGTAAAAGCCTTGTGAACTTACTATTAAATGAATCACTTGGGAAAGTATTCGAACTGCATCACTTGTATCCAATATGTCAGCCATCCACTTTCGAGGACGGAAAGAGCTTGGCTTTATAGACATCAAAGATAGTGGTCTTAGCGAAGCTGTTTTTGACACAATTGTTTAAAATGATGACAGTAATACCAATGAAGAGAAAATGCATCTACTTGGCCAGAGATTTACTAAATTTCTTATATAGAATTAACCCTTTTTTATGGGTTTTAGAAAAAAAAATCCGAGCTCTAAAATGATTATTTCCATGAATTTATAGTTGTACTTCTTCCAAACGACATGAAATATTTTGCGGACCACTCATATAGGCATTTGAGCTACAAAATAATTCTAGAACTACGAAGTTGACCAAATAGTTTGAACTCTATTTCTAGCAAGAGGATGAAAATTTGAACAAATTCTAATCATATTTTTCAAACATTATCAACTACTCGTAAATTTTGGGTGGACCTATTAGGTAAGAGAAGTAGATTGAGAAAATCCTTGCTAGCTTACCTTTTCAGTTTCAAGCCAAAACGACCTTGCTTAAATACATGTAAAAGCCTTGTGAACTTACTGTTAAATGAATAACTTGGGAAAGTATTCGAACTGCATCACTTGTATCCAATATGTCAGCCATCCACTTTCGAGGACGGAAAGAGCTTGTCGTTATAGACATCAAAGATAGTGGTCTTAGCAAAGATGTTTTTGACACAATTGCTTGAAATGATGACTCTAATACCAATGAAGAGAAAATAGATCTACTTGCCTAGAGATTTACTAAATTTCTTATATACAATTAACCCTTTTTTATGGGTTTTAGAAAAAAATCATCCGAGCCCTAAAATGATTATTTCCATGAATTTATAGTTGTACTTCTTCCAAAAACATGAAATATTTTGGAGACGACTCATGTTGGCATTTGAGCTACAAAATAAATCTAGAACTACGAAGTTGACCAAATATTTTGAACTCTATTTCTAGCAAGTGGATGAAAATTTGAACAAATTCTAATCATGTTTTCCAATCATTATCAACTACTCGTAAAATTTGGGTGGACCTATTAGGTAAGAGAAGTAGATTGAGAAAATCCTTGCTAGCTTACCTTTTCAGTTTCAAGCCAAAACGACCTTGCTTAAATACATGTAAAAGCCTTGTGAACTTACTGTTAAATGAATAACTTGGGAAAGTATTCGAACTGCATCACTTGTATCCAATATGTCAGCCATCCACTTTCGAAGACAGAAAGAGCTTGGCTTTATAGACATCAAAGATAGTGGTCTTAGCGAAGATGTTTTTGACACAATTGCTTGAAATGATGACTCTAATACCAATGAAGAGAAAATGGATCCACTTGCCCAGAGATTTAGTAAATTTCTTATATAGAATTAACCCTTTTTTATGGGTTTTAGAAAAAAATCATCCGAGCTCTAAAATGATTATTTCCATGAATTTATAGTTGTACTTCTTCCAAATACATGAAATATTTTGGAGACGACTCATATAGGCATTTAAGCTACAAAATAAATCTAGAACTACGAAGTTGACCAAATATTTTGAACTCTATTTCTAGCAAGAGGATGAAAATTTGAACAAATTCTAATCATGTTTTTCAAACATTTTTAACTACTCGTAAAATTTGGGTGGACCTATTAGGAAAGAGAAGTAGATTGAGAAAATCCTTGCTAGCTTACCTTAATAGTTTCAAGCCAAAACGACCTTGCTTAAATACATGTAAAACCCTTGTGAACTTACTGTTAAATGAATCACTTGGGAAAGTATTCGAACTGCATCACTTGTATCCAATATGTCAGCCATCCACTTTCGAAGACAGAATGAGCTTGGCTTTATGGACATCAAAGATAGTGGTCTTAGCGAAGATGTTTTTGACACAATTGCTTGAAATGATGACTCTAATACCAATGAAGAGAAAATGGATCCACTTGCTCAGAGATTTTCTAAATTTCTTAGATAGAATTAACCCTTTTTTATTGGTTTTAGAAAAAAAAAATCCGAGCTCTAAAATGATTATTTCAGTGAATTTACAGTTGTACTTCTTCTAAATACACGAAATATTTTGGAGACGACTCATATAGGCATTTGAGCTACAAAATAAATCTAGAACTACGAAGTTGACCAAATATTTTGAACTCTATTTCTAGCAAGAGGATGAAAATTTGAACAAATTCTAATCATGTTTTTAAAACATTATCAACTACTCGTAAAATTTGGGTGGACCTATTAGGTAAGAGAAGTAGATTGAGAAAATCCTTGCTAGCTTACCTTTTCAGTTTCAAGCCAAAATGACCTTGCTAAAATACATGTAAAAGCCTTGTGAACTTATTGTTAAATGAATCACATGGGCAAGTATTCGAGGTGCATCACTTGTATCCAATATGTCAGCCATCCACTTTCGAAGACAGAAAGAGCTTGGCTTTATAGACATCAAAGATAGTGGTCTTAGCGAAGATGTTTTTGACACAATTGCTTGAAATGATGACTCTAATACCAATGAAGAGAAAATGGATCCACTTGCCCAGAGATTTTCTAAATTTCTTAGATAGAATTAACCCTTTTTTATGGGTTTTAGAAAAAAATCATCCGAGCTCTAAAATGATTATTTCAGTGAATTTACAGTTGTACTTCTTCCAAACGACACGAAATATCTTGGGGACTACTCATATAGGCATTTGAGCTACAAAAGAAATCTAGAACTACGAAGTTGACCAAATATTTTGAACTCTATTTCTAGCAAGCGGATGAAAATTTGAACAAATTCTAATCATGTTTCCCAAACATTATCAACTACTCGTAAAATTGGGGTGGACCTATTAGGTAAGAGAAGTAGATTGAGAAAATCCTTGCTAGCTTACCTTTTCAGTTTCAAGCCAAAACGACCTTGCTTAAATACATGTAAAAGCCTTGTGAACTTACTGTTAAATGAATCACTTGGGAAAGTATTCGAACTGCATCACTTGTATCCAATATGTCAGCAATCCACTTTCGAGGACGGAAAGAACTTGTCTTTATAGACATCAAAGATAGTGGTCTTAGCAAAGATGTTTTTGACACAATTGCTTGAAATGATGACTCTAATACCAATGAACAGAAAATAGATCTACTTGCCCAGAGATTTACTAAATTTCTTATATAGAATTAACCCTTTTTTATGGGTTTTAGAAAAAAAAATCCGAGCTCTAAAATGATTATTTCCATGAATTTATAGTTGTACTTCTTCCAAACGACATGAAATATTTTGCGGACCACTCATATAGGCATTTGAGCTACAAAATAAATCTAGAACTACGAAGTTGACCAAATATTTTGAACTCTATTTCTAGCAAGCGGATGAAAATTTGACCAAATTGTAATCATGTTTTCCAAACATTATCAACTACTCGTAAAATTTGGGTGGACCTATTAGGTAAGAGAAGTAGATTGAGAAAATCCTTGCTAGCTTACCTTTTCAGTTTCAAGCCAAAACGACCTTGCTTAAATACATGTAAAAGCCTAGTGAACTTACTGTTAAATGAATCACTTGGGAAAGTATTCGAACTGCATCACTTGTATCCAATATGTCAGCCATCCACTTCCGAAGACAGAAAGAGCTTGGCTTTATAGACATCAAAGATAGTGGTCTTAGCGAAGATGTTTTTGACACAATTGCTTGAAATGATGACTCTAATACCAATGAAGAGAAAATGGATCCACTTGCCCAGAGATTTACTAAATTTCTTATATAGAATTAACCCTTTTTTATGGGTTTTAGAAAAAAATCATCTGAGCTCTAAAATGATTATTTCCATGAATTTATAGTTGTACTTCTTCCAAATACATGAAATATTTTGGAGACGACTCATATAGGCATTTAAGCTACAAAATAAATATAGAACTACGAAGTTGACCAAATATTTTGAACTCTATTTCTAGCAAGAGGATGAAAATTTGAACAAATTCTAATCATGTTTTTCAAACATTATCAAGTACTCGTAAAATTTGGGTGGACCTATTAGGTAAGAGAAGTAGATTGAGAAAATCCTTGCTAGCTTACCTTTTCAGTTTCAAGCCAAAACGACCTTGCTTAAATACATGTAAAAGCCTAGTGAACTTACTGTTAAATGAATCACTTGGGAAAGTATTCGAACTGCATCACTTGTATCCAATATGTCAGCCATCCACTTCCGAAGACAGAAAGAGCTTGGCTTTATAGACATCAAAGATAGTGGTCTTAGCGAAGATGTTTTTGACACAATTGCTTGAAATGATGACTCTAATACCAATGAAGAGAAAATGGATCCACTTGCCTAGAGATTTACTAAATTTCTTATATAGAATTAACCCTTTTTTATGGGTTTTAGAAAAAAATCATCTGAGCTCTAAAATGATTATTTCCATGAATTTATAGTTGTACTTCTTCCAAATACATGAAATATTTTGGAGACGACTCATATAGGCATTTAAGCTACAAAATAAATATAGAACTACGAAGTTGACCAAATATTTTGAACTCTATTTCTAGCAAGAGGATGAAAATTTGAACAAATTCTAATCATGTTTTTCAAACATTATCAAGTACTCGTAAAATTTGGGTGGACCTATTAGGAAAGAGAAGTAGATTGAGAAAATCCTTGCTAGCTTACCTTTTCAATTTCAAGGAAAAATGACCTTGCTAAAATACATGTAAAAGCCTTGTGAACTTATTGTTAAATGAATCACATGGGCAAGTATTCGAAGTGCATCACTTGTATCCAATATGTCAGCCATCCACTTTCGAAGACAGAAAGAGCTTGGCTTTATAGACATCAAAGATAGTGGTCTTAGCGAAGATGTTTTTGACACAATTTCTTGAAATGATGACTCTAATACCAATGAAGAGAAAATGGATCCACTTGCCCAGACATTTTCTAAATTTCTTAGATAGAATTAACCCTTTTTTATGGGTTTTAGAAAAAAATCATCCGAGCTCTAAAATGATTATTTCCATGAATTTATAGTTGTACTTCTTCCAAATACATGAAATATTTTGAAGACGACTCATATAGGCATTTAAGCTACAAAATAAATCTAGAACTACGAAGTTGACCAAATATTTTGAACTCTATTTCTAGCAAGAGGATGAAAATTTGAAAAAATTCTAATCATGTTTTTCAAACATTATCAACTACTCGTAAAATTTGGGTGGAACTATTAGGAAAGAGAAGTAGATTTAGAAAATCCTTGCTAGCTTACCTTTTCAGTTTCAAGCCAAAATGACCTTGCTAAAATACATGTAAAAGCCTTGTGAACTTATTGTTAAATGAATCACATGGGCAAGTATTCGAAGTGCATCACTTGTATCTAATATGTCAGCCATCCACTTTCGAGGACGGAAAGAGCATGACTTTATAGACATCAACGATAGTGGTCTTAGCGAAGCTATTTTTGACACAATTGTTTGAAATGATGACACTAATACCAATGAAGATAAAATGGATCCACTTGCCCAGAGATTTTCTAAATTTCTTAGATAGAATTAACCCTTTTTTATGGGTTTTAGAAAAAAATCATCCGAGCTCTAAAATGATTATTTCCATGAATTTATAGTTGTACTTCTTCCAAATACATGAAATATTTTGAAGACGACTCATATAGGCATTTAAGCTACAAAATAAATCTAGAACTACGAAGTTGACCAAATATTTTGAACTCTATTTCTAGCAAGAGGATGAAAATTTGAACAAATTCTAATCATGTTTTTCAAACATTATCAACTACTCGTAAAATTTGCGTGGAACTATTAGGAAAGAGAAGTAGATTTAGAAAATCCTTGCTAGCTTACCTTTTCAGTTTCAAGCCAAAATGACCTTGCTAAAATACATGTAAAAGCCTTGTGAACTTATTGTTAAATGAATCACATGGGCAAGTATTCGAAGTGCATCACTTGTATCTAATATGTCAGCCATCCACTTTCGAGGACGGTAAGAGCATGACTTTATAGACATCAACGATAGTGGTCTTAGCGAAGCTATTTTTGACACAATTGTTTGAAATGATGACACTAATAGCAATGAAGATAAAATGGATCCACTTGCCCATAGATTTTCTAAATTTCTTAGATAGAATTAACCCTTTTTAATGGGTTTTAGAAAAAAATCATCTGAGCTCTAAAATGATTATTTCCATGAATTTATAGTTGTACTTCTTCCAAATACATGAAATATTTTGGAGACGACTCATATAGGCATTTAAGCTACAAAATAAATATAGAACTACGAAGTTGACCAAATATTTTGAACTCTATTTCTAGCAAGAGGATGAAAATTTGAACAAATTCTAATCATGTTTTTCAAACATTATCAACTACTCGTAAAATTTGGGTGGAACTATTAGGAAAGAGAAGTAGATTGAGAAAATCCTTGCTAGCTTACCTTTTCAATTTCAAGGAAAAATGACCTTGCTAAAATACATGTAAAAGCCTTGTGAACTTATTGTTAAATGAATCACATGGGCAAGTATTCGAAGTGCATCACTTGTATCCAATATGTCAGCCATCCACTTTCGAGGACAGAAAGAGCTTGGCTTTATAGACATCAAAGATAGTGGTCTTAGCGAAGATGTTTTTGACACAATTGCTTGAAATGATGACTCTAATACCAATGAAGAGAAAATGGATCCACTTGCCCAGAGATTTTCTAAATTTCTTAGATAGAATTAACCCTTTTTTATGGGTTTTAGAAAAAAATCATCCGAGCTCTAAAATGATTATTTCAGTGAATTTACAGTTGTACTTCTTCCAAACGACACGAAATATCTTGGGGACTACTCATATAGGCATTTGAGCTACAAAAGAAATCTAGAACTACGAAGTTGACCAAATATTTTGAACTCTATTTCTAGCAAGCGGATGAAAATTTGAACAAATTCTAATCATGTTTTCCAAACATTATCAACTACTCGTAAAATTGGGGTGGACCTATTAGGTAAGAGAAGTAGATTGAGAAAATCCTTGCTAGCTTACCTTTTCAGTTTCAAGCCAAAACGACCTTGCTTAAATACATGTAAAAGCCTTGTGAATTTACTGTTAAATGAATCACTTGGGAAAGTATTCGAACTGCATCACTTGTATCCAATATGTCAGCAATCCACTTTCGAGGACGGAAAGAGCTTGTCTTTATAGACATCAAAGATAGTGGTCTTAGCAAAGATGTTTTTGACACAATTGCTTGAAATGATGACTCTAATACCAATGAAGAGAAAATAGATATACTTGCCCAGAGATTTACTAAATTTCTTATATAGAATTAACCCTTTTTTATGGGTTTTAGAAAAAAAAATCCGAGCTCTAAAATGATTATTTCCATGAATTTATAGTTGTACTTCTTCCAAATACATGAAATATTTTGGAGACGACTCATATAGGCATTTAAGCTACAAAATAAATCTAGAACTACGAAGTTGACCAAATATTTTGAACTCTATTTCTAGCAAGAGGATGAAAATTTGAACAAATTCTAATCATGTTTTTCAAACATTTTTAACTACTCGTAAAATTTGGGTGGACCTATTAGGAAAGAGAAGTAGATTGAGAAAATCCTTGCTAGCTTACCTTAATAGTTTCAAGCCAAAACGACCTTGCTTAAATACATGTAAAACCCTTGTGAACTTACTGTTAAATGAATCACTTGGGAAAGTATTCGAACTGCATCACTTGTATCCAATATGTCAGCCATCCACTTTCGAAGACAGAATGAGCTTGGCTTTATGGACATCAAAGATAGTGGTCTTAGCGAAGATGTTTTTGACACAATTGCTTGAAATGATGACTCTAATACCAATGAAGAGAAAATGGATCCACTTGCTCAGAGATTTTCTAAATTTCTTAGATAGAATTAACCCTTTTTTATTGGTTTTAGAAAAAAAAAATCCGAGCTCTAAAATGATTATTTCAGTGAATTTACAGTTGTACTTCTTCTAAATACACGAAATATTTTGGAGACGACTCATATAGGCATTTGAGCTACAAAATAAATCTAGAACTACGAAGTTGACCAAATATTTTGAACTCTATTTCTAGCAAGAGGATGAAAATTTGAACAAATTCTAATCATGTTTTTAAAACATTATCAACTACTCGTAAAATTTGGGTGGACCTATTAGGTAAGAGAAGTAGATTGAGAAAATCCTTGCTAGCTTACCTTTTCAGTTTCAAGCCAAAATGACCTTGCTAAAATACATGTAAAAGCCTTGTGAACTTATTGTTAAATGAATCACATGGGCAAGTATTCGAGGTGCATCACTTGTATCCAATATGTCAGCCATCCACTTTCGAAGACAGAAAGAGCTTGGCTTTATAGACATCAAAGATAGTGGTCTTAGCGAAGATGTTTTTGACACAATTGCTTGAAATGATGACTCTAATACCAATGAAGAGAAAATGGATCCACTTGCCCAGAGATTTTCTAAATTTCTTAGATAGAATTAACCCTTTTTTATGGGTTTTAGAAAAAAATCATCCGAGCTCTAAAATGATTATTTCAGTGAATTTACAGTTGTACTTCTTCCAAACGACACGAAATATCTTGGGGACTACTCATATAGGCATTTGAGCTACAAAAGAAATCTAGAACTACGAAGTTGACCAAATATTTTGAACTCTATTTCTAGCAAGCGGATGAAAATTTGAACAAATTCTAATCATGTTTCCCAAACATTATCAACTACTCGTAAAATTGGGGTGGACCTATTAGGTAAGAGAAGTAGATTGAGAAAATCCTTGCTAGCTTACCTTTTCAGTTTCAAGCCAAAACGACCTTGCTTAAATACATGTAAAAGCCTTGTGAACTTACTGTTAAATGAATCACTTGGGAAAGTATTCGAACTGCATCACTTGTATCCAATATGTCAGCAATCCACTTTCGAGGACGGAAAGAACTTGTCTTTATAGACATCAAAGATAGTGGTCTTAGCAAAGATGTTTTTGACACAATTGCTTGAAATGATGACTCTAATACCAATGAACAGAAAATAGATCTACTTGCCCAGAGATTTACTAAATTTCTTATATAGAATTAACCCTTTTTTATGGGTTTTAGAAAAAAAAATCCGAGCTCTAAAATGATTATTTCCATGAATTTATAGTTGTACTTCTTCCAAACGACATGAAATATTTTGCGGACCACTCATATAGGCATTTGAGCTACAAAATAAATCTAGAACTACGAAGTTGACCAAATATTTTGAACTCTATTTCTAGCAAGCGGATGAAAATTTGACCAAATTGTAATCATGTTTTCCAAACATTATCAACTACTCGTAAAATTTGGGTGGACCTATTAGGTAAGAGAAGTAGATTGAGAAAATCCTTGCTAGCTTACCTTTTCAGTTTCAAGCCAAAACGACCTTGCTTAAATACATGTAAAAGCCTAGTGAACTTACTGTTAAATGAATCACTTGGGAAAGTATTCGAACTGCATCACTTGTATCCAATATGTCAGCCATCCACTTCCGAAGACAGAAAGAGCTTGGCTTTATAGACATCAAAGATAGTGGTCTTAGCGAAGATGTTTTTGACACAATTGCTTGAAATGATGACTCTAATACCAATGAAGAGAAAATGGATCCACTTGCCCAGAGATTTACTAAATTTCTTATATAGAATTAACCCTTTTTTATGGGTTTTAGAAAAAAATCATCTGAGCTCTAAAATGATTATTTCCATGAATTTATAGTTGTACTTCTTCCAAATACATGAAATATTTTGGAGACGACTCATATAGGCATTTAAGCTACAAAATAAATATAGAACTACGAAGTTGACCAAATATTTTGAACTCTATTTCTAGCAAGAGGATGAAAATTTGAACAAATTCTAATCATGTTTTTCAAACATTATCAAGTACTCGTAAAATTTGGGTGGACCTATTAGGTAAGAGAAGTAGATTGAGAAAATCCTTGCTAGCTTACCTTTTCAGTTTCAAGCCAAAACGACCTTGCTTAAATACATGTAAAAGCCTAGTGAACTTACTGTTAAATGAATCACTTGGGAAAGTATTCGAACTGCATCACTTGTATCCAATATGTCAGCCATCCACTTCCGAAGACAGAAAGAGCTTGGCTTTATAGACATCAAAGATAGTGGTCTTAGCGAAGATGTTTTTGACACAATTGCTTGAAATGATGACTCTAATACCAATGAAGAGAAAATGGATCCACTTGCCTAGAGATTTACTAAATTTCTTATATAGAATTAACCCTTTTTTATGGGTTTTAGAAAAAAATCATCTGAGCTCTAAAATGATTATTTCCATGAATTTATAGTTGTACTTCTTCCAAATACATGAAATATTTTGGAGACGACTCATATAGGCATTTAAGCTACAAAATAAATATAGAACTACGAAGTTGACCAAATATTTTGAACTCTATTTCTAGCAAGAGGATGAAAATTTGAACAAATTCTAATCATGTTTTTCAAACATTATCAAGTACTCGTAAAATTTGGGTGGACCTATTAGGAAAGAGAAGTAGATTGAGAAAATCCTTGCTAGCTTACCTTTTCAATTTCAAGGAAAAATGACCTTGCTAAAATACATGTAAAAGCCTTGTGAACTTATTGTTAAATGAATCACATGGGCAAGTATTCGAAGTGCATCACTTGTATCCAATATGTCAGCCATCCACTTTCGAAGACAGAAAGAGCTTGGCTTTATAGACATCAAATATAGTGGTCTTAGCGAAGATGTTTTTGACACAATTTCTTGAAATGATGACTCTAATACCAATGAAGAGAAAATGGATCCACTTGCCCAGACATTTTCTAAATTTCTTAGATAGAATTAACCCTTTTTTATGGGTTTTAGAAAAAAATCATCCGAGCTCTAAAATGATTATTTCCATGAATTTATAGTTGTACTTCTTCCAAATACATGAAATATTTTGAAGACGACTCATATAGGCATTTAAGCTACAAAATAAATCTAGAACTACGAAGTTGACCAAATATTTTGAACTCTATTTCTAGCAAGAGGATGAAAATTTGAACAAATTCTAATCATGTTTTTCAAACATTATCAACTACTCGTAAAATTTGCGTGGAACTATTAGGAAAGAGAAGTAGATTTAGAAAATCCTTGCTAGCTTACCTTTTCAGTTTCAAGCCAAAATGACCTTGCTAAAATACATGTAAAAGCCTTGTGAACTTATTGTTAAATGAATCACATGGGCAAGTATTCGAAGTGCATCACTTGTATCTAATATGTCAGCCATCCACTTTCGAGGACGGTAAGAGCATGACTTTATAGACATCAACGATAGTGGTCTTAGCGAAGCTATTTTTGACACAATTGTTTGAAATGATGACACTAATAGCAATGAAGATAAAATGGATCCACTTGCCCATAGATTTTCTAAATTTCTTAGATAGAATTAACCCTTTTTAATGGGTTTTAGAAAAAAATCATCTGAGCTCTAAAATGATTATTTCCATGAATTTATAGTTGTACTTCTTCCAAATACATGAAATATTTTGGAGACGACTCATATAGGCATTTAAGCTACAAAATAAATATAGAACTACGAAGTTGACCAAATATTTTGAACTCTATTTCTAGCAAGAGGATGAAAATTTGAACAAATTCTAATCATGTTTTTCAAACATTATCAACTACTCGTAAAATTTGGGTGGAACTATTAGGAAAGAGAAGTAGATTGAGAAAATCCTTGCTAGCTTACCTTTTCAATTTCAAGGAAAAATGACCTTGCTAAAATACATGTAAAAGCCTTGTGAACTTATTGTTAAATGAATCACATGGGCAAGTATTCGAAGTGCATCACTTGTATCCAATATGTCAGCCATCCACTTTCGAGGACAGAAAGAGCTTGGCTTTATAGACATCAAAGATAGTGGTCTTAGCGAAGATGTTTTTGACACAATTGCTTGAAATGATGACTCTAATACCAATGAAGAGAAAATGGATCCACTTGCCCAGAGATTTTCTAAATTTCTTAGATAGAATTAACCCTTTTTTATGGGTTTTAGAAAAAAATCATCCGAGCTCTAAAATGATTATTTCAGTGAATTTACAGTTGTACTTCTTCCAAACGACACGAAATATCTTGGGGACTACTCATATAGGCATTTGAGCTACAAAAGAAATCTAGAACTACGAAGTTGACCAAATATTTTGAACTCTATTTCTAGCAAGCGGATGAAAATTTGAACAAATTCTAATCATGTTTTCCAAACATTATCAACTACTCGTAAAATTGGGGTGGACCTATTAGGTAAGAGAAGTAGATTGAGAAAATCCTTGCTAGCTTACCTTTTCAGTTTCAAGCCAAAACGACCTTGCTTAAATACATGTAAAAGCCTTGTGAATTTACTGTTAAATGAATCACTTGGGAAAGTATTCGAACTGCATCACTTGTATCCAATATGTCAGCAATCCACTTTCGAGGACGGAAAGAGCTTGTCTTTATAGACATCAAAGATAGTGGTCTTAGCAAAGATGTTTTTGACACAATTGCTTGAAATGATGACTCTAATACCAATGAAGAGAAAATAGATATACTTGCCCAGAGATTTACTAAATTTCTTATATAGAATTAACCCTTTTTTATGGGTTTTAGAAAAAAAAATCCGAGCTCTAAAATGATTATTTCCATGAATTTATAGTTGTACTTCTTCCAAACGACATGAAATATTTTGCGGACCACTCATATAGGCATTTGAGCTACAAAATAAATCTAGAACTACGAAGTTGACCAAATATTTTGAACTCTATTTCTAGCAAGCGGATGAAAATTTGACCAAATTGTAATCATGTTTTCCAAACATTATCAACTACTCGTAAAATTTGGGTGGACCTATTAGGTAAGAGAAGTAGATTGAGAAAATCCTTGCTAGCTTACCTTTTCAGTTTCAAGCCAAAACGACCTTGCTTAAATACATGTAAAAGCCTTGTGAACTTACTGTTAAATGAATCACTTGGGAAAGTATTCGAACTGCATCACTTGTATCCAATATGTCAGCCATCCACTTCCGAAGACAGAAAGAGCTTGGCTTTATAGACATCAAAGATAGTGGTCTTAGCGAAGATGTTTTTGACACAATTGCTTGAAATGATGACTCTAATACCAATGAAGAGAAAATGGATCCACTTGCCCAGAGATTTACTAAATTTCTTATATAGAATTAACCCTTTTTATTGGGTTTTAGAAAAAAATCATCTGAGCTCTAAAATGATTATTTCCATGAATTTATAGTTGTACTTCTTCCAAATACATGAAATATTTTGGAGACGACTCATATAGGCATTTAAGCTACAAAATAAATATAGAACTACGAAGTTGACCAAATATTTTGAACTCTATTTCTAGCAAGAGGATGAAAATTTGAACAAATTCTAATCATGTTTTTCAAACATTATCAACTACTCGTAAAATTTGGGTGGACCTATTAGGAAAGAGAAGTAGATTGAGAAAATCCTTGCTAGCTTACCTTTTCAATTTCAAGGAAAAATGACCTTGCTAAAATACATGTAAAAGCCTTGTGAACTTATTGTTAAATGAATCACATGGGCAAGTATTCGAAGTGCATCACTTGTATCCAATATGTCAGCCATCCACTTTCGAAGACAGAAAGAGCTTGGCTTTATAGACATCAAAGATAGTGGTCTTAGCGAAGATGTTTTTGACACAATTGCTTGAAATGATGACTCTAATACCAATGAAGAGAAAATGGATCCACTTGCCCAGAGATTTTCTAAATTTCTTAGATAGAATTAACCCTTTTTTATGGGTTTTAGAAAAAAATCATCCGAGCTCTAAAATGATTATTTCAGTGAATTTACAGTTGTACTTCTTCCAAACGACACGAAATATCTTGGGGACTACTCATATAGGCATTTGAGCTACAAAAGAAATCTAGAACTACGAAGTTGACCAAATATTTTGAACTCTATTTCTAGCAAGCGGATGAAAATTTGAACAAATTCTAATCATGTTTTCCAAACATTATCAACTACTCGTAAAATTGGGGTGGACCTATTAGGTAAGAGAAGTAGATTGAGAAAATCCTTGCTAGCTTACCTTTTCAGTTTCAAGCCAAAACGACCTTGCTTAAATACATGTAAAAGCCTTGTGAATTTACTGTTAAACGAATCACTTGGAAAAGTATTCGAACTGCATCACTTGTATCCAATATGTCAGCAATCCACTTTCGAGGACGGAAAGAGCTTGTCTTTATAGACATCAAAGATAGTGGTCTTAGCAAAGATGTTTTTGACACAATTGCTTGAAATGATGACTCTAATACCAATGAAGAGAAAATAGATATACTTGCCCAGAGATTTACTAAATTTCTTATATAGAATTAACCCTTTTTTATGGGTTTTAGAAAAAAAAATCCGAGCTCTAAAATGATTATTTCCATGAATTTATAGTTGTACTTCTTCCAAACGACATGAAATATTTTGCGGACCACTCATATAGGCATTTGAGCTACAAAATAAATCTAGAACTACGAAGTTGACCAAATATTTTGAACTCTATTTCTAGCAAGCGGATGAAAATTTGACCAAATTGTAATCATGTTTTCCAAACATTATCAACTACTCGTAAAATTTGGGTGGACCTATTAGGTAAGAGAAGTAGATTGAGAAAATCCTTGCTAGCTTACCTTTTCAGTTTCAAGCCAAAACGACCTTGCTTAAATACATGTAAAAGCCTTGTGAACTTACTGTTAAATGAATCACTTGGGAAAGTATTCGAACTGCATCACTTGTATCCAATATGTCAGCCATCCACTTCCGAAGACAGAAAGAGCTTGGCTTTATAGACATCAAAGATAGTGGTCTTAGCGAAGATGTTTTTGACACAATTGCTTGAAATGATGACTCTAATACCAATGAAGAGAAAATGGATCCACTTGCCTAGAGATTTTCTAAATTTCTTATATAGAATTAACCCTTTTTAATGGGTTTTAGAAAAAAATCATCTGAGCTCTAAAATGATTATTTCCATGAATTTATAGTTGTACTTCTTCCAAATACATGAAATATTTTGGAGACGACTCATATAGGCATTTAAGCTACGAAATAAATATAGAACTACGAAGTTGACCAAATATTTTGAACTCTATTTCTAGCAAGAGGATGAAAATTTGAACAAATTCTAATCATGTTTTTCAAACATTATCAACTACTCGTAAAATTTGGGTGGACCTATTAGGAAAGAGAAGTAGATTGAGAAAATCCTTGCTAGCTTACCTTTTCAATTTCAAGGAAAAATGACCTTGCTAAAATACATGTAAAAGCCTTGTGAACTTATTGTTAAATGAATCACATGGGCAAGTATTCGAAGTGCATCACTTGTATCCAATATGTCAGCCATCCACTTTCGAAGACAGAAAGAGCTTGGCTTTATAGACATCAAAGATAGTGGTCTTAGCGAAGATGTTTTTGACACAATTGCTTGAAATGATGACTCTAATACCAATGAAGAGAAAATGGATCCACTTGCCCATAGATTTTCTAAATTTCTTAGATAGAATTAACCCTTTTTTATGGGTTTTAGAAAAAAATCATCCGAGCTCTAAAATGATTATTTCAGTGAATTTACAGTTGTACTTCTTCCAAACGACACGAAATATCTTGGGGACTACTCATATAGGCATTTGAGCTACAAAAGAAATCTAGAACTACGAAGTTGACCAAATATTTTGAACTCTATTTCTAGCAAGCGGATGAAAATTTGAACAAATTCTAATCATGTTTTCCAAACATTATCAACTACTCGTAAAATTGGGGTGGACCTATTAGGTAAGAGAAGTAGATTGAGAAAATCCTTGCTAGCTTACCTTTTCAGTTTCAAGCCAAAACGACCTTGCTTAAATACATGTAAAAGCCTTGTGAATTTACTGTTAAATGAATCACTTGGGAAAGTATTCGAACTGCATCACTTGTATCCAATATGTCAGCAATCCACTTTCGAGGACGGAAAGAGCTTGTCTTTATAGACATCAAAGATAGTGGTCTTAGCAAAGATGTTTTTGACACAATTGCTTGAAATGATGACTCTAATACCAATGAAGAGAAAATAGATATACTTGCCCAGAGATTTACTAAATTTCTTATACAGAATTAACCCTTTTTATGGGTTTTAGAAAAAAAAATCCGAGCTCTAAAATGATTATTTCCATGAATTTATAGTTGTACTTCTTCCAAACGACATGAAATATTTTGCGGACCACTCATATAGGCATTTGAGCTACAAAAGAAATCTAGAACTACGAAGTTGACCAAATATTTTGAACTCTATTTCTAGCAAGAGGATGAAAATTTGAACAAATTCTAATCATGTTTTTCAAACATTATCAACTACTCGTAAAATTTGGGTGGACCTATTAGGTAAGAGAAGTAGATTGAGAAAATCCTTGCTAGCTTACCTTTTCAGTTTCAAGCCAAAACGACCTTGCTTAAATACATGTAAAAGCCTTGTGAATTTACTGTTAAATGAATCACTTGGGAAAGTATTCGAACTGCATCACTTGTATCCAATATGTCAGCAATCCACTTTCGAGGACGGAAAGAGCATGACTTTATAGACATCAAAGATAGTGGTCTTAGCGAAGCTGTTTTTGACACAATGGTTTAAAATGATGACAGTAATACCAATGAAGAGAAAATGCATCTACTTGCCCAGAGATTTACTAAATTTCTTATATAGAATTAACCCTTTTTTATGGGTTTTAGAAAAAAAAATCCGAGCTCTAAAATGATTATTTCCATGAATTTATAGTTGTACTTCTTCCAAACGACATGAAATATTTTGCGGACCACTCATATAGGCATTTGAGCTACAAAATAAATCTAGAACTACGAAGTTGACCAAATATTTTGAACTCTATTTCTAGCAAGCGGATGAAAATTTGACCAAATTGTAATCATGTTTTCCAAACATTATCAACTACTCGTAAAATTTGGGTGGACCTATTAGGTAAGAGAAGTAGATTGAGAAAATCCTTGCTAGCTTACCTTTTCAGTTTCAAGCCAAAACGACCTTGCTTAAATACATGTAAAAGCCTTGTGAACATACTGTTAAATGAATCACTTGGGAAAGTATTCGAACTGCATCACCTGTATCCAATATGTCAGCCATCCACTTCCGAAGACAGAAAGAGCTTGGCTTTATAGACATCAAAGATAGTGGTCTTAGCGAAGATGTTTTTGACACAATTGCTTGAAATGATGACTCTAATACCAATGAAGAGAAAATGGGTCCACTTGCCCAGAGATTTACTAAATTTCTTATATAGAATTAACACTTTTTAATGGGTTTTAGAAAAAAATCATCTCAGCTCTAAAATGATTATTTCCATGAATTTATAGTTGTACTTTTTCCAAATACATGAAATATTTTGGAGACGACTCATATAGGCATTTAAGCTACAAAATAAATATAGAACTACGAAGTTGACCAAATATTTTGAACTCTATTTCTAGCAAGAGGATGAAAATTTGAACAAATTCTAATCATGTTTTTCAAACATTATCAACTACTCGTAAAATTTGGGTGGACCTATTAGGAAAGAGAAGTAGATTGAGAAAATCCTTGCTAGCTTACCTTTTCAATTTCAAGGAAAAATGACCTTGCTAAAATACATGTAAAAGCCTTGTGAACTTATTGTTAAATGAATCACATGGGCAAGTATTCGAAGTGCATCACTTGTATCCAATATGTCAGCCATCCACTTTCGAAGACAGAAAGAGCTTGGCTTTATAGACATCAAAGATAGTGGTCTTAGCGAATATGTTTTTGACACAATTGCTTGAAATGATGACTCTAATACCAATGAAGAGAAAATGGATCCACTTGCCCAGAGATTTTCTAAATTTCTTAGATAGAATTAACCCTTTTTTATGGGTTTTAGAAAAAAATCATCCGAGCTCTAAAATGATTATTTCCATGAATTTATAGTTGTACTTCTTCCAAATACATGAAATATTTTGGAGACGACTCATATAGGCATTTAAGCTACAAAATAAATATAGAACTACGAAGTTGACCAAATATTTTGAACTCTATTTCTAGCAAGAGGATGAAAATTTGAACAAATTCTAATCATGTTTTTCAAACATTATCAACTACTCGTAAAATTTGGGTGGACCTATTAGGAAAGAGAAGTAGATTGAGAAAATCCTTGCTAGCTTACCTTTTCAATTTCAAGGAAAAATGACCTTGCTAAAATACATGTAAAAGCCTTGTGAACTTATTGTTAAATGAATCACATGGGCAAGTATTCGAAGTGCATCACTTGTATCCAATATGTCAGCCATCCACTTTCGAAGACAGAAAGAGCTTGGCTTTATAGACATCAAAGATAGTGGTCTTAGCGAAGATGTTTTTGACACAATTGCTTGAAATGATGACTCTAATACCAATGAAGAGAAAATGGATCCACTTGCCCAGAGATTTTCTAAATTTCTTAGATAGAATTAACCCTTTTTTATGGGTTTTAGAAAAAAATCATCCGAGCTCTAAAATGATTATTTCAGTGAATTTACAGTTGTACTTCTTCCAAACGACACGAAATATCTTGGGGACTACTCATATAGGCATTTGAGCTACAAAAGAAATCTAGAACTACGAAGTTGACCAAATATTTTGAACTCTATTTCTAGCAAGCGGATGAAAATTTGAACAAATTCTAATCATGTTTTCCAAACATTATCAACTACTCGTAAAATTGGGGTGGACCTATTAGGTAAGAGAAGTAGATTGAGAAAATCCTTGCTAGCTTACCTTTTCAGTTTCAAGCCAAAACGACCTTGCTTAAATACATGTAAAAGCCTTGTGAATTTACTGTTAAATGAATCACTTGGGAAAGTATTCGAACTGCATCACTTGTATCCAATATGTCAGCAATCCACTTTCGAGGACGGAAAGAGCTTGTCTTTATAGACATCAAAGATAGTGGTCTTAGCAAAGATGTTTTTGACACAATTGCTTGAAATGATGACTCTAATACCAATGAAGAGAAAATAGATATACTTGCCCAGAGATTTACTAAATTTCTTATATAGAATTAACCCTTTTTTATGGGTTTTAGAAAAAAAAATCCGAGCTCTAAAATGATTATTTCCATGAATTTATAGTTGTACTTCTTCCAAACGACATGAAATATTTTGCGGACCACTCATATAGGCATTTGAGCTACAAAAGAAATCTAGAACTACGAAGTTGACCAAATATTTTGAACTCTATTTCTAGCAAGAGGATGAAAATTTGAACAAATTCTAATCATGTTTTTCAAACATTATCAACTACTCGTAAAATTTGGGTGGACCTATTAGGTAAGAGAAGTAGATTGAGAAAATCCTTGCTAGCTTACCTTTTCAGTTTCAAGCCAAAACGACCTTGCTTAAATACATGTAAAAGCCTTGTGAATTTACTGTTAAATGAATCACTTGGGAAAGTATTCGAACTGCATCACTTGTATCCAATATGTCAGCAATCCACTTTCGAGGACGGAAAGAGCATGACTTTATAGACATCAAAGATAGTGGTCTTAGCGAAGCTGTTTTTGACACAATGGTTTAAAATGATGACAGTAATACCAATGAAGAGAAAATGCATCTACTTGCCCAGAGATTTACTAAATTTCTTATATAGAATTAACCCTTTTTTATGGGTTTTAGAAAAAAAAATCCGAGCTCTAAAATGATTATTTCCATGAATTTATAGTTGTACTTCTTCCAAACGACATGAAATATTTTGCGGACCACTCATATAGGCATTTGAGCTACAAAATAAATCTAGAACTACGAAGTTGACCAAATATTTTGAACTCTATTTCTAGCAAGCGGATGAAAATTTGACCAAATTGTAATCATGTTTTCCAAACATTATCAACTACTCGTAAAATTTGGGTGGACCTATTAGGTAAGAGAAGTAGATTGAGAAAATCCTTGCTAGCTTACCTTTTCAGTTTCAAGCCAAAACGACCTTGCTTAAATACATGTAAAAGCCTTGTGAACATACTGTTAAATGAATCACTTGGGAAAGTATTCGAACTGCATCACTTGGATCCAATATGTCAGCCATCCACTTCCGAAGACAGAAAGAGCTTGGCTTTATAGACATCAAAGATAGTGGTCTTAGCGAAGATGTTTTTGACACAATTGCTTGAAATGATGACTCTAATACCAATGAAGAGAAAATGGATCCACTTGCCTAGAGATTTTCTAAATTTCTTATATAGAATTAACCCTTTTTAATGGGTTTTAGAAAAAAATCATCTGAGCTCTAAAATGATTATTTCCATGAATTTATAGTTGTACTTCTTCCAAATACATGAAATATTTTGGAGACGACTCATATAGGCATTTAAGCTACAAAATAAATATAGAACTACGAAGTTGACCAAATATTTTGAACTCTATTTCTAGCAAGAGGATGAAAATTTGAACAAATTCTAATCATGTTTTTCAAACATTATCAACTACTCGTAAAATTTGGGTGGACCTATTAGGAAAGAGAAGTAGATTGAGAAAATCCTTGCTAGCTTACCTTTTCAATTTCAAGGAAAAATGACCTTGCTAAAATACATGTAAAAGCCTTGTGAACTTATTGTTAAATGAATCACATGGGCAAGTATTCGAAGTGCATCACTTGTATCCAATATGTCAGCCATCCACTTTCGAAGACAGAAAGAGCTTGGCTTTATAGACATCAAAGATAGTGGTCTTAGCGAAGATGTTTTTGACACAATTGCTTGAAATGATGACTCTAATACCAATGAAGAGAAAATGGATCCACTTGCCCAGAGATTTTCTAAATTTCTTAGATAGAATTAACCCTTTTTTATGGGTTTTAGAAAAAAATCATCCGAGCTCTAAAATGATTATTTCAGTGAATTTACAGTTGTACTTCTTCCAAACGACACGAAATATCTTGGGGACTACTCATATAGGCATTTGAGCTACAAAAGAAATCTAGAACTACGAAGTTGACCAAATATTTTGAACTCTATTTCTAGCAAGCGGATGAAAATTTGAACAAATTCTAATCATGTTTTCCAAACATTATCAACTACTCGTAAAATTGGGGTGGACCTATTAGGTAAGAGAAGTAGATTGAGAAAATCCTTGCTAGCTTACCTTTTCAGTTTCAAGCCAAAACGACCTTGCTTAAATACATGTAAAAGCCTTGTGAATTTACTGTTAAATGAATCACTTGGAAAAGTATTCGAACTGCATCACTTGTATCCAATATGTCAGCAATCCACTTTCGAGGACGGAAAGAGCTTGTCTTTATAGACATCAAAGATAGTGGTCTTAGCAAAGATGTTTTTGACACAATTGCTTGAAATGATGACTCTAATACCAATGAAGAGAAAATAGATATACTTGCCCAGAGATTTACTAAATTTCTTATATAGAATTAACCCTTTTTTATGGGTTTTAGAAAAAAAAATCCGAGCTCTAAAATGATTATTTCCATGAATTTATAGTTGTACTTCTTCCAAACGACATGAAATATTTTGCGGACCACTCATATAGGCATTTGAGCTACAAAATAAATCTAGAACTACGAAGTTGACCAAATATTTTGAACTCTATTTCTAGCAAGCGGATGAAAATTTGACCAAATTGTAATCATGTTTTCCAAACATTATCAACTACTCGTAAAATTTGGGTGGACCTATTAGGTAAGAGAAGTAGATTGAGAAAATCCTTGCTAGCTTACCTTTTCAGTTTCAAGCCAAAACGACCTTGCTTAAATACATGTAAAAGCCTTGTGAACTTACTGTTAAATGAATCACTTGGGAAAGTATTCGAACTGCATCACTTGTATCCAATATGTCAGCCATCCACTTCCGAAGACAGAAAGAGCTTGGCTTTATAGACATCAAAGATAGTGGTCTTAGCGAAGATGTTTTTGACACAATTGCTTGAAATGATGACTCTAATACCAATGAAGAGAAAATGGATCCACTTGCCTAGAGATTTTCTAAATTTCTTATATAGAATTAACCCTTTTTAATGGGTTTTAGAAAAAAATCATCTGAGCTCTAAAATGATTATTTCCATGAATTTATAGTTGTACTTCTTCCAAATACATGAAATATTTTGGAGACGACTCATATAGGCATTTAAGCTACGAAATAAATATAGAACTACGAAGTTGACCAAATATTTTGAACTCTATTTCTAGCAAGAGGATGAAAATTTGAACAAATTCTAATCATGTTTTTCAAACATTATCAACTACTCGTAAAATTTGGGTGGACCTATTAGGAAAGAGAAGTAGATTGAGAAAATCCTTGCTAGCTTACCTTTTCAATTTCAAGGAAAAATGACCTTGCTAAAATACATGTAAAAGCCTTGTGAACTTATTGTTAAATGAATCACATGGGCAAGTATTCGAAGTGCATCACTTGTATCCAATATGTCAGCCATCCACTTTCGAAGACAGAAAGAGCTTGGCTTTATAGACATCAAAGATAGTGGTCTTAGCGAAGATGTTTTTGACACAATTGCTTGAAATGATGACTCTAATACCAATGAAGAGAAAATGGATCCACTTGCCCAGAGATTTTCTAAATTTCTTAGATAGAATTAACCCTTTTTTATGGGTTTTAGAAAAAAATCATCCGAGCTCTAAAATGATTATTTCAGTGAATTTACAGTTGTACTTCTTCCAAACGACACGAAATATCTTGGGGACTACTCATATAGGCATTTGAGCTACAAAAGAAATCTAGAACTACGAAGTTGACCAAATATTTTGAACTCTATTTCTAGCAAGCGGATGAAAATTTGAACAAATTCTAATCATGTTTTCCAAACATTATCAACTACTCGTAAAATTGGGGTGGACCTATTAGGTAAGAGAAGTAGATTGAGAAAATCCTTGCTAGCTTACCTTTTCAGTTTCAAGCCAAAACGACCTTGCTTAAATACATGTAAAAGCCTTGTGAATTTACTGTTAAATGAATCACTTGGGAAAGTATTCGAACTGCATCACTTGTATCCAATATGTCAGCAATCCACTTTCGAGGACGGAAAGAGCTTGTCTTTATAGACATCAAAGATAGTGGTCTTAGCAAAGATGTTTTTGACACAATTGCTTGAAATGATGACTCTAATACCAATGAAGAGAAAATAGATATACTTGCCCAGAGATTTACTAAATTTCTTATATAGAATTAACCCTTTTTTATGGGTTTTAGAAAAAAAAATCCGAGCTCTAAAATGATTATTTCCATGAATTTATAGTTGTACTTCTTCCAAACGACATGAAATATTTTGCGGACCACTCATATAGGCATTTGAGCTACAAAAGAAATCTAGAACTACGAAGTTGACCAAATATTTTGAACTCTATTTCTAGCAAGAGGATGAAAATTTGAACAAATTCTAATCATGTTTTTCAAACATTATCAACTACTCGTAAAATTTGGGTGGACCTATTAGGTAAGAGAAGTAGATTGAGAAAATCCTTGCTAGCTTACCTTTTCAGTTTCAAGCCAAAACGACCTTGCTTAAATACATGTAAAAGCCTTGTGAATTTACTGTTAAATGAATCACTTGGGAAAGTATTCGAACTGCATCACTTGTATCCAATATGTCAGCAATCCACTTTCGAGGACGGAAAGAGCATGACTTTATAGACATCAAAGATAGTGGTCTTAGCGAAGCTGTTTTTGACACAATGGTTTAAAATGATGACAGTAATACCAATGAAGAGAAAATGCATCTACTTGCCCAGAGATTTACTAAATTTCTTATATAGAATTAACCCTTTTTTATGGGTTTTAGAAAAAAAAATCCGAGCTCTAAAATGATTATTTCCATGAATTTATAGTTGTACTTCTTCCAAACGACATGAAATATTTTGCGGACCACTCATATAGGCATTTGAGCTACAAAATAAATCTAGAACTACGAAGTTGACCAAATATTTTGAACTCTATTTCTAGCAAGCGGATGAAAATTTGACCAAATTGTAATCATGTTTTCCAAACATTATCAACTACTCGTAAAATTTGGGTGGACCTATTAGGTAAGAGAAGTAGATTGAGAAAATCCTTGCTAGCTTACCTTTTCAGTTTCAAGCCAAAACGACCTTGCTTAAATACATGTAAAAGCCTTGTGAACATACTGTTAAATGAATCACTTGGGAAAGTATTCGAACTGCATCACCTGTATCCAATATGTCAGCCATCCACTTCCGAAGACAGAAAGAGCTTGGCTTTATAGACATCAAAGATAGTGGTCTTAGCGAAGATGTTTTTGACACAATTGCTTGAAATGATGACTCTAATACCAATGAAGAGAAAATGGGTCCACTTGCCCAGAGATTTACTAAATTTCTTATATAGAATTAACCCTTTTTAATGGGTTTTAGAAAAAAATCATCTCAGCTCTAAAATGATTATTTCCATGAATTTATAGTTGTACTTTTTCCAAATACATGAAATATTTTGGAGACGACTCATATAGGCATTTAAGCTACAAAATAAATATAGAACTACGAAGTTGACCAAATATTTTGAACTCTATTTCTAGCAAGAGGATGAAAATTTGAACAAATTCTAATCATGTTTTTCAAACATTATCAACTACTCGTAAAATTTGGGTGGACCTATTAGGAAAGAGAAGTAGATTGAGAAAATCCTTGCTAGCTTACCTTTTCAATTTCAAGGAAAAATGACCTTGCTAAAATACATGTAAAAGCCTTGTGAACTTATTGTTAAATGAATCACATGGGCAAGTATTCGAAGTGCATCACTTGTATCCAATATGTCAGCCATCCACTTTCGAAGACAGAAAGAGCTTGGCTTTATAGACATCAAAGATAGTGGTCTTAGCGAAGATGTTTTTGACACAATTGCTTGAAATGATGACTCTAATACCAATGAAGAGAAAATGGATCCACTTGCCCAGAGATTTTCTAAATTTCTTAGATAGAATTAACCCTTTTTTATGGGTTTTAGAAAAAAATCATCCGAGCTCTAAAATGATTATTTCCATGAATTTATAGTTGTACTTCTTCCAAATACATGAAATATTTTGGAGACGACTCATATAGGCATTTAAGCTACAAAATAAATATAGAACTACGAAGTTGACCAAATATTTTGAACTCTATTTCTAGCAAGAGGATGAAAATTTGAACAAATTCTAATCATGTTTTTCAAACATTATCAACTACTCGTAAAATTTGGGTGGACCTATTAGGAAAGAGAAGTAGATTGAGAAAATCCTTGCTAGCTTACCTTTTCAATTTCAAGGAAAAATGACCTTGCTAAAATACATGTAAAAGCCTTGTGAACTTATTGTTAAATGAATCACATGGGCAAGTATTCGAAGTGCATCACTTGTATCCAATATGTCAGCCATCCACTTTCGAAGACAGAAAGAGCTTGGCTTTATAGACATCAAAGATAGTGGTCTTAGCGAAGATGTTTTTGACACAATTGCTTGAAATGATGACTCTAATACCAATGAAGAGAAAATGGATCCACTTGCCCAGAGATTTTCTAAATTTCTTAGATAGAATTAACCCTTTTTTATGGGTTTTAGAAAAAAATCATCCGAGCTCTAAAATGATTATTTCAGTGAATTTACAGTTGTACTTCTTCCAAACGACACGAAATATCTTGGGGACTACTCATATAGGCATTTGAGCTACAAAAGAAATCTAGAACTACGAAGTTGACCAAATATTTTGAACTCTATTTCTAGCAAGCGGATGAAAATTTGAACAAATTCTAATCATGTTTTCCAAACATTATCAACTACTCGTAAAATTGGGGTGGACCTATTAGGTAAGAGAAGTAGATTGAGAAAATCCTTGCTAGCTTACCTTTTCAGTTTCAAGCCAAAACGACCTTGCTTAAATACATGTAAAAGCCTTGTGAATTTACTGTTAAATGAATCACTTGGGAAAGTATTCGAACTGCATCACTTGTATCCAATATGTCAGCAATCCACTTTCGAGGACGGAAAGAGCTTGTCTTTATAGACATCAAAGATAGTGGTCTTAGCAAAGATGTTTTTGACACAATTGCTTGAAATGATGACTCTAATACCAATGAAGAGAAAATAGATATACTTGCCCAGAGATTTACTAAATTTCTTATATAGAATTAACCCTTTTTTATGGGTTTTAGAAAAAAAAATCCGAGCTCTAAAATGATTATTTCCATGAATTTATAGTTGTACTTCTTCCAAACGACATGAAATATTTTGCGGACCACTCATATAGGCATTTGAGCTACAAAATAAATCTAGAACTACGAAGTTGACCAAAAATTTTGAACTCTATTTCTAGCAAGAGGATGAAAATTTGAACAAATTCTAATCATGTTTTTCAAACATTAGCAACTACTCGTAAAATTTGGGTGGAACTATTAGGAAAGAGAAGTAGATTTAGAAAATCCTTGCTAGCTTACCTTTTCAGTTTCAAGCCAAAATGACCTTGCTAAAATACATGTAAAAGCCTTGTGAACTTATTGTTAAATGAATCACATGGGCAAGTATTCGAAGTGCATCACTTGTATCTAATATGTCAGCCATCCACTTTCGAGGACGGAAAGAGCATGACTTTATAGACATCAACGATAGTGGTCTTAGCGAAGCTATTTTTGACACAATTGTTTGAAATGATGACACTAATACCAATGAAGATAAAATGGATCCACTTGCCCAGAGATTTTCTAAATTTCTTAGATAGAATTAACCCTTTTTTATGGGTTTTAGAAAAAAATCCTCCGAGCTCTAAAATGATTATTTCCATGAATTTATAGTTGTACTTCTTCCAAATACATGAAATATTTTGGAGACGACTCATATAGGCATTTAAGCTACAAAATAAATCTAGAACTACGAAGTTGACCAAATATTTTGAACTCTATTTCTAGCAAGAGGATGAAAATTTGAACAAATTCTAATCATGTTTTTCAAACATTATCAACTACTCGTAAAATTTGGGTGGAACTATTAGGAAAGAGAAGTAGATTTAGAAAATCCTTGCTAGCTTACGTTTTCAGTTTCAAGCCAAAATGACCTTGCTAAAATACATGTAAAAGCCTTGTGAACTTATTGTTAAATGAATCACATGGGCAAGTATTCGGAGTGCATCACTTGTATCCAATATGTCACCCATCCACTTTCGAGGACGGAAAGAGCATGACTTTATAGACATCAACGATAGTGGTCTTAGCGAAGCTATTTTTGACACAATTGTTTGAAATGATGACACTAATACCAATGAAGAGAAAATGGATCCACTTGCCCAGAGATTTTCTAAATTTCTTAGATAGAATTAACCTTTTTTTATGGGTTTTAGAAAAAAATCATCCGAGCTCTAAAATGATTATTTCAGTGAATTTATAGTTGTACTTCTTCCAAATACACGAAATATTTTGGAGACGACTCATATAGGCATTTGAGCTACAAAATAAATCTAGAACTACGAAGTTGACCAAATATTTTGAACTCTATTTCTAGCAAGCGGATGAAAATTTGAACAAATTCTAATCATGTTTTCCAAACATTATCAACTACTCGTAAAATTGGGGTGGACCTATTAGGTAAGAGAAGTAGATTGAGAAAATCCTTGCTAGCTTACCTTTTCAATTTCAAGCCAAAACGACCTTGCTTAAATACATGTAAAAGCCTTGTGAACTTACTGTTAAATGAATCACTTGGGAAAGTATTCGAACTGCATCACTTGTATCCAATATGTCAGCAATCCACTTTCGAGGACGGAAAGAGCTTGTCTTTATAGACATCAAAGATAGTGGTCTTAGCAAAGATGTTTTTGACACAATTGCTTGAAATGATGACTCTAATACCAATGAAGCGAAAATCGATCTACTTGCCCATAGATTTACTAAATTTCTTATATAGAATTAACCCTTTTTTATGGGTTTTAGAAAAAAAAAATCCGAGCTCTAAAATGATTATTTCCATGAATTTATAGTTGTACTTCTTCCAAACGACATGAAATATTTTGCGGACCACTCATATAGGCATTTGAGCTACAAAATAAATCTAGAACTACGAAGTTGACCAAATATTTTGAACTCTATTTCTAGCAAGCGGATGAAAATTTGAACAAATTCTAATCAAGTTTTCCAAACATTATCAACTACTCGTAAAATTTGGGTGGACCTATTAGGTAAGAGAAGTAGATTGAGAAAATCCTTTATAGCTTACCTTTTCAGTTTCAAGCCAAAACGACCTTGCTTAAATACATGTAAAAGCCTTGTGAACTTACTGGTAAATGAATCACTTGGGAAAGTATTCGAACAGCATCACTTGTATCCAATATGTCAGCCATCCACTTCCGAAGACAGAAAGAGCTTGGCTTTATAGACATCAAAGATAGTGGTCTTAGCGAAGATGTTTTTGACACAATTGCTTGAAATGATGACTCTAATACCAATGAAGAGAAAATGGATCCACTTGCCCAGAGATTTACTAAATTTCTTATATAGAATTAACCCTTTTTTATGGGTTTTAGAAAAAAATCATCTGAGCTCTAAAATGATTATTTCCATGAATTTATAGTTGTACTTCTTCCAAATACATGAAATATTTTGGAGACGACTCATATAGGCATTTAAGCTACAAAATAAATATAGAACTACGAAGTTGACCAAATATTTTGAACTCTATTTCTATCAAGAGGATGAAAATTTGAACAAATTCTAATCATGTTTTTCAAACATTATCAACTACTCGTAAAATTTATGTGGACCTATTAGGAAAGAGAAGTAGATTGAGAAAATCCTTGCTAGCTTACCTTTTCAATTTCAAGGAAAAATGACCTTGCTAAAATACATGTAAAAGCCTTGTGAACTTATTGTTAAATGAATCACATGGGCAAGTATTCGAAGTGCATCACTTGTATCCAATATGTCAGCCATCCACTTTCGAAGACAGAAAGAGCTTGGCTTTATAGACATCAAAGATAGTGGTCTTAGCGAAGATGTTTTTGACACAATTGCTTGAAATGATGACTCTAATACCAATGAAGAGAAAATGGATCCACTTGCCCAGAGATTTTCTAAATTTCTTAGATAGAATTAACCCTTTTTTATGGGTTTTAGAAAAAAATCATCCGAGCTCTAAAATGATTATTTCCATGCATTTATAGTTGTACTTCTTCCAAATACATGAAATATTTTGGAGACGACTCATATAGGCATTTAAGCTACAAAATAAATATAGAACTACGAAGTTGACCAAATATTTTGAACTCTATTTCTAGCAAGAGGATGAAAATTTGAACAAATTCTAATCATGTTTTTCAAACATTATCAACTACTCGTAAAATTTGGGTGGACCTATTAGGAAAGAGAAGTAGATTGAGAAAATCCTTGCTAGCTTACCTTTTCAATTTCAAGGAAAAATGACCTTGCTAAAATACATGTAAAAGCCTTGTGAACTTATTGTTAAATGAATCACATGGGCAAGTATTCGAAGTGCATCACTTGTATCCAATATGTCAGCCATCCACTTTCGAAGACAGAAAGAGCTTGGCTTTATAGACATCAAAGATAGTGGTCTTAGCGAAGATGTTTTTGACACAATTGCTTGAAATGATGACTCTAATACCAATGAAGAGAAAATGGATCCACTTGCCCAGAGATTTTCTAAATTTCTTAGATAGAATTAACCCTTTTTTATGGGTTTTAGAAAAAAATCATCCGAGCTCTAAAATGATTATTTCAGTGAATTTACAGTTGTACTTCTTCCAAACGACACGAAATATCTTGGGGACTACTCATATAGGCATTTGAGCTACAAAAGAAATCTACAACTACGAAGTTGACCAAATATTTTGAACTCTATTTCTAGCAAGCGGATGAAAATTTGAACAAATTCTAATCATGTTTTCCAAACATTATCAACTACTCGTAAAATTGGGGTGGACCTATTAGGTAAGAGAAGTAGATTGAGAAAATCCTTGCTAGCTTACCTTTTCAGTTTCAAGCCAAAACGACCTTGCTTAAATACATGTAAAAGCCTTGTGAATTTACTGTTAAATGAATCACTTGGGAAAGTATTCGAACTGCATCACTTGTATCCAATATGTCAGCAATCCACTTTCGAGGACGGAAAGAGCTTGTCTTTATAGACATCAAAGATAGTGGTCTTAGCAAAGATGTTTTTGACACAATTGCTTGAAATGATGACTCTAATACCAATGAAGAGAAAATAGATATACTTGCCCAGAGATTTACTAAATTTCTTATATAGAATTAACCCTTTTTTATGGGTTTTAGAAAAAAAAATCCGAGCTCTAAAATGATTATTTCCATGAATTTATAGTTGTACTTCTTCCAAACGACATGAAATATTTTGCGGACCACTCATATAGGCATTTGAGCTACAAAATAAATCTAGAACTACGAAGTTGACCAAATATTTTGACCTCTATTTCTAGCAAGAGGATGAAAATTTGAACAAATTCTAATCATGTTTTTCAAACATTAGCAACTACTCGTAAAATTTGGGTGGAACTATTAGGAAAGAGAAGTAGATTTAGAAAATCCTTGCTAGCTTACCTTTTCAGTTTCAAGCCAAAATGACCTTGCTAAAATACATGTAAAAGCCTTGTGAACTTATTGTTAAATGAATCACATGGGCAAGTATTCGAAGTGCATCACTTGTATCTAATATGTCAGCCATCCACTTTCGAGGACGGAAAGAGCATGACTTTATAGACATCAACGATAGTGGTCTTAGCGAAGCTATTTTTGACACAATTGTTTGAAATGATGACACTAATACCAATGAAGATAAAATGGATCCACTTGCCCAGAGATTTTCTAAATTTCTTAGATAGAATTAACCCTTTTTTATGGGTTTTAGAAAAAAATCCTCCGAGCTCTAAAATGATTATTTCCATGAATTTATAGTTGTACTTCTTCCAAATACATGAAATATTTTGGAGACGACTCATATAGGCATTTAAGCTACAAAATAAATCTAGAACTACGAAGTTGACCAAATATTTTGAACTCTATTTCTAGCAAGAGGATGAAAATTTGAACAAATTCTAATCATGTTTTTCAAACATTATCAACTACTCGTAAAATTTGGGTGGAACTATTAGGAAAGAGAAGTAGATTTAGAAAATCCTTGCTAGCTTACGTTTTCAGTTTCAAGCCAAAATGACCTTGCTAAAATACATGTAAAAGCCTTGTGAACTTATTGTTAAATGAATCACATGGGCAAGTATTCGGAGTGCATCACTTGTATCCAATATGTCACCCATCCACTTTCGAGGACGGAAAGAGCATGACTTTATAGACATCAACGATAGTGGTCTTAGCGAAGCTATTTTTGACACAATTGTTTGAAATGATGACACTAATACCAATGAAGAGAAAATGGATCCACTTGCCCAGAGATTTTCTAAATTTCTTAGATAGAATTAACCTTTTTTTATGGGTTTTAGAAAAAAATCATCCGAGCTCTAAAATGATTATTTCAGTGAATTTATAGTTGTACTTCTTCCAAATACACGAAATATTTTGGAGACGACTCATATAGGCATTTGAGCTACAAAATAAATCTAGAACTACGAAGTTGACCAAATATTTTGAACTCTATTTCTAGCAAGCGGATGAAAATTTGAACAAATTCTAATCATGTTTTCCAAACATTATCAACTACTCGTAAAATTGGGGTGGACCTATTAGGTAAGAGAAGTAGATTGAGAAAATCCTTGCTAGCTTACCTTTTCAATTTCAAGGAAAAACGACCTTGCTTAAATACATGTAAAAGCCTTGTGAACTTACTGTTAAATGAATCACTTGGGAAAGTATTCGAACTGCATCACTTGTATCCAATATGTCAGCAATCCACTTTCGAGGACGGAAAGAGCTTGTCTTTATAGACATCAAAGATAGTGGTCTTAGCGAAGATGTTTTTGACACAATTGCTTGAAATGATGACTCTAATACCAATGAAGAGAAAATGGATCCACTTGCCCAGAGATTTTCTAAATTTCTTAGATAGAATTAACCCTTTTTTATGGGTTTTAGAAAAAAAAATCCGAGCTCTAAAATGATTATTTCCATGAATTTATAGTTGTACTTCTTCCAAACGACATGAAATATTTTGCGGACCACTCATATAGGCATTTGAGCTACAAAATAAATCTAGAACTACGAAGTTGACCAAATATTTTGAACTCTATTTCTAGCAAGCGGATGAAAATTTGAACAAATTCTAATCATGTTTTCCAAACATTATCAACTACTCGTAAAATTTGGGTGGACCTATTAGGTAAGAGAAGTAGATTGAGAAAATCCTTGCTAGCTTACCTTTTCAGTTTCAAGCCAAAACGACCTTGCTTAAATACATGTAAAAGCCTTGTGAACTTACTGTTAAATGAATCACTTGGGAAAGTATTCGAACAGCATCACTTGTATCCAATATGTCAGCCATCCACTTCCGAAGACAGAAAGAGCTTGGCTTTATAGACATCAAAGATAGTGGTCTTAGCGAAGATGTTTTTGACACAATTGCTTGAAATGATGACTCTAATACCAATGAAGAGAAAATGGATCGACTTGCCCAGAGATTTACTAAATTTCTTATATAGAATTAACCCTTTTTAATGGGTTTTAGAAAAAAATCATCTGAGCTCTAAAATGATTATTTCCATGAATTTATAGTTGTACTTCTTCCAAATACATGAAATATTTTGGAGACGACTCATATAGGCATTTAAGCTACAAAATAAATATAGAACTACGAAGTTGACCAAATATTTTGAACTCTATTTCTAGCAAGAGGATGAAAATTTGAACAAATTCTAATCATGTTTTTCAAACATTATCAACTACTCGTAAAATTTGGGTGGACCTATTAGGAAAGAGAAGTAGATTGAGAAAATCCTTGCTAGCTTACCTTTTCAGTTTCAAGCCAAAACGACCTTGCTTAAATACATGTAAAAGCCTTGTGAACTTACTGTTAAATGAATCACTTGGGAAAGTATTCGAACTGCATCACTTGTATCCAATATGTCAGCCATCCACTTCCGAAGACAGAAAGAGCTTGGCTTTATAGACATCAAAGATATTGGTCTTAGCGAAGATGTTTTTGACACAATTGCTTGAAATGATGACTCTAATACCAATGAAGAGAAAATGGATCCACTTGCCCAGAGATTTACTAAATTTCTTATATAGAATTAACCCTTTTTAATAGGTTTTAGAAAAAAATCATCTGAGCTCTAAAATGATTATTTCCATGAATTTATAGTTGTACTTCTTCCAAATACATGAAATATTTTGGAGACGACTCATATAGGCATTTAAGCTACAAAATAAATATAGAACTACGAAGTTGACCAAATATTTTGAACTCTATTTCTAGCAAGAGGATGAAAATTTGAACAAATTCTAATCATGTTTTTCAAACATTATCAACTACTCGTAAAATTTGGGTGGACCTATTAGGAAAGAGAAGTAGATTGAGAAAATCCTTGCTAGCTTACCTTTTCAATTTCAAGGAAAAATGACCTTGCTAAAATACATGTAAAAGCCTTGTGAACTTATTGTTAAATGAATCACATGGGCAAGTATTCGAAGTGCATCACTTGTATCCAATATGTCAGCCATCCACTTTCGAAGACAGAAAGAGCTTGGCTTTATAGACATCAAAGATAGTGGTCTTAGCGAAGATGTTTTTGACACAATTGCTTGAAATGATGACTCTAATACCAATGAAGAGAAAATGGATCCACTTGCCCAGAGATTTTCTAAATTTCTTAGATAGAATTAACCCTTTTTTATGGGTTTTAGAAAAAAATCATCCGAGCTCTAAAATAATTATTTCCATGAATTTATAGTTGTACTTCTTCCAAATACATGAAATATTTTGGAGACGACTCATATAGGCATTTAAGCTACAAAATAAATATAGAACTACGAAGTTGACCAAATATTTTGAACTCTATTTCTAGCAAGAGGATGAAAATTTGAACAAATTCTAATCATGTTTTTCAAACATTATCAACTACTCGTAAAATTTGGGTGGACCTATTAGGAAAGAGAAGTAGATTGAGAAAATCCTTGCTAGCTTACCTTTTCAATTTCAAGGAAAAATGACCTTGCTAAAATACATGTAAAAGCCTTGTGAACTTATTGTTAAATGAATCACATGGGCAAGTATTCGAAGTGCATCACTTGTATCCAATATGTCTGCCATCCACTTTCGAAGACAGAAAGAGCTTGGCTTTATAGACCTCAAAGATAGTGGTCTTAGCGAAGATGTTTTTGACACAATTGCTTGAAATGATGACTCTAAGACCAATGAAGAGAAAATGGATCCACTTGCCCAGAGATTTTCTAAATTTCTTAGATAGAATTAACCCTTTTTTATGGGTTTTAGAAAAAAATCATCCGAGCTCTAAAATGATTATTTCCATGAATTTATAGGTGTACTTCTTCCAAATACATGAAATATTTTGGAGACGACTCATATAGGCATTTAAGCTACAAAATAAATCTAGAACTACGAAGTTGACCAAATATTTTGAACTCTATTTCTAGCAAGAGGATGAAAATTTGAACAAATTCTAATCATGTTTTTCAAACATTATCAACTACTCGTAAAATTTGGGTGGAACTATTAGGAAAGAGAAGTAGATTTAGAAAATCCTTGCTAGCTTACGTTTTCAGTTTCAAGCCAAAATGACCTTGCTAAAATACATGTAAAAGCCTTGTGAACTTATTGTTAAATGAATCACATGGGCAAGTATTCGAAGTGCATCACTTGTATCCAATATGTCAGCCATCCACTTTCGAGGACGGAAAGAGCATGACTTTATAGACATCAACGATAGTGGTCTTAGCGAAGCTATTTTTGACGCAATTGTTTGAAATGATGACACTAATACCAATGAAGGGAAAATGGATCCACTTGCCCAGAGATTTTCTAAATTTCTTAGATAGAATTAACCCTTTTTAATGGGTTTTAGAAAAAAATCATCCGAGCTCTAAAATGATTGTTTCAGTGAATTTATAGTTGTACTTCTTCCAAATACACGAAATATTTTGGAGACGACTCATATAGGCATTTGAGCTACAAAATAAATCTAGAACTACGAAGTTGACCAAATATTTTGAACTCTATTTCTAGCAAGAGGATGAAAATTTGAACAAATTCTAATCATGTTTTTTAAACATTATCAACTACTCGTAAAATTTGGGTGGACCTATTAGGAAAGAGAAGTAGATTGAGAAAATCCTTGCTAGCTTACCTTAATAGTTTCAAGCCAGAATGACCTTGCTTAAATAGATGTAAAAGCCTTGTGAACTTACTGTTAAATGAATCACTTGGGAAAGTATTCGAACTGCATCACTTGTATCCAATATGTGAGCCATCCACTTTCGAGGACGGAAAGAGCATGACTTTATAGACATCAAAGATAGTGGTCTTAGCGAAGCTGTTTTTGACACAATTGTTTAAAATGATGACAGTAATACCAATGAAGAGAAAATGCATCTACTTGCCCAGAGATTTACTAAATTTCTTATATAGAATTAACCCTTTTTTATGGGTTTTAGAAAAAAAAATCCGAACTCTAAAATGATTATTTCCATGAATTTATAGTTGTACTTCTTCCAAACGACATGAAATATTTTGCGGACCACTCATATAGGCATTTGAGCTACAAAATAAATCTAGAACTACGAAGTTGATCAAATATTTTGAACTCTATTTCTAGCAAGCGGATGAAAATTTGAACAAATTCTAATCATGTTTTTCAAACATTATCAACTACTCGTAAAATTTGGGTGGACCTATTAGGAAAGAGAAGTAGATTGAGAAAATCCTTGCTAGCTTACCTTTTCAGTTTCAAGCCAAAATGATCTTGCTAAAATACATGTAAAAGCCTTGTGAACTTATTGTTAAATGAATCACATGGGCAAGTATTCGAAGTGCATCACTTGTATCCAATATGTCAGCCATCCACTTTGGAAGACAGAAAGAGCTTGGCTTTATAGACATCAAAGATAGTGGTCTTAGCGAAGATGTTTTTGACAAAATTGCTTGAAATGATGACTCTAATACCAATGAAGAGAAAATGGATCCACTTGCCCAGAGATTTTCTAAATTTCTTAGATAGAATTAACCCTTTTTTATGGGTTTTAGAAAAAAATCATCCGAGCTCTAAAATGATTATTTCCATGAATTTATAGTTGTACTTCTTCCAAATACATGAAATATTTTGGAGACGACTCATATAGGCATTTATGCTACAAAATAAATATAGAACTACGAAGTTGACCAAATATTTTGAACTCTATTTCTAGCAAGAGGATGAAAATTTGAACAAATTCTAATCATGTTTTTCAAACATTATCAACTACTCGTAAAATTTGGGTGGACCTATTAGGAAAGAGAAGTAGATTGAGAAAATCCTTGCTAGCTTAGCTTTTCAATTTCAAGGAAAAATGACCTTGCTAAAATACATGTAAAAGCCTTGTGAACTTATTGTTAAATGAATCACATGGGCAAGTATTCGAAGTGCATCACTTGTATCCAATATGTCAGCCATCCACTTTCGAGGACGGAAAGAGCATGACTTTATAGACATCAACGATAGTGGTCTTAGCGAAGCTATTTTTGACGCAATTGTTTGAAATGATGACACTAATACCAATGAAGAGAAAATGGATCCACTTGCCCAGAGATTTTCTAAATTTCTTAGATAGAATTAACCCTTTTTTATGGGTTTTAGAAAAAAATCATCCGAGCTCTAAAATGATTATTTCAGTGAATTTATAGTTGTACTTCTTCCAAATACACGAAATATTTTGGAGACGACTCATATAGGCATTTGAGCTACAAAAGAAATCTAGAACTACGAAGTTGACCAAATATTTTGAACTCTATTTCTAGCAAGAGGATGAAAATTTGAACAAATTCTAATCATGTTTTTCAAACATTATCAACTACTCGTAAAATTTGGGTGGACCTATTAGGAAAGAGAAGTAGATTGAGAAAATCCTTGCTAGCTTACCTTAATAGTTTCAAGCCAGAATGACCTTGCTTAAATAGATGTAAAAGCCTTGTGAACTTACTGTTAAATGAATCACTTGGGAAAGTATTCGAACTGCATCACTTGTATCCAATATGTGAGCCATCCACTTTCGAGGACGGAAAGAGCATGACTTTATAGACATCAAAGATAGTGGTCTTAGCGAAGCTATTTTTGACGCAATTGTTTGAAATGATGACACTAATACCAATGAAGAGAAAATGGATCCACTTGCCCAGAGATTTTCTAAATTTCTTAGATAGAATTAACCCTTTTTTATGGGTTTTAGAAAAAAAAATCCGAGCTCTAAAATGATTATTTCCATGAATTTATAGTTGAACTTCTTCCAAACGACATGAAATATTTTGCGGACCACTCATATAGGCATTTGAGCTACAAAATAAATCTAGAACTACGAAGTTGACCAAATATTTTGAACTCTATTTCTAGCAAGCGGATGAAAATTTGAACAAATTCTAATCATGTTTTTCAACCATTATCAACTACTCGTAAAATTTGGGTGGACCTATTAGGAAAGAGAAGTAGATTGAGAAAATCCTTGCTAGCTTACCTTTTCAGTTTCAAGCCAAAATGATCTTGCTAAAATACATGTAAAAGCCTTGTGAACTTATTGTTAAATGAATCACATGGGCAAGTATTCGAAGTGCATCACTTGTATCCAATATGTCAGCCATCCACTTTCGAAGACAGAAAGAGCTTGGCTTTATAGACATCAAAGATAGTGGTCTTAGCGAAGATGTTTTTGACACAATTGCTTGAAATGATGACTCTAATACCAATGAAGAGAAAATGGATCCACTTGCCTAGAGATTTTCTAAATTTCTTAGATAGAATTAACCCTTTTTTATGGGTTTTAGAAAAAAATCATCCGAGCTCTAAAATGATTATTTCCATGAATTTATAGTTGTACTTCTTCCAAATACATGAAATATTTTGGAGACGACTCATATAGGCATTTAAGCTACAAAATAAATATAGAACTACGAAGTTGACCAAATATTTTGAACTCTATTTCTAGCAAGAGGATGAAAATTTGAACAAATTCTAATCATGTTTTTCAAACATTATCAACTACTCGTAAAATTTGGGTGGACCTATTAGGAAAGAGAAGTAGATTGAGAAAATCCTTGCTAGCTTACCTTTTCAATTTCAAGGAAAAATGACCTTGCTAAAATACATGTAAAAGCCTTGTGAACTTATTGTTAAATGAATCACATGGGCAAGTATTCGAAGTGCATCACTTGTATCCAATATGTCAGCCATCCACTTTCGAAGACAGAAAGAGCTTGGCTTTATAGACCTCAAAGATAGTGGTCTTAGCGAAGATGTTTTTGACACAATTGCTTGAAATGATGACTCTAATACCAATGAAGAGAAAGTGGATCCACTTGCCCAGAGATTTTCTAAATTTCTTAGATAGAATTAACCCTTTTTTATGGGTTTTAGAAAAAAATCATCCGAGCTCTAAAATGATTATTTCCATGAATTTATAGTTGTACTTCTTCCAAATACATGAAATATTTTGGAGACGACTCATATAGGCATTTAAGCTACAAAATAAATCTAGAACTACGAAGTTGACCAAATATTTTGAACTCTATTTCTAGCAAGAGGATGAAAATTTGAACAAATTCTAATCATGTTTTTCAAACATTATCAACTACTCGTAAAATTTGGGTGGAACTATTAGGAAAGAGAAGTAGATTTAGAAAATCCTTGCTAGCTTACCTTTTCAGTTTCAAGCCAAAATGACCTTGCTAAAATACATGTAAAAGCCTTGTGAACTTATTGTTAAATGAATCACATGGGCAAGTATTCGAAGTGCATCACTTGTATCCAATATGTTAGCCATCCACTTTCGAGGACGGAAAGAGCATGACTTTATAGACATCAACGATAGTGGTCTTAGCGAAGCTGTTTTTGACACAATTGTTTGAAATGATGACACTAATACCAATGAAGATAAAATGGATCCACTTGCCCAGAGATTTTCTAAATTTCTTAGATAGAATTAACCCTTTTTTATGGGTTTTAGAAAAAAATCATCCGAGCTCTAAAATGATTATTTCCATGAATTTATAGTTGTACTTCTTCCAAATACATGAAATATTTTGGAGACGACTCATATAGGCATTTAAGCCACAAAATAAATCTAGAACTACTAAGTTGACCAAATATTTTGAACTCTATTTCTAGCAAGAGGATGAAAATTTGAACAAATTCTAATCATGTTTTTCAAACATTATCAACTACTCGTAAAATTTGGGTGGAACTATTAGGAAAGAGAAGTAGATTTAGAAAATCCTTGCTAGCTTACGTTTTCAGTTTCAAGCCAAAATGACCTTGCTAAAATACATGTAAAAGCCTTGTGAACTTATTGTTAAATGAATCACATGGGCAAGTATTCGAAGTGCATCACTTGTATCCAATATGTCAGCCATCCACTTTCGAGGACGGAAAGAGCATGACTTTATAGACATCAACGATAGTGGAATTAGCGAAGCTATTTTTGACGCAATTGTTTGAAATGATGACACAAATACCAATGAAGAGAAAATGGATCCACTTGCCCAGAGATTTTCTAAATTTCTTAGATAGAATTAACCCTTTTTTATGGGTTTTAGAAAAAAATCATCCGAGCTCTGAAATGATTATTTCAGTGAATTTATAGTTGTACTTCTTCCAAATACACGAAATATTTTGGAGACGACTCATATAGGCATTTGAGCTACAAAATAAATCTAGAACTACGAAGTTCACCAAATATTTTGAACTCTATTTCTAGCAAGAGGATGAAAATTTGAACAAATTCTAATCATGTTTTTCAAACATTATCAACTACTCGTAAAATTTGGGTGGACCTATTAGGAAAGAGAAGTAGATTGAGAAAATCCTTGCTAGCTTACCTTAATAGTTTCAAGCCAGAATGACCTTGCTTAAATAGATGTAAAAGCCTTGTGAACTTACTGTTAAATGAATCACTTGGGAAAGTATTCGAACTGCATCACTTGTATCCAATATGTGAGCCATCCACTTTCGAGGACGGAAAGAGCATGACTTTATAGACATCAAAGATAGTGGTCTTAGCGAAGCTGTTTTTGACACAATTGTTTAAAATGATGACAGTAATACCAATGAAGAGAAAATGCATCTACTTGCCCAGAGATTTACTAAATTTCTTATATAGAATTAACCATTTTTTATGGGTTTTAGAAAAAAAAATCCGAGCTCTAAAATGATTATTTCCATGAATTCATAGTTGTACTTCTTCCAAACGACATGAAATATTTTGCGGACCACTCATATAGGCATTTGAACTACAAAATAAATCTAGAACTACGAAGTTGACCAAATATTTTGAACTCTATTTCTAGCAAGCGGATGAAAATTTGAACAAATTCTAATCATGTTTTCCAAACATTATCAACTACTCGTAAAATTTGGGTGGACCTATTAGGTAAGAGAAGTAGATTGGGAAAATCCTTGCTAGCTTACAATTTCAGTTTCCAGCCAAAACGACCTTGCTTAAATACATGTAAAAGCCTTGTGAACTTACTGTTAAATGAATCACTTGGGAAAGTATTCGAAGTGCATCACTTGTTTCCAATATGTCAGCCATCCACTTCCGAAGACAGAAAGAGCTTGGCTTTATAGACATCAAAGATAGTGGTCTTAGCGAAGATGTTTTTGACACAATTACTTGAAATGATGACTCTAATACCAATGAAGAGAAAATGGATCCACTTGCCCAGAGATTTACTAAATTTCTTATATAGAATTAACCCTTTTTTATGGGTTTTAGAAAAAAATCATCTGAGCTCTAAAATGATTACTTCCATGAATTTATAGTTGTACTTCTTCCAAATACATGAAATATTTTGGAGACGACTCATATAGGCATTTAAGCTACAAAATAAATATAGAACTACGAAGTTGACCAAATATTTTGAACTCTATTTCTAGCAAGAGGATGAAAATTTGAACAAATTCTAATCATGTTTTTCAAACATTATCAACTACTCGTAAAATTTGGGTGGACCTATTAGGAAAGAGAAGTAGATTGAGAAAATCCTTGCTAGCTTACCTTTTTCAGTTTCAAGCCAAAATGACCTTGCTAAAATACATGTAAAAGCCTTGTGAACTTACTGTTAAATGAATCACTTGGGAAAGTATTTGAAGTGCATCACTTGTATCCCATATGTCAGCCATCCACTTTCGAGGACGGAAAGAGCATGACTTTATAGACATCAAAGATTGTGGTCTTAGCGAAGCTGTTTTTGACACAATTGTTTAAAATGATGAAAGTAATACCAATGAAGAGAAAATGCATCTACTTGCCCGGAGATTTACTAAATTTCTTATATAGAATTAACCCTTTTTTATGGGTTTTAGAAAAAAAAATCCGAGCTCTAAAATGATTATTTCCATGAATTTATAGTTGTACTTCTTCCAAACGACATGAAATATTTTGGGGACCACTCATATAGGCATTTGAGCTACAAAATAAATCTAGAACTACGAAGTTGACCAAATATTTTGAACTCTATTTCTAGCAAGAGGATGAAAATTCGAACAAATTCTAATCATGTTTTTCAAACATTATCAACTACTCGTAAAATTTGGGTGGACCTATTAGGTAAGAGAAGTAGATTGAGAAAATCCTTGCTAGCTTACCTTTTCAGTTTCAAGCCAAAATGACCTTGCTAAAATACATGTAAAAGCCTTGTGAAATTATTGTTAATTGAATCACATGGGCAAGTATTCGAAGTGCATCACTTGTATCCAATATGTCAGCCATCCACTTTCGAGGACGGAAAGAGCATGACTTTATAGACATCAAAGATAGTGGTCTTAGCGAAGCTGTTTTTGACACAATTGTTCAAAATGATGAAAGTAATACCAATGAAGAGAAAATGCATCTACTTGCCCAGAGATTTACTAAATTTCTTATATAGAATTAACCCTTTTTTATGGGTTTTAGAAAAAAAAATCCGAGCTCTAAAATGATTATTTCCATGAATTTATAGTTGTACTTCTTCCAAACGACATGAAATATTTTGCGGACCACTCATATAGGCATTTGAGCTACAAAATAAATCTAGAACTACAAAGTTGACCAAATATTTTGAACTCTATTTCTAGCAAGCGGATGAAAATTTGAACAAATTCTAATCATGTTTTCCAAACATTATCAACTACTCGTAAAATTTGGGTGGACCTATTAGGTAAGAGAAGTAGATTGAGCAAAATCCTTGCTAGCTTACCTTTTCAGTTTCAAGCCAAAACGACCTTGCTTAAATACATGTAAAAGCCTTGTGAACTTACTATTAAATGAATCACTTGGGAAAGTATTCGAACTACATCACTTGTATCCAATATGTCAGCCATCCGCTTCCGAAGACAGAAAGAGCTTGGCTTTATAGACATAAAAGATAGTGGTCTTAGCGAAGATGTTTTTGACACAATTGCTTGAAATGATGACTCTAATACCAATGAAGAGAAAATGGATCCACTTGCCCAGAGATTTTCTAAATTTCTTATATAGAATTAACCCTTTTTTATGTGTTTTAGAAAAAAATCATCCGAGCTCTAAAATGATTATTTCCATGAATTTATAGTTGTACTTCTTCCAAATACATGAAATATTTTGGAGACCACTCATATAGGCTTTTGAGCAACAAAATAAATCTAGAACTACGAAGTTGACCAAATATTTTGAACTCTATTTCTAGCAAGAGGATGAAAATTTGAACAAATTCTAATCATGTTTTTCAAACATTATCAACTACTCGTAAAATTTGGGTGGAACTATTAGGAAAGAGAAGTAGATTTAGAAAATCCTTGCTTGCTTACCTTTTCAGTTTCAAGCCAAAATGACCTTGCTAAAATACATGTAAAAGCCTTGTGAAATTATTGTTAATTGAATCACATGGGCAAGTATTCGAAGTGCATCACTTGTATCCAATATGTCAGCCATCCACTTTCGAGGACGGAAAGAGCATGACTTTATAGACATCAACGATAGTGGTCTTAGCGAAGCTGTTTTTGACACAATTGTTTGAAATGATGACACTAATACCAATGAAGAGAAAATGGATCCACTTGCCCAGAGATTTTCTAAATTTCTTAGATAGAATTAACCCTTTTTTATGGGTTTTAGAAAAAAATCATCCGAGCTCTAAAATGATTATTTCAGTGAATTTATAGTTGTACTTCTTCCAAATACACGAAATATTTTGGAGACGACTCATATAGGCATTTGAGCTACAAAATAAATCTAGAACTACGAAGTTGACCAAATATTTTGAACTCTATTTCTAGCAAGAGGATGAAAATTTGAACAAATTCTAATCATGTTTTTCAAACATTATCAACTGCTCGTAAAATTTGGGTGGACCTATTAGGAAAGAGAAGTAGATTGAGAAAATCCTTGCTAGCTTACCTTTTCAGTTTCAAGCCAAAATGACCTTGCTAAAATACATGTAAAAGCCTTGTGAACTTATTGTTAAATGAATCACATGGGCAAGTATTCGAAGTGCATCACTTGTATCCAATATGTCAGCCATCCACTTTCGAGGACGGAAAGAGCATGACTTTATAGACATCAAAGATAGTGGTCTTAGCGAAGCTGTTTTTGACACAATTGTTCAAAATGATGAAAGTAATACCAATGAAGAGAAAATGCATCTACTTGCCCAGAGATTTACTAAATTTCTTATATAGAATTAACCCTTTTTTATGGGTTTTAGAAAAAAAAATCCGAGCTCTAAAATGATTATTTCCATGAATTTATAGTTGTACTTCTTCCAAACGACATGAAATATTTTGCGGACCACTCATATAGGCATTTGAGCTACAAAATAAATCTAGAACTACAAAGTTGACCAAATATTTTGAACTCTATTTCTAGCAAGCGGATGAAAATTTGAACAAATTCTAATCATGTTTTCCAAACATTATCAACTACTCGTAAAATTTGGGTGGACCTATTAGGTAAGAGAAGTAGATTGAGCAAAATCCTTGCTAGCTTACCTTTTCAGTTTCAAGCCAAAACGACCTTGCTTAAATACATGTAAAAGCCTTGTGAACTTACTATTAAATGAATCACTTGGGAAAGTATTCGAACTACATCACTTGTATCCAATATGTCAGCCATCCGCTTCCGAAGACAGAAAGAGCTTGGCTTTATAGACATAAAAGATAGTGGTCTTAGCGAAGATGTTTTTGACACAATTGCTTGAAATGATGACTCTAATACCAATGAAGAGAAAATGGATCCACTTGCCCAGAGATTTTCTAAATTTCTTATATAGAATTAACCCTTTTTTATGTGTTTTAGAAAAAAATCATCCGAGCTCTAAAATGATTATTTCCATGAATTTATAGTTGTACTTCTTCCAAATACATGAAATATTTTGGAGACCACTCATATAGGCTTTTGAGCAACAAAATAAATCTAGAACTACGAAGTTGACCAAATATTTTGAACTCTATTTCTAGCAAGAGGATGAAAATTTGAACAAATTCTAATCATGTTTTTCAAACATTATCAACTACTCGTAAAATTTGGGTGGAACTATTAGGAAAGAGAAGTAGATTTAGAAAATCCTTGCTTGCTTACCTTTTCAGTTTCAAGCCAAAATGACCTTGCTAAAATACATGTAAAAGCCTTGTGAAATTATTGTTAATTGAATCACATGGGCAAGTATTCGAAGTGCATCACTTGTATCCAATATGTCAGCCATCCACTTTCGAGGACGGAAAGAGCATGACTTTATAGACATCAACGATAGTGGTCTTAGCGAAGCTGTTTTTGACACAATTGTTTGAAATGATGACACTAATACCAATGAAGAGAAAATGGATCCACTTGCCCAGAGATTTTCTAAATTTCTTAGATAGAATTAACCCTTTTTTATGGGTTTTAGAAAAAAATCATCCGAGCTCTAAAATGATTATTTCAGTGAATTTATAGTTGTACTTCTTCCAAATACACGAAATATTTTGGAGACGACTCATATAGGCATTTGAGCTACAAAATAAATCTAGAACTACGAAGTTGACCAAATATTTTGAACTCTATTTCTAGCAAGAGGATGAAAATTTGAACAAATTCTAATCATGTTTTTCAAACATTATCATCTGCTCGTAAAATTTGGGTGGACCTATTAGGAAAGAGAAGTAGATTGAGAAAATCCTTGCTAGCTTACCTTAATAGTTTCAAGCCAAAATGAGCTTGCTTAAATAGATGTAAAAGCCTTGTGAACTTACTGTTAAATGAATCACTTGGGAAAGTATTCGAACTGCATCACTTGTATCCAATATGTCAGCCATCCACTTTCGAGGACGGAAAGAGCATGACTTTATAGACATCAAAGATAGTGGTCTTAGCGAAGCTGTTTTTGACACAATTGTTTAAAATGATGAAAGTAATACCAATGAAGAGAAAATGCATCTACTTGCCCAGAGATTTACTAAATTTCTTATATAGAATTAACCCTTTTTTATGGGTTTTAGAAAAAAAAATCCGAGCTCTAAAATGATTATTTCCATGAATTTATAGTTGTACTTCTTCCAAACGACATGAAATATTTTGCGGACCACTCATATAGGCATTTGAGCTACAAAATAAATCTAGAACTACAAAGTTGACCAAATATTTTGAACTCTATTTCTAGCAAGCGGATGAAAATTTGAACAAATTCTAATCATGTTTTCCAAACATTATCAACTACTCGTAAAATTTGGGTGGACCTATTAGGTAAGAGAAGTAGATTGAGAAAATCCTTGCTAGCTTACCTTTTCAGTTTCAAGCCAAAACGACCTTGCTTAAATACATGTAAAAGCCTTGTGAACTTACTATTAAATGAATCACTTGGGAAAGTATTCGAACTACATCACTTGTATCCAATATGTCAGCCATCCACTTCCGAAGACAGAAAGAGCTTGGCGTTATAGACATAAAAGATAGTGGTCTTAGCGAAGATGTTTTTGACACAATTGCTTGAAATGATGACTCTAATACCAATGAAGAGAAAATGGATCCACTTGCCCAGAGATTTACTAAATTTCTTATATAGAATTAACCCTTTTTTATGGGTTTTAGAAAAAAATCATCTGAGCTCTAAAATGATTATTTCCATGAATTTATAGTTGTACTTCTTCCAAATACATGAAATATTTTGGAGACGACTCATATAGGCATTTAAGCTACAAAATAAATATAGAACTACGAAGTTGACCAAATATTTTGAACTCTATTTCTAGCAAGAGGATGAAAATTTGAACAAATTCTAATCATGTTTTTCAAACATTATCAACTACTCGTAAAATTTGGGTGGACCTATTAGGAAAGAGAAGTAGATTGAGAAAATCCTTGCTAGCTTACCTTTTCAGTTTCAAGCCAACATGACCTTGCTAAAATACATGTAAAAGCCTTGTGAACTTATTGTTAAATGAATCACATGGGCAAGTATTCGAAGTGCATCACTTGTATCCAATATGTCAGCCATCCACTTTCGAAGACAGAAAGAGCTTTGCTTTATAGACATCAAAGATAGTGGTCTTAGCGAAGATGTTTTTGACACAATTGCTTGAAATGATGACTCTAATACCAATGAAGAGAAAATGGATCCACTTGCCCAGAGATTTTCTAAATTTCTTATATAGAATTAACCCTTTTTTATGTGTTTTAGAAAAAAATCATCCGAGCTCTAAAATGATTATTTCCATGAATTTATAGTTGTACTTCTTCCAAATACATGAAATATTTTGGAGACCACTCATATAGGCTTTTGAGCAACAAAATAAATCTAGAACTACGAAGTTGACCAAATATTTTGAACTCTATTTCTAGCAAGAGGATGAAAATTTGAACAAATTCTAATCATGTTTTTCAAACATTATCAACTACTCGTAAAATTTGGGTGGAACTATTAGGAAAGAGAAGTAGATTTAGAAAATCCTTGCTTGCTTACCTTTTCAGTTTCAAGCCAAAATGACCTTGCTAAAATACATGTAAAAGCCTTGTGAAATTATTGTTAAATGAATCACATGGGCAAGTATTCGAAGTGCATCACTTGTATCCAATATGTCAGCCGTCCACTTTCGAGGACGGAAAGAGCATGACTTTATAGACATCAACGATAGTGGTCTTAGCGAAGCTGTTTTTGACACAATTGTTTGAAATGATGACACTAATACCAATGAAGAGAAAATGGATCCACTTGCCCAGAGATTTTCTAAATTTCTTAGATAGAATTAACCCTTTTTTATGGGTTTTAGAAAAAAATCATCCGAGCTCTAAAATGATTATTTCAGTGAATTTATAGTTGTACTTCTTCCAAATACACGAAATATTTTGGAGACGACTCATATAGGCATTTGAGCTACAAAATAAATCTAGAACTACGAAGTTGACCAAATATTTTGAACTCTATTTCTAGCAAGAGGATGAAAATTTGAACAAATTCTAATCATGTTTTTCAAACATTATCAACTGCTCGTAAAATTTGGGTGGACCTATTAGGAAAGAGAAGTAGATTGAGAAAATCCTTGCTAGCTTACCTTAATAGTTTCAAGCCAAAATGAGCTTGCTTAAATAGATGTAAAAGCCTTGTGAACTTACTGTTAAATGAATCACTTGGGAAATTATTCGAACTGCATCACTTGTATCCAATATGTCAGCCATCCACTTTCGAGGACGGAAAGAGCATGACTTTATAGACATCAAAGATAGTGGTCTTAGCGAAGCTGTTTTTGACACAATTGTTTAAAATGATGACAGTAATACCAATGAAGAGAAAATGCATCTACTTGCCCAGAGATTTACTAAATTTCTTATATAAAATTAACCCTTTTTTATGGGTTTTAGAAAAAAAAATCCGAGCTCTAAAATGATTATTTCCATGAATTTATAGTTGTACTTCTTCCAAACGACATGAAATATTTTGCGGACCACTCATATAGGCATTTGAGCTACAAAATAATTCTAGAACTACGAAGTTGACCAAATAGTTTGAACTCTATTTCTAGCAAGAGGATGAAAATTTGAACAAATTCTAATCATATTTTTCAAACATTATCAACTACTCGTAAAATTTGGGTGGACCTATTAGGTGTGAGAAATAGATTGAGAAAATCCTTGCTAGCTTACCTTAATAGTTTCAAGCCAAAATGACCTTGCTTAAATAGATGTAAAAGCCTTGTGAACATACTGTTAAATGAATCACTTGGGAAAGTATTCGAAGTGCATCACTTGTATCCAATATGTCAGCCATCCACTTTCGAGGAAGGAAAGAGCATGACTTTATAGACATCAATGATAGTGGTCTTAGCGAAGCTGTTTTTGACACAATTGTTTGAAATGATGACACTAATACCAATGAAGAGAAAATGGATCCACTTGCCAAGAGATTTTCTAAATTTCATAGATAGAATTAACCCTTTTTTATGGGTTTTAGAAAAAAATCATCCGAGCTCTAAAATGATTATTTCCATGAATTTATAGTTGTACTTCTTCCAAATACATGAAATATTTTGGAGACGACTCATATAGGCATTTAAGCTACAAAATAAATATAGAACTACGAAGTTGACCAAATATTTTGAACTCTATTTCTAGCAAGAGGATGAAAATTTGAACAAATTCTAATCATGTTTTTCAAACATTATCAACTACTCGTAAAATTTGGGTGGACCTATTAGGAAAGAGAAGTAGATTGAGAAAATCCTTGCTAGCTTACCTTTTCAGTTTCAAGCCAAAATGATCTTGCTAAAATACATGTAAAAGCCTTGTGAACTTATTGTTAAATGAATCACATGGGCAAGTATTCGAAGTGCATCACTTGTATCCAATATGTCAGCCATCCACTTTCGAAGACAGAAAGAGCTTGGCTTTATAGACATCAAAGATAGTGGTCTTAACGAAGATGTTTTTGACACAATTGCTTGAAATGATGACTCTAATACCAATGAAGAGAAAATGGATCCACTTGCCTAGAGATTTACTAAATTTCATATATAGAATTAACTATTTTTTATGGGTTTTAGAAAAAAATCATCCGAGCTCTAAAATGATTATTTCCATGAATTTATAGTTGTACTTCTTCCAAATACATGAAATATTTTGGAGACGACTCATATAGGCATTTAAGCTACAAAATAAATCTAGAACTACGAAGTTGACCAAATATTTTGAACTCTATTTCTAGCAAGAGGATGAAAATTTGAACAAATTCTAATCATGTTTTTCAAACATTATCAACTACTCGTAAAATTTGGGTGGAACTATTAGGAAAGAGAAGTAGATTTAGCAAATCCTTGCTAGCTTACCTTTTCAGTTTCAAGCCAAAATGACCTTGCTAAAATACATGTAAAAGCCTTGTGAACTTATTGTTAAATGAATCACATGGGCAAGTATTCGAAGTGCATCACTTGTATCCAATATGTCAGCCATCCACTTTCGAGGACGGAAAGAGCTTGACTTTATAGACATCAACGATAGTGGTCTTAGCGAAGCTGTTTTTGACACAATTGTTTAAAATGATGACAGTAATACCAATGAAGAGAAAATGGATCCACTTGCCTAGAGATTTTCTAAATTTCTTAGATAGAATTAACCCTTTTTATGGGTTTTAGAAAAAAATCATCCGAGCTCTAAAATGATTATTTCATTGAATTTATAGTTGTACTTCTTCCAAATACACGAAATATTTTGGAGACGACTCATATAGGCATTTAAGCTACAAAATAAATATAGAACTACGAAGTTGACCAAATATTTTGAACTCTATTTCTAGCAAGAGGATGAAAATTTGAACAAATTCTAATCATGTTTTTCAAACATTATCAACTACTCGTAAAATTTGGGTGGACCTATTAGGAAAGAGAAGTAGATTGAGAAAATCCTTGCTAGCTTACCTTTTCAGTTTCAAGCCAAAATGATCTTGCTAAAATACAAGTAAAAGCCTTGTGAACTAATTGTTAAATGAATCACATGGGCAAGTATTCGAAGTGCATCACTTGTATCCAATATGTCAGCCATCCACTTTCGAAGACAGAAAGAGCTTGGCTTTATAGACATCAAAGATAGTGGTCTTAACGAAGATGTTTTTGACACAATTGCTTGAAATGATGACTCTAATACCAATGAAGAGAAAATGGATCCACTTGCCTAGAGATTTACTAAATTTCTTATATAGAATTAACTATTTTTTTTGGGTTTTAGAAAAAAATCATCCGAGCTCTAAAATGATTATTTCCATGAATTTATAGTTGTACTTCTTCCAAATACATGAAATATTTTGGAGACGACTCATATAGGCATTTAAGCTACAAAATAAATCTAGAACTACGAAGTTGACCAAATATTTTGAACTCTATTTCTAGCAAGAGGATGAAAATTTAAACAAATTCTAATCATGTTTTTCAAACATTATCAACTACTCGTAAAATTTGGGTGGAACTATTAGGAAAGAGAAGTAGATTTAGCAAATCCTTGCTAGCTTACCTTTTCAGTTTCAAGCCAAAATGACCTTGCTAAAATACATGTAAAAGCCTTGTGAACTTATTGTTAAATGAATCACATGGGCAAGTATTCGAAGTGCATCACTTGTATCCAATATGTCAGCCATCCACTTTCGAGGACGGAAAGAGCTTGACTTTATAGACATCAACGATAGTGGTCTTAGCGAAGCTGTTTTTGACACAATTGTTTAAAATGATGACAGTAATACCAATGAAGAGAAAATGGATCCACTTGCCCAGAGATTTTCTAAATTTCTTAGATAGAATTAACCCTTTTTATGGGTTTTAGAAAAAAATCATCCGAGCTCTAAAATGATTATTTCAGTGAATTTATAGTTGTACTTCTTCCAAATACACGAAATATTTTGGAGACGACTCATATAGGCATTTAAGCTACAAAATAAATATAGAACTACGAAGTTGACCAAATATTTTGAACTCTATTTCTAGCAAGAGGATGAAAATTTGAACAAATTCTAATCATGTTTTTCAAACATTATCAACTACTCGTAAAATTTGGGTGGACCTATTAGGAAAGAGAAGTAGATTGAGAAAATCCTTGCTAGCTTACCTTTTCAGTTTCAAGCCAAAATGATCTTGCTAAAATACAAGTAAAAGCCTTGTGAACTTATTGTTAAATGAATCACATGGGTAAGTATTCGAAGTGCATCACTTGTATCCAATATGTCAGCCATCCACTTTCGAAAACAGAAAGAGCTTGGCTTTATAGACATCAAAGATAGTGGTCTTAGCGAAGATGTTTTTGACACAATTGCTTGAAATGATGACTCTAATACCAATGAAGAGAAAATGGATCCACTTGCCCAGAGATTTACTAAATTTCTTATATAGAATTAACTATTTTTTATGGGTTTTAGAAAAAAATCATCCGAGCTCTAAAATGATTATTTCCATGAATTTATAGTTGTACTTCTTCCAAATACATGAAATATTTTGGAGACGACTCATATAGGCATTTAAGCTACAAAATAAATCTAGAACTACGAAGTTGACCAAATATTTTGAACTCTATTTCTAGCAAGAGGATGAAAATTTGAACAAATTCTAATCATGTTTTTCAAACATTATCAACTACTCCTAAAATTTGGGTGGAACTATTAGGAAAGAGAAGTAGATTTAGAAAATCCTTGCTAGATTACCTTTTCAGTTTCAAGCCAAAATGATCTTGCTAAAATACATGTTAAAGCCTTGTGAACTTATTGTTAAATGAATCACATGGGCAAGTATTCGAAGTGCATCACTTGTATCCAATATGTCAGCCATCCACTTTCGAGGACGGAAAGAGCATGACTTTATAGACATCAATGATAGTGGTCTTAGCGAAGCTGTTTTTGACACAATTGTTTAAAATGATGACAGTAATACCAATGAAGAGAAAATGGATCCACTTGCCCAGAGATTTTCTAAATTTCTTAGATAGAATTAACCTTTTTTTATGGGTTTTAGAAAAAAATCATCCGAGCTCTAAAATGATTATTTCAGTGAATTTATAGTTGTACTTCTTCCAAATACACGAAATATTTTGGAGACGACTCATATAGGCCTTTGAGCTACAAAATAAATCTAGAACTACGAAGTTGACCAAATATTTTGAACTGTATTTCTAGCAAGAGGATGAAAATTTGAACAAATTCTAATCATGTTTTTCAAACATTATCAACTACTCCTAAAATTTGGGTGGACCTATTAGGAAAGAGAAGTAGATTGAGAAAATCCTTGCTAGCTTACCTTAATAGTTTCAAGCCAAAATGACCTTGCTTAAATAGATGTAAAAGCCTTGTGAACTTACTATTAAATGAATCACTTGGGAAAGTATTCGAACTGCATCACTTGTATCCAATATGTCAGCCATCCACTTTCGAGGACGGAAAGAGCATGACTTTATAGACATCAAAGATAGTGGTCTTAGCGAAGCTGTTTTTGACACAATTGTTTAAAATGATGACAGTAATACCAATGAAGAGAAAATGCATCTACTTGGCCAGAGATTTACTAAATTTCTTATATAGAATTAACCCTTTTTTATGGGTTTTAGAAAAAAAAATCCGAGCTCTAAAATGATTATTTCCATGAATTTATAGTTGTACTTCTTCCAAACGACATGAAATATTTTGCGGACCACTCATATAGGCATTTGAGCTACAAAATAAATCTAGAACTACGAAGTTGACCAAATAGTTTGAACTCTATTTCTAGCAAGAGGATGAAAATTTGAACAAATTCTAATCATATTTTTCAAACATTATCAACTACTCGTAAAATTTGGGTGGACCTATTAGGTAAGAGAAGTAGATTGAGAAAATCCTTGCTAGCTTACCTTAATAGTTTCAAGCCAAAATGACCTTGCTTAAATAGATGTAAAAGCCTTGTGAACTTACTGTTAAATGAATCACTTGGGAAAGTATTCGAACTGCATCAATTGTATCCAATATGTCAGCCATCCACTTTCGAGGACGGAAAGAGCTTGTCGTTATAGACATCAAAGATAGTGGTCTTAGCGAAGATGTTTTTGACACAATTGCTTGAAATGATGACTCTAATACCAATGAAGAGAAAATGGATCCACTTGCCCAGAGATTTACTAAATTTCTTATATAGAATTAACCCTTTTTTATGGGTTTTAGAAAAAAATCATCCGAGCTCTAAAATGATTATTTCCATGAATTTATAGTTGTACTTCTTCCAAATACATGAAATATTTTGGAGACGACTCATATAGGCATTTAAGCTACAAAATAAATCTAGAACTACGAAGTTGACCAAATATTTTGAACTCTATTTCAAGCAAAAGGATGAAAATTTGAACAAATTCTAATCATGTTTTTCAAACATTATCAACTACTCGTAAAATTTGGGTGGAACTATTAGGAAAGAGAAGTAGATTTAGAAAATCCTTGCTAGCTTACCTTTTCAGTTTCAAGCCAAAATGACCTTGCTAAAATACATGTAAAAGCCTTGTGAACTTATTGTTAAATGAATCACATGGGCAAGTATTCGAAGTGCATCACTTGTATCCAATATGTCAGCCATCCACTTTCGAGGAAGGAAAGAGCATGACTTTATAGACATCAATGATAGTGGTCTTAGCGAAGCTGTTTTTGACACAATTGTTTAAAATGATGACAGTAATACCAATGAAGAGAAAATGGATCCACTTGCCCAGAGATTTTCTAAATTTCTTAGATAGAATTAACCTTTTTTTATGGGTTTTAGAAAAAAATCATCCGAGCTCTAAAATGATTATTTCAGTGAATTTATAGTTGTACTTCTTCCAAATACACGAAATATTTTGGAGACGACTCATATAGGCATTTGAGCTACAAAATAAATCTAGAACTACGAAGTTGACCAAATATTTTGAACTCTATTTCTAGCAAGAGGATGAAAATTTGAACAAATTCTAATCATGTTTTTCAAACATTATCAACTACTCCTAAAATTTGGGTGGACCTATTAGGAAAGAGAAGTAGATTGAGAAAATCCTTGCTAGCTTACCTTAATAGTTTCAAGCCAAAATGACCTTGCTTAAATAGATGTAAAAGCCTTGTGAACTTACTATTAAATGAATCACTTGGGAAAGTATTCGAACTGCATCACTTGTATCCAATATGTCAGCCATCCACTTTCGAGGACGGAAAGAGCATGACTTTATAGACATCAAAGATAGTGGTCTTAGCGAAGCTGTTTTTGACACAATTGTTTAACATGATGACAGTAATACCAATGAAGAGAAAATGCATCTACTTGGCCAGAGATTTACTAAATTTCTTATATAGAATTAACCCTTTTTTATGGGTTTTAGAAAAAAAAATCCGAGCTCTAAAATGATTATTTCCATGAATTTATAGTTGTACTTCTTCCAAACGACATGAAATATTTTGCGGACCACTCATATAGGCATTTGAGCTACAAAATAAATCTAGAACTACGAAGTTGACCAAATAGTTTGAACTCTATTTCTAGCAAGAGGATGAAAATTTGAACAAATTCTAATCATATTTTTCAAACATTATCAACTACTCGTAAAATTTGGGTGGACCTATTAGGTAAGAGAAGTAGATTGAGAAAATCCTTGCTAGCTTACCTTAATAGTTTCAAGCCAAAATGACCTTGCTTAAATAGATGTAAAAGCCTTGTGAACTTACTGTTAAATGAATCACTTGGGAAAGTATTCGAACTGCATCACTTGTATCCAATATGTCAGCCATCCACTTTCGAGGACGGAAAGAGCTTGTCGTTATAGACATCAAAGATAGTGGTCTTAGCAAAGATGTTTTTGACACAATTGCTTGAAATGATGACTCTAATACCAATGAAGAGAAAATAGATCTACTTGCCTAGAGATTTACTAAATTTCTTATATACAATTAACCCTTTTTTATGGGTTTTAGAAAAAAATCATCCGAGCTCTAAAATGATTATTTCCATGAATTTATAGTTGTACTTCTTCCAAAAACATGAAATATTTTGGAGACGACTCATGTTGGCATTTGAGCTACAAAATAAATCTAGAACTACGAAGTTGACCAAATATTTTGAACTCAATTTCTAGCAAGCGGATGAAAATTTGAACAAATTCTAATCATGTTTTCCAATCATTATCAACTACTCGTAAAATTTGGGTGGACCTATTAGGTAAGAGAAGTAGATTGAGAAAATCCTTGCTAGCTTACCTTTTCAGTTTCAAGCCAAAACGACCTTGAATAAATACATGTAAAAGCCTTGTGAACTTACTGTTAAATGAATAACTTGGGAAAGTATTCGAACTGCATCACTTGTATCCAATATGTCAGCCATCCACTTTCGAAGACAGAAAGAGCTTGGCTTTATAGACATCAAAGATAGTGGTCTTAGCGAAGATGTTTTTGACACAATTGCTTGAAATGATGACTCTAATACCAATGAAGAGAAAATGGATCCACTTGCCCAGAGATTTACTAAATTTCTTATATAGAATTAACCCTTTTTTATGGGTTTTAGAAAAAAATCATCCGAGCTCTAAAATGATTATTTCCATGAATTTATAGTTGTACTTCTTCCAAAAACATGAAATATTTTGGAGACGACTCATGTTGGCATTTGAGCTACAAAATAAATCTAGAACTACGAAGTTGACCAAATATTTTGAACTCTATTTCTAGCAAGCGGATGAAAATTTGAACAAATTCTAATCATGTTTTCCAATCATTATCAACTACTCGTAAAATTTGGGTGGACCTATTAGGTAAGAGAAGTAGATTGAGAAAATCCTTGCTAGCTTACCTTTTCAGTTTCAAGCCAAAACGACCTTGCTTAAATACATGTAAAAGCCTTGTGAACTTACTGTTAAATGAATAACTTGGGAAAGTATTCGAACTGCATCACTTGTATCCAATATGTCAGCCATCCACTTTCGAAGACAGAAAGAGCTTGGCTTTATAGACATCAAAGATAGTGGTCTTAGCGAAGATGTTTTTGACACAATTGCTTGAATTGATGACTCTAATACCAATGAAGAGAAAATGGATCCACTTGCCCAGAGATTTACTAAATTTCTTATATAGAATTAACCCTTTTTTATGGGTTTTAGAAAAAAATCATCCGAGCTCTAAAATGATTATTTCCATGAATTTATAGTTGTACTTCTTCCAAATACATGAAATATTTTGGAGACGACTCATATAGGCATTTAAGCTACAAAATAAATCTAGAACTACGAAGTTGACCAAATATTTTGAACTCTATTTCTAGCAAGAGGATGAAAATTTGAACAAATTCTAATCATATTTTTCAAACATTATCAACTACTCGTAAAATTTGGGTGGACCTATTAGGTAAGAGAAATAGATTGAGAAAATCCTTGCTAGCTTACCTTAATAGTTTCAAGCCAAAATGACCTTGCTTAAATAGATGTAAAAGCCTTGTGAACTTACTGTTAAATGAATCACTTGGGAAAGTATTCGAAGTGCATCACTTGTATCCAATATGTCAGCCATCCACTTTCGAGGAAGGAAAGAGCATGACTTTATAGACATCAATGATAGTGGTCTTAGCGAAGCTGTTTTTGACACAATTGTTTGAAATGATGTCACTAATACCAATGAAGAGAAAATGGATCCACTTGCCGAGAGATTTTCTAAATTTCTTAGATAAAATTAACCCTTTTTTATGGGTTTTAGAAAAAAATCATCCGAGCTCTAAAATGATTATTTCCATGAATTTATAGTTGTCCTTCTTCCAAATACATGAAATATTTTGGAGACGACTCATATAGGCATTTAAGCTACAAAATAAATATAGAACTACGAAGTTGACCAAATATTTTGAACTCTATTTCCAGCAAGAGGATGAAAATTTGAACAAATTCTAATCATGTTTTTCAAACATTATCAACTACTCGTAAAATTTGGGTGGACCTATTAGGAAACAGAAGTAGATTGAGAAAATCCTTGCTAGCTTACCTTTTCAGTTTCAAGCCAAAATGATCTTGCTAAAATACATGTAAAAGCCTTGTGAACTTATTGTTAAATGAATCACATGGGCAAGTATTCGAAGTGCATGACTTGTATCCAATATGTCAGCCATCCACTTTCGAAGACAGAAAGAGCTTGGCTTTATAGACATCAAAGATAGTGGTCTTAGCGAAGATGTTTTTGACACAATTGCTTGAAATGATGACTCTAATACCAATGAAGAGAAAATGGATCCACTTGCCCAGAGATTTACTAAATTTCTTATATAGAATTAACTATTTTTTATGGGTTTTAGAAAAAAATCATCCGAGCTCTAAAATGATTATTTCCATGAATTTATAGTTGTACTTCTTCCAAATACATGAAATATTTTGGAGACGACTCATATAGGCATTTAAGCTACAAAATAAATCTAGAACTACGAAGTTGACCAAATATTTTGAACTCTATTTCTAGCAAGAGGATGAAAATTTGAACAAATTCTAATCATGTTTTTCAAACATTATTAACTACTCGTAAAATTTGGGTGGAACTATTAGGAAAGAGAAGTAGATTTAGAAAATCCTTGCTAGCTTACCTTTTCAGTTTCAAGCCAAAATGACCTTGCTAAAATACATGTAAAAGCCTTGTGAACTTATTGTTAAATGAATCACATGGGCAAGTATTCGAAGTGCATCACTTGTATCCAATATGTCAGCCATCCACTTTCGAGGACGGAAAGAGCATGACTTTATAGACATCAACGATGGTGGTCTTAGCGAAGCTGTTTTTGACACAATTGTTTAAAATGATGACAGTAATACCAATGAAGAGAAAATGGATCCACTTGCCCAGAGATTTTCTAAATTTCTTAGATAGCATTAACCCTTTTTTATGGGTTTTAGAAAAAAATCATCCGAGCTCTAAAATGATTATTTCAGTGAATTTATAGTTGTACTTCTTCCAAATGCACGAAATATTTTGGAGACGACTCATATAGGCATTTGAGCTACAAAATAAATCTAGAACTACGAAGTTGACCAAATATTTTGAACTCTATTTCTAGCAAGAGGATGAAAATTTGAACAAATTCTAATAATGTTTTTCAAACATTATCAACTACTCGTAAAATTTGGGTCGACCTATTAGGTAAGAGAAGCAGATTGAGAAAATCCTTGCTAGCTTACCTTAATAGTTTCAAACCAAAATGACCTTGCTTAAATACATGTAAAAGCCTTGTGAACTTACTATTAAATGAATCACTTGGGAAAGTATTCGAACTGCATCACTTGTATCCAATATGTCAGCCATCCACTTTCGAGGACGGAAAGAGCATGACTTTATAGACATCAAAGATAGTGGTCTTAGCGAAGCTGTTTTTGACGAATGGTTTAAAATGATGACAGTAATACCAATGAAGAGAAAATGCATCTACTTGGCCAGAGATTTACTAAATTTCTTATATAGAATTAACCCTTTTTTATGGGTTTTAGAAAAAAAAATCCGAGCTCTAAAATGATTATTTCCATGAATTTATAGTTGTACTTCTTCCAAACGACATGAAATATTTTGCGGACCACTCATATAGGCATTTGAGTTACAAAATAAATCTAGAACTACGAAGTTGACCAAATAGTTTGAACTCTATTTCTAGCAAGAGGATGAAAATTTGAACAAATTCTAATCATATTTTTCAAACATTATCAACTACTCGTAAAATTTGGGTGGACCTATTAGGTAAGAGAAGTAGATTGAGAAAATCCTTGCTAGCTTACCTTAATAGTTTCAAGCCAAAATGACCTTGCTTAAATAGATGTAATAGCCTTGTGAACTTACTGTTAAATGAATCACTTGGGAAAGTATTCGAACTGCATCACTTGTATCCAATATGTCAGCCATCCACTTTCGAGGACGGAAAGAGCTTGTCGTTATAAACATCAAAGATAGTGGTCTTAGCAAAGATGTTTTTGACACAATTGCTTGAAATGATGACTCTAATACCAATGAAGAGAAAATAGATCTACTTGCTTAGAGATTTACTAAATTTCTTATATACAATTAACCCTTTTCTATGGGTTTTAGAAAAAAATCATCCGAGTTCTAAAATGATTATTTCCATGAATTTATAGTTGTACTTCTTCCAAAAACATGAAATATTTTGGAGACGACTCATGTTGGCATTTGAGCTACAAAATAAATCTAGAACTACGAAGTTGACCAAATATTTTGAACTCTATTTCTAGCAAGCGGATGAAAATTTGAACAAATTCTAATCATGTTTTCCAATCATTATCAACTACTCGTAAAATTTGGGTGGACCTATTAGGTAAGAGAAGTAGATTGAGAAAATCCTTGCTAGCTTACCTTTTCAGTTTCAAGCCAAAACGACCTTGCTTAAATACATGTAAAAGCCTTGTGAACTTACTGTTAAATCAATAACTTGGGAAAGTATTCGAACTGCATCACTTGTATCCAATATGTCAGCCATCCACTTTCGAAGACAGAAAGAGCTTGGCTTTATAGACATCAAAGATAGTGGTCTTAGCGAAGATGTTTTTGACACAATTGCTTGAAATGATGACTCTAATACCAATGAAGAGAAAATGGATCCACTTGCCCAGAGATTTACTAAATTTCTTATATAGAATTAACCCTTTTTTATGGGTTTTAGAAAAAAATCATCCGAGCTCTAAAATGATTATTTCCATGAATTTATAGTTGTACTTCTTCCAAATACATGAAATATTTTGGAGACGACTCATATAGGCATTTAAGCTACAAAATAAATCTAGAACTACGAAGTTGACCAAATATTTTGAACTCTATTTCTAGCAAGAGGATGAAAATTTGAACAAATTCTAATCATGTTTTTCAAACATTATTAACTACTCGTAAAATTTGGGTGGACCTATTAGGAAAGAGAAGTAGATTGAGAAAATCCTTGCTAGCTTACCTTTTCAGTTTCAAGCAAAAATTACCTTCCTAAAATACATGTAAAAGCTTTGTGAACTTATTGTTCAATGAATCACATGGGCAAGTATTCGAAGTGCATCACTTGTATCCAATATGTCAGCCATCCACTTTCGAGGACGGAAAGAGCTTGACTTTATAGACATCGATGATAGTGGTCTTAGCGAAGCTATTTTTGACACAATTGTTTAAAATGATGACACTAATACCAATGAAGAGAAAATGCATATACTTTCCCAGAGATTTTCTAAATTTCTTAGATAGAATTAACCCTTTTTTATGGGTTTTAGAAAAAATTAATCCGAGCTCTAAAATTATTATTTCAGTGAATTTATGTTGTTGTACTTCTTCCAAACGACACGAAATATCTTGGGGACCACTCATATAGGCATTTGAGCTACAAAATAAATCTAGAACTACGAAGTTGACCAAATATTTTGAACTCTATTTCTAGCAAGAGGATGAAAATTTGAACAAATTCTAATCATGTTTTTCAAATATTATCAACTACTCGTAAAATTTGGGTGGACCTATTAGGTAAGAGAAGCAGATTGAGAAAATCCTTGCTAGCTTACCTTAATAGTTTCAAACCAAAATGACCTTGCTTAAATAGATGTAAAAGCCTTGTGAACTTACTGTTAAATGAATCACTTGGGAAAGTATTCGAACTGCATCACTTGTATCCAATATGTCAGCCATCCACTTTCGAGGACGGAAAGAGCTTGTCGTTATAGACATCAAAGATAGTGGTCTTAGCAAAGATGTTTTTGACACAATTGCTTGAAATGATGACTCTAATACCAATGAAGAGAAAATAGATCTACTTGCTTAGAGATTTACTAAATTTCTTATATACAATTAATACTTTTTTATGGGTTTTAGAAAAAAATCATCCGAGCTCTAAAATGATTATTTCCATGAATTTATAGTTGTACTTCTTCCAAAAACATGAAATATTTTGGAGACGACTCATGTTGGCATTTGAGCTACAAAATAAATCTAGAACTACGAAGTTGACCAAATATTTTGAACTCTATTTCTAGCAAGCGGATGAAAATTTGAACAAATTCTAATCATGTTTTCCAATCATTATCAACTACTCGTAAAATTTGGGTGGACCTATTAGGTAAGAGAAGTAGATTGAGAAAATCCTTGCTAGCTTACCTTTTCAGTTTCAAGCCAAAACGACCTTGCTTAAATACATGTAAAAGCCTTGTGAACTTACTGTTAAATGAATAACTTGGGAAAGTATTCGAACTGCATCACTTGTATCCAATATGTCAGCCATCCACTTTCGAAGACAGAAAGAGCTTGGCTTTATAGACATCAAAGATAGTGGTCTTAGCGAAGATGTTTTTGACACAATTGCTTGAAATGATGACTCTAATACCAATGAAGAGAAAATGGATCCACTTGCCCAGAGATTTACTAAATTTCTTATATAGAATTAACCCTTTTTTATGGGTTTTATAAAAAACTCATCCGAGCTCTAAAATGATTATTTCCATGAATTTATAGTTGTACTTCTTCCAAATACATGAAATATTTTGGAGACGACTCATATAGGCATTTAAGCTACAAAATAAATCTAGAACTACGAAGTTGACCAAATATTTTGAACTCTATTTCTAGCAAGAGGATGAAAATTTGAACAAATTCTAATCATGTTTTTCAAACATTATTAACTACTCGTAAAATTTGGGTGGACCTATTAGGAAAGAGAAGTAGATTGAGAAAATCCTTGCTAGCTTACCTTTTCAGTTTCAAGCAAAAATTACCTTGCTAAAATACATGTAAAAGCTTTGTGAACTTATTGTTCAATGAATCACATGGGCAAGTATTCGAAGTGCATCACTTGTATCCAATATGTCAGCCATCCACTTTCGAGGACGGAAAGAGCTTGACTTTATAGACATCGATGATAGTGGTCTTAGCGAAGCTATTTTTGACACAATTGTTTAAAATGATGACACTAATACCAATGAAGAGAAAATGCATATACTTTCCCAGAGATTTTCTAAATTTCTTAGATAGAATTAACCCTTTTTTATGGGTTTTAGAAAAAAATAATCCGAGCTCTAAAATTATTATTTCAGTGAATTTACAGTTGTACTTCTTCCAAACGACACGAAATATCTTGGGGACCACTCATATAGGCATTTGAGCTACAAAATAAATCTAGAACTACGAAGTTAACCAAATATTTTGAACTCTATTTCTAGCAAGAGGATGAAAATTTGAACAAATTCTAATCATGTTTTTCAAACATTATCAACTACTCGTAAAATTTGGGTGGACCTATTAGGTAAGAGAAGTAGATTGAGAAAATCCTTGCTAGCTTACCTTAATAGTTTCAAGCCAAAACGACCTTGCTTAAATACATGTAAAAGCCTTGTGAACTTACTGTTAAATGAATCACTTGGGAAAGTATTGGAACTGCATCACTTGTATCCAATATGTCAGCCATCCACTTTCGAAGACAGAAAGAGCTTGGCTTTATGGACATCAAAGATAGTGGTCTTAGCGAAGATGTTTTTGACACAATTGCTTGAAATGATGACTCTAATACCAATGAAGAGAAAATGGATCCACTTGCCCAGAGATTTTCTAAATTTCTTAGATAGAATTAACCCTTTTTTATTGGTTTTAGAAAAAAAAATTCCGAGCTCTAAAATGATTATTTCAGTGAATTTACAGTTGTACTTCTTCTAAACGACATGAAATATCTTGGGGACCACTCATATAGGCATTTGAGCTACAAAATAAATCTAGAACTACGAAGTTGACCAAATATTTTGAACTCTATTTCTAGCAAGAGGATGAAAATTTGAACTAATTCTAATCATGTTTTTCAAACATTATCAACTACTCGTAAAATTTGGGTGGACCTATTAGGTAAGAGAAGTAGATTGAGAAATCCTTGCTAGCTTACCTTAATAGTTTCAAGCCAAAATGACCTTGCTTAAATAGATGTAAAAGCCTTGTGAACTTACTGTTAAATGAATCACTTGGGAAAATATTCGAACTGCATCACTTGTATCCAATATGTCAGCAATCCACTTTCGAGGACGGAAAGAGATTGTCTTTATAGACATCAAAGATAGTGGTCTTAGCAAAGATATTTTTGACACAATTGCTTGAAATGATGACTCTAATACCAATGAAGAGAAAATAGATCTACTGGCCCAGTGATTTACTAAATTTCTTATATACAATTAACCCTTTTTTATGGGTTTTAGAAAAAAATCATCCGAGCTCTAAAATGATTATTTCCATGAATTTATAGTTTTACTTCTTCCAAATACATGAAATATTTTGGAGACGACTCATATAGGCATTTAAGCTACAAAATAAATCTAGAACTACGAAGTTGACCAAATATTTTGAACTCTATTTCTAGCAAGAGGATGAAAATTTGAACAAATTCTAATCATGTTTTTCAAACATTATCAACTACTCGTAAAATTTGGGTGGACCTATTTGGAAAGAGAAGTAGATTGAGAAAATCCTTCCTAGCTTACCTTTTCAGTTTCAAGCCAAAACGACCTTGCTTAAATACATGTAAAAGCCTTGTGAACTTACTGTTAAATGAATAACTTGGGAAAGTATTCGAACTGCATCACTTGTATCCAATATGTCAGCCATCCACTTTCGAAGACAGAAAGAGCTTGGCTTTATAGACATCAAAGATAGTGGTCTTAGCGAAGATGTTTTTGACACAATTGCTTGAAATGATGACTCTAATACCAATGAAGAGAAAATGGATCCACTTGCCCAGAGATTTACTAAATTTCTTATATAGAATTATCCCTTTTTTATGGGTTTTAGAAAAAAATCATCCGAGCTCTAAAATCGTTATTTCCATGAATTTATAGTTGTACTTCTTCCAAATACATGAAATATTTTGGAGACGACTCATATAGGCATTTAAGCTACAAAATAAATCTAGAACTACGAAGTTGACCAAATATTTTGAACTCTATTTCTAGCAAGAGGATGAAAATTTGAACAAATTCTAATCATGTTTTTCAAACATTATCAACTACTCGTAAAATTTGGGTGGACCTATTAGGAAAGAGAAGTAGATTGAGAAAATCCTTCCTAGCTTACCTTTTCAGTTTCAAGCCAAAATGACCTTGCTAAAATACATGTAAAAGCTTTGGGAACTTATTGTTAAATGAATCACATGGGCAAGTATTCAAAGTGCATCACTTGTATCCAATATGTCAGCCATCCACTTTCGAGGACGGAAAGAGCATGACTTTATAGACATCGATGATAGTGGTCTTAGCGAAGCTATTTTTGACACAATTGTTTAAAATGATGACACTAATACCAATGAAGAGAAAATGCATATACTTTCCTAGAGATTTTCTAAATTTCTTAGATAGAATTAAGCCTTTTTTATGGGTTTTAGAAAAAAATAATCCGAGCTCTAAAATTATTATTTCAGTGAATTTACAGTTGTACTTCTTCCAAACGACATGAAATATCTTGGGGACCACTCATATAGGCATTTGAGCTACAAAATAAATCTAGAACTACGAAGTTGACCAAATATTTTGAACTCTATTTCTAGCAAGAGGATGAAAATTTGAAATAATTCTAATCATGTTTTTCAAACATTATCAACTACTCGTAAAATTTGGGTGGACCTATTAGGTAAGAGAAGTAGATTGAGAAAATCCTTGCTAGCTTACCTTAATAGTTTCAATCCAAAACGACCTTGCTTAAATACATGTAAAAGCCTTGTGAACTTACTGTTAAATGAATCACTTGGGAAAGTATTCGAACTGCATCACTTGTATCCAATATGTCAGCCATCCACTTTCGAAGACAGAAAGAGCTTGGCTTTATGGACATCAAAGATAGTGGTCTTAGCAAAGATGTTTTTGACACAATTGCTTGAAATGATGACTCTAATACCAATGAAGAGAAAATAGATCCACTTACCCAGAGATTTACTAAATTTCTTATAAAGAATTAACCCTTTTTTATGGGTTTTAGAAAAAAATCATCCGAGCTCTAAAATGATTATTTCCATGAATTTATAGTTGTACTTCTTCCAAATACATGAAATATTTTGGAGACGACTCATATAGGCATTTAAGCTACAAAATAAATCTAGAACTACGAAGTTGACCAAATATTTTGAACTCTATTTCTACAAGAGGATGAAAATTTGAACAAATTCTAATCATGTTTTTCAAACATTATCAACTACTCGTAAAATTTGGGTGGACCTATTAGGAAAGAGAAGTAGATTGAGAAAATCCTTGCTAGCTTACCTTAATAGTTTCAAGCCAAAATGACCTTGCTTAAATAGATGTAAAAGCCTTGTGAACTTACTGTTAAATGAATCACTTGGGAAAGTATTCGAACTGCATCACTTGTATCCAATATGTCAGCCATCCACTTTCGAGGACGGAAAGAGCTTGGCTTTATAGACATCAAAGATAGTGGTCTTAGCGAAGATTTTTTTGACACAATTCCTTGAAATGATGACTCCAATACCAATGAAGAGAAAATAGATCTACTTGCCCAGAGATTTACTAAATTTCTTATATACAATTAACCCTTTTTTATGGGTTTTAGAAAAAAATCATCCGAGCTCTAAAATGATTATTTCCATGAATTTATAGTTGTATTTCTTCCAAAAACATGAAATATTTTGGAGACGACTCATGTTGGAATTTGAGCTACAAAATAAATCTAGAACTACGAAGTTGACCAAATATTTTGAACTCTATTCCTAGCAAAGGATGAAAATTTGAACAAATTCTAATCATGTTTTCCAAACATTATCAACTACTCGTAAAATTTGGGTAGACCTATTAGGTAAGAGAAGTAGATTGAGAAAATCCTTGCTAGCTTACCTTTTCAGTTTCAAGCCAAAACGACCTTGCTTAAATACATGTAAAAGCCTTGTGAACTTACTATTAAATGAATAACTTGGGAAAGTATTCGAACTGCATCACTTGTATCCAATATGTCAGCCATCCACTTTCGAGGACGGAAAGAGCATGACTTTATAGACATTGACGATAGTGGTCTTAGTGAAGCTATTTTTGACACAATTGTTTAAAATGATGACACTAATACCAATGAAGAGAAAATGCATATACTTTCCCAGAGATTTTCTAAATTTCTTAGATAGAATTAACCCTTTTTTATGGGTTTTAGAAAAAAATAATCCGAGCTCTAAAATTATTATTTCAGTGAATTTACAGTTGTTCTTCTTCCAAACGACATGAAATATCTTGGGGACCACTCATATAGGCATTTGAGCTACAAAATAAATCTAGAACTACGAAGTTGACCAAATATTTTGAACTCTATTTCTAGCAAGAGGATGAAAATTTGAACAAATTCTAATCATGTTTTTCAATCATTATCAAGTACTCGTAAAATTTGGGTGGACCTATTAGGTAAGAGAAGTAGATTGAGAAAATCCTTGCTAGCTTACCTTAATAGTTTCAATCCAAAACGACCTTGCTTAAATAGATGTAAAAGCCTTGTGAACTTACTGTTAAATGAATCACTTGGCAAGTATTCGAACTGCATCACTTGTATCCAATATGTCAGCCATCCACTTTCGAGGACGGAAAGAACTTGGTTTTATAGACATCAAGGATAGTGGTCTAAGCGAAGGTGTTTTAAACACAATTGTCAGAAATGATGACCCTAATTCCAATGAAGAGAAAATGCATATACTTTCCCAGAGATTTTCTAAATTTCTTATATAGAATTAACCCTTTTTTATGGGTTTTAGAAAAAAAATAATCCGCTCTCTAAAATGATTATTTCAGTGAATTTATAGTTGTACTTCTTCCAAACGACATGAAATATTTTGGGGACCACTCATATAGGCATTTGAGCTACAAAATAAATCTAGAACTACGAAGTTGACCAAATATTTTGAACTCTATATCAAGAAAGTGCATGAAACTTTGAAGAAATTCTAATCATGTTTTTCAAACATTATCAACTACTCGTAAAATTTGGGTGGACCTATTAGGTAAGACAAGTAGATTGAGAAAATCCTCTCTAGCTTACCTCATCAGTTTCAAGCCAAAATGACCTTGCTTAAATAGATGTAAAAGCCTTGTGAACTTACTGTTAAATGAATCACTTGGGAAAGTATTCGAACTGCATCACTTTTATCCGATATGTCAACCATCCACTTTCGAGGAGGAAAGAGCATGACTTTATAGACATCACCGATAGTGGTCTTAGCGAAGCTGTTTTTGACACAATTGTTTGAAATGATGACACTTATACCAATGAAGAGAAAATGCATATACTTTCCCAGAGATTTTCTAAATTTCTTATATAGAATTAACCCTTTTTTATGGGTTTTAGAAAAAAAATAATCCGCTCTCTAAAATGATTATTTCAGTGAATTTACAGTTGTACTTCTTCCAAACGACATGAAATATGTTGGGGACCACTCATATAGGCATTTGAGCTACAAAATAAATCTAGAACTACGAAGTTGACCAAATATTTTGAACTCTATTTCTAGCAAGAGGATGAAAATTTGAACAAATTCTAATCATGTTTTTCAAACATTATCAACTACTCGTAAAATTTGGGTGGACCTATTAGGAAAGAGAAGTAGATTGAGAAAATCCTTGCTAGCTTACCTTATCAGTTTCAAGCCAAAATGACCTTGCTAAAATACATGTAAAAGCCTTGTGAACTTATTGTTAAATGAATCACATGGGCAAGTATTCGAAGTGCATCACTTGTATCCAATATGTCAGCCATCCACTTTCGAGGACGGAAAGAGCATGACTTTATAGACATCGAAGATAGTGGTCTTAGCGAAGCTATTTTTGACACAATTGTTTAAAATGATGACACTAATACCAATGAAGAGAAAATGCATATACTTTCCCAGAGATTTTCTAAATTTCTTAGATAGAATTAACCCTTTTTTATGGGTTTTAGAAAAAAATAATCCGAGCTCTAAAATTATTATTTCAGTGAATTTACAGTTGTACTTCTTCCAAACGATATGAAATATCTTGGGGACCACTCATATAGGCATTTAAGCTACAAAATAAATCTAGAACTACGAAGTTGACCAAATATTTTGAACTCTATTTCTAGCAAGAGGATGAAAATTTGAACAAATTCTAATCATGTTTTTCAAACATTATCAACTACTCGTAAAATTTGGGTGGACCTATTAGGTAAGAGAAGTAGATTGAGAAAATTCTGGTTAGCTTACCTTATCAGTTTCAAGCCAAAATGACCTTGCTTAAATAGATGTAAAAGCCTTGTGAACTTACTGTTAAATGAATCACTTGGAAAGTATTCGAACTGCATCACTTGTATCCAATATGTCAGCCATCCACTTTCGAGGACGGAAAGAACTTGGCTTTATAGACATCAAGGATAGTGGTCTTAGCGAAGGTGTTTTAAACACAATTGTTAGAAATGATGACCCTAATTCCAATGAAGAGAAAATGCATTTACTTTCCTAGAGATTTACTAAATTTCTTAGATAGAATTATCCCTTTTTTATGGGTTTTAGAAAAAAATCATCGAGCTCTAAAATGATTATTTCAATCAATTTATAGTTGTACTTATTCCAAAAAGATGAAAAGTTTTGGAGACGACTCATATTGGCATTTGAGCTACAAAATAAATCTAGAACTACGAAGTTGACCAAATATTTTGAACTCTATATCAAGAAAGTGCATGAAACTTTGAAGAAATTCTAATCATGTTTTTCAAACATTATCAACTACTCGTAAAATTTGGGTGGACCTATTAGGTAAGACAAGTAGATTGAGAAAATCCTAGCTAGCTTACCTTATCAGTTTCAAGCCAAAATGACCTTGCTTAAATAGATGTAAAAGCCTTGTGAACTTACTGTTAAATGAATCACTTGGGAAAGTATTCGAACTGCATCACTTTTATCCGATATGTCAACCATCCACTTTCGAGGAGGAAAGAGCATGACTTTATAGACATCAACGATAGTGGTCTTAGCGAAGCTGTTTTTGACACAATTGTTTGAAATGATGACACTAATACCAATGAAGAGAAAATGCATATACTTTCCCAGAGATTTTCTAAATTTCTTATATAGAATTAACCCTTTTTTATGGGTTTTAGAAAAAATTAATCCGATCTCTAAAATGATTATTTTAGTGAATTTACAGTTGTACTTCTTCCAAACGACATGAAATATTTTGGGGACCACTCATATAGGCATTTGAGCAACAAAATAAATCTAGAACTACGAAGTTGACCAAATATTTTGAACTCTATTTCTAGCAAGAGGATGAAAATTTGAACAAATTCTAATGATGTTTTTCAAACATTATCAACTACTCGTAAAATTTGGGTGGACCTATTAGGTAAGAGAAGTAGATTGAGAAAATCCTTGTTAGCTTACCTTAATAGTTTCAAGCCAAAATGACCTTGCTTAAATAGATGTAAAAGCCTTGTGAACTTACTGTTAAATGAATCACTTGGGAAAGTATTCGAACTGCATCACTTTTATCCGGTATGTCAACCATCCACTTTCGAGGAGGAAAGAGCATGACTTTATAGACATCAACGATAGTGGTCTTAGCGAAGCTGTTTTTGACACAATTGTTTGAAATGATGACACTAATACCAATGAAGAGAAAATGCATCCACTTGCCCAGAGATTTTCTAAATTTCTTAGATAGAATTAACCATTTTTTATGGGTTTTAGAAAAAATCATCCGAGCTCTAAAATTATTATTTCAGTGAATTTATAGTTGTACTTCTTCCAAATACATGAAATATTTTGCAGACGACTCATATAGGCATTTGAGCTACAAAATAAATCTAGAACTACGAAGTTGACCAAATATTTTGAACTCTATTTTTAGCAAGATGATGAAAATTTGAACAAATTCTAATCATGTTTTTCAAACATTATCAACTACTCGTAAAATTTGGGTGCACCTATTAGGAAAGAGAAGTAGATTGAGAAAATCCTTGCTAGCTTACCTTTTCAGTTTCAAGCCAAAAAGACCTTGCTTAAATACATGAAAAATCCTTGTGAACTTACTATTAAATGAATCACTTGGGAAAGTATTCGAACTGCATCACTTGTATCCGATATGTCAACCATCCACTTTCGAGGCCGGAAAGAGCATGACTTTATAGACATCAACAATAGTGGTCTTAGCGAAGCTGTTTTTGACACAATTGTTTGAAATGATGACACTAATACCAATGAAGAAAAAAAGGATCCACTTTCCCAGAGATTCTCTAAATTTCTTAGATAGAATTAACCCTTTTTTATGGGTTTTAGAAAAAAATCATCCTAGCTCTAAAATGATTATTTCAGTGAATTTATAGTTGTACTTCTTCCAAATACATGAAATATTTTGGAGACGACTCATATAGGCATTTGAGCTAAAAAAATAAATCTAGAACTACGAAGTTGACCAAATATTTTGAACTCTATTTCTAGCAAGAGGATGAAAATTTGAACAAATTCTAATCATGTTTTTCAAACATTATCAACTACTCGTAAAATTTGGGTGGACCTATTAGGAAAGAGAAGTAGATTGAGAAAATCCTTGCTAGCTTACCTAAATAGTTTCAAGCCAAAATGACCTTGCTTAAATAGATGTAAAAGCCTTGTGAACTTACTGTTAAATAAATCACTTGGGAAAGTATTCGAACTGCATCACTTGTATCCAATATGTCAGCTATCCACTTTCGAGGACGGAAAGAGCATGACTTTATAGACATCAAAGATAGTGGTCTTAGCGAAGCTGTTTTTGACACAATTGTTTAAAATGATGACAGTAATACCAATGAAGGGAAAATGCATCTACTTCCGAGAGATTTACTAAATTTCATATATAGAATTAACGCTTTTTTCTGGGTTTTATAAAAAAAAATCCGAGCTCTAAAATGATTATTTCCATGAATTTATAGTTGTACTTCTTCCAAACGACATGAAATATTTTGCGGACCACTCATATAGGCATTTAAGCTACAAAATAAATCTAGAACTAGGAAGTTGACCAAATATTTTGAACTCTATTTCTAGCAAGAGGATGAAAATTTGAACAAATTCTAATCATATTTTTCAAACATTATCAACTACTCGTAAATTTGGGTGGACCTATTAGGTAAGAGAAGTAGATTGAGAAAATCCTTGCTAGCTTACCTTAATAGTTTCATGCCAAAATGACCTTGCTTAAATAGATGTAAAAGCCTTGTGAACTTACTGTTAAATGAATCACTTGGGAAAGTATTCGAAGTGCATCACTTGTATCCAATATGTCAGCCATCCACTTTCGAGGATGGAAAGAGCATGACTTTATAGACATCAATGATAGTGGTCTTAGCGAAGATGTTTTTGACACAATTGCTTGAAATGATGACTCTAAAACCAATGAAGAGAAAATTGATCTACTTGCCCAGAGATTTACTAAATTATATACAATTAACCCTTTTTTATGGGTTTTAGAAAAAAATCATCCGAGCTCTAAAATGATTATTTCCATGAATTTATAGTTGTACTTCTTCCAAAAACATGAAATATTTTGGAGACGACTCATGTTGGCATTTGAGCTACAAAATAAATCTAGAACTACGAAGTTGACCAAATATTTTGAACTCTATTTCTAGCAAGAGGATGAAAATTTAAACAAATTCTAATCATGTTTTTCAAACATTATCAACTACTCATATAATTTGGGTGGACCTATTAGGAAAGAGAAGTAGATTGAGAAAATCCTTGCTAGCTTACCTTTTCAGTTTCAAGCCAAAATGACCTTGCTAAAATGCATGTAAAAGCCTTGTGAACTTATTGTTAAATGAATCACTTGGGCAAGTATTCGAACTGCATCACTTGTATCCAATATGTCAGCCATCCACTTTCGAGGGCGGAAAGAGGATGACTTTATAGACATCAACGATAGTGGTCTTAGCGAAGATGTTTTTGACACAATTGTTTGAAATGATGACACTAATACCAATGAAGAGAAAATGCATATACCTTCCCAGAGATTTTCTAAATTTCTTAGATAGAATTAAACCTTTTTATGGGTTTTAGAAAAAAATAATCCGAGCTCTAAAATTATTATTTTCAGTGAATTTACAGTTGTACTTCTTCCAAACGACATGAAATATCTTGGGGACCACTCATATAGGTATTTGAGCTACAAAATAAATCTAGAACTACGAAGTTGACCAAATATTTTGAACTCTATTTCTAGCAAGAGGATGAAAATTTGAACAAATTCTAATCATGTTTTTCAAATATTATCAACTACTCGTAAAATTTGGGTGGACCTATTTGGTAAGAGAAGTAGATTGAGAAAATTCTGGCTAGCTTACCTTATCAGTTTCAAGCCAAAATGACCTTGCTTAAATAGATGTAAAAGCCTTGTGAACTTATTGTTAAATGAATCACTTGGCAAGTATTCGAACTGCATCACTTGTATCCAATATGTCAGACATCCACTTTCGAGGACGGAAAGAACTTGGCTTTATAGACATCAAGGATAGTGGTCTTAGCGAAGGTGTTTTAAACACAATTGTTAGAAATGATGACCCTAATTCCAATGAAGAGAAAATGCATATACTTTCCCAGAGATTAACTAAATTTCTTAGATAGAATTATCCCTTTTTTCTGGGTTTTAGAAAAAAATCATCTGAGCTCTAAAATGATTATTTCAATCAATTTATAGTTGTAGTTATTCCAAAAAGATGAAAATTTTTGGAGACGACTCATATTGGCATTTGAGCTACAAAATAAATCTAGAACTACGAAGTTGACAAAATATTTTGAACTCTATATCAAGAAACTGCATGAAACTTTGAAGAAATTCTAATCATGTTTTTCAAACATTAGCAACTACTCGTAAAATTTGGGTGGACCTATTAGGTAAGAGAAGTAGATTGAGAAAATCCTTGCTAGCTTACCTTATCAGTTTCAAACCAAAATGACCTTGCTTAAATAGATGTAAAAGCCTTGTGAACTTACTGTTAAATGAATCACTTGGGAAAGTATTCGAACTGCATCACTTTTATCCGATATGTCAACCATCCACTTTCGAGGCGGAAAGAGCATGACTTTATAGACATCAACGATAGTGGTCTTAGCGAAGCTGTTTTTGACACAATTGTTTGAAATGATGACACTAATACCAATGAAGAGAAAATAGATCTACTTGCCCAGAGATTTACTAAATTTCTTATATAGAATTAACCCTTTTTAATGGGTTTTAGAAAAAAATCATCCGAGCTCTAAAATTATTATTTCCAGGAATTTATAGTTGTACTTCTTCCAAAAACATGAAATATTTTGGAGACGACTCATGTTGGCATTTGAGCTACAAAATAAATCTAGAACTACGAAGTTGACCAAATATTTTGAACTCTATTTCTAGCAAGAGGATGAAAATTTGAACAAATTCTAATCATGTTTTTCAAACATTATCAACTACTCGTAAAATTTGGGTGGACCTATTAGGTAAGATAAGTAGATTGAGAAAATCCTTGCTAGCTTACCTTATCAGTTTCAAGCCAAAATGACCTTGCTAAAATACATGTAAAACCTTGTGAACTTACTATTAAATGAATCACTTGGGCAAGTATTCGAACTGCATCACTTGTATCCAATATGTCACACATCCACTTTCGAGGACGGAAAGAGCATGACTTTATAGACATCAACGATAGTGGTCTTAGCAAAGATGTTTTTGACACAATTGTTAGAAATGATCACATTAATACCAATGAAGAGAAAATGCATCTACTTTCCCAGATATTTACTAAATTTCTAAGATAGAATTAACCCTTTTTTATAGGTTTTAGAAAAAAATAATGCGAGCTCTAAAATGATTATTTCAATGAATTTACAGTTGTACTTCTTCCCAACGACATGAAATATTTTGGGGACCACTCATGTAGCCATTTGAGCTTCAAAATAAATCTAGAACTACGAAGTTGACCAAATATTTTGAACTCTATTTCTAGCAAGAGGATGAAAATTCGAACAAATTCTAATCATGTTTTTCAAACATTAACAACTACTCGTAAAATTTGGGTGGACCTATTAGGTAAGAGAAGTAGATTGAGAAACTCCTTGCTAGCTTACCTTATCAGTTTCAAGCCAAAATGACCTTGCTAAAATAGATGTAAAAGCCTTGTGAACTTATTGTTAAATGAATCACTTGGGCAAGTATTCGAACTGCATCACTTGTATCCAATATGTCAGCCATCCACTTTCGAGGACGGAAAGAGCATTACTTTATAGATATCAACGATAGTGGTCTTAGCGAAGCTGTTTTTGACACAATTGTTAGAAATGATGAAACTAATACCAATGAAGAGAAAATGCATCTACTTTCCCAGAGATTTACTAAATGCTTAGATAGAATTAACCCTTTTTAGGGGTTTTAGAAAAAAATAATCCGAGTTCTAAAATGATTATTTCAATGAATTTACAGTTGTACTTCTTCCAAACGACATGAAATATTTTGGGGACCACTCATATAGGCATTTGAGCTTCAAAATAAATCTAGAACTACGAAGTTGACCAAATATTTTGAACTCTATTTCTAGCAAGAGGATGAAAATTCGAACAAATTCTAATCATGTTTTTCAAACATTATCAACTACTCGTAAAATATGGGTGGACCTATTAGGTAAGAGAAGTAGATTGAGAAAATCCTTGCTAGCTTACCTTATCAGTTTCAAGCCAAAATAACCTTGCTTAAATAGATGTAAAACCTTGTGAACTTACTATTTAATGAATCACTTGGGCAAGTATTCGAACTGCATCACTTGTATCCGATATGTCAGACATCCACTTTCGAGGACGGAAAGAGCATGACTTTATAGACATCAACAATTGTGGTCTTAGCGAAGATTCTTTTGACACAATTGTTAGAAATGATCACATTAATACCAATGAAGAGAAAATGCATCTACTTGCCCAGAGATTTACTAAATTTCTAAGATAGAATTAACCCTTTTTTATAGGTTTTAAAAAAAAATAATGCGAGCTCTAAAATGATTATTTCAATGAATTTACAGTTGTATTTCTTCCAAACGACATGAAATATTTTGGGGACCACTCATCTAGCCATTTGAGCTTCAAAATAAATCTAGAACTACGAAGTTGACCAAATATTTTGAACTCTATTTCTAGCAAGAGGATGAAAATTTGAACAAATTCTTATCATGTTTTTCAAACATTATCAACTACTCGTAAAATTTGGGTGGACCTATTAGGTAAGAGAAGTAGATTGAGAAAATCCTTGCTAGCTTACCTTATCAGTTTCAAGCCAAAATGACCTTGCTTAAATAGATGTAAAAGCCTTGTGAACTTACTGTTAAATGAACCACTTGGGAAAGTATTCGAACTGCATCAATTTTATCCGATATGTCAACCATCCACTTTCGAGGCGGAAAGAGCATGACTTTATGGACATCAACGATAGTGGTCTTAGCGAAGCTGTTTTTGACACAATTGTTTGAAATGATGACACTAATACCAATGAAGAGAAAATGCATATACTTTCCCTGAGATTTTCTAAATTTCTTATATAGAATTAACCCTTTTTATGGTTTTTAGAAAAAAATAATCCGAGCTCTAAAATGATTATTTCAATGAATTTACAGTTGTACTTCTTCCAAACGACATGAAATATTTTGGGGACCACTCATATAGGCATTTGAGCTTCAAAATAAATCTAGAACTACGAAGTTGACCAAATATTTTGAACTCTATTTCTAGCAAGAGGATGAAAATTTGAACAAATTCTAATCATGTTTTTCAAACATTATCAACTACTCGTAAAATTTGGGTGGACCTATTAGGTAAGAGAAGTAGATTGAGAAAATCCTTACTAGCTTACCTTATCAGTTTCAAGCCAAAATGACCTTGCTTAAATAGATGTAAAAGCCTTGTGAACTTACTGTTAAATGAACCACTTGGGAAAGTATTCGAACTGCATCAATTTTATCCGATATGTCAACCATCCACTTTCGAGGCGGAAAGAGCATGACTTTATGGACATCAACGATAGTGGTCTTAGCGAAGCTGTTTTTGACACAATTGTTTGAAATGATGACACTAATACCAATGAAGAGAAAATGCATATACTTTCCCTGAGATTTTCTAAATTTCTTATATAGAATTAACCCTTTTTATGGTTTTTAGAAAAAAATAATCCGAGCTCTAAAATGATTATTTCAATGAATTTACAGTTGTACTTCTTCCAAACGACATGAAATATTTTGGGGACCACTCATATAGGCATTTGAGCTTCAAAATAAATCTAGAACTACGAAGTTGACCAAATATTTTGAACTCTATTTCTAGCAAGAGGATGAAAATTTGAACAAATTCTAATCATGTTTTTCAAACATTATCAACTACTCGTAAAATTTGGGTGGACCTATTAGGTAAGAGAAGTAGATTGAGAAAATCCTTGCTAGCTTACCTTATCAGTTTCAAGCCAAAATGACCTTGCTTAAATAGATGTAAAACCTTGTGAACTTACTATTAAATGAATCACTTGGGCAAGTATTCGAACTGCATCACTTGTATCCGATACGTCAGACATCCACTTTCGAGGACGGAAAGAGCATGACTTTATAGACATCAACGATAGTGGTCTTAGCGAAGATTTTTTTGACACAATTGTTAGAAATGATCACATTAATACCAATGAAGAGAAAATGCATCTACTTGCCCAGAGATTTACTAAATTTCTAAGATAGAATTAACCCTTTTTTATAGGTTTTAAAAAAAAATAATGCGAGCTCTAAAATGATTATTTCAATGAATTTATAGTTGTATTTCTTCCAAACGACATGAAATATTTTGGGGACCACTCATCTAGCCATTTGAGCTACAAAATAAATCTAGAACTACGAAGTTGACCAAATATTTTGAACTCTATTTCTAGCAAGAGGATGAAAATTTGAACAAATTCTAATCATGTTTTTCAAACATTATCAACTACTCGTAAAATTTGGGTGGACCTATTAGGTAAGAGAAGTAGATTGAGAAAATCCTTGCTAGCTTACCTTAACAGTTTCAAGCCAAAATTACCTTGCTTAAATAGATGTAAAACCTTGTGAACTTACTATTAAATGAATCACTTGGGCAAGTATTCGAACTGCATCACTTGTATCCGATATGTCAGACATCCACTTTCGAGGACGGAAAGAGCATGACTTTATAGACATCAACGATAGTGGTCTTAGCGAAGATGTTTTTGACACAATTGTTAGAAATGATCACATTAATACCAATGAAGAGAAAATGCATCTACTTGCCCAGAGATTTACTAAATTTCTAAGATAGAATTAACCCTTTTTTATAGGTTTTAAAAAAAAATAATGCGAGCTCTAAAATGATTATTTCAATGAATTTACAGTTGTATTTCTTCCAAACGACATGAAATATTTTGGGGACCACTCATCTAGCCATTTGAGCTTCAAAATAAATCTAGAACTACGAAGTTGACCAAATATTTTGAACTCTATTTCTAGCAAGAGGATGAAAATTTGAACAAATTCTAATCATGTTTTTCAAACATTATCAACTACTCGTAAAATTTGGGTGGACCTATTAGGTAAGAGAAGTAGATTGAGAAAATCCTTGCTAGCTTACCTTATTAGTTTCAAGCCAAAATGACCTTGCTTAAATAGATGTAAAAGCCTTGTGAACTTACTGTTAAATGAACCACTTGGGAAAGTATTCGAACTGCATCAATTTTATCCGATATGTCAACCATCCACTTTCGAGGCGGAAAGAGCATGACTTTATGGACATCAACGATATTGGTCTTAGCGAAGCTGTTTTTGACACAATTGTTTGAAATGATGACACTAATACCAATGAAGAGAAAATGCATATACTTTCCCTAAGATTTTCTAAATTTCTTATATAGAATTAACCCTTTTTATGGTTTTTAGAAAAAAATAATCCGAGCTCTAAAATGATTATTTCAATGAATTTACAGTTGTACTTCTTCCAAACGACATGAAATATTTTGGGGACCACTCATATAGGCATTTGAGCTTCAAAATAAATCTAGAACTACGAAGTTGACCAAATATTTTGAACTCTATTTCTAGCAAGAGGATGAAAATTTGAACAAATTCTAATCATGTTTTTCAAACATTATCAACTACTCGTAAAATTTGGGTGGACCTATTAGGTAAGAGAAGTAGATTGAGAAAATCCTTGCTAGCTTACCTTATCAGTTTCAAGCCAAAATGACCTTGCTTAAATAGATGTAAAAGCCTTGTGAACTTACTGTTAAATGAACCACTTGGGAAAGTATTCGAACTGCATCAATTTTATCCGATATGTCAACCATCCACTTTCGAGGCGGAAAGAGCATGACTTTGTGGACATCAACGATAGTGGTCTTAGCGAAGCTGTTTTTGACACAATTGTTTGAAATGATGACACTAATACCAATGAAGAGAAAATGCATATACTTTCCCTGAGATTTTCTAAATTTCTTATATAGAATTAACCCTTTTTATGGTTTTTAGAAAAAAATAATCCGAGCTCTAAAATGATTATTTCAATGAATTTACAGTTGTACTTCTTCCAAATGACATGAAATATTTTGGGGACCACTCATATAGGCATTTGAGCTTCAAAATAAATCTAGAACTACGAAGTTGACCAAATATTTTGAACTCTATTTCTAGCAAGAGGATGAAAATTTGAACAAATTCTAATCATGTTTTTCAAACATTATCAACTACTCGTAAAATTTGGGTGGACCTATTAGGAAAGAGAAGTAGATTGAGAAAATCCTTGCTAGCTTACTTTATCAGTTTCAAACCAAAATGACCTTGCTAAAATTCATGTAAAAGCCTTGTGAACTTATTGTTAAATGAATCACTTGGGCAAGTATTCGAACTGCATCACTTGTATCCAATATGTCAGCCATCCACTTTCGAGGACGGAAAGAGCATGACTTTATGGATATCAACGATAGTGGTCTTAGCGAAGCTGTTTTTGACACAATTGTTAGAAATGATGAAACTAATACCAATGAAGAGAAAATGCATCTACTTTCCCAGAGATTTACTAAATTCTTAGATAGAATTAACCCTTTTTAGGGGTTTTAGAAAAAAATAATCCGATTTCTAAAATGATTATTTCCATGAATTTACAGTTGTACTTCTTCCAAACGACATGAAATATTTTGGGGACCACTCATATAGGCATTTGAGCTTCAAAATAAATCTAGAACTACGAAGTTGACCAAATATTTTGAACTCTATTTCTAGCAAGAGGATGAAAATTTGAACAAATTCTAATCATGTTTTTCAAACATTATGAACTACTCGTAAAATTTGGGTGGACCTATTAGGTAAGAGAAGTAGATTGAGAAAATCCTTGCTAGCTTACCTTATCAGTTTCAAGCCAAAATGACCTTGCTTAAATAGATGTAAAACCTTGTGAACTTACTATTAAATGAATCACTTGGGCAAGTATTCGAACTGCATCACTTGTATCCGATACGTCAGACATCCACTTTCGAGGACGGAAAGAGCATGACTTTATAGACATCAACGATAGTGGTCTTAGCGAAGATTTTTTTGACACAATTGTTAGAAATGATCACATTAATACCAATGAAGAGAAAATGCATCTACTTGCCCAGAGATTTACTAAATTTCTAAGATAGAATTAACCCTTTTTTATAGGTTTTAAAAAAAATAATGCGAGCTCTAAAATGATTATTTCAATGAATTTATAGTTGTATTTCTTCCAAACGACATGAAATATTTTGTGGACCACTCATCTAGCGATTTGAGCTACAAAATAAATCTAGAACTACGAAGTTGACCAAATATTTTGAACTCTATTTCTAGCAAGAGGATGAAAATTTGAACAAATTCTAATCATGTTTTTCAAACATTATCAACTACTCGTAAAATTTGGGTGGACCTATTAGGTAAGAGAAGTAGATTGAGAAAATCCTTGCTAGCTTACCTTATCAGTTTCAAGCCAAAATGACCTTGCTTAAATAGATGTAAAACCTTGTGAACTTACTATTAAATGAATCACTTGGGCAAGTATTCGAACTGCATCACTTGTATCCGATATGTCAGACATCCACTTTCGAGGACGGAAAGAGCATGACTTTATAGACATCAACGATAGTGGTCTTAGCAAAGATGTTTTTGACACAATTGTTAGAAATGATCACATTAATACCAATGAAGAGAAAATGCATCTACTTGCCCAGAGATTTACTAAATTTCTAAGATAGAATTAACCCTTTTTTATAGGTTTTAAAAAAAAATGATGCGAGCTCTAAAATGATTATTTCAATGAATTTACAGTTGTATTTCTTCCAAACGACATGAAATATTTTGGGGACCACTCATCTAGCCATTTGAGCTTCAAAATAAATCTATAACTACGAAGTTGACCAAATATTTTGAACTCTATTTCTAGCAAGAGGATGAAAATTTGAACAAATTCTAATCATGTTTTTCAAACATTATCAACTACTCGTAAAATTTGGGTGGACCTATTAGGTAAGAGAAGTAGATTGAGAAAATCCTTGCTAGCTTACCTTATCAGTTTCAAGCCAAAATGACCTTGCTTAAATAGATGTAAAAGCCTTGTGAACTTACTGTTAAATGAACCACTTGGGAAAGTATTCGAACTGCATCAATTTTATCCGATATGTCAACCATCCACTTTCGAGGCGGAAAGAGCATGATTTTATGGACATCAACGATAGTGGTCTTAGCGAAGCTGTTTTTGACACAATTGTTTGAAATGATGACACTAATACCAATGAAGAGAAAATGCATATACTTTCCCTGAGATTTTCTAAATTTCTTATATAGAATTAACCCTTTTTATGGTTTTTAGAAAAAAATAATCCGAGCTCTAAAATGATTATTTCAATGAATTTACAGTTGTACTTCTTCCAAACGACATGAAATATTTTGGGGACCACTCATATAGGCATTTGAGCTTCAAAATAAATCTAGAACTACGAAGTTGACCAAATATTTTGAACTCTATTTCTAGCAAGAGGATGAAAATTTGAACAAATTCTAATCATGTTTTTCAAACATTATCAACTACTCGTAAAATTTGGGTGGACCTATTAGGTAAGAGAAGTAGATTGAGAAAATCCTTGCTAGCTTACCTTATCAGTTTCAAGCCAAAATAACCTTGCTTAAATAGATGTAAAACCTTGTGAACTTACTATTTAATGAATCACTTGGGCAAGTATTCGAACTGCATCACTTGTATCCGATATGTCAGACATCCACTTTCGAGGACGGAAAGAGCATGACTTTATAGACATCAACAATTGTGGTCTTAGCGAAGATTTTTTTGACACAATTGTTAGAAATGATCACATTAATACCAATGAAGAGAAAATGCATCTACTTGCCCAGAGATTTACTAAATTTCTAAGATAGAATTAACCCTTTTTTATAGGTTTTAAAAAAAAATAATCCGAGCTCTAAAATGATAATTTCAATGAATTTACAGTTGTATTTCTTCCAAACGACATGAAATATTTTGGGGACCACTCATCTAGCCATTTGAGCTTCAAAATAAATCTAGAACTACGAAGTTGACCAAATATTTTGAACTCTATTTCTAGCAAGAGGATGAAAATTTGAACAAATTCTAATCATGTTTTTCAAACATTATCAACTACTCGTAAAATTTGGGTGGACCTATTAGGTAAGAGAAGTAGATTGAGAAAATCCTTGCTAGCTTACCTTATCAGTTTCAAGCCAAAATGACCTTGCTTAAATAGATGTAAAACCTTGTGAACTTACTATTAAATGAATCACTTGGGCAAGTATTCGAACTGCATCACTTGTATCCGATATGTCAGACATCCACTTTCGAATACGGAAAGAGCATGACTTTATGGACATCAACGATAGTGGTTTTAGCGAAGCTGTATTTGACACAATTGTTTGAAATGATGACACTAATACCAATGAAGAGAAAATGCATATACTTTCCCTGAGATTTTCTAAATTTCTTATATAGAATTAACCCTTTTTATGGTTTTTAGAAAAAAATAATCCGAGCTCTAAAATGATTATTTCAATGAATTTACAGTTGTACTTCTTCCAAACGACATGAAATATTTTGGGGACCACTCATATAGGCATTTGAGCTTCAAAATAAATCTAGAACTACGAAGTTGACCAAATATTTTGAACTCTATTTCTAGCAAGAGGATGAAAATTTGAACAAATTCTAATCATGTTTTTCAAACATTATCAACTACTCGTAAAATTTGGGTGGACCTATTAGGTAAGAGAAGTAGATTGAGAAAATCCTTGCTAGCTTACCTTATCAGTTTCAAGCCAAAATAACCTTGCTTAAATAGATGTAAAACCTTATGAACTTACTATTTAATGAATCACTTGGGCAAGTATTCGAACTGCATCACTTGTATCCGATATGTCAGACATCCACTTTCGAGGACGGAAAGAGCATGACTTTATAGAATTCAACAATTGTGGTCTTAGCGAAGATTTTTTTGACACAATTGTTAGAAATGATCACACTAATACCAATGAAGAGAAAATGCATATACTTTCCCTGAGATTTTCTAAATTTCTTATATAGAATTAACCCTTTTTATGGTTTTTAGAAAAAAATAATCCGAGCTCTAAAATGATTATTTCAATGAATTTACAGTTGTACTTCTTCCAAACGACATGAAATATTTTGGGGACCACTCATATAGGCATTTGAGCTTCAAAATAAATCTAGAACTACGAAGTTGACCAAATATTTTGAACTCTATTTCTAGCAAGAGGATGAAAATTTGAACAAATTCTAATCATGTTTTTCAAACATTATCAACTACTCGTAAAATTTGGGTGGACCAATTAGGTAAGAGAAGTAGATTGAGAAAATCCTTGCTAGCTTACCTTATCAGTTTCAAGCCAAAATAACCTTGCTTAAATAGATGTAAAACCTTGTGAACTTACTATTTAATGCATCACTTGGGCAAGTATTCGAACTGCATCACTTGTATCCGATATGTCAGACATCCACTTTCGAGGACGGAAAGAGCATGACTTTATAGACATCAACAATTGTGGTCTTAGCGAAGATTTTTTTGACACAATTGTTAGAAATGATCACATTAATACCAATGAAGAGAAAATGCATCTACTTGCCCAGAGATTTACTAAATTTCTAAGATAGAATTAACCCTTTTTTATAGGTTTTAAAAAAAAATAATGCGAGCTCTAAAATGATTATTTCAATGAATTTATAGTTGTATTTCTTCCAAACGACATGAAATATTTTGGGGACCACTCATCTAGCCATTTGAGCTACAAAATAAATCTAGAACTACGAAGTTGACCAAATATTTTGAACTCTATTTCTAGCAAGAGGATGAAAATTTGAACAAATTCTAATCATGTTTTTCAAACATTATCAACTACTCGTAAAATTTGGGTGGACCTATTAGGTAAGAGAAGTAGATTGAGAAAATCCTTGCTAGCTTACCTTATCAGTTTCAAGCCAAAATGACCTTGCTTAAATAGATGTAAAACCTTGTGAACTTACTATTAAATGAATCACTTGGGCAAGTATTCGAACTGCATCACTTGTATCCGATATTTCAGACATCCACTTTCGAGGACGGAAAGAGCATGACTTTATAGACATCAACGATAGTGGTCCTAGCGAAGATTTTTTTGACACAATTGTTAGAAATGATCACATTAATACCAATGAAGAGAAAATGCATCTACTTTCCCAGAGATTTACTAAATTTCTAAGATAGAATTAACCCTTTTTTATAGGTTTTAGAAAAAAATAATGCGAGTTCTAAAATGATTATTTCAATGAATTAACAGTTGTACTTCTTCCAAACGACATGAAATATTTTGGGGACCACTCATATAGGCATTTGAGCTTCAAAATAAATCTAGAACTACGAAGTTGACCAAATATTTTGAACTCTATTTCTAGCAAGAGGATGAAAATTTGAACAAATTATAATCATGTTTTTCAAACATTATGAACTACTCGTAAAATTTGGGTGGACCTATTAGGTAAGAGAAGTAGATTGAGAAAATCCTTGCTAGCTTACCTTATCAGTTTCAAGCCAAAATGACCTTGCTTAAATAGATGTAAAACCTTGTGAACTTACTATTAAATGAATCACTTGGGCAAGTATTCGAACTGCATCACTTGTATCCGATATGTCAGACATCCACTTTCGAGGACGGAAAGAGCATGACTTTATAGACATCAACGATAGTGGTCTTAGCAAAGATGTTTTTGACACAATTGTTAGAAATGATCACATTAATACCAATGAAGAGAAAATGCATCTACTTTCCCAGAGATTTACTAAATTTCTAAGAGAGAATTAACCCTTTTTTATAGGTTTTAAAAAAAAATAATGCGAGCTCTAAAATGATTATTTCAATGAATTTATAGTTGTATTTCTTCCAAACGACATGAAATATTTTGGGGACCACTCATCTAGCCATTTGAGCTACAAAATAAATCTAGAACTACGAAGTTGACCAAATATTTTGAACTCTATTTCTAGCAAGAGGATGAAAATTTGAACAAAATCTAATCATGTTTTTCAAACATTATCAACTACTCGTAAAATTTGGGTGGACCTATTAGGTAAGAGAAGTAGATTGAGAAAATCCTTGCTAGCTTACCTTATCAGTTTCAAGCCAAAATGACCTTGCTTAAATAGATGTAAAACCTTGTGAACTTACTATTAAATGAATCACTTGGGCAAGTATTCGAACTGCATCACTTGTATCCGATATGTCAGACATCCACTTTCGAGGACGGAAAGAGCATGACTTTATAGACATCAACGATAGTGGTCTTAGCGAAGATGTTTTTGACACAATTGTTAGAAATGATCACATTAATACCAATGAAGAGAAAATGCATCTACTTTCCCAGAGATTTACTAAATTTCTAAGATAGAATTAACCCTTTTTTATAGGTTTTAGAAAAAAATAATGCGAGTTCTAAAATGATTATTTCAATGAATTAACAGTTGTACTTCTTCCAAACGACATGAAATATTTTGGGGACCACTCATCTAGCCATTTGAGCTTCAAAATAAATCTAGAACTACGAAGTTGACCAAATATTTTGAACTCTATTTCTAGCAAGAGGATGAAAATTTGAACAAATTCTAATCATGTTTTTCAAACATTATGAACTACTCGTAAAATTTGGGTGGACCTATTAGGTAAGAGAAGTAGATTGAGAAAATCCTTGCTAGCTTACCTTATCAGTTTCAAGCCAAAATGACCTTGCTTAAATAGATGTAAAACCTTGTGAACTTACTATTAAATGAATCACTTGGGCAAGTATTCGAACTGCATCACTTGTATCCGATATGTCAGACATCCACTTTCGAGGACGGAAAGAGCATGACTTTATAGACATCAACGATAGTGGTCTTAGCGAAGATGTTTTTGACACAATTGTTAGAAATGATCACATTAATACCAATGAAGAGAAAATCCATCTACTTTCCCAGAGATTTACTAAATTTCTAAGATAGAATTAACCCTTTTTTATAGGTTTTAAAAAAAAATAATGCGAGCTCTAAAATGATTATTTCAATGAATTTATAGTTGTATTTCTTCCAAACGACATGAAATATTTTGGGGACCACTCATCTAGCCATTTGAGCTACAAAATAAATCTAGAACTACGAAGTTGACCAAATATTTTGAACTCTATTTCTAGCAAGAGGATGAAAATTTGAACAAATTCTAATCATGTTTTTCAAACATTATCAACTACTCGTAAAATTTGGGTGGACCTATTAGGTAAGGGAAGTAGATTGAGAAAATCCTTGCTAGCTAACCTTATCAGTTTCAAGCCAAAATGACCTTGCTTAAATAGATGTAAAACCTTGTGAACTTACTATTAAATGAATCACTTGGGCAAGTATTCGAACTGCATCACTTGTATCCAATATGTCAGCCATCCACTTTCGAGGACGGAAAGAGCATGACTTTATAGATATCAACGATAGTGGTCTTAGCGAAGCTGTTTTTGACACAATTGTTAGAAATGATGAAACTAATACCAATGAAGAGAAAATGCATCTACTTTCCCAGAGATTTACTAAATTATTAGATAGAATTAACCCTTTTTAGGGGTTTTAGAAAAAAATAATCCGAGTTCTAAAATGATTATTTCAATGAATTTACAGTTGTACTTCTTCCAAACGACATGAAATATTTTGGGGACCACTCATATAGGCATTTGAGCTACAAAATAAATCTAGAACTACGAAGTTGACCAAATATTTTGAACTCTATTTCTAGCAAGAGGATGAAAATTTGAACAAATTCTAATCATGTTTTTCAAACATTATCAACTACTCGTAAAATTTGGGTGGACCTATTAGGTAAGAGAAGTAGATTGAGAAAATCCTTGCTAGCTTACCTTATCAGTTTCAAGCCAAAATGACCTTGCTTAAATAGATGTAAAACCTTGTGAACTTACTATTAAATGAATCACTTGGGCAAGTATTCGAACTGCATCACTTGTATCCGATATTTCAGACATCCACTTTCGAGGACGGAAAGAGCATGACTTTATAGACATCAACGATAGTGGTCCTAGCGAAGATTTTTTTGACACAATTGTTAGAAATGATCACATTAATACCAATGAAGAGAAAATGCATCTACTTTCCCAGAGATTTACTAAATTTCTAAGATAGAATTAACCCTTTTTTATAGGTTTTAGAAAAAAATAATGCGAGTTCTAAAATGATTATTTCAATGAATTAACAGTTGTACTTCTTCCAAACGACATGAAATATTTTGGGGACCACTCATATAGGCATTTGAGCTTCAAAATAAATCTAGAACTACGAAGTTGACCAAATATTTTGAACTCTATTTCTAGCAAGAGGATGAAAATTTGAACAAATTATAATCATGTTTTTCAAACATTATGAACTACTCGTAAAATTTGGGTGGACCTATTAGGTAAGAGAAGTAGATTGAGAAAATCCTTGCTAGCTTACCTTATCAGTTTCAAGCCAAAATGACCTTGCTTAAATAGATGTAAAACCTTGTGAACTTACTATTAAATGAATCACTTGGGCAAGTATTCGAACTGCATCACTTGTATCCGATATGTCAGACATCCACTTTCGAGGACGGAAAGAGCATGACTTTATAGACATCAACGATAGTGGTCTTAGCAAAGATGTTTTTGACACAATTGTTAGAAATGATCACATTAATACCAATGAAGAGAAAATGCATCTACTTTCCCAGAGATTTACTAAATTTCTAAGAGAGAATTAACCCTTTTTTATAGGTTTTAAAAAAAAATAATGCGAGCTCTAAAATGATTATTTCAATGAATTTATAGTTGTATTTCTTCCAAACGACATGAAATATTTTGGGGACCACTCATCTAGCCATTTGAGCTACAAAATAAATCTAGAACTACGAAGTTGACCAAATATTTTGAACTCTATTTCTAGCAAGAGGATGAAAATTTGAACAAAATCTAATCATGTTTTTCAAACATTATCAACTACTCGTAAAATTTGGGTGGACCTATTAGGTAAGAGAAGTAGATTGAGAAAATCCTTGCTAGCTTACCTTATCAGTTTCAAGCCAAAATGACCTTGCTTAAATAGATGTAAAACCTTGTGAACTTACTATTAAATGAATCACTTGGGCAAGTATTCGAACTGCATCACTTGTATCCAATATGTCAGCCATCCACTTTCGAGGACGGAAAGAGCATGACTTTATAGATATCAACGATAGTGGTCTTAGCGAAGCTGTTTTTGACACAATTGTTAGAAATGATGAAACTAATACCAATGAAGAGAAAATGCATCTACTTGCCCAGAGATTTACTAAATTTCTAAGATAGAATTAACCCTTTTTTATAGGTTTTAAAAAAAAATAATGCGAGCTCTAAAATGATTATTTCAATGAATTTATAGTTGTATTTCTTCCAAACGACATGAAATATTTTGGGGACCACTCATCTAGCCATTTGAGCTACAAAATAAATCTAGAACTACGAAGTTGACCAAATATTTTGAACTCTATTTCTAGCAAGAGGATGAAAATTTGAACAAATTCTAATCATGTTTTTCAAACATTATCAACTACTCGTAAAATTTGGGTGGACCTATTAGGTAAGAGAAGTAGATTGAGAAAATCCTTGCTAGCTTACCTTATCAGTTTCAAGCCAAAATGACCTTGCTTAAATAGATGTAAAACCTTGTGAACTTACTATTAAATGAATCACTTGGGCAAGTATTCGAACTGCATCACTTGTATCCAATATGTCAGCCATCCACTTTCGAGGACGGAAAGAGCATGACTTTATAGATATCAACGATAGTGGTCTTAGCGAAGCTGTTTTTGACACAATTGTTAGAAATGATGAAACTAATACCAATGAAGAGAAAATGCATCTACTTTCCCAGAGATTTACTAAATTATTAGATAGAATTAACCCTTTTTAGGGGTTTTAGAAAAAAATAATCCGAGTTCTAAAATGATTATTTCAATGAATTTACAGTTGTACTTCTTCCAAACGACATGAAATATTTTGGGGACCACTCATATAGGCATTTGAGCTACAAAATAAATCTAGAACTACGAAGTTGACCAAATATTTTGAACTCTATTTCTAGCAAGAGGATGAAAATTTGAACAAATTCTAATCATGTTTTTCAAACATTATCAACTACTCGTAAAATTTGGGTGGACCTATTAGGTAAGAGAAGTAGATTGAGAAAATCCTTGCTAGCTTACCTTATCAGTTTCAAGCCAAAATGACCTTGCTTAAATAGATGTAAAACCTTGTGAACTTACTATTAAATGAATCACTTGGGCAAGTATTCGAACTGCATCACTTGTATCCGATATTTCAGACATCCACTTTCGAGGACGGAAAGAGCATGACTTTATAGACATCAACGATAGTGGTCCTAGCGAAGATTTTTTTGACACAATTGTTAGAAATGATCACATTAATACCAATGAAGAGAAAATGCATCTACTTTCCCAGAGATTTACTAAATTTCTAAGATAGAATTAACCCTTTTTTATAGGTTTTAGAAAAAAATAATGCGAGTTCTAAAATGATTATTTCAATGAATTAACAGTTGTACTTCTTCCAAACGACATGAAATATTTTGGGGACCACTCATATAGGCATTTGAGCTTCAAAATAAATCTAGAACTACGAAGTTGACCAAATATTTTGAACTCTATTTCTAGCAAGAGGATGAAAATTTGAACAAATTATAATCATGTTTTTCAAACATTATGAACTACTCGTAAAATTTGGGTGGACCTATTAGGTAAGAGAAGTAGATTGAGAAAATCCTTGCTAGCTTACCTTATCAGTTTCAAGCCAAAATGACCTTGCTTAAATAGATGTAAAACCTTGTGAACTTACTATTAAATGAATCACTTGGGCAAGTATTCGAACTGCATCACTTGTATCCGATATGTCAGACATCCACTTTCGAGGACGGAAAGAGCATGACTTTATAGACATCAACGATAGTGGTCTTAGCAAAGATGTTTTTGACACAATTGTTAGAAATGATCACATTAATACCAATGAAGAGAAAATGCATCTACTTTCCCAGAGATTTACTAAATTTCTAAGAGAGAATTAACCCTTTTTTATAGGTTTTAAAAAAAAATAATGCGAGCTCTAAAATGATTATTTCAATGAATTTATAGTTGTATTTCTTCCAAACGACATGAAATATTTTGGGGACCACTCATCTAGCCATTTGAGCTACAAAATAAATCTAGAACTACGAAGTTGACCAAATATTTTGAACTCTATTTCTAGCAAGAGGATGAAAATTTGAACAAAATCTAATCATGTTTTTCAAACATTATCAACTACTCGTAAAATTTGGGTGGACCTATTAGGTAAGAGAAGTAGATTGAGAAAATCCTTGCTAGCTTACCTTATCAGTTTCAAGCCAAAATGACCTTGCTTAAATAGATGTAAAACCTTGTGAACTTACTATTAAATGAATCACTTGGGCAAGTATTCGAACTGCATCACTTGTATCCAATATGTCAGCCATCCACTTTCGAGGACGGAAAGAGCATGACTTTATAGATATCAACGATAGTGGTCTTAGCGAAGCTGTTTTTGACACAATTGTTAGAAATGATGAAACTAATACCAATGAAGAGAAAATGCATCTACTTGCCCAGAGATTTACTAAATTTCTAAGATAGAATTAACCCTTTTTTATAGGTTTTAAAAAAAAATAATGCGAGCTCTAAAATGATTATTTCAATGAATTTATAGTTGTATTTCTTCCAAACGACATGAAATATTTTGGGGACCACTCATCTAGCCATTTGAGCTACAAAATAAATCTAGAACTACGAAGTTGACCAAATATTTTGAACTCTATTTCTAGCAAGAGGATGAAAATTTGAACAAATTCTAATCATGTTTTTCAAACATTATCAACTACTCGTAAAATTTGGGTGGACCTATTAGGTAAGAGAAGTAGATTGAGAAAATCCTTGCTAGCTTACCTTATCAGTTTCAAGCCAAAATGACCTTGCTTAAATAGATGTAAAACCTTGTGAACTTACTATTAAATGAATCACTTGGGCAAGTATTCGAACTGCATCACTTGTATCCGATATTTCAGACATCCACTTTCGAGGACGGAAAGAGCATGACTTTATAGACATCAACGATAGTGGTCCTAGCGAAGATTTTTTTGACACAATTGTTAGAAATGATCACATTAATACCAATGAAGAGAAAATGCATCTACTTTCCCAGAGATTTACTAAATTTCTAAGATAGAATTAACCCTTTTTTATAGGTTTTAGAAAAAAATAATGCGAGTTCTAAAATGATTATTTCAATGAATTAACAGTTGTACTTCTTCCAAACGACATGAAATATTTTGGGGACCACTCATATAGGCATTTGAGCTTCAAAATAAATCTAGAACTACGAAGTTGACCAAATATTTTGAACTCTATTTCTAGCAAGAGGATGAAAATTTGAACAAATTATAATCATGTTTTTCAAACATTATGAACTACTCGTAAAATTTGGGTGGACCTATTAGGTAAGAGAAGTAGATTGAGAAAATCCTTGCTAGCTTACCTTATCAGTTTCAAGCCAAAATGACCTTGCTTAAATAGATGTAAAACCTTGTGAACTTACTATTAAATGAATCACTTGGGCAAGTATTCGAACTGCATCACTTGTATCCGATATGTCAGACATCCACTTTCGAGGACGGAAAGAGCATGACTTTATAGACATCAACGATAGTGGTCTTAGCAAAGATGTTTTTGACACAATTGTTAGAAATGATCACATTAATACCAATGAAGAGAAAATGCATCTACTTTCCCAGAGATTTACTAAATTTCTAAGAGAGAATTAACCCTTTTTTATAGGTTTTAAAAAAAAATAATGCGAGCTCTAAAATGATTATTTCAATGAATTTATAGTTGTATTTCTTCCAAACGACATGAAATATTTTGGGGACCACTCATCTAGCCATTTGAGCTACAAAATAAATCTAGAACTACGAAGTTGACCAAATATTTTGAACTCTATTTCTAGCAAGAGGATGAAAATTTGAACAAAATCTAATCATGTTTTTCAAACATTATCAACTACTCGTAAAATTTGGGTGGACCTATTAGGTAAGAGAAGTAGATTGAGAAAATCCTTGCTAGCTTACCTTATCAGTTTCAAGCCAAAATGACCTTGCTTAAATAGATGTAAAACCTTGTGAACTTACTATTAAATGAATCACTTGGGCAAGTATTCGAACTGCATCACTTGTATCCGATATGTCAGACATCCACTTTCGAGGACGGAAAGAGCATGACTTTATAGACATCAACGATAGTGGTCTTAGCGAAGATGTTTTTGACACAATTGTTAGAAATGATCACATTAATACCAATGAAGAGAAAATGCATCTACTTTCCCAGAGATTTACTAAATTTCTAAGATAGAATTAACCCTTTTTTATAGGTTTTAGAAAAAAATAATGCGAGTTCTAAAATGATTATTTCAATGAATTAACAGTTGTACTTCTTCCAAACGACATGAAATATTTTGGGGACCACTCATCTAGCCATTTGAGCTTCAAAATAAATCTAGAACTACGAAGTTGACCAAATATTTTGAACTCTATTTCTAGCAAGAGGATGAAAATTTGAACAAATTCTAATCATGTTTTTCAAACATTATGAACTACTCGTAAAATTTGGGTGGACCTATTAGGTAAGAGAAGTAGATTGAGAAAATCCTTGCTAGCTTACCTTATCAGTTTCAAGCCAAAATGACCTTGCTTAAATAGATGTAAAACCTTGTGAACTTACTATTAAATGAATCACTTGGGCAAGTATTCGAACTGCATCACTTGTATCCGATATGTCAGACATCCACTTTCGAGGACGGAAAGAGCATGACTTTATAGACATCAACGATAGTGGTCTTAGCGAAGATGTTTTTGACACAATTGTTAGAAATGATCACATTAATACCAATGAAGAGAAAATCCATCTACTTTCCCAGAGATTTACTAAATTTCTAAGATAGAATTAACCCTTTTTTATAGGTTTTAAAAAAAAATAATGCGAGCTCTAAAATGATTATTTCAATGAATTTATAGTTGTATTTCTTCCAAACGACATGAAATATTTTGGGGACCACTCATCTAGCCATTTGAGCTACAAAATAAATCTAGAACTACGAAGTTGACCAAATATTTTGAACTCTATTTCTAGCAAGAGGATGAAAATTTGAACAAATTCTAATCATGTTTTTCAAACATTATCAACTACTCGTAAAATTTGGGTGGACCTATTAGGTAAGGGAAGTAGATTGAGAAAATCCTTGCTAGCTAACCTTATCAGTTTCAAGCCAAAATGACCTTGCTTAAATAGATGTAAAACCTTGTGAACTTACTATTAAATGAATCACTTGGGCAAGTATTCGAACTGCATCACTTGTATCCAATATGTCAGCCATCCACTTTCGAGGACGGAAAGAGCATGACTTTATAGATATCAACGATAGTGGTCTTAGCGAAGCTGTTTTTGACACAATTGTTAGAAATGATGAAACTAATACCAATGAAGAGAAAATGCATCTACTTTCCCAGAGATTTACTAAATTATTAGATAGAATTAACCCTTTTTAGGGGTTTTAGAAAAAAATAATCCGAGTTCTAAAATGATTATTTCAATGAATTTACAGTTGTACTTCTTCCAAACGACATGAAATATTTTGGGGACCACTCATATAGGCATTTGAGCTTCAAAATAAATCTAGAACTACAAAGTTGACCAAATATTTTGAACTCTATTTCTAGCAAGAGGATGAAAATTTGAACAAATTCTAATCATGTTTTTCAAACATTATCAACTACTCGTAAAATTTGGGTGGACCTATTAGGTAAGAGAAGTAGATTGAGAAAATCCTTGCTAGCTTACCTTATCAGTTTCAAGCCAAAATGACCTTGCTAAAATAGATGTAAAAGCCTTGTGAACTTATTGTTAAATGAATCACTTGGGCAAGTATTCGAACTGCATCACTTGTATCCAATATGTCAGCCATCCACTTTCGAGGACGGAAAGAGCATGACTTTATAGATATCAACGATAGTGGTCTTAGCGAAGCTGTTTTTGACACAATTGTTAGAAATGATGAAACTAATACCAATGAAGAGAAAATGCATCTACTTTCCCAGAGATTTACTAAATTATTAGATAGAATTAACCCTTTTTAGGGGTTTTAGAAAAAAATAATCCGAGTTCTAAAATGATTATTTCAATGAATTTACAGTTGTACTTCTTCCAAACGACATGAAATATTTTGGGGACCACTCATATAGGCATTTGAGCTTCAAAATAAATCTAGAACTACAAAGTTGACCAAATATTTTGAACTCTATTTCTAGCAAGAGGATGAAAATTTGAACAAATTCTAATCATGTTTTTCAAACATTATCAACTACTCGTAAAATTTGGGTGGACCTATTAGGTAAGAGAAGTAGATTGAGAAAATCCTTGCTAGCTTACCTTATCAGTTTCAAGCCAAAATGACCTTGCTTAAATAGATGTAAAAGCCTTGTGAACTTACTGTTAAATGAACCACTTGGGAAAGTATTCGAACTGCATCAATTTTATCCGATATGTCAACCATCCACTTTCGAGGCGGAAAGAGCATGACTTTATGGACATCAACGATAGTGGTCTTAGCGAAGCTGTTTTTGACACAATTGTTTGAAATGATGACACTAATACCAATGAAGAGAAAATGCATATACTTGCCCAGAGATTTACTAAATTTCTAAGATAGAATTAACCCTTTTTTATAGGTTTTAAAAAAAAATAATGCGAGCTCTAAAATGATTATTTCAATGAATTTATAGTTGTATTTCTTCCAAACGACATGAAATATTTTGGGGACCACTCATCTAGCCATTTGAGCTACAAAATAAATCTAGAACTACGAAGTTGACCAAATATTTTGAACTCTATTTCTAGCAAGAGGATGAAAATTTGAACAAATTCTAATCATGTTTTTCAAACATTATCAACTACTCGTAAAATTTGGGTGGACCTATTAGGTAAGAGAAGTAGATTGAGAAAATACTTGCTAGCTTACCTTATCAGTTTCAAGCCAAAATGACCTTGCTTAAATAGATGTAAAAGCCTTGTGAACTTACTGTTAAATGAACAACTTGGGAAAGTATTCGAACTGCATCAATTTTATCCGATATGTCAACCATCCACTTTCGAGGCGGAAAGAGCATGACTTTATAGACATCAACGATAGTGGTCTTAGCGAAGCTGTTTTTGACACAATTGTTTGAAATGATGACACTAATACCAATGAAGAGAAAATGCATATACTTTCCCAGAGATTTTCTAAATTTCTTATATAGAATTAACCCTTTTTTATGGGTTTTAGAAAAAAATAATCCGATCTCTAAAATGATTATATCAGTGAATTTACAGTTGTACTTCTTCCAAACGACATGAAATATTTTGGGGACCACTCATATAGGTATTTGAGCTACAAAATAAATCTAGAACTACGAAGTTGACCAAATATTTTGAACTCTATTTCTAGCAAGAGGATGAAAATTTGAACAAATTATAATCATGTTTTTCAAACATTATCAACTACTCGTAAAATTTGGGTGGACCTATTAGGTAAGAGAAGTAGATTGAGAAAATCCTTGCTAGCTTACCTTGTCAGTTTCAAGCCAAAATGACCTTGCTTAAATAGATGTAAAAGCCTTGTGAACTTACTGTTAAATGAATCACTTGGGCAAGTATTCGAACTGCATCACTTGTATCCGATATGTCAACCATCCACTTTCGAGGCGGAAAGAGCATGACTTTATAGACATCAACGATAGTGGTCTTAGCGAAGCTGTTTTTGACACAATTGTTTGAAATGATGACACTAATACCAATGAATAGAAAATGCATCTACTTTCCCATAGATTTACTAAATTTCTTATATAGAATTAACCCTTGTTTATCGTTTTTAGAAAAAAATAATCCGAGCTCTAAAATGATTATTTCAGTGAATTTACAGTTGTACTTCTTCCAAACGACATGAAATATTTTGGGGACCACTCATATAGGTATTTGAGCTACAAAATAAATCTAGAACTACGAAGTTGACCAAATATTTTGTACTCTATTTCTACCAAGAGGATGAAAATTTGAACAAATTCTAATCATGTTTTTCAAACATTATCAACTACTCGTAAAATTTGGGTGGACCTATTAGGTAAGAGAAGTAGATTGAGAAAATCCTTGCTAGCTTACCTTATCAGTTTCAAGTCAAAATGACCTTGCTTAAATAGATGTAAAAGCCTTGTTAACTTACTGTTAAATGAATCACTTGGGAAAGTATTCGAACTGCATCACTTTTATCCGATATGTCAACCATCCACTTTCGAGGCGGAAAGAGCATGACTTTATAGACATCAACGATAGTGGTCTTAGCGAAGCTGTTTTTGACACAATTGTTTGAAATGATGACACTAATACCAATGAAGAGAAAATGCATATACCTTTCCAGAGATTTTCTAAATTTCTTATATAGAATTAACCCTTTTTTATGGGTTTTAGAAAAAAATAATGCGAGTTCTAAAATGATTATTTCAATGAATTAACAGTTGTACTTCTTCCAAACGACATGAAATATTTTGGGGACCACTCATATAGGCATTTGAGCTTCAAAATAAATCTAGAACTACGAAGTTGACCAAATATTTTGAACTCTATTTCTAGCAAGAGGATGAAAATTTGAACAAATTCTAATCATGTTTTTCAAACATTATCAACTACTCGTAAAATTTGGGTGGACCTATTAGGTAAGAGAAGTAGATTGAGAAAATCCTTGCTAGCTTACCTTATCAGTTTCAAGCCAAAAAGTTTTGCTTAAATACATGTAAAAGCCTTGTGAACTTACTGTTAAATGAATCACTTGGGGAAGTATTCGAACTGCATCACTTGTATCCGATATGTCAGACATCCACTTTCGAGGACGGAAAGAGCATGACTTTATAGACATCAACAATTGTGGTCTTAGCGAAGATTTTTTTGACACAATTGTTAGAAATGATCACATTAATACCAATGAAGAGAAAATGCATCTACTTGCCTAGAGATTTACTAAATTTCTAAGATAGAATTAACCCTTTTTTTATTTTTTTTAGAAAAAAATAATCCGAGCTCTAAAATGATTATTTCAGTGAATTTACAGTTGTACTTCTTCCAAACACATGAAATATTTTGGGGACCACTCATATAGGTATTTGAGCTACAAAATAAATCTAGAACTACGAAGTTGACCAAATATTTTGAACTCTATTTCTAGCAAGAGGATGAAAATTTGAACAAATTCTAATCATGTTTTTCAAACATTATCAACTACTTGTAAAATTTGGGTGGACCTATTAGGTAAGAGAAGTAGATTGAGAAAATCCTTGCTAGCTTACCTTATCAGTTTCAAGCCAAAATGACCTTGCTAAAATACAAGTAAAACCTTGTGAACTTACTATTAAATGAATCACTTGGGCAAGTATTCGAACTGCATCACTTGTATCCAATATGTCAGACATCCACTTTCGAGGACGGAAAGAGCATGACTTTATAGACATCAACGATAGTGGTCTTAGCGAAGATGTTTTTGACACAATTGTTAGAAATGATCACATTAATACCAATGAAGAGAAAATGCATCTACTTTCCCAGAGATTTACTAAATTTCTAAGATAGAATTAACCCTTTTTTTTAGGTTTTAGAAAAAAATAATGCGAGCTCTAAAATGATTATTTCAATGAATTAACAGTTGTACTTCTTCCAAACGACATGAAATATTTTGGGGACCACTCATATAGGCATTTGAGCTTCAAAATAAATCTAGAACTACGAAGTTGACCAAATATTTTGAACTCTATTTCTAGCAAGAGGATGAAAATTCGAACAAATTCTAATCATGTTTTTCAAACATTATCAACTACTCGTAAAATTTGGGTGGACCTATTAGGTAAGAGAAGTAGATTGAGAAAATCCTTGCTAGCTTACCTTATCAGTTTCAAGCCAAAATGACCTTGCTAAAATAGATGTAAAAGCCTTGTGAACTTATTGTTAAATGAATCACTTGGGCAAGTATTCGAACTGCATCACTTGTATCCAATATGTCAGCCATCCACTTTCGAGGACGGAAAGAGCATGACTTTATAGATATCAACGATAGTGGTCTTAGCGAAGCTGTTTTTGACACAATTGTTAGAAATGATGAAACTAATACCAATGAAGAGAAAATGCATATACTTTCCCAGAGATTTTCTAAATTTCTTATATAGAAATACCCCTTTTTTATGGGTTTTAGAAAAAAATAATCCGATCTCTAAAATGATTATTTCAGTGAATTTACAGTTGTACTTCTTCCAAACGACATGAAATATTTTGGGGACCACTCATATAGGTATTTGAGCTACAAAATAAATCTAGAACTACGAAGTTGACCAAATATTTTGAACTCTATTTCTAGCAAGAGGATGAAAATTTGAACAAATTCTAATCATGTTTTTCAAACATTATCAACTACTCGTAAAATTTGGGTGGACCTATTAGGTAAGAGAAGTAGATTGAGAAAATCCTTGCTAGCTTACCTTATCAGTTTCAAGCCAAAATGACCTTGCTTAAATAGATGTAAAAGCCTTGTGAACTTACTGTTAAATGAATCACTTGGGCAAGTATTCGAACTGCATCACTTGTATCCGATATGTCAACCATCCCCTTTCGAGGCGGAAAGAGCATGACTTTATAGACATCAACGATAGTGGTCTTAGCGAAGCTGTTTTTGACACAATTGTTTGAAATGATGACACTAATACCAATGAATAGAAAATGCATCTACTTTCCCATAGATTTACTAAATTTCTTATATAGAATTAACCCTTGTTTATGGTTTTTAGAAAAAAATAATCCGAGCTCTAAAATGATTATTTCAGTGAAGTTACAGTTGTACTTCTTCCAAACGACATGAAATATTTTGGGGACCACTCATATAGGTATTTGAGCTACAAAATAAATCTAGAACTACGAAGTTGACCAAATATTTTGAACTCTATTTCTAGCAACAGGATGAAAATTTGAACAAATTCTAATCATGTTTTTCAAACATTATGAACTACTCGTAAAATTTGGGTGGACCTATTAGGTAAGAGAAGTAGATTGAGAAAATCCTTGCTAGCTTACCTTATCAGTTTCAAGCCAAAATGACCTTGCTTAAATAGATGTAAAAGCCTTGTGAACTTACTGTTAACTGAATCACTTGGGCAAGTATTCGAACTGCATCACTTGTATCCGATATGTCAACCATCCACTTTCGAGGCGGAAAGAGCATGACTTTATAGACATCAATGATAGTGGTCTTAGCGAAGCTGTTTTTGACACAATTGTTTGAAATGATGAAACTAATACCAATGAAGAGAAAATGCATCTACTTTCCCAGAGATTTACTAAATTCTTAGATAGAATTAACCCTTTTTAGGTTTTAGAAAAAAATAATCCGATCTCTAAAATGATTATTTCAGTGAATTTAGAGTTGTACTTCTTCCAAACGACATGAAATATTTTGGGGACCACTCATATAGGCATTTGAGCTTCAAAATAAATCTAGAACTACGAAGTTGACCAAATATTTTGAACTCTATTTCTAGCAAGAGGATGAAAATTTGAACAAATTCTAATCATGTTTTTCCAACATTATCAACTACTCGTAAAATTTGGGTGGACCTATTAGGTAAGAGAAGTAGATTGAGAAAATCCTTGCTAGCTTACCTTATCAGTTTCAAGCCAAAATGACCTTGCTTAAATAGATGTAAAAGCCTTGTGAACTTCCTGTTAAATGAATCACTTGGGAAAGTATTCGAACTGCATCACTTGTATCCGATATGTCAACCATCCACTTTCGAGGACGGAAAGAGCTTGGCTTTATAGACATCAAAGATAGTGGTCTTAGCGAAGATGTTTTTGACAAAATTGCTTGAAAAGATGACTCTAATACCAATGAAGAGAAAATAGATCTACTTGCCCAGATATTTACTAAATGTCTTATATAGAATTAACCCTTTTTTATGGGTTTTAGAAAAAAATCATCCGAGCTCTAAAATGATTATTTCCATGAATTTATAGTTGTACTTCTTCCAAAAACATGAAATATTTTGGAGACGACTCATGTTGGCATTTGAGCTACAAAATAAATCTAGAACTACGAAGTTGACCAAATATTTTGAACTCTATTTCTAGCAAGAGGATGAAAATTTGAACAAATTCTAATCATGTTTTTCAAACATTATCAACTACTCGTAAAATTTGGGTGGACCTATTAGGAAAAAGAAGTAGATTGAGAAAATCCTTGCAAGCTTACCTTTTCAGTTTCAAGCCAAAATGACCTTGCTAAAATACATGTAAAAGCCTTGTGAACATACTGTTAAATGAATCACTTGGGTAAGTATTCGAAGTGCATCACTTGTATCCAATATGTCAGCCATCCACTTTCGAGGCGGAAAGAGCATGACTTTATAGACAACAATGATAGTGGTCTTAGCGAAGATGTTTTTGACACAATTGCTTGAAAAGATGACTCTAATACCAATGAAGAGAAAATAGATCTACTTGCCCAGATATTTACTAAATGTCTTATATAGAATTAACCCTTTTTTATGGGTTTTAGAAAAAAATAATCCGAGCTCTAAAATGATTATTTCCATGAATTTATAGTTGTACTTCTTCCAAAAACATGAAATATTTTGGAGACGACTCATGTTGGCATTTGAGCTACAAAATAAATCTAGAACTACGAAGTTGACCAAATATTTTGAACTCTATTTCTAGCAACAGGATGAAAATTTGAACAAATTCTAATCATGTTTTTCAAACATTATCAACTACTCGTAAAATTTGGGTGGACCTATTAGGTAAGAGAAGTAGATTGAGAAAATCCTTGCTAGCTTACCTTATCAGTTTCAAGCCAAAATAACCTTGCTTAAATAGATGTAAAAGCCTTGTGAACTTACTGTTAACTGAATCACTTGGGCAAGTATTCGAACTGCATCACTTGTATCCGATATGTCAACCATCCACTTTCGAGGCGGAAAGAGCATGACTTTATAGACATCAACGATAGTGGTCTTAGCGAAGCTGTTTTTGACACAATTGTTTGAAATGATGAAACTAATACCAATGAAGAGAAAATGCATCTACTTTCCCAGAGATTTACTAAATTCTTAGATAGAATTAACCCTTTTTAGGTTTTAGAAAAAAATAATCCGATCTCTAAAATGATTATTTCAGTGAATTTACAGTTGTACTTCTTCCAAACGACATGAAATATTTTGGGTACCACTCATATAGGCATTTGAGCTTCAAAATAAATCTAGAACTACGAAGTTGACCAAATATTTTGAACTCTATTTCTAGCAAGAGGATGAAAATTTGAACAAATTCTAATCATGTTTTTCAAACATTATCAACTACTCGTAAAATTTGGGTGGACCTTTTAGGTAAGAGAAGTAGATTGAGAAAATCCTTGCTAGCTTACCTTATCAGTTTCAAGCCAAAATGACCTTGCTTAAATAGATGTAAAAGCCTTGTGAACTTACTGTTAAATGAATCACTTGGGCAAGTATTCGAACTGCATCACTTGTATCCGATATGTCAACCATCCCCTTTCGAGGCGGAAAGAGCATGACTTTATAGACATCAACGATAGTGGTCTTAGCGAAGCTGTTTTTGACACAATTGTTTGAAATGATGACACTAATACCAATGAATAGAAAATGCATCTACTTTCCCATAGATTTACTAAATTTCTTATATAGAATTAACCCTTGTTTATGGTTTTTATAAAAAAATAATCCGAGCTCTAAAATGATTATTTCAGTGAAGTTACAGTTGTACTTCTTCCAAACGACATGAAATATTTTGGGGACCACTCATATAGGTATTTGAGCTACAAAATAAATCTAGAACTACGAAGTTGACCAAATATTTTGAACTCTATTTCTAGCAACAGGATGAAAATTTGAACAAATTCTAATCATGTTTTTCAAACATTATGAACTACTCGTAAAATTTGGGTGGACCTATTAGGTAAGAGAAGTAGATTGAGAAAATCCTTGCTAGCTTACCTTATCAGTTTCAAGCCAAAATGACGTTGCTTAAATAGATGTAAAAGCCTTGTGAACTTACTGTTAACTGAATCACTTGGGCAAGTATTCGAACTGCATCACTTGTATCCGATATGTCAACCATCCACTTTCGAGGCGGAAAGAGCATGACTTTATAGACATCAACGATAGTGGTCTTAGCGAAGCTGTTTTTGACACAATTGTTTGAAATGATGAAACTAATACCAATGAAGAGAAAATGCATCTACTTTCCCAGAGATTTACTAAATTCTTAGATAGAATTAACCCTTTTTAGGTTTTAGAAAAAAATAATCCGATCTCTAAAATGATTATTTCAGTGAATTTACAGTTGTACTTCTTCCAAACGACATGAAATATTTTGGGTACCACTCATATAGGCATTTGAGCTTCAAAATAAATCTAGAACTACGAAGTTGACCAAATATTTTGAACTCTATTTCTAGCAAGAGGATGAAAATTCGAACAAATTCTAATCATGTTTTTCAAACATTATCAACTACTCGTAAAATTTGGGTGGACCTATTAGGTAAGAGAAGTAGATTGAGAAAATCCTTGCTAGCTTACCTTATCAGTTTCAAGCCAAAATGACCTTGCTAAAATAGATGTAAAAGCCTTGTGAACTTATTGTTAAATGAATCACTTGGGCAAGTATTCGAACTGCATCACTTGTATCCAATATGTCAGCCATCCACTTTCGAGGACGGAAAGAGCATGACTTTATAGATATCAACGATAGTGGTCTTAGCGAAGCTGTTTTTGACACAATTGTTAGAAATGATGAAACTAATACCAATGAAGAGAAAATGCATATACTTTCCCAGAGATTTTCTAAATTTCTTATATAGAAATACCCCTTTTTTATGGGTTTTAGAAAAAAATAATCCGATCTCTAAAATGATTATTTCAGTGAATTTACAGTTGTACTTCTTCCAAACGACATGAAATATTTTGGGGACCACTCATATAGGTATTTGAGCTACAAAATAAATCTAGAACTACGAAGTTGACCAAATATTTTGAACTCTATTTCTAGCAAGAGGATGAAAATTTGAACAAATTCTAATCATGTTTTTCAAACATTATCAACTACTCGTAAAATTTGGGTGGACCTATTAGGTAAGAGAAGTAGATTGAGAAAATCCTTGCTAGCTTACCTTATCAGTTTCAAGCCAAAATGACCTTGCTTAAATAGATGTAAAAGCCTTGTGAACTTACTGTTAAATGAATCACTTGGGCAAGTATTCGAACTGCATCACTTGTATCCGATATGTCAACCATCCCCTTTCGAGGCGGAAAGAGCATGACTTTATAGACATCAACGATAGTGGTCTTAGCGAAGCTGTTTTTGACACAATTGTTTGAAATGATGACACTAATACCAATGAATAGAAAATGCATCTACTTTCCCATAGATTTACTAAATTTCTTATATAGAATTAACCCTTGTTTATGGTTTTTAGAAAAAAATAATCCGAGCTCTAAAATGATTATTTCAGTGAAGTTACAGTTGTACTTCTTCCAAACGACATGAAATATTTTGGGGACCACTCATATAGGTATTTGAGCTACAAAATAAATCTAGAACTACGAAGTTGACCAAATATTTTGAACTCTATTTCTAGCAACAGGATGAAAATTTGAACAAATTCTAATCATGTTTTTCAAACATTATGAACTACTCGTAAAATTTGGGTGGACCTATTAGGTAAGAGAAGTAGATTGAGAAAATCCTTGCTAGCTTACCTTATCAGTTTCAAGCCAAAATGACCTTGCTTAAATAGATGTAAAAGCCTTGTGAACTTACTGTTAACTGAATCACTTGGGCAAGTATTCGAACTGCATCACTTGTATCCGATATGTCAACCATCCACTTTCGAGGCGGAAAGAGCATGACTTTATAGACATCAATGATAGTGGTCTTAGCGAAGCTGTTTTTGACACAATTGTTTGAAATGATGAAACTAATACCAATGAAGAGAAAATGCATCTACTTTCCCAGAGATTTACTAAATTCTTAGATAGAATTAACCCTTTTTAGGTTTTAGAAAAAAATAATCCGATCTCTAAAATGATTATTTCAGTGAATTTAGAGTTGTACTTCTTCCAAACGACAAGAAATATTTTGGGGACCACTCATATAGGCATTTGAGCTTCAAAATAAATCTAGAACTACGAAGTTGACCAAATATTTTGAACTCTATTTCTAGCAAGAGGATGAAAATTTGAACAAATTCTAATCATGTTTTTCCAACATTATCAACTACTCGTAAAATTTGGGTGGACCTATTAGGTAAGAGAAGTAGATTGAGAAAATCCTTGCTAGCTTACCTTATCAGTTTCAAGCCAAAATGACCTTGCTTAAATAGATGTAAAAGCCTTGTGAACTTCCTGTTAAATGAATCACTTGGGAAAGTATTCGAACTGCATCACTTGTATCCGATATGTCAACCATCCACTTTCGAGGACGGAAAGAGCTTGGCTTTATAGACATCAAAGATAGTGGTCTTAGCGAAGATGTTTTTGACAAAATTGCTTGAAAAGATGACTCTAATACCAATGAAGAGAAAATAGATCTACTTGCCCAGATATTTACTAAATGTCTTATATAGAATTAACCCTTTTTTATGGGTTTTAGAAAAAAATCATCCGAGCTCTAAAATGATTATTTCCATGAATTTATAGTTGTACTTCTTCCAAAAACATGAAATATTTTGGAGACGACTCATGTTGGCATTTGAGCTACAAAATAAATCTAGAACTACGAAGTTGACCAAATATTTTGAACTCTATTTCTAGCAAGAGGATGAAAATTTGAACAAATTCTAATCATGTTTTTCAAACATTATCAACTACTCGTAAAATTTGGGTGGACCTATTAGGAAAAAGAAGTAGATTGAGAAAATCCTTGCAAGCTTACCTTTTCAGTTTCAAGCCAAAATGACCTTGCTAAAATACATGTAAAAGCCTTGTGAACATACTGTTAAATGAATCACTTGGGTAAGTATTCGAAGTGCATCACTTGTATCCAATATGTCAGCCATCCACTTTCGAGGCGGAAAGAGCATGACTTTATAGACAACAATGATAGTGGTCTTAGCGAAGATGTTTTTGACACAATTGCTTGAAAAGATGACTCTAATACCAATGAAGAGAAAATAGATCTACTTGCCCAGATATTTACTAAATGTCTTATATAGAATTAACCCTTTTTTATGGGTTTTAGAAAAAAATAATCCGAGCTCTAAAATGATTATTTCCATGAATTTATAGTTGTACTTCTTCCAAAAACATGAAATATTTTGGAGACGACTCATGTTGGCATTTGAGCTACAAAATAAATCTAGAACTACGAAGTTGACCAAATATTTTGAACTCTATTTCTAGCAACAGGATGAAAATTTGAACAAATTCTAATCATGTTTTTCAAACATTATCAACTACTCGTAAAATTTGGGTGGACCTATTAGGTAAGAGAAGTAGATTGAGAAAATCCTTGCTAGCTTACCTTATCAGTTTCAAGCCAAAATAACCTTGCTTAAATAGATGTAAAAGCCTTGTGAACTTACTGTTAACTGAATCACTTGGGCAAGTATTCGAACTGCATCACTTGTATCCGATATGTCAACCATCCACTTTCGAGGCGGAAAGAGCATGACTTTATACACATCAACGATAGTGGTCTTAGCGAAGCTGTTTTTGACACAATTGTTTGAAATGATGAAACTAATACCAATGAAGAGAAAATGCATCTACTTTCCCAGAGATTTACTAAATTCTTAGATAGAATTAACCCTTTTTAGGTTTTAGAAAAAAATAATCCGATCTCTAAAATGATTATTTCAGTGAATTTACAGTTGTACTTCTTCCAAACGACATGAAATATTTTGGGTACCACTCATATAGGCATTTGAGCTTCAAAATAAATCTAGAACTACGAAGTTGACCAAATATTTTGAACTCTATTTCTAGCAAGAGGATGAAAATTTGAACAAATTCTAATCATGTTTTTCAAACATTATCAACTACTCGTAAAATTTGGGTGGACCTTTTAGGTAAGAGAAGTAGATTGAGAAAATCCTTGCTAGCTTACCTTATCAATTTCAAGCCAAAATGACCTTGCTTAAATAGATGTAAAAGCCTTGTGAACTTACTGTTAAATGAATCACTTGGGCAAGTATTCGAACTGCATCACTTGTATCCGATATGTCAACCATCCCCTTTCGAGGCGGAAAGAGCATGACTTTATAGACATCAACGATAGTGGTCTTAGCGAAGCTGTTTTTGACACAATTGTTTGAAATGATGACACTAATACCAATGAATAGAAAATGCATCTACTTTCCCTTAGATTTACTAAATTTCTTATATAGAATTAACCCTTGTTTATGGTTTTTATAAAAAAATAATCCGAGCTCTAAAATGATTATTTCAGTGAAGTTACAGTTGTACTTCTTCCAAACGACATGAAATATTTTGGGGACCACTCATATAGGTATTTGAGCTACAAAATAAATCTAGAACTACGAAGTTGACCAAATATTTTGAACTCTATTTCTAGCAACAGGATGAAAATTTGAACAAATTCTAATCATGTTTTTCAAACATTATCAACTACTCGTAAAATTTGGGTGGACCTATTAGGTAAGAGAAGTAGATTGAGAAAATCCTTGCTAGCTTACCTTATCAGTTTCAAGCCAAAATGACCTTGCTTAAATAGATGTAAAAGCCTTGTGAACTTCCTGTTAAATGAATCACTTGGGAAAGTATTCGAACTGCATCACTTGTATCAGATATGTCAACCATCCACTTTCGAGGACGGAAAGAGCTTGGCTTTATAGACATCAAAGATAGTAGTCTTAGCGAAGATGTTTTTGACACAATTGCTTGAAAAGATGACTCTAATACCAATGAAGAGAAAATAGATCTACTTGCCCAGATATTTACTAAATGTCTTATATAGAATTAACCCTTTTTTATGGGTTTTAGAAAAAAATCATCCGAGCTCTAAAATGATTATTTCCATGAATTTATAGTTGTACTTCTTCCAAAAACATGAAATATTTTGGAGACGACTCATGTTGGCATTTGAGCTACAAAATAAATCTAGAACTACGAAGTTGACCAAATATTTTGAACTCTATTTCTAGCAAGAGGATGAAAATTTGAACAAATTCTAATCATGTTTTTCAAACATTATCAACTACTCGTAAAATTTGGGTGGACCTATTAGGAAAGAGAAGTAGATTGAGAAAATCCTTGCAAGCTTACCTTTTCAGTTTCAAGCCAAAATGACCTTGCTAAAATACATGTAAAAGCCTTGTGAACATACTGTTAAATGAATCACTTGGGTAAGTATTCGAAGTGCATCACTTGTATCCAATATGTCAGCCATCCACTTTCGAGGCGGAAAGAGCATGACTTTATAGACATCAATGATAGTGGTCTTAGCGAAGCTGTTTTTGACACAATTTTTTGAAATGATGACACTAATACCAATGAAGAGAAAATGCATATACTTTCCTAGAGATTTTCTAAATTTCTTATATAGAATGAACCCTTTTTTATGGTTTTTAGAAAAAAATAATCCGAGCTCTAAAATGATTATTTCAGTGAATTTGCAGTTGTACTTCTTCCAAACGACATGAAATATTTTGGGGACCACTCATATATGCATTTGAGCTACAAAATAAATCTAGAACTACGAAGTTGACCAAATATTTTGAACTCTATTTCTAGCAAGAGGATGAAAATTTGAACAAATTCTAATCATGTTTTTCAAACATTACCAACTACTCGTAAAATTTGGGTCGACCTATTAGGTAAGAGAAGTAGATTGAGAAAATCCTTGCTAGCTTACCTTATCAGTTTCAAGCCAAAATGACCTTGCTTAAATAGATGTAAAAGCCTTGTGAACTTACTGTTAACTGAATCACTTGGGCAAGTATTCGAACTGCATCACTTGTATCCGATATGTCAACCATCCACTTTCGAGGCGGAAAGAGCATGACTTTATAGACATCAACGATAGTGGTCTTAGCGAAGCTGTTTTTGACACAATTGTTTGAAATGATGAAACTAATACCAATGAAGAGAAAATGCATCTACTTTCCCAGAGATTTACTAAATTCTTAGATAGAATTAACCCTTTTTAGGTTTTAGAAAAAAATAATCCGATCTCTAAAATGATTATTTCAGTGAATTTACAGTTGTACTTCTTCCAAACGACATGAAATATTTTGGGGACCACTCATATAGGCATTTGAGCTTCAAAATAAATCTAGAACTACGAAGTTGACCAAATATTTTGAACTCTATTTCTAGCAAGAGGATGAAAATTTGAACAAATTCTAATCATGTTTTTCCAACATTATCAACTACTCGTAAAATTTGGGTGGACCTATTAGGTAAGAGAAGTAGATTGAGAAAATCCTTGCTAGCTTACCTTATCAGTTTCAAGCCAAAATGACCTTGCTTAAATAGATGTAAAAGCCTTGTGAACTTCCTGTTAAATGAATCACTTGGGAAAGTATTCGAACTGCATCACTTGTATCCGATATGTCAACCATCCACTTTCGAGGACGGAAAGAGCTTGGCTTTATAGACATCAAAGATAGTGGTCTTAGCGAATATGTTTTTGACACAATTGCTTGAAAAGATGACTCTAATACCAATGAAGAGAAAATAGATCTACTTGCCCAGATATTTACTAAATGTCTTATATAGAATTAACCCTTTTTTATGGGTTTTAGAAAAAAATCATCCGAGCTCTAAAATGATTATTTCCATGAATTTATAGTTGTACTTCTTCCAAAAACATGAAATATTTTGGAGACGACTCATGTTGGCATTTGAGCTACAAAATAAATCTAGAACTACGAAGTTGACCAAATATTTTGAACTCTATTTCTAGCAAGAGGATGAAAATTTGAACAAATTCTAATCATGTTTTTCAAACATTATCAACTACTCGTAAAATTTGGGTGGACCTATTAGGAAAGAGAAGTAGATTGAGAAAATCCTTGCAAGCTTACCTTTTCAGTTTCAAGCCAAAATGACCTTGCTAAAATACATGTAAAAGCCTTGTGAACATACTGTTAAATGAATCACTTGGGTAAGTATTCGAAGTGCATCACTTGTATCCAATATGTCAGCCATCCACTTTCGAGGCGGAAAGAGCATGACTTTATAGACATCAATGATAGTGGTCTTAGCGAAGATGTTTTTGACACAATTGCTTGAAAAGATGACTCTAATACCAATGAAGAGAAAATAGATCTACTTGCCCAGATATTTACTAAATGTCTTATATAGAATTAACCCTTTTTTATGGGTTTTAGAAAAAAATCATCCGAGCTCTAAAATGATTATTTCCATGAATTTATAGTTGTACTTCTTCCAAAAACATGAAATATTTTGGAGAGGACTCATGTTGGCATTTGAGCTACAAAATAAATCTAGAACTACGAAGTTGACCAAATATTTTGAACTCTATTTCTAGCAAGAGGATGAAAATTTGAACAAATTCTAATCATGTTTTTCAAACATTATCAACTACTCGTAAAATTTGGGTGGACCTATTAGGAAAGAGAAGTAGATTGAGAAAATCCTTGCAAGCTTACCTTTTCAGTTTCAAGCCAAAATGACCTTGCTAAAATACATGTAAAAGCCTTGTGAACATACTGTTAAATGAATCACTTGGGTAAGTATTCGAAGTGCATCACTTGTATCCAATATGTCAGCCATCCACTTTCGAGGCGGAAAGAGCATGACTTTATAGACATCAATGATAGTGGTCTTAGCGAAGCTGTTTTTGACACAATTTTTTGAAATGATGACACTAATACCAATGAAGAGAAAATGCATATACTTTCCTAGAGATTTTCTAAATTTCTTATATAGAATTAACCCTTTTTTATGGTTTTTAGAAAAAAATAATCCGAGCTCTAAAATGATTATTTCAGTGAATTTGCAGTTGTACTTCTTCCAAACGACATGAAATATTTTGGGGACCACTCATATACGCATTTGAGCTACAAAATAAATCTAGAACTACGAAGTTGACCAAATATTTTGAACTCTATTTCTAGCAAGAGGATGAAAATTTGAACAAATTCTAATCATGTTTTTCAAACATTACCAACTACTCGTAAAATTTGGGTCGACCTATTAGGTAAGAGAAGTAGATTGAGAAAATCCTTGCTAGCTTACCTTATCAGTTTCAAGCCAAAATGACCTTGCTTAAATAGATGTAAAAGCCTTGTGAACTTACTGTTAACTGAATCACTTGGGCAAGTATTCGAACTGCATCACTTGTATCCGATATGTCAACCATCCACTTTCGAGGCGGAAAGAGCATGACTTTATAGACATCAACGATAGTGGTCTTAGCGAAGCTGTTTTTGACACAATTGTTTGAAATGATGAAACTAATACCAATGAAGAGAAAATGCATCTACTTTCCCAGAGATTTACTAAATTCTTAGATAGAATTAACCCTTTTTAGGTTTTAGAAAAAAATAATCCGATCTCTAAAATGATTATTTCAGTGAATTTACAGTTGTACTTCTTCCAAACGACATGAAATATTTTGGGGACCACTCATATAGGCATTTGAGCTTCAAAATAAATCTAGAACTACGAAGTTGACCAAATATTTTGAACTCTATTTCTAGCAAGAGGATGAAAATTTGAACAAATTCTAATCATGTTTTTCCAACATTATCAACTACTCGTAAAATTTGGGTGGACCTATTAGGTAAGAGAAGTAGATTGAGAAAATCCTTGCTAGCTTACCTTATCAGTTTCAAGCCAAAATGACCTTGCTTAAATAGATGTAAAAGCCTTGTGAACTTCCTGTTAAATGAATCACTTGGGAAAGTATTCGAACTGCATCACTTGTATCCGATATGTCAACCATCCACTTTCGAGGACGGAAAGAGCTTGGCTTTATAGACATCAAAGATAGTGGTCTTAGCGAAGATGTTTTTGACACAATTGCTTGAAAAGATGACTCTAATACCAATGAAGAGAAAATAGATCTACTTGCCCAGATATTTACTAAATGTCTTATATAGAATTAACCCTTTTTTATGGGTTTTAGAAAAAAATCATCCGAGCTCTAAAATGATTATTTCCATGAATTTATAGTTGTACTTCTTCCAAAAACATGAAATATTTTGGAGACGACTCATGTTGGCATTTGAGCTACAAAATAAATCTAGAACTACGAAGTTGACCAAATATTTTGAACTCTATTTCTAGCAAGAGGATGAAAATTTGAACAAATTCTAATCATGTTTTTCAAACATTATCAACTACTCGTAAAATTTGGGTGGACCTATTAGGAAAGAGAAGTAGATTGAGAAATTCCTTGCAAGCTTACCTTTTCAGTTTCAAGCCAAAATGACCTTGCTAAAATACATGTAAAAGCCTTGTGAACATACTGTTAAATGAATCACTTGGGTAAGTATTCGAAGTGCATCACTTGTATCCAATATGTCAGCCATCCACTTTCGAGGCGGAAAGAGCATGACTTTATAGACATCAATGATAGTGGTCTTAGCGAAGCTGTTTTTGACACAATTTTTTGAAATGATGACACTAATACCAATGAATAGAAAATGCATCTACTTTCCCATAGATTTATTAAATTTCTTATATAGAATTAACCCTTGTTTATGGTTTTAAGAAAAAAATAATCCGAGCTCTAAAATGATTATTTCAGTGAATTTACAGTTGTACTTCTTCCAAACGACATGAAATATTTTGGGGACCACTCATATAGGTATTTGAGCTACAAAATAAATCTAGAACTACGAAGTTGACCAAATATTTTGAACTCTATTTCTAGCAACAGGATGATAATTTGAACAAATTCTAATCATGTTTTTCAAACATTATCAACTACTCGTATAATTTGGGTGGACCTATTAGGTAAGAGAAGTAGATTAGGAAAATCCTTGCTAGCTTACCTTATCAGTTTCAAGCCAAAATGACCTTGCTTAAATAGATGTAAAAGCCTTGTGAACTTATTGTTAACTGAATCACTTGGGCAAGTATTCGAACTGCATCACTTGTATCCGATATGTCAACCATCCACTTTCGAGGCGGAAAGAGCATGACTTTATAGACATCAACGATAGTGGTCTTAGCGAAGCTGTTTTTGACACAATTGTTTGAAATGATGAAACTAATACCAATGAAGAGAAAATGCATCTACTTTCCCAGAGATTTACTAAATTCTTAGATAGAATTAACCCTTTTTAGGTTTTAGAAAAAAATAATCCGATCTCTAAAATGATTATTTCAGTGAATTTACAGTTGTACTTCTTCCAAACGACATGAAATATTTTGGGGACCACTCATATAGGCATTTGAGCTTCAAAATAAATCTTGAACTACGAAGTTGACCAAATATTTTGAACTCTATTTCTAGCAAGAGGATGAAAATTTGAACAAATTCTAATCATGTTTTTCCAACATTATCAACTACTCGTAAAATTTGGGTGGACCTATTAGGTAAGAGAAGTAGATTGAGAAAATCCTTGCTAGCTTACCTTATCAGTTTCAAGCCAAAATGACCTTGCTTAAATAGATGTAAAAGCCTTGTGAACTTACTGTTAAATGAATCACTTGGGCAAGTATTCGAACTGCATCACTTGTATCCGATATGTCAACCATTCCCTTTCGAGGCGGAAAGAGCATGACTTTATAGACATCAACGATAGTGGTCTTAGCGAAGCTGTTTTTGACACAATTGTTTGAAATGATGACACTAATACCAATGAATAGAAAATGCATCTACTTTCCCATAGATTTACTAAATTTCTTATATAGAATTAACCCTTGTTTATGGTTTTTAGAAAAAAATAATCCGAGCTCTAAAATGATTATTTCAGTGAAGTTACAGTTGTACTTCTTCCAAACGACATGAAATATTTTGGGGACCACTCATATAGGTATTTGAGCTACAAAATAAATCTAGAACTACGAAGTTGACCAAATATTTTGAACTCTATTTCTAGCAACAGGATGAAAATTTGAACAAATTCTAATCATGTTTTTCAAACATTATCAACTACTCGTAAAATTTGGGTGGACCTATTAGGTAAGAGAAGTAGATTGAGAAAATCCTTGCTAGCTTACCTTATCAGTTTCAAGCCAAAATGACCTTGCTTAAATAGATGTAAAAGCCTTGTGAACTTCCTGTTAAATGAATCACTTGGGAAAGTATTCGAAGTGCATCACTTGTATCCGATATGTCAACCATCCACTTTCGAGGACGGAAAGAGCTTGGCTTTATAGACATCAATGATAGTGGTCTTAGCGAAGATGTTTTTGACACAATTGCTTGAAAAGATGACTCTAATACCAATGAAGAGAAAATAGATCTACTTGCCCAGATATTTACTAAATGTCTTATATAGAATTAACCCTTTTTTATGGGTTTTAGAAAAAAATCATCCGAGCTCTAAAATGATTATTTCCATGAATTTATAGTTGTACTTCTTCCAAAAACATGAAATATTTTGGAGACGACTCATGTTGGCATTTGAGCTACAAAATAAATCTAGAACTACGAATTTGACCAAATATTTTGAACTCTATTTCTAGCAAGAGGATGAAAATTTGAACAAATTCTAATCATGTTTTTCAAACATTATCAACTACTCGTAAAATTTGGGTGGACCTATTAGGAAAGAGAAGTAGATTGAGAAAATCATTGCAAGCTTACCTTTTCAGTTTCAAGCCAAAATGACCTTGCTAAAATACATGTAAAAGCCTTGTGAACATACTGTTAAATGAATCACTTGGGTAAGTATTCGAAGTGCATCACTTGTATCCAATATGTCAGCCATCCACTTTCGAGGCGGAAAGAGCATGACTTTATAGACATCAATGATAGTGGTCTTAGCGAAGCTGTTTTTGACACAATTTTTTGAAATGATGACACTAATACCAATGAATAGAAAATGCATCTACTTTCCCATAGATTTATTAAATTTCTTATATAGAATTAACCCTTGTTTATGGTTTTTAGAAAAAAATAATCCGAGCTCTAAAATGATTATTTCAGTGAATTTGCAGTTGTACTTCTTCCAAACGACATGAAATATTTTGAGGACCACTCATATACGCATTTGAGCTACAAAATAAATCTAGAACTACGAAGTTGACCAAATATTTTGAACTCTATTTCTAACAAGAGGATGAGAATTTGAACAAATTCTAATCATGTTTTTCAAACATTATCAACTACTCGTAAAATTTGGGTGGACCTATTAGGTAAGAGAAGTAGATTGAGAAAATCCTTGCTAGCTTACCTTATCAGTTTCAAGCCAAAATGACCTTGCTTAAATAGATGTAAAAGCCTTGTGAACTTATTGTTAACTGAATCACTTGGGCAAGTATTCGAACAGCATCACTTGTATCCGATATGTCAACCATCCACTTTCGAGGCGGAAAGAGCATGACTTTATAGACATCAACGATAGTGGTCTTAGCGAAGCTGTTTTTGACACAATTGTTTGAAATGATGAAACTAATACCAATGAAGAGAAAATGCATCTACTTTCCCAGAGATTTACTAAATTCTTAGATAGAATTAACCCTTTTTAGGTTTTAGAAAAAAATAATCCGATCTCTAAAATGATTATTTCAGTGAATTTACAGTTGTACTTCTTCCAAACGACATGAAATATTTTGGGGACCACTCATATAGGCATTTGAGCTTCAAAATAAATCTTGAACTACGAAGTTGACCAAATATTTTGAACTCTATTTCTAGCAAGAGGATGAAAATTTGAACAAATTCTAATCATGTTTTTCCAACATTATCAACTACTCGTAAAATTTGGGTGGACCTATTAGGTAAGAGAAGTAGATTGCGAAAATCCTTGCTAGCTTACCTTATCAGTTTCAAGCCAAAATGACCTTGCTTAAATAGATGTAAAAGCCTTGTGAACTTACTGTTAAATGAATCACTTGGGCAAGTATTCGAACTGCATCACTTGTATCCGATATGTCAACCATCCCCTTTCGAGGCGGAAAGAGCATGACTTTATAGACATCAACGATAGTGGTCTTAGCGAAGCTGTTTTTGACAAAATTGTTTGAAATGATGACACTAATACCAATGAATAGAAAATGCATCTACTTTCCCATAGATTTACTAAATTTCTTATATAGAATTAACCCTTGTTTATGGTTTTTAGAAAAAAATAATCCGAGCTCTAAAATGATTATTTCAGTGAAGTTACAGTTGTACTTCTTCCAAACGACATGAAATATTTTGGGGACCACTCATATAGGTATTTGAGCTACAAAATAAATCTAGAACTACGAAGTTGACCAAATATTTTGAACTCTATTTCTAGCAACAGGATGAAAATTTGAACAAATTCTAATCATGTTTTTCAAACATTATCAACTACTCGTAAAATTTGGGTGGACCTATTAGGTAAGAGAAGTAGATTGAGAAAATCCTTGCTAGCTTACCTTATCAGTTTCAAGCCAAAATGACCTTGCTTAAATAGATGTAAAAGCCTTGTGAACTTCCTGTTAAATGAATCACTTGGGAAAGTATTCGAAGTGCATCACTTGTATCCGATATGTCAACCATCCACTTTCGAGGACGGAAAGAGCTTGGCTTTATAGACATCAATGATAGTGGTCTTAGCGAAGATGTTTTTGACACAATTGCTTGAAAAGATGACTCTAATACCAATGAAGAGAAAATAGATCTACTTGCCCAGATATTTACTAAATGTCTTATATAGAATTAACCCTTTTTTATGGGTTTTAGAAAAAAATAATCCGAGCTCTAAAATGATTATTTCAGTGAATTTACAGTTGTACTTCTTCTAAACGACATGAAATATTTTGGGGACCACTCATATAGGTATTTGAGCTACAAAATAAATCTAGAACTACGAAGTTGACCAAATATTTTGAACTCTATTTCTAGCAAGAGGATGAAAATTTGAACAAATTCTAATCATGTTTTTCAAACATTATCAACTACTCGTAAAATTTGGGTGGACCTATTAGGTAAGAGAAGTAGATTAGGAAAATCCTTGCTAGCTTACCTTATCAGTTTCAAGCCAAAATGACCTTGCTTAAATAGATGTAAAAGCCTTGTGAAGTTATTGTTAACTGAATCACTTGGGCAAGTATTCGAACTGCATCACTTGTATCCGATATGTCAACCATCCACTTTCGAGGCGGAAAGAGCATGACTTTATAGACATCAACGATAGTGGTCTTAGCGAAGCTGTTTTTGACACAATTGTTTGAAATGATGAAACTAATACCAATGAAGAGAAAATGCATCTACTTTCCCAGAGATTTACTAAATTCTTAGATAGAATTAACCCTTTTTAGGTTTTAGAAAAAAATAATCCGATCTCTAAAATGATTATTTCAGTGAATTTACAGTTGTACTTCTTCCAAACGACATGAAATATTTTGGGGACCACTCATATAGGCATTTGAGCTTCAAAATAAATCTTGAACTACGAAGTTGACCAAATATTTTGAACTCTATTTCTAGCAAGAGGATGAAAATTTGAACAAATTCTAATCATGTTTTTCCAACATTATCAACTACTCGTAAAATTTGGGTGGACCTATTAGGTAAGAGAAGTAGATTGAGAAAATCCTTGCTAGCTTACCTTATCAGTTTCAAGCCAAAATGACCTTGCTTAAATAGATGTAAAAGCCTTGTGAACTTACTGTTAAATGAATCACTTGGGCAAGTATTCGAACTGCATCACTTGTATCCGATATGTCAACCATTCCCTTTCGAGGCGGAAAGAGCATGACTTTATAGACATCAACGATAGTGGTCTTAGCGAAGCTGTTTTTGACACAATTGTTTGAAATGATGACACTAATACCAATGAATAGAAAATGCATCTACTTTCCCATAGATTTACTAAATTTCTTATATAGAATTAACCCTTGTTTATGGTTTTTAGAAAAAAATAATCCGAGCTCTAAAATGATTATTTCAGTGAAGTTACAGTTGTACTTCTTCCAAACGACATGAAATATTTTGGGGACCACTCATATAGGTATTTGAGCTACAAAATAAATCTAGAACTACGAAGTTGACCAAATATTTTGAACTCTATTTCTAGCAACAGGATGAAAATTTGAACAAATTCTAATCATGTTTTTCAAACATTATCAACTACTCGTAAAATTTGGGTGGACCTATTAGGTAAGAGAAGTAGATTGAGAAAATCCTTGCTAGCTTACCTTATCAGTTTCAAGCCAAAATGACCTTGCTTAAATAGATGTAAAAGCCTTGTGAACTTCCTGTTAAAGGAATCACTTGGGAAAGTATTCGAAGTGCATCACTTGTATCCGATATGTCAACCATCCACTTTCGAGGACGTAAAGAGCTTGGCTTTATAGACATCAATGATAGTGGTCTTAGCGAAGATGTTTTTGACACAATTGCTTGAAAAGATGACTCTAATACCAATGAAGAGAAAATAGATCTACTTGCCCAGATATTTACTAAATGTCTTATATAGAATTAACCCTTTTTTATGGGTTTTAGAAAAAAATCATCCGAGCTCTAAAATGATTATTTCCATGAATTTATAGTTGTACTTCTTCCAAAAACATGAAATATTTTGGAGACGACTCATGTTGGCATTTGAGCTACAAAATAAATCTAGAACTACGAATTTGACCAAATATTTTGAACTCTATTTCTAGCAAGAGGATGAAAATTTGAACAAATTCTAATCATGTTTTTCAAACATTATCAACTACTCGTAAAATTTGGGTGGACCTATTAGGAAAGAGAAGTAGATTGAGAAAATCCTTGCAAGCTTACCTTTTCAGTTTCAAGCCAAAATGACCTTGCTAAAATACATGTAAAAGCCTTGTGAACATACTGTTAAATGAATCACTTGGGTAAGTATTCGAAGTGCATCACTTGTATCCAATATGTCAGCCATCCACTTTCGAGGCGGAAAGAGCATGACTTTATAGACATCAATGATAGTGGTCTTAGCGAAGCTGTTTTTGACACAATTTTTTGAAATGATGACACTAATACCAATGAATAGAAAATGCATCTACTTTCCCATAGATTTATTAAATTTCTTATATAGAATTAACCCTTGTTTATGGTTTTTAGAAAAAAATAATCCGAGCTCTAAAATGATTATTTCAGTGAATTTGCAGTTGTACTTCTTCCAAACGACATGAAATATTTTGGGGACCACTCATATACGCATTTGAGCTACAAAATAAATCTAGAACTACGAAGTTGACCAAATATTTTGAACTCTATTTCTAACAAGAGGATGAAAATTTGAACAAATTCTAATCATGTTTTTCAAACATTATCAACTACTCGTAAAATTTGGGTGGACCTATTAGGTAAGAGAAGTAGATTGAGAAAATCCTTGCTAGCTTACCTTATCAGTTTCAAGCCAAAATGACCTTGCTTAAATGTAAAAGCCTTGTGAACTTATTGTTAACTGAATCACTTGGGCAAGTATTCGAACTGCATCACTTGTATCCGATATGTCAACCATCCACTTTCGAGGCGGAAAGAGCATGACTTTATAGACATCAACGATAGTGGTCTTAGCGAAGCTGTTTTTGACACAATTGTTTGAAATGATGAAACTAATACCAATGAAGAGAAAATGCATCTACTTTCCCAGAGATTTACTAAATTCTTAGATAGAATTAACCCTTTTTAGGTTTTAGAAAAAAATAATCCGATCTCTAAAATGATTATTTCAGTGAATTTACAGTTGTACTTCTTCCAAACGACATGAAATATTTTGGGGACCACTCATATAGGCATTTGAGCTTCAAAATAAATCTTGAACTACGAAGTTGACCAAATATTTTGAACTCTATTTCTAGCAAGAGGATGAAAATTTGAACAAATTCTAATCATGTTTTTCCAACATTATCAACTACTCGTAAAATTTGGGTGGACCTATTAGGTAAGAGAAGTAGATTGCGAAAATCCTTGCTAGCTTACCTTATCAGTTTCAAGCCAAAATGACCTTGCTTAAATAGATGTAAAAGCCTTGTGAACTTACTGTTAAATGAATCACTTGGGCAAGTATTCGAACTGCATCACTTGTATCCGATATGTCAACCATCCCCTTTCGAGGCGGAAAGAGCATGACTTTATAGACATCAACGATAGTGGTCTTAGCGAAGTTATTTTTGACACAATTGCTTGAAAAGATGACTCTAATACCAATGAAGAGAAAATAGATCTACTTGCCCAGATATTTACTAAATGTCTTATATAGAATTAACCCTTTTTTATGGGTTTTAGAAAAAAATAATCCGAGCTCTAAAATGATTATTTCAGTGAATTTACAGTTGTACTTCTTCCAAACGACATGAAATATTTTGGGGACCACTCATATAGGTATTTGAGCTACAAAATAAATCTAGAACTACGAAGTTGACCAAATATTTTGAACTCTATTTCTAGCAAGAGGATGAAAATTTGAACAAATTCTAATCATGTTTTTCAAACATTATCAACTACTCGTAAAATTTGGGTGGACCTATTAGGTAAGAGAAGTAGATTAGGAAAATCCTTGCTAGCTTACCTTATCAGTTTCAAGCCAAAATGACCTTGCTTAAATAGATGTAAAAGCCTTGTGAACTTATTGTTAACTGAATCACTTGGGCAAGTATTCGAACTGCATCACTTGTATCCGATATGTCAACCATCCACTTTCGAGGCGGAAAGAGCATGACTTTATAGACATCAACGATAGTGGTCTTAGCGAAGATGTTTTTGACACAATTGCTTGAAAAGATTACTCTAATACGAATGAAGAGAAAATGCATCTACTTGCCCAGAGATTTACTAAATGTCTTATATAGAATTAACCCTTTTTTATGGGTTTTAGAAAAAAATCATCCGAGCTCTAAAATGATTATTTCCATGAATTTATAGTTGTACTTCTTCCAAAAACATGAAATATTTTGGAGACGACTCATGTTGGCATTTGAGCTACAAAATAAATCTAGAACTACGAAGTTGACCAAATATTTTGAACTCTATTTCTAGCAAGAGGATGAAAATTTGAACAAATTCTAATCATGTTTTTCAAACATTATCAACTACTCGTAAAATTTGGGTGGACCTATTAGGAAAGAGAAGTAGATTGAGAAAATCCTTGCTAGCTTACCTTATCAGTTTCAAGCCAAAATGACCTTGCTTAAATAGATGTAAAAGCCTTGTGAACTTCCTGTTAAATGAATCACTTGGGTAAGTATTCGAACTGCATCACTTGTATCCGATATGTCAACCATCCACTTTCGAGGACGGAAAGAGCTTGGCTTTATAGACATCAAAGATAGTAGTCTTAGCGAAGATGTTTTTGACACAATTGCTTGAAAAGATGACTCTAATACGAATGAAGAGAAAATAGATCTACTTGCCCAGATATTTACTAAATGTCTTATATAGAATTAACCCTTTTTTATGGGTTTTAGAAAAAAATCATCCGAGCTCTAAAATGATTATTTCCATGAATTTATAGTTGTACTTCTTCCAAAAACATGAAATATTTTGGAGACGACTCATGTTGGCATTTGAGCTACAAAATAAATCTAGAACTACGAAGTTGACCAAATATTTTGAACTCTATTTCTAGCAAGAGGATGAAAATTTGAACAAATTCTAATCATGTTTTTCAAACATTATCAACTACTCGTAAAATTTGAGTGGACCTATTAGGAAAGAGAAGTAGATTGAGAAAATCCTTGCAAGCTTACCTTTTCAGTTTCAAGTCAAAATGACCTTGCTAAAATACATGTAAAAGCCTTGTGAACATACTGTTAAATGAATCACTTGGGTAAGTATTCGAAGTGCATCACTTGTATCCAATATGTCAGCCATCCACTTTCGAGGTGGAAAGAGCATGACTTTATAGACATCAATGATAGTGGTCTTAGCGAAGCTGTTTTTGACACAATTTTTTGAAATGATGACACTAATACCAATGAAGAGAAAATGCATATACTTTCCTAGAGATTTTCTAAATTTCTTATATAGAATTAACCCTTTTTTATGGTTTTTAGAAAAAAATAATCCGAGCTCTAAAATGATTATTTCAGTGAATTTGCAGTTGTACTTCTTCCAAACGACATGAAATATTTTGGGGACCACTCATATACGCATTTGAGCTACAAAATAAATCTAGAACTACGAAGTTGACCAAATATTTTGAACTCTATTTCTAACAAGAGGATGAAAATTTGAACAAATTCTAATCATGTTTTTCAAACATTATCAACTACTCGTAAAATTTGGGTGGACCTATTAGGTAAGAGAAGTAGATTGAGAAAATCCTTGCTAGCTTACCTTATCAGTTTCAAGCCAAAATGACCTTGCTTAAATAGATGTAAAAGCCTTGTGAACTTCCTGTTAAATGAATCACTTGGGAAAGTATTCGAACTGCATCACTTGTATCCGATATGTCAACCATCCACTTTCGAGGACGGAAAGAGCTTGGCTTTATAGACATCAAAGATAGTAGTCTTAGCGAAGATGTTTTTGACACAATTGCTTGAAAAGATGACTCTAATACGAATGAAGAGAAAATAGATCTACTTGCCCAGATATTTACTAAATGTCTTATATAGAATTAACCCTTTTTTATGGGTTTTAGAAAAAAATCATCCGAGCTCTAAAATGATTATTTCCATGAATTTATAGTTGTACTTCTTCCAAAAACATGAAATATTTTGGAGACGACTCATGTTGGCATTTGAGCTACAAAATAAATCTAGAACTACGAAGTTGACCAAATATTTTGAACTCTATTTCTAGCAAGAGGATGAAAATTTGAACAAATTCTAATCATGTTTTTCAAACATTATCAACTACTCGTAAAATTTGGGTGGACCTATTAGGAAAGAGAAGTAGATTGAGAAAATCCTTGCAAGCTTACCTTTTCAGTTTCAAGCCAAAATGACCTTGCTAAAATACATGTAAAAGCCTTGTGAACATACTGTTAAATGAATCACTTGGGTAAGTATTCGAAGTGCATCACTTGTATCCAATATGTCAGCCATCCACTTTCGAGGTGGAAAGAGCATGACTTTATAGACATCAATGATAGTGGTCTTAGCGAAGCTGTTTTTGACACAATTTTTTGAAATGATGACACTAATACCAATGAAGAGAAAATGCATATACTTTCCTAGAGATTTTCTAAATTTCTTATATAGAATTAACCCTTTTTTATGGTTTTTAGAAAAAAATAATCCGAGCTCTAAAATGATTATTTCAGTGAATTTGCAGTTGTACTTCTTCCAAACGACATGAAATATTTTGGGGACCACTCATATACGCATTTGAGCTACAAAATAAATCTAGAACTACGAAGTTGACCAAATATTTTGAACTCTATTTCTAACAAGAGGATGAAAATTTGAACAAATTCTAATCATGTTTTTCAAACATTATCAACTACTCGTAAAATTTGGGTGGACCTATTAGGTAAGAGAAGTAGATTGAGAAAATCCTTGCTAGCTTACCTTATCAGTTTCAAGCCAAAATGACCTTGCTTAAATAGATGTAAAAGCCTTGTGAACTTACTGTTAAATGAATCACTTGGGAAAGTATTCGAACTGCATCACTTTTATCCGATATGTCAACCATCCATTTTCGAGGCGGAAAGAGCATGACTTTATAGACATCAACGATAGTGGTCTTAGCGAAGCTGTTTTTGACACAATTGTTTGAAATGATGACACTAATACCAATGAAGAGAAAATGCATATACTTTCCTAGAGATTTTCTAAATTTCTTATATAGAATTAACCCTTTTTTATGGTTTTTAGAAAAAAATAATCCGAGCTCTAAAATGATTATTTCAGTGAATTTACAGTTGTACTTCTTCCAAACGACATGAAATATTTTGGGGACCACTCATATACGCATTTGAGCTACAAAATAAATCTAGAACTACGAAGTTGACCAAATATTTTGAACTCTATTTCTAACAAGAGGATGAAAATTTGAACAAATTCTAATCATGTTTTTCAAACATTATCAACTACTCGTAAAATTTGGGTGGACCTATTAGGTAAGAGAAGTAGATTGAGAAAATCCTTGCTAGCTTACCTTATCAGTTTCAAGCCAAAATGACCTTGCTTAAATAGATGTAAAAGCCTTGTGAACTTACTGTTAAATGAATCACTTGGGAAAGTATTCGAACTACATCACTTTTATCCGATATGTCAACCATCCACTTTCGAGGCGGAAAGAGCATGACTTTATAGACATCAACGATAGTGGTCTTAGCGAAGCTATTTTTGACACAATTGTTTGAAATGATGACACTAATACCAATGAAGAGAAAATGCATATACTTTCCTAGAGATTTCTAAATTTCTTATATAGAATTAACCCTTTTTTATGGTTTTTAGAAAAAAATAATCCGAGCTCTAAAATGATTATTTCAGTGAATTTGCAGTTGTACTTCTTCCAAACGACATGAAATATTTTGGGGACCACTCATATACGCATTTGAGCTACAAAATAAATCTAGAACTACGAAGTTGACCAAATATTTTGAACTCTATTTCTAACAAGAGTATGAAAATTTGAACAAATTCTAATCATGTTTTTCAAACATTATCAACTACTCGTAAAATTTGGGTGGACCTATTAGGTAAGAGAAGTAGATTGAGAAAATCCTTGCTAGCTTACCTTATCAGTTTCAAGCCAAAATGACCTTGCTTAAATAGATGTAAAAGCCTTGTGAACTTACTGTTAAATGAATCACTTGATAAAGTATTCGAACTGCATCACTTTTATACGATATGTCAACCATCCATTTTCGAGGCGGAAAGAGCATGACTTTATAGACATCAACGATAGTGGTCTTAGCGAAGCTGTTTTGGACACAATTGTTTGAAATGATGACACTAATACCAATGAATAGAAAATGCATATACTTTCCCTGAGATTTTCTAAATTTCTTATATAGAATTAACCCTTTTTTATGGTTTTTAGAAAAAAATAATCCGAGCTCTAAAATGATTATTTCAGTGAATTTACAGTTGTACTTCTTCCAAACGACATGAAATATTTTGGGGACCACTCATATACGCATTTGAGCTACAAAATAAATATAGAACTACGAAGTTGACCAAATATTTTGAACTCTATTTCTAACAAGAGGATGAAATTTGAACAAATTCTAATCATGTTTTTCAAACATTATCAACTACTCGTAAAATTTGGGTGGACCTATTAGGTAAGAGAAGTAGATTGAGAAAATCCTTGCTAGCTTACCTTATCAGTTTCAAGCCAAAATGACCTTGCTTAAATAGATGTAAAAGCCTTGTGAACTTTCTGTTAAATGAATCACTTGGGAAAGTATTCGAACTGCATCACTTTTATCCGATATGTCAACCATCCACTTTCGAGGCGGAAAGAGCATGACTTTATAGACATCAACGATAGTGGTCTTAGCGAAGTTGTTTTTGACACAATTGTTTGAAATGATGACACTAATACCAATGAAGAGAAAATGCATATACTTTCCCAGAGATTTTCTAAATTTCTTATATAGAATTAACCCTTTTTTATGGGTTTTAGAAAAAAATCATCCGAGCTCTAAAATGATTATTTCCATGAATTTATAGTTGTACTTCTTCCAAAAACATGAAATATTTTGGAGACGACTCATGTTGGCATTTGAGCTACAAAATAAATCTAGAACTACGAAGTTGACCAAATATTTTGAACTCTATTTCTAACAAGAGGATGAAAATTTGAACAAATTCTAATAATGTTTTTCAAACATTATCAACTACTCGTAAAATTTGGGTGGACCCATTAGGTAAGAGAAGTAGATTGAGAAAATCCTTGCTAGCTTACCTTTTCAGTTTCAAGCCAAAATGACCTTGCTAAAATAGATGTAAAAGCCTTGTGAACTTACTGTTAAATGAATCACTTGGGAAAGTATTCGAACTGCATCACTTTTATCCGATATGTCAACCATCCACTTTCGAGGACGGAAAGAGCTTGGCTTTATAGACATCAAAGATAGTGGTCTTAGCGAAGATGTTTTTGACACAATTGCTTGAAATGATGACTCTAATACCAATGAAGAGAAAATAGATCTACTTGCCCAGGGATTTACTAAATTTCTTATATAGAATTAACCCTTTTTTATGGTTTTTAGAAAAAAATCATCCGAGCTCTAAAATGATTATTTCCCTGAATTTATAGTTGTACGTCTTCCAAAAACATGAAATATTTTGGAGACCTATCATATAGGCATTTGAGCTACAAAATAAATCTAGAACTACGAAGTTGACCAAATATTTTGAACTCTATTTCTAGCAAGAGGATGAAAATTTGAACAAATTCTAATCATGTTTTTCAAACATTATCAACTACTCGTAAAATTTGGGTGGACCTATTAGGAAAGAGAAGTAGATTGAGAAAATCCTTGCTAGCTTACCTTATCAGTTTCAAGCCAAAATGACCTTGCTTAAATAGATGTAAAAGCCTTGTGAACTTACTGTTAAATGAATCACTTGGGCAAGTATTCGAAGTGCATCACTTGTATCCAATATGTCAGCCATCCACTTTCGAGGCGGAAAGAGCATGACTTTATAGACATCAACGATAGTGGTCTTAGCGAAGCTGTTTTTGACACAATTTTTTGAAATGATGACACTAATACCAATGAATAGAAAATTCATATACTTTCCCTGAGATTTTCTAAATTTCTTATATAGAATTAACCCTTTTTTATGGTTTTTAAAAAAAAATAATCCGAGCTCTAAAATGATTATTTCAGTGACTTTACAGTTGTACTTCTTCCAAACGACATGAAATATTTTGGGGACCACTCATATAGGCATTTGAGCTACAAAATAAATCTAGAACTACGAAGTTGACCAAATATTTTGAACTCTATTTCTAGCAAGAGGATGAAAATTTGAACAAATTCTAATCATGTTTTTCAAACATTATCAACTACTCGTAAAATTTGGGTGGACCGATTAGGTAAGAGAAGTAGATTGAGAAAATCCTTGCTAGCTTACCTTATCAGTTTCAAGCCAAAATGACCTTGCTTAAATAGATGTAAAAGCCTTGTCAACTTACTGTTAAATGAATCACTTGGGAAAGTATTCGAACTGCATCAGTTTTATCCGATATGTCAACCATCCACTTTCGAGGCAGAAAGAGCATGACTTTATAGACATCAACGATAGTGGTCTTAGCGAAGCTGTTTTTGACACAATTGTTTGAAATGATGACACTAATACCAATGAATAGAAAATGCATATACTTTCCCTGAGATTTTCTAAATTTCTTATATAGAATTAACCCTTTTTTATGGTTTTTAGAAAAAAATAATCCGAGCTCTAAAATGATTATTTCAGTGAATTTACAGTTGTACTTCTTCCAAACGACATGAAATATTTTGGGGACCACTCATATACGCATTTGAGCTACAAAATAAATATAGAACTACGAAGTTGACCAAATATTTTGAACTCTATTTCTAGCAAGAGGATGAAAATTTGAACAAATTCTAATCATGTTTTTCAAACATTATCAACTACTCGTAAAATTTGGGTGGACCTATTAGGTAAGAGAAGTAGATTGAGAAAATCCTTGCTAGCTTACCTTATCAGTTTCAAGCCAAAATGACCTTGCTTAAATAGATGTAAAAGCCTTGTGAACTTACTGTTAAATGAATCACTTGGGAAAGTATTCGAACTGCATCACTTTTATCCGATATGTCAACCATCCACTTTCGAGGCGGAAAGAGCATGACTTTATAGACATCAACGATAGTGGTCTTAGCGAAGTTGTTTTTGACACAATTGTTTGAAATGATGACACTAATACCAATGAAGAGAAAATGCATATACTTTCCCAGAGATTTACTAAATTTCTTATATAGAATTAACCCTTTTTTATGGGTTTTAGAAAAAATCATCCGAGCTCTAAAATGATTATTTCAATGAATTTACAGTTGTACTTCTTCCAAAAACATGAAATATTTTGGAGACGACTCATGTTGGCATTTGAGCTACAAAAAAAATCTAGAACTACGAAGTTGACCAAATATTTTGAACTCTATTTCGAGCAAGAGGATGAAAATTCGAACAAATTCTAATCATGTTTTTCAAACATTATCAACTACTCGTAAAATTTGGGTGGACCTATTAGGTAAGAGAAGTAGATTGAGAAAATCCTTGCTAGCTTAACTTATCAGTTTCAAGCCAAAATGACCTTGCTAAAATACATGTAAAAGCCTTGTGAACTTACTGTTAAATGAATCACTTGGGAAAGTATTCAAACTACATCACTTTTATCCGTTATGTCAACCATCCACTTTCGAGGCGGAAAGAGCATGACTTTATAGACATCAACGATAGTGGTCTTAGCGAAGCTGTTTTTGACACAATTGTTTGAAATGATGACACTAATACCAATGAAGAGAAAATGCATATACTTTCCCTGAAATTTTCTAAATTTCTTATATAGAATTAACCCTTTTTTATGGTTTTTAGAAAAAAATAATCCGAGCTCTAAAATGATTATTTCAGTGAGTTTACAGTTGTACTTCTTCCAAACGACATGAAATATTTTGGGGACCACTCATATACGCATTTGAGCTAAAAAATAAATCTAGAACTACGAAGTTGACCAAATATTTTGAACTCTATTTCTAGCAAGAGGATGAAAATTTGAACAAATTCTAATCATGTTTTTCAAACATTATCAACTACTCGTAAAATTTGGGTGGACCTATTAGGAAAGAGAAGTAGATTGAGAAAATCCTTGCAAGCTTACCTTTTCAGTTTCAACCCAAAATGACCTTGCTAAAATACATGTAAAAGCCTTGTGAATTACTGTTAAATGAATCACTTGGGTAAGTATTTGAAGTGCATCACTTGTATCCAATATGTCAGACATCCACTTTCGAGGACGGAAAGAGCATGACTTTATAGACATCAACGATAATGGTCTTAGCGAAGATTTTTTTGACACAATTGTTAGAAATGATCACATTAATACCAATGAAGAGAAAATGCATCTACTTTCCCACAGATTTACTAAATTTCTAAGATAGAATTAACCCTTTTTTTTAGGGGTTTTAAAAAAAAAATAATGCGAGCTCTAAAATAATTATTTCAAGGAATTTACAGTTGTACTTCTTCCAAACGACATGAAATATTTTGGGGACCACTCATATAGGCATTTGAGCTACAAAATAAATCTAGAACTACGAAGTTGACCAAATATTTTGAACTCTATTTCTAGCAAGAGGATGAAAATTCGAAAAAATTCTAATCATGTTTTTCAAACATTATCAACTACGAAGTTGACCAAATATTTTGAACTCTATTTCTAGCAAGAGGATGAAAATTTGAACAAATTCTAATCATGTTTTTCAAACATTATCAACTACTCGTAAAATTTGGGTGGACCTATTAGGTAAGAGAAGTAGATTGAGAAAATCCTTGCTAGCTTATCTTATCAGTTTCAAGCCAAAATGACCTTGCTAAAATACATGTAAAAGCCTTGTGAACTTACTGTTAAATGAATCACTTGGGAAAGTATTCAAACTGCATCACTTTTATCCGTTATGTCAACCATCCACTTTCGAGGCGGAAAGAGCATGACTTTATAGACATCAACGATAGTGGTCTTAGCGAAGCTGTTTTTGACACAATTGTTTGAAATGATGACACTAATACCAATGAAGAGAAAATGCATATACTTTCCCAGAGATTTTCTAAATTTCTTATATAGAATTAACCCTTTTTTATGGGTTTTAGAAAAAAAATAATCCGATCTCTAAAATGATTATTTCAGCGAATTTACAGTTGCACTTCTTCCAAACGACATGAAATATTTTGGGGACCACTCATATAGGCATTTGAGCTACAAAATAAATCTAGAACTACGAAGTTGACCAAATATTTTGAACTCTATTTCTAGCAAGAGGATGAAAATTTGAACAAATTCTAATCATGTTTTTCAAACATTATCAACTACTCGTAAAATTTGGGTGGACCTATTAGGTAAGAGAAGTAGATTGAGAAAATCCTTGCTAGCTTACGTTATCAGTTTCAAGCCAAAATGACCTTGCTTAAATAGATGTAAAAGCAATGTGAACTTACTGTTAAATGAATCACTTGGGAAAGTATTCGAACTGCATCACTTGTATCCAATATCTCAGACATCCACTTTCGAGGACGGAAAGAGCATGACTTTATAGACATCAACGATAGTGGTCTTAGCGAAGCTATTTTTGACACAATTGTTAGAAATGATCACATTAATACCAATGAAGAGAAAATGCATCTACTTTCCCTGAGATTTACTAAATTCTTTGATAGAATTAACCCTTTTTAGGGGTTTTAGAAAAAAATAATCCGAGTTCTAAAATAATTATTTCCACGAATTTATAGTTGTACTTCTTCCAAAAACATGAAATATTTTGGAGACGACTCATGTTGGCATTTGAGCTACAAAATAAATCTAGAACTACGAAGTTGACCAAATATTTTGAACTCTATTTCTAGCAAGAGGATGAAAATTTGAACAAATTCTAATCATGTTTTTCAAACATTATCAACTATGAAGTTGACCAAATATTTTGAACTCTATTTCTAGCAAGAGGATGAAAATTTGAACAAATTCTAATCATGTTTTTCAAACATTATCAACTACTCGTAAAATTTGGGTGGACCTATTAGGTAAGAGAAGTAGATTGAGAAAATCCTTGCTAGCTTACCTTATCAATTTCAAGCCAAAATGACCTTGCTAAAATACATGTAAAAGCCTTGTGAACTTACTGTTAAATGAATCACTTGGGAAAGTATTCAAACTGCATCACTTTTATCCGTTATGTCAACCATCCACTTTCGAGGCGGAAAGAGCATGACTTTATAGACATCAACGATAGTGGTCTTAGCGAAGCTGTTTTTGACACAATTGTTTGAAATGATGACACTAATACCAATGAAGAGAAAATGCATATACTTTCCCAGAGATTTTCTAAATTTCTTATATAGAATTAACCCTTTTTTATGGGTTTTAGAAAAAAAATAATCCGATCTCTAAAATGATTATTTCAGTGAATTTACAGTTGTACTTCTTCCAAACGACATGAAATATTTTGGGGACCACTCATATACGTATTTGAACTACAAAATAAATCTAGAACTACGAAGTTGACCAAATATTTTGAATTCTATTTCTAACAAGAGGATGAAAATTTGACCAAATTCTAATCATGTTTTTCAAACATTATCAACTACTCATAAAATTTGGGTGGACCTATTAGGTAAGAGAAGTAGATTGAGAAAATCCTTGCTAGCTTACCTTATCAGTTTCAAGCCAAAATGACCTTGCTAAAATACATGTAAAAGCCTTGTGAACTTACTGTTAATTGAATCACTTGGGAAAGTATTCAAACTGCATCACTTTTATCCGTTATGTCAACCATCCACTTTCGAGGCGGAAAGAGCATGACTTTATAGACATCAACGATAGTGGTCTTAGCGAAGCTGTTTTTGACACAATTGTTTGAAATGATAACACTAATACCAATGAAGAGAAAATGCATATAATTTCCCTGAGATTTTCTAAATTTCTTATATAGAATTAACCCTTTTTTATGGTTTTTAGAAAAAAATAATCCGAGCTCTAAAATGATTATTTCAGTGAATTTACAGTTGTACTTCTTCCAAACGACATGAAATATTTTGGGGACCACTCATATACGCATTTGAGCTACAAAATAAATCTAGAACTACGAAGTTGACCAAATATTTTGAACTCTATTTCTAACAAGAGGATGAAAATTTGACCAAATTCTAATCATGTTATTCAAACATTATCAACTACTCGTAAAATTTGGGTGGACCTATTAGGTAAGAGAAGTAGATTGAGAAAATCCTTGCTAGCTTACCTTATCAGTTTCAAGCCAAAATGACCTTGCTAAAATACATGTAAAAGCCTTGTGAACTTACTGTTAATTGAATCACTTGGGAAAGTATTCAAACTGCATCACTTTTATCCGTTATGTCAACCATCCACTTTCGAGGCGGAAAGAGCATGACTTTATAGACATCAACGATAGTGGTCTTAGCGAAGCTGTTTTTGACACAATTGTTTGAAATGATAACACTAATACCAATGAAGAGAAAATGCATATAATTTCCCTGAGATTTTCTAAATTTCTTATATAGAATTAACCCTTTTTTATGGTTTTTAGAAAAAAATAATCCGAGCTCTAAAATGATTATTTCAGTGAATTTACAGTTGTACTTCTTCCAAACGACATGAAATATTTTGGGGACCACTCATATACGCATTTGAGCTACAAAATAAATCTAGAACTACGAAGTTGACCAAATATTTTGAACTCTATTTCTAACAAGAGGATGAAAATTTGACCAAATTCTAATCATGTTATTCAAACATTATCAACTACTCGTAAAATTTGGGTGGACCTATTAGGTAAGAGAAGTAGATTGAGAAAATCCTTGCTAGCTTACCTTATCAGTTTCAAGCCAAAATGACCTTGCTAAAATACATCTAAAAGCCTTGTGAACTTACTGTTAAATGAATCACTTGGGAAAGTATTCAAACTGCATCACTTTTATCCGTTATGTCAACCATCCACTTTCGAGGCGGAAAGAGCATGACTTTATAGACATCAACGATAGTGGTCTTAGCGAAGTTGTTTTTGACACAATTGTTTGAAATGATGACACTAATACCAATGAAGAGAAAATGCATATACTTTCCCAGAGATTTTCTAAATTTCTTATATAGAATTAACCCTTTTTTATGGGTTTTAGAAAAAAAATAATCCGATCTCTAAAATGATTATTTCAGCGAATTTACAGTTGCACTTCTTCCAAACGACATGAAATATTTTGGGGACCACTCATATAGGCATTTGAGCTACAAAATAAATCTAGAACTACGAAGTTGACCAAATATTTTGAACTCTATTTCTAGCAAGAGGATGAAAATTTGAACAAATTCTAATCATGTTTTTCAAACATTATCAACTACTCGTAAAATTTGGGTGGACCTATTAGGTAAGAGAAGTAGATTGAGAAAATCCTTGCTAGCTTACGTTATCAGTTTCAAGCCAAAATGACCTTGCTTAAATAGATGTAAAAGCAATGTGAACTTACTGTTAAATGAATCACTTGGGAAAGTATTCGAACTGCATCACTTGTATCCAATATCTCAGACATCCACTTTCGAGGACGGAAAGAGCATGACTTTATAGACATCAACGATAGTGGTCTTAGCGAAGCTATTTTTGACACAATTGTTAGAAATGATCACATTAATACCAATGAAGAGAAAATGCATCTACTTTCCCAGAGATTTACTAAATTCTTTGATAGAATTAACCCTTTTTAGGGGTTTTAGAAAAAAATAATCCGAGTTCTAAAATAATTATTTCCACGAATTTATAGTTGTACTTCTTCCAAAAACATGAAATATTTTGGAGACGACACATGTTGGCATTTGAGCTACAAAATAAATCTAGAACTACGAAGTTGACCAAATATTTTGAACTCTATTTCTAGCAAGAGGATGAAAATTTGAACAAATTCTAATCATGTTTTTCAAACATTATCAACTACTCGTAAAATTTGGGTGGACCTATTAGGTAAGAGAAGTAGATTGAGAAAATCCTTGCTAGCTTACCTTATCAGTTTCAAGCCAAAATGACCTTGCTAAAATACATGTAAAACCTTGTGAACTTACTATTAAATGAATAACTTGGGAAAGTATTCGAACTGCATCACTTGTATCCAATATGTCAGACATCCACTTTCGAGGACGGAAAGAGCATGACTTTATAGACATCAACGATAATGGTCTTAGCGAAGATTTTTTTGACACAATTGTTAGAAATGATCACATTAATACCAATGAAGAGAAAATGCATCTACTTTCCCAGAGATTTACTAAATTTCTAAGATAGAATTAACCCTTTTTTATAGGTTTTAGAAAAAAATAATGCGAGCTCTAAAATGATTATTTCAATGAATTTACAGTTGTACTTCTTCCAAACGACATGAAATATTTTGGGGACCACTCATATAGGCATTTGAGCTTCAAAATAAATCTAGAACTACGAAGTTGACCAAATATTTTGAACTCTATTTCTAGCAAGAGGATGAAAATTCGAACAAATTCTAATCATGTTTTTCAAACATTATCAACTACTCGTAAAATTTGGGTGGACCTATTAGGTAAGAGAAGTAGATTGAGAAAATCCTTGCTAGCTTACCTTATCAGTTTCAAGCCAAAATGACCTTGCTAAAATACATGTAAAAGCCTTGTGAACTTACTGTTAAATGAATCACTTGGGAAAGTATTCAAACTGCATCACTTTTATCCGTTATGTCAGACATCCACTTTCGAGGCGGAAAGAGCATGACTTTATAGACATCAACGATAGTGGTCTTAGCGAAGCTATTTTTGACACAATTGTTAGAAATGATCACATTAATACCAATGAAGAGAAAATGCATCTACTTTCCCTGAGATTTACTAAATTCTTTGATAGAATTAACCCTTTTTAGGGGTTTTAGAAAAAAATAATCCGAGTTCTAAAATAATTATTTCCACGAATTTATAGTTGTACTTCTTCCAAAAACATGAAATATTTTGGAGACGACTCATGTTGGCATTTGAGCTACAAAATAAATCTAGAACTACGAAGTTGACCAAATATTTTGAACTCTATTTCTAGCAAGAGGATGAAAATTTGAACAAATTCTAATCATGTTTTTCAAACATTATCAACTACGAAGTTGACCAAATATTTTGAACTCTATTTCTAGCAAGAGGATGAAAATTTGAACAAATTCTAATCATGTTTTTCAAACATTATCAACTACTCGTAAAATTTGGGTGGACCTATTAGGTAAGAGAAGTAGATTGAGAAAATCCTTGCTAGCTTACCTTATCAGTTTCAAGCCAAAATGACCTTGCTAAAATACATGTAAAAGCCTTGTGAACTTACTGTTAAATGAATCACTTGGGAAAGTATTCAAACTGCATCACTTTTATCCGTTATGTCAACCATCCACTTTCGAGGCGGAAAGAGCATGACTTTATAGACATCAACGATAGTGGTCTTAGCGAAGCTGTTTTTGACACAATTGTTTGAAATGATGACACTAATACCAATGAAGAGAAAATGCATATACTTTCCCAGAGATTTTCTAAATTTCTTATATAGAATTAACCCTTTTTTATGGGTTTTAGAAAAAAAATAATCCGATCTCTAAAATGATTATTTCAGTGAATTTACAGTTGTACTTCTTCCAAACGACATGAAATATTTTGGGGACCACTCATATACGTATTTGAGCTACAAAATAAATCTAGAACTACGAAGTTGACCAAATATTTTGAATTCTATTTCTAACAAGAGGATGAAAATTTGACCAAATTCTAATCATGTTTTTCAAACATTATCAACTACTCGTAAAATTTGGGTGGACCTATTAGGTAAGAGAAGTAGATTGAGAAAATCCTTGATAGCTTACCTTATCAGTTTCAAGCCAATATGACCTTGCTTAAATAGATGTAAAAGCCTTGTGAACTTACTGTTAAATGAATCACTTGGGAAAGTATTCGAACTGCATCACTTTTATCCTATATGTCAACCATCCACTTTCGAGGAGTAAAGAGCATGACTTTATAGACATCAACGATAGTGGTCTTAGCGAAGTTGTTTTTGACACAATTGTTTGAAATGATGACCCTAATACCAATGAAGAGAAAATGCATCTACTTTCCCAGAGATTTTCTAAATTTCTTATATAGAATTAACCCTTTTTTATGGGTTTTAGAAAAAAAATAATCCGATCTCTAAAATGATTATTTCAGCGAATTTACAGTTGTACTTCTTCCAAACGACATGAAATATTTTGGGGACCACTCATATAGGCATTTGAGCTACAAAATAAATCTAGAACTACGAAGTTGACCAAATATTTTGAACTCTATTTCTAGCAAGAGGATGAAAATTTGAACAAATTCTAATCATGTTTTTCAAACATTATCAACTACTCGTAAAATTTGGGTGGACCTATTAGGTAAGAGAAGTAGATTGAGAAAATCCTTGCTAGCTTACCTTATCAGTTTCAAGCCAAAATGACCTTGCTTAAATAGATGTAAAAGCCTTGTGAACTTACTTTTAAATGAATCACTTGGGAAAGTATTCGAACTGCATCACTTGTATCCAATATGTCAGACATCCACTTTCGAGGACGGAAAGAGCATGACTTTATAGACATCAACGATAGTGGTCTTAGCGAAGCTGTTTTTGACACAATTGTTTGAAATGATCACATTAATACCAATGAAGAGAAAATGCATCTACTTTCCCAGAGATTTACTAAATTCTTTGATAGAATTAACCCTTTTTAGGGGTTTTAGAAAAAAATAATCCGAGTTCTAAAATAATTATTTCCACGAATTTATAGTTGTACTTCTTCCAAAAACATTAAATATTTTGGAGACGACTCATGTTGGCATTTGAGCTACAAAATAAATCTAGAACTACGAAGTTGACCAAATATTTTGAACTCTATTTCTAGCAAGAGGATGAAAATTTGAACAAATTCTAATCATGTTTTTCAAACATTATCAACTACTCGTAAATTTTGGGTGGACCTATTAGGTAACAGAAGTAGATTGAGAAAATCCTTGCTAGCTTACCTTATCAGTTTCAAGCCAAAATGACCTTGCTAAAATACGTGTAAAACCTTGTGAACTTACTATTAAATGAATAACTTGGGCAAGTATTCGAACTGCATCACTTGTATCCAATATGTCAGACATCCACTATCGAGGACGGAAAGAGCATGACTTTATCGACATCAACGATAATGGTCTTAGCGAAGAGTTTTTTGACACAATTGTTAGAAATGATCACATTAATACCAATGAAGAGAAAATGCATCTACTTTCCCAGAGATTTACTAAATTTCTAAGATAGAATTAACCCTTTTTTATAGGTTTTAGAAAAAAATAATGTGAGCTCTAAAATGATTATTTCAATGAATTTACAGTTGTACTTCTTCCAAACGACATGAAATAATTTGGGGACCACTCATATAGGCATTTGAGCTTTAAAATAAATCTAGAACTACGAAGTTGACCAAATATTTTGAACTCTATTTCTAGCAAGAGGATGAAAATTCGAACAAATTCTAATCATGTTTTTCAAACATTATCAACTACTCGTAAAATTTGGGTGGACCTATTAGGTAAGAGAAGTAGATTGAGAAAATCCTTGCTAGCTTACCTTATCAGTTTCAAGCCAAAATGAACTTGCTAAAATACATGTAAAAGCCTTGTGAACTTACTGTTAAATGAATCACTTGGGAAAGTATTCAAACTGCATCACTTTTATCCGTTATGTCAACCATCCACTTTCGAGGCGGAAAGAGCATGACTTTATAGACATCAACGATAGTGGTCTTAGCGAAGCTGTTTTTGACACAATTGTTTGAAATGATGACACTAATACCAATGAAGAGAAAATGCATATACTTTCCCTGAGATTTTCTAAATTTCTTATATAGAATTACCCTTTTTTATGGTTTTTAGAAAAAAATAATCCGAACTCTAAAATGATTATTTCAGTGAATTTACAGTTGTACTTCTTCCAAACGACATGAAATTTTTTGGGGACCACTCATATACGCATTTGAGCTACAAACTAAATCTAGAACTACGAAGTTGACCAAATATTTTGAACTCTATTTCTAACAAGAGGATGAAAATTTGACCAAATTCTAATCATGTTTTTCAAACATTATCAACTACTCGTAAAATTTGGGTGGACCTATTAGGTAAGAGAAGTAGATTGAGAAAATCCTTGCTAGCTTACCTTATCAATTTCAAGCCAATATGACCTTGCTTAAATAGATGTAAAAGCCTTGTGAACTTACTGTTAAATGAATCACTTGGGAAAGTATTCGAACTGCATCACTTTTATCCTATATGTCAACCATCCACTTTCGAGGCGGAAAGAGCATGACTTTATAGACATCAACGATAGTGGTCTTAGCGAAGCTGTTTTTGACACAATTGTTTGAAATGATGACACTAATACCAATGAAGAGAAAATGCATATACTTTCCCAGAGATTTTCTAAATTTCTTATATAGAATTAACCCTTTTTTATGGGTTTTATAAAAAAAATAATCCGAGCTCTAAAATGATTATTTCAGTGAATTTACAGTTGTACTTCTTCCAAACGACATGAAATATTTTGGGGACCACTCATATACGCATTTGAGCTACAAAATAAATCTAGAACTACGAAGTTGACCAAATATTTTGAACTCTATTTCTAACAAGAGGATGAAAATTTGAACAAATTCTAATCATGTTTTTCAAACATTATCAACTACTCGTAAAATTTGGGTGGACCTATTAGGTAAGAGAAGTAGATTGAGAAAATCCTTGCTAGCTTACCTTATCAGTTTCAAGCCAAAATGACCTTGCTTAAATAGATGTAAAAGCCTTGTGAACTTCCTGTTAAATGAATCACTTGGGAAAGTATTCGAACTGCATCACTTGTATCCGATATGTCAACCATCCACTTTCGAGGCGTAAAGAGCTTGGCTTTATAGACATCAACGATAGTGGTCTTAGCGAAGTTGTTTTTGACACAATTGTTTGAAATGATGACACTAATACCAATGAAGAGAAAATGCATCTACTTTCCCAGAGATTTTCTAAATTTCTTATATAGAATTAACCCTTTTTTATGGTTTTTAGAAAAAAATAATCCGAGCTCTAAAATGATTATTTCAGTGAATTTACAGTTGTACTTCTTCCAAACGACATGAAATATTTTGGGGACCACTCATATACGCATTTGAGCTACAAAATAAATCTAGAACTACGAAGTTGACCAAATATTTTGAACTCTATTTCTAACAAGAGGATGAAAATTTGACCAAATTCTAATCATGTTTTTCAAACATTATCAACTACTCGTAAAATTTGGGTGGACCTATTAGGTAAGAGAAGTAGATTGAGAAAATCCTTGCTAGCTTACCTTATCAATTTCAAGCCAATATGACCTTGCTTAAATAGATGTAAAAGCCTTGTGAACTTACTGTTAAATGAATCACTTGGGAAAGTATTCGAACTGCATCACTTTTATCCTATATGTCAACCATCCACTTTCGATTCGGAAAGAGCATGACTTTATAGACATCAACGATAGTGGTCTTAGCGAAGCTGTTTTTGACACAATTGTTTGAAATGATGACACTAATACCAATGAAGAGAAAATGCATATACTTTCCCAGAGATTTTCTAAATTTCTTATATAGAATTAACCCTTTTTATGGGTTTTAGAAAAAAAATAATCCGAGCTCTAAAATGATTATTTCAGTGAATTTACAGTTGTACTTCTTCCAAACGACATGAAATATTTTGGGGACCACTCATATACGCATTTGAGCTACAAAATACATCTAGAACTACGAAGTTGACCAAATATTTTGAACTCTATTTCTAACAAGAGGATGAAAATTTGACCAAATTCTAATCATGTTTTTCAAACATTATCAACTACTCGTAAAATTTGGGTGGACCTATTAGGTAAGAGAAGTAGATTGAGAAAATCCTTGCTAGCTTACCTTATCAGTTTCAAGCCAATATGACCTTGCTTAAATAGATGTAAAAGCCTTGTGAACTTACTGTTAAATGAATCACTTGGGAAAGTATTCGAACTGCATCACTTTTATCCTATATGTCAACCATCCACTTTCGAGGCGGAAAGAGCATGACTTTATAGACATCAACGATAGTGGTCTTAGCGAAGTTGTTTTTGACACAATTGTTTGAAATGATGACACTAATACCAATGAAGAGAAAATGCATCTACTTTCCCAGAGATTTTCTAAATTTCTTATATAGAATTAACCCTTTTTTATGGGTTTTAGAAAAAAAATAATCCGATCTCTAAAATGATTATTTCAGCGAATTTATAGTTGTACTTCTTCCAAACGACATGAAATATTTTGGGGACCACTCATATAGGCATTTGAGCTACAAAATAAATCTAGAACTACGAAGTTGACCAAATATTTTGAACTCTATTTCTAGCAAGAGGATGAAAATTTGAACAAATTCTAATCATGTTTTTCAAACATTATCAACTACTCGTAAAATTTGGGTGGACCTATTAGGTAAGAGAAGTAGATTGAGAAAATCCTTGCTAGCTTACCTTATCAGTTTCAAGCCAAAATGACCTTGCTTAAATAGATGTAAAAGCCTTGTGAACTTACTGTTAAATGAATCACTTGGGAAAGTATTCGAACTGCATCACTTGTATCCAATATGTCAGACATCCACTTTCGAGGACGGAAAGAGCATGACTTTATAGACATCAACGATAGTGGTCTTAGCGAAGCTGTTTTTGACACAATTGTTAGAAATGATCACATTAATACCAATGAAGAGAAAATGCATCTACTTTCCCAGAGATTTACTAAATTCTTTGATAGAATTAACCCTTTTTAGGGGTTTTAGAAAAAAATAATCCGAGTTCTAAAATAATTATTTCCACGAATTTATAGTTGTACTTCTTCCAAAAACATGAAATATTTTGGAGACGACTCATGTTGGCATTTGAGCTACAAAATAAATCTAGAACTACGAAGTTGACCAAATATTTTGAACTCTATTTCTAGCTAGAGGATGAAAATTTGAACAAATTCTAATCATGTTTTTCAAACATTATCAACTACTCGTAAAATTTGGGTGGACCTATTAGGTAAGAGAAGTAGATTGAGAAAATCCTTGCTAGCTTACCTTATCAGTTTCAAGCCAAAATGACCTTGCTAAAATACATGTAAAACCTTGTGAACTTACTATTAAATGAATAACTTAGGCAAGTATTCGAACTGCATCACTTGTATCCAATATGTCAGACATCCACTTTCGAGGACGGAAAGAGCATGACTTTATAGACATCAACGATAATGGTCTTAGCGAAGATTTTTTTGACACAATTGTTAGAAATGATCACATTAATACCAATGAAGAGAAAATGCATCTACTTTCCCAGAGATTTACTAAATTTCTAAGATAGAATTAACCCTTTTTTATAGGTTTTAGAAAAAAATAATGCGAGCTCTAAAATGATTATTTCAATGAATTTACAGTTGTACTTCTTCCAAACGACATGAAATAATTTGGGGACCACTCATATAGGCATTTGAGCTTCAAAATAAATCTAGAACTACGAAGTTGACCAAATATTTTGAACTCTATTTCTAGCAAGAGGATGAAAATTCGAACAAATTCTAATCATGTTTTTCAAACATTATCAACTACTCGTAAAATTTGGGTGGACCTATTAGGTAAGAGAAGTAGATTGAGAAAATCCTTGCTAGCTTACCTTATCAGTTTCAAGCCAAAATGACCTTGCTAAAATACATGTAAAAGCCTTGTGAACTTACTGTTAAATGAATCACTTGGGAAAGTATTCAAACTGCATCACTTTTATCCGTTATGTCAACCATCCACTTTCGAGGCGGAAAGAGCATGACTTTATAGACATCAACGATAGTGGTCTTAGCGAAGTTGTTTTTGACACAATTGTTTGAAATGATGACACTAATACCAATGAAGAGAAAATGCATCTACTTTCCCAGAGATTTTCTAAATTTCTTATATAGAATTAACCCTTTTTTATGGGTTTTAGAAAAAAAAAATCCGATCTCTAAAATGATTATTTCAGCGAATTTACAGTTGTACTTCTTCCAAACGACATGAAATATTTTGGGGACCACTCATATAGGCATTTGAGCTACAAAATAAATCTAGAACTACGAAGTTGACCAAATATTTTGAACTCTATTTCTAGCAAGAGGATGAAAATTTGAACAAATTCTAATCATGTTTTTCAAACATTATCAACTACTCGTAAAATTTGGGTGGACCTATTAGGTAAGAGAAGTAGATTGAGAAAATCCTTCCTAGCTTACCTTATCAGTTTCAAGCCAAAATGACCTTGCTTAAATAGATGTAAAAGCCTTGTGAACTTACTGTTAAATGAATCACTTGGGAAAGTATTCGAACTGCATCACTTGTATCCAATATGTCAGACATCCACTTTCGAGGACGGAAAGAGCATGACTTTATAGACATCAACGATAGTGGTCTTAGCGAAGCTGTTTTTGACACAATTGTTAGAAATGATCACATTAATACCAATGAAGAGAAAATGCATCTACTTTCCCAGAGATTTACTAAATTCTTTGATAGAATTAACCCTTTTTAGGGGTTTTAGAAAAAAATAATCCGAGTTCTAAAATAATTATTTCCACGAATTTATAGTTGTACTTCTTCCAAAAACATGAAATATTTTGGAGACGACTCATGTTGGCATTTGAGCTACAAAATAAATCTAGAACTACGAAGTTGACCAAATATTTTGAACTCTATTTCTAGCTAGAGGATGAAAATTTGAACAAATTCTAATCATGTTTTTCAAACATTATCAACTACTCGTAAAATTTGGGTGGACCTATTAGGTAAGAGAAGTAGATTGAGAAAATCCTTGCTAGCTTACCTTATCAGTTTCAAGCCAAAATGACCTTGCTAAAATACATGTAAAACCTTGTGAACTTACTATTAAATGAATAACTTAGGCAAGTATTCGAACTGCATCACTTGTATCCAATATGTCAGACATCCACTTTCGAGGACGGAAAGAGCATGACTTTATAGACATCAACGATAATGGTCTTAGCGAAGATTTTTTTGACACAATTGTTAGAAATGATCACATTAATACCAATGAAGAGAAAATGCATCTACTTTCCCAGAGATTTACTAAATTTCTAAGATAGAATTAACCCTTTTTTATAGGTTTTAGAAAAAAATAATGCGAGCTCTAAAATGATTATTTCAATGAATTTACAGTTGTACTTCTTCCAAACGACATGAAATAATTTGGGGACCACTCATATAGGCATTTGAGCTTCAAAATAAATCTAGAACTACGAAGTTGACCAAATATTTTGAACTCTATTTCTAGCAAGAGGATGAAAATTCGAACAAATTCTAATCATGTTTTTCAAACATTATCAACTACTCGTAAAATTTGGGTGGACCTATTAGGTAAGAGAAGTAGATTGAGAAAATCCTTGCTAGCTTACCTTATCAGTTTCAAGCCAAAATGACCTTGCTAAAATACATGTAAAAGCCTTGTGAACTTACTGTTAAATGAATCACTTGGGAAAGTATTCAAACTGCATCACTTTTATCCGTTATGTCAACCATCCACTTTCGAGGCGGAAAGAGCATGACTTTATAGACATCAACGATAGTGGTCTTAGCGAAGTTGTTTTTGACACAATTGTTTGAAATGATGACACTAATACCAATGAAGAGAAAATGCATCTACTTTCCCAGAGATTTTCTAAATTTCTTATATAGAATTAACCCTTTTTTATGGGTTTTAGAAAAAAAAAATCCGATCTCTAAAATGATTATTTCAGCGAATTTACAGTTGTACTTCTTCCAAACGACATGAAATATTTTGGGGACCACTCATATAGGCATTTGAGCTACAAAATAAATCTAGAACTACGAAGTTGACCAAATATTTTGAACTCTATTTCTAGCAAGAGGATGAAAATTTGAACAAATTCTAATCATGTTTTTCAAACATTATCAACTACTCGTAAAATTTGGGTGGACCTATTAGGTAAGAGAAGTAGATTGAGAAAATCCTTCCTAGCTTACCTTATCAGTTTCAAGCCAAAATGACCTTGCTTAAATAGATGTAAAAGCCTTGTGAACTTACTGTTAAATGAATCACTTGGGAAAGTATTCGAACTGCATCACTTGTATCCAATATGTCAGACATCCACTTTCGAGGACGGAAAGAGCATGACTTTATAGACATCAACGATAGTGGTCTTAGCGAAGCTGTTTTTGACACAATTGTTAGAAATGATCACATTAATACCAATGAAGAGAAAATGCATCTACTTTCCCAGAGATTTACTAAATTCTTTGATAGAATTAACCCTTTTTAGGGGTTTTAGAAAAAAATAATCCGAGTTCTAAAATAATTATTTCCACGAATTTATAGTTGTACTTCTTCCAAAAACATGAAATATTTTGGAGACGACTCATGTTGGCATTTGAGCTACAAAATAAATCTAGAACTACGAAGTTGACCAAATATTTTGAACTCTATTTCTAGCTAGAGGATGAAAATTTGAACAAATTCTAATCATGTTTTTCAAACATTATCAACTACTCGTAAAATTTGGGTGGACCTATTAGGTAAGAGAAGTAGATTGAGAAAATCCTTGCTAGCTTACCTTATCAGTTTCAAGCCAAAATGACCTTGCTAAAATACATGTAAAACCTTGTGAACTTACTATTAAATGAATAACTTAGGCAAGTATTCGAACTGCATCACTTGTATCCAATATGTCAGACATCCACTTTCGAGGACGGAAAGAGCATGACTTTATAGACATCAACGATAATGGTCTTAGCGAAGATTTTTTTGACACAATTGTTAGAAATGATCACATTAATACCAATGAAGAGAAAATGCATCTACTTTCCCAGAGATTTACTAAATTTCTAAGATAGAATTAACCCTTTTTTATAGGTTTTAGAAAAAAATAATGCGAGCTCTAAAATGATTATTTCAATGAATTTACAGTTGTACTTCTTCCAAACGACATGAAATAATTTGGGGACCACTCATATAGGCATTTGAGCTTCAAAATAAATCTAGAACTACGAAGTTGACCAAATATTTTGAACTCTATTTCTAGCAAGAGGATGAAAATTCGAACAAATTCTAATCATGTTTTTCAAACATTATCAACTACTCGTAAAATTTGGGTGGACCTATTAGGTAAGAGAAGTAGATTGAGAAAATCCTTGCTAGCTTACCTTATCAGTTTCAAGCCAAAATGACCTTGCTAAAATACATGTAAAAGCCTTGTGAACTTACTGTTAAATGAATCACTTGGGAAAGTATTCAAACTGCATCACTTTTATCCGTTATGTCAACCATCCACTTTCGAGGCGGAAAGAGCATGACTTTATAGACATCAACGATAGTGGTCTTAGCGAAGTTGTTTTTGACACAATTGTTTGAAATGATGACACTAATACCAATGAAGAGAAAATGCATCTACTTTCCCAGAGATTTTCTAAATTTCTTATATAGAATTAACCCTTTTTTATGGGTTTTAGAAAAAAAAAATCCGATCTCTAAAATGATTATTTCAGCGAATTTACAGTTTTACTTCTTCCAAACGACATGAAATATTTTGGGGACCACTCATATAGGCATTTGAGCTACAAAATAAATCTAGAACTACGAAGTTGACCAAATATTTTGAACTCTATTTCTAGCAAGAGGATGAAAATTTGAACAAATTCTAATCATGTTTTTCAAACATTATCAACTACTCGTAAAATTTGGGTGGACCTATTAGGTAAGAGAAGTAGATTGAGAAAATCCTTGCTAGCTTACCTTATCAGTTTCAAGCCAAAATGACCTTGCTTAAATAGATGTAAAAGCCTTGTGAACTTACTGTTAAATGAATCACTTGGGAAAGTATTCGAACTGCATCACTTGTATCCAATATGTCAGACATCCACTTTCGAGGACGGAAAGAGCATGACTTTATAGACATCAACGATAGTGGTCTTAGCGAAGCTGTTTTTGACACAATTGTTAGAAATGATCACATTAATACCAATGAAGAGAAAATGCATCTACTTTCCCAGAGATTTACTAAATTCTTTGATAGAATTAACCCTTTTTAGAGGTTTTAGGAAAAAATAATCCGAGTTCTAAAATAATTATTTCCACGAATTTATAGTTGTACTTCTTCCAAAAACATGAAATATTTTGGAGACGACTCATGTTGGCATTTGAGCTACAAAATAAATCTAGAACTACGAAGTTGACCAAATATTTTGAACTCTATTTCTAGCTAGAGGATGAAAATTTGAACAAATTCTAATCATGTTTTTCAAACATTATCAACTACTCGTAAAATTTGGGTGGACCTATTAGGTAAGAGAAGTAGATTGAGAAAATCCTTGCTAGCTTACCTTATCAGTTTCAAGCCAAAATGACCTTGCTAAAATACATGTAAAACCTTGTGAACTTACTATTAAATGAATAACTTGGGCAAGTATTCGAACTGCATCACTTGTATCCAATATGTCAGACATCCACTTTCGAGGACGGAAAGAGCATGACTTTATAGACATCAACGATAATGGTCTTAGCGAAGATTTTTTTGACACAATTGTTAGAAATGATCACATTAATACCAATGAAGAGAAAATGCATCTACTTTCCCAGAGATTTACTAAATTTCTAAGATAGAATTAACCCTTTTTTATAGGTTTTAGAAAAAAATAATGCGAGCTCTAAAATGATTATTTCAATGAATTTACAGTTGTACTTCTTCCAAACGACATGAAATAATTTGGGGACCACTCATATAGGCATTTGAGCTTCAAAATAAATCTAGAACTACGAAGTTGACCAAATATTTTGAACTCTATTTCTAACAAGAGGATGAAAATTTGAACAAATTCTAATCATGTTTTTCAAACATTATCAACTACTCGTAAAATTTGGGTGGACCTATTAGGTAAGAGAAGTAGATTGAGAAAATCCTTGCTAGCTTACCTTATCAGTTTCAAGCCAAAATGACCTTGCTTAAATAGATGTAAAAGCCTTGTGAACTTCCTGTTAAATGAATCACTTGGGAAAGTATTCGAACTGCATCACTTGTATCCGATATGTCAACCATCCACTTTCGAGGCGTAAAGAGCTTGGCTTTATAGACATCAACGATAGTGGTCTTAGCGAAGTTGTTTTTGACACAATTGTTTGAAATGATGACACTAATACCAATGAAGAGAAAATGCATCTACTTTCCCAGAGATTTTCTAAATTTCTTATATAGAATTAACCCTTTTTTATGGGTTTTAGAAAAAAAATAATCCGAGCTCTAAAATGATTATTTCAGTGAATTTACAGTTGTACTTCTTCCAAACGACATGAAATATTTTGGGGACCACTCATATAAGCATTTGAGCTACAAAATAAATCTAGAACTACGAAGTTGACCAAATATTTTGAACTCTATTTCTAACAAGAGGATGAAAATTTGACCAAATTCTAATCATGTTTTTCAAACATTATCAACTACTCGTAAAATTTGGGTGGACCTATTAGGTAAGAGAAGTAGATTGAGAAAATCCTTGCTAGCTTACCTTATCAGTTTCAAGCCAATATGACCTTGCTTAAATAGATGTAAAAGCCTTGTGAACTTCCTGTTAAATGAATCACTTGGGAAAGTATTCGAACTGCATCACTTTTATCCTATATGTCAACCATCCACTTTCGAGGCGGAAAGAGCATGACTTTATAGACATCAACGATAGTGGTCTTAGCGAAGTTGTTTTTGACACAATTGTTTGAAATGATGACACTAATACCAATGAAGAGAAAATGCATCTACTTTCCCAGAGATTTTCTAAATTTCTTATATAGAATTAACCCTTTTTTATGGGTTTTAGAAAAAAAATAATCCGATCTCTAAAATGATTATTTCAGCGAATTTACAGTTGTACTTCTTCCAAACGACATGAAATATTTTGGGGACCACTCATATAGGCATTTGAGCTACAAAATAAATCTAGAACTACGAAGTTGACCAAATATTTTGAACTCTATTTCTAGCAAGAGGATGAAAATTTGAACAAATTCTAATCATGTTTTTCAAACATTATCAACTACTCGTAAAATTTGGGTGGACTTATTAGGTAAGAGAAGTAGATTGAGAAAATCCTTGCTAGCTTACCTTATCAGTTTCAAGCCAATATGACCTTGCTTAAATAGATGTAAAAGCCTTGTGAACTTCCTGTTAAATGAATCACTTGGGAAAGTATTCGAACTGCATCACTTTTATCCTATATGTCAACCATCCACTTTCGAGGCGGAAAGAGCATGACTTTATAGACATCAACGATAGTGGTCTTAGCGAAGTTGTTTTTGACACAATTGTTTGAAATGATGACACTAATACCAATGAAGAGAAAATGCATCTACTTTCCCAGAGATTTTCTAAATTTCTTATATAGAATTAACCCTTTTTTATGGGTTTTAGAAAAAAAATAATCCGATCTCTAAAATGATTATTTCAGCGAATTTACAGTTGTACTTCTTCCAAACGACATGAAATATTTTGGGGACCACTCATATAGGCATTTGAGCTACAAAATAAATCTAGAACTACGAAGTTGACCAAATATTTTGAACTCTATTTCTAGCAAGAGGATGAAAATTTGAACAAATTCTAATCATGTTTTTCAAACATTATCAACTACTCGTAAAATTTGGGTGGACCTATTAGGTAAGAGAAGTAGATTGAGAAAATCCTTGCTAGCTTACCTTATCAGTTTCAAGCCAAAATGACCTTGCTAAAATACATGTAAAACCTTGTGAACTTACTATTAAATGAATAACTTGGGCAAGTATTCGAACTGCATCACTTGTATCCAATATGTCAGACATCCACTTTCGAGGACGGAAAGAGCATGACTTTATAGACATCAACGATAATGGTCTTAGCGAAGATTTTTTTGACACAATTGTTAGAAATGATCACATTAATACCAATGAAGAGAAAATGCATCTACTTTCCCAGAGATTTACTAAATTTCTAAGATAGAATTAACCCTTTTTTATAGGTTTTAGAAAAAAATAATGCGAGCTCTAAAATGATTATTTCAATGAATTTACAGTTGTACTTCTTCCAAACGACATGAAATAATTTGGGGACCACTCATATAGGCATTTGAGCTTCAAAATAAATCTAGAACTACGAAGTTGACCAAATATTTTGAACTCTATTTCTAGCAAGAGGATGAAAATTCGAACAAATTCTAATCATGTTTTTCAAACATTATCAACTACTCGTAAAATTTGGGTGGACCTATTAGGTAAGAGAAGTAGATTGAGAAAATCCTTGCTAGCTTACCTTATCAGTTTCAAGCCAAAATGACCTTGCTAAAATACATGTAAAAGCCTTGTGAACTTACTGTTAAATGAATCACTTGGGAAAGTATTCAAACTGTATCACTTTTATCCGTTATGTCAACCATCCACTTTCGAGGCGGAAAGAGCATGACTTTATAGACATCAACGATAGTGGTCTTAGCGAAGTTGTTTTTGACACAATTGTTTGAAATGATGACACTAATACCAATGAAGAGAAAATGCATCTACTTTCCCAGAGATTTTCTAAATTTCTTATATAGAATTAACCCTTTTTTATGGGTTTTAGAAAAAAAAAATCCGATCTCTAAAATGATTATTTCAGCGAATTTACAGTTGTACTTCTTCCAAACGACATGAAATATTTTGGGGACCACTCATATAGGCATTTGAGCTACAAAATAAATCTAGAACTACGAAGTTGACCAAATATTTTGAACTCTATTTCTAGCAAGAGGATGAAAATTTGAACAAATTCTAATCATGTTTTTCAAACATTATCAACTACTCGTAAAATTTGGGTGGACCTATTAGGTAAGAGAAGTAGATTGAGAAAATCCTTGCTAGCTTACCTTATCAGTTTCAAGCCAAAATGACCTTGCTTAAATAGATGTAAAAGCCTTGTGAACTTCCTGTTAAATGAATCACTTGGGAAAGTATTCGAACTGCATCACTTTTATCCTATATGTCAACCATCCACTTTCGAGGCGGAAAGAGCATGACTTTATAGACATCAACGATAGTGGTCTTAGCGAAGTTGTTTTTGACACAATTGTTTGAAATGATGACACTAATACCAATGAAGAGAAAATGCATCTACTTTCCCAGAGATTTTCTAAATTTCTTATATAGAATTAACCCTTTTTTATGGGTTTTAGAAAAAAAATAATCCGATCTCTAAAATGATTATTTCAGCGAATTTACAGTTGTACTTCTTCCAAACGACATGAAATATTTTGGGGACCACTCATATAGGCATTTGAGCTACAAAATAAATCTAGAACTACGAAGTTGACCAAATATTTTGAACTCTATTTCTAGCAAGAGGATGAAAATTTGAACAAATTCTAATCATGTTTTTCAAACATTATCAACTACTCGTAAAATTTGGGTGGACTTATTAGGTAAGAGAAGTAGATTGAGAAAATCCTTGCTAGCTTACCTTATCAGTTTCAAGCCAATATGACCTTGCTTAAATAGATGTAAAAGCCTTGTGAACTTCCTGTTAAATGAATCACTTGGGAAAGTATTCGAACTGCATCACTTTTATCCTATATGTCAACCATCCACTTTCGAGGCGGAAAGAGCATGACTTTATAGACATCAACGATAGTGGTCTTAGCGAAGTTGTTTTTGACACAATTGTTTGAAATGATGACACTAATACCAATGAAGAGAAAATGCATCTACTTTCCCAGAGATTTTCTAAATTTCTTATATAGAATTAACCCTTTTTTATGGGTTTTAGAAAAAAAATAATCCGATCTCTAAAATGATTATTTCAGCGAATTTACAGTTGTACTTCTTCCAAACGACATGAAATATTTTGGGGACCACTCATATAGGCATTTGAGCTACAAAATAAATCTAGAACTACGAAGTTGACCAAATATTTTGAACTCTATTTCTAGCAAGAGGATGAAAATTTGAACAAATTCTAATCATGTTTTTCAAACATTATCAACTACTCGTAAAATTTGGGTGGACCTATTAGGTAAGAGAAGTAGATTGAGAAAATCCTTGCTAGCTTACCTTATCAGTTTCAAGCCAAAATGACCTTGCTAAAATACATGTAAAACCTTGTGAACTTACTATTAAATGAATAACTTGGGCAAGTATTCGAACTGCATCACTTGTATCCAATATGTCAGACATCCACTTTCGAGGACGGAAAGAGCATGACTTTATAGACATCAACGATAATGGTCTTAGCGAAGATTTTTTTGACACAATTGTTAGAAATGATCACATTAATACCAATGAAGAGAAAATGCATCTACTTTCCCAGAGATTTACTAAATTTCTAAGATAGAATTAACCCTTTTTTATAGGTTTTAGAAAAAAATAATGCGAGCTCTAAAATGATTATTTCAATGAATTTACAGTTGTACTTCTTCCAAACGACATGAAATAATTTGGGGACCACTCATATAGGCATTTGAGCTTCAAAATAAATCTAGAACTACGAAGTTGACCAAATATTTTGAACTCTATTTCTAGCAAGAGGATGAAAATTCGAACAAATTCTAATCATGTTTTTCAAACATTATCAACTACTCGTAAAATTTGGGTGGACCTATTAGGTAAGAGAAGTAGATTGAGAAAATCCTTGCTAGCTTACCTTATCAGTTTCAAGCCAAAATGACCTTGCTAAAATACATGTAAAAGCCTTGTGAACTTACTGTTAAATGAATCACTTGGGAAAGTATTCAAACTGCATCACTTTTATCCGTTATGTCAACCATCCACTTTCGAGGCGGAAAGAGCATGACTTTATAGACATCAACGATAGTGGTCTTAGCGAAGCTGTTTTTGACACAATTGTTTGAAATGATGACACTAATACCAATGAAGAGAAAATGCATATACTTTCCCAGAGATTTTCTAAATTTCTTATATAGAATTAACCCTTTTTTATGGGTTTTAGAAAAAAAATAATCCGATCTCTAAAATGATTATTTCAGTGAATTTACAGTTGTACTTCTTCCAAACGACATGAAATATTTTGGGGACCACTCATATAGGCATTTGAGCTACAAAATAAATCTAGAACTACGAAGTTGACCAAATATTTTGAACTCTATTTCTAGCAAGAGGATGAAAATTTGAACAAATTCTAATCATGTTTTTCAAACATTATCAACTACTCGTAAAATTTGGGTGGACCTATTAGGTAAGAGAAGTAGATTGAGAAAATCCTTGCTAGCTTACCTTATCAGTTTCAAGCCAAAATGACCTTGCTAAAATACATGTAAAAGCCTTGTGAACTTACTGTTAAATGAATCACTTGGGAAAGTATTCAAACTGCATCACTTTTATCCGTTATGTCAACCATCCACTTTCGAGGCGGAAAGAGCATGACTTTATAGACATCAACGATAGTGGTCTTAGCGAAGCTGTTTTTGACACAATTGTTTGAAATGATGACACTAATACCAATGAAGAGAAAATGCATATACTTTCCCTGAGATTTTCTAAATTTCTTATATAGAATTAACCCTTTTTTATGGGTTTTAGAAAAAAAATAATCCGATCTCTAAAATGATTATTTCAGTGAATTTACAGTTGTACTTCTTCCAAACGACATGAAATATTTTGGGGACCACTCATATAAGCATTTGAGCTACAAAATAAATCTAGAACTACGAAGTTGACCAAATATTTTGAACTCTATTTCTAACAAGAGGATGAAAATTTGACCAAATTCTAATCATGTTTTTCAAACATTATCAACTACTCGTAAAATTTGGGTGGACCTATTAGGTAAGAGAAGTAGATTGAGAAAATCCTTGCTAGCTTACCTTATCAGTTTCAAGCCAATATGACCTTGCTTAAATAGATGTAAAAGCCTTGTGAACTTCCTGTTAAATGAATCACTTGGGAAAGTATTCGAACTGCATCACTTTTATCCTATATGTCAACCATCCACTTTCGAGGCGGAAAGAGCATGACTTTATAGACATCAACGATAGTGGTCTTAGCGAAGTTGTTTTTGACACAATTGTTTGAAATGATGACACTAATACCAATGAAGAGAAAATGCATCTACTTTCCCAGAGATTTTCTAAATTTCTTATATAGAATTAACCCTTTTTTATGGGTTTTAGAAAAAAAATAATCCGATCTCTAAAATGATTATTTCAGCGAATTTACAGTTGTACTTCTTCCAAACGACATGAAATATTTTGGGGACCACTCATATAGGCATTTGAGCTACAAAATAAATCTAGAACTACGAAGTTGACCAAATATTTTGAACTCTATTTCTAGCAAGAGGATGAAAATTTGAACAAATTCTAATCATGTTTTTCAAACATTATCAACTACTCGTAAAATTTGGGTGGACTTATTAGGTAAGAGAAGTAGATTGAGAAAATCCTTGCTAGCTTACCTTATCAGTTTCAAGCCAATATGACCTTGCTTAAATAGATGTTAAAGCCTTGTGAACTTCCTGTTAAATGAATCACTTGGGAAAGTATTCGAACTGCATCACTTTTATCCTATATGTCAACCATCCACTTTCGAGGCGGAAAGAGCATGACTTTATAGACATCAACGATAGTGGTCTTAGCGAAGTTGTTTTTGACACAATTGTTTGAAATGATGACACTAATACCAATGAAGAGAAAATGCATCTACTTTCCCAGAGATTTTCTAAATTTCTTATATAGAATTAACCCTTTTTTATGGGTTTTAGAAAAAAAATAATCCGATCTCTAAAATGATTATTTCAGCGAATTTACAGTTGTACTTCTTCCAAACGACATGAAATATTTTGGGGACCACTCATATAGGCATTTGAGCTACAAAATAAATCTAGAACTACGAAGTTGACCAAATATTTTGAACTCTATTTCTAGCAAGAGGATGAAAATTTGAACAAATTCTAATCATGTTTTTCAAACATTATCAACTACTCGTAAAATTTGGGTGGACCTATTAGGTAAGAGAAGTAGATTGAGAAAATCCTTGCTAGCTTACCTTATCAGTTTCAAGCCAAAATGACCTTGCTAAAATACATGTAAAACCTTGTGAACTTACTATTAAATGAATAACTTGGGCAAGTATTCGAACTGCATCACTTGTATCCAATATGTCAGACATCCACTTTCGAGGACGGAAAGAGCATGACTTTATAGACATCAACGATAATGGTCTTAGCGAAGATTTTTTTGACACAATTGTTAGAAATGATCACATTAATACCAATGAAGAGAAAATGCATCTACTTTCCCAGAGATTTACTAAATTTCTAAGATAGAATTAACCCTTTTTTATAGGTTTTAGAAAAAAATAATGCGAGCTCTAAAATGATTATTTCAATGAATTTACAGTTGTACTTCTTCCAAACGACATGAAATAATTTGGGGACCACTCATATAGGCATTTGAGCTTCAAAATAAATCTAGAACTACGAAGTTGACCAAATATTTTGAACTCTATTTCTAGCAAGAGGATGAAAATTCGAACAAATTCTAATCATGTTTTTCAAACATTATCAACTACTCGTAAAATTTGGGTGGACCTATTAGGTAAGAGAAGTAGATTGAGAAAATCCTTGCTAGCTTACCTTATCAGTTTCAAGCCAAAATGACCTTGCTAAAATACATGTAAAAGCCTTGTGAACTTACTGTTAAATGAATCACTTGGGAAAGTATTCAAACTGCATCACTTTTATCCGTTATGTCAACCATCCACTTTCGAGGCGGAAAGAGCATGACTTTATAGACATCAACGATAGTGGTCTTAGCGAAGCTGTTTTTGACACAATTGTTTGAAATGATGACACTAATACCAATGAAGAGAAAATGCATATACTTTCCCAGAGATTTTCTAAATTTCTTATATAGAATTAACCCTTTTTTATGGGTTTTAGAAAAAAAATAATCCGATCTCTAAAATGATTATTTCAGTGAATTTACAGTTGTACTTCTTCCAAACGACATGAAATATTTTGGGGACCACTCATATAGGCATTTGAGCTACAAAATAAATCTAGAACTACGAAGTTGACCAAATATTTTGAACTCTATTTCTAGCAAGAGGATGAAAATTTGAACAAATTCTAATCATGTTTTTCAAACATTATCAACTACTCGTAAAATTTGGGTGGACCTATTAGGTAAGAGAAGTAGATTGAGAAAATCCTTGCTAGCTTACCTTATCAGTTTCAAGCCAAAATGACCTTGCTAAAATACATGTAAAAGCCTTGTGAACTTACTGTTAAATGAATCACTTGGGAAAGTATTCAAACTGCATCACTTTTATCCGTTATGTCAACCATCCACTTTCGAGGCGGAAAGAGCATGACTTTATAGACATCAACGATAGTGGTCTTAGCGAAGCTGTTTTTGACACAATTTTTTGAAATGATGACACTAATACCAATGAAGAGAAAATGCATATACTTTCCCTGAGATTTTCTAAATTTCTTATATAGAATTAACCCTTTTTTATGGGTTTTAGAAAAAAAATAATCCGATCTCTAAAATGATTATTTCAGTGAATTTACAGTTGTACTTCTTCCAAACGACATGAAATATTTTGGGGACCACTCATATAGGCATTTGAGCTACAAAATAAATCTAGAACTACGAAGTTGACCAAATATTTTGAACTCTATTTCTAGCAAGAGGATGAAAATTTGAACAAATTCTAATCATGTTTTTCAAACATTATCAACTACTCGTAAAATTTGGGTGGACTTATTAGGTAAGAGAAGTAGATTGAGAAAATCCTTGCTAGCTTACCTTATCAGTTTCAAGCCAAAATGACCTTGCTTAAATAGATGTAAAAGCCTTGTGAACTTACTGTTAAATGAATCACTTGGGAAAGTATTCGAACTGCATCACTTGTATCCAATATGTCAGACATCCACTTTCGAGGACGGAAAGAGCATGACTTTATAGACATCAACGATAGTGGTCTTAGCGAAGCTGTTTTTGACACAATTGTTAGAAATGATCACATTAATACCAATGAAGAGAAAATGCATCTACTTTCCCAGAGATTTACTAAATTCTTTGATAGAATTAACCCTTTTTAGGGGTTTTAGAAAAAAATAATCCGAGTTCTAAAATAATTATTTCCACGAATTTATAGTTGTACTTCTTCCAAAAACATGAAATATTTTGGAGACGACTCATGTTGGCATTTGAGCTACAAAATAAATCTAGAACTACGAAGTTGACCAAATATTTTGAACTCTATTTCTAGCTAGAGGATGAAAATTTGAACAAATTCTAATCATGTTTTTCAAACATTATCAACTACTCGTAAAATTTGGGTGGACCTATTAGGTAAGAGAAGTAGATTGAGAAAATCCTTGCTAGCTTACCTTATCAGTTTCAAGCCAAAATGACCTTGCAAAAATACATGTAAAACCTTGTGAACTTACTATTAAATGAATAACTTGGGCAAGTATTCGAACTGCATCACTTGTATCCAATATGTCAGACATCCACTTTCGAGGACGGAAAGAGCATGACTTTATAGACATCAACGATAATGGTCTTAGCGAAGATTTTTTTGACACAATTGTTAGAAATGATCACATTAATACCAATGAAGAGAAAATGCATCTACTTTCCCAGAGATTTACTAAATTTCTAAGATAGAATTAACCCTTTTTTATAGGTTTTAGAAAAAAATAATGCGAGCTCTAAAATGATTATTTCAATGAATTTACAGTTGTACTTCTTCCAAACGACATGAAATAATTTGGGGACCACTCATATAGGCATTTGAGCTTCAAAATAAATCTAGAACTACGAAGTTGACCAAATATTTTGAACTCTATTTCTAGCAAGAGGATGAAAATTCGAACAAATTCTAATCATGTTTTTCAAACATTATCAACTACTCGTAAAATTTGGGTGGACCTATTAGGTAAGAGAAGTAGATTGAGAAAATCCTTGCTAGCTTACCTTATCAGTTTCAAGCCAAAATGACCTTGCTAAAATACATGTAAAAGCCTTGTGAACTTACTGTTAAATGAATCACTTGGGAAAGTATTCAAACTGCATCACTTTTATCCGTTATGTCAACCATCCACTTTCGAGGCGGAAAGAGCATGACTTTATAGACATCAACGATAGTGGTCTTAGCGAAGCTGTTTTTGACACAATTGTTTGAAATGATGACACTAATACCAATGAAGAGAAAATGCATATACTTTCCCAGAGATTTTCTAAATTTCTTATATAGAATTAACCCTTTTTTATGGGTTTTAGAAAAAAAATAATCCGATCTCTAAAATGATTATTTCAGTGAATTTACAGTTGTACTTCTTCCAAACGACATGAAATATTTTGGGGACCACTCATATAGGCATTTGAGCTACAAAATAAATCTAGAACTACGAAGTTGACCAAATATTTTGAACTCTATTTCTAGCAAGAGGATGAAAATTTGAACAAATTCTAATCATGTTTTTCAAACATTATCAACTACTCGTAAAATTTGGGTGGACCTATTAGGTAAGAGAAGTAGATTGAGAAAATCCTTGCTAGCTTACCTTATCAGTTTCAAGCCAAAATGACCTTGCTAAAATACATGTAAAAGCCTTGTGAACTTACTGTTAAATGAATCACTTGGGAAAGTATTCAAACTGCATCACTTTTATCCGTTATGTCAACCATCCACTTTCGAGGCGGAAAGAGCATGACTTTATAGACATCAACGATAGTGGTCTTAGCGAAGCTGTTTTTGACACAATTGTTTGAAATGATGACACTAATACCAATGAAGAGAAAATGCATATACTTTCCCTGAGATTTTCTAAATTTCTTATATAGAATTAACCCTTTTTTATGGGTTTTAGAAAAAAAATAATCCGATCTCTAAAATGATTATTTCAGTGAATTTACAGTTGTACTTCTTCCAAACGACATGAAATATTTTGGGGACCACTCATATAGGCATTTGAGCTACAAAATAAATCTAGAACTACGAAGTTGACCAAATATTTTGAACTCTATTTCTAGCAAGAGGATGAAAATTTGAACAAATTCTAATCATGTTTTTCAAACATTATCAACTACTCGTAAAATTTGGGTGGACTTATTAGGTAAGAGAAGTAGATTGAGAAAATCCTTGCTAGCTTACCTTATCAGTTTCAAGCCAAAATGACCTTGCTTAAATAGATGTAAAAGCCTTGTGAACTTACTGTTAAATGAATCACTTGGGAAAGTATTCGAACTGCATCACTTGTATCCAATATGTCAGACATCCACTTTCGAGGACGGAAAGAGCATGACTTTATAGACATCAACGATAGTGGTCTTAGCGAAGCTGTTTTTGACACAATTGTTAGAAATGATCACATTAATACCAATGAAGAGAAAATGCATCTACTTTCCCAGAGATTTACTAAATTCTTTGATAGAATTAACCCTTTTTAGGGGTTTTAGAAAAAAATAATCCGAGTTCTAAAATAATTATTTCCACGAATTTATAGTTGTACTTCTTCCAAAAACATGAAATATTTTGGAGACGACTCATGTTGGCATTTGAGCTACAAAATAAATCTAGAACTACGAAGTTGACCAAATATTTTGAACTCTATTTCTAGCTAGAGGATGAAAATTTGAACAAATTCTAATCATGTTTTTCAAACATTATCAACTACTCGTAAAATTTGGGTGGACCTATTAGGTAAGAGAAGTAGATTGAGAAAATCCTTGCTAGCTTACCTTATCAGTTTCAAGCCAAAATGACCTTGCAAAAATACATGTAAAACCTTGTGAACTTACTATTAAATGAATAACTTGGGCAAGTATTCGAACTGCATCACTTGTATCCAATATGTCAGACATCCACTTTCGAGGACGGAAAGAGCATGACTTTATAGACATCAACGATAATGGTCTTAGCGAAGATTTTTTTGACACAATTGTTAGAAATGATCACATTAATACCAATGAAGAGAAAATGCATCTACTTTCCCAGAGATTTACTAAATTTCTAAGATAGAATTAACCCTTTTTTATAGGTTTTAGAAAAAAATAATGCGAGCTCTAAAATGATTATTTCAATGAATTTACAGTTGTACTTCTTCCAAACGACATGAAATAATTTGGGGACCACTCATATAGGCATTTGAGCTTCAAAATAAATCTAGAACTACGAAGTTGACCAAATATTTTGAACTCTATTTCTAGCAAGAGGATGAAAATTCGAACAAATTCTAATCATGTTTTTCAAACATTATCAACTACTCGTAAAATTTGGGTGGACCTATTAGGTAAGAGAAGTAGATTGAGAAAATCCTTGCTAGCTTACCTTATCAGTTTCAAGCCAAAATGACCTTGCTAAAATACATGTAAAAGCCTTGTGAACTTACTGTTAAATGAATCACTTGGGAAAGTATTCAAACTGCATCACTTTTATCCGTTATGTCAACCATCCACTTTCGAGGCGGAAAGAGCATGACTTTATAGACATCAACGATAGTGGTCTTAGCGAAGCTGTTTTTGACACAATTGTTTGAAATGATGACACTAATACCAATGAAGAGAAAATGCATATACTTTCCCTGAGATTTTCTAAATTTCTTATATAGAATTAACCCTTTTTTATGGTTTTTAGAAAAAAATAATCCGAGCTCTAAAATGATTATTTCAGTGAATTTACAGTTGTACTTCTTCCAAACGACATGAAATATTTTGGGGACCACTCATATACGCATTTGAGTTACAAAATAAATCTAGAACTACGAAGTTGACCAAATATTTTGAACTCTATTTCTAACAAGAGGATGAAAATTTGGCCAAATTCTAATCATGTTTTTCAAACATTATCAACTACTCGTAAAATTTGGGTGGACCTATTAGGTAAGAGAAGTAGATTGAGAAAATCTTTGCTAGCTTACCTTATCAGTTTCAAGCCAATATGACCTTGCTTAAATAGATGTAAAAGCCTTGTGAACTTACTGTTAAATGAATCACTTGGGAAAGTATTCGAACTGCATCACTTTTATCCTATATGTCAACCATCCACTTTCGAGGCGGAAAGAGCATGACTTTATAGACATCAACGATAGTGGTCTTAGCGAAGTTGTTTTTGACACAATTGCTTGAAATGATGACACTAATACCAATGAAGAGAAAATGCATATACTTTCCCAGAGATTTTCTAAATTTCTTATATAGAATTAACCCTTTTTTATGGGTTTTAGAAAAAAAATAATCCGAGCTCTAAAATGATTATTTCAGTGAATTTACAGTTGTACTTCTTCCAAACGACATGAAATATTTTGGGGACCACTCATATACGCATTTGAGCTACAAAATAAATCTAGAACTACGAAGTTGACCAAATATTTTGAACTCTATTTCTAACAAGAGGATGAAAATTTGACCAAATTCTAATCATGTTTTTCAAACATTATCAACTACTCGTAAAATTTGGGTGGACCTATTAGGTAAGAGAAGTAGATTGAGAAAATCCTTGCTAGCTTACCTTATCAGTTTCAAGCCAATATGACCTTGCTTAAATAGATGTAAAAGCCTTGTGAACTTACTGTTAAATGAATCACTTGGGAAAGTATTCGAACTGCATCACTTTTATCCTATATGTCAACCATCCACTTTCGAGGCGGAAAGAGCATGACTTTATAGACATCAACGATAGTGGTCTTAGCGAAGTTGTTTTTGACACAATTGTTTGAAATGATGACACTAATACCAATGAAGAGAAAATGCATCTACTTTCCCAGAGATTTTCTAAATTTCTTATATAGAATTAACCCTTTTTTATGGGTTTTAGGAAAAAAATAATCCGATCTCTAAAATGATTATTTCAGCGAATTTACAGTTGTACTTCTTCCAAACGACATGAAATATTTTGGGGACCACTCATATAGGCATTTGAGCTACAAAATAAATCTAGAACTACGAAGTTGACCAAATATTTTGAACTCTATTTCTAGGAAGAGGATGAAAATTTGAACAAATTCTAATCATGTTTTTCAAACATTATCAACTACTCGTAAAATTTGGGTGGACCTATTAGGTACGAGAAGTAGATTGAGAAAATCCTTGCTAGCTTACCTTATCAGTTTCAAGCCAAAATGACCTTGCTTAAATAGATGTAAAAGCCTTGTGAACTTACTGTTAAATGAATCACTTGGGAAAGTATTCGAACTGCATCACTTGTATCCAATATGTCAGACATCCACTTTCGAGGACGGAAAGAGCATGACTTTATAGACATCAACGATAGTGGTCTTAGCGAAGCTGTTTTTGACACAATTGTTAGAAATGATCACATTAATACCAATGAAGAGAAAATGCATCTACTTTCCCAGAGATTTACTAAATTCTTTGATAGAATTAACCCTTTTTAGGGGTTTTAGAAAAAAATAATCCGAGTTCTAAAATAATTATTTCCACGAATTTATAGTTGTACTTCTTCCAAAAACATGAAATATTTTGGAGACGACTCATGTTGGCATTTGAGCTACAAAATAAATCTAGAACTACGAAGTTGACCAAATATTTTGAACTCTATTTCTAGCTAGAGGATGAAAATTTGAACAAATTCTAATCATGTTTTTCAAACATTATCAACTACTCGTAAAATTTGGGTGGACCTATTAGGTAAGAGAAGTAGATTGAGAAAATCCTTGCTAGCTTACCTTATCAGTTTCAAGCCAAAATGACCTTGCTAAAATACATGTAAAACCTTGTGAACTTACTATTAAATGAATAACTTGGGCAAGTATTCGAACTGCATCACTTGTATCCAATATGTCAGACATCCACTTTCGAGGACGGAAAGAGCATGACTTTATAGACATCAACGATAATGGTCTTAGCGAAGATTTTTTTGACACAATTGTTAGAAATGATCACATTAATACCAATGAAGAGAAAATGCATCTACTTTCCCAGAGATTTACTAAATTTCTAAGATAGAATTAACCCTTTTTTATAGGTTTTAGAAAAAAATAATGCGAGCTCTAAAATGATTATTTCAATGAATTTACAGTTGTACTTCTTCCAAACGACATGAAATAATTTGGGGACCACTCATATAGGCATTTGAGCTTCAAAATAAATCTAGAACTACGAAGTTGACCAAATATTTTGAACTCTATTTCTAGCAAGAGGATGAAAATTCGAACAAATTCTAATCATGTTTTTCAAACATTATCAACTACTCGTAAAATTTGGGTGGACCTATTAGGTAAGAGAAGTAGATTGAGAAAATCCTTGCTAGCTTACCTTATCAGTTTCAAGCCAAAATGACCTTGCTAAAATACATGTGAAAGCCTTGTGAACTTACTGTTAAATGAATCACTTGGGAAAGTATTCAAACTGCATCACTTTTATCCGTTATGTCAACCATCCACTTTCGAGGCGGAAAGAGCATGACTTTATAGACATCAACGATAGTGGTCTTAGCGAAGCTGTTTTTGACACAATTGTTTGAAATGATGACACTAATACCAATGAAGAGAAAATGCATATACTTTCCGTGAGATTTTCTAAATTTCTTATATAGAATTAACCCTTTTTTATGGTTTTTAGAAAAAAATAATCCGAGCTCTGAAATGATTATTTCAGTGAATTTACAGTTGTACTTCTTCCAAACGACATGAAATATTTTGGGGACCACTCATATACGCATTTGAGCTACAAAATAAATCTAGAACTACGAAGTTGACCAAATATTTTGAACTCTATTTCTAACAAGAGGATGAAAATTTGACCAAATTCTAATCATGTTTTTCAAACATTATCAACTACTCGTAAAATTTGGGTGGACCTATTAGGTAAGAGAAGTAGATTGAGAAAATCCTTGCTAGCTTACCTTATCAGTTTCAAGCCAATATGACCTTGCTTAAATAGATGTAAAAGCCTTGTGAACTTACTGTTAAATGAATCACTTGGGAAAGTATTCGAACTGCATCACTTTTATCCTATATGTCAACCATCCACTTTCGAGGCGGAAAGAGCATGACTTTATAGACATCAACGATAGTGGTCTTAGCGAAGTTGTTTTTGACACAATTGTTTGAAATGATGACACTAATACCAATGAAGAGAAAATGCATATACTTTCCCAGAGATTTTCTAAATTTCTTATATAGAATTAACCCTTTTTTATGGGTTTTAGAAAAAAAATAATCCGAGCTCTAAAATGATTATTTCAGTGAATTTACAGTTGTACTTCTTCCAAACGACATGAAATATTTTGGGGACCACTCATATATGCATTTGAGCTACAAAATAAATCTAGAACTACGAAGTTGACCAAATATTTTGAACTCTATTTCTAACAAGAGGATGAAAATTTGACCAAATTCTAATCATGTTTTTCAAACATTATCAACTACTCGTAAAATTTGGGTGGACCTATTAGGTAAGAGAAGTAGATTGAGAAAATCCTTACTAGCTTACCTTATCAGTTTCAAGCCAATATGACCTTGCTTAAATAGATGTAAAAGCCTTGTGAACTTACTGTTAAATGAATCACTTGGGAAAGTATTCGAACTGCATCACTTTTATCCTATATGTCAACCATCCACTTTCGAGGCGGAAAGAGCATGACTTTATAGACATCAACGATAGTGGTCTTAGCGAAGTTGTTTTTGACACAATTGTTTGAAATGATGACACTAATACCAATGAAGAGAAAATGCATCTACTTTCCCAGAGATTTTCTAAATTTCTTATATAGAATTAACCCTTTTTTATGGGTTTTAGAAAAAAAATAATCCGATCTCTAAAATGATTATTTCAGCGAATTTACAATTGTACTTCTTCCAAACGACATGAAATATTTTGGGGACCACTCATATAGGCATTTGAGCTACAAAATAAATCTAGAACTACGAAGTTGACCAAATATTTTGAACTCTATTTCTAGCAAGATGATGAAAATTTGAACAAATTCTAATCATGTTTTTCAAACATTATCAACTACTCGTAAAATTTGGGTGGACCTATTAGGTAAGAGAAGTAGATTGAGAAAATCCTTAATAGCTTACCTTATCAGTTTCAAGCCAAAATGACCTTGCTTAAATAGATGTAAAAGCCTTGTGAACTTACTGTTAAATGAATCACTTGGGAAAGTATTCGAACTGCATCACTTGTATCCAATATGTCAGACATCCACTTTCGAGGACGGAAAGATCATGACTTTATAGACATCAACGATAGTGGTCTTAGCGAAGCTGTTTTTGACACAATTGTTAGAAATGATCACATTAATACCAATGAAGAGAAAATGCATCTACTTTCCCAGAGATTTACTAAATTCTTTGATAGAATTAACCCTTTTTAGGGGTTTTAGAAAAAAATAATCCGAGTTCTAAAATAATTATTTCCACGAATTTATAGTTGTACTTCTTCCAAAAACATGAAATATTTTGGAGACGACTCATGTTGGCATTTGAGCTACAAAATAAATCTAGAACTACGAAGTTGACCAAATATTTTGAACTCTATTTCTAGCTAGAGGATGAAAATTTGAACAAATTCTAATCATGTTTTTCAAACATTATCAACTACTCGTAAAATTTGGGTGGACCTATTAGGTAAGAGAAGTAGATTGAGAAAATCCTTGCTAGCTTACCTTATCAGTTTCAAGCCAAAATGACCTTGCTAAAATACATGTAAAACCTTGTGAACTTACTATTAAATGAATAACTTAGGCAAGTATTCGAACTGCATCACTTGTATCCAATATGTCAGACATCCACTTTCGAGGACGGAAAGAGCATGACTTTATAGACATCAATGATAATGGTCTTAGCGAAGATTTTTTTGACACAATTGTTAGAAATGATCACATTAATACCAATGAAGAGAAAATGCATCTACTTTCCCAGAGATTTACTAAATTTCTAAGATAGAATTAACCCTTTTTTATAGGTTTTAGAAAAAAATAATGCGAGCTCTAAAATGATTATTTCAATGAATTTACAGTTGTACTTCTTCCAAACGACATGAAATAATTTGGGGACCACTCATATAGGCATTTGAGCTTCAAAATAAATCTAGAACTACGAAGTTGACCAAATATTTTGAACTCTATTTCTAGCAAGAGGATGAAAATTCGAACAAATTCTAATCATGTTTTTCAAACATTATCAACTACTCGTAAAATTTGGGATGACCTATTAGGTAAGAGAAGTAGATTGAGAAAATCCTTGCTAGCTTACCTTATCAGTTTCAAGCCAAAATGACCTTGCTAAAATACATGTAAAAGCCTTGTGAACTTACTGTTAAATGAATCACTTGGGAAATTATTCAAACTGCATCACTTTTATCCGTTATGTCAACCATCCACTTTCGAGGCGGAAAGAGCATGACTTTATAGACATCAACGATAGTGGTCTTAGCGAAGCTGTTTTTGACACAATTGTTTGAAATGATGACACTAATACCAATGAAGAGAAAATGCATATACTTTCTCAGAGATTTTCTAAATTTCTTATATAGAATTAACCCTTTTTTTTGGGTTTTAGAAAAAAAATAATCCGATCTCTAAAATGATTATTTCAGCGAATTTACAGTTGTACTTCTTCCAAACGACATGAAATATTTTGGGGACCAGTCATATAGGCATTTGAGCTACAAAATAAATCTAGAACTACGAAGATGACCAAATATTTTGAACTCTATTTCTAACAAGAGGATGAAAATTTGACCAAATTCTAATCATGTTTTTCAAACATTATCAACTACTCGTAAAATTTGGGTGGACCTATTAGGTAAGAGAAGTAGATTGAGAAAATCCTTACTAGCTTACCTTATCAGTTTCAAGCCAATATGACCTTGCTTAAATAGATGTAAAAGCCTTGTGAACTTACTGTTAAATGAATCACTTGGGAAAGTATTCGAACTGCATCACTTTTATCCTATATGTCAACCATCCACTTTCGAGGCGGAAAGAGCATGACTTTATAGACATCAACGATAGTGGTCTTAGCGAAGTTGTTTTTGACACAATTGTTTGAAATGATGACACTAATACCAATGAAGAGAAAATGCATCTACTTTCCCAGAGATTTTCTAAATTTCTTATATAGAATTAACCCTTTTTTATGGGTTTTAGAAAAAAAATAATCCGATCTCTAAAATGATTATTTCAGCGAATTTACAGTTGTACTTCTTCCAAACGACATGAAATATTTTGGGGACCACTCATATAGGCATTTGAGCTACAAAATAAATCTAGAACTACGAAGTTGACCAAATATTTTGAACTCTATTTCTAGCAAGATGATGAAAATTTGAACAAATTCTAATCATGTTTTTCAAACATTATCAACTACTCGTAAAATTTGGGTGGACCTATTAGGTAAGAGAAGTAGATTGAGAAAATCCTTAATAGCTTACCTTATCAGTTTCAAGCCAAAATGACCTTGCTTAAATAGATGTAAAAGCCTTGTGAACTTACTGTTAAATGAATCACTTGGGAAAGTATTCGAACTGCATCACTTGTATCCAATATGTCAGACATCCACTTTCGAGGACGGAAAGATCATGACTTTATAGACATCAACGATAGTGGTCTTAGCGAAGCTGTTTTTGACACAATTGTTAGAAATGATCACATTAATACCAATGAAGAGAAAATGCATCTACTTTCCCAGAGATTTACTAAATTCTTTGATAGAATTAACCCTTTTTAGGGGTTTTAGAAAAAAATAATCCGAGTTCTAAAATAATTATTTCCACGAATTTATAGTTGTACTTCTTCCAAAAACATGAAATATTTTGGAGACGACTCATGTTGGCATTTGAGCTACAAAATAAATCTAGAACTACGAAGTTGACCAAATATTTTGAACTCTATTTCTAGCTAGAGGATGAAAATTTGAACAAATTCTAATCATGTTTTTCAAACATTATCAACTACTCGTAAAATTTGGGTGGACCTATTAGGTAAGAGAAGTAGATTGAGAAAATCCTTGCTAGCTTACCTTATCAGTTTCAAGCCAAAATGACCTTGCTAAAATACATGTAAAACCTTGTGAACTTACTATTAAATGAATAACTTAGGCAAGTATTCGAACTGCATCACTTGTATCCAATATGTCAGACATCCACTTTCGAGGACGGAAAGAGCATGACTTTATAGACATCAACGATAATGGTCTTAGCGAAGATTTTTTTGACACAATTGTTAGAAATGATCACATTAATACCAATGAAGAGAAAATGCATCTACTTTCCCAGAGATTTACTAAATTTCTAAGATAGAATTAACCCTTTTTTATAGGTTTTAGAAAAAAATAATGCGAGCTCTAAAATGATTATTTCAATGAATTTACAGTTGTACTTCTTCCAAATGACATGAAATAATTTGGGGACCACTCATATAGGCATTTGAGCTTCAAAATAAATCTAGAACTACGAAGTTGACCAAATATTTTGAACTCTATTTCTAGCAAGAGGATGAAAATTCGAACAAATTCTAATCATGTTTTTCAAACATTATCAACTACTCGTAAAATTTGGGATGACCTATTAGGTAAGAGAAGTAGATTGAGAAAATCCTTGCTAGCTTACCTTATCAGTTTCAAGCCAAAATGACCTTGCTAAAATACATGTAAAAGCCTTGTGAACTTACTGTTAAATGAATCACTTGGGAAATTATTCAAACTGCATCACTTTTATCCGTTATGTCAACCATCCACTTTCGAGGCGGAAAGAGCATGACTTTATAGACATCAACGATAGTGGTCTTAGCGAAGCTGTTTTTGACACAATTGTTTGAAATGATGACACTAATACCAATGAAGAGAAAATGCATATACTTTCTCAGAGATTTTCTAAATTTCTTATATAGAATTAACCCTTTTTTTTGGGTTTTAGAAAAAAAATAATCCGATCTCTAAAATGATTATTTCAGCGAATTTACAGTTGTACTTCTTCCAAACGACATGAAATATTTTGGGGACCAGTCATATAGGCATTTGAGCTACAAAATAAATCTAGAACTACGAAGATGACCAAATATTTTGAACTCTATTTCTAACAAGAGGATGAAAATTTGACCAAATTCTAATCATGTTTTTCAAACATTATCAACTACTCGTAAAATTTGGGTGGACCTATTAGGTAAGAGAAGTAGATTGAGAAAATCCTTGCTAGCTTACCTTATCAGTTTCAAGCCAATATGACCTTGCTTAAATAGATGTAAAAGCCTTGTGAACTTACTGTTAAATGAATCACTTGGGAAAGTATTCGAACTGCATCACTTTTATCCGATATGTCAACCATCCACTTTCAAGGCGGAAAGAGCATGACTTAATAGACATCAACGATAGTGGTCTTAGCGAAGTTGTTTTTGACACAATTGTTTGAAATGATGACACTAATACCAATGAAGAGAAAATGCATATACTTTCCCAGAGATTTTCTAAATTTCTTATATAGAATTAACCCTTTTTTATGGGTTTTAGAAAAAAAATAATCCGATCTCTAAAATGATTATTTCAGCGAATTTACAGTTGTACTTCTTCCAAACGACATGAAATATTTTGGGGACCACTCATGTTGGCATTTGAGCTACAAAATAAATCTAGAACTACGAAGTTGACCAAATATTTTGAACTCTATTTCTAGCAAGAGGATGAAAATTTGAACAAATTCTAATCATGTTTTTCAAACATTATCAACTACTCGTAAATTTTGGGTGGACCTATTAGGTAAGAGAAGTAGATTGAGAAAATCCTTGCTAGCTTACCTTATCAGTTTCAAGCCAAAATGACCTTGCTAAAATACATGTAAAACCTTGTGAACTTACTATTAAATGAATAACTTGGGCAAGTATTCGAACTGCATCACTTGTATCCAATATGTCAGACATCCACTTTCGAGGACGGAAAGAGCATGACTTTATAGACATCAACGATAATGGTCTTAGCGAAGATTTTTTTGACACAATTGTTAGAAATGATCACATTAATACCAATGAAGAGAAAATGCATCTACTTTCCCAGAGATTTACTAAATTTCTAAGATATAATTAACCCTTTTTTATAGGTTTTAGAAAAAAATAATGCGAGCTCTAAAATGATTATTTCAATGAATTTACAGTTGTACTTCTTCCAAACGACATGAAATATTTTGGGGACCACTCATATAGGCATTTGAGCTTCAAAATAAATCTAGAACTACGAAGTTGACCAAATATTTTGAACTCTATTTCTAGCAAGAGGATGAAAATTCGAACAAATTCTAATCATGTTTTTCAAACATTATCAACTACTCGTAAAATTTGGGTGGACCTATTAGGTAAGAGAAGTAGATTGAGAAAATCCTTGCTAGCTTACCTTATCAGTTTCAAGCCAAAATGACCTTGCTAAAATACATGTAAAAGCCTTGTGAACTTACTGTTAAATGAATCACTTGGGAAAGTATTCAAACTGCATCACTTTTATCCGTTATGTCAACCATCCACTTTCGAGGCGGAAAGAGCATGACTTTATAGACATCAACGATAGTGGTCTTAGCGAAGCAGTTTTTGACACAATTGTTTGAAATGATTACACTAATACCAATGATGAGAAAATGCATATACTTTCCCAGAGATTTTCTAAATTTCTTATATAGAATTAACCCTTTTTTATGGTTTTTAGAAAAAAATAATCCGAGCTCTAAAATGATTATTTCAGTGAATTTACAGTTGTACTTCTTCCAAACGACATGAAATATTTTGGGGACCACTCATATACGCATTTCAGCTACAAAATAAATCTAGAATTACGAAGTTGACCAAATATTTTGAACTCTATTTCTAGCAAGAGGATGAAAATTTGAAGAAATTCTAATCATGTTTTTCAAACATTATCAACTACTCGTAAAATTTTGGTGGACCTATTAGGTAAGAGAAGTAGATTGAGAAAATCCTTGCTAGTTTACCTTATCAGTTTCAAGCCAAAATGACCTTGCTTAAATAGATGTAAAAGCCTTGTGAACTTACTGTTAAATGAATCACTTGGGAAAGTATTCGAACTGCATCACTTGTATCCAATATGTCAGACATTCACTTTCGAGGACGGAAAGAGCATGACTTTATAGACATCAACGATAGTGGTCTTAGCGAAGCTGTTTTTGACACAATTGTTAGAAATGATCACATTAATACCAATGAAGAGAAAATGCATCTACTTTCCCAGAGATTTACTAAATTCTTTGATAGAATTAACCCTTTTTAGGGGTTTTAGAAAAAAATAATCCGAGTTCTAAAATAATTATTTCCACGAATTTATAGTTGTACTTCTTCCAAAAACATGAAATATTTTGGAGACGACTCATGTTGGCATTTGAGCTACAAAATAAATCTAGAACTACGAAGTTGACCAAATATTTTGAACTCTATTTCTAGCAAGAGGATGAAAATTTGAACAAATTCTAATCATGTTTTTCAAACATTATCAACTACTCGTAAAATTTGGGTGGACCTATTAGGTAAGAGAAGTAGATTGAGAAAATCCTTGCTAGCTTACCTTATCAGTTTCAAGCCAAAATGACCTTGCTAAAATACATGTAAAACCTTGTGAACTTACTATTAAATGAATCACGTGGGCAAGTATTCGAACTGCATCACTTGTATCCAATATGTCAGACATCCACTTTCGAGGACGGAAAGATCATGACTTTATAGACATCAACGATAGTGGTCTTAGCGAAGATTTTTTTGACACAATTGTTAGAAATGATCACATTAATACCAATGAAGAAAAAATGCATCTACTTTCCCAGAGATTTACTAAATTTCTAAGATAGAATTAACCCTTTTTTATGGTTTTTAGAAAAAAATAATGCGAGCTCTAAAATGATTATTTCAGTGAATTTACAGTTGTACTTCTTCCAAACGACATGAAATATTTTGGGGACCACTCATATAGGCATTTGAGCTACAAAATAAATCTAGAACTACGAAGTTGACCAAATATTTTGAACTCTATTTCTAGCAAGAGGATGAAAATTTGAACAAATTCTAATCATGTTTTTCAAACATTATCAACTACTCGTAAAATTTGGGTGGACCTATTAGGTAAGAGAAGTAGATTGAGAAAATCCTTGCTAGCTTACCTTATCAGTTTCAAGCCAAAATGACCTTGCTTAAATAGATGTAAAAGCCTTCTGAACTTACTGTTAAATGAATCACTTGGGAAAGTATTCGAACTGCATCACTTTTATCCGATATGTCAACCATACACTTTCGAGGCGGAAAGAGCATGCCTTTATAGACATCAACGATAGTGGTCTTAGCGAAGTTGTTTTTGACACAATTGTTTGAAATGATGACACTAATACCAATGAAGAGAAAATGCATATACTTTCCCAGAGATTTTCTAAATTTCTTATATAGAATTAACCCTTTTTTATGGGTTTTAGAAAAAAAATAATCCGATCTCTAAAATGATTATTTCAGTGAATTTACAGTTGTACTTCTTCCAAACGACATGAAATATTTTGGGGACCACTCATATAGGCATTTGAGCTACAAAATAAATCTAGAACTACGAAGTTGACCAAATATTTTGAACTCTATTTCTAGCAAGAGGATGAAAATTTGAACAAATTCTAATCATGTTTTTCAAACATTATCAACTACTCGTAAAATTTGGGTGGACCTATTAGGTAAGAGAAGTAGATTGAGAAAATCCTTGCTAGCTTACCTTATCAGTTTCAAGCCAAAATGACCTTGCTTAAATAGATGTAAAAGCCTTCTGAACTTACTGTTAAATGAATCACTTGGGAAAGTATTCGAACTGCATCACTTTTATCCGATATGTCAACCATCCACTTTCGAGGCGGAAAGAGCATGACTTTATAGACATCAACGATAGTGGTCTTAGCGAAGCTGTTTTTGAATCAATTGTTTGAAATGATGACACTAATACGAATGAAGAGAAAATGCATATACTTTCCCAGTGATTTACTAAATTCTTTGATAGAATTAACCCTTTTTAGGGGTTTTAGAAAAAAATAATCCGAGTTCTAAAATAATTATTTCCATGAATTTATAGTTGTACTTCTTCCAAAAACATGAAATATTTTGGAGACGACTCATGTTGGCATTTGAGCTACAAAATAAATCTAGAACTACGAAGTTGACCAAATATTTTGAACTCTATTTCTAGCAAGAGGATGAAAATTTGAACAAATTGTAATCATGTTTTTCAAACATTATCAACTACTCGTAAAATTTGGGTGGACCTATTAGGTAAGAGAAGTAGATTGAGAAAATCCTTGCTAGCTTACCTTATCAGTTTCAAGCCAAAATGACCTTGCTAAAATACATGTAAAACCTTGTGAACTTACTATTAAATGAATCACGTGGGCAAGTATTCGAACTGCATCACTTGTATCCAATATGTCAGACATCCACTTTCGAGGACGGAAAGAGCATGACTTTATAGACATCAACGATAGTGGTCTTAGCGAAGATTTTTTTGACACAATTGTTAGAAATGATCACATTAATACCAATGAAGAAAAAATGCATCTACTTTCCCAGAGATTTACTAAATTTCTAAGATAGAATTAACCCTTTTTTATAGGTTTTAGAAAAAAATAATGCGAGCTCTAAAATGATTATTTCAATGAATTTACAGTTGTACTTCTTCCAAACGACATGAAATATTTTGGGGACCACTCATATAGGCATTTGAGCTACAAAATAAATCTAGAACTACGTAGTTGACCAAATATTTTGAACTCTATTTCTAGCAAGAGGATGAAAATTTGAACAAATTCTAATCATGTTTTTCAAACATTATCAATTACTCGTAAAATTTGGGTGGACCTATTAGGTAAGAGAAGTAGATTGAGAAAATCCTTGCTAGCTTACCTTATCAGTTTCAAGCCAAAATGACCTTGCTTAAATAGATGTAAAAGCCATCTGAACTTACTGTTAAATGAATCACTTGGGAAAGTATTCGAACTGCATCACTTTTATCCGATATGTCAACCATCCACTTTCGAGGTGGAAAGAGCATGACTTTATAGACATCAACGATAGTGGTCTTAGCGAAGCTGTTTTTGACACAATTGTTTGAAATGATGACACTAATACAAATGAAGAGAAAATGCATATACTTTCCCAGAGATTTTCTAAATTTCTTATATAGAATTAACCCTTTTTTATGGGTTTTAGAAAAAAATAATCCGATCTCTAAAATGATTATTTCAGTGAATTTACAGTTGTACTTCTTCCAAACGACATGAAATATTTTGGGGACAACTCATATAGGCATTTGAGCTACAAAATAAATCTAGAACTACGAAGTTGACCAAATATTTTGAACTCTATATCAAGAAAGTGCATGAAACTTTGAACAAGTTCTAATCATGTTTTTCAAACATTATCAACTACTTGTAAAATTTGGGTGGACCTATTAGGAAAGCGAAGTAGATTGAGAAATTCCTTGCTAGCTTACTTTATCAGTTTCAAGCCAAAATGACCTTGCTAAAATACATGTAAAAGCCTTGTGAACTTATTGTTAAATGAATCATTTGGGCAAGTATTCGAACTGCATCACTTGTATCCAATATGTCAGACATCCACTTTCGAGTACGGAAAGAGCATGACTTTATAGACATCAACGATAGTGGTCTTAGCGAAACTATTTTTGACACAATTGTTAGAAATGATGACACTAATACCAATGAAGAGAAAATGCATATACTTTCCCATAGATTTTCTTAATTTCTTAGATAGAATTAACCCTTTTTTATAGGTTTTAGAAAAAAATAATGCGAGCTCTAAAATAATTATTTCAATGAATTTACAGTTGTACTTCATCCAAACGACATGAAATATTTTGGGGACCACTCATGTTGGCATTTGAGTTACAAAATAAATCTAGAACTATGAAGTTGACCAAATATTTTGAACTCTATTTCTAGCAAGAGGATGAATATTTGAACAAATTCTAATCATGTTTTTCAAACATTATCAACTACTCGTAAAATTTGGGTGGACCTATTAGGTAAGAGAAGTAGATTGAGAAAATCCTTCCTAGCTTACCTTATCAGTTTCAAGCCAAAATGACCTTGCTAAAATACATGTAAAACCTTGTGAACTTACTATTAAATGAATCACTTGGGCAAGTATTCGAACTACATCACTTGTATCCAATATGTCAGACATCCACTTTCGAGGACGGAAAGAGCATGACTTTATAGACATCAACGATAGTGGTCTTAGCGAAGTTGTTTTTGACACAATTGTTTGAAATGATGACACTAATACCAATGAAGAGAAAATGCATATACTTTCCCTGAGATTTTCTAAATTTCTTATATAGAATTAACCATTTTTTATGGTTTTTAGAAAAAAATAATCCAAACTCTAAAATGATTATTTCAGTGAATTTACAGTTGTACTTCTTCCAAAGGACATGAAATATTTTGGGGACCACTCATATACGCATTTGAGCTACAAAATAAATCTAGAACTACGAAGTTGACCAAATATTTTGAACTCTATTTCTAGCAAGAGGATGAAAATTTGAACAAATTCTAATCATGTTTTTCAAACATTATCAACTACTCGTAAAATTTGGGTGGACCTATTATGTAAGAGAAGTAGATTGAGAAAATCCTTGCTAGCTTACGTTATCAGTTTCAAGCCAAAATGACATTGCTTAAATAGATGTATAAGCCTTGTGAACTTACTGTTAAATGAATCACTTGGGAAAGTATTCGAACTGCATCACTTTTATCCGATATGTCAACCATCCACTTTCGAGGCGGAAAGAGCATGACTTTATAGACATCAACGATAGTGGTCTTAGCGAAGCTCTTTTTGACACAATTGTTTGAAATGATGACACTAATACCAATGAAGAGAAAATGCATATACTTTCCCAGAGATTTTCTAAATATCTTATATAGAATTAACCCTTTTTTATGGTTTTTAGAAAAAAATAATCCGAGCTCTAAAATGATTTTTTCAGTGAATTTACAGTTGTACTTCTTCCAAACGACATGAAATATTTTGGGGACCACTCATATACGCATTTGAGCTACAAAATAAATCTAGAACTACGAAGTTGACCAAATATTTTGAACTCTATTTCTAACAAGAGGATGAAAATTTGACCAAATTCTAATCATGTTTTTCAAACATTATCAACTACTCGTAAAATTTGGGTGGACCTATTAGGTAAGAGAAGTAGATTGAGAAAATCCTTGCTAGCTTACCTTATCAGTTTCAAGCCAAAATGACCTTGCTTAAATAGATGTAAAAGCCTTCTGAACTTACTGTTAAATGAATCACTTGGGAAAGTATTCGAATTGCATCAGTTTTATCCGATATGTCAACCATCCACTTTCGAGGTGGAAATAGCATGACTTTATAGACATCAACGATACTGGTCTTAGCGAAGCTGTTTTTGACACAATTGTTTGAAATGATGACACTAATACAAATGAAGAGAAAATGCATATACTTTCCCAGAGATTTTCTAAATTTCTTATATAGAATTAACCCTTTTTTATGGGTTTTAGCAAAAAATAATCCGATCTCTAAAATGATTATTTTAGTGAATTTACAGTTGTACTTCTTCCAAACGACATGAAATATTTTGGGGACCACTCATATAGGCATTTGAGCTACAAAATAAATCTAGAACTACGAAGTTTTCCAAATATTTTGAACTCTATATCAAGAAAGTGCATGAAACTTTGAACAAGTTCTAATCATGTTTTTCAAACATTATCAACTACTCGTAAAATTTGGGTGGACCTATTATGTAAGAGAAGTAGATTGAGAAAATCCTTGCTAGCTTACGTTATCAGTTTCAAGCCAAAATGACATTGCTTAAATAGATGTATAAGCCTTGTGAACTTACTGTTAAATGAATCACTTGGGAAAGTATTCGAACTGCATCACTTTTATCCGATATGTCAACCATCCACTTTCGAGGCGGAAAGAGCATGACTTTATAGACATCAACGATAGTGGTCTTAGCGAAGCTCTTTTTGACACAATTGTTTGAAATGATGACACTAATACCAATGAAGAGAAAATGCATATACTTTCCCAGAGATTTTCTAAATATCTTATATAGAATTAACCCTTTTTTATGGTTTTTAGAAAAAAATAATCCGAGCTCTAAAATGATTTTTTCAGTGAATTTACAGTTGTACTTCTTCCAAACGACATGAAATATTTTGGGGACCACTCATATAGGCATTTGAGGTACAAAATAAATCTAGAACTACGAAGTTGACCAAATATTTTGAACTCTATTTCTAGCAAGAGGATGAAAATTTGAACAAATTCTAATCATGTTTTTCAAACATTATCAACTACTCGTAAAATTTGGGTGGACCTATTAGGTAAGAGAAGTAGATTGAGAAAATCCTTGCTAGCTTACGTTATCAGTTTCATGCCAAAATGACCTTGCTTAAATAGATGTATAAGCCTTGTGAACTTACTGTTAAATGAATCACGTGGGAAAGTATTCGAACTGCATCACTTTTATCCGATATGTCAACCATCCACTTTCGAGGCGGAAAGAGCATGACTTTATAGACATCAACGATAGTGGTCTTAGCGAAGTTGTTTTTGACACAATTGTTTGAAATGATGACACTAATACCAATGAAGAGAAAATGCATATACTTTCCCAGAGATTTTCTAAATTTCTTATATAGAATTAACCCTTTTTTATGTGTTTTAGAAAAAAAATAATCCGATCTCTAAAATGATTATTTTAGTGAATTTACAGTTGTACTTCTTCCAAACGACATGAAATATTTTGGGGACCACTCATATAGGCATTTGAGCTACAAAATAAATCTAGAATTACGAAGTTGACCAAATATTTTGAACTCTATTTCTAGCAAGAGGATGAAAATTTGAACAAGTTCTAATCATGTTTTTCAAACATTATCAACTACTCGTAAAATTTGGGTGGACCTATTAGGTAAGAGAAGTAGATTGAGAAAATCCTTGCTAGCTTACGTTATCAGTTTCAAGCCAAAATGACATTGCTTAAATAGATGTATAAGCCTTGTGAACTTACTGTTAAATGAATCACTTGGGAAAGTATTCGAACTGCATCACTTTTATCCGATATGTCAACCATCCACTTTCGAGGCGGAAAGAGCATGACTTTATAGACATCAACGATAGTGGTCTTAGCGAAGCTGTTTTTGACACAATTGTTTGAAATGATGACACTAATACCAATGAAGAGAAAATGCATATACTTTCCCAGAGATTTTCTAAATATCTTATATAGAATTAACCCTTTTTTATGGTTTTTAGAAAAAAATAATCCGAGCTCTAAAATGATTTTTTCAGTGAATTTACAGTTGTACTTCTTCCAAACGACATGAAATATTTTGGGGACCACTCATATAGGCATTTGAGGTACAAAATAAATCTAGAACTACGAAGTTGACCAAATATTTTGAACTCTATTTCTAGCAAGAGGATGAAAATTTGAACAAATTCTAATCATGTTTTTCAAACATTATCAACTACTCTTAAAATTTGGGTGGACCTATTAGGTAAGAGAAGTAGATTGAGAAAATCCTTGCTAGCTTACGTTATCAGTTTCATGCCAAAATGACCTTGCTTAAATAGATGTATAAGCCTTGTGAACTTCCTGTTAAATGAATCACGTGGGAAAGTATTCGAACTGCATCACTTTTATCCGATATGTCAACCATCCACTTTCGAGGCGGAAAGAGCATGACTTTATAGACATCAACGATAGTGGTCTTAGCGAAGTTGTTTTTGACACAATTGTTTGAAATGATGACACTAATACCAATGAAGAGAAAATGCATATACTATCCCAGAGATTTTCTAAATTTCTTATATAGAATTAACCCTTTTTTATGTGTTTTAGAAAAAAAATAATCCGATCTCTAAAATGATTATTTTAGTGAATTTACAGTTGTACTTCTTCCAAACGACATGAAATATTTTGGGGACCACTCATATAGGCATTTGAGCTACAAAATAAATCTAGAATTACGAAGTTGACCAAATATTTTGAACTCTATTTCTAGCAAGAGGATGAAAATTTGAACAAATTCTAATCATGTTTTTCAAACATTATCAACTACTCGTAAAATTTGGGTGGACCTATTAGGTAAGAGAAGTAGATTGAGAAAATCCTTGCTAGCTTACGTTATCAGTTTCAAGCCAAAATGACCTTGCTTAAATAGATGTAAAAGCCTTGTGAACTTACTGTTAAATGAATCACTTGGGAAAGTATTCGAACTGCATCACTTTTATCCGATATGTCAACCATACACTTTCGAGGCGGAAAGAGCATGCCTTTATAGACATCAACGATAGTGGTCTTAGCGAAGTTGTTTTTGACACAATTGTTTGAAATGATGACACTAATACCAATGAAGAGAAAATGCATATACTTTCCCAGAGATTTTCTAAATTTCTTATATAGAATTAACCCTTTTTTATGGGTTTTAGAAAAAAAATAATCCGATCTCTAAAATGATTATTTCAGTGAATTTACAGTTGTACTTCTTCCAAACGACATGAAATATTTTGGGGACCACTCATATAGGCATTTGAGCTACAAAATAAATCTAGAACTACGAAGTTGACCAAATATTTTGAACTCTATTTCTAGCAAGAGGATGAAAATTTGAACAAATTCTAATCATGTTTTTCAAACATTATCAACTACTCGTAAAATTTGGGTGGACCTATTAGGTAAGAGAAGTAGATTGAGAAAATCCTTGCTAGCTTACCTTATCAGTTTCAAGCCAAAATGACCTTGCTTAAATAGATGTAAAAGCCTTGTGAACTTACTGTTAAATGAATCACTTGGGAAAGTATTCGAACTGCATCACTTTTATCCGATATGTCAACCTTCCACTTTCGAGGCGGAAAGAGCATGCCTTTATAGACATCAACGATAGTGGTCTTAGCGAAGTTGTTTTTGACACAATTGTTTGAAATGATGACACTAATACCAATGAAGAGAAAATGCATATACTTTCCCAGAGATTTTCTAAATTTCTTATATAGAATTAACCCTTTTTTATGGGTCTTAGAAAAGAAATAATCCGATCTCTAAAATGATTATTTCAGTGAATTTACAGTTGTACTTCTTCCAAACGACATGAAATATTTTGGGGACCACTCATATAGGCATTTGAGCTACAAAATAAGTCTAGAACTACGAAGTTGACCAAATATTTTGAACTCTATTTCTAGCAAGAGGATGAAAATTTGAACAAATTCTAATCATGTTTTTCAAACATTATCAACTACTCGTAAAATTTGGGTCGACCTATTAGGTAAGAGAAGTAGATTGAGAAAATCCTTGCTAGCTTACATTATCAGTTTCAAGCCAAAATGACCTTGCTTAAATAGATGTAAAAGCCTTGTGAACTTACTGTTAAATGAATCACTTGGGAAAGTATTCGAACTGCATCACTTTTATCCGATATGTCAACCATCCACTTTCGAGGCGGAAAGAGCATGCCTTTATAGACATCAACGATAGTGGTCTTAGCGAAGTTGTTTTTGACACAATTGTTTGAAATGATGACACTAATACCAATGAAGAGAAAATGCATATACTTTCCCTGAGATTTTCTAAATTTCTTATATAGAATTAACCCTTTTTATGGGTTTTAGAAAAAAAATAATCCGATCTCTAAAATGATTATTTTAGTGAATTTACAGTTGTACTTCTTCCAAACGACATGAAATATTTTGGGGACCACTCATATAGGCATTTGAGCTACAAAATAAATCTAGAATTACGAAGTTGACCAAATATTTTGAACTCTATTTCTAGCAAGAGGATGAAAATTTGAACAAGTTCTAATCATGTTTTTCAAACATTATCAACTACTCGTAAAATTTGGGTGGACCTATTAGGTAAGAGAAGTAGATTGAGAAAATCCTTGCTAGCTTACGTTATCAGTTTCAAGCCAAAATGACATTGCTTAAATAGATGTATAAGCCTTGTGAACTTACTGTTAAATGAATCACTTGGGAAAGTATTCGAACTGCATCACTTTTATCCGATATGTCAACCATCCACTTTCGAGGCGGAAAGAGCATGACTTTATAGACATCAACGATAGTGGTCTTAGCGAAGCTGTTTTTGACACAATTGTTTGAAATGATGACACTAATACCAATGAAGAGAAAATGCATATACTTTCCCAGAGATTTTCTAAATATCTTATATAGAATTAACCCTTTTTTATGGTTTTTAGAAAAAAATAATCCGAGCTCTAAAATGATTTTTTCAGTGAATTTACAGTTGTACTTCTTCCAAACGACATGAAATATTTTGGGGACCACTCATATAGGCATTTGAGGTACAAAATAAATCTAGAACTACGAAGTTGACCAAATATTTTGAACTCTATTTCTAGCAAGAGGATGAAAATTTGAACAAATTCTAATCATGTTTTTCAAACATTATCAACTACTCTTAAAATTTGGGTGGACCTATTAGGTAAGAGAAGTAGATTGAGAAAATCCTTGCTAGCTTACGTTATCAGTTTCATGCCAAAATGACCTTGCTTAAATAGATGTATAAGCCTTGTGAACTTACTGTTAAATGAATCACGTGGGAAAGTATTCGAACTGCATCACTTTTATCCGATATGTCAACCATCCACTTTCGAGGCGGAAAGAGCATGACTTTATAGACATCAACGATAGTGGTCTTAGCGAAGTTGTTTTTGACACAATTGTTTGAAATGATGACACTAATACCAATGAAGAGAAAATGCATATACTATCCCAGAGATTTTCTAAATTTCTTATATAGAATTAACCCTTTTTTATGTGTTTTAGAAAAAAAATAATCCGATCTCTAAAATGATTATTTTAGTGAATTTACAGTTGTACTTCTTCCAAACGACATGAAATATTTTGGGGACCACTCATATAGGCATTTGAGCTACAAAATAAATCTAGAATTACGAAGTTGACCAAATATTTTGAACTCTATTTCTAGCAAGAGGATGAAAATTTGAACAAATTCTAATCATGTTTTTCAAACATTATCAACTACTCGTAAAATTTGGGTGGACCTATTAGGTAAGAGAAGTAGATTGAGAAAATCCTTGCTAGCTTACGTTATCAGTTTCAAGCCAAAATGACCTTGCTTAAATAGATGTAAAAGCCTTGTGAACTTACTGTTAAATGAATCACTTGGGAAAGTATTCGAACTGCATCACTTTTATCCGATATGTCAACCATACACTTTCGAGGCGGAAAGAGCATGCCTTTATAGACATCAACGATAGTGGTCTTAGCGAAGTTGTTTTTGACACAATTGTTTGAAATGATGACACTAATACCAATGAAGAGAAAATGCATATACTTTCCCAGAGATTTTCTAAATTTCTTATATAGAATTAACCCTTTTTTATGGGTTTTAGAAAAAAAATAATCCGATCTCTAAAATGATTATTTCAGTGAATTTACAGTTGTACTTCTTCCAAACGACATGAAATATTTTGGGGACCACTCATATAGGCATTTGAGCTACAAAATAAATCTAGAACTACGAAGTTGACCAAATATTTTGAACTCTATTTCTAGCAAGAGGATGAAAATTTGAACAAATTCTAATCATGTTTTTCAAACATTATCAACTACTCGTAAAATTTGGGTGGACCTATTAGGTAAGAGAAGTAGATTGAGAAAATCCTTGCTAGCTTACCTTATCAGTTTCAAGCCAAAATGACCTTGCTTAAATAGATGTAAAAGCCTTGTGAACTTACTGTTAAATGAATCACTTGGGAAAGTATTCGAACTGCATCACTTTTATCCGATATGTCAACCTTCCACTTTCGAGGCGGAAAGAGCATGCCTTTATAGACATCAACGATAGTGGTCTTAGCGAAGTTGTTTTTGACACAATTGTTTGAAATGATGACACTAATACCAATGAAGAGAAAATGCATATACTTTCCCAGAGATTTTCTAAATTTCTTATATAGAATTAACCCTTTTTTATGGGTCTTAGAAAAGAAATAATCCGATCTCTAAAATGATTATTTCAGTGAATTTACAGTTGTACTTCTTCCAAACGACATGAAATATTTTGGGGACCACTCATATAGGCATTTGAGCTACAAAATAAGTCTAGAACTACGAAGTTGACCAAATATTTTGAACTCTATTTCTAGCAAGAGGATGAAAATTTGAACAAATTCTAATCATGTTTTTCAAACATTATCAACTACTCGTAAAATTTGGGTCGACCTATTAGGTAAGAGAAGTAGATTGAGAAAATCCTTGCTAGCTTACATTATCAGTTTCAAGCCAAAATGACCTTGCTTAAATAGATGTAAAAGCCTTGTGAACTTACTGTTAAATGAATCACTTGGGAAAGTATTCGAACTGCATCACTTTTATCCGATATGTCAACCATCCACTTTCGAGGCGGAAAGAGCATGCCTTTATAGACATCAACGATAGTGGTCTTAGCGAAGTTGTTTTTGACACAATTGTTTGAAATGATGACACTAATACCAATGAAGAGAAAATGCATATACTTTCCCTGAGATTTTCTAAATTTCTTATATAGAATTAACCCTTTTTATGGGTTTTAGAAAAAAAATAATCCGATCTCTAAAAAGATTATTTCAGTGAATTTACAGTTGTACTTCTTCCAAACGACATGAAATATTTTGGGGACCACTCATATAGGCATTTGAGCTACAAAATAAATCTAGAACTACGAAGTTGACCAAATATTTTGAACTCTATTTCTAGTAAGAGGATGAAAATTTGAACAAATTCTAATCATGTTTTTCAAACATTATCAACTACTCGTAAAATTTGGGTGGACCTATTAGGTAAGAGAAGTAGATTGAGAAAATCCTTGCTAGCTTACCTTATCAGTTTCAAGCCAAAATGACCTTGCTTAAATAGATGTAAAAGCCTTCTGAACTTACTGTTAAATGAATCACTTGGGAAAGTATTCGAATTGCATCAGTTTTATCCGATATGTCAACCATCCACTTTCGAGGTGGAAAGAGCATGACTTTATAGACATCAACGATACTGGTCTTAGCGAAGCTGTTTTTGACACAATTGTTTGAAATGATGACACTAATACAAATGAAGAGAAAATGCATATACTTTCCCAGAGATTTTCTAAATTTCTTATATAGAATTAACCCTTTTTTATGGGTTTTAGCAAAAAATAATCCGATCTCTAAAATGATTATTTTAGTGAATTTACAGTTGTACTTCTTCCAAACGACATGAAATATTTTGGGGACCACTCATATAGGCATTTGAGCTACAAAATAAATCTAGAACTACGAAGTTTTCCAAATATTTTGAACTCTATATCAAGAAAGTGCATGAAACTTTGAACAAGTTCTAATCATGTTTTTCAAACATTATCAACTACTCGTAAAATTTGGGTGGACCTATTAGGTAAGAGAAGTAGATTGAGAAATTCCTTGCTAGCTTACGTTATCAGTTTCAAGCCAAAATGACATTGCTTAAATAGATGTATAAGCCTTGTGAACTTACTGTTAAATGAATCACTTGGGAAAGTATTCGAACTGCATCACTTTTATCCGATATGTCAACCATCCACTTTCGAGGCGGAAAGAGCATGACTTTATAGACATCAACGATAGTGGTCTTAGCGAAGCTGTTTTTGACACAATTGTTTGAAATGATGACACTAATACCAATGAAGAGAAAATGCATATACTCTCCCAGAGATTTTCTAAATATCTTATATAGAATTAACCCTTTTTTATGGTTTTTAGAAAAAAATAATCCGAGCTCTAAAATGATTTTTTCAGTGAATTTACAGTTGTACTTCTTCCAAACGACATGAAATATTTTGGGGACCACTCATATAGGCATTTGAGGTACAAAATAAATCTAGAACTACGAAGTTGACCAAATATTTTGAACTCTATTTCTAGCAAGAGGATGAAAATTTGAACAAATTCTAATCATGTTTTTCAAACATTATCAACTACTCGTAAAATTTGGGTGGACCTATTAGGTAAGAGAAGTAGATTGAGAAAATCCTTGCTAGCTTACGTTATCAGTTTCATGCCAAAATGACCTTGCTTAAATAGATGTATAAGCCTTGTGAACTTACTGTTAAATGAATCACGTGGGAAAGTATTCGAACTGCATCACTTTTATCCGATATGTCAACCATCCACTTTCGAGGCGGAAAGAGCATGACTTTATAGACATCAACGATAGTGGTCTTAGCGAAGTTGTTTTTGACACAATTGTTTGAAATGATGACACTAATACCAATGAAGAGAAAATGCATATACTTTCCCAGAGATTTTCTAAATTTCTTATATAGAATTAACCCTTTTTTATGTGTTTTAGAAAAAAAATAATCCGATCTCTAAAATGATTATTTTAGTGAATTTACAGTTGTACTTCTTCCAAACGACATGAAATATTTTGGGGACCACTCATATAGGCATTTGAGCTACAAAATAAATCTAGAATTACGAAGTTGACCAAATATTTTGAACTCTATTTCTAGCAAGAGGATGAAAATTTGAACAAGTTCTAATCATGTTTTTCAAACATTATCAACTACTCGTAAAATTTGGGTGGACCTATTAGGTAAGAGAAGTAGATTGAGAAAATCCTTGCTAGCTTACGTTATCAGTTTCAAGCCAAAATGACATTGCTTAAATAGATGTATAAGCCTTGTGAACTTACTGTTAAATGAATCACTTGGGAAAGTATTCGAACTGCATCACTTTTATCCGATATGTCAACCATCCACTTTCGAGGCGGAAAGAGCATGACTTTATAGACATCAACGATAGTGGTCTTAGCGAAGCTGTTTTTGACACAATTGTTTGAAATGATGACACTAATACCAATGAAGAGAAAATGCATATACTTTCCCAGAGATTTTCTAAATATCTTATATAGAATTAACCCTTTTTTATGGTTTTTAGAAAAAAATAATCCGAGCTCTAAAATGATTTTTTCAGTGAATTTACAGTTGTACTTCTTCCAAACGACATGAAATATTTTGGGGACCACTCATATAGGCATTTGAGGTACAAAATAAATCTAGAACTACGAAGTTGACCAAATATTTTGAACTCTATTTCTAGCAAGAGGATGAAAATTTGAACAAATTCTAATCATGTTTTTCAAACATTATCAACTACTCGTAAAATTTGGGTGGACCTATTAGGTAAGAGAAGTAGATTGAGAAAATCCTTGCTAGCTTACGTTATCAGTTTCATGCCAAAATGACCTTGCTTAAATAGATGTATAAGCCTTGTGAACTTACTGTTAAATGAATCACGTGGGAAAGTATTCGAACTGCATCACTTTTATCCGATATGTCAACCATCCACTTTCGAGGCGGAAAGAGCATGACTTTATAGACATCAACGATAGTGGTCTTAGCGAAGCTGTTTTTGAATCAATTGTTTGAAATGATGACACTAATACGAATGAAGAGAAAATGCATATACTTTCCCAGTGATTTACTAAATTCTTTGATAGAATTAACCCTTTTTAGGGGTTTTAGAAAAAAATAATCCGAGTTCTAAAATAATTATTTCCATGAATTTATAGTTGTACTTCTTCCAAAAACATGAAATATTTTGGAGACGACTCATGTTGGCATTTGAGCTACAAAATAAATCTAGAACTACGAAGTTGACCAAATATTTTGAACTCTATTTCTAGCAAGAGGATGAAAATTTGAACAAATTGTAATCATGTTTTTCAAACATTATCAACTACTCGTAAAATTTGGGTGGACCTATTAGGTAAGAGAAGTAGATTGAGAAAATCCTTGCTAGCTTACCTTATCAGTTTCAAGCCAAAATGACCTTGCTAAAATACATGTAAAACCTTGTGAACTTACTATTAAATGAATCACGTGGGCAAGTATTCGAACTGCATCACTTGTATCCAATATGTCAGACATCCACTTTCGAGGACGGAAAGAGCATGACTTTATAGACATCAACGATAGTGGTCTTAGCGAAGATTTTTTTGACACAATTGTTAGAAATGATCACATTAATACCAATGAAGAAAAAATGCATCTACTTTCCCAGAGATTTACTAAATTTCTAAGATAGAATTAACCCTTTTTTATAGGTTTTAGAAAAAAATAATGCGAGCTCTAAAATGATTATTTCAATGAATTTACAGTTGTACTTCTTCCAAACGACATGAAATATTTTGGGGACCACTCATATAGGCATTTGAGCTACAAAATAAATCTAGAACTACGTAGTTGACCAAATATTTTGAACTCTATTTCTAGCAAGAGGATGAAAATTTGAACAAATTCTAATCATGTTTTTCAAACATTATCAATTACTCGTAAAATTTGGGTGGACCTATTAGGTAAGAGAAGTAGATTGAGAAAATCCTTGCTAGCTTACCTTATCAGTTTCAAGCCAAAATGACCTTGCTTAAATAGATGTAAAAGCCTTCTGAACTTACTGTTAAATGAATCACTTGGGAAAGTATTCGAACTGCATCACTTTTATCCGATATGTCAACCATCCACTTTCGAGGTGGAAAGAGCATGACTTTATAGACATCAACGATAGTGGTCTTAGCGAAGCTGTTTTTGACACAATTGTTTGAAATGATGACACTAATACAAATGAAGAGAAAATGCATATACTTTCCCAGAGATTTTCTAAATTTCTTATATAGAATTAACCCTTTTTTATGGGTTTTAGAAAAAAATAATCCGATCTCTAAAATGATTATTTCAGTGAATTTACAGTTGTACTTCTTCCAAACGACATGAAATATTTTGGGGACAACTCATATAGGCATTTGAGCTACAAAATAAATCTAGAACTACGAAGTTGACCAAATATTTTGAACTCTATATCAAGAAAGTGCATGAAACTTTGAACAAGTTCTAATCATGTTTTTCAAACATTATCAACTACTTGTAAAATTTGGGTGGACCTATTAGGAAAGCGAAGTAGATTGAGAAATTCCTTGCTAGCTTACTTTATCAGTTTCAAGCCAAAATGACCTTGCTAAAATACATGTAAAAGCCTTGTGAACTTATTGTTAAATGAATCATTTGGGCAAGTATTCGAACTGCATCACTTGTATCCAATATGTCAGACATCCACTTTCGAGTACGGAAAGAGCATGACTTTATAGACATCAACGATAGTGGTCTTAGCGAAGCTGTTTTTGAATCAATTGTTTGAAATGATGACACTAATACGAATGAAGAGAAAATGCATATACTTTCCCAGTGATTTACTAAATTCTTTGATAGAATTAACCCTTTTTAGGGGTTTTAGAAAAAAATAATCCGAGTTCTAAAATAATTATTTCCATGAATTTATAGTTGTACTTCTTCCAAAAACATGAAATATTTTGGAGACGACTCATGTTGGCATTTGAGCTACAAAATAAATCTAGAACTACGAAGTTGACCAAATATTTTGAACTCTATTTCTAGCAAGAGGATGAAAATTTGAACAAATTGTAATCATATTTTTCAAACATTATCAACTACTCGTAAAATTTGGGTGGACCTATTAGGTAAGAGAAGTAGATTGAGAAAATCCTTGCTAGCTTACCTTATCAGTTTCAAGCCAAAATGACCTTGCTAAAATACATGTAAAACCTTGTGAACTTACTATTAAATGAATCACGTGGGCAAGTATTCGAACTGCATCACTTGTATCCAATATGTCAGACATCCACTTTCGAGGACGGAAAGAGCATGACTTTATAGACATCAACGATAGTGGTCTTAGCGAAGATTTTTTTGACACAATTGTTAGAAATGATCACATTAATACCAATGAAGAAAAAATGCATCTACTTTCCCAGAGATTTACTAAATTTCTAAGATAGAATTAACCCTTTTTTATAGGTTTTAGAAAAAAATAATGAGAGCTCTAAAATGATTATTTCAATGAATTTACAGTTGTACTTCTTCCAAACGACATGAAATATTTTGGGGACCACTCATATAGGCATTTGAGCTACAAAATAAATCTAGAACTACGTAGTTGACCAAATATTTTGAACTCTATTTCTAGCAAGAGGATGAAAATTTGAACAAATTCTAATCATGTTTTTCAAACATTATCAATTACTCGTAAAATTTGGGTGGACCTATTAGGTAAGAGAAGTAGATTGAGAAAATCCTTGCTAGCTTACCTTATCAGTTTCAAGCCAAAATGACCTTGCTTAAATAGATGTAAAAGCCTTCTGAACTTACTGTTAAATGAATCACTTGGGAAAGTATTCGAACTGCATCACTTTTATCCGATATGTCAACCATCCACTTTCGAGGTGGAAAGAGCATGACTTTATAGACATCAACGATAGTGGTCTTAGCGAAGCTGTTTTTGACACAATTGTTTGAAATGATGACACTAATACAAATGAAGAGAAAATGCATATACTTTCCCAGAGATTTTCTAAATTTCTTATATAGAATTAACCCTTTTTTATGGGTTTTAGAAAAAAATAATCCGATCTCTAAAATGATTATTTCAGTGAATTTACAGTTGTACTTCTTCCAAACGACATGAAATATTTTGGGGACAACTCATATAGGCATTTGAGCTACAAAATAAATCTAGAACTACGAAGTTGACCAAATATTTTGAACTCTATATCAAGAAAGTGCATGAAACTTTGAGCAAGTTCTAATCATGTTTTTCAAACATTATCAACTACTTGTAAAATTTGGGTGGACCTATTAGGAAAGCGAAGTAGATTGAGAAATTCCTTGCTAGCTTACTTTATCAGTTTCAAGCCAAAATGACCTTGCTAAAATACATGTAAAAGCCTTGTGAACTTATTGTTAAATGAATCATTTGGGCAAGTATTCGAACTGCATCACTTGTATCCAATATGTCAGACATCCACTTTCGAGTACGGAAAGAGCATGACTTTATAGACATCAACGATAGTGGTCTTAGCGAAACTATTTTTGACACAATTGTTAGAAATGATGACACTAATACCAATGAAGAGAAAATGCATATACTTTCCCAGAGATTTTCTTAATTTCTTAGATAGAATTAACCCTTTTTTATAGGTTTTAGAAAAAAATAATGCGAGCTCTAATATAATTATTTCAATGAATTCACAGTTGTACTTCATCCAAACGACATGAAATATTTTGGGGACCACTCATGTTGGCATTTGAGTTACAAAATAAATCTAGAACTATGAAGTTGACCAAATATTTTGAACTCTATTTCTAGCAAGAGGATGAATATTTGAACAAATTCTAATCATGTTTTTCAAACATTATCAACTACTCGTAAAATTTGGGTGGACCTATTAGGTAAGAGAAGTAGATTGAGAAAATCCTTCCTAGCTTACCTTATCAGTTTCAAGCCAAAATGACCTTGCTAAAATACATGTAAAACCTTGTGAACTTACTATTAAATGAATCACTTGGGCAAGTATTCGAACTACATCACTTGTATCCAATATGTCAGACATCCACTTTCGAGGACGGAAAGAGCATGACTTTATAGACATCAACGATAGTGGTCTTAGCGAAGTTGTTTTTGACACAATTGTTTGAAATGATGACACTAATACCAATGAAGAGAAAATGCATATACTTTCCCTGAGATTTTCTAAATTTCTTATATAGAATTAACCATTTTTTATGGTTTTTAGAAAAAAATAATCCAAACTCTAAAATGATTATTTCAGTGAATTTACAGTTGTACTTCTTCCAAAGGACATGAAATATTTTGGGGACCACTCATATACGCATTTGAGCTACAAAATAAATCTAGAACTACGAAGTTGACCAAATATTTTGAACTCTATTTCTAGCAAGAGGATGAAAATTTGAACAAATTCTAATCATGTTTTTCAAACATTATCAACTACTCGTAAAATTTGGGTGGACCTATTAGGTAAGAGAAGTAGATTGAGAAAATCCTTGCTAGCTTACCTTATCAGTTTCAAGCCAAAATGACCTTGCTTAAATAGATGTAAAAGCCTTCTGAACTTACTGTTAAATGAATCACTTGGGAAAGTATTCGAATTGCATCAGTTTTATCCGATATGTCAACCATCCACTTTCGAGGTGGAAAGAGCATGACTTTATAGACATCAACGATACTGGTCTTAGCGAAGCTGTTTTTGACACAATTGTTTGAAATGATGACACTAATACAAATGAAGAGAAAATGCATATACTTTCCCAGAGATTTTCTAAATTTCTTATATAGAATTAACCCTTTTTTATGGGTTTTAGCAAAAAATAATCCGATCTCTAAAATGATTATTTTAGTGAATTTACAGTTGTACTTCTTCCAAACGACATGAAATATTTTGGGGACCACTCATATAGGCATTTGAGCTACAAAATAAATCTAGAACTACGAAGTTTTCCAAATATTTTGAACTCTATATCAAGAAAGTGCATGAAACTTTGAACAAGTTCTAATCATGTTTTTCAAACATTATCAACTACTCGTAAAATTTGGGTGGACCTATTAGGTAAGAGAAGTAGATTGAGAAAATCCTTGCTAGCTTACGTTATCAGTTTCAAGCCAAAATGACATTGCTTAAATAGATGTATAAGCCTTGTGAACTTACTGTTAAATGAATCACTTGGGAAAGTATTCGAACTGCATCACTTTTATCCGATATGTCAACCATCCACTTTCGAGGCGGAAAGAGCATGACTTTATAGACATCAACGATAGTGGTCTTAGCGAAGCTGTTTTTGACACAATTGTTTGAAATGATGACACTAATACCAATGAAGAGAAAATGCATATACTTTCCCAGAGATTTTCTAAATATCTTATATAGAATTAACCCTTTTTTATGGTTTTTAGAAAAAAATAATCCGAGCTCTAAAATGATTTTTTCAGTGAATTTACAGTTGTACTTCTTCCAAACGACATGAAATATTTTGGGGACCACTCATATAGGCATTTGAGGTACAAAATAAATCTAGAACTACGAAGTTGACCAAATATTTTGAACTCTATTTCTAGCAAGAGGATGAAAATTTGAACAAATTCTAATCATGTTTTTCAAACATTATCAACTACTCGTAAAATTTGGGTGGACCTATTAGGTAAGAGAAGTAGATTGAGAAAATCCTTGCTAGCTTACGTTATCAGTTTCATGCCAAAATGACCTTGCTTAAATAGATGTATAAGCCTTGTGAACTTACTGTTAAATGAATCACGTGGGAAAGTATTCGAACTGCATCACTTTTATCCGATATGTCAACCATCCACTTTCGAGGCGGAAAGAGCATGACTTTATAGACATCAACGATAGTGGTCTTAGCGAAGTTGTTTTTGACACAATTGTTTGAAATGATGACACTAATACCAATGAAGAGAAAATGCATATACTTTCCCAGAGATTTTCTAAATTTCTTATATAGAATTAACCCTTTTTTATGTGTTTTAGAAAAAAAATAATCCGATCTCTAAAATGATTATTTTAGTGAATTTACAGTTGTACTTCTTCCAAACGACATGAAATATTTTGGGGACCACTCATATAGGCATTTGAGCTACAAAATAAATCTAGAATTACGAAGTTGACCAAATATTTTGAACTCTATTTCTAGCAAGAGGATGAAAATTTGAACAAATTCTAATCATGTTTTTCAAACATTATCAACTACTCGTAAAATTTGGGTGGACCTATTAGGTAAGAGAAGTAGATTGAGAAAATCCTTGCTAGCTTACGTTATCAGTTTCAAGCCAAAATGACCTTGCTTAAATAGATGTAAAAGCCTTGTGAACTTACTGTTAAATGAATCACTTGGGAAAGTATTCGAACTGCATCACTTTTATCCGATATGTCAACCTTCCACTTTCGAGGCGGAAAGAGCATGCCTTTATAGACATCAACGATAGTGGTCTTAGCGAAGTTGTTTTTGACACAATTGTTTGAAATGATGACACTAATACCAATGAAGAGAAAATGCATATACTTTCCCAGAGATTTTCTAAATTTCTTATATAGAATTAACCCTTTTTTATGGGTTTTAGAAAAAAAATAATCCGATCTCTAAAATGATTATTTCAGTGAATTTACAGTTGTACTTCTTCCAAACGACATGAAATATTTTGGGGACCACTCATATAGGCATTTGAGCTACAAAATAAATCTAGAACTACGAAGTTGACCAAATATTTTGAACTCTATTTCTAGCAAGAGGATGAAAATTTGAACAAATTCTAATCATGTTTTTCAAACATTATCAACTACTCGTAAAATTTGGGTGGACCTATTAGGTAAGAGAAGTAGATTGAGAAAATCCTTGCTAGCTTACCTTATCAGTTTCAAGCCAAAATGACCTTGCTTAAATAGATGTAAAAGCCTTGTGAACTTACTGTTAAATGAATCACTTGGGAAAGTATTCGAACTGCATCACTTTTATCCGATATGTCAACCTTCCACTTTCGAGGCGGAAAGAGCATGCCTTTATAGACATCAACGATAGTGGTCTTAGCGAAGTTGTTTTTGACACAATTGTTTGAAATGATGACACTAATACCAATGAAGAGAAAATGCATATACTTTCCCAGAGATTTTCTAAATTTCTTATATAGAATTAACCCTTTTTTATGGGTCTTAGAAAAGAAATAATCCGATCTCTAAAATGATTATTTCAGTGAATTTACAGTTGTACTTCTTCCAAACGACATGAAATATTTTGGGGACCACTCATATAGGCATTTGAGCTACAAAATAAGTCTAGAACTACGAAGTTGACCAAATATTTTGAACTCTATTTCTAGCAAGAGGATGAAAATTTGAACAAATTCTAATCATGTTTTTCAAACATTATCAACTACTCGTAAAATTTGGGTCGACCTATTAGGTAAGAGAAGTAGATTGAGAAAATCCTTGCTAGCTTACATTATCAGTTTCAAGCCAAAATGACCTTGCTTAAATAGATGTAAAAGCCTTGTGAACTTACTGTTAAATGAATCACTTGGGAAAGTATTCGAACTGCATCACTTTTATCCGATATGTCAACCATCCACTTTCGAGGCGGAAAGAGCATGCCTTTATAGACATCAACGATAGTGGTCTTAGCGAAGTTGTTTTTGACACAATTGTTTGAAATGATGACACTAATACCAATGAAGAGAAAATGCATATACTTTCCCTGAGATTTTCTAAATTTCTTATATAGAATTAACCCTTTTTATGGGTTTTAGAAAAAAAATAATCCGATCTCTAAAATGATTATTTCAGTGAATTTACAGTTGTACTTCTTCCAAACGACATGAAATATTTTGGGGACCACTCATATAGGCATTTGAGCTACAAAATAAATCTAGAACTACGAAGTTGACCAAATATTTTGAACTCTATTTCTAGTAAGAGGATGAAAATTTGAACAAATTCTAATCATGTTTTTCAAACATTATCAACTACTCGTAAAATTTGGGTGGACCTATTAGGTAAGAGAAGTAGATTGAGAAAATCCTTGCTAGCTTACGTTATCAGTTTCAAGCCAAAATGACCTTGCTTAAATAGATGTAAAAGCCTTGTGAACTTACTGTTAAATGAATCACTTGGGAAAGTATTCGAACTGCATCACTTTTATCCGATATGTCAACCTTCCACTTTCGAGGCGGAAAGAGCATGCCTTTATAGACATCAACGATAGTGGTCTTAGCGAAGTTGTTTTTGACACAATTGTTTGAAATGATGACACTAATACCAATGAAGAGAAAATGCATATACTTTCCCAGAGATTTTCTAAATTTCTTATATAGAATTAACCCTTTTTTATGGGTTTTAGAAAAAAAATAATCCGATCTCTAAAATGATTATTTCAGTGAATTTACAGTTGTACTTCTTCCAAACGACATGAAATATTTTGGGGACCACTCATATAGGCATTTGAGCTACAAAATAAATCTAGAACTACGAAGTTGACCAAATATTTTGAACTCTATTTCTAGCAAGAGGATGAAAATTTGAACAAATTCTAATCATGTTTTTCAAACATTATCAACTACTCGTAAAATTTGGGTGGACCTATTAGGTAAGAGAAGTAGATTGAGAAAATCCTTGCTAGCTTACCTTATCAGTTTCAAGCCAAAATGACCTTGCTTAAATAGATGTAAAAGCCTTGTGAACTTACTGTTAAATGAATCACTTGGGAAAGTATTCGAACTGCATCACTTTTATCCGATATGTCAACCTTCCACTTTCGAGGCGGAAAGAGCATGCCTTTATAGACATCAACGATAGTGGTCTTAGCGAAGTTGTTTTTGACACAATTGTTTGAAATGATGACACTAATACCAATGAAGAGAAAATGCATATACTTTCCCAGAGATTTTCTAAATTTCTTATATAGAATTAACCCTTTTTTATGGGTCTTAGAAAAGAAATAATCCGATCTCTAAAATGATTATTTCAGTGAATTTACAGTTGTACTTCTTCCAAACGACATGAAATATTTTGGGGACCACTCATATAGGCATTTGAGCTACAAAATAAGTCTAGAACTACGAAGTTGACCAAATATTTTGAACTCTATTTCTAGCAAGAGGATGAAAATTTGAACAAATTCTAATCATGTTTTTCAAACATTATCAACTACTCGTAAAATTTGGGTCGACCTATTAGGTAAGAGAAGTAGATTGAGAAAATCCTTGCTAGCTTACATTATCAGTTTCAAGCCAAAATGACCTTGCTTAAATAGATGTAAAAGCCTTGTGAACTTACTGTTAAATGAATCACTTGGGAAAGTATTCGAACTGCATCACTTTTATCCGATATGTCAACCATCCACTTTCGAGGCGGAAAGAGCATGCCTTTATAGACATCAACGATAGTGGTCTTAGCGAAGTTGTTTTTGACACAATTGTTTGAAATGATGACACTAATACCAATGAAGAGAAAATGCATATACTTTCCCTGAGATTTTCTAAATTTCTTATATAGAATTAACCCTTTTTATGGGTTTTAGAAAAAAAATAATCCGATCTCTAAAATGATTATTTCAGTGAATTTACAGTTGTACTTCTTCCAAACGACATGAAATATTTTGGGGACCACTCATATAGGCATTTGAGCTACAAAATAAATCTAGAACTACGAAGTTGACCAAATATTTTGAACTCTATTTCTAGTAAGAGGATGAAAATTTGAACAAATTCTAATCATGTTTTTCAAACATTATCAACTACTCGTAAAATTTGGGTGGACCTATTAGGTAAGAGAAGTAGATTGAGAAAATCCTTGCTAGCTTACCTTATCAGTTTCAAGCCAAAATGACCTTGCTTAAATAGATGTAAAAGCCTTCTGAACTTACAGTTAAATGAATCACTTGGGAAAGTATTCGAATTGCATCAGTTTTATCCGATATGTCAACCATCCACTTTCGAGATGGAAAGAGCATGACTTTATAGACATCAACGATACTGGTCTTAGCGAAGCTGTTTTTGACACAATTGTTTGAAATGATGACACTAATACAAATGAAGAGAAAATGCATATACTTTCCCAGAGATTTTCTAAATTTCTTATATAGAATTAACCCTTTTTTATGGGTTTTAGCAAAAAATAATCCGATCTCTAAAATGATTATTTTAGTGAATTTACAGTTGTACTTCTTCCAAACGACATGAAATATTTTGGGGACCACTCATATAGGCATTTGAGCTACAAAATAAATCTAGAACTACGAAGTTTTCCAAATATTTTGAACTCTATATCAAGAAAGTGCATGAAACTTTGAACAAGTTCTAATCATGTTTTTCAAACATTATCAACTACTCGTAAAATTTGGGTGGACCTATTAGGTAAGAGAAGTAGATTGAGAAATTCCTTGCTAGCTTACGTTATCAGTTTCAAGCCAAAATGACATTGCTTAAATAGATGTATAAGCCTTGTGAACTTACTGTTAAATGAATCACTTGGGAAAGTATTCGAACTGCATCACTTTTATCCGATATGTCAACCATCCACTTTCGAGGCGGAAAGAGCATGACTTTATAGACATCAACGATAGTGGTCTTAAAGAAGCTGTTTTTGACACAATTGTTTGAAATGATGACACTAATACCAATGAAGAGAAAATGCATATACTTTCCCAGAGATTTTCTAAATATCTTATATAGAATTAACCCTTTTTTATGGTTTTTAGAAAAAAATAATCCGAGCTCTAAAATGATTTTTTCAGTGAATTTACAGTTGTACTTCTTCCAAACGACATGAAATATTTTGGGGACCACTCATATAGGCATTTGAGGTACAAAATAAATCTAGAACTACGAAGTTGACCAAATATTTTGAACTCTATTTCTAGCAAGAGGATGAAAATTTGAACAAATTCTAATCATGTTTTTCAAACATTATCAACTACTCGTAAAATTTGGGTGGACCTATTAGGTAAGAGAAGTAGATTGAGAAAATCCTTGCTAGCTTACGTTATCAGTTTCATGCCAAAATGACCTTGCTTAAATAGATGTATAAGCCTTGTGAAGTTACTGTTAAATGAATCACGTGGGAAAGTATTCGAACTGCATCACTTTTATCCGATATGTCAACCATCCACTTTCGAGGCGGAAAGAGCATGACTTTATAGACATCAACGATAGTGGTCTTAGCGAAGTTGTTTTTGACACAATTGTTTGAAATGATGACACTAATACCAATGAAGAGAAAATGCATATACTTTCCCAGAGATTTTCTAAATTTCTTATATAGAATTAACCCTTTTTTATGTGTTTTAGAAAAAAAATAATCCGATCTCTAAAATGATTATTTTAGTGAATTTACAGTTGTACTTCTTCCAAACGACATGAAATATTTTGGGGACCACTCATATAGGCATTTGAGCTACAAAATAAATCTAGAATTACGAAGTTGACCAAATATTTTGAACTCTATTTCTAGCAAGAGGATGAAAATTTGAACAAGTTCTAATCATGTTTTTCAAACATTATCAACTACTCGTAAAATTTGGGTGGACCTATTAGGTAAGAGAAGTAGATTGAGAAAATCCTTGCTAGCTTACGTTATCAGTTTCAAGCCAAAATGACATTGCTTAAATAGATGTATAAGCCTTGTGAACTTACTGTTAAATGAATCACTTGGGAAAGTATTCGAATTGCATCACTTTTATCCGATATGTCAACCATCCACTTTCGAGGCGGAAAGAGCATGACTTTATAGACATCAACGATAGTGGTCTTAGCGAAGCTGTTTTTGACACAATTGTTTGAAATGATGACACTAATACCAATGAAGAGAAAATGCATATACTTTCCCAGAGATTTTCTAAATATCTTATATAGAATTAACCCTTTTTTATGGTTTTTAGAAAAAAATAATCCGAGCTCTAAAATGATTTTTTCAGTGAATTTACAGTTGTACTTCTTCCAAACGACATGAAATATTTTGGGGACCACTCATATAGGCATTTGAGGTACAAAATAAATCTAGAACTACGAAGTTGACCAAATATTTTGAACTCTATTTCTAGCAAGAGGATGAAAATTTGAACAAATTCTAATCATGTTTTTCAAACATTATCAACTACTCGTAAAATTTGGGTGGACCTATTAGGTAAGAGAAGTAGATTGAGAAAATCCTTGCTAGCTTACGTTATCAGTTTCATGCCAAAATGACCTTGCTTAAATAGATGTATAAGCCTTGTGAACTTACTGTTAAATGAATCACGTGGGAAAGTATTCGAACTGCATCACTTTTATCCGATATGTCAACCATCCACTTTCGAGGCGGAAAGAGCATGACTTTATAGACATCAACGATAGTGGTCTTAGCGAAGTTGTTTTTGACACAATTGTTTGAAATGATGACACTAATACCAATGAAGAGAAAATGCATATACTTTCCCAGAGATTTTCTAAATTTCTTATATAGAATTAACCCTTTTTTATGTGTTTTAGAAAAAAAATAATCCGATCTCTAAAATGATTATTTTAGTGAATTTACAGTTGTACTTCTTCCAAACGACATGAAATATTTTGGGGACCACTCATATAGGCATTTGAGCTACAAAATAAATCTAGAATTACGAAGTTGACCAAATATTTTGAACTCTATTTCTAGCAAGAGGATGAAAATTTGAACAAATTCTAATCATGTTTTTCAAACATTATCAACTACTCGTAAAATTTGGGTGGACCTATTAGGTAAGAGAAGTAGATTGAGAAAATCCTTGCTAGCTTACGTTATCAGTTTCAAGCCAAAATGACCTTGCTTAAATAGATGTAAAAGCCTTGTGAACTTACTGTTAAATGAATCACTTGGGAAAGTATTCGAACTGCATCACTTTTATCCGATATGTCAACCATACACTTTCGAGGCGGAAAGAGCATGCCTTTATAGACATCAACGATAGTGGTCTTAGCGAAGTTGTTTTTGACACAATTGTTTGAAATGATGACACTAATACCAATGAAGAGAAAATGCATATACTTTCCCAGAGATTTTCTAAATTTCTTATATAGAATTAACCCTTTTTTATGGGTTTTAGAAAAAAAATAATCCGATCTCTAAAATGATTATTTCAGTGAATTTACAGTTGTACTTCTTCCAAACGACATGAAATATTTTGGGGACCACTCATATAGGCATTTGAGCTACAAAATAAATCTAGAACTACGAAGTTGACCAAATATTTTGAACTCTATTTCTAGCAAGAGGATGAAAATTTGAACAAATTCTAATCATGTTTTTCAAACATTATCAACTACTCGTAAAATTTGGGTGGACCTATTAGGTAAGAGAAGTAGATTGAGAAAATCCTTGCTAGCTTACCTTATCAGTTTCAAGCCAAAATGACCTTGCTTAAATAGATGTAAAAGCCTTGTGAACTTACTGTTAAATGAATCACTTGGGAAAGTATTCGAACTGCATCACTTTTATCCGATATGTCAACCTTCCACTTTCGAGGCGGAAAGAGCATGCCTTTATAGACATCAACGATAGTGGTCTTAGCGAAGTTGTTTTTGACACAATTGTTTGAAATGATGACACTAATACCAATGAAGAGAAAATGCATATACTTTCCCAGAGATTTTCTAAATTTCTTATATAGAATTAACCCTTTTTTATGGGTCTTAGAAAAGAAATAATCCGATCTCTAAAATGATTATTTCAGTGAATTTACAGTTGTACTTCTTCCAAACGACATGAAATATTTTGGGGACCACTCATATAGGCATTTGAGCTACAAAATAAGTCTAGAACTACGAAGTTGACCAAATATTTTGAACTCTATTTCTAGCAAGAGGATGAAAATTTGAACAAATTCTAATCATGTTTTTCAAACATTATCAACTACTCGTAAAATTTGGGTGGACCTATTAGGTAAGAGAAGTAGATTGAGAAAATCCTTGCTAGCTTACATTATCAGTTTCAAGCCAAAATGACCTTGCTTAAATAGATGTAAAAGCCTTGTGAACTTACTGTTAAATGAATCACTTGGGAAAGTATTCGAACTGCATCACTTTTATCCGATATGTCAACCATCCACTTTCGAGGCGGAAAGAGCATGCCTTTATAGACATCAACGATAGTGGTCTTAGCGAAGTTGTTTTTGACACAATTGTTTGAAATGATGACACTAATACCAATGAAGAGAAAATGCATATACTTTCCCAGAGATTTTCTAAATTTCTTATATAGAATTAACCTTTTTTATGGGTTTTAGAAAAAAAATAATCCGATCTCTAAAATGATTATTTCAGTGAATTTACAGTTGTACTTCTTCCAAACGACATGAAATATTTTGGGGACCACTCATATAGGCATTTGAGCTACAAAATAAATCTAGAACTACGAAGTTGACCAAATATTTTGAACTCTATTTCTAGTAAGAGGATGAAAATTTGAACAAATTCTAATCATGTTTTTCAAACATTATCAACTACTCGTAAAATTTGGGTGGACCTATTAGGTAAGAGAAGTAGATTGAGAAAATCCTTGCTAGCTTACCTTATCAGTTTCAAGCCAAAATGACCTTGCTTAAATAGATGTAAAAGCCTTGTGAACTTACTGTTAAATGAATCACCTGGGAAAGTATTCGAACTGCATCACTTTTATCCGATATGTCAACCATCCACTTTCGAGGCGGAAAGAGCATGACTTTATAGACATCAACGATAGTGGTCTTAGCGAAGCTTTTTTGACACAGTTGTTTGAAATGATGACACTAATACCAATGAAGAGAAAATGCATATACTTTCCCAGAGATTTTCTAAATTTCTTATATAGAATTAACCCTTTTTTATGGGTTTTAGAAAAAAAATAATCCGATCTCTAAAATGATTATTTCAGTGAATTTACAGTTGTACTTCTTCCAAACGACATGAAATATTTTGGGGACCACTCATATAGGCATTTGAGCTACAAAATAAATCTAGAACTACGAAGTTGACCAAATATTTTGAACTCTATTTCTAGCAAGAGGATGAAAATTTGAACAAATTCTAATCATGTTTTTCAAACATTATCAACTACTCGTAAAATTTGGGTGGACGTATTAGGTAAGAGAAGTAGATTGAGAAAATCCTTGCTAGCTTACGTTATCAGTTTCAAGCCAAAATGACCTTGCTTAAATAGATGTATAAGCCTAGTGAACTTACTGTTAAATGAATCACTTGGGAAAGTATTCGAACTGCATCACTTTTATCCGATATGTCAACCATCCACTTTCGAGGCGGAAAGAGCATGACTTTTAGACAGCAACGATAGTGGTCTTAACGAAGTTGTTTTTGACACAATTGTTTGAAATGATGACACTAATACCAATGAAGAGAAAATGCATATACTTTCCCAGAGATTTTCTAAATTTCTTATATAGAATTAACCCTTTTTTATGGGTTTTAGAAAAAAATAATCCGATCTCTAAAATGATTATTTCAGTGAATTTACAGTTGTACTTCTTCCAAACGACATGAAATATTTTGGGGACCACTCATATAGGCATTTGAGCTACAAAATAAATCTAGAACTACGAAGTTGACCAAATATTTTGAACTCTATTTCTGGCAAGAGGATGAAAATTTGAACAAATTCTAATCATGTTTTTCAAACATTATCAACTACTCGTAAATTTTGGGTGGACCTATTAGGTAAGAGAAGTAGATTGATAAAATCCTAGCTAGCTTACCTTATCAGTTTCAAGCCAAAATGACCATGCTTAAAAAGATGTAAAAGCTTTGTGAACTTACTGTTAAATGAATCACTTGGGAAAGTATTCGAACTGCATCACTTTTATCCGATATGTCAACCATCCACTTTCGAGGCGGAAAGAGCATGCCTTTATAGACATCAACGATAGTGGTCTTAGCGAAGTTGTTTTTGACACAATTGTTTGAAATGATGACACTAATACCAATGAAGAGAAAATGCATTAACTTACCCAGAGATTTTCTAAATTTCTTATATAGAATTAACCCTTTTTATGGGTTTTAGAAAAAAAATAATCCGATCTCTAAAATGATTATTTTAGTGAATTTACAGTTGTACTTCTTCCAAACGACATGAAATATTTTGGGGACCACTCATATAGGCATTTGAGCTACAAAATAAATCTAGAACTACGAAGTTGACCAAATATTTTGAACTCTATTTCTAGCAAGAGGATGAAAATTTGTACAAATTCTAATCATGTTTTTCAAACATTATCAACTACTCTTAAAATTTGGGTGGACCTATTAGGTAAGAGAAGTAGATTGAGAAAATCCTTGCTAGCTTACCTTATCAGTTTCAAGCCAAAATGACCTTGCTTAAATAGATGTAAAAGCCTTGTGAACTTACTGTTAAATGAATCACCTGGGAGAGTATTCGAACTGCATCACTTTTATCCGATATGTCAACCATCCACTTTCGAGGCGGAAAGAGCATGACTTTATAGACATCAACGATAGTGGTCTTAGCGAAGCTGTTTTTGACACAATTGTTTGAAATGATGACACTAATACCAATGAAGAGAAAATGCATATACTTTCCCAGAGATTTTCTAAATTTCTTATATAGAATTAACCCTTTTTTATGGGTTTTAGAAAAAAAATAATCCGATCTCTAAAATGATTATTTCAGTGAATTTACAGTTGTACTTCTTCCAAACGACATGAAATATTTTGGGGACCACTCATATAGGCATTTGAGCTACAAAATAAATCTAGAACTACGAAGTTGACCAAATATTTTGAACTCTATTTCTAGCAAGAGGATGAAAATTTGAACAAATTCTAATCATGTTTTTCAAACATTATCAACTACTCGTAAAATTTGGGTGGCCTATTAGGTAAGAGAAGTAGATTGAGAAAATCCTTGCTAGCTTACCTTATCAGTTTCAAGCCAAAATGACCTTGCTTAAATAGATGTAAAAGCCTTGTGAACTTACTGTTAAATGAATCACCTGGGAAAGTATTCGAACTGCATCACTTTTATCCGATATGTCAACCATCCACTTTCGAGGCGGAAAGAGCATGACTTTATAGACATCAACGATAGTGGTCTTAGCGAAGCTGTTTTTGACACAATGGTTTGAAATGATGACACTAATACCAATGAAGAGAAAATGCATATACTTTCCCAGAGATTTTCTAAATTTCTTATATAGAATTAACCCTTTTTTATGGGTTTTAGAAAAAAAATAATCCGATCTCTAAAATGATTATTTCAGTGAATTTACAGTTGTACTTCTTCCAAACGACATGAAATATTTTGGGGACCACTCATATAGGCATTTGAGCTACAAAATAAATCTAGAACTACGAAGTTGACCAAATATTTTGAACTCTATTTCTAGCAAGAGGATGAAAATTTGAACAAATTCTAATCATGTTTTTCAAACATTATCAACTACTCGTAAAATTTGGGTGGACCTATTAGGTAAGAGAAGTAGATTGTGAAAATCCTTGCTAGCTTACCTTATCAGTTTCAAGCCAAAATGACCTTGCTTAAATAGATGTATAAGCCTTGTAGACTTACTATTAAATGAATCACTTGGGAAAGTATTCGAACTGCATCACTCTTATCCGATATGTCAACCATCCACTTTCGAGGCGGAAAGAGCATGCCTTTATAGACATCAACGATAGTGGTCTTACCGAAGTTGTTTTTGACACAATTGTTTGAAATGATGACACTAATACCAATGAAGAGAAAATGCATATACTTTCCCAGAGATTTTCTAAATTTCTTATATAGAATTAACCCTTTTTTATGGGTTTTAGAAAAAAAATAATCCGATCTCTAAAATGATTATTTCAGTGAATTTACAGTTGTACTTCTTCCAAACGACATGAAATATTTTGGGGACCACTCATATAGGCATTTGAGCTACAAAATAAATCTAGAACTACGAAGTTGACCAAATATTTTGAACTCTATTTCTAGCAAGAGGATGAAAATTTGAACAAATTCTAATCATGTTTTTCAAACATTATCAACTACTCGTAAAATTTGGGTGGACCTATTAGGTAAGAGAAGTAGATTGAGAAAATCCTTGCTAGCTTACGTTATCAGTTTCAAGCCAAAATGACCTTGCTTAAATAGATGTATAAGCCTTGTGAACTTACTGTTAAATGAATCACTTGGGAAAGTATTCGAACTGCATCACTTTTATCCGATATGTCAACCATCCACTTTCGAGGCGGAAAGAGCATGACTTTATAGACAGCAACGATAGTGGTCTTAACGAAGTTGTTTTTGACACAATTGTTTGAAATGATGACACTAATACCAATGAAGAGAAAATGCATATACTTTCCCAGAGATTTTCTAAATTTCTTATATAGAATTAACCCTTTTTATGCGTTTTAGAAAAAAAATAATCCGATCTCTAAAATGATTATTTTAGTGAATTTACAGTTGTACTTCTCCCAAACGACATGAAATATTTTGGGGACCACTCATATAGGCATTTGAGCTACAAAATAAATCTAGAACTACGAAGTTGACCAAATATTTTGAACTCTATTTCTAGCAAGAGGATGAAAATTTGAACAAATTCTAATCATGTTTTTCAAACATTATCAACTACTCGTAAAATTTGGGTGGACCTATTAGGTAAGAGAAGTAGATTGAGAAAATCCTTGCTAGCTTACGTTATCAGTTTCAAGCCAAAATGACCTTGCTTAAATAGATGTATAAGCCTTGTGAACTTACTGTTAAATGAATCACTTGGGAAAGTATTCGAACTGCATCACTCTTATTCGATATGTCAACCATCCACTTTCGAGGCGGAAAGAGCATGCCTTTATAGACATCAACGATAGTGGTCTTACCGAAGTTGTTTTTGACACAATTGTTTGAAATGATGACACTAATACCAATGAAGAGAAAATGCATATACTTTCCCAGAGATTTTCTAAATTTCTTATATAGAATTAACCCTTTTTTATGGTTTTTAGAAAAAAATAATCCGAGCTCTAAAAAGATTATTTCAGTGAATTTACAGTTGTACTTCTTCCAAACGACATGAAATATTTTGGGGACCACTCATATAGGCATTTGAGCTACAAAATAAATCTAGAACTACGAAGTTGACCAAATATTTTGAACTCTATTTCTAGCAAGAGGATGAAAATTTGAACAAATTCTAATCATGTTTTTCAAACATTATCAACTACTCGTAAAATTTGGGTGGACCTATTAGGTAAGAGAAGTAGATTGAGAAAATCCTTGCTAGCTTACCTTATCAGTTTCAAGCCAAAATGACCTTGCTTAAATAGATGTAAAAGCCTTGTGGAGTTACTGTTAAATGAATCACCGGGGAAAGTATTCGAACTGCATCACTTTTATCCGATATGTCAACCATCCACTTTCGAGGCGGAAAGAGCATGACTTTATAGACATCAACGATAGTGGTCTTAGCGAAGCTGTTTTTGACACAATTGTTTGAAATGATGACACTAATACCAATGAAGAGAAAATGCATATACTTTCCCAGAGATTTTCTAAATTTCTTATATAGAATTAACCCTTTTTTATGGGTTTTAGAAAAAAATAATCCGAGCTCTAAAATGATTATTTCAGTGAATTTACAGTTGTACTTCTTCCAAACGACATGAAATATTTTGGGGACCACTCATATAGGCATTTGAGCTACAAAATAAATCTAGAACTACGAAGTTGACCAAATATTTTGAACTCTATTTCTAGCAAGAGGATGAAAATTTGAACAAATTCTAATCATGTTTTTCAAACATTATCAACTACTCGTAAAATTTGGGTGGACCTATTAGGTAAGAGAAGTAGATTGAGAAAATCCTTGCTAGCTTACCTTATCAGTTTCAAGCCAAAATGACCTTGCTTAAATAGATGTAAAAGCCTTGTGAACTTACTGTTAAATGAATCACCTGGGAAAGTATTCGAACTGCATCACTTTTATCCGATATGTCAACCATCCACTTTCGAGGCGGAAAGAGCATGACTTTATAGACATCAACGATAGTGGTCTTAGCGAAGCTGTTTTTGACACAATTGTTTGAAATGATGACACTAATACCAATGAAGAGAAAATGCATATACTTTCCCAGAGATTTTCTAAATTTCTTATATAGAATTAACCCTTTTTTATGGGTTTTAGAAAAAAATAATCCGAGCTCTAAAATGATTATTTCAGTGAATTTACAGTTGTACTTCTTCCAAACGACATGAAATATTTTGGGGACCACTCATATAGGCATTTGAGCTACAAAATAAATCTAGAACTACGAAGTTGACCAAATATTTTGAACTCTATTTCTAGCAAGAGGATGAAAATTTGAACAAATTCTAATCATGTTTTTCAAACATTATCAACTACTCGTAAAATTTGGGTGGACCTATTAGGTAAGAGAAGTAGATTGAGAAAATCCTTGCTAGCTTACCTTATCAGTTTCAAGCCAGAATGACCTTGCTTAAATAGATGTAAAAGCCTTGTGAACTTACTGTTAAATGAATCACCTGGGAAAGTATTCGAACTGCATCACTTTTATCCGATATGTCAACCATCCACTTTCGAGGCGGAAAGAGCATGACTTTATAGACATCAACGATAGTGGTCTTAGCGAAGCTGTTTTTGACACAATTGTTTGAAATGATGACACTAATACCAATGAAGAGAAAATGCATATACTTTCCCAGAGATTTTCTAAATTTCTTATATAGAATTAACCCTTTTTATGGGTTTTAGAAAAAAAATAATCCGATCTCTAAAATGATTATTTCAGTGAATTTACAGTTGTACTTCTTCCAAACGACATGAAATATTTTGGGGACCACTCATATAGGCATTTGAGCTACAAAATAAATCTAGAACTACGAAGTTGACCAAATATTTTGAACTCTATTTCTAGCAAGAGGATGAAAATTTGAACAAATTCTAATCATGTTTTTCAAACATTATCAACTACTCGTAAAATTTGGGTGGACCTATTAGGTAAGAGAAGTAGATTGTGAAAATCCTTGCTAGCTTACCTTATCAGTTTCAAGCCAAAATGACCTTGCTTAAATAGATGTATAAGCCTTGTGAACTTACTGTTAAATGAATCACTTGGGAAAGTATTCGAACTGCATCACTCTTATCCGATATGTCAACCATCCACTTTCGAGGCGGAAAGAGCATGCCTTTATAGACATCAACGATAGTGGTCTTACCGAAGTTGTTTTTGACACAATTGTTTGAAATGATGACACTAATACCAATGAAGAGAAAATGCATATACTTTCCCAGAGATTTTCTAAATTTCTTATATAGAATTAACCCTTTTTTATGGGTTTTAGAAAAAAAATAATCCGATCTCTAAAATGATTATTTCAGTGAATTTACAGTTGTACTTCTTCCAAACGACATGAAATATTTTGGGGACCACTCATATAGGCATTTGAGCTACAAAATAAATCTAGAACTACGAAGTGGACCAAATATTTTGAAGTCTATTTCTAGCAAGAGGATGAAAATTTGAACAAATTCTAATCATGTTTTTCAAACATTATCAACTACTCGTAAAATTTGGGTGGACCTATTAGGTAAGAGAAGTAGATTGAGAAAATCCTTGCTAGCTTACGTTATCAGTTTCAAGCCAAAATGACCTTGCTTAAATAGATGTATAAGCCTTGTGAACTTACTGTTAAATGAATCACTTGGGAAAGTATTCGAACTGCATCACTTTTATCCGATATGTCAACCATCCACTTTCGAGGCGGAAAGAGCATGACTTTATAGACAGCAACGATAGTGGTCTTAACGAAGTTGTTTTTGACACAATTGTTTGAAATGATGACACTAATACCAATGAAGAGAAAATGCATATACTTTCCCAGAGATTTTCTAAATTTCTTATATAGAATTAACCCTTTTTTATGGGTTTTAGAAAAAAAATAATCCGATCTCTAAAATGATTATTTCAGTGAATTTACAGTTGTACTTCTTCCAAACGACATGAAATATTTTGGGGACCACTCATATAGGCATTTGAGCTACAAAATAAATCTAGAACTACGAAGTTGACCAAATATTTTGAACTCTATTTCTAGCAAGAGGATGAAAATTTGAACAAATTCTAATCATGTTTTTCAAACATTATCAACTACTCGTAAAATTTGGGTGGACCTATTAGGTAAGAGAAGTAGATTGAGAAAATCCTTGCTAGCTTACCTTATCAGTTTCAAGCCAAAATGACCTTGCTTAAATAGATGTAAAAGCCTTGTGAACTTACTGTTAAATGAATCACCTGGGAAAGTATTCGAACTGCATCACTTTTATCCGATATGTCAACCATCCACTTTCGAGGCGGAAAGAGCATGACTTTATAGACATCAACGATAGTGGTCTTAGCGAAGCTGTTTTTGACACAATTGTTTGAAATGATGACACTAATACCAATGAAGAGAAAATGCATATACTTTCCCAGAGATTTTCTAAATTTCTTATATAGAATTAACCCTTTTTTATGGGTTTTAGAAAAAAATAATCCGAGCTCTAAAATGATTATTTCAGTGAATTTACAGTTGTACTTCTTCCAAACGACATGAAATATTTTGGGGACCACTCATATAGGCATTTGAGCTACAAAATAAATCTAGAACTACGAAGTTGACCAAATATTTTGAACTCTATTTCTAGCAAGAGGATGAAAATTTGAACAAATTCTAATCATGTTTTTCAAACATTATCAACTACTCGTAAAATTTGGGTGGACCTATTAGGTAAGAGAAGTAGATTGAGAAAATCCTTGCTAGCTTACCTTATCAGTTTCAAGCCAGAATGACCTTGCTTAAATAGATGTAAAAGCCTTGTGAACTTACTGTTAAATGAATCACCTGGGAAAGTATTCGAACTGCATCACTTTTATCCGATATGTCAACCATCCACTTTCGAGGCGGAAAGAGCATGACTTTATAGACATCAACGATAGTGGTCTTAGCGAAGCTGTTTTTGACACAATTGTTTGAAATGATGACACTAATACCAATGAAGAGAAAATGCATATACTTTCCCAGAGATTTTCTAAATTTCTTATATAGAATTAACCCTTTTTTATGGGTTTTAGAAAAAAAATAATCCGATCTCTAAAATGATTATTTCAGTGAATTTACAGTTGTACTTCTTCCAAACGACATGAAATATTTTGGGGACCACTCATATAGGCATTTGAGCTACAAAATAAATCTAGAACTACGAAGTTGACCAAATATTTTGAACTCTATTTCTAGCAAGAGGATGAAAATTTGAACAAATTCTAATCATGTTTTTCAAACATTATCAACTACTCGTAAAATTTGGGTGGACCTATTAGGTAAGAGAAGTAGATTGTGAAAATCCTTGCTAGCTTACCTTATCAGTTTCAAGCCAAAATGACCTTGCTTAAATAGATGTATAAGCCTTGTGAACTTACTGTTAAATGAATCACTTGGGAAAGTATTCGAACTGCATCACTCTTATCCGATATGTCAACCATCCACTTTCGAGGCGGAAAGAGCATGCCTTTATAGACATCAACGATAGTGGTCTTACCGAAGTTGTTTTTGACACAATTGTTTGAAATGATGACACTAATACCAATGAAGAGAAAATGCATATACTTTCCCAGAGATTTTCTAAATTTCTTATATAGAATTAACCCTTTTTTATGGGTTTTAGAAAAAAAATAATCCGATCTCTAAAATGATTATTTCAGTGAATTTACAGTTGTACTTCTTCCAAACGACATGAAATATTTTGGGGACCACTCATATAGGCATTTGAGCTACAAAATAAATCTAGAACTACGAAGTGGACCAAATATTTTGAAGTCTATTTCTAGCAAGAGGATGAAAATTTGAACAAATTCTAATCATGTTTTTCAAACATTATCAACTACTCGTAAAATTTGGGTGGACCTATTAGGTAAGAGAAGTAGATTGAGAAAATCCTTGCTAGCTTACGTTATCAGTTTCAAGCCAAAATGACCTTGCTTAAATAGATGTATAAGCCTTGTGAACTTACTGTTAAATGAATCACTTGGGAAAGTATTCGAACTGCATCACTTTTATCCGATATGTCAACCATCCACTTTCGAGGCGGAAAGAGCATGACTTTATAGACAGCAACGATAGTGGTCTTAACGAAGTTGTTTTTGACACAATTGTTTGAAATGATGACACTAATACCAATGAAGAGAAAATGCATATACTTTCCCAGAGATTTTCTAAATTTCTTATATAGAATTAACCCTTTTTTATGGGTTTTAGAAAAAAAATAATCCGATCTCTAAAATGATTATTTCAGTGAATTTACAGTTGTACTTCTTCCAAACGACATGAAATATTTTGGGGACCACTCATATAGGCATTTGAGCTACAAAATAAATCTAGAACTACGAAGTTGACCAAATATTTTGAACTCTATTTCTAGCAAGAGGATGAAAATTTGAACAAATTCTAATCATGTTTTTCAAACATTATCAACTACTCGTAAAATTTGGGTGGACCTATTAGGTAAGAGAAGTAGATTGAGAAAATCCTTGCTAGCTTACGTTATCAGTTTCAAGCCAAAATGACCTTGCTTAAATAGATGTATAAGCCTTGTGAACTTACTGTTAAATGAATCACTTGGGAAAGTATTCGAACTGCATCGCTTTTATCCGATATGTCAACCATCCACTTTCGAGGCGGAAAGAGCATGACTTTATAGACAGCAACGATAGTGGTCTTAACGAAGTTGTTTTTGACACAATTGTTTGAAATGATGACACTAATACCAATGAAGAGAAAATGCATATACTTTCCCAGAGATTTTCTAAATTTCTTATATAGAATTAACCCTTTTTATGGGTTTTAGAAAAAAAATAATCCGATCTCTAAAATGATTATTTTAGTGAATTTACAGTTGTACTTCTCCCAAACGACATGAAATATTTTGGGGACCACTCATATAGGCATTTGAGCTACAAAATAAATCTAGAACTACGAAGTTGACCAAATATTTTGAACTCTATTTCTAGCAAGAGGATGAAAATTTGAACAAATTCTAATCATGTTTTTCAAACATTATCAACTACTCGTAAAATTTGGGTGGACCTATTAGGTAAGAGAAGTAGATTGAGAAAATCCTTGCTAGCTTACGTTATCAGTTTCAAGCCAAAATGACCTTACTTAAATAGATGTATAAGCCTTGTGAACTTACTGTTAAATGAATCACTTGGGAAAGTATTCGAACTGCATCGCTTTTATCCGATATGTCAACCATCCACTTTCGAGGCGGAAAGAGCATGACTTTATAGACAGCAACGATAGTGGTCTTAACGAAGTTGTTTTTGACACAATTGTTTGAAATGATGACACTAATACCAATGAAGAGAAAATGCATATACTTTCCCAGAGATTTTCTAAATTTCTTATATAGAATTAACCCTTTTTTATGGGTTTTAGAAAAAAAATAATCCGATCTCTAAAATGATTATTTCAGTGAATTTACAGTTGTACTTCTTCCAAACGACATGAAATATTTTGGGGACCACTCATATAGGCATTTGAGCTACAAAATAAATCTAGAACTACGAAGTTGACCAAATATTTTGAACTCTATTTCTAGCAAGAGGATGAAAATTTGAACAAATTCTAATCATGTTTTTCAAACATTATCAACTACTCGTAAAATTTGGGTGGACCTATTAGGTAAGAGAAGTAGATTGAGAAAATCCTTGCTAGCTTACGTTATCAGTTTCAAGCCAAAATGACCTTACTTAAATAGATGTATAAGCCTTGTGAACTTACTGTTAAATGAATCACTTGGGAAAGTATTCGAACTGCATCACTCTTATTCGATATGTCAACCATCCACTTTCGAGGCGGAAAGGGCATGCCTTTATAGACATCAACGATAGTGGTCTTACCGAAGTTGTTTTTGACACAATTGTTTGAAATGATGACACTAATACCAATGAAGAGAAAATGCATATACTTTCCCAGAGATTTTCTAAATTTCTTATATAGAATTAACCCTTTTTTATGGTTTTTAGAAAAAAATAATCCGAGCTCTAAAATGATTATTTCAGTGAATTTACAGTTGTACTTCTTCCAAACGACATGAAATATTTTGGGGACCACTCATATAGGCATTTGAGCTACAAAATAAATCTAGAACTACGAAGTTGACCGAATATTTTGAACTCTATTTCTAGCAAGAGGATGAAAATTTGAACAAATTCTAATCATGTTTTTCAAACATTATCAACTACTCGTAAAATTTGGGTGGACCTATTAGGTAAGAGAAGTAGATTGAGAAAATCCTTGCTAGCTTACGTTATCAGTTTCAAGCCAAAATGACCTTGCTTAAATAGATGTATAAGCCTTGTGAACTTACTGTTAAATGAATCACTTGGGAAAGTATTCGAACTGCATCACTTTTATCCGATATGTCAACCATCCACTTTCGAGGCGGAAAGAGCATGACTTTATAGACAGCAACGATAGTGGTCTTAACGAAGTTGTTTTTGACACAATTGTTTGAAATGATGACACTAATACCAATGAAGAGAAAATGCATATACTTTCCCAGAGATTTTCTAAATTTCTTATATAGAATTAACCCTTTTTTATGGGTTTTAGAAAAAAAATAATCCGATCTCTAAAATGATTATTTCAGTGAATTTACAGTTGTACTTCTTCCAAACGACATGAAATATTTTGGGGACCACTCATATAGGCATTTGAGCTACAAAATAAATCTAGAACTACGAAGTTGACCAAATATTTTGAACTCTATTTCTAGCAAGAGGATGAAAATTTGAACAAATTCTAATCATGTTTTTCAAACATTATCAACTACTCGTAAAATTTGGGTGGACCTATTAGGTAAGAGAAGTAGATTGAGAAAATCCTTGCTAGCTTACGTTATCAGTTTCAAGCCAAAATGACCTTGCTTAAATAGATGTATAAGCCTTGTGAACTTACTGTTAAATGAATCACTTGGGAAAGTATTCGAACTGCATCACTTTTATCCGATATGTCAACCATCCACTTTCGAGGCGGAAAGAGCATGACTTTATAGACAGCAACGATAGTGGTCTAAACGAAGTTGTTTTTGACACAATTGTTTGAAATGATGACACTAATACCAATGAAGAGAAAATGCATATACTTTCCCAGAGATTTTCTAAATTTCTTATATAGAATTAACCCTTTTTTATGGGTTTTAGAAAAAAAATAATCCGATCTCTAAAATGATTATTTCAGTGAATTTACAGTTGTACTTCTTCCAAACGACATGAAATATTTTGGGGACCACTCATATAGGCATTTGAGCTACAAAATAAATCTAGAACTACGAAGTTGACCAAATATTTTGAACTCTATTTCTAGCAAGAGGATGAAAATTTGAACAAATTCCAATCATGTTTTTCAAACATTATCAACTACTCGTAAAATTTGGGTGGACTTATTAGGTAAGAGAAGTAGATTGAGAAAATCCTTGCTAGCTTACGTTATCAGTTTCAAGCCAAAATGACCTTGCTTAAATAGATGTATAAGCCTTGTGAACTTACTGTTAAATGAATCACTTGGGAAAGTATTCGAACTGCATCACTTTTATCCGATATGTCAACCATCCACTTTCGAGGCGGAAAGAGCATGACTTTATAGACAGCAACGATAGTGGTCTTAACGAAGTTGTTTTTGACACAATTGTTTGAAATGATGACACTAATACCAATGAAGAGAAAATGCATATACTTTCCCAGAGATTTTCTAAATTTCTTATATAGAATTAACCCTTTTTTATGGTTTTTAGAAAAAAATGATCCGAGCTCTAAAATGATTATTTCAGTGAATTTATAGTTGTACTTCTTCCAAACGACATGAAATATTTTGGGGACCACTCATATAGGCATTTGAGCTACAAAATAAATCTAGAAGTACGAAGTTGACCAAATATTTTGAACTCTATTTCTAGCAAGAGGATGAAAATTTGAACAAATTCTAATCATGTTTTTCAAACATTATCAACTACTCGTAAAATTTGGGTGGACCTATTAGGTAAGAGAAGTAGATTGAGAAAATCCTTGCTAGCTTACCTTATCAGTTTCAAGCCAAAATGACCTTGCTTAAATAGATGTAAAAGCCTTGTGAACTTACTGTTAAATGAATCACCTGGGAAAGTATTCGAACTGCCTCACTTTTATCCGATATGTCAACCATCCACTTTCGAGGCGGAAAGAGCATGACTTTATAGACATCAACGATAGTGGTCTTAGCGAAGCTGTTTTTGACACAATTGTTTGAAATGATGACACTAATACCAATGAAGAGAAAATGCATATACTTTCCCAGAGATTTTCTAAATTTCTTATATAGAATTAACCCTTTTTTATGGTTTTTAGAAAAAAATAATCCGAGCTCTAAAATGATTATTTCAGTGAATTTACAGTTGTACTTCTTCCAAACGACATGAAATATTTTGGGGACCACTCATATAGGCATTTGAGCTACAAAATAAATCTAGAACTACGAAGTTGACCAAATATTTTGAACTCTATTTCTAGCAAGAGGTTGAAAATTTGAACAAATTCTAATCATGTTTTTCAAACATTATCAACTACTCGTAAAATTTGGGTGGACCTATTAGGTAAGAGAAGTAGATTGAGAAAATCCTTGCTAGCTTACGTTATCAGTTTCAAGCCAAAATGACCTTGCTTAAATAGATGTATAAGCCTTGTGAACTTACTGTTAAATGAATCACTTGGGAAAGTATTCGAACTGCATCACTCTTATCCGATATGTCAACCATCCACTTTCGAGGCGGAAAGAGCATGCCTTTATAGACATCAACGATAGTGGTCTTACCGAAGTTGTTTTTGACACAATTGTTTGAAATGATGACACTAATACCAATGAAGAGAAAATGCATATACTTTCCCAGAGATTTTCTAAATTTCTTATATAGAATTAACCCTTTTTTATGGGTTTTAGAAAAAAAATAATCCGATCTCTAAAATGATTATTTCAGTGAATTTACAGTTGTACTTCTCCCAAACGACATGAAATATTTTGGGGACCACTCATATAGGCATTTGAGCTACAAAATAAATCTAGAACTACGAAGTTGACCAAATATTTTGAACTCTATTTCTAGCAAGAGGATGAAAATTTGAACAAATTCTAATCATGTTTTTCAAACATTATCAACTACTCGTAAAATTTGGGTGGACCTATTAGGTAAGAGAAGTAGATTGAGAAAATCCTTGCTAGCTTACGTTATCAGCTTCAAGCCAAAATGACCTTGCTTAAATAGATGTATAAGCCTTGTGAACTTACTGTTAAATGAATCACTTGGGAAAGTATTCGAACTGCATCACTTTTATCCGATATTTCAACCATCCACTTTCGAGGCGGAAAGAGCATGACTTTATAGACAGCAACGATAGTGGTCTTAACGAAGTTGTTTTTGACACAATTGTTTGAAATGATGACACTAATACCAATGAAGAGAAAATGCATATACTTTCCCAGAGATTTTCTAAATTTCTTATATAGAATTAACCCTTTTTTATGGGTTTTAGAAAAAAATAATCCGATCTCTAAAATGATTATTTCAGTGAATTTACAGTTGTACTTCTTCCAAACGACATGAAATATTTTGGGGACCACTCATATAGGCATTTGAGCTACAAAATAAATCTAGAACTACGAAGTTGACCAAATATTTTGAACTCTATTTCTAGCAAGAGGATGAAAATTTGAACAAATTCTAATCATGTTTTTCAAACATTATCAACTACTCGTAAAATTTGGGTGGACCTATTAGGTAAGAGAAGTAGATTGAGAAAATCCTTGCTAGCTTACCTTATCAGTTTCAAGCCAAAATGACCTTGCTTAAATAGATGTAAAAGCCTTGTGAACTTACTGTTAAATGAATCACCGGGGAAAGTATTCGAACTGCATCACTTTTATCCGATATGTCAACCATCCACTTTCGAGGCGGAAAGAGCATGACTTTATAGACATCAACGATAGTGGTCTTAGCGAAGTTGTTTTTGACACAATTGTTTGAAATGATGACACTAATACCAATGAAGAGAAAATGCATATACTTTCCAAGAGATTTTCTAAATTTCTTATATAGAATTAACCCTTTTTCATGGGTTTTAGAAAAAAATAATCCGATCTCTAAAATGATTATTTCAGTGAATTTACAGTTGTACTTCTTCCAAACGACATGAAATATTTTGGGGACCACTCATATAGGCATTTGAGCTACAAAATAAATCTAGAACTACGAAGTTGACCAAATATTTTGAACTCTATTTCTAGCAAGAGGATGAAAATTTGAACAAATTCTAATCATGTTTTTCAAACATTATCAACTACTCGTAAAATTTGGGTGGACCTATTAGGTAAGAGAAGTAGATTGAGAAAATCCTTGCTAGCTTACCTTATCAGTTTCAAGCCAAAATGACCTTGCTTAAATAGATGTAAAAGCCTTGTGAACTTACTGTTAAATGAATCACCGGGGAAAGTATTCGAACTGCATCACTTTTATCCGATATGTCAACCATCCACTTTCGAGGCGGAAAGAGCATGACTTTATAGACATCAACGATAGTGGTCTTAGCGAAGCTGTTTTTGACACAATTGTTTGAAATGATGACACTAATACCAATGAAGAGAAAATGCATATACTTTCCCAGAGATTTTCTAAATTTCTTATATAGAATTAACCCTTTTTTATGGGTTTTAGAAAAAAATAATCCGATCTCTAAAATGATTATTTCAGTGAATTTACAGTTGTACTTCTTCCAAACGACATGAAATATTTTGGGGACCACTCATATAGGCATTTGAGCTACAAAATAAATCTAGAACTACGAAGTTGACCAAATATTTTGAACTCTATTTCTAGCAAGAGGATGAAAATTTGAACAAATTCTAATCATGTTTTTCAAACATTATCAACTACTCGTAAAATTTGGGTGGACCTATTAGGTAAGAGAAGTAGATTGAGAAAATCCTTGCTAGCTTACGTTATCAGTTTCAAGCCAAAATGACCTTGCTTAAATAGATGTATAAGCCTTGTGAACTTACTGTTAAATGAATCACTTGGGAAAGTATTCGAACTGCATCACTTTTATCCGATATGTCAACCATCCACTTTCGAGGCGGAAAGAGCATGACTTTATAGACAGCAACGATAGTGGTCTTAACGAAGTTGTTTTTGACACAATTGTTTGAAATGATGACACTAATACCAATGAAGAGAAAATGCATATACTTTCCCAGAGATTTTCTAAATTTCTTATATAGAATTAACCCTTTTTTATGGGTTTTAGAAAAAAAATAATCCGATCTCTAAAATGATTATTTCAGTGAATTTACAGTTGTACTTCTTCCAAACGACATGAAATATTTTGGGGACCACTCATATAGGCATTTGAGCTACAAAATAAATCTAGAACTACGAAGTTGACCAAATATTTTGAACTCTATTTCTAGCAAGAGGATGAAAATTTGAACAAATTCTAATCAGGTTTTTCAAACATTATCAACTACTCGTAAAATTTGGGTGGACCTATTAGGTAAGAGAAGTAGATTGAGAAAATCCTTGCTAGCTTACGTTATCAGTTTCAGGCCAAAATGACCTTGCTTAAATAGATGTATAAGCCTTGTGAACTTACTGTTAAATGAATCACTTGGGAAAGTATTCGAACTGCATCACTTTTATCCGATATGTCAACCATCCACTTTCGAGGCGGAAAGAGCATGACTTTATAGACAGCAACGATAGTGGTCTTAACGAAGTTGTTTTTGACACAATTGTTTGAAATGATGACACTAATACCAATGAAGAGAAAATGCATATACTTTCCCAGAGATTTTCTAAATTTCTTATATACAATTAACCCTTTTTTATGGTTTTTAGAAAAAAATAATCCGAGCTCTAAAATGATTATTTCAGTGAATTTACAGTTGTACTTCTTCCAAACGACATGAAATATTTTGGGGACCACTCATATAGGCATTTGAGCTACAAAATAAATCTAGAAGTACGAAGTTGACCAAATATTTTGAACTCTATTTCGAGCAAGAGGATGAAAATTTGAACAAATTCTAATCATGTTTTTCAAACATTATCAACTACTCGTAAAATTTGGGTGGACCTATTAGGTAAGAGAAGTAGATTGAGAAAATCCTTGCTAGCTTACCTTATCAGTTTCAAGCCAAAATGACCTTGCTTAAATAGATGTAAAAGCCTTGTGAACTTACTGTTAAATGAATCACCGGGGAAAGTATTCGAACTGCATCACTTTTATCCGATATGTCAACCATCCACTTTCGAGGCGGAAAGAGCATGACTTTATAGACATCAACGATAGTGGTCTTAGCGAAGCTGTTTTTGACACAATTGTTTGAAATGATGACACTAATACCAATGAAGAGAAAATGCATATACTTTCCCAGAGATTTTCTAAATTTCTTATATAGAATTAACCCTTTTTTATGGTTTTTAGAAAAAAATAATCGGAGCTCTAAAATGATTATTTCAGTGAATTTACAGTTGTACTTCTTCCAAACGACATGAAATATTTTGGGGACCACTCATATAGGCATTTGAGCTACAAAATAAATCTAGAACTACGAAGTTGACCAAATATTTTGAACTCTATTTCTAGCAAGAGGATGAAAATTTGAACAAATTCTAATCATGTTTTTCAAACATTATCAACTACTCGTAAAATTTGGGTGGACCTATTAGGTAAGAGAAGTAGATTGAGAAAATCCTTGCTAGCTTACGTTATCAGTTTCAAGCCAAAATGACCTTGCTTAAATAGATGTATAAGCCTTGTGAACTTACTGTTAAATGAATCACTTGGGAAAGTATTCGAACTGCATCACTCTTATCCGATATGTCAACCATCCACTTTCGAGGCGGAAAGAGCATGCCTTTATAGACATCAACGATAGTGGTCTTAGCGAAGTTGTTTTTGACACAATTGTTTGAAATGATGACACTAATACCAATGAAGAGAAAATGCATATACTTTCCCAGAGATTTTCTAAATTTCTTATATAGAATTAACCCTTTTTTATGGGTTTTAAAAAAAAATAATCCGATCTCTAAAATGATTATTTCAGTGAATTTACAGTTGTACTTCCTCCAAACGACATGAAATATTTTGGGGACCACTCATATAGGCATTTGAGCTACAAAATAAATCTAGAACTACGAAGTTGACCAAATATTTTGAACTCTATTTCTAGCAAGAGGATGAAAATTTGAACAAATTCTAATCATGTTTTTCAAACATTATCAACTACTCGTAAAATTTGGGTGGACCTATTAGGTAAGAGAAGTAGATTGAGAAAATCCTTGCTAGCTTACGTTATCAGTTTCAAGCCAAAATGACCTTGCTTAAATAGATGTATAAGCCTTGTGAACTTACTGTTAAATGAATCACTTGGGAAAGTATTCGAACTGCATCACTTTTATCCGATATGTCAACCATCCACTTTCGAGGCGGAAAGAGCATGACTTTATAGACAGCAACGATAGTGGTCTTAACGAAGTTGTTTTTGACACAATTGTTTGAAATGATGACACTAATACCAATGAAGAGAAAATGCATATACTTTCCCAGAGATTTTCTAAATTTCTTATATAGAATTAACCCTTTTTTATGGGTTTTAGAAAAAAATAATCCGATCTCTAAAATGATTATTTCAGTGAATTTACAGTTGTACTTCTTCCAAACGACATGAAATATTTTGGGGACCACTCATATAGGCATTTGAGCTACAAAATAAATCTAGAACTACGAAGTTGACCAAATATTTTGAACTCTATTTCTAGCAAGAGGATGAAAATTTGAACAAATTCTAATCATGTTTTTCAAACATTATCAACTACTCGTAAAATTTGGGTGGACCTATTAGGTAAGAGAAGTAGATTGAGAAAATCCTTGCTAGCTTACCTTATCAGTTTCAAGCCAAAATGACCTTGCTTAAATAGATGTAAAAGCCTTGTGAACTTACTGTTAAATGAATCACCGGGGAAAGTATTCGAACTGCATCACTTTTATCCGATATGTCAACCATCCACTTTCGAGGCGGAAAGAGCATGACTTTATAGACATCAACGATAGTGGTCTTAGCGAAGTTGTTTTAGACACAATTGTTTGAAATGATGACACTAATACCAATGAAGAGAAAATGCATATACTTTCCAAGAGATTTTCTAAATTTCTTATATAGAATTAACCCTTTTTTATGGGTTTTAGAAAAAAATAATCCGATCTCTAAAATGATTATTTCAGTGAATTTACAGTTGTACTTCTTCCAAACGACATGAAATATTTTGGGGACCACTCATATAGGCATTTGAGCTACAAAATAAATCTAGAACTACGAAGTTGACCAAATATTTTGAACTCTATTTCTAGCAAGAGGATGAAAATTTGAACAAATTCTAATCATGTTTTTCAAACATTATCAACTACTCGTAAAATTTGGGTGGACCTATTAGGTAAGAGAAGTAGATTGAGAAAATCCTTGCTAGCTTACCTTATCAGTTTCAAGCCAAAATGACCTTGCTTAAATAGATGTAAAAGCCTTGTGAACTTACTGTTAAATGAATCACCGGGGAAAGTATTCGAACTGCATCACTTTTATCCGATATGTCAACCATCCACTTTCGAGGCGGAAAGAGCATGACTTTATAGACATCAACGATAGTGGTCTTAGCGAAGCTGTTTTTGACACAATTGTTTGAAATGATGACACTAATACCAATGAAGAGAAAATGCATATACTTTCCCAGAGATTTTCTAAATTTCTTATATAGAATTAACCCTTTTTTATGGGTTTTAGAAAAAAATAATCCGATCTCTAAAATGATTATTTCAGTGAATTTACAGTTGTACTTCTTCCAAACGACATGAAATATTTTGGGGACCACTCATATAGGCATTTGAGCTACAAAATAAATCTAGAACTACGAAGTTGACCAAATATTTTGAACTCTATTTCTAGCAAGAGGATGAAAATTTGAACAAATTCTAATCATGTTTTTCAAACATTATCAACTACTCGTAAAATTTGGGTGGACCTATTAGGTAAGAGAAGTAGATTGAGAAAATCCTTGCTAGCTTACGTTATCAGTTTCAAGCCAAAATGACCTTGCTTAAATAGATGTATAAGCCTTGTGAACTTACTGTTAAATGAATCACTTGGGAAAGTATTCGAACTGCATCACTTTTATCCGATATGTCAACCATCCACTTTCGAGGCGGAAAGAGCATGACTTTATAGACAGCAACGATAGTGGTCTTAACGAAGTTGTTTTTGACACAATTGTTTGAAATGATGACACTAATACCAATGAAGAGAAAATGCATATACTTTCCCAGAGATTTTCTAAATTTCTTATATAGAATTAACCCTTTTTTATGGGTTTTAGAAAAAAAATAATCCGATCTCTAAAATGATTATTTCAGTGAATTTACAGTTGTACTTCTTCCATACGACATGAAATATTTTGGGGACCACTCATATAGGCATTTGAGCTACAAAATAAATCTAGAACTACGAAGTTGACCAAATATTTTGAACTCTATTTCTAGCAAGAGGATGAAAATTTGAACAAATTCTAATCATGTTTTTCAAACATTATCAACTACTCGTAAAATTTGGGTGGACCTATTAGGTAAGAGAAGTAGATTGAGAAAATCCTTGCTAGCTTACCTTATCAGTTTCAAGCCAAAATGACCTTGCTTAAATAGATGTAAAAGCCTTGTGAACTTACTGTTAAATGAATCACCGGGGAAAGTATTCGAACTGCATCACTTTTATCCGATATGTCAACCATCCACTTTCGAGGCGGAAAGAGCATGACTTTATAGACATCAACGATAGTGGTCTTAGCGAAGTTGTTTTTGACACAATTGTTTGAAATGATGACACTAATACCAATGAAGAGAAAATGCATATACTTTCCAAGAGATTTTCTAAATTTCTTATATAGAATTAACCCTTTTTTATGGGTTTTAGAAAAAAATAATCCGATCTCTAAAATGATTATTTCAGTGAATTTACAGTTGTACTTCTTCCAAACGACATGAAATATTTTGGGGACCACTCATATAGGCATTTGAGCTACAAAATAAATCTAGAACTACGAAGTTGACCAAATATTTTGAACTCTATTTCTAGCAAGAGGATGAAAATTTGAACAAATTCTAATCATGTTTTTCAAACATTATCAACTACTCGTAAAATTTGGGTGGACCTATTAGGTAAGAGAAGTAGATTGAGAAAATCCTTGCTAGCTTACCTTATCAGTTTCAAGCCAAAATGACCTTGCTTAAATAGATGTAAAAGCCTTGTGAACTTACTGTTAAATGAATCACCGGGGAAAGTATTCGAACTGCATCACTTTTATCCGATATGTCAACCATCCACTTTCGAGGCGGAAAGAGCATGACTTTATAGACATCAACGATAGTGGTCTTAGCGAAGCTGTTTTTGACACAATTGTTTGAAATGATGACACTAATACCAATGAAGAGAAAATGCATATACTTTCCCAGAGATTTTCTAAATTTCTTATATAGAATTAACCCTTTTTTATGGGTTTTAGAAAAAAATAATCCGATCTCTAAAATGATTATTTCAGTGAATTTACAGTTGTACTTCTTCCAAACGACATGAAATATTTTGGGGACCACTCATATAGGCATTTGAGCTACAAAATAAATCTAGAACTACGAAGTTGACCAAATATTTTGAACTCTATTTCTAGCAAGAGGATGAAAATTTGAACAAATTCTAATCATGTTTTTCAAACATTATCAACTACTCGTAAAATTTGGGTGGACCTATTAGGTAAGAGAAGTAGATTGAGAAAATCCTTGCTAGCTTACGTTATCAGTTTCAAGCCAAAATGACCTTGCTTAAATAGATGTATAAGCCTTGTGAACTTACTGTTAAATGAATCACTTGGGAAAGTATTCGAACTGCATCACTTTTATCCGATATGTCAACCATCCACTTTCGAGGCGGAAAGAGCATGACTTTATAGACAGCAACGATAGTGGTCTTAACGAAGTTGTTTTTGACACAATTGTTTGAAATGATGACACTAATACCAATGAAGAGAAAATGCATATACTTTCCCAGAGATTTTCTAAATTTCTTATATAGAATTAACCCTTTTTTATGGGTTTTAGAAAAAAAATAATCCGATCTCTAAAATGATTATTTCAGTGAATTTACAGTTGTACTTCTTCCAAACGACATGAAATATTTTGGGGACCACTCATATAGGCATTTGAGCTACAAAATAAATCTAGAACTACGAAGTTGACCAAATATTTTGAACTCTATTTCTAGCAAGAGGATGAAAATTTGAACAAATTCTAATCATGTTTTTCAAACATTATCAACTACTCGTAAAATTTGGGTGGACCTATTAGGTAAGAGAAGTAGATTGAGAAAATCCTTGCTAGCTTACGTTATCAGTTTCAGGCCAAAATGACCTTGCTTAAATAGATGTATAAGCCTTGTGAACTTACTGTTAAATGAATCACTTGGGAAAGTATTCGAACTGCATCACTTTTATCCGATATGTCAACCATCCACTTTCGAGGCGGAAAGAGCATGACTTTATAGACAGCAACGATAGTGGTCTTAACGAAGTTGTTTTTGACACAATTGTTTGAAATGATGACACTAATACCAATGAAGAGAAAATGCATATACTTTCCCAGAGATTTTCTAAATTTCTTATATACAATTAACCCTTTTTTATGGTTTTTAGAAAAAAATAATCCGAGCTCTAAAATGATTATTTCAGTGAATTTACAGTTGTACTTCTTCCAAACGACATGAAATATTTTGGGGACCACTCATATAGGCATTTGAGCTACAAAATAAATCTAGAAGTACGAAGTTGACCAAATATTTTGAACTCTATTTCGAGCAAGAGGATGAAAATTTGAACAAATTCTAATCATGTTTTTCAAACATTATCAACTACTCGTAAAATTTGGGTGGACCTATTAGGTAAGAGAAGTAGATTGAGAAAATCCTTGCTAGCTTACCTTATCAGTTTCAAGCCAAAATGACCTTGCTTAAATAGATGTAAAAGCCTTGTGAACTTACTGTTAAATGAATCACCGGGGAAAGTATTCGAACTGCATCACTTTTATCCGATATGTCAACCATCCACTTTCGAGGCGGAAAGAGCATGACTTTATAGACATCAACGATAGTGGTCTTAGCGAAGCTGTTTTTGACACAATTGTTTGAAATGATGACACTAATACCAATGAAGAGAAAATGCATATACTTTCCCAGAGATTTTCTAAATTTCTTATATAGAATTAACCCTTTTTTATGGTTTTTAGAAAAAAATAATCGGAGCTCTAAAATGATTATTTCAGTGAATTTACAGTTGTACTTCTTCCAAACGACATGAAATATTTTGGGGACCACTCATATAGGCATTTGAGCTACAAAATAAATCTAGAACTACGAAGTTGACCAAATATTTTGAACTCTATTTCTAGCAAGAGGATGAAAATTTGAACAAATTCTAATCATGTTTTTCAAACATTATCAACTACTCGTAAAATTTGGGTGGACCTATTAGGTAAGAGAAGTAGATTGAGAAAATCCTTGCTAGCTTACGTTATCAGTTTCAAGCCAAAATGACCTTGCTTAAATAGATGTATAAGCCTTGTGAACTTACTGTTAAATGAATCACTTGGGAAAGTATTCGAACTGCATCACTCTTATCCGATATGTCAACCATCCACTTTCGAGGCGGAAAGAGCATGCCTTTATAGACATCAACGATAGTGGTCTTAGCGAAGTTGTTTTTGACACAATTGTTTGAAATGATGACACTAATACCAATGAAGAGAAAATGCATATACTTTCCCAGAGATTTTCTAAATTTCTTATATAGAATTAACCCTTTTTTATGGGTTTTAGAAAAAAAATAATCCGATCTCTAAAATGATTATTTCAGTGAATTTACAGTTGTACTTCCTCCAAACGACATGAAATATTTTGGGGACCACTCATATAGGCATTTGAGCTACAAAATAAATCTAGAACTACGAAGTTGACCAAATATTTTGAACTCTATTTCTAGCAAGAGGATGAAAATTTGAACAAATTCTAATCATGTTTTTCAAACATTATCAACTACTCGTAAAATTTGGGTGGACCTATTAGGTAAGAGAAGTAGATTGAGAAAATCCTTGCTAGCTTACGTTATCAGTTTCAAGCCAAAATGACCTTGCTTAAATAGATGTATAAGCCTTGTGAACTTACTGTTAAATGAATCACTTGGGAAAGTATTCGAACTGCATCACTTTTATCCGATATGTCAACCATCCACTTTCGAGGCGGAAAGAGCATGACTTTATAGACAGCAACGATAGTGGTCTTAACGAAGTTGTTTTTGACACAATTGTTTGAAATGATGACACTAATACCAATGAAGAGAAAATGCATATACTTTCCCAGAGATTTTCTAAATTTCTTATATACAATTAACCCTTTTTTATGGTTTTTAGAAAAAAATAATCCGAGCTCTAAAATGATTATTTCAGTGAATTTACAGTTGTACTTCTTCCAAACGACATGAAATATTTTGGGGACCACTCATATAGGCATTTGAGCTACAAAATAAATCTAGAAGTACGAAGTTGACCAAATATTTTGAACTCTATTTCTAGCAAGAGGATGAAAATTTGAACAAATTCTAATCATGTTTTTCAAACATTATCAACTACTCGTAAAATTTGGGTGGACCTATTAGGTAAGAGAAGTAGATTGAGAAAATCCTTGCTAGCTTACCTTATCAGTTTCAAGCCAAAATGACCTTGCTTAAATAGATGTAAAAGCCTTGTGAACTTACTGTTAAATGAATCACCGGGGAAAGTATTCGAACTGCATCACTTTTATCCGATATGTCAACCATCCACTTTCGAGGCGGAAAGAGCATGACTTTATAGACATCAACGATAGTGGTCTTAGCGAAGCTGTTTTTGACACAATTGTTTGAAATGATGACACTAATACCAATGAAGAGAAAATGCATATACTTTCCCAGAGATTTTCTAAATTTCTTATATAGAATTAACCCTTTTTTATGGTTTTTAGAAAAAAATAATCGGAGCTCTAAAATGATTATTTCAGTGAATTTACAGTTGTACTTCTTCCAAACGACATGAAATATTTTGGGGACCACTCATATAGGCATTTGAGCTACAAAATAAATCTAGAACTACGAAGTTGACCAAATATTTTGAACTCTATTTCTAGCAAGAGGATGAAAATTTGAACAAATTCTAATCATGTTTTTCAAACATTATCAACTACTCGTAAAATTTGGGTGGACCTATTAGGTAAGAGAAGTAGATTGAGAAAATCCTTGCTAGCTTACGTTATCAGTTTCAAGCCAAAATGACCTTGCTTAAATAGATGTATAAGCCTTGTGAACTTACTGTTAAATGAATCACTTGGGAAAGTATTCGAACTGCATCACTCTTATCCGATATGTCAACCATCCACTTTCGAGGCGGAAAGAGCATGCCTTTATAGACATCAACGATAGTGGTCTTAGCGAAGTTGTTTTTGACACAATTGTTTGAAATGATGACACTAATACCAATGAAGAGAAAATGCATATACTTTCCCAGAGATTTTCGAAATTTCTTATATAGAATTAACCCTTTTTTATGGGTTTTAGAAAAAAAATAATCCGATCTCTAAAATGATTATTTCAGTGAATTTACAGTTGTACTTCCTCCAAACGACATGAAATATTTTGGGGACCACTCATATAGGCATTTGAGCTACAAAATAAATCTAGAACTACGAAGTTGACCAAATATTTTGAACTCTATTTCTAGCAAGAGGATGAAAATTTGAACAAATTCTAATCATGTTTTTCAAACATTATCAACTACTCGTAAAATTTGGGTGGACCTATTAGGTAAGAGAAGTAGATTGAGAAAATCCTTGCTAGCTTACGTTATCAGTTTCAAGCCAAAATGACCTTGCTTAAATAGATGTATAAGCCTTGTGAACTTACTGTTAAATGAATCACTTGGGAAAGTATTCGAACTGCATCACTCTTATCCGATATGTCAACCATCCACTTTCGAGGCGGAAAGAGCATGCCTTTATAGACATCAACGATAGTGGTCTTACCGAAGTTGTTTTTGACACAATTGTTTGAAATGATGACACTAATACCAATGAAGAGAAAATGCATATACTTTCCCAGAGATTTTCTAAATTTCTTATATAGAATTAACCCTTTTTTATGGGTTTTAGAAAAAAATAATCCGATCTCTAAAATGATTATTTCAGTGAATTTACAGTTGTACTTCTTCCAAATGACATGAAATATTTTGGGGACCACTCATATAGGCATTTGAGCTACAAAATAAATCTAGAACTACGAAGTTGACCAAATATTTTGAACTCTATTTCTAGCAAGAGGATGAAAATTTGAACAAATTCTAATCATGTTTTTCAAACATTATCAACTACTCGTAAAATTTGGGTGGACCTATTAGGTAAGACAAGTAGATTGATAAAATCCTAGCTAGCTTACCTTATCAGTTTCAAGCCAAAATGACCATGCTTAAATAGATGTAAAAGCCTTGTGAACTTACTGTTAAATGAATCACTTGGGAAAGTATTCGAACTGCATCACTTTTATCCGATATGTCAACCATCCACTTTCGAGGCGGAAAGAGCATGACTTTATAGACATCAACGATAGTGGTCTTAGCGAAGCTGTTTTTGACATAATTGTTTGAAACGATGACACTAATACCAATGAAGAGAAAATGCATATACTTTCCCAGAGATTTTCTAAATTTCTTATATAGAATTAACCCTTTTTTATGGGTTTTAGAAAAAAATAATCCGATCTCTAAAATGATTATTTCAGTGAATTTACAGTTGTACTTCTTCCAAACGACATGAAATATTTTGGGGACCACTCATATAGGCATTTGAGCTACAAAATAAATCTAGAACTACGAAGTTGACCAAATATTTTGAACTCTATTTCTAGCAAGAGGATGAAAATTTGAACAAATTCTAATCATGTTTTTCAAACATTATCAACTACTCGTAAAATTTGGGTGGACCTATTAGGTAAGAGAAGTAGATTGAGAAAATCCTTGCTAGCTTACCTTATCAGTTTCAAGCCAAAATGACCTTGCTTAAATAGATGTAAAAGCCTTGTGAACTTACTGTTAAATGAATCACCGGGGAAAGTATTCGAACTGCATCACTTTTCTCCGATATGTCAACCACCCACTTTCGAGGCGGAAAGAGCATGACTTTATAGACATCAACGATAGTGGTCTTAGCGAAGCTGTTTTTGACACAATTGTTTGAAATGATGACACTAATACCAATGAAGAGAAAATGCATATACTTTCCCAGAGATTTTCTAAATTTCTTATATAGAATTAACCCTTTTTTATGGTTTTTAGAAAAAAATAATCCGAGCTCTAAAATGATTATTTCAGTGAATTTACAGTTGTACTTCTTCCAAACGACATGAAATATTTTGGGGACCACTCATATAGGCATTTGAGCTACAAAATAAATCTAGAACTACGAAGTTGACCAAATATTTTGAACTCTATTTCTAGCAAGAGGATGAAAATTTGAACAAATTCTAATCATGTTTTTCAAACATTATCAACTACTCGTAAAATTTGGGTGGACCTATTAGGTAAGAGAAGTAGATTGAGAAAATCCTTGCTAGCTTACGTTATCAGTTTCAAGCCAAAATGACCTTGCTTAAATAGATGTATAAGCCTTGTGAACGTACTGTTAAATGAATCACTTGGGAAAGTATTCGAACTGCATCACTTTTATCCGATATGTCAACCATCCACTTTCGAGGCGGAAAGAGCATGACTTTATAGACAGCAACGATAGTGGTCTTAACGAAGTTGTTTTTGACACAATTGTTTGAAATGATGACACTAATACCAATGAAGAGAAAATGCATATACTTTCCCAGAGATTTTCTAAATTTCTTATATAGAATTAACCCTTTTTTATGGTTTTTAGAAAAAAATAATCCGAGCTCTAAAATGATTATTTCAGTGAATTTACAGTTGTACTTCTTCCAAACGACATGAAATATTTTGGGGACCACTCATATAGGCATTTGAGCTACAAAATAAATCTGGAACTACGAAGTTGACCAAATATTTTGAACTCTATTTCTAGCAAGAGGATGAAAATTTGAACAAATTCTAATCATGTTTTTCAAACATTATCAACTACTCGTAAATTTTGGGTGGACCTATTAGGTAAGAGAAGTAGATTGATAAAATCCTAGCTAGCTTACCTTATCAGTTTCAAGCCAAAATGACCATGCTTAAATAGATGTAAAAGCCTTGTGAACTTACTGTTAAATGAATCACTTGGGAAAGTATTCGAACTGCATCACTTGGGAAAGTATTCGAACTGCATCACTTTTATCCGATATGTCAACCATCCACTTTCGAGGCGGAAAGAGCATGCCTTTATAGACATCAACGATAGTGGTCTTAGCGAAGTTGTTTTTGACACAATTGTTTGAAATGATGACACTAATACCAATGAAGAGAAAATGCATATACTTTCCCAGAGATTTTCTAAATTTCTTATATAGAATTAACCCTTTTTATGGGTTTTAGAAAAAAAATAATCCGATCTCTAAAAAGATTATTTTAGTGAATTTACAGTTGTACTTCTTCCAAACGACATGAAATATTTTGGGGACCACTCATATAGGCATTTGAGCTACAAAATAAATCTAGAACTACGAAGTTGACCAAATATTTTGAACTCTATTTCTAGCAAGAGGATGAAAATTTGAACAAATTCTAATCATGTTTTTCAAACATTATCAACTACTCGTAAAATTTGGGTGGACCTATTAGGTAAGAGAAGTAGATTGAGAAAATCCTTGCTAGCTTACGTTATCAGTTTCAAGCCAAAATGACCTTGCTTAAATAGATGTATAAGCCTTGTGAACTTACTGTTAAATGAATCACTTGGGAAAGTATTCGAACTGCATCACTTTTATCCGATATGTCAACCATCCACTTTCGAGGCGGAAAGAGCATGACTTTATAGACATCAACGATAGTGGTCTTAGCGAAGCTGTTTTTGACACAATTGTTTGAAATGATGACACTAATACCAATGAAGAGAAAATGCATATACTTTCCCAGAGATTTTCTAAATTTCTTATATAGAATTAACCCTTTTTTATGGTTTTTAGAAAAAAATAATCCGAGCTCTAAAATGATTATTTCAGTGAATTTACAGTTGTACTTCTTCCAAACGACATGAAATATTTTGGGGACCACTCATATAGGCATTTGAGCTACAAAATAAATCTAGAACTACGAAGTTGACCAAATATTTTGAACTCTATTTCTAGCAAGAGGATGAAAATTTGAACAAATTCTAATCATGTTTTTCAAACATTATCAACTACTCGTAAAATTTGGGTCTACCTATTAGGTAAGAGAAGTAGATTGAGAAAATCCTTGCTAGCTTACGTTATCAGTTTCAAGCCAAAATGACCTTGCTTAAATAGATGTATAAGCCTTGTGAACTTACTGTTAAATGAATCACTTGGGAAAGTATTCGAACTGCATCACTTTTATCCGATATGTCAACCATCCACTTTCGAGGCGGAAAGAGCATGACTTTATAGACAGCAACGATAGTGGTCTTAACGAAGTTGTTTTTGACACAATTGTTTGAAATGATGACACTAATACCAATGAAGAGAAAATGCATATACTTTCCCAGAGATTTTCTAAATTTCTTATATAGAATTAACCCTTTTTTATGGTTTTTAGAAAAAAATAATCCGAGATCTAAAATGATTATTTCAGTGAATTTACAGTTGTACTTCTTCCAAACGACATGAAATATTTTGGGGACCACTCATATAGGCATTTGAGCTACAAAATAAATCTGGAACTACGAAGTTGACCAAATATTTTGAACTCTATTTCTAGCAAGAGGATGAAAATTTGAACAAATTCTAATCATGTTTTTCAAACATTATCAACTACTCGTAAAATTTGGGTGGACCTATTAGGTAAGAGAAGTAGATTGAGAAAATCCTTGCTAGCTTACGTTATCAGTTTCAAGCCAAAATGACCTTGCTTAAATAGATGTATAAGCCTTGTGAACTTACTGTTAAATGAATCACTTGGGAAAGTATTCGAACTGCATCACTCTTATTCGATATGTCAACCATCCACTTTCGAGGCCGAAAGAGCATGCCTTTATAGACATCAACGATAGTGGTCTTACCGAAGTTGTTTTTGACACAATTGTTTGAAATGATGACACTAATACCAATGAAGAGAAAATGCATATACTTTCCCAGAGATTTTCTAAATTTCTTATATAGAATTAACCCTTTTTTATGGGTTTTAGAAAAAAAATAATCCGATCTCTAAAATGATTATTTCAGTGAATTTACAGTTGTACTTCTTCCAAACGACATGAAATATTTTGGGGACCACTCATATAGGCATTTGAGCTACAAAATAAATCTAGAACTACGAAGTTGACCAAATATTTTGAACTCTATTTCTAGCAAGAGGATGAAAATTTGAACAAATTCTAATCATGTTTTTCAAACATTATCAACTACTCGTAAAATTTGGGTGGACCTATAAGGTAAGAGAAGTAGATTGAGAAAATCCTTGCTAGCTTACGTTATCAGTTTCAAGCCAAAATGACCTTGCTTAAATAGATGTATAAGCCTTGTGAACTTACTGTTAAATGAATCACTTGGGAAAGTATTCGAACTGCATCACTTTTATCCGATATGTCAACCATCCACTTTCGAGGCGGAAAGAGCATGACTTTATAGACAGCAACGATAGTGGTCTTAACGAAGTTGTTTTTGACACAATTGTTTGAAATGATGACACTAATACCAATGAAGAGAAAATGCATATACTTTCCCAGAGATTTTCTAAATTTCTTATATAGAATTAACCCTTTTTTATGGGTTTTAGAAAAAAAATAATCCGATCTCTAAAATGATTATTTCAGTGAATTTACAGTTGTACTTCTTCCAAACGACATGAAATATTTTGGGGACCACTCATATAGGCATTTGAGCTACAAAATAAATCTAGAACTACGAAGTTGACCAAATATTTTGAACTCTATTTCTAGCAAGAGGATGAAAATTTGAACAAATTCTAATCATGTTTTTCAAACATTATCAACTACTCCTAAATTTTGGGTGGACCTATTAGGTAAGAGAAGTAGATTGATAAAATCCTAGCTAGCTTACCTTATCAGTTTCAAGCCAAAATGACCATGCTTAAATAGATGTAAAAGCCTTGTGAACTTACTGTTAAATGAATCACTTGGGAAAGTATTCGAACTGCATCACTTTTATCCGATATGTCAACCATCCACGTTCGAGGCGGAAAGAGCATGCCTTTATAGACATCAACGATGGTGGTCGTAGCGAAGTTGTTTTTGACACAATTGTTTGAAATGATGACACTAATACCAATGAAGAGAAAATGCATATACTTTTCCAGAGATTTTCTAAATTTCTTATATAGAATTAACCCTTTTTTATGGGTTTTAGAAAAAAAATAATCCGATCTCTAAAATGATTATTTCAGTGAATTTACAGTTGTACTTCTTCCAAACGACATGAAATATTTTGGGGACCACTCATATAGGCATTTGAGCTACAAAATAAATCTAGAACTACGAAGTTGACCAAATATTTTGAACTCTATTTCTAGCAAGAGGATGAAAATTTGAACAAATTCTAATCATGTTTTTCAAACATTATCAACTACTCGTAAAATTTGGGTGGACCTATTAGGTAAGAGAAGTAGATTGAGAAAATCCTTGCTAGCTTACCTTATCAGTTTCAAGCCAAAATGACCTTGCTTAAATAGATGTAAAAGCCTTGTGAACTTACTGTTAAATGAATCACTTGGGAAAGTATTCGAACTGCATCACTTTTATCCGATATGTCAACCATCCACTTTCGAGGTGGAAAAAGCATGACTTTATAGACATCAACGATGGTGGTCTTAACGAAGTTGTTTTTGACACAATTGTTTGAAATGATGACACTAATACCAATGAAGAGAAAATGCATATACTTTCCCAGAGATTTTCTAAATTTCTTATATAGAATTAACCCTTTTTTATGGGTTTTAGAAAAAAAATAATCCGATCTCTAAAATGATTATTTCAGTGAATTTACAGTTGTACTTCTTCCAAACGACATGAAATATTTTGGGGACCACTCATATAGGCATTTGAGCTACAAAATAAATCTAGAACTACGAACTTGACCAAATATTTTGAACTCTATTTCTAGCAAGAGGATGAAAATTTGAACAAATTCTAATCATGTTTTTCAAACATTATCAACTACTCGTAAAATTTGGGTGGACCTATTAGGTAAGAGAAGTAGATTGAGAAAATCCTTGCTAGCTTACGTTATCAGTTTCAAGCCAAAATGACCTTGCTTAAATAGATGTATAAGCCTTGTGAACTTACTGTTAAATGAATCACTTGGGAAAGTATTCGAACTGCATCACTTTTATCCGATATGTCAACCATCCACTTTCGAGGTGGAAAAAGCATGACTTTATAGACATCAACGATGGTGGTCTTAACGAAGTTGTTTTTGACACAATTGTTTGAAATGATGACACTAATACCAATGAAGAGAAAATGCATATACTTTCCCAGAGATTTTCTAAATTTCTTATATAGAATTAACCCTTTTTTATGGGTTTTAGAAAAAAAATAATCCGATCTCTAAAATGATTATTTCAGTGAATTTACAGTTGTACTTCTTCCAAACGACATGAAATATTTTGGGGACCACTCATATAGGCATTTGAGCTACAAAATAAATCTAGAACTACGAAGTTGACCAAATATTTTGAACTCTATTTCTAGCAAGAGGATGAAAATTTGAACAAATTCTAATCATGTTTTTCAAACATTATCAACTACTCGTAAAATTTGGGTGGACCTATTAGGTAAGAGAAGTAGATTGAGAAAATCCTTGCTAGCTTACGTTATCAGTTTCAAGCCAAAATGACCTTGCTTAAATAGATGTATAAGCCTTGTGAACTTACTGTTAAATGAATCACTTGGGAAAGTATTCGAACTGCATCACTTTTATCCGATATGTCAACCATCCACTTTCGAGGCGGAAAGAGCATGACTTTATAGACATCAACGATGGTGGTCTTAACGAAGTTGTTTTTGACACAATTGTTTGAAATGATGACACTAATACCAATGAAGAGAAAATGCATATACTTTCCCAGAGATTTTCTAAATTTCTTATATAGAATTAACCCTTTTTTATGGGTTTTAGAAAAAAAATAATCCGATCTCTAAAATGATTATTTCAGTGAATTTACAGTTGTACTTCTTCCAAACGACATGAAATATTTTGGGGACCACTCATATAGGCATTTGAGCTACAAAATAAATCTAGAACTACAAAGTTGACCAAATATTTTGAACTCTATTTCTAGCAAGAGGATGAAAATTTGAACAAATTCTAATCATGTTTTTCAAACATTATCAACTACTCGTAAAATTTGGGTGGACCTATTAGGTAAGAGAAGTAGATTGAGAAAATCCTTGCTAGCTTACGTTATCAGTTTCAAGCCAAAATGACCTTGCTTAAATAGATGTATAAGCCTTGTGAACTTACTGTTAAATGAATCACTTGGGAAAGTATTCGAACTGCATCACTCTTATTCGATATGTCAACCATCCACTTTCGAGGCGGAAAGAGCATGCCTTTATAGACATCAACGATAGTGGTCTTACCGAAGTTGTTTTTGACACAATTGTTTGAAATGATGACACTAATACCAATGAAGAGAAAATGCATATACTTTCCCAGAGATTTTCTAAATTTCTTATATAGAATTAACCCTTTTTTATGGGTTTTAGAAAAAAAATAATCCGATCTCTAAAATGATTATTTCAGTGAATTTACAGTTGTACTTCTTCCAAACGACATGAAATATTTTGGGGACCACTCATATAGGCATTTGAGCTACAAAATAAATCTAGAACTACGAAGTTGACCAAATATTTTGAACTCTATTTCTAGCAAGAGGATGAAAATTTGAACAAATTCTAATCATGTTTTTCAAACATTATCAACTACTCGTAAAATTTGGGTGGACCTATTAGGTAAGAGAAGTAGATTGAGAAAATCCTTGCTAGCTTACGTTATCAGTTTCAAGCCAAAATGACCTTGCTTAAATAGATGTATAAGCCTTGTGAACTTACTGTTAAATGAATCACTTGGGAAAGTATTCGAACTGCATCACTCTTATTCGATATGTCAACCATCCACTTTCGAGGCGGAAAGAGCATGACTTTATAGACAGCAACGATAGTGGTCTTAACGAAGTTGTTTTTGACACAATTGTTTGAAATGATGACACTAATACCAATGAAGAGAAAATGCATATACTTTCCCAGAGATTTTCTAAATTTCTTATATAGAATTAACCCTTTTTTATGGGTTTTAGAAAAAAATAATCCGATCTCTAAAATGATTATTTCAGTGAATTTACAGTTGTACTTCTTCCAAACGACATGAAATATTTTGGGGACCACTCATATAGGCATTTGAGCTACAAAATAAATCTAGAACTACGAAGTTGACCAAATATTTTGAACTCTATTTCTAGCAAGAGGATGAAAATTTGAACAAATTCTAATCATGTTTTTCAAACATTATCAACTACTCGTAAAATTTGGGTGGACCTATTAGGTAAGAGAAGTAGATTGAGAAAATCCTTGCTAGCTTACGTTATCAGTTTCAAGCCAAAATGACCTTGCTTAAATAGATGTATAAGCCTTGTGAACTTACTGTTAAATGAATCACTTGGGAAAGTATTCGAACTGCATCACTTTTATCCGATATGTCAACCATCCACTTTCGAGGCGGAAAGAGCATGACTTTATAGACATCAACGATGGTGGTCTTAACGAAGTTGTTTTTGACACAATTGTTTGAAATGATGACACTAATACCAATGAAGAGAAAATGCATATACTTTCCCAGAGATTTTCTAAATTTCTTATATAGAATTAACCCTTTTTTATGGGTTTTAGAAAAAAAATAATCCGATCTCTAAAATGATTATTTCAGTGAATTTACAGTTGTACTTCTTCCAAACGACATGAAATATTTTGGGGACCACTCATATAGGCATTTGAGCTACAAAATAAATCTAGAACTACAAAGTTGACCAAATATTTTGAACTCTATTTCTAGCAAGAGGATGAAAATTTGAACAAATTCTAATCATGTTTTTCAAACATTATCAACTACTCGTAAAATTTGGGTGGACCTATTAGGTAAGAGAAGTAGATTGAGAAAATCCTTGCTAGCTTACGTTATCAGTTTCAAGCCAAAATGACCTTGCTTAAATAGATGTATAAGCCTTGTGAACTTACTGTTAAATGAATCACTTGGGAAAGTATTCGAACTGCATCACTCTTATTCGATATGTCAACCATCCACTTTCGAGGCGGAAAGAGCATGCCTTTATAGACATCAACGATAGTGGTCTTACCGAAGTTGTTTTTGACACAATTGTTTGAAATGATGACACTAATACCAATGAAGAGAAAATGCATATACTTTCCCAGAGATTTTCTAAATTTCTTATATAGAATTAACCCTTTTTTATGGGTTTTAGAAAAAAAATAATCCGATCTCTAAAATGATTATTTCAGTGAATTTACAGTTGTACTTCTTCCAAACGACATGAAATATTTTGGGGACCACTCATATAGGCATTTGAGCTACAAAATAAATCTAGAACTACGAAGTTGACCAAATATTTTGAACTCTATTTCTAGCAAGAGGATGAAAATTTGAACAAATTCTAATCATGTTTTTCAAACATTATCAACTACTCGTAAAATTTGGGTCTACCTATTAGGTAAGAGAAGTAGATTGAGAAAATCCTTGCTAGCTTACGTTATCAGTTTCAAGCCAAAATGACCTTGCTTAAATAGATGTATAAGCCTTGTGAACTTACTGTTAAATGAATCACTTGGGAAAGTATTCGAACTGCATCACTTTTATCCGATATGTCAACCATCCACTTTCGAGGCGGAAAGAGCATGACTTTATAGACAGCAACGATAGTGGTCTTAACGAAGTTGTTTTTGACACAATTGTTTGAAATGATGACACTAATACCAATGAAGAGAAAATGCATATACTTTCCCAGAGATTTTCTAAATTTCTTATATAGAATTAACCCTTTTTTATGGTTTTTAGAAAAAAATAATCCGAGCTCTAAAATGATTATTTCAGTGAATTTACAGTTGTACTTCTTCCAAACGACATGAAATATTTTGGGGACCACTCATATAGGCATTTGAGCTACAAAATAAATCTAGAACTACGAAGTTGACCAAATATTTTGAACTCTATTTCTAGCAAGAGGATGAAAATTTGAACAAATTCTAATCATGTTTTTCAAACATTATCAACTACTCCTAAATTTTGGGTGGACCTATTAGGTAAGAGAAGTAGATTGATAAAATCCTAGCTAGCTTACCTTATCAGTTTCAAGCCAAAATGACCATGCTTAAATAGATGTAAAAGCCTTGTGAACTTAATGTTAAATAAATCACTTGGGAAAGTATTCGAACTGCATCACTTTTATCCGATATGTCAACCATCCACGTTCGAGGCGGAAAGAGCATGCCTTTATAGACATCAACGATAGTGGTCGTAGCGAAGTTGTTTTTGACACAATTGTTTGAAATGATGACACTAATACCAATGAAGAGAAAATGCATATACTTTCCCAGAGATTTTCTAAATTTCTTATATAGAATTAACCCTTTTTTATGGGTTTTAGAAAAAAAATAATCCGATCTCTAAATTGATTATTTCAGTGAATTTACAGTTGTACTTCTTCCAAACGACATGAAATATTTTGGGGACCACTCATATAGGCATTTGAGCTACAAAATAAATCTAGAACTACGAAGTTGACCAAATATTTTGAACTCTATTTCTAGCAAGAGGATGAAAATTTGAACAAATTCTAATCATGTTTTTCAAACATTATCAACTACTCGTAAAATTTGGGTGGACCTATTAGGTAAGAGAAGTAGATTGAGAAAATCCTTGCTAGCTTACGTTATCAGTTTCAAGCCAAAATGACCTTGCTTAAATAGATGTATAAGCCTTGTGAACTTACTGTTAAATGAATCACTTGGGAAAGTATTCGAACTGCATCACTTTTATCCGATATGTCAACCATCCACTTTCGAGGTGGAAAAAGCATGACTTTATAGACATCAACGATGGTGGTCTTAACGAAGTTGTTTTTGACACAATTGTTTGAAATGATAACACTAATACCAATGAAGAGAAAATGCATATACTTTCCCAGAGATTTTCTAAATTTCTTATATAGAATTAACCCTTTTTTATGGGTTTTAGAAAAAAAATAATCCGATCTCTAAAATGATTATTTCAGTGAATTTACAGTTGTACTTCTTCCAAACGACATGAAATATTTTGGGGACCACTCATATAAGCATTTGAGCTACAAAATAAATCTAGAACTACGAAGTTGACCAAATATTTTGAACTCTATTTCTAGCAAGAGGATGAAAATTTGAACAAATTCTAATCATGTTTTTCAAACATTATCAACTACTCCTAAATTTTGGGTGGACCTATTAGGTAAGAGAAGTAGATTGATAAAATCCTAGCTAGCTTACCTTATCAGTTTCAAGCCAAAATGACCATGCTTAAATAGATGTAAAAGCCTTGTGAACTTACTGTTAAATGAATCACTTGGGAAAGTATTCGAACTGCATCACTTTTATCCGATATGTCAACCATCCACGTTCGAGGCGGAAAGAGCATGCCTTTATAGACATCAACGATAGTGGTCGTAGCGAAGTTGTTTTTGACACAATTGTTTGAAATGATGACACTAATACCAATGAAGAGAAAATGCATATACTTTCCCAGAGATTTTCTAAATTTCTTATATAGAATTAACCCTTTTTTATGGGTTTTAGAAAAAAAATAATCCGATCTCTAAAATGATTATTTCAGTGAATTTACAGTTGTACTTCTTCCAAACGACATGAAATATTTTGGGGACCACTCATATAGGCATTTGAGCTACAAAATAAATCTAGAACTACGAAGTTGACCAAATATTTTGAACTCTATTTCTAGCAAGAGGATGAAAATTTGAACAAATTCTAATCATGTTTTTCAAACATTATCAACTACTCGTAAAATTTGGGTGGACCTATTAGGTAAGAGAAGTAGATTGAGAAAATCCTTGCTAGCTTAAGTTATCAGTTTCAAGCCAAAATGACCTTGCTTAAATAGATGTATAAGCCTTGTGAACTTACTCTTAAATGAATCACTTGGGAAAGTATTCGAACTGCATCACTTTTATCCGATATGTCAACCATCCACTTTCGAGGTGGAAAAAGCATGACTTTATAGACATCAACGATGGTGGTCTTAACGAAGTTGTTTTTGACACAATTGTTTGAAATGATGACACTAATACCAATGAAGAGAAAATGCATATACTTTCCCAGAGATTTTCTAAATTTCTTATATAGAATTAACCCTTTTTTATGGGTTTTAGAAAAAAAATAATCCGATCTCTAAAATGATTATTTCAGTGAATTTACAGTTGTACTTCTTCCAAACGACATGAAATATTTTGGGGACCACTCATATAGGCATTTGAGCTACAAAATAAATCTAGAACTACGAAGTTGACCAAATATTTTGAACTCTATTTCTAGCAAGAGGATGAAAATTTGAACAAATTCTAATCATGTTTTTCAAACATTATCAACTACTCGTAAAATTTGGGTGGACCTATTAGGTAAGAGAAGTAGATTGAGAAAATAATTGCTAGCTTACCTTATCAGTTTCAAGCCAAAATGACCTTGCTTAAATAGATGTAAAAGCCTTGTGAACTTACTGTTAAATGAATCACCCGGGAAAGTATTCGAACTGCATCACTTTTATCCGATATGTCAACCATCCACTTTCGAGGCGGAAAGAGCATGACTTTATAGACATCAACGATAGTGGTCTTAGCGAAGCTGTTTTTGACACAATTGTTTGAAATGATGACACTAATAAAAATGAAGAGAAAATGCATATACTTTCCCAGAGATTTTCTAAATTTCTTATATAGAATTAACCCTTTTTTATGGTTTTTAGAAAAAAATAATCCGAGCTCTAAAATGATTATTTCAGTGAATTTACAGTTGTACTTCTTCCAAACGACATGAAATATTTTGGGGACCACTCATATAGGCATTTGAGCTACAAAATAAATCTAGAACTACGAAGTTGACCAAATATTTTGAACTCTATTTCTAGCAAGAGGATGAAAATTTGAACAAATTCTAATCATGTTTTTCAAACATTATCAACTACTCGTAAAATTTGGGTGGACCTATTAGGTAAGAGAAGTAGATTGAGAAAATAATTGCTAGCTTACCTTATCAGTTTCAAGCCAAAATGACCTTGCTTAAATAGATGTAAAAGCCTTGTGAACTTACTGTTAAATGAATCACCGGGGAAAGTATTCGAACTGCATCACTTTTATCCGATATGTCAACCATCCACTTTCGAGGCGGAAAGAGCATGACTTTATAGACATCAACGATAGTGGTCTTAGCGAAGCTGTTTTTGACACAATTGTTTGAAATGATGACACTAATAAAAATGAAGAGAAAATGCATATACTTTCCCAGAGATTTTCTAAATTTCTTATATAGAATTAACCCTTTTTTATGGTTTTTAGAAAAAAATAATCCGAGCTCTAAAATGATTATTTCAGTGAATTTACAGTTGTACTTCTTCCAAACGACATGAAATATTTTGGGGACCACTCATATAGGCATTTGAGCTACAAAATAAATCTAGAACTACGAAGTTGACCAAATATTTTGAACTCTATTTCTAGCAAGAGGATGAAAATTTGAACAAATTCTAATCATGTTTTTCAAACATTATCAACTACTCGTAAAATTTGGGTGGACCTATTAGGTAAGAGAAGTAGATTGAGAAAATCCTTGCTAGCTTACGTTATCAGTTTCAAGCCAAAATGACCTTGCTTAAATAGATGTATAAGCCTTGTGAACTTACTGTTAAATGAATCACTTGGGAAAGTATTCGAACTGCATCACTCTTATCCGATATGTCAACCATCCACTTTCGAGGCGGAAAGAGCATGCCTTTATAGACATCAACGATAGTGGTCTTACCGAAGTTGTTTTTGACACAATTGTTTGAAATGATGACACTAATACCAATGAAGAGAAAATGCATATACTTTCCCAGAGATTTTCTAAATTTCTTATATAGAATTAACCCTTTTTTATGGGTTTTAGAAAAAAAATAATCCGATCTCTAAAATGATTATTTCAGTGAATTTACAGTTGTACTTCTTCCAAACGACATGAAATATTTTGGGGACCACTCATATAGGCATTTGAGCTACAAAATAAATCTAGAACTACGAAGTTGACCAAATATTTTGAACTCTATTTCTAGCAAGAGGATGAAAATTTGAACAAATTCTAATCATGTTTTTCAAACATTATCAACTACTCGTAAAATTTGGGTGGACCTATTAGGTAAGAGAAGTAGATTGAGAAAATCCTTGCTAGCTTACGTTATCAGTTTCAAGCCAAAATGACCTTGCTTAAATAGATGTATAAGCCTTGTGAACTTACTGTTAAATGAATCACTTGGGAAAGTATTCGAACTGCATCACTTTTATCCGATATGTCAACCATCCACTTTCGAGGTGGAAAGAGCATGACTTTATAGACATCAACGATGGTGGTCTTAACGAAGTTGTTTTTGACATAATTGTTTGAAATGATGACACTAATACCAATGAAGAGAAAATGCATATACTTTCCCAGAGATTTTCTAAATTTCTTATATAGAATTAACCCTTTTTTATGGGTTTTAGAAAAAAAATAATCCGATCTCTAAAATGATTATTTCAGTGAATTTACAGTTGTACTTCTTCCAAACGACATGAAATATTTTGGGGACCACTCATATAAGCATTTGAGCTACAAAATAAATCTAGAACTACGAAGTTGACCAAATATTTTGAACTCTATTTCTAGCAAGAGGATGAAAATTTGAACAAATTCTAATCATGTTTTTCAAACATTATCAACTACTCCTAAATTTTGGGTGGACCTATTAGGTAAGAGAAGTAGATTGATAAAATCCTAGCTAGCTTACCTTATCAGTTTCAAGCCAAAATGACCATGCTTAAATAGATGTAAAAGCCTTGTGAACTTACTGTTAAATGAATCACTTGGGAAAGTATTCGAACTGCATCACTTTTATCCGATATGTCAACCATCCACGTTCGAGGCGGAAAGAGCATGCCTTTATAGACATCAACGATAGTGGTCGTAGCGAAGTTGTTTTTGACACAATTGTTTGAAATGATGACACTAATACCAATGAAGAGAAAATGCATATACTTTCCCAGAGATTTTCTAAATTTCTTATATAGAATTAACCCTTTTTTATGGGTTTTAGAAAAAAAATAATCCGATCTCTAAAATGATTATTTCAGTGAATTTACAGTTGTACTTCTTCCAAACGACATGAAATATTTTGGGGACCACTCATATAGGCATTTGAGCTACAAAATAAATCTAGAACTACGAAGTTGACCAAATATTTTGAACTCTATTTCTAGCAAGAGGATGAAAATTTGAACAAATTCTAATCATGTTTTTCAAACATTATCAACTACTCGTAAAATTTGGGTGGACCTATTAGGTAAGAGAAGTAGATTGAGAAAATCCTTGCTAGCTTACGTTATCAGTTTCAAGCCAAAATGACCTTGCTTAAATAGATGTATAAGCCTTGTGAACTTACTCTTAAATGAATCACTTGGGAAAGTATTCGAACTGCATCACTTTTATCCGATATGTCAACCATCCACTTTCGAGGTGGAAAAAGCATGACTTTATAGACATCAACGATGGTGGTCTTAACGAAGTTGTTTTTGACACAATTGTTTGAAATGATGACACTAATACCAATGAAGAGAAAATGCATATACTTTCCCAGAGATTTTCTAAATTTCTTATATAGAATTAACCCTTTTTTATGGGTTTTAGAAAAAAAATAATCCGATCTCTAAAATGATTATTTCAGTGAATTTACAGTTGTACTTCTTCCAAACGACATGAAATATTTTGGGGACCACTCATATAGGCATTTGAGCTACAAAATAAATCTAGAACTACGAAGTTGACCAAATATTTTGAACTCTATTTCTAGCAAGAGGATGAAAATTTGAACAAATTCTAATCATGTTTTTCAAACATTATCAACTACTCGTAAAATTTGGGTGGACCTATTAGGTAAGAGAAGTAGATTGAGAAAATAATTGCTAGCTTACCTTATCAGTTTCAAGCCAAAATGACCTTGCTTAAATAGATGTAAAAGCCTTGTGAACTTACTGTTAAATGAATCACCGGGGAAAGTATTCGAACTGCATCACTTTTATCCGATATGTCAACCATCCACGTTCGAGGCGGAAAGAGCATGCCTTTATAGACATCAACGATAGTGGTCGTAGCGAAGTTGTTTTTGACACAATTGTTTGAAATGATGACACTAATACCAATGAAGAGAAAATGCATATACTTTACCAGAGATTTTCTAAATTTCTTATATAGAATTAACCCTTTTTTATGGGTTTTAGAAAAAAAATAATCCGATCTCTAAAATGATTATTTCAGTGAATTTACAGTTGTACTTCTTCCAAACGACATGAAATATTTTGGGGACCACTCATATAGGCATTTGAGCTACAAAATAAATCTAGAACTACGAAGTTGACCAAATATTTTGAACTCTATTTCTAGCAAGAGGATGAAAATTTGAACAAATTCTAATCATGTTTTTCAAACATTATCAACTACTCGTAAAATTTGGGTGGACCTATTAGGTAAGAGAAGTAGATTGAGAAAATCCTTGCTAGCTTACGTTATCAGTTTCAAGCCAAAATGACCTTGCTTAAATAGATGTATAAGCCTTGTGAACTTACTGTTAAATGAATCACTTGGGAAAGTATTCGAACTGCATCACTTTTATCCGATATGTCAACCATCCACTTTCGAGGTGGAAAAAGCATGACTTTATAGACATCAACGATGGTGGTCTTAACGAAGTTGTTTTTGACACAATTGTTTGAAATGATGACACTAATACCAATGAAGAGAAAATGCATATACTTTCCCAGAGATTTTCTAAATTTCTTATATAGAATTAACCCTTTTTTATGGGTTTTAGAAAAAAAATAATCCGATCTCTAAAATGATTATTTCAGTGAATTTACAGTTGTACTTCTTCCAAACGACATGAAATATTTTGGGGACCACTCATATAAGCATTTGAGCTACAAAATAAATCTAGAACTACGAAGTTGACCAAATATTTTGAACTCTATTTCTAGCAAGAGGATGAAAATTTGAACAAATTCTAATCATGTTTTTCAAACATTATCAACTACTCCTAAATTTTGGGTGGACCTATTAGGTAAGAGAAGTAGATTGAGAAAATCCTTGCTAGCTTACGTTATCAGTTTCAAGCCAAAATGACCTTGCTTAAATAGATGTATAAGCCTTGTGAACTTACTCTTAAATGAATCACTTGGGAAAGTATTCGAACTGCATCACTTTTATCCGATATGTCAACCATCCACTTTCGAGGTGGAAAAAGCATGACTTTATAGACATCAACGATGGTGGTCTTAACGAAGTTGTTTTTGACACAATTGTTTGAAATGATGACACTAATACCAATGAAGAGAAAATGCATATACTTTCCCAGAGATTTTCTAAATTTCTTATATAGAATTAACCCTTTTTTATGGGTTTTAGAAAAAAAATAATCCGATCTCTAAAATGATTATTTCAGTGAATTTACAGTTGTACTTCTTCCAAACGACATGAAATATTTTGGGGACCACTCATATAGGCATTTGAGCTACAAAATAAATCTAGAACTACGAAGTTGACCAAATATTTTGAACTCTATTTCTAGCAAGAGGATGAAAATTTGAACAAATTCTAATCATGTTTTTCAAACATTATCAACTACTCGTAAAATTTGGGTGGACCTATTAGGTAAGAGAAGTAGATTGAGAAAATAATTGCTAGCTTACCTTATCATTTTCAAGCCAAAATGACCTTGCTTAAATAGATGTAAAAGCCTTGTGAACTTACTGTTAAATGAATCACCGGGGAAAGTATTCGAACTGCATCACTTTTATCCGATATGTCAACCATCCACGTTCGAGGCGGAAAGAGCATGCCTTTATAGACATCAACGATAGTGGTCGTAGCGAAGTTGTTTTTGACACAATTGTTTGAAATGATGACACTAATACCAATGAAGAGAAAATGCATATACTTTACCAGAGATTTTCTAAATTTCTTATATAGAATTAACCCTTTTTTATGGGTTTTAGAAAAAAAATAATCCGATCTCTAAAATGATTATTTCAGTGAATTTACAGTTGTACTTCTTCCAAACGACATGAAATATTTTGGGGACCACTCATATAGGCATTTGAGCTACAAAATAAATCTAGAACTACGAAGTTGACCAAATATTTTGAACTCTATTTCTAGCAAGAGGATGAAAATTTGAACAAATTCTAATCATGTTTTTCAAACATTATCAACTACTCGTAAAATTTGGGTGGACCTATTAGGTAAGAGAAGTAGATTGAGAAAATCCTTGCTAGCTTACGTTATCAGTTTCAAGCCAAAATGACCTTGCTTAAATAGATGTATAAGCCTTGTGAACTTACTGTTAAATGAATCACTTGGGAAAGTATTCGAACTGCATCACTTTTATCCGATATGTCAACCATCCACTTTCGAGGTGGAAAAAGCATGACTTTATAGACATCAACGATGGTGGTCTTAACGAAGTTGTTTTTGACACAATTGTTTGAAATGATGACACTAATACCAATGAAGAGAAAATGCATATACTTTCCCAGAGATTTTCTAAATTTCTTATATAGAATTAACCCTTTTTTATGGGTTTTAGAAAAAAAATAATCCGATCTCTAAAATGATTATTTCAGTGAATTTACAGTTGTACTTCTTCCAAACGACATGAAATATTTTGGGGACCACTCATATAAGCATTTGAGCTACAAAATAAATCTAGAACTACGAAGTTGACCAAATATTTTGAACTCTATTTCTAGCAAGAGGATGAAAATTTGAACAAATTCTAATCATGTTTTTCAAACATTATCAACTACTCCTAAATTTTGGGTGGACCTATTAGGTAAGAGAAGTAGATTGATAAAATCCTAGCTAGCTTACCTTATCAGTTTCAAGCCAAAATGACCATGCTTAAATAGATGTAAAAGCCTTGTGAACTTACTGTTAAATGAATCACTTGGGAAAGTATTCGAACTGCATCACTTTTATCCGATATGTCAACCATCCACGTTCGAGGCGGAAAGAGCATGCCTTTATAGACATCAACGATAGTGGTCGTAGCGAAGTTGTTTTTGACACAATTGTTTGAAATGATGACACTAATACCAATGAAGAGAAAATGCATATACTTTCCCAGAGATTTTCTAAATTTCTTATATAGAATTAACCCTTTTTTATGGGTTTTAGAAAAAAAATAATCCGATCTCTAAAATGATTATTTCAGTGAATTTACAGTTGTACTTCTTCCAAACGACATGAAATATTTTGGGGACCACTCATATAGGCATTTGAGCTACAAAATAAATCTAGAACTACGAAGTTGACCAAATATTTTGAACTCTATTTCTAGCAAGAGGATGAAAATTTGAACAAATTCTAATCATGTTTTTCAAACATTATCAACTACTCGTAAAATTTGGGTGGACCTATTAGGTAAGAGAAGTAGATTGAGAAAATAATTGCTAGCTTACCTTATCAGTTTCAAGCCAAAATGACCTTGCTTAAATAGATGTAAAAGCCTTGTGAACTTACTGTTAAATGAATCACCGGGGAAAGTATTCGAACTGCATCACTTTTATCCGATATGTCAACCATCCACGTTCGAGGCGGAAAGAGCATGCCTTTATAGACATCAACGATAGTGGTCGTAGCGAAGTTGTTTTTGACACAATTGTTTGAAATGATGACACTAATACCAATGAAGAGAAAATGCATATACTTTACCAGAGATTTTCTAAATTTCTTATATAGAATTAACCCTTTTTTATGGATTTTAGAAAAAAAATAATCCGATCTCTAAAATGATTATTTCAGTGAATTTACAGTTGTACTTCTTCCAAACGACATGAAATATTTTGGGGACCACTCATATAGGCATTTGAGCTACAAAATAAATCTAGAACTACGAAGTTGACCAAATATTTTGAACTCTATTTCTAGCAAGAGGATGAAAATTTGAACAAATTCTAATCATGTTTTTCAAACATTATCAACTACTCGTAAAATTTGGGTGGACCTATTAGGTAAGAGAAGTAGATTGAGAAAATCCTTGCTAGCTTACGTTATCAGTTTCAAGCCAAAATGACCTTGCTTAAATAGATGTATAAGCCTTGTGAACTTACTGTTAAATGAATCACTTGGGAAAGTATTCGAACTGCATCACTTTTATCCGATATGTCAACCATCCACTTTCGAGGTGGAAAAAGCATGACTTTATAGACATCAACGATGGTGGTCTTAACGAAGTTATTTTTGACACAATTGTTTGAAATGATGACACTAATACCAATGAAGAGAAAATGCATATACTTTCCCAGAGATTTTCTAAATTTCTTATATAGAATTAACCCTTTTTTATGGGTTTTAGAAAAAAAATAATCCGATCTCTAAAATGATTATTTCAGTGAATTTACAGTTGTACTTCTTCCAAACGACATGAAATATTTTGGGGACCACTCATATAAGCATTTGAGCTACAAAATAAATCTAGAACTACGAAGTTGACCAAATATTTTGAACTCTATTTCTAGCAAGAGGATGAAAATTTGAACAAATTCTAATCATGTTTTTCAAACATTATCAACTACTCCTAAATTTTGGGTGGACCTATTAGGTAAGAGAAGTAGATTGATAAAATCCTAGCTAGCTTACCTTATCAGTTTCAAGCCAAAATGACCATGCTTAAATAGATGTAAAAGCCTTGTGAACTTACTGTTAAATGAATCACTTGGGAAAGTATTCGAACTGCATCACTTTTATCCGATATGTCAACCATCCACGTTCGAGGCGGAAAGAGCATGCCTTTATAGACATCAACGATAGTGGTCGTAGCGAAGTTGTTTTTGACACAATTGTTTGAAATGATGACACTAATACCAATGAAGAGAAAATGCATATACTTTCCCAGAGATTTTCTAAATTTCTTATATAGAATTAACCCTTTTTTATGGGTTTTAGAAAAAAAATAATCCGATCTCTAAAATGATTATTTCAGTGAATTTACAGTTGTACTTCTTCCAAACGACATGAAATATTTTGGGGACCACTCATATAGGCATTTGAGCTACAAAATAAATCTAGAACTACGAAGTTGACCAAATATTTTGAACTCTATTTCTAGCAAGAGGATGAAAATTTGAACAAATTCTAATCATGTTTTTCAAACATTATCAACTACTCGTAAAATTTGGGTGGACCTATTAGGTAAGAGAAGTAGATTGAGAAAATAATTGCTAGCTTACCTTATCAGTTTCAAGCCAAAATGACCTTGCTTAAATAGATGTAAAAGCCTTGTGAACTTACTGTTAAATGAATCACCGGGGAAAGTATTCGAACTGCATCAGTTTTATCCGATATGTCAACCATCCACTTTCGAGGCGGAAAGAGCATGACTTTATAGACATCAACGATAGTGGTCTTAGCGAAGCTGTTTTTGACACAATTGTTTGAAATGATGACACTAATAAAAATGAAGAGAAAATGCATATACTTTCCCAGAGATTTTCTAAATTTCTTATATAGAATTAACCCTTTATTATGGTTTTTAGAAAAAAATAATCCGAGCTCTAAAATGATTATTTCAGTGAATTTACAGTTGTACTTCTTCCAAACGACATGAAATATTTTGGGGACCACTCATATAGGCATTTGAGCTACAAAATAAATCTAGAACTACGAAGTTGACCAAATATTTTGAACTCTATTTCTAGCAAGAGGATGAAAATTTGAACAAATTCTAATCATGTTTTTCAAACATTATCAACTACTCGTAAAATTTGGGTGGACCTATTAGGTAAGAGAAGTAGATTGAGAAAATCCTTGCTAGCTTACGTTATCAGTTTCAAGCCAAAATGACCTTGCTTAAATAGATGTATAAGCCTTGTGAACTTACTGTTAAATGAATCACTTGGGAAAGTATTCGAACTGCATCACTCTTATCCGATATGTCAACCATCCACTTTCGAGGCGGAAAGAGCATGCCTTTATAGACATCAACGATAGTGGTCTTACCGAAGTTGTTTTTGACACAATTGTTTGAAATGATGACACTAATACCAATGAAGAGAAAATGCATATACTTTCCCAGAGATTTTCTAAATTTCTTATATAGAATTAACCCTTTTTTATGGGTTTTAGAAAAAAAATAATCCGATCTCTAAAATGATTATTTCAGTGAATTTACAGTTGTACTTCTTCCAAACGACATGAAATATTTTGGGGACCACTCATATAGGCATTTGAGCTACAAAATAAATCTAGAACTACGAAGTTGACCAAATATTTTGAACTCTATTTCTAGCAAGAGGATGAAAATTTGAACAAATTCTAATCATGTTTTTCAAACATTATCAACTACTCGTAAAATTTGGGTGGACCTATTAGGTAAGAGAAGTAGATTGAGAAAATCCTTGCTAGCTTACGTTATCAGTTTCAAGCCAAAATGACCTTGCTTAAATAGATGTATAAGCCTTGTGAACTTACTGTTAAATGAATCACTTGGGAAAGTATTCGAACTGCATCACTTTTATCCGATATGTCAACCATCCACTTTCGAGGCGGAAAGAGCATGACTTTATAGACAGCAACGATCGTGGTCTTAACGAAGTTGTTTTTGACACAATTGTTTGAAATGATGACACTAATACCAATGAAGAGAAAATGCATATACTTTCCCAGAGATTTTCTAAATTTCTTATATAGAATTAACCCTTTTTTATGGGTTTTAGAAAAAAAATAATCCGATCTCTAAAATGATTATTTCAGTGAATTTACAGTTGTACTTCTTCCAAACGACATGAAATATTTTGGGGACCACTCATATAGGCATTTGAGCTACAAAATAAATCTAGAACTACGAAGTTGACCAAATATTTTGAACTCTATTTCTAGCAAGAGGATGAAAATTTGAACAAATTCTAATCATGTTTTTCAAACATTATCAACTACTCGTAAATTTTGGGTGGACCTATTAGGTAAGAGAAGTAGATTGATAAAATCCTAGCTAGCTTACCTTATCAGTTTCAAGCCAAAATGACCATGCTTAAATAGATGTAAAAGCCTTGTGAACTTACTGTTAAATGAATCACTTGGGAAAGTATTCGAACTGCATCACTCTTATCCGATATGTCAACCATCCACGTTCGAGGCGGAAAGAGCATGCATTTATAGACATCAACGATAGTGGTCGTAGCGAAGTTGTTTTTGACACAATTGTTTGAAATGATGACACTAATACCAATGAAGAGAAAATGCATATACTTTCCCAGAGATTTTCTAAATTTCTTATATAGAATTAACACTTTTTTATGGGTTTTAGAAAAAAAATAATCTGATCTCTAAAATGATTATTTCAGTGAATTTACAGTTGTACTTCTTCCAAACGACATGAAATATTTTGGGGACCACTCATATAGGAATTTGAGCTACAAAATAAATCTAGAACTACGAAGTTGACCAAATATTTTGAACTCTATTTCTAGCAAGAGGATGAAAATTTGAACAAATTATAATCATGTTTTTCAAACATTATCAACTACTCGTAAAATTTGGGTGGACCTATTAGGTAAGAGAAGTAGATTGAGAAAATCCTTGCTAGCTTACGTTATCAGTTTCAAGCCAAAATGACCTTGCTTAAATAGATGTATAAGCCTTGTGAACATACTGTTAAATGAATCACTTGGGAAAGTATTCGAACTGCATCACTTTTATCCGATATGTCAACCATCCACTTTCGAGGCGGAAAGAGCATGCCTTTATAGACATCAACGATAGTGGTCTTAACGAAGTTGTTTTTGACACAATTGTTTGAAATGATGAAACTAATACCAATGAAGAGAAAATGCATATACTTTCCCAGAGATTTTCTAAATTTCTTATATAGAATTAACCCTTTTTTATGGGTTTTAGAAAAAAAATAATCCGATCTCTAAAATGATTATTTCAGTGAATTTACAGTTGTACTTCTTCCAAACGACATCAAATATTTTGGGGACCACTCATATAGGCATTTGAGCTACAAAATAAATCTAGAACTACGAAGTTGACCAAATATTTTGAAGTCTATTTCTAGCAAGAGTATGAAAATTTGAACAAATTCTAATCATGTTTTTCAAACATTATCAACTACTCGTAAAATTTGGGTGGACCTATTAGGTAAGAGAAGTAGATTGAGAAAATCCTTGCTAGCTTACGTTATCAGTTTCAAGCCAAAATGACCTTGCTTAAATAGATGTATAAGCCTTGTGAACTTACTGTTAAATGAATCACTTGGGAAAGTATTCGAACTGCATCACTCTTATCCGATATGTCAACCATCCACTTTCGAGGCGGAAAGAGCATGCCTTTATAGACATCAACGATAGTGGTCTTACCGAAGTTGTTTTTGACACAATTGTTTGAAATGATGACACTAATACCAATGAAGAGAAAATGCATATACTTTCCCAGAGATTTTCTAAATTTCTTATATAGAATTAACCCTTTTTTATGGGTTTTAGAAAAAAAATAATCCGATCTCTAAAATGATTATTTCAGTGAATTTACAGTTGTACTTCTTCCAAACGACATGAAATATTTTGGGGACCACTCATATAGGCATTTGAGCTACAAAATAAATCTAGAACTACGAAGTTGACCAAATATTTTGAACTCTATTTCTAGCAAGAGGATGAAAATTTGAACAAATTCTAATCATGTTTTTCAAACATTATCAACTACTCGTAAAATTTGGGTGGACCTATTAGGTAAGAGAAGTAGATTGAGAAAATCCTTGCTAGCTTACGTTATCAGTTTCAAGCCAAAATGACCTTGCTTAAATAGATGTATAAGCCTTGTGAACTTACTGTTAAATGAATCACTTGGGAAAGTATTCGAACTGCATCACTTTTATCCGATATGTCAACCATCCACTTTCGAGGCGGAAAGAGCATGACTTTATAGACAGCAACGATCGTGGTCTTAACGAAGTTGTTTTTGACACAATTGTTTGAAATGATGACACTAGTACCAATGAAGAGAAAATGCATATACTTTCCCAGAGATTTTCTAAATTTCTTATATAGAATTAACCCTTTTTTATGGGTTTTAGAAAAAAAATAATCTGATCTCTAAAATGATTATTTCAGTGAATTTACAGTTGTACTTCTTCCAAACGACATGAAATATTTTGGGGACCACTCATATAGGCATTTGAGCTACAAAATAAATCTAGAACTACGAAGTTGACCAAATATTTTGAACTCTATTTCTAGCAAGAGGATGAAAATTTGAACAAATTCTAATCATGTTTTTCAAACATTATCAACTACTCGTAAATTTTGGGTGGACCTATTAGGTAAGAGAAGTAGATTGATAAAATCCTAGCTAGCTTACCTTATCAGTTTCAAGCCAAAATGACCATGCTTAAATAGATGTAAAAGCCTTGTGAACTTACTGTTAAATGAATCACTTGGGAAAGTATTCGAACTGCCTCACTCTTATCCGATATGTCAACCATCCACGTTCGAGGCGGAAAGAGCATGCATTTATAGACATCAACGATAGTGGTCGTAGCGAAGTTGTTTTTGACACAATTGTTTGAAATGATGACACTAATACCAATGAAGAGAAAATGCATATACTTTCCCAGAGATTTTCTAAATTTCTTATATAGAATTAACCCTTTTTTATGGGTTTTAGAAAAAAAATAATCCGATCTCTAAAATGATTATTTCAGTGAATTTACAGTTGTACTTCTTCCAAACGACATGAAATATTTTGGGGACCACTCATATAGGCATTTGAGCTACAAAATAAATCTAGAACTACGAAGTTGACCAAATATTTTGAAGTCTATTTCTAGCAAGAGTATGAAAATTTGAACAAATTCTAATCATGTTTTTCAAACATTATCAACTACTCGTAAAATTTGGGTGGACCTATTAGGTAAGAGAAGTAGATTGAGAAAATCCTTGCTAGCTTACGTTATCAGTTTCAAGCCAAAATGACCTTGCTTAAATAGATGTATAAGCCTTGTGAACTTACTGTTAAATGAATCACTTGGGAAAGTATTCGAACTGCATCACTCTTATCCGATATGTCAACCATCCACTTTCGAGGCGGAAAGAGCATGCCTTTATAGACATCAACGATAGTGGTCTTACCGAAGTTGTTTTTGACACAATTGTTTGAAATGATGACACTAATACCAATGAAGAGAAAATGCATATACTTTCCCAGAGATTTTCTAAATTTCTTATATAGAATTAACCCTTTTTTATGGGTTTTAGAAAAAAAATAATCCGATCTCTAAAATGATTATTTCAGTGAATTTACAGTTGTACTTCTTCCAAACGACATGAAATATTTTGGGGACCACTCATATAGGCATTTGAGCTACAAAATAAATCTAGAACTACGAAGTTGACCAAATATTTTGAACTCTATTTCTAGCAAGAGGATGAAAATTTGAACAAATTCTAATCATGTTTTTCAAACATTATCAACTACTCGTAAAATTTGGGTGGACCTATTAGGTAAGAGAAGTAGATTGAGAAAATCCTTGCTAGCTTACGTTATCAGTTTCAAGCCAAAATGACCTTGCTTAAATAGATGTATAAGCCTTGTGAACTTACTGTTAAATGAATCACTTGGGAAAGTATTCGAACTGCATCACTTTTATCCGATATGTCAACCATCCACTTTCGAGGCGGAAAGAGCATGACTTTATAGACAGCAACGATCGTGGTCTTAACGAAGTTGTTTTTGACACAATTGTTTGAAATGATGACACTAGTACCAATGAAGAGAAAATGCATATACTTTCCCAGAGATTTTCTAAATTTCTTATATAGAATTAACCCTTTTTTATGGGTTTTAGAAAAAAAATAATCTGATCTCTAAAATGATTATTTCAGTGAATTTACAGTTGTACTTCTTCCAAACGACATGAAATATTTTGGGGACCACTCATATAGGCATTTGAGCTACAAAATAAATCTAGAACTACGAAGTTGACCAAATATTTTGAACTCTATTTCTAGCAAGAGGATGAAAATTTGAACAAATTCTAATCATGTTTTTCAAACATTATCAACTACTCGTAAATTTTGGGTGGACCTATTAGGTAAGAGAAGTAGATTGATAAAATCCTAGCTAGCTTACCTTATCAGTTTCAAGCCAAAATGACCATGCTTAAATAGATGTAAAAGCCTTGTGAACTTACTGTTAAATGAATCACTTGGGAAAGTATTCGAACTGCATCACTCTTATCCGATATGTCAACCATCCACGTTCGAGGCGGAAAGAGCATGCATTTATAGACATCAACGATAGTGGTCGTAGCGAAGTTGTTTTTGACACAATTGTTTGAAATGATGACACTAATACCAATGAAGAGAAAATGCATATACTTTCCCAGAGATTTTCTAAATTTCTTATATAGAATTAACCCTTTTTTATGGGTTTTAGAAAAAAAATAATCCGATCTCTAAAATGATTATTTCAGTGAATTTACAGTTGTACTTCTTCCAAACGACATGAAATATTTTGGGGACCACTCATATAGGCATTTGAGCTACAAAATAAATCTAGAACTACGAAGTTGACCAAATATTTTGAACTCTATTTCTAGCAAGAGGATGAAAATTTGAACAAATTCTAATCATGTTTTTCAAACATTATCAACTACTCGTAAAATTTGGGTGGACCTATTAGGTAAGAGAAGTAGATTGAGAAAATCCTTGCTAGCTTACCTTATCAGTTTCAAGCCAAAATGACCTTGCTTAAATAGATGTAAAAGCCTTGTGAACTTACTGTTAAATGAATCACTTGGGAAAGTATTCGAACTGCATCACTCTTATCCGATATGTCAACCATCCACTTTCGAGGCGGAAAGAGCATGCCTTTATAGACATCAACGATAGTGGTCTTACCGAAGTTGTTTTTGACACAATTGTTTGAAATGATGACACTAATACCAATGAAGAGAAAATGCATATACTTTCCCAGAGATTTTCTAAATTTCTTATATAGAATTAACCCTTTTTTATGGGTTTTAGAAAAAAAATAATCCGATCTCTAAAATGATTATTTCAGTGAATTTACAGTTGTACTTCTTCCAAACGACATTAAATATTTTGGGGACCACTCATATAGGCATTTGAGCTACAAAATAAATCTAGAACTACGAAGTTGACCAAATATTTTGAACTCTATTTCTAGCAAGAGGATGAAAATTTGAACAAATTCTAATCATGTTTTTCAAACATTATCAACTACTCGTAAAATTTGGGTGGACCTATTAGGTAAGAGAAGTAGATTGAGAAAATCCTTGCTAGCTTACGTTATCAGTTTCAAGCCAAAATGACCTTGCTTAAATAGATGTATAAGCCTTGTGAACTTACTGTTAAATGAATCACTTGGGAAAGTATTCGAACTGCATCACTTTTATCCGATATGTCAACCATCCACTTTCGAGGCGGAAAGAGCATGCCTTTATAGACATCAACGATAGTGGTCGTAGCGAAGTTGTTTTTGACACAATTGTTTGAAATGATGACACTAATACCAATGAAGAGAAAATGCATATACTTTCCCAGAGATTTTCTAAATTTCTTATATAGAATTAACCCTTTTTTATGAGTTTTAGAAAAAAAATAATCCGATCTCTAAAATCATTATTTCAGTGAATTTACAGTTGTACTTCTTCCAAACGACATGAAATATTTTGGGGACCACTCATATAGGCATTTGAGCTACAAAATAAATCTAGAACTACGAAGTTGACCAAATATTTTGAACTCTATTTCTAGCAAGAGGATGAAAATTTGAACAAATTCTAATCATGTTTTTCAAACATTATCAACTACTCGTAAAATTTGGGTGGACCTATTAGGTAAGAGAAGTAGATTGAGAAAATCCTTGCTAGCTTACGTTATCAGTTTCAAGGCAAAATGACCTTGCTTAAATAGATGTATAAGCCTTGTGAACTTACTGTTAAATGAATCACTTGGGAAAGTATTCGAACTGCATCACTCTTATCCGATATGTCAACCATCCACTTTCGAGGCGGAAAGAGCATGCCTTTATAGACATCAACGATAGTGGTCTTACCGAAGTTGTTTTTGACACAATTGTTTGAAATGATGACACTAATACCAATGAAGAGAAAATGCATATACTTTCCCAGAGATTTTCTAAATTTCTTATATAGAATTAACCCTTTTTTATGGGTTTTAGAAAAAAAATAATCCGATCTCTAAAATGATTATTTCAGTGAATTTACAGTTGTACTTCTTCCAAACGACATGAAATATTTTGGGGACCACTCATATAGGCATTTGAGCTACAAAATAAATCTAGAACTACGAAGTTGACCAAATATTTTGAACTCTATTTCTAGCAAGAGGATGAAAATTTGAACAAATTCTAATCATGTTTTTCAAACATTATCAACTACTCGTAAAATTTGGGTGGACCTATTAGGTAAGAGAAGTAGATTGAGAAAATCCTTGCTAGCTTACGTTATCAGTTTCAAGCCAAAATGACCTTGCTTAAATAGATGTATAAGCCTTGTGAACTTACTGTTAAATGAATCACTTGGGAAAGTATTCGAACTGCATCACTTTTATCCGATATGTCAACCATCCACTTTCGAGGCGGAAAGAGCATGACTTTATAGACAGCAACGATAGTGGTCTTAACGAAGTTGTTTTTGACACAATTGTTTGAAATGATGACACTAATACCAATGAAGAGAAAATGCATATACTTTCCCAGAGATTTTCTAAATTTCTTATATAGAATTAACCCTTTTTTATGGGTTTTAGAAAAAAAATAATCCGATCTCTAAAATGATTATTTCAGTGAATTTACAGTTGTACTTCTTCCAAACGACATGAAATATTTTGGGGACCACTCATATAGGCATTTGAGCTACAAAATAAATCTAGAACTACGAAGTTGACCAAATATTTTGAACTCTATTTCTAGCAAGAGGATGAAAATTTGAACAAATTCTAATCATGTTTTTCAAACATTATCAACTACTCGTAAAATTTGGGTGGACCTATTAGGTAAGAGAAGTAGATTGAGAAAATCCTTGCTAGCTTACGTTATCAGTTTCAAGCCAAAATGACCTTGCTTAAATAGATGTATAAGCCTTGTGAACTTACTGTTAAATGAATCACTTGGGAAAGTATTCGAACTGCATTACTCTTATCCGATATGTCAACCATCCACTTTCGAGGCGGAAAGAGCATGCCTTTATAGACATCAACGATAGTGGTCTTACCGAAGTTGTTTTTGACACAATTGTTTGAAATGATGACACTAATACCAATGAAGAGAAAATGCATATACTTTCCCAGAGATTTTCTAAATTTCTTATATAGAATTAACCCTTTTTTATGGGTTTTAGAAAAAAAATAATCCGATCTCTAAAATGATTATTTCAGTGAATTTACAGTTGTACTTCTTCCAAACGACATGAAATATTTTGGGGACCACTCATATAGGCATTTGAGCTACAAAATAAATCTAGAACTACGAAGTTGACCAAATATTTTGAACTCTATTTCTAGCAAGAGGATGAAAATTTGAACAAATTCTAATCATGTTTTTCAAACATTATCAACTACTCGTAAAATTTGGGTGGACCTATTAGGTAAGAGAAGTAGATTGAGAAAATCCTTGCTTGCTTACGTTATCAGTTTCAAGCCAAAATGACCTTGCTTAAATAGATGTATAAGCCTTGTGAACTTACTGTTAAATGAATCACTTGGGAAAGTATTCGAACTGCATCACTTTTATCCGATATGTCAACCATCCACTTTCGAGGCGGAAAGAGCATGACTTTATAGACAGCAACGATAGTGGTCTTAACGAAGTTGTTTTTGACACAATTGTTTGAAATGATGACACTAATACCAATGAAGAGAAAATGCATATACTTTCCCAGAGATTTTCTAAATTTCTTATATAGAATTAACCCTTTTTTATGGGTTTTAGAAAAAAAATAATCCGATCTCTAAAATGATTATTTCAGTGAATTTACAGTTGTACTTCTTCCAAACGACATGAAATATTTTGGGGACCACTCATATAGGCATTTGAGCTACAAAATAAATCTAGAACTACGAAGTTGACCAAATATTTTGAACTCTATTTCTAGCAAGAGGATGAAAATTTGAACAAATTCTAATCATGTTTTTCAAACATTATCAACTACTCGTAAAATTTGGGTGGACCTATTAGGTAAGAGAAGTAGATTGAGAAAATCCTTGCTAGCTTACGTTATCAGTTTCAAGCCAAAATGACCTTGCTTAAATAGATGTATAAGCCTTGTGAACTTACTGTTAAATGAATCACTTGGGAAAGTATTCGAACTGCATTACTCTTATCCGATATGTCAACCATCCACTTTCGAGGCGGAAAGAGCATGCCTTTATAGACATCAACGATAGTGGTCTTACCGAAGTTGTTTTTGACACAATTGTTTGAAATGATGACACTAATACCAATGAAGAGAAAATGCATATACTTTCCCAGAGATTTTCTAAATTTCTTATATAGAATTAACCCTTTTTTATGGGTTTTAGAAAAAAAATAATCCGATCTCTAAAATGATTATTTCAGTGAATTTACAGTTGTACTTCTTCCAAACGACATGAAATATTTTGGGGACCACTCATATAGGCATTTGAGCTACAAAATAAATCTAGAACTACGAAGTTGACCAAATATTTTGAACTCTATTTCTAGCAAGAGGATGAAAATTTGAACAAATTCTAATCATGTTTTTCAAACATTATCAACTACTCGTAAAATTTGGGTGGACCTATTAGGTAAGAGAAGTAGATTGAGAAAATCCTTGCTTGCTTACGTTATCAGTTTCAAGCCAAAATGACCTTGCTTAAATAGATGTATAAGCCTTGTGAACTTACTGTTAAATGAATCACTTGGGAAAGTATTCGAACTGCATCACTTTTATCCGATATGTCAACCATCCACTTTCGAGGCGGAAAGAGCATGACTTTATAGACAGCAACGATAGTGGTCTTAACGAAGTTGTTTTTGACACAATTGTTTGAAATGATGACACTAATACCAATGAAGAGAAAATGCATATACTTTCCCAGAGATTTTCTAAATTTCTTATATAGAATTAACCCTTTTTTATGGGTTTTAGAAAAAAAATAATCCGATCTCTAAAATGATTATTTCAGTGAATTTACAGTTGTACTTCTTCCAAACGACATGAAATATTTTGGGGACCACTCATATAGGCATTTGAGCTACAAAATAAATCTAGAACTACGAAGTTGACCAAATATTTTGAACTCTATTTCTAGCAAGAGGATGAAAATTTGAACAAATTCTAATCATGTTTTTCAAACATTATCAACTACTCGTAAATTTTGGGTGGACCTATTAGGTAAGAGAAGTAGATTGATAAAATCCTAGCTAGCTTACCTTATCAGTTTCAAGCCAAAATGACCATGCTTAAATAGATGTAAAAGCCTTGTGAACTTACTGTTAAATGAATCACTTGGGAAAGTATTCGAACTGCATCACTCATATCCGATATGTCAACCATCCACGTTCGAGGCGGAAAGAGCATGCATTTATAGACATCAACGATAGTGGTCGTAGCGAAGTTGTTTTTGACACAATTGTTTGAAATGATGACACTAATACCAATGAAGAGAAAATGCATATACTTTCCCAGAGATTTTCTAAATTTCTTATATAGAATTAACACTTTTTTATGGGTTTTAGAAAAAAAATAATCTGATCTCTAAAATGATTATTTCAGTGAATTTACAGTTGTACTTCTTCCAAACGACATGAAATATTTTGGGGACCACTCATATAGGAATTTGAGCTACAAAATAAATCTAGAACTACGAAGTTGACCAAATATTTTGAACTCTATTTCTAGCAAGAGGATGAAAATTTGAACAAATTCTAATCATGTTTTTCAAACATTATCAACTACTCGTAAAATTTGGGTGGACCTATTAGGTAAGAGAAGTAGATTGAGAAAATCCTTGCTAGCTTACGTTATCAGTTTCAAGCCAAAATGACCTTGCTTAAATAGATGTATAAGCCTTGTGAACATACTGTTAAATGAATCACTTGGGAAAGTATTCGAACTGCATCACTTTTATCCGATATGTCAACCATCCACTTTCGAGGCGGAAAAAGCATGACTTTATAGACATCAACGATAGTGGTCTTAACGAAGTTGTTTTTGACACAATTGTTTGAAATGATGAAACTAATACCAATGAAGAGAAAATGCATATACTTTCCCAGAGATTTTCTAAATTTCTTATATAGAATTAACCCTTTTTTATGGGTTTTAGAAAAAAAATAATCCGATCTCTAAAATAATTATTTCAGTGAATTTACAGTTATACTTCTTCCAAACGACATGAAATATTTTGGGGACCACTCATATAGGCATTTGAGCTACAAAATAAATCTAGAACTACGAAGTTGACCAAATATTTTGAACTCTATTTCTAGCAAGAGGATGAAAATTTGAACAAATTCTAATCATGTTTTTCAAACATTATCAACTACTCGTAAAATTTGGGTGGACCTATTAGGTAAGAGAAGTAGATTGAGAAAATCCTTGCTAGCTTACGTTATCAGTTTCAAGCCAAAATGACCTTGCTTAAATAGATGTATAACCCTTGTGAACTTACTGTTAAATGAATCACTTGGGAAAGTATTCGAACTGCATCACTCTTATCCGATATGTCAACCATCCACTTTCAAGGCGGAAAGAGCATGCCTTTATAGACATCAACGATAGTGGTCTTACCGAAGTTGTTTTTGACACAATTGTTTGAAATGATGACACTAATACCAATGAAGAGAAAATGCATATACTTTCCCAGAGATTTTCTAAATTTCTTATATAGAATTAACCCTTTTTTATGGGTTTTAGAAAAAAAATAATCCGATCTCTAAAATGATTATTTCAGTGAATTTACAGTTGTACTTCTTCCAAACGACATGAAATATTTTGGGGACCACTCATATAGGCATTTGAGCTACAAAATAAATCTAGAACTACGAAGTTGACCAAATATTTTGAACTCTATTTCTAGCAAGAGGATGAAAATTTGAACAAATTCTAATCATGTTTTTCAAACATTATCAACTACTCGTAAAATTTGGGTGGACCTATTAGGTAAGAGAAGTAGATTGAGAAAATCCTTGCTTGCTTACGTTATCAGTTTCAAGCCAAAATGACCTTGCTTAAATAGATGTATAAGCCTTGTGAACTTACTGTTAAATGAATCACTTGGGAAAGTATTCGAACTGCATCACTTTTATCCGATATGTCAACCATCCACTTTCGAGGCGGAAAGAGCATGCCTTTATAGACATCAACGATAGTGGTCTTAACGAAGTTGTTTTTGACACAATTGTTTGAAATGATGACACTAATACCAATGAAGAGAAAATGCATATACTTTCCCAGAGATTTTCTAAATTTCTTATATAGAATTAACCCTTTTTTATGGGTTTTAGAAAAAAAATAATCCGATCTCTAAAATGATTATTTCAGTGAATTTACAGTTGTACTTCTTCCAAACGACATGAAATATTTTGGGGACCACTCATATAGGCATTTGAGCTACAAAATAAATCTAGAACTACGAAGTTGACCAAATATTTTGAACTCTATTTCTAGCAAGAGGATGAAAATTTGAACAAATTCTAATCATGTTTTTCAAACATTATCAACTACTCGTAAAATTTGGGTGGACCTATTAGGTAAGAGAAGTAGATTGAGAAAATCCTTGCTTGCTTACGTTATCAGTTTCAAGCCAAAATGACCTTGCTTAAATAGATGTATAAGCCTTGTGAACTTACTGTTAAATGAATCACTTGGGAAAGTATTCGAACTGCATCACTTTTATCCGATATGTCAACCATCCACTTTCGAGGCGGAAAGAGCATGCCTTTATAGACATCAACGATAGTGGTCTTAACGAAGTTGTTTTTGACACAATTGTTTGAAATGATGACACTAATACCAATGAAGAGAAAATGCATATACTTTCCCAGAGATTTTCTAAATTTCTTATATAGAATTAACCCTTTTTTATGGGTTTTAGAAAAAAAATAATCCGATCTCTAAAATAATTATTTCAGTGAATTTACAGTTATACTTCTTCCAAACGACATGAAATATTTTGGGGACCACTCATATAGGCATTTGAGCTACAAAATAAATCTAGAACTACGAAGTTGACCAAATATTTTGAACTCTATTTCTAGCAAGAGGATGAAAATTTGAACAAATTCTAATCATGTTTTTCAAACATTATCAACTACTCGTAAAATTTGGGTGGACCTATTAGGTAAGAGAAGTAGATTGAGAAAATCCTTGCTAGCTTACGTTATCAGTTTCAAGCCAAAATGACCTTGCTTAAATAGATGTATAACCCTTGTGAACTTACTGTTAAATGAATCACTTGGGAAAGTATTCGAACTGCATCACTCTTATCCGATATGTCAACCATCCACTTTCAAGGCGGAAAGAGCATGCCTTTATAGACATCAACGATAGTGGTCTTACCGAAGTTGTTTTTGACACAATTGTTTGAAATGATGACACTAATACCAATGAAGAGAAAATGCATATACTTTCCCAGAGATTTTCTAAATTTCTTATATAGAATTAACCCTTTTTTATGGGTTTTAGAAAAAAAATAATCCGATCTCTAAAATGATTATTTCAGTGAATTTACAGTTGTACTTCTTCCAAACGACATGAAATATTTTGGGGACCACTCATATAGGCATTTGAGCTACAAAATAAATCTAGAACTACGAAGTTGACCAAATATTTTGAACTCTATTTCTAGCAAGAGGATGAAAATTTGAACAAATTCTAATCATGTTTTTCAAACATTATCAACTACTCGTAAAATTTGGGTGGACCTATTAGGTAAGAGAAGTAGATTGAGAAAATCCTTGCTTGCTTACGTTATCAGTTTCAAGCCAAAATGACCTTGCTTAAATAGATGTATAAGCCTTGTGAACTTACTGTTAAATGAATCACTTGGGAAAGTATTCGAACTGCATCACTCTTATCCGATATGTCAACCATCCACGTTCGAGGCAGAAAGAGCATGCATTTATAGACATCAACGATAGTGGTCGTAGCGAAGTTGTTTTTGACACAATTGTTTGAAATGATGACACTAATACCAATGAAGAGAAAATGCATATACTTTCCCAGAGATTTTCTAAATTTCTTATATATAATTAACACTTTTTTATGGGTTTTAGAAAAAAAATAATCTGATCTCTAAAATGATTATTTCAGTGAATTTACAGTTATACTTCTTCCAAACGACATGAAATATTTTGGGGACCACTCATATAGGAATTTGAGCTACAAAATAAATCTAGAACTACGAAGTTGACCAAATATTTTGAACTCTATTTCTAGCAAGAGGATGAAAATTTGAACAAATTCTAATCATGTTTTTCAAACATTATCAACTACTCGTAAAATTTGGGTGGACCTATTAGGTAAGAGAAGTAGATTGAGAAAATCCTTGCTAGCTTACGTTATCAGTTTCAAGCCAAAATGACCATGCTTAAATAGATGTATAAGCCTTGTGAACATACTGTTAAATGAATCACTTGGGAAAGTATTCGAACTGCATCACTTTTATCCGATATGTCAACCATCCACTTTCGAGGCGGAAAAAGCATGACTTTATAGACATCAACGATAGTGGTCTTAACGAAGTTGTTTTTGACACAATTGTTTGAAATGATGAAACTAATACCAATGAAGAGAAAATGCATATACTTTCCCAGAGATTTTCTAAATTTCTTATATAGAATTAACCCTTTTTTATGGGTTTTAGAAAAAAAATAATCCGATCTCTAAAATAATTATTTCAGTGAATTTACAGTTGTACTTCTTCCAAACGACATGAAATATTTTGGGGACCACTCATATAGGCATTTGAGCTACAAAATAAATCTAGAACTACGAAGTTGACCAAATATTTTGAACTCTATTTCTAGCAAGAGGATGAAAATTTGAACAAATTCTAATCATGTTTTTCAAACATTATCAACTACTCGTAAATTTTGGGTGGACCTATTAGGTAAGAGAAGTAGATTGATAAAATCCTAGCTAGCTTACCTTATCAGTTTCAAGCCAAAATGACCATGCTTAAATAGATGTAAAAGCCTTGTGAACTTACTGTTAAATGAATCACTTGGGAAAGTATTCGAACTGCATCACTCTTATCCGATATGTCAACCATCCACGTTCGAGGCAGAAAGAGCATGCATTTATAGACATCAACGATAGTGGTCGTAGCGAAGTTGTTTTTGACACAATTGTTTGAAATGATGACACTAATACCAATGAAGAGAAAATGCATATACTTTCCCAGAGATTTTCTAAATTTCTTATATAGAATTAACACTTTTTTATGGGTTTTAGAAAAAAAATAATCTGATCTCTAAAATGATTATTTCAGTGAATTTACAGTTGTACTTCTTCCAAACGACATGAAATATTTTGGGGACCACTCATATAGGAATTTGAGCTACAAAATAAATCTAGAACTACGAAGTTGACCAAATATTTTGAACTCTATTTCTAGCAAGAGGATGAAAATTTGAACAAATTCTAATCATGTTTTTCAAACATTATCAACTACTCGTAAAATTTGGGTGGACCTATTAGGTAAGAGAAGTAGATTGAGAAAATCCTTGCTAGCTTACGTTATCAGTTTCAAGCCAAAATGACCATGCTTAAATAGATGTATAAGCCTTGTGAACATACTGTTAAATGAATCACTTGGGAAAGTATTCGAACTGCATCACTTTTATCCGATATGTCAACCATCCACTTTCGAGGCGGAAAAAGCATGACTTTATAGACATCAACGATAGTGGTCTTAACGAAGTTGTTTTTGACACAATTGTTTGAAATGATGAAACTAATACCAATGAAGAGAAAATGCATATACTTTCCCAGAGATTTTCTAAATTTCTTATATAGAATTAACCCTTTTTTATGGGTTTTAGAAAAAAAATAATCCGATCTCTAAAATGATTATTTCAGTGAATTTACAGTTGTACTTCTTCCAAACGACATGAAATATTTTGGGGACCACTCATATAGGCATTTGAGCTACAAAATAAATCTAGAACTACGAAGTTGACCAAATATTTTGAACTCTATTTCTAGCAAGAGGATGAAAATTTGAACAAATTCTAATCATGTTTTTCAAACATTATCAACTACTCGTAAAATTTGGGTGGACCTATTAGGTAAGAGAAGTAGATTGAGAAAATCCTTGCTAGCTTACGTTATCAGTTTCAAGCCAAAATGACCTTGCTTAAATAGATGTATAACCCTTGTGAACTTACTGTTAAATGAATCACTTGGGAAAGTATTCGAACTGCATCACTCTTATCCGATATGTCAACCATCCACTTTCAAGGCGGAAAGAGCATGCCTTTATAGACATCAACGATAGTGGTCTTACCGAAGTTGTTTTTGACACAATTGTTTGAAATGATGACACTAATACCAATGAAGAGAAAATGCATATACTTTCCCAGAGATTTTCTAAATTTCTTATATAGAATTAACCCTTTTTTATGGGTTTTAGAAAAAAAATAATCCGATCTCTAAAATGATTATTTCAGTGAATTTACAGTTGTACTTCTTCCAAACGACATGAAATATTTTGGGGACCACTCATATAGGCATTTGAGCTACAAAATAAATCTAGAACTACGAAGTTGACCAAATATTTTAAACTCTATTTCTAGCAAGAGGATGAAAATTTGAACAAATTCTAATCATGTTTTTCAAACATTATCAACTACTCGTAAAATTTGGGTGGACCTATTAGGTAAGAGAAGTAGATTGAGAAAATCCTTGCTTGCTTACGTTATCAGTTTCAAGCCAAAATGACCTTGCTTAAATAGATGTATAAGCCTTGTGAACTTACTGTTAAATGAATCACTTGGGAAAGTATTCGAACTGCATCACTTTTATCCGATATGTCAACCATCCACTTTCGAGGCGGAAAGAGCATGCCTTTATAGACATCAACGATAGTGGTCTTAACGAAGTTGTTTTTGACACAATTGTTTGAAATGATGACACTAATACCAATGAAGAGAAAATGCATATACTTTCCCAGAGATTTTCTAAATTTCTTATATAGAATTAACCCTTTTTTATGGGTTTTAGAAAAAAAATAATCCGATCTCTAAAATGATTATTTCAGTGAATTTACAGTTGTACTTCTTCCAAACGACATGAAATATTTTGGGGACCACTCATATAGGCATTTGAGCTACAAAATAAATCTAGAACTACGAAGTTGACCAAATATTTTGAACTCTATTTCTAGCAAGAGGATGAAAATTTGAACAAATTCTAATCATGTTTTTCAAACATTATCAACTACTCGTAAATTTTGGGTGGACCTATTAGGTAAGAGAAGTAGATTGATAAAATCCTAGCTAGCTTACCTTATCAGTTTCAAGCCAAAATGACCATGCTTAAATAGATGTAAAAGCCTTGTGAACTTACTGTTAAATGAATCACTTGGGAAAGTATTCGAACTGCATCACTCTTATCCGATATGTCAACCATCCACGTTCGAGGCAGAAAGAGCATGCATTTATAGACATCAACGATAGTGGTCGTAGCGAAGTTGTTTTTGACACAATTGTTTGAAATGATGACACTAATACCAATGAAGAGAAAATGCATATACTTTCCCAGAGATTTTCTAAATTTCTTATATAGAATTAACCCTTTTTTATGGGTTTTAGAAAAAAAATAATCCGATCTCTAAAATGATTATTTCAGTGAATTTACAGTTGTACTTCTTCCAAACGACATGAAATATTTTGGGGACCACTCATATAGGCATTTGAGCTACAAAATAAATCTAGAACTACGAAGTTGACCAAATATTTTGAACTCTATTTCTAGCAAGAGGATGAAAATTTGAACAAATTCTAATCATGTTTTTCAAACATTATCAACTACTCGTAAAATTTGGGTGGACCTATTAGGTAAGAGAAGTAGATTGAGAAAATCCTTGCTAGCTTACGTTATCAGTTTCAAGCCAAAATGACCTTGCTTAAATAGATGTATAACCCTTGTGAACTTACTGTTAAATGAATCACTTGGGAAAGTATTCGAACTGCATCACTCTTATCCGATATGTCAACCATCCACTTTCAAGGCGGAAAGAGCATGCCTTTATAGACATCAACGATAGTGGTCTTACCGAAGTTGTTTTTGACACAATTGTTTGAAATGATGACACTAATACCAATGAAGAGAAAATGCATATACTTTCCGAGAGATTTTCTAAATTTCTTATATAGAATTAACCCTTTTTTATGGGTTTTAGAAAAAAAATAATCCGATCTCTAAAATGATTATTTCAGTGAATTTACAGTTGTACTTCTTCCAAACGACATGAAATATTTTGGGGACCACTCATATAGGCATTTGAGCTACAAAATAAATCTAGAACTACGAAGTTGACCAAATATTTTAAACTCTATTTCTAGCAAGAGGATGAAAATTTGAACAAATTCTAATCATGTTTTTCAAACATTATCAACTACTCGTAAAATTTGGGTGGACCTATTAGGTAAGAGAAGTAGATTGAGAAAATCCTTGCTTGCTTACGTTATCAGTTTCAAGCCAAAATGACCTTGCTTAAATAGATGTATAAGCCTTGTGAACTTACTGTTAAATGAATCACTTGGGAAAGTATTCGAACTGCATCACTTTTATCCGATATGTCAACCATCCACTTTCGAGGCGGAAAGAGCATGCCTTTATAGACATCAACGATAGTGGTCTTAACGAAGTTGTTTTTGACACAATTGTTTGAAATGATGACACTAATACCAATGAAGAGAAAATGCATATACTTTCCCAGAGATTTTCTAAATTTCTTATATAGAATTAACCCTTTTTTATGGGTTTTAGAAAAAAAATAATCCGATCTCTAAAATGATTATTTCAGTGAATTTACAGTTGTACTTCTTCCAAACGACATGAAATATTTTGGGGACCACTCATATAGGCATTTGAGCTACAAAATAAATCTAGAACTACGAAGTTGACCAAATATTTTGAACTCTATTTCTAGCAAGAGGATGAAAATTTGAACAAATTCTAATCATGTTTTTCAAACATTATCAACTACTCGTAAATTTTGGGTGGACCTATTAGGTAAGAGAAGTAGATTGATAAAATCCTAGCTAGCTTACCTTATCAGTTTCAAGCCAAAATGACCATGCTTAAATAGATGTAAAAGCCTTGTGAACTTACTGTTAAATGAATCACTTGGGAAAGTATTCGAATTGCATCACTCTTATCCGATATGTCAACCATCCACGTTCGAGGCAGAAAGAGCATGCATTTATAGACATCAACGATAGTGGTCGTAGCGAAGTTGTTTTTGACACAATTGTTTGAAATGATGACACTAATACCAATGAAGAGAAAATGCATATACTTTCCCAGAGATTTTCTAAATTTCTTATATAGAATTAACACTTTTTTATGGGTTTTAGAAAAAAAATAATCTGATCTCTAAAATGATTATTTCAGTGAATTTACAGTTATACTTCTTCCAAACGACATGAAATATTTTGGGGACCACTCATATAGGAATTTGAGCTACAAAATAAATCTAGAACTACGAAGTTGACCAAATATTTTGAACTCTATTTCTAGCAAGAGGATGAAAATTTGAACAAATTCTAATCATGTTTTTCAAACATTATCAACTACTCGTAAAATTTGGGTGGACCTATTAGGTAAGAGAAGTAGATTGAGAAAATCCTTGCTAGCTTACGTTATCAGTTTCAAGCCAAAATGACCATGCTTAAATAGATGTATAAGCCTTGTGAACATACTGTTAAATGAATCACTTGGGAAAGTATTCGAACTGCATCACTTTTATCCGATATGTCAACCATCCACTTTCGAGGCGGAAAAAGCATGACTTTATAGACATCAACGATAGTGGTCTTAACGAAGTTGTTTTTGACACAATTGTTTGAAATGATGAAACTAATACCAATGAAGAGAAAATGCATATACTTTCCCAGAGATTTTCTAAATTTCTTATATAGAATTAACCCTTTTTTATGGGTTTTAGAAAAAAAATAATCCGATCTCTAAAATGATTATTTCAGTGAATTTACAGTTGTACTTCTTCCAAACGACATGAAATATTTTGGGGACCACTCATATAGGCATTTGAGCTACAAAATAAATCTAGAACTACGAAGTTGACCAAATATTTTGAACTCTATTTCTAGCAAGAGGATGAAAATTTGAACAAATTCTAATCATGTTTTTCAAACATTATCAACTACTCGTAAATTTTGGGTGGACCTATTAGGTAAGAGAAGTAGATTGATAAAATCCTAGCTAGCTTACCTTATCAGTTTCAAGCCAAAATGACCATGCTTAAATAGATGTAAAAGCCTTGTGAACTTACTGTTAAATGAATCACTTGGGAAAGTATTCGAACTGCATCACTCTTATCCGATATGTCAACCATCCACGTTCGAGGCAGAAAGAGCATGCATTTATAGACATCAACGATAGTGGTCGTAGCGAAGTTGTTTTTGACACAATTGTTTGAAATGATGACACTAATACCAATGAAGAGAAAATGCATATACTTTCCCAGAGATTTTCTAAATTTCTTATATAGAATTAACACTTTTTTATGGGTTTTAGAAAAAAAATAATCTGATCTCTAAAATGATTATTTCAGTGAATTTACAGTTGTACTTCTTCCAAACGACATGAAATATTTTGGGGACCACTCATATAGGAATTTGAGCTACAAAATAAATCTAGAACTACGAAGTTGACCAAATATTTTGAACTCTATTTCTAGCAAGAGGATGAAAATTTGAACAAATTCTAATCATGTTTTTCAAACATTATCAACTACTCGTAAAATTTGGGTGGACCTATTAGGTAAGAGAAGTAGATTGAGAAAATCCTTGCTAGCTTACGTTATCAGTTTCAAGCCAAAATGACCATGCTTAAATAGATGTATAAGCCTTGTGAACATACTGTTAAATGAATCACTTGGGAAAGTATTCGAACTGCATCACTTTTATCCGATATGTCAACCATCCACTTTCGAGGCGGAAAAAGCATGACTTTATAGACATCAACGATAGTGGTCTTAACGAAGTTGTTTTTGACACAATTGTTTGAAATGATGAAACTAATACCAATGAAGAGAAAATGCATATACTTTCCCAGAGATTTTCTAAATTTCTTATATAGAATTAACCCTTTTTTATGGGTTTTAGAAAAAAAATAATCCGATCTCTAAAATGATTATTTCAGTGAATTTACAGTTGTACTTCTTCCAAACGACATGAAATATTTTGGGGACCACTCATATAGGCATTTGAGCTACAAAATAAATCTAGAACTACGAAGTTGACCAAATATTTTGAACTCTATTTCTAGCAAGAGGATGAAAATTTGAACAAATTCTAATCATGTTTTTCAAACATTATCAACTACTCGTAAAATTTGGGTGGACCTATTAGGTAAGAGAAGTAGATTGTGAAAATCCTTGCTATCTTACCTTATCAGTTTCAAGCCAAAATGACCTTGCTTAAATAGATGTATAAGCCTTGTGAACTTACTGTTAAATGAATCACTTGGGAAAGTATTCGAACTGCATCACTCTTATCCGATATGTCAACCATCCACTTTCGAGGCGGAAAGAGCATGCCTTTATAGACATCAACGATAGTGGTCTTACCGAAGTTGTTTTTGACACAATTGTTTGAAATGATGACACTAATACCAATGAAGAGAAAATGCATATACTTTCCCAGAGATTTTCTAAATTTCTTATATAGAATTAACCCTTTTTTATGGGTTTTAGAAAAAAAATAATCCGATCTCTAAAATGATTATTTCAGTGAATTTACAGTTGTACTTCTTCCAAACGACATGAAATATTTTGGGGACCACTCATATAGGCATTTGAGCTACAAAATAAATCTAGAACTACGAAGTTGACCAAATATTTTGAACTCTATTTCTAGCAAGAGGATGAAAATTTGAACAAATTCTAATCATGTTTTTCAAACATTATCAACTACTCGTAAAATTTGGGTGGACCTATTAGGTAAGAGAAGTAGATTGAGAAAATCCTTGCTAGCTTACGTTATCAGTTTCAAGCCAAAATGACCTTGCTTAAATAGATGTATAAGCCTTGTGAACTTACTGTTAAATGAATCACTTGGGAAAGTATTCGAACTGCATCACTTTTATCCGATATGTCAACCATCCACTTTCGAGGCGGAAAGAGCATGACTTTATAGACAGCAACGATAGTGGTCTTAACGAAGTTGTTTTTGACACAATTGTTTGAAATGATGACACTAATACCAATGAAGAGAAAATGCATATACTTTCCCAGAGATTTCCTAAATTTCTTATATAGAATTAACCCTTTTTTATGGGTTTTAGAAAAAAAATAATCCGATCTCTAAACTGATTATTTCAGTGAATTTACAGTTGTACTTCTTCCAAACGACATGAAATATTTTGGGGACCACTCATATAGGCATTTGAGCTACAAAATAAATCTAGAACTACGAAGTTGACCAAATATTTTGAACTCTATTTCTAGCAAGAGGATGAAAATTTGAACAAATTCTAATCATGTTTTTCAAACATTATCAACTACTCGTAAAATTTGGGTGGACCTATTAGGTAAGAGAAGTAGATTGAGAAAATCCTTGCTAGCTTACGTTATCAGTTTCAAGCCAAAATGACCTTGCTTAAATAGATGTATAAGCCTTGTGAACTTACTGTTAAATGAATCACTTGGGAAAGTATTCGAACTGCATCACTTTTATCCGATATGTCAACCATCCACTTTCGAGGCGGAAAGAGCATGACTTTATAGACAGCAACGATAGTGGTCTTAACGAAGTTGTTTTTGACACAATTGTTTGAAATGATGACACTAATACCAATGAAGAGAAAATGCATATACTTTCCCAGAGATTTTCTAAATTTCTTATATAGAATTAACCCTTTTTTATGGGTTTTAGAAAAAAAATAATCCGATCTCTAAAATGATTATTTCAGTGAATTTACAGTTGTACTTCTTCCAAACGACATGAAATATTTTGGGGACCACTCATATAGGCATTTGAGCTACAAAATAAATCTAGAACTACGAAGTTGACCAAATATTTTGAACTCTATTTCTAGCAAGAGGATGAAAATTTGAACAAATTCTAATCATGTTTTTCAAACATTATCAACTACTCGTAAAATTTGGGTGGACCTATTAGGTAAGAGAAGTAGATTGATAAAATCCTAGCTAGCTTACCTTATCAGTTTCAAGCCAAAATGACCATGCTTAAATAGATGTAAAAGCCTTATGAACTTACTGTTAAATGAATCACTTGGGAAAGTATTCGAACTGCATCACTCTTATCCGATATGTCAACCATCCACGTTCGAGGCGGAAAGAGCATGCATTTATAGACATCAACGATAGTGGTCGTAGCGAAGTTGTTTTTGACACAATTGTTTGAAATGATGACACTAATACCAATGAAGAGAAAATGCATATACTTTCCCAGAGATTTTCTAAATTTCTTATATAGAATTAACACTTTTTTATGGGTTTTAGAAAAAAAATAATCTGATCTCTAAAATGATTATTTCAGTGAATTTACAGTTGTACTTCTTCCAAACGACATGAAATATTTTGGGGACCACTCATATAGGAATTTGAGCTACAAAATAAATCTAGAACTACGAAGTTGACCAAATATTTTGAACTCTATTTCTAGCAAGAGGATGAAAATTTGAACAAATTCTAATCATGTTTTTCAAACATTATCAACTACTCGTAAAATTTGGGTGGACCTATTAGGTAAGAGAAGTAGATTGAGAAAATCCTTGCTAGCTTACGTTATCAGTTTCAAGCCAAAATGACCTTGCTTAAATAGATGTATAAGCCTTGTGAACATACTGTTAAATGAATCACTTGGGAAAGTATTCGAACTGCATCACTTTTATCCGATATGTCAACCATCCACTTTCGAGGCGGAATGGGCATGACTTTATAGACATCAACGATAAAAGTCTTAACGAAGTTGTTTTTGACACAATTGTTTGAAATGATGAAACTAATACCAATGAAGAGAAAATGCATATACTTTCCCAGAGATTTTCTAAATTTCTTATATAGAATTAACCCTTTTTTATGGGTTTTAGAAAAAAAATAATCCGATCTCTAAAATGATTATTTCAGTGAATTTACAGTTGTACTTCTTCCAAACGACATGAAATATTTTGGGGACCACTCATATAGGCATTTGAGCTACAAAATAAATCTAGAACTACGAAGTTGACGAAATATTTTGAACTCTATTTCTAGCAAGAGGATGAAAATTTGAACAAATTCTAATCATGTTTTTCAAACATTATCAACTACTCGTAAAATTTGGGTGGACCTATTAGGTAAGAGAAGTAGATTGAGAAAATCCTTGCTAGCTTACCTTATCAGTTTCAAGCCAAAATGACCTTGCTTAAATAGATGTAAAAGCCTTGTGAACTTACTGTTAAATGAATCACTTGGGAAAGTATTCGAACTGCATCACTCTTATCCGATATGTCAACCATCCACTTTCGAGGCGGAAAGAGCATGCCTTTATAGACATCAACGATAGTGGTCTTACCGAAGTTGTTTTTGACACAATTGTTTGAAATGATGACACTAATACCAATGAAGAGAAAATGCATATACTTTCCCAGAGATTTTCTAAATTTCTTATATAGAATTAACCCTTTTTTATGGGTTTTAGAAAAAAAATAATCCGATCTCTAAAATGATTATTTCAGTGAATTTACAGTTGTACTTCTTCCAAACGACATGAAATATTTTGGGGACCACTCATATAGGCATTTGAGCTACAAAATAAATCTAGAACTACGAAGTTGACCAAATATTTTGAACTCTATTTCTAGCAAGAGGATGAAAATTTGAACAAATTCTAATCATGTTTTTCAAACATTATCAACTACTCGTAAAATTTGGGTGGACCTATTAGGTAAGAGAAGTAGATTGATAAAATCCTAGCTAGCTTACCTTATCAGTTTCAAGCCAAAATGACCATGCTTAAATAGATGTAAAAGCCTTATGAACTTACTGTTAAATGAATCACTTGGGAAAGTATTCGAACTGCATCACTCTTATCCGATATGTCAACCATCCACTTTCGAGGCGGAAAGAGCATGCCTTTATAGACATCAACGATAGTGGTCTTACCGAAGTTGTTTTTGACACAATTGTTTGAAATGATGACACTAATACCAATGAAGAGAAAATGCATATACTTTCCCAGAGATTTTCTAAATTTCTTATATAGAATTAACCCTTTTTTATGGGTTTTAGAAAAAAAATAATCCGATCTCTAAAATGATTATTTCAGTGAATTTACAGTTGTACTTCTTCCAAACGACATGAAATATTTTGGGGACCACTCATATAGGCATTTGAGCTACAAAATAAATCTAGAACTACGAAGTTGACCAAATATTTTGAACTCTATTTCTAGCAAGAGGATGAAAATTTGAACAAATTCTAATCATGTTTTTCAAACATTATCAACTACTCGTAAAATTTGGGTGGACCTATTAGGTAAGAGAAGTAGATTGAGAAAATCCTTGCTAGCTTACGTTATCAGTTTCAAGGCAAAATGACCTTGCTTAAATAGATGTATAAGCCTTGTGAACTTACTGTTAAATGAATCACTTGGGAAAGTATTCGAACTGCATCACTCTTATCCGATATGTCAACCATCCACTTTCGAGGCGGAAAGAGCATGCCTTTATAGACATCAACGATAGTGGTCTTACCGAAGTTGTTTTTGACACAATTGTTTGAAATGATGACACTAATACCAATGAAGAGAAAATGCATATACTTTCCCAGAGATTTTCTAAATTTCTTATATAGAATTAACCCTTTTTTATGGGTTTTAGAAAAAAAATAATCCGATCTCTAAAATGATTATTTCAGTGAATTTACAGTTGTACTTCTTCCAAACGATATGAAATATTTTGGGGACCACTCATATAGGCATTTGAGCTACAAAATAAATCTAGAACTACGAAGTTGACCAAATATTTTGAACTCTATTTCTAGCAAGAGGATGAAAATTTGAACAAATTCTAATCATGTTTTTCAAACATTATCAACTACTCGTAAAATTTGGGTGGACCTATTAGGTAAGAGAAGTAGATTGAGAAAATCCTTGCTAGCTTACGTTATCAGTTTCAAGCCAAAATGACCTTGCTTAAATAGATGTATAAGCCTTGTGAACTTACTGTTAAATGAATCACTTGGGAAAGTATTCGAACTGCATCACTTTTATCCGATATGTCAACCATCCACTTTCGAGGCGGAAAGAGCATGACTTTATAGACAGCAACGATAGTGGTCTTAACGAAGTTGTTTTTGACACAATTGTTTGAAATGATGACACTAATACCAATGAAGAGAAAATGCATATACTTTCCCAGAGATTTTCTAAATTTCTTATATAGAATTAACCCTTTTTTATGGGTTTTAGAAAAAAAATAATCCGATCTCTAAAATGATTATTTCAGTGAATTTACAGTTGTACTTCTTCCAAACGACATGAAATAATTTGGGGACCACTCATATAGGCATTTGAGCTACAAAATAAATCTAGAACTACGAAGTTGACCAAATATTTTGAACTCTATTTCTAGCAAGAGGATGAAAATTTGAACAAATTCTAATCATGTTTTTCAAACATTATCAACTACTCGTAAAATTTGGGTGGACCTATTAGGTAAGAGAAGTAGATTGAGAAAATCCTTGCTAGCTTACGTTATCAGTTTCAAGCCAAAATGACCTTGCTTAAATAGATGTATAAGCCTTGTGAACATACTGTTAAATGAATCACTTGGGAAAGTATTCGAACTGCATCACTTTTATCCGATATGTCAACCATCCACTTTCGAGGCGGAATGGGCATGACTTTATAGACATCAACGATAAAAGTCTTAACGAAGTTGTTTTTGACACAATTGTTTGAAATGATGAAACTAATACCAATGAAGAGAAAATGCATATACTTTCCCAGAGATTTTCTAAATTTCTTATATAGAATTAACCCTTTTTTATGGGTTTTAGAAAAAAAATAATCCGATCTCTAAAATGATTATTTCAGTGAATTTACAGTTGTACTTCTTCCAAACGACATGAAATATTTTGGGGACCACTCATATAGGCATTTGAGCTACAAAATAAATCTAGAACTACGAAGTTGACCAAATATTTTGAACTCTATTTCTAGCAAGAGGATGAAAATTTGAACAAATTCTAATCATGTTTTTCAAACATTATCAACTACTCGTAAAATTTGGGTGGACCTATTAGGTAAGAGAAGTAGATTGAGAAAATCCTTGCTAGCTTACGTTATCAGTTTCAAGGCAAAATGACCTTGCTTAAATAGATGTATAAGCCTTGTGAACTTACTGTTAAATGAATCACTTGGGAAAGTATTCGAACTGCATCACTCTTATCCGATATGTCAACCATCCACTTTCGAGGCGGAAAGAGCATGCCTTTATAGACATCAACGATAGTGGTCTTACCGAAGTTGTTTTTGACACAATTGTTTGAAATGATGACACTAATACCAATGAAGAGAAAATGCATATACTTTCCCAGAGATTTTCTAAATTTCTTATATAGAATTAACCCTTTTTTATGGGTTTTAGAAAAAAAATAATCCGATCTCTAAAATGATTATTTCAGTGAATTTACAGTTGTACTTCTTCCAAACGACATGAAATATTTTGGGGACCACTCATATAGGCATTTGAGCTACAAAATAAATCTAGAACTACGAAGTTGACCAAATATTTTGAACTCTATTTCTAGCAAGAGGATGAAAATTTGAACAAATTCTAATCATGTTTTTCAAACATTATCAACTACTCGTAAAATTTGGGTGGACCTATTAGGTAAGAGAAGTAGATTGAGAAAATCCTTGCTAGCTTACGTTATCAGTTTCAAGCCAAAATGACCTTGCTTAAATAGATGTATAAGCCTTGTGAACTTACTGTTAAATGAATCACTTGGGAAAGTATTCGAACTGCATCACTTTTATCCGATATGTCAACCATCCACTTTCGAGGCGGAAAGAGCATGACTTTATAGACAGCAACGATAGTGGTCTTAACGAAGTTGTTTTTGACACAATTGTTTGAAATGATGACACTAATACCAATGAAGAGAAAATGCATATACTTTCCCAGAGATTTTCTAAATTTCTTATATAGAATTAACCCTTTTTTATGGGTTTTAGAAAAAAAATAATCCGATCTCTAAAATGATTATTTCAGTGAATTTACAGTTGTACTTCTTCCAAACGACATGAAATAATTTGGGGACCACTCATATAGGCATTTGAGCTACAAAATAAATCTAGAACTACGAAGTTGACCAAATATTTTGAACTCTATTTCTAGCAAGAGGATGAAAATTTGAACAAATTCTAATCATGTTTTTCAAACATTATCAACTACTCGTAAATTTTTGGTGGACCTATTAGGTAAGAGAAGTAGATTGATAAAATCCTAGCTAGCTTACCTTATCAGTTTCAAGCCAAAATGACCATGCTTAAATAGATGTAAAAGCCTTGTGAACTTACTGTTAAATGAATCACTTGGGAAAGTATTCGAACTGCATCACTCTTATCCGATATGTCAACCATCCACTTTCGAGGCGGAAAGAGCATGCATTTATAGACATCAACGATAAAAGTCTTAACGAAGTTGTTTTTGACACAATTGTTTGAAATGATGAAACTAATACCAATGAAGAGAAAATGCATATACTTTCCCAGAGATTTTCTAAATTTCTTATATAGAATTAACCCTTTTTTATGGGTTTTAGAAAAAAAATAATCCGATCTCTAAAATGATTATTTCAGTGAATTTACAGTTGTACTTCTTCCAAACGACATGAAATATTTTGGGGACCACTCATATAGGCATTTGAGCTACAAAATAAATCTAGAACTACGAAGTTGACCAAATATTTTGAACTCTATTTCTAGCAAGAGGATGAAAATTTGAACAAATTCTAATCATGTTTTTCAAACATTATCAACTACTCGTAAAATTTGGGTGGACCTATTAGGTAAGAGAAGTAGATTGAGAAAATCCTTGCTAGCTTACCTTATCAGTTTCAAGCCAAAATGACCTTGCTTAAATAGATGTAAAAGCCTTGTGAACTTACTGTTAAATGAATCACTTGGGAAAGTATTCGAACTGCATCACTCTTATCCGATATGTCAACCATCCACTTTCGAGGCGGAAAGAGCATGCCTTTATAGACATCAACGATAGTGGTCTTACCGAAGTTGTTTTTGACACAATTGTTTGAAATGATGACACTAATACCAATGAAGGGAAAATGCATATACTTTCCCAGAGATTTTCTAAATTTCTTATATAGAATTAACCCTTTTTTATGGGTTTTAGAAAAAAAATAATCCGATCTCTAAAATGATTATTTCAGTGAATTTACAGTTGTACTTCTTCCAAACGACATGAAATATTTTGGGGACCACTCATATAGGCATTTGAGCTACAAAATAAATCTAGAACTACGAAGTTGACCAAATATTTTGAACTCTATTTCTAGCAAGAGGATGAAAATTTGAACAAATTCTAATCATGTTTTTCAAACATTATCAACTACTCGTAAAATTTGGGTGGACCTATTAGGTAAGAGAAGTAGATTGAGAAAATCCTTGCTAGCTTACGTTATCAGTTTCAAGCCAAAATGACCTTGCTTAAATAGATGTATAAGCCTTGTGAACTTACTGTTAAATGAATCACTTGGGAAAGTATTCGAACTGCATCACTTTTATCCGATATGTCAACCATCCACTTTCGAGGCGGAAAGAGCATGACTTTATAGACAGCAACGATAGTGGTCTTAACGAAGTTGTTTTTGACACAATTGTTTGAAATGATGACACTAATACCAATGAAGAGAAAATGCATATACTTTCCCAGAGATTTTCTAAATTTCTTATATAGAATTAACCCTTTTTTATGGGTTTTAGAAAAAAAATAATCCGATCTCTAAAATGATTATTTCAGTGAATTTACAGTTGTACTTCTTCCAAACGACATGAAATAATTTGGGGACCACTCATATAGGCATTTGAGCTACAAAATAAATCTAGAACTACGAAGTTGACCAAATATTTTGAACTCTATTTCTAGCAAGAGGATGAAAATTTGAACAAATTCTAATCATGTTTTTCAAACATTATCAACTACTCGTAAATTTTTGGTGGACCTATTAGGTAAGAGAAGTAGATTGATAAAATCCTAGCTAGCTTACCTTATCAGTTTCAAGCCAAAATGACCATGCTTAAATAGATGTATAAGCCTTGTGAACTTACTGTTAAATGAATCACTTGGGAAAGTATTCGAACTGCATCACTCTTATCCGATATGTCAACCATCCACGTTCGAGGCGGAAAGAGCATGCATTTATAGACATCAACGATAGTGGTCGTAGCGAAGTTGTTTTTGACACAATTGTTTGAAATGATGACACTAATACCAATGAAGAGAAAATGCATATACTTTCCCAGAGATTTTCTAAATTTCTTATATAGAATTAACACTTTTTTATGGGTTTTAGAAAAAAAATAATCTGATCTCTAAAATGATTATTTCAGTGAATTTACAGTTGTACTTCTTCCAAACGACATGAAATATTTTGGGGACCACTCATATAGGAATTTGAGTTACAAAATAAATCTAGAACTACGAAGTTGACCAAATATTTTGAATTCTATTTCTAGCAAGAGGATGAAAATTTGAACAAATTCTAATCATGTTTTTCAAACATTATCAACTACTCGTAAAATTTGGGTGGACCTATTAGGTAAGAGAAGTAGATTGAGAAAATCCTTGCTAGCTTACGTTATCAGTTTCAAGCCAAAATGACCTTGCTTAAATAGATGTATAAGCCTTGTGAACATACTGTTAAATGAATCACTTGGGAAAGTATTCGAACTGCATCACTTTTATCCGATATGTCAACCATCCACTTTCGAGGCGGAATGGGCATGACTTTATAGACATCAACGATAAAAGTCTTAACGAAGTTGTTTTTGACACAATTGTTTGAAATGATGAAACTAATACCAATGAAGAGAAAATGCATATACTTTCCCAGAGATTTTCTAAATTTCTTATATAGAATTAACCCTTTTTTATGGGTTTTAGAAAAAAAATAATCCGATCTCTAAAATGATTATTTCAGTGAATTTAAAGTTGTACTTCTTCCAAACGACATGAAATATTTTGGGGACCACTCATATAGGCATTTGAGCTACAAAATAAATCAAGAACTACGAAGTTGACCAAATATTTTGAACTCTATTTCTAGCAAGAGGATGAAAATTTGAACAAATTCTAATCATGTTTTTCAAACATTATCAACTACTCGTAAAATTTGGGTGGACCTATTAGGTAAGAGAAGTAGATTGAGAAAATCCTTGCTAGCTTACCTTATCAGTTTCAAGCCAAAATGACCTTGCTTAAATAGATGTAAAAGCCTTGTGAACTTACTGTTAAATGAATCACTTGGGAAAGTATTCGAACTGCATCACTCTTATCCGATATGTCAACCATCCACTTTCGAGGCGGAAAGAGCATGCCTTTATAGACATCAACGATAGTGGTCTTACCGAAGTTGTTTTTGACACAATTGTTTGAAATGATGACACTAATACCAATGAAGAGAAAATGCATATACTTTCCCAGAGATTTTCTAAATTTCTTATATAGAATTAACCCTTTTTTATGGGTTTTAGAAAAAAAATAATCCGATCTCTAAAATGATTATTTCAGTGAATTTACAGTTGTACTTCTTCCAAACGACATGAAATATTTTGGGGACCACTCATATAGGCATTTGAGCTACAAAATAAATCTAGAACTACGAAGTTGACCAAATATTTTGAACTCTATTTCTAGCAAGAGGATGAAAATTTGAACAAATTCTAATCATGTTTTTCAAACATTATCAACTACTCGTAAAATTTGGGTGGACCTATTAGGTAAGAGAAGTAGATTGAGAAAATCCTTGCTAGCTTACGTTATTAGTTTCAAGCCAAAATGACCTTGCTTAAATAGATGTATAAGCCTTGTGAACTTACTGTTAAATGAATCACTTGGGAAAGTATTCGAACTGCATCACTTTTATCCGATATGTCAACCATCCACTTTCGAGGCGGAAAGAGCATGCCTTTATAGACATCAACGATAGTGGTCGTAGCGAAGTTGTTTTTGACACAATTGTTTGAAATGATGACACTAATACCAATGAAGAGAAAATGCATATACTTTCCGAGAGATTTTCTAAATTTCTTATATAGAATTAACCCTTTTTTATGGGTTTTAGAAAAAAAATAATCCGATCTCTAAAATGATTATTTCAGTGAATTTACAGTTGTACTTCTTCCAAACGACATGAAATATTTTGGGGACCACTCATATAGGCATTTGAGCTACAAAATAAATCTAGAACTACGAAGTTGACCAAATATTTTGAACTCTATTTCTAGCAAGAGGATGAAAATTTGAACAAATTCTAATCATGTTTTTCAAACATTATCAACTACTCGTAAAATTTGGGTGGACCTATTAGGTAAGAGAAGTAGATTGAGAAAATCCTTGCTAGCTTACGTTATCAGTTTCAAGGCAAAATGACCTTGCTTAAATAGATGTATAAGCCTTGTGAACTTACTGTTAAATGAATCACTTGGGAAAGTATTCGAACTGCATCACTCTTATCCGATATGTCAACCATCCACTTTCGAGGTGGAAAGAGCATGCCTTTATAGACATCAACGATAGTGGTCTTACCGAAGTTGTTTTTGACACAATTGTTTGAAATGATGACACTAATACCAATGAAGAGAAAATGCATATACTTTCCCAGAGATTTTCTAAATTTCTTATATAGAATTAACCCTTTTTTATGGGTTTTAGAAAAAAAATAATCCGATCTCTAAAATGATTATTTCAGTGAATTTACAGTTGTACTTCTTCCAAACGACATGAAATATTTTGGGGACCACTCATATAGGCATTTGAGCTACAAAATAAATCTAGAACTACGAAGTTGACCAAATATTTTGAACTCTATTTCTAGCAAGAGGATGAAAATTTGAACAAATTCTAATCATGTTTTTCAAACATTATCAACTACTCGTAAAATTTGGGTGCACCTATTAGGTAAGAGAAGTAGATTGAGAAAATCCTTGCTAGCTTACGTTATCAGTTTCAAGCCAAAATGACCTTGCTTAAATAGATGTATAAGCCTTGTGAACTTACTGTTAAATGAATCACTTGGGAAAGTATTCGAACTGCATCACTTTTATCCGATATGTCAACCATCCACTTTCGAGGCGGAAAGAGCATGACTTTATAGACAGCAACGATAGTGGTCTTAACGAAGTTGTTTTTGACACAATTGTTTGAAATGATGACACTAATACCAATGAAGAGAAAATGCATATACTTTCCCAGAGATTTTCTAAATTTCTTATATAGAATTAACCCTTTTTTATGGGTTTTAGAAAAAAAATAATCCGATCTCTAAAATGATTATTTCAGTGAATTTACAGTTGTACTTCTTCCAAACGACATGAAATAATTTGGGGACCACTCATATAGGCATTTGAGCTACAAAATAAATCTAGAACTACGAAGTTGACCAAATATTTTGAACTCTATTTCTAGCAAGAGGATGAAAATTTGAACAAATTCTAATCATGTTTTTCAAACATTATCAACTACTCGTAAATTTTTGGTGGACCTATTAGGTAAGAGAAGTAGATTGATAAAATCCTAGCTAGCTTACCTTATCAGTTTCAAGACAAAATGACCATGCTTAAATAGATGTAAAAGCCTTGTGAACTTACTGTTAAATGAATCACTTGGGAAAGTATTCGAACTGCATCACTTTTATCCGATATGTCAACCATCCACTTTGGAGGCGGAAAGAGCATGCCTTTATAGACATCAACGATAGTGGTCGTAGCGAAGTTGTTTTTGACACAATTGTTTGAAATGATGACACTAATACCAATGAAGAGAAAATGCATATACTTTCCCAGAGATTTTCTAAATTTCTTATATAGAATTAACCCTTTTTTATGGGTTTTAGAAAAAAAATAATCTGATCTCTAAAATGATTATTTCAGTGAATTTACAGTTGTACTTCTTCCAAACGACATGAAATATTTTGGGGACCACTCATATAGGAATTTGAGCTACAAAATAAATCTAGAACTACGAAGTTGACCAAATATTTTGAACTCTATTTCTAGCAAGAGGATGAAAATTTGAACAAATTCTAATCATGTTTTTCAAACATTATCAACTACTCGTAAAATTTGGGTGGACCTATTAGGTAAGAGAAGTAGATTGAGAAAATCCTTGCTAGCTTACGTTATCAGTTTCAAGCCAAAATGACCTTGCTTAAATAGATGTATAAGCCTTGTGAACTTACTATTAAATGAATCACTTGGGAAAGTATTCGAACTGCATCACTTTTATCCGATATGTCAACCATCCACTTTCGAGGCGGAAAGAGCATGCCTTTATAGACATCAACGATAGTGGTCGTAGCGAAGTTGTTTTTGACACAATTGTTTGAAATGATGACACTAATACCAATGAAGAGAAAATGCATATACTTTCCGAGAGATTTTCTAAATTTCTTATATAGAATTAACCCTTTTTTATGGGTTTTAGAAAAAAAATAATCCGATCTCTAAAATGATTATTTCAGTGAATTTACAGTTGTACTTCTTCCAAACGACATGAAATATTTTGGGGACCACTCATATAGGCATTTGAGCTACAAAATAAATCTAGAACTACGAAGTTGACCAAATATTTTGAACTCTATTTCTAGCAAGAGGATGAAAATTTGAACAAATTCTAATCATGTTTTTCATACATTATCAACTACTCGTAAAATTTGGGTGGACCTATTAGGTAAGAGAAGTAGATTGAGAAAATCCTTGCTAGCTTACGTTATCAGTTTCAAGGCAAAATGACCTTGCTTAAATAGATGTATAAGCCTTGTGAACTTACTGTTAAATGAATCACTTGGGAAAGTATTCGAACTGCATCACTCTTATCCGATATGTCAACCATCCACTTTCGAGGCGGAAAGAGCATGCCTTTATAGACATCAACGATAGTGGTCTTACCGAAGTTGTTTTTGACACAATTGTTTGAAATGATGACACTAATACCAATGAAGAGAAAATGCATATACTTTCCCAGAGATTTTCTAAATTTCTTATATAGAATTAACCCTTTTTTATGGGTTTTAGAAAAAAAATAATCCGATCTCTAAAATGATTATTTCAGTGAATTTACAGTTGTACTTCTTCCAAACGACATGAAATATTTTGGGGACCACTCATATAGGCATTTGAGCTACAAAATAAATCTAGAACTACGAAGTTGACCAAATATTTTGAACTCTATTTCTAGCAAGAGGATGAAAATTTGAACAAATTCTAATCATGTTTTTCAAACATTATCAACTACTCGTAAAATTTGGGTGGACCTATTAGGTAAGAGAAGTAGATTGAGAAAATCCTTGCTAGCTTACGTTATCAGTTTCAAGGCAAAATGACCTTGCTTAAATAGATGTATAAGCCTTGTGAACTTACTGTTAAATGAATCACTTGGGAAAGTATTCGAACTGCATCACTCTTATCCGATATGTCAACCATCCACTTTCGAGGCGGAAAGAGCATGCCTTTATAGACATCAACGATAGTGGTCTTACCGAAGTTGTTTTTGACACAATTGTTTGAAATGATGACACTAATACCAATGAAGAGAAAATGCATATACTTTCCCAGAGATTTTCTAAATTTCTTATATAGAATTAACCCTTTTTTATGGGTTTTAGAAAAAAAATAATCCGATCTCTAAAATGATTATTTCAGTGAATTTACAGTTGTACTTCTTCCAAACGACATGAAATATTTTGGGGACCACTCATATAGGCATTTGAGCTACAAAATAAATCTAGAACTACGAAGTTGACCAAATATTTTGAACTCTATTTCTAGCAAGAGGATGAAAATTTGAACAAATTCTAATCATGTTTTTCAAACATTATCAACTACTCGTAAAATTTGGGTGGACCTATTAGGTAAGAGAAGTAGATTGAGAAAATCCTTGCTAGCTTACGTTATCAGTTTCAAGCCAAAATGACCTTGCTTAAATAGATGTATAAGCCTTGTGAACTTACTGTTAAATGAATCACTTGGGAAAGTATTCGAACTGCATCACTTTTATCCGATATGTCAACCATCCACTTTCGGGGCGGAAAGAGCATGACTTTATAGACAGCAACGATAGTGGTCTTAACGAAGTTGTTTTTGACACAATTGTTTGAAATGATGACACTAATACCAATGAAGAGAAAATGCATATACTTTCCCAGAGATTTTCTAAATTTCTTATATAGAATTAACCCTTTTTTATGGGTTTTAGAAAAAAAATAATCCGATCTCTAAAATGATTATTTCAGTGAATTTACAGTTGTACTTCTTCCAAACGACATGAAATAATTTGGGGACCACTCATATAGGCATTTGAGCTACAAAATAAATCTAGAACTACGAAGTTGACCAAATATTTTGAACTCTATTTCTAGCAAGAGGATGAAAATTTGAACAAATTCTAATCATGTTTTTCAAACATTATCATCTACTCGTAAATTTTTGGTGGACCTATTAGGTAAGAGAAGTAGATTGATAAAATCCTAGCTAGCTTACCTTATCAGTTTCAAGCCAAAATGACCATGCTTAAATAGATGTAAAAGCCTTGTGAACTTACTGTTAAATGAATCACTTGGGAAAGTATTCGAACTGCATCACTTTTATCCGATATGTCAACCATCCACTTTGGAGGCGGAAAGAGCATGCCTTTATAGACATCAACGATAGTGGTCGTAGCGAAGTTGTTTTTGACACAATTGTTTGAAATGATGACACTAATACCAATGAAGAGAAAATGCATATACTTTCCCAGAGATTTTCTAAATTTCTTATATAGAATTAACCCTTTTTTATGGGTTTTAGAAAAAAAATAATCCGATCTCTAAAATGATTATTTCAGTGAATTTACAGTTGTACTTCTTCCAAACGACATGAAATATTTTGGAGACCACTCATATAGGAATTTGAGCTACAAAATAAATCTAGAACTACGAAGTTGACCAAATATTTTGAACTCTATTTCTAGCAAGAGGATGAAAATTTGAACAAATTCTAATCATGTTTTTCAAACATTATCAACTACTCGTAAAATTTGGGTGGACCTATTAGGTAAGAGAAGTAGATTGAGAAAATCCTTGCTAGCTTACGTTATCAGTTTCAAGCCAAAATGACCTTGCTTAAATAGATGTATAAGCCTTGTGAACATACTGTTAAATGAATCACTTGGGAAAGTATTCGAACTGCATCACTTTTATCCGATATGTCAACCATCCACTTTCGAGGCGGAAAGAGCATGACTTTATAGACATCAACGATAGTGGTCTTACCGAAGTTGTTTTTGACACAATTGTTTGAAATGATGACACTAATACCAATGAAGAGAAAATGCATATACTTTCCCAGAGATTTTCTAAATTTCTTATATAGAATTAACCCTTTTTTATGGGTTTTAGAAAAAAAATAATCCGATCTCTAAAATGATTATTTCAGTGAATTTACAGTTGTACTTCTTCCAAACGACATGAAATATTTTGGGGACCACTCATATAGGCATTTGAGCTACAAAATTAATCTAGAACTACGAAGTTGACCAAATATTTTGAACTCTATTTCTAGCAAGAGGATGAAAATTTGAACAAATTCTAATCATGTTTTTCAAACATTATCAACTACTCGTAAAATTTGGGTGCACCTATTAGGTAAGAGAAGTAGATTGAGAAAATCCTTGCTAGCTTACCTTATCAGTTTCAAGCCAAAATGACCTTGCTTAAATAGATGTATAAGCCTTGTGAACTTACTGTTAAATGAATCACTTGGGAAAGTATTCAAACTGCATCACTTTTATCCGATATGTCAACCATCCACTTTCGAGGCGGAAAGAGCATGACTTTATAGACAGCAACGATAGTGGTCTTAACGAAGTTGTTTTTGTCACAATTGTTTGAAATGATGACACTAATACCAATGAAGAGAAAATGCATATACTTTCCCAGAGATTTTCTAAATTTCTTATATAGAATTAACCCTTTTTTATGGGTTTTAGAAAAAAAATAATCCGATCTCTAAAATGATTATTTCAGTGAATTTACAGTTGTACTTCTTCCAAACGACATGAAATATTTTGGGGACCACTCATATAGGCATTTGAGCTACAAAATAAATCTAGAACTACGAAGTTGACCAAATATTTTGAACTCTATTTCTAGCAAGAGGATGAAAATTTGAACAAATTCTAATCATGTTTTTCAAACATTATCAACTACTCGTAAATTTTGGGTGGACCAATTAGGTAAGAGAAGTAGATTGATAAAATCCTAGCTAGCTTACCTTATCAGTTTCAAGCCAAAATGACCTTGCTTAAATAGATGTATAAGCCTTGTGAACTTACTGTTAAATGAATCACTTGGGAAAGTATTCGAACTGCATCACTCTTATCCGATATGTCAACCATCCACTTTCGAGGCGGAAAGAGCATGCCTTTATAGACATCAACGATAGTGGTCTTACCGAAGTTGTTTTTGACACAATTGTTTGAAATGATGACACTAATACCAATGAAGAGAAAATGCATATACTTTCCCAGAGATTTTCTAAATTTCTTATATAGAATTAACCCTTTTTATGGGTTTTAGAAAAAAAATAATCCGATCTCTAAAATGATTATTTCAGTGAATTTACAGTTGTACTTCTTCCAAACGACATGAAATATTTTGGGGACCACTCATATAGGCATTTGAGCTACAAAATAAATCTAGAACTACGAAGTTGACCAAATATTTTGAACTCTATTTCTAGCAAGAGGATGAAAATTTGAACAAATTCTAATCATGTTTTTCAAACATTATCAACTACTCGTAAAATTTGGGTGCACCTATTAGGTAAGAGAAGTAGATTGAGAAAATCCTTGCTAGCTTACGTTATCAGTTTCAAGCCAAAATGACCTTGCTTAAATAGATGTATAAGCCTTGTGAACTTACTGTTAAATGAATCACTTGGGAAAGTATTCAAACTGCATCACTTTTATCCGATATGTCAACCATCCACTTTCGAGGCGGAAAGAGCATGACTTTATAGACAGCAACGATAGTGGTCTTAACGAAGTTGTTTTTGACACAATTGTTTGAAATGATGACACTAATACCAATGAAGAGAAAATGCATATACTTTCCCAGAGATTTTCTAAATTTCTTATATAGAATTAACCCTTTTTTATGGGTTTTAGAAAAAAAATAATCCGATCTCTAAAATGATTATTTCAGTGAATTTACAGTTGTACTTCTTCCAAACGACATGAAATATTTTGGGGACCACTCATATAGGCATTTGAGCTACAAAATAAATCTAGAACTACGAAGTTGACCAAATATTTTGAACTCTATTTCTAGCAAGAGGATGAAAATTTGAACAAATTCTAATCATGTTTTTCAAACATTATCAACTACTCGTAAATTTTGGGTGGACCAATTAGGTAAGAGAAGTAGATTGATAAAATCCTAGCTAGCTTACCTTATCAGTTTCAAGCCAAAATGACCATGCTTAAATAGATGTATAAGCCTTGTGAACTTACTGTTAAATGAATCACTTGGGAAAGTATTCGAACTGCATCACTCTTATCCGATATGTCAACCATCCACTTTCGAGGCGGAAAGAGCATGCCTTTATAGACATCAACGATAGTGGTCGTAGCGAAGTTGTTTTTGACACAATTGTTTGAAATGATGACACTAATACCAATGAAGAGAAAATGCATATACTTTCCCAGAGATTTTCTAAATTTCTTATATAGAATTAACCCTTTTTTATGGGTTTTATAAAAAAAATAATCCGATCTCTAAAATGATTATTTTAGTGAATTTACAGTTGTACTTCTTCCAAACGACATGAAATATTTTGGGGACCACTCATTTAGGCATTTGAGCTACAAAATAAATCTAGAACTACGAAGTTGACCAAATATTTTGAACTCTATTTCTAGCAAGAGGATGAAAATTTGAACAAATTCTAATCGTGTTTTTCAAACATTATCAACTACTCGTAAAATTTGGGTGGACCTATTAGGTAAGAGAAGTAGATTGAGAAAATCCTTGCTAGCTTACCTTATCAGTTTCAAGCCAAAATGACCTTGCTTAAATGGATGTAAAAGCCTTGTGAACTTACTGTTAAATGAATCACTTGGGAAAGTATTCGAACTGCATCACTTTTATCCGATATGTCAACCATCCACTTTCGAGGCGGAAAGAGCATGACTTTATAGACATCAACGATAGTGGTCTTAACGAAGTTTTTTTTGACACAATTGTTTGAAATGATGACACTAATACCAATGAAGAGAAAATGCATATACTTTCCCAGAGATTTTCTAAATTTCTTATATAGAATTAACCCTTTTTTATGGGTTTTATAAAAAAAATAATCCGATCTCTAAAATGATTATTTTAGTGAATTTACAGTTGTACTTCTTCCAAACGACATGAAATATTTTGGGGACCACTCATATAGGCATTTGAGCTACAAAATAAATCTAGAACTACGAAGTTGACCAAATATTTTGAACTCTATTTCTAGCAAGAGGATGAAAATTTGAACAAATTCTAATCGTGTTTTTCAAACATTATCAACTACTCGTAAAATTTGGGTGGACCTATTAGGTAAGAGAAGTAGATTGAGAAAATCCTTGCTAGCTTACCTTATCAGTTTCAAGCCAAAATGACCTTGCTTAAATGGATGTAAAAGCCTTGTGAACTTACTGTTAAATGAATCACTTGGGAAAGTATTCGAACTGCATCACTTTTATCCGATATGTCAACCATCCACTTTCGAGGCGGAAAGAGCATGACTTTATAGACATCAACGATAGTGGTCTTAACGAAGTTTTTTTTGACACAATTGTTTGAAATGATGACACTAATCCCAATGAAGAGAAAATGCATATACTTTCCCAGAGATTTTCTAAATTTCTTATATAGAATTAACCCTTTTTTATGGGTTTTATAAAAAAAATAATCCGATCTCTAAAATGATTATTTCAGTGAATTTACAGTTGTACTACTTCCAAACGACATGAAATATTTTGGGGACCACTCATATAGGCATTTGAGCTACAAAATAAATCTAGAACTACGAAGTTGACCAAATATTTTGACTCTATTTCTAGCAAGAGGATGAAAATTTGAACAAATTCTAATCATGTTTTTCAAACATTATCAACTACTCGTAAAATTTGGGTGGACCTATTAGGTAAGAGAAGTAGATTGAGAAAATCCTTGCTAGCTTACGTTATCAGTTTCAAGCCAAAATGACCTTGCTTAAATAGATGTATAAGCCTTGTGAACATACTGTTAAATGAATCACTTGGGAAAGTATTCGAACTGCATCACTTTTATCCGATATGTCAACCATCCACTTTCGAGGCGGAAAGAGCATGCCTTTATAGACATCAACGATAGTGGTCTTAACGAAGTTGTTTTTGACACAATTGTTTGAAATGATGACACTAATACCAATGAAGAGAAAATGCATATACTTTCCCAGAGATTTTCTAAATTTCTTATATAGAATTAACCCTTTTTTATGGGTTTTAGAAAAAAAATAATCCGATCTCTAAAATGATTATTTCAGTGAATTTACAGTTGTACTTCTTCCAAACGACATGAAATATTTTGGGGACCACTCATATAGGCATTTGAGCTACAAAATTAATCTAGAACTACGAAGTTGACCAAATATTTTGAACTCTATTTCTAGCAAGAGGATGAAAATTTGAACAAATTCTAATCATGTTTTTCAAACATTATCAACTACTCGTAAAATTTGGGTGCACCTATTAGGTAAGAGAAGTAGATTGAGAAAATCCTTGCTAGCTTACCTTATCAGTTTCAAGCCAAAATGACCTTGCTTAAATAGATGTATAAGCCTTGTGAACTTAGTGTTAAATGAATCACTTGGGAAAGTATTCAAACTGCATCACTTTTATCCGATATGTCAACCATCCACTTTCGAGGCGGAAAGAGCATGACTTTATAGACAGCAACGATAGTGGTCTTAACGAAGTTGTTTTTGACACAATTGTTTGAAATGATGACACTAATACCAATGAAGAGAAAATGCATATACTTTCCCAGAGATTTTCTAAATTTCTTATATAGAATTAACCCTTTTTTATGGGTTTTAGAAAAAAAATAATCCGATCTCTAAAATGATTATTTCAGTGAATTTACAGTTGTACTTCTTCCAAACGACATGAAATATTTTGGGGACCACTCATATAGGCATTTGAGCTACAAAATAAATCTAGAACTACGAAGTTGACCAAATATTTTGAACTCTATTTCTAGCAAGAGGATGAAAATTTGAACAAATTCTAATCATGTTTTTCAAACATTATCAACTACTCGTAAATTTTGGGTGGACCAATTAGGTAAGAGAAGTAGATTGATAAAATCCTAGCTAGCTTACCTTATCAGTTTCAAGCCAAAATGACCTTGCTTAAATAGATGTATAAGCCTTGTGAACTTACTGTTAAATGAATCACTTGGGAAAGTATTCGAACTGCATCACTCTTATCCGATATGTCAACCATCCACTTTCGAGGCGGAAAGAGCATGCCTTTATAGACATCAACGATAGTGGTCTTACCGAAGTTGTTTTTGACACAATTGTTTGAAATGATGACACTAATACCAATGAAGAGAAAATGCATATACTTTCCCAGAGATTTTCTAAATTTCTTATATAGAATTAACCCTTTTTATGGGTTTTAGAAAAAAAATAATCCGATCTCTAAAATGATTATTTCAGTGAATTTACAGTTGTACTTCTTCCAAACGACATGAAATATTTTGGGGACCACTCATATAGGCATTTGAGCTACAAAATAAATCTAGAACTACGAAGTTGAACAAATATTTTGAACTCTATTTCTAGCAAGAGGATGAAAATTTGAACAAATTCTAATCATGTTTTTCAAACATTATCAACTACTCGTAAAATTTGGGTGCACCTATTAGGTAAGAGAAGTAGATTGAGAAAATCCTTGCTAGCTTACGTTATCAGTTTCAAGCCAAAATGACCTTGCTTAAATAGATGTATAAGCCTTGTGAACTTACTGTTAAATGAATCACTTGGGAAAGTATTCAAACTGCATCACTTTTATCCGATATGTCAACCATCCACTTTCGAGGCGGAAAGAGCATGACTTTATAGACAGCAACGATAGTGGTCTTAACGAAGTTGTTTTTGACACAATTGTTTGAAATGATGACACTAATACCAATGAAGAGAAAATGCATATACTTTCCCAGAGATTTTCTAAATTTCTTATATAGAATTAACCCTTTTTTATGGGTTTTAGAAAAAAAATAATCCGATCTCTAAAATGATTATTTCAGTGAATTTACAGTTGTACTTCTTCCAAACGACATGAAATATTTTGGGGACCACTCATATAGGGATTTGAGCTACAAAATAAATCTAGAACTACGAAGTTGACCAAATATTTTGAACTCTATTTCTAGCAAGAGGATGAAAATTTGAACAAATTCTAATCATGTTTTTCAAACATTATCAACTACTCGTAAATTTTGGGTGGACCAATTAGGTAAGAGAAGTAGATTGATAAAATCCTAGCTAGCTTACCTTATCAGTTTCAAGCCAAAATGACCATGCTTAAATAGATGTATAAGCCTTGTGAACTTACTGTTAAATGAATCACTTGGGAAAGTATTCGAACTGCATCACTCTTATCCGATATGTCAACCATCCACTTTCGAGGCGGAAAGAGCATGCCTTTATAGACATCAACGATAGTGGTCGTAGCGAAGTTGTTTTTGACACAATTGTTTGAAATGATGACACTAATACCAATGAAGAGAAAATGCATATACTTTCCCAGAGATTTTCTAAATTTCTTATATAGAATTAACCCTTTTTTATGGGTTTTATAAAAAAAATAATCCGATCTCTAAAATGATTATTTTAGTGAATTTACAGTTGTACTTCTTCCAAACGACATGAAATATTTTGGGGACCACTCATATAGGCATTTGAGCTACAAAATAAATCTAGAACTACGAAGTTGACCAAATATTTTGAACTCTATTTCTAGCAAGAGGATGAAAATTTGAACAAATTCTAATCGTGTTTTTCAAACATTATCAACTACTCGTAAAATTTGGGTGGACCTATTAGGTAAGAGAAGTAGATTGAGAAAATCCTTGCTAGCTTACCTTATCAGTTTCAAGCCAAAATGACCTTGCTTAAATGGATGTAAAAGCCTTGTGAACTTACTGTTAAATGAATCACTAGGGAAAGTATTCGAACTGCATCAGTTTTATCCGATATGTCAACCATCCACTTTCGAGGCGGAAAGAGCATGACTTTATAGACATCAACGATAGTGGTCTTAACGAAGTTTTTTTTGACACAATTGTTTGAAATGATGACACTAATACCAATGAAGAGAAAATGCATATACTTTCCCAGAGATTTTCTAAATTTCTTATATAGAATTAACCCTTTTTTATGGGTTTTATAAAAAAAATAATCCGATCTCTAAAATGATTATTTTAGTGAATTTACAGTTGTACTTCTTCCAAACGACATGAAATATTTTGGGGACCACTCATATAGGCATTTGAGCTACAAAATAAATCTAGAACTACGAAGTTGACCAAATATTTTGAACTCTATTTCTAGCAAGAGGATGAAAATTTGAACAAATTCTAATCGTGTTTTTCAAACATTATCAACTACTCGTAAAATTTGGGTGGACCTATTAGGTAAGAGAAGTAGATTGAGAAAATCCTTGCTAGCTTACCTTATCAGTTTCAAGCCAAAATGACCTTGCTTAAATGGATGTAAAAGCCTTGTGAACTTACTGTTAAATGAATCACTTGGGAAAGTATTCGAACTGCATCACTTTTATCCGATATGTCAACCATCCACTTTCGAGGCGGAAAGAGCATGACTTTATAGACATCAACGATAGTGGTCTTAACGAAGTTTTTTTTGACACAATTGTTTGAAATGATGACACTAATCCCAATGAAGAGAAAATGCATATACTTTCCCAGAGATTTTCTAAATTTCTTATATAGAATTAACCCTTTTTTATGGGTTTTATAAAAAAAATAATCCGATCTCTAAAATGATTATTTCAGTGAATTTACAGTTGTACTACTTCCAAACGACATGAAATATTTTGGGGACCACTCATATAGGCATTTGAGCTACAAAATAAATCTAGAACTACGAAGTTGACCAAATATTTTGAACTCTATTTCTAGCAAGAGGATGAAAATTTGAACAAATTCTAATCATGTTTTTCAAACATTATCAACTCTTCGTAAAATTTGGGTGGACCTATTAGGTAAGAGAAGTAGATTGAGAAAATCCTTGCTAGCTTACGTTATCAGTTTCAAGCCAAAATGACCTTGCTTAAATAGATGTATAAGCCTTGTGAACATACTGTTAAATGAATCACTTGGGAAAGTATTCGAACTGCATCACTTTTATCCGATATGTCAACCATCCACTTTCGAGGCGGAAAGAGCATGCCTTTATAGACATCAACGATAGTGGTCTTAACGAAGTTGTTTTTGACACAATTGTTTGAAATGATGACACTAATACCAATGAAGAGAAAATGCATATACTTTCCCAGAGATTTTCTAAATTTCTTATATAGAATTAACCCTTTTTTATGGGTTTTATAAAAAAAATAATCCGATCTCTAAAATGATTATTTTAGTGAATTTACAGTTGTACTTCTTCCAAACGACATGAAATATTTTGGGGACCACTCATATAGGCATTTGAGCTACAAAATAAATCTAGAACTACGAAGTTGACCAAATATTTTGAACTCTATTTCTAGCAAGAGGATGAAAATTTGAACAAATTCTAATCGTGTTTTTCAAACATTATCAACTACTCGTAAAATTTGGGTGGACCTATTAGGTAAGAGAAGTAGATTGAGAAAATCCTTGCTAGCTTACCTTATCAGTTTCAAGCCAAAATGACCTTGCTTAAATAGATGTATAAGCCTTGTGAACTTACTGTTAAATGAATCACTTGGGAAAGTATTCGAACTGCATCACTTTTATCCGATATGTCAACCAACCACTTTCGAGGCGGAAAGAGCATGACTTTATAGACATCAACGATAGTGGTCTTACCGAAGTTTTTTTTGACACAATTGTTTGAAATGATGACACTAATCCCAATGAAGAGAAAATGCATATACTTTCCCAGAGATTTTCTAAATTTCTTATATAGAATTAACCCTTTTTTATGGGTTTTATAAAAAAAATAATCCGATCTCTAAAATGATTATTTCAGTGAATTTACAGTTGTACTACTTCCAAACGACATGAAATATTTTGGGGACCACTCATATAGGCATTTGAGCTACAAAATAAATCTAGAACTACGAAGTTGACCAAATATTTTGAACTCTATTTCTAGCAAGAGGATGAAAATTTGAACAAATTCTAATCATGTTTTTCAAACATTATCAACTACTCGTAAAATTTGGGTGGACCTATTAGGTAAGAGAAGTAGATTGAGAAAATCCTTGCTAGCTTACGTTATCAGTTTCAAGCCAAAATGACCTTGCTTAAATAGATGTATAAGCCTTGTGAACATACTGTTAAATGAATCACTTGGGAAAGTATTCGAACTGCATCACTTTTATCCGATATGTCAACCATCCACTTTTGAGGCGGAAAGAGCATGCCTTTATAGACATCAACGATAGTGGTCTTAACGAAGTTGTTTTTGACACAATTGTTTGAAATGATGACACTAATACCAATGAAGAGAAAATGCATATACTTTCCCAGAGATTTTCTAAATTTCTTATATAGAATTAACCCTTTTTTATGGGTTTTATAAAAAAAATAATCCGATCTCTAAAATGATTATTTTAGTGAATTTACAGTTGTACTTCTTCCAAACGACATGAAATATTTTGGGGACCACTCATATAGGCATTTGAGCTACAAAATAAATCTAGAACTACGAAGTTGACCAAATATTTTGAACTCTATTTCTAGCAAGAGGATGAAAATTTGAACAAATTCTAATCGTGTTTTTCAAACATTATCAAATACTCGTAAAATTTGGGTGGACCTATTAGGTAAGAGAAGTAGATTGAGAAAATCCTTGCTAGCTTACCTTATCAGTTTCAAGCCAAAATGACCTTGCTTAAATGGATGTAAAAGCCTTGTGAACTTACTGTTAAATGAATCACTTGGGAAAGTATTCGAACTGCATCACTTTTATCCGATATGTCAACCATCCACTTTCGAGGCGGAAAGAGCATGACTTTATAGACATCAACGATAGTGGTCTTAACGAAGTTTTTTTTGACACAATTGTTTGAAATGATGACACTAATCCCAATGAAGAGAAAATGCATATACTTTCCCAGAGATTTTCTAAATTTCTTATATAGAATTAACCCTTTTTTATGGGTTTTATAAAAAAAATAATCCGATCTCTAAAATGATTATTTCAGTGAATTTACAGTTGTACTACTTCCAAACGACATGAAATATTTTGGGGACCACTCATATAGGCATTTGAGCTACAAAATAAATCTAGAACTACGAAGTTGACCAAATATTTTGAACTCTATTTCTAGCAAGAGGATGAAAATTTGAACAAATTCTAATCATGTTTTTCAAACATTATCAACTACTCGTAAAATTTGGGTGGACCTATTAGGTAAGAGAAGTAGATTGAGAAAATCCTTGCTAGCTTACGTTATCAGTTTCAAGCCAAAATGACCTTGCTTAAATAGATGTATAAGCCTTGTGAACATACTGTTAAATGAATCACTTGGGAAAGTATTCGAACTGCATCACTTTTATCCGATATGTCAACCATCCACTTTCGAGGCGGAAAGAGCATGCCTTTATAGACATCAACGATAGTGGTCTTAACGAAGTTGTTTTTGAAACAATTGTTTGAAATGATGACACTAATACCAATGAAGAGAAAATGCATATACTTTCCCAGAGATTTTCTAAATTTCTTATATAGAATTAACCCTTTTTTATGGGTTTTATAAAAAAAATAATCCGATCTCTAAAATGATTATTTTAGTGAATTTACAGTTGTACTTCTTCCAAACGACATGAAATATTTTGGGGACCACTCATATAGGCATTTGAGCTACAAAATAAATCTAGAACTACGAAGTTGACCAAATATTTTGAACTCTATTTCTAGCAAGAGGATGAAAATTTGAACAAATTCTAATCATGTTTTTCAAACATTATCAACTACTCGTAAAATTTGGGTGGACCTATTAGGTAAGAGAAGTAGATTGAGAAAATCCTTGCTAGCTTACGTTATCAGTTTCAAGCCAAAATGACCTTGCTTAAATAGATGTATAAGCCTTGTGAACATACTGTTAAATGAATCACTTGGGAAAGTATTCGAACTGCATCACTTTTATCTGATATGTCAACCATCCACTTTCGAGGCGGAAAGAGCATGCCTTTATAGACATCAACGATAGTGGTCTTAACGAAGTTTTTTTTGACACAATTGTTTGAAATGATGACACTAATCCCAATGAAGAGAAAATGCATATACTTTCCCAGAGATTTTCTAAATTTCTTATATAGAATTAACCCTTTTTTATGGGTTTTATAAAAAAAATAATCCGATCTCTAAAATGATTATTTCAGTGAATTTACAGTTGTACTACTTCCAAACGACATGAAATATTTTGGGGACCACTCATATAGGCATTTGAGCTACAAAATAAATCTAGAACTACGAAGTTGACCAAATATTTTGAACTCTATTTCTAGCAAGAGGATGAAAATTTGAACAAATTCTAATCGTGTTTTTCAAACATTATCAACTACTCGTAAAATTTGGGTGGACCTATTAGGTAAGAGAAGTAGATTGAGAAAATCCTTGCTAGCTTACCTTATCAGTTTCAAGCCAAAATGACCTTGCTTAAATGGATGTAAAAGCCTTGTGAACTTACTGTTAAATGAATCACTTGGGAAAGTATTCGAACTGCGTCACTTTTATCCGATATGTCAACCATCCACTTTCGAGGCGGAAAGAGCATGACTTTATAGACATCAACGATAGTGGTCTTAACGAAGTTTTTTTTGACACAATTGTTTGAAATGATGACACTAATCCCAATGAAGAGAAAATGCATATACTTTCCCAGAGATTTTCTAAATTTCTTATATAGAATTAACCCTTTTTTATGGGTTTTATAAAAAAAATAATCCGATCTCTAAAATGATTATTTCAGTGAATTTACAGTTGTACTACTTCCAAACGACATGAAATATTTTGGGGACCACTCATATAGGCATTTGAGCTACAAAATAAATGTAGAACTACGAAGTTGACCAAATATTTTGAACTCTATTTCTAGCAAGAGGATGAAAATTTGAACAAATTCTAATCATGTTTTTCAAACATTATCAACTACTCGTAAAATTTGGGTGGACCTATTAGGTAAGAGAAGTAGATTGAGAAAATCCTTGCTAGCTTACGTTATCAGTTTCAAGCCAAAATGACCTTGCTTAAATAGATGTATAAGCCTTGTGAACATACTGTTAAATGAATCACTTGGGAAAGTATTCGAACTGCATCACTTTTATCCGATATGTCAACCATCCACTTTCGAGGCGGAAAGAGCATGCCTTTATAGACATCAACGATAGTGGTCTTAACGAAGTTGTTTTTGACACAATTGTTTGAAATGATGACACTAATACCAATGAAGAGAAAATGCATATACTTTCCCAGAGATTTTCTAAATTTCTTATATAGAATTAACCCTTTTTTATGGGTTTTATAAAAAAAATAATCCGATCTCTAAAATGATTATTTCAGTGAATTTACAGTTGTACTTCTTCCAAACGACATGAAATATTTTGGGGACCACTCATATAGGCATTTGAGCTACAAAATAAATCTAGAACTACGAAGTTGACCAAATATTTTGAACTCTATTTCTAGCAAGAGGATGAAAATTTGAACAAATTCTAATCGTGTTTTTCAAACATTATCAACTACTCGTAAAATTTGGGTGGACCTATTAGGTAAGAGAAGTAGATTGAGAAAATCCTTGCTAGCTTACCTTATCAGTTTCAAGCCAAAATGACCTTGCTTAAATGGATGTAAAAGCCTTGTGAACTTACTGTTAAATGAATCACTTGGGAAAGTATTCGAACTGCATCACTTTTATCCGATATGTCAACCATCCACTTTCGAGGCGGAAAGAGCATGACTTTATAGACATCAACGATAGTGGTCTTAACGAAGTTTTTTTTGACACAATTGTTTGAAATGATGACACTAATCCCAATGAAGAGAAAATGCATATACTTTCCCAGAGATTTTCTAAATTTCTTATATAGAATTAACCCTTTTTTATGGGTTTTATAAAAAAAATAATCCGATCTCTAAAATGATTATTTCAGTGAATTTACAGTTGTACTACTTCCAAACGACATGAAATATTTTGGGGACCACTCATATAGGCATTTGAGCTACAAAATAAATCTAGAACTACGAAGTTGACCAAATATTTTGAACTCTATTTCTAGCAAGAGGATGAAAATTTGAACAAATTCTAATCATGTTTTTCAAACATTATCAACTCTTCGTAAAATTTGGGTGGACCTATTAGGTAAGAGAAGTAGATTGAGAAAATCCTTGCTAGCTTACGTTATCAGTTTCAAGCCAAAATGACCTTGCTTAAATAGATGTATAAGCCTTGTGAACATACTGTTAAATGAATCACTTGGGAAAGTATTCGAACTGCATCACTTTTATCCGATATGTCAACCATCCACTTTCGAGGCGGAAAGAGCATGCCTTTATAGACATCAACGATAGTGGTCTTAACGAAGTTGTTTTTGACACAATTGTTTGAAATGATGACACTAATACCAATGAAGAGAAAATGCATATACTTTCCCAGAGATTTTCTAAATTTCTTATATAGAATTAACCCTTTTTTATGGGTTTTATAAAAAAAATAATCCGATCTCTAAAATGATTATTTTAGTGAATTTACAGTTGTACTTCTTCCAAACGACATGAAATATTTTGGGGACCACTCATATAGGCATTTGAGCTACAAAATAAATCTAGAACTACGAAGTTGACCAAATATTTTGAACTCTATTTCTAGCAAGAGGATGAAAATTTGAACAAATTCTAATCATGTTTTTCAAACATTATCAACTACTCGTAAAATTTGGGTGGACCTATTAGGTAAGAGAAGTAGATTGAGAAAATCCTTGCTAGCTTACCTTATCAGTTTCAAGCCAAAATGACCTTGCTTAAATAGATGTATAAGCCTTGTGAACTTACTGTTAAATGAATCACTTGGGAAAGTATTCGAACTGCATCACTTTTATCCGATATGTCAACCATCCACTTTCGAGGCGGAAAGAGCATGACTTTATAGACATCAACGATAGTGGTCTTAACGAAGTTTTTTTTGACACAATTGTTTGAAATGATGACACTAATCCCAATGAAGAGAAAATGCATATACTTTCCCAGAGATTTTCTAAATTTCTTATATAGAATTAACCCTTTTTTATGGGTTTTATAAAAAAAATAATCCGATCTCTAAAATGATTATTTCAGTGAATTTACAGTTGTACTTCTTCCAAACGACATGAAATATTTTGGGGACCACTCATATAGGCATTTGAGCTACAAAATAAATCTAGAACTACGAAGTTGACCAAATATTTTGAACTCTATTTCTAGCAAGAGGATGAAAATTTGAACAAATTCTAATCATGTTTTTCAAACATTATCAACTACTCGTAAAATTTGGGTGGACCTATTAGGTAAGAGAAGTAGATTGAGAAAATCCTTGCTAGCTTACGTTATCAGTTTCAAGCCAAAATGACCTTGCTTAAATAGATGTATAAGCCTTGTGAACATACTGTTAAATGAATCACTTGGGAAAGTATTCGAACTGCATCACTTTTATCCGATATGTCAACCATCCACTTTCGAGGCGGAAAGAGCATGCCTTTATAGACATCAACGATAGTGGTCTTAACGAAGTTGTTTTTGACACAATTGTTTGAAATGATGACACTAATACCAATGAAGAGAAAATGCATATACTTTCCCAGAGATTTTCTAAATTTCTTATATAGAATTAACCCTTTTTTATGGGTTTTATAAAAAAAATAATCCGATCTCTAAAATGATTATTTTAGTGAATTTACAGTTGTACTTCTTCCAAACGACATGAAATATTTTGGGGACCACTCATATAGGCATTTGAGCTACAAAATAAATCTAGAACTACGAAGTTGACCAAATATTTTGAACTCTATTTCTAGCAAGAGGATGAAAATTTGAACAAATTCTAATCATGTTTTTCAAACATTATCAACTACTCGTAAAATTTGGGTGGACCTATTAGGTAAGAGAAGTAGATTGAGAAAATCCTTGCTAGCTTACCTTATCAGTTTCAAGCCAAAATGACCTTGCTTAAATAGATGTATAAGCCTTGTGAACTTACTGTTAAATGAATCACTTGGGAAAGTATTCGAACTGCATCACTTTTATCCGATATGTCAACCATCCACTTTCGAGGCGGAAAGAGCATGACTTTATAGACATCAACGATAGTGGTCTTAACGAAGTTTTTTTTGACACAATTGTTTGAAATGATGACACTAATCCCAATGAAGAGAAAATGCATATACTTTCCCAGAGATTTTCTAAATTTCTTATATAGAATTAACCCTTTTTTATGGGTTTTATAAAAAAAATAATCCGATCTCTAAAATGATTATTTCAGTGAATTTACAGTTGTACTTCTTCCAAACGACATGAAATATTTTGGGGACCACTCATATAGGCATTTGAGCTACAAAATAAATCTAGAACTACGAAGTTGACCAAATATTTTGAACTCTATTTCTAGCAAGAGGATGAAAATTTGAACAAATTCTAATCATGTTTTTCAAACATTATCAACTACTCGTAAAATTTGGGTGGACCTATTAGGTAAGAGAAGTAGATTGAGAAAATCCTTGCTAGCTTACGTTATCAGTTTCAAGCCAAAATGACCTTGCTTAAATAGATGTATAAGCCTTGTGAACATACTGTTAAATGAATCACTTGGGAAAGTATTCGAACTGCATCACTTTTATCCGATATGTCAACCATCCACTTTCGAGGCGGAAAGAGCATGCCTTTATAGACATCAACGATAGTGGTCTTAACGAAGTTGTTTTTGACACAATTGTTTGAAATGATGACACTAATACCAATGAAGAGAAAATGCATATACTTTCCCAGAGATTTTCTAAATTTCTTATATAGAATTAACCCTTTTTTATGGGTTTTATAAAAAAAATAATCCGATCTCTAAAATGATTATTTTAGTGAATTTACAGTTGTACTTCTTCCAAACGACATGAAATATTTTGGGGACCACTCATATAGGCATTTGAGCTACAAAATAAATCTAGAACTACGAAGTTGACCAAATATTTTGAACTCTATTTCTAGCAAGAGGATGAAAATTTGAACAAATTCTAATCATGTTTTTCAAACATTATCAACTACTCGTAAAATTTGGGTGGACCTATTAGGTAAGAGAAGTAGATTGAGAAAATCCTTGCTAGCTTACCTTATCAGTTTCAAGCCAAAATGACCTTGCTTAAATAGATGTATAAGCCTTGTGAACTTACTGTTAAATGAATCACTTGGGAAAGTATTCGAACTGCATCACTTTTATCCGATATGTCAACCATCCACTTTCGAGGCGGAAAGAGCATGACTTTATAGACATCAACGATAGTGGTCTTAACGAAGTTTTTTTTGACACAATTGTTTGAAATGATGACACTAATCCCAATGAAGAGAAAATGCATATACTTTCCCAGAGATTTTCTAAATTTCTTATATAGAATTAACCCTTTTTTATGGGTTTTATAAAAAAAATAATCCGATCTCTAAAATGATTATTTCAGTGAATTTACAGTTGTACTTCTTCCAAACGACATGAAATATTTTGGGGACCACTCATATAGGCATTTGAGCTACAAAATAAATCTAGAACTACGAAGTTGACCAAATATTTTGAACTCTATTTCTAGCAAGAGGATGAAAATTTGAACAAATTCTAATCATGTTTTTCAAACATTATCAACTACTCGTAAAATTTGGGTGGACCTATTAGGTAAGAGAAGTAGATTGAGAAAATCCTTGCTAGCTTACGTTATCAGTTTCAAGCCAAAATGACCTTGCTTAAATAGATGTATAAGCCTTGTGAACTTACTGTTAAATGAATCACTTGGGAAAGTATTCGAACTGCATCACTTTTATCCGATATGTCAACCATCCACTTTCGAGGTGGAAAGAGCATGCCTTTATAGACATCAACGATAGTGGTCTTAACGAAGTTGTTTTTGACACAATTGTTTGAAATGATGACACTAATACCAATGAAGAGAAAATGCATATACTTTCCCAGAGATTTTCTAAATTTCTTATATAGAATTAACCCTTTTTTATGGGTTTTATAAAAAAAAATAATCCGATCTCTAAAATGATTATTTCAGTGAATTTACAGTTGTACTTCTTCCAAACGACATGAAATATTTTGGGGACCACTCATATAGGCATTTGAGCTACAAAATAAATCTAGAACTACGAAGTTGACCAAATATTTTGAACTCTATTTCTAGCAAGAGGATGAAAATTTGAACAAATTCTAATCATGTTTTTCAAACATTATCAACTACTCGTAAAATTTGGGTGGACCTATTAGGTAAGAGAAGTAGATTGAGAAAATCCTTGCTAGCTTACCTTATCAGTTTCAAGCCAAAATGACCTTGCTTAAATAGATGTATAAGCCTTGTGAAATTACTGTTAAATGAATCACTTGGGAAAGTATTCGAACTGCATCACTTTTATCCGATATGTCAACCATCCACTTTCGAGGCGGAAAGAGCATGACTTTATAGACATCAACGATAGTGGTCTTAACGAAGTTTTTTTTGACACAATTGTTTGAAATGATGACACTAATCCCAATGAAGAGAAAATGCATATACTTTCCCAGAGATTTTCTAAATTTCTTATATAGAATTAACCCTTTTTATGGGTTTTATAAAAAAAATAATCCGATCTCTAAAATGATTATTTCAGTGAATTTACAGTTGTACTTCTTCCAAACGACATGAAATATTTTGGGGACCACTCATATAGGCATTTGAGCTACAAAATAAATCTAGAACTACGAAGTTGACCAAATATTTTGAACTCTATTTCTAGCAAGAGGATGAAAATTTGAACAAATTCTAATCATGTTTTTCAAACATTATCAACTACTCGTAAAATTTGGGTGGACCTATTAGGTAAGAGAAGTAGATTGAGAAAATCCTTGCTAGCTTACCTTATCAGTTTCAAGCCAAAATGACCTTGCTTAAATAGATGTATAAGCCTTGTGAACTTACTGTTAAATGAATCACTTGGGAAAGTATTCGAACTGCATCACTTTTATCCGATATGTCAACCATCCACTTTCGAGGCGGAAAGAGCATGACTTTATAGACATCAACGATAGTGGTCTTAACGAAGTTTTTTTTGACACAATTGTTTGAAATGATGACACTAATCCCAATGAAGAGAAAATGCATATACTTTCCCAGAGATTTTCTAAATTTCTTATATAGAATTAACCCTTTTTTATGGGTTTTATAAAAAAAATAATCCGATCTCTAAAATGATTATTTCAGTGAATTTACAGTTGTACTTCTTCCAAACGACATGAAATATTTTGGGGACCACTCATATAGGCATTTGAGCTACAAAATAAATCTAGAACTACGAAGTTGACCAAATATTTTGAACTCTATTTCTAGCAAGAGGATGAAAATTTGAACAAATTCTAATCATGTTTTTCAAACATTATCAACTACTCGTAAAATTTGGGTGGACCTATTAGGTAAGAGAAGTAGATTGAGAAAATCCTTGCTAGCTTACGTTATCAGTTTCAAGCCAAAATGACCTTGCTTAAATAGATGTATAAGCCTTGTGAACATACTGTTAAATGAATCACTTGGGAAAGTATTCGAACTGCATCACTTTTATCCGATATGTCAACCATCCACTTTCGAGGCGGAAAGAGCATGCCTTTATAGACATCAACGATAGTGGTCTTAACGAAGTTTTTTTTGACACAATTGTTTGAAATGATGACACTAATCCCAATGAAGAGAAAATGCATATACTTTCCCAGAGATTTTCTAAATTTCTTATATAGAATTAACCCTTTTTTATGGGTTTTATAAAAAAAATAATCCGATCTCTAAAATGATTATTTCAGTGAATTTACAGTTGTACTTCTTCCAAACGACATGAAATATTTTGGGGACCACTCATATAGGCATTTGAGCTACAAAATAAATCTAGAACTACGAAGTTGACCAAATATTTTGAACTCTATTTCTAGCAAGAGGATGAAAATTTGAACAAATTCTAATCATGTTTTTCAAACATTATCAACTACTCGTAAAATTTGGGTGGACCTATTAGGTAAGAGAAGTAGATTGAGAAAATCCTTGCTAGCTTACCTTATCAGTTTCAAGCCAAAATGACCTTGCTTAAATAGATGTATAAGCCTTGTGAACTTACTGTTAAATGAATCACTTGGGAAAGTATTCGAACTGCATCACTTTTATCCGATATGTCAACCATCCACTTTCGAGGCGGAAAGAGCATGACTTTATAGACATCAACGATAGTGGTCTTAACGAAGTTTTTTTTGACACAATTGTTTGAAATGATGACACTAATCCCAATGAAGAGAAAATGCATATACTTTCCCAGAGATTTTCTATATTTCTTATATAGAATTAACCCTTTTTTATGGGTTTTATAAAAAAAATAATCCGATCTCTAAAATGATTATTTCAGTGAATTTACAGTTGTACTTCTTCCAAACGACATGAAATATTTTGGGGACCACTCATATAGGCATTTGAGCTACAAAATAAATCTAGAACTACGAAGTTGACCAAATATTTTGAACTCTATTTCTAGCAAGAGGATGAAAATTTGAACAAATTCTAATCATGTTTTTCAAACATTATCAACTACTCGTAAAATTTGGGTGGACCTATTAGGTAAGAGAAGTAGATTGAGAAAATCCTTGCTAGCTTACGTTATCAGTTTCAAGCCAAAATGACCTTGCTTAAATAGATGTATAAGCCTTGTGAACATACTGTTAAATGAATCACTTGGGAAAGTATTCGAACTGCATCACTTTTATCCGATATGTCAACCATCCACTTTCGAGGTGGAAAGAGCATGCCTTTATAGACATCAACGATAGTGGTCTTAACGAAGTTGTTTTTGACACAATTGTTTGAAATGATGACACTAATACCAATGAAGAGAAAATGCATATACTTTCCCAGAGATTTTCTAAATTTCTTATATAGAATTAACCCTTTTTTATGGGTTTTATAAAAAAAATAATCCGATCTCTAAAATGATTATTTTAGTGAATTTACAGTTGTACTTCTTCCAAACGACATGAAATATTTTGGGGACCACTCATATAGGCATTTGAGCTACAAAATAAATCTAGAACTACGAAGTTGACCAAATATTTTGAACTCTATTTCTAGCAAGAGGATGAAAATTTGAACAAATTCTAATCATGTTTTTCAAACATTATCAACTACTCGTAAAATTTGGGTGGACCTATTAGGTAAGAGAAGTAGATTGGGAAAATCCTTGCTAGCTTACCTTATCAGTTTCAAGCCAAAATGACCTTGCTTAAATAGATGTATAAGCCTTGTGAAATTACTGTTAAATGAATCACTTGGGAAAGTATTCGAATTGCATCACTTTTATCCGATATGTCAACCATCCACTTTCGAGGCGGAAAGAGCATGACTTTATAGACATCAACGATAGTGGTCTTAACGAAGTTTTTTTTGACACCATTGTTTGAAATGATGACACTAATCCCAATGAAGAGAAAATGCATATACTTTCCCAGAGATTTTCTAAATTTCTTATATAGAATTAACCCTTTTTTATGGGTTTTAGAAAAAAAATAATCCGATCTCTAAAATGATTATTTCAGTGAATTTACAGTTGTACTTCTTCCAAACGACATGAAATATTTTGGGGACCACTCATATAGGCATTTGAGCTACAAAATAAATCTAGAACTACGAAGTTGACCAAATATTTTGAACTCTATTTCTACCAAGAGGATGAAAATTTGAACATATTGTAATCATGTTTTTCAAAAATTATCAACTACTCGTAAAATTTGGGTGGACCTATTAGGTAAGAGAAGTAGATTGAGAAAATCCTTGCTAGCTTACCTTATCAGTTTCAAGCCAAAATGACCTTGCTTAAATGGATGTAAAAGCCTTGTGAACTTACTGTTAAATGAATCACTTGGGAAAGTATTCGAACAGCATCACTTTTATCCGATATGTCAACCAGCCACTTTCGAGGCGGAAATAGCATGCCTTTATAGACATCAACGATAGTGGTCTTAGCGAAGTTGTTTTTGACACAATTGTTTGAAATGATGACACTAATACCAATGAAGAGAAAATGCATATACTTTCCGAGAGATTTTCTAAATTTCTTATATAGAATTAACCCTTTTTTATGGGTTTTAGAAAAAAAATAATCTGATCTCTAAAATGATTATTTCATTGAATTTACAGTTGTACTTCTTCCAAACGACATGAAATATTTTGGGGACCACTCATATAGGCATTTGAGCTACAAAATAAATCTAAAACTACGAAGTTGACCAAATATTTTGAACTCTATTTCTAGCAAGAGGATGAAAATTTGAACAAATTCTAATCATGTTTTTCAAACATTATCAACTACTCGTAAAATTTGGGTGGACCTATTAGGTAAGAGAAGTAGATTGAGAAAATCCTTGCTAGCTTACCTTATCAGTTTCAAGCCAAAATGACCTTGCTTAAATAGATGTATAAGCCTTGTGAACTTACTGTTAAATGAATCACTTGGGAAAGTATTCGAACTGCATCACTTTTATCCGATATGTCAACCATCCACTTTCGAGGCGGAATGAGCATGCCTTTATAGACATCAAAGATAGTGGTCTTAGCGAAGTTGTTTTTGACACAATTGTTTGAAATGATGACACTAATACCAATGAAGAGAAAATGCATATACTTTCCCAGAGATTTTCTAAATTTCTTATATAGAATTAACCCTTTTTTATGGGTTTTATAAAAAAAATAATCAGATCTCTAAAATGATTATTTCAGTGAATTTACAGTTGTACTTCTTCCAAACGACATGAAATAATTTGAGGACCACTCATATAGGCATTTTAGCTACAAAATAAATCTAGAACTACGAAGTTGACCAAATATTTTGAACTCTATTTCTAGCAAGAGGATGAAAATTTGAACAAATTCTAATCATGTTTTTCAAACATTATCAACTACTCGTAAAATTTGGGTGGACCTATTAGGTAAGAGAAGTAGATTGAGAAAATCCTTGCTAGCTTACGTTATCAGTTTCAAGCCAAAATGACCTTGCTTAAATAGATGTATAAGCCTTGTGAACTTACAATTAAATGAATCACTTGGGAAAGTATTCGAATTGCATCACTTTTATCCGATATGTCAACCATCCACTTTCGAGGCGGAAAGAGCATGACTTTATAGACATCAACGATAGTGGTCTTAACGAAGTTTTTTTTGACACCATTGTTTGAAATGATGACACTAATCCCAATGAAGAGAAAATGCATATACTTTCCCAGAGATTTTCTAAATTTCTTATATAGAATTAACCCTTTTTTATGGGTTTTAGAAAAAAAATAATCCGATCTCTAAAATGATTATTTCAGTGAATTTACAGTTGTACTTCTTCCAAACGACATGAAATATTTTGGGGACCACTCATATAGGCATTTGAGCTACAAAATAAATCTAGAACTACGAAGTTGACCAAATATTTTGAACTCTATTTCTACCAAGAGGATGAAAATTTGAACATATTGTAATCATGTTTTTCAAAAATTATCAACTACTCGTAAAATTTGGGTGGACCTATTAGGTAAGAGAAGTAGATTGAGAAAATCCTTGCTAGCTTACCTTATCAGTTTCAAGCCAAAATGACCTTGCTTAAATGGATGTAAAAGCCTTGTGAACTTACTGTTAAATGAATCACTTGGGAAAGTATTCGAACAGCATCACTTTTATCCGATATGTCAACCAGCCACTTTCGAGGCGGAAATAGCATGACTTTATAGACATCAACGATAGTGGTCTTAGCGAAGTTGTTTTTGACACAATTGTTTGAAATGATGACACTAATACCAATGAAGAGAAAATGCATATACTTTCCGAGAGATTTTCTAAATTTCTTATATAGAATTAACCCTTTTTTATGGGTTTTAGAAAAAAAATAATCTGATCTCTAAAATGATTATTTCATTGAATTTACAGTTGTACTTCTTCCAAACGACATGAAATATTTTGGGGACCACTCATATAGGCATTTGAGCTACAAAATAAATCTAAAACTACGAAGTTGACCAAATATTTTGAACTCTATTTCTAGCAAGAGGATGAAAATTTGAACAAATTCTAATCATGTTTTTCAAACATTATCAACTACTCGTAAAATTTGGGTGGACCTATTAGGTAAGAGAAGTAGATTGAGAAAATCCTTGCTAGCTTACCTTATCAGTTTCAAGCCAAAATGACCTTGCTTAAATAGATGTATAAGCCTTGTGAACTTACTGTTAAATGAATCACTTGGGAAAGTATTCGAACTGCATCACTTTTATCCGATATGTCAACCATCCACTTTCGAGGCGGAATGAGCATGCCTTTATAGACATCAAAGATAGTGGTCTTAGCGAAGTTGTTTTTGACACAATTGTTTGAAATGATGACACTAATACCAATGAAGAGAAAATGCATATACTTTCCCAGAGATTTTCTAAATTTCTTATATAGAATTAACCCTTTTTTATGGGTTTTATAAAAAAAATAATCAGATCTCTAAAATGATTATTTCAGTGAATTTACAGTTGTACTTCTTCCAAACGACATGAAATAATTTGAGGACCACTCATATAGGCATTTTAGCTACAAAATAAATCTAGAACTACGAAGTTGACCAAATATTTTGAACTCTATTTCTAGCAAGAGGATGAAAATTTGAACAAATTCTAATCATGTTTTTCAAACATTATCAACTACTCGTAAAATTTGGGTGGACCTATTAGGTAAGAGAAGTAGATTGAGAAAATCCTTGCTAGCTTACGTTATCAGTTTCAAGCCAAAATGACCTTGCTTAAATAGATGTATAAGCCTTGTGAACTTACAATTAAATGAATCACTTGGGAAAGTATTCGAATTGCATCACTTTTATCCGATATGTCAACCATCCACTTTCGAGGCGGAAAGAGCATGACTTTATAGACATCAACGATAGTGGTCTTAACGAAGTTGTTTTTGACACAATTGTTTGAAATGATGACACTAATACCAATGAAGAGAAAATGCATATACTTTCCCAGAGATTTTCTAAATTTCTTATATAGAATTAACCCTTTTTTATGGGTTTTAGAAAAAAAATGATCCGATCTCTAAAATGATTATTTCAGTGAATTTACAGTTGTACTTCTTCCAAACGACATGAAATATTTTGGGGACCACTCATATAGGCATTTGAGCTACAAAATAAATCTAGAACTACGAAGTTGACCAAATATTTTGAACTCTATTTCTACCAAGAGGATGAAAATTTGAACATATTGTAATCATGTTTTTCAAGCATTATCAACTACTCGTAAAATTTGGGTGGACCTATTAGGTAAGAGAAGTAGATTGAGAAAATCCTTGCTAGCTTACCTTATCAGTTTCAAGCCAAAATGACCTTGCTTAAATGGATGTAAAAGCCTTGTGAACTTACTGTTAAATGAATCACTTGGGAAAGTATTCGAACAGCATCACTTTTATCCGATATATCAACCAGCCACTTTCGAGGCGGAAATAGCATGCCTTTATAGACATCAACGATAGTGGTCTTAACGAAGTTGTTTTTGACACAATTGTTTGAAATGATGACAGTAATACCAATGAAGAGAAAATGCATATACTTTCCCAGAGATTTTCTAAATTTCTTATATAGAATTAACCCTTTTTTATGGTTTTTAGAAAGAAATAATCCGAGCTCTAAAATGATTATTTCAGTGAATTTACAGTTGTACTTCTTCCAAACGACATGAAATATTTTGGGGACCACTCATATACGCATTTGAGCCACAAAATAAATCTAGAACTACGAAGTTGACCAAATATTTTGAACTCTATTTCTGACAAGAGGATGAAAATTTGAACAAATTCTAATCATGTTTTTCAAACATTATCAACTACTCGTAAAATTTGGGTGGACCTATTAGGTAAGAGAAGTAGATTGAGAAAATCCTTGCTAGCTTACCTTATCAGTTTCAAGCCAAAATGACCTTGCTTAAATAGATGTATAAGCCTTGTGAACATACTGTTAAATGAATAACTTGGGAAAGTATTCGAACTGCATCACTTTTATCCGATATGTCAACCATCCACTTTCGAGGCGGAAAGAGCATGACTTTATAGACATCAACGATAGTGGTCTTAACGAAGTTGTTTTTGACACAATTGTTTGAAATGATGACACTAATACCAATGAAGAGAAAATGCATATACTTTCCCAGAGATTTTCTAAATTTCTTATATAGAATTAACCCTTTTTTATGGTTTTTAGAAAGAAATAATCCGAGCTCTAAAATGATTATTTCAGTGAATTTACAGTTGTACTTCTTCCAAACGACATGAAATATTTTGGGGACCACTCATATACGCATTTGAGCCACAAAATAAATCTAGAACTACGAAGTTGACCAAATATTTTGAACTCTATTTCTGACAAGAGGATGAAAATTTGAACAAATTCTAATCATGTTTTTCAAACATTATCAACTACTCGTAAAATTTGGGTGGACCTATTAGGTAAGAGAAGTAGATTGAGAAAATCCTTGCTAGCTTACCTTATCAGTTTCAAGCCAAAATGACCTTGCTTAAATAGATGTAAAAGCCTTGTGAACTTATTGTTAAATGAATCACTTGGGAAAGTATTCGAACTGCATCACTTTTATCCGATATGTCAACCATCCACTTTCGAGGTGGAAAGAGCATGACTTTATAGACATCAACGATAGTGGTCTTAGCGAAGTTGTTTTTGACACAATTGTTTGAAATGATGACACTAATACCAATGAAGAGAAAATGCATATACTTTCCCAGAGATTTTCCTAATTTCTTATATAGAATTAACCCTTTTTTATGGGTTTTAGAAAAAAAATAATCCGATCTCTAAAATGATTATTTCAGTGAATTTACAGTTGTACTTCTTCCAAAAGACATGAAATATTTTGGGGACCACTCATATAGGCATTTGAGCTACAAAATAAATCTAAAACTACGAAGTTGACCAAATATTTTGAACTCTATTTCTAGCAAGAGGATGAAAATTTGAACAAATTCTAATCATGTTTTTCAAACATTATCAACTACTCCTAAATTTTGGGTGGACCTATTAGGTAAGAGAAGTAGATTGGGAAAATCCTTGCTAGCTTACCTTATCAGTTTCAAGCCAAAATGACCTTGCTTAAATAGATGTATAAGCCTTGTGAACTTACTGTTAAATGAATCACTTGGGAAAGTATTCGAACTGCATCACTTTTATCCGATATGTCAACCATCCACTTTCGAGGCGGAATGAGCATGCCTTTATAGACATCAAAGATAGTGGTCTTAGCGAAGTTGTTTTTGACACAATTGTTTGAAATGATGACACTAATACCAATGAAGAGAAAATGCATATACTTTCCCAGAGATTTTCTAAATTTCTTATATAGAATTAACCCTTTTTTATGGGTTTTATAAAAAAAATAATCAGATCTCTAAAATGATTATTTCAGTGAATTTACAGTTGTACTTCTTCCAAACGACATGAAATAATTTGAGGACCACTCATATAGGCATTTTAGCTACAAAATAAATCTAGAACTACGAAGTTGACCAAATATTTTGAACTCTATTTCTAGCAAGAGGATGAAAATTTGAACAAATTCTAATCATGTTTTTCAAACATTATCAACTACTCGTAAAATTTGGGTGGACCTATTAGGTAAGAGAAGTAGATTGAGAAAATCCTTGCTAGCTTACGTTATCAGTTTCAAGCCAAAATGACCTTGCTTAAATAGATGTATAAGCCTTGTGAACTTACAATTAAATGAATCACTTGGGAAAGTATTCGAATTGCATCACTTTTATCCGATATGTCAACCATCCACTTTCGAGGCGGAAAGAGCATGACTTTATAGACATCAACGATAGTGGTCTTAACGAAGTTGTTTTTGACACAATTGTTTGAAATGATGACACTAATACCAATGAAGAGAAAATGCATATACTTTCCCAGAGATTTTCTAAATTTCTTATATAGAATTAACCCTTTTTTATGGGTTTTAGAAAAAAAATAATCCGATCTCTAAAATGATTATTTCAGTGAATTTACAGTTGTACTTCTTCCAAACGACATGAAATATTTTGGGGACCACTCATATAGGCATTTGAGCTACAAAATAAATCTAGAACTACGAAGTTGACCAAATATTTTGAACTCTATTTCTACCAAGAGGATGAAAATTTGAACATATTGTAATCATGTTTTTCAAGCATTATCAACTACTCGTAAAATTTGGGTGGACCTATTAGGTAAGAGAAGTAGATTGAGAAAATCCTTGCTAGCTTACCTTATCAGTTTCAAGCCAAAATGACCTTGCTTAAATGGATGTAAAAGCCTTGTGAACTTACTGTTAAATGAATCACTTGGGAAAGTATTCGAACAGCATCACTTTTATCCGATATATCAACCAGCCACTTTCGAGGCGGAAATAGCATGCCTTTATAGACATCAACGATAGTGGTCTTAACGAAGTTGTTTTTGACACAATTGTTTGAAATGATGACAGTAATACCAATGAAGAGAAAATGCATATACTTTCCCAGAGATTTTCTAAATTTCTTATATAGAATTAACCCTTTTTTATGGTTTTTAGAAAGAAATAATCCGAGCTCTAAAATGATTATTTCAGTGAATTTACAGTTGTACTTCTTCCAAACGACATGAAATATTTTGGGGACCACTCATATACGCATTTGAGCCACAAAATAAATCTAGAACTACGAAGTTGACCAAATATTTTGAACTCTATTTCTGACAAGAGGATGAAAATTTGAACAAATTCTAATAATGTTTTTCAAACATTATCAACTACTCGTAAAATTTGGGTGGACCTATTAGGTAAGAGAAGTAGATTGAGAAAATCCTTGCTAGCTTACCTTATCAGTTTCAAGCCAAAATGACCTTGCTTAAATAGATGTATAAGCCTTGTGAACATACTGTTAAATGAATAACTTGGGAAAGTATTCGAACTGCATCACTTTTATCCGATATGTCAACCATCCACTTTCGAGGCGGAAAGAGCATGACTTTATAGACATCAACGATAGTGGTCTTAACGAAGTTGTTTTTGACACAATTGTTTGAAATGATGACACTAATACCAATGAAGAGAAAATGCATATACTTTCCCAGAGATTTTCTAAATTTCTTATATAGAATTAACCCTTTTTTATGGTTTTTAGAAAGAAATAATCCGAGCTCTAAAATGATTATTTCAGTGAATTTACAGTTGTACTTCTTCCAAACGACATGAAATATTTTGGGGACCACTCATATACGCATTTGAGCCACAAAATAAATCTAGAACTACGAAGTTGACCAAATATTTTGAACTCTATTTCTGACAAGAGGATGAAAATTTGAACAAATTCTAATCATGTTTTTCAAACATTATCAACTACTCGTAAAATTTGGGTGGACCTATTAGGTAAGAGAAGTAGATTGAGAAAATCCTTGCTAGCTTACCTTATCAGTTTCAAGCCAAAATGACCTTGCTTAAATAGATGTAAAAGCCTTGTGAACTTATTGTTAAATGAATCACTTGGGAAAGTATTCGAACTGCATCACTTTTATCCGATATGTCAACCATCCACTTTCGAGGTGGAAAGAGCATGACTTTATAGACATCAACGATAGTGGTCTTAGCGAAGTTGTTTTTGACACAATTGTTTGAAATGATGACACTAATACCAATGAAGAGAAAATGCATATACTTTCCCAGAGATTTTCCTAATTTCTTATATAGAATTAACCCTTTTTTATGGGTTTTAGAAAAAAAAATAATCCGATCTCTAAAATGATTATTTCAGTGAATTTACAGTTGTACTTCTTCCAAAAGACATGAAATATTTTGGGGACCACTCATATAGGCATTTGAGCTACAAAATAAATCTAAAACTACGAAGTTGACCAAATATTTTGAACTCTATTTCTAGCAAGAGGATGAAAATTTGAACAAATTCTAATCATGTTTTTCAAACATTATCAACTACTCGTAAAATTTTGGTGGACCTATTAGGTAAGAGAAGTAGATTGAGAAAATCCTTGCTAGCTTATGTTATCAGTTTCAAGCCAAAATGACCTTGCTTAAATAGATGTAAAAGCCTTGTGAACTTATTGTTAAATGAATCACTTGGGAAAGTATTCGAACTGCATCACTTTTATCCGATATGTCAACCATCCACTTTCGAGGCGGAAAGAGCATGACTTTATAGACATCAACGATAGTGGTCTTAACGAAGTTGTTTTTGACACAATTGTTTGAAATGATGACACTAATACCAATGAAGAGAAAATGCATATACTTTCCTAGAGATTTTCTAAATTTCTTATATAGAATTAACCCTTTTTTATGGGTTTTAGAAAAAAAATAATCCGATCTCTAAAATGATTATTTTATTGAATTTACAGTTGTACTTCTTCCAAACGACATGAAATATTTTGGGGACCACTCATATAGGAATTTGAGCTACAAAATAAATCTAGAACTACGAAGTTGACCAAATATTTTGAACTCTATTTCTAGCAAGAGGATGAAAATTTGAACAAATTCTAATCATGTTTTTCAAACATTATCAACTACTCGTAAAATTTGGGTGGACCTATTAGGTAAGAGAAGTAGATTGAGAAAATCCTTGCTAGCTTACCTTATCAGTTTCAAGCCAAAATGACCTTGCTTAAATAGATGTAAAAGCCTTGTGAACTTACTGTTAAATGAATCACTTGGGAAAGTATTCGAACTGCATCACTTTTATCCGATATGTCAACCATCCACTTTCGAGGTGGAAAGGGCATGACTTTATAGACATCAACGATAGTGGTCTTAACGAAGTTGTTTTTGACACAATTGTTTGAAATGATGACACTAATACCAATGAAGAGAAAATGCATATACTTTCCCAGAGATTTTCTAAATTTCTTATATAGAATTAACCCTTTTTTATGGTTTTTAGAAAGAAATCATTCGAGCTCTAAAATGATTATTTCAGTGAATTTACAGTTGTACTTCTTCCAAAGGACATGAAATATTTTGGGGACCACTCATATACGCATTTGAGCCACAAAATAAATCTAGAAGTAGGAAGTTGACCAAATATTTTGAACTCTATTTCTGACAAGAGGATGAAAATTTGAACAAATTCTAATCATGTTTTTCAAACATTATCAACTACTCGTAAAATTTGGGTGGACCTATTAGGTAAGAGAAGTAGATTGAGAAAATCCTTGATAGCTTACCTTATCAGTTTCAAGCCAAAATGACCTTGCTTAAATAGATGTAAAAGCCTTGTGAACTTACTGTTAAATGAATCACTTGGGAAAGTATTCGAACTGCATCACTTTTATCCGATATGTCAACCATCCACTTTCGAGGTGGAAAGAGCATGACTTTATAGACATCAACGATAGTGGTCTTAGCGAAGTTGTTTTTGACACAATTGTTTGAAATGATGACACTAATACCAATGAAGAGAAAATGCATATACTTTCCCAGAGATTTTCCTAATTTCTTATATAGAATTAACCCTTTTTTATGGGTTTTAGAAAAAAAAAATCCGATCTCTAAAATGATTATTTCAGTGAATTTACAGTTGTACTTCTTCCAAACGACATGAAATATTTTGGGGACCACTCATATAGGCATTTGAGCTACAAAATAAATCTAAAACTACGAAGTTGACCAAATATTTTGAACTCTATTTCTAGCAAGAGGATGAAAATTTGAACAAATTCTATTCATGTTTTTCAAACATTATCAACTACTCGTAAAATTTTGGTGGACCTATTAGGTAAGAGAAGTAGATTGAGAAAATCCTTGCTAGCTTATGTTATCAGTTTCAAGCCAAAATGACCTTGCTTAAATAGATGTAAAAGCCTTGTGAACTTATTGTTAAATGAATCACTTGGGAAAGTATTCGAACTGCATCACTTTTATCCGATATGTCAACCATCCACTTTCGAGGCGGAAAGAGCATGACTTTATAGACATCAACGATAGTGGTCTTAACGAAGTTGTTTTTGACACAATTGTTTGAAATGATGACACTAATACCAATGAAGAGAAAATGCATATACTTTCCCAGAGATTTTCTAAATTTCTTATATAGAATTAACCTTTTTTTATGGGTTTTAGAAAAAAAATAATCCGATCTCTAAAATGATTATTTTATTGAATTTACAGTTGTACTTCTTCCAAACGACATGAAATATTTTGGGGACCACTCATATAGGAATTTGAGCTACAAAATAAATCTAGAACTACGAAGTTGACCAAATATTTTGAACTCTATTTCTAGCAAGAGGATGAAAATTTGAACAAATTCTAATCATGTTTTTCAAACATTATCAACTACTCGTAAAATTTGGGTGGACCTATTAGGTAAGAGAAGTAGATTGAGAAAATCCTTGCTAGCTTACCTTATCAGTTTCAAGCCAAAATGACCTTGCTTAAATAGATGTAAAAGCCTTGTGAACTTACTGTTAAATGAATCACTTGGGAAAGTATTCGAACTGCATCACTTTTATCCGATATGTCAACCATCCACTTTCGAGGTGGAAAGGGCATGACTTTATAGACATCAACGATAGTGGTCTTAACGAAGTTGTTTTTGACACAATTGTTTGAAATGATGACACTAATACCAATGAAGAGAAAATGCATATACTTTCCCAGAGATTTTCTAAATTTCTTATATAGAATTAACCCTTTTTTATGGTTTTTAGAAAGAAATCATTCGAGCTCTAAAATGATTATTTCAGTGAATTTACAGTTGTACTTCTTCCAAAGGACATGAAATATTTTGGGGACCACTCATATACGCATTTGAGCCACAAAATAAATCTAGAAGTAGGAAGTTGACCAAATATTTTGAACTCTATTTCTGACAAGAGGATGAAAATTTGAACAAATTCTAATCATGTTTTTCAAACATTATCAACTACTCGTAAAATTTGGGTGGACCTATTAGGTAAGAGAAGTAGATTGAGAAAATCCTTGATAGCTTACCTTATCAGTTTCAAGCCAAAATGACCTTGCTTAAATAGATGTAAAAGCCTTGTGAACTTACTGTTAAATGAATCACTTGGGAAAGTATTCGAACTGCATCACTTTTATCCGATATGTCAACCATCCACTTTCGAGGTGGAAAGAGCATGACTTTATAGACATCAACGATAGTGGTCTTAGCGAAGTTGTTTTTGACACAATTGTTTGAAATGATGACACTAATACCAATGAAGAGAAAATGCATATACTTTCCCAGAGATTTTCCTAATTTCTTATATAGAATTAACCCTTTTTTATGGGTTTTAGAAAAAAAAAATCCGATCTCTAAAATGATTATTTCAGTGAATTTACAGTTGTACTTCTTCCAAACGACATGAAATATTTTGGGGACCACTCATATAGGCATTTGAGCTACAAAATAAATCTAAAACTACGAAGTTGACCAAATATTTTGAACTCTATTTCTAGCAAGAGGATGAAAATTTGAACAAATTCTATTCATGTTTTTCAAACATTATCAACTACTCGTAAAATTTTGGTGGACCTATTAGGTAAGAGAAGTAGATTGAGAAAATCCTTGCTAGCTTATGTTATCAGTTTCAAGCCAAAATGACCTTGCTTAAATAGATGTAAAAGCCTTGTGAACTTATTGTTAAATGAATCACTTGGGAAAGTATTCGAACTGCATCACTTTTATCCGATATGTCAACCATCCACTTTCGAGGCGGAAAGAGCATGACTTTATAGACATCAACGATAGTGGTCTTAACGAAGTTGTTTTTGACACAATTGTTTGAAATGATGACACTAATACCAATGAAGAGAAAATGCATATACTTTCCCAGAGATTTTCTAAATTTCTTATATAGAATTAACCTTTTTTTATGGGTTTTAGAAAAAAAATAATCCGATCTCTAAAATGATTATTTTATTGAATTTACAGTTGTACTTCTTCCAAACGACATGAAATATTTTGGGGACCACTCATATAGGCATTTGAGCTACAAAATAAATCTAGAACTACGAAGTTGACCAAATATTTTGAACTCTATTTCTAGCAAGAGGATGAAAATTTGAAAAAATTCTAATTATGTTTTTCAAACATTATCAACTACTCGTAAAATTTGGGTGGACCTATTAGGTAAGAGAAGTAGATTGAGAAAATCCTTGGTAGCTTACCTTATCAGTTTCAAGCCAAAATGACCTTGCTTAAATAGATGTATAAGCCTTGTGAACTTACTGTTAAATGAATCACTTGGGAAAGTATTCGAATTGCATCACTTTTATCCGATATGTCAACCATCCACTTTCGAGGCGGAAAGAGCATGACCTTATAGACATCAACGATAGTGGTCTTAACGAAGTTGTTTTTGACACAATTGTTTGAAATGATGACACTAATACCAATGAAGAGAAAATGCATATACTTTCCCAGAGATTTTCTAAATTTCTTATATAGAATTAACCCTTTTTTATGGGTTTTAGAAAAAAAATAATCCGATCTCTACAATGATTATTTCAGTGAATTTACAGTTGTACTTCTTCCAAACGACATGAAATATTTTGGGGACCACTCATATAGGCATTTGAGCTACAAAATAAATCTAGAACTACGAAGTTGACCAAATATTTTGAACTCTATTTCTAGCAAGAGGATGAAAATTTGAACAAATTGTAATCATGTTTTTCAAGCATTATCAACTACTCGTAAAATTTGGGTGGACCTATTAGGTAAGAGAAGTAGATTGAAAAAATCCTTGCTAGCTTACCTTATCAGTTTCAAGCCAAAATGACCTTGCTTAAATGGATGTAAAAGCCTTGTGAATTTACTGTTAAATGAATCACTTGGGAAAGTATTCGAACTGCATCACTTTTATCCGATATGTCAACCATCAACTTTCGAGGCGGAAAGAGCATGCCTTTATAGACATCACCGATAGTGGTCTTAGCGAAGTTGTTTTTGACACAATTGTTTGAAATGATGACACTAATACCAATGAAGAGAAAATGCATATACTTTCCGAGAGATTTTCTAAATTTCTTATATAGAATTAACACTTTTTATGTGTTTTAGAAAAAAAATAATCCGATCTCTAAAATGATTATTTCAGTGAATTTACAGTTGTACTTCTTCCAAACGACATGAAATATTTTGGGGACCACTCATATAGGCATTTGAGCTACAAAATAAATCTAAAACTACGAAGTTGACCAAATATTTTGAACTCTATTTCTAGCAAGAGGATGAAAATTTGAACAAATTCTATTCATGTTTTTCAAACATTATCAACTACTCGTAAAATTTTGGTGGACCTATTAGGTAAGAGAAGTAGATTGAGAAAATCCTTGCTAGCTTATGTTATCAGTTTCAAGCCAAAATGACCTTGCTTAAATAGATGTAAAAGCCTTGTGAACTTATTGTTAAATGAATCACTTGGGAAAGTATTCGAACTGCATCACTTTTATCCGATATGTCAACCATCCACTTTCGAGGCGGAAAGAGCATGACTTTATAGACATCAACGATAGTGGTCTTAACGAAGTTGTTTTTGACACAATTGTTTGAAATGATGACACTAATACCAATGAAGAGAAAATGCATATACTTTCCCAGAGATTTTCTAAATTTCTTATATAGAATTAACCTTTTTTTATGGGTTTTAGAAAAAAAATAATCCGATCTCTAAAATGATTATTTTATTGAATTTACAGTTGTACTTCTTCCAAACGACATGAAATATTTTGGGGACCACTCATATAGGCATTTGAGCTACAAAATAAATCTAGAACTACGAAGTTGACCAAATATTTTGAACTCTATTTCTAGCAAGAGGATGAAAATTTGAAAAAATTCTAATTATGTTTTTCAAACATTATCAACTACTCGTAAAATTTGGGTGGACCTATTAGGTAAGAGAAGTAGATTGAGAAAATCCTTGGTAGCTTACCTTATCAGTTTCAAGCCAAAATGACCTTGCTTAAATAGATGTATAAGCCTTGTGAACTTACTGTTAAATGAATCACTTGGGAAAGTATTCGAATTGCATCACTTTTATCCGATATGTCAACCATCCACTTTCGAGGCGGAAAGAGCATGACCTTATAGACATCAACGATAGTGGTCTTAACGAAGTTGTTTTTGACACAATTGTTTGAAATGATGACACTAATACCAATGAAGAGAAAATGCATATACTTTCCCAGAGATTTTCTAAATTTCTTATATAGAATTAACCCTTTTTTATGGGTTTTAGAAAAAAAATAATCCGATCTCTACAATGATTATTTCAGTGAATTTACAGTTGTACTTCTTCCAAACGACATGAAATATTTTGGGGACCACTCATATAGGCATTTGAGCTACAAAATAAATCTAGAACTACGAAGTTGACCAAATATTTTGAACTCTATTTCTAGCAAGAGGATGAAAATTTGAACAAATTGTAATCATGTTTTTCAAGCATTATCAACTACTCGTAAAATTTGGGTGGACCTATTAGGTAAGAGAAGTAGATTGAAAAAATCCTTGCTAGCTTACCTTATCAGTTTCAAGCCAAAATGACCTTGCTTAAATGGATGTAAAAGCCTTGTGAATTTACTGTTAAATGAATCACTTGGGAAAGTATTCGAACTGCATCACTTTTATCCGATATGTCAACCATCAACTTTCGAGGCGGAAAGAGCATGCCTTTATAGACATCACCGATAGTGGTCTTAGCGAAGTTGTTTTTGACACAATTGTTTGAAATGATGACACTAATACCAATGAAGAGAAAATGCATATACTTTCCGAGAGATTTTCTAAATTTCTTATATAGAATTAACACTTTTTATGTGTTTTAGAAAAAAAATAATCCGATCTCTAAAATGATTATTTCAGTGAATTTACAGTTGTACTTCTTCCAAACGACATGAAATATTTTGGGGACCACTCATATAGGCATTTGAGCTACAAAATAAATCTAGAACTACGAAGTTGACCAAATATTTTGAACTCTATTTCTAGCAAGAGGATAAAAATTTGAAGAAATTCTAATCATGTTTTTCAAACATTATCAACTACTCGTAAAATTTGGGTGGACCTATTAGGTAAGAGAAGTAGATTGAGAAAATCCTTGCTAGCTTACGTTATCAGTTTCAAGCCAAAATGACCTTGCTTAAATAGATGTATAAGCCTTGTGAACTTACTGTTAAATGAATCACTTGGGAAAGTATTCGAACTGCATCACTTTTATCCGATATGTCAACCATCCACTTTCGAGGCGGAAAGAGAATGACTTTATAGACATCAACGATAGTGGTCTTAGCGAAGTTGTTTGTGACACAATTGTTTGAAATGATGACACTAATACCAATGAAGAGAAAATGCATATACTTTCCCAGAGATTTTCTAAATTTCTTATATAGAATTAACCCTTTTTTATGGGTTTTAGAAAAAAAATAATCCGATCTCTAAAATGATTATTTCAGTGAATTTACAGTTGTACTTCTTCCAAACGACATGAAATATTTTGGGGACCACTCATATAGGCATTTGAGCTACAAAATAAATCTAAAACTACGAAGTTGACCAAATATTTTGAACTCTATTTCTAGCAAGAGGATGAAAATTTGAACAAATTCTAATCATGTTTTTCAAACATTATCAACTACTCATAAAATTTTGGTGGACCTATTAGGTAAGAGAAGTAGATTGAGAAAATCCTTGCTAACTTACGTTATCAGTTTCAAGCCAAAATGACCTTGCTTAAATAGATGTAAAAGCCTTGTGAACTTACTGTTAAATGAATCACTTGGGAAAGTATTCGAACTGCATCACTTTTATCCGATATGTCAACCATCCATTTCGAGACGGAAAGAGCATGACTTTATAGACATCAACGATAGTGGTCTTAGCGAAGCTGTTTTTGACACAATTGTTCGAAATGATGACACTAATACCAATGAAGAGAAAATGCATCTACTTTCCCAGAGATTTACTAAATTCTTTGATAGAATTAACCCTTTTTAGGGGTTTTAGAAAAAAATAATCCGAGTTCTAAAATAATTATTTCCATGAATTTATAGTTGTACTTCTTCCAAAAACATGAAATATTTTGGAGACGACTCATGTTGGCATTTGAGCTACAAAATAAATCTAGAACTATGAAGTTGACCAAATATTTTGAACTCTATTTCTAGCAAGAGGATGAAAATTTGAACAAATTCTAATCATGTTTTTCAAACATTATCAACTACTCCTAAATTTGGGTGGACCTATTAGGTAAGAGAAGTAGATTGAGAAAATCCTTGCTAGCTTACCTTATCAGTTTCAAGCCAAAATGACCTTGCTAAAATACATGTAAAACCTTATGAACTTACTATTAAATGAATCACTTGGGCAAGTATTCGAACTGCATCACTTGTATCCAATATGTCAGACATCCACTTTCGAGGACGGAAAGAGCATGACTTTATAGACATGAACGATAGTGGTCTTAACGAAGAATTTTTTGACACAATTGTTAGAAATGATCACATTAATACCAATGAACAGAATATGCATCTATTTTCCCAGAGATTTACTAAATTTCTAAGATAGAATTAACCTTTTTTTATAGGTTTTAGAAAAAAATAATGCGAGCTCTAAAATGATTATTTCAATGAATTTACAGTTGTACTTCTTCCAAACGACATGAAATATTTTGGGGACCACTCATATAGGCATTTGAGCTTCAAAATAAATCTAGAACTACGAAGTTTACCAAATATTTTAAACTCTATTTCTAGCAAGAGGATGAAAATTCGAACAAATTCTAACCATGTTTTTCAAACATTATCAACTACTCATAAAATTTTGGTGGACCTATTAGGTAAGAGAAGTAGATTGAGAAAATCCTTGCTAGCTTACGTTATCAGTTTCAAGCCAAAATGACCTTGCTTAAATAGATGTAAAAGCCTTGTGAACTTATTGTTAAATGAATCACTTGGGCAAGTATTCGAACTGCATCACTTGTATCCAATATGTTAGACATCCACTTTCGAGGACGGAAAGAGCATGGCTTTATAGACATCAACGATAGTGGTCTTAGCGAAGATTTTTTTGACACAATTCTTAGAAATGATCACATTAATACCAATGAAGAGAAAATGCATCTACATTCCCAGAGATTTACTAAATTTCTAAGATAGAATTAACCCTTTTTTATAGGTTTTAGAAAAAAATAATGCGAGCGCTAAATTGATTATTTCAATGAATTTACAGTTTTCCTTCTTCCAAACGACATGAAATATTTTGGGGACAACTCATATAGGCATTTGAGCTTCAAAATAAATCTAGAACTACGAAGTTGACCAAATATTTTGATCTCTATTTCTAGCAAGAGGATGAAAATTCGAACAAATTCTAATCATGTTTTTCAAACATTATCAACTACTCCTAAATTTGGGTGGACCTATTAGGTAAGAGAAGTAGATTGAGAAAATCCTTGCTAGCTTACCTTATCAGTTTCAAGCCAAAATGACCTTGCTAAAATACATGTAAAACCTTGTTAACTTACTGTTAAATGGATCACTTGGGAAAGTATTCGAACTGCATCACTTTTATCCGATATGTCAACCATCCACTTTCGAGGCGGAAAGAGCATGACTTTATAGACATCAACGATAGTGGTCTTAGCGAAACTGTTTTTGACACAATTCTTAGAAATGATGACACTAATACCAATGAAGAGAAAATGCATATACTTTCCTAGAGATTTTCTAAATTTCTTAGATAGAATTAACCCTTTTTTATAGGTTTTAGAAAAAAATAATGCGAGCTCTAAAATGATTATTTCCATGAATTTACAGTTGTACTTCTTCCAAACGACATGAAATATTTTGGGGACCACTCATGTAGGAATTTCAGCTACAAAATAAATCTAGAACTACGAAGTTGACCTAATATTTTGAACTCTATTTCTAGCAAGAGGATGAAAATTTGAACAAATTCTAATCATGTTTTTCAGACATTATCAACTACTCGTAAAATTTGGGTGGACCTATTAGCTAAGAGAAGTAGATGGAGAAAATCCTTCCTAGCTTACCTTATCAGTTTCAAGCCAAAATGACCTTGCTTAAATACATGTAAAAGCCTTGTGAACTTACTGTTAAATGAATCACTTGGAAAAGTATTCGAACTGCATCACTTATATCCAATATGTCAGCCATCCACTTTCGCGGACGGAAAGAGCTTGGCTTTATAGACATCAAAGATAGTGGTATTAGCGAAGATTTTTTTGACACAATTGCTTGAAATGATGACTCTAATGGCAATGAAGAGAAAATGGATCTACTTGCCCAGAGATTTAATAAATTTCTTATATAGAATTAACCCTTTTTCATGGGTTTTAGAAAAAAATAATTCGAGCTCTAAAATGATTATTTCCATGAATTTACAGTTGTACTTCTTCCAAACGACATGAAATATTTTGGGGACCACTCATGTAGGAATTTGAGCTACAAAATAAATCTAGAACTACGAAGTTGACCTAATATTTTGAACTCTATTTCTAGCAAGAGGATGAAAATTTGAACAAATTCTAATCATGTTTTTCAGACATTATCAACTACTCGTAAAATTTGGGTGGACCTATTAGCTAAGAGAAGTAGATGGAGAAAATCCTTCCTAGCTTACCTTATCAGTTTCAAGCCAAAATGACCTTGCTTAAATACATGTAAAAGCCTTGTGAACTTACTGCTAAATGAATCACATGGGAAAGTATTCGAACTGCATCACTTGTATCCAATATGTCAGCCATCCACTTTCCAGGGACGGAAAGAGCTTGGCTTTATAGACATCAACGATAGTGATCTTAGCGAAGCTGTTTTTAACACAATTGTTAGAAATGATGACACTAATACCAATGAAGAGAAAATGCATCTACTTTCCCAGAGAGTTACTAAATTCTTAGATAGAATTAACCCTTTTTTATGGGTTTTAGAAAAAAATAATCCGAGCTCTAAAATGATTATTTCAAAGAATTTACAGTTGTACTTCTTCCAAACAACATGAAATATTTTGGAGACCATTCATATAGGCATTTGAGCTACAAAATAAATCGAGAAATACGAAGTTGACCAAATCTTTTGAACTCTATATCAAGCAAGAGGATGAATCTTTGAACAAATTCTAATCAATGTTTTCAAACATTATCAACTACTCGTACAATTTGGGTGGACCTATTACGAAAGAAAAGTAGATTGAGAAAATCCTTGCTAGCTTACCTTATCATTTTCAAGCCAAAGTTACCTTGCTTAAATACATGTAAAAGCCTTGTGAAATTACTGTTAAATGAATCACTTGGTAAAGTATTCGAACTGCATCATTTGTATCCAATATGTTGGCCATCCACTTTCGAGGACGGAAAGAGCTTTGCTTTATAGACATCAACGATAGTGGTCTTAGCGAAGATGTTTTTGACACAATTGCTTGGAATCAAGACTCTAATGCCAATGGAGAGAAAATGGATCTAGTTGGCTAGAGATTTTCTAAATTTCTTATATAGAATTAAACCTTTTTTAGGGGTTTTAGAAAAAAATAATCTAAAGTCTAAAATGATTATTTCAATGAATTTATAGTTGAACTTCTTCTAAACAACATGAAATATTTTGGAGACCAGTCATATAGGCATTTGAGCTACAAAATAAATCTAGAACTACAAAGTTGACCAAATATTTTGAACTATATATCAAGAAAGTACATGAAACTTTGAACAAATTCTAATCATGTTTTTCAAACATTATCAACTACTCGTAAAATTTGGGTGGACCAATTAGGAAAGAGAAGTAGATTGAGAAAATCCTTGCTAGCTTCCCTTATCTTTTTCAAGCCAAAGTTACCTTGCTTAAATACATGAAAAATCCTTGTGAACTTACTGTTAAATGAATCACTTGGTCAAGTATTTGAACTACATCATTTGTATCCAATATGTCAGACATCCACTTTCGAGGACGGAAAGAGCATGACTTTATAGACATCAACGATAGTCGTCTTAGGGAAGCTGTTTTTGACACAATTGTTAGAAATGATGATACTAATACCAATGAAGAGAAAATGCATATACTTTCCCAGAGATTTACTAAATTCTTAGATAGAATTAACCCTTTTTTTATGGGTTTTAGAAAAAAATAATCCGAGCTCTAAAATGATTATTTCAAAGAATTTACAGTTGTACTTCTTCCAAACGACATGAAATATTTTGGGGACCACTCATATAGGAATTTGAGCTACAAAATAAATCTAGAACTACGAAGTTGACCTAATATTTTGAACTCTATTTCTAGCAAGAGGATGAAAATTTGTACAAATTCTAATCATGTTTTTCAAACATTATCAACTACTCGTAAAATTTGGGTGGACCTATTAGGTAAGAGAAGTAGATTGAGAAAATCCTTGCTAGCTTACCTTATCAGTTTCAAGCCCAAATGACCTTGCTTAAATACATGAAAAAGCCTTGTGAACTTACTGTTAAATGAATCATTTGGGAAAGTATTCGAACTGCATCACTTGTATCCAATATGTGAGCCATCCACTTTCCAGGGACGGAAAGAGCTTGGCCTTATAGACATCAACGATAGTGATCTTAGCGAAGCTGTTTTTGACACAATTGTTAGAAATGATGACACTAATACCAATGAATAGAAAATGCATCTACTTTCCGAGAGAGTTACTAAATTCATAGATAGAATTAAACCTTTTTTATGGGTTTTAGAAAAAAATAATCCGAGCTCTAAAATGATTATTTCAAAGAATTTACAGTTGTACTTCTTCCAAACGACATGAAATATTTGAGGGACCACTCATATAGGAATTTGAGCTACAAAATAAATCTAGAACTACGAAGTTGACCAAATATTTTGAACTCTATTTCTAGCAAGAGGATGAAAATTTGAACAAATTCTAATCATGTTTTTCAAACATTATCACCTACTCGTAAAATTTGGGTGGACCTTTTAGGTAAGAGAAGTAGATTGAGAAAATCCTTGCTAGCTTAACTTATCAGTTTCAATTCAAAATGACCTTGCTTAAATACATGTAAAAGCCTTGTGAACGTACTGTTAAATGAATCACTTGGGAAAGTATTCGAACTGCATCACTTGTATCCAATATGTCAGCCATCCACTTTCGAGGACGGAAAGAGCTTGGCTTTATGGACATCAAAGATAGTGTCTTAGCGAAGATGTTTTTGACACAATTGCTTGAAATGATGACTCTAATGGCAATGAAGAGAAAATGGATCTACTTGCCCAGAGATTTACTAAATTTCTTAGATAGAATTAACCCTTTTTAGGGGTTTTAGAAAAAAATAATCCGTGCTCTAAAATGATTATTTCAAATAATTTACAGTTGTACGTCTTCCAAACGACATGAAATATTTTGGGGACCACTCATATAGGCATTTAAGCTACAAAATAAATCTAGAACTACGAAGTTGACCAAATATTTTGAACCCTATTTTTAGCAAGAGGGTGAAAATTTGAACAAATTCTAATCATGTTTTTCAAACATTATCACCTACTCCTAAAATTTGGGTGGACCTATTAGGTAAGAGATGTAGATTGAGAAAATCCTTGCTAGCTTACCCTATCAGTTTCAAACCAAAATGATCTTGCTTAAATACATGTAGAAGCCTTGTGAACTTACTGTTAATTGAATCACTTGGGAAAGTATTCGAACTGCATCACTTGTATTCAATATGTCAGCCATCCACTTTCGAGGACGGAAAGAGCTTGGCTTTATAGACATCATAGATAGTGGTCTTAGCGAAGATGTTTTTGACACAATTGCTTGAAATGATGTCTATAATGGCAATGAAGAGAAAATGGATCTACTTGCCCAGAGATTTACTAAATTAGTAATATATAATTAACCCTTTTTTTGGGTTTTAGAAAAAAATCATCCGAGCTCCCAAATGATTATTTCAATGAATTTACAGTTGTACTTCTTCCAAACGACATGAAATATTTGAGGGACCACTCATATAGGAATTTGAGCTACAAAATAAATCTAGAACTACGAAGTTGACCAAATATTTTGAACTCTATTTCTAGCAAGAGGATGAAAATTTGAACAAATTCTAATCATGTTTTTCAAACATTATCACCTACTCGTAAAATTTGGGTGGACCTATTCGAGAAGAGAAGTAAATTGAGAAAATCCTTGCTAGCTTAACTTATCAGTTTCAATTCAAAATGACCTTGCTTAAATACATGTAAAAGCCTTGTGAACGTACTGTTAAATGAATCAATTGGGAAAGTATTCAAACTGCATCACTTGTATCCAATATGTCAGCCATCCACTTTCGAGGACGGAAAGAGCTTGGCTTTATAGACATCAAAGATAGTGTCTTAGCGAAGATGTTTTTGACACAATTGCTTGAAATGATGACTCTAATGGCAATGAAGAGAAAATGGATCTACTTGCCCAGAGATTTACTAAATTAGTTATATAGAATTAACCCTCTTTAGGGGATTTAGAAAAAAATCATCCGAGCTCCCAAATGATTATTTCAATGAATTTATAGTTGTACTTCTTCCAAAAACATGAAATATGTTGGAGACGACTCATATAGGCATTTGAGCTACAAAATAAATCTAGAACTACGAAGTTGACCAAATATGTTGAACTCTATATCAAGAAAGTGCATGAAACTTTGAACAAATTATAATCATGTTTTTCAAACATTATCCACTACTCGTAAAATTTGGGTGGACCTATTAGGAAAGAGAAGTAGATTGAGAAACTCCTTGCTAGCTTACCTTATCAGTTTCAAGCCAAAATGACCTTGCTAAAATACATGTAAAAGCCTTGTGAACTTATTGTTAAATGAATCACTTGGGCAAGTATTCGAACATCATCACTTGTATCCAATATGTTAGACATCCACTTTCGAGGACGGAAAGAGCATGACTTTATAGACATCAACGATAGTGGTCTTAGCGAAGCTGTTTTTGACAAAATTGTTAGAAATGATGACACTAATACCAGTGAAGAGAAAATGGATCTACTTGCCCTGAGATTTACTAAATTTCTTTGATAGAATTAACCCTTTTTAGGGGTTTTACAAAAAAATAATCCGAGCTCAAAAATGATTATTTCAAAGAATTTACAGTTGTATTTCTTCCAAAAGTCAAGAAATATTTTGGGGACCACTCATATAGGCATTTGAGCTACAAAATAAATCTAGAACTACGAAGTTGACCAAATATTTTGAACTCTATTTCTAGCAAGAGGATGAAAATTTGAACAAACTCTAATCATGTTTTTCAAACATTATCAACTACTCGTATAATTCTGGTGGACCTATTAGGTAAGAGAAGTAGATTGAGAAAATCCTTCCTTGCTTACCTTACCATTTTCCAGCTAAAGTTACCTTGCTTAAAAACATGTAAAAGCCTTGTGAACTAATTGTTAAATGAATAACTTTGGCAAGTATTCGAACTGCATCACTTGTATCCGATATGTCAGCCATCCACTTTCGAGGACGGAAAGAGATTGGCTTTATAGACATCAAGGATAGTGGTCTTAGCGAAGGTGTTTTTGACACAATTGTTAGAAATGATGACTCTAATACCAATGAAGAGAAAATAAATCTAGAACTACGAAGTTGACAAAAAATTTTGAACTCTATATCAAGCAAGAGGATGAAACTTTGAAGAAATTCTATGCATGTTTTTCAAACATTATCAACTACTCGTATAATTCGGGGGGACCTTTGAGGAAAGAGAAGTATATTGACAAAATCCTTTCTAGCTTACCTTATCATTTTCAAGTCAATGTTACCTTGCTTCAATACATGTAAAAGCCTCGTGAACTTATTGTTAAATTAATCAATTAGGCAAGTATTCGAACTCTATCACTTGTATCCTATATTTTAGCCATACACCTTCGAGGTTAGAAAGGGCTTGCCTTTATAGACATCAAGGATAGTGGTCTTAGCGAAGATGTTTTTGACACATTTGCTAGAAATGATGACTCTAATACCAATGAAGAGAAAATGGATCTACTTGCCTAGAAATTTACTAAATTTCTTATATACAATTAACCTTTTTTTAGGGGTTTTAGAAAAAAAGTAATTCAATCTCTAAAATGATTATTTTAATGAATTTATAGTTGTATTTCTTCCAAACAACATGAAATATTTTGGAGACCACTCATATAGGCATTTGAGTTTCAAAATAAATCAAGAAATACGAAGTTGACCAAATATTTTGAACTCTATATCAAGCAAGATGATGAAACTTTGAACAAATTCGAATTGCATCACTTGTATCCAATATGTCAGCCATCCACTTTCGAGGACGGAAAGAGCATGACTTTATAGACAATCACGATAGTGGTCTTAGCGAAGCTGTTTTTTACAAAATTGTTAGAAATGATGACACTAATAAAAATGAAGAGAAAATGCATCTACTTTCCGAGAGATTTACTAAATTTCTTAGATAGAATTAACCCTTTTTAGGGGTTTTAGATAAAATAATCTGAGCTCTAAAATGATTATTGCAAAGAATTTACAGTTGTATTTCTTCCAAAAGACATGAAATATTTTGGGGACCAATCAGATAGGCATTTGAGCTACAAAATAAATCTAGAACTATGAAGTTGACCAAATATTTTGAAATCTATTTCTAGTAAGAGGATGAAAGTTGGAACAAATTGTAATCATGTTTTTCAAACATTATCAACTATTCGTTCAATTCTGGAGGACCTATTAGGTAAGAGATGTAGATTCAGAAAATCCTTCCTTGCATACCTTACCATTTTCCAGCCAAAGGTACCTTGCTTAAAAACATGTAAAAGCCTTGTGAACTAACTGTTAAATGAATAACTTGGGCAAGTATTCGAACTGCATCAGTTGTATCCAATATGTCAGCCATCCACTCTCGAGGACGGAAAGAGATTGGCTTTATAGACATCAAGGATAGTGGTCTTAACGAAGCTCTTTTTGACACAATTGCTTGAAATGATGACTGTAATGGCAATGAAGAGAAAATGGATCTACTTGCCCAGAGATTTACTAAATTTCTTAGATAGAATTAACCCTTTTTTAGTGGTTTTAGAAAAAAATAATCCGAACTCTAAAATGATTATTTCAATGAATTTATAGTTGTACTTCTCCCAAACAACATGAAATATTTTGCAGAGCTGTCATATAGGAATTTGACTTATAAAATAAATCTAGAACTACGAAGTTGACCAAAAATTTTGAACTCTATATCAAGCAAAGGATGAAACTTTGAACAAATTCTATGCATGTTTTTCAAACATTATCAACTACTCGTATAATTCGGGGGGACCTTTGAGGAAAGAGAACTAGATTGACAAAATCCTTGCTAGCTTACCTTATCATTTTCAAGCCAATGTTACCTTGCTTAAATACATGTAAAAGCCTCGTGAACTTACTGTTAAATTAATCACTTGGGCAAGTATTCGAACTGCATCACTTGTATCCAATATGTCAGCCATCCACTTACGAGGACGGAAAGAGCTTGGCTTTATAGAAATCATGGATAATGGTCTTAGCGAAGATATTTTTGACACAATTGTTAGGAATGATGACACTAATACCAATGAAGAGAAAATGGATCTACTTTACGAGAGATTTACTAAATTTCTTAGATAGATTTAACCCTTCCAGGGGTTTTAGAAAAAAATAATCCGAGCTCTAAAATGATTATTTCAAAGAATTTAGAATTGTACTTCTTCCAAACGACATGAAATATTTTGGGGACAAATCATAGAGGCATTTGAGCTACAAAATTATCTAGAACTACGAGGTTGACCAAATATTTTGAACTCTATTTCTAGCAAGAGGATGAAAATTTGAACAAATTATAGTCATGGTTTTCAAACATTATCAACTACTCGTACAATTTGGGTGGACCTATTAGGTAAGAGAAGTAGATTGAGAAAATCCTTGCTAACTTACTTTATCATTTTTAAGCCAAAGTTACCTTGCTTAAATACATGAAAAATCCTTGTGAACTTACTGTAAAATGAATCACTTGGGAATATATTCGAACTGCATCACTTGTATCCAATATGTCAACCATCCACTTTCTAGGATGGAAAGAGCTTGGCTTTATAGACATCAAGAATAGTGGCCTTAGCGAAGGTGTTTTTAAGACAACTGTTAATGGAAATGCAGAGAAAATAGATCTACTTTCCGAGAGATTTACTAAATTTCTTATATAGAATTAACCCTTTTTTATGGGTTTTAGAAAAAAATTATCCGAGCTATAAAATGACTATTTCAATGAATTTATAGTTGTACTTCTTCCAAAAAACATTAAATATTTTGGAGACGACTCATATAGGCATTTGAGCTACAAAATAAATTAAGAAATACGAAGTTGACCAAATATTTTGAATTCTATATCAAGCAAGAGGATGAAACTTTGAACAAATTCAAACTCCATCACTTGTATCCAATATGTTAGCCATCCACTTTCGAGGATGGAAAGAGCTTGGTTTTATAGACATCAAGCATAGTGGTCTTAGCGAAGGTTTTTTTGACACAATTGTTAGAAATGATGACACTAATACTAATGAAGAGAAAATGGATCTACTTTACGAGAGATTTACTAAATTTCTTTACATAGAATTAACCCTTATAGGGGTTTTAGAAAAAAATAATCCGAGCTCTAAAATGATTATTTCAAAGAATTTACAATTGTACTTCTTCCAAATGACATGAAATATTTTGGGGATCAATCATAGAGGCATTTGAGCTACAACATAAATCTACAACAACGAAGTTGACCAAATATTTTCATCTCTATTTCTAGCAAGAGGATGAAAATTTGAACAAATTCTAATCATGTTTTTCAAACATTATCAACTACTCGAACAATTTGGGTGGACCTATTAGGTAAGAGAAGTAGATTGAGAAAATCCTTCCTTGCTTACCTTATCATTTTCCAGCCAAAGTTACCTTGCTTAAAAACATGTAAAAGACTTGTGAACTAACTATTAAATGAATCACTTGTATCCAATATGTGATCCATCCACTTTCGAGGATGGAAAGAGATTGGCTTTATAGACATCAAGGATAGTGGTCTTAGCGAACGTGTTTTTTGAAACAATTGTTAGAAATGATGACTCTAATACGAATGAAGACAAAATGGAGCTACTTTCACAGAGATTTACTAAATTTCTTAGATAGAATTAACCCTTTTTAGGGATTTTAGAAAAAAATAATCCGAGCTCTAAAATGATTATTTCAATGAATTTACAGTTGTACTTCATTCAAAAAAACATGAAATATTTTGGAGACCACTCAAATCGGCATTTAAGCTACAAATTAAATCTAGGACTACGAAGTTGACCAAATAATTTGAACTCTATATCAAGAAAGTGGATGAAATTAGAACAAATTCTATGCATGTTTTTCAAACATTACCAACTACTCGTCTAATTTTGGGGGACCTTTTAGGAAAGAGACGTAGATTGACAAAATCCTTGCTAGCTTACCTTAATATTTTCAAGCCAATGTTACCTTGCTTAAATACATGTAAAAGCCTTGTGAATTTACTGTAAAAATGAATCACTTGGGCAAGTATTCAATCTGCATCACTTGTATCCAATATGTCAGACATCCACTTTCGAGGACGGAAAGAGCTTGGCTTTATAGAAATCATGGATAATGGTCTTAGCGAAGATATTTTTGACACAATTGTTAGGAATGAAGACACTAATACCAATGAAGAGAAAATGGATCTACTTTACGAGAGATTTATTAAATTTCTTAGATAGAATTAACCCTCCAGGGGTTTTAGAAAAAAATAATCCGAGCTCTAAAATGATTATTTCAAAGAATTTACAATTGTACTTCTTCCAAACGACATGAAATATTTTGGGGACCAATCATAGAGGCATTTGAGCTACAACATAAATCTACAACAACGAAGTTGACCAAATATTTTCATCTCTATTTCTAGCAAGAGGATGAAAATTTGAACAAATTCTAATCATGTTTTTCAAACATTATCAACTACTCGTACAATTTGGGTGGACCTACTAGGTAAGAGAAGTAGATTGAGAAAATCCTTCCTTGCTTACCTTATCATTTTCCAGCCAAAGTTACCTTGCTTAAAAACATGTAAAGGCCTTGTGAAGTAATTGTTAAATGAATCACTTGTGCAAGTATTCGAACTGCATCACTTGTATCCAATATGTCAGCCATCCACTTTCGAGGACGGAAAGAGATTGGCTTTATAGACATCAAGGATAGTGGTCTTAGCACAGGTGTTTTTGAAACAATTGTTAGAAATGATGACTCTAATACGAACGAAGACAAAATGGATCTACTTTCCCAGAGATTTACTAAATTTCTTAGATAGAATTAACCCTCCAGGGGTTTTAGAAAAAAATAATCCGAGCTCTAAAATGATTATTTCAAAGAATTTACAATTGTACTTCTTCCAAATGACATGAAATATTTTGGGAACAATCATAGAGGCATTTGAGCTACAACATAAATCTACAACAACGAAGTTGACCAAATATTTTCATCTCTATTTCTAGCAAGAGGATGAAAATTTGAACAAATTCTAATCATGTTTTTCAAACATTATCAACTACTCGAACAATTTGGGTGGACCTATTAGGTAAGAGAAGTAGATTGAGAAAATCCTTCCTTGCTTACCTTATCATTTTCCAGCCAAAGTTACCTTGCTTAAAAACATGTAAAAGACTTGTGAACTAACTATTAAATGAATCACTTGTATCCAATATGTGATCCATCCACTTTCGAGGATGGAAAGAAATTGGCTTTATAGACATCAAGGATAGTGGTCTTAGCGAACGTGTTTTTTGACACAATTGTTAGAAATGATGACTCTAATACGAATGAAGACAAAATGGAGCTACTTTCACAGAGATTTACTAAATTTCTTAGATAGAATTAACCCTTTTTAGGGGTTTTAGAAAAAAATAATCCGAGCTCTAAAATGATTATTTCAATGAATTTAAAGTTGTACTTCATTCAAAAAACAAGAAATATTTTGGAAACCACTCATATAGGCATTTGAGCAACAAAATAAATCTAGGACTACGAAGTTGACCAAATATTTTGAACTCTATATCAAGAAAGTGGATGAAATTTGAACAAATTCTATGCATGTTTTTTAAACATTATCAACTACTCGTCTAATTTTGGGGGACCTTTTAGGAAAGAGACGTAGATTGACAAAATCCTTGCTAGCTTACCTTATCATTTTCAAGCCAATGTTACCTTGCTTAAATACATGTAAAAGCCTTGTGAACTTACTGTTAAATGAATCACTTGGGCAAGTATTCGAACTGCATCACTTATATCCAATATGTCAGTCATCCACTTTCGAGGACGGAAAGAGCTTGGCTTTATAGAAATCATGGATAATGGTCTTAGCGAAGATATTTTTGACACAATTGTTAGGAATGAAGACACTAATACCAATGAAGAGAAAATGGATCTACTTTACGAGAGATTTACTAAATTTCTTAGATAGAATTAACCCTTCCAGGGGTTTTAGAAAAAAATAATCCGAGCTCTAAAATGATTATTTCAAAGAATTTACAATTGTACTTCTTCCAAACAACATGAAATATTTTGGGGACCAATCATAGAGGCATTTGAACTACAAAATTATCTAGAACTACGAGGTTGACCAAATATTTTGAACTCTATTTCTAGGAAGAGGATGAAAATTTGAACAAATTCTAGTCATGTTTTTCAAACATTATCAACTACTCGTACAATTTGGGTGGACCTATTAGGTAAGAGAAGTAGATTGAGAAAATCCTTGCTAACTTACTTTATCATTTTCAAGCCAAGGTTACCTTGCTTAAATACATGAAAAATCCTTGTGAACTTACTGTTAAATGAATCACTTGGGCAAGTATTCGAACTGCATCACTTGTATCCTATATGTCAGCCATCCACCTTCGAGGAGGGAAAGAGCTTTGCTTTATAGACATCAAGAATAGTGGTCTTAGCAAAGGTGTTTTTAACACAACTGTTAATGGCAATGCAGAGAAAATTGATCTACTTTTCCAGAGATTTACTAAATTTCTTTTATAGAATTAACCCTTTTTTATGGGTTTTAGAAAAAAATCATCCGAGCTATAAAATGATTATTTCAATGAATTTATAGTTGTACCTCTTCCAAAAAACATGAAATATTTTGGAGACGACTCATATAGGCATTTGAGCTACAAAATAAATTAAGAAATACGAAGTTGACCAAATATTTTGAACTCTATATCAAGCAAGAGGAAGAAACTTTGAACAAATTCAAACTCCATCACTTGTATCCAATATGTTAGCCATCCACTTTCGAGGATGGAAAGAGCTTGGTTTTATAGACATCAAGCATAGTGGTCTTAGCGAAGGTTTTTTTGACACAATTGTTAGAAATGATGACACTAATACCAATGAAGAGAAAATGGATCTACTTTACGAGAGATTTACTAAATTTCTTAGATAGAATTAACCCTTCTAGGGGTTTTAGAAAAAAATAATCCGAGCTCTAAAATGATTATTTCAAAGAATTTACAATTGTACTTCATTCAAAAAACAAGAAATATTTTGGAAACCACTCATATAGGCATTTGAGCAACAAAATAAATCTAGGACTACGAAGTTGACCAAATATTTTGAACTCTATATCAAGAAAGTGGATGAAATTTGAACAAATTCTATGCATGTTTTTTAAACATTATCAACTACTCGTCTAATTTTGGGGGACCTTTTAGGAAAGAGAAGTAGATTGACAAAATCCTTGCTAGCTTACCTTAATATTTTCAAGCCAATGTTACCTTGCTTAAATACATGTAAAAGCCTTGTGAATTTACTGTAAAAATGAATCACTTGGGCAAGTATTCAATCTGCATCACTTGTATCCAATATGTCAGACATCCACTTTCGAGGACGGAAAGAGCTTGGCTTTATAGAAATCATGGATAATGGTCTTAGCGAAGATATTTTTGACACAATTGTTAGGAATGAAGACACTAATACCAATGAAGAGAAAATGGATCTACTTTACGAGAGATTTACTAAATTTCTTAGATAGAATTAACCCTTCCAGGGGTTTTAGAAAAAAATAATCCGAGCTCTAAAATGATTATTTCAAAGAATTTACAATTGTACTTCTTCCAAACAACATGAAATATTTTGGGGACCAATCATAGAGGCATTTGAGCTACAAAATTATCTAGAACTACGAGGTTGACCAAATATTTTGAACTCTATTTCTAGGAAGAGGATGAAAATTTGAACAAATTCTAGTCATGGTTTTCAAACATTATCAACTACTCGTACAATTTCGGTGGACCTATTAGGTAAGAGAAGTAGATTGAGAAAATCCTTGCTAACTTACTTTATCATTTTCAAGCCAAGGTTACCTTGCTTAAATACATGAAAAATCCTTGTGAACTTACTGTTAAATGAATCACTTGGGCAAGTATTCGAACTGCATCACTTGTATCCTATATGTCAGCCATCCACCTTCGAGGAGGGAAAGAGCTTTGCTTTATAGACATCAAGAATAGTGGTCTTAGAAAAGGTGTTTTTAACACAACTGTTAATGGAAATGCAGAGAAAATTCATCTACTTTTCCAGAGATTTACTAAATTTCTTTTATAGAATTAACCCTTTTTTATGGGTTTTAGAAAAAAATCATCCGAGCTATAAAATGATTATTTCAATGAATTTATAGTTGTACCTCTTCCAAAAAACATGAAATATTTTGGAGACGACTCATATAGGCATTTGAGCTACAAAATAAATTAAGAAATACGAAGTTGACAAAATATTTTGACCTCTATATCAAGCAAGAGGAAGAAACTTTGAACAAATTCAAACTCCATCACTTGTATCCAATATGTTAGCCATCCACTTTCGAGGATGGAAAGAGCTTGGTTTTATAGACATCAAGCATAGTGGTCTTAGCGAAGGTTTTTTTGACACAATTGTTAGAAATGATGACACTAATACCAATGAAGAGAAAATGGATCTACTTTACGAGAGATTTACTAAATTTCTTAGATAGAATTAACCCTTCTAGGGGTTTTAGAAAAAAATAATCCGAGCTCTAAAATGATTATTTCAAAGAATTTACAATTGTACTTCTTCCAAACGACATGAAATATTTTGGGGACCAATCATAGAGGCATTTCAGCTACAACATAAATCTACAACAACGAAGTTGACCAAATATTTTCATCTCTATTTCTAGCAAGAGGATGAAAATTTGAACAAATTCTAATCATGTTTTTCAAACATTATCAACTACTCGTACAATTTGGGTGGACCTATTAGGTAAGAGAAGTAGATTGAGAAAATCCTTCCTTGCTTACCTTATCATTTTCCATCCAAAGTTACCTTGCTTAAAAACATGTAAAGGCCTTGTGAAGTAATTGTTAAATGAATCACTTGTGCAAGTATTCAAACTGCATCACTTGTATCCAATATGTCAGCCATCCACTTTCGAGGACGGAAAGAGATTGGCTTTATAGACATCAAGGATAGTGGTCTTAGCAAAGGTGTTTTTGAAACAATTGTTAGACATGATGACTCTAATACGAACGAAGACAAAATGGATCTACTTTCCCAGAGATTTACTAAATTTCTTAGATAAAATTAACCCTTTTTAGGGGTTTTAGAAAAAAATAATCCGAGCTCTAAAATGATTATTTCAATGAATTTAAAGTTGTACTTCATTCAAAAAACAAGAAATATTTTGGAAACCACTCATATAGGCATTTGAGCAACAAAATAAATCTAGGACTACGAAGTTGACCAAATATTTTGAACTCTATATCAAGAAAGTGGATGAAATTTGAACAAATTCTATGCATGTTTTTTAAACATTATCAACTACTCGTCTAATTTTGGGGGACCTTTTAGGAAAGAGACGTAGATTGACAAAATCCTTGCTAGCTTACCTTAATATTTTCAAGCCAATGTTACCTTGCTTAAATACATGTAAAAGCCTTGTGAATTTACTGTAAAAATGAATCAGTTGGGCAAGTATTCAATCTGCATCACTTGTATCCAATATGTCAGACATCCACTTTCGAGGACGGAAAGAGCTTGGCTTTATAGAAATCATGGATAATGGTCTTAGCGAAGATATTTTTGACACAATTGTTAGGAATGAAGACACTAATACCAATGAAGAGAAAATGGATCTACTTTACGAGAGATTTACTAAATTTCTTAGATAGAATTAACCCTCCAGGGGTTTTAGAAAAAAATAATCCGAGCTCTAAAATGATTATTTCAAAGAATTTACAATTGTACTTCTTCCAAACAACATGAAATATTTTGGGGACCAATCATAGAGGCATTTGAGCTACAAAATTATCTAGAACTACGAGGTTGACCAAATATTTTGAACTCTATTTCTAGGAAGAGGATGAAAATTTGAACAAATTCTAGTCATGGTTTTCAAACATTATCAACTACTCGTACAATTTGGGTGGACCTATTAGGTAAGCGAAGTAGATTGAGAAAATCCTTGCTAACTTACTTTATCATTTTCCAGCCAAAGTTACCTTGCTTAAATACATGAAAAATCCTTGTGAACTTACTGTTAAATGAATCGCTTGGGCAAATATTCGAACTGCATCACTTGTATCCTATATGTCAGCCATCCACCTTCGAGGAGGGAAAGAACTTTGCTTTATAGACATCAAGAATAGTGGTCTTAGCAAAGGTGTTTTTAACACAACTGTTAATGGCAATGCAGAGAAAATAGATCTACTTTCCCAGAGATTTACTAAATTTCTTATATAGAATTAACTCTTTTTTATGGGTTTTAGAAAAAAAATCATCCGAGCTATAAAATGATTATTTCAATGAATTTATAGTTGTACTTCTTCCAAAAAACATGAAATATTTTGGAGACGACTCATATAGGCATTTGAGCTACAAAATAAATTAAGAAATACGAAGTTGACAAAATATTTTGACCTCTATATCAAGCAAGAGGAAGAAACTTTGAACAAATTCAAACTCCATCACTTGTATCCAATATGTCAGACATCCACTTTCGAGGACGGAAAGAGCTTGGTTTTATAGACATCAAGCATAGTGGTCTTAGCGAAGGTTTTTTTGACACAATTGTTAGGAATGAAGACACTAATACCAATGAAGAGAAAATGGATCTACTTTACGAGAGATTTACTAAATTTCTTAGATAGAATTAACCCTCCAGGGGTTTTAGAAAAAAATAATCCGAGCTCTAAAATGATTATTTCAAAGAATTTACAATTGTACTTCTTCCAAACGACATGAAATATTTTGGGGACCAATCATAGAGGCATTTGAGCTACAACATAAATCTACAACAACGAGGTTGACCAAATATTTTGAACTCTATTTCTAGGAAGAGGATGAAAATTTGAACAAATTCTAGTCATGGTTTTCAAACATTATCAACTACTCGTACAATTTGGGTGGACCTATTAGGTAAGCGAAGTAGATTGAGAAAATCCTTGCTAACTTACTTTATCATTTTCCAGCCAAAGTTACCTTGCTTAAATACATGAAAAATCCTTGTGAACTTACTGTTAAATGAATCGCTTGGGCAAATATTCGAACTGCATCACTTGTATCCTATATGTCAGCCATCCACCTTCGAGGAGGGAAAGAGCTTTGCTTTATAGACATCAAGAATAGTGGTCTTAGCAAAGGTGTTTTTAACACAACTGTTAATGGCAATGCAGAGAAAATAGATCTACTTTCCCAGAGATTTACTAAATTTCTTATATAGAATTAACCCTTTTTTATGGGTTTTAGAAAAAAAATCATCCGAGCTATAAAATGATTATTTCAATGAATTTATAGTTGTACTTCTTCCAAAAAACATGAAATATTTTGGAGACGACTCATATAGGCATTTGAGCTACAAAATAAATTAAGAAATACGAAGTTGACAAAATATTTTGACCTCTATATCAAGCAAGAGGAAGAAACTTTGAACAAATTCAAACTCCATCACTTGTATCCAATATGTTAGCCATCCACTTTCGAGGATGGAAAGAGCTTGGTTTTATAGACATCAAGCATAGTGGTCTTAGCGAAGGTTTTTTTGACACAATTGTTAGAAATGATGACACTAATACCAATGAAGAGAAAATGGATCTACTTTACGAGAGATTTACTAAATTTCTTAGATAGAATTAACCCTTCTAGGGGTTTTAGAAAAAAATAATCCGAGCTCTAAAATGATTATTTCAAAGAATTTACAATTGTACTTCTTCCAAACGACATGAAATATTTTGGGGACCAATCATAGAGGCATTTGAGCTACAACATAAATCTACAACAACGAAGTTGACCAAATATTTTCATCTCTATTTCTAGCAAGAGGATGAAAATTTGAAAAAATTCTAATCATGTTTTTCAAACATTATCAACTACTCGTACAATTTGGGTGGACCTATTAGGTAAGCGAAGTAGATTGAGAAAATCCTTGCTAACTTACTTTATCATTTTTCAGCCAAAGTTACCTTGCTTAAATACATGAAAAATCCTTGTGAACTTACTGTTAAATGAATCGCTTGGGCAAATATTCGAACTGCATCACTTGTATCCTATATGTCAGCCATCCACCTTCGAGGAGGGAAAGAGCTTTGCTTTATAGACATCAAGAATAGTGGTCTTAGCAAAGGTGTTTTTAACACAACTGTTAATGGCAATGCAGAGAAAATAGATCTACTTTCCCAGAGATTTACTAAATTTCTTATATAGAATTAACCCTTTTTTATGGGTTTTAGAAAAAAATCATCCGAGCTATAAAATGATTATTTCAATGAATTTATAGTTGTACTTCTTCCAAAAAACATGAAATATTTTGGAGACGACTCATATAGGCATTTGAGCTACAAAATAAATTAAGAAATACGAAGTTGACAAAATATTTTGACCTCTATATCAAGCAAGAGGAAGAAACTTTGAACAAATTCAAACTCCATCACTTGTATCCAATATGTTAGCCATCCACTTTCGAGGATGGAAAGAGCTTGGTTTTATAGACATCAAGCATAGTGGTCTTAGCGAAGGTTTTTTTGACACAATTGTTAGAAATGATGACACTAATACCAATGAAGAGAAAATGGATCTACTTTACGAGAGATTTACTAAATTTCTTAGATAGAATTAACCCTTCTAGGGGTTTTAGAAAAAAATAATCCGAGCTCTAAAATGATTATTTCAAAGAATTTACAATTGTACTTCTTCCAAACGACATGAAATATTTTGGGGACCAATCATAGAGGCATTTGAGCTACAACATAAATCTACAACAACGAAGTTGACCAAATATTTTCATCTCTATTTCTAGCAAGAGTATGAAAATTTGAACAAATTCTAATCATGTTTTTCAAACATTATCAACTACTCGTACAATTTGGGTGGACCTATTAGGTAAGAGAAGTAGATTGAGAAAATCCTTCCTTGCTTACCTTATCATTTTCCAGCCAAAGTTACCTTGCTTAAAAACATGTAAAGGCCTTGTGAAGTAATTGTTAAATGAATCACTTGTGCAAGTATTCGAACTGCATCACTTGTATCCAATATGTCAGCCATCCACTTTCGAGGACGGAAAGAGATTGGCTTTATAGACATCAAGGATAGTGGTCTTAGCAAAGGTGTTTTTGAAACAATTGTTAGACATGATGACTCTAATACGAACGAAGACAAAATGGATCTACTTTCCCAGAGATTTACTAAATTTCTTAGATAGAATTAACCCTTTTTAGGGGTTTTAGAAAAAAATAATCCGAGCTCTAAAATGATTATTTCAATGAATTTAAAGTTGTACTTCATTCAAAAAACAAGAAATATTTTGGAAACCACTCATATAGGCATTTGAGCAACAAAATAAATCTAGGACTACGAAGTTGACCAAATATTTTGAACTCTATATCAAGAAAGTGGATGAAATTTGAACAAATTCTATGCATGTTTTTTAAACATTATCAACTACTCGTCTAATTTTGGGGGACCTTTTAGGAAAGAGACGTAGATTGACAAAATCCTTGCTAGCTTACCTTAATATTTTCAAGCCAATGTTACCTTGCTTATATACATGTAAAAGCCTTGTGAATTTACTGTAAAAATGAATCACTTGGGCAAGTATTCAATCTGCATCACTTGTATAAAATATGTCAGACATCCACTTTCGAGGACGGAAAGAGCTTGGCTTTATAGAAATCATGGATAATGGTCTTAGCGAAGATATTTTTGACACAATTGTTAGGAATGAAGACACTAATACCAATGAAGAGAAAATGGATCTACTTTACGAGAGATTTACTAAATTTCTTAGATAGAATTAACCCTTCCAGGGGTTTTAGAAAAAAATAATCCGAGCTCTAAAATGATTATTTCAAAGAATTTACAATTGTACTTCTTCCAAACAACATGAAATATTTTGGGGACCAATCATAGAGGCATTTGAGCTACAAAACTATCTAGAACTACGAGGTTGACCAAATATTTTGAACTCTATTTCTAGGAAGAGGATGAAAATTTGAACAAATTCTAGTCATGGTTTTCAAACATTATCAACTACTCGTACAATTCGGGTGGACCTATTAGGTAAGCGAAGTAGATTGAGAAAATCCTTGCTAACTTACTTTATCATTTTCAAGCCAAAGTTACCTTGCTTAAATACATGAAAAATCCTTGTGAACTTACTGTTAAATGAATCGCTTGGGCAAGTATTCGAACTGCATCACTTGTATCCTATATGTCAGCCATCCACCTTCGAGGAGGGAAAGAGCTTTGCTTTATAGACATCAAGAAAAGTGGTCTTAGCAAAGGTGTTTTTAACACAACTGTTAATGGCAATGCAGAGAAAATAGATCTACTTTTCCAGAGATTTACTAAATTTCTTTTATAGAATTAACCCTTTTTTATGGGTTTTAGAAAAAAATCATCCGAGCTATAAAATGATTATTTCAATGAATTTATAGTTGTACTTCTTCCAAAAAACATGAAATATTTTGGAGACGACTCATATAGGCATTTGAGCTACAAAATAAATTAAGAAATACGAAGTTGACCAAATATTTTGAACTCTATATCAAGCAAGAGGAAGAAACTTTGAACAAATTCAAACTCCATCACTTGTATCCAATATGTTAGCCATCCACTTTCGAGGATGGAAAGAGCTTGGTTTTATAGACATCAAGCATAGTGGTCTTAGCGAAGGTTTTTTTGACACCATTGTTAGAAATGATGACACTAATACCAATGAAGAGAAAATGGATCTACTTTACGAGAGATTTACTAAATTTCTTAGATAGACTTAAACCTTTGTAGGGGTTTTAGAAAAAAATAATCCGAGCTCTAAAATGATTATTTCAAAGAATTTACAATTGTACTTCTTCCAAACGACATGAAATATTTTGGGGACCAATCATAGAGGCATTTGAGCTACAACATAAATCTACAACAACGAAGTTGACCAAATATTTTCATCTCTATTTCTAGCAAGAGGATGAAAATTTGAACAAATTCTAATCATGTTTTTCAAACATTATCAACTACTCGTACAATTTGGGTGGACCTATTAGGTAAGAGAAGTAGATTGAGAAAATCCTTCCTTGCTTACCTTATCATTTTCCAGCCAAAGTTACCGTGCTTAAAAACATGTAAAGGTCTTGTGAACTAACTGTTAAATGAATCACTTGTGCAAGTATTCGAACTGCATCACTTGTATCCAATATGTCAGCCATCCACTTTCGAGGACGGAAAGAGATTGGCTTTATAGACATCAAGGATAGTGGTCTTAGCGAAGGTGTTTTTGACACAATTGTTAGAAATGATGACTCTAATACGAATGAAGACAAAATGGATCTACTTTCCCAAAGATTTACTAAATTTCTTAAATAGAATTAACCCTTTTTAGGGGTTTTAGAAAAATATAATCCGAGCTCTAAAATGATTATTTCAATGAATTTACAGTTGTACTTCATTCAAAAAAACATGAAATATTTTGGAGACCACTCATATAGGCATTTGAGCTACAAAATAAATCTAGGACTACGAAGTTGACCAAATAATTTGAACTCTATATCAAGAAAGTGGATGAAATTAGAACAAATTCTATGCATGTTTTTCAAACATTACCAACTACTCGTCTAATTTTGGGGGACCTTTTAGGAAAGAGACGTAGATTGACAAAATCCTTGCTAGCTTACCTTATCATTTTCAAGCCAATGTTACCTTGCTTAAATACATGTAAAAGCCTTGTGAACTTACTGTTAAATGAATCACTTGGGCAAGTATTCGAACTGCATCACTTATATCCAATATGTCAGTCATCCACTTTCGAGGACGGAAAGAGCTTGGCTTTATAGAAATCATGGATAATGGTCTTAGCGAAGATATTTTTGACACAATTGTTAGGAATGAAGACACTAATACCAATGAAGAGAAAATGGATCTACTTTACGAGAGATTTACTAAATTTCTTAGATAGAATTAACCCTTCCAGGGGTTTTAGAAAAAAATAATCCGAGCTCTAAGATGATTATTTCAAAGAATTTACAATTGTACTTCTTCCAAACAACATGAAATATTTTGGGGACCAATCATACAGGCATTTGAGCTACAAAATTATCTAGAACTACGAGGTTGACCAAATATTTTGAACTCTATTTCTAGGAAGAGGATGAAAATTTGAACAAATTCTAGTCATGTTTTTCAAACATTATCAACTACTCGTACAATTTGGGTGGACCTATTAGGTAAGAGAAGTAGATTGAGAAAATCCTTGCTAACTTACTTTATCATTTTCAAGCCAAAGTTACCTTGCTTAAATACATGAAAAATCCTTGTGAACTTACTGTTAAATGAATCACTTGGGCAAGTATTCGAACTGCATCACTTGTATCCTATATGTCAGCCATCCACCTTCGAGGAGGGAAAGAGCTTTTCTTTATAGACATCAAGAATAGTGGTCTTAGCAAAGGTGTTTTTAACACAACTGTTAATGGCAATGCAGAGAAAATAGATCTACTTTTCCAGAGATTTACTAAATTTCTTTTATAGAATTAACCCTTTTTTATGGGTTTTAGAAAAAAATCATCCGAGCTATAAAATGATTATTTCAATGAATTTATAGTTGTACTTCTTCCAAAAAACATGAAATATTTTGGAGACGACTCATATAGGCATTTGAGCTACAAAATAAATTAAGAAATACGAAGTTGACCAAATATTTTGAACTCTATATCAAGCAAGAGGAAGAAACTTTGAACAAATTCAAACTCCATCACTTGTATCCAATATGTTAGCCATCCACTTTCGAGGTTGGAAAGAGCTTGGTTTTATAGACATCAAGCATAGTGGTCTTAGCAAAGGTTTTTTTGACACAATTGTTAGAAATGATGACACTAATACCAATGAAGAGAAAATGGATCTACTTTACGAGAGATTTACTAAATTTCTTAGATAGAATTAACCCTTCTAGGGGTTTTAGAAAAAAATAATCCGAGCTCTAAAATGATTATTTCAAAGAATTTACAATTGTACTTCTTCCAAACGACATGAAATATTTTGGGGACCAATCATAGAGGCATTTGAGCTACAACATAAATCTACAACAACGAAGTTGACCAAATATTTTCATCTCTATTTCTAGCAAGAGGATGAAAATTTGAACAAATTCTAATCATGTTTTTCAAACATTATCAACTACTCGTACAATTTGGGTGGACCTATTAGGTAAGAGAAGTAGATTGAGAAAATCCTTCCTTGCTTACCTTATCATTTTCCAGCCAAAGTTACCTTGCTTAAAAACATGTAAAGGCCTTGTGAACTAATTGTTAAATGAATCACTTGTGCAAGTATTCGAACTGCATCACTTGTATCCAATATGTCAGCCATCCACTTTCGAGGACGGAAAGAGATTGGCTTTATAGACATCAAGGATAGTGGTCTTAGCAAAGGTGTTTTTGAAACAATTGTTAGAAATGATGACTCTAATACGAACGAAGACAAAATGGATCTACTTTCCCAGAGATTTACTAAATTTCTTAGATAGAATTAACCCTTTTTAGGGGTTTTAGAAAAAAATAATCCGAGCTCTAAAATGATTATTTTAATGAATTTAAAGTTGTACTTCATTCAAAAAACAAGAAATATTTTGGAAACCACTCATATAGGCATTTGAGCAACAAAATAAATCTAGGACTACGAAGTTGACCAAATATTTTGAACTCTATATCAAGAAAGTGGATGAAATTTGAACAAATTCTATGCATGTTTTTTAAACATTATCAACTACTCGTCTAATTTTGGGGGACCTTTTAGGAAAGAGACGTAGATTGACAAAATCCTTGCTAGCTTACCTTAATATTTTCAAGCCAATGTTACCTTGCTTAAATACATGTAAAAGCCTTGTGAACTTACTGTAAAAATGAATCACTTGGGCAAGTATTCAATCTGCATCACTTGTATACTATATGTTAGCCATCCACCTTCGAGGAGGGAAAGAGCTTGGGTTTATAGACATCAAGGATAGTGGTCTTAACGAAGATGTTTTTGACACAATTGCTTGAAATCATGACTCTAATGAAAATGAAGATAAAATGGATCTACTTGCCCAGAGATTTGCTAAATTTCTTATATAGAATTAACCCTTTTTTAGGGGTTTTAGAAAAAAATAATCCGAAGTCTAAGATGAATATTTCAATGAATTTGTAGTTGAATTTCTTACAAACAACATGAAATATTTTAGAGACCAGTCATATAGGCATTTGAGCTACAAATAAATCTAGAACTACAAAGTTGACCAAATATTTTGAACTCTATATGAAGAAAGTACATGAAACTTTGAACAAATTCTAATCATGTTTTTCAAACATTATCAAATACTCGTAAAATTTGGGTGGACCTATTAGGAAAGAGAAGTAGATTGAGAAAATGCTTGCTAACTTACCTTATCAGTACCAAGCCAAAATTACCTTGCTTAAAAACATTTAAAAGCCTTGTGAACTTAATGTTAAATGAATCAATTGGGCAAGTATTCGAACTGCATCACTTGTATCCTATATTTAAGCCATACAGCTTCGAGGATAGAAAGATCTTCCCTTTATAGACATCAACGATAGTGGTCTTAGCGAAGATGTTTTTGAAACATATGCAAGAAATGATGACTCTAATAACAATGAAGAGAAAATGGATCTACTCGCCCAGAGATTTACTAAATTTCTTATATAGAATTAACCCTTTTTTAGGGGTTTTAGAAAAAAAGTAATTCGAGCTCTAAAATGATATTTTCAATGAATTTATTGTTGTACTTCTTCCTAACAATATGAGCTACAAAATAAATCGAGAAATACGAAGTTGACCAAATCTTTTGAACTCTATATCAAGCAAGAGGATGAAACTTTGAACAAATTCTAATCATGTTTTTCAAACCTTATCAACTACTCGTACAATTTGGGTGGACCTATTACGAAAGAAAAGTAGATTGAGAAAATCCTTGCAAGCTTACCTTATCATTTTCAAGCCAAAGTTACCTTGCTTAAATACATGAAAAATCCGTATGAACTTACTGTTAAATGAATCAGTTGGTCAAGTAATCGAACTGCAACATTTGTATCCAATATGTTAGCCATCCACTTTCGAGGACGGAAAGAGCATTGCTTTATAGACATCAACGATAGTGGTCTTAGCGAAGCTGTTTTTGACACAATTTTTAGAAATGATGACACTAATACCAATGAAGAGAAAATGGATCTACTTTGCTAGAGATTTACTAAATTACTTAGATAGAATTAACCCTTTTTTAGGGGTTTTGAAAATATAATCCGAGATCTAAAATGATAATTTCAATGAATTTATAGTTGTACTTCTTCCAAACAACATGAAATATTTTGGAGACCACTCATATAGGCATTTGATCTACAAAATAAATCTAGAACTACGAAGTTGGCCAAAAATTTTGAACTCTATATCAAGCAAGAGGATAAAACTTTGAACAAATTCTATGCATGTTTTTCAAACATTATCAACTACTCGTATAATTTGGGTGGACCTATTAGCAAAGGGAAGTAGATTGACAAAATCCGTGCTAGATTACCTAATCATTTTCAAGCCAAAGGTAGCTTGCTTAAATACATATAAAAGCCTTGTGAACTTACTGTTAAATGAGTCACTAGGGCAAGTATTCGAACTGCATCACTTGTATCCTATATTTTAGGCATCCACCTTCGAAGAGAGAAAGAGCTTGGGTTTATAGACATCAAGGATAGTGGTCTTAGCGAAGATTTTTTTGACACAATTGCTTGGAATTATGACTATAATGCCAATGAAGAAAAAATGGATCTACTTGGGTAGAGATTTTGTAAATTTCTTATATACAATTAACCCTTTTTTAGGGGTTTTAGAAAAAAATAATCCGAAGTCTAAAATGATTATTTCAATGAATTTATAGTTGAACTTCTTCCAAAGAACATGAAATATTTTAGAGACCCATCATATAGGCATTTAAGCTACCAAATAAATCTAGAACTACAAAGTTGACCAAATATTTTGAACTATATATCAAGAAAGTACATGAAACTTTGAACAAATTCTAATCATGTTTTTCAAACATTATCAACTAATCGTAAAATTGGGGTGGACCAATTAGGAAAGAGAAGTAGATTGAGAGAATCCTTGCTAACTTACCTTAACAGTTTCAAGCCAAAATTACCTTGCTTAAATACATGTAAAAGCCTTGTGAACTTATTGTTAAATGAATCAATTGGGCAAGTATTCGAACTGCATCACTTGTATCCTATATTTTAGCCATTCAGTTTCGAGGATAGAAAGAGCTTGGCTTTATAGACATCAAGGATAGTGGTCTTAGCGAAGATGTTTTTGAAACATTTGCTAGAAATGATGACTCTAATACCAATGAAGAGAAAATGGATCTACTTGCCCAAAGATTTACTAAATTTCTTATATAGAATTAACCCTTTCTTAGGGGTTTTAGAAAAAAAGTAATTCGAGCTCTAAGATGATTATTTCAATGAATTTATAGTTGTACTTCTTCCAAACAACATGAAATATTTTGGAGACCATTCATATAGGCATTTAAGCTACAAATTAAATCGAGAAATACGAAGTTGACCAAATCTTTTGAACTCTATATCAAGCAAGAGGATGAAACTTTGAACAAATTCTAATCATGTTTTTCAAATATTATCAACTACTCATACAATTTGGGTGGACCTATTACGAAAGAAAAGTAGATTGAGAAAATCCTTGCAAGCTTACCTTATTATTTTCAAGCCAAAGTTATCTTGCTTAAATACATGAAAAATCCTTGTGAACTTACTGTTAAATGAATCACTTGGTCAAGTATTCGAACTGCATCATTTGTATCCAATATGTCAGCCATCCACTTTCGAGGACGGAAAGAGTATTGCTTTATAGACATCAACGATTGTGGTCATAGCGAAGCTGTTTTTGACACAATTTTTAGAAATGATGACACTAATACCAATGAAGTGAAAATGGATCTACTTTGCTAGAGATTTACTAAATTTCATAGATAGAATTAACCTTTTTTAGGGGTTTTGAAAAAAATAATCCGAGCTCTCAACTGATAATTTCAATGAATTTATAGTTGTACTTCTTCCAAACAACATGAAATATTTTGGAGACCATTCATATAGGCATTTGAGCTACAAAATAAATCAAGAAATACGAATTTGACCAAATATTTTGAACTCTATATCAAGCAAGACAATGAAAATTTGAACAAATTCTAATAATGTCTTTCAAACATTATCAACTACTCGTACAATTTGGGTGGACCTATTAGGAAAGAGAAGTAGATTGACAAAATCCTTGCTAGCTTACCATATCATTTTCAAGCCAATGTTACCTTGCTTAAATACATGTAAAAGCCTCGTGAACTTACTGTTAAATGAATCACTTGGGCAAGTATTCGAACTGCAGCACTTGTGTCCTATATGTCAGCCATCCACCGTCGAGGAGAGAAAGAGCTTGGGTTTATAGACATCAAGGATAGTGGTCTTAGCGAAGATGTTTTTGACACAATTGCTTGGAATCATGACTCTAATGCCAATGAAGAGAAAATGGATCTACTTGGCTAGAGATTTTCTAAATTTCTTATATAGAATTAACCCTTTTTTAGGGGTTTTAGAAAAAAATAATCCGAAGTCTAAGATGAATATTTCAATGAATTTATAGTTGAACTTCTTCTAAACAACATGAAATATTTTGGAGACTAGTCATATAGGCATTTGAGCTACAAAATAAATCTAGAAATACGAATTTGACCAAATATTTTGAACTCTATATGAAGCAAGAGGATGAAAATTTGAACAAATTCTAATCATGTCTTTCAAACATTATCAACTTCCCGTACAATTTGGGTGGATCTATTAGGAAAGAGAAGTAGATTGACAAAATCCTTGCTAGCTTACCATATCATTTTCAATCCAATGTTACCTTGCTTAAATACAAGTAAAAGCCTCGTGAACTTACTGTTAAATGAATCACTTGGGCAAGTATTCGAACTGCAGCACTTGTGTCCTATATGTCGGCCATCCACCTTCGAGAAGGGAAAGAGCTTGGCTTTATATACATCAAGGATAATGGTCTTAGCGAAGATGTTTTTGACACAATTGTTAGAAATGATGACTCTAATACCAATGAAGAGAAAATGAATCTACTTTCAAAGATATTTACTAAATTTCTTAGATAGAATTTACCCTTTTTTAGGGGTTTAGAAAAACATATTCCGAGCTCTAAAATGATTATTTCAGTGAATTTATAGTTGTACTTCTTCCAAACAACATGAAATATTTTGTAGACCACTCATATAGGCAATTGAGCTACAAAATAAATCTAGAAGTACGAAGTTGACCAAAAATTTTGAACTCTATATCAAGCAACATGATGAAACTTTGAACAAATTCTATGCATGTTTTTCAAACATTATCAACTACTCGTATAATTTTGGGGGACCTTTTAGGAAAGAGAAGTAGATTGACAAAATCCTTGCTAGCTTACCTTATCATTTTCACGCCAATGGTACCTTTCTTAAATACATGTAAAAGTCTTGTGAACTTACTGTTAAATGAATCACTTGGGCAAGTATTCAAACTACATCACTTGTATACTATATGTCAGCCATCCACCTGCGAGGAGAGAAAGAGCTTGGGTTTATAGACATCAAGGATAGTGGTCTTAGCGAAGATGTTTTTGACACAATTGCTTGAAATCATGACTCTAATGCCAATGAAGAGAAAATGGATCTACTTACTGAGAGATTTGCTAAATTGCTTATATGGAATTAACCCTTTTTTAGGGGTTTTAGAAAAAAATAATCCGAAGTCTAAAATGATTATTTCAATGAATTTATAGTTGAATTTCTTCCAAACAACATGAAATATTTTGGAGACTAGTCATATAGGCATTTGAGCTACAAAATAAATCTAGAACTACAAAGTTGACCAAATCTTTTGAACTCTATATCAAGCAAGAGGATGAAACTTTGAACAAATTCTAATCATGTTTTTCAAACATTATCAACTACTCGTACAATTTGGGTGGACCTATTAGGACAGAGAAGTCTATTGAGAAAATCCTTGCTAACTTACCTTATCAGATTCAATCCAAAATTACCTTGCTTAAATACATGTAAATGCCTTGTGAACTTATTGTTAAATGAATCAATTGGGCAAGTATTCGAACTGCATCACTTGTATCCTATATTTTAGCCATACACCTTCGAGGATAGAAAGAGCTTACCTTTCTAGACATCAAGGATAGTGGTCTTAGCAAAGATGTTTTTGACACATTTGCTAGAAATGATGACTATAATACCAATGAAGAGAAACTGGATCTACTTGCCCAGAGATTTACTAAAGTTCTGATATAGAATTAACCCTTTTTTAGTGGTTTTAGAAAAAAAGTAATTTGAGCTCTAAAATGATTATTTCAATGAATTTATAGTTGTACTTCTTCCAAACAACATGAAATATTTTGGAGACCACTCATGTAGGCATTTGAGCTACAAAATTAATCTAGAACTACGAAGTTGGCCAAAAATTTTGAACTCTATATCAAGCAAGAGAATAAAACTTTGAACAAATTCTATGCATGTTTCTCAAACATTATCAACTACTCATATAATTTGGGGGGACCTTTTAGGAAAGAGAAGTAGATTGACAAAATCCTTGCTAGCTTACCTTATTATTTTCACGCCAATGGTACCTTGCTTAAATACATGTAAAAGCCTTGTGAACTTACTATTAAATGAATCACTTGGGCAAGTATTCAAACTGCATCACTTCTATACTATATGTCAGCCATCCACATTCGAGGAGGGAAAGTTCTTGGGTTTATAGACATCATGGATAGTGGTCAAAGCAAAGATGTTTTTGACACAAATGCTTGGAATCATGACTCTAATGCCAATGAACAGAAAATGGATCTACTTGGCTAGAGATTTTCTAAATTTCTTATATAGAATTAACCCTTTTTTAGGGGTTTTAGAAAAAAATAATCCGAAGTCTAAAATGATTATTTCAATGAATTTATAGTTGAACTTCTTCCAAACAACATGAAATATTTTGGAGACGACTCATATAGGCATTTGCACTACAAAATAAATCTAGAACTACGAAGTTGGCCAAAAATTTGGAACCCTATATCAAGCAAGAGGATGAAAATTTGAACAAATTCTAATCATGTCTTTCAAAGATTATCAACTACTCGTACAATTTGGGTGGACCTATTAGGAAAGAGAAGTAGATTGACAAAATCCTTGCTAGCTTACCATATCATTTTCAAGCGAATGTTACCTTGCTTAAATACATGTAAAAGCTTCGTGAACTTACTGTTAAATGAATCACTTGGGCAAGTATTTGAACTGCAGCACTTGTGTTCTATATTTCGGCCATCCACCTTCGAGGAGGGAAAGATCTTGGCTTTATAGACATCAAGGATAGTGGTCTTTGCGAAGATGTTTTTGACACAATTGATTGAAATGATGACTCTAATTCCAATGAAGAGAAAATGGATCTCCTTGCCGAGAGATTTACTAAATTTATTATATAGAATTAACCCTTTTTTAGGGGTTTTAGAAAAAGAAAATCGAAGCTCTAAAATGATTATTTCAATGGATTTATAGTGATACTTCTTCCAAACAACATGAAATATTTTGCAGACCACTCATATAGGCATTTGCACTACAAAATAAATCTAGAACTACGAAGTTGGCCAAAAATTTGGAACTCTATATCAAGCAAGAGGATGAAACTTTGAACAAATTCTATGCGTGTTTTTCAAACATTATCAATTACTCGTATAATTAGGGGGGACCTTTTAGGAAAGAGAAGTAGATTGAAAAAATCCTTGCGAGCTTACGTTATCATTTTCAAGCGAATGTTACCTTGCTTAAATACATGTAAAAGCCTTGTGAACTTACTGTGAAATGAATCACTTGGGCAAGTATTCGAACTTTATCACTTGTATCCTATATGTCAGCCATCCACCTTCGAGGAGGCAAAGAGCTTGGGTTTATAGACATCAAGGATAGTGGTCTTAGCGAAGATGTTTTTGACACAATTGCTTGAAATGATGACTCTAATGCCAATGAAGAGATAATGGATCTACTTGCCCAGAGATTTACTAAATTTCTTATATAGAATTAACCCTTTTTTAGGGGTTTTAGAAAAAAATAATTCGAGCTCTAAAATGATTATTTCAATGAATTTATAGTTGTACTTCTTCCCAACAACATGAAATATTTTGCAGACCACTCATATAGGCATTTGAGCTACAAAAAAAATCTAGAACGACCAAGTTGACCAAATATTTTGATCTCTATATTAAGCAAAAGGATGAAACTTTGAACAAATTCTATGCATGTTTTTCAAACATTATCAACTACTCTTATAATTTGGGTGGACCTATTAGGAAGGAGAAGTAGATTGAGAAAATCCTTGATAGCTTACCTTGTCATTTTCAAACCAAAATTAACTTGCTTAAATACATGTAAAAGCCTTGTGCACTTACTGTGAAATGAATCAGTTGGGCAAGTATTCGAACTTTATCACTTGTATCCTATATGTCAGCCATCCACCTTCGAGGAGGGAAAGAGCTTGGGTTTATAGACATCAAGGATAGTGGTCTTAGCGAAGATGTTTTTGACACAATTGCTTGAAATGCTGACTCTAATGCCAATGAAGAGAAAATGGATCTACTTGCCCAGAGATTTACTAAATTTCTTATATAGAATTAACCCTTTTTTAGGGGTTTTAGAAAAAAAATAATCCGAGCTCTAAATGATTATTTCAATGAATTTATAGTTGTATTTCTTCCAAACAACATGAAATATTTTTCAGACCACTCATATAGGCATTTGAGCTACAAAATAAATCTAGAACTACGAAGTTGACCACAAATTTTGAACTCTATATCAAGCAAGAGGATGAAAATTTGAACAAATTCTAATCATGTTTTTCAAACATTATCAACTACTCATACAATTTGGGTGGACCTATTAGGAAAGAGAAGTAGATTGACAAAATCCTTGGTAGCTTACCATATCATTTTCAAGCAAATGTTACCTTGCTTAAATACATGTAAAAGCCTCGTGAACTTACTGTTAAATGAATCACTTGGGCAAGTATTCGAACTACATCACTTGTATCCTATATGTCATCCATCCACCTTCGAGGAGGGTAAGAGCTTGGGTTTATAGACATCAAGGATAGTGGTCTTAGCGAAGATGTTTTTCACACAATTGCTTGAAATGATGACTCTAATGCCAATGAAGAGAAAATGGATCTACTTGCCCAGAGATTTACTTAATTTCTTATATAGAATTAACCCTTTTTTAGGGGTTTTGAAAAAAATAATCCGAGCTCTAAAATGATAATTTCAATGAATTTATAGTTGTACTTCTTCCAAACAACACGAAATATTTTGCAGACCACTCATATAGGCATTTGAGCTACAAAATAAATCTAGAAGTACGAAGTTGACCAAAAAATTTGAGCTCTATATCAAGCTAGAGGATGAAAATTTGAACAAATTCTAATCATGTTTTTCCAACATTCTCAATTACTAGTACAATTTGGGTGGACCTATTAGGAATGAGAAGTAGATTGACAAAATCCTTGCTAGCTTACCATATCATTTTCAAGCTAATGTTACCTTGCTTAAATACATGTAAAAGCCTAGTGAACTTACTGTTAAATGAATCACTTTGCAAGTATTGGAACTGCAGCACTTGTGTCCTATATGTCAGCCATCCACCTTCGAGGAGGGATAGAGCTTGGCTTTTTATACATCAAGGATAATGGTCTTAGCGAAGATGTTTTTGACACAATTGTTAGAAATGATGACTCTAATACCAATGAAAAGAAAATGGATCTACTTTCCCAGAGATTTACTAAATTTCTTAGATAGAATTTACATTTTTTTAGGGGTTTAGAAAAACATAATCCGAGCTCTAAAATTATTATTTCAGTGAATTTATAGTTGTACTTTTTCCAAACAACATGAAATATTTTGCAGACCACTCATATAGGCATTTAAGCTACAAAATAAATCTAGAAGTACGAAGTTGACCAAAAATTTTGAGCTCTATATCAAGCTAGAGGATGAAAATTTGAACAAATTCTATGCGTGTTTTTCAAACATTATCAATTACTCGTATAATTAGGGGGGACCTTTTAGGAAAGAGAAGTAGATTGAAAAAATCCTTGCGAGCTTACCTTATCATTTTCAAGCCAATGTTACCTTTCTTAAATACATGTAAAAGCCTTGTGAACTTACTGTTAAATGAATCACTTGGGCAAGTATTCGAACTGCATAACTTGTATCCTATATGCCAGCCATCCAGCTTCGAGGAGGGAAAGATCTTGGGTTTATAGACATCAAGGATAGTGGATTTAGCGAAGATGTTTTTGACACAATTGCTTGAAATGATGACTCTAATGCCAATGAAGAGAAAATGGATCTACTTGCCCAGAGATTTACTAAATTTCTTATATAGAATTAACCCTTTTTTAGGGGTTTTAGAAAAAAATATCCGAGCTCTAAAATGATTATTTCAATTAATTTATAGTTGTACTTCTTCCAAACAACATGAAATATTTTAGAGACCAATCATATAGGAATTTGATCTACAAAATAAATCTAAAATTATGAAGTTGACCAAATATTTTGAACTCTATATGAAGAAAGTGGATGAAACTTTGAACAAATTCTAATCATGTTTTTCAAACATTATCAACTACTCATACAATTTGGGTGGATCTATTAGGAAAGAGAAGTAGATTGAGAAAATCCTTGCTAGCTTACCTTATCATTTTCAAGCCAAAATTACCTTGCTTAAATACATGTAAAAGCCTTGTGAACTTACTGTGAAATGAATCACTTGGGCGAGTATTCGAACTGCATCACTTGTATCCTATATGTCATCCATCCACCTTCGAGGAGGGTAAGAGCTTGGGTTTATAGACATCAAGGATAGTGGTCTTAGCGAAGATGTTTTTCACACAATTGCTTGAAATGATGACTCTAATGCCAATGAAGAGAAAATGGATCTACTTGCCTAGAGATTTACTTAATTTCTTATATAGAATTAACCCTTTTTTAGGGGTTTTGAAAAAAATAATCCGAGCTCTAAAATGATAATTTCAATGAATTTATAGTTGTACTTCTTCCAAACAACATGAAATATTTTGCAGACCACTCATATAGGCATTTGAGCTACAAAATAAATCTAGAAGTACGAAGTTGAACAAAAATTTTGAGCTCTATATCAAGCTAGAGGATGAAAATTTGAACAAATTCTAATCATGTTTTTCAAACATTCTCAATTCCTCGTACAATTTGGGTGGACCTATTAGGAATGAGAAGTAGATTGACAAAATCCTTGCTAGCTTACCATATCATTTTCAAGCTAATGTTACCTTGCTTAAATACTTGTAAAAGCCTAGTGAACTTACTGTTAAATGAATCACTTTGCAAGTATTGGAACTGCAGCACTTGTGTCCTATATGTCAGCCATCCACCTTCGAGGAGGGATAGAGCTTGGCTTTTTATACATCAAGGATAATGGTCTTAGCGAAGATGTTTTTGACACAATTGTTAGAAATGATGACTCTAATACCAATGAAAAGAAAATGGATCTACTTTCCCAGAGATTTACTAAATTTCTTATATAGAATTAACCCTTTTTTAGGGGTTTTAGAAACAAAATAATTCAAACTCTAAAATGATTATTATAATGAATTTATAGTTTTACTTCTTCCCAACAACATGAAATATTTTGCAGACCACTCATATAGGCATTTGAGCTACAAAAAAAATCTAGAACTACCAAGTTGACCAAATATTTTGAACTCTATATTAAGCAAGAGGATGAAAATTTGAACAAATTCTATGCATGTTTTTCAAACATTTTCAACTACTCTTATAATTTGGGTGAACCTATTAGGAAAGAGAAGTAGATTGACAAAATCCTTGCTAGCATACCTTATCATTTTCAAGCCAAAGTTACCTTGCTTAAATACATGTAAAAGCCTTGTGAACTACCTGTTAAATGAATCACTTGGGAAAGAATTCGAATTGCATCACTTGTCTCCAATATGTCAGCCATCCACTTTCGATAACGGAATGAGCATGGCTTTATAGACATCAAGGATAGTGTCTTAGCGAAGATGTTTTTAACACAATTTTTTGAAATGATGACTCTAATGCCAATGAAGAGAAAATGGATCTACTTGCCGAGAGATTTACTAAATTTCTTATATAGAATTAACTCTTTTTTAGGGGTTTTAGAAAAAAATAATCCGAGCTCTAAAATGATTATTTTAATGAATTTATAGTTGTACTTCTTCCAAACAACATGAAATATTTTGGAGACCACTCATATAGGCATTTGAGCTACAAAATAAATCTAGAACTACGAAGTTGACCAAATATTTTGAACTTTATATAAAGAAAGTGGATGAAACTTTGAACAATTTCTAATCATGTTTTTCAAACATGATCAACTACTCGTACAATTTCGTTGGACCTATTAGGAAGGAGAAGTAGGTTGAGAAAATCCTTGCTAGCTTCCCTTATCATTTTTACGCCAAAATTACCTTGCTTAAATACTTGTTAAAGCCTTGTGAACTTAGTGTTAAATGAATCACTTGGGCAAGTATTCGAACTGCATCACTTGTATCCTATATGTCAGCCATCCACCTTCGAGGAGGGAAAGAGCTTGGCTTTTTATACATCAAGGATAATGGTCTTAGTGAAGATGTTTTCGACACCATTTCTTGGAATGATCACTCTAATGCCAATGTAGAGAAAATGGATCTACTTGCCTGAGATTTACTAAATTTCTTATATAGAATTAACCCTTTTTTAGGGGTTTTAAAAATAATAATCTGAGCTCTAAAATGATTATTTCAATGAATTTATAGTTGTACTTCTTCCAAACAACATGAAATAATTTGGAGACCACTCATATAGGCATTTGAGCTACAAAATAAATCTAGAACTACGAAGTTGACCAAATATTTTGAACTCTATATCAAGAAAGTGGATGAAACTTTGAACAAATTCTAATCATGTTTTTCAAACATTATCAACTACTCGTATAATTTGGGGGGACCTTTTAGGAAAGGGAAGTAGATTGAACAAATCCTTGCTAGCTGACATTATCATTTTCAAGCCAAAGTTACCTTGCTTAAATACATGTAAAAGCCTTGTGAACTACCTGTTAAATGAATCACTTGGGAAAGTATTCGAACATCATCACTTGTCTCCAATATGTCAGCCATCCACTTTCGATAACGGAAAGAGCATGGCTTTATAGACATCAAGGATAGTGGTCTTAGCGAAGATGTTTTTAACACAATTTTTTGAAATGATGACTCTAATGCCAATGAAGAGAAAATGGATCTACTTGCCGAGAGATTTACTAAATTTCTTATATAGAATTAACTCTTTTTTAGGGGTTTTAGAAAAAAATAATCCGAGCTCTAAAATGATTATTTTAATGAATTTATAGTTGTACTTCTTCCAAACAACATGAAATATTTTGGAGACCACTCATATAGGCATTTGAGCTACAAAATAAATCTAGAACTACGAAGTTGACCAAATATTTTGAACTTTATATAAAGAAAGTGGATGAAACTTTGAACAATTTCTAATCATGTTTTTCAAACATGAGCAACTACTCGTACAATTTCGTTGGACCTATTAGGAAAGAGAAGTAGGTTGAGAAAATCCTTGCTAGCTTACCTTATCATTTTTACGCCAAAATTACCTTGCTTAAATACTTGTTAAAGCCTTGTGAACTTAGTGTTAAATGAATCACTTGGGCAAGTATTCGAACTGCATCACTTGTATCCTATATGTCAGCCATCCACCTTCGAGGAGGGAAAGAGCTTGGCTTTTTATACATCAAGGATAATGGTCTTAGTGAAAATATTTTCGACACCATTTCTTGGAATGATCACTCTAATGCCAATGTAGAGAAAATGGATCTACTTGCCTGAGATTTACTAAATTTTTTATATAGAATTAACCCTTTTTTAGGGGTTTTAAAAATAATAATCTGAATTCTAAAATGATTATTTCAATGAATTTATAGTTTTACTTCTTCCAAACAACATGAAATATTTTGGAGACCACTCATATAGGCATTTGAGCTACAAAATAAATCTAGAACTACGAAGTTGACCAAATATTTTGAACTCTATATCAAGAAAGTGGATGAAACTTTGAACAAATTCTAATCATGTTTTTCAAACATTATCAACTACTCGTATAATTTGGGGGGACCATTTAGGAAAGGGAAGTAGATTGAACAAATCCTTGCTAGCTGACATTATCATTTTCAAGCCAAAGTTACCTTGCTTAAATACATGTAAAAGCCTTGTGAACTTACAGTTAAATGAATCACTTGGGCAAGTATTCGAACTGCATCAAATGTATCCTATATGTCAGCCATCCACCTTTGAGGAGGGAAAGATCTTGGGTTTATAGACATCAAGGATAGTGGTCTTAGCGAAGATGTTTTCGACACAACTGCTTGTAATGATGACTCTAATGCCAATGAAGAGAAAATGGATCTACTTGCCGAGAGATTTACTAAATTTCTTATATAGAATTAACCCTTTATTAGGGGTTTTAGAAAAAAATAATCCGAGCTCTAAAATGATTATTTCAATGAATTTATAGTTGTACTTCTTCCAAACAACATGAAATATTTTGTAGACCATTCATATAGGCATTTGAGCTACAAAATAAATCTAGAACGACGATGTTGAGCAAATATTTTGAACTCTATTTCTAGAAAGGGGATGAAAATTTGAACAAATTCTAATCATGTTTTTCAAACATTATCAACTACTCGTATAATTTGGGGGGACCTTTTAGGAAAGGGAAGTAGATTGAACAAATCCTTGCTAGCTGACATTATCATTTTCAAGCCAAAGTTACCTTGCTTAAATACATGTAAAAGCCTTGTGAACTACCTGTTAAATGAATCACTTGGGAAAGTATTCGAACATCATCACTTGTCTCCAATATGTCAGCCATCCACTTTCGATAACGGAAAGAGCATGGCTTTATAGACATCAAGGATAGTGGTCTTAGCGAAGATGTTTTTAACACAATTTTTTGAAATGATGACTCTAATGCCAATGAAGAGAAAATGGATCTACTTGCCGAGAGATTTACTAAATTTCTTATATAGAATTAACTCTTTTTTAGGGGTTTTAGAAAAAAATAATCCGAGCTCTAAAATGATTATTTTAATGAATTTATAGTTGTACTTCTTCCAAACAACATGAAATATTTTGGAGACCACTCATATAGGCATTTGAGCTACAAAATAAATCTAGAACTACGAAGTTGACCAAATATTTTGAACTTTATATAAAGAAAGTGGATGAAACTTTGAACAATTTCTAATCATGTTTTTCAAACATGAGCAACTACTCGTACAATTTCGTTGGACCTATTAGGAAAGAGAAGTAGGTTGAGAAAATCCTTGCTAGCTTACCTTATCATTTTTACGCCAAAATTACCTTGCTTAAATACTTGTTAAAGCCTTGTGAACTTAGTGTTAAATGAATCACTTGGGCAAGTATTCGAACTGCATCACTTGTATCCTATATGTCAGCCATCCACCTTCGAGGAGGGAAAGAGCTTGGCTTTTTATACATCAAGGATAATGGTCTTAGTGAAAATATTTTCGACACCATTTCTTGGAATGATCACTCTAATGCCAATGTAGAGAAAATGGATCTACTTGCCTGAGATTTACTAAATTTTTTATATAGAATTAACCCTTTTTTAGGGGTTTTAAAAATAATAATCTGAATTCTAAAATGATTATTTCAATGAATTTATAGTTTTACTTCTTCCAAACAACATGAAATATTTTGGAGACCACTCATATAGGCATTTGAGCTACAAAATAAATCTAGAACTACGAAGTTGACCAAATATTTTGAACTCTATATCAAGAAAGTGGATGAAACTTTGAACAAATTCTAATCATGTTTTTCAAACATTATCACCGACTCGTATAATTTGGGGGGACCATTTAGGAAAGGGAAGTAGATTGAACAAATCCTTGCTAGCTGACCTTATCATTTTCAAGCCAAAGTTACCTTGCTTAAATAAATGTAAAAGCCTTGTGAACTACCTGTTAAATGAATCACTTGTGAAGTATTCGAACAGCATCACTTGTCTCCAATATGTCAGCCATCCACTTTCGATAACGGAAAGAGCATGGCTTTATAGACACCAAGGATAGTGGTCTTAGCGAAGATGTTTTTGACACAATTTTTAGAAGTGATGACTCTAATACCAATGAAGAGAAAATGGATCTACTTTCCGAGAGATTTGCTAAATTTCTTAGATAGAATTAACCCTTTTTTAGGGGTTTTAGAAAAAAATAATCCGAGCTCTAAAATGATTATTTTAATGAATTTATAGTTGTACTTCTTCCAAACAACATGAAATATTTTGGAGACCACTCATATAGGCATTTGAGCTACAAAATAAATCTAGAACTACGAAGTTGACCAAATATTTTGAACTTTATATAAAGAAAGTGGATGAAACTTTGAACAATTTCTAATCATGTTTTTCAAACATGATCAACTACTCGTACAATTTCGTTGGACCTATTAGGAAAGAGAAGTAGGTTGAGAAAATCCTTGCTAGCTTACCTTATCATTTTTACGCCAAAATTACCTTGCTTAAATACTTGTTAAAGCCTTGTGAACTTAGTGTTAAATGAATCACTTGGGCAAGTATTCGAACTGCATCACTTGTATCCTATATGTCAGCCATCCACCTTCGAGGAGGGAAAGAGCTTGGCTTTTTATACATCAAGGATAATGGTCTTAGTGAAGATGTTTTCGACACCATTTCTTGGAATGATCACTCTAATGCCAATGTAGAGAAAATGGATCTACTTGCCTGAGATTTACTAAATTTTTTATATAGAATTAACCCTTTTTTAGGGGTTTTAAAAATAATAATCTGAATTCTAAAATGATTATTTCAATGAATTTATAGTTTTACTTCTTCCAAACAACATGAAATATTTTGGAGACCACTCATATAGGCATTTGAGCTACAAAATAAATCTAGAACTACGAAGTTGACCAAATATTTTGAACTCTATATCAAGAAAGTGGATGAAACTTTGAACAAATTCTAATCATGTTTTTCAAACATTATCAACTACTCGTATAATTTGGGGGGACCTTTTAGGAAAGGGAAGTAGATTGAACAAATCCTTGCTAGCTGACATTATCATTTTCAAGCCAAAGTTACCTTGCTTAAATACATGTAAAAGCCTTGTGAACTTACAGTTAAATGAATCACTTGGGCAAGTATTCGAACTGCATCAAATGTATCCTATATGTCAGCCATCCACCTTTGAGGAGGGAAAGATCTTGGGTTTATAGACATCAAGGATAGTGGTCTTAGCGAAGATGTTTTTGACACAACTGCTTGTAATGATGACTCTAATGCCAATGAAGAGAAAATGGATCTACTTGCCGAGAGATTTACTAAATTTCTTATATAGAATTAACCCTTTATTAGGGGTTTTAGAAAAAAATAATCCGAGCTCTAAAATGATTATTTCAATGAATTTATAGTTGTACTTCTTCCAAACAACATGAAATATTTTGTAGACCATTCAAATAGGCATTTGAGCTACAAAATAAATCTAGAACTACGATGTTGAGCAAATATTTTGAACTCTATTTCTAGAAAGGGGATGAAAATTTGAACAAATTCTAATCATGTTTTTCAAACATTATCAACTACTCGTAAAATTTGGGTGAACCTATTAGGACAGAGAAGTAGATTGACAAAATCCTTGCTAGCTGACCTTATCATTTTCAAGCCAAAGTTACCTTGCTTAAATAAATGTAAAAGCCTTGTGAACTACCTGTTAAATGAATCACTTGTGAAGTATTCGAACAGCATCACTTGTCTCCAATATGTCAGCCATCCACTTTCGATAACGGAAAGAGAATGGCTTTATAGACACCAAGGATAGTGGTCTTAGAGAAGATGTTTTTGACACAATTTTTAGAAGTGATGACTCTAATACCAATGAAGAGAAAATGGATCTACTTTCCGAGAGATTTGCTAAATTTCTTAGATAGAATTAACCCTTTTTTAGGGGTTTTAGAAAAAAATAATCCGAGCTCTAAAATGATTATTTTAATGAATTTATAGTTGTACTTCTTCCAAACAACATGAAATATTTTGGAGACCACTCATATAGGCATTTGAGCTACAAAATAAATCTAGAACTACGAAGTTGACCAAATATTTTGAACTTTATATAAAGAAAGTGGATGAAACTTTGAACAATTTCTAATCATGTTTTTCAAACATGATCAACTACTCGTACAATTTCGTTGGACCTATTAGGAAAGAGAAGTAGGTTGAGAAAATCCTTGCTAGCTTACCTTATCATTTTTACGCCAAAATTACCTTGCTTAAATACTTGTTAAAGCCTTGTGAACTTAGTGTTAAATGAATCACTTGGGCAAGTATTCGAACTGCATCACTTGTATCCTATATGTCAGCCATCCACCTTCGAGGATGGAAAGAGCATGGCTTTATAGACATCAAGGATAGTGGTCTTAACAAAGATGTTTTTGACACAATTTTTCGAAATGATAACTCTAATGCCAATGAAGAGAAAATGGATCTACTTGCCGAGAGATTTACTAAATTTCTTATATAGAATTAACCCTTTTTTAGGGGTTTTAGAAAAAAAATAATCTGAGCTCTAAAATGATTATTTCAATGAATTTATAGTTGTACTTCTTCGAAACAACATGAAATATTTTGCAGACCACTTATATAGGCATTTGAGCTACAAAAAATATCTAGAACTACCAAGTTGACCAAATATTTTGAACTCTATATCAAGCAAGAGGATGAAACTTTGAACAAATTCTATGCATGTTTTTCAAACATTTTCAACTACTCTTATAATTTGGGTGAACCTATTAGGAAAGAGAAGTAGATTGACAAAATCCTTGCTAGCATACCTTATCATTTTCAAGCCAAAGTTACCTTGCTTAAATACATGTAAAAGCCTTGTGAACTACCTGTTAAATGAATCACTTGGGAAAGAATTCGAATTGCATCACTTGTCTCCAATATGTCAGCCATCCACTTTCGATAAGGGAATGAGCATGGCTTTATAGACATCAAGGATAGTGGTCTTAGCGAAGATGTTTTTAACACAATTTTTTGAAATGATGACTCTAATGCCAATGAAGAGAAAATGGATCTACTTGCCGAGAGATTTACTAAATTTCTTATATAGAATTAACTCTTTTTTAGGGGTTTTAGAAAAAAATAATACGAGCTCTAAAATGATTATTTTAATGAATTTATAGTTGTACTTCTTCCAAACAACATGAAATATTTTGGAGACCACTCATATAGGCATTTGAGCTACAAAATAAATCTAGAACTACGAAGTTGACCAAATATTTTGAACTTTATATAAAGAAAGTGGATGAAACTTTAAAAAATTTCTAATCATGTTATTCAAACATGATCAACTACTCGTACAATTTCGTTGGACCTCTTAGGAAAGAGAAGTAGGTTGAGAAAATCCTTGCTAGCTTACCTTATCATTTTTACGCCAAAATTACCTTGCTTAAATACTTGTTAAAGCCTTGTGAACTTAGTGTTAAATGAATCACTTGGGCAAGTATTCGAACTGCATCACTTGTATCCTATATGTCAGCCATCCACCTTCGAGGAGGGAAAGAGCTTGGGTTTTTATACATCAAGGATAATGGTCTTAGTGAAGATGTTTTCGATACCATTTCTTGGAATGATCACTCTAATGCCAATGTAGAGAAAATGGATCTACTTGCCTGAGATTTACTAAATTTCTTATATAGAATTAACCCTTTTTTAGGGGTTTTAAAAATAATAATCTGAGCTCTAAAATGATTATTTCAATGAATTTATAGTTGTACTTCTTCCAAACGACATGAAATATTTTGGAGACCACTCATATAGGCATTTGAGCTACAAAATAAATCTAGAACTACGAAGTTGACCAAATATTTTGAACTCTATATCAAGAAAGTGGATGAAACTTTGAACAAATTCTAATCATGTTTTTCAAACATTATCAACTACTCGTATAATTTGGGGGGACCTTTTAGGAAAGGGAAGTAGATTGAACAAATCCTTGCTAGCTGACATTATCATTTTCAAGCCAAAGTGACCTTGCTTAAATACATGTAAAAGCCTTGTGAACTTACAGTTAAATGAACCACTTGGGCAAGTATTCGAACTGCATCAAATGTATCCTATATGTCAGCCATCCACCTTTGAGGAGGGAAAGATCTTGGGTTTATAGACATCAAGGATAGTGGTCTTAGCGAAGATGTTTTTGACACAACTGCTTGAAATGATGACTCTAATGCCAATGAAGAGAAAATGGATCTACTTGTCGAGAGATTTACTAAATTTCTTATATAGATTTAACCCTTTATTAGGGGTTTTAGAAAAAAATAATCCGAGCTCTAAAATGATTATTTCAATGAATTTATAGTTGTACTTCTTCCAAACAACATGAAATATTTTGTAGACCATTCATATAGGCATTTGAGCTACAAAATAAATCTAGAACTACGATGTTGAGCAAATATTTTGAACTCAATTTCTAGAAAGGGGATGAAAATTTGAACAAATTCTAATCATGTTTTTCAAACATTATCAACTACTCGTAAAATTTGGGTGAACCTATTAGGACAGAGAAGTAGATTGACAAAATCCTTGCTAGCTGACCTTATCATTTTCAAGCCAAAGTTACCTTGCTTAAATAAATGTAAAAGCCTTGTGAACTACCTGTTAAATGAATCACTTGTGAAGTATTCGAACAACATCACTTGTCTCTAATATGTCAGCCATCCACTTTCGATAACGGAAAGAGCATGGCTTTATAGACACCAAGGATAGTGGTCTTAGCGAAGATGTTTTTGACACAATTTTTAGAAGTGATGACTCTAATACCAATGAAGAGAAAATGGATCTACTTTCCGAGAGATTTGCTAAATTTCTTAGATAGAATTAACCCTTTTTTAGGGGTTTTAGAAAAAAATAATCCGAGCTCTAAAATGATTATTTTAATGAATTTATAGTTGTACTTCTTCCAAACAACGTGAAATATTTTGGAGACCACTCATATAGGCATTTGAGCTACAAAATGAATCTAGAACTACGAAGTTGACCAAATATTTTGAACTTTATATAAAGAAAGTGGATGAAACTTTGAACAATTTCTAATCATGTTTTTCAAACATGATCAACTACTCGTACAATTTCGTTGGACCTATTAGGAAAGAGAAGTAGGATGAGAAAATCTTTGCTAGCTTACCTTATCATTTTTACGCAAAAATTACCTTGCTTAAATACTTGTTAAAGCCTTGTGAACTTAGTGTTCAATGAATCACTTGGGCAAGTATTCGAACTGCATCACTTGTATCCTATATTTCAGCCATCCAACTTCGAGGATAGAAAGAGCATGGCTTTATAGACATCAAGGATAGTGGTCTTAACAAAGATGTTTTTGACACAATTTTTCGAAATGATAACTCTAATGCCAATGAAGAGAAAATGGATCTACTTGCCTAGAGATTTACTAAATTTCTTATATAGAATTAACCCTTTTTTAGGGGTTTTAGAAAAAAAATAATCTGAGGTCTAAAATGATTATTTCAATGAATTTATAGTTGTACTTCTTCGAAACAACATGAAATATTTTGCAGACCATTTATATAGGCATTTGAGCTACAAAAAAAATCTAGAACTACCAAGTTGACCAAATATTTTGAACTCTATATCAAGCAAGAGGATGAAACTTTGAACAAATTCTATGCATGTTTTTCAAACATTGTCAACTACTCTTATAATTTGGGTGAACCTATTAGGAAAGAGAAGTAGATTGACAAAATCCTTGCTAGCATACCTTATCATTTTCAAGCCAAAGTTACCTTGCTTAAATACATGTAAAAGCCTTGTGAACTACCTGTTAAATGAATCACTTGTGAAGTATTCGAACAACATCACTTGTCTCCAATATGTCAGCCATCCACTTTCGATAACGGAATGAGCATGGCTTTATAGACATCAAGGATAGTGGTCTTAGCGAAGATGTTTTTATCACAATTTTTTGAAATGATGACTCTAATGCCAATGAAGAGAAAATGGATCTACTTGCCGAGAGATTTCCTAAATTTCTTATATAGAATTAACTCTTTTTTAGGGGTTTTAGAAAAACAAAATCCGAGCTCTAAAATGATTATTTTAATGAATTTATAGTTGTACTTCTTCCAAACAACATGAAATATTTTGGAGACCACTCATATAGGCATTTGAGCTACAAAATAAATCTAGAACTATGAAGTTGACCAAATATTTTGAACTTTATATAAAGAAAGTGGATGAAACTTTGAAAAATTTCTAATCATGCTTTTCAAACATGATCAACTACTCGTACAATTTCGTTGGACCTATTAGGAAAGAGAAGTAGGTTGAGAAAATCCTTGCTAGCTTACCTTATCATTTTTACGCCAAAATTACCTTGCTAAAATACTTGTTAAAGCCTTGTGAACTTAGTGTTAAATGAATCACTTGGGCAAGTATTCGAACTGCATCACTTGTATCCTATATGTCAGCCATCCACCTTCGAGGTGGGAAAGAGCTTGGCTTTTTATACATCAAGGATAATGGTCTTAGTGAAGATGTTTTCGACACCTTTTCTTGGAATTATCACTCTAATGCCAATGTAGAGAAAATGGATCTACTTGCCTGAGATTTACTAAATTTCTTATATAGAATTAACCCTTTTTTAGGGGTTTTAAAAATAATAATCTGAGCTCTAAAATGATTATTTCAATGAATTTATAGTTGTACTTCTTCCAAACAACATGAAATAATTTGGAGACCACTCATATAGGCATTTGAGCTACAAAATAAATCTAGAACTACGAAGTTGACCAAATATATTGAACTCTATATCAAGAAAGTGGATGAAACTTTGAACAAATTCTAATCATGTTTTTCAAACATTATCAACTACTCGTATAATTTGGGGGGACCTTTTAGGAAAGGGAAGTAGATTGAACAAATCCTTGCTAGCTGACATCATCATTTTCAAGCCAAAGTTACCTTGCTTAAATACATGTAAAAGCCTTGTGAACTTACAGTTAAATGAATCACTTGGGCAAGTATTTGAACTGCATCAAATGTGTCCTATATGTCAGCCATCCACCTTTGAGGAGGGAAAGATCTTGGGTTTATAGACATCAAGGATAGTGGCCTTAGCGAAGATGTTTTTGACACAACTGCTTGAAATGATGACTCTAATGAGAATGAAGAGAAAATAGATCTACTTGCCGAGAGATTTACTAAATTTCTTATATAGATTTAACCCTTTATTAGGGGTTTTAGAAAAAAATAATCCGATCTCTAAAATGATTATTTCAATGAATTTATAGTTGTACTTCTTCCAAACAACATGAAATATTTTGTAGACCATTCATATAGGCATTTGATCTACAAAATAAATCTAGAACTACGATGTTGAGCAAATATTTTGAACTCTATTTCTAGAAAGAGGATGAAAATTTGAACAAATTCTAATCATGTTTTTCAAACATTATCAACTACTCGTAAAATTTGGGTGAACCTATTAGGAAAGAGAAGTAGATTGACAAAATCCTTGCTAGCTGACCTTATCATTTTCAAGCCAAAGTTACCTTGCTTAAATAAATGTAAAAGCCTTGTGAACTACCTGTTAAATGAATCACTTGGGAAAGTATTCGAACAGCATCACTTGTCTCCAATATGTCAGCCATCCATTTTCGATAATGGAAAGAGCATGGCTTTATAGACACCAAGGATAGTGGTCTTAGCGAAGATGTTTTTGACACAATTTTTAGAAGTGATGACTCTAATACCAATGAAGAGAAAATGGATCTACTTTACCAGAGATTTGCTAAATTTCTTAGATAGAATTAACCCTTTTTTAGCTTTAAGAAAAAAATAAGCCGAGCTCTCAAATGATTATTTCAATGAATTTATAGTTGTACTTCTTCCAAACAACTTGAAATATTTTGGAGACCACTCATATAGGCATTTGAGCTAGAAAATAAATCTAGAACGACGAAGTTGACCAAATATTTTGAACTTTATATCAAGAAAGTGGATGAAACTTTGAACAAATTCTAATCATGTTTGTCAAACATTATCAACTAGTCGTATTATTTGGGGGGACCTTTTAGGAAAGAGAAGTAGATTGACAATATCCTTGCTAGCTTACCTTATTATTTTCAAGCCAATCTAACCTTGCTTAAATACATGTAAAAGCCTTGTGAACTTACTGTTAAATGAATCACTTGGGCAAGTATTCGAACTGCATCACATGTATCCTATATGTCAGCCATCCACCTTTGAGGAGGGAAAGATCTTGGGTTTATAGACATCAAGGATAGTGGTCTTAGCGAAGATGTTTTTGACACAATTGCTTGAAATGATGACTCTAATGCCAATGAAGAGAAAATGGATCTACTTGGAGAGAGATTTACTAAATTTCTAATATAGATTTAACCCTTTATTAGGGGTTTTAGAAAAAAATAATCCGAGCTATAAAATGATTATTTCAATGAATTTATAGTTGTACTTCTTCCAAACAACATGAAATATTTTGGAGACCAGTCATATAGGCATTTGAGCTACAAAATAAATCTAGAACTACAAAGTTGACCAAATATTTTGAACTCTATATCAACAAAGTACATGAAACTTTGAACAAATCCTAATCATGTTTTTCAAACATTATCAACGACTCATATAATTTTGGGGGACCTTTTAGGAAAGTGAAGTAGATTGACAAAATCCTGGCTAGCTTACCTTATCATTTTCAAGCCAATGGTACCTTGCTTAAATACATGTAAAAGTCTTGTGAACTTACTGTTAAATGAATCACTTGGGCAAGTATTCAAACTACATCACTTGTATATTATATGTCAGCCATCCACCTTCGAGGAGAGAAAGAGCTTGGGTTTATAGACATCAAGGATACTGGTCTTAGCGAAGATGTTTTTGACACAATTTTTTGAAATGATGACTCTAATGCCAATGAAGAGAAAATGGATCTAATTGCCGAGAGATTTACTAAATTTCTTATATAGAATTATCCCTTTTTTAGGGGTTTTAGAAAAAACAATTTGAGCTCTAAAATGATTATTTCAATGAATTTATAGTTGTACTTCTTCCAAACAACATGAAATATTTTGTAGACCATTCATATAGGCATTTGATCTACAAAATAAATCTAGAACTACGATGTTGAGCAAATATTTTGAACTCTATTTCTAGAAAGAGGATGAAAATTTGAACAAATTCTAATCATGTTTTTCAAACATTATCAACTACTCGTAAAATTTGGGTGAACCTATTAGGAAAGAGAAGTAGATTGACAAAATCCTTGCTAGCTGACCTTATCATTTTCAAGCCAAAGTTACCTTGCTTAAATAAATGTAAAAGCCTTGTGAACTACCTGTTAAATGAATCACTTGGGAAAGTATTCGAACAGCATCACTTGTCTCCAATATGTCAGCCATCCACTTTCGATAACGGAAAGAGCATGGCTTTATAGACACCAAGGATAGTGGTCTTAGCGAAGATGTTTTTGACACAATTTTTAGAAGTGATGACTCTAATACCAATGAAGAGAAAATGGATCTACTTTCCCAGAGATTTGCTAAATTTCTTAGATAGAATTAACCCTTTTTTAGCTTTAAGAAAAAAATAAGCCGAGCTCTCAAATGATTATTTCAATGAATTTATAGTTGTACTTCTTCCAAACAACTTGAAATATTTTGGAGACCACTCATATAGGCATTTGAGCTACAAAATAAATCTAGAACTACGAAGTTGACCAAATATTTTGAACTTTATATCAAGAAAGTGGATGAAACTTTGAACAAATTCTAATCATGTTTGTCAAACATTATCAACTAGTCGTATTATTTGGGGGGACCTTTTAGAAAAGAGAAGTAGATTGACAATATCCTTGCTAGCTTACCTTATTATTTTCAAGCCAATCTAACCTTGCTTAAATACATGTAAAAGCCTTGTGAACTTACTGTTAAATGAATCACTTGGGCAAGTATTCGAACTGCATCACATGTATCCTATATGTCAGCCATCCACCTTTGAGGAGGGAAAGATCTTGGGTTTATAGACATCAAGGATAGTGGTCTTAGCGAAGATGTTTTTGACACAATTGCTTGAAATGATGACTCTAATGCCAATGAAGAGAAAATGGATCTACTTGGAGAGAGATTTACTAAATTTCTAATATAGATTTAACCCTTTATTAGGGGTTTTAGAAAAAAATAATCCGAGCTATAAAATGATTATTTCAATGAATTTATAGTTGTACTTCTTCCAAACAACATGAAATATTTTGGAGACCAGTCATATAGGCATTTGAGCTACAAAATAAATCTAGAACTACAAAGTTGACCAAATATTTTGAACTCTATATCAACAAAGTACATGAAACTTTGAACAAATCCTAATCATGTTTTTCAAACATTATCAACGACTCGTATAATTTTGGGGGACCTTTTAGGAAAGTGAAGTAGATTGACAAAATCCTGGCTAGCTTACCTTATCATTTTCAAGCCAATGGTACCTTGCTTAAATACATGTAAAAGTCTTGTGAACTTACTGTTAAATGAATCACTTGGGCAAGTATTCAAACTACATCACTTGTATACTATATGTCAGCCATCCACCTTCGAGGAGAGAAAGAGCTTGGGTTTATAGACATCAAGGATACTGGTCTTAGCGAAGATGTTTTTGACACAATTTTTTGAAATGATGACTCTAATACCAATGAAGGGAAAATGGATCTACTTGCCGAGAGATTTACTAAATTTCTTATATAGAATTAACTATTTTTTAGGGGTTTTAGAAAAAAATAATCCGGGCTCTAAAATGATTATTTTAATGAATTTATAGTTGTACTTCTTCCAAACAACATGAAATATTTTTGAGACCACTCATATAGGCATTTGAGCTACAAAACAAATCTAGAACTACGAAGTTGACCAAATATTTTGAACTCTATATCAAGAAAGTGGATGAAACTTTGAACAAATATTAATCATGTTTTTCAAACATTATCAACTACTCGTATAATTTGGGGGGACCTTTTAGGAAATAGAAGTAGATTGACAAAATCCTTGCTACCTTACCTTATCATTTTCAAGCCATTGTTACCTTGCTTAAATACATTTAAAATCCTTGTGAAGTTACTGTTGAATGAATCACTTGGGCAAGTATTCGAACTGCATCACTTGTATCCTATATGTCAGCCATCCACCTTCGAGGAGGGAAAGAACTTGGGTTTATAGACATCAAGGATAGTGGTCTTAGCGAAGATGTTTTTGACACAATTGCTTGAAATGATGACTCTAATGCCAATGAAGAGAAAATGGATCTAATTGCCGAGAGATTTACTAAATTTCTTATATAGAATTATCCATTTTTTAGGGGTTTTAGAAAAAACAATTCGAGCTCTAAAATGATTATTTCAATGAATTTATAGTTGTACTTCTTCCAAACAACATGAAATATTTTGTAGACCATTCATATAGGCATTTGATCTACAAAATAAATCTAGAACTACGATGTTGAGCAAATATTTTGAACTCTATTTCTAGAAAGAGGATGAAAATTTGAACAAATTCTAATCATGTTTTTCAAACATTATCAACTACTCGTAAAATTTGGGTGAACCTATTAGGAAAGAGAAGTAGATTGACAAAATCCTTGCTAGCTGACCTTATCATTTTCAAGCCAAAGTTACCTTGCTTAAATAAATGTAAAAGCCTTGTGAACTACCTGTTAAATGAATCACTTGGGAAAGTATTCGAACAGCATCACTTGTCTCCAATATGTCAGCCATCCACTTTCGATAACGGAAAGAGCATGGCTTTATAGACACCAAGGATAGTGGTCTTAGCGAAGATGTTTTTGACACAATTTTTAGAAGTGATGACTCTAATACCAATGAAGAGAAAATGGATCTACTTTCCCAGAGATTTGCTAAATTTCTTAGATAGAATTAACCCTTTTTTAGCTTTAAGAAAAAAATAAGCCGAGCTCTCAAATGATTATTTCAATGAATTTATAGTTGTACTTCTTCCAAACAACTTGAAATATTTTGGAGACCACTCATATAGGCATTTGAGCTACAAAATAAATCTAGAACTACGAAGTTGACCAAATATTTTGAACTTTATATCAAGAAAGTGGATGAAACTTTGAACAAATTCTAATCATGTTTGTCAAACATTATCAACTAGTCGTATTATTTGGGGGGACCTTTTAGAAAAGAGAAGTAGATTGACAATATCCTTGCTAGCTTACCTTATTATTTTCAAGCCAATCTAACCTTGCTTAAATACATGTAAAAGCCTTGTGAACTTACTGTTAAATGAATCACTTGGGCAAGTATTCGAACTGCATCACATGTATCCTATATGTCAGCCATCCACCTTTGAGGAGGGAAAGATCTTGGGTTTATAGACATCAAGGATAGTGGTCTTAGCGAAGATGTTTTTGACACAATTGCTTGAAATGATGACTCTAATGCCAATGAAGAGAAAATGGATCTACTTGGAGAGAGATTTACTAAATTTCTAATATAGATTTAACCCTTTATTAGGGGTTTTAGAAAAAAATAATCCGAGCTATAAAATGATTATTTCAATGAATTTATAGTTGTACTTCTTCCAAACAACATGAAATATTTTGGAGACCAGTCATATAGGCATTTGAGCTACAAAATAAATCTAGAACTACAAAGTTGACCAAATATTTTGAACTCTATATCAACAAAGTACATGAAACTTTGAACAAATCCTAATCATGTTTTTCAAACATTATCAACGACTCGTATAATTTTGGGGGACCTTTTAGGAAAGTGAAGTAGATTGACAAAATCCTGGCTAGCTTACCTTATCATTTTCAAGCCAATGGTACCTTGCTTAAATACATGTAAAAGTCTTGTGAACTTACTGTTAAATGAATCACTTGGGCAAGTATTCAAACTACATCACTTGTATACTATATGTCAGCCATCCACCTTCGAGGAGAGAAAGAGCTTGGGTTTATAGACATCAAGGATACTGGTCTTAGCGAAGATGTTTTTGACACAATTTTTTGAAATGATGACTCTAATGCCAATGAAGGGAAAATGGATCTACTTGCCGAGAGATTTACTAAATTTCTTATATAGAATTAACTATTTTTTAGGGGTTTTAGAAAAAAATAATCCGGGCTCTAAAATGATTATTTTAATGAATTTATAGTTGTACTTCTTCCAAACAACATGAAATATTTTTGAGACCACTCATATAGGCATTTGAGCTACAAAACAAATCTAGAACTACGAAGTTGACCAAATATTTTGAACTCTATATCAAGAAAGTGGATGAAACTTTGAACAAATATTAATCATGTTTTTCAAACATTATCAACTACTCGTATAATTTGGGGGGACCTTTTAGGAAATAGAAGTAGATTGACAAAATCCTTGCTACCTTACCTTATCATTTTCAAGCCATTGTTACCTTGCTTAAATACATTTAAAATCCTTGTGAAGTTACTGTTGAATGAATCACTTGGGCAAGTATTCGAACTGCATCACTTGTATCCTATATGTCAGCCATCCACCTTCGAGGAGGGAAAGAACTTGGGTTTATAGACATCAAGGATAGTGGTCTTAGCGAAGATGTTTTTGACACAATTGCTTGAAATGATGACTCTAATGCCAATGAAGAGAAAATGGATCTAATTGCCGAGAGATTTACTAAATTTCTTATATAGAATTATCCATTTTTTAGGGGTTTTAGAAAAAACAATTCGAGCTCTAAAATGATTATTTCAATGAATTTATAGTTGTACTTCTTCCAAACAACATGAAATATTTTGGAGACCACTCATATAGGCATTTGAGCTACAAAATAAATCTAGAACTACGATGTTGACCAAATATTTTGACCTTTATATCAAGAAAGTGGATGAAACTTTGAACAAATTCTAATCATGTTTTCCAAACATTATCAACTACTCGTATTATTTGGGTGGACCTTTTAGGAAAGAGAAGTAGATTGACAATATCCTTGCTAGCTAACCTTATTATTTTCAAGCCTATGTTACCTTGCTTAAATACATGTAAAAGCCTTGTGAACTTGCTGTTAAATGAGTCACTTGAACAAGTATTCGAACTACCTCACTCGTATCCTATATGTCAGCCATCCACCTTCGAGGAGGGAAAGAGCTTGGGTTTATAGACATCAAGGATAGTGGTCTTAGCGAAGATGTTTTTGAAACAATTGTAAGAAATGATGACTCTAATTCCAATGAAGAGAAAATGGATCTACCTTCCCAGAGATGTACTAAATTTCTTAGATAGAATTAACCCTTTTTTAGCGGTAAGAAAAAAATAATCCGAGCTCTAAAATGATTATTTCAATGAATTTATAGTTGTACTTCTTCCAAACAACATGAAATATTTTGGAGACCACTCATATAGGCATTTGAGCTACAAAATAAATCTAGAACAACAAAGTTGACCAAATATTTTGAACTTTATATCAAGAAAGTGGATGAAACTTTGAACAAATTCTAATCACGTTTTTCAAACATTATCAACTACTCGTATTATTTGGGGGGACCTTTTAGGAAAGAGAAGTAGATTGACAATATCCTTGCTAGCTTACCTTATTATTTTCAAGCCAATGGTACCTTGCTTAAATATATGTAAAAGCCTTGTGAACTACCTGTTAAATGAATCACTTGGGAAAGTATTCGAACAGCATCACTTGTCTCCAATATGTCAGCCATCCACTTTCGATAACGGAAAGAGCATGGCTTTATAGACACCAAGGATAGTGGTCTTAGCGAAGATGTTTTTGACACAATTTTTAGAAGTGATGACTCTAATACCAATGAAGAGAAAATGGATCTGCTTTCCCAGAGATTTGCTAAATTTCTTAGATAGAATTAACCCTTTTTTAGCTTTAAGAAAAAAATAAGCCGAGTTCTCAAATGATTATTTCAATGAATTTATAGTTGTACTTCTTCCAAACAACTTGAAATATTTTGGAGACCACTCATATAGGCATTTGAGCTACAAAATAAATCTAGAACGACGAAGTTGACCAAATATTTTGAACTTTATATCAAGAAAGTGGATGAAACTTTGAACAAATTCTAATCATGTTTGTCAAACATTATCAACTAGTCGTATTATTTGGGGGGACCTTTTAGGAAAGAGAAGTAGATTGACAATATCCTTGCTAGCTTACCTTATTATTTTCAAGCCAATCTAACCTTGCTTAAATACATGTAAAAGCCTTGTGAACTTACTGTTAAATGAATCACTTGGGCAAGTATTCGAACTGCATCACATGTATCCTATATGTCAGCCATCCACCTTTGAGGAGGGAAAGATCTTGGGTTTATAGACATCAAGGATAGTGGTCTTAGCGAAGATGTTTTTGACACAATTGCTTGAAATGATGACTCTAATGCCAATGAAGAGAAAATGGATCTACTTGGGGAGAGATTTACTAAATTTCTAATATAGATTTAACCCTTTATTAGGGGTTTTAGAAAAAAATAATCCGAGCTATAAAATGATTATTTCAATGAATTTATAGTTGTACTTCTTCCAAACAACATGAAATATTTTGGAGACCAGTCATATAGGCATTTGAGCTACAAAATAAATCTAGAACTACAAAGTTGACCAAATATTTTGAACTCTATATCAACAAAGTACATGAAACTTTGAACAAATCCTAATCATGTTTTTCAAACATTATCAACGACTCGTATAATTTTGGGGGACCTTTTAGGAAAGTGAAGTAGATTGACAAAATCCTGGCTAGCTTACCTTATCATTTTCAAGCCAATGGTACCTTGCTTAAATACATGTAAAAGTCTTGTGAACTTACTGTTAAATGAATCACTTGGGCAAGTATTCAAACTACATCACTTGTATACTATATGTCAGCCATCCACCTTCGAGGAGAGAAAGAGCTTGGGTTTATAGACATCAAGGATCCTGGTCTTAGCGAAGATGTTTTTGACACAATTTTTTGAAATGATGACTCTAATGCCAATGAAGGGAAAATGGATCTACTTGCCGAGAGATTTACTAAATTTCTTATATAGAATTAACTATTTTTTAGGGGTTTTAGAAAAAAATAATCCGGGCTCTAAAATGATTATTTTAATGAATTTATAGTTGTACTTCTTCCAAACAACATGAAATATTTTTGAGACCACTCATATAGGCATTTGAGCTACAAAATAAATCTAGAACTACGAAGTTGACCAAATATTTTGAACTCTATATCAAGAAAGTGGATGAAACTTTGAACAAATTCTAATCATGTTTTTCAAACATTATCAACTACTCGTATAATTTGGGGGGACCTTTTAGGAAAGAGAAGTAGATTGACAAAATCCTTGCTACCTTACCTTATCATTTTCAAGCCATTGTTACCTTGCTTAAATACATTTAAAAGCCTTGTGAAGTTACTGTTGAATGAATCACTTGGGCAAGTATTCGAACTGCATCACTTGTATCCTATATGTCAGCCATCCACCTTCGAGGAGGGAAAGAACCTGGGTTTATAGACATCAAGGATAGTGGTCTTAGCGAAGATGTTTTTGACACAATTGCTTGAAATGATGACTCTAATGCCAATGAAGAGAAAATGGATCTAATTGCCGAGAGATTTACTAAATTTCTTATATAGAATTATCCCTTTTTTAGGGGTTTTAGAAAAAAAAAATTCGAGCTCTAAAATGATTATTTCAATGAATTTATAGTTGTACTTCTTCCAAACAACATGAAATATTTTGGAGACCACTCATATAGGCATTTGAGCTACAAAATAAATCTAGAACTACGAAGTTGACCAAATATTTTGAACTTTATATCAAGAAAGTGGATGAAACTTTGAACAAATTCTAATCATGTTTTTCAAACATTATCAACTACTCGTATTATTTGGGGGGACCTTTTAGGAAAGAGAAGTAGATTGACAATATCCTTGCTAGCTAACCTTATTATTTTCAAGCCTATGTTACCTTGCTTAAATACATGTAAAAGCCTTGTGAACTTACTGTTAAATGAATCACTTGGGCAAGTATTCGAACTGCATCACTTGTATCCTATATGTCAGCCATCCACCTTCGAGGAGGGAAAGAGCTTGGGTTTATAGACATCAAGGATAGTGGTCTTAGCGAAGATGTTTTTGAAACAATTGTAAGAAATGATGACTCTAATACCAATGAAGAGAAAATGGATCTACTTTCCCAGAGATTTACTAAATTTCTTAGATAGAATTAACCCTTTTTTAGCGGTAAGAAAAAAATAATCCGAGCTCTAAAATGATTATTTCAATGAATTTATAGTTGTACTTCTTCCAAACAACATGAAATATTTTGGAGACCACTCATATAGGCATTTGAGCTACAAAATAAATCTAGAACAACAAAGTTGACCAAATATTTTGAACTTTATATCAAAAAAGTGGATGAAACTTTGAACAAATTCTAATCACGTTTTTCAAACATTATCAACTACTCGTATTATTTGGGGGGACCTTTTAGGAAAGAGAAGTAGATTGACAATATCCTTCCTAGCTTACCTTATTATTTTCAAGCCAATGGTACCTTGCTTAAATACATGTAAAAGCCTTGTGAACTTACTGTTAAATGAATCACTTGGGCAAGTATTCAAACTGCATCACTTGTATCCTATATGTCGGCCATCCACCTTCGAGGAGGGAAAGAGCTTGGGTTTATAGACATCAAGGATAGTGGTCTTAGCGAAGATGTTTTTGACAGATTTGCTTGAAATGATGACTCTAATGCCAATGAAGAGAAATTGGATCTACTTGGAGAGAGATTTACTAAATTTCTTATATAGATTTAACCCTTTATTAGGGGTTTTAGAAAAAAATAATCCGAGCTCTAAAATGATTATTTCAATGAATTTATAGTTGTACTTCTTCCAAACAACATGAAATATTTTGCAGACCACTCATATAGGCATTTGAGCTACAAATAAAATCTAGAACTACCAAGTTGACCAAATATTTTGAACTCTATATCAAGCAAGAGGATGAAACTTTGAACAAATTCTATGCATGTTTTTCAAACATTATCAACTACTTTTATAATTTGGGTGAACCTATTAGGAAAGAGAAGTAGATTGACAAAATCGTTGCTAGCTGACCTTATCATTTTCAAGCCAAAGTTACCTTGCTTAAATACATGTAAAAGCCTTGTGAACTACCTATTAAATGAATCACTTGGGAAAGTATTCGAACAGCATCACTTGTCTCCAATATGTCAGCCATCCACTTTCGATAACGGAAAGAGCATGGCTTTATAGACATCAAGGATAGTGGTCTTAGCGAAGATGTTTTTGACAAAATTTTTAGAAGTGATGACTATAATACCAATGAAGAGAAAATGGATCTACTTTCCCAAAGATTTGCTAAATTTCTTAGATAGAATTAACCCTTTTTTTGCTTTAAGAAAAAAATAATCCGAGCTCTAAAATCATTATTTCAATGAATTTATAGTTGTACTTCTTCCAAACAACTTGAAATATTTTGGAGACCACTCATATAGGCATTTGAGCTACAAAATAAATCTAGAATTAAGAAGTTGACCAAAAATTTTGAACTCTATAACAAGAAAGTGGATGAAATTTGAACAAATTCTAATCATGTTTTTCAAACATTATCAACTACTCGTATATTTTGGGGGGACCTTTTAGGAAAGAGAAGTAGATTGAAAAAATCCTTGCTACCTTACCTTATCATTTTCAAGCCATTGTTACCTTGCTTAAATACATTTAAAAGCCTTGTGAAGTTACTGTTGAAAGAATCACTTGGGCAAGTATTCGAACTGCATCACTTGTATTATATATGTCAGCCATCCACCTTGGAGGAGGGAAAGAGCTTTGGTTTATAGACATCAAGGATAGTGGTCTTAGCGAAGATGTTTTTGACACAATTGCATGACATGATGACTCTAATTCCAATGAAGAGAAAATGGATCTAATTGCCGAGAGATTTACTAAATTTCTTATATAGAATTAACCCTTTTTTAGGGGATTTAGAAAAACAAAATCCGAGCTCTAAAATGATTATTTCAATGAATTTATAGTTGTACTTCTTCCAAACAACATGAAATATTTTGGAGACCACTCATATAGGCATTTGAGCTACAAAATAAATCTAGAACTACGAAGTTGACCAAATATTTTGAACTTTATATTAAGAAAGTGGATGAAACTTTGAACAAATTATAATCATGTTTTTCAAACATTATCAACTACTCATATTATTTGGGGGGACCTTTTAGGAAAGAGAAGTAGATTGACAATATCCTTGCTAGCTTACCTTATTATTTTCAAGCCAATGTTACCTTGCTTAAATACATGTAAAAGCCTTGTGAACTTACTGTTAAATGAATCACTTGGGCAAGTATTAGAACTGCATCACTTGTATCCTATATGTCGGCCATCCACCTTCGAGGAGGGAAAGAGCTTGGGTTTATAGACATCAAGGATAGTGGTCTTAGCAAAGATGTTTTTGACAGATTTGGTTGAAATGATGACTCTAATGCCAATGAAGAGAAAATGGATCTACTTGGAGAGAGATTTACTAAATTTCTTATATAGATTTAACCCTTTATTAGGGGTTTTAGAAAAAAATAATCCGAGCTATAAAATGATTATTTCAATGAATTTATAGTTGTACTTATTTCAAACAACAAGAAATATTTTGGAGACCACTCATATAGGCATTTGAGCTACAAAATAAATCTAGAACTATGAAGTTGCCAAATATTTTGAACTTTATATCAAGAAAGTGGATGAAACTTTGAACAAATTGTAATCATGTTTTTCAAATATTATCAACTACTCGTATTATTTGGGGGGACCTTTTAAGGAAGAGAAGTAGATTGGCAAAATCCTTGCTAGGTTACCATATCATTTTCATGCCAATGTTACCTTGCTTAAATACATGTAAAACCCTTGTGAACTTACTGTTAAATGAATCACTTGGGCAAGTATTCGAACTGCATCACTTGTATCCTATATGTCAGCCATCCACCTCCGAGTAGGGAAAGAGCTTGGGTTTATAGACATCTAGGTTAGTGGTCTTAGCGAAGATGTTTTTGACACAATTTCTTGAAATGATGACTCTAATGCCAATGTAGAGAAAATGGATCTACTTGCAAGAGATTTACTAAATTTCTTATATAGAATTCACCCTTTTTTAGGGGTTTTAGAAAAAAAAATCCGAGCTCTAAAATGATTATTTGAGTGGATTTATAGTTGTACTTCTTCCAAACAACATGAAATACTTTGGAGACCACTCATATGGGCATTTGAGCTACAAAATAAATCTAGAACTACGAAGTTGACCAAATATGTTGAACTTTATATCAAGAAAGTGGATGAAACTTTGAACAAATTCTAATCATGTTTTTCAAACATTATCAACTACTCGTATTATTTGGGGGGACCTTTTAGGAAAGAGAAGTAGATTGACAATATCCTTGCTAGCTAACCTTATTATTTTCAAGCCTATGTTACCTTGCTTAAATACATGTAAAAGCCTTGTGAACTTACTGTTAAATGAGTCACTTGAACAAGTATTCGAACTACCTCACTTGTGTCCTATATGTCAGCCATCCACCTTCGAGGAGGGAAAGAGCTTGGGTTTATAGACATCAAGGATAGTGGTCTTAGCGAAGATGTTTTTGAAACAATTGTAAGAAATGATGACTCTAATACCAATGAAGAGAAAATGGATCTACTTTCCCAGAGATTTACTAAATTTCTTAGATAGAATTAACCCTTTTTTAGCGGTAAGAAAAAAATAATCCGAGCTCTAAAATGATTATTTCAATGAATTTATAGTTGTACTTCTTCCAAACAACATGAAATATTTTGGAGACCACTCATATAGGCATTTGAGCTACAAAATAAATCTAGAACAACAAAGTTGACCAAATATTTTGAACTTTATATCAAGAAAGTGGATGAAACTTTGAACAAATTCTAATCATGTTTTTCAAACATTATCAACTACTCGTATTATTTGGGGGGCCCTTTTAGGAAAGAGAAGTAGATTGACAATATCCTTGCTAGCTTGCCTTATTATTTTCAAGCCAATGGTACCTTGCTTAAATACATGTAAAAGCCTTGTGAACTTACTGTTAAATGAATCACTTGGGCAAGTATTAGAACTGCATCACTTGTATCCTATATGTCGGCCATCCACCTTCGAGGAGGGAAAGAGCTTGGGTTTATAGACATCAAGGATAGTGGTCTTAGCAAAGATGTTTTTGACAGATTTGGTTGAAATGATGACTCTAATGCCAATGAAGAGAAAATGGATCTACTTGGAGAGAGATTTACTAAATTTCTTATATAGATTTAACCCTTTATTAGGGGTTTTAGAAAAAAATAATCCGAGCTCTAAAATGATTATTTCAATGAATTTATAGTTGTACTTCTTCCAAACAACATGAAATATTTTGCAGACCACTCATATAGGCATTTGAGCTACAAATAAAATCTAGAACTACCAAGTTGACCAAATATTTTGAACTCTATATCATGCAAGAGGATGAAACTTTGAACAAATTCTATGCATGTTTTTCAAACATTATCAACTACTTTTATAATTTGGGTGAACCTATTAGGAAAGAGAAGTAGATTGACAAAATCGTTGCTAGCTGACCTTATCATTTTCAAGCCAAAGTTACCTTGCTTAAATACATGTAAAAGCCTTGTGAACTACCTATTAAATGAATCACTTGGGAAAGTATTCGAACAGCATCACTTGTCTCCAATATGTCAGCCATCCACTTTCGATAACGGAAAGAGCATGGCTTTATAGACATCAAGGATAGTGGTCTTAGCGAAGATGTTTTTGACAAAATTTTTAGAAGTGATGACTATAATACCAATGAAGAGAAAATGGATCTACTTTCCCAAAGATTTGCTAAATTTCTTAGATAGAATTAACCCTTTTTTTGCTTTAAGAAAAAAATAATCCGAGCTCTAAAATCATTATTTCAATGAATTTATAGTTGTACTTCTTCCAAACAACTTGAAATATTTTGGAGACCACTCATATAGGCATTTGAGCTACAAAATAAATCTAGAATTAAGAAGTTGACCAAAAATTTTGAACTCTATAACAAGAAAGTGGATGAAATTTGAACAAATTCTAATCATGTTTTTCAAACATTATCAACTACTCGTATACTTTGGGGGGACCTTTTAGGAAAGAGAAGTAGATTGAAAAAATCCTTGCTACCTTACCTTATCATTTTCAAGCCATTGTTACCTTGCTTAAATACATTTAAAAGCCTTGTGAAGTTACTGTTGAAAGAATCACTTGGGCAAGTATTCGAACTGCATCACTTGTATTATATATGTCAGCCATCCACCTTGGAGGAGGGAAAGAGCTTTGGTTTATAGACATCAAGGATAGTGGTCTTAGCGAAGATGTTTTTGACACAATTGCATGACATGATGACTCTAATTCCAATGAAGAGAAAATGGATCTAATTGCCGAGAGATTTACTAAATTTCTTATATAGAATTAACCCTTTTTTAGGGGATTTAGAAAAACAAAATCCGAGCTCTAAAATGATTATTTCAATGAATTTATAGTTGTACTTCTTCCAAACAACATGAAATATTTTGGAGACCACTCATATAGGCATTTGAGCTACAAAATAAATCTAGAACTACGAAGTTGACCAAATATTTTGAACTTTATATCAAGAAAGTGGATGAAACTTTGAACAAATTCTAATCATGTTTTTCAAACATTATCAACTACTCATATTATTTGGGGGGACCTTTTAGGAAAGAGAAGTAGATTGACAATATCCTTGCTAGCTTACCTTATTATTTTCAAGCCAATGTTACCTTGCTTAAATACATGTAAAAGCCTTGTGAACTTACTGTTAAATGAATCACTTGGGCAAGTATTCGAACTACATCACTTGTATCCTATATGTCACCCATCCATCTTCGAGAAGGGAAAGAGCTTGGGTTTATAGACATCAAGGATAGTGATCTTAGCGAAGATGTTTTTGACACAATTGTTAGAAATGATGACTCTAATACCAATGAAGAGAAAATTGATCTACTTTCCCAGAGATTTACTAAATTTCTTAGATAGAATTAACCCTATTTTAGCGGTAAGAAAAAAATAATCCAAGCTCTAAAATGATTATTTCAATGAATTTATAGTTGTACTTATTTCAAACAACATGAAATATTTTGGAGACCACTCATATAGGCATTTGAGCTACAAAATAAATCTAGAACTATGAAGTTGCCAAATATTTTGAACTTTATATCAAGAAAGTGGATGAAACTTTGAACAAATTGTAATCATGTTTTTCAAATATTATCAACTACTCGTATTATTTGGGGGGACCTTTTAAGAAAGAGAAGTAGATTGGCAAAATCCTTGCTTGGTTACCATATCATTTTCAAGCCAATGTTACCTTGCTTAAATACATGTAAAAGCCTTGTGAACGTACTGTTAAATGAATCACTTGGGCAAGTATTCGAACTGCATCACTTGTATCCTATATGTCAGCCATCCGCCTTCGAGGAGGGAAAGAGCTTGGGTTTATAGACATCTAGGTTAGTGGTCTTAGCGAAGATGTTTTTGACACAATTTCTTGAAATGATGACTCGAATGCCAATGTAGAGAAAATGGATCTACTTGCAAGAGATTTACTAAATTTCTTATATAGAATTAACCCTTTTTTAGGGGTTTTAGAAAACAAAATCCGAGCTCTAAAATGATTATTTGAGTGGATTTATAGTTGTACTTCTTCCAAACAACATGAAATACTTTGGAGACCACTCATATGGGCATTTGAGCTACAAAATAAATCTAGAACTACGAAGTTGACCAAATATTTTGAACTTTATATTAAGAAAGTGGATGAAACTTTGAACAAATTCTAATCATGTTTTTCAAACATTATCAACTACTCGTATTATTTGGGGGGACCTTTTAGGAAAGAGAAGTAGAGTGACAATATCCTTGCTAGCTAACCTTATTATTTTCAAGCCTATGTTACCTTGCTTAAATACATGTAAAAGCCTTGTGAACTTACTGTTAAATGAGTCACTTGAACAAGTATTCGAACTACCTCACTTGTATCCTATATGTCAGCCATCCACCTTCGAGGAGGGAAAGAGCTTGGGTTTATAGACATCAAGGATAGTGGTCTTAGCGAAGATGTTTTTGACACAATGGCATGACATGATGACTCTAATGCCAATGAAGAGAAAATGGATCTACTTGCCGAGAGATTTACTAAATTTCTTATATAGAATTAACCCTTTTTTAGGGGTTTTAGAAAAAAAATAATCTGAGCTCTAAAATGATTATTTCAATGAATTTATAGTTGTACTTCTTCCAAACCACATGAAATATTTTGGAGACCACTCATATAGGCATTTGAGCTACAAAATAAATCTAGAACTACGAAGTTGACCAAATATTTTGAACGTTATATCAAGAAAGTGGATGAAACTTTGAACAAATTCTAATCATGTTTTTCAAACATTATCAACTACTCGTACAATATCATTGGACCTATTAGGAAAGAGATGTAGATAGAGAAAATTCTTGCTAGCTTACCTTATCATTTTCCAGCCAAAATAACCTTGCTTAAATAATTGTAAAACCCTTGTGAACATACTGTTAAATGAATCACTTGGGCAAGTATTCGAACTGCATCACTTGTATCCTATATGTCAGCCATCCACCTCCTCGGAGGGAAAGAGCTTGGGTTTATAGACATCTAGGTTAGTGGTCTTAGCGAAGATGTTTTTGACACAATTTCTTGAAAAGATGACTCTAATGCCAATGTACAGAAAATGGATCTACTTGCAAGAGATTTACTAAATTTCTTATATAGAATTAACCCTTTTTTAGGGGTTTTAGAAAACAAAATCCGAGCTCTAAAATGATTATTTGAGAGGATTTATAGTTGTACTTCTTCCAAACAACATGAAATACTTTGGAGACCACTCATATGGGCATTTGAGCTACAAAATAAATCTAGAACTACGAAGTTGACCAAATATTTTGAACTTTATATTAAGAAAGTGGATGAAACTTTGAACAAATTCTAATCATGTTTTTCAAACATTATCAACTACTCGTATTATTTGGGGGGACCTTTTAGGAAAGAGAAGTAGATTGAAAAAATCCTTGCTAGCTTACTATATCATTTTCAAGCCAATGTTACCTTGCTTAAATACATGTAAAGGCCTTGTGAACTTACTGTTACATGAATCACTTGGGCATGTATTCGAACTTTATCACTTGTATCCTATATGTCAGCCATCCACCTTCGAGGAGGGAAAGAGCTTGGGTTTATAGACATCAAGGATAGTGGTCTTAGCGAATATGTTTTTGACACAATTGCATGACATGATGACTCTAATTCCAATGAAGAGAAAATGCATCTACTTGCCGAGAGATTTACTAAATTTCTTATATAGAATTAACCATTTTTTAGGGGTTTTAGAAAAAAAATAATCTGAGCTCTAAAATGATTATTTCAATGAATTTATAGTTGTACATCTTCCAAACCACATGAAATATTTTGGAGACCACTCATATAGGCATTTGAGCTACAAAATAAATCTAGAACTACGAAGTTGACCAAATATTTTGAACGTTATATCAAGAAAGTGGATGAAACTTTGAACAAATTCTAATCATGTTTTTCAAACATTATCAACTACTCGTACAATTTCGTTGGACCTATTAGGAAAGAGATGTAGATTGAGAAAATCCTTGCTAGCTTACCTTATCATTTTCCAGCCAAAATAACCTTGTTTAAATAATTGTAAAACCCTTGTGAACTTACTGTTAAATGAATCACTTGGGCAAGTATTCGAACTGCATCACTTGTATCCTATATGTCAGCCATCCACCTCCGAGTAGGGAAAGAGCTTGGGTTTATAGACATCTAGGTTAGTGGTCTTAGCGAAGATGTTTTTGACACAATTTCTTGAAATGATGACTCTAATGCCAATGTAGAGAAAATGGATCTACTTCCAAGAGATTTACTAAATTTCTTATATAGAATTAACCTTTTTTTAGGGGTTTTAGAAAAAAAATCCTAGCTCTGAAATGATTATTTGAGTGAATTTATAGTTGTACTTCTTCCAAACAACATGAAATATTTTGGAGACCACTCATATGGGCATTTAAGCTACAAAATAAATCTAGAACTACGAAGTTGACCAAATATGTTGAACTTTATATCAAGAAAGTGGATGAAACTTTGAACAAATTCTAATCATGTTTTTCAAACATTATCAACTACTCGTATTATTTGGGGGGACCTTTTAGGAAAGAGAAGTAGATTGACAATATCCTTGCTAGCTAACCTTATTATTTTCAAGCCTATGTTACCTTGCTTAAATACTTGTAAAAGCCTTGTGAACTTACTGTTAAATGAGTCACTTGACCAAGTATTCGAACTACCTCACTCGTATCCTATATGTCAGCCATCCACCTTCGAGGAGGGAAAGAGCTTGGGTTTATAGACATGAAGGATAGTGCTCTTAGCGAAGATGTTTTTGAAACAATTGTAAGAAATAATGACTCTAATACCAATGAAGAGAAAATGGATCTACTTTCCCCGAGATTTACTAAATTTCTTAGATAGAATTAACCATTTTTTAGCGGTAAGAAAAAAATAATCCGAGCTCTAAAATGATTATTTCAATGAATTTATAGTTGTACTTCTTTCAAACAACATGAAATATTTTGGAGACCACTCATATGGGAATTTGAGCTACAAAATAAATCTAGAACTATGAAGTTGACCAAATATTTTGAACTTTATATCAAGAAAGTGGATGAAACTTTGAACAAATTTTAATCATGTTTTTCAAACATTATCAACTACTCGTATTATTTGGGGGGACCTTTTAGGAAAGAGAAGTAGATTGAAAAAATCCTTGCTAGCTTACCATATCATTTTCAATCCAATGTTACCTTGCTTAAATACATGTAAAACCCTTGTGAACTTACTGTTAAATGAATCACTTGGGCAAGTATTCGAACTGCATCACTTGTATCCTATATGTCAGCCATCCACCTTCGAGGAGGGAAAGAGCTTGGGTTTATTGACATCAAGGATAGTGGTCTTAGCGAAGATGTTTTTGACACAATTGCATGACATGATGACTCTAATGCCAATGAAGAGAAAATGGATCTACTTGTCGAGAGATTTACTAAATTTCTTATATAGAATTAACCCTTTTTTAGGGGTTTTAGAAAAAAAAATCCGAGCTCTAAAATGATTATTTGAGTGAATTTATAGTTGTACTTCTTCCAAAAAACCTTGAAATATTTTGGAGACCACTAATATAGGCATTTGAGCTACAAAATAAATCTAGAATTAAGAAGTTGACCAAAAATTTGGAACTCTATATCAAGAAAGTGGATGAAATTTGAAAAAATTCTAATCATGTTTTTCAAACATTATCAACTACTCGTATAATTTGGGGGGACCTTTTAGGAAAGAGAAGTAGATTGAAAAAATCCTTTCTAGCTTACCATATCATTTTCAAGCCATTGTTACCTTGCTTAAATACATGTAAAAGCCTTGTGAACTTACTGTTAAATGAATCACTTGGGCAAGTATTCGAACTGCATCACTTGTATCCTATATGTCAGCCATCCACCTTCGAGGAGGGAAAGAGCTTTGGTTTATTGACATCAAGGATAGTGGTCTTAGCGAAGATGTTTTTGACACAATTGCATGACATGATGACTCTAATGCCAATGAAGAGAAAATGGATCTACTTACCGAGAGATTTACTAAATTTCTTATATAGAATTAACCCTTTTTTAGGGGTTTTAGAAAAAAAAATCCGAGCACTAAAATGATTATTTCAATGAATTTATAGTTGTACTTCTTCCAAACCACCTGAAATATTTTGGAGACCACTCATATAGGCATTTGAGCTACAAAATAAATCTAGAACTACGAAGTTGACCAAATATTTTGAACGTTATATCAAGAAAGTGGATGAAACTTTGAACAAATTTTAATCATGTTATTCAAACATTATCAACTACTCGTATTATTTGGGGGGACCTTTTAGGAAAGAGAAGTAGATTGAAAAAATCCTTGCTAGCTTACCATATCATTTTCAATCCAATGTTACCTTGCTTAAATACATGTAAAAGCCTTGTGAACTTACTGTTAAATGAATCACTTGGGCAAGTATTCGAACTGCATCACTTGTATCCTATATGTCAGCCATCCACCTTCGAGGAGGGAAAGAGCTTGGGTTTATAGACATCAAGGATAGTGGTCTTAGCGAAGATGTTTTTGACACAATTGCATGACATGATGACTCTAATGCCAATGAAGAGAAAATGGATCTACTTGCCGAGAGATTTACTAAATTTCTTATATAGAATTAACCCTTTTTTAGGGGTTTTAGAAAAAAAATCCGAGCTCTAAAATGATTATTTGAGTGAATTTATAGTTGTACTTCTTCCAAACAACATGAAATATTTTGGAGACCACTCATATGGGCATTTGAGCTACAAAATAAATCTAGAACTACGAAGTTGACCAAATATTTTGAACTTTATATCAAGAAAGTGGATGAAACTTTGAACAAATTCTAATCATGTTTTTCAAACATTATCAACTACTCGTATAATTTGGGGGGACCTTTTAGGAAAGAGACGTAGATTGAAAAAATCCTTTCTAGCTTACCATATCATTTTCAAGCCATTGTTACCTTGCTTAAATACATGTAAAAGCCTTGTGAACTTACTGTTAAATGAATCACTTGGGCAAGTATTCGAACTGCATCACTTGTATCCTATATGTCAGCCATCCACCTTCGAGGAGGGAAAGAGCTTTGGTTTATTGACATCAAGGATAGTGGTCTTAGCGAAGATGTTTTTGACACAATTGCATGACATGATGACTCTAATGCCAATGAAGAGAAAATGGATCTACTTACCGAGAGATTTACTAAATTTCTTATATAGAATTAACCCTTTTTTAGGGGTTTTAGAAAAAAAAATCCGAGCACTAAAATGATTATTTCAATGAATTTATAGTTGTACTTCTTCCAAACCACCTGAAATATTTTGGAGACCACTCATATAGGCATTTGAGCTACAAAATAAATCTAGAACTACGAAGTTGACCAAATATTTTGAACGTTATATCAAGAAAGTGGATGAAACTTTGAACAAATTTTAATCATGTTATTCAAACATTATCAACTACTCGTATTATTTGGGGGGACCTTTTAGGAAAGAGAAGTAGATTGAAAAAATCCTTGCTAGCTTACCATATCATTTTCAATCCAATGTTACCTTGCTTAAATACATGTAAAAGCCTTGTGAACTTACTGTTAAATGAATCACTTGGGCAAGTATTCGAACTGCATCACTTGTATCCTATATGTCAGCCATCCACCTTCGAGGAGGGAAAGAGCTTGGGTTTATAGACATCAAGGATAGTGGTCTTAGCGAAGATGTTTTTGACACAATTGCATGACATGATGACTCTAATGCCAATGAAGAGAAAATGGATCTACTTGCCGAGAGATTTACTAAATTTCTTATATAGAATTAACCCTTTTTTAGGGGTTTTAGAAAAAAAATCCGAGCTCTAAAATGATTATTTGAGTGAATTTATAGTTGTACTTCTTCCAAACAACATGAAATATTTTGGAGACCACTCATATGGGCATTTGAGCTACAAAATAAATCTAGAACTACGAAGTTGACCAAATATTTTGAACTTTATATCAAGAAAGTGGATGAAACTTTGAACAAATTCTAATCATGTTTTTCAAACATTATCAACTACTCGTATAATTTGGGGGGACCTTTTAGGAAAGAGACGTAGATTGAAAAAATCCTTTCTAGCTTACCATATCATTTTCAAGCCATTGTTACCTTGCTTAAATACATGTAAAAGCCTTGTGAACTTACTGTTAAATGAATCACTTGGGCAAGTATTCGAACTGCATCACTTGTATCCTATATGTCAGCCATCCACCTTCGAGGAGGGAAAGAGCTTTGGTTTATTGACATCAAGGATAGTGGTCTTAGCGAAGATGTTTTTGACACAATTGCATGACATGATGACTCTAATGCCAATGAAAAGAAAATGGATCTACTTACCGAGAGATTTACTAAATTTCTTATATAGAATTAACCCTTTTTTAGGGGTTTTAGAAAAAAAAATCCGAGCACTAAAATGATTATTTCAATGAATTTATAGTTGTACTTCTTCCAAACCACCTGAAATATTTTGGAGACCACTCATATAGGCATTTGAGCTACAAAATAAATCTAGAACTACGAAGTTGACCAAATATTTTGAACGTTATATCAAGAAAGTGGATGAAACTTTGAACAAATTCTAATCATGTTTTTCAAACATTATCAACTACTCGTATTATTTGGGGGGACCTTTTAGTAAAGAAAAGTAGATTGACAATATCCTTGCTAGCTAACCTTATTATTTTCAAGCCTATGTTACCTTGCTTAAATACTTGTAAAAGCCTTGTGAACTTACTGTTAAATGAGTCACTTGAACAAGTATTCGAACTACCTCACTCGTATCCTATATGTCAGCCATCCACCTTCGAGGAGGGAAAGAGCTTGGGTTTATAGACATGAAGGATAGTGGTCTTAGCGAAGATGTTTTTGAAACAATTGTAAGAAATAATGACTCTAATACCAATGAAGAGAAAATGGATCTACTTTCCCAGAGATTTACTAAATTTCTTAGATAGAATTAACCATTTTTTAGCGGTAAGAAAAAAATAATCCGAGCTCTAAAATGATTATTTCAATGAATTTATAGTTGTACTTCTTTCAAACAACATGAAATATTTTGGAGACCACTCATATGGAAATTTGAGCTACAAAATAAATCTAGAACTATGAAGTTGACCAAATATTTTGAACTTTATATCAAGAAAGTGGATGAAACTTTGAACAAATTTTAATCATGTTTTTCGAACATTATCAACTACTCGTATTATTTGGGGGGACCTTTTAGGAAAGAGAAGTAGATTGAAAAAATCCTTGCTAGCTTACCATATCATTTTCAATCCAATGTTACCTTGCTTAAATACATGTAAAAGCCTTGTGAACTTACTGTTAAATGAATCACTTGGGCAAGTATTCGAACTGCTTCACTTGTATCCTATATGTCAGCCATCCACCTTCGAGGAGGGAAAGAGCTTGGGTTTATAGACATCAAGGATAGTGGTCTTAGCGAAGATGTTTTTGACACAATTGCATGACATGATGACTCTAATGCCAATGAAGAGAAAATGGATCTACTTGCCGAGAGATTTACTAATTTTCTTATATAGAATTAACCCTTTTTTAGGTGTTTTAGAAAAAAAATCCGAGCTCTAAAATGATTTTTTGAGTGAATTTATAGTTGTACTTCTTCCAAACAACATGAAATATTTTGGAGACCACTCATATGGGCATTTGAGCTACAAAATAAATCTAGAACTACGAAGTTGACCAAATATTTTGAACTTTATATCAAGAAAGTGGATGAAACTTTGAACAAATTCTAATCATGTTTTTCAAACATTATCAACTACTCGTATTATTTGGGGGGACCTTTTAGGAAAGAGAAGTAGATTGACAATATCCTTGCTAGCTAACCTTATTATTTTCAAGCCTATGTTTCCTTGCTTAAATACATGTAAAAGCCTTGTGAACTTACTGTTAAATGGGTCACTTGAACAAGTATTAGAACTACCTCACTTGTATCCTATATGTCAGCCATCCACCTTCGAGGAGGGAAAGAGCTTGGGTTTATAGACATCAAGGATAGTGGTCTTAGCGAAGATGTTTTTGAAACAATTGTAAGAAATAATGACTCTAATACCAATGAAGAGAAAATGGATCTACTTTCCCAGAGATTTACTAAATTTCTTAGATAGAATTAACCATTTTTTAGCGGTAAGAAAAAAATAATCCGAGCTCTAAAATGATTATTTCAATGAATTTATAGTTGTACTTCTTTCAAACAACATGAAATATTTTGGAGACCACTCATATGGAAATTTGAGCTACAAAATAAATCTAGAACTATGAAGTTGACCAAATATTTTGAACTTTATATCAAGAAAGTGGATGAAACTTTGAACAAATTTTAATCATGTTTTTCGAACATTATCAACTACTCGTATTATTTGGGGGGACCTTTTAGGAAAGAGAAGTAGATTGAAAAAATCCTTGCTAGCTTACCATATCATTTTCAATCCAATGTTACCTTGCTTAAATACATGTAAAAGCCTTGTGAACTTACTGTTAAATGAATCACTTGGGCAAGTATTCGAACTGCATCACTTGTATCCTATATGTCAGTCATCCACCTTCGAGGAGGGAAAGAGCTTGGGTTTATAGACATCAAGGATAGTGGTCTTGGCGAAGATGTTTTTGACACAATTGCATGACATGATGACTCTAATGCCAATGAAGAGAAAATGGATCTACTTGCCGAGAGATTTACTAAATTTCTTATATAGAATTAACCCTTTTTTAGGTGTTTTAGAAAAAAAATCCGAGCTCTAAAATGATTATTTGAGTGAATTTATAGTTGTACTTCTTCCAAACAACATGAAATATTTTGGAGACCACTCATATGGGCATTTGAGCTACAAAATAAATCTAGAACTACGAAGTTGACCAAATATTTTGAACTTTATATCAAGAAAGTGTATGAAACTTTGAACAAATTCTAATCATGTTTTTCAAACATTATCAACTACTCGTATTATTTGGGGGGACCATTTAGGAAAGAGAAGTAGATTGACAATATCCTTGCTAGCTAACCTTATTATTTTCAAGCCTATGTTACCTTGCTTAAATACATGTAAAAGCCTTGTGAACTTACTGTTAAATGAGTCAATTGAACAAGTATTAGAACTACCTCACTCGTATCCTATATGTCAGCCATCCACCTTCGAGGAGGGAAAGAGCTTGGGTTTATAGACATCAAGGATAGTGGTCTTAGCGAAGATGTTTTTGAAACAATTGGAAGAAATAATGACTCTAATGCCAATGAAGAGAAAATGGATCTACTTGCCGAGAGATTTACTAAATTTCTTATATCGAATTAACCCTTTTTTAGGGGTTTTAGAAAAAAAATCCGAGCTCTAAAATGATTATTTGAGTGAATTTATAGTTGTACTTCTTCCAAAAAACTTGAAATATTTTGGAGACCACTAATATAGGCATTTGAGCTACAAAATAAATCTAGAATTAAGAAGTTGACCAAAAATTTGGAACTCTATATCAAGAAAGTGGATGAAATTTGAAAAAATTCTAATCATGTTTTTCAAACATTATCAACTACTCGTATAATTTGGGGAGACCTTTTAGGAAAGAGAAGTAGATTGAAAAAATCCTTTCTAGCTTACCATATCATTTTCAAGCCATTGTTACCTTGCTTAAATACATGTAAAAGCCTTGTGAACTTACTGTTAAATGAATCACTTGGGCAAGTATTCGAACTGCATCACTTGTATCCTATATGTCAGCCATCCACCTTCGAGGAGGGAAAGAGCTTTGGTTTATTGACATCAAGGATAGTGGTCTTAGCGAAGATGTTTTTGACACAATTGCATGACATGATGACTCTAATGCCAATGAAGAGAAAATGGATCTACTTACAGAGAGATTTACTAAATTTCTTATATAGAATTAACCCGTTTTTAGGGGTTTTAGAAAAAAAAAATCTGAGCACTAAAATGATTATTTCAATGAATTTATAGTTGTACTTCTTCCAAACCACCTGAAATATTTTGGAGACCACTCATATAGGCATTTGAGCTACAAAATAAATCTAGAACTACGAAGTTGACCAAATATTTTGAACGTTATATCAAGAAAGTGGATGAAACTTTGAACAAATTCTAATCATGTTTTTTAAACATTATCAACTACTCGTACAATTTCGTTGGACCTATTAGGAAAGAGATGTAGATTGAGAAAATCCTTGCTAGCTTACCTTATCATTTTCCAGCCAAAATATACTTGCTTAAATAATTGTAAAACCCTTGTAAACTTACTGTTAAATGAATCACTTGGTCAAGTATTCCAACTGCATCACTTGTATCCTATATGTCAGCCATCCACCTCCGAGGAGGGAAAGAGCTTGGGTTTATAGACATCTAGGTTAGTGGTCTTAGCAAAGATGTTTTTGACACAATTTCTTGAAATGATGACTCTAATGCCAATGTAGAGAAAATGGATCTACTTGCAAGAGATTTACTAAATTTCTTATATAGAATTAACCCTTTTTTAGGGGATTTAGAACAAAAATTCCGAGCTCTAAAATGATTATTTCAGTGAATTTATAGTTGTACTTCTTCCTAACAACATGAAATATTTTAGAGACCTCTCATATGGGAATTTGAGCTACAAAATAAATCTAGAACTATGAAGTTGACCAAATATTTTGAACTTTATATCAAGAAAGTGGATGAAACTTTGAACAAATTCTATTCATGTTTTTCAAACATTATCAACTACTCGTATTATTTGAGGGGACCTTTTACGAAAGAGAAGTAGATGGAAAAAATCATTGCTAGCTTACCATATCATTTTCAAGCCAATGTTACCTTGCTTAAATACATGTAAAAGCCTTGTGAACTTACTGTTAAATGAATCACTTGGGCAAGTATTCGAACTGCATCACTTGTATCCTATATGTCAGCCATCCACCTTCGAGGAGGGAAAGAGCTTGGTTTTATAGACATCAAGGATAGTGGTCTTAGCGAAGATGTTTTTGACACAATTGCATGACATGATGACTCTAATGCCAATGAAGAGAAAATGGATCTACTTGCCAAGAGATTTACTAAATTTCTTATATAGAATTAATCCTTTTTTAGGGGTTTTAGAAAAAAATAATCTGAGCTCTAAAATGATTATTTCAATGAATTTATAGTTGTACTTCTTCCAAACCACATGAAATATTTTGGAGACCACTCATACAGGCATTTGAACTACAAAATAAATCTAGAACTACGAAGTTGACCAAATATTTTGAACGTTATATCAAGAAAGTGGATGAAACTTTGAACAAATTCTAATCATGTTTTTCAAACATTATCAACTACTCGTACAATATCGTTGGATCTATTAGGAAAGAGATGTAGATAGAGAAAATCCTTGCTAGCTTACCTTATCATTTTCCAGCCAAAATAACCTTGCTTAAATAATTGTAAAACCCTTGTGAACTTACTGTTAAATGAATCACTTGGGCAAGTATTTGAACTGCATCACTTGTATCCTATATGTAAGCCATCCACCTCCGAGAAGGGAAAGAGCTTGGGTTTATAGACATATAGGTTAGTGGTCTTAGCGAAGATGTTTTTGACACAATTTCTTGAAATGATGACTCTAATGCCAATGTAGGGAAAATGGATCTACTTGCAAGAGATTTACTAAATTTCTTATATAGAATTAACCCTTTTTTAGGGGTTTTAGAAAAAAATATCCGAGCTCTAAAATGATTATTTCAGTGAATTTATAGTTGTACTTCTTCCAAACAACATGAAATATATTGGAGACCACTCATATGGGCATTTGAGCTACAAAATAAATCTAGAACTACGAAGTTGACCAAATATTTTGAACTTTATATCAAGAAAGTGGATGAAATTTTGAACAAATTCTAATCATGTTTTTCAAACATTATCAACTACTCGTACAATTTCGTTGGACCTATTAGGAAAGAGATGTAGATTGAGAAAATCCTTGCTAGCTTACCATATCATTTTCCATCCAAAATAACCTTGCTTAAATACATGTAAAACCCTTGTGAACTAACTGTTAAATGAATCACTTGGGCAAGTATTCGAACTACCTCACTGGTATCCTATATGTCAGCCATCCACCTTCGAGGAGGGAAAGAGCTTGGGTTTATAGACATCAAGGATAGTACTTAGCGAAGATGTTTTTGAAACAATTGTTAGAAATGATGACTCTAATACCATTGAAGAGAAAATGGATCTACTTTCCCAGAGATTTACTAAATTTCTTAGATAGAATTAACCCTTTTTTAGCGGTAAGAAAAAAATAATCCGAGCTCTAAAATGATTATTTCAAGGAATTTATAGTTGTACTTCTTCCAAACAACATGAAATATTTTGGAGACCACTCATATAGGCATTTGAGCTACAAAATAAATCTAGAATTAAGAATTTGACCAAAAATTTTGAACTTTATATCTAGAAAGTGGATGAAACTTTGAACAAATTCTAATCATGTTTTTCAAACATTATCAACTACTCGTATAATTTGGGGGACCTTTTAGGAAAGAGAAGTAGATTGACAAAATCCTTGGTAGCTTACCATATCATTTTCAAGCCATTGTTACCTTGCTTAAATACATGTAAAAGCCTTGTGAACTTACTGTTAAATGAATCACTTGGGCAAGTATTCGAACTGCATCACTTGTATCCTATATGTCAGCCATCCACCTTCGAGGAGGGAAAGAGCTTGGGTTTATAGACATCAAGGATAGTGGTCTTAGCGAAGATGTTTTTGACACAATTGCATGACATGATGACTCTAATGCCAATGAAGAGAAAATGGATCAACTTGCCGAGAGATTTACTAAATTTCTTATATAGAATTAACCCTTTTTTAGGAGTTTTAGAAAAAAAATAATCTGAGCTCTAAAACGATTATTTGAATGAATTTATAGTTGTACTTCTTCCAAACCACATGAAATATTTTGGAGACCACTCATATAGGCATTTGAGCTACAAAATAAATCTAGAACTACAAAGTTGACCAAATATTTTGAACGTTATATCAAGAAAGTGGATGAAACTTTGAACAAATTCTAATCATGTTTTTCAAACATTATCAACTACTCGTACAATTTCGTTGGACCTATTAGGAAAGAGATGTAGATTGAGAAAATCCTTGCTAGCTTACCTTATCATTTTCCAGCCAAAATAACCTTGCTTAAATAATTGTAAAACCCTTGTGAACTTACTGTTAAATGAATCACTTGGGCAAGTATTCGAACTGCATCACTTGTATCCTATATGTCAGCCATCCACCTCCGAGGAGGGAAAGAGCTTGGGTTTATAGACATCTAGGTTAGTGGTCTTAGCGAAGATGTTTTTGACACAATTTCTTGAAATGATGACTCTAATGCCAATGTAGAGAAAATGGATCTACTTGCAAGAGATTTACTAAATTTCTTATATAGAATTAACCCTTTTTTAGGGGTTTTAGAACAAATATTCCGAGCTCTAAAATGATTATTTCAGTGAATTTGTAGTTGTACTTCTTCCAAACAACATGAAATATTTTGGAGACCACTCATATGGGAATTTGAGCTACAAAATAAATCTAGAACTATGAAGTTGACCAAATATTTTGAACTTTATATCAAGAAAGTGGATGAAACTTTGAACAAATTCTATTCATGTTTTTCAAACATTATCAACTACTCGTATTATTTGGGGGGACCTTTTAAGAAAGAGAAGTAGATTGAAAAAATCCTTGCTAGCTTACCATATCATTTTCAAGCCAATGTTACCTTGCTTAAATACATGTAAAAGCCTTGTGAACTTACTGTTAAATGGATCACTTGGGCAAGTATTCGAACTGCATCACTTGTATCCTATATGTCAGCCATCCACCTTCGATGAGGGAAAGAGCTTGGGTTTATAGACATCAAGGATAGTGGTCTTAGCGAAGATGTTTTTGACACAATTGCATGACATGATGACTCTAATGCCAATGAAGAGAAAATGGATCTACTTGCCAAGAGATTTATAAAATTTCTTATATAGAATTAACCCATTTTTAGGGTTTTAGAAAAAAAATAATCTGAGCTCTAAAACGATTATTTGAATGAATTTATAGTTGTACTTCTTCCAAACCACATGAAATATTTTGGAGACCACTCATATAGGCATTTGAGCTACAAAATAAATCTAGAACTACGGAGTTGACCAAATATTTTGAACGTTATATCAAGAAAGTGGATGAAACTTTGAACAAATTCTAATCATGTTTTTCAAACATTATCAACTACTCGTACAATATCGTTGGACCTATTAGGAAAGAGATGTAGATAGAGAAAATCCTTTCTAGCTTACCTTATCATTTTCCAGCCAAAATAACCTTGCTTAAATAATTGTAAAACCCTTGTGAACTTACTGTTAAATGAATCACTTGGGCAAGTATTCGAACTGCATCACTTGTATCCTATATGGCAGCCATCCACCTCCGAGGAGGGAAAGAGCTTGGGTTTATAGACATCTAGGTTAGTGGTCTTAGCGAAGATGTTTTTGACACAATTTCTTGAAATGATGACTCTAATGCCAATGTACAGAAAATGGATCTACTTGCAACATATTTACTAAATTTCTTATATAGAATTAAGCCTTTTTTAGGGGTTTTAGAAAAAAAAATCAGAGCTCTAAAATGATTATTTCAGTGAATTTATAGTTGTACTTCTTCCAAACAACATGAAATATTTTAGAGACCACTCATATGGGAATTTGAGCTACAAACTAAATCTAGAACTATGAAGTTGACCAAATATTTTGAACTTTATATCAAGAAAGTGGATGAAACTTTGAACAAATTCTATTCATGTTTTTCAAACATTACCAACTACTCGTATTATTTGGGGGGACCTTTTAGGAAAGAGAAGTAGATTGAAAAAATCCTTACTAGCTTACCATATCATTTTCAAGCCAATGTTACCTTGCTTAAATACATGTAAAAGCCTTGTGAACTTACTGTTAAATGAATCACTTGAGCAAGTATTCGAACTACCTCACTGGTATCCAATATGTCAGCCATCCACCTTCGAGGAGGGAAAGAGCTTGGGTTTATAGACATCAAGGATAGTACTTAGCGAAGATGTTTTTGAAACAATTGTTAGAAATGATGACTCTAATACCATTGAAGAGAAAATGGATCTACTTTCCCAGAGATTTACTAAATTTCTTAGATAGAATTAACCCTTTTTTAGGGGTTTTAGAAAAATAATAATCTGAGCTCTAAAATGATTATTTCAATGAATTTATAGTTGTACTTCTTCCAAACCACATGAAATATTTTGGAGACCACTCATATAGGCATTTGAGCTACAAAATAAATCTAGAACTACGAAGTTGACCAAATATTTTGAACGTTATATCAAGAAAGTGGATGAAACTTTGAACAAATTCTAATCATGTTTTTCAAACATTATCAACTACTGGTACAATATCGTTGGATCTATTAGGAAAGAGATGTAGATAGAGAAAATCCTTGCTAGCTTACCTTATCATTTTCCAGCCAAAATAACCTTGCTTATATAATTGTAAAACCCTTGTGAACTTACTGTTAATTGAATCACTTGGGCAAGTATTCGAACTGCATCACTTGTATCCTATATGTAAGTAATCCACCTCCGAGAACGGAAAGAGCTTGGGTGTATAGACATCTAGGTTAGTGGTCTTAGCGAAGATGTTTTTGACACAATTTCTTGAAATGATGACTCTAATGCCAATATAGAGAAAATGGATCTACTTGCAAGAGATTTACTAAATTTCTTATATAGAATTAACCCTTTTTTAGGGGTTTTAGAAAAAAATATCCGAGCTCTAAAATGATTATTTAAGTGAATTTATAGTTGTACTTCTTCCAAACAACATGAAATATTTTGGAGACCACTCATATGGGCATTTGAGCTACAAAATAAATCTAGAACTACGAAGTTGACCAAATATTTTGAACTTTATATCAAGAAAGTGGATGAAATTTTGAACAAATTCTAATCATGTTTTTCAAACATTATCAACTACTCGTACAATTTCGTTGGACCTATTAGGAAAGAGATGTAGATTGAGAAAATCCTTGCTAGCTTACCTTATCATTTTCCAGCCAAAATAACCTTGTTTAAATACATGTAAAACCCTTGTGAACTTACTGTTAAATGAATCACTTGGGCAAGTATTCGAACTACCTCACTGGTAACCTATATCTCAGCCATCCACCTTCGAGGAGGGAAAGAGCTTGGGTTTATAGACATCAAGGATAGTGGTCTTAGCGAAGATGTTTTTGAAACAATTGCTAGAAATGATGACTCTAATACCATTGAAGAGAAAATGGATCTACTTTCCCAGAGATTTACTAAATTTCTTAGATAGAATTAACACTTTTTTAGCGGTAAGAAAAAAATAATCCGAGCTCTAAAATGATTATTTCAATGAATTTATAGTTGTACTTCTTCCAAACAACATGAAATATTTTGGAGACCACTCATATAGGCATTTGAGCTACAAAATAAATCTAGAATTAAGAATTTGACCAAAAATTTTGAACTTTATATCTAGAAAGTGGATGAAACTTTGAACAAATTCTAATCATGTTTTTCAAACATTATCAACTACTCGTATAATTTGCGGGGACCTTTTAGGAAAGAGAAGTAGATTGACAAAATCCTTGCTAGCTAACCTTATTATTTTCAAGCGTATGTTACCTTGCTTAAATACATGTAAAACCCTTGTGAACTTACTGTTAAATGAATCACTTGGGCAAGTATTCGAACTGCATCACTTGTATCCTATATGTCAGCCATCCACCTTCGATGAGGGAAAGAGCTTGGGTTAATAGACATCAAGGATAGTGGTCTTAGCAAAGATGTTTTTTACACAATGGCTTGAAATGATGACTTTAATGCCAATGAGGAGAAAATGGATCTACTTGCCCAGAGATTTACTTAATTTCTTATATAGAATTAACCCTTTTTTAGGGGTTTTAGAAAAAAAAATCCGAGCTCTAAAATGATTATTTCAATGAATTTATAGTTGTACTTCTTCCAAACAACATGAAATATTTTGCAGACCACTCATATAGGCATTTGAGCTACAAATAAAATCTAGAACTACCAAGTTGACCAAATATTTTGAAATCTATATCAAGCAAGAGGATGAGACTTTGAACAAATTCTATGCATGTTTTTCAAACATTATCAACTACTCTTATAATTTGGGTGAACCTATTAGGAAAGAGAAGTAGATTGACAAAATCCTTCCTAACCGACCTTATCATTTTCAAGCCAAAGTTATCTTTCTTAAATACATGTAAAAGCCTTGTGAACTACCTGTTAAATGAATCACTTGGGAAAGTATTCGAACTGCATCACTTGTCTCTAATATGTCAGCCATCCACTTTCGATAACGGAAAGAGCATGGCTTTATAGACATCAAGGATAGTGGTCTTAGCGAAGATGTTTTTGACACAATTTTTAGAAGTGATGACTCTAATACCAATGAAGAGAAAATGGATCTACTTTCACAGAGATTTGCTAAATTTCTTAGATAGAATTTACCCTTTTTTAGCGGTAAAAAAAAAATAATCCGAGCTCTAAAATGATTATTTCAATGAATTTATAGTTGTACTTCTTCCAAACAACTTGAAATATTTTGGAGACCACTAATATAGGCATTTGAGCTACAAAATAAATCTAGAATTAAGAAGTTGACCAAAAATTTTGAACTCTATATCAAGAAAGTGGATGAAATTTGAACAAATTCTAATCATGTTTTTCAAACATTATCAACTACTCGTATAATTTGGGGGGACCTTTTAGGAAAAAGAAGTAGATTGACAAAATCCTTGCTAGCTTAGCTTATCATTTTCAAGCCATTGTTACCTTGCTTAAATACATGTAAAAGCCTTGTGAACCTACTGTTAAATGAATCACTTGGGCAAGTATTCGAACTGCATCACTTGTATCCTATATGTCAGCCATACTCCTTCGAGGAGGGAAAGAGCTTGGGTTTATAGACATCAAGGATAGTGGTCTTAGCGAAGAAGTTTTTGACACAATTGCTTGAAATGATGACTCTAATGGCAATGAAGAGAAAATGGATCTAATTGTCGAGAGATTTACTAAATTTCTTATATAGAATTAACACGTTTTTAGCGGTTTTAGAAAAAACATAATCTGAGCTCTAAAATGATTATTTCAATGAATTTATAGTTGTACTTCTTCCAAACAACATGAAATATTTTGGAGACCACTCATATAGGCATTTGAGCTACAAATAAAATCTAGAACTACGAAGTTGACCAAATATTTTGAACTCTATATCAAGAAAGTGGATGAAACTTTGAACAAATTCTAATCATGTTTTTCAAACATTATCAACTACTCGTATAATTGGGGGGGACCTTTTAGGAAAGAGAAGTAGATTGACAAAATCCTTGCTAGCTAACCTTATTATTTTCAAGCCTATGTTACCTTGCTTAAATACATTTAAAAGCCTTGTGAACTTACTGTTAAATGAATCACTTGGGCAAGTATTCGAACTACCTCACTGGTATCCTATATGTCAGCCATCCACCTTCGAGGAGGGAAAGAGCTTGGGTTTATAGACATCAAGGATAGTGGTCTTAGCGAAGATGTTTTTGAAACAATTGTTAGAAATGATGACTCTAATACCAATGAAGAGAAAATGGATCTACATTCCCAGAGATTTGCTAAATTTATAGATAGAATTAACCCTCTTTTAGCGGTAAGAAAAAAATAATCCGAGCTCTAAAATGATTATTTCAATGAATTTCTAGTTGTACTTCTTCCAAAGAACATGAAATATTTTGGAGACCACTCATATAGGCATTTGAGCTACAAAATAAATCTAGAACTATGAAGTTGACCAAATATTTTGAACTTTATATCAAGAAAGTAGATGAAACTTTGAAGAAATTCTAATCATGTTTTTCAAACATTATCAACTACTCGTATTATTTGGGGGGACCTTTTAGGAAAGAGAAGTAGATTGACAAAATCCTTGCTAGCTTACCATATCATTTTCAAGCCAATGTTACCTTGCTTAAATACATGTAAAAGCCTTGTGAACTTACTGTTAAATGAATCACTTGGGCAAGTATTCGAACTACCTCACTGGTATCCTATATGTCAGCCATCCCCCTTCGAGGAGGGAAAGAGCTTGGGTTAATAGACATCAAGCATAGTGGTCTTAGCAAAGATGTTTTTGACACAATTGCTTGAAATGATGACTTTAATGCCAATGAGGAGAAAATGGATCTACTTGCCCAGAGATTTACTTAATTTCTTATATAGAATTAACCCTTTTTTAGGGGTTTTAGAAAAAAAATAATCCGAGCTCTAAAATGATTATTTCAATGAATTTATAGTTGTACTTCTTCCAAACAACTTGAAATATTTTGGAGACCACTAATATAGGCATTTGAGCTACAAAATAAATCTAGAATTAAGAAGTTGACCAAAAATTTTGAACTCTATATCAAGAAAGTGGATGAAATTTGAACAAATTCTAATCATGTTTTTCAAACATTATCAACTACTCGTATAATTTGGGGGGACCTTTTAGGAAAAAGAAGTAGATTGACAAAATCCTTGCTAGCTTAGCTTATCATTTTCAAGCCATTGTTACCTTGCTTAAATACATGTAAAAGCCTTGTGAACCTACTGTTAAATGAATCACTTGGGCAAGTATTCGAACTGCATCACTTGTATCCTATATGTCAGCCATCCACCTTCGAGGAGGGAAAGAGCTTGGGTTTATAGACATCAAGGATAGTGGTCTTAGCGAAGAAGTTTTTGACACAATTGCTTGAAATGATGACTCTAATGGCAATGAAGAGAAAATGGATCTAATTGTCGAGAGATTTACTAAATTTCTTATATAGAATTAACACGTTTTTAGCGGTTTTAGAAAAAACATAATCTGAGCTCTAAAATGATTATTTCAATGAATTTATAGTTGTACTTCTTCCAAACAACATGAAATATTTTGGAGACCACTCATATAGGCATTTGAGCTACAAATAAAATCTAGAACTACGAAGTTGACCAAATATTTTGAACTCTATATCAAGAAAGTGGATGAAACTTTGAACAAATTCTAATCATGTTTTTCAAACATTATCAACTACTCGTATAATTTGGGGGGACCTTTTAGGAAAGAGAAGTAGATTGACAAAATCCTTGCTAGCTAACCTTATTATTTTCAAGCCTATGTTACCTTGCTTAAATACATGTAAAAGCCTTGTGAACTTACTATTAAATGAATCACTTGGGCAAGTATTCGAACTACCTCACTGGTATCCTATATGTCAGCCATCCACCTTCGAGGAGGGAAAGAGCTTGGGTTTATAGACATCAAGGATAGTGGTCTTAGCGAAGATGTTTTTGAAACAATTGTTAGAAATGATGACTCTAATACCAATGAAGAGAAAATGGATCTACATTCCCAGAGATTTGCTAAATTTATAGATAGAATTAACCCTCTTTTAGTGGTAAGAAAAAAATAATCCGAGCTCTAAAATGATTATTTCAATGAATTTCTAGTTGTACTTCTTCCAAAGAACATGAAATATTTTGGAGACCACTCATATAGGCATTTGAGCTACAAAATAAATCTAGAACTATGAAGTTGACCAAATATTTTGAACTTTATATCAAGAAAGTAGATGAAACTTTGAAGAAATTCTAATCATGTTTTTCAAACATTATCAACTACTCGTATTATTTGGGGGGACCTTTTAGGAAAGAGAAGTAGATTGACAAAATCCTTGCTAGCTTACCATATCATTTTCAAGCCAATGTTACCTTGCTTAAATACATGTAAAAGCCTTGTGAACTTACTGTTAAATGAATCACTTGGGAAAGTATTCGAACTACCTCACTGGTATCCTATATGTCAGCCATCCCCCTTCGAGGAGGGAAAGAGCTTGGGTTAATAGACATCAAGCATAGTGGTCTTAGCAAAGATGTTTTTGACACAATTGCTTGAAATGATGACTTTAATGCCAATGAGGAGAAAATGGATCTACTTGCCCAGAGATTTACTTAATTTCTTATATAGAATTAACCCTTTTTTAGGGGTTTTAGAAAAAAAATAATCCGAGCTCTAAAATGATTATTTCAATGAATTTATAGTTGTACTTCTTCCAAACAACTTGAAATATTTTGGAGACCACTAATATAGGCATTTGAGCTACAAAATAAATCTAGAATTAATTAGTTGACCAAAAATTTTGAACTCTATATCAAGAAAGTGGATGAAATTTGAACAAATTCTAATCATGTTTTTCAAACATTATCAACTACTCGTATAATTTGGGGGGACCTTTTAGGAAAGAGAAGTAGATTGACAAAATCCTTGCTAGCTTAGCTTATCATTTTCATGCCATTGTTACCTTGCTTAAACACATGTAAAAGCCTTGTGAACTTACTGTTAAAAGAATCACTTGGGCAAGTGTTCGAACTGCATCACTTGTATCCAATATGTCAGCCACCCACCTTCGAGGAGGGAAAGAGCTTGGGTTTATAGACATCAAGGATAGTGGTCTTAGCGAAGAAGTTTTTGACACAATTGCTTGAAATGATGACTCTAATGGCAATGAAGAGAAAATGGATCTAATTGTCGAGAGATTTACTAAATTTCTTATATAGAATTAACACGTTTTTAGCGGTTTTAGAAAAAACATAATCTGAGCTCTAAAATGATTATTTCAATGAATTTATAGTTGTACTTCTTCCAAACAACATGAAATATTTTGGAGACCACTCATATAGGCATTTGAGCTACAAATAAAATCTAGAACTACGAAGTTGACCAAATATTTTGAACTCTATATCAGGAAAGTGGATGAAACTTTGAAGAAATTCTAATCATGTTTTTCAAACATTATCAACTATTCGTATAATTTGGGGGGACCTTTTAGGAAAGAGAAGTAGATTGACAAAATCCTTGCTAGCTAACCTTATTATTTTCAAGCCAATGTTACCTTGCTTAAATACATGTAAAAGCCTTTCGAACTTACTGTTAAATGAATCACTTGGCCAAGTATTTGAACTACCTCATTGGTATCCTATATGTCAGCCATCCACCTTCGAGGAGGGAAAGACCTTGGGTTTATAGACATCAAGGATAGTGGTCTTAGCGAAGATTTTTTTGAAACAATTGTTAGAAATAATGACTCTAATTCCAATAAAGAGAAAATGGATCTACTTGCCGAGAGAGTTACTTAATTTCTTATATAGAATTAACTCTTTTTTAGGGGTTTTAGAAAAAAAATAATCTGAACTCCAAAATGATTATTTCAATGAATTTATAGTTGTACTTCTTAAAAACAACATGAAATATTTTGCAGACCACTCATATAGGCATTTGAGCTACAAATAAAATCTAGAACTACCAAGTTGACCAAATATTTTGAACTCTATATCAAGCAAGAGGATGAAACTTTGAACAAATTCTATGCATGTTTTTCAAACATTATCAACTACTCTTATAATTTGGGTGAACCTATTAGGAAAGAGAAGTAGATTGACAAAATCCTTGCTAGCTGACATTATCATTTTCAAGCCAAAGTTACCTTGCTTAAATACATGTAAAAGAATTGTGAACTACCTGTTAAATGAATCACTTGGGAAAGTATTCGAACTGCATCACTTGTCTCCAATATGTCAGCCATCCACTTTCCATAACGGAAAGAGCATGGGATTATAGACATCAAGGATGGTGGTCTTAGCGAAGTTGTTTTTGACACAATTTTTAGAAGTGATGACTCTAATACCAATGAAGAGAAAATGGATCTACTTTCCCAGAGATTTGCTAAATTTCTTAGATAGAATTAACCCTTTTTTAGCGGTAAAAAAAAATTAATCCGAGCTCTAAAATGATTATTTCAATGAATTTATAGTTGTACATCTTCCAAACAACATGAAATATTTTGGAGACCACTCATATAGGCATTTGAGCTACAAATAAAATCTAGAACTACGAAGTTGACCAAATATTTTGAACTCTATATCAAGAAAGTGGATGAAACTTTGAAGAAATTCTAATCATGTTTTTCAAATATTATCAACTATTCGTATAATTTGGGGGGACCTTTTAGGAAAGAGAAGTAGATTGACAAAATCCTTGCTAGCTGACCTTATCATTTTCAAGCCAAAGTTACCTTGCTTAAATACATGTAAAAGCCTTGTGAACTACCTGTTAAATGAATCACTTGGGAAAGTATTCGAACTTCATCACTTGTCTCGTTTATGTCAGCCATCCACTTTCGATATCGGAAAGAGCATGGCTTTATAGACATCAAGGATAGTGGTCTTAGCGAAGATGTTTTTGACACAATTTTTAGAAGTCATGACTCTAATACCAATGAAGAGAAAATGGATCTACTTTCCTAGAGATTTGCTAAATTTCTTAGATAGAATTAACCCTTTTTTAGCAGTAAGAAAAAAATAATCCGAGCTCTAAAATGATTATTTCAATGAATTTATAGTTGTACTTCTTCCAAACAACTTGAAATATTTTGGAGACCACTAATATAGGCATTTGAGCTACAAAATAAATCTAGAATTAAGAAGTTGACCAAAAATTTTGAACTCTATATCAAGAAAGTGGATGAAATTTGAACAAATTCTAATCATGTTTTTCAAACATTATCAACTAGTCGTATATTTTGGGGGGACCTTTTAGGAAAGAGAAGTAGATTAAAAATTCCTTGCTAGCTTACCTTATCATTTTCAAGCAATTGTTACCTTGCTTAAATACATGTAAAAGCCTTGTGAAATTACTGTTAAATGAATCACTTGGGCAAGTATTCTAACTGCATCACTTGTGTCCTATATGTCAGCCATCCACCCTCGAGGAGGGAAAGAGCTTGGGTTTATAGACATCAAGGATAGTGGTCTTAGCGAAGATGTTTTTGACACAATTGCTTGAAATGATGCCTCTAATGCCAATGAAGAGAAAATGGATCTACTTTCCCAGAGATTTACTAAATTTCTTAGATAGAATTAACCATTTTTTAGCGGAAAGAAAAAAATAATCCGTGCTCTAAAATGATTATTTCAATGAATTTATAGTTGTACTTCTTCCAAACAACTTGAAATATTTTGGAGACCACTAATATAGGCATTTGAGCTACAAAATAAATCTAGAATTAAGAAGTTGACCAAAAATTTTGAACTCTATATCAAGAAAGTGGATGAAATTTGAACAAATTCTAATCATGTTTTTCAAACATTATCAACTAGTCGTATAATTTGGGGGGACCTTTTAGGAAAGAGAAGTAGATTAAAAATTCCTTGCTAGCTTACCTTATCATTTTCAAGCAATTGTTACCTTGCTTAAATACATGTAAAAGCCTTGTGAACTTACTGTTAAATGAATCACTTGGGCAAGTATTCTAACTGCATCACTTGTGTCCTATATGTCAGCCATCCACCCTCGAGGAGGGAAAGAGCTTGGGTTTATAGACATCAAGGATAGTGGTCTTAGCGAAGATGTTTTTGACACAATTGCTTGAAATGATGCCTCTAATGCCAATGAAGAGAAAATGGATCTACTTTCCCAGAGATTTACTAAATTTCTTAGATAGAATTAACCATTTTTTAGCGGAAAGAAAAAAATAATCCGTGCTCTAAAATGATTATTTCAATGAATTTATAGTTGTACTTCTTCCAAACAACATGAAATATTTTGGAGACCACTCATATAGGCATTTGAGCTACAAATAAAATCTAGAACTACGAAGTTGACCAAATATTTTGAACTCTATATCAAGAAAGTGGATGAAACTTTGAACAAATTCTAATCATGTTTTTCAAACATTATCAACTACTCGTATAATTTGGGGGGACCTTTTAGGAAAAAGAAGTAGATTGACAAAATCCTTGCTAGCTTAGCTTATCATTTTCAAGCCAATGTTACCTTGCTTAAATACATGTAAAAGCCTTGTGAACTTACTGTTAAACGAATCACTTGGGCAAGTATTCGAATTGCATCACTTGTATCCAATATGTCAACCATCCACTTTCGAGGACGGAAAGAGCTTGGCTTTATACACATCAAGGATAATGGTTTTAGCGAAGATGTTTTTGACACAATTGTTAGAAATGATGACTCTAATACCAATGAAGAGAAAATGGATCTACTTTCCCAAAAATTTACTAAATTTCTTAGATAGAATTAACCGGTTTTTAGGGGTTTTAGAAAAAAAAATAGTCCAAGCTCTAAAATGATTATTTAAATGAATTTACAGTTGTGCTTCTTCCAAACAACACGAAATATTGTAGAGACCACTCATATAGGAATTTGAGCTACAAAATAAATCTAGAACTACGAAGTTGACCAAAACATTTGAACTCTAAATCAAGCAAGGGGATGAAACTTTGAACAAATTCTATGCATGTTTGTCAAACATTATTAACTATTCGTATAATTTGGGAGGACCTTTTAGGAAAGAGAAGTCGATTGAGAAAATCCTTGCTTGGTTAGCGTATCATTTTCAAGCCAATGTTACCTTGCTTAAATACATGTAAAAGCCTTGTGAACTTAATATTAAATGAATCACTTGGGCAAGTATTCGAACTGCATCACTTGTATCCTATATGTCAGCCATACACCTTCGAGGAGGAAAAGAGCTTGGCTTTATAGACATCAAGTGTACTAGTCTTAGCGAAGATGTTTTTGACACAATTTTTAGAAAATGATGACTCTAATTCCAATGAAGAGAAAATGGATCTACTTTCCGAGAGATTTACTAAATATCTTATATAGAATTTACCCTTTTTTAGGGGTTTTAGAAAAAGGTAATCCGAGCACTAAAATGATTATATATATAAATTTATAGTTGTACTTCTTCCAAACAACATGAAATATTTTGGAGACCACTCATATAGGCATTTGATCTTCAAAATAAATCTAGAATTACGAAGTTGGCCAACAATTTTGAACTGTATATCAAGCAAGAGGATAAAACTTTGAACAAATTCTATGCATGTTTTTCAAACATTATCAACTACTCGTATAATTTGGGTGGACCTATTAGGAAAGAGAAGTAGATTGAGAAAATCCATGCTAGCTTACCTTATCATTTTCAAGCCAAAGGTAGCTTGCTTAAATACATGTAAAAGCCTTGTGAACTTACTGTTAAATGAATCACTTGGGCAAGTATTCGAACTGCATACCTTGTATCCAATATGGCAACCATCCACTTTTGAGGACGGAAAGAGCTTTACTTTATATACATCATGGATAGTGGTCTTAGCGAAGGTGTTTTTGACACATTTTTTATAAATTATGACTCTAATACCAATGAAGAGAAGATTGATCTACTTTCCTAGAGATTTACTAAATTTCTTAGATAGAATTAACCGTTTTTCAGGGGTTTTAGAAAAAAAAATAGTCCAAGCTCTAAAATGATTATTTAAATGAATTTACAGTTGTGCTTCTTCCAAACAACACGAAATATTATAGAGACCACTCATATATGCATTTGAGCTACAAAATAAATCTAGAACTACGAAGTTGACCAAAAATTTTGAACTATAAATCAAGCAAGAGGATGAAACTTTGAACAAATTCTATGCATGTTTTTCAAACATTATTAACTATTCGTATAATTTGGAGGACCTTTTAGGAAAGAGAAGTCGATTGAGAAAATCCTTGCTTGCTTAGCGTATCATTTTCAAGCCAATGTTACCTTCCTTAAATACATGTAAAAGCCTTGTGAACTTAATATTAAATGAATCACTTGGGCAAGTATTCGAACTGCATCACTTGTATCCTATATGTCAGCCATACACCTTCGAGGAGGAAAAGAGCTTGGCTTTATAGACATCAAGTGTACTAGTCTTAGCGAAGATGTTTTTGACACAATTTTTAGAAAATGATGACTCTAATTCCAATGAAGAGAAAATGGATCTACTTTCCGAGAGATTTACTAAATATCTTATATAGAATTAACCCTTTTTTAGGGGTTTTAGAAAAAGGTAATCCGAGCACTAAAATGATTATATATATAAATTTATAGTTGTACTTCTTCCAAACAACATGAAATATTTTGGAGACCACTCATATAGGCATTTGATCTTCAAAATAAATCTAGAATTACGAAGTTGGCCAACAATTTTGAACTGTATATCAAGCAAGAGGATAAAACTTTGAACAAATTCTATGCATGTTTTTCAAACATTATCAACTACTCGTATAATTTGGGTGGACCTATTAGGAAAGAGAAGTAGATTGAGAAAATCCATGCTAGCTTACCTTATCATTTTCAAGCCAAAGGTAGCTTGCTTAAATACATGTAAAAGCCTTGTGAACTTACTGTTAAATGAATCACTTGGGCAAGTCTTCGAACTGCATAACTTGTATCCAATATGGCAACCATCCAATTTTGAGGACGGAAAGAGCTTTACTTTATATACATCATGGATAGTGGTCTTAGCGAAGGTGTTTTTGACACATTTTTTATAAATTATGACTCTAATACCAATGAAGAGAAGATTGATCTACTTTCCTAGAGATTTACTAAATTTCTTAGATAGAATTAACCGTTTTTCAGGGGTTTTAGAAAAAAAAATAGTCCAAGCTCTAAAATGATTATTTAAATGAATTTACAGTTGTGCTTCTTCCAAACAACACGAAATATTATAGAGACCACTCATATATGCATTTGAGCTACAAAATAAATCTAGAACTACGAAGTTGACCAAAAATTTTGAACTATAAATCAAGCAAGAGGATGAAACTTTGAACAAATTCTATGCATGTTTTTCAAACATTATTAACTATTCGTATAATTTGGAGGACCTTTTAGGAAAGAGAAGTCGATTGAGAAAATCCTTGCTTGCTTAGCGTATCATTTTCAAGCCAATGTTACCTTCCTTAAATACATGTAAAAGCCTTGTGAACTTACTATTAAATGAATCACTTGGGCAAGTATTCGAACTGCATCACTTCTATCCTATATGTCAGCCATCCACCTTCGAGGAGGAAAAGAGCTTGGCTTTATAGACATAAAGGATAGTGGTCTTAGCGAAGATGTTTTTGACACAATTGTTAGAAATGATGACTCTAATTCCAATGAAGAGAAAATGGATCTACTTTCCGAGAGATTTACTAAATATCTTATATAGAATTAACCCTTTTTTAGGGGTTTTAGGAAAAAGTAATTCGAGCTCTAAAATGATTATATATATAAATTTATAGTTGTACTTCTTCCAAACAACATGAAATATTTTGGAGACCACACATATAGGCATTTGATCTACAAAATAAATCTAGAATTACGAAGTTGGCCAAAAATTTTGAACTCTATATAGAGCAAGAGGATAAAACTTTGAACAAATTCTATGCATGTTTTTCAAACATTATTAACTATTCGTATAATTTGGAGGACCTTTTAGGAAAGAGAAGTCGATTGAGAAAATCCTTGCTTGCTTACTGTATCATTTTCAAGCCAATGTTACCTTGCTTAAATACATGTAAAAGCCTTGTGAACTTACCGTTAAATTAATCACTTGGGCAAGTATTCGAACTGCATCACTTGTATCCTATATGTCAGCCATCCACCTTCGAGGAGGAAAAGAGCTTGGCTTTATAGACATCAAGGATAGTGGTCTTAGCGAATATATTTTTGACACAATTGTTAGAAATGATTACTCTAATTCCAATGAAGAGAAAATGGATCTACTTTCCGAGAGATTTACTAAATATCTTATATAGAATTAACCCTTTTTTAGGGGTTTTAGAAAAAATTAATCTGAGCTCTAAAATGATTATATATATAAATTTATAGTTGTACTTCTTCAAAACAACATGAAATATTTTGGAGACCACTCATATATACATTTGATCTACAAAATAAATCTAGAACTACGAAGTTTGCCAAAAATTTTGAACTCTATATCAAGCAAGAGGATAAAACTTTGAACAAATTCTATGCATGTTTTTCAAACATTATCAACTACTCGTATAATTTGGGTGGACCTATTAGGAAAGAGAAGTAGATTGAGAAAATCCGTGCTAGCTTACCTTATCATTTTTAAGCCAAAGGTAGCTTGCTTAAATACATGTAAAACCCTTGTGAACTTACTGTTAAATGAATCACTAGGGCAAGTATTCGAACTGCATCACTTGTATCCAATATGTCAACCATCCACTTTCGCGGACGGAAAGAGCTTGGCTTTATACACATCAAGGATAATGGTTTTATCGAAGATGTTTTTGACACAATTGTTAGAAATGATGACTCTAATACCAATGAAGAGAAAATGGATCTACTTTCCGAGAGATTTACTAAATATCTTATATAGAATTAACCCTTTTTTAGGGGTTTTAGAAAAAAGTAATCCGAGCTCTAAAATGATTATTTATATAAATTTATAGTTGTACTTCTTCCAAACAACATGAAATATTTTGGAGACCACTCATATAGGCATTTGAGCTACAAAATAAATCTAGAACTACGAAGTTGACCAAAAATTTTGAACTCTAAATCAAGCAAGAGGATGAAACTTTGAACAAATTCTATGTATGATTTTCAAACATTATTAACTAGTCGTATAATTTGGGAGGACCTTTTAGGAAACAGAAGTCGATTGAGAAAGTCCTTGCTTGCTTACCGTATCATTTTCAAGCCAATGTTACCTTGCTTAAATACATGTAAAAGCCTTGTGACCTTTCTGTTAAATGAATCACTTGGGCAAGTATTCGAACTGCATCACTTGTATCCTATATGTTAGACATCCACCTTCGAGTAGGAAAATAGCTTGGCTTTATAGACATCAAGGATAGTGGTCTTAGCGAAGATGTTTTTGACACAATTGATAAAAATGATGACTCTAATTACAATCAAGAGAAAATGGATCTACTTTCCGAGAGATTTACTAAATATCTTATATAGAATTAACCCTTTTTTAGAGGTTTTAGTAAAAAGTAATCCGAGCTCTAAAATGATTATTTATATAAATTTATAGTTGCACTTCTTCCAAACAACATGAAATATTTTGGAGACCACTAATATAGGCATTTGATCTACAAAATAAATCTAGAACTACGAAGTTGGCCAAAACTTTTGAACTCTATATCAAGCAAGAGGATGAAACTTTAAACAAATTCTATTCTTGTTTTTTAAACATTATCAACTACTCGTATAATTTGGGGGGACCTTTTAGGAAAGAGAAGTAGATTGAAAAAATCCTTGCTAGCTTAACTTATCATTTTCAAGCCAATGTTACCTTGCTTAAATACATGTAAAAGCCTTGTGAACTTACTGTTAAATGAATCACAAGGGCAAGTATTCGAACTGCATCGCTTGTATCCTATATTTTAGGCATCCACCTTCGGGGATAGAAAGAGCTTGGCTTTATACACATCAAGGATAGTGGTCTTAGCGAAGATGTTTTTGACACATTTGCTAGAAATGATTACTCTAATACCAATGAAGAGAGAATGGATCTACTTTCCCAGAGATTTACTAAATTTCTTACATAGAATTACCCCTTTTTTAGGAGTTTTAGAAAAAATAATCCGACCTCAAAAATGATTATTTCAATGAATTTATAGTTGAAATTCTTCCAAACAACGTGAAATATTTTGGAGACCTCATATAGGCATTTGAGCTACAAAATAAATCTAGAACTACGAAGTTGGCCAAACATTTTGAACTCTATATCAAGCAAGAGGATAAAACTTTGAACAAATTCTATGCATGTTTTTCAAACATTATCAACTACTCGTATAATTGGGGTGGACCTATTAGGAAAGAGAAGTAGATTGAGAAAATCCGTGCTAGCTTACCTTATCATTTTTAAGCCAAAGGTAGCTTGCTTAAATACATGTAAAAGCCTTGTGAACTTACTGTTAAATGAATCACTAGGGCAAGTATTCGAACTGCATCACTTGTATCCAATATGTCAACCATCCACTTTCGAGGACGGAAAGAGTTTGGCTTTATACACATCAAGGATAATGGTTTTAGCGAATATGTTTTTGACACAATTGTTACAAATGATGACTCTAATACCAATGAAGAGAAAAAGGATCTACTTTCCCAAAATTTACTAAATTTCTTAGATAGATTTAACCGTTTTTTAGGGGTTTTAGAAAAAAATAGTCCAAGCTATAAAATGATTATTTAAATGAATTTACAGTTGTACTTCTTCCAAACAACACGAAATATTATAGAGACCACTCATATAGGCATTTGAGCTAGAAACAAAATCTAGAACTACGAAGTTGACCAAAAATTTTGAACTCTATAACAGGCAAGAGGATGAAACTTTGAACAAATTCTATGCATGTTTTTCAAACATTATTAACTAGTCGTATAATTTGGGGGGACCTTTTAGGAAAAGAATTCGATTGAGAAAATGCTTGGTTGCTTACCGTATCATTTTCAAGCCAATGTTACCTTGCTTAAATACATGTAAAAGCCTTGTGAACTTATTGTTAAATGAATCACTTGGGCAAGTATTCGAACTGCATCACTTGTATCCAATATGTCAACCATCCACTTTCGAGGACGGAAAGAGCTTGGCTTTATATACATCAAGGATAGTGGTCTTAGCGAAGGTGTTTTTGACACATTTGTTATAAATGATGACTCTAATACCAATGAAGAAAAGATGGATCTACTTTCCCAGAGATTTACTAAATTTCTTAGATAGAATTAACCCTTTTTTAGGGGTTTTAGACAAAAAATAGTCCAATCTCTAAAATGATTATTTAAATGAATTTACAGTTGTACTTCTTCCAAACAACACGAAATATTATAGAGACCACTAATATAGGCATTTGAGCAACAAACTAAATCTAGAACTACCAAGTTGACCAAAAATTTTGAACTCTATATCAAGCAAGAGGATGAAACTTTGAACAAATTCTATGCATGTTTTTCAAATATTATTAACTAGTCGTATAATTTGGGTGGACCTTTTAGGAAACAGAAGTCGATTGAGAAAATCCTTGCTTCCTTACCGTATCATTTCCAAGCCAATGTTACCTTGCTTAAATACATGTAACAGCCTTGTGAACTTACTGTTAAATGAATCACTAGGGCAAGTATTCGAACTGCATCACTTGTATCCTATATGTCAGCCATCCACCATCGAGGAGGAAAAGACTTTGGCTTTATAGACATCAAGGATAGTGGTCTTAGCGAAGATATTTTTGACACAATTGTTAGATATGATGACTCTAATTCCAATAAAGAGAAAATGGATCTAGTTTCCGAGAGATTTACTAAATATCTTATATAGAATTAACCCTTTTTTAGGGGTTTTAGAAAAAAGTAATCCGAGCTCTAAAATGACTATTTATATAAATTTATAGTTGCACTTCTTCCAAACAACATGAAATATTTTGGAGACCACTAATATAAGCATTTGATCTACAAAATAAATCTAGAACTACGAAGTTGGCCAAACATTTTGACCTCTATATCAAGCAAGAGGATAAAACTTTGAACAAATTCTATGCATGTTTTTCAAACATTATCAACTACTCATATAATTTGGGTGGACCTACTAGAAAAGAGAAGTAGATTGAGAAAATCCGTGCTAGCTTACCTTATCATTTTCAAGCAAAAGGTAGCTTCCTTAAATACATGTAAAAGCCTTGTGAACTTACTGTTAAATGAATCACTTGGGCAAGTATTCGAACTGCATCACTTGTATCCAATATGTCAACCATCCACTTTTGAGGACGGAAAGAGCTTTACTTTATATAAATCAAGGATAGTGGCCTTAGCGAAGGCTATTTTTACACATTTGTTATAAATGATGACTCTAATTCCAATGAAGAGAAAATGGATCTACTTTCCGAGAGATTTACTAAATATCTTATATAGAATTAACCCTTTTTTAGGGGTTTTAGAAAAAAGTAATCCGAGCTCTAAAATGATTATTTATATAAATTTATAGTTGTACTTCTTCCAAACCACATGAAATATTTTGGAGACCACTCATATAGGCATTTGAGCTACAAAATAAATCTAGAACTACGAAGTTGACCAAAAATTTTGAACTCTAAATCAAGCAAGAGGATGAAACTTTGAACAAATTCTATGTATGATTTTCAAACATTATTAACTAGTCGTATAATTTGGGAGGACCTTTTAGGAAACAGAAGTCGATTGAGAAAGTCCTTGCTTGCTTACCGTATCATTTTCAAGCCAATGTTACCTTGCTTAAATACATGTAAAAGCCTTGTGACCTTTCTGTTAAATGAATAACTTGGGCAAGTATTCGAACTGCATCACTTGTATCCTATATGTTAGACATCCACCTTCGAGTAGGAAAATAGCTTGGCTTTATAGACATCAAGGATAGTGGTCTTAGCGAAGATGTTTTTGACACAATTGATAAAAATGATGACTCTAATTACAATCAAGAGAAAATGGATCTACTTTCCGAGAGATTTACTAAATATCTTATATAGAATTAACCCTTTTTTAGAGGTTTTAGTAAAAAGTAATCCGAGCTCTAAAATCATTATTTATATAAATTTATAGTTGTACTTTTTCCAAGCAACATGAAATATTTTGGAGACCACTCATATAGGCATTTGATCTACAAAATAAATCTAGAACTACGAAATTGGCCAAAACTTGGGAACTCTATATCAAGCAAGATGATAAAACTTTGAACAAATTCTATGCATGTTTTTCAAACATTATCAACTACTCGTATAATTTGGGTGGCCCTATTAGGTAAGAGAAGTAGATTGAGAAAATCCGTACTAGCTTACCTTATCATTTTCAAGCCAAAGGTAGCTTGCTTAAATACATGTAAAAGCCTTGTGAACTTACTGTGAAATGAGTCACTAGGGCAAGTATTCGAACTGCATCACTTGTATCCTATATTTTAGGCATCCACCTTCGAGGATAGAAAGAGCTTGGCTTTATACACATCAAGGATAGTGGTCTTAGCGAAGATGTTTTTGACACATTTGCTAGGAATGATTATTCTAATACCAATGAAGAGAGAATGGATCTACTTTCCCAGAGATTTACTAAATTTGTTAGATAGAATTAACCATTTTTTAGGGGTTTTAGAAAAAATAGTCTGACCTCAAAAATGATTATTTCAATGAATTTATAGTTGTACTTCTTCCAAACAACGTGAAATATTTTGGAGACCACTCATATATGCATTTCAGCTACAAAATAAATCTAGAACTACGAAGTTGACCAAAAATTTTGAACTCTAAATCAAGCAAGAGGATGAAACTTTGAACAAATTCTATGCATGTTTTTCAAATATTATTAACTTGTCGTATAATTTGGGTGGACCTTTTAGGAAAGAGAAGTCGATTGAGAAAATCCTTGCTTCCTTACCGTATCATTTCCAAGCCCATGTTACCTTGCTTAAATACATGTAAAAGCCTTGTGATCTTACTGTTAAATGAATCACTAGGGCAAGTATTCGAACTGCATCACTTGTATCCTATATATCACCCATCCACCATCGAGGAGGAAAAGACTTTGGCTTTATAGACATCAAGGATAGTGGTCTTAGCGAAGATATTTTTGACACAATTGTTAGAAATGATGACTCTAATTCCAATAAAGAGAAAATGGATCTAGTTTCCGAGAGATTTACTAAATATCTTATATAGAATTAACCCTTTTTTAGGGGTTTTAGAAAAAAGTAATCCGAGCTCTAAAATGATTATTTATATAAATTTATAGTTGCACTTCTTCCAAACAACATGAAATATTTTGGAGACCACTAATATAGGCATTTGATCTACAAAATAAAACTAGAACTACGAAGTTGGCCAAAACTTTTGAACTCTATATCAAGCAACAGGATGAAACTTTAAACAAATTCTATTCTTGTTATTTAAACATTATCAACTACTCGTATAATTTGGGGGGACCTTTTAGGAAAGAGAAGTAGATTGAAAAAATACTTGCTAGCTTAACTTATCATTTTCAAGCCAATGTTACCTTGCTTAAATACATGTAAAAGCCTTGTGAACTTACTGTTAAATGAATCACTAGGGCAAGTATTCGAACTGCATCGCTTGTAACCTATATTTTAGGCATCCACCTTCGGGGATAGAAAGAGCTTGGTTTTATACACATCAAGGATAGTGGTCTTAGCGAAGATGTTTTTGACACATTTGCAAGAAATGATTACTCTAATACCAATGAAGAGAGAATGGATCTACTTTCCCAGAGATTTACTAAATTTCTTACATAGAATTAACCCTTTTTTAGGAGTTTTAGAAAAAATAATCCGACCTCAAAAATGATTATTTCAATGAATTTATAGTTGAAATTCTTCCAAACAACGTGAAATATTTTGGAGACATCATATAGGCATTTGAACTAGAAAATAAATCTAGAACTACGAAGTTGGCCAAACATTTTGAACTCTATATCAAGCAAGAGGATAAAACTTTGAACAAATTCTATGCATGTTTTTCAAACATTATCAACTACTCGTATAATTTGGGTGGACCTATTAGGAAAGAGAAGTAGATTGAGAAAATCCGTGCTAGCTTACCTTATCATTTTTAAGCCAAAGGTAGCTTGCTTAAATACATGTAAAAGCCTTGTGAACTTACTGTTAAATGAATCACTAGGGCAAGTATTCGAACTGCATCACTTGTATCCAATATGTCAACCATCCACTTTCGAGGACGGAAAGAGCTTGGCTTTATACACATCAAGGATAATGGTTTTAGCGAAGATGTTTTTGACACAATTGTTACAAATGATGACTCTAATACCAATGAAGAGAAAAAGGATCTACTTTCCCAAAATTTACTAAATTTCTTAGATAGATTTAACCGTTTTTTAGGGGTTTTAGAAAAAAATAGTCCAAGCTATAAAATGATTATTTAAATGAATTTACAGTTGTACTTCTTCCAAACAACACGAAATATTATAGAGACCACTCATATAGGCATTTGAGCTACAAAATAAATCTAGAACTACGAAGTTGACCAAAAATTTGGAATTCTATATCAAGCAAGAGGATGAAACTTTGAACAAATTCTATGCATGTTTTTCAAACATTATTAACTAGTCGTATAATTTGGGGGGACCTTTTAGGAAAAGAAGTCGATTGAGAAAATGCTTGGTTGCTTACCGTATCATTTTCAAGCCAATGTTACCTTGCTTAAATACATGTAAAAGCCTTGTGAACTTATTGTTAAACGAATCACTTGGGCAAGTATTCGAACTGCATCACTTGTATCCAATATGTCAACCATCCACTTTCGAGGACGGAAAGAGCTTGGCTTTATATACATCAAGGATAGTGGTCTTAGCGAATGTGTTTTTGACACATTTGTTATATATGATGACTCTAATACCAATGAAGAAAAGATGGATCTACTTTCCCATAGATTTACTAAATTTCTTAGATAGAATTAACCCTTTTTTAGGGGTTTTAGACAAAAAATAGTCCAATATCTAAAATGATTATTTAAATGAATTTACAGTTGTACTTCTTCCAAACAACACGAAATATTATGGAGACCACTCATATAGGCATTTGAGCTACAAAATAAATCTAGAACTACCAAGTTGACCAAAAATTTTGAACTCTATATCAAGCAAGAGGATGAAACTTTGAACAAATTCTATGCATGTTTTTCAAATATTATTAACTAGTCGTATAATTTGGGTGGACCTTTTAGGAAAGAGAAGTCGATTGAGAAAATCCTTGCTTCCTTACCGTATCATTTCCAAGCCAATGTTACCTTGCTTAAATACATGTAAAAGCCTTGTGAACTTACTGTTAAATGAATCACTAGGGCAAGTATTCGAACTGCATCACTTGTATCCTATATGTCAGCCATCCACCATCGAGGAGGAAAAGACTTTGGCTTTATAGACATCAAGGATAGTGGTCTTAGCGAAGATATTTTTGACACAATTGTTAAATATGATGACTCTAATTCCAATAAAGAGAAAATGGATCTAGTTTCCGAGAGATTTACTAAATATCTTATATAGAATTAACCCTTTTTTAGAGGTTTTAGTAAAAAGTAATCCGAAATCTAAAATGATTATTTATATAAAAGTAATCCCAAGCAACATGAAATATTTTGGAGACCACTCATATAGGCATTTGATCTACAAAATAAATCTAGAACTACGAAATTGGCCAAAACTTGGGAACTCTATATCAAGCAAGATGATAAAACTTTGAACAAATTCTATGCATGTTTTTCAAACATTATCAACTACTCGTATAATGTGGGTGGCCCTATTAGGTAAGAGAAGTAGATTGAGAAAATCCGTGCTAGCTTACCTTATCATTTTCAAGCCAAAGGTAGCTTGCTTAAATACATGTAAAAGCCTTGTGAACTTACTGTTAAATGAGTCACTAGGGCAAGTATTCGAACTGCATCACTTGTATCCTATATTTTAGGCATCCACCTTCGAGGATAGAAAGAGCTTGGCTTTATACACATCAAGGATAGTGGTCTTAGCGAAGATGTTTTTGACACATTTTCTAGGAATGATTATTCTAATACCAATGAAGAGAGAATGGATCTACTTTCCCAGAGATTTACTAAATTTCTTAGATAGAATTAACCATTTTTTAGGGGTTTTAGAAAAAAAATAGTCCAAGTTCTAAAATGATTATTTAAATGAATTTACAGTTGTACTTCTTGCAAACAACACGAAATATTATAGAGACCACTCATATAGGCATTTGAGCTACAAAATAAATCTAGAACTATGAAGTTGACAAAAAATTTTGAACTCTAAATAAAGCAAGAGGATGAAACTTTGAACAAATTCTATGTATGATTTTCAAACATTATTAACTAGTCGTATAATTTGGGAGGACCTTTTAGGAAACAGAAGTCGATTGAGAAAATCCTTGCTTGCTTACCGTATCATTTTCAAGCCAATGTTACCTTGCTTAAATACATGTAAAAGCCTTGTGAAGTTACTGTTAAATGAATCACTTGGGCAAGTATTCGAACTGCATCACTTGTATCCTATATGTCAACCATCCACCTTCGAGTAGGAAAATAGCTTGGCTTTATAGACATCAAGGATAGTGGTCTTAGCGAAGATGTTTTTGACACATTTGCTAGGAATGATTATTCTAATACCAATGAAGAGAGAATGGATCTAGTTTCCCAGAGATTTACTAAATTTCTTAGATAGAATTAACCCTTTTTTACGGGTTTTAGAAAAAATAGTCTGACCTCAAAAATGATTATTTCAATGAATTTATAGTTGTACTTCTTCCAAACAACGTGAAATATTTTGGAGACCACTCATATAGGAAGTTGAGCTACAAAATAAATCTAGAACTACGAAGTTGACCAAAAATTTTGAACTCTAAATCAAGCAAGAGGATGAAACTTTGAACAAATTCTATGTATGATTTTCAAACATTATTAACTAGTCGTATAATTTGGGAGGACCTTTTAGGAAACAGAAGTCGATTGAGAAAGTCCTTGCTTGCTTACCGTATCATTTTCAAGCCAATGTTACCTTGCTTAAATACATGTAAAAGCCTTGTGACCTTTCTGTTAAATGAATAACTTGGGCAAGTATTCGAACTGCATCACTTGTATCCTATATGTTAGACATCCACCTTCGAGTAGGAAAATAGCTTGGCTTTATAGACATCAAGGGTAGTGGTCTTAGCGAAGATGTTTTTGACACAATTGATAAAAATGATGACTCTAATTACAATCAAGAGAAAATGGATCTACTTTCCGAGAGATTTACTAAATATCTTATATAGAATTAACCCTTTTTTAGAGGTTTTAGTAAAAAGTAATCCGAGCTCTAAAATGATTATTTATATAAATTTATAGTTGTACTTCTTCCAAGCAACGTGAAATATTTTGGAGACCACTCATATAGGCATTTGATCTACAAAATAAATCTAGAACTACGAAATTGGCCAAAACTTGGGAACTCTATATCAAGCAAGATGATAAAACTTTGAACAAATTCTATGCATGTTTTTCAAACATTATCAACTACTCGTATAATTTGGGTGGCCCTATTAGGTAAGAGAAGTAGATTGAGAAAATCCGTGCTAGCTTACCTTATCATTTTCAAGCCAAAGGTAGCTTGCTTAAATACATGTAAAAGCCTTGTGAACTTACTGTTAAATGAGTCACTAGGGCAAGTATTCGAACTGCATCACTTGTATCCTATATTTTAGGCATCCACCTTCGAGGATAGAAAGAGCTTGGCTTTATACACATCAAGGATAGTGGTCTTAGCGAAGATGTTTTTGACACATTTCCTAGGAATGATTATTCTAATACCAATGAAGAGAGAATGGATCTACTTTCCCAGAGATTTACTAAATTTCTTAGATAGAATTAACCATTTTTTAGGGGTTTTAGAAAAAAAATAGTCCAAGTTCTAAAATGATTATTTAAATGAATTTACAGTTGTACTTCTTGCAAACAACACGAAATATTATAGAGACCACTCATATAGGCATTTGAGCTACAAAATAAATCTAGAACTATGAAGTTGACAAAAAATTTTGAACTCTAAATAAAGCAAGAGGATGAAACTTTGAACAAATTCTATGTATGATTTTCAAACATTATTAACTAGTCGTATAATTTGGGAGGACCTTTTAGGAAACAGAAGTCGATTGAGAAAATCCTTGCTTGCTTACCGTATCATTTTCAAGCCAATGTTACCTTGCTTAAATACATGTAAAAGCCTTGTGAAGTTACTGTTAAATGAATCACTTGGGCAAGTATTCGAACTGCATCACTTGTATCCTATATGTCAACCATCCACCTTCGAGTAGGAAAATAGCTTGGCTTTATAGACATCAAGGATAGTGGTCTTAGCGAAGATGTTTTTGACACATTTGCTAGGAATGATTATTCTAATACCAATGAAGAGAGAATGGATCTAGTTTCCCAGAGATTTACTAAATTTCTTAGATAGAATTAACCCTTTTTTACGGGTTTTAGAAAAAATAGTCTGACCTCAAAAATGATTATTTCAATGAATTTATAGTTGTACTTCTTCCAAACAACGTGAAATATTTTGGAGACCACTCATATAGGAATTTGAGCTACAAAATAAATCTAGAACTACGAAGTTGACCAAAAATTTTGAACTCTAAATCAAGCAAGAGGATGAAACTTTGAACAAATTCTATGTATGATTTTCAAACATTATTAACTAGTCGTATAATTTGGGAGGACCTTTTAGGAAACAGAAGTCGATTGAGAAAGTCCTTGCTTGCTTACCGTATCATTTTCAAGCCAATGTTACCTTGCTTAAATACATGTAAAAGCCTTGTGACCTTTCTGTTAAATGAATAACTTGGGCAAGTATTCGAACTGCATCACTTGTATCCTATATGTTAGACATCCACCTTCGAGTAGGAAAATAGCTTGGCTTTATAGACATCAAGGGTAGTGGTCTTAGCGAAGATGTTTTTGACACAATTGATAAAAATGATGACTCTAATTACAATCAAGAGAAAATGGATCTACTTTCCGAGAGATTTACTAAATATCTTATATAGAATTAACCCTTTTTTAGAGGTTTTAGTAAAAAGTAATCCGAGCTCTAAAATGATTATTTATATAAATTTATAGTTGTACTTCTTCCAAGCAACGTGAAATATTTTGGAGACCACTCATATAGGCATTTGATCTACAAAATAAATCTAGAACTACGAAATTGGCCAAAACTTGGGAACTCTATATCAAGCAAGATGATAAAACTTTGAACAAATTCTATGCATGTTTTTCAAACATTATCAACTACTCGTATAATTTGGGTGGCCCTATTAGGTAAGAGAAGTAGATTGAGAAAATCCGTGCTAGCTTACCTTATCATTTTCAAGCCAAAGGTAGCTTGCTTAAATACATGTAAAAGCCTTGTGAACTTACTGTTAAATGAGTCACTAGGGCAAGTATTCGAACTGCATCACTTGTATCCTATATTTTAGGCATCCACCTTCGAGGATAGAAAGAGCTTGGCTTTATACACATCAAGGATAGTGGTCTTAGCGAAGATGTTTTTGACACATTTCCTAGGAATGATTATTCTAATACCAATGAAGAGAGAATGGATCTACTTTCCCAGAGATTTACTAAATTTCTTAGATAGAATTAACCATTTTTTAGGGGTTTTAGAAAAAAAATAGTCCAAGTTCTAAAATGATTATTTAAATGAATTTACAGTTGTACTTCTTGCAAACAACACGAAATATTATAGAGACCACTCATATAGGCATTTGAGCTACAAAATAAATCTAGAACTATAAAGTTGACCAAAAATTTTGAACTCTAAATCAAGCAAGAGGATGAAACTTTGAACAAATTCTATGTATGATTTTCAAACATTATTAACTAGTCGTATAATTTGGGAGGACCTTTTAGGAAACAGAAGTCGATTGAGAAAGTCCTTGCTTGCTTACCGTATCATTTTCAAGCCAATGTTACCTTGCTTAAATACATGTAAAAGCCTTGTGACCTTTCTGTTAAATGAATAACTTGGGCAAGTATTCGAACTGCATCACTTGTATCCTATATGTTAGACATCCACCTTCGAGTAGGAAAATAGCTTGGCTTTATAGACATCAAGGGTAGTGGTCTTAGCGAAGATGTTTTTGACACAATTGATAAAAATGATGACTCTAATTACAATCAAGAGAAAATGGATCTACTTTCCGAGAGATTTACTAAATATCTTATATAGAATTAACCCTTTTTTAGAGGTTTTAGTAAAAAGTAATCCGAGCTCTAAAATCATTATTTATATAAATTTATAGTTGTACTTTTTCCAAGCAACATGAAATATTTTGGAGACCACTCATATAGGCATTTGATCTACAAAATAAATCTAGAACTACGAAATTGGCCAAAACTTGGGAACTCTATATCAAGCAAGATGATAAAACTTTGAACAAATTCTATGCATGTTTTTCAAACATTATCAACTACTCGTATAATTTGGGTGGCCCTATTAGGTAAGAGAAGTAGATTGAGAAAATCCGTACTAGCTTACCTTATCATTTTCAAGCCAAAGGTAGCTTGCTTAAATACATGTAAAAGCCTTGTGAACTTACTGTGAAATGAGTCACTAGGGCAAGTATTCGAACTGCATCACTTGTATCCTATATTTTAGGCATCCACCTTCGAGGATAGAAAGAGCTTGGCTTTATACACATCAAGGATAGTGGTCTTAGCGAAGATGTTTTTGACACATTTGCTAGGAATGATTATTCTAATACCAATGAAGAGAGAAGGGATCTACTTTCCCAGAGATTTACTAAATTTCTTAGATAGAATTAACCATTTTTTAGGGGTTTTAGAAAAAAAAATAGTCCAAGTTCTAAAATGATTATTTAAATGAATTTACAGTTGTACTTCTTGCAAACAACACGAAATATTATAGAGACCACTCATATAGGCATTTGAGCTACAAAATAAATCTAGAACTATGAAGTTGACCAAAAATTTTGAACTCTATATCAAGCACGAGGATGAAACTTTGAACAAATTCTATGCATGTTTTTCAAACATTATTAACTAGTCGTATAATTTGGAGGGACCTTTTAGGAAAAGAAGTCGATTGAGAAAATCCTTGCTTGCTTACCGTATCATTTTCAAGCCAATGTTACCTTGCTGAAATACATGTAAAAGCCTTGTGAACTTACTGTTAAATGAATCACTAGGGCAAGTATTCGAACTACATCACTTCTATCCTATATTTTAGGCATCCACCTTCGAGGATAGAAAGAGTTTGGCTTTATACTTATCAAGGATAGTGGTCTTAGCGAAGATGTTTTTGACACATTTGCTAGAAATGATTACTCTAATACCAACGAAGAGACAATGGATCTACTTTCCCAGAGATTTACTGAATTTCTTAGATAGAATTAACCCTTTTTTACGGGTTTTAGAAAAAATAATCTGACCTCAAAAATGATTATTTCAATGAATTTATAGTTGTACTTCTTCCAAACAACGTGAAATATTTTGGAGACCACTCATATATGCATTTCAGCTACAAAATAAATCTAGAACTACGAAGTTGACCAAAAATTTTGAACTCTAAATCAAGCAAGAGGATGAAACTTTGAACAAATTCTATGCATGTTTTTCAAATATTATTAACTTGTCGTATAATTTGGGTGGACCTTTTAGGAAAGAGAAGTCGATTGAGAAAATCCTTGCTTCCTTACCGTATCATTTCCAAGCCCATGTTACCTTGCTTAAATACATGTAAAAGCCTTGTGATCTTACTGTTAAATGAATCACTAGGGCAAGTATTCGAACTGCATCACTTGTATCCTATATATCACCCATCCACCATCGAGGAGGAAAAGACTTTGGCTTTATAGACATCAAGGATAGTGGTCTTAGCGAAGATATTTTTGACACAATTGTTAGAAATGATGACTCTAATTCCAATAAAGAGAAAATGGATCTAGTTTCCGAGAGATTTACTAAATATCTTATATAGAATTAACCCTTTTTTAGGGGTTTTAGAAAAAAGTAATCCGAGCTCTAAAATGATTATTTATATAAATTTATAGTTGCACTTCTTCCAAACAACATGAAATATTTTGGAGACCACTAATATAGGCATTTGATCTACAAAATAAAACTAGAACTACGAAGTTGGCCAAAACTTTTGAACTCTATATCAAGCAACAGGATGAAACTTTAAACAAATTCTATTCTTGTTATTTAAACATTATCAACTACTCGTATAATTTGGGGGGACCTTTTAGGAAAGAGAAGTAGATTGAAAAAATACTTGCTAGCTTAACTTATCATTTTCAAGCCAATGTTACCTTGCTTAAATACATGTAAAAGCCTTGTGAACTTACTGTTAAATGAATCACTAGGGCAAGTATTCGAACTGCATCGCTTGTAACCTATATTTTAGGCATCCACCTTCGGGGATAGAAAGAGCTTGGTTTTATACACATCAAGGATAGTGGTCTTAGCGAAGATGTTTTTGACACAATTGATAAAAATGATGACTCTAATTACAATCAAGAGAAAATGGATCTACTTTCCGAGAGATTTACTAAATATCTTATATAGAATTAACCCTTTTTTAGAGGTTTTAGTAAAAAGTAATCCGAGCTCTAAAATCATTATTTATATAAATTTATAGTTGTACTTTTTCCAAGCAACATGAAATATTTTGGAGACCACTCATATAGGCATTTGATCTACAAAATAAATCTAGAACTACGAAATTGGCCAAAACTTGGGAACTCTATATCAAGCAAGATGATAAAACTTTGAACAAATTCTATGCATGTTTTTCAAACATTATCAACTACTCGTATAATTTGGGTGGACCTATTAGGAAAGAGAAGTAGATTGAGAAAATCCGTGCTAGCTTACCTTATCATTTTTAAGCCAAAGGTAGCTTGCTTAAATACATGTAAAAGCCTTGTGAACTTACTGTTAAATGAATCACTAGGGCAAGTATTCGAACTGCATCACTTGTATCCAATATGTCAACCATCCACTTTCGAGGACGGAAAGAGCTTGGCTTTATACACATCAAGGATAATGGTTTTAGCGAAGATGTTTTTGACACAATTGTTACAAATGATGACTCTAATACCAATGAAGAGAAAAAGGATCTACTTTCCCAAAATTTACTAAATTTCTTAGATAGATTTAACCGTTTTTTAGGGGTTTTAGAAAAAAATAGTCCAAGCTATAAAATGATTATTTAAATGAATTTACAGTTGTACTTCTTCCAAACAACACGAAATATTATAGAGACCACTCATATAGGCATTTGAGCTACAAAATAAATCTAGAACTACGAAGTTGACCAAAAATTTGGAATTCTATATCAAGCAAGAGGATGAAACTTTGAACAAATTCTATGCATGTTTTTCAAACATTATTAACTAGTCGTATAATTTGGGGGGACCTTTTAGGAAAAGAAGTCGATTGAGAAAATGCTTGGTTGCTTACCGTATCATTTTCAAGCCAATGTTACCTTGCTTAAATACATGTAAAAGCCTTGTGAACTTATTGTTAAACGAATCACTTGGGCAAGTATTCGAACTGCATCACTTGTATCCAATATGTCAACCATCCACTTTCGAGGACGGAAAGAGCTTGGCTTTATATACATCAAGGATAGTGGTCTTAGCGAATGTGTTTTTGACACATTTGTTATAAATGATGACTCTAATACCAATGAAGAAAAGATGGATCTACTTTCCCAGAGATTTACTAAATTTCTTAGATAGAATTAACCCTTTTTTAGGGGTTTTAGACAAAAAATAGTCCAATATCTAAAATGATTATTTAAATGAATTTACAGTTGTACTTCTTCCAAACAACACGAAATATTATGGAGACCACTCATATAGGCATTTGAGCTACAAAATAAATCTAGAACTACCAAGTTGACCAAAAATTTTGAACTCTATATCAAGCAAGAGGATGAAACTTTGAACAAATTCTATGCATGTTTTTCAAATATTATTAACTAGTCGTATAATTTGGGTGGACCTTTTAGGAAAGAGAAGTCGATTGAGAAAATCCTTGCTTCCTTACCGTATCATTTCCAAGCCAATGTTACCTTGCTTAAATACATGTAAAAGCCTTGTGAACTTACTGTTAAATGAATCACTAGGGCAAGTATTCGAACTGCATCACTTGTATCCTATATGTCAGCCATCCACCATCGAGGAGGAAAAGACTTTGGCTTTATAGACATCAAGGATAGTGGTCTTAGCGAAGATATTTTTGACACAATTGTTAAATATGATGACTCTAATTCCAATAAAGAGAAAATGGATCTAGTTTCCGAGAGATTTACTAAATATCTTATATAGAATTAACCCTTTTTTAGAGGTTTTAGTAAAAAGTAATCCGATCTCTAAAATGATTATTTATATAAAAGTAATCCCAAGCAACATGAAATATTTTGGAGACCACTCATATAGGCATTTGATCTACAAAATAAATCTAGAACTACGAAATTGGCCAAAACTTGGGAACTCTATATCAAGCAAGATGATAAAACTTTGAACAAATTCTATGCATGTTTTTCAAACATTATCAACTACTCGTATAATGTGGGTGGCCCTATTAGGTAAGAGAAGTAGATTGAGAAAATCCGTGCTAGCTTACCTTATCATTTTCAAGCCAAAGGTAGCTTGCTTAAATACATGTAAAAGCCTTGTGAACTTACTGTTAAATGAGTCACTAGGGCAAGTATTCGAACTGCATCACTTGTATCCTATATTTTAGGCATCCACCTTCGAGGATAGAAAGAGCTTGGCTTTATACACATCAAGGATAGTGGTCTTAGCGAAGATGTTTTTGACACATTTTCTAGGAATGATTATTCTAATACCAATGAAGAGAGAATGGATCTACTTTCCCAGAGATTTACTAAATTTCTTAGATAGAATTAACCATTTTTTAGGGGTTTTAGAAAAAAAATAGTCCAAGTTCTAAAATGATTATTTAAATGAATTTACAGTTGTACTTCTTGCAAACAACACGAAATATTATAGAGACCACTCATATAGGCATTTGAGCTACAAAATAAATCTAGAACTATGAAGTTGACAAAAAATTTTGAACTCTAAATAAAGCAAGAGGATGAAACTTTGAACAAATTCTATGTATGATTTTCAAACATTATTAACTAGTCGTATAATTTGGGAGGACCTTTTAGGAAACAAAAGTCGATTGAGAAAATCCTTGCTTGCTTACCGTATCATTTTCAAGCCAATGTTACCTTGCTTAAATACATGTAAAAGCCTTGTGAAGTTACTGTAAAATGAATCACTTGGGCAAGTATTCGAACTGCATCACTTGTATCCTATATGTCAACCATCCACCTTCGAGTAGGAAAATAGCTTGGCTTTATAGACATCAAGGATAGTGGTCTTAGCGAAGATGTTTTTGACACATTTGCTAGGAATGATTATTCTAATACCAATGAAGAGAGAATGGATCTAGTTTCCCAGAGATTTACTAAATTTCTTAGATAGAATTAACCCTTTTTTACGGGTTTTAGAAAAAATAGTCTGACCTCAAAAATGATTATTTCAATGAATTTATAGTTGTACTTCTTCCAAACAACGTGAAATATTTTGGAGACCACTCATATAGGAATTTGAGCTACAAAATAAATCTAGAACTACGATGTTGACCAAAAATTTTGAACTCTAAATCAAGCAAGAGGATGAAACTTTGAACAAATTCTATGTATGATTTTCAAACATTATTAACTAGTCGTATAATTTGGGAGGACCTTTTAGGAAAAGAAGTCGATTGAGAAAATCCTTGCTTGCTTACCGTATCATTTTCAAGCCAATGTTACCTTGCTGAAATACATGTAAAAGCCTTGTGAACTTACTGTTAAATGAATCACTAGGGCAAGTATTCGAACTGCATCACTTGTATCCTATATTTTAGGCATCCACCTTCGAGGATAGAAAGAGTTTGGCTTTATACTTATCAAGGATAGTGGTCTTAGCGAAGATGTTTTTGACACATTTGCTAGAAATGATTACTCTAATACCAACGAAGAGAGAATGGATCTACTTTCCGAGAGATTTAATGAATTTCTTAGATAGAATTAACCCTTTTTTACGGGTTTTAGAAAAAATAATCTGACCTCAAAAATGATTATTTCAATGAATTTATAGTTGTACTTCTTCCAAACAACGTGAAATATTTTGGAGACCACTCATATAGGCATTTGAGCTACAAAATAAATCTAGAACTACGAAGTTGACCAAAAATTTTGAACTCTAAATCAAGCAAGAGGATGAAACTTTGAACAAATTCTATGTATGATTTTCAAACATTATTAACTAGTCGTATAATTTGGGAGGACCTTTTAGGAAACAGAAGTCGATTGAGAAAGTCCTTGCTTGCTTACCGTATCATTTTCAAGCCAATGTTACCTTGCTTAAATACATGTAAAAGCCTTGTGAAGTTACTGTTAAATGAATCACTTGTCAAGTATTCGAACTGCATCACTTGTATCCTATATGTCAGCCATCCACCTTCGAGGAGGAAAATAGCTTGGTTTTATAGACATCAAGGATAGTGGTCTTAGCGAAGATGTTTTTGACACAATTGATAAAAATGATGACTCTAATTACAATGAAGAGAAAATGGATCTACTTTCCGAGAGATTTACTAAATATCTTATATAGAATTAACCCTTTTTTAGAGGTTTTAGTAAAAAGTAATCCGAGCTCTAAAATGATTATTTATATAAATTTATAGTTCTACTTCTACCAAGCAACGTGAAATATTTTGGAGACCACTCATATAGGCATTTGATCTACAAAATAAATCTAGAACTACGAAATTGGCCAAAACTTGGGAACTCTATATCAAGCTAGATGATAAAACTTTGAACAAATTCTATGCATGTTTTTCAAACATTATCAACTACTCGTATAATTTGGGTGGCCCTATTAGGTAAGAGAAGTAGATTGAGAAAATCCGTGCTAGCTTACCTTATCATTTTCAAGCCAAAGGTAGCTTGCTTAAATACATGTAAAAGCCTTGTGAACTTACTGTTAAATGAGTCACTAGGGCAAGTATTCGAACTGCATCACTTGTATCCTATATTTTAGGCATCCACCTTCGAGGATAGAAAGAGCTTGGCTTTATACACATCAAGGATAGTGGTCTTAGCGAAGATGTTTTTGACACATTTGCTAGGAATGATTATTCTAATACCAATGAAGAGAGAATGGATCTACTTTCCCAGAGATTTACTAAATTTCTTAGATAGAATTAACCATTTTTTAGGGGTTTTAGAAAAAAAATAGTCCAAGTTCTAAAATGATTATTTAAATGAATTTACAGTTGTACTTCTTGCAAACAACACGAAATATTATAGAGACCACTCATATAGGCATTTGAGCTACAAAATAAATCTAGAACTATGAAGTTGACCAAAAATTTTGAACTCTATATCAAGCACGAGGATGAAACTTTGAACAAATTCTATGCATGATTTTCAAACATTATTAACTAGTCGTATAATTTGGGGGGACCTTTTAGGAAAAGAAGTCGATTGAGAAAATCCTTGCTTGCTTACCGTATCATTTTCAAGCCAATGTTACCTTGCTGAAATACATGTAAAAGCCTTGTGAACTTACTGTTAAATGAATCACTAGGGCAAGTATTCGAACTGCATCACTTGTATCCTATATTTTAGGCATCCACCTTCGAGGATAGAAAGAGTTTGGCTTTATACTTATCAAGGATAGTGGTCTTAGCGAAGATGTTTTTGACACATTTGCTAGAAATGATTACTCTAATACCAACGAAGAGAGAATGGATCTACTTTCCCAGAGATTTACTGAATTTCTTAGATAGAATTAACCCTTTTTTACGGGTTTTAGAAAAAATAGTCTGACCTCAAAAATGATTATTTCAATGAATTTATAGTTGTACTTCTTCCAAACAACGTGAAATATTTTGGAGACCACTCATATAGGAATTTGAGCTACAAAATAAATCTAGAACTACGAAGTTGACCAAAAATTTTGAACTCTAAATCAAGCAAGAGGATGAAACTTTGAACAAATTCTATGTATGATTTTCAAACATTATTAACTAGTCGTATAATTTGGGAGGACCTTTTAGGAAACAGAAGTCGATTGAGAAAGTCCTTGCTTGCTTACCGTATAATTTTCAAGCCAATGTTACCTTCCTTAAATATATGTAAAAGCCTTGTGAAGTTACTGTTAAATGAATCACTTGTCAAGTATTCGAACTGCATCACTTGTATCCTATATGTCAGCCATCCACCTTCGAGGAGGAAAATAGCTTGGCTTTATAGACATCAAGGATAGTGGTCTTAGCGAAGATGTTTTTGACACAATTGATAAAAATGATGACTCTAATTACAATGAAGAGAAAATGGATCTACTTTCCGAGAGATTTACTAAATATCTTATATAGAATTAACCCTTTTTTAGAGGTTTTAGTAAAAAGTAATCCGAGCTCTAAAATGATTATTTATATAAATTTATAGTTGTACTTCTTCCAAGCAACGTGAAATATTTTGGAGACCACTCATATAGGCATTTGATCAACAAAATAAATCTAGAACTACGAAATTGGCCAAAACTTGGGAACTCTATATCAAGCAAGATGATAAAACTTTGAACAAATTCTATGCATGTTTTTCAAACATTATCAACTACTCGTATAATTTGGGTGGCCCTATTAGGTAAGAGAAGTAGATTGAGAAAATCCGTGCTAGCTTACCTTATCATTTTCAAGCCAAAGGTAGCTTGCTTAAATACATGTAAAAGCCTTGTGAACTTACTGTTAAATGAGTCACTAGGGCAAGTATTCGAACTGCATCACTTGTATCCTATATTTTAGGCATCCACCTTCGAGGATAGAAAGAGCTTGGCTTTATACACATCAAGGATAGTGGTCTTAGCGAAGATGTTTTTGACACATTTCCTAGGAATGATTATTCTAATACCAATGAAGAGAGAATGGATCTACTTTCCCAGAGATTTACTAAATTTCTTAGATAGAATTAACCATTTTTTAGGGGTTTTAGAAAAAAAATAGTCCAAGTTCTAAAATGATTATTTAAATGAATTTACAGTTGTACTTCTTGCAAACAACACGAAATATTATAGAGACCACTCATATAGGCATTTGAGCTACAAAATAAATCTAGAACTATAAAGTTGACCAAAAATTTTGAACTCTAAATCAAGCAAGAGGATGAAACTTTGAACAAATTCTATGTATGATTTTCAAACATTATTAACTAGTCGTATAATTTGGGAGGACCTTTTAGGAAACAAAAGTCGATTGAGAAAGTCCTTGCTTGCTTACCGTATCATTTTCAAGCCAATGTTACCTTGCTTAAATACATGTAAAAGCCTTGTGAAGTTACTGTTAAATGAATCACTTGTCAAGTATTCGAACTGCATCACTTGTATCCTATATGTCAGCCATCCACCTTCGAGGAGGAAAATAGCTTGGCTTTATAGACATCAAGGATAGTGGTCTTAGCGAAGATGTTTTTGACACAATTGATAAAAATGATGACTCTAATTACAATGAAGAGAAAATGGATCTACTTTCCGAGAGATTTACTAAATATCTTATATCGAATTAACCCTTTTTTAGAGGTTTTAGTAAAAAGTAATCCGAGCTCTAAAATGATTATTTATATAAATTTATAGTTGTACTTCTACCAAGCAACGTGAAATATTTTGGAGACCACTCATATAGGCATTTGATCTACAAAATAAATCTAGAACTACGAAATTGGCCAAAACTTGGGAACTCTATATCAAGCTAGATGATAAAACTTTGAACAAATTCTATGCATGTTTTTCAAACATTATCAATTACTCGTATAATTTGGGTGGCCCTATTAGGTAAGAGAAGTAGATTGAGTAAATCCGTGCTAGCTTACCTTATCATTTTCAAGCCAAAGGTAGCTTGCTTAAATACATGTAAAAGCCTTGTGAACTTACTGTTAAATGAGTCACTAGGGCAAGTATTCGAACTGCATCACTTGTATCCTATATTTTAGGCATCCACCTTCGAGGATAGAAAGAGCTTGGCTTTATACACATCAAGGATAGTGGTCTTAGCGAAGATGTTTTTGACACATTTGCTAGGAATGATTATTCTAATACCAATGAAGAGAGAATGGATCTACTTTCCCAGAGATTTACTAAATTTCTTAGATAGAATTAACCATTTTTTAGGGGTTTTAGAAAAAAAATAGTCCAAGTTCTAAAATGATTATTTAAATGAATTTACAGTTGTACTTCTTGCAAACAACACGAAATATTATAGAGACCACTCATATAGGCATTTGAGCTACAAAATAAATCTAGAACTATGAAGTTGACCAAAAATTTTGAACTCTATATCAAGCACGAGGATGAACCTTTGAACAAATTCTATGCATGTTTTTCAAACATTATCAACTACTCGTATAATTTGGGTGGCCCTATTAGGTAAGAGAAGTAGATTGAGAAAATCCGTGCTAGCTTACCTTATCATTTTCAAGCTAAAGGTAGCTTGCTTAAATACATGTAAAAGCCTTGTGAACTTACTATTAAATGAGTCACTAGGGCAAGTATTCGAACTGCATCACTTGTATCCTATATTTTAGGCATCCACCTTCGAGGATAGAAAGAGTTTGGCTTTATACTTATCAAGGATAGTGGTCTTAGCGAAGATGTTTTTGACACATTTGCTAGAAATGATTACTCTAATACCAACGAAGAGAGAATGGATCTACTTTCCCAGAGATTTAATGAATTTCTTAGATAGAATTAACCCTTTTTTACGGGTTTTAGAAAAAATAATCTGACCTCAAAAATGATTATTTCAATGAATTTATAGTTGTACTTCTTCCAAACAACGTGAAATATTTTGGAGACCACTCATATAGGCATTTGAGCTAAAAAATAAATCTAGAACTACGAAGTTGACCAAAAATTTTGAACTCTAAATCAAGCAAGAGGATGAAACTTTGAACAAATTCTATGTATGATTTTCAAACATTATGAACTAGTCGTATAATTTGGGAGGACCTTTTAGGAAACCGAAGTCGATTGAGAAAGTCCTTGCTTGCTTACCGTATCATTTTCAAGCCAATGTTACCTTGCTTAAATACTTGTAAAAGCCTTGTGAAGTTACTGTTAAATGAATCACTTGTCAAGTATTCGAACTGCATCACTTGTATCCTATATGTCAAGCATCCACCTTCGAGGAGGAAAATAGCTTGGCTTTATAGACATCAAGGATAGTGGTCTTAGCGAAGATGTTTTTGACACAATTGATAAAAATGATGACTCTAATTACAATGAAGAGAAAATGGATCTACTTTCGGAGAGATTTACTAAATATCTTATATAGAATTAACCCTTTTTTAGAGGTTTTAGTAAAAAGTAATCCGAGCTCTAAAATGATTATTTATATAAATTTATAGTTGTACTTCTTCCAAGCAACATGAAATATTTTGGAGACCACTCATATAGGCATTTGATCTACAAAATAAATCTAGAACTACGAAATTGGCCAAAACTTGGGAACTCTATATCAAGCAAGATGATAAAACTTTGAACAAATTCTATGCATGTTTTTCAAACATTATCAACTACTCGTATAATTTGGGTGGCCCTATTAGGTAAGAGAAGTAGATTGAGAAAATCCGTGCTAGCTTACCTTATCATTTTCAAGCTAAAGGTAGCTTGCTTAAATACATGTAAAAGCCTTGTGAACTTACTGTGAAATGAGTCACTAGGGCAAGTATTCGAACTGCATCACTTGTATCCTATATTTTAGGCATCCACCTTCGAGGATAGAAAGAGCTTGGCTTTATACACATCAAGGATAGTGGTCTTAGCGAAGATGTTTTTGACACATTTGCTAGGAATGATTATTCTAATACCAATGAAGAGAGAATGGATCTACTTTCCCAGAGATTTACTAAATTTCTTAGATAGAATTAACCATTTTTTAGGGGTTTTAGAAAAAAAATAGTCCAAGTTCTAAAATGATTATTTAAATGAATTTACAGTTGTACTTCTTGCAAACAACACGAAATATTATAGAGACCACTCATATAGGCATTTGAGCTACAAAATAAATCTAGAACTATGAAGTTGACCAAAAATTTTGAACTCTATATCAAGCACGAGGATGAAACTTTGAACAAATTCTATGCATGTTTTTCAAACATTATTAACTAGTCGTATAATTTGGGGGGACCTTTTAGGAAAAGAAGTCGATTGAGAAAATCCATGCTTGCTTACCGTATCATTTTCAAGCCAATGTTACCTTGCTGAAATACATGTAAAAGCCTTGTGAACTTACTGTTAAATGAATCACTAGAGCAAGTATTCGAACTGCATCACTTGTATCCTATATTTTAGGCATCCACCCTCGAGGATGGAAAGAGTTTGGCTTTATACTTATTAAGGATAGTGGTCTTAGCGAATATGTTTTTGACACATTTGCTAGAAATGATTACTCTAATACCAACGAAGAGAGAATGGATCTACTTTCCCAGAGATTTACTGAATTTCTTAGATAGAATTAACCCTTTTTTACGGGTTTTAGAAAAAATAATCTGACCTCAAAAATGATTATTTCAATGAATTTATAGTTGTACTTCTTCCAAACAATGTGAAATATTTTGGAGACCACTCATATAGGCATTTGAGCTACAAAATAAATCTAGAACTACGAAGTTGACCAAAAATTTTGAACTCTAAACCAAGCAAGAGGATGAAACTTTGAACAAATTCTATGTATGATTTTCAAACATTATTAACTAGTCGTATAATTTGGGAGGACCTTTTAGGAAACAGAAGTCGATTGAGAAAGTCCTTGCTTTCTTACCGTATCATTTTCAAGCCAATGTTACCTTGCTTAAATACATGTAAAAGCCTTGTGAACTTACTGTTAAATGAATCACTTGGGCAAGTATTCAAACTGCATCACTTGTATCCTATATGTCAGTCATCCACCTTCGAGGAGGAAAATAGCTTGGCTTTATAGACATCAAGGATAGTGGTCTTAGCGAAGATTTTTTGACACAATTGATAAAAATGATGACTCTAATTACAATGAAGAGAAAATGGATCTACTTTCCGAGAGATTTACCAAAATATCTTATATAGAATTAACCCTTTTTTAGAGGTTTTAGTAAAAAGTAATCCGAGCGCTAAAATGATTATTTATATAAATTTATAGTTGTACTTCTTCCAAGCAACATGAAATATTTTGGAGACCACTCATATAGGCATTTGATCTACAAAATAAATCTAGAACTACGAAATTGGTCAAAACTTGGGAACTCTATATCGAGCAAGATGATAAAACTTTGAACAAATTCTATGCATGTTTTTCAAACATTATCAACTACTCGTATAATTTGGGTGGCTCTATTAGGTAAGAGAAGTAGATTGAGAAAATCCGTGCTAGCTTACCTTATCATTTTCAAGCCAAAGGTAGCTTGCTTAAATACATGTAAAAGCCTTGTGAACTTACTGTTAAATGAATCACTTGGGCAAGTATTCAAACTGCATCACTTGTATCCAATATGTCAACCATCCACTTTCGAGGACATAAAGAGCTTGGCTTTATATACATCAAGGATAGTGGTCTTAGCGAAGGTGTTTTTGACACATTTGTTATAAATGATGACTCTAATACCAATGAAGAAAAGATGGATCTACTTTCCCAAAGATTTACTAAATTTCTTAGATAGAATTAACCCTTTTTTAGGGGTTTTAGACAAAAAATAGTCCAATCTCTAAAATGATTATTTAAATGAATTTACAGTTGTACTTCTTCCAAACAACACGAAATATTATAGAGATCACTAATATAGGCATTTGAGCAACAAAATAAATCTAGAACTACCAAGTTGACCAAAAATTTTGAACTCTATATCAAGCAAGAGGATGAAACTTTGAACAAATTATATGCATGATTTTCAAACATTATTAACTAGTCGTATAATTTGGGGGGACCTTTTAGGAAAAGAAGTAGATTGAGAAAATCCGTGCTAGCTTACCTTATCATTTTCCAGCCAAAGGTAGGTTTCTTAAATACATGTAAAAGCCTTGTGAACTTCCTGTTAAATGAATCACTTGGGCAAGTATTCGAATTGCATCACTTGTATCCAATATGTCAACGATCCACTTTCGTGGACGGAAAGAGCTTGGCTTTATACACATCAACAATAGTGGTCTTAGCGAAGATGTTTTTGACACAATTGTTAGAAATGATTATTCTAATACCAATGAAGAGAAAATGGATCTACTTTCCCAAAAATTTACTAAATTTCTTAGATACAATTAACCGTTTTTTAGGGGTTTAGAAAAAAATAATCCGAGCTCTAAAATGATTATTTCAATGAATTTATAGTTGTACTTCTTCCAAACAACATGAAATATTTTTGAGACCACTCATATAGGCATTTGAGATACAAAATAAATCTAGAACTACGAAGTTGGCCAAAAATTATGAATTCTATATCAAGCAAGATGATGAAACTTTAAACAAATTCTATTCATGTTTGTCAAACATTATCAACTACTCGTACAATTTGGGGGGACCTTTTAGGAAAGAGAAGTTGATTGAGAAAATCCTTGCTAGCTTAACTTATCATTTTCAAGCCAATGTTACCTTTCTTAAATACATGTAAAAGCCTTGTGAACTTACTGTTAAATGAATCACTAGGGCATGTATTCGAACTGCATCACTTGTATCCTATATTTTAGGCATCCACCTTCGAGGATAGAAAGAGCTTGGCTTTATACACATCAAGGATAGTGGTCTTAGCGAAGATGTTTTTGACACATTTTCTAGGAATGATTATTCTAATACCAATGAAGAGAGAATGGATCTACTTTCCCAGAGATTTACTAAATTTCTTAGATAGAATTAACCATTTTTTAGGGGTTTTAGAAAAAAAATATTCCAAGTTCTAAAATGATTATTTAAATGAATTTACAGTTGTACTTCTTGAAAACAACACGAAATATTATAGAGACCACTCATATAGGCATTTGAGCTATAAAATAAATCTAGAACTATGAAGTTGACCAAAAATTTTGAACTCTATATCAAGCACGAGGATGAAACTTTGAACAAATTCTATGCATGTTTTTCAAATATTATTAACTAGTCGTATAATTTTGGTGGACCTTTTAGGAAAGAGAAGTCGATTGAGAAAATCCTTGCTTCCTTACCGTATCATTTTCAAGCCAAAGTTACCTTGCTTAAATACATGTAAAAGCCTTGTGAACTTACTGTTAAATGAATCACTAGGGCAAGTATTCGAACTGCATCACTTGTATCCTATATGTCAGCCATCCACCATCGAGGAGGAAAAGACTTTGGCTTTATAGACATCAAGGATAGTGGTCTTAGCGAAGATATTTTTGACACAATTGTTAGAAATGATGACTCTAATTCCAATGAAGAGAAAATGGAACTAGTTTCCGAGAGATTTACTAAATATCTTATATAGAATTAACCCTTTTTTAGGGGTTTTAGAAAAAAGTAATCTGAGCTCTAAAATGATTATTTATATAAATTTATAGTTGCACTTCTTCCAAACAACATGAAATATTTTGGAGACCACTCATATTGGCATTTGATCTACAAAATAAATCTAGAACTACGAAGTTGGCCAAAACTTTTGAACTCTATATCAAGCAAGAGGATGAAACTTTAAACAAATTCTATTCATGTTTTTTAAACATTATCAACTACTCGTATAAGTTGGGGGGACCTTTTAGGAAAGAGAAGTAGATTGAAAAAATCCTTGCTAGCTTAACTTATCATTTTCAAGCCAATGTTACCTTGCTTAAATACATGTAAAAGCCTTGTGAACTTTCTGTTAAATGAATCACTAGGGCAAGTATTCGAACTGCATCGCTTGTATCCTATATTTTAGGCATCCACCTTTGGGGATAGAAAGAGCTTGGCTTTATACACATCAAGGATAGTGGTCTTAGCGAAGATGTTTTTGACACATTTGATAGAAATGATTACTCTAATACCAATGAAGAGAGAATGGATCTACTTTCCCAGAGATTTACTAAATTTCTTAGATAGAATTAGAAAAAAAATAGTCCAAGCTCTAAAATAATTATTTAAATGAATTTACAGTTGTACTTCTTCCAAACAACACGAAATATTATAGAGACCACTCATATAGGCATTTGAGCTACAAAATAAATCTAGAGCTACGAAGTTGACCAAAATTTTTGAACTCTATATCAAGAACGAGGATGAAACATTGAACAAATTCTATGCATATTTTTCAAACATTATTAACTAGTCGTATAATTTGGGGGGACCTTTTAGGAAAAGAAGTCGATTGAGAAAATCCTTGCTTGCTTACCGTATCATTTTCAAGCCAATGTTACCTTGCTGAAATACATGTAAAAGCCTTGTGAACTTACTGTTAAATGAATCACTAGGGCAAGTATTCGAACTGCATCACTTGTATCCTATAATTTAGGCATCCACCTTCGAGGATAGAAAGAGCTTGGATTTATACACATCAAGGATAGTGGTCTTAGCGAAGATGTTTTTGACACATTTGCTAGAAATGATTACTCTAATTCCAATGAAGAGAGAATCGATCTACTTTCCCAGAGATTTACTGAATTTCTTAGATAAAATTAACCCTTTTTTAGGGGTTTTAGAAAAAATATAATCCGACCTCAAAAATGATTATTTAAATGAATTTACAGTTGTACTTCTTCCAAACAACACGAAATATTATAGAGACCACTCATATAGGCATTAGAGCTACAAAATAAATCTAGAACTACGAAGTTGGCCAAACATTTTGAACTCTATATCAAGCAAGAGGATGAAACATTGACCAAATTCTATGCATGTTTTTCAAACATTATTAACTAGTCGTATAATTTGGGGGGAGCTTTTAGGAACAGAAGTCGATTGAGAAAATCCTTGCTTGCTTACCGTATCATTTTCAAGCCAATGTTACCTTGCTTAAATACATGTAAAAGCCTTGTGAACTTACTGCTAAATGACTCACTTGGGCAAGTATTCGAACTGCATCACTTGTATCCAATATGTCAACCATCCACTTTCGAGGACGGAAAGAAATTGGCTTTATACACATCAAGGATAATGGTTTTAGCGAAGATGTTTTTGACACAATTGTTAGAAATGATGACTCTAATACCAATAAAGAGAAAATGGATCTAAATTCCCAAAAATTTACTAAATTTCTTAGATACAATTAACCCTTTTTTATGGGTTTAGAAAAAAATAATCCGAGCTCTAAAATGATTATTTCAATGAATTTATAGTTGTACTTCTTCCAAAAAACATGAAATATTTTTGAGACCACTCATATAATCATTTGAGTTACAAAATAAGTCTAGAACTATGAAGTTTTCCAAAACTTTGAACTCTATATCAAGTAAAAGGATGAAACTTTAAGCAAATTCTATTCATGTTTTTTTAACATTATCAACTACTCGTATAATTTGGGGGTTCCTTTTAGGAAAGAGAAGTAGATTGAAAAAATCCTTGCTAGCTTAACTTATCATTTTCAAGCCAATGGTACCTTGCGTAATTACATGTAAAAGCCTCGTGAACTTACTGTTAAATGAATCACTTGGGAAATATTCGAACAGCATCACTTGTATCCTATATGTCAGCCATCCACTTTCGAGGAGGGTAAGAGCTTGGCTTTATATACATCAAGGATAGTGGTCTTAGCGAAGATGTTTTTGACACAATTGTTAGAAATGATGACTCTAATACCAATGAAGAGAAAATGGATCTACTTTCCCAGAGATTTACTAAATTTCTTATATAGAATTAACCCTTTTTTAGGGGTTTTAGAAAAAAAAAATAGTCCAAGCTCTAAAATGATTATTTAAATGAATTTACAGTTGTACTTATTCCAAACAACACGAAATATTATATAGAACACTCATATAGGCATTTGAGCAACAAAATAAATCTTGAACTACGAAGCTGACCAAAATTTTGAACTCTAAATCAAGAAGAGGATAAAACTTTGAACAAATTCTATGCATGTTTTTCAAACATTATTAACTAGTCGTATAATTTGGGGGGACCTCTTAGGAAAAAGAAGTCGATTGAGAAAATCCTTGCTTCATTACCGTATCATTTTCAAGCCAATGTTACCTTGCTTAAATACATGTAAAAGCCTAGTGAACTTACTGTTAAATGAATCACTTGGGCAAGTATTCAACCTGCATCACTTATATCCTATATTTTAGGCATCCACCTTCGAGGATAGAAAGAGCTTGGCTTTAAACACATCAAGGATAGTGGTCTTAGCGAAGATGTTTTTGACACATTTGCTAGAAATGATTACTCTAATACCAATGAAGAGAGAATGGATCTACTTTCCGAGAGATTTATTGAATTTCGTAGATAGAATTAACCCTTTTTAGGGGTTTTAGAAAAAATAATCCGACCTGAAAAATGATTATTTCAATGAAATTATACTTGTACTTCTTCCAAACAACGTGAAATATTTTGGAGACCACTCATATAGGCATTTGAGCAACAAAATAAATCTAGAACTACGAAGTTGACCAAATATTTTGAACACTATATCAAGCAAGAGGATAAAACTTTGAACAAATTCTATGCATGTTTTTCAAACATTATGAACTACTCGTATAATTTGGGTGGACCTATTAGGAAGGAGAAGTAGATTGAGAAAATCCGTGCTAGCTTACCTTATCATTTTCAAGCCAAAGGTAGCTTGCTTAAATACTTGTAAAAGCCTTGTGAACATACTGTTTAATGAATCAGTAGGCCAAGTATTCGAACTGCATCACTTGTATCCAATATGTCAACCATCCACTTTCGAGGACAGAAAGAGCTTGGCTTTATACACATCAAGGATAATGGTTTTAGCGAAGATGTTTTTGACACAATTGTTAGAAATGATGACTCTAATACCAATGAAGAGAAAATGGATCTACTTTCCCAAAAATTTACTAAATTTCTTAGATAGAATTAACTTTTTTTAGTGGTTTTAGAAAAAAGTAATCTGAGCTCTAAAATGATTATTTATATAAATTTATAGTTGTAATTCTTCCAACAACATGAAATATTTTGGAGACCACTCATATAGGCATTTGATCTACAAAATAAATCTAGAACTACGAAGTTGGCCAAAAATTTTGAACTCTATATCAAGCAAGAGGATGAAACTTTGAACAAATTCTATGCATGTTTTTCAAACATTATTAACTAGTCGTATAATTTGGGGGGACCTTTTAGGAAAGAGAATTGGATTGAGAAAATCCATGCTAGCTTACCTTATCACTTTCAAGCCAAAGGTAGCTTGCTTAAATACATATAAAAGCCTTGTGAACTTACTGTTAAATGAATCACTTGGGCAAGTATTCGAACTGCATCACTTGTATCCAATATGTCAACCATCCACTTTCGAGGACGGAAAGAGCTTGGGTTTATACACATCAAGGATAATGGTTTTAGTGAAGTTGTTTTTGACACAATTGTTAGAAATGATTACTCTAATACAAATGAAGAGAAAATGGATCTACTTTCCCAGAGATTTGCTAAATTTCTTAGATAGAATTAACCATTTTTTGGTTGTTTTAGAAAAAAAATAGTCCAAGCTCTAAAATGATTATTTAAATGAATTTACAGTTGTACTTCTTCCAAACAACACGAAATATTATAGAGACCACTCAAATATGGCATTTGAACTACAAAATAAATCTAGAAATACGAAGTTCACCAAAAATTTTGAACTCTATATCAAGCAATAGGATGAAACTTTGAACAAATTCTATGCATTTTTTCAAACATTATTAACTAGTCGTATAATTTGGGGGGACCTTTTAGGAAAAGAAGTCGATTGAGAAAATCCTTGCTTGCTTACCGTATCATTTTCAAGCAAATGTTACCTTACTTAAATACATGTAAAATCCTTTTGAACTTACTGTTAAATGAATCACTAGGGCAAGTATTCGAACTACATCACTTGTATCCTATATTTTAGGCATCCACCTTCGAGGATAGAAAGAGCTTGGCTTTATACACATCAAGGATAGTGGTCTTAGCGAAGATGTTTTTGACACATTTGCTAGAAATGATTAATCTAATACCAATGAAGAGAGAATGGGTCTACTTTCCTAGAGATTTACTAAATTTCTTAGATAGAATTAACCATTTTTTAGTTGTTTTAGAAAAAAAATAGTCCAAGCTCTAAAATGATTACTTAAATGAATTTACAGTTGTACTTTTTCCAAACAACACGAAATATTATAGAGACCACTCATATAGGCATTTGAGCTACAAAATAAATCTAGAACTACCAAGTTGACCAAAAATTTTGAACTCTATATCAAGCAAGAGGATAAAACTTTGAACAAATTCTATTCATGTTTTTCAAACATTATTAACTAGTCGTATAATTTGGGGGTACCTTTTAGGAAAGAGTAGTCGATTGAGAAAATCCTTGCGTTCTTACCATATCATTTTCAAACCAATGTTACCTTGCTGAAATACATGTAAAAGCCTTGTGAACTTAATGTTAAATGAATCACTTGGGCAAGTATTCGAACTGCATCACTTGTATCCTATATGTCAGCCATCCACAATCTAGGAGGAAAAGAGATTGGCTTTATAGACATCAAGGATAGTGGTCTTAGCGAAGATGTTTTTGACACAATTGTTCGAAATGATGACTCTAATTATAATGAAGAGAAAATGGATCTACTTTCCGAGAGATTTACTAAATATCTTATATAGAATTATCCCTTTTTTAGGGGTTTTAGAAAAAAGTAATCCGAGCTCTAAAATGATTATTTATATAAATTTATAGTTGTAATTCTTCCAAACAACATGAAATATTTTGGAGACCACTCATATAGGCATTTGATCTACAAAATAAATCTAGAACTACGAAGTTGGCCAAAAAGTTTGAACTCTATATCAAGCAAGGGGATGAAACTTTGAACAAATTCTATGCATGTTTTTCAAACATTATTAACTAGTCGTATAATTTGCTGGGACCATTTAGGAAAGAGAATTGGATTGAGAAAATCCGTGCTAGCTTACCTTATCACTTTCAAGCCAAAGGTAGCTTTCTTAAATACATGTAAAAGCCTTGTGAACTTACTGTTAAATGAATCACTTGGGCAAGTATTCGAACTGCATCACTTGTATCCAATATGTCAACCATCCACTTTCGAGGACGGAAAGAGCTTGGCTTTATACACATCAAAGATAATGGTTTTAGCGAAGATGTTTTTGACACAATTGTTAGAAATGATTACTCTAATACCAATGAAGGGAAAATGGATCTACTTTCCCAAAAATTTACTAAATTTCTTAGATACAATTAACCCTTTTTTAGGGGTTTAGAAAAACATAATCCGAGCTCTAAAATGATTATTTCAATGAATTTATAGTTGTACTTCTTCCAAACAACATGAAATATTTTTGAGACCACTCATATAGGCATTTGAGATACAAAATAAATCTAGAACTACGAAGTTGGCCAAAAATTATGAATTCTATATCAAGCAAGATGATGAAACTTTAAACAAATTCTATTCATGTTTTTCAAACATTATCAACTACTCGTACAATTTGGGGGGACCTTTTAGGAAAGAGAAGTTGATAGAGAAAATCCTTGCTAGCTTAACTTATCATTTTCCAGCCAATGTTACCTTGCTTAAATACATGTAAAAGCCTTGTGAACTTACTGTTAAATGAATCACTAGGGCATGTATTCGAACTGCATCACTTGTATCCTATATTTTAGGCATCCACCTTCGAGGATAGAAAGAGCTTGGCTTTATACACATCAAGGATAGTGCTCTTAGCGAAAATGTTTTTGACACATTTGCTAGAAATGATTACTCTAATACCAATGAAGAGAGAATGGATCTACTTTCCCAGAGATTTCCTGAATTTCTTAGATAGAATTAACCCTTTTTTAGGGGTTTTAGAAAAAATAATCCGACCTCAAAAATGATTATTACAATGAATTTATAGTTGTACTTCTTCCAAACAACGTGAAATCTTTTGGAGACCACTCATATAGGCATTTGAGCTACAAAATAAATCTAGAACTACGAAGTTGGCCAAAAATTTTGAACTCTATATCAAGCAAGAGGATAAAACTTTGAACAAATTATATCCATGTTTTTCAAACATTATCAACTACTCGTATAATTTGGGTGGACCTATTAGGAAAGAGAAGTAGATTGAGAAAATCCGTGCTAGCTTACCTTATCATTTTCCAGCCAAAGGTAGGTTTCTTAAATACATGTAAAAGCCTTGTGAACTTCCTGTTAAATGAATCACTTGGGCAAGTATTCGAATTGCATCACTTGTATCCAATATGTCAACGATCCACTTTCGTGGACGGAAAGAGCTTGGCTTTATACACATCAACGATAGTGGTCTTAGCGAAGATGTTTTTGACACAATTGTTAGAAATGATTATTCTAATACCAATGAAGAGAAAATGGATCTACTTTCCCAAAAATTTACTAAATTTCTTAGATACAATTAACCGTTTTTTAGGGGTTTAGAAAAACATAATCCGAGCTCTAAAATGATTATTTCAATGAATTTATAGTTGTACTTCTTCCAAACAACATGAAATATTTTTGAGACCACTCATATAGGCATTTGAGATACAAAATAAATCTAGAACTACGAAGTTGGCCAAAAATTATGAATTCTATATCAAGCAAGATGATGAAACTTTAAACAAATTCTATTCATGTTTTTCAAACATTATCAACTACTCGTACAATTTGGGGGGACCTTTTAGGAAAGAGAAGTTGATAGAGAAAATCCTTGCTAGCTTAACTTATCATTTTCCAGCCAATGTTACCTTGCTTAAATACATGTAAAAGCCTTGTGAACTTACTGTTAAATGAATCACTAGGGCATGTATTCGAACTGCATCACTTGTATCCTATATTTTAGGCATCCACCTTCGAGGATAGAAAGAGCTTGGCTTTATACACATCAAGGATAGTGGTCTTAGCGAAGATGTTTTTGACACATTTGCTAGAAATGATTACTCTAATACCAATGAAGAGAGAATGGATCTACTTTCCCAGAGATTTCCTGAATTTCTTAGATAAAATTAACCCTTTTTTAGGGGTTTTAGAAAAAATAATCCGACCTCAAAAATGATTATTTCAATGAATTTATAGTTGTACTTCTTCCAAACAACGTGAAATATTTTGGAGACCACTCATATAGGCATTTGAGCTACAAAATAACTCTAGAATTACGAAGTTGGCAAAAAATCTTGAACTCTATATCAAGCAAGAGGATAAAACTTTGAACAAATTATATGCATGTTTTTCAAACATTATCAACAACTCGTATAATTTGGGTGGACCTATTAGGAAAGAGAAGTAGATTGAGAAAATCCGTGCTAGCTTACCTTATCATTTTCAAACCAAAGGTAGGTTTCTTACATACATGTAAAAGCCTTGTGAACTTACTGTTAAATGAATCACTTGGGAAAGTATTCGAACTGCATCACTTGTATCCAATATGTCAGCCATCCACTTTCAAGGACGGAAAGAGCTAGGCTTTTTACACATCAAGGATAATGGTTTTAGCGAAGATGTTTTTGACACAATTGTTAGAAATGATGACTCTAATACCAATGAAGAGAAAATGGATCTACTTTCCCAAAAATTTACTAAATTTCATAGATAGAATTAACCCTTTTATAGGGATTTAGAAAAAAATAATCCGACCTCAAAAATTATTATATAAATGAATTTACAGTTGTACTTCTTCCAAACAACACGAAATATTATAGAGACCATTGATATAGGCATTTGAGCTACAAAATAAATCTAGAACTACGAAGTTGGCAAAAAAATTTGAACACTATATCAAGCAAGAGGATAAAACTTTGAACAAATTCTATGCATGTTTTTCAAAGATTATCAACTACTCGTATAATTTGGGTGGACCTATTAAGAAATAGAAGTAGATTGAGAAAATCTGTGCTAGCTTACCTTATCATTTTGAAGCCAAAGGTACCTTGCTTAAATACATGTAAAAGCCTTGTGAACTTACTGTTAAATGAATCACTTGGGCAAGTACTCGAAGTGCATCACTTGTATCCTTTATTTTAGGCATCCACCTTCGAGGATAGAAAGTGCTTGGCTTTATACACATCAAGGATATTAGTCTTAGCGAAGATGTTTTTGACACATTTGCTAGAAATGATTACTCTAATACCAATGAAGAGAGAATGGATCTACTTTCCCAGAGATTTACTGAATTTCTAAGATAGAATTAACCCTTTTTTAGGGGTTTAGAAAAAAATAATCCGAGTTGTGAAATGATTATTTCCATGAATTTATAGTTGTACTTCTTCCAAACAACGTGAAATATTTTGGAGACCACTAATATAGGCATTTGAGCTACAAAATAAATCTAGAACTACGAAGTTGACCAAAAATTTTGAACTCTATATCAAGCAAGAGGATGAAACTTTGAACAAATTCTATGCATGTTTTCCAAAGATTATCAACTACTCGTATAATTTGGCTGGACCTATTAGGAAAGAGAAGTAGATTTAGAAAATCCTTGCTAGCTTACCTTATCATTTTCAAGCCAAAGGTACCTTACTTAAATACATGTAAAATCCTTGTGAACTTAATGTTAAATGAATCACTTGGGCAAGTATTCGAACTGCATCACTTGTATCCTATATGTCAGCCATCCACAATCGAGGAGCAAAAGAGCTTGGCTTTATAGACATCAAGGATAGTGGTCTTAGCGAAGATGTTTTTGACACAATTGTTCGAAATGATGACTCTAATTATAATGAAGAGAAAATGGATCTACTTTCCGAGAGATTTACTAAATATCTTATATAGAATTATCCCTTTTTTAGGGGTTTTAGAAAAAAGTAATCCGAGCTCTAAAATGATTATTTATATAAATTTATAGTTGTAATTCTTCCAAACAACATGAAATATTTTGGAGACCACTCATATAGGCATTTGATCTACAAAATAAATCTAGAACTACGAAGTTGGCCAAAAAATTTGAACTCTATATCAAGCAAGGGGATGAAACTTTGAACAAATTCTATGCATGTTTTTCAAACTTTATTAACTAGTCGTATAATTTGCGGGGACCTTTTAGGAAAGAGAATTGGATTGAGAAAATCCGTGCTAGCTTACCTTATCACTTTCAAGCCAAAGGTAGCTTGCTTAAATACATGTAAAAGCCTTGTGAACTTACTGTTAAATGAATCACTTGGGCAAGTATTCGAATTGCATCACTTGTATCCAATATGTCAACCATCCACTTTCGAGGACGGAAAGAGCTTGGCTTTATACACATCAAGGATAATCGTATTAGCGAAGATGTTTTTCACACAATTGTTAGAAATGATTACTCTAATACCAATGAAGAGAAAATGGATCTACTTTCCCAAAAATTTACTAAATTTCTTAGATACAATTAACCATTTTTTAGGGGTTTAGAAAAACATAATCCGAGCTCTAAAATGATTATTTCAATGAATTTATAGTTGTACTTCTTCCAAACAACATGAAATATTTTTGAGACCACTCATATAGGCATTTGAGATACAAAATAAATCTAGAACTACGAAGTTGGCCAAAAATTATGAATTCTATATCAAGCAAGATGATGAAACTTTAAACAAATTCTATTCATGTTTGTCAAACATTATCAACTACTCGTACAATTTGGGGGGACCTTTTAGGAAAGAGAAGTTGATTAAGAAAATCCTTGCTAGCTTAACTTATCATTTTCAAGCCAATGTTACCTTTCTTAAATACATGTAAAAGCCTTGTGAACTTACTGTTAAATGAATCACTAGGGCATGTATTCGAACTGCATCACTTGTATCCTATATTTTAGGCATCCACCTTCGAGGATAGAAAGAGCTTGGCTTTATACACATCAAGGATAGTGGTCTTAGCGAAGATGTTTTTGACACATTTGCTAGAAATGATTACTCTAATACCAATGAAGAGAGAATGGATCTACTTTCCCAGAGATTTCCTGAATTTCTTAGATAGAATTAACCCTTTTTTAGGGGTTTTAGAAAAAATAATCCGACCTCAAAAATGATTATTTCAATGAATTTATAGTTGTACTTCTTCCAAACAACGTGAAATATTTTGGAGACCACTCATATAGGCATTTGAGCTACAAAATGACTCTAGAATTACGAAGTTGGCCAAAAATCTTGAACTCTATATCAAGCAAGAGGATAAAACTTTGAACAAATTATATGCATGTTTTTCAAACATTATCAACAACTCGTATAATTTGGGTGGACCTATTAGGAAAGAGAAGTAGGTTGAGAAAATCCGTGCTAGCTTACCTTATCATTTTCAAACCAAAGGTAGGTTTCTTACATACATGTAAAAGCCTTGTGAACTTACTGTTAAATGAATCACTTGGGAAAGTATTCGAACTGCATCACTTGTATCCAATATGTCAGCCATCCACTTTCAAGGACGGAAAGAGCTAGGCTTTTTACACATCAAGGATAATGGTTTTAGCGAAGATGTTTTTGACACAATTGTTAGAAATGATGACTCTAATACCAATGAAGAGAAAATGGATCTACTTTCCCAAAAATTTACTAAATTTCATAGATAGAATTAACCCTTTTATAGGGGTTTAGAAAAAAATAATCCGACCTCAAAAATTATTATATAAATGAATTTACAGTTGTACTTCTTCCAAACAACACGAAATATTATAGAGACCATTGATATAGGCATTTGAGCTACAAAATAAATCTAGAACTACGAAGTTGGCAAAAAAATTTGAACACTATATCAAGCAAGAGGATAAAACTTTGAACAAATTCTATGCATGTTTTTCAAAGATTATCAACTACTCGTATAATTTGGGTGGACCTATTAAGAAATAGAAGTAGATTGAGAAAATCTGTGCTAGCTTACCTTATCATTTTGAAGCCAAAGGTACCTTGCTTAAATACATGTAAAAGCCTTGTGAACTTACTGTTAAATGAATCACTTGGGCAAGTACTGGAAGTGCATCACTTGTATCCTTTATTTTAGGCATCCACCTTCGATGATAGAAAGTGCTTGGCTTTATACACATCAAGGATAGTAGTCTTAGCGAAGATGTTTTTGACACATTTGCTAGAAATGATTACTCTAATACCAATGAAGAGAGAATGGATCTACTTTCCCAGAGATTTACTGAATTTCTTAGATAGAATTAACCCTTTTTTAGGGGTTTAGAAAAAAATAATCCGAGTTGTAAAATGATTATTTCCATGAATTTATAGTTGTACTTCTTCCAAACAACGTGAAATATTTTGGAGACCACTAATATAGGCATTTGAGCTACAAAATAAATCTAGAACTACGAAGTTGACCAAAAATTTTGAACTCTATATCAAGCAAGAGGATGAAACTTTGAACAAATTCTATGCATGTTTTCCAAAGATTATCAACTACTCGTATAATTTGGCTGGACCTATTAGGAAAGAGAAGTAGATTTAGAAAATCCTTGCTAGCTTACCTTATCATTTTCAAGCCAAAGGTACCTTACTTAAATACATGTAAAAGCCTTGTGAACTTAATGTTAAATGAATCACTTGGGCAAGTATTCGAACTGCATCACTTGTATCCTATATGTCAGCCATCCACAATCGAGGAGGAAAAGAGCTTGGCTTTATAGACATCAAGGATAGTGGTCTTAGCGAAGATGTTTTTGACACAATTGTTCGAAATGATGACTCTAATTACAATGAAGAGAAAATGGATCTACTTTCCGAGAGATTTACTAAATATCTTATATAGAATTATCCCTTTTTTAGGGTTTTAGAAAAAAGTAATCCGAGCTCTAAAATGATTATTTATATAAATTTATAGTTGTAATTCTTCCAAACAACATGAAATATTTTGGAGACCACTCATATAGGCATTTGATCTACAAAATAAATCTAGAACTACGAAGTTGGCCAAAACATTTCAACTCTATATCAAGCAAGGGGATGAAACTTTGAACAAATTCTATGCATGTTTTTCAAACTTTATTAACTAGTCGTATAATTTGCGGGGACCTTTTAGGAAAGAGAATTGGATTGAGAAAATCCGTGCTAGCTTACCTTATCACTTTCAAGCCAAAGGTAGCTTGCTTAAATACATGTAAAAGCCTTGTGAACTTACTGTTAAATGAATCACTTGGGCAAGTATTCGAACTGCATCACTTGTATCCAATATGTCAACCATCCACTTTCGAGGACGGAAAGAGCTTGGCTTTATACACATCAAGGATAATGGTTTTAGCGAAGATGTTTTTCACACAATTGTTAGAAATGATTACTCTAATACCAATGAAGAGAAAATGGATCTACTTTCCCAAAAATTTACTAAATTTCTTAGATACAATTAACCCTTTTTTAGGGGTTTAGAAAAACATAATCCGAGCTCTAAAATGATTATTTCAATGAATTTATAGTTGTACTTCTTCCAAACAACATGAAATATTTTTGAGACCACTCATATAGGCATTTGAGATACAAAATAAATCTAGAACTACGAAGTTGGCCAAAAATTATGAATTCTATATCAAGCAAGATGATGAAACTTTAAACAAATTCTATTCATGTTTTTCAAACATTATCAACTACTCGTACAATTTGGGGGGACCTTTTAGGAAAGAGAAGTTGATAGAGAAAATCCTTGCTAGCTTAACTTATCATTTTCAAGCCAATGTTACCTTGCTTAAATACATGTAAAAGCCTTGTGAACTTACTGTTAAATGAATCACTAGGGCATGTATTCGAACTGCATCACTTGTATCCTATATTTTAGGCATCCACCTTCGAGGATAGAAAGAGCTTGGCTTTATACACATCAAGGATAGTGCTCTTAGCGAATATGTTTTTGACACATTTGCTAGAAATGATTACTCTAATATCAATGAAGAGAGAATGGATATACTTTCCCAGAGATTTCCTGAATTTCTTAGATAGAATTAACCCTTTTTTAGGGGTTTTAGAAAAAATAATCCGACCTCAAAAATGATTATTACAATGAATTTATAGTTGTACTTCTTCCAAACAACGTGAAATCTTTTGGAGACCACTCATATAGGCATTTGAGCTACAAAATAAATCTAGAACTACGAAGTTGGCCAAAAATTTTGAACTCTATATCAAGCAAGAGGATAAAACTTTGAACAAATTATATGCATGTTTTTCAAACATTATCAACTACTCGTATAATTTGGGTGGACCTATTAGGAAAGAGAAGTAGATTGAGAAAATCTGTGCTAGCTTACCTTATCATTTTCAAACCAAAGGTAGGTTTCTTAAATACATGTAAAAGCCTTGTGAACTTACTGTTAAATGAATCACTTGGGAAAGTATTCGAACTGCATCACTTGTATCCAATATGTCAACGATCCACTTTCGTGGACGGAAAGAGCTTGGCTTTATACACATCAACGATAGTGGTCTTAGCGAAGATGTTTTTGACACAATGGTTAGAAATGATTATTCTAATACCAATGAAGAGAAAATGGATCTACTTTCCCAAAAATTTACTAAATTTCTTAGATACAATTAACCGCTTTTTAGGGGTTTAGAAAAAAATAATCCGAGCTCTAAAATGATTATTTCAATGAATTTATAGTTGTACTTCTTCCAAACAACATGAAATATTTTTGAGACCACTCATATAGGCATTTGAGATACAAATTAAATCTAGAACTACGAAGTTGGCCAAAAATTATGAATTCTATATCAAGCAAGATGATGAAACTTTAAACAAATTCTATTCATGTTTGTCAAACATTATCAACTACTCGTACAATTTGGGGGGACCTTTTAGGAAAGAGAAGTTGATTGAGAAAATCCTTGCTAACTTAACTTATCATTTTCAAGCCAATGTTACCTTTCTTAAATACATGTAAAAGCCTTGTGAACTTACTGTTAAATGAATCACTAGGGCATGTATTCGAACTGCATCACTTGTATCCTATATTTTAGGCATCCACCTTCGAGGATAGAAAGAGCTTGGCTTTATACACATCAAGGATAGTGGTCTTAGCGAAGATGTTTTTGACACATTTGCTAGAAATGATTACTCTAATACCAATGAAGAGAGAATGGATCTACTTTCCCAGAGATTTCCTGAATTTCTTAGATAGAATTAACCCTTTTTTAGGGGTTTTAGAAAAAATAATCCGACCTCAAAAATGATTATTTCAATGAATTTATAGTTGTACTTCTTCCAAACAACGTGAAATATTTTGGAGACCACTCATATAGGCATTTGAGCTACAAAATAACTCTAGAACTACGAAGTTGGCCAAAAAAATTTGAAAACTATATCAAGCAAGAGGATAAAACTTTGAACAAATTCTATGCATGTTTTTCAAAGATTATCAACTACTCGTATAATTTGGGTGGACCTATTAAGAAATAGAAGTAGATTGAGAAAATCTGTGCTAGCTTACCTTATCATTTTGAAGCCAAAGGTACCTTGCTTAAATACATGTAAAAGCCTTGTGAACTTACTGTTAAATGAATCACTTGGGCAAGTACTCGAAGTGCATCACTTGTATCCTTTATTTTAGGCATCCACCTTCGAGGATAGAAAGAGCTTGGCTTTATACACATCAAGGATAGTAGTCTTAGCGAAGATGTTTTTGACACATTTGCTAGAAATGATTACTCTAATACCAATGAAGAGAGAATGGATCTACTTTCACAGAGATTTACTGAATTTCTTAGATAGAATTAACCCTTTTTTAGGGGTTTAGAAAAAAATAATCCGAGTTGTAAAATGATTATTTCCATGAATTTATAGTTGTACTTCTTCCAAACAACGTGAAATATTTTGGAGACCACTAATATAGGCATTTGAGCTACAAAATAAATCTAGAACTACGAAGTTGACCAAAAATTTTGAACTCTATATCAAGCAAGAGGATGAAACTTTGAACAAATTCTATGCATGTTTTCCAAAGATTATCAACTACTCGTATAATTTGGCTGGACCTATTAGGAAAGAGAAGTAGATTTAGAAAATCCTTGCTAGCTTACCTTATCATTTTCAAGCCAAAGGTACCTTACTTAAATACATGTAAAAGCCTTGTGAACTTACTGTTAAATGAATCACTAGGGCATGTATTCGAACTGCATCACTTGTATCCTATATTTTAGGCATCCACCTTCGAGGATAGAAAGAGCTTGGCTTTATACACATCAAGGATAGTGGTCTTAGCGAAGATGTTTTTGACACATTTGCTAGAAATGATTACTCTAATACCAATGAAGAGAGAATGGATCTACTTTCCCAGAGATTTCCTGAATTTCTTAGATAGAATTAACCCTTTTTTAGGGGTTTTAGAAAAAATAATCCGACCTCAAAAATGATTATTTCAATGAATTTATAGTTGTACTTCTTCCAAACAACGTGAAATATTTTGGAGACCACTCATATAGGCATTTGAGCTACAAAATGACTCTAGAATTACGAAGTTGGCCAAAAATCTTGAACTCTATATCAAGCAAGAGGATAAAACTTTGAACAAATTATATGCATGTTTTTCAAACATTATCAACAACTCGTATAATTTGGGTGGACCTATTAGGAAAGAGAAGTAGGTTGAGAAAATCCGTGCTAGCTTACCTTATCATTTTCAAACCAAAGGTAGGTTTCTTACATACATGTAAAAGCCTTGTGAACTTACTGTTAAATGAATCACTTGGGAAAGTATTCGAACTGCATCACTTGTATCCAATATGTCAGCCATCCACTTTCAAGGACGGAAAGAGCTAGGCTTTTTACACATCAAGGATAATGGTTTTAGCGAAGATGTTTTTGACACAATTGTTAGAAATGATGACTCTAATACCAATGAAGAGAAAATGGATCTACTTTCCCAAAAATTTACTAAATTTCATAGATAGAATTAACCCTTTTATAGGGGTTTAGAAAAAAATAATCCGACCTCAAAAATTATTATATAAATGAATTTACAGTTGTACTTCTTCCAAACAACACGAAATATTATAGCGACCATTGATATAGGCATTTGAGCTACAAAATAAATCTAGAACTACGAAGTTGGCAAAAAAATTTGAACACTATATCAAGCAAGAGGATAAAACTTTGAACAAATTCTATGCATGTTTTTCAAAGATTATCAACTACTCGTATAATTTGGGTGGACCTATTAAGAAATAGAAGTAGATTGAGAAAATCTGTGCTAGCTTACCTTATCATTTTGAAGCCAAAGGTACCTTGCTTAAATACATGTAAAAGCCTTGTGAACTTACTGTTAAATGAATCACTTGGGCAAGTACTGGAAGTGCATCCCTTGTATCCTTTATTTTAGGCATCCACCTTCGATGATAGAAAGTGCTTGGCTTTATACACATCAAGGATAGTAGTCTTAGCGAAGATGTTTTTGACACATTTGCTAGAAATGATTACTCTAATACCAATGAAGAGAGAATGGATCTACTTTCCCAGAGATTTACTGAATTTCTTAGATAGAATTAACCCTTTTTTAGGGGTTTAGAAAAAAATAATCCGAGTTGTAAAATGATTATTTCCATGAATTTATAGTTGTACTTCTTCCAAACAACGTGAAATATTTTGGAGACCACTAATATAGGCATTTGAGCTACAAAATAAATCTAGAACTACGAAGTTGACCAAAAATTTTGAACTCTATATCAAGCAAGAGGATGAAACTTTGAACAAATTCTATGCATGTTTTCCAAAGATTATCAACTACTCGTATAATTTGGCTGGACCTATTAGGAAAGAGAAGTAGATTTAGAAAATCCTTGCTAGCTTACCTTATCATTTTCAAGCCAAAGGTACCTTACTTAAATACATGTAAAAGCCTTGTGAACTTAATGTTAAATGAATCACTTGGGCAAGTATTCGAACTGCATCACTTGTATCCTATATGTCAGCCATCCACAATCGAGGAGGAAAAGAGCTTGGCTTTATAGACATCAAGGATAGTGGTCTTAGCGAAGATGTTTTTGACACAATTGTTCGAAATGATGACTCTAATTACAATGAAGAGAAAATGGATCTACTTTCCGAGAGATTTACTAAATATCTTATATAGAATTATCCCTTTTTTAGGGTTTTAGAAAAAAGTAATCCGAGCTCTAAAATGATTATTTATATAAATTTATAGTTGTAATTCTTCCAAACAACATGAAATATTTTGGAGACCACTCATATAGGCATTTGATCTACAAAATAAATCTAGAACTACGAAGTTGGCCAAAACATTTCAACTCTATATCAAGCAAGGGGATGAAACTTTGAACAAATTCTATGCATGTTTTTCAAACTTTATTAACTAGTCGTATAATTTGCGGGGACCTTTTAGGAAAGAGAATTGGATTGAGAAAATCCGTGCTAGCTTACCTTATCACTTTCAAGCCAAAGGTAGCTTGCTTAAATACATGTAAAAGCCTTGTGAACTTACTGTTAAATGAATCACTTGGGCAAGTATTCGAACTGCATCACTTGTATCCAATATGTCAACCATCCACTTTCGAGGACGGAAAGAGCTTGGCTTTATACACATCAAGGATAATGGTTTTAGCGAAGATGTTTTTCACACAATTGTTAGAAATGATTACTCTAATACCAATGAAGAGAAAATGGATCTACTTTCCCAAAAATTTACTAAATTTCTTAGATACAATTAACCCTTTTTTAGGGGTTTAGAAAAACATAATCCGAGCTCTAAAATGATTATTTCAATGAATTTATAGTTGTACTTCTTCCAAACAACATGAAATATTTTTGAGACCACTCATATAGGCATTTGAGATACAAAATAAATCTAGAACTACGAAGTTGGCCAAAAATTATGAATTCTATATCAAGCAAGATGATGAAACTTTAAACAAATTCTATTCATGTTTTTCAAACATTATCAACTACTCGTACAATTTGGGGGGACCTTTTAGGAAAGAGAAGTTGATAGAGAAAATCCTTGCTAGCTTAACTTATCATTTTCAAGCCAATGTTACCTTGCTTAAATACATGTAAAAGCCTTGTGAACTTACTGTTAAATGAATCACTAGGGCATGTATTCGAACTGCATCACTTGTATCCTATATTTTAGGCATCCACCTTCGAGGATAGAAAGAGCTTGGCTTTATACACATCAAGGATAGTGCTCTTAGCGAATATGTTTTTGACACATTTGCTAGAAATGATTACTCTAATATCAATGAAGAGAGAATGGATATACTTTCCCAGAGATTTCCTGAATTTCTTAGATAGAATTAACCCTTTTTTAGGGGTTTTAGAAAAAATAATCCGACCTCAAAAATGATTATTACAATGAATTTATAGTTGTACTTCTTCCAAACAACGTGAAATCTTTTGGAGACCACTCATATAGGCATTTGAGCTACAAAATAAATCTAGAACTACGAAGTTGGCCAAAAATTTTGAACTCTATATCAAGCAAGAGGATAAAACTTTGAACAAATTATATGCATGTTTTTCAAACATTATCAACTACTCGTATAATTTGGGTGGACCTATTAGGAAAGAGAAGTAGATTGAGAAAATCTGTGCTAGCTTACCTTATCATTTTCAAACCAAAGGTAGGTTTCTTAAATACATGTAAAAGCCTTGTGAACTTACTGTTAAATGAATCACTTGGGAAAGTATTCGAACTGCATCACTTGTATCCAATATGTCAACGATCCACTTTCGTGGACGGAAAGAGCTTGGCTTTATACACATCAACGATAGTGGTCTTAGCGAAGATGTTTTTGACACAATGGTTAGAAATGATTATTCTAATACCAATGAAGAGAAAATGGATCTACTTTCCCAAAAATTTACTAAATTTCTTAGATACAATTAACCGCTTTTTAGGGGTTTAGAAAAAAATAATCCGAGCTCTAAAATGATTATTTCAATGAATTTATAGTTGTACTTCTTCCAAACAACATGAAATATTTTTGAGACCACTCATATAGGCATTTGAGATACAAATTAAATCTAGAACTACGAAGTTGGCCAAAAATTATGAATTCTATATCAAGCAAGATGATGAAACTTTAAACAAATTCTATTCATGTTTGTCAAACATTATCAACTACTCGTACAATTTGGGGGGACCTTTTAGGAAAGAGAAGTTGATTGAGAAAATCCTTGCTAACTTAACTTATCATTTTCAAGCCAATGTTACCTTTCTTAAATACATGTAAAAGCCTTGTGAACTTACTGTTAAATGAATCACTAGGGCATGTATTCGAACTGCATCACTTGTATCCTATATTTTAGGCATCCACCTTCGAGGATAGAAAGAGCTTGGCTTTATACACATCAAGGATAGTGGTCTTAGCGAAGATGTTTTTGACACATTTGCTAGAAATGATTACTCTAATACCAATGAAGAGAGAATGGATCTACTTTCCCAGAGATTTCCTGAATTTCTTAGATAGAATTAACCCTTTTTTAGGGGTTTTAGAAAAAATAATCCGACCTCAAAAATGATTATTTCAATGAATTTATAGTTGTACTTCTTCCAAACAACGTGAAATATTTTGGAGACCACTCATATAGGCATTTGAGCTACAAAATAACTCTAGAACTACGAAGTTGGCCAAAAAAATTTGAACACTATATCAAGCAAGAGGATAAAACTTTGAACAAATTCTATGCATGTTTTTCAAAGATTATCAACTACTCGTATAATTTGGGTGGACCTATTAAGAAATAGAAGTAGATTGAGAAAATCTGTGCTAGCTTACCTTATCATTTTGAAGCCAAAGGTACCTTGCTTAAATACATGTAAAAGCCTTGTGAACTTACTGTTAAATGAATCACTTGGGCAAGTACTCGAAGTGCATCACTTGTATCCTTTATTTTAGGCATCCACCTTCGAGGATAGAAAGAGCTTGGCTTTATACACATCAAGGATAGTAGTCTTAGCGAAGATGTTTTTGACACATTTGCTAGAAATGATTACTCTAATACCAATGAAGAGAGAATGGATCTACTTTCACAGAGATTTACTGAATTTCTTAGATAGAATTAACCCTTTTTTAGGGGTTTAGAAAAAAATAATCCGAGTTGTAAAATGATTATTTCCATGAATTTATAGTTGTACTTCTTCCAAACAACGTGAAATATTTTGGAGACCACTAATATAGGCATTTGAGCTACAAAATAAATCTAGAACTACGAAGTTGACCAAAAATTTTGAACTCTATATCAAGCAAGAGGATGAAACTTTGAACAAATTCTATGCATGTTTTCCAAAGATTATCAACTACTCGTATAATTTGGCTGGACCTATTAGGAAAGAGAAGTAGATTTAGAAAATCCTTGCTAGCTTACCTTATCATTTTCAAGCCAAAGGTACCTTACTTAAATACATGTAAAAGCCTTGTGAACTTACTGTTAAATGAATCACTTGGGAAAGTATTCGAACTGCATCACTTGTATCCAATATGTCAGCCATCCACATTTGAGGACTGAAAGAGCTTGGCTTTATAGACATCAAGCATAGTGGTCTTAGCGAAGATGTTTTTGACACAATTGTTAGAAATGATTACTCTAATACCAACGAAGAGAGAATGGATCTACTTTACTAGAGGTTTACTGAATTTCTTAGATAGAATTAACCCTTTTTTAGGGGTTTAGATAAAAATAATCTGAGCTCTAAAATGATTATTTCCATGAATTTATAGTTGTACTTCTTCCAAACAACGTGAAATATTTTGGAGACCAGTCATATATGCATTTAAGCTACAAAATAAATCTAGAACTACGAAGTTGGCCAAAAATTTTGAACTCTATATCAAGCAAGAGGATGAAACTTTAAACAAATTCTATTCATGTTTTTCAAGCATTATCAACTACTCGTATAATTTGGGGGGACCTTTTAGGAAAGAGTAGTAAATTGAGAAAATCCTTGCTAGCTTAACTTATCATTTTCAAGACAATGTTACCTTGCTTAAATACATGTAAAAGCCTTGTGAACTTACTGTTAAATGAATCACTAGAGCAAGTATTCGAACTGCATCACTTGTATCCTATATTTTAGGCATCCACTTTCGAGGATAGAAAGAGCTTGGCTTTATACACATCAAGGATAGTGGTCTTAGCGAAGATGTTTTTGACACATTTGCTAGAAATGATTACTCTAATACCAATGAAGAGAGAATGGATCTACTTTCCCAGAGATTTCCTGAATTTCTTAGATAGAATTAACCCTTTTTTAGGGGTTTTAGAAAAAATAATCCGACCTCAAAAATGATTATTTCAATGAATTTATAGTTGTACTTCTTCCAAACAACGTGAAATATTTTGGAGACCACTAATATAGGCATTTGAGCTACAAAATAAATCAAGAACTACGAAGTTGACCCAAAATTTTGAACTCTATATCAAGCAAGAGGAGGAAACTTTGAACAAATTCTATACATGATTTTCAAACATTATCAACTACTCGTATAATTTGGGTGGACCTATTAGGAAAGAGAAGTAGATTGAGAAAATCCGTGCTAGCTTACCTTATCATTTTCAAACCAAAGGTAGGTTTCTTAAATACATATAAAAGCCTTGTGAACTTACTGTTAAATGAATCACTTGGGAAAGTATTCGAACTGCATCACTTGTATCCAATATGTCAGCCATCCACTTTCAAGGACGGAAAGAGCTTGGCTTTATATACATCAAGCATAGTGGTCTTAGCGAAGATGTTTTTGACACAATTGTTAGAAATGATTACTCTAATACCAATGAAGAGAGAATGGATCTACTTTCCTAGAGATTTACTGAATTTCTTAGATAGAATTAACCCTTTTTTAGGGGTTTAGAAAAAAATAATCCGAGTTGTAAAATGATTATTTCCATGAATTTATAGTTGTACTTCTTCCAAACAACATGAAATATTTTTGAGACCACTCATATAGGAATTTGAGATACAAAATAAATCTAGAACTACGAAGTTGGCCAAAAATTATGAATTCTATATCAAGCAAGATGATGAAACTTTAAACAAATTCTATTCATGTTTTTCAAAAATTATCAACTACTGGTACAATTTGGGGGGACCTTTTATTAAAGAGAAGTAGATTGAGAAAATCCTTGCTAGCTTAACTTATCATTTTCAAGCCAATGTTACCTTGCTTAAATACATGTAAAAGCCTTGTGAACTTACTGTTAAATGAATCACTAGAGCAAGTATTCGAACTGCATCACTTGTATCCTATATTTTAGGCCTCCACTTTCGAGGATAGAAAGAGCTTGGCTTTATACACATCAAGGATAGTGGTCTTAGTGAAGATATTTTTGGCACATTTGCTAGAAATAATTACTCTAATACCAATGAAGAGAGAATGAATCTACTTTCCCAGAGATTTCCTGAATTTCATAGATAGAATTATCCCTTTTTTAGGGGTTTTAGAAAAAATAATCCGACCTCAAAAATGATTGTTTCAATGAATTTATAGTTGTACTTCTTCCAAACAACGTGAAATATTTTGGAGACCACTAATATAGGGATTTGAGCTACAAAATAAATCTAGAACTACTAAGTTGACCAAAAATTTTGAACTCTATATCAAGCAAGAGGATGAAACTTTGAACAAATTCTATACATGTTTTTCAAACATTATCAACTACTCGTATAATGTGGGTGGACCTATTAGGAAAGACAAGTAGATTGAGAAAATCCGTGCTAGCTTACTTATCATTTTCAAACCAAAGGTAGGTTTCTTAAATACATGTAAAAGCCTTGTGAACTTACTGTTAAATGAATCACTTAGGAAAGTATTCGAACTGCATCACTTGTATCCAATATGTCAGCCATCCACTTTCAAGGACGGAAAGAGCTTGGCTTTATATACATCAAGCATAGTGGTCTTAGCGAAGATGTTTTTGACACAATTGTTAGAAATGATTACTCTAATACCAATGAAGAGAGAATGGATCTACTTTCCTAGAGATTTACTGAATTTCTTAGATAGAATTAACCCTTTTTTAGGGGTTTAGAAAAAAATAATCCGAGTTGTAAAATGATTATTTCCATGAATTTATAGTTGTACTTCTTCCAAACAACATGAAATATTTTTGAGACCACTCATATAGGCTTTTGAGATACAAAATAAATCTAGAACTACGAAGTTGGCCAAAAATTATGAATTCTATATCAAGCAAGATGATGAAACTTTAAACAAATTCTATTCATGTTTTTCAAACATTATTAACTACTGGTACAATTTGGGGGGACCTTTTATTAAAGAGAAGTAGATTGAGAAAATCCTTGCTAGCTTAACTTATCATTTTCAAGCCAATGTTACCTGGCTTAAATACATGTAAAAGCCTTGTGAACTTACTGTTAAATGAATCACTAGAGCAAGTATTCGAACTGCATCACTTGTATCCTATATTTTAGGCTTCCACTTTCGAGGATAGAAAGAGCTTGGCTTTATACACATCAAGGATAGTGGTCTTAGCGAAGATATTTTTGACACATTTGCTAGAAATGATTACTCTAATACCAATGAAGAGAGAATGGATCTACTTTCCCAAAGATTTCCTGAATTTCATAGATAGAATTAACCCTTTTTTAGGGGTTTTAGAAAAAATAATCCGACCTCAAAAATGATTGTTTCAATGAATTTATAGTTGTACTTTTCCAAACAACGTGAAATATTTTGGAGACCACTAATATAGGCATTTGAGCTACAAAATAAATCTAGAACTACTAAGTTGACCAAAAATTTTGAACTCTATATCAAGCAAGAGGATGAAACTTTGAACAAATTCTATACATGTTTTTCAAACATTATCAACTACTCGTATAATTTGGGTGGACCTATTAGGAAAGAGAAGTAGATTGAGAAAATCCGTGCTAGCTTACCTTATCATTTTCAAACCAAAGGTAGGTTTCTTAAATACATGTAAAAGCCTTGTGAACTTACTGTTAAATGAATCACTTAGGAAAGTATTCGAACTGCATCACTTGTATCCAATATGTCAGCCATCCACTTTCAAGGACGGAAAGAGCTTGGCTTTATATACATCAAGCATAGTGGTCTTAGCGAAGATGTTTTTGACACAATTGTTAGAAATGATTACTCTAATACCAATGAAGAGAGAATGGATCTACTTTCCTAGAGATTTACTGAATTTCTTAGATAGAATTAACCCTTTTTTAGGGGTTTAGAAAAAAATAATCCGAGTTGTAAGATGATTATTTCCATGAATTTATAGTTGTACTTCTTCCAAACAACATGAAATATTTTTGAGACCACTCATATAGGCATTTGAGATACAAAATAAATCTAAATCTACGAAGTTGGCCAAAAATTATGAATTCTATATCAAGCAAGATGATGAAAACTTTGAACAAATTCTATACATGTTTTTCAAACATTATTAACTAGTCGTATAATTTGGGGGGATATTTTAGGAAAGAGAAGTCAATTGAGAAAATCCTTGCTTGCTTACCGTATCATTTTCATGCCAATGTTACCTTGCTTAACTCCATGTAAAAGCCTAGTGAACTTACTGTTAAATGAATCACTTGGGCAAGTATTCGAACTGCATCACTTGTATCCTATATGTCAGCCATCCACCTTCGAGGAGGAAAAGAGCTTGGCTTTATAAACATCAAGGATAGTGGTCTTAGCGAGGGTTTTTTGACACATTTGTTATAAATGATGACTCTAATACCAATGAAGAAAAGATGGATCTACTTTCCCAGAGATTTACTAAATTTCTTAGATAGAATTAACCATTTTTTAGGGGTTTTAGAAAAAAAATAGTCCAAGCTCTAAAATGATTATTTAAATGAATTTATAGTTGTACTTCTTCCAAACAAGTCGAAATATTATAGAGACCACTCATATAGGCATTTGAGCTACCAAAATAAATCAAGAACTACCAAGTTGAGCAAAAATTTTGAACTCTATATCAAGCAAGAGGATGAAACTTTGAACAAATTCTATGCATGTTTTTCAAACATTATTAACTAGTCGTATAATTTGGGGGGACCTTTTAGGAAAAGAAGTCGATTGAGAAAATCCTTGCTTGCTTACCGTATCATTTTCAAGCCAATGTTACCTTGCTTAAATACATGTAAAAGCCTTATGAACTTCCTGTTAAATGACTCACTTGGGCAAGTATTCGAACTGCATCACTTGTATCCAATATGTCAACCATCCACTTTCGAGGACGGAAAGAGCTTGGCTTTATACACATCAAGGATAGTGGTCTTAGCGAAGATGTTTTTGACACAATTGTTAGAAATGATGACTCTAATACCAATGAAGAGAAAATGGATCTACTTTCCCAAAAATTTACTTAATTTCTTAGATACAATTAACCCTTTTTTATGGGTTTAGAAAAAAATAATCCGAGCTCTAAAATGATTATTTCAATGAATTTATAGTTGTAGTTCTTCCAAATAACGTGAAATATTTTTGAGTTACAAAATAAGTCTAGAAATATGAAGTTTTCCAAAAAATTTGAACTCTATATCAAGCAAAAGGATGAAACTTTAAACAAATTCTATTCATGTTTTTTAAACATTATAAACTACTCGTATAATTTGGGGGGTCCTTTTAGGAAAGAGAAGTAGATTGAAAAAATCCTTGCTAGCTTAACTTATCATTTTCAAGCCAATGGTACCTTGCTTAATTACATGTAAAAGCCTCGTGAACTTACTATTAAATGAATCACTTGGGAAATATTCGAACAGCATCACTTGTATCCTATATGTCAGCCATCCACTTTCGAGGAGGGTAAGTGCTTGGCTTTATATACATCAAGGATAGTGGTCTTAGCGAAGATGTTTTTGACACAATTGTTAGAAATGATGACTCTAATACCAATGAAGAGAAAATGGATCTACTTTCCCAGAGATTTACTAAATTTCTTATATAGAATTAACCATTTTTTAGGGGTTTTAGAAAAAAAAAATAGTCCAAGCTCTAAAATGATTATTTAAATGAATTTACAGTTGTACTTCTTCCAAACAACACGAAATATTATACAGACCACTCATATAGGCATTTGAGCAACAAAATAAATCTAGAACTACGAAGTTGACCAAAATTTTTGAACTCTAAATCAAGAAGAGGATGAAACTTTGAACAAATTCTATGCATGTTTTTCAAACATTATTAACTAGTCGTATAATTTGGGGGGACCTTTTAGGAAAAAGAAGTCGATTGAGAAAATCCTTGCTTGCTTACCGTATCATTTTCAAGCCAATGTTACCTTGCTTAAATACATGTAAAAGCCTAGTGAACTTACTGTTAAATGAATCACTTGGGCAAGCATTCAACCTGCATCACTTATATCCTATATTTTAGGCATCCACCTTCAAGGATAGAAAGAGCTTGGCTTTATACACATCAAGGATATTGGTCTTAGCGAAGATGTTTTTGACACATTTCCTAAAAATGATTACTCTAATACCAATGAAGAGAGAATGGATCTACTTTCCCAGAGATTTCCTAAATTTCTTAGATAGAATTAACCCTTTTTTAGGGGTTTTAGAAAAAATAATCCGACCTCAAAAATGATTATTTCCATGAATTTATAGTTGTACTTCTTCCAAACAACATGAAATATTTTTGAGACCACTCATATAGGCTTTTGAGATACAAAATAAATCTAGAACTACGAAGTTGGCCAAAAATTATGAATTCTATATCAAGCAAGATGATGAAACTTTAAACAAATTCTATTCATGTTTTTCAAACATTATCAACTACTGGTACAATTTGGGGGGACCTTTTATTAAAGAGAAGTAGATTGAGAAAATCCTTGCTAGCTTAACTTATCATTTTCAAGCCAATGTTACCTGGCTTAAATACATGTAAAAGCCTTGTGAACTTACTGTTAAATGAATCACTAGAGCAAGTATTCGAACTCCATCACTTGTATCCTATATTTTAGGCATCCACTTTCGGGGATAGAAAGAGCTTGGCTTTATACACATCAAGGATAGTGGTCTTAGCGAAGATGTTTTTAACACATTTGCTAGAAATGATTACTCTAATACCAATGAAGAGCGAATGGATCTACTTTCCCAGAGAATTCCTGAATTTCGTAGATAGAATTAACCCTTTTTTAGGGGTTTTAGAAAAAATAATCCGACCTCAAAAATGATTATTTCAATGAATTTATAGTTGTACTTTTCCAAACAACGTGAAATATTTTGGAGACCACTAATATAGGCATTTGAGCTACAAAATAAATCTAGAACTACTAAGTTGACCAAAAATTTTGAACTCTATATCAAGCAAGAGGATGAAACTTTGAACAAATTCTATACATGTTTTTCAAACATTATCAACTACTCGTATAATTTGGGTGGACCTATTAGGAAAGAGAAGTAGATTGAGAAAATCCGTGCTAGCTTACCTTATCAATTTCAAACCAAAGGTAGGTTTCTTAAATACATGTAAAAGCCTTGTGAACTTACAGTTAAATGAATCACTTAGGAAAGTATTCGAACTGCATCACTTGTATCCAATATGTCAGCCATCCACTTTCAAGGACGGAAAGAGCTTGGCTTTATATACATCAAGCATAGTGGTCTTAGCGAAGATGTTTTTGACACAATTGTTAGAAATGATTACTCTAATACTAATGAAGAGAGAATGGATCTACTTTCCTAGAGATTTACTGAATTTCTTAGATAGAATTAACCCTTTTTTAGGGGTTTAGAAAAAAATAATCCGAGTTGTAAGATGATTATTTCCATGAATTTATAGTTGTACTTCTTCCAAACAACATGAAATATTTTTGAGACCACTCATATAGGCATTTGAGATACAAAATAAATCTAAATCTACGAAGTTGGCCAAAAATTATGAATTCTATATCAAGCAAGATGATGAAACTTTAAACAAATTCTATTCATGTTTTTCAAACATTATCAACTACTGGTACAATTTGGGGGGACCTTTTAGGAAAGAGAAGTAGATTGAGAAAATCCTTGCTAGCTTAACTTATCATTTTCAAGCCAATGTTACCTTGCTTAAATACATGTAAAAGCCTTGTGAACTTACTGTTAAATGAATCACTAGAGCAAGTATTCGAACTCCATCACTTGTATCCTATATTTTAGGCATCCACTTTCAGGGATAGAAAGAGCTTGGCTTTATACACATCAAGGATAGTGGTCTTAGCGAAGATGTTTTTGACACATTTGCTAGAAATGATTACTCTAATACCAATGAAGAGAGAATGGATCTACTTTCCCAGAGAATTCCTGAATTTCGTAGATAGAATTAACCCTTTTTTAGGGGTTTTAGAAAAAATAATCCGACCTCAAAAATGATTATTTCAATGAATTTATAGTTGTACTTCTTCCAAACAACGTGAAATATTTTGGAGACCTCTAATATAGGCATTTGAGCTACAAAATAAATCTAGAACTACGAAGTTGACCAAAAATTTTGAACTCTATATCAAGCAAGAGGATGAAACTTTGAACAAATTCTATGCATGTTTTTCAAAGATTATCAACTACTCGTATAATTTGGCTAGACTTATTAGGAAAGAGAAGTAGATTTAGACAATCCTTGCTAGCTTACCTTATCATTTTCAAACCAAAGGTACCTTACTTAAATACATGTAAAAGCCTTGTGAACTTACTGTTAAATGAATCACTTGGGAAAGTATTCGAACTGTATCACTTGTATCCAATATGTCAGCCATCCACATTTGAGGACTTAAAGAGAATTGCTTTATAGACATCAAGCATAGTGGTCTTAGGGAAGATGTTTTTGACACAATTGTTAGAAATGATTACTCTAATACCAATGAAGAGAGAATGGATCTACTTTCCCAGAGATTTACTGAATTTCTTAGATAGAATTAACCCTTTTTTAGGGGTTTAGATAAAAATAATCTGAGCTCTAAAATGATTATTTCCATGAATTTATAGTTGTACTTCTTCCAAACAACGTGAAATATTTTGGAGACCAGTCATATATGCATTTGAGCTACAAAATAAATCTAGAACTACGAAGTTGGCCAAAAATTTTGAACTCTATATCAAGCAAGACGATGAAACTTTGACCAAATTCTATGCATGTTTTTCAAACATTATTAACTATTCGTATAATTTGGGGGGACCTTTTAGGAAAAGAAGTCGATTGAGAAAATCCTTGCTTGCTTACCGTATCATTTTCAAGCCAATGTTACCTTGCTTAAATACATGTAAAAGCCTTGTGAACTTACTATTAAATGAATCACTTGGGCAAGTATTCGAACTGCATCACTTGTATCCAATATGTCAACCATCCACTTTCGAGGACGGAAAGAGCTTGGCTTTATACACATCAAGGATAATGGATCTAATACCAATGAAGAGAAAATGGATCTACTTTCCCAGAGATTTACTAAATTTCTTGTATAGAATTAACAATTTTTTAGGGGTTTTAGAAAAAAAAATATTCCAAGCTCTAAAATGATTATTTAAATGAATTTACAGTTGTACTTCTTCCAAACAACACGAAATATTATATAGACCACTCATATAGGCATTTGAGCAACAAAATAAATCTAGAACTACGAAGTTGACCAAAATTTTTGAACTCTAAATCAAGAAGAGGATGAAACTTTGAACAAATTCTATGCATGTTTTTCAAACATTATTAACTAGTCGTATAATTTGGGGGGACCTTTTAGGAAAAAGAAGTCGATTGAGAAAATCCTTGCTTGCTTACCGTATCATTTTCAAGCCAATGTTACCTTGCTTAAATACATGTAAAAGCCTAGTGAACTTACTGTTAAATGAATCACTTGGGCAAGCATTCAACCTGCATCACTTATATCCTATATTTTAGGCATCCACCTTCAAGGATAGAAAGAGCTTGGCTTTATACACATCAAGGATATTGGTCTTAGCGAAGATGTTTTTGACACATTTCCTAAAAATGATTACTCTAATACCAATGAAGAGAGAATGGATCTACTTTCCCAGAGATTTCCTAAATTTCTTAGATAGAATTAACCCTTTTTTAGGGGTTTTAGAAAAAATAATCCGACCTCAAAAATGATTATTTCCATGAATTTATAGTTGTACTTCTTCCAAACAACATGAAATATTTTTGAGACCACTCATATAGGCTTTTGAGATACAAAATAAATCTAGAACTACGAAGTTGGCCAAAAATTATGAATTCTATATCAAGCAAGATGATGAAACTTTAAACAAATTCTATTCATGTTTTTCAAACATTATCAACTACTGGTACAATTTGGGGGGACCTTTTATTAAAGAGAAGTAGATTGAGAAAATCCTTGCTAGCTTAACTTATCATTTTCAAGCCAATGTTACCTGGCTTAAATACATGTAAAAGCCTTGTGAACTTACTGTTAAATGAATCACTAGAGCAAGTATTCGAACTCCATCACTTGTATCCTATATTTTAGGCATCCACTTTCGGGGATAGAAAGAGCTTGGCTTTATACACATCAAGGATAGTGGTCTTAGCGAAGATGTTTTTAACACATTTGCTAGAAATGATTACTCTAATACCAATGAAGAGAGAATGGATCTACTTTCCCAGAGAATTCCTGAATTTCGTAGATAGAATTAACCCTTTTTTAGGGGTTTTAGAAAAAATAATCCGACCTCAAAAATGATTATTTCAATGAATTTATAGTTGTACTTTTCCAAACAACGTGAAATATTTTGGAGACCACTAATATAGGCATTTGAGCTACAAAATAAATCTAGAACTACTAAGTTGACCAAAAATTTTGAACTCTATATCAAGCAAGAGGATGAAACTTTGAACAAATTCTATACATGTTTTTCAAACATTATCAACTACTCGTATAATTTGGGTGGACCTATTAGGAAAGAGAAGTAGATTGAGAAAATCCGTGCTAGCTTACCTTATCCATTTCAAACCAAAGGTAGGTTTCTTAAATACATGTAAAAGCCTTGTGAACTTACTGTTAAATGAATCACTTAGGAAAGTATTCGAACTGCATCACTTGTATCCAATATGTCAGCCATCCACTTTCAAGGACGGAAAGAGCTTGGCTTTATATACATCAAGCATAGTGGTCTTAGCGAAGATGTTTTTGACACAATTGTTAGAAATGATTACTCTAATACTAATGAAGAGAGAATGGATCTACTTTCCTAGAGATTTACTGAATTTCTTAGATAGAATTAACCCTTTTTTAGGGGTTTAGAAAAAAATAATCCGAGTTGTAAGATGATTATTTCCATGAATTTATAGTTGTACTTCTTCCAAACAACATGAAATATTTTTGAGACCACTCATATAGGCATTTGAGATACAAAATAAATCTAAATCTACGAAGTTGGCCAAAAATTATGAATTCTATATCAAGCAAGATGATGAAACTTTAAACAAATTCTATTCATGTTTTTCAAACATTATCAACTACTGGTACAATTTGGGGGGACCTTTTAGGAAAGAGAAGTAGATTGAGAAAATCCTTGCTAGCTTAACTTATCATTTTCAAGCCAATGTTACCTTGCTTAAATACATGTAAAAGCCTTGTGAACTTACTGTTAAATGAATCACTAGAGCAAGTATTCGAACTCCATCACTTGTATCCTATATTTTAGGCATCCACATTCAGGGATAGAAAGAGCTTGGCTTTATACACATCAAGGATAGTGGTCTTAGCGAAGATGTTTTTGACACATTTGCTAGAAATGATTACTCTAATACCAATGAAGAGAGAATGGATCTACTTTCCCAGAGAATTCCTGAATTTCGTAGATAGAATTAACCCTTTTTTAGGGGTTTTAGAAAAAATAATCCGACCTCAAAAATGATTATTTCAATGAATTTATAGTTGTACTTCTTCCAAACAACGTGAAATATTTTGGAGACCTCTAATATAGGCATTTGAGCTACAAAATAAATCTAGAACTACGAAGTTGACCAAAAATTTTGAACTCTATATCAAGCAAGAGGATGAAACTTTGAACAAATTCTATGCATGTTTTTCAAAGATTATCAACTACTCGTATAATTTGGCTAGACTTATTAGGAAAGAGAAGTAGATTTAGACAATCCTTGCTAGCTTACCTTATCATTTTCAAACCAAAGGTACCTTACTTAAATACATGTAAAAGCCTTGTGAACTTACTGTTAAATGAATCACTTGGGAAAGTATTCGAACTGTATCACTTGTATCCAATATGTCAGCCATCCACATTTGAGGACTTAAAGAGAATTGCTTTATAGACATCAAGCATAGTGGTCTTAGGGAAGATGTTTTTGACACAATTGTTAGAAATGATTACTCTAATACCAATGAAGAGAGAATGGATCTACTTTCCCAGAGATTTACTGAATTTCTTAGATAGAATTAACCCTTTTTTAGGGGTTTAGATAAAAATAATCTGAGCTCTAAAATGATTATTTCCATGAATTTATAGTTGTACTTCTTCCAAACAACGTGAAATATTTTGGAGACCAGTCATATATGCATTTGAGCTACAAAATAAATCTAGAACTACGAAGTTGGCCAAAAATTTTGAACTCTATATCAAGCAAGACGATGAAACTTTGACCAAATTTTATGCATGTTTTTCAAACATTATTAACTATTCGTATAATTTGGGGGGACCTTTTAGGAAAAGAAGTCGATTGAGAAAATCCTTGCTTGCTTACCGTATCATTTTCAAGCCAATGTTACCTTGCTTAAATACATGTAAAAGCCTTGTGAACTTACTATTAAATGAATCACTTGGGCAAGTATTCGAACTGCATCACTTGTATCCAATATGTCAACCATCCACTTTCGAGGACGGAAAGAGCTTGGCTTTATACACATCAAGGATAATGGATCTAATACCAATGAAGAGAAAATGGATCTACTTTCCCAGAGATTTACTAAATTTCTTGTATAGAATTAACAATTTTTTAGGGGTTTTAGAAAAAAAAATATTCCAAGCTCTAAAATGATTATTTAAATGAATTTACAGTTGTACTTCTTCCAAACAACACGAAATATTATATAGACCACTCATATAGGGATTTGAGCAAACAAAATAAATCTAGAACTACGAAGTTGACCAAAAATTTTGAACTCTAAATCAAGAAGAGGATGAAACTTTGAACAAATTCTATGCATGTTTTTCAAACATTATTAACTAGTCGTATAATTTGGGGGGACCTTTTAGGACAGAGAAGTCGATTGAGAAAATCCTTGTGTGCTTACCGTATCATTTTCAAGCCAATGTTACCTTGCTTAAATACATGTAAAAGCATAGTGAGCTTACTGTTAAATGAATCACTTGGGCAAGTATTCAACCTGCATCACTTGTATCCTATATTTTAGGCATCCACCTTCGAGGATAGAAAGAGCTTGGCTTTATACACATCCAAGATAGTGGTCTTAGCGAAGATGTTTTTGACACATTTGATAGAAATGATTACTCTAATACCAATGAAGAGAGAATGTATCTACTTTCCCAGAGATTTACTGAATTTCTTAGATAGAATTAACCCTTTTTTAGGGTTTTAGAAAAAATAATCCGATCTCAAAAATGATTATTTCAATGAATTTATAGTTGTACTTCTTCCAAACAACGTGAAATATTTTGGAGACCACTCATATAGGCATTTGAACAACAAAATAAATCTAGAACTACGAAGTTGACCAAAAATTTTGAACTCTATATCATGTAAGAGGATAAAACTTTGAACAAATTCTATGCATGTTTTTCAAACATTATCAACTACTCATATAATTTGGGTGGACCTATTAGGAAAGAGAATTAGATGGAGAAAATCCGTGCTAGCTTACCTTATCATTTTCAAGCCAAAGGTAGCTTCCTTAAATACATGTAAAAGCCTTGTGAACTTACTGTTAAATGAATCACTTGGGCAAGTATTCGAACTGCATCACTTGTATCCAATATTTCAACCATCCACTTTCGAGGACGGAAAGAGCTTGGCTATATATACATCAAGGATAGTGGTCTTAGCGAAGGTGTTTTTGACACATTTGTTATAACTGATGACTCTAATACCAATGAAGAAAAGATGGATCTACTTTCCCAGAGATTTACTAAATTTCTTAGATAGAATTAACCCTTTTTGAGGGGTTTTAGAAAAAAAATAGTCCAAGCTCTAAAATGATTATTTAAATGAATTTAGAGTTGTACTTATTCCACACAACACGAAATATTATACAGACCACTCATATAGGCATTTGAGCTACAAAATAAATCTAGAACTACAAAGTTGACCAAAAATTTTGAACCGTAAATCAAGAAGAGGATGAAAACTTTGAACAAATTCTATACATGTTTTTCAAACATTATTAACTAGTCGTATAATTTGGGGGGATATTTTTGGAAAGAGAAGTCAATTGAGAAAATCCTTGCTTGCTTACCGTATCATTTTCATGCCAATGTTACCTTGCTTAACTCCATGTAAAAGCCTAGTGAACTTACTGTTAAATGAATCACTTGGGCAAGTATTCGAACAGCATCACTTGTATCCTATATGTCAGCCATCCACCTTCGAGGAGGAAAAGAGCTTGGCTTTATAAACATCAAGGATAGTGGTCTTAGCGAGGGTTTTTTGACACATTTGTTATAAATGATGAGTCTAATACCAATGAAGAAAAGATGGATCTACTTTCCCAGAGATTTACTAAATTTCTTAGATAGAATTAACCATTTTTTAGGGGTTTTAGAAAAAAAAATAGTCCAAGCTCTAAAATGATTATTTAAATGAATTTATAGTTGTACTTCTTCCAAACAAGTCGAAATATTATAGAGACCACTCATATAGGCATTTGAGCTACCAAAATAAATCAAGAACTACCAAGTTGAGCAAAAATTTTGAACTCTATATCAAGCAAGAGGATGAAACTTTGAACAAATTCTATGCATGTTTTTCAAACATTATTAACTAGTCGTATAATTTGGGGGGACCTTTTAGGAAAAGAAGTCGATTGAGAAAATCCTTGCTTGCTTACCGTATCATTTTCAAGCCAATGTTACCTTGGTTAAATACATGTAAAAGCCTTGTGAACTTCCTGTTAAATGACTCACTTGGGCAAGTATTCGAACTGCATCACTTGTATCCAATATGTCAACCATCCACTTTCGAGGACGGAAAGAGCTTGGCTTTATACACATCAAGGATAGTGGTCTTAGCGAAGATGTTTTTGACACAATTGTTAGAAATGATGACTCTAATACCAATGAAGAGAAAATGGATCTACTTTCCCAAAAAATTACTTAATTTCTTAGATACAATTAACCCTTTTTTATGGGTTTAGAAAAAAATAATCCGAGCTCTAAAATGATTATTTCAATGAATTTATAGTTGTAGTTCTTCCAAACAACGTGAACTATTTTTGAGTTACAAAATAAGTCTAGAAATATGAAGTTTTCCAAAAAATTTGAACTCTATATCAAGCAAAAGGATGAAACTTTAAACAAATTCTATTCATGTTTTTTAAACATTATAAACTACTCGTATAATTTGGGGGGTCCTTTTAGGAAAGAGAAGTAGATTGAAAAAATCCTTGCTAGCTTAACTTATCATTTTCAAGCCAATGGTACCTTGCTTAATTACATGTAAAAGCCTCGTGAACTTACTATTAAATGAATCACTTGGGAAATATTCGAACAACATCACTTGTATCCTATATGTCAGCCATCCACTTTCGAGGAGGGTAAGAGCTTGGCTTTATATACATCAAGGATAGTGGTCTTAGCGAAGATGTTTTTGACACAATTGTTAGAAATGATGACTCTAATACCAATGAAGAGAAAATGGATCTACTTTCCCAGAGATTTACTAAATTTCTTATATAGAATTAACCATTTTTTAGGGGTTTTAGAAAAAAAAAATAGTCCAAGCTCTAAAATGATTATTTAAATGAATTTACAGTTGTACTTCTTCCAAACAACACGAAATATTATACAGACCACTCATATAGGCATTTGAGCAACAAAATAAATCTAGAACTACGAAGTTGACCAAAATTTTTGAACTCTAAATCAAGAAGAGGATGAAACTTTGAACAAATTCTATGCATGTTTTTCAAACATTATTAACTAGTCGTATAATTTGGGGGGACGTTTTAGGAAAGAGAAGTCGATTGAGAAAATCTTTGCTTGCTTACCGTATCATTTTCAAGCCAATGTTACCTTGCTTAAATACATGTAAAAGCCTAGTGAACTTACTGTTAAATGAATCACTTGGGCAAGCATTCAACCTGCATCACTTATATCCTATATTTTAGGCATCCACCTTCAAGGATAGAAAGAGCTTGGCTTTATACACATCAAGGATATTGGTCTTAGCGAAGATGTTTTTGACACATTTCCTAAAAATGATTACTCTCATACCAATGAAGAGAGAATGGATCTACTTTCCCAGAGATTTCCTAAATTTCTTAGATACAATTAACCCTTTTTTAGGGGTTTTAGAAAAAATAATCCGACCTCAAAAATGATTATTACAATGAATTTATAGTTGTACTTCTTCCAAACAACGTGAAATATTTTGGAGAGCACTCATATAGGCATTTGAGCTACAAAATAAATCTAGAACTACGAAATTGGCCAAAAATTTTGAACTCTATATCAAGCAAGAGGATAAAACTTTGAACAAATTATATGCATGTTTTTCAAACATTATCAACTACTTGTATAATTTGGGTGGACCTATTAGGAAAGAGAAGTAGATTGAGAAAATCCGTGCTAGCTTACCTTATCATTTTCCAGCCAAAGGTAGGTTTCTTAAATACATGTAAAAGCCTTGTGAACTTACTGTTAAATGAATCACTTGGGAAAGTATTCGAACTGCATCACTTGTATCCTATATGTCAGCCATCCACCATCGGGGAGGAAAAGAGCTTGGCTTTATAGACATCAAGGATAGTGGTCTTAGCGAAGATGTTTTTGACACATTTGCTAGAAATGATTACTCTAATACCAATGAAGTGAGAATGGATCTACTTTCCGAGAGATTTACTGAATTTCTTAGATAGAATTAACCCTTTTTTAGGGGTTTTAGAAAAAATAATCCGACCTCAAAAATGATTATTTCAATGAATTTATAGTTGTACTTCTTCCAAACAACGTGAAATATTTTGGAGACCACTCATATAGGCATTTGAGCAACAAAATAAATCTAGAACTACGAAGTTGACCCAAAATTTTGAACTCTATATCAAGCAAGAGGATGAAACTTTGAACAAATTCTATGCATGTTTTTCAAACATTATCAACTACTCGTATAATTTGGGTGGACCTATTAGGAAAGAGAAGTAGATTTGGAAAATCCTTGCTAGCTTACCTTATCATTTCCAAGCCAAAGGTTCCTTGCTTAAATACATGTAAAAGCCTTGTGAACTAACTGTTAAATGAATCACTTGGGAAATTATACGAACAGCATCACTTGTATCCAATATGTCAGCCATCCACTTTCAAGGACGGAAAGAGCTTGGCTTTATAGACATCAAGCATAGTGGTCTTAGCGAAGATGTTTTTAACACAATTGTTAGAAATGATTACTCTAATACCAATGAAGAGAGAATGGATCTACTTTTCGAGAGATTTACTGAATTTCTTAGATAGAATTAACCCTTTTTTAGGGGTTTAGAAAAAAATAATCCGAGCGCTAAAATGATTATTTCCATGAATTTATAGTTGTACTTCTTCCAAACAACGTGAAATATTTTGGAGACCACTAATATACGCATTTGAGCTTCAAAATAAATTTAGAACTACGAAGATGGCCAAAAATTTTGAACTCTATATCAAGCAAGTGGATGAAACTTTAAACAAATTCTATTCATGTTTTTCAAGCATTATCAACTACTCGTATAATTTGGGGGGACCTTTTAGGAAAGAGAAGTAAATTGAGAAAATCCTTACTAGCTTAACTTATCATTTTCAAGCCAATGTTACCTTGCTTAAATACATGTAAAAGCCTTTTGAACTTACTGTTAAATGAATCACTAGGGCAAGTATTCGAACTGCATCACTTGTATCCTATATTTTGGGCATCCACCTTCGAGGATAGAAAGAGCTTGGCTTTATACACATCAAGGATAGTGGTCTTAGCGAAGATGTTTTTGACACATTTGCTAGAAATGATTACTCTAATACCAATGAAGAGAGAATGGATCTACTTTCCGAGAGATTTACTGAATTTCTTAGATAGAATTAACCCATTTTTAGGGGTTTTAGAAAAAATAATCCGACCTCAAAAATGATTATTTCAATGAATTTATAGCTGTACTTCTTCCAAACAACGTGAAATATTTTGGAGACCACTCATATAGGCATTTGAGCTACAAAATAAATCTAGAACTACAAAGTTGGCCAAAAATTTTGAAGTCTATATCAAGCAAGAGGATAAAACTTTGAACAAATTATATGCATGTTTTTCAAACATTATCAACTACTCGTATAATTTGGGTGGACCTATTAGGTAAGAGAAGTAGATTGAGAAAATCCGTGCTAGCTTACCTTATCATTTTCAAACCAAAGGTATGTTTCTTAAATACATGTAAAAGCCTTGTGAACTTACTGTTAAATGAATCACTTGGGAAAGTATTCGAACTGCATCACTTGTATCCAATATGTCAGCCATCCACTTTCAAGGACGGAAAGAGCTTGGCTTTATAGACATCAAGCATAGTGGTCTTAGCGAAGATGTTTTTGACACAATTGTTAGAAATGATTACTCTAATGGCAATGAAGAGAAAATGCATCTACTTGCCCAGAGATTTACTAAATTTCTTATATAGAATTAACCCTTTTTTATGGGTTTTAGAAAAAAATCATCCGAGCTCTAAAATGATTATTTAAATGAATTTACAGGTGTACTTCTTCCAACAACATGAAATATTATAGAGACCACTCATATAGGCATTTGAGTTACAAAATAAATCTAGAACTATGAAGTTGAGCAAAAATTTTGAACTCTATATCAAGCAAGAGGATAAAACTTTGAACAAATTCTATGCATGTTTTTCAAACATTATTAACTACTCGTATAATTTGGGGGGACCTTTTAGGAAAGAGAAGTCGATTGAGAAAATCCTTGCTTGCTTATCTTATCATTTTCAAGCCAATGTTACCTTGCTTTAATACATGTAAATGCGTTGTGAACTTACTATTAAATGAATCACTTGGGCAAGTATTCGAACTGCATCACTTGTATCCTATATGTCATCCATCCACCTTCTAGGAGAAAAAGAGCTTGGCTTTATAGACATCAAGGATAGTGGTCTTAGCGAAGGTGTTTTTGACACAATTGTTAGAAACGATGACTCTAATACCAATGAAGCAAAGATAGATCTACCTTCCCAGAGATTTACTGAATTTTTTAGATAGAATTAATCCTTTTTTAGAGGTTTTAGAAAAAAATAGTCCAAGCTCTAAAATGATTATTTAAATGAATTTACAGTTGTACTTCTTCCAAACAACACGAAATATTATAGAGACCAGTCATATAGGCATTTGAGCTACAAAATAAATCTAGAACTATGAAGTTGAGCAAAAATTTTGAAATCTATATCAAGCAAGAGGATGAAACTTTGAACACATTCTACGCATGTTTTTCAAACATTATTAACTACTCGTATAATTTGGGGGGACCTTTTAGGAAAGAGAAGTCGATTGAGAAAATCCTTGCTTGCTTATCTTATCATTTTCAAGCCAATGTTACCTTGCTTAAATACATGTAAATGCGTTGTGAACTTACTATTAAATGAATAACTTGGGCAAGTATTCGAACTGCATCACTTGTATCCTATATGTCATCCATCCACCTTCGAGGAGAAAAAGAGCTTGGCTTTATAGACAAAAAGGATAGTGGTCTTAGCGAAGGTGTTTTTGACACAATTGTTAGAAATGATGACTCTAATACCAATGAAGAAAAGATAGTTCTACCTTCCCAGAGATTTACTGAATTTTTTAAATAGAATTAATCCTTTTTTAGGGGTTTTAGAAAAAAATAATCCAAGCTCAAAAATGATTATTTCAATGAATTTATAGTTGTACTTCTTAAAAACAACGTGAAATATTTTGGAGACCACTCATATAGGCATTTGAGCTACAAAATAAATCTAGAACTACGAAGTTGACCAAATTTTTTTAACTCTATATCAAGCAAGAGGATGCAACTTTGAACAAATTCTATTCATGTTTTTCAAATATTATCAACTACTCATATAATTTGGGTGGACCTATTTGTTAAGAGAAATTGATTGAGAAAACCCTTGCTAGCTTACCTTATCATTTTCAATCCAATGTTACCTTACTTAAATACATGTAAAAGCCTTGTGAACTTACTGTTAAATGAATGACTTGGGAAAGTATTCGAACTGCATCAATTTTATCCAATATGTCAGCCGTCCCCTTTCGAGGACGGAAAGAGCTTGGCTTTATACACAGCAAGGATAATGGTTTTAGCGAAGATGTTTTTGACACAATTGTTAGAAATGATGACTCTTATACCAATGAAGAGAAAATGGATCTACTTTCCCAAAAATTTTCTAAATTTCTTAGATACAATTAACCCTTTTTTAGGGGTTTAGAAAAAAATAATCCGAGCTCTAAAATGATTATTTCAATGAAGTTATAGTTGTACTTCTTCCAAACAACATGAAATATTTTTGATACCACTCATATAGACATTTGAGCTACAAAATAAATCTAGAACTACGAAGTTGACCAAAAAATTTGAACTCTATATCAATCAAGAGGATGAAACTTTAAACAAATTATTTTCATGTTTCTCAAACATTATCAACTACTCGTATAATTTGGGGGGGCCTTTTAGGAAAGAGAAGTAGATTTAGAAAATCCTTGCTAGCTTACCTTATCAGTTTCAAACCAAAATGAACTTGCTTAAATACATGTAAAAGCCTTGTGAACTTACTGTTAAATGAATCACTTGGGAAAGTATTCGAACTGCATCACTTCTATCCAATATGTCAGCCATCCACTTTCGAGGAAGGAAAGTGCTTGGCTTTATAGACATCAAAGATACTGGTCTTAGCGAAGATGTTTTTGACACAATTTCTTGAAATGATGACTCTAATGGCAATGAAGAGAAAATGTATCTACTTGCCCAGAGATTTACTAAATTTCTTATATAGAATTAACCCTTTTTTATGGGTTTTAGAAAAAAATAGTACAAGCTCTAAAATGATTATTTAAATGAATTTACAGTTGTACTTCTTCCAAACAACACGAAATATTATAGAGACCACTCATATAGGCATTTGAGCTACAAAATAAATCTAGAACTATGAAGTTGACCAAAAATTTTGAACTCTATATCAAGCAAGAGGATGAAACTTTGACCAAATTCTTTGCATGTTTTTCAAACATTATTAACTACTCGTATAATTTGGGGGGACCTTTTATGAAAGAGAAGTCGATTGAGAAAATCCTTGCTTGCTTACCTTATCATTTTCAAGCCAAAGGTACCTTGCTTAAACACATGTAAATGCGTTGTGAACTTACTGTTAAATGAATCCCTTGGGCAAGTATTCGAACTACATCACTTGTATCCTATATGTCATCCATCCACCTTCGAAGAGGAAAAGAGCTTGGCTTTATAGACATCAAGGATAGTGGTCTTAGCGAAGATGTTTTTGACACAATTGTTAGAAATGATGACTCTAATGCCAATGAAGAGAAAATGGATCTACTTTCCGAGAGATTTACTAAATATTTTATATAGAATTAACCCTTTTTTAGGGGTTTTAGAAAAAAGTAATCTGATCTCTAAAATGATTATTTATATAAATTTATAGTTGTACTTTTTCCAAACAATATTAAATATTTGGAGACCACTCATATAGGCATGTGATCTACAAAATAAATCTAGAACTACGAAGTTTGCCAAAAATTTTGAACTCTATATCAAGCAAGAGGATGAAACTTTGAACAAATTCTATGCATGTTTTTCAAACATTATCAATTATTCGTATAATTTGGGTGGACCTCTTAGGAAAGAGAAGTAGATTGGGAAAATCCGTGCTAGCTTACCTTATCATTTTCAAGCCAAAGGTAGCTTGCTTAAATACATGTAAAAGCCTTGTGAACTCAGAGTTAAATGTATCACTTGGGCAAGTTTTTTAACTGCATCACTTGTATCCAATATGTGAACCGTCCACTATCGAGGACAGAAAGAGCTTGGCATTATAGACATCCAGGATAGTGGTCTTAGCGAAGGTGTTCTTGACACAATTTTTAGAATTGATGACTCTAATACAATTGAAGAGAAGATAGATCTACCTTCCCAGAGATTTACTGAATTTCTTAGATAGAATTAATCCTTTTTTAGCGGTTTTAGAAAAAAATAATCTAAGCTCAAAAATGATTATTTCAATGAATTTACAGTTGTACTTCTTCCAAACAACGTGAAATATTTTGGAGACCACTCATATAGGCATTTGAGCTACAAAATAAATCTAGAACTACGAAGTTGACCAAAAATTTTGAACTCTATATCAAGCAAGAGGATGAAACTTTGAACTAATTCTATGCATGTTTTTCAAATATTATCAACTACTCGTATAATTTGGGTGGACCTATTTGGAAAGAGAAATAGATTGAGAAAATCCTTGCTAGCTTACCTTATCATTTTCAATCCAATGTTACCTTGCTTAAATACATGTAAAAGCCTTGTGAACTTACTGTTAAATGATTCACATGGGAAATTATTCGAACTGCATCACTTGTATCCAATATGTCAGCCATCCACTTTCGAGGACGGAAAGAGCTTGGCTTTATAGACATCGAGTGTAGTGGTCTTAGCGAACATGTTTTTGACACAATTTTTAGAAATGATAACTCTAATACCTATGAAGAGAGAATGGATCTACTTTCCCAGAGATTTACTGAATTTCTTATATAGAGTTAACCCTTTTTTAGGGGTTTAGAAAAAAATAATCCGAGCTCTAAAATGATTATTTCCATGAATTTATAGTTGTACTTCTTCCAAAAACATGAAATATTTTGGAGACGACTCATATAGGCATTTGAACTACAAAATAAATCTAGAACTACGAAGTTGACCAAATATTTTGAACTCTATATCAAGAAAGTGCATGAAACTTTGAACAAATTATAATCATGTTTTTCAAACATTATCAACTACTCGTAAAATTTGGGTGGACCTATTAGGAAAGAGAAGTAGATTGACAAAATCCTTACTAGCTTACCTTATCAGTTTCAAGCCAAAATGACCTTGCTAAAATACATATAAAAGCCTTGTGAACTTATTGTTAAATGAATCACTTGGGCAAGTATTCGAACTGCATCACTTGTATCTAATATGTCAGCCATCCACCTTCGAGGATGGAAAGAGCATGACTTTGTAGATATCAACGATAGTGGTCCTAGCGAAGCTGTTTTTGACACAATTGTTAGAAATGAGGACACTTATACCAATGAAGAGAAAATGCATCTACTTTCCCAGAGATTTACTAAATTTATTAGATAGAATTAACCCTTTTTTATAGGTTTTAGAAAAAAATAATCCGAGCTCTAGAATGATTATTTCAATGAATTTACGGTCGTACTTCATCCAAACAACACGAAATATTTTAGAGACCACTCATATAGGTATTTTAGCTACAAAATAAATCTAGAACTACGAAGTTGACCAAATATTTTGAACTCTATATCAAGAAAGTGCATGAAACTTTGAACAAATTTATAATCATGTTTTTCAAACATTATCAACTACTCGTAAAATTTGGGTGGACCTATTAGGAAAGAGAAGTAGATTGAGAAGATCCTTGCTAGCTTACCTTATCAGTTTCAAGCCAAAATGACCTTGCTAAAATACTGGTAAAAGCCTTGTGAATTTATTGTTAAATGAATCACTTGGGAAAGTATTCGAACTGCATCACTTGTACCCAATATGTCAGCCATCCACTTTCGAGGACGGAAAGAGCATGACTTTATAGATATCAACGATAGTGGTCTTAGCGAGGCTGTTTTTGACACAATTGTTAGAAATGATGACACTTATACCAATGAAGAGAAAATGCATCTACTTTCCCACAGATTTACTAAATTTATTAGATAGAATTAATCCTTTTTAGCGGTTTTAGAAAAAAATAATCCGAGCTCTAAAATGATTATTTCAAAGAATTTACAGTTGTACTTCTTCCAAACGACATGAAATATTTTGGGGACCACTCATATAGGCATTTGAGCTACAAAATAAATCTAGAACTACGAAGTTGACCAAAAATTTTGAACTCTATATCATGCAAGAGGATGAAACTTTGAACAAATTATAATCATGTTTTTCAAACATTATCAACTACTCGTATAATTTGGGTGTACCTATTAGCAAAGAGAAGTAGATTGAGAAAATCCTTGCTAGCTTACCTTATCATTATCAAGCCAAAGGTACCTTGCATAAATACATGTAAAAGCCTTGTGAACTTACTGTTAAATGAATCACTTGGGAAAGTATTCAAACTGCATCACTTGTATCCAATATGTCAGCCATCCACTTTCGAGGACGGAAAGTCCTTGGCTTAATAGACATCGAGTATAGTGGTCTTAGCGAAAATGTTTTTGACACAATTTCTTGAAATGATGACTCTAATACCAATGAAGAGAGAATGCATCTACTTTCCCAGAGATTTACTGAATTTCTTAGATAGAATTAACCCTTTTTTAGGGGTTTAGAAAAAAATAATCCGAGCTCTAAAATGATCATTTCCCTGGATTTATAGTTGTACTTCTTCAAAAAACATGAAATATTTTGGAGACGACTCATATATGCATTTGAGCTACAAAATAAATCTAGAACTACGAAGTTGGCCAAAAATTTTGAACTCTATATCAAGCAAGAGGATGAAACTTTAAACAAATTCTATTCATGTTGTTCAAACATTATCAACTACTCGTATAATTTGGGGGGACCTTTTAGGAAAGAGAAGTAGATTGAGAAAATCCTTGCTAGCTTAACTTATCATTTTCAAGCCAATGTTACCTTGCTTAAATACATGTAAAAGCCTTGTGAACTTCCTGGTAAATGAATCACTTGGGCAAGTATTCGAACTGCATCACTTGTATCCAATATGTCAGCCATCCACTTTCGAGGACGGAAAGAGCATGACTTTATAGATTTCAACGATAGTGGTCTTAGCGAAGCTGTTTTTGACACAATTGTTAGAAATGATGACACTTATACCAATAAAGAGAAAATGCATCTACTTTCCCACAGATGTACTAAATTTATTAGATAGAATTAACCCTTTTTAGCGGTTTTAGAAAAAAATAATCCGAGCTCTAAAATGATTATTTCAAAGAATTTACAGTTGTACTTCTTCAAAACGACATGAAATATTTTGGGGACCACTCATATAGGCATTTGAGCTACAAAATAAATCTAGAACTACGAAGTTGACCAAAAATTTTGAACTCTATATCAAGCAAGAGGATGAAACTTTCAACAAATTATAATCATGTTTTTCAAACATTATCAACTTCTCGTATAATTTGGGTGGACCTATTAGCAAAGAGAAGTAGATTGAGATAATCCTTGCTAGCTTACCTTATCATTATCAAGCCAAAGGTACCTTGCTTAAATACATGTAAAAGCCTTGTGAACTTACTGTTAAATGAATCACTTGGGAAAGTATTCGAAGTGCATCACTTGTATCCAATATGTCAACCATCCACTTTCGAGGACGGAAAGTGCTTGGCTTTATAGACATCGAGTATAGTGGTCTTAGCGAAGATGTTTTTGACACAATTGCTTGAAATGATGACTCTAATACCAATGAAGAGAGAATGCATCTACTTTCCCATAGATTTACTGAATTTCTTAGATAGAATTGACCCTTTTTTAGGGGTTTAGAAAAAAATAATCCGAGCTCTAAAATGATCATTTCCCTGAATTTATAGTTGTACTTCTTCCAAAAACATGAAATATTTTGGAGACAACTCATATAGGCATTTGAGCTACAAAATAAATCTAGAACTACGAAGTTGACCAAATATTTTGAACTCTATATCAAGAAAGTGCATGAAACTTTGAACAAATTATAATCATGTTTTTCAAACATTATCAAGTACTCGTATAATTTGGGTGTACCTATTAGGACAGAGAAGTAGATTGAGAAAATCCTAGCTAGCTTACCTTAGCAGTTTCAAGCCAAAATGACCTTGCTTAAATACATGTAAAAGCCTTGTGAACTTACTGTTAAATGAATCACTTGGGAAAGTATTCGAACTACATCACTTGTATCCAATATGTCAGCCATGCACTTTCGAGGACGGAAAGAGCTTGGCTTTATAGGCATCAAGCATAGTGGTCTTAGCGAAGTTGTTTTTCACACAATTATTAGAAATGATTACTCTAATACCAATGAATAGAGAATGGATCTACTTGCCTAGAGATTTACTAAATTTCTTATATAGAATTAACCCTTTTTTATGGGTTTTAGAAAAAAATCATCCGAGCTCTAAAATGATTATTTCCATGAATTTATAGTTGTACTTCTTCCAAAAACATGAAATATTTTGGAGACGACTCATTTAGGCATTTGAGCTACAAAATAAATCTAGAACTACGAAGTTGACCAAATAACTTGAACTCTATTTCTAGCAGGAGGATGAAAATTTGAACAAATTCTAATCATGTTTTTCAAACATTATCAACTACTCGTAAAATTTGGGTGGACCTATTAGGTAAGAGAAGTAGATTGAGAAAATCCTTGCTAGCATACCTTATCATTTTCAAGCCAAAATGACCTTGCCAAAATACATGTAAAAGCATTGTGAACATTTTGTTAAATGAATCACTTGGGCAAGTATTCGAACTGCATGAGTTGTATCCAATATGTCAGCCATCCACTTTCGAGAACAGAAAGAGCTTGGCTTTATAGACATCAACGATAGTGGTCTTAGCGAAGATTTTTTTGGACACAATTGTTAGAAATGATGACACTAATACCAATGAAGAGAAAATGCATCTTCTTTCCAAGTGATTTACTAAATTTCTTAGATAGAATTAACCTTTTTTTATAGGTTTTAGAAAAAAATAATCCGAGCTCTAAAATGATTATTTCAGTGAATTTACAGTGTTACTTCATCCAAACAACACGAAATATTTTAGAGACCACTCATATAGGCATTGCACCTACAAAATAAATCTAGAACTACGAAGTTGACCAAATATTTTGAACTCTATATCAAGAAAGTGCATGAAAATTTTAACAAATTCTAATCATGTTTTTCAAACATTATCAACTACTCGTAAAATGTGGGTGTACCTATTAGGTAAGAGAAGTAGATTGAGAAAATCCTTGCTAGCTTACCTTATCAGTTTCAAGCCAAAATGACCTTGCTTAAATACATGTAAAAGCCCTTTGAACTTACTGTTAAATGAATCACTTGGGAAAGTATTCGAACTGCATCACTTGTATCCAATATGTCAGCCATCCACTTACGAAGACAGAAAGAGCTTGGCTTTATAGACATCAAAGATAGTGGTCTTAGCGAAGATGTTTTTGACACAATTGCTTGAAATGATGACTCTAATAAAAATGAAGAGAAAATGGATCCACTTGCCCAGAGATTTACTAAATTTCTTATATAGATTTAACCCTTTTTTATGGGTTTTAGAAAAAAATCATCCGAGCTCTAAAATGATTATTTCCATGAATTTATAGTTGTACTTCTTCCAAAAACATGAAATATTTTGGAGACGACTCATATAGGCATTTAAGCTACAAAATAAATCTAGAACTACGAAGTTGACCAAATATTTTGAACTTTATATCAAGAAAAGTGGATGAAACTTTGAACAAATTCTAATCATGTTTTTCAAACATTATCAACTACTCGTAAAATTTGGGTGGACCTATTAGGTAAGAGAAGTAGATTGAGAAAATCCTTGCTAGCATACCTTATCATTTTCAAGCCAAAATGACCTTGCTAAAATACATGTAAAAGCGTTGTGAACATTTTGTTAAATGAATCACTTGGGCAAGTATTCGAACTGCATGAGTTGTATCCAATATGTCAGCCATCCACTTTCGAGGACAGAAAGAGCTTGGCTTTATAGACATCAACTATAGTGGTCTTAGCGAAGATTGTTTTGGACACAATTGTTAGAAATGATGACACTAATACCAATGAAGAGAAAATGCATCTACTTTCCCAGTGATTTACTAAATTTCTTAGATAGAATTAACCTTTTTTTATAGGTTTTAGAAAAAAATAATCCGAGCTCTAAAATGATTATTTCAGTGAATTTACAGTGTTACTTCATCCAAACAACACGAAATATTTTAGAGACCACTCATATAGGCATTGGACCTACAAAATAAATCTAGAACTACGAAGTTGACCAAATATTTTGAACTCTATATCAAGAAAGTGCATGAAAATTTTACCAAATTCTAATCATGTTTTTCAAACATTATCAACTACTCGTAAAATTTGGGTGGACCTATTAGGTAAGAGAAGTAGATTGAGAAAATCCTTGCTAGCTTACCTTATCAGTTTCAAGCCAAAATGACCTTGCTTAAATACATGTAAAAGCCCTTTGAACTTACTGTTAAATGAATCAATTGGGAAAGTATTCGAACTGCATCACTTGTATCCAATATGTCAGCCATCCACTTACGAAGACAGAAAGAGCTTGGCTTTATAGACATCAAAGATAGTGGTCTTAGCGAAGATGTTTTTGACACAATTGCTTGAAATGATGACTCTAATAAAAATGAAGAGAAAATGGATCCACTTGCCTAGAGATTTACTAAATTTCTTATATAGATTTAACCCTTTTTTATGGGTTTTAGAAAAAAATCATCCGAGCTCTAAAATGATTATTTCCATGAATTTATAGTTGTACTTCTTCCAAAAACATGAAATATTTTGGAGACGACTCATATAGGCATTTAAGCTACAAAATAAATCTAGAACTACGAAGTTGACCAAATATTTTGAACTTTATATCAAGAAAAGTGGATGAAACTTTGAACAAATTCTAATCATGTTTTTCAAACATTATCAACTACTCGTAAAATTTGGGTGGACCTATTAGGTAAGAGAAGTAGATTGAGAAAATCCTTGCTAGCATACCTTATCATTTTCAAGCCAAAATGACCTTGCTAAAATACATGTAAAAGCGTTGTGAACATTTTGTTAAATGAATCACTTGGGCAAGTATTCGAACTGCATGAGTTGTATCCAATATGTCAGCCATCCACTTTCGAGGACAGAAAGAGCTTGGCTTTATAGACATCAACGATAGTGGTCTTAGCGAATATTGTTTTGGACACAATTGTTAGAAATGATGACACTAATACCAATGAAGAGAAAATGCATCTACTTTCCCAGTGATTTACTAAATTTCTTAGATAGAATTAACCTTTTTTTATAGGTTTTAGAAAAAAATAATCCGAGCTCTAAAATGATTATTTCAGTGAATTTACAGTGTTACTTCATCCAAACAACACGAAATATTTTAGAGACCACTCATATAGGCATTGGACCTACAAAATAAATCTAGAACTACGAAGTTGACCAAATATTTTGAACTCTATATCAAGAAAGTGCATGAAAATTTTTCCAAATTCTAATCATGTTTTTCAAACATTATCAACTACTCGTAAAATTTGGGTGGACCTATTAGGTAAGAGAAGTAGATTGAGAAAATCCTTGCTAGCTTACCTTATCATTTTCAAGCCAAAATGACCTTGCTTAAATACATGTAAAAGCCCTTTGAACTTACTGTTAAATGAATCACTTGGGAAAGTATTCGAACTGCATCACTTGTATCCAATATGTCAGCCATCCACTTACGAAGACAGAAAGAGCTTGGCTTTATAGACATCAAAGATAGTGGTCTTAGCGAAGATGTTTTTGACACAATTGCTTGAAATGATGACTCTAATAAAAATGAAGAGAAAATGGATCCACTAGCCCAGAGATTTACTAAATTTCTTATATAGATTTAACCCTTTTTTATGGGTTTTAGAAAAAAATCATCTTAGCTCTAAAATGATTATTTCCATGAATTTATAGTTGTACTTCTTCCAAAAACATGAAATATTTTGGAGACGACTCATATAGGCATTTAAGCTACAAAATAAATCTAGAACTACGAAGTTGACCAAATATTTTGAACTCTATTTCTAGCAAGAGGATGAAAATTTGAACAAAATCTAATCATGTTTTTCAAACATTATCAACTACTCCTAAATTTGGGTGGATCTATTAGGTAAGAGAAGTAGATTGAGAAAATCCTTGCTAGCTTACCTTATCAGTTTCAAGCCAAAATTACCTTGGTTAAATACATGTAAAAGCCTTGTGAACTTACTGTTAAATGAATCACTTGGGAAAGTATTCGAACTACATCACTTGTATCCAATATGTCAGCCATCCACTTTGGAGGACGGAAAAAGCTTAGCTTTATAGACATCAAAGATAGTGGTCTTAACGAAGATGTTTTTGACACAATTGCTTGAAATGATGACTCTAATGGAAATGAAGGGAAAATGGATCTACTTGCCCAGAGATTTACTAAATTTCTTATATAGAATTAACCCTTTTTTATGGGTTTTAGAAAAAAATAATCCGAGCTCTAAAATGATTATTTCAGTGAATTTACAGTGTTACTTCCTCCAAACAACACGAAATATTTTAGAGACCACTCATATTGGCATTGGACCTACAAAATAAATCTAGAACTACGAAGTTGACCAAATATTTTGAACTCTATATCAAGAAAGTGCATGAAAATTTTAACAAATTCTAATCATGTTTTTCAAACATTATCAACTACTCGTAAAATTTGGGTGGACCTATTAGGTAAGAGAAGTAGATTGAGAAAATCCTTGCTAGCTTACCTTATCAGTTTCAAGCCAAAATGACCTTGCTTAAATACATGTAAAAGCCCTTTGAACTTACTGTTAAATGAATCACTTGGGAAAGTATTCGAACTGCATCACTTGTATCCAATATGTCAGCCATCCACTTACGAAGACAGAAAGAGCTTGGCTTTATAGACATCAAAGATAGTGGTCTTAGCGAAGATGTTTTTGACACAATTGTTAGAAATGATCACACTAATACCAATGAAGAGAAAATGCATCTACTTTCCCAGAGATTTACTAAATTTCTTAGATGGAATTAACCCTTTTTTATATTTTTTAGAAAAAAATAATGCGAGCTCTAAAATGATTATTTCAATTAATTTACAGTTGTACTTCATCCAAACAACACGAAATATTTTAGAGACCACTCATATAGGCATTTGAGCTACAAAATAAATCTTGAACTACGAAGTTGACCAAATAACTTGAACTATATATCAAGAAAGTGCAAGAAACTTTGAACAAATTCTAATCATGTTTTTCAAACATTATCAACTACTCGTAAAATTTGGGTGGACCTATTAGGTAAGAGAAGTAGATTGAGAAAATCCTTGCTAGCTTACCTTATCAGTTTCAAGCCAAAATGACCTTGCTTAAATACATGTAAAAGCCCTTTGAACTTACTGTTAAATGAATCACTTGGGAAAGTATTCGAACTGCATCACTTGTATCCAATATATCAGCCATCCACTTTCGAAGACAGAAAGAGCTTGGCTTTATAGACATCAAAGATAGTGGTCTTAGCGAAGATGTTTTTGACACAATTGCTTGAAATGATGACTCTAATAAAAATGAAGAGAAAATGGATCCACTTGCCTAGAGATTTACTAAATTTCTTATATAGATTTAACCCTTTTTTATGGGTTTTAGAAAAAAATCATCCGAGCTCTAAAATGATTATTTCCATGAATTTATAGTTGTACTTCTTCCAAAAACATGAAATATTTTGGAGACGACTCATATAGGCATTTAAGCTACAAAATAAATCTAGAACTACGAAGTTGACCAAATATTTTGAACTTTATATCAAGAAAAGTGGATGAAACTTTGAACAAATTCTAATCATGTTTTTCAAACATTATCAACTACTCGTAAAATTTGGGTGGACCTATTAGGTAAGAGAAGTAGATTGAGAAAATCCTTGCTAGCATACCTTATCATTTTCAAGCCAAAATGACCTTGCTAAAATACATGTAAAAGCGTTGTGAACATTTTGTTAAATGAATCACTTGGGCAAGTATTCGAACTGCATGAGTTGTATCCAATATGTCAGCCATCCACTTTCGAGGACAGAAAGAGCTTGGCTTTATAGACATCAACGATAGTGGTCTTAGCGAAGATTGTTTTGGACACAATTGTTAGAAATGATGACACTAATACCAATGAAGAGAAAATGCATCTACTTTCCCAGTGATTTACTAAATTTCTTAGATAGAATTAACCTTTTTTTATAGGTTTTAGAAAAAAATAATCCGAGCTCTAAAATGATTATTTCAGTGAATTTACAGTGTTACTTCATCCAAACAACACGAAATATTTTAGAGACCACTCATATAGGCATTGGACCTACAAAATAAATCTAGAACTACGAAGTTGACCAAATATTTTGAACTCTATATCAAGAAAGTGCATGAAAATTTTACCAAATTCTAATCATGTTTTTCAAACATTATCAACTACTCGTAAAATTTGGGTGGACCTATTAGGTAAGAGAAGTAGATTGAGAAAATCCTTGCTAGCTTACCTTATCAGTTTCAAGCCAAAATGACCTTGCTTAAATACATGTAAAAGCCCTTTGAACTTACTGTTAAATGAATCAATTGGGAAAGTATTCGAACTGCATCACTTGTATCCAATATGTCAGCCATCCACTTACGAAGACAGAAAGAGCTTGGCTTTATAGACATCAAAGATAGTGGTCTTAGCGAAGATGTTTTTGACACAATTGCTTGAAATGATGACTCTAATAAAAATGAAGAGAAAATGGATCCACTTGCCTAGAGATTTACTAAATTTCTTATATAGATTTAACCCTTTTTTATGGGTTTTAGAAAAAAATCATCCGAGCTCTAAAATGATTATTTCCATGAATTTATAGTTGTACTTCTTCCAAAAACATGAAATATTTTGGAGACGACTCATATAGGCATTTAAGCTACAAAATAAATCTAGAACTACGAAGTTGACCAAATATTTTGAACTTTATATCAAGAAAAGTGGATGAAACTTTGAACAAATTCTAATCATGTTTTTCAAACATTATCAACTACTCGTAAAATTTGGGTGGACCTATTAGGTAAGAGAAGTAGATTGAGAAAATCCTTGCTAGCATACCTTATCATTTTCAAGCCAAAATGACCTTGCTAAAATACATGTAAAAGCGTTGTGAACATTTTGTTAAATGAATCACTTGGGCAAGTATTCGAACTGCATGAGTTGTATCCAATATGTCAGCCATCCACTTTCGAGGACAGAAAGAGCTTGGCTTTATAGACATCAACGATAGTGGTCTTAGCGAAGATTGTTTTGGACACAATTGTTAGAAATGATGACACTAATACCAATGAAGAGAAAATGCATCTACTTTCCCAGTGATTTACTAAATTTCTTAGATAGAATTAACCTTTTTTTATAGGTTTTAGAAAAAAATAATCCGAGCTCTAAAATGATTATTTCAGTGAAGTTACAGTGTTACTTCATCCAAACAACACGAAATATTTTAGAGACCACTCATATAGGCATTGGACCTACAAAATAAATCTAGAACTACGAAGTTGACCAAATATTTTGAACTCTATATCAAGAAAGTGCATGAAAATTTTTCCAAATTCTAATCATGTTTTTCAAACATTATCAACTACTCGTAAAATTTGGGTGGACCTATTAGGTAAGAGAAGTAGATTGAGAAAATCCTTGCTAGCTTACCTTATCATTTTCAAGCCAAAATGACCTTGCTTAAATACATGTAAAAGCCCTTTGAACTTACTGTTAAATGAATCACTTGGGAAAGTATTCGAACTGCATCACTTGTATCCAATATGTCAGCCATCCACTTACGAAGACAGAAAGAGCTTGGCTTTATAGACATCAAAGATAGTGGTCTTAGCGAAGATGTTTTTGACACAATTGCTTGAAATGATGACTCTAATAAAAATGAAGAGAAAATGGATCCACTTGCCCAGAGATTTACTAAATTTCTTATATAGATTTAACCCTTTTTTATGGGTTTTAGAAAAAAATCATCTTAGCTCTAAAATGATTATTTCCATGAATTTATAGTTGTACTTCTTCCAAAAACATGAAATATTTTGGAGACGACTCATATAGGCATTTAAGCTACAAAATAAATCTAGAACTACGAAGTTGACCAAATATTTTGAACTCTATTTCTAGCAAGAGGATGAAAATTTGAACAAAATCTAATCATGTTTTTCAAACATTATCAACTACTCCTAAATTTGGGTGGATCTATTAGGTAAGAGAAGTAGATTGAGAAAATCCTTGCTAGCTTACCTTATCAGTTTCAAGCCAAAATTACCTTGGTTAAATACATGTAAAAGCCTTGTGAACTTACTGTTAAATGAATCACTTGGGAAAGTATTCGAACTACATCACTTGTATCCAATATGTCAGCCATCCACTTTGGAGGACGGAAAAAGCTTAGCTTTATAGACATCAAAGATAGTGGTCTTAACGAAGATGTTTTTGACACAATTGCTTGAAATGATGACTCTAATGGAAATGAAGGGAAAATGGATCTACTTGCCCAGAGATTTACTAAATTTCTTATATAGAATTAACCCTTTTTTATGGGTTTTAGAAAAAAATAATCCGAGCTCTAAAATGATTATTTCAGTGAATTTACAGTGTTACTTCCTCCAAACAACACGAAATATTTTAGAGACCACTCATATTGGCATTGGACCTACAAAATAAATCTAGAACTACGAAGTTGACCAAATATTTTGAACTCTATATCAAGAAAGTGCATGAAAATTTTAACAAATTCTAATCATGTTTTTCAAACATTATCAACTACTCGTAAAATTTGGGTGGACCTATTAGGTAAGAGAAGTAGATTGAGAAAATCCTTGCTAGCTTACCTTATCAGTTTCAAGCCAAAATGACCTTGCTTAAATACATGTAAAAGCCCTTTGAACTTACTGTTAAATGAATCACTTGGGAAAGTATTCGAACTGCATCACTTGTATCCAATATGTCAGCCATCCACTTACGAAGACAGAAAGAGCTTGGCTTTATAGACATCAAAGATAGTGGTCTTAGCGAAGATGTTTTTGACACAATTGTTAGAAATGATCACACTAATACCAATGAAGAGAAAATGCATCTACTTTCCCAGAGATTTACTAAATTTCTTAGATGGAATTAACCCTTTTTTATATTTTTTAGAAAAAAATAATGCGAGCTCTAAAATGATTATTTCAATTAATTTACAGTTGTACTTCATCCAAACAACACGAAATATTTTAGAGACCACTCATATAGGCATTTGAGCTACAAAATAAATCTTGAACTACGAAGTTGACCAAATAACTTGAACTATATATCAAGAAAGTGCAAGAAACTTTGAACAAATTCTAATCATGTTTTTCAAACATTATCAACTACTCGTAAAATTTGGGTGGACCTATTAGGTAAGAGAAGTAGATTGAGAAAATCCTTGCTAGCTTACCTTATCAGTTTCAAGCCAAAATGACCTTGCTTAAATACATGTAAAAGCCCTTTGAACTTACTGTTAAATGAATCACTTGGGAAAGTATTCGAACTGCATCACTTGTATCCAATATATCAGCCATCCACTTTCGAAGACAGAAAGAGCTTGGCTTTATAGACATCAAAGATAGTGGTCTTAGCGAAGATGTTTTTGACACAATTGCTTGAAATGATGACTCTAATAAAAATGAAGAGAAAATGGATCCACTTGCCCAGAGATTTACTAAATTTCTTATATAGATTTAACCCTTTTTTATGGGTTTTAGAAAAAAATCATCCGAGCTCTAAAATGATTATTTCCATGAATTTATAGTTGTACTTCTTCCAAAAACCTGAAATATTTTGGAGACGACTCATATAGGCATTTAAGCTACAAAATAAATCTAGAACTATGAAGTTGACCAAATATTTTGAACTCTATTTCTAGCAAGAGGATGAAAATTTGAACAAATTCTAATAATGTTTTTCAAACATTATCAACTACTCGTAAAATTTGGGTGGACCTATTAGGTAAGAGAAGTAGATTGAGAAAATCCTTGCTAGCATACCTTATCAGTTTCAAGCCAAAATGACCTTGCTAAAATACATGTAAAAGCCTTGTGAACTTACTATGAAATGAATCACTTGGGCAAGTATTCCAACTGCATCACTTGTATCCAATATGTCTGCCATCCACTTTCGAGGACGGTGAGAGCTTGGCTTTATAGACATCAAAGATAGTGGTCTTAGCGAAGCTCATTTTGACACAATTGCTTGAAATGATGACTCTAATACCAATGAAGAGAAAATGCATCTACTTTCCGAGAGATTTACTAAATTTCTTAGATAGAATTAACCTTTTTTATGGGTTTTAGAAAAAAATCATCCGAGCTCTAAAATGATTATTTCAATGAATTTACAGTTGTACTTCTTCCAAACGACCTGAAATATTTTGGGGACCACTCATATAGGCATTTGAGCTACAAAATAAATCTAGACCTACGAAGTTGACCAAATATTTTGAACTCTATTTCTAGCAAGCGGATGAAAATTTGAACAAATTCTAATCATGTTTTTCAAACATTATCAACTACTCGTAAAATTTGGCTGGACCTATTAGGTAAGAGAAGTAGATTGAGAAAATCCTTGCTAGCTTACCTTATCAGTTTCAAGCCAAAATGACCTTGCTTAAATACATGTAAAAGCCTTGTGAACATACTGTTAAATGAATCACTTCGGAAAGTATTCGATTTGCATCACTTATATCCAATATGTCAGCCATCCACTTTCAAGGATGCAAAGGGCTTGGCTTTATAGACATCAAAGATAGTGGTCTTAGCGAAGATGTTTTTGACACAATTGCTTGAAATGATGACTCTAATACCAATGAAGAGAAAATGGATCTACTTGCCCAGAGATTTACTAAATTTCTTATATAGAATTAACCCTTTTTTATGGGTTTTAGAAAAAAATCATCTCAGCTCTAAAATGATTATTTCAATAAATTTATAGTTGTACTTCTCCCAAAAACATGAAATATTTTGGAGACGACTCATGTTGGCATTTGAGCTACAAAATAAATCTAGAACTACGAAGTTGACCAAATATTTTGAACTCTATTTCTAGCAAGCGGATGAAAATTTAAACAAATTCTAATCATGTTTTTCAAACATTATCAACTACTCGTAAAATTTGGGTGGACTTATTAGGTAAGAGAAGTAGATTGAGAAAATCCTTGCTAGCTTACCTTATAAGTTTCAAGCCAAAATGACCTTGCTTAAATACATGTAAAAGCCTTGTGAACATACTGTTAAATGAATCACTTGGGAAAGTATTCGAACTGCAACACTTCTATCCAATATGTCCGCCATCCACTTTCAAGGACGCAAAGGGCTTGGCTTTATAGACATCAAAGATAGTGGTCTTAGCGAAGATGTTTTTGACACAATTGCTTGAAATGATGACTCTAATGGAAATGAAGAGAAAATGGATCTACTTGCCCAGAGATTTACTAAATTTCTTATATAGAATTAACCCTTTTTTATGGGTTTTAGAAAAAAGTCATCTGAGCTCTAAAATGATTATTTCAATAAATTTATAGTTGTACTTCTCCCAAAAACATGAAATATTTTGGAGACGACTCATATACGCATTTGAGCTACAAAATAAATCTAGAACTACGAAGTTGACCAAATATTTTGAACTCTATATCAAGAAAGTGCATGAAACTTTGAACAAACTCTAATCATGTTTTTCAAACATTATCAACTACTCGTAAAATTTGGGTGGACCTATTAGGAAAGAGAAGTAGATTGAGAAAATCCTTGCTAGCTTACCTTTTCAGTTTCAAGCCAAAATGACCTTGCTAATATAGATGTAAAATCCTTGTGAACTTACTGTTAAATGAATCACTTGGGAAAGTATTCAAACTGCATCACTTGTATCCAATATGTCAGCCATCCACTTTCGAGGACGGTGAGAGCTTGGCTTTATAGACATCAAAGATAGTGGTCTTAGCGAAGCTCATTTTGACACAATTGCTTGAAATGATGACTCTAATACCAATGAAGAGAAAATGCATCTACTTTCCGAGAGATTTACTAAATTTCTTAGATAGAATTAACCCTTTTTTATGGGTTTTAGAAAAAAGTCATCCGAGCTCTAAAATGATTATTTCAATGAATTTACAGTTGTACTTCTTCCAAACGACCTGAAATATTTTGGGGACCACTCATATAGGCATTTGAGCTACAAAATAAATCTAGACCTACGAAGTTGACCAAATATTTTGAACTCTATTTCTAGCAAGCGGATGAAAATTTGAACAAATTCTAATCATGTTTTTCAAACATTATCAACTACTCGTAAAATTTGGCTGGACCTATTAGGTAAGAGAAGTAGATTGAGAAAATCCTTGCTAGCTTACCTTATCAGTTTCAAGCCAAAATGACCTTGCTTAAATACATGTAAAAGCCTTGTGAACATACTGTTAAATGAATCACTTCGGAAAGTATTCGATTTGCATCACTTATATCCAATATGTCAGCCATCCACTTTCAAGGATGCAAAGGGCTTGGCTTTATAGACATCAAAGATAGTGGTCTTAGCGAAGATGTTTTTGACACAATTGCTTGAAATGATGACTCTAATACCAATGAAGAGAAAATGGATCTACTTGCCCAGAGATTTACTAAATTTCTTATATAGAATTAACCCTTTTTTATGGGTTTTAGAAAAAAATCATCTCAGCTCTAAAATGATTATTTCAATAAATTTATAGTTGTACTTCTCCCAAAAACATGAAATATTTTGGAGACGACTCATGTTGGCATTTGAGCTACAAAATAAATCTAGAACTACGAAGTTGACCAAATATTTTGAACTCTATTTCTAGCAAGCGGATGAAAATTTAAACAAATTCTAATCATGTTTTTCAAACATTATCAACTACTCGTAAAATTTGGGTGGACTTATTAGGTAAGAGAAGTAGATTGAGAAAATCCTTGCTAGCTTACCTTATAAGTTTCAAGCCAAAATGACCTTGCTTAAATACATGTAAAAGCCTTGTGAACATACTGTTAAATGAATCACTTGGGAAAGTATTCGAACTGCAACACTTCTATCCAATATGTCCGCCATCCACTTTCAAGGACGCAAAGGGCTTGGCTTTATAGACATCAAAGATAGTGGTCTTAGCGAAGATGTTTTTGACACAATTGCTTGAAATGATGACTCTAATACCAATGAAGAGAAAATGGATCTACTTGCCCAGAGATTTACTAAATTTCTTATATAGAATTAACCCTTTTTTATGGGTTTTAGAAAAAAGTCATCTGAGCTCTAAAATGATTATTTCAATAAATTTATAGTTGTACTTCTCCCAAAAACATGAAATATTTTGGAGACGACTCATATACGCATTTGAGCTACAAAATAAATCTAGAACTACGAAGTTGACCAAATATTTTGAACTCTATATCAAGAAAGTGCATGAAACTTTGAACAAACTCTAATCATGTTTTTCAAACATTATCAACTACTCGTAAAATTTGGGTGGACCTATTAGGAAAGAGAAGTAGATTGAGAAAATCCTTGCTAGCTTACCTTTTCAGTTTCAAGCCAAAATGACCTTGCTAATATAGATGTAAAATCCTTGTGAACTTACTGTTAAAGGAATCACTTGGGAAAGTATTCAAACTGCATCACTTGTATCCAATATGTCAGCCATCCACTTTCGAGGACGGTGAGAGCTTGGCTTTATAGACATCAAAGATAGTGGTCTTAGCGAAGCTCATTTTGACACAATTGCTTGAAATGATGACTCTAATACCAATGAAGAGAAAATGCATCTACTTTCCGAGAGATTTACTAAATTTCTTAGATAGAATTAACCTTTTTTATGGGTTTTAGAAAAAAGTCATCCGAGCTCTAAAATGATTATTTCAATGAATTTACAGTTGTACTTCTTCCAAACGACCTGAAATATTTTGGGGACCACTCATATAGGCATTTGAGCTACAAAATAAATCTAGACCTACGAAGTTGACCAAATATTTTGAACTCTATTTCTAGCAAGCGGATGAAAATTTGAACAAATTCTAATCATGTTTTTCAAACATTATCAACTACTCGTAAAATTTGGCTGGACCTATTAGGTAAGAGAAGTAGATTGAGAAAATCCTTGCTAGCTTACCTTATCAGTTTCAAGCCAAAATGACCTTGCTTAAATACATGTAAAAGCCTTGTGAACATACTGTTAAATGAATCACTTCGGAAAGTATTCGATTTGCATCACTTATATCCAATATGTCAGCCATCCACTTTCAAGGATGCAAAGGGCTTGGCTTTATAGACATCAAAGATAGTGGTCTTAGCGAAGATGTTTTTGACACAATTGCTTGAAATGATGACTCTAATACCAATGAAGAGAAAATGGATCTACTTGCCCAGAGATTTACTAAATTTCTTATATAGAATTAACCCTTTTTTATGGGTTTTAGAAAAAAATCATCTGAGCTTTAAAATGATTATTTCAATAAATTTATAGTTGTACTTCTCCCAAAAACATGAAATATTTTGGAGACGACTCATGTTGGCATTTGAGCTACAAAATAAATCTAGAACTACGAAGTTGACCAAATATTTTGAACTCTATTTCTAGCAAGCGGATGAAAATTTAAACAAATTCTAATCATGTTTTTCAAACATTATCAACTACTCGTAAAATTTGGGTGGACTTATTAGGTAAGAGAAGTAGATTGAGAAAATCCTTGCTAGCTTACCTTATCAGTTTCAAGCCAAAATGACCTTGCTTAAATACATATAAAAGCCTTGCGAACATACTGTTAAATGAATCACTTCGGAAAGTATTCGAACTGCATCACTTGTATCCAATATGTCAGCCATCCACTTTCAAGGACGCAAAGGGCTTGGCTTTATAGACATCAAAGATAGTGGTCTTAGCGAAGATATTTTTGACACAATTGCTTGAAATGATGACTCTAATACCAATGAAGAGAAAATGGATCTACTTGCCCAGAGATTTACTAAATTTCTTATATAGAATTAACCCTTTTTTATGGGTTTTAGAAAAAAATCATCTGAGCTCTAAAATGATTATTTCAATAAATTTATAGTTGTACTTCTCCCAAGAACATGAAATATTTTGGAGACGACTCATGTTGGCATTTGAGCTACAAAATAAATCTAGAACTACGAAGTTGACCAAATATTTTGAACTCTATTTCTAGCAAGCGGATGAAAATTTAAACAAATTCTAATCATGTTTTTCAAACATTATCAACTACTCGTAAAATTTGGGTGGACTTATTAGGTAAGAGAAGTAGATTGAGAAAATCCTTGCTAGCTTACCTTATAAGTTTCAAGCCAAAATGACCTTGCTTAAATACATGTAAAAGCCTTGTTAACTTACAGTTAAATGAATCACTTGGGAAAGTATTCGAACTGCATCACTTTTATCCAATATGTCAGCCATCCACTTTCGAGGACGGAAAGAGCTTGGCTTTATAGACATCAAAGATAGTGGTCTTAGCGAAGATTCTTTTGACACAATTGCTTGAAATGATGACTCTAATGGAAATGAAGAGAAAATGGATCTACTAGCCCAGAGATTTACTAAATTTCTTATATAGAATTAACCCTTTTTTATGGGTTTTAGAAAAAAATCATCTGAGCTCTAAAATGATTATTTCAATAAATTTATAGTTGTACTTCTCCCAAAAACATGAAATATTTTGGAGACGACTCATATAGGAATTTGAGCTACAAAATAAATCTAGAACTACGAAGTTGACCAAATATTTTGAACTCTATTTCTAGCAAGCGGATGAAAATTTGAACAAATTCTAATCATATTTTTCAAACATTATCAACTACTCGTAAAATTTGGGATGACTTATTAGGTAAGAGAAGTAGATTGAGAAAATCCTTGCTAGCTTACCTTATCAGTTTCAAGCCAAAATGACCTTGCTTAAATACATGTAAAAGCCCTTTGAACTTACTGTTAAATGAATCACTTGGGAAAGTATTCGAACTGCATCACTTGTATCCAATATGTCAGCCATCCACTTTCGAGGACGGAAAGAGCTTGGCTTTATAGACATCAAAGATAGTGGTCTTAGCGAAGATGTTTTTGACACAATTGCTTGAAATGATGACTCTAATACCAATGAAGAGAAAATAGATCTACTTGCCCAGAGATTTACTAAATTTCTTATATAGAATTAACCCTTTTTTATGGGTTTTAGAAAAAAATCATCCGAGCTCTAAAATGATTATTTCCATGAATTTATAGTTGTACTTCTTCCAAAAACATGAAATATTTTGGAGACGACTCATGTTGGCATTTGAGCTACAAAATAAATCTAGAACTACGAAGTTGACCAAATATTTTGAACTCTATTTCTAGCAAGAGGATGAAAATTTGAAGAAATTCTAATCATGTTTTTCAAACATTATCAACTACTCGTAAAATTTGCGTGGACTTATTAGGTAAGAGAAGTAGATTGAGAAAATCCTTGCTAGCTTACCTTATCAGTTTCAAGCCAAAATGACCTTGCTTAAATACATGTAAAAGCCTTGTGAACATACTGTTAAATGAATCACTTGGGAAAGTATTCGAACTGCAACACTTGTATCCAATATGTCCGCCATCCACTTTCAAGGACGCAAAGGGCTTGGCTTTATAGACATCAAAGATAGTGGTCTTAGCGAAGATTGTTTTGACACAATTGCTTGAAATGATGACTCTAATGGAAATGAAGAGAAAATGCATCTACTTGCCCAGAGATTTACTAAATTTCTTATATAGAATTAACCCTTTTTTATGGGTTTTAGAAAAAAATCATCTGAGCTCTAAAATGATTATTTCAATAAATTTATAGTTGTACTTCTCCCAAAAACATGAAATATTTTGGAGACGACGCATATAGGCATTTGAGCTACAAAATAAATCTAGAACTACGAAGTTGACCAAATATTTTGAATTCTATATCAAGAAAGTGCATGAAACTTTGAACAATTCTAATCATGTTTTTCAAACATTATCAACTACTCGTAAAATTTGGGTGGACCTATTAGGAAAGAGGAGTAGATTGATAAAATCCTTGCTAGCTTACCTTATCAGTTTCAAGCCAAAATGACCTTGCTAAAATACATGTAAAAGCCTTGTGAAGTTATTGTAAAATGAATCACTTGGGCAAGTATTCGAACTGCATCACTTGTATCCAATATGTTAGACATCCCCTTTCGAGGACGGAAAGAGCTTGACATTATAGACATCAACAATAGTGGTCTTAGCGAAGCTGTTTTTGACACAATTGTTAGAAAAGATGACACTAATACCAATGAAGAGAAAATGCAAATACTTTCCTAGAGATTTTCTTAATTTCTTAGATAGAATTAACCTTTTTTATAGGTTTTAAAAAAAACAATCCGAGCTCTAAAATGATTATTTCAATGAATTTACAGTTGTACTTCTTCCAAACGACCTAAAATATTTTGGGGACCACTCATATAGGCATTTGAGCTTCAAATTAAATCTAGAACTACGAAGTTGACCAAATATTTTGAACTCTATATCAAGAAAGTGCATGAAACTTTGGAGAAATTCTAATCATGTTTTTCAAACATTATCAACTACTCGTAAAATTTGGGTGGACCTATTAGGAAAGAGGAGTAGATTGATAAAATCCTTGCTAGCTTACTTTTCAGTTTCAAGCCAAAATGACCTTCCTAAAATACATGTAAAAGCCTTGTGAACTTATTGTTAAATAAATCACTTGGGCAAGTATTCGAAGTGCATCACTTGTATCCAATATGTCAGCCATCCACTTTCGAGGACGGTGAGAGCATGACTTTATAGACATCAACGATAGTGGTCTTAGCGATGCTCATTTTGACACAATTATTTAAAATGATGACACTAATACCAATGAAGAGAAAATGCATCTACTTTCCGAGAGATTTACTAAATTTCTTAGATAGAATTAACCTTTTTTATAGGTTTTAGAAAAAAATAATCTGAGCTCTAAAATGATTATTTCAGTGAATTTACAGTTGTACTTTTTCCAAACGACCTGAAATATTTTGGGGACCACTCATATAGGCATTTGAGCTTCAAAATAAATCTAGAACTACGAAGTTGACCAAATATTTTGAACTCTATTTCTAGCAAGAGGATGAAAATTTGAACAAATTCTAATCATGTTTTTTTAAACATTATCAACTACTCGTAAAATTTGGGTGGACCTATTAGGGAAGAGAAGTAGATTGAGAAAATCCTTGCTAGCTTACCTTATCAGTTTCAAGCCAAAATGACCTTGCTTAAATAGATGTAAAAGCCTTGTGAACTTACTGTTAAATGAATCACTTGGGAAAGTATTCGAACTGCCTCACTTTTATCCAATATGTCAGCCATCCACTTTCGAGGACGGAAAGAGCTTGGCTTTATAGACATCAAAGATAGTGGTCTTAGCGAAGATTCTTTTGACACAATTGCTTGAAATGATGACTCTAATGGAAATGAAGAGAAAATGGATCTACTTGCCCAGAGATGTACTAAATTTCTTATATAGAATTAACCCTTTTTTATGGGTTTAGCAAAAATCATCCGAGCTCTAAAATGATTATTTCAATGAATTTATAGTTGTACTTCCTCCAAAAACATGAAAAATTCTGGAGACGACTCATATTGGCATTTGAGATACAAAATAAATCTAGAACTACGAAGTTGACCAAATATTTTGAACTCTATATCAAGAAAGTGCATGAAACTTTGGAGAAATTCTAATCATGTTTTTCAAACATTATCAACTACTCGTAAAATTTGGGTGGACCTATTAGGAAAGAGGAGTAGATTGATAAAATCCTTGCTAGCTTACTTTTCAGTTTCAAGCCAAAATGACCTTGCTAAAATACATGTAAAAGCCTTGTGAACTTATTGTAAAATGAATCACTTGGGCAAGTATTCGAAGTGCATCACTTGTATCCAATATATCAGCCATCCACATTTGAGGACGGAAAGAGCATGACTTTATAGACATCAACGATAGTGGTCTTAGCGAAGCTGTTTTTGACACAATTGTTAGAAATGATGACACTAATACCAATGAAAAGAAAATGCATATACTTTCCCAGAGATTTTCTAAATTTCTTAGATAGAATTAACCCTTTTTATAGGTTTTAGAAAAAAATAATCCGAGCTCTAAAATGATTATTTCAATGAATTTACAGTTGTACTTCTTCCAAACGACCTGAAATATTTTGGGGACCACTCATATAGGCATTTGAGCTACAAAATAAATCTAGAACTACGAAGTTGACCAAATATTTTGAACTCTATTTCTAGCAAGAGGATGAAAATTTGAATAAATTCTAATCATGTTTTTCAAACATTATCAACTACTCGTAAATTTGGGTGGACCTATTAGGTAAGAGAAGTAGATTGAGAAAATCTTTGCTAGCTTACCTTATCAGTTTCAAGCCAAAATGACCTTGCTTAAATACATGTAAAAGCCTTGTGAACTTACTGTTAAATGAATCACTTGGGAAAGTATTCGAACTGCATCACTTTTATCAAATATGTCAGCCATCCACTTTCGAGGACGGAAAGAGCTGGGCTTTATAGACATCAAAGATAGTGGTCTTAGCGAAGATTCTTTTGACACAATTGCTTGAAATGATGACTCTAATGGAAATGAAGAGAAAATGGATCTACTTGCCCAGAGATTTACTAAATTTCTTTTATAGAATTAACCCTTTTTTATGGGTTTTAGAAAAAAATCATCTCAGCTCTAAAATGATTATTTCAATAAATTTATAGTTGTACTTTTCCCAAAAACATGAAATATTTTGGAGACGACTCATATAGGCATTTGAGGCTACAAAATAAATCTAGAACTACGAAGTTGACCAAATATTTTGAACTCTACATCAAGAAAGTGCATAAAACTTTGAAGAAATTCTAATCATGTTTTTCAAACATTATCAACTACTCGTAAAATTTGGGTGGACCTATTAGGAAAGAGGAGTAGATTGATAAAATCCTTGCTAGCTTACTTTTCAGTTTCAAGCCAAAATGACCTTGCTAAAATACATGTAAAAGCCTTGTGAACTTATTGTAAAATGAATCACTTGGGCAAGTATTCGAAGTGCATCACTTGTATCCAATATATCAGCCATCCACTTTTGAGGACGGAAAGAGCATGACTTTATAGACATCAACGATAGTGCTCTTAGCGAAGCTGTTTTTAACACAATTGTTAGAAATGATGACACTAATACCAATGACAAGAAAATGCATATACTTTCCCAGAGATTTTCTAAATTTCTTAGATAGAATTAACCCTTTTTATAGGTTTTAGAAAAAAATAATCCGAGCTCTAAAATGATTATTTCATTGAATTTACAGTTGTACCTCTTCCAAACGACATGAAATATTTTGGGGACAACTCATATAGGCATTTGAGCTACCAAATTAATCTAGAACTACGAAGTTGACCAAATATTTTGAACTCTATTTCTAGCAAGAGGATGAAAATTTGAATAAATTCTAATCATGTTTTTCAAACATTATCAACTACTCGTAAAATTTGGGTAGACCTATTAGGTAAGAGAAGTAGAATGAGAAAATCCTTGCTAGCTTACCTTATCAGTTTCTAGCCAAAATGACCTTGCTTAAATAGATGTAAAAGCCTTTGGAACTTACTGTTAAATGAATCACTTGGGAAAGTATTCGAACTGCCTCACTTTTATCCAATATGTCAGCCATCCACTTTCGAGGACGGAAAGAGCTTGGCTTTATAGACATCAAAGATAGTGGTCTTAGCGAAGATTCTTTTGACACAATTGCTTGAAATGATGACTCTAATGGAAATGAAGAGAAAATGGATCTACTTGCCCAGAGATGTACTAAATTTCTTATATAGAATTAACCCTTTTTTATGGGTTTAGCAAAAATCATCCGAGCTCTAAAATGATTATTTCAATGAATTTATAGTTGTACTTCCTCCAAAAACATGAAAAATTCTGGAGACGACTCATATTGGCATTTGAGATACAAAATAAATCTAGAACTACGAAGTTGACCAAATATTTTGAACTCTATATCAAGAAAGTGCATGAAACTTTGGAGAAATTCTAATCATGTTTTTCAAACATTATCAACTACTCGTAAAATTTGGGTGGACCTATTAGGAAAGAGGAGTAGATTGATAAAATCCTTGCTAGCTTACTTTTCAGTTTCAAGCCAAAATGACCTTGCTAAAATACATGTAAAAGCCTTGTGAACTTATTGTAAAATGAATCACTTGGGCAAGTATTCGAAGTGCATCACTTGTATCCAATATATCAGCCATCCACATTTGAGGACGGAAAGAGCATGACTTTATAGACATCAACGATAGTGGTCTTAGCGAAGCTGTTTTTGACACAATTGGTAGAAATGATGACACTAATACCAATGAAAAGAAAATGCATATACTTTCCTAGAGATTTTCTAAATTTCTTAGATAGAATTAACCCTTTTTATAGGTTTTAGAAAAAAATAATCCGAGCTCTAAAATGATTATTTCAATGAATTTACAGTTGTACTTCTTCCAAACGACCTGAAATATTTTGGGGACCACTCATATAGGCATTTGAGCTACAAAATAAATCTAGAACTACGAAGTTGACCAAATATTTTGAACTCTATTTCTAGCAAGAGGATGAAAATTTGAATAAATTCTAATCATGTTTTTCAAACATTATCAACTACTCGTAAATTTGGGTGGACCTATTAGGTAAGAGAAGTAGATTGAGAAAATCTTTGCTAGCTTACCTTATCAGTTTCAAGCCAAAATGACCTTGCTTAAATACATGTAAAAGCCTTGTGAACTTACTGTTAAATGAATCACTTGGGAAAGTATTCGAACTGCATCACTTTTATCAAATATGTCAGCCATCCACTTTCGAGGACGGAAAGAGCTGGGCTTTATAGACATCAAAGATAGTGGTCTTAGCGAAGATTCTTTTGACACAATTGCTTGAAATGATGACTATAATGGAAATGAAGAGAAAATGGATCTACTTGCCCAGAGATTTACTAAATTTCTTATATAGAATTAACCCTTTTTTATGGGTTTTAGAAAAAAATCATCTCAGCTCTAAAATGATTATTTCAATAAATTTATAGTTGTACTTTTCCTAAAAACATGAAATATTTTGGAGACGACTCATATAGGCATTTGAGGCTACAAAATAAATCTAGAACTACGAAGTTGACCAAATATTTTGAACTCTACATCAAGAAAATGCATAAAACTTTGAATAAATTCTAATCATGTTTTTCAAACATTATCAACTACTCGTAAAATTTGGGTGGACCTATTAGGAAAGAGGAGTAGATTGATAAAATCCTTGCTAGCTTACTTTTCAGTTTCAAGCCAAAATGACCTTGCTAAAATACATGTAAAAGCCTTGTGAACTTATTGTAAAATGAATCACTTGGGCAAGTATTCGAAGTGCATCACTTGTATCCAATATATCAGCCATCCACTTTTGAGGACGGAAAGAGCATGACTTTATAGACATCAACGATAGTGCTCTTAGCGAAGCTGTTTTTAACACAATTGTTAGAAATGATGACACTAATACCAATGACAAGAAAATGCATATACTTTCCCAGAGATTTTCTAAATTTCTTAGATAGAATTAACCCTTTTTATAGGTTTTAGAAAAAAATAATCCGAGCTCTAAAATGATTATTTCATTGAATTTACAGTTGTACCTCTTCCAAACGACATGAAATATTTTGGGGACAACTCATATAGGCATTTGAGCTACCAAATTAATCTAGAACTACGAAGTTGACCAAATATTTTGAACTCTATTTCTAGCAAGAGAATGAAAATTTGAATAAATTCTAATCATGTTTTTCAAACATTATCAACTACTCGTAAAATTTGGGTGGACCTATTAGGTAAGAGAAGTAGATTGAGAAAATCTTTGCTAGCTTACCTTATCAGTTTCAAGCCAAAATGACCTTGCTTAAATACATGTAAAAGCCTTGTGAACTTACTATTAAATGAATCACTTGGGAAAGTATTCGAACTGCATCACTTTTATCCAATATGTCAGCCATCCACTTTCGAGGACAGAAAGAGCTTGGCTTTATAGAGATCAAAGATAGTGGTCTTAGCGAAGATTCTTTTGACACAATTGCTTGAAATGATGACTCTAATGAAAATGAAGAGAAAATGGATCTACTTGCCAAGAGATGTACTAAATTTCTTATATAGAATTAACCCTTTTTTATGGGTTTTAGCAAAAATTATCCGAGCTCTAAAATGATTATTTCAATGAATTTATAGTTGTACTTCCTCCAAAAACATGAAAAATTCTGGAGACGACTCATATAGGCATTTGAGGCTACAAAATAAATCTAGAACTACGAAGTTGACCAAATATTTTGAACTCTACATCAAGAAAATGCATAAAACTTTGAATAAATTCTAATCATGTTTTTCAAACATTATCAACTACTCGTAAAATTTGGGTGGACCTATTAGGAAAGAGGAGTAGATTGATAAAATCCTTGCTAGCTTACTTTTCAGTTTCAAGCCAAAATGACCTTGCTAAAATACATGTAAAAGCCTTGTGAACTTATTGTAAAATGAATCACTTGGGCAAGTATTCGAAGTGCATCACTTGTATCCAATATATCAGCCATCCACATTTGAGGACGGAAAGAGCATGACTTTATAGACATCAACGATAGTGGTCTTAGCGAAGCTGTTTTTGACACAATTGTTAGAAATGATGACACTAATACCAATGAAAAGAAAATGCATATACTTTCCCAGAGATTTTCTAAATTTCTTAGATAGAATTAACCCTTTTTATAGGTTTTAGAAAAAAATAATCCGAGCTCTAAAATGATTATTTCAATGAATTTACAGTTGTACTTCTTCCAAACGACCTGAAATATTTTGGGGACCACTCATATAGGCATTTGAGCTACAAAATAAATCTAGAACTACGAAGTTGACCAAATATTTTGAACTCTATTTCTAGCAAGAGGATGAAAATTTGAATAAATTCTAATCATGTTTTTCAAACATTATCAACTACTCGTAAATTTGGGTGGACCTATTAGGTAAGAGAAGTAGATTGAGAAAATCTTTGCTAGCTTACCTTATCAGTTTCAAGCCAAAATGACCTTGCTTAAATACATGTAAAAGCCTTGTGAACTTACTGTTAAATGAATCACTTGGGAAAGTATTCGAACTGCATCACTTTTATCAAATATGTCAGCCATCCACTTTCGAGGACGGAAAGAGCTGGGCTTTATAGACATCAAAGATAGTGGTCTTAGCGAAGATTCTTTTGACACAATTGCTTGAAATGATGACTCTAATGGAAATGAAGAGAAAATGGATCTACTTGCCCAGAGATTTACTAAATTTCTTATATAGAATTAACCCTTTTTTATGGGTTTTAGAAAAAAATCATCTCAGCTCTAAAATGATTATTTCAATAAATTTATAGTTGTACTTTTCCTAAAAACATGAAATATTTTGGAGACGACTCATATAGGCATTTGAGGCTACAAAATAAATCTAGAACTACGAAGTTGACCAAATATTTTGAACTCTACATCAAGAAAATGCATAAAACTTTGAATAAATTCTAATCATGTTTTTCAAACATTATCAACTACTCGTAAAATTTGGGTGGACCTATTAGGAAAGAGGAGTAGATTGATAAAATCCTTGCTAGCTTACTTTTCAGTTTCAAGCCAAAATGACCTTGCTAAAATACATGTAAAAGCCTTGTGAACTTATTGTAAAATGAATCACTTGGGCAAGTATTCGAAGTGCATCACTTGTATCCAATATATCAGCCATCCACTTTTGAGGACGGAAAGAGCATGACTTTATAGACATCAACGATAGTGCTCTTAGCGAAGCTGTTTTTAACACAATTGTTAGAAATGATGACACTAATACCAATGACAAGAAAATGCATATACTTTCCCAGAGATTTTCTAAATTTCTTAGATAGAATTAACCCTTTTTATAGGTTTTAGAAAAAAATAATCCGACCTCTAAAATGATTATTTCATTGAATTTACAGTTGTACCTCTTCCAAACGACATGAAATATTTTGGGGACAACTCATATAGGCATTTGAGCTACCAAATTAATCTAGAACTACGAAGTTGACCAAATATTTTGAACTCTATTTCTAGCAAGAGAATGAAAATTTGAATAAATTCTAATCATGTTTTTCAAACATTATCAACTACTCGTAAAATTTGGGTGGACCTATTAGGTAAGAGAAGTAGATTGAGAAAATCTTTGCTAGCTTACCTTATCAGTTTCAAGCCAAAATGACCTTGCTTAAATACATGTAAAAGCCTTGTGAACTTACTATTAAATGAATCACTTGGGAAAGTATTCGAACTGCATCACTTTTATCCAATATGTCAGCCATCCACTTTCGAGGACAGAAAGAGCTTGGCTTTATAGAGATCAAAGATAGTGGTCTTAGCGAAGATTCTTTTGACACAATTGCTTGAAATGATGACTCTAATGAAAATGAAGAGAAAATGGATCTACTTGCCAAGAGATGTACTAAATTTCTTATATAGAATTAACCCTTTTTTATGGGTTTTAGCAAAAATTATCCGAGCTCTAAAATGATTATTTCAATGAATTTATAGTTGTACTTCCTCCAAAAACATGAAAAATTCTGGAGACGACTCATATTGGCATTTGAGCTACAAAATAAATCTAGAACTACGAAGTTGACCAAATATTTTGAACTCTATATCAAGAAAGTGCATGAAACTTTGGAGAAATCCTAATCATGTTTTTCAAACATTATCAACTACTCGTAAAATTTGGGTGGACCTATTAGGAAAGAGGAGTAGATTGATAAAATCCTTGCTAGCTTACTTTTCAGTTTCAAGCCAAAATGACCTTGCTAAAATACATGTAAAAGCCTTGTGAACTTATTGTAAAATGAATCACTTGGGCAAGTATTAGAAGTGCATCACTTGTATCCAATATATCAGCCATCCACTTTTGAGGACGGAAAGAGCATGACTTTATAGACATCAACGATAGTGGTCTTAGCGAAGCTGTTTTTGACACAATTGTTAGAAATGATGACACTAATACCAATGAAAAGAAAATGCATATACTTTCGCAGAGATTTTCTAAATTTCTTAGATAGAATTAACCCTTTTTATAGGTTTTAGAAAAAAATAATCCGAGCTCTAAAATGATTATTTCAATGAATTTACAGTTGTACTTCTTCCAAACGACCTGAAATATTTTGGGGACCACTCATATAGGCATTTGAGCTACAAAATAAATCTAGAACTACGAAGTTGACCAAATATTTTGAACTCTATTTCTAGCAAGAGGATGAAAATTTGAATAAATTCTAATCATGTTTTTCAAACATTATCAACTACTCGTAAAATTTGGGTGGACCTATTAGGTAAGAGAAGTAGATTGAGAAAATCTTTGCTAGCTTACCTTATCAATTTCAAGCCAAAATGACCTTGGTTAAATACATTTAAAAGCCTTGTGAACTTATTGTTAAATGAATCACTTGGGAAAGTATTCGAACTGCATCACTTTTATCAAATATGTCAGCCATCGTCTTTCGAGGACGGAAAGAGCTTGGCTTTATAGACATCAAAGATAGTGGTCTTAGCGAAGATTCTTTTGACACAATTGCTTGAAATGATGACTCTAATGGAAATGAAGAGAAAATGGATCTACTTGCCTAGAGATTTACTAAATTTCTTATATAGAATTAACCCTTTTTTATGGGTTTTAGAAAAAAATCATCTTAGCTCTAAAATGATTATTTCAATAAATTTATAGTTGTAATTTTCCCAAAAACATGAAATATTTTGGAGACGAGTCATATAGGCATTTGAGCTACAAAATAAATCTAGAACTACGAAGTTGACCAAATATTTCGAACTCTACATCAAGAAAGTGCATGAAACTTTGATCGAATTCTAATCATGTTTTTCAAACATTATCAACTACTCGTAAAATTTGGGTGGACCTATTAGGAAAGAGGAGTAGATTGAGAAAATCCTTGCTAGCTTACTTTTCAGTTTCAAGCCAAAATGACCTTGCTAAAATACATGTAAAAGCCTTGTGAACTTATTGTAAAATGAATCACTTGGGCAAGTATTCGAAGTGCATCACTTGTATCCAATATATCAGCCATCCACTTTTGAGGACGGAAAGAGCATGACTTTATAGACATCAACGATAGTGGTCTTAGCGAAGCTGTTTTTAACACAATTGTTAGAAATGATGACACTAATACCAATGAAAAGAAAATGCATATACTTTCCCAGAGATTTTCTAAATTTCTTAGATAGAATTAACCCTTTTTAGGGGTTTGAGAAAAAAAATAATCCGAGCTCTAAAATGATTATTTCAAAGAATTTACAGTTGTACTTCTTCCAAACGACATGAAATATTTTGGGGACCACTCATATTGGCATTTGAGCTACAAAATAAATCTAGAACTACGATGTTGACCAAATATTTTGAACTCTATTTCTAGCAAGAGGATGAAAATTTGAACAAATTCTAATCATGTTTTTCAAACATTATCAACTACTTGTAAAATTTGGGTAGACCTATTAGGTAAGAGAAGTAGAATGAGAAAATCCTTTCTAGCTTACCTTATCAGTTTCTAGCCAAAATGACCTTGCTTAAATACATGTAAAAGCCTTTGGAACTTACTGTTAAATGAATCACTTGGGAAAGTATTCGAACTGCATCACTTGTATCCAATATGTCAACCATCCACTTTCGAGGATGAAAAGAGCTTGGTTTTATAGACATCAAAGATAGTGGTCTTAGCGAAGATTTTTTTGACACAATTTCTTGAAATGATGACTCTAATGGCAATAAAGAGAAAATGGATCTACTTGCCCAGAGATTTACTAAATTTCTTATATAGAATTAACAATTTTTTATGGGTTTTAGCAAAAAATCATCCCAGCTCTAAAATGATTATTTCCATGAATTTATAGTTGTACTTCTTCCAAAAACATGAAATATTTTGGAGACGACTCATATTGGCATTTGAGCTACAAAATAAATCTAGAACTACGAAGATTACCAAATATTTTGAACTCTATTTCTAGCAAGAGGATGAAAATTTGAAGAAATTCTAATCATGTTTTTCAAACATTATCAACTACTCGTAAAATTTGGGTGGACCTATTAGGAAAGAGGAGTAGATTGATAAAATCCTTGCTAGCTTACCTTATCAGTTTCTAGCCAAAATGACCTTGCTTAAATACATGTAAAAGCATTTGGAACTTACTGTTAAATGAATCACTTGAGCAAGTATTCGAAGTGCATCACTTGTATATAATATGTCAGCCATCCACTTTCGAGGACGGAAAGAGCATGACTTTATAGACATCAACGATAGTGATCTTACCGAAGCTGTTTTTGACACAATTGTTAGAAATGATGACACTAATACCAAAGAAGAGAAAATGCATATACTTTCCCAGAGATTTTCTAAATTTCTTAGATAGAATTAACCATTTTTTTATGGGTTTTAGAAAAAAATAATCCGAGCTCTAAAATGTTTATTTCAATTAATTTACAGTTGTACTTCTTCCAAACGACATGAAATATTGTGGGGACCACTCATATAGGCATTTGAGCTACAAAATAAATATAGAACTACGAAGTTGTCCAAATATTTTGAACTCTATTTCTAGCAAGAGGATGAAAATTTGAACAAATTCTAATCATGTTTTTCAAACATTATCAACTACTCGTAAAATTTGGGTGGACCTATTAGGAAAGAGGAGTAGATTGATAAAATCCTTGCTAGTTTACCTTATCAGTTTCAAGCCAAAATGACCTTGCTTAAATAGATGTAAAAGCCTTGTGAACTTACTGTTAAATGAATCACTTGGGAAAATATTCGAACTGCATCACTTGTATCCAATATGTCAACCATCCACGTTCGAGGACGGAAAGAGCTTGACTTTATAGACATCAAAGATAGTGGTCCTAGCGAAGATGTTTTTGACACCATTGCTTGAAATGATGACTCTAATACCAATGAAGAGAAAATAGATCTACTTGCCCAGAGATTTACTAAATTTCTTATATAGAATTATCCTTTTTTATGGGTTTTAGAAAAAAATCATCCGAGCTCTAAAATGATTATTTCCATGAATTTATAGTTGTACTTCTTCCAAAAACATGAAATATTTTGGAGACGACTCATGTTGGCATTTGAGCTACAAAATAAATATAGAACTACGAAGTTGACCAAATATTTTGAACTCTATTTCTAGCAAGAGGATGAAAATTTGAACAAATTCTAATCATGTTTTTCAAACATTATCAACTACTCGTAAAATTTGGGTGGAGCTATTAGGAAAGAGAAGTAGATTGAGAAAATCCTTGCTAGCTTACCTTCTCATTTTCAAGCCAAAGTTACCTCGCTTAAATACATGTAAAAGCCTTGTGAACTTATTGTTAAATGAATCACTTGGGCAAGTATTCGAATTGTATCACATGTATGCAATATGTCAGCCATCCACTTTCGAGGAAGGAAAGAGCATGGCTTTATAGACATCAAAGATTGTGGTCTTAGCGACGACTTTTTTGACACAATTGTTAGAAATGATGACTCTAACACAAATGAAGAGAAAATGGATCTACTTGCCCAGAGATGTACTAAATTTCTTATATAGAATTAACCCTTTTTTACGGGTTTTAGAAATAAATAATCCGAGCTCTAAAATGGTTATTTCAATGAATTTACAGTTGTACTTCTTCCAAAAACATGAAATATTTTGGAGACGACTCATGTTGGCATTTGAGCTACAAAATAAATCTAGAACTACGAAGTTGACCAAATATTTTGAACTCTATTTCTAGCAAGAGGATGACAATTTGAACAAATTCTAATCATGTTTTTCAAACATTATCAACTACACGTACAATTTGGGTGGACCTATTAGGAACGAGAAGTAGATTGAGAAAATCCTTGCTAGCTTACCTTTTCAGTTTCAAGCCAAAATGACCTTGCTAAAATACATGTAAAAGCCTTGTGAACTTATTGTTAAATGAATCACTTGGGCAAGTATTCGAACTGCATCACTTGTATCCAATATGTCAACCATCCACTTTCGAGGACGGAAAGAGCTTGGCTTTATAGACATCAAAGATAGTGGTCCTAGCGAAGATGTTTTTGACACCATTGCTTGAAATGATGACTCTAATACCAATGAAGAGAAAATAGATCTACTTGCCCAGAGATTTACTAAATTTCTTATATAGAATTATCCTTTTTTATTGGTTTTAGAAAAAACTCATCCGAGCTCTAAAATGATTATTTCCATGAATTTATAGTTGTACTTCTTCTAAAAACTTGAAATATTTTGGAGACGAATCATATTGGCATTGGAGCTACAAAATAAATCTAGAACTACGAAGTTGACCAAATATTTTGAACTCTATTTCTAGCAAGAGGATGAAAATTTGATGAAATTCTAATCATGTTTTTCAAACATTATCAACTACTCGTAAAATTTGGGTGGACCTATTAGGAAAGAGGAGTAGATTGATAAAATCCTTGCTAGCTTACCTTATCAGTTTCAAGCCAAAATGACCTTGCTTAAATAGATGTAAAAGCCTTGTGAACTTACTATTAAATGAATCACTTGGGAAAGTTTTTGAACTGCATCACTTGTATCCAATATGTCAACCATCCACTTTCGAGGACGGAAAGAGCTTGGCTTTATAGACATCAAGGATAGTGGTCTTAGCGAAGATGTTTTTGACACACTTGTTAGAAATGATGACTCTAATACCAATGAAGAGAAATGGGATCTACTTTCGCAGAGATTTACTAAATTTCTTCGATAGAATTAACCCTTTTTAAGGGTTTTAGAAAAACATAATCCGAGCTCTAAAATGATTATTTCGATGAATTTATAGTTGTACTTCTTCCAAAAACATAAATTTTTTGGAGACGACTCATGTTGGCATTTGAGCTACAAAATAAATCTAGAACTACGAAGTTGACCAAATATTTTGAACTCTATTTCTAGCAAGAGGATGAAAATTTGAAGAAATTCTAATCATGTTTTTCAAACATTATGAACTACTCGTAAAATTTGGGTGGACCTATTAGGAAAGAGCAGTAGATTGATAAAATCCTTGCTAGCTTACCTTATCAGTTTCTAGCCAAAATGACCTTGCTTAAATACATGTAAAAGCCTTTGGAACTTACTGTTAAATGAATCACTTGGGCAAGTATTCGAAGTGCATCACTTGTATCCAATATGTCAGCCATCCACTTTTGAGGACGGAAAGAGCAGGACTTTATAGACATCAACGATAGTGATCTTAGCGAAGCTGTTTTTGACACAATTGTTAGAAATGATGACACTAATACCAATGAAGAGAAAATGCATATATTTTCCTAGAGATTTTCTAAATTTCATAGATAGAATTAACCATTTTTTTATGGGTTTTAGAAAAAAATAATTCGAGCTCTAAAATGATTATTTCAATGAATTTACAGTTGTACTTCTTCCAAACGACATGAAATATTTTGGGGACCACTCATATAGGCATTTGAGCTACAAAATAAATATAGAACTACGAAGTTGTCCAAATATTTTGAACTCTATTTCTAGCAAGAGGATGAAAATTTGAACAAATTCTAATCATGTTTTTCAAACATTATCAACTACTCGTAAAATTTGGGTGGACCTATTAGGAAAGAGGAGTAGATTGATAAAATCCTTGCTAGCTTACCTTATCAGTTTCAAGCCAAAATGACCTTGCTTAAATAGATGTAAAAGCCTTGTGAACTTACTGTTAATTGAATCACTTGGGAAAGTATTCGAACTGCATCACTTGTATCCAATATGTCAACCATCCACTTTCGAGGACGGAAAGAGCTTGGCTTTATAGACATCAAAGATAGTGGTCCTAGCGAAGATGTTTTTGACACCATTGCTTGAAATGATGACTCTAATACCAATGAAGAGAAAATAGATCTACTTGCCCAGAGATTTACTAAATTTCTTATATAGAATTATCCTTTTTTATAAGTTTTAGAAAAAAATCATCCGAGCTCTAAAATTATTATTTCCATGAATTTATAGTTGTACTTCTTCTAAAAACATGAAATATTTTGGAGACGACTCATGTTGGCATTTGAGCTACAAAATAATTCTAGAACTACGAAGTTGACCAAATATTTTGAACTCTATTTCTAGCAAGAGGATGAAACTTTGAACAAATTCTAATCATGTTTTTCAAACATTATCAACTACTCGTAAAATTTGGGTGGACCTATTAGGAAAGAGAAGTAGATTGATAAAATCCTTGCTAGCTTACCTTATCAGTTTCAAGCCAAAATGACCTTGCTTAAATACATGTAAAAGCCTTGTGAACTTACTGTTAATTGAATCACTTGGGAAAGTATTCGAACTGCATCACTTGTATCCAATATGTCAACCATCCACTTTCGAGGACGGAAAGAGCTTGGCTTTATAGACATCAAAGATAGTGGTCCTAGCGAAGATGTTTTTGACACCATTGCTTGAAATGATGACTCTAATACCAATGAAGAGAAAATAGATCTACTTGCCCAGAGATTTACTAAATTTCTTATATAGAATTATCCTTTTTTATGGGTTTTAGAAAAAAATCATCCGAGCTCTAAAATGATTATTTCCATGAATTTATAGTTGTACTTCTTTCAAAAACATGAAATATTTTGGAGACGACTCATGTTGGCATTTGAGCTACAAAATAAATCTAGAACTACGAAGTTGACAAAATATTTTGAACTCTATTTCTAGCAAGAGGATGAAAATTTGAACAAATTCTAATCATGTTTTTCAAACATTATCAACTACTCGTAAAATTTGGGTGGAGCTATTAGGAAAGAGAAGTAGATTGAGAAAATCCTTGCTAGCTTACCTTTTCAGTTTCAAGCCTAAATGACCTTGCTAAAATACATGTAAAAGCCTTGTGAACTTATTGTTAAATGAATAACTTGGGCAAGTATTCGAAGTGCATCACTTGTATCCAATATGTCAGCCATCCACTTTCGAGGACGGAAAGAGCATGACTTTATAAACATCAACGATAGTGATCTTAGCGAAGATGTTTTTGACACAATTGTTAGAAATTATGACACTAATACCAATGAAGAGAAAATGCATATATTTTCCCAGAGATTTTCTAAATTTCTTAGATAGAATTAACCCTTTTTTATGGGTTTTAGAAAAAAATAATCCGAGCTCTAAAATGATTATTTCAATGAATTTACAGTTGTACTTCTTCCAAACGACATGAAATATTTTGGGGACCACTCATATAGGCATATGAGCTACAAAATAAATATAGAACTACGAAGTTGTCCAAATATTTTGAACTCTATTTCTAGCAAGAGGATGAAAATTTGAACAAATTCTAATTATGTTTTTCAAACATTATCAACTACTCGTAAAATTTCGGTGGACATATTAGGTAAGAGAAGTAGATTGAGAAAATCTTTGCTAGCTTACCTTATCAGTTTCAAGCCAAAATGACCTTGCTTAAATAGATGTAAAAGCCTTGTGAACTTACTGTTAAATGAATCACTTGGGAAAGTATTCGAACTCCATCACTTGTATCCAATATGTCAACCATCCACTTTCGAGGACGGAAAGAGCTTGGCTTTATAGACATCAAAGAGAGTGGTCCTAGCAAAGATGTTTTTGACACCATTGCTTGAAATGATGACTCTAATACCAATGAAGAGAAAATAGATCTACTTGCCGAGAGATTTACTAAATTTCTTATATAGAATTATCCTTTTTTATGGGTTTTAGAAAAAAATCATCCGAGCTCTAAAATGATTATTTCAATGAATTTACAGTTGTACTTCTTCCAAAAACATGAAATATTTTGGAGACGACTCATGTTGGCATTTGAGCTACAAAATAAATCTAGAACTACGAAGTTGACCAAATATTTTGAACTCTATTTCTAGCAAGAGGATGACAATTTGAACAAATTCTAATCATGTTTTTCAAACATTATCAACTACTCGTAAAATTTGGGTGGACCTATTAGGAAAGAGAAGTAGATTGAGAAAATCCTTGCTAGCTTACCTTTTCAGTTTCACGCCAAAATGACCTTGCTAAAATACATGTAAAAGCCTTGTGAACTTATTGTTAAATGAATCACTTGGGCAAGTATTCGAAGTGCATCACTTGTATCCAATATGTCAGCCATCCACTTTCGAGGACGGAAAGAGCATGAATTTATAGACATCAACGATAGTGGTCTTAGCGAAGCTGTTTTTGACACAATTGTTAGAAATGATAACACTAATACCAATGAAGAGAAAATACATATACTTTCCCAGAGAATTTCTAAATTTCTTAGATAGAATTAACCCTTTTTTATGGGTTTTAGAAAAAAATCATCCGAGCTCTAAAATGATTATTTCCATGAATTTATAGTTGTACTTCTTCCAAAAACATGAAATATTTTGGAGACGACTCATGTTGGCATTTGAGCTACAAAATAAATCTAGAACTACGAAGTTGACCAAATATTTTGAACTCTATTTCTAGCAAGAGGATGAAAATTTGAACAAATTCTAATCATGTTTTTCAAACATTATCAACTACTCTTAAAATTTGGGTGGACCTATTAGGAAAGAGGAGTAGATTGATAAAATCCTTGCTAGCTTACCTTATCAGTTTCAAGCCAAAATGACCTTGCTTAAATAGATGTAAAAGCCTTGTGAACTTACTGTTAAATGAATCACTTGGGAAAGTATTCGAACTGCATCACTTGTATCCAATATGTCAACCATCCACTTTCGAGGACGGAAAGAGCTTGGCTTTATAGACATCAAAGATAGTGGTCCTAGCGAAGATGTTTTTGACACCATTGCTTGAAATGATGACTCTAATACCAATGAAGAGAAAATAGATCTACTTGCCCAGAGATTTACTAAATTTCTTATATAGAATTATCCTTTTTTATGGGTTTTAGAAAAAAATCATCCGAGCTCTAAAATGATTATTTCCATGAATTTATAGTTGTACTTCTTCCAAAAACATGAAATATTTTGGAGACGACTCATGTTGGCATTTGAGCTACAAAATAAATCTAGAACTACGAAGTTGACCAAATATTTTGAACTCTATTTCTAGCAAGAGGATGAAAATTTGAACAAATTCTAATCATGTTTTTCAAACATTATCAACTACTCGTAAAATTTGGGTGGAGCTATTAGGAAAGAGAAGTAGATTGAGAAAATCCTTGCTAGCTTACCTTCTCATTTTCAAGCCAAAGTTACCTCGCTTAAATACATGTAAAAGCCTTGTGAACTTATTGTTAAATGAATCACTTGGGAAAGTATTCGAATTGTATCACATGTATGCAATATGTCAGCCATCCACTTTCGAGGAAGGAAAGAGCATGGCTTTATAGACATCAAAGATTGTGGTCTTAGCGACGACTTTTTTGACACAATTGTTAGAAATGATGACTCTAACACAAATGAAGAGAAAATGGATCTACTTGCCCAGAGATGTACTAAATTTCTTATATAGAATTAACCCTTTTTTACGGGTTTTAGAAATAAATAATCCGAGCTCTAAAATGGTTATTTCAATGAATTTACAGTTGTACTTCTTCCAAAAACATGAAATATTTTGGAGACGACTCATGTTGGCATTTGAGCTACAAAATAAATCTAGAACTACGAAGTTGACCAAATATTTTGAACTCTATTTCTAGCAAGAGGATGACAATTTGAACAAATTCTAATCATGTTTTTCAAACATTATCAACTACTCGTAAAATTTGGGTGGACCTATTAGGAAAGAGAAGTAGATTGAGAAAATCCTTGCTAGCTTACCTTTTCAGTTTCACGCCAAAATGACCTTGCTAAAATACATGTAAAAGCCTTGTGAACTTATTGTTAAATGAATCACTTGGGCAAGTATTCGAAGTGCATCACTTGTATCCAATATGTCAACCATCCACTTTCGAGGACGGAAAGAGCATGAATTTATAGACATCAACGATAGTGGTCTTAGCGAAGCTGTTTTTGGCACAATTGTTAGAAATGATAACACTAATACCAATGAAGAGAAAATACATATACTTTCCCAGAGAATTTCTAAATTTCTTAGATAGAATTAACCCTTTTTTATGGGTTTTAGAAAAAAATCATCCGAGCTCTAAAATGATTATTTCCATGAATTTATAGTTGTACTTCTTCCAAAAACATGAAATATTTTGGAGACGACTCATGTTGGCATTTGAGCTACAAAATAAATCTAGAACTACGAAGTTGACCAAATATTTTGAACTCTATTTCTAGCAAGAGGATGAAAATTTGAACAAATTCTAATCATGTTTTTCAAACATTATCAACTACTCGTAAAATTTGGGTGGAGCTATTAGGAAAGAGAAGTAGATTGAGAAAATCCTTGCTAGCTTACCTTCTCATTTTCAAGCCAAAGTTACCTCGCTTAAATACATGTAAAAGCCTTGTGAACTTATTGTTAAATGAATCACTTGGGAAAGTATTCGAACTCCATCACTTGTATCCAATATGTCAACCATCCACTTTCGAGGACGGAAAGAGCTTGGCTTTATAGACATCAAAGAGAGTGGTCCTAGCGAAGATGTTTTTGACACCATTGCTTGAAATGATGACTCTAATACCAATGAAGAGAAAATAGATCTACTTACCGAGAGATTTACTAAATTTCTTATATAGAATTATCCTTTTTTATGGGTTTTAGAAAAAAATCATCCGAGCTCTAAAATGATTATTTCAATGAATTTACAGTTGTACTTCTTCCAAAAACATGAAATATTTTGGAGACGACTCATGTTGGCATTTGAGCTACAAAATAAATCTAGAACTACGAAGTTGACCAAATATTTTGAACTCTATTTCTAGCAAGAGGATGAAAATTTGAACAAATTCTAATCATGTTTTTCAAACATTATCAACTACTCGTAAAATTTGGGTGGACCTATTAGGAAAGAGAAGTAGATTGAGAAAATCCTTGCTAGCTTACCTTTTCAGTTTCACGCCAAAATGACCTTGCTAAAATACATGTAAAAGCCTTGTGAACTTATTGTTAAATGAATCACTTGGGCAAGTATTCGAAGTGCATCACTTGTATCCAATATGTCAGCCATCCACTTTCGAGGACGGAAAGAGCATGAATTTATAGACATCAACGATAGTGGTCTTAGCGAAGCTGTTTTTGACACAATTGTTAGAAATGATAACACTAATACCAATGAAGAGAAAATACATATACTTTCCCAGAGAATTTCTAAATTTCTTAGATAGAATTAACCCTTTTTTATGGGTTTTAGAAAAAAATCATCCGAGCTCTAAAATGATTATTTCCATGAATTTATAGTTGTACTTCTTCCAAAAACATGAAATATTTTGGAGACGACTCATGTTGGCATTTGAGCTACAAAATAAATCTAGAACTACGAAGTTGACCAAATATTTTGAACTCTATTTCTAGCAAGAGGATGAAAATTTGAACAAATTCTAATCATGTTTTTCAAACATTATCAACTACTCTTAAAATTTGGGTGGACCTATTAGGAAAGAGGAGTAGATTGATAAAATCCTTGCTAGCTTACCTTATCAGTTTCAAGCCAAAATGACCTTGCTTAAATAGATGTAAAAGCCTTGTGAACTTACTGTTAAATGAATCACTTGGGAAAGTATTCGAACTGCATCACTTGTATCCAATATGTCAACCATCCACTTTCGAGGACGGAAAGAGCATGAATTTATAGACATCAACGATAGTGGTCTTAGCGAAGCTGTTTTTGGCACAATTGTTAGAAATGATAACACTAATACCAATGAAGAGAAAATACATATACTTTCCCAGAGAATTTCTAAATTTCTTAGATAGAATTAACCCTTTTTTATGGGTTTTAGAAAAAAATCATCCGAGCTCTAAAATGATTATTTCCATGAATTTATAGTTGTACTTCTTCCAAAAACATGAAATATTTTGGAGACGACTCATGTTGGCATTTGAGCTACAAAATAAATCTAGAACTACGAAGTTGACCAAATATTTTGAACTCTATTTCTAGCAAGAGGATGAAAATTTGAACAAATTCTAATCATGTTTTTCAAACATTATCAACTACTCGTAAAATTTGGGTGGAGCTATTAGGAAAGAGAAGTAGATTGAGAAAATCCTTGCTAGCTTACCTTCTCATTTTCAAGCCAAAGTTACCTCGCTTAAATACATGTAAAAGCCTTGTGAACTTATTGTTAAATGAATCACTTGGGAAAGTATTCGAACTCCATCACTTGTATCCAATATGTCAACCATCCACTTTCGAGGACGGAAAGAGCTTGGCTTTATAGACATCAAAGAGAGTGGTCCTAGCGAAGATGTTTTTGACACCATTGCTTGAAATGATGACTCTAATACCAATGAAGAGAAAATAGATCTACTTGCCGAGAGATTTACTAAATTTCTTATATAGAATTATCCTTTTTTATGGGTTTTAGAAAAAAATCATCCGAGCTCTAAAATGATTATTTCAATGAATTTACAGTTGTACTTCTTCCAAAAACATGAAATATTTTGGAGACGACTCATGTTGGCATTTGAGCTACAAAATAAATCTAGAACTACGAAGTTGACCAAATATTTTGAACTCTATTTCTAGCAAGAGGATGAAAATTTGAACAAATTCTAATCATGTTTTTCAAACATTATCAACTACTCTTAAAATTTGGGTGGACCTATTAGGAAAGAGGAGTAGATTGATAAAATCCTTGCTAGCTTACCTTATCAGTTTCAAGCCAAAATGACCTTGCTTAAATAGATGTAAAAGCCTTGTGAACTTACTGTTAAATGAATCACTTGGGAAAGTATTCGAACTGCATCACTTGTATCCAATATGTCAACCATCCACTTTCGAGGACGGAAAGAGCTTGGCTTTATAGACATCAAAGATAGTGGTCCTAGCGAAGATGTTTTTGACACCATTGCTTGAAATGATGACTCTAATACCAATGAAGAGAAAATAGATCTACTTGCCCAGAGATTTACTAAATTTCTTATATAGAATTATCCTTTTTTATGGGTTTTAGAAAAAAATCATCCGAGCTCTAAAATGATTATTTCCATGAATTTATAGTTGTACTTCTTCCAAAAACATGAAATATTTTGGAGACGACTCATGTTGGCATTTGAGCTACAAAATAAATCTAGAACTACGAAGTTGACCAAATATTTTGAACTCTATTTCTAGCAAGAGGATGAAAATTTGAACAAATTCTAATCATGTTTTTCAAACATTATCAACTACTCGTAAAATTTGGGTGGAGCTATTAGGAAAGAGAAGTAGATTGAGAAAATCCTTGCTAGCTTACCTTCTCATTTTCAAGCCAAAGTTACCTCGCTTAAATACATGTAAAAGCCTTGTGAACTTATTGTTAAATGAATCACTTGGGCAAGTATTCGAATTGTATCACATGTATGCAATATGTCAGCCATCCACTTTCGAGGAAGGAAAGAGCATGGCTTTATAGACATCAAAGATTGTGGTCTTAGCGACGACTTTTTTGACACAATTGTTAGAAATGATGACTCTAACACAAATGAAGAGAAAATGGATCTACTTGCCCAGAGATGTACTAAATTTCTTATATAGAATTAACCCTTTTTTACGGGTTTTAGAAATAAATAATCCGAGCTCTAAAATGGTTATTTCAATGAATTTACAGTTGTACTTCTTCCAAAAACATGAAATATTTTGGAGACGACTCATGTTGGCATTTGAGCTACAAAATAAATCTAGAACTACGAAGTTGACCAAATATTTTGAACTCTATTTCTAGCAAGAGGATGACAATTTGAACAAATTCTAATCATGTTTTTCAAACATTATCAACTACACGTACAATTTGGGTGGACCTATTAGGAACGAGAAGTAGATTGAGAAAATCCTTGCTAGCTTACCTTATCATATTCAAACCAAAGTTACCTTGCTTAAATACATGTAAAAGCCTTGTGAACTTACTGTTATATGAATCACTTTGGAAAGTATTCGAACTGCATCACCTGTATCCAATATGTGAGCAATCCACTTTCGTGGACAGAAAGAGCTTGGCTTTATAGACATCAAGGATAATAGTCTGAGGGAAGACGTTTTTGAAACAGTGTTTAGAAATGATGACTCTAACACAAATGAAGAGAAAATGGATCTACTTGCCCAGAGATTTACTAAATTTCTTATATAGAATTAAACCTTTTATAGGGCTTTAGAAAAAAATAATCCGAGTTGTAAAATGATTATTTCAATGAATTTATAGTTCTACTTCATTCAATAAAACATGAAATATTTTGGAGACCGCTCATATAGGCATTTGAGCTACAAAATAAATCTAGAACTACGAAGTTGAGCAAAAATTTTGAACTCTATATCATGCAAGAGGATGAATCTTTGAACAAATTCTATGCATGTTTTTCAAACATTATCAACTACTCGTACAATTTGGGTGGACCTATTAAGAACTAGAAGTAGATTGAGAAAATCCTTGCTAGCTTACCTTATCATTTTCAAGCCAAAGTTACCTCGCTGAAATACATGTAAAAGCCTTGTGAACTTACTGGTAAATTAATCACTTTGGCAAGTATTCGAACTGCATCACTTGTATCCAATATGTCAGCCATCCTCTTTCGAGGATGGAAAGAGCATGGCTTTATACACATCAAGGATAGTGGTCCTAGCGAAGATGTTTTTGACACAATTGTTATAAATGATGACTCTAACACAAATGAAGATAATATGGATCTACTTTCCCAGAGATTTACTAATTTTTTTATCTAGAATTAACCCATTTTTTGGGGTTTTAGAAAAACAAATCTGAGCTCTAAAATGATTATTTCAATGAATTTACAGTTGTACTTCATTCAAAAAAACATGAAATATTTTGGAGACCACTCATATAGGCATTTGAGTTACAAAATAAATCTAAAACTACGAAGTTGACCAAAAATTTTGAAATCTATATCAAGCAAAAGGATGAAACTTTAAACAAATTCAATGCATGTTTTTCAAAAATTATCAACTACTCGTACAATTTGGGTGGACCTATTAAGAAAGAGAAGTAGATTGAGAAAATCCTTGCTAGCTTAACTTATCATTTTCAAACCAAAGTTACCTCGCTTAAATACATGTAAAAGCCTTGTGAACTTATTGTTAAATGAATCACTTGGGCAAGTATTCGAATTGTATCACATGTATGCAATATGTCAGCCATCCACTTTCGAGGAAGGAAAGAGCATGGCTTTATAGACATCAAAGATTGTGGTCTTAGCGACGACTTTTTTGACACAATTGTTAGAAATGATGACTCTAACACAAATGAAGAGAAAATGGATCTACTTGCCCAGACATTTACTAAATTTCTTATATAGAATTAACCCTTTTTTAGGGGTTTTAGAAATAAATAATCCGAGCTCTAAAATGGTTATTTCAATGAATTTACAGTTGTACTTCATTCAAAAAAACATGAAATATTTTGGAGACCACTCATATAGGCATTTGAGCTACAAAATAAATCTAGAACTACAAAGTTGACCAAAAAATTTGAACTCTATGTCAAGCAAGAGGATGAAACTTTGAACAAGTTCAATGCATATTTTTCAAACATTATCAACTACTCGTACAATTTGGGTGGACCTATTAGGATAGAGAAGTACAATGAGAAAATCCTTGGTAGCTTTCCTTATCATTTTCAAACCAAAGTTACCTCGCTTAAATACATGTAAAAGCCTTCTGAACTTATTGTTAAATGAATCACTTGGGCAAGTACTCAAACTGCATCAATTGTATCCAATATGTCAGCCTACCACTTTCGAGGATGGAAAGAGCATGGCTTTATAGACATCAAGGATAGTGCTCTTAGCGAAGACGTTTTTTACACAGTTGTTAGAAATGATGACTCTAATACAAATGAAGAGAAAATGGATCTACTTGCCCAGAGATTTACTAAATTTCTTATATAGAATTAACCCTTTTTTAGGGGTTTTAGAAATAAATAATCCGAGCTATAAAATGATTATTTCAATGAATTTACACTTATAGTTCATTCCAAAAAACATGAAATATTTTGGCGACCACTCATATAGGCATTTGAGCTACAAAATAAATCTAGAACTAGGAAGTTGACCAAAAATTTTGAAGTCTATATCAAGCAAGAGGATGAAACATTGAACAAATTCAATGCATATTTTTCAAACATTATCAATACTCGTACAATTTGGGTGGACCCATTAAGAAAGAGAAGTAGATTGAGAAAATCCTTGCTAGCTTAGCTTATCATTATCAAACCAAAGTTACCTCTCTTAAATACATGTAAAAGCCTTGTGAACTTATTGTTAAATGAATCACTTGGGCAAGTATTCGAACTATATCACATGTATGCAATATGTCAGCCATCCACTTTCGAGGACGGAAGGAGCTTAGCTTTATAAACATTAAGGATTGTGGTCTTAGCGAAGACGTTTTTGGCACAATTGTTAGAAATGATGACTCTAACACAAATGAAGAGAAAATGGATCTAATTGCCCAGAGATTTAATAAATTTCTTATATAGAATTAACCCTTTTTTAGGGATTTTAGAAAAAAATAATCAAAGCTCTAAAATGGTTATTTCAATGAATTTACAGTTGTATTTCATTAAAAAAAACATGAAATATTTTGGAGACCACTCATATAGGCATTTGATCTACAAAATAAATCTACAACTACGAAGTTGACCAAAAACTTTGAAGTCTATATCAAGCAAGACGATGAAACTTTTAACAAATTCTATGCATGTTTTTCAAACATTATCAACTACTCGTACAATTTGGGTGGACCTATTAGGAACGAAAAGTAGATTGAGAAAATCCTTGCTAGCTTACCTTATCATTTTTAAACCAAAGTTACATCGCTTAAATTGATGTAAAAGCCTTGTGAACTTAATGGTAAATGAATCACTTTGCAAGTATTCGAACTGCATCACTTGTATCCAATATGTCAGCCATCCTCTTTCGAGGATGGAAAGAGCATGGCTTTATACACATCAAGGATAGTGGTCCTAGCGAAGATGTTTTTGACACAATTGTTATAAATGATGACTCTAACCCAAATGAAAAGAAAATGGATCTACTTGCCCACAGATTTACTAAATTCTCTTGTATAGAATTTACCATTTTTTTAGGGGTTTTAGAAAAAAATAATCCGAGCTCTAAAATGAATATTTCAATGAATTTACGGTTGTACTTCATTCAAAAAAACATGAAATATTTTGGAGACCACTCATATAGACATTTGAGCTACAAAATAAATCTAGAACTACGAAGATGACCAAAATTTTTGAAGTCTATATCATGCAAGAGGATGAAACTTTGAAATAATTCATTGCATGTTTTTCAAACATTATCAACTACTCGTACAATTTGGGTGGACCTATTAGGAAAGATAAGTAGATTCAGAAAATCCTTGCTAACTTACCTTATCATTTTCAAGCCAAAGTTACCTTGCTTAAATACATGTAAAAGCCTTGTGAACTTATTGTTAAATGAAACAATTGGGCAAGTATTCGAACTGTATCACATGTATCCAATATCTCAGCCATCCACTTTCGAGGACGGAAAGAGCATGGCTTTATAAACATCAAGGATTGTGGTCTTAGCGAAGACGTTTTTGACACTGTTGTTAGAAATGATGACTCTAACACAAATGAAGAGAATATGGATCTACTTTCCCAGAGATTTAATAAATTTCTTATATAGAATTGACCCTTTTTTTGGGGTTTTAGAAAAAAATAATCTAAGCTCTAAAATGATTATTTCAATGAATTTACAGTTGTCCTTCTTCCAAATAACCTGAAATATTTTGGAGAACATTCATATAGGCATTTGAGTTACAAAATAAATCTAGAACTACGAAGTTGACCAAAATTTTTGAAGTCTATATCAGGCAAGGGGATGAAACTTTGAACAAATTCAATGCATGTTTTTCAAACATTATCAACTACTCGTACAATTTGGGTGGACCTATTAGGAAAGATAAGTAGATTGAGAAAATCCTTGCTAGCTTACCTTATCATTTTCAAGCCAAAGTTACCTCGCTTAAAAACATGTAAAAGCCTTGTGAACTTACTGTTAAATGAATCACTTGGGCAAGTATTCGAACTGCATCACTTGTATCCAATATGTGAGCAATCCACTTTCGAGGACGGAAAGAGCTTGGCTTTATAGACATCAAGGATAGTGGTCTGAGCGAAGACCTTTTAGACATAGTTGTTACAAATGATGACTCTAATACAAATGAAGAGAAAATGGATCTACTTGCCCAGAGATTTACTAAATTTCTTATATTGAATTAACCCATTTTAGGGGTTTTAGAAATAAATAATCCGAGCTGTAAAATGATTATTTCAATGAATTTACAGTTCTACTTCATTCAAAAAAAAATGAAATATTTTGGAGACCACTTATATAGGCATTTGAGCTACAAAATAAATCTAGAACTACGAAGTTGACCAAAAATTTTGAAGTCTATATCAGGCAAGAGGATGAAACTTTGAACAAATTCAATGCATGTTTTTCAAACATTATCAACTACTCGTACAATTTTGGTGGACCTATTAGGAAAGAGAAGTAGAATGAGAAAATCCTTGCTAGCTTACCTTATCATTTTCAAGGCAAAGTTACATCGCTTAAATTGATGTAAAAGCCTTGTGAAGTTATTGTAAAATGAATCACTTGGGCAAGTATTCGAACTGTATCACATGTACGCAATATGTCAGCCATCGACTTTCGTGGACGGAAAGAGCATGGCTTTATAGACATCAAGGATAGTGGTCTGTGCGAAGACTTCTTTTACACAGTTGTTGGAAATGATGACTCTAACACAAATGAAGAGAATATGGATCTACTTTTCTAGAGATTTACTAAATTTCTTATATAGAATTAACCATTTTTTTGGGGTTTTAGGAAAAAATAATTTGAGCTTGAAAATGATTATTTCAATGAATTTACAGTTGTCCTTCTTCCAAATAACCTGAAATATTAAGGAGAACATTCATATAGGCATTTGAGTTACAAAATAAATCTAGAATTACGAAGTTGACCAAAAATTTTGAAGTCTATATCAGGCAAGAGGATGAAACTTTGAACAAATTCAATGCATGTTTTTCAAACATTATCAACTACTCGTACAATTTGGGTGGACCTATTAGGAAAGATAAGTAGATTTAGAAAATCCTTGCTAGCTTACCTTATCATTTTCAAGCCAAAGTCACCTCGCTTAAAAACATGTAAAAGCCTCGTGAAGTTATTGTAAAATGAATCACTTGGGCAAGTATTCGAACTGTATCACATGTATGCAATATGTCAGCCATCCACTTTCGAGGACGGAAAGAGCATGGCTTTATAGACATCAATTATTGTGGTCTTAGCGAAGACGTTTTTGACACAATTGTTTGAAATGATGACTCTAACACAAATGAAGAGAATATGGATCTACTTTCCTAGAGATTTACTAAATTTCTTATATAGAATTAACCCTTTTTTAGGGGTTTTAGGAAAAAATAATTTGAGCTTGAAAATGATTATTTCAATGAATTTACAGTTGTCCTTCTTCCAAATAACCTGAAATATTAAGGAGAACATTCATTTAGGCATTTGAGTTACAAAATAAATCTAGAACTACGAAGTTGACCAAAAATTTTGAAGTCTATATCAGGCAAGAGGATGAAACTTTGAACAAATTCAATGCATGTTTTTCAAACATTATCAACTACTCGTACAATTTGGGTGGACCTATTAGGAAAGATAAGTAGATTTAGAAAATCCTTGCTAGCTTACCTTATCATTTTCAAGCCAAAGTTACCTCGCTTAAAAACATGTAAAAGCCTCGTGAAGTTATTTTAAAATGAATCACTTGGGCAAGTATTCGAACTGAATCACTTGTATCATATGTGTCAGTCATCCACCTTCGAGGAGGGAAAGAGCTTGGCTTTATAGACATCATGGATAGTGGTTTGAGCGAAGACGTGTTTTACACAGTTGTTAGAAATGATGACTCTAACACAAATGAAGAGAATATGGATCTACTTTCCGAGAGATTTACTAAATTTCATATATAGAATTAACCCTTTTTTAGGGGTTTTTGAAAAAAAATAATTTGAGCTCGAAAATGATTATTTCAATGAATTTACAGTTGTCCTTCTTCCAAATAACCTGATATATTAAGGAGAACATTCATATAGGCATTTGAGTTACAAAATAAATCTAGAACTACGAAGTTGACCAAAAATTTTGAAGTCTATATCAGGCAAGGGGATGAAACTTTGAACAAATTCAATGCATGTTTTTCAAACATTATCAACTACTCGTACAATTTGGGTGGACCTATTAGGAAAGATAAGTAGATTGAGAAAATCCTTGCTAGCTTACCTTATCATTTTCAAGCCAAAGTTACCTCGCTTAAAAACATGTAAAAGCCTTGTGAACATACAGTTAAATGAATCACTTGGGTAAGTATTCGAACTGCATCACTTGTATCCAATATGTGAGCAATCCACTTTCGAGGACGGAAAGAGCTTGGCTTTATAGAAATCAAGGATAGTGATCAGAGCGAAGACCTTTTTGAAATAGTTGTTACAAATGATGACTCTAATACAAATGAAGAGAAAATGGATCTACTTGCCCAGAGATTTACTAAATTTCTTATATTGAATTAACCCATTTTAGGGGTTTTAGAAATAAATAATCTGAGCTGTAAAATGATTATTTCAATGAATTTACAGTTCTACTTCATTCAAAAAAAAATGAAATATTTTGGAGACCACTTATATAGGCATTTGAGCTACAAAATAAATCTAGAACTACTAAGTTGACCAAAAATTTTGAAGTTTATATCAGGCAAGGGGATGAAACTTTGAACAAATTCAATGCATGTTTTTCAAACATTATCAACTACTCGTACAATTTGGGTGGACCTATTAGGAAAGATAAGTAGATTGAGAAAATCCTTGCTAGCTTACCTTATCATTTTCAAGCCAAAGTTACCTCGCTTAAAAACATGTAAAAGCCTTGTGAACATACAGTTAAATGGATCACTTGGGCAAGTATTCGAACTGCATCACTTGTATCCAATATGTGAGCAATCCACTTTCGAGGACGGAAAGAGCTTGGCTTTATAGACATCAAGGATAGTGATCTGATCGAAGACCTTTTTGAAATAGTTGTTACAAATGATGACTCTAATACAAATGAAGAGAAAATGGATCTACTTGCCAAGAGATTTACTAAATTTCTTATATAGAATTAAAACTTTTTTAGGGGTTTTAGAAAAAAATAATTCTATCTCGAAAATGATTATTTCAATGAATTTATAGTTGTACTTCTTCCAAACAACATGAAATATTTTGGAAACGACTCATATAGGCATTTGAGCTACAAAATAAATCTAGAACGACGAAGTTGACCAAAAGATGTGAAGTCTATATCAAGCAAGAGGATGAAAATTTCAAAAAACTTTTAGGCATGTTTTTCAAATATTATCAACTACTCGGAAAATTTGGGTGGACCTATTAGGAAAGGGAAGTAGATTGAGAAAATCCTTGCTAGCTTACCTTATCATTTTCAAGCCAAAGTTACCTCGCTTAAAAACATGTAAAAGGCTTGTGAACTTACTGTTAAATGAATCACTTGGGCAAGTATTCGAACTGAATCACTTGTATCATATGTGTCAATCATCCACCTTCGAGGAGGGAAAGAGCTTGGCTTTATAGACATCAAGGATAGTGGTCTGAGCGAAGACGTGTTTTACACAGTTGTTAGAAATGATGACTCTAACACAAATGAAGAGAATATGGATCTACTTTCACAGAGATTTACTAAATTTCTTATATAGAATTAACCCTTTTTTAGGGGTTTTAGAAAAAAATAATTTGAGCTCGAAAATGATTATTTCAATGAATTTACAGTTGTCCTTCTTCCAAATAACCTGAAATATTAAGGAGAACATTCATATAGGCATTTGAGTTACAAAATAAATCTAGAACTACGAAGTTGACCAAAAATTTTGAAGTCTATATCAGGCAAGGGGATGAAACTTTGAACAAATTCAATGCATGTTTTTCAAACATTATCAACTACTCGTACAATTTGGGTGGACCTATTAGGAAAGATAAGTAGATTGAGAAAATCCTTGCTAGCTTACCTTATCATTTTCAAGCCAAAGTTACCTCGCTTAAAAACATGTAAAAGCCTTGTGAACTTACTGTTAAATGAATCACTTGGGCAAGTATTCGAACAGCATCACTTGTATCCAATATGTGAGCAATCCACTTTCGAGGACGGAAAGAGCTTGGCTTTTTAGAAATCAAGGATAGTGGTCTGAGCGAAGACCTTTTTGACATAATTGTTACAAATGATGACTCTAATACAAATGAAGAGAAAATGGATCTACTTGCCCAAAGATTTACTAAATTTCTTATATTGAATTAACCCATTTTAGGGGTTTTAGAAATAAATAATCCGAGCTGTAAAATGATTATTTCAATGAATTTACAGTTCTACTTCATTCAAAAAAAATGAAATATTTTGGAGACCACTTATATAGGCATTTGAGCTACAAAATAAATCTAGAACTACGAAGTTGACCACAAATTTTGAAGTCTATATCAGGCAAGAGGATGAAACTTTGAACAAATTCAATGCATGTTTTTCAAACATTATCAACTACTCGTACAATTTGGGTGGACCTATTGGGAAAGAGAAGTAGAATGAGAAAATCCTTGCTAGCTTACCTTATCATATTCAAGGCAAAGTTACCTCGCTTAAAAACATGTAAAAGCCTTGTGAAGTTATTGTAAAATGAATTACTTGGGCAAGTATTCGAACTGTATCACATGTATGCAATATGTCAGCCATCGACTTTCGTGGACGGAAAGACATGGCTTTATAGACATCAAGGATAGTGGTCTGAGCGAAGACGTCTTTTACACAGTTGTTAGAAATGATGACTCTAACACAAATGAAGAGAATATGGATCTACTTTCCTAGAGATTTACTAAATTTCTTATATAGAATTAACCCTTTTTTAGGGGTTTTAGGAAAAAATAATTTGAGCTTGAAAATGATTATTTCAATGAATTTACAGTTCACCTTCTTCCAAATAACCTGAAATATTAAGGAGAACATTCATATAGCCATTTGAGTTACAAAATAAATCTAGAACTACGAAGTTGACCAAAAAATTTGAAGTCTATATCAGGCAAGAGGATGAAACTTTGAACAAATTCGATGCATGTTTTTCAAACATTATCAACTACTCGTACAATTTGGGTGGACCTATTAGGAAAGATAAGTAGATTGAGAAAATCCTTGCTAGCTTAACTTATCATTTTCAAGCCAAAGTTACTTCGCTTAAAAACAAGTAAAACCCTTGTGAACTTACTGTTAAATGAATCACTTGGGCAAGTATTCGAACTGAATCACTTGTATCATATGTGTCAGTCATCCACCTTCGAGGAGGGAAAGAGCTTGGCTTTATAGACATCAAGGATAGTGGTCGGAGTGAAGACGTGTTTTACACAGTTGTTAGAAATGATGACTCTAACACAAATGAAGAGAATTTGGATCTACTTTCCGAGAGATTTACTAAATTTCTTATATAGAATTAACCCTTTTTTAGGGGTTTTAGAAATAAATTATTTGAGCTCGAAAATGATTATTTCAATGAATTTACAGTTGTCCTTCTTCCAAATAACCTGAAATATTAAGGAGAACATTCATATAGGCATTTGAGTTACAAAATAAATCTAGAACTATGAAGTTGACCAAAAATTTTGAAGTCTATATCAAGCAAGAGGATGAAACTTTGAACAAATTCAATGCATGTTTTTCAAACATTATCAACTACTCGTACAATTTGGGTTAACCTATTAAGAAAGAGAAGTAGATTGGGAAAATCCTTGCTAGCTTATCTTATCATTTTCAAGCCAAATTTACCTCGCTTAAATACATGTAAAAGCCTTGTGAAGTTATTGTAAAATGAATCACTTGGGCAAGTATTCGAATTGTATCACATGTATGCAATATGTCAGCCATCTACTTTCGTGGACGGAAAGAGCATGGCTTTATAGACATCAAGGATTGCGGTCTTAGCGAAGACGTTTTTGACACAATTGTTAGAAATGATGAGTCTAGCACAAATGAAGCGAAAATGGATCTACTTGCCCAGAGATTTACTAAATTTCTTATATAGAATTTACCCTTTTTTAGGGGTTTTAGAAAAAAATAATCCGAGCTCTAAAATGGTTATTTCAATGAATTTACAGTTGTACTTCATTCCAAAAAACATGAAATATTTTGGAGACCACTCATATAGGCATTTGAGCAACAAAATAAATCTAGAACTACGAAGTTGCCCAAAACATTTGAACTCTATATCAAGCAAGAGGATGGAACTTTGAACAAATTCTATGCATGTTTTTCAAACATTAACAACTACTCGTACAATTTGGGTGGACCTATTAGGAAAGGGAAGTAGTATGAGAAAATCCTTGGTAGCTTACCTTATCATTTTCAAGCCAAAGTTAGCTTGCTTAAGTACATGTAAGAGCCTTGTGAACTTATTGTTAAATGAATCACTTGGGCAAGTATTCGAACTGTATCACATGTATGCAATATGTCAGCCATCCACTTTCGAGGACGGAAAGAGCATGGCTTTATAAACATCAAGGATTGTGGTCTTTGCGAAGACGTTTTTGACACTATTGTTAGAAATGAGGACTCTAACACAAATGAAGAGAATATGGATCTACTTTCCCAAAGATTTACTAAATTTCTTATATAGAATTAACCCTTTTTTATGGGTTTTAGAAAAAATAATCTTAGCTCTAAAGTGATTGTATCCATGAATTTACAGTTGTCCTTCTTCCAAATAACCTGAAATATTTTGGAGAACATTCATATAGGCATTTGAGTTACAAAATAAATCTAGAACTATGAAGTTGACCAAAAATTTTGAAGTCTATATCAAGCAAGAGGATGAAACTTTGAACAAATTCAATGCATGTTTTTCAAACATTATCAACTACTCGTACAATTTGTGTTAACCTATTAAGAAAGAGAAGTAGATTGGGAAAATCCTTGCTAGCTTATCTTATCATTTTCAAGCCAAATTTACCTCGCTTAAATACATGTAAAAGCCTTGTGAAGTTATTGTAAAATGAATCACTTGGGCAAGTATTCGAATTGTATCACATGTATGCAATATGTCAGCCATCTACTTTCGTGGACGGAAAGAGCATGGCTTTATAGACATCAAGGATTGCGGTCTTAGCGAAGACGTTTTTGACACAATTGTTAGAAATGATGAGTCTAGCACAAATGAAGCGAAAATGGATCTACTTGCCCAGAGATTTACTAAATTTCTTATATAGAATTTACCCTTTTTTAGGGGTTTTAGAAAAAAATAATCCGAGCTCTAAAATGGTTATTTCAATGAATTTACAGTTGTACTTCATTCCAAAAAACATGAAATATTTTGGAGACCACTCATATAGGCATTTGAGCAACAAAATAAATCTAGAACTACGAAGTTGCCCAAAACATTTGAACTCTATATCAAGCAAGAGGATGGAACTTTGAACAAATTCTATGCATGTTTTTCAAACATTAACAACTACTCGTACAATTTGGGTGGACCTATTAGGAAAGGGAAGTAGTATGAGAAAATCCTTGGTAGCTTACCTTATCATTTTCAAGCCAAAGTTAGCTTGCTTAAGTACATGTAAGAGCCTTGTGAACTTATTGTTAAATGAATCACTTGGGCAAGTATTCGAACTGTATCACATGTATGCAATATGTCAGCCATCCACTTTCGAGGACGGAAAGAGCATGGCTTTATAAACATCAAGGATTGTGGTCTTTGCGAAGACGTTTTTGACACTATTGTTAGAAATGAGGACTCTAACACAAATGAAGAGAATATGGATCTACTTTCCCAAAGATTTACTAAATTTCTTATATAGAATTAACCCTTTTTTATGGGTTTTAGAAAAAATAATCTTAGCTCTAAAGTGATTGTATCCATGAATTTACAGTTGTCCTTCTTCCAAATAACCTGAAATATTTTGGAGAACATTCATATAGGCATTTGAGCTACAAAATAAATCTAGAACTACGAAGTTGACCAAAAAATTTGAAGTCTATATCAGGCAAGAGGATGAAACTTTGAACAAATTCGATGCATGTTTTTCAAACATTATCAACTACTCGTACAATTTGGGTGGACCTATTAGGAAAGATAAGTAGATTGAGAAAATCCTTGCTAGCTTAACTTATCATTTTCAAGCCAAAGTTACTTCGCTTAAAAACAAGTAAAACCCTTGTGAACTTACTGTTAAATGAATCACTTGGGCAAGTATTCGAACTGAATCACTTGTATCATATGTGTCAGTCATCCACCTTCGAGGAGGGAAAGAGCTTGGCTTTATAGACATCAAGGATAGTGGTCGGAGTGAAGACGTGTTTTACACAGTTGTTAGAAATGATGACTCTAACACAAATGAAGAGAATTTGGATCTACTTTCCGAGAGATTTACTAAATTTCTTATATAGAATTAACCCTTTTTTAGGGGTTTTAGAAATAAATTATTTGAGCTCGAAAATGATTATTTCAATGAATTTACAGTTGTCCTTCTTCCAAATAACCTGAAATATTAAGGAGAACATTCATATAGGCATTTGAGTTACAAAATAAATCTAGAACTATGAAGTTGACCAAAAATTTTGAAGTCTATATCAAGCAAGAGGATGAAACTTTGAACAAATTCAATGCATGTTTTTCAAACATTATCAACTACTCGTACAATTTGGGTTAACCTATTAAGAAAGAGAAGTAGATTGGGAAAATCCTTGCTAGCTTATCTTATCATTTTCAAGCCAAATTTACCTCGCTTAAATACATGTAAAAGCCTTGTGAAGTTATTGTAAAATGAATCACTTGGGCAAGTATTCGAATTGTATCACATGTATGCAATATGTCAGCCATCTACTTTCGTGGACGGAAAGAGCATGGCTTTATAGACATCAAGGATTGCGGTCTTAGCGAAGACGTTTTTGACACAATTGTTAGAAATGATGAGTCTAGCACAAATGAAGCGAAAATGGATCTACTTGCCCAGAGATTTACTAAATTTCTTATATAGAATTTACCCTTTTTTAGGGGTTTTAGAAAAAAATAATCCGAGCTCTAAAATGGTTATTTCAATGAATTTACAGTTGTACTTCATTCCAAAAAACATGAAATATTTTGGAGACCACTCATATAGGCATTTGAGCAACAAAATAAATCTAGAACTACGAAGTTGCCCAAAACATTTGAACTCTATATCAAGCAAGAGGATGGAACTTTGAACAAATTCTATGCATGTTTTTCAAACATTAACAACTACTCGTACAATTTGGGTGGACCTATTAGGAAAGGGAAGTAGTATGAGAAAATCCTTGGTAGCTTACCTTATCATTTTCAAGCCAAAGTTAGCTTGCTTAAGTACATGTAAGAGCCTTGTGAACTTATTGTTAAATGAATCACTTGGGCAAGTATTCGAACTGTATCACATGTATGCAATATGTCAGCCATCCACTTTCGAGGACGGAAAGAGCATGGCTTTATAAACATCAAGGATTGTGGTCTTTGCGAAGACGTTTTTGACACTATTGTTAGAAATGAGGACTCTAACACAAATGAAGAGAATATGGATCTACTTTCCCAAAGATTTACTAAATTTCTTATATAGAATTAACCCTTTTTTATGGGTTTTAGAAAAAATAATCTTAGCTCTAAAGTGATTGTATCCATGAATTTACAGTTGTCCTTCTTCCAAATAACCTGAAATATTTTGGAGAACATTCATATAGGCATTTGAGCTACAAAATAAATCTAGAACTACGAAGTTGACCAAAAAATTTGAAGTCTATATCAGGCAAGAGGATGAAACTTTGAACAAATTCAATGCATGTTTTTCAAACATTATCAACTACTCGTACAATTTGGGTGGACCTATTGGGAAAGAGAAGTAGAATGAGAAAATCCTTGCTAGCTTACCTTATCATTTTCAAGGCAAAGTTACCTCGCTTAAAAACATGTAAAAGCCTTGTGAAGTTATTGTAAAATGAATCACTTGGGCAAGTATTCGAACTGTATCACATGTATGCAATATGTCAGCCATCGACTTTCGTGGACGGAAAGAGCATGGCTTTATAGACATCAAGGATAGTGGTCTGAGCGAAGACGTCTTTTACACAGTTGTTAGAAATGATGACTCTAACACAAATGAAGAGAATATGGATATACTTTCCTAGAGATTTACTAAATTTCTTATATAGAATTAACCCTTTTTTAGGGGTTTTAGAAAAAAATAATTTGAGCTTGAAAATGATTATTTCAATGAATTTACAGTTGTCCTTCTTCCAAATAACCTGAAATATTAAGGAGAACATTCATATAGGCATTTGAGTTACAAAATAAATCTAGAACTACGAAGTTGACCAAAAATTTTGAAGTCTATATCAGGCAAGAGGATGAAACTTTGAACAAATTCAATGCATGTTTTTCAAACATTATCAACTACTCGTACAATTTGGGTGGACCTATTAGGAAAGATAAGTAGATTGAGAAAATCCTTGCTAGCTTACCTTATCATTTTCAAGCCAAAGTTACCTCGCTTAAAAACAAGTAAAAGCCTTGTGAACTTACTGTTAAATGAATCACTTGGGCAAGTATTCGAACTGAATCACTTGTATCATATGTGTCAGTCATCCACCTTCGAGGAGGGAAAGAGCTTGGCTTTATAGACATCAAGGATAGTGGTCGGAGCGAAGACGTGTTTTACACAGTTGTTAGAAATGATGACTCTAACACAAATGAAGAGAATTTGGATCTACTTTCCGAGAGATTTACTAAATTTCTTATATAGAATTAACCCTTTTTTAGGGGTTTTAGAAATAAATTATTTGAGCTCGAAAATTATTATTTCAATGAATATACAGTTGTCCTTCTTCCAAATAACCTGAAATATTAAGGAGAACATTCATATAGGCATTTGAATTACAAAATAAATCTAGAACTATGAAGTTGACCAAAAATTTTGAAGTCTATATCAAGCAAGAGGATGAAACTTTGAACAAATTCAATGCATGTTTTTCAAACATTATCAACTACTCGTACAATTTGGGTTAACCTATTAAGAAAGAGAAGTAGATTGAGAAAATCCTTGCTAGCTTATCTTATCATTTTCAAGCCAAATTTTCCTCGCTTAAATACATGTAAAAGCCTTGTGAAGTTATTGTAAAATGAATCACTTGGGCAAGTATTCGAATTGTATCACATGTATGCAATATGTCAGCCATCTACTTTCGTGGACGGAAAGAGCATGGCTTTATAGACATCAAGGATTGCGGTCTTAGCGAAGACGTTTTTGACACAATTGTTAGAAATGATGAGTCTAGCACAAATGAAGCGAAAATGGATCTACTTGCAAAGAGATTTACTAAATTTCTTATATAGAATTTACCCTTTTTTAGGGGTTTTAGAAAAAAATAATCCGAGCTCTAAAATGGTTATTTCAATGAATTTACAGTTGTACTTCATTCCAAAAAACATGAAATATTTTGGAGACCACTCATATAGGCATTTGAGCAACAAAATAAATCTAGAACTACGAAGTTGCCCAAAACATTTGAACTCTGTATCAAGCAAGAGGATGGAACTTTGAACAAATTCTATGCATGTTTTTCAAACATTAACAACTACTCGTACAATTTGGGTGGACCTATTAGGAAAGGGAAGTAGTATGAGAAAATCCTTGGTAGCTTACCTTATCATTTTCAAGCCAAAGTTAGCTTGCTTAAGTACATGTAAGAGCCTTGTGAACTTATTGTTAAATGAATCACTTGGGCAAGTATTCGAACTGTATCACATGTATGCAATATGTCAGCCATCCACTTTCGAGGACGGAAAGAGCATGGCTTTATAAACATCAAGGATTGTGGTCTTTGCGAAGACGTTTTTGACACTATTGTTAGAAATGATGACTCTAACACAAATGAAGAGAATATGGATCTACTTTCCCAGAGATTTACTAAATTTCTTATATAGAATTAACCCTTTTTTATGTGTTTTAGAAAAAATAATCTTAGCTCTAAAGTGATTGTATCCATGAATTTACAGTTGTCCTTCTTCCAAATAACCTGAAATATTTTGGAGAACATTCATATAGGCATTTGAGCTACAAAATAAATCTAGAACTACGAAGTTGACCAAAAAATTTGAAGTCTATATCAGGCAAGAGGATGAAACTTTGAACAAATTCAATGCATGTTTTTCAAACATTATCAACTACTCGTACAATTTGGGTGGACCTATTTGGAAAGAGAAGTAGAATGAGAAAATCCTTGCTAGCTTACCTTATCATTTTCAAGCCAAAGTTACCTCGCTTAAAAACATGTAAAAGGCTTGTGAACTTACTGTTAAATGAATCACTTGGGCAAGTATTCGAACTGAATCACTTGTATCATATGTGTCAGTCATCCACCTTCGAGGAGGGAAAGAGCTTGGCTTTATAGACATCAAGGATAGTGGTCTGAGCGAAGACGTGTTTTACACAGTTGTTAGAAATGATGACTCTAACACAAATGAAGAGAATATGGATCTACTTTCACAGAGATTTACTAAATTTCTTATATAGAATTAACCCTTTTTTAGGGGTTTTAGAAAAAAATAATTTGAGCTCGAAAATGATTATTTCAATGAATTTACAGTTGTCCTTCTTCCAAATAACCTGAAATATTAAGGAGAACATTCATATAGGCATTTGAGTTACAAAATAAATCTAGAACTACGAAGTTGACCAAAAATTTTGAAGTCTATATCAGGCAAGGGGATGAAACTTTGAACAAATTCAATGCATGTTTTTCAAACATTATCAACTACTCGTACAATTTGGGTGGACCTATTAGGAAAGATAAGTAGATTGAGAAAATCCTTGCTAGCTTACCTTATCATTTTCAAGCCAAAGTTACCTCGCTTAAAAACATGTAAAAGCCTTGTGAACTTACTGTTAAATGAATCACTTGGGCAAGTATTCGAACAGCATCACTTGTATCCAATATGTGAGCAATCCACTTTCGAGGACGGAAAGAGCTTGGCTTTATAGAAATCAAGGATAGTGGTCTGAGCGAAGACCTTTTTGACATAATTGTTACAAATGATGACTCTAATACAAATGAAGAGAAAATGGATCTACTTGCCCAGAGATTTACTAAATTTCTTATATTGAATTAACCCATTTTAGGGGTTTTAGAAATAAAAAATCCGAGCTGTAAAATGATTATTTCAATGAATTTACAGTTCTACTTCATTCAAAAAAAATGAAATATTTTGGAGACCACTTATATAGGCATTTGAGCTACAAAATAAATCTAGAACTACGAAGTTGACCACAAATTTTGAAGTCTATATCAGGCAAGAGGATGAAACTTTGAACAAATTCAATGCATGTTTTTCAAACATTATCAACTACTCGTACAATTTGGGTGGACCTATTGGGAAAGAGAAGTAGAATGAGAAAATCCTTGCTAGCTTACCTTATCATATTCAAATCAAAGTTACCTCGCTTAAAAACATGTAAAAGCCTTGTGAAGTTATTGTAAAATGAATTACTTGGGCAAGTATTCGAACTGTATCACATGTATGCAATATGTCAGCCATCGACTTTCGTGGACGGAAAGACATGGCTTTATAGACATCAAGGATAGTGGTCTGAGCGAAGACGTCTTTTACACAGTTGTTAGAAATGATGACTCTAACACAAATGAAGAGAATATGGATCTACTTTCCTAGAGATTTACTAAATTTCTTATATAGAATTAACCCTTTTTTAGGGGTTTTAGGAAAAAATAATTTGAGCTTGAAAATGATTATTTCAATGAATTTACAGTTCACCTTCTTCCAAATAACCTGAAATATTAAGGAGAACATTCATATAGGCATTTGAGTTACAAAATAAATCTAGAACTACGAAGTTGACCAAAAAATTTGAAGTCTATATCAGGCAAGAGGATGAAACTTTGAACAAATTCAATGCATGTTTTTCAAACATTATCAACTACTCGTACAATTTGGGTGGACCTATTAGGAAAGATAAGTAGATTGAGAAAATCCTTGCTAGCTTAACTTATCATTTTCAAGAAAAAGTTACTTCGCTTAAAAACAAGTAAAACCCTTGTGAACTTACTGTTAAATGAATCACTTGGGCAAGTATTCGAACTAAATCACTTGTATCATATGTGTCAGTCATCCACCTTCGAGGAGGGAAAGAGCTTGGCTTTATAGACATCAAGGATAGTGGTCGGAGTGAAGACGTGTTTTACACAGTTGTTAGAAATGATGACTCTAACACAAATGAAGAGAATTTGGATCTACTTTCCGAGAGATTTACTAAATTTCTTATATAGAATTAACCCTTTTTTAGGGGTTTTAGAAATAAATTATTTGAGCTCGAAAATTATTATTTCAATGAATTTACAGTTGTCCTTCTTCCAAATAACCTGAAATATTAAGGAGAACATTCATATAGGCATTTGAGTTACAAAATAAATCTAGAACTATGAAGTTGACCAAAAATTTTGAAGTCTATATCAAGCAAGAGGATGAAACTTTGAACAAATTCAATGCATGTTTTTCAAACATTATCAACTACTCGTACAATTTGGGTTAACCTATTAAGAAAGAGAAGTAGATTGGGAAAATCCTTGCTAGCTTATCTTATCATTTTCAAGCCAAATTTACCTCGCTTAAATACATGTAAAAGCCTTGTGAAGTTATTGTAAAATGAATCACTTGGGCAAGTATTTGAATTGTATCACATGTATGCAATATGTCAGCCATCTACTTTCGTGGACGGAAAGAGCATTGCTTTATAGACATCAAGGATTGCGGTCTTAGCGAAGACGTTTTTGACACAATTGTTAGAAATGATGAGTCTAGCAGAAATGAAGCGAAAAGGGATGTACTTGCCCAGAGATTTACTAAATTTCTTATATAGAATTTACCCTTTTTTAGGGGTTTTAGAAAAAAATAATCCGAGCTCTAAAATGGTTATTTCAATGAATTTACAGTTGTACTTCATTCCAAAAAACATGAAATATTTTGGAGACCACTCATATAGGCATTTGAGCAACAAAATAAATCTAGAACTACGAAGTTGCCCAAAACATTTGAACTCTATATCAAGCAAGAGGATGGAACTTTGAACAAATTCTATGCATGTTTTTCAAACAAAAACAACTACTCGTACAATTTGGGTGGACCTATTAGGAAAGGGAAGTAGTATGAGAAAATCCTTGGTAGCTTACCTTATCATTTTCAAGCCAAAGTTAGCTTGCTTAAGTACATGTAAGAGCCTTGTGAACTTATTGTTAAATGAATCACTTGGGCAAGTATTCGAACTGTATCACATGTATGCAATATGTCAGCCATCCACTTTCGAGGACGGAAAGAGCATGGCTTTATAAACATCAAGGATTGTGGTCTTTGCGAAGACGTTTTTGACACTATTGTTAGAAATGATGACTCTAACACAAATGAAGAGAATATGGATCTACTTTCCCAGAGATTTACTAAATTTCTTATATAGAATTAACCCTTTTTTATGGGTTTTAGAAAAAATAATCTTAGCTGTAAAGTGATTGTATCCATGAATTTACAGTTGTCCTTCTTCCAAATAACCTGAAATATTTTGGAGAACATTCATATAGGCATTTGAGCTACAAAATAAATCTAGAACTACGAAGTTGACCAAAAAATTTGAAGTCTATATCAGGCAAGAGGATGAAACTTTGAACAAATTCAATGCATGTTTTTCAAACATTATCAACTACTCGTACAATTTGGGTGGACCTATTGGGAAAGAGAAGTAGAATGAGAAAATCCTTGCTAGCTTACCTTATCATTTTCAAGGCAAAGTTACCTCGCTTAAAAACATGTAAAAGCCTTGTGAAGTTATTGTGAAATGAATCACTTGGGCAAGTATTCGAATTGTATCACATGTATGCAATATGTCAGCCATCGACTTTCGTGGACGGAAAGAGCATGGCTTTATAGACATCAAGGATTGCGGTCTGAGCGAAGACGTCTTTTACACAGTTGTTAGAAATGATGACTCTAACACAAATGAAGAGAATATGGATATACTTTCCTAGAGATTTACTAAATTTCTTATATAGAATTAACCCTTTTTTAGGGGTTTTAGAAAAAAATAATTTGAGCTTGAAAATGATTATTTCAATGAATTTACAGTTGTCCTTCTTCCAAATAACCTGAAATATTAAGGAGAACATTCATATAGGCATTTGAGCAACAAAATAAATCTAGAACTACGAAGTTGACCAAAAAATTTGAAGTCTATATCAGGCAAGAGGATGAAACTTTGAACAAATTCAATGCATGTTTTTCAAACATTATCAACTACTCGTACAATTTGGGTGGACCTATTAGGAAAGATAAGTAGATTGAGAAAATCCTTGCTAGCTTACCTTATCATTTTCAAGCCAAAGTTACCTCGCTTAAAAACAAGTAAAAGCCTTGTGAACTTACTGTTAAATGAATCACTTGGGCAAGTATTCGAACTGAATCACTTGTATCATATGTGTCAGTCATCCACCTTCGAGGAGGGAAAGAGCTTGGCTTTATAGACATCAAGGATAGTGGTCGGAGCGAAGACGTGTTTTACACAGTTGTTAGAAATGATGACTCTAACACAAATGAAGAGAATTTGGATCTACTTTCTGAGAGATTTACTAAATTTCTTATATAGAATTAACCCTTTTTTAGGGGTTTTAGAAATAAATTATTTGAGCTCGAAAATTATTATTTCAATGAATATACAGTTGTCCTTCTTCCAAATAACCTGAAATATTAAGGAGAACATTCATATAGGCATTTGAATTACAAAATAAATCTAGAACTATGAAGTTGACCAAAAATTTTGAAGTCTATATCAAGCAAGAGGATGAAACTTTGAACAAATTCAATGCATGTTTTTCAAACATTATCAACTACTCGTACAATTTGGGTTAACCTATTAAGAAAGAGAAGTAGATTGAGAAAATCCTTGCTAGCTTATCTTATCATTTTCAAGCCAAATTTTCCTCGCTTAAATACATGTAAAAGCCTTGTGAAGTTATTGTAAAATGAATCACTTGGGCAAGTATTCGAATTGTATCACATGTATGCAATATGTCAGCCATCTACTTTCGTGGACGGAAAGAGCATGGCTTTATAGACATCAAGGATTGCGGTCTTAGCGAAGACGTTTTTGACACAATTGTTAGAAATGATGAGTCTAGCACAAATGAAGCGAAAATGGATCTACTTGCCCAGAGATTTACTAAATTTCTTATATAGAATTTACCCTTTTTTAGGGGTTTTAGAAAAAAATAATCCGAGCTCTAAAATGGTTATTTCAATGAATTTACAGTTGTACTTCATTCCAAAAAACATGAAATATTTTGGAGACCACTCATATAGGCATTTGAGCAACAAAATAAATCTAGAACTACGAAGTTGCCCAAAACATTTGAACTGTGTATCAAGCAAGAGGATGGAACTTTGAACAAATTCTATGCATGTTTTTCAAACATTAACAACTACTCGTACAATTTGGGTGGACCTATTCGGAAAGGGAAGTAGTATGAGAAAATCCTTGGTAGCTTACCTTATCATTTTCAAGCCAAAGTTAGCTTGCTTAAGTACATGTAAGAGCCTTGTGAACTTATTGTTAAATGAATCACTTGGGCAAGTATTCGAACTGTATCACATGTATGCAATATGTCAGCCATCCACTTTCGAGGACGGAAAGAGCATGGCTTTATAAACATCAAGGATTGTGGTCTTTGCGAAGACGTTTTTGACACTATTGTTAGAAATGATGACTCTAACACAAATGAAGAGAATATGGATCTACTTTCCTAGAGATTTACTAAATTTCTTATATAGAATTAACCCTTTTTTATGGGTTTTAGAAAAAATAATCTTAGCTCTAAAGTGATTGTATCCATGAATTTACAGTTGTCCTTCTTCCAAATAACCTGAAATATTTTGGAGAACATTCATATAGGCATTTGAGCTACAAAATAAATCTAGAACTACGAAGTTGACCAAAAAATTTGAAGTCTATATCAGGCAAGAGGATGAAACTTTGAACAAATTCAATGCATGTTTTTCAAACATTATCAACTACTCGTACAATTTGGGTGGACCTATTGGGAAAGAGAAGTAGAATGAGAAAATCCTTGCTAGCTTACCTTATCATTTTCAAGGCAAAGTTACCTCGCTTAAAAACATGTAAAAGCCTTGCGAAGTTATTGTAAAATGAATCACTTGGGCAAGTATTCGAACTGTATCACATGTATCCAATATCTCAGCCATCCACTTTCGAGGACAGAAAGAGCATGGCTTTATAAACATCAAGGATTGTGGTCTTAGCGAAGACGTTTTTGACACTGTTGTTAGAAATGATGACTCTAACACAAATGAAGAGAATATGGATCTACTTTCCCAGAGATTTAATAAATTTCTTATATAGAATTGACCCTTTTTTTGGGGTTTTACAAAAAAATAATCTAAGCTCTAAAATGATTATTTCAATGAATTTACAGTTGTCCTTCTTCCAAATAACCTGAAATATTTTGGAGAACATTCATAGAGGCATTTGAGTTACAAAATAAATCTAGAACTACGAAGTTGACCAAAATTTTTGAAGTCTATATCAGGCAAAGGGATGAAACTTTGAACAAATTCAATGCATGTTTTTCAAACATTATCAACTACTCGTACAATTTGGGTGGACCTATTAGGAAAGATAAGTAGATTGAGAAAATCCTTGCTAGCTTACCTTATCATTTTCAAGCCAAAGTTACCTCGCTTAAAAACATGTAAAAGCCTTGTGACCTTACTGTTAAATGAATCACTTGGGCAAGTATTCGAACTGCATCACTTGTATCCAATATGTGAGCAATCCACTTTCGAGGACGGAAAGAGCTTGGCTTTATAGACATCAAGGATAGTGGTCTGAGCGAAGACCTTTTAGACATAGTTGTTACAAATGATGACTCTAATACAAATGAAGAGAAAATGGATCTACTTGCCCAGAGATTTACTAAATTTCTTATATTGAATTAACCCATTTTAGGGGTTTTAGAAATAAATAATCCGAGCTGTAAAATGATTATTTCAATGAATTTACAGTTCTACTTCATTAAAAAAAAAATGAAATATTTTGGAGACCACTTATATAGGCATTTGAGCTACAAAATAAATCTAGAACTACGAAGTTGACCAAAAATTTTGAAGTCTATATCAGGCAAGAGGATGAAACTTTGAACAAATTCAATGCATGTTTTTCAAACATTATCAACTACTCGTACAATTTGGGTGGACCTATTAGGAAAGAGAAGTAGAATGAGAAAATCCTTGCTAGCTTACCTTATCATTTTCAAGGCAAAGTTACATCGCTTAAATTGATGTAAAAGCCTTGTGAAGTTATTGTAAAATGAATCACTTGGGCAAGTATTCGAACTATATCACATGTACGCAATATGTCAGCCATCGACTTTCGTGGACGGAAAGAGCATGGCTTTATAGACATCAAGGATAGTGGTCTGTGCGAAGACTTCTTTTACACAGTTGTTGGAAATGATGACTCTAACACAAATGAAGAGAATATGGATCTACTTTCCTAGAGATTTACTAAATTTCTTATATAGAATTAACCATTTTTTTGGGGTTTTAGGAAAAAATAATTTGAGCTTGAAAATGATTATTTCAATGAATTTACAGTTGTCCTTCTTCCAAATAACCTGAAATATTAAGGAGAACATTCATATAGGAATTTGAGTTACAAAATAAATCTAGAATTACGAAGTTGACCAAAAAGTTTGAAGTCTATATCAGGCAAGAGGATGAAACTTTGAACAAATTCAATGCATGTTTTTCAAACATTATCAACTACTCGTACAATTTGGGTGGACCTATTAGGAAAGATAAGTAGATTTAGAAAATCCTTGCTAGCTTACCTTATCATTTTCAAGCCAAAGTTACCTCGCTTAAAAACATGTAAAAGCCTCGTGAAGTTATTGTAAAATGAATCACTTGGGCAAGTATTCGAACTGTATCACATGTATGCAATATGTCAGCCATCCACTTTCGAGGACGGAAAGAGCATGGCTTTATAGACATCAATTATTGTGGTCTTAGCGAAGACGTTTTTGACACAATTGTTTGAAATGATGACTCTAACACAAATGAAGAGAATATGGATATACTTTCCTAGAGATTTACTAAATTTCTTATATAGAATTAACCCTTTTTTAGGGGTTTTAGGAAAAAATAATTTGAGCTTGAAAATGATTATTTCAATGAATTTACAGTTGTCCTTCTTCCAAATAACCTGAAATATTAAGGAGAACATTCATTTAGGCATTTGAGTTACAAAATAAATCTAGAACTACGAAGTTGACCAAAAATTTTGAAGTCTATATCAGGCAAGAGGATGAAACTTTGAACAAATTCAATGCATGTTTTTCAAACATTATCAACTACTCGTACAATTTAGGTGGACCTATTAGGAAAGAGAAGTAGAATGAGAAAATCCTTGCTAGCTTACCTTATCATTTTCAAGGCAAAGTTACATCGCTTAAATTGATGTAAAAGCCTTGTGAAGTTATTGTAAAATGAATCACTTGGGCAAGTATTCGAACTGAATCACTTGTATCATATGTGTCAGTCATCCACCTTCGAGGAGGGAAAGAGCTTGGCTTTATAGACATCATGGATAGTGCTTTGAGCGAAGACGTGTTTTACACAGTTGTTAGAAATGATGACTCTAACACAAATGAAGAGAATATGGATCTACTTTCTGAGAGATTTACTAAATTTCATATATAGAATTAACCCTTTTTTAGGGGTTTTTGAAAAAAAATAATTTGAGCTTGAAAATGATTATTTCAATGAATTTACAGTTGTCCTTCTTCCAAATAACCTGAAATATTAAGGAGAACATTCATATAGGAATTTGAGTTACAAAATAAATCTAGAATTACGAAGTTGACCAAAAATTTTGAAGTCTATATCAGGCAAGAGGATGAAACTTTGAACAAATTCAATGCATGTTTTTCAAACATTATCAACTACTCGTACAATTTGGGTGGACCTATTAGGAAAGATAAGTAGATTTAGAAAATCCTTGCTAGCTTACCTTATCATTTTCAAGCCAAAGTTACCTCGCTTAAAAACATGTAAAAGCCTCGTGAAGTTATTGTAAAATGAATCACTTGGGCAAGTATTCGAACTGTATCACATGTATGCAATATGTCAGCCATCCACTTTCGAGGACGGAAAGAGCATGGCTTTATAGACATCAATTATTGTGGTCTTAGCGAAGACGTTTTTGACACAATTGTTTGAAATGATGACTCTAACACAAATGAAGAGAATATGGATATACTTTCCTAGAGATTTACTAAATTTCTTATATAGAATTAACCCTTTTTTAGGGGTTTTAGGAAAAAATAATTTGAGCTTGAAAATGATTATTTCAATGAATTTACAGTTGTCCTTCTTCCAAATAACCTGAAATATTAAGGAGAACATTCATTTAAGCATTTGAGTTACAAAATAAATCTAGAACTACGAAGTTGACCAAAAATTTTGAAGTCTATATCAGGCAAGAGGATGAAACTTTGAACAAACTCAATGCATGTTTTTCAAACATTATCAACTACTCGTACAATTTGGGTGGACCTATTAGGAAAGATAAGTAGATTTAGAAAATCCTTGCTAGCTTACCTTATCATTTTCAAGCCAAAGTTACCTCGCTTAAAAACATGTAAAAGCCTCGTGAAGTTATTTTAAAATGAATCACTTGGGCAAGTATTCGAACTGAATCACTTGTATCATATGTGTCAGTCATCCACCTTCGAGGAGGGAAAGAGCTTGGCTTTATAGACATCATGGATAGTGGTTTGAGCGAAGACGTGTTTTACACAGTTGTTAGAAATGATGACTCTAACACAAATGAAGAGAATATGGATCTACTTTCCGAGAGATTTACTAAATTTCATATATAGAATTAACCCTTTTTTAGGGGTTTTTGAAAAAAAATAATTTGAGCTCGAAAATGATTATTTCAATGAATTTACAGTTGTCCTTCTTCCAAATAACCTGATATATTAAGGAGAACATTCATATAGGCATTTGAGTTACAAAATAAATCTAGAACTACGAAGTTGACCAAAAAGTTTGAAGTCGATATCAGGCAAGGGGATGAAACTTTGAACAAATTCAATGCATGTTTTTCAAACATTATCAACTAATCGTACAATTTCTGTGGACCTATTAGGAAAGATAAGTAGATTGAGAAAATCCTTGCTAGCTTACCTTATCATTTTCAAGCCAAAGTTACCTCGCTTAAAAACATGTAAAAGCCTTGTGAACATACAGTTAAATGAATCACTTGGGCAAGTATTCGAACTGCATCACTTGTATCCAATATGTGAGCAATCCACTTTCGAGGACGGAAAGAGCTTGGCTTTATAGAAATCAAGGATAGTGATCAGAGCGAAGACCTTTTTGAAATAGTTGTTACAAATGATGACTCTAATACAAATGAAGAGAAAATGGATCTACTTGCCCAGAGATTTACTAAATTTCTTATATTGAATTAACCCATTTTAGGGGTTTTAGAAATAAATAATCTGAGCTGTAAAATGATTATTTCAATGAATTTACAGTTCTACTTCATTCAAAAAAAAATGAAATATTTTGGAGACCACTTATATAGGCATTTGAGCTACAAAATAAATCTAGAACTACGAAGTGGACCAAAAATTTTGAAGTCTAAATCAGGCAAGGGGATGAAACTTTGAACAAATTCAATGCATGTTTTTCAAACATTATCAACTACTCGTACAATTTGGGTGGACCTACTAGGAAAGATAAGTAGATTGAGAAAATCCTTGCTAGCTTACCTTATCATTTTCAAGCCAAAGTTACCTCGATTAAAAACATGTAAAAGCCTTGTGAACATACAGTTAAATGAATCACTTGGGCAAGTATTCGAACTGCATCACTTGTATCCAATATGTGAGCAATCCACTTTCGAGGACGGAAAGAGCTTGGCTTTATAGACATCAAGGATAGTGATCTGAACGAAGACCTTTTTGAAATAATTGTTACAAATGATGACTCTAATACAAATGAAGAGAAAATGGATCTACTTGCCAAGAGATTTACTAAATTTCTTATATAGAATTAAACCATTTTTAGGGGTTTTAGAAAAAAATAATTCTATCTCTAAAATAATTATTTCAATGAATTTATAGTTGTACTTCTTCCAAACAACATGAAATATTTTGGAAACGACTCATATAGGCATTTGAGCTACAAAATAAATCTAGAACGACGAAGTTGACCAAAAGATGTGAAGTCTATATCAAGCAAGAGGATGAAAATTTCAAAAACCTTTTAGGCATGTTTTTCAAATATTATCAACTACTCGGAAAATTTGGGTGGACCTATTAGGAAAGGGAAGTAGATTGAGAAAATCCTTGCTAGCTTACCTTATCATGTTCAAGCCAAAGTTACCTCGCTTAAAAACATGTAAAAGCCTTGTGAACTTACTGTTAAATGAATCATTTGGGCAAGTATTCGAACTGAATCACTTGTATCATATGTGTCAGTCATCCACCTTCGAGGAGGGAAAGAGCTTGGCTTTATAGACATCAAGGATAGTGGTCTGAGCGAAGACGTGTTTTACACAGTTGTTAGAAATGATGACTCTAACACAAATGAAGAGAATATGGATCTACTTTCACAGAGATTTACTAAATTTCTTATATAGAATTAACCCTTTTTTAGGGGTTTTAGAAAAAAATAATTTGAGCTCGAAAATGATTATTTCAATGAATTTACAGTTGTCCTTCTTCCAAATAACCTGAAATATTAAGGAGAACATTCATATAGGCATTTGAGTTACAAAATAAATCTAGAACTACGAAGTTGACCAAAAATTTTGAAGTCTATATCAGGCAAGGGGATGGAACTTTGAACAAATTCAATGCATGTTTTTCAAACATTATCAACTACTCGTACAATTTAGGTGGACCTAATAGGAAAGATAAGTAGATTGAGAAAATCCTTGCTAGCTTACCTTATCATTTTCAAGCCAAAGTTACCTCGCTTAAAAACATGTAAAAGCCTTGTGAACTTACTGTTAAATGAATCACTTGGGCAAGTATTCGAACAGCATCACTTGTATCCAATATGTGAGCAATCCACTTTCGAGGACGGAAAGAGCTTGGCTTTATAGAAATCAAGGATAGTGGTCTGAGCGAAGACCTTTTTGACATAGTTGTTACAAATGATGACTCTAATACAAATGAAGAGAAAATGGATCTACTTGCCCAGAGATTTACTAAATTTCTTATATTGAATTAACCCATTTTAGGGGTTTTAGAAATAAATAATCCGAGCTGTAAAATGATTATTTCAATGAATTTACAGTTCTACTTCATTCAAAAAAAATGAAATATTTTCGAGACCACTTATATAGGCATTTGAGCTACAAAATAAATCTAGAACTACGAAGTTGACCACAAATTTTGAAGTCTATATCAGGCAAGAGGATGAAACTTTGAACAAATTCAATGCATGTTTTTCAAACATTATCAACTACTCGTACAATTTGGGTGGACCTATTGGGAAAGAGAAGTAGAATGAGAAAATCCTTGCTAGCTTACCTTATCATATTCAAGCCAAAGTTACCTCGCTTAAAAACATGTAAAAGCCTTGTGAAGTTATTGTAAAATGAATTACTTGGGCAAGTATTCGAACTGTATCACATGTATGCAATATGTCAGCCATCCAATTTCGTGGACGGAAAGACATGGCTTTATAGACATCAAGGATAGTGGTCTGAGCGAAGACGTCTTTTACACAGTTGTTAGAAATGATGACTCTAACACAAATGAAGAGAATATGGATCTACTTTCCTAGAGATTTACTAAATTTCTTATATAGAATTAACCCTTTTTTAGGGGTTTTAGGAAAAAATAATTTGAGCTTGAAAATGATTATTTCAATGAATTTACAGTTCACCTTCTTCCAAATAACCTGAAATATTAAGGAGAACATTCATATAGGCATTTGAGTTACAAAATAAATCTAGAACTACGAAGTTGACCAAAAAATTTGATGTCTATATCAGGCAAGAGGATGAAACTTTGAACAAATTCAATGCATGTTTTTCAAACATTATCAACTACTCGTACAATTTGGGTGGACCTATTAGGAAAGATAAGTAGATTGAGAAAATCCTTACTAGCTTACCTTATCATTTTCAAGCCAAAGTTACTTCGCTTAAAAACAAGTAAAACCCTTGTGAACTTACTGTTAAATGAATCACTTGGGCAAGTATTCGAACTGAATCACTTGTATCATATGTGTCAGTCATCCACCTTCGAGGAGGGAAAGAGCTTGGCTTTATAGACATCAAGGATAGTGGTCGGAGCGAAGACGTGTTTTACACAGTTGTTAGAAATGATGACTCTAACACAAATGAAGAGAATTTGGATCTACTTTCCGAGAGATTTACTAAATTTCTTATATAGAATTAACCCTTTTTTAGGGGTTTTAGAAATAAATTATTTGAGCTCGAAAATGATTATTTCAATGAATTTACAGTTGTCCTTCTTCCAAATAACCTGAAATATTAAGGAGAACATTCATATAGGCATTTGAGTTACAAAATAAATCTAGAACTATGAAGTTGACCAAAAATTTTGAAGTCTATATCAAGCAAGAGGATGAAACTTTGAACAAATTCAATGCATGTTTTTCAAACATTATCAACTACTCGTACAATTTGGGTTAACCTATTAAGAAAGAGAAGTAGATTGAGAAAATCCTTGCTAGCTTATCTTATCATTTTCAAGCCAAATTTACCTCCTTAAATACATGTAAAAGCCTTGTGAAGTTATTGTAAAATGAATCACTTGGGCAAGTATTTGAATTGTATCACATGTATGCAATATGTCAGCCATCTACTTTCGTGGACGGAAAGAGCATTGCTTTATAGACATCAAGGATTGCGGTCTTAGCGAAGACGTTTTTGACACAATTGTTAGAAATGATGAGTCTAGCAGAAATGAAGCGAAAAGGGATGTACTTGCCCAGAGATTTACTAAATTTCTTATATAGAATTTACCCTTTTTTAGGGGTTTTAGAAAAAAATAATCCGAGCTCTAAAATGGTTATTTCAATGAATTTACAGTTGTACTTCATTCCAAAAAACATGAAATATTTTGGAGACCACTCATATAGGCATTTGAGCAACAAAATAAATCTAGAACTACGAAGTTGCCCAAAACATTTGAACTCTATATCAAGCAAGAGGATGGAACTTTGAACAAATTCTATGCATGTTTTTCAAACAAAAACAACTACTCGTACAATTTGGGTGGACCTATTAGGAAAGGGAAGTAGTATGAGAAAATCCTTGGTAGCTTACCTTATCATTTTCAAGCCAAAGTTAGCTTGCTTAAGTACATGTAAGAGCCTTGTGAACTTATTGTTAAATGAATCACTTGGGCAAGTATTCGAACTGTATCACATGTATGCAATATGTCAGCCATCCACTTTCGAGGACGGAAAGAGCATGGCTTTATAAACATCAAGGATTGTGGTCTTTGCGAAGACGTTTTTGACACTATTGTTAGAAATGATGACTCTAACACAAATGAAGAGAATATGGATCTACTTTCCCAGAGATTTACTAAATTTCTTATATAGAATTAACCCTTTTTTATGGGTTTTAGAAAAAATAATCTTAGCTCTAAAGTGATTGTATCCATGAATTTACAGTTGTCCTTCTTCCAAATAACCTGAAATATTAAGGAGAACATTCATATAGGCATTTGAGTTACAAAATAAATCTAGAACTATGAAGTTGACCAAAAATTTTGAAGTCTATATCAAGCAAGAGGATGAAACTTTGAACAAATTCAATGCATTTTTTTCAAACATTATCAACTACTCGTACAATTTGGGTGGACCTATTAGGAAAGGGAAGTAGAATGAGAAAATCCATGCTAGCTTACCTTATCATTTTCAACCCAAAGTTACCTTGCTTAAATACATGTAAATTCCTTGTGAACTTATTGTGAAATGAATCACTTGGGCAAGTATTCGAATTGTATCACATGTATGCAATATGTCAGCCATCTACTTTCGTGGACGGAAAGAGCATGGCATTATAGACATCAAGGATTGCGGTCTTAGCGAAGACGTTTTTGACACAATTGTTAGAAATGATGAGTCTAGCACAAATGAAGCGAAAATGGATCTACTTGCCCAGAGATTTACTAAATTTCTTATATAGAATTTACCCTTTTTTAGGGGTTTTAGAAAAAAATAATCCGAGCTCTAAAATGGTTATTTCAATGAATTTACAGTTGTACTTCATTCCAAAAAACATGAAATATTTTGGAGACCACTCATATAGGCATTTGAGCAACAAAATAAATCTAGAACTACGAAGTTGCCCAAAACATTTGAACTCTATATCAAGCAAGAGGATGGAACTTTGAAAAAATTCTATGCATGTTTTTCAAACATTAACAACTACTCGTACAATTTGGGTGGACCTATTAGGAAAGGGAAGTAGTATGAGAAAATCCTTGGTAGCTTACCTTATCATTTTCAAGCCAAAGTTAGCTTGCTTAAGTACATGTAAGAGCCTTGTGAACTTATTGTTAAATGAATCACTTGGGCAAGTATTCGAACTGTATCACATGTATGCAATATGTCAGCCATCCACTTTCGAGGACGGAAAGAGCATGGCTTTATAAACATCAAGGATTGTGGTCTTTGCGAAGATGTTTTTGACACTATTGTTAGAAATGATGACTCTAACACAAATGAAGAGAATATGGATCTACTTTCCCAGAGATTTACTAAATTTCTTATATAGAATTAACCCTTTTTTATGGGTTTTAGAAAAAATAATCTTAGCTCTAAAGTGATTGTATCCATGAATTTACAGTTGTCCTTCTTCCAAATAACCTGAAATATTTTGGAGAACATTCATATAGGCATTTGAGCTACAAAATAAATCTAGAACTACGAAGTTGACCAAAAAATTTGAAGTCTATATCAGGCAAGAGGATGAAACTTTGAACAAATTCAATGCATGTTTTTCAAACATTATCAACTACTCGTACAATTTGGGTGGACCTATTGGGAAAGAGAAGTAGAATGAGAAAATCCTTGCTAGCTTACCTTATCATTTTCAAGGCAAAGTTACCTCGCTTAAAAACATGTAAAAGCCTTGTGAAGTTATTGTAAAATGAATCACTTGGGCAAGTATTCGAACTAATCACATGTATGCAATATGTCAGCCATCGACTTTCGTGGACGGAAAGAGCATGGCTTTATAGACATCAAGGATAGTGGTCTGAGCGAAGAAGTCTTTTACACAGTTGTTAGAAATGATGACTCTAACACAAATGAAGAGAATATGGATATACTTTCCTAGAGATTTACTAAATTTCTTATATAGAATTAACCCTTTTTTAGGGGTTTTAGAAAAAAATAATTTGAGCTTGAAAATGATTATTTCAATGAATTTACAGTTGTCCTTCTTCCAAATAATCTGAAATATTAAGGAGAACATTCATATAGGCATTTGAGGTACAAAATAAATCTAGAACTACGAAGTTGACCAAAAATTTTGAAGTCTATATCAGGCAAGAGGATGAAACTTTGAACAAATTCAATGCATGTTTTTCAAACATTATCAACTACTCGTACAATTTGGGTGGACCTATTAGGAAAGATAAGTAGATTGAGAAAATCCTTGCTAGCTTACCTTATCATTTTCAAGCCAAATTTACCTCGCTTAAAAACATGTAAAAGCCTTGTGAAGTTATTGTAAAATGAATCACTTGGGCAAGTATTCGAACTGTATCACATGTATGCAATATGTCAGCCATCGACTTTCGTGGACGGTAAGACATGGCTTTATAGACATCAAGGATAGTGGTCTAAGCGAAGACGTGTTTTACACAGTTGTTAGAAATGATGACTCTAACACAAATGAAGAGAATTTGGATCTACTTTCCGAGAGATTTACTAAATTTCTTATATAGAATTAACCCTTTTTTAGGGGTTTTAGAAATAAATTATTTGAGCTCGAAAATGATTATTTCAATTAATTTACAGTTGTCCTTCTTCCAAATAACCTGAAATATTAAGGAGAACATTCATATAGGCATTTGAGTTACAAAATAAATCTAGAACTATGAAGTTGACCAAAAATTTTGAAGTCTATATCAAGCAAGAGGATGAAACTTTGAACAAATTCAATGCATTTTTTTCAAACATTATCAACTACTCGTACAATTTGGGTGGACCTATTAGGAAAGGGAAGTAGAATGAGAAAATCCATGCTAGCTTACCTTATCATTTTCAACCCAAAGTTACCTTGCTTAAATACATGTAAATTCCTTGTGAACTTATTGTGAAATGAATCACTTGGGCAAGTATTCGAATTGTATCACATGTATGCAATATGTCAGCCATCTACTTTCGTGGACGGAAAGAGCATGGCTTTATAGACATCAAGGATTGCGGTCTTAGCGAAGACGTTTTTGACACAATTGTTAGAAATGATGAGTCTAGCACAAATGAAGCGAAAATGGATCTACTTGCCCAGAGATTTACTAAATTTCTTATATAGAATTTACCCTTTTTTAGGGGTTTTAGAAAAAAATAATCCGAGCTCTAAAATGGTTATTTCAATGAATTTACAGTTGTACTTCATTCCAAAAAACATGAAATATTTTGGAGACCACTCATATAGGCATTTGAGCAACAAAATAAATCTAGAACTACGAAGTTGCCCAAAACATTTGAACTCTATATCAAGCAAGAGGATGGAACTTTGAACAAATTCTATGCATGTTTTTCAAACATTAACAACTACTCGTACAATTTGGGTGGACCTATTAGGAAAGGGAAGTAGTATGAGAAAATCCTTGGTAGCTTACCTTATCATTTTCAAGCCAAAGTTAGCTTGCTTAAGTACATGTAAGAGCCTTGTGAACTTATTGTTAAATGAATCACTTGGGCAAGTATTCGAACTGTATCACATGTATGCAATATGTCAGCCATCCACTTTCGAGGACGGAAAGAGCATGGCTTTATAAACATCAAGGATTGTGGTCTTTGCGAAGACGTTTTTGACACTATTGTTAGAAATGATGACTCTAACACAAATGAAGAGAATATGGATCTACTTTCCCAGAGATTTACTAAATTTCTTATATAGAATTAACCCTTTTTTATGGGTTTTAGAAAAAATAATCTTAGCTCTAAAGTGATTGTATCCATGAATTTACAGTTGTCCTTCTTCCAAATAACCTGAAATATTTTGGAGAACATTCATATAGGCATTTGAGCTACAAAATAAATCTAGAACTACGAAGTTGACCAAAAAATTTGAAGTCTATATCAGGCAAGAGGATGAAACTTTGAACAAATTCAATGCATGTTTTTCAAACATTATCAACTACTCGTACAATTTGGGTGGACCTATTGGGAAAGAGAAGTAGAATGAGAAAATCCTTGCTAGCTTACCTTATCATTTTCAAGGCAAAGTTACCTCGCTTAAAAACATGTAAAAGCCTTGTGAAGTTATTGTAAAATGAATCACTTGGGCAAGTATTCGAACTAATCACATGTATGCAATATGTCAGCCATCGACTTTCGTGGACGGAAAGAGCATGGCTTTATAGACATCAAGGATAGTGGTCTGAGCGAAGAAGTCTTTTACACAGTTGTTAGAAATGATGACTCTAACACAAATGAAGAGAATATGGATATACTTTCCTAGAGATTTACTAAATTTCTTATATAGAATTAACCCTTTTTTAGGGGTTTTAGAAAAAAATAATTTGAGCTTGAAAATGATTATTTCAATGAATTTACAGTTGTCCTTCTTCCAAATAATCTGAAATATTAAGGAGAACATTCATATAGGCATTTGAGGTACAAAATAAATCTAGAACTACGAAGTTGACCAAAAATTTTGAAGTCTATATCAGGCAAGAGGATGAAACTTTGAACAAATTCAATGCATGTTTTTCAAACATTATCAACTACTCGTACAATTTGGGTGGACCTATTAGGAAAGATAAGTAGATTGAGAAAATCCTTGCTAGCTTACCTTATCATTTTCAAGCCAAATTTACCTCGCTTAAAAACATGTAAAAGCCTTGTGAAGTTATTGTAAAATGAATCACTTGGGCAAGTATTCGAACTGTATCACATGTATGCAATATGTCAGCCATCGACTTTCGTGGACGGTAAGACATGGCTTTATAGACATCAAGGATAGTGGTCTAAGCGAAGACGTGTTTTACACAGTTGTTAGAAATGATGACTCTAACACAAATGAAGAGAATTTGGATCTACTTTCCGAGAGATTTACTAAATTTCTTATATAGAATTAACCCTTTTTTAGGGGTTTTAGAAATAAATTATTTGAGCTCGAAAATGATTATTTCAATTAATTTACAGTTGTCCTTCTTCCAAATAACCTGAAATATTAAGGAGAACATTCATATAGGCATTTGAGTTACAAAATAAATCTAGAACTATGAAGTTGACCAAAAATTTTGAACTCTATATCAAGCAAGAGGATGGAACTTTGAACAAATTCAATGCATTTTTTTCAAACATTATCAACTACTCGTACAATTTGGGTGGACCTATTAGGAAAGGGAAGTAGAATGAGAAAATCCATGCTAGCTTACCTTATCATTTTCAACCCAAAGTTACCTTGCTTAAATACATGTAAATTCCTTGTGAACTTATTGTGAAATGAATCACTTGGGCAAGTATTCGAATTGTATCACATGTATGCAATATGTCAGCCATCTACTTTCGTGGACGGAAAGAGCATGGCTTTATAGACATCAAGGATTGCGGTCTTAGCGAAGACGTTTTTGACACAATTGTTAGAAATGATGAGTCTAGCACAAATGAAGCGAAAATGGATCTACTTGCCCAGAGATTTACTAAATTTCTTATATAGAATTTACCCTTTTTTAGGGGTTTTAGAAAAAAATAATCCGAGCTCTAAAATGGTTATTTCAATGAATTTACAGTTGTACTTCATTCCAAAAAACATGAAATATTTTGGAGACCACTCATATAGGCATTTGAGCAACAAAATAAATCTAGAACTACGAAGTTGCCCAAAACATTTGAACTCTATATCAAGCAAGAGGATGGAACTTTGAACAAATTCTATGCATGTTTTTCAAACATTAACAACTACTCGTACAATTTGGGTGGACCTATTAGGAAAGGGAAGTAGTATGAGAAAATCCTTGGTAGCTTACCTTATCATTTTCAAGCCAAAGTTAGCTTGCTTAAGTACATGTAAGAGCCTTGTGAACTTATTGTTAAATGAATCACTTGGGCAAGTATTCGAACTGTATCACATGTATGCAATATGTCAGCCATCCACTTTCGAGGACGGAAAGAGCATGGCTTTATAAACATCAAGGATTGTGGTCTTTGCGAAGACGTTTTTGACACTATTGTTAGAAATGATGACTCTAACACAAATGAAGAGAATATGGATCTACTTTCCCAGAGATTTACTAAATTTCTTATATAGAATTAACCCTTTTTTATGGGTTTTAGAAAAAATAATCTTAGCTCTAAAGTGATTGTATCCATGAATTTACAGTTGTCCTTCTTCCAAATAACCTGAAATATTTTGGAGAACATTCATATAGGCATTTGAGCTACAAAATAAATCTAGAACTACGAAGTTGACCAAAAAATTTGAAGTCTATATCAGGCAAGAGGATGAAACTTTGAACAAATTCAATGCATGTTTTTCAAACATTATCAACTACTCGTACAATTTGGGTGGACCTATTGGGAAAGAGAAGTAGAATGAGAAAATCCTTGCTAGCTTACCTTATCATTTTCAAGGCAAAGTTACCTCGCTTAAAAACATGTAAAAGCCTTGTGAAGTTATTGTAAAATGAATCACTTGGGCAAGTATTCGAACTGTATCACATGTATGCAATATGTCAGCCATCGACTTTCGTGGACGGAAAGAGCATGGCTTTATAGACATCAAGGATAGTGGTCTGAGCGAAGACGTCTTTTACACAGTTGTTAGAAATGATGACTCTAACACAAATGAAGAGAATATGGATATACTTTCCAAGAGATTTACTAAATTTCTTATATAGAATTAACCCTTTTTTAGGGGTTTTAGAAAAAAATAATTTGAGCTTGAAAATGATTATTTCAATGAATTTACAGTTGTCCTTCTTCCAAATAATCTGAAATATTAAGGAGAACATTCATATAGGCATTTGAGTTACAAAATAAATCTAGAACTACGAAGTTGACCAAAAATTTTGAAGTCTATATCAGGCAAGAGGATGAAACTTTGAACAAATTCAATGCATGTTTTTCAAACATTATCAACTACTCGTACAATTTGGGTGGACCTATTAGGAAAGATAAGTAGATTGAGAAAATCCTTGCTAGCTTACCTTATCATTTTCAAGCCAAATTTACCTCGCTTAAAAACATGTAAAAGCCTTGTGAAGTTATTGTAAAATGAATCACTTGGGCAAGTATTCGAACTGTATCACATGTATGCAATATGTCAGCCATCGACTTTCGTGGACGGTAAGACATGGCTTTATAGACATCAAGGATAGTGGTCTAAGCGAAGACGTCTTTTACACAGTTGTTAGAAATGATGACTCTAACACAAATGAAGAGAATATGGATCTACTTTCCTAGAGATTTACTAAATTTCTTATATAGAATTAACCCTTTTTTAGGGGTTTTAGGAAAAAATAATTTGAGCTCGAAAATGATTATTTTAATGAATTTACAGTTGTCCTTCTTCCAAATAACCTGAAATATTAAGGAGAACATTCATATAGGCATTTGAGTTACAAAATAAATCTAGAACTATGAAGTTGACCAAAAATTTTGAAGTCTATATCAGGCAAGAGGGTGAAACTTTGAACAAATTCAATGCATGTTTTTCAAACATTATCAACTACTCGTACAATTTGGGTGGACCTATTAGGAAAGATAAGTAGATTGAGAAAATCCTTGCTAGCTTATCTTATCATTTTCAAGCCAAATTTACCTCGCTTAAATACATGTAAAAGCCTTGTGAAGTTATTGTAAAATGAATCACTTGGGCAAGTATTCGAATTGTATTGAATGTATGCAATATTTCAGCCATCTACTTTCGTGGACGGAAAGAGCATGGCTTTATAGACATCAAGGATTGCGGTCTTAGCGAAGACGTTTTTGACACAATTGTTAGAAATGATGAGTCTAGCACAAATGAAGCGAAAATGGATCTACTTGCCCAGAGATTTACTAAATTTCTTATATAGAATTTACCCTTTTTTAGGGGTTTTAGAAAAAAATAATCCGAGCTCTAAAATGGTTATTTCAATGAATTTACAGTTGTACTTCATTCCAAAAAACATGAAATATTTTGGAGACCACTCATATAGGCATTTGAGCAACAAAATAAATCTAGAACTACGAAGTTGCCCAAAACATTTGAACTCTATATCAAGCAAGAGGATGGAACTTTGAACAAATTCTATGCATGTTTTTCAAACATTAACAACTACTCGTACAATTTGGGTGGACCTATTAGGAAAGGGAAGTAGTATGAGAAAATCCTTGGTAGCTTACCTTATCATTTTCAAGCCAAAGTTAGCTTGCTTAAGTACATGTAAGAGCCTTGTGAACTTATTGTTAAATGAATCACTTGGGCAAGTATTCGAACTGTATCACATGTATGCAATATGTCAGCCATCCACTTTCGAGGACGGAAAGAGCATGGCTTTATAAACATCAAGGATTGTGGTCTTTGCGAAGACGTTTTTGACACTATTGTTAGAAATGATGACTCTAACACAAATGAAGAGAATATGGATCTACTTTCCCAGAGATTTACTAAATTTCTTATATAGAATTAACCCTTTTTTATGGGTTTTAGAAAAAATAATCTTAGCTCTAAAGTGATTGTATCCATGAATTTACAGTTGTCCTTCTTCCAAATAACCTGAAATATTTTGGAGAACATTCATATAGGCATTTGAGCTACAAAATAAATCTAGAACTACGAAGTTGACCAAAAAATTTGAAGTCTATATCAGGCAAGAGGATGAAACTTTGAACAAATTCAATGCATGTTTTTCAAACATTATCAACTACTCGTACAATTTGGGTGGACCTATTGGGAAAGAGAAGTAGAATGAGAAAATCCTTGCTAGCTTACCTTATCATTTTCAAGGCAAAGTTACCTCGCTTAAAAACATGTAAAAGCCTTGTGAAGTTATTGTAAAATGAATCACTTGGGCAAGTATTCGAACTGTATCACATGTATGCAATATGTCAGCCATCGACTTTCGTGGACGGAAAGAGCATGGCTTTATAGACATCAAGGATAGTGGTCTGAGCGAAGACGTCTTTTACACAGTTGTTAGAAATGATGACTCTAACACAAATGAAGAGAATATGGATATACTTTCCTAGAGATTTACTAAATTTCTTATATAGAATTAACCCTTTTTTAGGGGTTTTAGAAAAAAATAATTTGAGCTTGAAAATGATTATTTCAATGAATTTACAGTTGTCCTTCTTCCAAATAATCTGAAATATTAAGGAGAACATTCATATAGGCATTTGAGTTACAAAATAAATCTAGAACTACGAAGTTGACCAAAAATTTTGAAGTCTATATCAGGCAAGAGGATGAAACTTTGAACAAATTCAATGCATGTTTTTCAAACATTATCAACTACTCGTACAATTTGGGTGGACCTATTAGGAAAGATAAGTAGATTGAGAAAATCCTTGCTAGCTTACCTTATCATTTTCAAGCCAAATTTACCTCGCTTAAAAACATGTAAAAGCCTTGTGAAGTTATTGTAAAATGAATCACTTGGGCAAGTATTCGAACTGTATCACATGTATGCAATATGTCAGCCATCAACTTTCGTGGACGGTAAGACATGGCTTTATAGACATCAAGGATAGTGGTCTAAGCGAAGACGTCTTTTACACAGTTGTTAGAAATGATGACTCTAACACAAATGAAGAGAATATGGATCTACTTTCCTAGAGATTTACTAAATTTCTTATATAGAATTAACCCTTTTTTAGGGGTTTTAGGAAAAAATAATTTGAGCTTGAAAATGATTATTTTAATGAATTTACAGTTGTCCTTCTTCCAAATAACCTGAAATATTAAGGAGAACATTCATATAGGCATTTGAGTTACAAAATAAATCTAGAACTACGAAGTTGACCAAAAATTTTGAAGTCTATATCAGGCAAGAGGGTGAAACTTTGAACAAATTCAATGCATGTTTTTCAAACATTATCAACTACTCGTACAATTTGGGTGGACCTATTAGGAAAGATAAGTAGATTGAGAAAATCCTTGCTAGCTTACCTTATCATTTTCAAGCCAAAGTTACCTCGCTTAAAAACAAGTAAAAGCCTTGTGAACTTACTGTTAAATGAATCACTTGGGCAAGTATTCGAACTGAATCACTTGTATCATATGTGTCAGTCATCCACCTTCGAGGAGGGAAAGAGCTTGGCTTTATAGACATCAAGGATAGTGGTCGGAGCGAAGACGTGTTTTACAAAATTGTTAGAAATGATGACTCTAACACAAATGAAGAGAATTTGGATCTACTTTCCGAGAGATTTACTAAATTTCTTATATAGAATTAACCCTTTTTTAGGGGTTTTAGAAATAAATTATTTGAGCTCGAAAATGATTATTTCAATGAATTTACAGTTGTCCTTCTTCCAAATAACCTGAAATATTAAGGAGAACATTCATATAGGCATTTGAGTTACAAAATAAATCTAGAACTATGAAGTTGACCAAAAATTTTGAAGTCTATATCAAGCAAGAGGATGAAACTTTGAACAAATTCAATGCATGTTTTTCAAACATTATCAACTACTCGTACAATTTGGGTTAACCTATTAAGAAAGAGAAGTAGATTGAGAAAATCCTTGCTAGCTTATCTTATCATTTTCAAGCCAAATTTACCTCGCTTAAATACATGTAAAAGCCATGTGAAGTTATTGTAAAATGAATCACTTGGGCAAGTATTCGAATTGTATCACATGTATGCAATATGTCAGCCATCTACTTTCGTGGACGGAAAGAGCATGGCTTTATAGACATCAAGGATTGCGGTCTTAGCGAAGACGTTTTTGACACAATTGTTAGAAATGATGAGTCTAGCACAAATGAAGCGAAAATGGATCTACTTGCCAAGAGATTTACTAAATTTCTTATATAGAATTTACCCTTTTTATCCTAGCTCTAAAATGGTTATTTCAATGAATTCACAGTTGTACTTCATTCCAAAAAACATGAAATATTTTGGAGACCACTCATATAGGCATTTGAGCAACAAAATAAATCTAGAACTACGAAGTTGCCCAAAAATTTTGAAGTCTATATCAAGCAAGAGGATGAAACTTTGAACAAATTCAATGCATGTTTTTCAAACATTATCAACTACTCGTACAATTTGGGTTAACCTATTAAGAAAGAGAAGTAGATTGAGAAAATCCTTGCTAGCTTATCTTATCATTTTCAAGCCAAATTTACCTCGCTTAAAAACAAGTAAAAGCCTTGTGAACTTACTGTTAAATGAATCACTTGGGCAAGTATTCGAACAGAATCACTTGTATCATATGTGTCACTCATCCACCTTCGAGGAGGGAAAGAGCTTGGTTTTATAGACATCAAGGATAGTGGTCGGAGCGAAGACGTGTTTTACACAGTTGTTAGAAATGATGACTCTAACACAAATGAAGAGAATATGGATCTACTTTCCCAGAGATTTACTAAATTTCTTATATAGAATTAACCCTTTTCTATGGGTTTTAGAAAAAATAATCTTAGCTCTAAAGTGATTATTTCCATGAATTTACAGTTGTCCTTCTTCCAAATAACCTGAAATATTTTGGAGAACATTCATATAGGCATTTGAGTTACAAAATAAATCTAGAACTATGAAGTTGACCAAAATTTTTGAAGTCTATATCAGGCAAGAGGATGAAACTTTGAAAAAATTCAATGCATGTTTTTCAAACATTATCAACTACTCGTACAATTTGAGTGGACCTATTAGGAAAGATTAGTAGATTGAGAAAATCCTTGCTAGCTTACATTATCATTTTCAAGCCAAAGTTACCTCGCTTAAAAACATGTAAAAGCCTTGTGAACTTACTGTTAAATGAATAACTTCGACAAGTATTCGAACTTCATCACTTGTATCATATGTGTCAGTCATCCACCTTCGAGGAGGGAAAGAGCTTGGCTCTATAGACATCAAGGATAGTGGTCGGAGCGAAGACGTGTTTTACAAAGTTGTTAGGAATGATGACTCTAACACAAATGAAGAGAATATGGATCTACTTTCCTAGAGATTTACTAAATTTCTTATATAGAATTAACCCTTTTTTAGGGGTTTTAGAAATAAATAATTTGAGCTTGAAAATGATTATTTCAATGAATTTACAGTTGTCCTTCTTCCAAATAACCTGAAATATTAAGGAGAACATTCATATAATCATTTGAGTTACAAAATAAATCTAGAACTACGAAGTTGACCAAAAATTTTGAAGTCTATATCAAGCAAGAGGATGAAACATTGAACAAATTCAATGCATGTTTTTCAAACATTATCAACTACTCGTACAATTTGGGTGGACTTATTAGGAAAGATAAGTAGATTGAGAAAATCCTTGCTAGCTTACCTTATCATTTTCAAGCCAAAGTTACCTCGCTTAAAAACAAGTAAAAGCCTTGTGAACTTACTGTTAAATGAATCACTTGGGCAAGTATTCGAACTGAATCACTTGTATCATATGTGTCAGTCATCCACCTTCGAGGAGGGAAAGAGCTTGGCTTTATAGACATCAAGGATAGTGGTCGGAGCGAAGACGTGTTGTACACAGTTGTTAGAAATCATGACTCTAACACAAATGAAGAGAATATGGATCTACTTTCCTAGAGATTTACTAAATTTCTTATATAGAATTAACCCTTTTTTAGGGGTTTTAGAAATAAATAATTTGAGCTCGAAAATGATTATTTCAATGAATTTACAGTTGTACTTCATTCAAAAAAACGTTAAATATTTTGGAGACCACTCATATAGGCATTTGAGCTACAAAATAAATCTAAAACTACGAAGTTGACCAAAAATTTTGAACTCTATATCAAGCAAGAGGATGAAACTTTGAACAAATTCAATGCCTATTTTTCAAACATTATCAACTACTCGTACAATTTGGGTGGACCCATTAAGATAGAGAAGTAGATTGAGAAAATCCTTGCTAGGTTAGCTTATCATTTTGAAACCAAAGTTACCTCGCTTAAATACATGTAAAAGCCTTGTGAACATATTGTTAAATGAATCAATTGGGCAAGTATTCGAACTGTATCACATGTATGCAATATGTCAGCCATCCACTTTCGAGGACGGAAAGAGCATGGCTTTATAAACATCAAGGATTGTGGTCTTAGTGAAGACGTTTTTGACACAATTGTTAGAAATGATGACTCTAACACAAATGAAGAGAAAATGGATCTACTTGCCCAGAGATTTAATAAATTTGTTATATAGAATTAACCCTTTTTTAGGGGTTTTAGAAAAAAATAATCCGAGCTCTAAAATGCTTATTTCAATGAATTTACAGTTGTACTTCATTCAAAAAAACATGAAACATTTTGGAGACCACTCATATAGGCATTTGAGCTAGAAAATAAATTTACAACTACGAATTTGACCAAAAAATTTGAACTCTATGTTAAGCAAGAGGATGAAACTTTGAACAAATTCTATGCATGTTTTTCAAACATTATCAACTACTCGTACAATTTGGGTGGACCTATTAGGAAAGAGAAGTAGAATGAGAAAATCCTAGCTAGCTTACTTTATCATTTTCGAGCCAAAGTTACCTCGCTTAAATAATGTAAAAGCCTTGTGAAGTTATTGTAAAATGAATCACTTGGGCAAGTATTCGAACTGTATCACATGTATGAAATATGTCAGCCATCTACTTTCGAGGACGGAAAGAGCATGGCTTTATAAACATCAAGCATAGTGGTCTGAGAAAAGATGGTTTTTTACACAGTTGTTAGAAATGATGACTCTAACACAAATGAAATGAAAATGGATCTACTTGCCCAGAGATTTGCTAAATTTCTTATATAGAATTAACCCTTTTTTAGGGGTTTTAGAAAAAAATAATCCGAGCTCTAAAATGATTATTTCAATGAATTTACAGTTGTACTTCATTCAATAAAACATGAAACATTTTGGAGACCACTCATATAGGCATTTGAGCTAGAAAATCAATTTACAACTACGAATTTGACCAAAAAATGTGAACTCTATTTCAAGCAAGAGGATGAAACTTTGAACAAATTCTATCCATGTTTTTCAAACATTATCAACTACTCGTACAATTTGGGTGGACCTATTAGGAAAGAGAAGTAGATTGAGAAAATCCTAGCTAGCTTACCTTATCATTTTCGAGCCAAAGTTACCTCGCTTAAATAATGTAAAAGCCTTGTGAAGTTATTGTAAAATGAATCACTTGGGCAAGTATTCGAACTGTATCACATGTATGAAATATGTCAGCCATCTACTTTCGAGGACGGAAAGAGCATGGCTTTATAAACATCAAGCATAGTGGTCTGAGCAAAGACGTTTTTTACACAGTTGTTAGAAATGATGACTCTAACACAAATGAAATGAAAATGGATCTACTTGCCCAGAGATTTACTAAATTTCTTATATAGAATTAACCCTTTTTTAGGGGTTTTAGAAAAAAATAATCCGAGCTCTAAAATGATTATTTCAATGAATTTACAGTTGTACTTCATTCAAAAAAACATGAAATATTTTGGAGACCACTCATATAGGCATTTGAGCTACAAAATAAATCTACAACTACGAAGTTGACCAAATATTTTGAACTCTATATCACGCAAGATTATGAAACTTTGAACAAATTCAATGCATGTTTTTCAAACATTATCAACTACTCGTACAATTTGGGTGGACCTATTAAGAAAGAGAAGTAGATTCATAAAATCCTTGCTAGCTTACCTTATCATTTTCAAGCCAAAGTTACCTCGCTTAAATACATGTAAATTCCTTGTGAACTTATTGTTAAATGAATCACTTGGGCAAGTATTCGAACTGTATCACATCTATGCAATATGTCAGCCATCCACTTCCGAGGACGGAAAGAGCATGGCTTTATAGACATCAAGGATTGTGGCCTTAGCGAAGACGTTTTTGACACAATTGTTAGAAATGATGACTCTAACACAAATGAAGAGAAAATGCATCTACTTGCCCAGAGATTTACTAAATTTCTTATATAAAATTAACCCTCTTTTAGGGGTTTTAGAAAAAAAAAATCCGAGCTCTAAAATGGTTATTTCAATGAATTTAAAGTTGTACTTCATTCAAAAAAATATGAAATATTTTGGAGACCACTCATATAGGCATTTGATCTAAAAAATAAATCTAGAACTACGAAGTTGACCAAAAATTTGGAACTCTATACCAAGCAAGACGATGAAACTTTGAACAAATTCTATGCATGTTTTTCAAACATTATCAACTACTCGTACAATTTGGGTGGACCTATTACGAAAGAGAATTAGAATGAGAAAATCTTTGCTAGCTTACCTTATTATTTTCAAGCCAAAGTTACCTCGCTTAAATACATGTAAAAGCCTTGTAACCTTACTGTTAAATGAATCACTTGGGCAAGTATTCGAGCTGCATCACTTGTATCCAATATGTGAGCTATCCACTTTCGAGGACGGAAAGAGCTTGGCTTTATAGACAAAAAGCATAGTGGTCTGAGCGAAGACGTTTTTTACACAGTTGTTAGAAATGATGACTCTAACACAAATGAAGAGAAAATGGATCTACTTGTCGAGAGATTTACTAGATTTCTTATATAGAATTAAACTTTTTTTAAGGGTTTTAGAAAAAAATAATTCGAGTTATAAAATGATTATTTCAATGAATTTATAGTTGTACTTCTTCCAAACAACATGAAATATTTTGGAGACGACTCATATAGGCATTTGAGCTACAAAATAAATCTAGAACGACGAAGTTGACAAAAAAATTTGAACTCTATAACAAGCAAGAGGATGAAACATTGAAAAAATTCAATGCATGTTTTTTAAACATTATCAACTACTCGTACAATTTGGGAGGACCTATTAGGAAAGGGAAGTAGAATGAGAAAATCCTAGCTAGCTTACCTTATCATTTTCAAGCCAAAGTTACCACGCTTAAATACATGTAAAAGCCTTGTGAACTTACTGGTAAATGAATCACTTGGGCAAGTATTCGAACTGCGTCACTTGTATCCAATATGTGAGCAATCCACTTTCGAGGCGGAAAGAGCTTGGCTTTATAGACATCAAGGATAGTGGTCTGAGGGAAGGCGTTTTTGACACATTTGTTAGAAATGATGACTCTAATACAAATGAATAGAAAATGGATCTAATTTCCCAGATATTTACTAAATTTCTTATATTGAATTAATCATTTTTTAGCAGGTTTAGAAAAAAAAACTCCGAGCTCTAAAATGATTATTTAAATGAATTTACAGTTATACTTCTTTCAAAAAAAACATGAAATATATTGGAGGACACTCATATAGGCATTTGAGCTACAAAATAAATCTAGAACGACGAAGTTGACAAAAAAATTTGAACTCTATAACAAGCAAGAGGATGAAACATTGAAAAAATTCTACGCATATTTTTCAAACATTATCAACTACTCGTACAATTTGGGTGGACCTATTAGGAAAGAGAAGTAGATAGAAAATCCTTGCTAGCTTACCTTATCATTTTCAAGCCAAAGTTACCTCTCTTAAATACATTTAAAAGCCTTGTGAACTTACTATTAAATGAATCACTTGGGCAAGTATTCGAACTGCATCACTTGTATCCAATATGTGAGCAATCCACTTTCGAGGACGGAAAGAGCTTGGCTTTATAGACTTCAAGGATAGTGGTCTTAGCGAAGACGTTTTTGACACAATTGTTAGAAATGATAACTCTAACACAAATGAAGAGAAAATGGATCTACTTGCCCAGAGATTTACTAAATTTCTTATATAGAATTAACCCTTTTTAGGGGTTTTAGAAAAATATAATCCGAGTACTAAAATGATTATTTTAATGAATTTAAAGTTGTACTTCATTAAAAAACACATTATATATTTTTGAGACCACTCTTATAGGCATTTGAGCTACAAAATAAATCTAGAACTACGAAGTTGATCAAAAATTTTGAAGTCAATATCAAGCAAGAAGATGAAACTTTGAACAAATTCACTACATGTTTTTCAAACATAATCAACTACTCGTACAATTTGGGTGGACCAATTACGAAAAAGAATAGATTGAGAAAATCCTTGCTAGCTTACCTTATCATTTTCAAGCCAATGTTACCTCGTTAAAATACATGTAAAAGCCTTGTGAACTTATTGCAAAATGAATCACTTGGGCATGTATTCGAACTGTATCACATGTATGCAATATGTCAGCCATCCATTTTCGAAGACGGAAACAGCATGGCTTTATAGACATCAAGGATTGTGGTCTAAGCGAAGACGTTTTTGACACAATTGATAGAAATGATGACTCTAACACAAATGAAGAGAAAATGGATCTACTTGCCCAGAGATTTACTAAATTTCTTATATAGAATTAACCCTTTTTTAGGGGTTTTAGAAAAAAATAATTCGAGCTCTAAAATGATTATTTCAATGAATTTATAGTTGCACTTCTTCCAAACAACATGAAATATTTAGTAGACCACTCACATAGGCATTTGAGCTGCCAAATAAATCTAGAACTACGAAGTTGACAAAACAATTTGAAGTCTATATCAAGCAAGAGGATGAAACTTTGAACAAATTCATTGCATGTTTTTCAAACATTATCAACTACTCGTACAATTTGGGTGGACCTATTAGGAAAGAGAAGTAGAATGAGAAAATCCTTGCTAGCTTACCATATCATTTTCAAGCCAAAGTTACCTCGCTTAAATACATGTAAAGGCCTCGTGACCTTACTGGTAAATGAATCACTTGGGCAAGTATTCGAACTGCATAACTTGTATGCAATATGTCAGAAATCCACTTTCGCGAACGGAAAGAGCTTGGCTTTATAGACATCAAGGATAGTGGTCTGAGCGAAGACGTTTTTTACATAGTTGTTAGAAATGATGACTCTAACACAAATGAAGAGAAAATGGATCTACTTGCCCAGAGATTTACTAAATTTCTTATATATAATTAACCGTTTTTTAGGGGTTTTAGAAAAAATAATCCAAGCTCCAAAATGATTATTTCAATGAATTTACAGTTGTACTTCATTCAAAAAAACATGAAATATTTTGGAGACCATTTATATAGGCATTTGAGCTATAAAATAAATCTAGAACTACGAAGTTGACCAAAAATTTGGAAGTCTATATGAAGCAAGAGGATGAAACTTTGAACAAATTCAATGCTTGTTTTTCAAATATTATCAACTACTCATACAATTTGGGTGGACCTATTAAGAAAGAGAAGTAGATTGAGAAAATCCTTGCTAGCTTACCTTATCATTTTTAAGCCAAAGTTACCCCGCTTAAATACATGTAAAAGCCTTGTGAACTTATTGTAAAATGAATCACTTGGACAAGTATTCGAACTGTATCACATGTATGCAATATGTCAGCCATGCACTTTCGAGGACGGAAAGAGCATGGCTTTATAGATATCAAGGATTGTGGTCTTAGCGAAGATGTTTTTGACACAATTGTTAGAAAAGATGACTCTAGCACAAATGAAGAGAAAATGGATCTACTTGCCTAGATATTTACTAAATTTCTTATATAGAATTTACCCTTTTTTAGGGGTTTTAGAAAAACAAATCAGGGCTCTAAAATGGTTATTTCAATGAATTTACAGTTATCCTTCATTCAAAAAAAACATGAAATATTTTGGAGACCACTCATATAGGCATTTGAGCTACAAAATAAATCTAGAACTACGAAGTTTACCAAAAAATTTGAACTCTATATCAAGCAAGAGGATGAAACTTTGAACAAATTCTATGCATATTTTTCAAACATTATCAACTACTCGTACAATTTGGGTGGACCTATTAGGAAAGAGAAGTAGAATGAGAAAATCCTTGCTTGCTTACCTTATCATTTTCAAGCCAAAGTTACCTTGCTTAAATACATGTAAAAGCCTTGTGAACTTACTGTTAAATGAATCACTTGGGAAAGTATTCAAACTGCATCACTTGTATTAAATATTTGAGCAAACCACTTTCGAGGACGGAAAGAGCTTGGCTTTATAGACATCAAGCATAGTGGTCTGAGCGAAGACATTTTTTACTTAGTTGTTAGAAATGATGACTCTAACACAAATGAAGAGATAACGGATCTACTTGCCCAGAGATTTACTAAATTTCTTATATAGAATTAACTCTTTTTTAGGGATTTTAGAAAAACAAAATCCGAGCTCTAAAATTATTATTTCAATGAATTTAAAGTTGTACTTAATTCAAAAAAACATGAAATATTTTGGAGACCACTTATATAGGCATTTGGGTTACAAAATAAATCTAGAACTACGAAGTTGACCAAAAATTTTGAACTCTATATCAAGCAAGAGGATGAAACTTTGAACAAATTCAATGCATGTTTTTCAAACATTATCAACTACTCGTACAATTTGGGTGGACCTATTAAGAAAGAGAAGTAGATGTAGAAAATCCTTGCTAGCTTACCTTATCATTTTCAAGCCAAAGTTACCTCACTTAAATACATGTAAAAGCCTTGTGAACTTATTGTTAAATGAATCACTTGGGCAAGTATTCGAACTGTATCACATGTACGCAATATGTCAGCCATCCACTTTCGAGGACAGAAAGAGCATGGCTTTATACACATCAAGGATTGTGGTCTTAGCGAAGACGTTTTTGACACAATTTTTAGAAATGATGACTCTAACACAAATGAAGAGAAAATGGATCTACTTGCCCAGAGATTTAATAAATTTCTTATATAGAATTAACCCTTTTTTAGGGGTTTTAGAAAAAAATAATCCGAGCTCTAAAATTCTTATTTCAATGAATTTACAGTTGTACTTCATTCAAAAAAACATGAAATATTTTGGAGACCACTCATATAGGCATTTGAGCTAGAAAATAAATCTACAACTACGAATTTGACCAAAATATTTGAACTCTATATCAAGCAAGAGGAAGAAACTTTGAACAAATTCTATGCATGTTTTTCAAACATTATCAACTACTCGTACAATTTGGGTGGACCTATTAGGAAAGGGAAGTAGAATGAGAAAATCCTTGCTTGCTTACCTTATCATTTTCAAGCCAAAGTTACCTTGCTTAAATACATGTAAAAGCCTTGTGAACTTACTGTTAAATGAATCACTTGGGAAAGTATTCAAACTGCATCACTTGTATTCAATATTTCAGCAAACCACTTTCGAGGACGGAAAGAGCTTGGCTTTATAGACATCAAGCATAGTGGTTTGAGCGAAGACATTTTTTACACAGTTGTTAGAAATGATGACTCTAACACAAATGAAATGAAAATGGATCTACTTGCCCAGAGATTTACTAAATTTCTTATATAGAATTAACCCTTTTTTAGGGGTTTTAGAAAAAAATAATCGGAGCTCTAAAATTATTATTTCAATGAATTTACAGTTGTACTTCATTCAAAAAAACATGAAATATTTTGGAGACCACTCATATAGGCATTTGAGCTACAACATAAATCTACAACTACGAAGTTGACCAAAAATTTTGAACTCTATATCAAGCAAGAGTATGAAACTTTGAACAAATTCAATGCATTTTTTTCAAACATTATCAACTACTCGTACAATTTGGGTGGACCTATTAGGAAAGGGAAGTAGAATGAGAAAATCCATGCTAGCTTACCTTATCATTTTCAACCCAAAGTTACCTTGCTTAAATACATGTAAATTCCTTGTGAACTTATTGTGAAATGAATCACTTGGGCAAGTATTCGAACTGTATCACATCTATGCAATATGTCAGCCATCCACTTTCGAGGACGGAAAGAGCATGGCTTTATAGACATCAAGGATTGTGGTCCTAGCGAAGGCGTTTTTGACACAATTGTTAGAAATGATGACTCTAACACAAATGAAGAGAAAATTGATCTACTTACCCAGAGATTTACTAAATTTCTTATATAGAAATAACCCTTTTTTAGGGGTTTTAGAAAAAAATAATCCGAGTACTAAAATGATTATTTTAATGAATTTAAAGTTGTACTTCATTATAAAACACATTATATATTTTTGAGACCACTCATATAGGCATTTGAGCTACAAAATAAATCTAGAACTACGAAGTTTACCAAAAAATTTGAACTCTATATCAAGCAAGAGGATGAAACTTTGAACAAATTCTATGCATATTTTTCAAACATTATCAACTACTCGTACAATTTGGGTGGACCTATTAGGAAAGAGAAGTAGAATGAGAAAATCCTTGCTTGCTTACCTTATCATTTTCAAGCCAAAGTTACCTTGCTTAAATACATGTAAAAGCCTTGTGAACTTACTGTTAAATGAATCACTTGGGAAAGTATTCAAACTGCATCACTTGTATTAAATATTTGAGCAAACCACTTTCGAGGACGGAAAGAGCTTGGCTTTATAGACATCAAGCATAGTGGTCTGAGCGAAGACATTTTTTACTTAGTTGTTAGAAATGATGACTCTAACACAAATGAAGAGATAACGGATCTACTTGCCCAGAGATTTACTAAATTTCTTATATAGAATTAACTCTTTTTTAGGGATTTTAGAAAAACAAAATCCGAGCTCTAAAATTATTATTTCAATGAATTTAAAGTTGTACTTAATTCAAAAAAACATGAAATATTTTGGAGACCACTTATATAGGCATTTGGGTTACAAAATAAATCTAGAACTACGAAGTTGACCAAAAATTTTGAACTCTATATCAAGCAAGAGGATGAAACTTTGAACAAATTCAATGCATGTTTTTCAAACATTATCAACTACTCGTACAATTTGGGTGGACCTATTAAGAAAGAGAAGTAGATGTAGAAAATCCTTGCTAGCTTACCTTATCATTTTCAAGCCAAAGTTACCTCACTTAAATACATGTAAAAGCCTTGTGAACTTATTGTTAAATGAATCACTTGGGCAAGTATTCGAACTGTATCACATGTATGCAATATGTCAGCCATCCACTTTCGAGGACAGAAAGAGCATGGCTTTATACACATCAAGGATTGTGGTCTTAGCGAAGAGGTTTTTGACACAATTTTTAGAAATGATGACTCTAACACAAATGAAGAGAAAATGGATCTACTTGCCTAGAGATTTAATAAATTTCTTATATAGAATTAACCCTTTTTTAGGGGTTTTAGAAAAAAATAATCCGAGCTCTAAAATTCTTATTTCAATGAATTTACAGTTGTACTTCATTCAAAAAAACATGAAATATTTTGGAGACCACTCATATAGGCATTTGAGCTAGAAAATAAATCTACAACTACGAATTTGACCAAAATATTTGAACTCTATATCAAGCAAGAGGAAGAAACTTTGAACAAATTCTATGCATGTTTTTCAAACATTATCAACTACTCGTACAATTTGGGTGGACCTATTAGGAAAGGGAAGTAGAATGAGAAAATCCTTGCTTGCTTACCTTATCATTTTCAAGCCAAAGTTACCTTGCTTAAATACATGTAAAAGCCTTGTGAACTTACTGTTAAATGAATCACTTGGGAAAGTATTCAAACTGCATCACTTGTATTCAATATTTCAGCAAACCACTTTCGAGGACGGAAAGAGCTTGGCTTTATAGACATCAAGCATAGTGGTCTGAGCGAAGACATTTTTTACACAGTTGTTAGAAATGATGACTCTAACACAAATGAAATGAAAATGGATCTACTTGCCCAGAGATTTACTAAATTTCTTATATAGAATTAACCCTTTTTTAGTGGTTTTAGAAAAAAATAATCGGAGCTCTAAAATTATTATTTCAATGAATTTACAGTTGTACTTCATTCAAAAAAACATGAAATATTTTGGAGACCACTCATATAGGCATTTGAGCTACAACATAAATCTACAACTACGAAGTTGACCAACAATTTTGAACTCTATATCAAACAAGAGTATGAAACTTTGAACAAATTCAATGCATTTTTTTCAAACATTATCAACTACTCGTACAATTTGGGTGGACCTATTAGGAAAGGGAAGTAGAATGAGAAAATCCATGCTAGCTTACCTTATCATTTTCAACCCAAAGTTACCTTGCTTAAATACATGTAAATTCCTTGTGAACTTATTGTGAAATGAATCACTTGGGCAAGTATTCGAACTGTATCACATCTATGCAATATGTCAGCCATCCACTTTCGAGGACGGAAAGAGCATGGCTTTATAGACATCAAGGATTGTGGTCCTAGCGAAGACGTTTTTGACACAATTGTTAGAAATGATGACTCTAACACAAATGAAGAGAAAATTGATCTACTTACCCAGAGATTTACTAAATTTCTTATATAGAAATAACCCTTTTTTAGGGGTTTTAGAAAAAAATAATCCGAGTACTAAAATGATTATTTTAATGAATTTAAAGTTGTACTTCATTATAAAACACATTATATATTTTTGAGACCACTCATATAGGCATTTGAGCTACAAAATAAATCTAGAACTACGAAGTTTACCAAAAAATTTGAACTCTATATCAAGCAAGAGGATGAAACTTTGAACAAATTCTATGCATATTTTTCAAACATTATCAACTACTCGTACAATTTGGGTGGACCTATTAGGAAAGAGAAGTAGAATGAGAAAATCCTTGCTTGCTTACCTTATCATTTTCAAGCCAAAGTTACCTTGCTTAAATACATGTAAAAGCCTTGTGAACTTACTGTTAAATGAATCACTTGGGAAAGTATTCAAACTGCATCACTTGTATTCAATATTTGAGCAAACCACTTTCGAGGACGGAAAGAGCTTGGCTTTATAGACATCAAGCATAGTGGTCTGAGCGAAGACATTTTTTACTTAGTTGTTAGAAATGATGACTCTAACACAAATGAAGAGAAAATGGATCTACTTGCCCAGAGATTTAATAAATTTCTTATATAGAATTAACCCTTTTTTAGGGGTTTTAGAAAAAAATAATCCGAGCTCTAAAATTCTTATTTCAATGAATTTACAGTTGTACTTCATTCAAAAAAACATGAAATATTTTGGAGACCACTCATATAGGCATTTGAGCTAGAAAATAAATCTACAACTACGAATTTGACCAAAATATTTGAACTCTATATCAAGCAAGAGGAAGAAACTTTGAACAAATTCTATGCATGTTTTTCAAACATTATCAACTACTCGTACAATTTGGGTGGACCTATTAGGAAAGGGAAGTAGAATGAGAAAATCCTTGCTTGCTTACCTTATCATTTTCAAGCCAAAATTACCTTGCTTAAATACATGTAAAAGCCTTGTGAACTTACTGTTAAATGAATCACTTGGGAAAGTATTCAAACTGCATCACTTGTATTCAATATTTCAGCAAACCACTTTCGAGGACGGAAAGAGCTTGGCTTTATAGACATCAAGCATAGTGGTTTGAGCGAAGACATTTTTTACACAGTTGTTAGAAATGATGACTTTAACACAAATGAAATGAAAATGGATCTACTTGCCCAGAGATTTACTAAATTTCTTATATAGAATTAACCCTTTTTTAGGGGTTTTAGAAAAAAATAATCGGAGCTCTAAAATTATTATTTCAATGAATTTACAGTTGTACTTCATTCAAAAAAACATGAAATATTTTGGAGACCACTCATATAGGCATTTGAGCTACAACATAAATCTACAACTACGAAGTTGACCAAAAATTTTGAACTCTATATCAAGCAAGAGTATGAAACTTTGAACAAATTCAATGCATTTTTTTCAAACATTATCAACTACTCGTACAATTTGGGTGGACCTATTAGGAAAGGGAAGTAGAATGAGAAAATCCATGCTAGCTTACCTTATCATTTTCAACCCAAAGTTACCTTGCTTAAATACATGTAAATTCCTTGTGAACTTATTGTGAAATGAATCACTTGGGCAAGTATTCGAACTGTATCACATCTATGCAATATGTCAGCCATCCACTTTCGAGGACGGAAAGAGCATGGCTTTATAGACATCAAGGATTGTGGTCCTAGCGAAGACGTTTTTGACACAATTGTTAGAAATGATGACTCTAACACAAATGAAGAGAAAATTGATCTACTTACCCAGAGATTTACTAAATTTCTTATATAGAAATAACCCTTTTTTAGGGGTTTTAGAAAAAAATAATCCGAGTACTAAAATGATTATTTTAATGAATTTAAAGTTGTACTTCATTATAAAACACATTATATATTTTTGAGACCACTCATATAGGCATTTGAGCTACAAAATAAATCTAGAACTACGAAGTTTACCAAAAAATTTGAACTCTATATCAAGCAAGAGGATGAAACTTTGAACAAATTCTATGCATATTTTTCAAACATTATCAACTACTCGTACAATTTGGGTGGACCTATTAGGAAAGAGAAGTAGAATGAGAAAATCCTTGCTTGCTTACCTTATCATTTTCCAGCCAAAGTTACCTTGCTTAAATACATGTAAAAGCCTTGTGAACTTACTGTTAAATGAATCACTTGGGAAAGTATTCAAACTGCATCACTTGTATTAAATATTTGAGCAAACCACTTTCGAGGACGGAAAGAGCTTGGCTTTATAGACATCAAGCATAGTGGTCTGAGCGAAGACATTTTTTACTTAGTTGTTAGAAATGATGACTCTAACACAAATGAAGAGATAACGGATCTACTTGCCCAGAGATTTACTAAATTTCTTATATAGAATTAACTCTTTTTTAGGGATTTTAGAAAAACAAAATCCGAGCTCTAAAATTATTATTTCAATGAATTTAAAGTTGTACTTAATTCAAAAAAACATGAAATATTTTGGAGACCACTTATATAGGCATTTGGGTTACAAAATAAATCTAGAACTACAAAGTTGACCAAAAATTTTGAACTCTATATCAAGCAAGAGGATGAAACTTTGAACAAATTCAATGCATGTTTTTCAAACATTATCAACTACTCGTACAATTTGGGTGGACCTATTAAGAAAGAGAAGTAGATGTAGAAAATCCTTGCTAGCTTACCTTATCATTTTCAAGCCAAAGTTGCCTCACTTAAATACATGTAAAAGCCTTGTGAACTTATTGTTAAATGAATCACTTGGGCAAGTATTCGAACTGTATCACATGTATGCAATATGTCAGCCATCCACTTTCGAGGACAGAAAGAGCATGGCTTTATACACATCAAGGATTGTGGTCTTAGCGAAGACGTTTTTGACACAATTTTTAGAAATGATGACTCTAACACAAATGAAGAGAAAATGGATCTACTTGCCCAGAGATTTAATAAATTTCTTATATAGAATTAACCCTTTTTTAGGGGTTTTAGAAAAAAATAATCCGAGCTCTAAAATTCTTATTTCAATGAATTTACAGTTGTACTTCATTCAAAAAAACATGAAATATTTTGGAGACCACTCATATAGGGATTTGAGCTACAACATAAATCTACAACTACGAAGTTGACCAACAATTTTGAACTCTATATCAAGCAAGAGTATGAAACTTTGAACAAATTCAATGCATTTTTTTCAAACATTATCAACTACTCGTACAATTTGGGTGGACCTATTAGGAAAGGGAAGTAGAATGAGAAAATCCATGCTAGCTTACCTTATCATTTTCAACCCAAAGTTACCTTGCTTAAATACATGTAAATTCCTTGTGAACTTATTGTGAAATGAATCACTTGGGCAAGTATTCGAACTGTATCACATCTATGCAATATGTCAGCCATCCACTTTCGAGGACGGAAAGAGCATGGCTTTATAGACATCAAGGATTGTGGTCTGAGCGAAGACATTTTTTACACAGTTGTTAGAAATGATGACTCTAACACAAATGAAATGAAAATGGATCTACTTGCCCAGAGATTTACTAAATTTCTTATATAGAATTAACCCTTTTTTAGGGGTTTTAGAAAAAAATAATCGGAGCTCTAAAATTATTATTTCAATGAATTTACAGTTGTACTTCATTCAAAAAAACATGAAATATTTTGGAGACCACTCATATAGGCATTTGAGCTACAACATAAATCTACAACTACGAAGTTGACCAACAATTTTGAACTCTATATCAAGCAAGAGTATGAAACTTTGAACAAATTCAATGCATTTTTTTCAAACATTATCAACTACTCGTACAATTTGGGTGGACCTATTAGGAAAGGGAAGTAGAATGGGAAAATCCATGCTAGCTTACCTTATCATTTTCAACCCAAAGTTACCTTGCTTAAATACATGTAAATTCCTTGTGAACTTATTGTGAAATGAATCACTTGGGCAAGTATTCGAACTGTATCACATCTATGCAATATGTCAGCCATCCACTTTCGAGGACGGAAAGAGCATGGCTTTATAGACATCAAGGATTGTGGTCCTAGCGAAGACGTTTTTGACACAATTGTTAGAAATGATGACTCTAACACAAATGAAGAGAAAATTGATCTACTTACCCAGAGATTTACTAAATTTCTTATATAGAAATAACCCTTTTTTAGGGGTTTTAGAAAAAAATAATCCGAGTACTAAAATGATTATTTTAATGAATTTAAAGTTGTACTTCATTATAAAACACATTATATATTTTTGAGACCACTCATATAGGCATTTGAGCTACAAAATAAATCTAGAACTACGAAGTTTACCAAAAAATTTGAACTCTATATCAAGCAAGAGGATGAAACTTTGAACAAATTCTATGCATATTTTTCAAACATTATCAACTACTAGTACAATTTGGGTGGACCTATTAGGAAAGAGAAGTAGAATGAGAAAATCCTTGCTTGCTTACCTTATCATTTTCAAGCCAAAGTTACCTTGCTTAAATACATGTAAAAGCCTTGTGAACTTACTGTTAAATGAATCACTTGGGAAAGTATTCAAACTGCATCACTTGTATTCAATATTTGAGCAAACCACTTTCGAGGACGGAAAGAGCTTGGCTTTATAGACATCAAGCATAGTGGTCTGAGCGAAGACATTTTTTACTTAGTTGTTAGAAATGATGACTCTAACACAAATGAAGAGAAAATGGATCTACTTGCCCAGAGATTTAATAAATTTCTTATATAGAATTAACCCTTTTTTAGGGGTTTTAGAAAAAAATAATCGGAGCTCTAAAATTATTATTTCAATGAATTTACAGTTGTACTTCATTCAAAAAAACATGAAATATTTTGGAGACCACTCATATAGGCATTTGAGCTAGAAAATAAATCTACAACTACGAATTTGACCAAAATATTTGAACTCTATATCAAGCAAGAGGAAGAAACTTTGAACAAATTCTATGCATGTTTTTCAAACATTATCAACTACTCGTACAATTTGGGTGGACCTATTAGGAAAGGGAAGTAGAATGAGAAAATCCTTGCTTGCTTACCTTATCATTTTCAAGCCAAAGTTACCTTGCTTAAATACATGTAAAAGCCTTGTGAACTTACTGTTAAATGAATCACTTGGGAAAGTATTCAAACTACATCACTTGTATTCAATATTTCAGCAAACCACTTTCGAGGACGGAAAGAGCTTGGCTTTATAGACATCAAGCATAGTGGTCTGAGCGAAGACATTTTTTACACAGTTGTTAGAAATGATGACTCTAACACAAATGAAATGAAAATGGATCCACTTGCCCAGAGATTTAATAAATTTCTTATATAGAATTAACCCTTTTTTAGGGGTTTTAGAAAAAAATAATCGGAGCTCTAAAATTATTATTTCAATGAATTTACAGTTGTACTTCATTCAAAAAAACATGAAATATTTTGGAGACCACTCATATAGGCATTTGAGCTACAACATAAATCTACAACTACGAAGTTGACCAAAAATTTTGAACTCTATATCAAGCAAGAGTATGAAACTTTGAACAAATTCAATGCATTTTTTTCAAACATTATCAACTACTCGTACAATTTGGGTGGACCTATTAGGAAAGGGAAGTAGAATGAGAAAATCCATGCTAGCTTACCTTATCATTTTCAACCCAAAGTTACCTTGCTTAAATACATGTAAATTCCTTGTGAACTTATTGTGAAATGAATCACTTGGGCAAGTATTCGAACTGTATCACATCTATGCAATATGTCAGCCATCCACTTTCGAGGACGGAAAGAGCATGGCTTTATAGACATCAAGGATTGTGGTCCTAGCGAAGACGTTTTTGACACAATTGTTAGAAATGATGACTCTAACACAAATGAAGAGAAAATTGATCTACTTACCCAGAGATTTACTAAATTTCTTATATAGAAATAACCCTTTTTTAGGGGTTTTAGAAAAAAATAATCCGAGTACTAAAATGATTATTTTAATGAATTTAAAGTTGTACTTCATTATAAAACACATTATATATTTTTGAGACCACTCATATAGGCATTTGAGCTACAAAATAAATCTAGAACTACGAAGTTTACCAAAAAATTTGAACTCTATATCAAGCAAGAGGATGAAACTTTGAACAAATTCTATGCATATTTTTCAAACATTATCAACTACTAGTACAATTTGGGTGGACCTATTAGGAAAGAGAAGTAGAATGAGAAAATCCTTGCTTGCTTACCTTATCATTTTCAAGCCAAAGTTACCTTGCTTAAATACATGTAAAAGCCTTGTGAACTTACTGTTAAATGAATCACTTGGGAAAGTATTCAAACTGCATCACTTGTATTCAATATTTGAGCAAACCACTTTCGAGGACGGAAAGAGCTTGGCTTTATAGACATCAAGCATAGTGGTCTGAGCGAAGACATTTTTTACTTAGTTGTTAGAAATGATGACTCTAACACAAATGAAGAGATAACGGATCTACTTGCCCAGAGATTTACTAAATTTCTTATATAGAATTAACTCTTTTTTAGGGATTTTAGAAAAACAAAATCCGAGCTCTAAAATTATTATTTCAATGAATTTAAAGTTGTACTTAATTCAAAAAAACATGAAATATTTTGGAGACCACTTATATAGGCATTTGGGTTACAAAATAAATCTAGAACTACGAAGTTGACCAAAAATTTTGAACTCTATATCAAGCAAGAGGATGAAACTTTGAACAAATTCAATGCATGTTTTTCAAACATTATCAACTACTCGTACAATTTGGGTGGACCTATTAAGAAAGAGAAGTAGATGTAGAAAATCCTTGCTAGCTTACCTTATCATTTTCAAGCCAAAGTTACCTCACTTAAATACATGTAAAAGCCTTGTGAACTTATTGTTAAATGAATCACTTGGGCAAGTATTCGAACTGTATCACATGTATGCAATATGTCAGCCATCCACTTTCGAGGACAGAAAGAGCATGGCTTTATACACATCAAGGATTGTGGTCTTAGCGAAGACGTTTTTGACACAATTTTTAGAAATGATGACTCTAACACAAATGAAGAGAAAACGGATCTACTTGCCCAGAGATTTAATAAATTTCTTATATAGAATTAACCCTTTTTTAGGGGTTTTAGAAAAAAATAATCGGAGCTCTAAAATTATTATTTCAATGAATTTAAAGTTGTACTTAATTCAAAAAAACATGAAATATTTTGGAGACCACTTATATAGGCATTTGGGTTACAAAATAAATCTAGAACTACGAAGTTGACAAAAAATTTTGAACTCTATATCAAGCAAGAGGATGAAACTTTGAACAAATTCAATGCATGTTTTTCAAACATTATCAACTACTCGTACAATTTGGGTGGACCTATTAAGAAAGAGAAGTAGATGTAGCAAATCCTTGCTAGCTTACCTTATCATTTTCAAGCCAAAGTTACCGCACTTAAATACATGTAAAAGCCTTGTGAACTTATTGTTAAATGAATCACTTGGGCAAGTATTCGAACTGTATCACATGTATGCAATATGTCAGCCATCCACTTTCGAGGACAGAAAGAGCATGGCTTTATACACATCAAGGATTGTGGTCTTAGCGAAGACGTTTTTGACACAGTTGTTAGAAATGATGACTCTAACACAAATGAAATGAAAATGGATCTACTTGCCCAGAGATTTAATAAATTTCTTATATAGAATTAACCCTTTTTTAGGGGTTTTAGAAAAAAATAATCCGAGCTCTAAAATTCTTATTTCAATGAATTTACAGTTGTACTTCATTCAAAAAAACATGAAATATTTTGGAGACCACTCATATAGGCATTTGAGCTAGAAAATAAATCTACAACTACGAATTTGACCAAAATATTTGAACTCTATATCAAGCAAGAGGAAGAAACTTTGAACAAATTCTATGCATGTTTTTCAAACATTATCAACTACTCGTACAATTTGGGTGGACCTATTAGGAAAGGGAAGTAGAATGAGAAAATCCTTGCTTGCTTAACTTATCATTTTCAAGCCAAAGTTACCTTGCTTAAATACATGTAAAAGCCTTGTGAACTTATTGTGAAATGAATCACTTGGGCAAGTATTCGAACTGTATCACATCTATGCAATATGTCAGCCATCCACTTTCGAGGACGGAAAGAGCATGACTTTATAGACATCAAGGATTGTGGTCCTAGCGAAGACGTTTTTGACACAATTGTTAGAAATGATGACTCTAACACAAATGAAGAGAAAATTGATCTACTTACCCAGAGATTTACTAAATTTCTTATATAGAAATAACCCTTTTTTAGGGGTTTTAGAAAAAAATAATCCGAGTACTAAAATGATTATTTTAATGAATTTAAAGTTGTACTTCATTATAAAACACATTATATATTTTTGAGACCACTCATATAGGCATTTGAGCTACAAAATAAATCTAGAACTACGAAGTTTACCAAAAAATTTGAACTCTATATCAAGCAAGAGGATGAAACTTTGAACAAATTCTATGCATATTTTTCAAACATTATCAACTACTCGTACAATTTGGGTGGACCTATTAGGAAAGAGAAGTAGAATGAGAAAATCCTTGCTTGCTTACCTTATCATTTTCAAGCCAAAGTTACCTTGCTTAAATACATGTAAAAGCCTTGTGAACTTACTGTTAAATGAATCACTTGGGAAAGTATTCAAACTGCATCACTTGTATTCAATATTTGAGCAAACCACTTTCGAGGACGGAAAGAGCTTGGCTTTATAGACATCAAGCATAGTGGTCTAAGCGAAGACGTTTTTGACACAATTGTTAGAAATGATGACTCTAACACAAATGAAGAGAAAATGGATCTACTTGCCGAGAGATTTACTAAATTTCTTATATAGAATTAACCCTTTTTTAGGGGTTTTAGAAAAACAATAATCCAAGCTCTAAAAAGATTATTTTACTCAATTTAAAGTTGTACTTCATTAAAAAAACATGAAATATTTGGGAGACCACTCATATTGGCATTTGATTACAAAATAAATCTAGAACTACGAAGTTGACCAAAAAATTTGAACTCTATATCAAGCAAGCGGATGAAACTTGGAACAAATTCCATGCATGTTTTTCAAACATTATCAACTACTCGTACAATTTATTGGACCTATTAGGAAAGCGAAGTAGAATGAGAAAATCCTTGCTAGCTTACCTTATCATTTTCAAGCCAAAGTTACCTCGCTTAAATACATGTAATAGCCTTATGAATTTTCAGTTAAAAGAATCACATGGGCAAATATTCAAACTGCATCGCTTGTATGCAATATGTCAGCCATCCACTTTCGAGGACGGAAAGAGCATGGCTTTATAGACATCAAGGATTGTGGACCTAGCGAGGACGTTTTTGACACAATTGTTAGAAATGATGACTCTAACACAAATGAAGAGAAAATGGATCTACTTGCCCAGAGATTTACTAAATTTCTTATATAGAATTAACCCTTTTTTAGGGGATTTAGAAAAAAATAATTCGAGCTCTAAAATGATTATTTCAATGAATTTATAGTTGTACTTCATTCAAAAAAACATGAAACATTTTGGAGACCACTTATATAGGCATTTGAGCTACAAAATAAATCTAGAACGACGAAGTTGACCAAAACTTTTGAACTCTATATCAAGCAAGAGGAAGAAACTTTGAACAAATTCTATGCATGTTTTTCAAACATTATCAACTACTCGTACAATTTGGTGGACCTATTAGGAAAGGGAAGTAGAATGAGAAAATCCTTGCTAGCTTACCTTATCATTTTCAAGCCAAAGTTACCACGCTTAAATACATGTAAAAGCCTTGTGAACTTACAGGTAAATGAATCACTTGGGCAAGTATTCGAACTGTATCACATGTATGCAATATGTCAGCCATCCACTTTCGAGGACGAAAAGAGCATGGCTTTATAGACATCAAGGATTGTGGACCTAGCGAGGACGTTTTTGACACAATTGTTAGAAATGATGACTCTAACACAAATGAAGAGAAAATAGATCTACTTGCCCAGAGATTTACTAAATTTCTTATATTGAATTAACCCTTTTTTAGGGGTTTTAGAAAAACAATAATCCGAGCTCTAAAAAGATTATTTTAATCAATTTAAAGTTGCACTTCATTAAAAAAAACATGAAATATTTGGGAGACCACTCATATTGGCATTTGACTACAAAATAAATCTAGAACTACGAAGTTGACCAAAAAATTTGAACTCTATATCAAGCAAGAGGATGAAACTTTGAACAAATTCATTGCATGTTTTTCAAACATTATCAACTACTCGTACAATTTGGGTGGACCTATTAGGAAAGCGAAGTAGAATGAGAAAATCCTTGCTAGCTTACCATATCATTTTCAAGCGAAAGTTACCTCGCTCAAATACATGTAAAAGCCTTGTGACCTTACTGGTAAATGAATCACTTGGGCAAGTATTCGAACTGCATAACTTGTATGCAATATGTCCGAAATCCACTTTCGCGGACGGAAAGAGCTTGGCTTTATAGACATCAAGGATAGTGGTCTGAGTGAAGACGTTTTTTACACAGTTGTTAGAAATGATGACTCTATAACAAATGAAGAGAAAATGGATCTACTTGCCCAGAGATTTACTAAATTTCTTAGATAGAATTAACCCTTTTTTAGGGGTTTTAGGCAAAAATAATCCGAGCTCTAAAATGATTATTTCAATGCATTTATAGTTGTACTTCTTCGAAACAACATGAAATATTTTGTAGACTACTCATATAGGCATTTGAGCTACAAAATATATCTAGAACTACGAAGTTTACCAAAAATTTTGAACTCTATAGCAAGCAAGAGGATGAAAGTTTGAATAAATTCAATACATGTTTTTCAAACATTATCAACTACTCGTACAATTTGGGTGGACCTATTAGGAAAGATAAGTAGATTGAGAAAATCCTTGCTAGCTTACCTTATCATTTTCAAGCCAAAGTTACCTCGCTTAAAAACATGTAAAACCCTTGTGAACTTACTGTTAAATGAATCACTTGGGCAAGTATTCGAACTGCATCACTTGTATCCAATATGTGAGCAATCCACTTTCGAGGACGGAAAGAGCTTGGCTTTATAGACATCAAGGATAGTGGTATGAGGGAAGGCGTTTTTGACACATTTGTTCGAAATGATGACTCTAATACAAATGAATATAAAATGGATCTAATTTCCAAGATATTTACTAAATTTCTTATATTGAATTAATCCTTTTTTAGCGGGTTTAGAAAAAAAAACTCCGAGCTCTAAAATGATTATTTAAATGAATTTACAGTTATACTTCTTTCAAAAAAAACATGAAATATATCGGAGGACACTCATATAGGCATTTGAGATACAAAATAAATCTAGAACTATGAAGTGGACTAAAAATTTTGAACTCTATATCAAGCAAGAGGATGAAACTTTGGACATCTCTATGCATATTTTTCAAACATTATCAACTACTCGTACAATTTGGGTGGACCTATTAGGAAAGGGAAGTAGAATGAGAAAATCCATGCTAGCTTACCTTATCATTTTCAACCCAAAGTTACCTTGCTTAAATACATGTAAATTCCTTGTGAACTTATTGTGAAATGAATCACTTGGGCAAGTATTTGAACTGTATCACATCTATGCAATATGTCAGCCATCCACTTTCGAGGACGGAAAGAGCATGGCTTTATTGACATCAAGGATTGTGGTCCTAGCGAAGACGTTTTTGACACAATTGTTAGAAATGATGACTCTAACACAAATGAAGAGAAAATTGATCTACTTACCCAGAGATTTACTAAATTTCTTATATAGAAATAACCCTTTTTTAGGGGTTTTAGAAAAAAATAATCCGAGTACTAAAATGATTATTTTAATGAATTTAAAGTTGTACTTCATTATAAAACACATTATATATTTTTGAGACCACTCATATAGGCATTTGAGCTACAAAATAAATCTAGAACTACGAAGTTTACCAAAAAATTTGAACTCTATATCAAGCAAGAGGATGAAACTTTGAACAAATTCTATGCATATTTTTCAAACATTATCAACTACTCGTACAATTTGGGTGGACCTATTAGGAAAGAGAAGTAGAATGAGAAAATCCTTGCTTGCTTACCTTATCATTTTCAAGCCAAAGTTACCTTGCTTAAATACATGTAAAAGCCTTGTGAACTTACTGTTAAATGAATCACTTGGGAAAGTATTCAAACTGCATCACTTGTATTCAATATTTGAGCAAACCACTTTCGAGGACGGAAAGAGCTTGGCTTTATAGACATCAAGCATAGTGGTCTGAGCGAAGACATTTTTTACTTAGTTGTTAGAAATGATGACTCTAACACAAATGAAGAGATAACGGATCTACTTGCCCAGAGATTTACTAAATTTCTTATATAGAATTAACTCTTTTTTAGGGATTTTAGAAAAACAAAATCCGAGCTCTAAAATTATTATTTCAATGAATTTAAAGTTGTACTTAATTCAAAAAAACATGAAATATTTTGGAGACCACTTATATAGGCATTTGGGTTACAAAATAAATCTAGAACTACGAAGTTGACCAAAAATTTTGAACTCTATATCAAGCAAGAGGATGAAACTTTGAACAAATTCAATGCATGTTTTTCAAACATTATCAACTACTCGTACAATTTGGGTGGACCTATTAAGAAAGAGAAGTAGATGTAGCAAATCCTTGCTAGCTTACCTTATCATTTTCAAGCCAAAGTTACCTCACTTAAATACATGTAAAAGCCTTGTGAACTTATTGTTAAATGAATCACTTGGGCAAGTATTCGAACTGTATCACATGTATGCAATATGTCAGCCATCCACTTTCGAGGACAAAAAGAGCATGGCTTTATACACATCAAGGATTGTGGTCTTAGCGAAGACGTTTTTGACACAGTTGTTAGAAATGATGACTCTAACACAAATGAAATGAAAATGGATCTACTTGCCCAGAGATTTAATAAATTTCTTATATAGAATTAACCCTTTTTTAGGGGTTTTAGAAAAAAATAATCCGAGCTCTAAAATTCTTATTTCAATGAATTTACAGTTGTACTTCATTCAAAAAAACATGAAATATTTTGGAGACCACTCATATAGGCATTTGAGCTTGAAAATAAATCTACAACTACGAATTTGACCAAAATATTTGAACTCTATATCAAGCAAGAGGAAAAAACTTTGAACAAATTCTATGCATGTTTTTCAAACATTATCAACTACTCGTACAATTTGGGTGGACCTATTAGGAAAGGGAAGTAGAATGAGAAAATCCTTGCTTGCTTAACTTATCATTTTCAAGCCAAAGTTACCTTGCTTAAATACATGTAAAAGCCTTGTGAACTTATTGTGAAATGAATCACTTGGGCAAGTATTCGAACTGTATCACATCTATGCAATATGTCAGCCATCCACTTTCGAGGACGGAAAGAGCATGGCTTTATAGACATCAAGGATTGTGGTCCTAGCGAAGACGTTTTTGACACAATTGTTAGAAATGATGACTCTAACACAAATGAAGAGAAAATTGATCTACTTACCCAGAGATTTACTAAATTTCTTATATAGAAATAACCCTTTTTTAGGGGTTTTAGAAAAAAATAATCCAAGTACTAAAATGATTATTTTAATGAATTTAAAGTTGTACTTCATTATAAAACACATTATATATTTTTGAGACCACTCATATAGGCATTTGAGCTACAAAATAAATCTAGAACTACGAAGTTGATCAAAAATATTGAAGTCTATATCAAGCAAGAAGTTGAAACCTTGAACAAATTCACTACATGTTTTTCAAACATTATCAACTACTCGTACAATTTGGGTGGACCAATTACGAAAAAGAATAGATTGAGATAATCCTTGCTAGCTTACCTTATCATTTTCAAGCCAATGTTACCTCGTTAAAATACATGTAAAAGCCTTGTGAACCTATTGCAAAATGAATCACTTGGGCATGTATTCGAACTGTATCACATGTATGCAATATGTCAGCCATCCATTTTCGAAGACGGAAACAGCATAGCTTTATAGACATCAAGGATAGTGGTCTAAGCGAAGACGTTTTTGACACAATTGTTAGAAATGATGACTCTAACACAAATGAAGAGAAAATGGATCTACTTGCCCAGAGATTTACTAAATTTCTTATATAGAATTAACCCTTTTTTAGGGGTTTTAGAAAAACAATAATCCAAGCTCTAAAAAGATTATTTTAATCAATTTAAAGTTGTACTTCATTAAAAAAACATGAAATATTTGGGAGACCACTCATATTGGCATTTGATTACAAAATAAATCTAGAACTACGAAGTTGACCAAAAAATTTGAACTCTATATCAAGCAAGAGGATGAAACTTGGAACAAATTCTATGCATGTTTTTCAAACATTATCAACTACTCGTACAATTTGGTGGACCTATTAGGAAAGGGAAGTAGAATGAGAAAATCCTTGCTAGCTTACCTTATCATTTTCAAGCCAAAGTTACCACGCTTAAATACATGTAAAAGCCTTGTGAACTTACAGGTAAATGAATCACTTGGGCAAGTATTCGAACTGTATCACATGTATGCAATATGTCAGCCATCCACTTTCGATGACGAAAAGAGCATGGCTTTATAGACATCAAGGATTGTGGACCTAGCGAGGACGTTTTTGACACAATTGTTAGAAATGATGACTCTAACACAAATGAAGAGAAAATAGATCTACTTGCCCAGAGATTTACTAAATTTCTTATATTGAATTAACCCTTTTTTAGGGGTTTTAGAAAAACAATAATCTGAGCTCTAAAAAGATTATTTTAATCAATTTAAAGTTGCACTTCATTAAAAAAAACATGAAATATTTGGGAGACCACTCATATTGGCATTTGACTACAAAATAAATCTAGAACTACGAAGTTGACCAAAAAATTTGAACTCTATATCAAGCAAGAGGATGAAACTTTGAACAAATTCATTGCATGTTTTTCAAACATTATCAACTACTCGTACAATTTGGGTGGACCTATTAGGAAAGCGAAGTAGAATGAGAAAATCCTTGCTAGCTTACCATATCATTTTCAAGCGAAAGTTACCTCGCTTAAATACATGTAAAAGCCTTGTGACCTTACTGGTAAATGAATCACTTGGGCAAGTATTCGAACTGCATAACTTGTATGCAATATGTCAGAAATCCACTTTCGCGGACGGAAAGAGCTTGGCTTTATAGACATCAAGGATAGTGGTCTGAGTGAAGACGTTTTTTACACAGTTGTTAGAAATGATGACTCTAACACAAATGAAGAGAAAATGGATCTACTTGCCCAGAGATTTACTAAATTTCTTAGATAGAATTAACCCTTTTTTAGGGGTTTTAGGCAAAAATAATCCGAGCTCTAAAATGATTATTTCAATGCATTTATAGTTGTACTTCTTCGAAACAACATGAAATATTTTGTAGACTACTCATATAGGCATTTGAGCTACAAAATATATCTAGAACTACGAAGTTTACCAAAAATTTTGAACTCTATAGCAAGCAAGAGGATGAAAGTTTGAATAAATTCAATACATGTTTTTCAAACATTATCAACTACTCGTACAATTTGGGTGGACCTATTAGGAAAGATAAGTAGATTGAGAAAATCCTTGCTAGCTTACCTTATCATTTTCAAGCCAAAGTTACCTCGCTTAAAAACATGTAAAACCCTTGTGAACTTACTGTTAAATGAATCACTTGGGCAAGTATTCGAACTGCATCACTTGTATCCAATATGTGAGCAATCCACTTTCGAGGACGGAAAGAGCTTGGCTTTATAGACATCAAGGATAGTGGTATGAGGGAAGGCGTTTTTGACACATTTGTTCGAAATGATGACTCTAATACAAATGAATAGAAAATGGATCTAATTTCCAAGATATTTACTAAATTTCTTATATTGAATTAATCCTTTTTTAGCGGGTTTAGAAATAAAAACTCCGAGCTCTAAAATGATTATTTAAATGAATTTACAGTTATACTTCTTTCAAAAAAAACATGAAATATATCGGAGGACACTCATATAGGCATTTGAGATACAAAATAAATCTAGAACTATGAAGTGGACTAAAAATTTTGAACTCTATATCAAGCAAGAGGATGAAACTTTGGACAAATTCTATGCATATTTTTCAAACATTATCAACTACTCGTACAATTTGGGTGGACCTATTAGGAAAGAGAAGTAGAATGAGAAAATCCTTGCTAGCTTACCTTATCATTTTCAAGCCAAAGTTACCTCGCTTAAATACATGTAAAAGCCTTGTAACCTTTCTGGTAAATCAATCACTTGGGCAAGTATTCGAACTGCATCACTTGTATCCAATATGTGAGCAATCCACTTTGGCGGACGGAAAGAGCTTGACTTTATAGAAATCAAGCATAGTGGTCTGAGCGAAGACGTTTTTTACACATTTGTTAGAAATGATGACTCTAACACAAATGAAAAGAAAATGGATCTACTTGCCCATAGATTTACTAAATTCTCTTGTATAGAATTTACCATTTTTTTAGGGGTTTTAGAAAAAAATAATCCGAGCTCTAAAATGATTATTTCAATGAATTTACGGTTGTACTTCATTCAAAAAAACATGAAATATTTTGGAGACCACTCATATAGGCATTTGAGCTACAAAATAAATCTAGAACTACGAAGTTGACCAAAATTTTTGAAGTGTATATCATGCAAGAGGATGAAACGTTGAACAAATTCTATGCATGTTTTTCAAACATTATCAACTACTCGTACAATTTGGGTGGACCTATTAGTAAAGAGAAATAGAATGAGAAAATCCTTGCTAGCTTACCTTATCATTTTCAAGCCAAAGTTACCTCGCTTAAATACATGTGAAAGCCTAGTGACCTTACTGGTTAATGAATCACTTGGGCTAGTATTCGAACTGCATAACTTGTATGTAATATGTCAGAAATCCACTTTCGCGGACGAAAAGTGCTTGGCTTTATAGACATCAAGGATAGTGGTCTGAGCGAAGACGTTTTTTACACAGTTGTTAGAAATGATCACTCTAACACAAATGAAGAGAAAATGGATCTACTTGCCCAGAGATTTACTAAATTTCATTAATATAATTAACCATTTTTTAGAGGTTTTAGAAAAATAAAATCCGAGCTCTAAAATGATTATTTCAATGAATTTACAGTTGTACTTCATTCAAAAAAACATGAAATATTTTGGAGACCAATTATATAGCCATTTGAGCTACAAAATAAATCTAGAACTACGACGTTGACCAAAAATTTTCAAGTCTATATCAAGCAAGAGGATGAAACTTTGAACAAATTCTATGCATTTTTTCAAACATTATCAACTACTCGTACAATTTGGGTGGACCTATTAGGAACAAGAATTAGATTGAGAAAATCCTTGCTAGCTTACCTTATCATTTTCAAGCCAAAGTTACCTTGTTAAAATACATGTAAAATCCTTGTGAACTTATTGTTAAATGACTCACTTGGGCAAGTATTCGAACTGTATCACATGTATGCAATATGTCAGCCATCCACTTTCGAGGACGGAAAGAGCATGGCTTTATAGACATCAAGGATTGTGGTCTTAGCGAAGACGTTTTTGACACAATTGTTAGAAATGATGACTCTTACACAAATGAAGAGAAAATGGATCTACTTTCCCAGAGATTTACTAAATTTCTTATATAGAATTAACCCTTTTTTAAGGGTTTTAGAAAAAAATAATCTGAGCTCTAAAATGATTATTTCAATGAATTTATAGTTGTACTTCTTTCAAAAAACATGAAACATTATGGAGACGATTTATATAAGCATTTGAGCAACAAAATAAATCTAGAACTACGAAGTTGACAAAAAATTTTGAAGTCTATATCAAGCAAGAAGATGAAACTTTGAACAAATTCGCTGCATGTTTTTCAAACATTATCAACTCCTCGTACAATTTGGGTGGACCTATTAAGAAAAAAAATAGATTGAGAAAATCCTTGCTAGCTTACCTTATCATTTTCAAGCGAAAGTTATCTCGTTAAAATACATGTAAAAGCCTTGTGAACTTATTGTAAAATGAATCACTTGGGCAAGTATTCGAACTGTATCACATGTATGCAATATGTCAGGCATCCACTTTCGAGGACGGAAAGAGCATGGCTTTATAGACATCAAGGATTGTGGTCCTAGCGAAGACGTTTTTGACACAATTGTTAGAAATGATAACACTAATACAAATAAAGAGAAAATGGATCTACTTGCCCAGAGATTTACTAAATTTTTTATATAGAATTAACCCTTTTTTACGGATTTTAGAAAAAAAAATCGAGCTCTAAAATGATTATTTCAATGAATTTAGAGTTGTACTTCTTCCAAACAACATGAAATATTTGGGAGACCACTCATATTGGCATTTGATCTACAAAATACATCTAGAACTACGAAGTTGACCAAAAATTTGGAACTCTATATCAAGACAGAGAATGAAACTTTGAACAAATTCTATGCATGTTTTTCAAACATTATCAACTACTCGTACAATTTGGGTGGACCTATTAGGAACAAGAATTAGATTGAGAAAATCCTTGCTAGCTTACCTTATCATTTTAAAGCCAAAGTTACCTTGTTAAAATACATGTAAAATCCTTGTGAACTTATTGTTAAATGACTCACTTGGGCAAGTATTCGAACTGTATCACATGTATGCAATATGTCAGCCATCCACTTTCGAGGACGGAAAGAGCATGGCTTTATAGACATCAAGGATTGTGGTCTTAGCGAAGACGTTTTTGACACAATTGTTAGAAATGATGACTCTTACACAAATGAAGAGAAAATGGATCTACTTTCCCAGAGATTTACTAAATTTCTTATATAGAATTAACCCTTTTTTAAGGGTTTTAGAAAAAAATAATCCGAGCTCTAAAATGATTATTTCAATGAATTTATAGTTGTACTTCTTTCAAAAAACATGAAACATTATGGAGACGATTTATATAAGCATTTGAGCAACAAAATAAATCTAGAACTACGAAGTTGACAAAAAATTTTGAAGTCTATATCAAGCAAGAAGATGAAACTTTGAACAAATTCGCTGCATGTTTTTCAAACATTATCAACTACTCGTACAATTTGGGTGGACCTATTAAGAAAAAGAATAGATTGAGAAAATCCTTTCTAGCTTACCTTATCATTTTCAAGCGAAAGTTACCTCGTTAAAATACATGTAAAAGCCTTGTGAACTTATTGTAAAATGAATCACTTGGGCAAGTATTCGAACTGTATCACATGTATGCAATATGTCAGGCATCCACTTTCGAGGACGGAAAGAGCATGGCTTTATAGACATCAAGGATTGTGGTCCTAGCGAAGACGTTTTTGACACAATTGTTAGAAATGATAACACTAATACAAATAAAGAGAAAATGGATCTACTTGCCCAGAGATTTACTAAATTTCTTATATAGACTTAACCCTTTTTTACGGATTTTAGAAAAAAAAATCGAGCTCTAAAATGATTATTTCAATGAATTTAGAGTTGTACTTCTTCCAAACAACATGAAATATTTTGGAGACCACTCATATAGGCATTTGATCTACAAAATACATCTAGAACTACGAAGTTGTCCAAAAATTTGGAACTCTATATCAAGCAAGAGGATGAAACTTTGAACAAATTCTATGCATGTTTTTCAAACATTATCAACAACTCGTACAATTTGGGTGGACCTATTAGGAACGAGAATTAGATTGAGAAAATCCTTGCTAGCTTACCTTATCATTTTCAAGCCAAAGTTACCTTGTTAAAATACATGTAAAATCCTTGTGAACTTATTGTTAAATGACTCACTTGGGCAAGTATTCGAACTGTATCACATGTATGCAATATGTCAGCCATCCACTTTCGAGGACGGAAAGAGCATGGCTTTATAGACATCAAGGATTGTGGTCCTAGCGAAGATGTTTTTGACACAATTGTTAGAAATGATGACTCTAACACAAATGAAGAGAATATGGATCTACTTGCCTAGAGATTTATTAAATTTTTTATATAAAATTAACCCTTTTTTAGGGGTTTTAGAAAAAAATAATCCGAGTACTAAAATGTTTATTTTAATGAATTTAAAGTTGTACTTCATTAAAAAAACACATTATATATTTTGGAGACCACTCATATAGGCATTTGAGCTACAAAATAATTCTAGAACGACGAAGTTGACCAAAAATTTTGAACTCTATACCAAGCAAGAGGATGAAACTTTGAAAAATGTCTATGTTTGTTTTTCAAACATTATCAACTACTCGTACAATTTGGGAGGACCTATTAGGAAAGAGAAGTAGATTGAGAAAATCCTTGCTAGCTTACCTTATCATTTTCAAGCCAAAGTTACCTTGTTAAAATACATGTAAAAGCCTTGTGAACTTATTGTTAAATGACTCACTTGGGCAAGTATACGAACTGTATCACATGTATGCAATATGTCAGCCATCCACTTTCGAGGACGGAAAGAGCATGGCTTTATAGACATCAAGGATTGCGGTCTTAGCGAAGACATTTTTGACACAATTGTTAGAAATGATGACTCTTACACAAATGAAGAGAAAATGGATCTACTTTCCAAGAGATTTACTAAATTTCTTATATTGAATTAACCGTTTTTTAGGGGTTTTAGAAAAAAATAATCCGAGCTCTAAAATGATTATTTCAATGAATTTTAGTTGTACTTCTTTCAAAAAAACATGAAACATTATGGAGACGATTTATATAAGCATTTGAGCAACAAAATCAATCTAGAACTACGAAGGTGACAACAAATTTTGAAGTCTATATCAAGCGAGAAGATGAAACTTTGAACAAATTCACTGCATGTTTTTCAAACATTATCAACTACTCGTACAATATGGGTGGACCTATTAAGAAAAAGAATAGATTGAGAAAATCCTTGCTAGCTTACCTTATCATTTTCAAGCCAAAGTTACCTCGTTAAAATACATGTAAAAGCCTTGTGAACTTATTGTAAAATGAATCACTTGGGCAAGTATTCGAACTGTATCACATGTATGCAATATGTCAGGCATCCACTTTCGAGGACGGAAAGAGCATGGCTTTATAGAAATCAAGGATTGCGGTCTTAGCGAAGACGTTTTTGACACAATTGTTAGAAATGATGACTCTTACACAAATGTAGAGAAAATGGATCTACTTTCCCAGAGATTTACTAAATTTCTTATATTGAATTAACCCTTTTTTAGGGGTTTTAGAAAAAAATAATCAGAGCTCTAAAATGATTATTTCAATGAATTTTAGTTGTACTTCTTTCAAAAATACATGAAATATTATGAGACGATTTATAAAAGCATTTGAGCAACAAAATAAATCTAGAACTACGAAGTTGACAAAAAATTTTGAAGTCTATATCAAGCGAGAAGATGAAACTTTGAACAAATTCACTGCATGTTTTTCAAACATTATCAACTACTCTTACAATTTGGGTGGACCTATTAAGAAAAAGAATAGATTAGGAAAATCCTTCCTAGCTTACCTTATCATTTTCAAGCCAAAGTTACCTCGTTAAAATACATGTAAAAGCCTCGTGAACTTATTGTAAAATAAATCACTTGGGCAAGTATTCGAACTGTATCACATGTATGCAATATGTCAGCCATCCACTTTCGAGGACGGAAAGAGCATAGCTTTATAGACATTAAGGATAGTGGTCTAAGTGAAGACGTTTTTGACACAATTGTTAGAAATGATAACACTAATACAAATGAAGAGAAAATGGATCTACTTGCCGAGAGATTTACTAAATTTCTTATATAGAATTAACCATTTTTTAGGGATTTTAGAAAAAAAACTTTTGAGCTTTAAAATGATTATTTCAATGAATTTAGAGTTGTACTTCTTCCAAACAACATGAAATATTTGGGAGACCACTCATATAGGTATTTGATCTACAAAATACATCCAGAACTACGAAGTTGACCAAAAATTTGGAACTCTATATCAAGCAAGAGGATGAAACTTTGAACAAATTCTATGCATGTTTTTCAAACATTATCAACTACTCGTACGATTTGGGTGAACCTATTAGGAACGAGAATTAGATTGAGGAAATCCTTGCTAGCTTACCTTATCATTTTCAAGCCAAAGTTACCTTGTTAAAATACATGTAAAAGCCTTGTGAACTTATTGTTAAATGACTCACTTGGGCAAGTATTCGAACTGTATCACATGTATGCAATATGTCAGCCATCCACTTTCGAGGACGGAAAGAGCTTGGCATTATAGACATCAAGGATTGTGGTCCTAGCGAAGATGTTTTTGACACAATTGTTAGAAATGATGACTCTAACACAAATGAAGAGAATATGGATCTACTTGCCCAGAGATTTACTAAATTTCTTATATAAAATTAACCCTTTTTTAGGGGTTTTAGAAAAAAGAAATCCGAGTAATAAAATGATTATATTAATGAATTTAAAGTTGTACTTCATTAAAAAACACATTATATATTTTGGAGACCACTCATATAGGCATTTGAGCTACAAAATAATTCTAGAACAACGAAGTTGACCAAAAATTTTGAATCTATATCAAGCAAGATGATGAAAGTTTGAAAATTGTCTATGCATGTTTTTCAAACATTATCAACTACTCGTACAATTTGGGTGGACCTATTAGTAAAGGGAAGTAGAATGAGAAAATACTTGCTAGCTTACCTTATCCTTTTCAAGCCAAAGTTACCACGCTTAAATAAATGTAAAAGACTTGTGAAGTTACTGGTAAATGAATCACTTGGGCAAGTATTCGAACTGTATCACATGTATGCAATATGTCAGCCATCCACTTTCGAGGACGAAAAGAGAATGGCTTTATAGACATCAAGGATTGTGGTCCTAGAGAAGACATTTTTGACACAATTGTTAGAAATGATGACTCTAACACAAATGAAGAGAAAATGGATCTACTTGCCCAGAGATTTACTGAATTTCTTATATAGAATTAACCCTTTTTTAGGGGTTTTAGAAAAACATAATCCGAGCTCTAAAATGGTTATTTCAATGAATTTACCGTTGTACTTCATTCAAAAAAACATAAAATATTTGGGAGACCACTCATATAGGCATTTGAGCTGCAAAATAAATCTAGAATTACGAAGTTGACAAAAATATTTGAACTCTATATCAAGCAAGAGGAAGAAACTTTGAACAAATTCTATGCATGTTTTTCAAACATTATCAACTACTCGTACAATTTGGTGGAACTATTAGGAAAGAGAAGTAGAATGAGAAAATCCTTGTTAGCTTACCTTATCATTTTCAAGCCAAAGTTACCTCGCTTAAATACATGTAAAAGCCTTGTTACCTTACTATTAAATGAATCACTTGGGCAAGTATTCGAACTGCATCACTTGTATCCAATATGTCAGAAATCCACTTTCGCGGACGAAAAGAGCTTGGCTTTATAGACATCAAGGATTGTGGTCCTAGCGAAGACATTTTTGACATAGTTGTTAGAAATGATGACTCTAACACAAATGAAGAGAAAATGGATCTACTTGCCCAGAGATTTACGAAATTTCTTATATAGAATTAACCATTTTTTAGGGATTTTAGAAAAAAAAAATTGAGCTCTAAAATGATTATTTCAATGAATTTAGAGTTGTACTTCTTCCAAACAACATGAAATATTTGGGAGACCACTCATATAGGCATTTGATCTACAAAATACATCCAGAACTACGAAGTTGACCAAAAATTTGGAACTCTATATCAAGCAAGAGGATGAAACTTTGAACAAATTCTATGCATGTTTTTCAAACATTATCAAGTACTCGTACGATTTGGGTGGACCTATTAGGAACGAGAATTAGATTGAGGAAATCCTTGCTAGTTTACCTTATCATTTTCAAGCCAAAGTTACCTTGTTAAAATACATGTAAAAGCCTTGTGAACTTATTGTTAAATGACTCACTTGGGCAAGTATTCGAACTGTATCACATGTATGCAATATGTCAGCCATCCACTTTCGAGGACGGAAAGAGCTTGGCATTATAGACATCAAGGATTGTGGTCCTAGCGAAGATGTTTTTGACACAATTGTTAGAAATGATGACTCTAACACAAATGAAGAGAATATGGATCTACTTGCCCAGAGATTTACTAAATTTCTTATATAAAATTAACCCTTTTTTAGGGGTTTTAGAAAAAAGAAATCCAAGTAATAAAATGATTATATTAATGAATTTAAAGTTGTACTTCATTAAAAAACACATTATATATTTTGGAGACCACTCATATAGGCATTTGAGCTACAAAATAATTCTAGAACGACGAAGTTGACCAAAAATTTTGAATCTATATCAAGCAAGATGATGAAAGTTTGAAAATTGTCTATGCATGTTTTTCAAACATTATCAACTACTCGTACAATTTGGGTGGACCTATTAGTAAAGGGAAGTAGAATGAGAAAATACTTGCTAGCTTACCTTATCCTTTTCAAGCCAAAGTTACCACGCTTAAATAAATGTAAAAGACTTGTGAAGTTACTGGTAAATGAATCACTTGGGCAAGTATTCGAACTGTATCACATGTATGCAATATGTCAGCCATCCACTTTCGAGGACGAAAAGAGAATGGCTTTATAGACATCAAGGATTGTGGTCCTAGAGAAGACATTTTTGACACAATTGTTAGAAATGATGACTCTAACACAAATGAAGAGAAAATGGATCTACTTGCCCAGAGATTTACTGAATTTCTTATATAGAATTAACCCTTTTTTAGGGGTTTTAGAAAAACATAATCCGAGCTCTAAAATGGTTATTTCAATGAATTTACCGTTGTACTTCATTCAAAAAAACATAAAATATTTGGGAGACCACTCATATAGGCATTTGAGCTGCAAAATAAATCTAGAATTACGAAGTTGACAAAAAAATTTGAACTCTATATCAAGCAAGAGGAAGAAACTTTGAACAAATTCTATGCATGTTTTTCAAACATTATCAACTACTCGTACAATTTGGTGGAACTATTAGGAAAGAGAAGTAGAATGAGAAAATCCTTGGTAGCTTACCTTATCATTTTCAAGCCAAAGTTACCTCGCTTAAATACATGTAAAAGCCTTGTTACCTTACTATTAAATGAATCACTTGGGCAAGTATTCGAACTGCATCACTTGTATCCAATATGTCAGAAATCCACTTTCGCGGACGAAAAGAGCATGGCTTTATAGACATCAAGGATTGTGGTCCTAGCGAAGACTTTTTTGACACAATTGTTAGAAATGATGACTCTAACACAAATGAAGAGAAAATGGATCTACTTGCCCAGAGATTTACTGAATTTCTTATATAGAATTAACCCTTTTTTAGGGGTTTTAGAAAAACATAATCCGAGCTCTAAAATGGTTATTTCAATGAATTTACAGTTGTACTTCTTCCAAATAACCTGAAACATTTTGGAGACCATTCATATAGCCATTTGAGCTACCAAATGAGAAGTAGATTGAGAAAATCTTTGCTAGCTTACCTTATCATTTTCAAGCCAAAGTTGCCTCGCTTAAATTCATGTAAATCCCTTGTGACATTTATTGGTAAATGAATCACTTGGGTAAGTATTCGAACTACATCACTTGTATCTAATATGTGAGCAATCCACTTTCGATGACGGAAAGAGCTTGGCTTTATAGACATCAAGGATAGTGGTCTGAGCGAAGACGGTTTTTACACAGTGGGTAGAAATGATGACTCTATTACAAATGAAGAGAAAATGGATCTACTTGCCGAGAGATTTACTAAATTTCTTAGATAGAATTAACCCTTTTTTAGGGGTTTTAGTAAAAAATAATCCGAGCTCTGAAATGATAATTTCAATGAATTTACAGTTGTAATTCTTTCAAAAAAAACATGAAATATTTTGGAGACCAATCATATAGGCATTTGAGCTACAAAATAAATCAAGAACTACGTAGTGGACCAAAAAATTTGAACTCTATATCAAGCAAGAGGATGAAACTTTGAACATATTCTATGCATGTTTTTCAAACATTATCAACTACTCGTACAATTTGGGTGGACCTATTAGGAAAGAGAAGTAGATAGAAAATCCTTGCTAGCTTACCTTATCATTTTCAAGCCAAAGTTACCTCGCTTAAATACATGTAAAAGCCTTGTGAACTTACTATTAAATGAATCACTTGGGCAAGTATTCTAACAGCATCACTTGTATCCAATATGTGAGCCATCCACTTTTGAGGATGGAAAGAGCATGGCTTTATAGACATCAAGGATAGTGGTCTTAGCGAAGATGTTTTTGACAAAATTGTTAGAGATGAAGACTCTAATACCAATGAAGAGAAAATGGATCTACTTTCCCAGAGATTTAGAACATTTTTTAGATAGAATTAACCCTTTTTTAGGGGTTTTAGAAAAAAAAATAATTCGAGCTCTGAAATGATTATTTCAATGAATTTACAGTTGTACTTCTTCCAAATAACCTGAAACATTTTGGAGACAATTCATATACCCATTTGAGCTACAAAATGAGAAGTAGATTGAGAAAATCTTTGCTAGCTTACCTTATCGTTTTCAAGCAGAAGTTGCATCGCTTAAATACATGTAAAAGCCTTCTGCCTTACTGGTAAATGAATCATTTGGGTAAGTATTCGAACTGCATCACTTGTATCTAATATGTGAGCAATCCACTTTCAAAGACGGAAAGAGCTTGGCTTTATAGACATCAAGGATAGTGGTTTGAGTGAAGTCGTTTTTTACACAGTTGTTAGAAATGATGACTCTAATACAAATGAAGAGAAAATGGATCTACTTGCCGAGAGATTTACTAAATTTCTTAGCTAGAATTAACCATTTTTTAGGGGTTTTAGAAAAAAATAATCCGAGCTCTGAAATGATTATTGCAATGAATTTACAGTTGTACTTATTTCAAAAAAACATGAAATATTTTGGAGACCACTCATATAGGCATTTGAGCTACAAAATAAATCTATAACTACGAAGTTGACCAAAAGTTTTGAGCTCAATATCAAGCAAGAGGATGAAACTTTGAAAAAATTCTATGCATATTTTTCAAACATTATCAACTACTCGTACAATTTGGGTGGACCTATAAGGAAATGGAAGTAGAATGAGAAAATCCTTGCTAGCTTACCTTATCATTTTCAAGCTAAAGTTACCACGCTTAAATACATGTAAAAGCCTTGTGAACTTACAGGTAAATGAATCACGTGGGCAAGTATTCGAACTGCGTCACTTGTATCCAATATGTGAGCAATCCACTTTCGAGGACGGAAAGAGCTTGGATTTATAGACATCAAGGATAGTGGTCTGAGCGAAGGCGTTTTTGACACAGTTGTTAGAAATGATGACTCTAATGCAAATGAAGAGAAAATGGATCTAATTTCCCACATATTTACTAAATTTCTTATATAGGATTAATCCTTTTTTAGCGGGTTTAGAAAAAAAAACTCTGAGCTCTAAAATGATTATTTCAATGAATTTACAGTTATACTTCTTTCAAAAAAACAAGAAATATTTTGGAGACCACTCATATAGGCATTTGAGTTACAAAATAAGTCAAGAACTACGAAGTGGACCAAAAATTTTGAACTCTATATCAAGCAAGAGGATGAAACTTTGAACATATTCTATGCATGTTTTTCAAACATTATCAACTACTCATACAATTTGGGTGGACCTATTAGGAAAGAGAAGTAGATAGAAAATACTTTCTAGCTTACCTTATCATTTTCAAGCCAAAGTTACCTCGCTTAAATACATGTAAAAGCCTTGTGAACTTACTATTAAATGAATCACTTGGGCAAGTATTCTAACTGCATCACTTGTATCCACTATTTGAGCCATCCACTTTTGAGGATGGAAAGAGCATGGCTTTATAGACATGAAGGATAGTGGTCTTAGCGAAGATGTTTTTGACACAATTGATAGAAATGAAGACTCTAATACCAATGAAGAGAAAATGGATATACTTTCCCAGAGATTTACTAAATTTTTTAGATAGAATTAACCCTTTTTTAGGGGTTTTAGAAAAAAAATAATTCGAGCTCCGAAATAATTATTTCAATGAATTTACAGTTGTACTTCTTCCAAATAATTTGAAACATTTTGGAGACCATTCATATAGCCATTTGATTTACAAAATGAGAAGTAGATTGAGAAAATCCTTGCTAGCTTACCTTATCGTTTTCAAGCCAAAGTTGCGTCGCTTAAATACATGTAAAAGCCTTCTCACCTTACTGGTAAATGAATCACTTGGGTAAGTATTCGAACTGCATCACTTGTATCTAATATCTGAGCAATCCACTTTCGAGGAAGGAAAGAGCTTGGCTTTATAGACATCAAGGATAGTGGTTTGAGTGAAGACGTTTTTTAGACAGTTGTTAGAAATGATGACTCTAATACAAATGAAGAGAAAATGGATCTACTTGCTGAGAGTTTTACTAAATTTCTTAGATAGAATTAACCATTTTTTAGGGGTTTTAGAAAAAAATAATCTGAGCTCTGAAATGTTTATTGCAATGAATTTACAGTTGTACTTCTTTCAAAAAAACATGAAATATTTTGGAGACCACTCATATAGGCATTTGAGCTACAAAATAAATCTATAACTACGAAGTTGACCAAAAGTTTTGAGCTCTATATCAAGCAAGAGGATGAAACTTTGAAAAAATTCTATGCGTATTTTTCAAACATTATCAACTACTCGTACAATTTGGGTGGACCTATGAGGAAATGGAAGTAGAATGAGAAAATCCTTGCTAGCTTACCATATCATTTTCAAGCTATAGTTACCACGCTTAAATACATGTAAAAGCCTTGTGAACTTACAGGTAAATGAATCACGTGGGCAAGTATTCGAACTGCGTCACTTGTATCCAATATGTGAGCAATCCACTTTCGAGGACGGAAAGAGCTTGGATTTATAGACATCAAGGATAGTGGTCTGAGCGAAGGCGTTTTTGACACAGTTGTTAGAAATGATGACTCTAATGCAAATGAAGAGAAAATGGATCTAATTTCCCACATATTTACTAAATTTCTTATATAGAATTAATCCTTTTTTAGCGGGTTTAGAAAAAAAAACTCTGAGCTCTAAAATGATTATTTCAATGAATTTACAGTTATACTTCTTTCAAAAAAACATGAAATATTTTGGAGACCACTCATATAGGCATTTGAGTTACAAAATAAGTCAAGAACTACGAAGTGGACCAAAAATTTTGAACTCTATATCAAGCAAGAGGATGAAACTTTGAACAAATTTTATGCATGTTTTTCAAACATTATCAACTACTCATACAATTTGGGTGGACCTATTAGGAAAGAGAAGTAGATAGAAAATACTTTCTAGCTTACCTTATCATTTTCCAGCCAAAGTTACCTCGCTTAAATACATGTAAAAGCCTTGTGAACTTACTATTAAATGAATCACTTGGGCAAGTATTCTAACTGCATCACTTGTATCCACTATTTGAGCCATCCACTTTTGAGGATGGAAAGAGCATGGCTTTATAGACATGAAGGATAGTGGTCTTAGCGAAGATGTTTTTGACACAATTGATAGAAATGAAGACTCTAATACCAATGAAGAGAAAATGGATATACTTTCCCAGAGATTTACTAAATTTTTTAGATAGAATTAACCCTTTTTTAGGGGTTTTAGAAAAAAAATAATTCGAGCTCTGAAATAATTATTTCAATGAATTTACAGTTGTACTTCTTCCAAATAACCTGAAACATTTTGGAGACCATTCATATAGCCATTTGAGCTACAAAATGAGAAGTAGATTGAGAAAATCCTTGCTAGCTTACCTTATCGTTTTCAAGCCAAAGTTGCGTCGCTTAAATACATGTAAAAGCCTTCTCACCTTACTGGTAAATGAATCACTTGGGTAAGTATTCGAACTGCATCACTTGTATCTAATATCTGAGCAATCCACTTTCGAGGAAGGAAAGAGCTTGGCTTTATAGACATCAAGGATAGTGGTTTGAGTGAAGACGTTTTTTAGACAGTTGTTAGAAATGATGACTCTAATACAAATTAAGAGAAAATGGATCTACTTGCCGAGAGTTTTACTAAATTTCTTAGATAGAATTAACCATTTTTTAGGGGTTTTAGAAAAAAATAATCTGAGCTCTGAAATGTTTATTGCAATGAATTTACAGTTGTACTTCTTTCAAAAAAACATGAAATATTTTGGAGACCACTCATATAGGCATTTGAGCTACAAAATAAATCTATAACTACGAAGTTGACCAAAAGTTTTGAGCTCTATATCAAGCAAGAGGATGAAACTTTGAAAAAATTCTATGCGTATTTTTCAAACATTATCAACTACTCGTACAATTTGGGTGGACCTATGAGGAAATGGAAGTAGAATGAGAAAATCCTTGCTAGCTTACCATATCATTTTCAAGCTATAGTTACCACGCTTAAATACATGTAAAAGCCTTGTGAACTTACAGGTAAATGAATCACGTGGGCAAGTATTCGAACTGCGTCACTTGTATCCAATATGTGAGCAATCCACTTTCGAGGACGGAAAGAGCTTGGATTTATAGCCATCAAGGATAGTGGTCTGAGCGAAGGCGTTTTTGACACAGTTGTTAGAAATGATGACTCTAATGCAAATGAAGAGAAAATGGATCTAATTTCCCACATATTTACTAAATTTCTTATATAGAATTAATCCTTTTTTAGCGGGTTTAGAAAAAAAAACTCTGAGCTCTAAAATGATTATTTCAATGAATTTACAGTTATACTTCTTTCAAAAAAACATGAAATATTTTGGAGACCACTCATATAGGCATTTGAGTTACAAAATAAGTCAAGAACTACGAAGTGGACCAAAAATTTTGAACTCTATATCAAGCAAGAGGATGAAACTTTGAACAAATTTTATGCATGTTTTTCAAACATTATCAACTACTCATACAATTTGGGTGGACCTATTAGGAAAGAGAAGTAGATAGAAAATACTTTCTAGCTTACCTTATCATTTTCCAGCCAAAGTTACCTCGCTTAAATACATGTAAAAGCCTTGTGAACTTACTATTAAATGAATCACTTGGGCAAGTATTCTAACTGCATCACTTGTATCCACTATTTGAGCCATCCACTTTTGAGGATGGAAAGAGCATGGCTTTATAGACATGAAGGATAGTGGTCTTAGCGAAGATGTTTTTGACACAATTGATAGAAATGAAGACTCTAATACCAATGAAGAGAAAATGGATATACTTTCCCAGAGATTTACTAAATTTTTTAGATAGAATTAACCCTTTTTTAGGGGTTTTAGAAAAAAAATAATTCGAGCTCTGAAATAATTATTTCAATGAATTTACAGTTGTACTTCTTCCAAATAACCTGAAACATTTTGGAGACCATTCATATAGCCATTTGAGCTACAAAATGAGAAGTAGATTGAGAAAATCCTTGCTAGCTTACCTTATCGTTTTCAAGCCAAAGTTGCGTCGCTTAAATACATGTAAAAGCCTTCTCACCTTACTGGTAAATGAATCACTTGGGTAAGTATTCGAACTGCATCACTTGTATCTAATATCTGAGCAATCCACTTTCGAGGAAGGAAAGAGCTTGGCTTTATAGACATCAAGGATAGTGGTTTGAGTGAAGACGTTTTTTAGACAGTTGTTAGAAATGATGACTCTAATACAAATTAAGAGAAAATGGATCTACTTGCCGAGAGTTTTACTAAATTTCTTAGATAGAATTAACCATTTTTTAGGGGTTTTAGAAAAAAATAATCTGAGCTCTGAAATGTTTATTGCAATGAATTTACAGTTGTACTTCTTTCAAAAAAACATGAAATATTTTGGAGACCACTCATATAGGCATTTGAGCTACAAAATAAATCTATAACTACGAAGTTGACCAAAAGTTTTGAGCTCTATATCAAGCAAGAGGATGAAACTTTGAAAAAATTCTATGCGTATTTTTCAAACATTATCAACTACTCGTACAATTTGGGTGGACCTATGAGGAAATGGAAGTAGAATGAGAAAATCCTTGCTAGCTTACCATATCATTTTCAAGCTATAGTTACCACGCTTAAATACATGTAAAAGCCTTGTGAACTTACAGGTAAATGAATCACGTGGGCAAGTATTCGAACTGCGTCACTTGTATCCAATATGTGAGCAATCCACTTTCGAGGACGGAAAGAGCTTGGATTTATAGCCATCAAGGATAGTGGTCTGAGCGAAGGCGTTTTTGACACAGTTGTTAGAAATGATGACTCTAATGCAAATGAAGAGAAAATGGATCTAATTTCCCACATATTTACTAAATTTCTTATATAGAATTAATCCTTTTTTAGCGGGTTTAGAAAAAAAAACTCTGAGCTCTAAAATGATTATTTCAATGAATTTACAGTTATACTTCTTTCAAAAAAACATGAAATATTTTGGAGACCACTCATATAGGCATTTGAGTTACAAAATAAGTCAAGAACTACGAAGTGGACCAAAAATTTTGAACTCTATATCAAGCAAGAGGATGAAACTTTGAACAAATTTTATGCATGTTTTTCAAACATTATCAACTACTCATACAATTTGGGTGGACCTATTAGGAAAGAGAAGTAGATAGAAAATACTTTCTAGCTTACCTTATCATTTTCCAGCCAAAGTTACCTCGCTTAAATACATGTAAAAGCCTTGTGAACTTACTATTAAATGAATCACTTGGGCAAGTATTCTAACTGCATCACTTGTATCCACTATTTGAGCCATCCACTTTTGAGGATGGAAAGAGCATGGCTTTATAGACATGAAGGATAGTGGTCTTAGCGAAGATGTTTTTGACACAATTGATAGAAATGAAGACTCTAATACCAATGAAGAGAAAATGGATATACTTTCCCAGAGATTTACTAAATTTTTTAGATAGAATTAACCCTTTTTTAGGGGTTTTAGAAAAAAAATAATTCGAGCTCTGAAATAATTATTTCAATGAATTTACAGTTGTACTTCTTCCAAATAACCTGAAACATTTTGGAGACCATTCATATAGCCATTTGAGCTACAAAATGAGAAGTAGATTGAGAAAATCCTTGCTAGCTTACCTTATCGTTTTCAAGCCAAAGTTGCGTCGCTTAAATACATGTAAAAGCCTTCTCACCGTACTGGTAAATGAATCACTTGGGTAAGTATTCGAACTGCATCACTTGTATCTAATATCTGAGCAATCCACTTTCGAGGAAGGAAAGAGCTTGGCTTTATAGACATCAAGGATAGTGGTTTGAGTGAAGACGTTTTTTAGACAGTTGTTAGAAATGATGACTCTAATACAAATTAAGAGAAAATGGATCTACTTGCCGAGAGTTTTACTAAATTTCTTAGATAGAATTAACCATTTTTTAGGGGTTTTAGAAAAAAATAATCTGAGCTCTGAAATGTTTATTGCAATGAATTTACAGTTGTACTTCTTTCAAAAAAACATGAAATATTTTGGAGACCACTCATATAGGCATTTGAGCTACAAAATAAATCTATAACTACGAAGTTGACCAAAAGTTTTGAGCTCTATATCAAGCAAGAGGATGAAACTTTGAAAAAATTCTATGCGTATTTTTCAAACATTATCAACTACTCGTACAATTTGGGTGGACCTATGAGGAAATGGAAGTAGAATGAGAAAATCCTTGCTAGCTTACCATATCATTTTCAAGCTATAGTTACCACGCTTAAATACATGTAAAAGCCTTGTGAACTTACAGGTAAATGAATCACGTGGGCAAGTATTCGAACTGCGTCACTTGTATCCAATATGTGAGCAATCCACTTTCGAGGACGGAAAGAGCTTGGATTTATAGCCATCAAGGATAGTGGTCTGAGCGAAGGCGTTTTTGACACAGTTGTTAGAAATGATGACTCTAATGCAAATGAAGAGAAAATGGATCTAATTTCCCACATATTTACTAAATTTCTTATATAGAATTAATCCTTTTTTAGCGGGTTTAGAAAAAAAAACTCTGAGCTCTAAAATGATTATTTCAATGAATTTACAGTTATACTTCTTTCAAAAAAACATGAAATATTTTGGAGACCACTCATATAGGCATTTGAGTTACAAAATAAGTCAAGAACTACGAAGTGGACCAAAAATTTTGAACTCTATATCAAGCAAGAGGATGAAACTTTGAACAAATTTTATGCATGTTTTTCAAACATTATCAACTACTCATACAATTTGGGTGGACCTATTAGGAAAGAGAAGTAGATAGAAAATACTTTCTAGCTTACCTTATCATTTTCCAGCCAAAGTTACCTCGCTTAAATACATGTAAAAGCCTTGTGAACTTACTATTAAATGAATCACTTGGGCAAGTATTCTAACTGCATCACTTGTATCCACTATTTGAGCCATCCACTTTTGAGGATGGAAAGAGCATGGCTTTATAGACATGAAGGATAGTGGTCTTAGCGAAGATGTTTTTGACACAATTGATAGAAATGAAGACTCTAATACCAATGAAGAGAAAATGGATATACTTTCCCAGAGATTTACTAAATTTTTTAGATAGAATTAACCCTTTTTTAGGGGTTTTAGAAAAAAAATAATTCGAGCTCTGAAATAATTATTTCAATGAATTTACAGTTGTACTTCTTCCAAATAACCTGAAACATTTTGGAGACCATTCATATAGCCATTTGAGCTACAAAATGAGAAGTAGATTGAGAAAATCCTTGCTAGCTTACCTTATCGTTTTCAAGCCAAAGTTGCGTCGCTTAAATACATGTAAAAGCCTTCTCACCTTACTGGTAAATGAATCACTTGGGTAAGTATTCGAACTGCATCACTTGTATCTAATATCTGAGCAATCCACTTTCGAGGAAGGAAAGAGCTTGGCTTTATAGACATCAAGGATAGTGGTTTGAGTGAAGACGTTTTTTAGACAGTTGTTAGAAATGATGACTCTAATACAAATGAAGAGAAAATGGATCTACTTGCCGAGAGTTTTACTAAATTTCTTAGATAGAATTAACCATTTTTTAGGGGTTTTAGAAAAAAATAATCTGAGCTCTGAAATGTTTATTGCAATGAATTTACAGTTGTACTTCTTTCAAAAAAACATGAAATATTTTGGAGACCACTCATATAGGCATTTGAGCTACAAAATAAATCTATAACTACGAAGTTGACCAAAAGTTTTGAGCTCTATATCAAGCAAGAGGATGAAACTTTGAAAAAATTCTATGCGTATTTTTCAAACATTATCAACTACTCGTACAATTTGGGTGGACCTATGAGGAAATGGAAGTAGAATGAGAAAATCCTTGCTAGCTTACCATATCATTTTCAAGCTATAGTTACCACGCTTAAATACATGTAAAAGCCTTGTGAACTTACAGGTAAATGAATCACGTGGGCAAGTATTCGAACTGCGTCACTTGTATCCAATATGTGAGCAATCCACTTTCGAGGACGGAAAGAGCTTGGATTTATAGCCATCAAGGATAGTGGTCTGAGCGAAGGCGTTTTTGACACAGTTGTTAGAAATGATGACTCTAATGCAAATGAAGAGAAAATGGATCTAATTTCCCACATATTTACTAAATTTCTTATATAGAATTAATCCTTTTTTAGCGGGTTTAGAAAAAAAAACTCTGAGCTCTAAAATGATTATTTCAATGAATTTACAGTTATACTTCTTTCAAAAAAACATGAAATATTTTGGAGACCACTCATATAGGCATTTGAGTTACAAAATAAGTCAAGAACTACGAAGTGGACCAAAAATTTTGAACTCTATATCAAGCAAGAGGATGAAACTTTGAACAAATTTTATGCATGTTTTTCAAACATTATCAACTACTCATACAATTTGGGTGGACCTATTAGGAAAGAGAAGTAGATAGAAAATACTTTCTAGCTTACCTTATCATTTTCCAGCCAAAGTTACCTCGCTTAAATACATGTAAAAGCCTTGTGAACTTACTATTAAATGAATCACTTGGGCAAGTATTCTAACTGCATCACTTGTATCCACTATTTGAGCCATCCACTTTTGAGGATGGAAAGAGCATGGCTTTATAGACATGAAGGATAGTGGTCTTAGCGAAGATGTTTTTGACACAATTGATAGAAATGAAGACTCTAATACCAATGAAGAGAAAATGGATATACTTTCCCAGAGATTTACTAAATTTTTTAGATAGAATTAACCCTTTTTTAGGGGTTTTAGAAAAAAAATAATTCGAGCTCTGAAATAATTATTTCAATGAATTTACAGTTGTACTTCTTCCAAATAACCTGAAACATTTTAGAGACCATTCATATAGCCATTTGAGCTACAAAATGAGAAGTAGATTGAGAAAATCCTTGCTAGCTTACCTTATCGTTTTCAAGCCAAAGTTGCGTCGCTTAAATACATGTAAAAGCCTTCTCACCTTACTGGTAAATGAATCACTTGGGTAAGTATTCGAACTGCATCACTTGTATCTAATATCTGAGCAATCCACTTTCGAGTAAGGAAAGAGCTTGGCTTTATAGACATCAAGGATAGTGGTTTGAGTGAAGACGTTTTTTAGACAGTTGTTAGAAATGATGACTCTAATACAAATTAAGAGAAAATGGATCTACTTGCCGAGAGTTTTACTAAATTTCTTAGATAGAATTAACCATTTTTTAGGGGTTTTAGAAAAAAATAATCTGAGCTCTGAAATGTTTATTGCAATGAATTTACAGTTGTACTTCTTTCAAAAAAACATGAAATATTTTGGAGACCACTCATATAGGCATTTGAGCTACAAAATAAATCTATAACTACGAAGTTGACCAAAAGTTTTGAGCTCTATATCAAGCAAGAGGATGAAACTTTGAAAAAATTCTATGCGTATTTTTCAAACATTATCAACTACTCGTACAATTTGGGTGGACCTATGAGGAAATGGAAGTAGAATGAGAAAATCCTTGCTAGCTTACCATATCATTTTCAAGCTATAGTTACCACGCTTAAATACATGTAAAAGCCTTGTGAACTTACAGGTAAATGAATCACGTGGGCAAGTATTCGAACTGCGTCACTTGTATCCAATATGTGAGCAATCCACTTTCGAGGACGGAAAGAGCTTGGATTTATAGACATCAAGGATAGTGGTCTGAGCGAAGGCGTTTTTGACACAGTTGTTAGAAATGATGACTCTAATGCAAATGAAGAGAAAATGGATCTAATTTCCCACATATTTACTAAATTTCTTATATAGAATTAATCCTTTTTTAGCGGGTTTAGAAAAAAAAACTCTGAGCTCTAAAATGATTATTTCAATGAATTTACAGTTATACTTCTTTCAAAAAAACATGAAATATTTTGGAGACCACTCATATAGGCATTTGAGTTACAAAATAAGTCAAGAACTACGAAGTGGACCAAAAATTTTGAACTCTATATCAAGCAAGAGGATGAAACTTTGAACAAATTTTATGCATGTTTTTCAAACATTATCAACTACTCATACAATTTGGGTGGACCTATTAGGAAAGAGAAGTAGATAGAAAATACTTTCTAGCTTACCTTATCATTTTCAAGCCAAAGTTACCTCGCTTAAATACATGTAAAAGCCTTGTGAACTTACTATTAAATGAATCACATGGGCAAGTATTCTAACTGCATCACTTGTATCCACTATTTGAGCCATCCACTTTTGAGGATGGAAAGAGCATGGCTTTATAGACATGAAGGATAGTGGTCTTAGCGAAGATGTTTTTGACACAATTGATAGAAATGAAGACTCTAATACCAATGAAGAGAAAATGGATATACTTTCCCATAGATTTACTAAATTTTTTAGATAGAATTAACCCTTTTTTAGGGGTTTTAGAAAAAAAATAATTCGAGCTCTGAAATAATTATTTCAATGAATTTACAGTTGTACTTCTTCCAAATAACCTGAAACATTTTGGAGACCATTCATATAGCCATTTGAGCTACAAAATGAGAAGTAGATTGAGAAAATCCTTGCTAGCTTACCTTATCGTTTTCAAGCCAAAGTTGCGTCGCTTAAATACATGTAAAAGCCTTCTCACCTTACTGGTAAATGAATCACTTGGGTAAGTATTCGAACTGCATCACTTGTATCTAATATCTGAGCAATCCCCTTTCGAGGAAGGAAAGAGCTTGGATTTATAGACATCAAGGATAGTGGTTTGAGTGAAGACGTTTTTTAGACAGTTGTTAGAAATGATGACTCTAATACAAATGAAGAGAAAATGGATCTACTTGCCGAGAGTTTTACTAAATTTCTTAGATAGAATTAACCATTTTTTAGGGGTTTTAGAAAAAAATAATCTGAGCTCTGAAATGTTTATTGCAATGAATTTACAGTTGTACTTCTTTCAAAAAAACATGAAATATTTTGGAGACCACTCATATAGGCATTTGAGCTACAAAATAAATCTATAACTACGAAGTTGACCAAAAGTTTTGAGCTCTATATCAAGCAAGAGGATGAAACTTTGAAAAAATTCTATGCTTATTTTTCAAACATTATCAACTACTCGTACAATTTGGGTGGACCTATGAGGAAATGGAAGTAGAATGAGAAAATCCTTGCTAGCTTACCATATCATTTTCAAGCTATAGTTACCACGCTTAAATACATGTAAAAGCCTTGTGAACTTACAGGTAAATGAATCACGTGGGCAAGTATTCGAACTGCGTCACTTGTATCCAATATGTGAGCAATCCACTTTCGAGGACGGAAAGAGCTTGGATTTATAGACATCAAGGATAGTGGTCTGAGTGAAGGCGTTTTTGACACAGTTGTTAGAAATGATGACTCTAATGCAAATGAAGAGAAAATGGATCTAATTTCCCACATATTTACTAAATTTCTTATATAGAATTAATCCTTTTTTAGCGGGTTTAGAAAAAAAAACTCTGAGCTCTAAAATGATTATTTCAATGAATTTACAGTTATACTTCTTTCAAAAAAACATGAAATATTTTGGAGACCACTCATATAGGCATTTGAGTTACAAAATAAGTCAAGAACTACGAAGTGGACCAAAAATTTTGAACTCTATATCAAGCAAGAGGATGAAACTTTGAACAAATTTTATGCATGTTTTTCAAACATTATCAACTACTCATACAATTTGGGTGGACCTATTAGGAAAGAGAAGTAGATAGAAAATACTTTCTAGCTTACCTTATCATTTTCAAGCCAAAGTTACCTCGCTTAAATACATGTAAAAGCCTTGTGAACTTACTATTAAATGAATCACTTGGGCAAGTATTCTAACTGCATCACTTGTATCCACTATTTGAGCCATCCACTTTTGAGGATGGAAAGAGCATGGCTTTATAGACATGAAGGATAGTGGTCTTAGCGAAGATGTTTTTGACACAATTGATAGAAATGAAGACTCTAATACCAATGAAGAGAAAATGGATATACTTTCCCAGAGATTTACTAAATTTTTTAGATAGAATTAACCCTTTTTTAGGGGTTTTAGAAAAAAAATAATTCGAGCTCTGAAATAATTATTTCAATGAATTTACAGTTGTACTTCTTCCAAATAACCTGAAACATTTTGGAGACCATTCATATAGCCATTTGAGCTACAAAATGAGAAGTAGATTGAGAAAATCCTTGCTAGCTTACCTTATCGTTTTCAAGCCAAAGTTGCGTCGCTTAAATACATGTAAAAGCCTTCTCACCTTACTGGTAAATGAATCACTTGGGTAAGTATTCGAACTGCATCACTTGTATCTAATATCTGAGCAATCCACTTTCGAGGAAGGAAAGAGCTTGGCTTTATAGACATCAAGGATAGTGGTTTGAGTGAAGACGTTTTTTAGACAGTTGTTAGAAATGATGACTCTAATACAAATGAAGAGAAAATGGATCTACTTGCCGAGAGTTTTACTAAATTTCTTAGATAGAATTAACCATTTTTTAGGGGTTTTAGAAAAAAATAATCTGAGCTCTGAAATGTTTATTGCAATGAATTTACAGTTGTACTTCTTTCAAAAAAACATGAAATATTTTGGAGACCACTCATATAGGCATTTGAGCTACAAAATAAATCTATAACTACGAAGTTGACCAAAAGTTTTGAGCTCTATATCAAGCAAGAGGACGAAACTTTGAAAAAATTCTATGCATATTTTTCAAACATTATCAACTACTCGTACAATTGGGGTGGACCTATGAGGAAATGGAAGTAGAATGAGAAAATCCTTGCTAGCTTACCATATCTTTTTCAAGCTATAGTTACCACGCTTAAATACATGTAAAAGCCTTGTGAACTTACAGGTAAATGAATCACGTGGGCAAGTATTCGAACTGCGTCACTTGTATCCAATATGTCAGCAATCCACTTTCGAGGACGGAGAGAGCTTGGATTTATAGACATCAAGGATAGTGGTCTGAGCGAAGGCGTTTTTGACACAGTTGTTAGAAATGATGACTCTAATGCAAATGAAGAGAAAATGGATCTAATTTCCCACATATTTACTAAATTTCTTATATAGAATTAATCCTTTTTTAGCGGGTTTAGAAAAAAAAAACTCTGAGCTCTAAAATGATTATTTCAATGAATTTACAGTTATACTTCTTTCAAAAAAACATGAAATATTTTGGAGACCACTCATATAGGCATTTGAGTTACAAAATAAGTCAAGAACTACGAAGTGGACCAAAAATTTTGAACTCTATATCAAGCAAGAGGATGAAACTTTGAACAAATTTTATGCATGTTTTTCAAACATTATCAACTACTCATACAATTTGGGTGGACCTATTAGGAAAGAGAAGTAGATAGAAAATACTTTCTAGCTTACCTTATCATTTTCAAGCCAAAGTTACCTCGCTTAAATACATGTAAAAGCCTTGTGAACTTACTATTAAATGAATCACTTGGGCAAGTATTCTAACTGCATCACTTGTATCCACTATTTGAGCCATCCACTTTTGAGGATGGAAAGAGCATGGCTTTATAGACATGAAGGATAGTGGTCTTAGCGAAGATGTTTTTGACACAATTGTTAGAAATGAAGACTCTAATACCAATGAAGAGAAAATGGATCTACTTTCCCAGAGATTTACTAAATTTTTTAGATAGAATTAACCCTTTTTTAGGGGTTTTAGAAAAAAAATAATTCGAGCTCTGAAATGATTATTTCAATGAATTTACAGTTGTACTTCTTCCAAATAACCTGAAACATTTTGGAGACCATTCATATAGCCATTTGAGCTACAAAATGAGAAGTAGATTGAGAAAATCCTTGCTAGCTTACCTTATCGTTTTCAAGCCAAAGTTGCGTCGCTTAAATACATGTAAAAGCCTTCTCACCTTACTAGTAAATAAATCACTTGGGTAAGTATTCGAACTGCATCACTTGTATCTAATATCTGAGCAATCCACTTTCGAGGAAGGAAAGAGCTTGGCTTTATAGACATCAAGGATAGTGGTTTGAGTAAAGACGTTTTTTACACAGTTGTTAGAAATGATGACTCTAATACAAATGAAGAGAAAATGGATCTACTTGCCGAGAGATTTACTAAATTTCTTAGATAGAATTAACCCTTTTTTAGGGGTTTTAGAAAAATATAATCCGAGTTCTGAAATGATTATTTCAATGAATTTACAGTTGTACTTCCTTCAAAAAAACATGAAATATTTTGGAGACCACTCATATAGGCATTTGAGCTACAAAATAAATCTATAACTACGAAGTTGACCAAAAGTTTTGAGCTCTATATCAAGCAAGAGGATGAAACTTTGAAAAAATTCTATGCGTATTTTTCAAACATTATCAACTACTCGTACAATTTGGGTGGAGCTATTAGGAAATGGAAGTAGAATGAGAAAATCCTTGCTAGCTTACCTTATCATTTTCAAGCCAAAGTTACCTCTCTTAAATACATGTAAAAGCCTTGTGAATTTACTGTTAAATGAATCACATGGGCAAGTATTCGAACTACATCACTTGTATCCAATATGTGAGCCATCCACTTTCGAGGACGGAAAGAGCATGGCTTTATAGACATCAAGGATAGTGGTCTTAGCGAATATGTTTTTGACACAAATTCCAGAAATGATGACTCTAATACAAATGAAGAGAAAATGGATCTTCTTGCCAAGAGATTTACTAAATTTCTTTTATAGAATTAACCCTTTTTTAAGGGTTTTAGAAATAAATAATTCGAGCTCTAAAATGATTATTTCAATGAATTTATAGTTGTACTTCTTTCAAACAACATGAAATATTTTGGAAACGACTCATATAGGCATTTGAGCTACAAAATAAATCTAGAACGACGAAGTTGACCAAAAGATTTGAAGTCTATATCAAGCAAGAGGATGAAAATTTTAAAAAATTCTATGCATGTTTTTCAAATATTATCAACTACTCGGAAAATTTGGGTGGACCTATTAGGAAAGGGAAGTAGAATGAGAAAATCCTTGCTAGCTTAACTTATCATTTTCAAGCCAAAGTTACCACGCTTTAATACATGTAAAAGCCTTATCAACTTACTGGTAAATGAATCACTTGGGAAAGTATTCGAACTGCGTCACTTGTATCCAATATGTGAGGAATCCACTTTCGAGGACGGAAAGAGCTTGGCTTTATAGACATCAAGGATAGTGGTCTGAGCGAAGGCGTTTTTGACACAGTTGTTAGAAATGATGACTCTAATACAAATGAAGAGAAAATGGATCTAATTTCCCAGATATTTACTAAATTTCTTAAATAGAATTAATCCTTTTTTAGCCGGTTTAGAAAAAAAAACTCCGAGCTCTAAAATGATTATTTCAATGAATTTACAGTTATACTTCTTTAAAAAAACATGAAATATTTTGGAGACCACTCATATAGGCATTTGAGTTACCAAATAAACCTAAAACTACGAAGTGGACCAAAAATTTGAACTCTATATCAAGCAAGAGGATGAAACTTTGAACAAATTCTATGCATGGTTTTCAAACATTATCAACTACTCGTACAATATGGGTGGACCTATTAGGAAAGAGAAGTAGATAAAAAATCCTTGCTAGCTTACCTTATCATTTTCAAGCCAAAGTTACCTCGCTTAAATACATGTAAAAGCCTTGTGAACTTACTATTAAATGAATTACTTGGGCAAGTATTCGAACTGTATCACATGTATGCAATATGTCAGCCATCCACTTTCGAGGACGGAAAGAGCATGGCATTATAGACATCAAGGATTGTGGTCCTAGCGAAGATGTTTTTGACACAATTGTTAGAAATGATGACTCTAACACAAATGAAGAGAATATGGATCTACTTGCCCAGAGATTTACTAAATTTCTTATATAAAATTAACCCTTTTTTAGGGGTTTTAGAAAAAAATAATCCGAGTAATAAAATGATTATTTTAATGAATTTAAAGTTGTACTTCATTAAAAAACACATTATATATTTTGGAGACCACTCATATAGGCATTTGAGCTACAAAATAATTCTAGAACGACGAAGTTGACCAAAAATTTTGAATCTATATCAAGCAAGAGGATGAAACTTTGAAAAATGTCTATGCATGTTTTTCAAACATTATCAACTACTCGTACAATTTGGGTGGACCTATTAGGAAAGGGAAGTAGAATGAGAAAATCCTTGCTAGCTTACCTTATCCTTTTCAAGCCAAAGTTACCACGCTTAAATACATATAAAAGCCTTGTGAACTTACTGGTAAATGAATCACTTGGGCAAGTATTCGAACTGTATCACATGTATGCAATATGTCAGCCATCCACTTTCGGGGACGAAAAGAGCATGGCTTTATAGAAATCAAGGATTGCGGTCTTAGCGAAGACGTTTTTGACACAATTGTTAGAAATGATGACTCTAACACAAATGAAGAGAAAATGGATCTACTTGCCCTGAGATTTACTGAATTTCTTATATAGAATTAACCCTTTTTTAGGGGTTTTAGAAAAACATAATCCGAGCTCTAAAATGGTTATTTCAATGAATTTACGGTTGTACTTCATTGAAAAAAACATAAAATATTTGGGAGACCACTCATATAGCCATTTGAGCTGCAAAATATATCTAGAATTACGAAGTTGACAAAACAATTTGAACTCTATATCAAGCAAGGGGAAGAAACTTTGAACAAATTCTATGCATGTTTTTCAAACATTATCAACTGCTCGTACAATTTGGCGGACCTATTAGGAAAGAGAAGTAGAATGAGAAAATCCTTGCTAAATTACCTTATCATTTTCAAGCCCAAGTTACCTCGCTTAAATACATGTAAAAGCCTTGTGACCTTACTATTAAATGAATCACTTGGGCAAGTATTCGAACTGCATCACTTGTATCCAATATGTCAGAAATCCACTTTCGCGGAAGAAAAGAGCATGGCTTTATAGACATCAAGGATAGTGGTCTCAGCAAAGACGTTTTTTACACAGTTGTTAGAAATGATGACTATAACACAAATGAAGAGAAAATGGATCTACTTGCCCAGAGATTTATTAAATTTCTTATATATAATTAACCCTTTTTTAGGGATTTTAGAAAAAAATAATCCGAGTAATAAAATGATTATTTTAATGAATTTAAATTTGTACTTCATTAAAAAACACATTATATATTTTGGAGACCACTCATATAGGCATTTGAGCTACAAAATAATTCTAGAACGACGAAGTTGACCAAAAATTTTGAATCTATATCAAGCAAGAGGATGAAACTTTGAAAAATTTCTATGCATGTTTTTCAAACATTATCGACTACTCGTACAATTTGGGTGGACCTATTAGGAAAGGGAAGTAGAATGAGAAAATCCTTGCTAGCTTACCTTATCCTTTTCAAGCCAAAGTTACCACGCTTAAATACATATAAAAGCCTTGTGAACTTACTGGTAAATGAATCACTTGGGCAAGTATTCGAACTGTATCACATGTATGCAATATGTCAGCCATCCACTTTCGGGGACGAAAAGAGCATGGCTTTATAGAAATCAAGGATTGCGGTCTTAGCGAAGACGTTTTTGACACAATTGTTAGAAATGATGACTCTAACACAAATGAAGAGAAAATGGATCTACTTGCCCTCAGATTTACTGAATTTCTTATATAGAATTAACCCTTTTTTAGGGGTTTTAGAAAAACATAATCGGAGCTCTAAAATGGTTATTTCAATGAATTTACGGTTGTACTTCATTGAAAAAAACATAAAATATTTGCGAGACCACTCATATAGGAATTTGAGCTGCAAAATAAATCTAGAATTACGAAGTTGACAAAACAATTTGAACTCTATATCAAGCAAGAGGAAGAAACTTTGAACAAATTCTATGCATGTTTTTCAAACATTATCAACTACTCGTACAATTTGGTGGACCTATTAGGAAAGAGAAGTAGAATGAGAAAATCCTTGCTAGCTTACCTTATCATTTTCAAGCCAAAGTTACCTCGCTTAAATACATGTAAAAGCCTTGTGAACTTACTATTAAATGAATTACTTGGGCAAGTATTCGAACTGCATCACTTGTATGCAATATGTCAGCCATCCACTTTCGAGGACGGAAAGAGCATGGCATTATAGACATCAAGGATTGTGGTCCTAGCGAAGATGTTTTTGACACAATTGTTAGAAATGATGACTCTAACACAAATGAAGAGAATATGGATCTACTTGCCCAGAGATTTACTAAATTTCTTATATAAAATTAACCCTTTTTTAGGGGTTTTAGAAAAAAATAATCCGAGTAATAAAATGATTATTTTAATGAATTTAAAGTTGTACTTCATTAAAAAACACATTATATATTTTGGAGACCACTCATATAGGCATTTGAGCTACAAAATAATTCTAGAACGACGAAGTTGAGCAAAAATTTTGAATCTATATCAAGCAAGAGGATGAAACTTTGAAAAATGTCTATGCATGTTTTTCAAACATTATCAACTACTCGTACAATTTGGGTGGACCTATTAGGAAAGGGAAGTAGAATGAGAAAATCCTTGCTAGCTTACCTTATCCTTTTCAAGCCAAAGTTACCACGCTTAAATACATATAAAAGCCTTGTGAACTTACTGGTAAATGAATCACTTGGGCAAGTATTCGAACTGTATCACATGTATGCAATATGTCAGCCATCCACTTTCGGGGACGAAAAGAGCATGGCTTTATAGAAATCAAGGATTGCGGTCTTAGCGAAGACGTTTTTGACACAATTGTTAGAAATGATGACTCTAACACAAATGAAGAGAAAATGGATCTACTTGCCCTGAGATTTGCTGAATTTCTTATATAGAATTAACCCTGTTTTAGGGGTTTTAGAAAAACATAATCCGAGCTCTAAAATGGTTATTTCAATGAATTTACGGTTGTACTTCATTGAAAAAAACATAAAATATTTCCGAGACCACTCATATAGGAATTTGAGCTGCAAAATAAATCTAGAATTACGAAGTTGACAAAACAATTTGAACTCTATATCAAGCAAGAGGAAGAAACTTTGAACAAATTCTATGCATGTTTTTCAAACATTATCAACTACTCGTACAATTTGGTGGACCTATTAGGAAAGAGAAGTAGAATGAGAAAATCCTTGCTAGCTTACCTTATCATTTTCAAGCCAAAGTTACCTCGCTTAAATACATGTAAAAGCCTTGTGACCTTACTATTAAATGAATCACTTGGGCAAGTAATCGAACTGCATCACTTGTATCCAATATGTCAGAAATCCACTTTCGCGGATGAAAAGAGCATGGCTTTATAGACATCAAGGATAGTGTTCTGAGCAAAGACGTTTTTTACACAGTTGTTAGAAATGATGACTCTAACACAAATGAAGAGAAAATGGATCTACTTGCCCAGAGATTTATTAAATTTCTTATATATAATTAACCCTTTTTTAGGGGTTTTAGAAAAAAAATAATCCGAGTAATAAAATGATTATTTCAATTAATTTACAGTTCTACTTCTTCAAAATAACCTGAAACATTTTGGAGACCATTCATATAGCCATTTGAGCTACCAAATGAGAAGTAGAATGAGAAAATCCTTGCTAGCTTACCTTATCATTTTCAAGCCAAAGTTACCACGCTTAAATACATGTAAAAGCCTTGTGAACTTACAGGTAAATGAATCACGTGGGCAAGTATTCGAACTGCATCACTTGTATCCAATATGTGTGCAATCCACTTTCGAGGACGGAAAGAGCTTGGATTTATAGACATCAAGGATAGTGGTCTGAGCGAAGGCGTTTTTGACACAGTTGTTAGAAATGATGACTCTAATGCAAATGAAGAGAAAATGGATCTAATTTCCCACATATTTACTAAATTTCTTATATAGAATTAATCCTTTTTTAGCGGGTTTAGAAAAAAAAACTCCGAGCTCTAAAATGATTATTTCAATGAATTTACAGTTATAATTCTTTCAAAAAAACATGAAATATTTTGGAGACCACTCATATAGGCATTTGAGTTACAAAATAAGTCAAGAACTACGAAGTGGTCCAAAAATTTTGTACTCTATATCAAGCAAGAGGATGAAACTTTGAACAAATTCTATGCATGTTTTTCAAACATTATCAACTACTCATACAATTTGGGTGGACCTATTAGGAAAGAGAAGTAGATAGAAAATACTTTCTAGCTTACCTTATCATTTTCAAGCCAAAGTTACCTCGCTTAAATACATGTAAAAGCCGTGTGAACTTACTATTAAATGAATCACTTGGGCAAGTATTCTAACTGCATCACTTGTATCCAATATGTGAGCCATCCACTTTTGAGGATGGAAAGAGCATGGATTTATAGACATCAAGTATAGTGGTCTTAGCGAAGATGTTTTTGACACAATTGTTAGAAATGATGACTCTAATACCAATGAAGAGAATATGGATCTACTTTCCGAGAGATTTACAACATTTTTTAGATAGAATTAACCTTTTTTTAGGGGTTTTAGAAAAAAAATAATTCGAGCTCTAAAATGATTATTTCAATGAATTTACAGTTGTACTTCTTCCAAATAACCTGAAACATTTTGGAGACCATTCATATAGCCATTTGAGCTACAAAATGAGAAGTAGATTGAGAAAATCCTTGCTAGCTTACCTTATCGTTTTCAAGCCAAAGTTGCGTCGCTTAAATACATGTAAAAGCCTTCTCACCTTACTGTTAAATGAATCACTTGGGTAAGTATTCGAACTGCATCACTTGTATCTAATATCTGAGCAATCCACTTTCGAGGAAGGAAAGAGCTTGGCTTTATAGACATCAAGGATAGTGGTTTGAGTGAAGACGTTTTTTACACAGTTGTTAGAAATGATGACTCTAATACAAATGAAGAGAAAATGGATCTACTTGCCGAGAGATTTACTAAATTTCTTAGGTAGAATTAACCATTTTTTAGGGGTTTTAGAAAAAAATAATCCGAGCTCTGAAATGATTATTTCAATGAATTTACAGTTGTACTTCTTTCAAAAAAACATGAAATATTTTGGAGACCACTCATATAGGCATTTGAGCTACAAAATAAATCTAGAACTACGAAGTTGACCAAAATTTTTGAGCTCTATATCAAGCAAGAGGATGAAACTTTGAACAAATTCTATGCATGTTTTTCAAACATTATCAACTACTCGTACAATTTGGGTGGAGCTATTAGGAAAGAGAAGTAGAATGAGAAAATCCTTGCTAGCTTACCTTATCATTTTCAAGCCAAAGTTACCTCTCTTAAATACATGTAAAAGCCTTGTGAACTTACAGGTAAATGAATCATGTGGGCAAGTATTCGAACTGCGTCACTTGTATCCAATATGTGTGCAATCCACTTTCGAGGACGGAAAGAGCTTGGATTTATAGACATCAAGGATAGTGGTCTGAGCGAAGGCGTTTTTGACACAGTTGTTAGAAATGATGACTCTAATGCAAATGAAGAGAAAATGGATCTAATTTCCCACATATTTACTAAATTTCTTATATAGAATTAATCCTTTTTTAGCGGGTTTAGAAAAAAAAACTCCGAGCTCTAAATTGATTATTTCAATGAATTTACAGTTATAATTCTTTCAAAAAAACATGAAATAATTTGGAGACCACTCATATAGGCATTTGAGTTACAAAATAAGTCAAGAACTACGAAGTGGTCCAAAAAATTTGTACTCTATATCAAGCAAGAGGATGAAACTTTGAACAAATTCTATGCATGTTTTTCAAACATTATCAACTACTCATACAATTTGGGTGGACCTATTAGGAAAGCGAAGTAGATAGAAAATACTTTCTAGCTTACCTTATCATTTTCAAGCTAAAGTTACCTCGCTTAAATACATGTAAAAGCCTTGTGAACTTACTATTAAATGAATCACTTGGGCAAGTATTCTAACTGCATCACTTGTATCCAATATGTGAGCCATCCACTTTTGAGGATGGAAAGAGCATGGCTTTATAGACATCAAGGATAGTGGTCTTAGCGAAGATGTTTTTGACACAATTGTTAGAAATGAAGACTCTAATACCAATGAAGAGAAAATGGATCTACTTTCCCAGAGATTTACTAAATGTTTTAGATAGAATTAACCCTTTTTTAGGGGTTTTAGAAAAAAAATAATTCGAACTCTGAAATGATTATTTCAATGAATTTACAGTTGTACTTCTTCCAAATAACCTGAAACATTTTGGAGATCATTCATATAGCCATTTGAGCTACAAAATGAGAAGTAGATTGAGAAAATCCTTGCTAGCTTACCTTATCGTTTTCAAGCCAAAGTTGCCTCGCTTAAATACATGTAAAACCCTTCTCACCTTACTGGTAAATGAATCACTTAGGCAAGTATTCGAACTGCATCACTTTTATCTAATATCTGAGCAATCCACTTTCGAGGAAGGAAAGCGCTTGGCTTTATAGACATCAAGGATAGTGGTTTGAGTGAAGACGTTTTTTACACAGTTGTTAGAAATGATGACTCTAATACAAATGAAGAGAAAATGGATCTACTTGCCGAGAGATTTACTAAATTTCTTAGATAGAATTAACCCTTTTTTAGGGGTTTTAGAAAAAAATAATCTGAGCTCTGAAATGTTTATTGCAATGAATTTACAGTTGTACTTCTTTCAAAAAAACATGAAATATTTTGGAGACCACTCATATAGGCATTTGAGCTACAAAATAAATCTAGAACTACGAAGTAGACCAAAATTTTTGAGCTCTATATCAAGCAAGAGGATGAAACTTTGAACAAATTCTATGCATGTTTTTCAAACATTATCAACTACTCGTACAATTTGGGTGGAGCTATTAGGAAAGTGAAGTAGAGTGAGAAAATCCTTGCTAGCTTACCTTATCATTTTCAAGCCAAAGTTACCTCTCTTAAATACATGTAAAAGCCTTGTGAATTTACTGTTAAATGAATCACATGGGCAAGTATTCGAACTACATCACTTGTATCCAATATGTGAGCCATCCACTTTCGAGGACGGAAAGAGCATGGCTTTATAGACATCAAGGATAGTGGTCTTAGCGAATATGTTTTTGACACAAATTCCAGAAATGATGACTCTAATACAAATGAAGAGAAAATGGATCTTCTTGCCAAGAGATTTACTAAATTTCTTTTATAGAATTAACCCTTTTTTAAGGGTTTTAGAAAAAAATAATTCGAGCTCTAAAATGATTATTTCAATGAATTTATAGTTGTACTTCTTTCAAACAACATGAAATATTTTGGAAACTACTCATATAGGCATTTGAGCTACAAAATAAATCTAGAACGACGAAGTTGACCAAAAGATTTGAAGTCTATATCAAGCAAGAGGATGAAAATTTTAAAAATTTCTATGCTTGTTTTTCAAATATTATCAACTACTCGGAAAATTTGGGTGGACCTATTAGGAAAGGGAAGTAGAATGAGAAAATCCTTGCTAGCTTAACTTATCATTTTCAAGCCAAAGTTACCACGCTTAAATACATGTAAAAGCCTTATCAACTTACTGGTAAATGAATCACTTGGGCAAGTATTCGAACTGCGTCATTTGTATCCAATATGTGAGTAATCCACTTTCGAGGACGGAAAGAGCTTGGCTTTATAGACATCAAGGATAGTGGTCTGAGCGAAGGCGTTTTTGACACAGTTGTTAGAAATGATGACTCTAATACAAATGAAGAGAAAATGGATCTAATTTCCCAGATATTTACTAAATTTCTTATATAGAATTAATCCTTTTTTAGCCGGTTTAGAAAAAAAAAACTCCGAGCTCTAAAATGATTATTTCAATGAATTTACAGTTATACTTCTTTAAAAGAACATGAAATATTTTGGAGACCACTCATATAGGCATTTGAGTTACCAAATAAACCTAAAACTACGAAGTGGACCAAAAATTTGAACTCTATATCAAGCAAGAGGATGAGACTTTGAACAAATTCTATGCATGGTTTTCAAACATTATCAACTACTCGTACAATATGGGTGGACCTATTAGGAAAGAGAAGTAGATAAAAAATCCTTGCTAGCTTACCTTATCATTTTCAAGCCAAAGTTACCTCGCTTAAATACATGTAAAAGCCTTGTGAACTTACTATTAAATGAATTACTTGGGCAAGTATTCGAACTGTATCACATGTATGCAATATGTCAGCCATCCACTTTCGAGGACGGAAAGAGCATGGCATTATAGAAATCAAGGATTGCGGTCCTAGCGAAGACGTTTTTGACACAATTGTTAGAAATGATGACTCTAACACAAATGAAGAGAAAATGGATCTACTTGCCCTGAGATTTACTGCATTTCTTATATAGAATTAACCCTTTTTTAGGGGTTTTAGAAAAACATAATCCGAGCTCTAAAATGGTTATTTCAATGAATTTACGGTTGTACTTCATTGAAAAAAACATAAAATATTTGGGAGACCACTCATATAGGCATTTGAGCAGCAAAATAAATCTAGAATTACGAAGTTGACAAAACAATTTGAACTCTATATCAAGCAAGAGGAAGAAACTTTGAACACATTCTATGCATGTTTTTCAAACATTATCAACTACTCGTACAATTTGGTGGACCTATTAGGAAAGAGAAGTAGAATGAGAAAATCCTTGCTAGCTTACCTTATCATTTTCAAGCCAAAGTTACCTCCCTTAAATACATGTAAAAGCCTTGTGACCTTACTATTAAATGAATCACTTGGGCAAGTATTCGAACTGCATCACTTGTATCCAATATGTCAGAAATCCACTTTCGCGGACGAAAAGAGCATGGCTTTATAGACATCAAGGATAGTGGTCTGAGCAAAGACGTTTTTTACACAGTTGTTAGAAATGATGACTCTAACACAAATGAAGAGAAAATGGATCTACTTGCCCAGAGATTTATTAAATTTCTTATATATAATTAACCCTTTTTTAGGGGTTTTAGAAAAAAAATAATCCGAGCTCTAAAATGATTATTTCAATTAATATACAGTTCTACTTCTTCCAAATAACCTGAAACATTTTGGAGACCATTCATATAGCCATTTGAGCTACCAAATGAGAAGTAGAATGAGAAAATCCTTGCTAGCTTACCTTATCATTTTCAAGCCAAAGTTACCACGCTTAAATACATGTAAAAGCCTTGTGAACTTACAGGTAAATGAATCACGTGGGCAAGTATTCGAACTGCGTCACTTGTATCCAATATGTGTGCAATCCACTTTCGAGGACGGAAAGAGCTTGGATTTATAGACATCAAGGATAGTGGTCTGAGCGAAGGCGTTTTTGACACAGTTGTTAGAAATGATGACTCTAATGCAAATGAAGAGAAAATGGATCTAATTTCCCACATATTTACTAAATTTCTTATATAGAATTAATCCTTTTTTAGCGGGTTTAGAAAAAAAAACTCCGAGCTCTAAAATGATTATTTCAATGAATTTACAGTTATAATTCTTTCAAAAAAAATGAAATATTTTGGAGACCACTCATATAGGCATTTGAGTTACAAAATAAGCCAAGAACTACGAAGTGGTCCAAAAATTTTGTACTCTATATCAAGCAAGAGGATGAAACTTTGAACAAATTCTATGCATGTTTTTCAAACATTATCAACTACTCGTACAATTTGGGTGGAGCTATTAGGAAAGAGAAGTAGAATGAGAAAATCCTTGCTAGCTTACCTTATCATTTTCAAGCCAAAGTTACCTCTCTTAAATACATGTAAAAGCCTTGTGAACTTACATGTAAATGAATCACGTGGGCAAGTATTCGAACTGCGTCACTTGTATCCAATATGTGTGCAATCCACTTTCGAGGACGGAAAGAGCTTGGATTTATAGACATCAAGGATAGTGGTCTGAGCGAAGGCGTTTTTGACACAGTTGTTAGAAATGATGACTCTAATGCAAATGAAGAGAAAATGGATCTAATTTCCCACATATTTACTAAATTTCTTATATAGAATTAATCCTTTTTTAGCGGGTTTAGAAAAAAAAACTCCGAGCTCTAAAATGATTATTTAAATGAATTTACAGTTATAATTCTTTCAAAAAAACATGAAATATTTTGGAGACCACTCATATAGGCATTTGAGTTACAAAATAAGTCAAGAACTACGAAGTGGTCCAAAAAATTTGTACTCTATATCAAGCAAGAGGATGAAACTTTGAACAAATTCTATGCATGTTTTTCAAACATTATCAACTACTCATACAATTTGGGTGGACCTATTAGGAAAGAGAAGTAGATAGAAAATACTTTCTAGCTTACCTTATCATTTTCAAGCCAAAGTTACCTCGCTTAAATACATGTAAAAGCCGTGTGAACTTACTATTAAATGAATCACTTGGCCAAGTATTCTAACTGCATCACTTGTATCCAATATGTGAGCCATCCACTTTTGAGGATGGAAAGAGCATGGCTTTATAGACATCAAGGATAGTGGTCTTAGCGAAGATGTTTTTGACACAATTGTTAGAAATGAAGACTCTAATACCAATGAAGAGAAAATGGATCTACTTTCCCAGAGATTTACTAAATGTTTTAGATAGAATTAACCCTTTTTTAGGGGTTTTAGAAAAAAAATAATTCGAACTCTGAAATGATTATTTCAATGAATTTACAGTTGTACTTCTTCCAAATAACCTGAAACATTTTGGAGATCATTCATATAGCCATTTGAGCTACAAAATGAGAAGTAGATTGAGAAAATCCTTGCTAGCTTACCTTATCGTTTTCAAGCCAAAGTTGCCTCGCTTAAATACATGTAAAACCCTTCTCACCTTACTGGTAAATGAATCACTTAGGCAAGTATTCGAACTGCATCACTTTTATCTAATATCTGAGCAATCCACTTTCGAGGAAGGAAAGCGCTTGGCTTTATAGACATCAAGGATAGTGGTTTGAGTGAAGACGTTTTTTACACAGTTGTTAGAAATGATGACTCTAATACAAATGAAGAGAAAATGGATCTACTTGCCGAGAGATTTACTAAATTTCTTAGATAGAATTAACCCTTTTTTAGGGGTTTTAGAAAAATATAATCCGAGCTCTGAAATGATTATTTCAATGAATTTAGAGTTGTACTTCTTTCAAAAAAACATGAAATATTTTGGAGACCACTCATATAGGCATTTGAGCTACAAAAAAAATCTATAACTACGAAGTTGACCAAAAGTTTTGAGCTCTATATCAAGCAAGAGGATGAAACTTTGAAAAAATTCTATGCATATTTTTCAAACATTATCAACTACTCGTACAATTTGGGTGGACCTATAAGGAAATGGAAGTAGAATGAGAAAATCCTTGCTAGCTTACCTTATCATTTTCAAGCTAAAGTTACCACGCTTAAATACATGTAAAAGCCTTGCGAACTTACAGGTAAATGAATCACGTGGGCAAGTATTCGAACTGCGTCACTTGTATCCAATATGTGAGCAATCCACTTTCGAGGACGGAAAGAGCTTGGATTTATAGACATCAACAATAGTGGTCTGAGCGAAGGCGTTTTTGACACAGTTGTTAGAAATGATGACTCTAATGCAAATGATGAGAAAATGGATCTAATTTCCCACATATTTACTAAATTTCTTATATAGAATTAATCCTTTTTTAGCGGGTTTAGAAAAAAAAACTCTGAGCTCTAAAATGATTATTTCAATGAATTTACAGTTATACTTCTTTCAACAAAACATGAAATATTTTGGAGACCACTCATATAGGCATTTGAGTTACAAAATAAGTCAAGAACTACGAAGTGGACCAAAAATTTTCAACTCTATATCAAGGAAGAGGATGAAACTTTGAACAAATTTTATGCATGTTTTTCAAACATTATCAACTACTCATACAATTTGGGTGGACCTATTAGGAAAGAGAAGTAGATAGAAAATACTTTCTAGCTTACCTTATCATTTTCAAGCCAAAGTTACCTCGCTTAAATACATGTAAAAGCCTTGTGAACTTACTCTTAAATGAATCACTTGGGCAAGTATTCTAACTGCATCACTTGTATCCAATATTTGAGCCATCCACTTTTGAGGATGGAAAGAGCATGGCTTTATATACATGAAGGATAGTGGTCTTAGCGAAGATGTTTTTGACACAATTGTTAGAAATGAAGACTCTAATACCAATGAAGAGAAAATGGATCTACTTTCCCAGAGATTTACTAAATTTTTTAGATAGAATTAACCCTTTTTTAGGGGTTTTAGAAAAAAAATAATTCGAGCTCTGATATGATTATTTCAATGAATTTACAGTTGTACTTCTTCCAAATAACCTGAAACATTTTGGAGACCATTCATATAGCCATTTGAGCTACAAAATGAGAAATAGAATGAGAAAATTCTTGCTAGCTTACCTTATCGTTTTCAAGCCAAAGTTGCCTCGCTTAAATACATGTAAAAGCCTTCTCACCTTACTAGTAAATGAATCACTTGGGTAAGTATTCGAACTGCATCACTTGTATCTAATATCTGAGCAATCCACTTTCGAGGAAGGAAAGAGCTTGGCTTTATAGACATCAAGGATAGTGGTTTGAGTGAAGACGTTTTTTACACAGTTGTTAGAAATGATGACTCTAATACAAATGAAGAGAAAATGGATCTACTTGCCGAGAGATTTACTAAATTTCTTAGATAGAATTAACCCTTTTTTAGGGGTTTTAGAAAAATATAATCCGAGTTCTAAAATGATTATTTCAATGAATTTACAGTTGTACTTCCTTCAAAAAAACATGAAATATTTTGGAGACCACTCATATAGGCATTTGAGCTACAAAATAAATCTAGAACTACGAAGTAGACCAAAATTTTTGAGCTCTATATCAAGCAAGAGGATGAAACTTTGAACAAATTCTATGCATGTTTTTCAAACATTATCAACTACTCGTACAATTTGGGTGGAGCTATTAGGAAAGTGAAGTAGAGTGAGAAAATCATTGCTAGCTTACCTTATCATTTTCAAGCCAAAGTTACCTCTCTTAAATACATGTAAAAGCCTTGTGAATTTACTGTTAAATGAATCACATGGGCAAGTATTCGAACTACATCACTTGTATCCAATATGTGAGCCATCCACTTTCGAGGACGGAAAGAGCATGGCTTTATAGACATCAAGGATAATGGTCTTAGCGAATATGTTTTTGACACAAATTCCAGAAATGATGACTCTAATACAAATGAAGAGAAAATGGATCTTCTTGCCAAGAGATTTACTAAATTTCTTTTATAGAATTAACCCTTTTTTAAGGGTTTTAGAAAAAAATAATTCGAGCTCTAAAATGATTATTTCAATGAATTTATAGTTGTACTTCTTTCAAACAACATGAAATATTTTGGAAACTACTCATATAGGCATTTGAGCTACAAAATAAATCTAGAACGACGAAGTTGACCAAAAGATTTGAAGTCTATATCAAGCAAGAGGATGAAAATTTTAAAAATTTCTATGCTTGTTTTTCAAATATTATCAACTACTCGGAAAATTTGGGTGGACCTATTAGGAAAGGGAAGTAGAATGAGAAAATCCTTGCTAGCTTAACTTATCATTTTCAAGCCAAAGTTACCACGCTTAAATACATGTAAAAGCCTTATCAACTTACTGGTAAATGAATCACTTGGGCAAGTATTCGAACTGCGTCATTTGTATCCAATATGTGAGGAATCCACTTTCGAGGACGGAAAGAGCTTGGCTTTATAGACATCAAGGATAGTGGTCTGAGCGAAGGCGTTTTTGACACAGTTGTTAGAAATGATGACTCTAATACAAATGAAGAGAAAATGGATCTAATTTCCCAGATATTTACTAAATTTCTTATATAGAATTAATCCTTTTTTAGCCGGTTTAGAAAAAAAAAACTCCGAGCTCTAAAATGATTATTTCAATGAATTTACAGTTATACTTCTTTAAAAGAACATGAAATATTTTGGAGACCACTCATATAGGCATTTGAGTTACCAAATAAACCTAAAACTACGAAGTGGACCAAAAATTTGAACTCTATATCAAGCAAGAGGATGAAACTTTGAACAAATTCTATGCATGGTTTTCAAACATTATCAACTACTCGTACAATATGGGTGGACCTATTAGGAAAGATAAGTAGATAAAAAATCCTTGCTAGCTTACCTTATCATTTTCAAGCCAAAGTTACCTCGCTTAAATACATGTAAAAGCCTTGTGAACTTACTATTAAATGAATTACTTGGGCAAGTATTCGAACTGTATCACATGTATGCAATATGTCAGCCATCCACTTTCGAGGACGGAAAGAGCATGGCATTATAGAAATCAAGGATGCGGTCCTAGCGAAGACGTTTTTGACACAATTGTTAGAAATGATGACTCTAACACAAATGAAGAGAAAATGGATCTACTTGCCCTGAGATTTACTGAATTTCTTATATAGAATTAACCCTTTTTTAGGGGTTTTAGAAAAACATAATCCGAGCTCTAAAATGGTTATTTCAATGAATTTACGGTTGTACTTCATTGAAAAAAACATAAAATATTTGGGAGACCACTCATATAGGCATTTGAGCTGCAAAATAAATCTAGAATTACGAAGTTGACAAAACAATTTGAACTCTATATCAAGCAAGAGGAAGAAACTTTGAACACATTCTATGCATGTTTTTCAAACATTATCAACTACTCGTACAATTTGGTGGACCTATTAGGAAAGAGAAGTAGAATGAGAAAATCCTTGCTAGCTTACCCTATCATTTTCAAGCCAAAGTTCCCTCGCTTAAATACATGTAAAAGCCTTGTGACCTTACTATTAAATGAATCACTTGGGCAAGTATTCGAACTGCATCACTTGTATCCAATATGTCAGAAATCCACTTTCGCGGACGAAAAGAGCATGGCTTTATAGACATCAAGGATAGTGGTCTGAGCAAAGACGTTTTTTACACAGTTGTTAGAAATGATGACTCTAACACAGATGAAGAGAAAATGGATCTACTTGCCGAGAGATTTATTAAATTTCTTATATATAATTAACCCTTTTTTAGGGGTTTTAGAAAAAAAATAATCCGAGCTCTAAAATGATTATTTCAATTAATATACAATTCTACTTCTTCCAAATAACCTGAAACATTTTGGAGACCATTCATATAGCCATTTGAGCTACCAAATGAGAAGTAGAATGAGAAAATCCTTGCTAGCTTACCTTATCATTTTCAAGCCAAAGTTACCACGCTTAAATACATGTAAAAGCCTTGTGAACTTACAGGTAAATGAATCACGTGGGCAAGTATTCGAACTGCGTCACTTGTATCCAATATGTGTGCAATCCACTTTCGAGGACGGAAAGAGCTTGGATTTATAGACATCAAGGACAGTGGTCTGAGCGAAGGCGTTTTTGACACAGTTGTTAGAAATGATGACTCTAATGCAAATGAAGAGAAAATGGATCTAATTTCCCACATATTTACTAAATTTCTTATATAGAATTAATCCTTTTTTAGCGGGTTTAGAAAAAAAAACTCCGAGCTCTAAAATGATTATTTCAATGAATTTACAGTTATAATTCTTTCAAAAAAACATGAAATATTTTGGAGACCACTCATATAGGCATTTGAGTTACAAAATAAGTCAAGAACTACGAAGTGGTCCAAAAATTTTGTACTCTATATCAAGCAAGAGGATGAAACTTTGAACAAATTCTATGCATGTTTTTCAAACATTATCAACTACTCGTACAATTTGGGTGGAGCTATTGGGAAAGAGAAGTAGAATGAGAAAATCCTTGCTAGCTTACCTTATCATTTTCAAGCCAAAGTTACCTCTCTTAAATACATGTAAAAGCCTTGTGAACTTACATGTAAATGAATCACGTGGGCAAGTATTCGAACTGCGTCACTTGTATCCAATATGTGTGCAATCCACTTTCGAGGACGGAAAGAGCTTGGATTTATAGACATCAAGGATAGTGGTCTGAGCGAAGGCGTTTTTGACACAGTTGTTAGAAATGATGACTCTAATGCAAATGAAGAGAAAATGGATCTAATTTCCCACATATTTACTAAATTTCTTATATAGAATTAATCCTTTTTTAGCGGGTTTAGAAAAAAAAACTCCGAGCTCTAAAATGATTATTTCAATGAATTTACAGTTATAATTCTTTCAAAAAAACATGAAATATTTTGGAGACCACTCATATAGGCATTTGAGTTACAAAATAAGTCAAGAACTACGAAGTGGTCCAAAAAATTTGTACTCTATATCAAGCAAGAGGATGAAACTTTGAACAAATTCTATGCATGTTTTTCAAACATTATCAACTACTCATACAATTTGGGTGGACCTATTAGGAAAGAGAAGTAGATAGAAAATACTTTCTAGCTTACCTTATCATTTTCAAGCCAAAGTTACCTCGCTTAAATACATGTAAAAGCCGTGTGAACTTACTATTAAATGAATCACTTGGGCAAGTAATCTAACTGCATCACTTGTATCCAATATGTGAGCCATCCACTTTTGAGGATGGAAAGAGCATGGATTTATAGACATCAAGGATAGTGGTCTTAGCGAAGATGTTTTTGACACAATTGTTAGAAATGATGACTCTAATACCAATGAAGAGAATATGGATCTACTTTCCGAGAGATTTACAACATTTTTTAGATAGAATTAACCGTTTTTTAGGGGTTTTAGAAAAAAAATAATTCGAGCTCTGAAATGATTATTTCAATGAATTTACAGTTGTACTTCTTCCAAATAACCTGAAACATTTTGGAGACCATTCATATAGCCATTTGAGCTACAAAATGAGAAGTAGATTGAGAAAATCCTTGCTAGCTTACCTTATCGTTTTCAAACCAAAGTTGCGTCGCTTAAATACATGTAAAACCCTTTTCACCTTACTGGTAAATGAATCACTTGGGCAAGTATTCGAACTGCATCACTTGTAACTAATATGTGAGCAATCCACTTTCGAGGACGGAGAGAGCTTGGCTTTATAGACATCAAGGATAGTGGTATGAGCGAAGACGTTTTTTACACAGTTGTTAGAAATGATGACTCTAATACAAATAAAGAGAAAATGGATCTACTTGCCGAGAGATTTACTAAATTTCTTAGATAGAATTAACCCTTTTTTAGGGGTTTTAGAAAAATATAATCCGAGCTCTGAAATGATTATTTCAATGAATTTAGAGTTGTACTTCTTTCAAAAAAACATGAAATATTTTGGAGACCACTCATATAGGCATTTGAGCTACAAAACAAATCTAGAACTACGAAGTTGACCAAACTTTTTGAGCTCTATATCAAGCAAGAGGATGAAACTTTGAACAAATTCTATGCATGTTTTTCAAACATTATCAACTACTCGTACAATTTGGTTGGAGCTATTAGGAAAGAGAAGTAGAGTGAGAAAATCCTTGCTAGCTTACCTTATCATTTTCAAGCCAAAGTTACCTCTTTTAAATACATGTAAAAGCCTTGTGAATTTACTGTTTAATGAATCACATGGGCAAGTATTCGAACTACATCACTTGTATCCAATATGTGAGCCATCCACTTTCGAGGACGGAAAGAGCATGGCTTTATAGACATCAAGGATAGTGGTCTTAGCGAATATGTTTTTGACACAAATTCCAGAAATGATGACTCTAATACAAATGAAGAGAAAATGGATCTTCTTGCCAAGAGATTTACTAAATTTCTTATATAGAATTAACCCTTTTTTAGGGGTTTTAGAAAAAAATAATTCGAGCTCTAAAATGATTATTTCAATGAATTTATAGTTGTACTTCTTCCAAACAACATGAAATATTTTGGAAACGACTCATATAGGCATTTGAGCTACAAAATAAATCTAGAACGACGAAGTTGACCAAAAGATGTGAAGTCTATATTAAGCAAGAGGATGAAAATTTCAAAAAAATTCTAGGCATGTTTTTCAAATATTATCAACTACTCTGAAAATTTGGGTGGACCTATTAGGAAAGGGAAGTAGAATGAGAAAATCCTTGCTAGCTTAACTTATCATTTTCAAGCCAAAGTTACCACGCTTAAATACATGTAAAAGCCTTATCAACTTACTGGTAAATGAATCACTTGGGCAAGTATTCGAACTGCGTCACTTGTATCCAATATGTGAGCAATCCACTTTCGAGGACGGAAAGAGCTTGGCTTTATAGACATCAAGGATAGTGGTCTGAGCGAATGCGTTTTTGACACAGTTGTTAGAAATGATGACTCTAATACAAATGAATAGAAAATGGATCTAATTTCCCAGATATTTACAAAATTTCTTATATAGAATTAATCCTTTTTTACCCGGTTTAGAAAAAAAAAACTCCGAGGTCTAAAATGATTATTTCAATGAATTTACAGTTATACTTCTTTAAAAAAAACATGAAATATTTTGGAGACCATTCATATAGGCATTTGAGTTACCAAATAAACCTAGAACTACGAAGTGGACCAAAAATTTGAACTCTATATCAAGCAAGAGGATGAAACTTGGAACAAATTCTATGCATGGTTTTCAAACATTATCAACTACTCATATAATATGGGTGGACCTATTAGGAAAGAGAAGTAGATTAAAAATCCTTGCTAGCTTACCTTATCATTTTCAAGCCAAAGTTACCTCGCTTAAATACATGAAAAAGCCTTGTGAACTTACTATTAAATGAATCACTTGGGCAAGTATTCTAACTGCATCACTTGTATCCAATATGTCAGCCATCCACTTTCGACGATGGAAAGAGCATGGCTTTATAGACATCAAGGATAGTGGTCTTAGCGAAGATGTTTTTGACAATATTGTTAGAAATGATGACTCTAATACCAATGAAGAGATAATGGATCTACTTTCCCAGAGATTTACTAAATGTTTTAGATAGAATTAACCCTTTTTAGGGGGTTTAGAAAAAAAAATAATCCGAGCTCTGAAATGATTATTTAAATGAATTTATAGTTGTACTTCTTCCAAATAACCTGAAACATTTTGGAGACCATTCATATAGCCATTTGATATACAAAATGAGAAGTAGATTGAGAAAATCCTTGCTAGCTTACCTTATCATTTTCAAGCCAAAGTTGACTCTCTTAAATACATGTAAAAGCCTTGTGACCTTACTGGTAAATGAATCACTTGGGCAAGTATTCGAACTGCATCACTTGTAACTAATATGTGAGCAATCCACTTTCGAGAACGGAGAGAGCTTGGCTTTATAGACATCAAGGATAGTGGTATGAGCGAAGACGTTTTTTACACAGTTGTTAGAAATGATGACTCTAATACAAATAAAGAGAAAATGGATCTACTTGCCGAGAGATTTACTAAATTTCTTAGATAGAATTAACCCTCTTTAGGGGTTTTGGAAAAAAATAATTCGAACTCTAAAATGATAATTTCAATGAATTTACAGTTGTACTTCTTTAAAAAAACATGAAATATTTTGGAGACCACTCATATAGACATTTGAGCTACAAAATAAATCTAGAACTATGAAGTTGACCAAATATTTTGAGCTCTATATAAAGCAAGAGGATGAAACTTTGAAAAAATTCTATGCATGTTTTTCAAACATTATCAACTACTCGTACAATTTGGGTGGACCTATTAGGAAAGGGAAGTAGAATGAGAAAATCCTTGCTAGTTTAGCTTATCATTTTCAAGCCAAAGTTACCACGGTTAAATACATGTAAAAGCCTTGTGAACTTACTGGTAAATGAATCACTTAGGCAAGTATTCGAACTGCATCACTTGTATCTAATATCTGAGCAATCCACTTTCGAGGAAGGAAAGAGCTTGGCTTTATAGACATCAAGGATAGTGGTTTGAGTGAAGACGTTTTTTACACAGTTGTTAGAAATGATGACTCTAATACAAATGAAGAGAAAATGGATCTACTTGCCGAGAGATTTACTAAATTTCTTAGATAGAATTAACCCTTTTTTAGGGGTTTTAGAAAAATATAATCCGAGCTCTGAAATGATTATTTCAATGAATTTACAGTTGTACTTCTTTCAAAAAAACATGAAATATTTTGGAGACCACTCATATAGGCATTTGAGCTACAAAATAAATCTAGAACTAAGAAGTTGACCAAAATTTTTAAGGTCTATATCAAGCAAGAGGATGAAACTTTGAACAAATTCTATGCATGTTTTTCAAACATTATCAACTACTCGTACAATTTGGGTGGAGCTATTAGGAAAGAGAAGTAGAGTGAGAAAATCCTTGCTAGCTTACCTTATCATTTTCAAGGCAAAGTTACCTCTCTTAAATACATGTAAAAGCCTTGTGAATTTACTGTTAAATGAATCACATGGGCAAGTATTCGAACTACATCACTTGTATCCAATATGTGAGCCATCCACTTTCGAGGACGGAAAGAGCATGGCTTTATAGACATCAAGGATAGTGGTCTTAGCGAATATGTTTTTGACACAAATTCCAGAAATGATGACTCTAATACAAATGAAGAGAAAATGGATCTTCTTGCCAAGAGATTTACTAAATTTCTTATATAGAATTAACCCTTTTTTAGGGGTTTTAGAAAAAAATAATTCGAGCTCTAAAATGATTATTTCAATGAATTTATAGTTGTACTTCTTCTAAACAACATGAAATATTTTGGAAACGACTCATATAGGCATTTGAGCTACAAAATAAATCTAGAACGACGAAGTTGACCAAAAGATGTGAAGTCTATATCAAGCAAGAGGATGAAAATTTCAAAAAAATTCTAGGCATGTTTTTCAAATATTATCAACTACTCGGAAAATTTGGGTGGACCTATTAGGAAAGGGAAGTAGAATGAGAAAATCCTTGCTAGCTTAACTTATCATTTTCAAGCCAAAGTTACCACGCTTAAATAGATGTAAAAGCCTTATCAACTTACTGGTAAATGAATCACTTGGGCAAGTATTCGAACTGCGTCACTTGTATCCAATATGTGAGCAATCCACTTTCGAGGACGGAAAGAGCTTGGCTTTATAGACATCAAGGATAGTGGTCTAAGCGAAGGCATTTTTGACACAGTTGTTAGAAATGATGACTCTAATACAAATAAAGAGAAAATGGATCTAATTTCCCAGATATTTACTAAATTTCTTATATAGAATTAATCCTTTTTAGCCGGTTTAGAAAAAAAAACTCCGAGCTCTAAAATGATTATTTCAATGAATTTACAGTTATACTTCTTTAAAAAAAACATGAAATATTTTGGAGACTGATGAGTGAAAACCGGCATCGCCGATTCTTGCCAATACTTTGGTTTTAATATTTATTAAACTCTCGCAAGTGCACGAATCATTTCGAAGAAAATGATAAGTACACTCCCAAGGTCGATCTAAGGAAGGAATGTATGTGGTTTTTAATTTATTATTCAAACTTTTAAAAACGAAATTAAATCCTAAACATCCTGTCACGATAGTTTGGTTTTTGTGTTCCTAATCTAATAAAATAAATATATATACAGATTAATTAAATATAATCTAATAACATAAAAATAAGCATAGATACAAATTCAATAAATAATTATCTAAAAATAAACATATATACAGATTCAATAAATATTCATGCAAATTTTTATCATTTATATTAGCGGAGTATTTATGGATGTAATAACTAAATTAATTATGCTTGCTCATATTAACTAGGTTATTAAAGATATAAATTGATATTTTATTGATTCTCTCTTTTTTATATAAATACCACCTTTGGTGGGGTTAGATATTCTTTGTTAACTAAACAAATCAATTAACACCTATGGGTGGGGTTGATAACTAATATGCTTAATTAAATTAATTCCTTTTTCTAAGAGATTGAAAATGAACCATTTAAATGCCACCTTTGGTGGGGTTAGACAATTTAAACATTATTCAAGGTGTCCAAATTAAACATAAGAATTTAATTATCCGAGTACTAACTTTCAAGTTTTAAAACCACTATTGAAAACATGTTGTCAATACATTTTCACATAATAATTCTTATAAAAACTTTTGAAATAGAGTTTCACTCTAACTACCGGGCGATTGTACCAACAAATAAAAGAGCACTACTCTAAATTAGACCGGATAACTAAACCTTAAAATCTAATTTTCAGGTTTAAGTTTGTAATTAAAATAATATATTTCTCTCTAACATTCTTAATATAAAATCTTGAATAAAAACAAAATCAATTCATTTTAGAGATTTTAACCTATTTAATATTTCGCAAGCATAACAACGTCGTTATTACATTATATTTACTAAACAGCCAGCATAGTTAATTTTAACCATAGACAAATTAAATATAACATGTAAGAATAAAGCATAAAAATAACTGTAAAGAAAATAAAATCCTTACAGAAGTTCGACGCTATTCCCGTAGCTGGAAAACCTCCGAGCTGAATTTGCACTTCCATATATTGAATCAAAAATTCTAAATTATTACAAAAACATTACAAGTTCCTCTCAAAAAGAGAATAACTCTAAACCTAAGAGAATTGAACTAAAAACTAAGAGAAAAACTAAGAAAAGCTTAGAAACTAAGAAAGAAACTAAGAAAACTCAAAAACTAAGAAATGAGAGAAAAAAAGAAGAGAGAAGTGTGTTTTGAAGGTGTGATTTGAAGTGAAGGGAAGGGGGGTATTTATAGGTGAGGATGGAGAGAAAAAATGAGTAAAAAAATGTTAAAAAAATATTAAAAAATGTAAAAACGCGTATTGGAATTGCTGATGTCATCAATGACGTCAGCATGACGTCACAGGGGTTGCTGCACGTGAAAAATGGGGCGAAAACGCGTTGGGCGCGCGGTGGGGCTGCGGCGCGCGATTTCCGTCTTTTTGACATTTTTGACCTTTTCGACCCATTTCGTCCGATTTTTCCATGTTTGTTGACCTTTTCTCACTTATTTATTGATATATTTGTGATGTATTGCTTCAAGTATTCCTCTTTGAGTCTTTAAATTGCGTTTTAAAGCCAAAATACCTGAAAAACAATAAAAATACCCGTGATTCCGAAAAAGACAAATTTATATAAATATATGATAAAACATATAAATATATATTTTTTTAATCAATTAATGTACATCAAATCATGGTTATTTTAGTGCTTTTTGAGCACTCATCACAACCCCCAACCAGCTTCTTGCTAGTCCCTTAGCAAGAGAAGCGATAAAAGCTAAAATTTAAACTATCCTAAATCACTTTCGTGGATTGAAACGGTTGCATTTAGCCTATGCAACAAGCCTTTAAACCCCTAGGTTGCCCTAGTGGACGAGTTTGAGTCTCGTGAGGGTTTTCAGTAATGATACCCACAAACATTGAACTAATTGTAAAAATCAAAAGAAACTATAAAAACAATCAAATCAAAAACTATAATTACAACACAATCAAAAATTAATTTAAGAATAAAAGAAAACAACATATCACAAAAATATCTCATACTTTTTAATCTCCTTTAAGATCATAATTAAAATCTCAAGCATAAGTTATTTTAATCTCTTTAAACAATCATGATTTTATTATAATAATTAGTCGAAAATCATTTTCATATTTCATTTCAAAAATGTATCAATTTAATTTTACCCAATTTCAGTGTCATGAATCAGAATTCGCTTTGACTCTATTCCTCACAAGTCAATACTCTCAAAGCACTGAATCCTATGGGTTCAAACACTCATACTAATTTATATGCGAAAGAGTTGATGTATAGAAATGAACTAATATGTTCGCATATGTATAAAGAATAAAGGCTCAAAGTGTTATTTTAACATTGATCTCATGAAAGGAATCGAATGTATAAATTATAAAGATATCATATATAAAAATTATTTTCATGTATAAATCAAACTCATTAAGAAAGAATTTCAAGATATATTCTTTTTACAAATGAAGAAATTGCAATGACTTTTTAGGCAATTACTTCCTATATCTTTCTTTTGTATTTAACCTTTACTCACAACTTTGTTGGCAATGTGGGTCATAGTATGTAGATGATACTATTTTTTTATCTCTCTATACATTTTTTTTTAAATATATGTATTTTTTAGAGAGTCAACCCATGTACAGATTGTACATTTTTTGGATTTTGGTGAGTGGTTAATTTTGTGGCTTTTCTGTTTGATCTTGGTTTAGGTAACCCCAGATATGTCTTTTTGTTTTTGTAGCAGTCATGCATGAATGAGATATAAGCATATACTATCAATTTCTACTCAAATCGTTTAATCTAAACAAAAATAATAATCAAAAATATATGATACTCTATTAAGATGAGAAAAAATTCATACATTCAATGCTAATACCTATAGAGATCTTCTAAACTTTTGAATAAATAAGAAATGTGTTTGGAGTAGAAAAAATATATATTTCACTCTGAATAAAAGAAATTAGGCTCAAATTATATCTCACAAGGGTAGTCTCCACTAAAAAAAATTCATAAACACCGATTTTGGGTTTAATATAATTTCCACATTTTATCAAGAAATACTATTTATGACAAAAACTAACTAATTATCAAAAATAATTACAAAATATTTCATGATATGTTTTCAAAAATTAATCTAACAGTACCAAAGACTTAACTATTTACTTAAATTTGATTTAAAGAAATGATACATTTTTTTGTGATAATTTTTTTTATATATATATATATATATATTTTTTTTATTAAGCATGGTAACTTTTCACCACCCCCAACCTAGAACTTACATTGTCCTCAACGTAACAACTACAAATTAAAGATAAAGAGAAAAGAGGAGAAAGATTACCTATTTCTTGAGAATGTGTAAGTAGTAATGAAGAAATGCAGGTGCATCCATCATATTCATCATTAAAGTGTGTACAGACAGATCGCTGTGAACTTCTAACATCTCAACAAATATTTTTAGTTTTAACAATTTTAAAAAATATTATTCACATATAAGTAAACTGAAATAAATAATAAAATTAAGTAAATAAAACAAATAACAAAAAATTACCTAACATGATGGGTTGCCTCCCATCCAGCGCTTAGTTTAACGTCTTAGCAAGACGTATCTTTTTGGTGCTAAGGGTTACTCAGCCAAATGCAATCCATTTCAGCAATGTTGTTTGGTTCTTCTAAATAAGGCTTGACACGATGGCCATTAACTTTGAACGTTTTTTGTGTCTTGGAGTCCAATAGTTCTACCACTCCATGTTCAAATACCTGAACTATTGTGAATGGTCCATCCCATCTTGATCTCAGCTTTCCTGGAAACAATCTCAAACGAGAGTTAAATAAAAGAACTTTCATTCCAGGGTGAAAAGTCTTAGGAACTAGCCTCTTGTCATGATAGCGCTTAGTACGCTCTTTGTATAATTTGGCATTCTCATAGGCTTCATTCCTAATTTCTTCCAACTCATGAAGCTGGAGTACTCGTTTTTCACCTGCTTTATCTAAATCCATGTTTAGCTCTTTCATTGCCCAGTAAGCCTTGTGTTCAAGTTCAACTGGAAGGTGGCACGCTTTCCCAAAGATTAACCGGTAAGGGCTCATCCCAATAGGTGTTTTGTACGCGGTGCGGTATGCCCATAAGGCATCATTTAACTTAAATTCCCAATTCTTCCTTGAAGGACGCACAGTGCGTTCCAGTATTCCCTTAATTTGCCTATTACTTACTTCCACTAAACCGGAAGTTTGAGGATGATATGGAGTAGCTACATTATGTGTGATGTTGTACTTGTTTAGTACTCCATCAAAGAGTTTGTTACAAAAATGGCTACCTCCATCACTTATTATAGCTCTAGGCGTTCCGAACCTACTGAATATGAATTCTTTCAAGAATTTCACAACAACATTAGCATCATTGGTTTTGGTGGGGATAGCTTCTACCCACTTGGACACATAATCCACAGCAACCAAAATGTATTGAAAACCATTAGATGGGGGAAAAGGACCCATAAAGTCAATCCCCCATACATCAAAGAGTTCAACAACTAAATTAGATGTCAAAGGCATTTCATCTCTTTTGCTTATGTTTCCTGTTCTTTGACATCTATCACATTGTGCACAAAACATATGAGCATCTTTAAAAAGAGTGAGCCAAAAGAATCCAGACTGTAATATCTTACGGGCTGTCTTTTCACCTCCAAAATTACCCCCACAATGAAGTTCATGACAAAAAGTCAGAATGCTCTTATGTTCTTCTTCAGGTACACATCTCCGGATGACTTGATCTTGACCAATTTTGTATAAATAAGGGTCATCCCAGAAATAGTCCTTAATAGTTTTAAAAAACCTTTTCTTGTCCTGATATGAAGTGTTAGGTCGCAAAACACTAGTGGCAAGATAGTTTACAATATCAGCATACCATGGATTCGGACCTATGAAAAATAACTGTTCATCAGGAAAGGTTTCAACTATATCGTCATTACTCTCATCTTTAAGAGAATTGAAGTCAGAAATCAACCTAGACAAATGGTCAGCTACTAAGTTTTCACTGCCTTTCTTATCCTTGATTTCTAGGTCAAATTCTTGTAAGAGTAAGACCCACCTGATTAATCTTGGCTTGGAATTTGGTTTACTTAATAGGTATCTTAAAGCAGCATGATCAGAATGCACAATCACTTTAGATCCTACTAAATAAGACCGAAATTTGTCTAAAGAGAATACTATAGCCAAGAATTCCTTTTCAGTGGTGGTGTAATTCATTTGGGCATCATTGAGTGTTTTGCTAGCATAGTAGATGACATGTAAACGCTTATCCACTCTTTGTCCCAGGACTGCTCCTATTGCATAATCAGAAGCGTCACACATTATTTCAAAGGGTAAAGACCAGTTTGGTGCCATTATAACAGGGGTAGATGTTAGTTTATCTTTCAAGGTATTAAAGGAAGTAAGGCAGTCATTGTTGAAATCAAAATCAGCATCTTTGGATAGCAAGTTACATAAGGGACGACTTATTTTAGAGAAATCTTTAATAAATCGTCTGTAAAATCCTGCATGTCCCAAGAAGCTTCTTATCCCCTTCACAGATGTAGGGGGAGGTAGTTTGGATATCAATTCAACTTTTGCCTTATCAACTTCAATACCCTTGTTTGAAATTATATGTCCTAAAACTATCCCTTGTTGAACCATAAAATGACTTTTCTCCCAACTAAGGGTTAGATTGCATTCAATGCATCTTTCTAAAACCAAAGTCAATTTATGTAAGCAATCATCAAATGAGTTCCCAAAGATAGAGAAATCGTCCATGAAAATCTCAATGAATTTCTCCACCATGTCCGAGAAAATAGATATCATGCATCTCTGGAAAGTGGCAGGGGCATTGCATAACCCAAATGGCATTCTGCGAAAAGCAAATGTCCCAAAAGGACATGTAAATGTGGTCTTTTCCTGATCTTCTGGTGCTATGGGTACTTGATAATATCCAGACAGTCCATCCAAAAAACAGTAAAATTCGTGCCCAGCTAATCTTTCCAACATTTGATCAATGAATGGAAGAGGAAAGTGATTCTTTTTCGTATATAAATTTAGTTTCCTAAAATCTATACACATTCTCCATCCAGTGATTATTCTAGTGGGCACTAATTCACTTTTGTCATTTTTAACAACTGTTATCCCAGATTTCTTTGGTACCACATGCACTGGACTAACCCACTTACTATCTGCAATAGGATAGATAATCCCTTCTTCTAATAATTTAAGAATTTCCTTTTTAACTACCTCTTGCATGTTTGGGTTTAGTCTTCTTTGGGCCTCTCGTACAGGTTTAGCACCATCCTCCAAGTTGATCTTGTGCATACACATTGTTGGACTAATGCCTCTTATATCCCCTATACTCCAACCTATAGATTTCTTAAACTGTTTAAGCACTTTGATGAGTTCCTTTTCTTGTGGTTTGGTCAAGGTTGAAGAAATTATCACTGGATAAGTTTCTCCCTCTCCCAAAAACACATATTTTAAGTGCTCAGGTAAGACTTTGAGTTCAAGTTCAGGTGGATTGGCCTTTTTACTAGATGAAGAACTGGGTAGATTTAAAAGTGTACTAGATTTTGTCATCACTTCATCATTGTCTAGTTGTTTAAGGTACCCATTAATTTCCTCATCTAAATCTTCTTCAACCTTTTCAAGTGTAAGAACGGTTTCAAGCTTGTCTTCTATTCTGGTTTGTAAAAAAGTGCTTTGGACAAGATTATCCAAAGGATCAACTTCGAATATTTCATCGATGGCAGAAATAGAAGGAAAAGGTGAAGAATCAAAAACTTTAAAATGAACGGTCTCCCCTAAGACTGTCATTGTCAAATTTCCATCTTGGACATCAATAATAGTTTTAGTAGTTGCCATAAATGGCCTACCAAGCAATATTGTGTGCTCTCTGTCCAATGCTGGATTTTCTTGCATATCCAGAACCACAAAGTCAACAGGTATTATCAGTTTGTCTACCTGTACCAAAACATCCTCAACTATTCCCTCTGGATATTTAAGAGATCTATCTGCAAGTTGAAGGGACATAGTTGTGGGTTTTAAATCCCCTAGATTGAGTTGTAAGAATATAGAGTAGGGCATCAAATTTATACTAGCACCTAAATCAAGCATTGCTTTAGCAACCTTCCTATCCCCCATAGTTATGTTTATAATAAAACTTCCAGGGTCTTTCAACTTAGGGGGTAGTTTGTGCTGAAGTACAGCACTAGAAATTTCTGATACTACTACTCGTTCATTCAGTTCATACCTCCTTTTCTTAGTGTTCAACTCTTTGAAAAACTTGGCATATGAGGGCACATTCATGATCACTTCTAATAATGGTAAATTGATATTTACTTTAGAGAGCATATTAAAAAGATCATTGAATTGCTTATCTTGTTTGGATTCTTTTAACCGGTGGGAAAAGGTACTTGCATCTGGTGTGGTTCTGTTGTCTTTTGAATTTTGGGGGTGTCAGATGACCCCCCAATGATTTTTTCAGAAGGCTTGTTAAGTTTAACACTTGTTTCTCCTTTTTGCGAGATTAGAATATCGCCTTCTTTGTTACCTGAACTACAAGGTAGATTGTTAGAGATTTCAGGTAAACTGGTATTGACTATCTTACCACTTCGAAGGGTTCTAACATCCTTTGCTTGTTCTGGTTGACTGGGCAACTTTCCTGGTTCTTTCTTTTGCATTTGTTCAGCCAGCTGCCCAACTTTAGATTCAATTCTTTTAACCGAAGCCTCCATGGTGTTCGACCTTTGATTAGTCATCAATTGGCTGTCACGACTAACTTGAATAAAAGCATTCAAGCTATCTTCTAAGGTTGGTTTAAAAGATTGGCTTGGTGGGTAAGGGTGGTTGTTATCCGACCTTAGTGTTGGATATTGGGTGTAGGCTGGGTGATTATAGGTGTTTGGATGATACCTTTGAAAAGATTGGACTTCCTCTATGGCATCGACACTAGAATCACAAGTATTTGAACAATTATGAGTACCATGCCCAATTGAACAACACACTTCACATACCTCTTGATTTGAAATTTGATGGGTAGTGAGGAGTTGCACTTGTTTAGTCAATTCAGCAAGTTGCAAGGTTATCTCATTATCAGAGCTAACTTCATTGACCTTTGCTTTCCTTCTACCATCTCTTTGTTGGGAATTAGAACCCAATAGCTCATAGAGATTATAGGTTTCCTCTGCCGTCTTTTCTCCTACCGCACCTCCAGCAGCATTATCAACCATGTATTGACTCTGTAGTGTCAATCCATCATAAAAGAATTGGTTTTGTAGCTGTAATGGAAAGCTATGATTTTGACATTGAATGAAAAGGAGTTTGAATCGTTCCCAAGCTTCATGAAAGGGCTCTTCATACATTTGAGAAAATGTTGCTATCTTTGTTCTTAGATCAACAGTCTTTTGATGGGAATAGAACCTACCCATAAAAATTTCATAGACTGCCTCCCAAGTTTTAAGAGAACCTGACTGTAGAGTAATGAACCATGACCAAGCTTTATCTTTGAGAGTGTAAGGAAAACACCTCATCCTAAGTTGATCTTCATTAATTGCATGTAGTGGAAAGGTTTGGACAATAGCATAGAATTCTCGAATGAAATGCAAAGGGTCTTCATTAGGGATACCGTAAAAGGAAGGCAACAAAGAATAATGAATCTTTTTCAATTCATAATTCCTTGCAGCCTCTTGTAATTGGATACCGGAAGTTACATTGCCAATGATTGGCATTGTATATTCTTTCATCTTTTTTCACCTATCTTCAGCATCTCCCATGGTTGTTTGTAGTTGACAATGATCCTCCTCCTATTGTGTATCAACATTTTGCTTTTAAAAACAATAGTAGATATCTCTAAGAAATATTTATAACTTGATAAAACGTAAAAGCAAAAAGTGCAAGGAACCTAATTTTTTTTTATTTAAACGAATGGACAGAATGTTTGAAACAAACAAATTTTATTTCATATGAATTTTTATTACACGTAAACTAAAACAAAGGAAAATACAATAATGGGTGACCTCCCATACAGGACTAAAATTTATCGTCTTCTAGTAAGACGTTTGCTTGGAGATTGCAGAATGAAAAACTCAATGTCTCCTCTTCATTGAATTCATTTAAGTTTCAAATTAGTCTTTGCCTTTTTGCAAATGTTCAACTAACTGTTCAACTTGAACTTCCACCTTTTTGATAGAAGCTTCCACAGAGTCCAACCGTTGATTGGTTTTAGATTGGTTATCCCTACAAACTTGAATAAAGGAATTCAAGTTGTCCTCCAGGGTTGGTTTATTGGGAATGCTTCTTGGAATAGGTGGGTGGAATTGATGTCCTACCTGGTTTGAGCTTTGAGTGAAAGGAGGGTTGTTTTGCCTCCAAGAGAAATTTGGATGACTTCTCCACCCAGGATTATAGGTATTTGAATTGGGATCAAACCTTGGTCTCTGTTGATATGCTCCCAACACATTGACCTGTTCAGGTCCAGTTGTTTCTCCTTGATATGGACAGGCTTCAGTACCATGTCCCATGTTGCTATACAAACCATATTGATCATTATTGGTGTTAGTTTGTGTAGCGAGAAGGGCAACTTGCTTAGTCAGTTGAACAAGTTGTTGTTGAACTTCATTACTGGAGTCGATTTCATGAACTCCAGCTTTTCTCACTCGGGATCTTTTCTGTTGGGAATTAGCACCCAACATCTCAAAGAGGTTATACGTCTCTGAGGCAGTCTTTTCTCCTATTGCTCCTCCTGCAGCGTTGTCGACAATGAACTGACATTGTTGTGTAAGTCCATCGTAAAAGAATTGGTTCTGCAACTGCAGGGGAAAGCTATGATGGGGACATTGAGTGAGAAACATTTTGAACCTATCCCAAGCTTCATGGAATGGTTCTCCAACCATCTGAGAGAAAGTAGCAATCTTTCCTCTCAACTCTGATGTTTTTTGGTGGGAATAGAATTTTCCCATGAATTTATTGTAAATGTTACCCCATGTCATCAGAGAACCTGGGGGAAGTGACATCAACCAAGCTTTGGCCTTATCCTTTAACGTGTAGGGAAAACATCTCATCCTAAGTTGATCCTCGTTTAAAAAATTATTTTTTTTTATTTTTTTATTTTTTTATTTATTTTTATTTATTATGAATTTTGAAATTTGATTATTGTTAAAATATCACAATTATTTACAGCACAAAAAATGTTTTTAAAATTTTGATAAATAATTTAAAAACGCTATTCCTTCCCCGGCAACGGCGCCAAAAACTTGATGAGCGAAAACCGGCATCGCCGATTCTTGCCAATACTTTGGTTTTAATATTTATAAAACTCTCGCAAGTGCACGAATCATTTCGAAGAAAATGATAAGTATACTCCCAAGGTCGATCTAAGGAAGGAATGTATGTGGTTTTTAATTTATTATTCAAACTTTTAAAAACGAAATTAAATCCTAAACATCCTGTCACGATAGTTTGGTTTTTGTGTTCCTAATCTAATAAAATAAATATATATACAGATTAATTAAATATAATCTAATAACATAAAAATAAACATAGATACAAATTCAATAAATAATTATCTAAAAATAAACATATATACAGATTCAATAAATATTCATGCAAATTTTTATCATTTATATTAGCGGAGTATTTATGGATGTAATAACTAAATTAATTATGCTTGCTCATATTAACTAGGTTATTAAAGATATAAATTGATATTTTATTGATTCTCTCTTTTTTATATAAATACCACCTTTGGTGGGGTTAGATATTCTTTGTTAACTAAACAAATCAATTAACACCTATGGGTGGGGTTGATAACTAATATGCTTAATTAAATTAATTCCTTTTTCTAAGAGATTGAAAATGAACCATTTAAATGCCACCTTTGGTGGGGTTAGACAATTTAAACATTATTCAAGGTGTCCAAATTAAACATAAGAATTTAATTATCCGAGTACTAACTTTCAAGTTTTAAAACCACTATTGAAAACATGTTGTCAATACATTTTCACATAATAATTCTTATAAAAACTTTTGAAATAGAGTTTCACTCTAACTACCGGGCGATTGTACCAACAAATAAAAGAGCACTACTCTAAATTAGACCGGATAACTAAACCTTAAAATCTAATTTTCAGGTTTAAGTTTGTAATGAAAAATAATATATTTCTCTCTAACATTCTTAATATAAAATCTTGAATAAAAACAAAATCAATTCATTTTAGAGATTTTAACCTATTTAATATTTCGCAAGCATAACAACGTCGTTATTACATTATATTTACTAAACAGCCAGCATAGTTAATTTTAACCATAGACAAATTAAATATAACATGTAAGAATAAAGCATAAAAATAACTGTAAAGAAAATAAAATCCTTACAGAAGTTCGACGCTATTCCCGTAGCTGGAAAACCTCCGAGCTGAATTTGCACTTCCATATATTGAATCAAAAATTCTAAATTATTACAAAAACATTACAAGTTCCTCTCAAAAAGAGAATAACTCTAAACCTAAGAGAATTGAAGTAAAAACTAAGAGAAAAACTAAGAAAAGCTTAGAAACTAAGAAAGAAACTAAGAAAACTCAAAAACTAAGAAATGAGAGAAAAAAAGAAGAGAGAAGTGTGTTTTGAAGGTGTGATTTGAAGTGAAGGGAAGGGGGGTATTTATAGGTGAGGATGGAGAGAAAAAATGAGTAAAACAATGTTAAAAAAATATTAAAAAATGTAAAAACGCGTATTGGAATTGCTGATGTCATCAATGACGTCAGCATGACGTCACAGGGGTTGCTGCACGTGAAAAATGGGGCGAAAACGCGTTGGGCGCGCGGTGGGGCTGCTGCTGGGCGCAGCTCGGCGCGCGTGAACAGTGCTTGCACGCAGCTGGGTAGGCCAGCGCGCGCGGGCGCGCGCGTCATGGGGCGCTGGGCTGCGCGCACGGCTGGGCTGCGGCGCGCGATTTCCGTCTTTTTGACATTTTTGACCTTTTCGACCCATTTCGTCCGATTTTTCCATGTTTGTTTACCTTTTCTCACTTATTTATTGATATATTTGTGATGTATTGCTTCAAGTATTCCTTTTTGAGTCTTTAAATTGCGTTTTTAAGCCAAAATTCCTGAAAAACAATAAAAATACCCGTGATCCCGAAAAAGGAAAATTTATATAAATATATGATAAAACATATAAATATATATATTTTTAATCAATTAATGTACATAAAATCATGGTTATTTTAGTGCTTTTTGAGCACTCATCAGAGACCACTCATATAGGCATTTGAGTTACCAAATAAACCTAGAACTACGAAGTGGACCAAAAATTTGAATTCTATATCAAGCAAGAGGATGAAACTTTGAACAAATTCTATGCATGGTTTTCAAACATTATCAACCACTCGTACAATTTGGGTGGACCTATTAGTAAAGAGAAGTAGATTGAGAAATCCTTGCTAGCTATCCTAATCATTTTCCAGCCAAAGTTACATTGCTTAAATACATGTAAAAGCCTTGTGAACTTACTATTAAATGAATCACTTGGGCAAGTATTCTAACTGCATCACTTGTATCCAATATGTCAGCCATCCACTTTCGAGGATGGAAAGAGCATGGCTTTATAGACATCAAGGATAGTGGTCTTAGCGAAGATGTTTTTGACAATATTGTTAGAAATGATGACTCTAATACCAATGAAGAGATAATGGATCTACTTTCCCAGAGATTTACTAAATGTTTTAGATAGAATTAAACCTTTTTAGGGGTTTTAGAAAAAAAAATCTGAGCTCTGAAATGATTATTTAAATGAATTTATAGTTGTACTTCTTCCAAATAACCTCAAACATTTTGGAGACCATTCTTATAGCCATTTGATCTACAAAATGAGAAGTAGATTGAGAAAATCCTTGCTAGCTTACCTTATCATTTTCAAGCCAAAGTTGACTCGCTTAAATACATGTAAAAGCCTTGTGACCTTACTGGTAAATGAATCACTTGGGCAAGTATTCGAACTGCATCACTTGTAACTAATATGTGAGCAATCCACTTTCGAGGACGGAGAGAGCTTGGCTTTATAGACATCAAGGATAGTGGTATGAGCGAAGACGTTTTTTACACAGTTGTTAGAAATGATGACTCTAATACAAATAAAGAGAAAATGGATCTACTTGCCGAGAGATTTACTAAATTTCTTAGATAGAATTAACCCTTTTTTAGGGGTTTTGGAAAAACATAATTCGAGCTCTGAAATGATAATTTCAATGAGTTTACAGTTGTACTTCGTTCAAAAAAACATGAAATATTTTGGAGACCACTCATATAGACATTTGAGTTACAAAATAAATCTAGAACTACGAAGTTGACCAAAAATTTTGAGCTCTATATAAAGCAAGAGGATGAAACTTTGAAAATATTCTATGCATGTTTTTCAAACATTATCAACTACTCGTACAATTTCGGTGGACCTATTAGGAAAGGGAAGTAGAATGAGAAAATCCTTGCTAGCTTAACTTATCATTTTCAAGCCAAAGTTACCACGGTTAAATACATGTAAAAGCCTTGTGAACTTACTGGTAAATGAATCACTTGGGCAAGTATTCGAACTGCGTCACTTGTATCCAATATGTGAGCAATCCACTTTCGAGGACGGAAAGAGCTTGGCATTATAGATATCGAGTATAGTGGTCTGAGCGAAGGCGTTTTTGACACAGTTTTTAGAAATGATGACTCTAATACAAATGAAGAGAAAATGGATCTAATTTCCAAGATATTTACTAAATTTCTTATATAGAATTAGTCCTTTTTTAGCGTGTTTAGAAAAAAAACTCCGAGCTCTAAAATGATTATTTCAATGAATTTACAGTTATACCTCTATCAAAACAACATGAAATATTTTGGAGACTACTCATATAGGCATTTGGGTTACAAAATAAACCTAGAACTACGAAGTGGACCAAAAATTTTGAACTCTATATCAAGCAAAAGGATGAAATTTTTGAACAAATTCTATCCATGTTTTTCAAACATTATCAAATACTCGTAACATTTGGGTGGACCTATTAGGAAAGAGAAGTAGATTGAGAAAATCCTTGCTAGCTTACCTTATCATTTTCAAGCCAAAGTTACCTCGCTTAAATACATGTAAAACCCTTGTGAATTTACTTTTAAATGAATCACTTGGGCAAGTATTCGAACTGCGTCACTTGTATCCAATATGTGAGCAATCCACTTTCGAGGATGGAAAGAGCTTGGCTTTGTAGACATCAAGGATAGTGGTCTTAGCGAAGATGTTTTTGACACAAATTCCAGAAATGATGACTCTAATACAAATAAAGAGAAAATGGATCTACTTGCCAAGAGATTTACCAAATTTCTTATATAGAATTAACCCTTTTTAGGGGTTTTAGAAAAAAATAATTCGAGCTCTAAAATGATTATTTCCATGAATTTATAGTTGTACTTCTTCCAAAAAACATGAAATATTTTGGAGACGACTCATATAGGCATTTGAGCTACAAAATAAATCTAGAACGACGAAGTTGACCAAAAGATGTGAAGTCTATATTAAGCAAGAGGATGAAACTTTCAAAAAAATTCTACGCATGTTTTTCAAACATTATCAACTACTCGTACAATTTGGGTGGACCTATTAGGAATGGGAAGTATAATGAGAAAATCCTAGCTAGCTTACTTTATCATTTTCAAGCTAAAGTTACCACGCTTAAATACATGTAAAAGCCTTGTGAACTTACTGGTAAATGAATCACTTGGGCAAGTATTCGAACTGCATCACTTGTAACTAATATGTGAGCAATCCACTTTCGAGGACGGAGAGAGCTTGGCTTTATAGACATCAAGGATAGTGGTATGAGCGAAGACGTTTTTTACACAGTTGTTAGAAATGATGACTCTAATACAAATAAAGAGAAAATGGATCTACTTGCCGAGAGATTTACTAAATTTCTTAGATAGAATTAACCCTTTTTTAGGGGTTTTGGAAAAGCATAATTCGAGCTCTGAAATGATAATTTCAATGAATTTACAGTTGTACTTCTTTCAAAAAAACATGAAATATTTTGGAGACCACTCATATAGACATTTGAGTTACAAAATAAGTCAAGAACTACGAAGTGGACCAAAAATTTTGAACTCTATATCAAGCAAGAGGATGAAACTTTGAACAAATTCTATGCATGTTTTTCAAATATTATCAACTACTCGTACAATTTGGGTGGACCTATTAGGAAAGAGAAGTAGATAGAAAATCCTTGCTAGCTTACCTTATCATTTTCAAGCCAAAGTTACCTCACTTAAATACATGTAACAACCTTGTGAACTTACTATTAAATGAATCACTTGGGCAAGTATTCTAACTACATCACTTGTATCCAATATGTCAGCCATCCAATTTCGAAGATGGGAAGAGCATTGCTTTATAGACATCAAGGATAGTGGTCTTAGCGAAGATGTTTTTGACACAATTGTTAGAAATGATGACTCTAATACCAATGAAGAGAAAATGGATCTACTTTCCCAGAGATTTACTAAATTTCTTATGTAGAATTAACCCTTTTTTAGATGTTCTAGAAAAAAATAATCCGAGCTCTCAAATGATTATTTCAATTAATTTAAAGTTGTAGTTCATTCAAAAAAACATGAAATATTTTGGAGACCACTCCTATAGGCATTTGAGCTACAAAATAAATCTGGAACTACGAAGTTGACCAAAACATTTGAACTCTATATCAAGCAAGAGGATCAAACTATGAAAAAATTCTATGCAGGTTTTTCAAACATTATCAACTACTCGTACAATTTGGGTGGACCTATTAGGAAAGAGAAGTAGAAAGAGAAAATCCTTGCTAGCTTACCTTATCATTTTCGAGCCAAACTTACCTCGCTTAAATACATGTAAAAGCCTTGTGAATTTACTGTTAAATGAATCACATGGGCAAGTATTCCAACTGCATCACTTGTATCCAATATGTGAGCAATCCACGTTCGAGGATGGAAAGAGCTTGGCTTTATAGACATCAAGGATAGTGGTCTTAGCGAAGACGTTTTTGACACAAATTCTAGAAATGATGACTCTAATAGAAATGAAGAGAAAATAGATCTGCTTGCCAAGAGATTTACTAAATTTCTTATATAGAATTAACCCTTTTTTAGGGGTTTTAGAAAAAAATAATTCTATCTCTAAAATGATTATTTCAATGAATTTATAGTTGTACTTTTTCCTAACAACATGCAATATTTTGGAGACGACTCATATAGGCATTTGAACTACAAAATAAATCTAGAACGACGAAGTTGACCAAAAAATTTGAACTCTATATCAAGCAAGAGGATGAAACTTTGAAAAAATTCTATGCATGATTTTCAAACATTATCAACTACTCGTACAATTTGGGTGGACCTATTAGGAAAGGAAAGTAGAATGAGAAATTCCTAGCTAGCTTACCTTATCATTTTCAAGCCAAAGTTACCTCGCTTAAATACATGTAAAAGCGTTGTGAACTTAGTACTAAATGAATCACTTGGGCAAGTATTCTAACTGCATAACTTGTATCCAATATGTCAGCCATCCATTTTCGAGGATGGAAAGAGCAGGGCTTTATAGACATCAAGGATAGTAGATTTAGCGAAGATGTTTTTGACACAAATTCCAAAAATGATGACTCTAATACAAATGAAGAGAAAATGGATCTACTTGCCAAGAGATTTACTAAATTTCTTATATAGAATTAACCCTTTTTTAGGTGTTTTAGAAAAAAATAATTCGAGCTCTAAAATGATTATTTCTATGAATTTATAGTTGTACTTCTTCCAAACAACATGAAATATTTTGGAGACAACTCATATAGGCATTTGACCTATAAAATAAATCTAGAATGACGAAGTTGACCAAAAAATTTGAACTCTATATCAAGCAAGAGGATGAAACTTTGAAAAACTTCTATGCATGTTCTTAAAACATTATCAACTACTCTTACAATTTGGGTGGACCTATTAGGAAAGGGAAGTAGAATGAGAAATTCCTAGCTAGCTTACCTTATCATTTTCAAGCCAAAGTTACCTCGCTTAAATACATGTAAAAGCCTTGTGAACTTCGTATTAAATGAATCACTTGGGCAAGTATTCTAACTGCATAACTTGTATCCAATATGTCAGCCATCCATATTCGAGGATGGAAAGAGCAGGGCTTTATAGACATCAAGAATAGTAGTTTTAGCGAAGAAGTTTTTAACACAAATTCCAAAAATGATGACTCTAATACAAATGAAGAGAAAATTGATCTACTTGCCAAGAGATTTACTAAATTTCTTATATAGAATTAACCCTTTTTTAGGTGTTTTAGAAAAAAATAATTCGAGCTCTAAAATGATTATTTCTATGAATTTATAGTTGTACTTCTTCCAAACAACATGAAATATTTTGGAGACGACTCATATAGGCATTTGAGCTACAAAATAAATCTAGAACGACGAAGTTGACCAAAAAATTTGAACTCTATATCAAGCAAGAGGATGAAACTTTGAAACAATTCTATGCATGATTTTCAAACATTATCAACTACTCATACAATTTGGGTGGACCTATTAGGAAAGGGAAGTAGAATGAGAAATTCCTAGCTAGCTTACCTTATCATTTTCAAGCCAAAGTTACCTCGCTTAAATACATGTAAAAGCCTTTGGAACTTATTGTTAAATGAATCACTTGGGCAAGTATTCGAACTGTATCACATGTATGCAATATGTCAGCCATCCACTTTCGAGGACGGAAAGGGCATGGCTTTATAGACATCAAGGATTGTGGTCTTAGCGATGACATTTTTGACACAATTGTTAGAAATCATGACTCTAACACAAATGAAGAGAAAATGGATCTACTTGCCCAGAGATTTACTAAATTTCTTATATAGAATTAACCCTTTTTTAGAGGTTTTAAAAAAAATAATCCGAGCTCTAAAATGATTATTTCAATTAATTTAAAGTTGTACTTCAATCAAAAAAACATGAAATATTTTGGAGACCACTCGTATAGGCATTTGAGCTACAAAATAAATCTGGAACTACGAAGTTGACCAAAACATTTGAACTCTATATCAAGCAAGAGGATCAAACTATGAAAAAATTCTATGCATGTTTTTCAAACATTATCAACTACTCGTACAATTTGGGTCGACCTATTAGGAAAGAGAAGTTGAAAGAGAAAATCCTTGCTAGCTTACCTTATCATTTTCTAGCCAAAGTTACCTCGCTTAAATACATGTAAAAGCCTTGTGAATTTACTGTTAAATGAATCACATGGGCAAGTATTCCAACTGCATCACTTGTATCCAATATGTGAGCCATCCATTTTCGAGGATGGAAAGAGCAGGGCTTTATAGACATCAAGGATAGTAGATTTAGGGAAGATGTTTTTGACACAAATTCCAAAAATGATGACTCTAATACAAATGAAGAGAAAATGGATCTACTTGCCAAGAGATTTACTAAATTTCTTATATAGAATTAACTCTTTTTTAGGTGTTTTAGAAAAAAATAATTCGAGCTCTAAAATGATTATTTCTATGAATTTATAGTTGTACTTCTTCCAAACAAAATGAAATATTTTGGAGACAACTTATATAGGCATTTGACCTTCAAAATAAATCTAGAACGACGAAATTGACCAAAAAATTTGAACTCTATATCAAGCAAGAGGATGAAACTTTGAAAAACTTCTATGCATGTTTTTCAAACATTATCAACTACTCTTACAATTTGGGTGGACCTATTAGGAAAGGGAAGTAGAATGAGAAATTCCTAGCTAGCTTACCTTATCATTTTCAAGCCAAAGTTACCTCGCTTAAATACATGTAAAAGCCTTGTGAACTTAGTACTAAATGAATCACTTGGGCAAGTATTCTAACTACATAACTTGTATCCAATATGTCAGCCATCCATTTTCGAGGATGGAAAGAGCAGGGCTTTATAGACATCAAGGATAGTAGATTTAGCGAAGATGTTTTTGACACAAATTCCAAAAATGATGACTCTAATACAAATGAAGAGAAAATGGATCTACTTGCCAAGAGATTTACTAAATTTCTTATATAGAATTAACTCTTTTTTAGGTGTTTTAGAAAAAAATAATTCGATCTCTAAAATGATTATTTCTATGAATTTATAGTTGTACTTCTTCCAAACAAAATGAAATATTTTGGAGACAACTTATATAGGCATTTGACCTTCAAAATAAATCTAGAACGACGAAGTTGACCAAAAAATTTGAACTCTATATCAAGCAAGAGGATGAAACTTTGAAAAACTTCTATGCATGTTTTTCAAACATTATCAACTACTCTTACAATTTGGGTGGACCTATTAGGAAAGGGAAGTAGAATGAGAAATTCCTAGCTAGCTTACCTTATCATTTTCAAGCCAAACTTACCTCGCTTAAATACATGTAAAAGCCTTGTGAACTTCGTATTAAATGAATCACTTGGGCAAGTATTCTAACTGCATAACTTGTATCCAATATGTCAGCCATCCATTTTCGAGGATGGAAAGAGCAGGGCTTTATAGACATCAAGAATAGTAGTTTTAGCGAAGATGTTTTTAACACAAATTCCAAAAATGATGACTCTAATACAAATGAAGAGAAAATGGATCTACTTGCCAAGAGATTTACTAAATTTCTTATATAGAATTAACCCTTTTTTAGGTGTTTTAGAAAAAAATAATTCGAGCTCTAAAATGATTATTTCTATGAATTTATAGTTGTACTTCTTCCAAACAACATGAAATATTTTGGAGACGACTCATATAGGCATTTGAGCTACAAAATAAATCTAGAACGACGAAGTTGACCAAAAAATTTGAACTCTATATCAAGCAAGAGGATGAAACTTTGAAAAAATTCTATGCATGATTTTCAAACATTATCAACTACTCATACAATTTGGGTGGACCTATTAGGAAAGGGAAGTAGAATGAGAAATTCCTAGCTAGCTTACCTTATCATTTTCAAGCCAAAGTTACCTCGCTTAAATACATGTAAAAGCCTTTGGAACATATTGTTAAATGAATCACTTGGGCAAGTATTCGAACTGTATCACATGTATGCAATATGTCAGCCATCCACTTTCGAGGACGGAAAGGGCATGGCTTTATAGACATCAAGGATTGTGGTCTTAGTGAAGACATTTTTGACACAATTGTTAGAAATCATGAATCTAACACAAATGAAGAGAAAATGGATCTACTTGCCCAGAGATTTACTAAATTTCTTATATAGAATTAACCCTTTTTTAGGTGTTTTAGAAAAAAATAATTCGAGCTCTAAACTGATTATTTCTATGAATTTATAGTTGTACTTCTTCCAAACAACATGAAATATTTTGGAGACAACTCATCTAGGCATTTGACCTACAAAATAAATCTAGAACGACGAAATTGACCAAAAAATTTGAACTCTATATCAAGAAAGAGGATGAAACTTTGAAAAACTTCTATGCATGTTCTTCAAACATTATCAACTACTCTTACAATTTGGGTGGACCTATTAGGAAAGGGAAGTAGAATGAGAAATTCCTAGCTAGCTTACCTTATCATTTTCAAGCCAAAGTTACCTCGCTTAAATACATGTAAAAGCCTTGTAAATTTACTGTTAAATGAATCAGATGGGCAAGTATTTTAACTGCATCACTTGTATCCAATATGTCAGCCATGCACTTTCGAGGACGAAAATAGCAATGCTTTATAGAAATCAAGGATAGTGGTCTTAGCGAAGATGTTTTTGACACAAATTCCAGAAATGATGACTTTAATAGAAATGAAGAGAAAATGGATCTGCTTGCCAAGAGATTTACTAAATTTCTTATATAGAATTAACCCTTTTTTAGGGGTTTTAGATAAAAATAATTCTATCTCTAAAATGATTTTTTCAATGAATTTATAGTTGTACTTCTTCCTAACAACATGCAATATTTTGGAGATGACTCATATAGGCATTTGAGCTACAAAATAAATCTAGAACGACGAAGTTGACCAAAAAATTTGAACTCTATATCAAGCAAGAGGATGAAACTTTGAAAAAATTCTATGCATGATTTTCAAACATTATCAACTACTCTTACAATTTGGGTGGACCTATTAGGAAAGAGAAGTTGAAAGAGAAAATCCTTGCTATCTTACCTTCTCATTTTCCAGCCAAAGTTACCTCGCTTAAATACATGTAAAAGCCTTGTAAATTTACTGTTAAATGAATCAGATGGGCAAGTATTTTAACTGCATCACTTGTATCCAATATGTCAGCCATGCACTTTCGAGAACGAAAATAGCAATGCTTTATAGAAATCAAGGATAGTGGTCTTAGCGAAGATGTTTTTGACACAAATTCCAGAAATGATGACTTTAATAGAAATGAAGAGAAAATGGATCTGCTTGCCAAGAGATTTACTAAATTTCTTATATAGAATTAACCCTTTTTTAGGGGTTTTAGATAAAAATAATTCTATCTCTAAAATGATTTTTTCAATGAATTTATAGTTGTACTTCTTCCTAACAACATGCAATATTTTGGAGATGACTCATATAGGCATTTGAGCTACAAAATAAATCTAGAACGACGAAGTTGACCAAAAAATTTGAACTCTATATCAAGCAAGAGGATGAAACTTTGAAAAAATTCTATGCATGATTTTCAAACATTATCAACTACTCGTACAATTTGGGTGGACCTATTAGGAAAGGAAAGTAGAATGAGAAATTCCTAGCTAGCTTACCTTATCATTTTCAAGCCAAAGTTACCTCGCTTAAATACATGTAAAAGCCTTGTGAACTTAGTATTAAATGAATCACTTGGGCAAGTATTCTAACTGCATAACTTGTATCCAATATGTCAGCCATCCATTTTCGAGGATGGAAAGAGCAGGGCTTTATAGACATCAAGGATAGTAGTTTTAGCGAAGATGTTTTTGACACAAATTCCAAAAATGATGACTCTAATACAAATGAAGAGAAAATGGATCTACTTGCCAATAGATTTACTAAATTTCTTATATAGAATTAACCCTTTTTTAGGTGTTTTAGAAAAAAATAATTCGAGCTCTAAACTGATTATTTCTATGAATTTATAGTTGTACTTCTTCCAAACAACATGAAATATTTTGGAGACAACTCATCTAGGCATTTGACCTACAAAATAAATCTAGAACGACGAAGTTGACAAAAAAATTTGAACTCTATATCAAGAAAGAGGATGAAACTTTGAAAAACTTCTATGCATGTTCTTCAAACATTATCAACTACTCTTACAATTTGGGTGGACCTATTAGGAAAGGGAAGTAGAATGAGAAATTCCTAGCTAGCTTACCTTATCATTTTCAAGCCAAAGTTACCTCGCTTAAATACATGTAAAAGCCTTGTGAACTTCGTATTAAATGAATCACTTGGGCAAGTATTCTAACTGCATAACTTGTATCCAATATGTCAGCCATCCATTTTCGAGGATGGAAAGAGCAGGGCTTTATAGACATCAAGGATAGTAGTTTTAGCGAAGATGTTTTTGACACAAATTCCAAAAATGATGACTCTAATACAAATGAAGAGAAAATTGATCTACTTGCCAAGAGATTTACTAAATTTCTTATATAGAATTAACCCTTTTGTAGGTGTTTTAGAAAAAAATAATTCGACCTCTAAAATGATTATTTCTATGAATTTATAGTTGTACTTCTTCCAAACAACATGAAATATTTTGGAGACGACTCATATAGGCATTTGAGCTACAAAATAAATCTAGAACGACGAAGTTGACCAAAAAATTTGAACTCTATATCAAGCAAGAGGATGAAACTTTGAAACAATTCTATGCATGATTTTCAAACATTATCAACTACTCATACAATTTGGGTGGACCTATTAGGAAAGGGAAGTAGAATGAGAAATTCCTAGCTAGCTTACCTTATCATTTTCAAGCCAAAGTTACCTCGCTTAAATACATGTAAAAGCCTTTGGAACTTATTGTTAAATGAATCACTTGGGCAAGTATTCGAACTATATCACATGTATGCAATATGTCAGCCATCCACTTTCGAGGACGGAACGGGCATGGCTTTATAGACATCAAGGATTGTGGTCTTAGCGATGACATTTTTGACACAATTGTTAGAAATCATGACTCTAACACAAATGAAGAGAAAATGGATCTACTTGCCCAGAGATTTACTAAATTTCTTATATAGAATTAACCCTTTTTTAGAGGTTTTAGAAAAAAATAATCCGAGCTCTAAAATGATTATTTCAATTAATTTAAAGTTGTACTTCAATAAAAAAAACATGAAATATTTTGGAGACCACTCGTATAGGCATTTGAGCTACAAAATAAATCTAGAACTACGAAGTTGACCAAAAAATTTGAACTCTATATCAAGCAAGAGGATCAAACTATGGACAAATTCTATGCATGTTTTTCAAACATTATCAACTACTCGTACAATTTGGGTGGACCTATTAGGAAAGAGAAGTTGAAAGAGAAAATCCTTGCTAGCTTACCTTCTCATTTTCTAGCCAAAGTTACCTCGCTTAAATACATGTAAAAGCCTTTGGAACATATTGTTAAATGAATCACTTGGGCAAGTATTCGAACTGTATCACATGTATGCAATATGTCAGCCATCCACTTTCGAGGACGGAAAGGGCATGGCTTTATAGACATCAAGGATTGTGGTCTTAGTGAAGACATTTTTGACACAATTGTTAGAAATCATGAATCTAACACAAATGAAGAGAAAATGGATCTACTTGCCCAGAGATTTACTAAATTTCTTATATAGAATTAACCCTTTTTTAGAGGTTTTAGAAAAAAATAATCCGAGCTCTAAAATGATTATTTCAATTAATTTAAAGTTGTACTTCAATCAAAAAAACATGAAATATTTTGGAGACCACTCGTATAGGCATTTGAGCTACAAAATAAATCTAGAACTACGAAGTTGACCAAAAAATTTGAACTCTATATCAAGCAAGAGGATCAAACTATGGACAAATTCTATGCATGTTTTTCAAACATTATCAACTACTCGTACAATTTGGGTGGACCTATTAGGAAAGAGAAGTTGAAAGAGAAAATCCTTGCTATCTTACCTTCTCATTTTCCAGCCAAAGTTACCTCGCTTAAATACATGTAAAAGCCTTGTAAATTTACTGTTAAATGAATCAGATGGGCAAGTATTTTAACTGCATCACTTGTATCCAATATGTCAGCCATGCACTTTCGAGGACGAAAATAGCAATGCTTTATAGAAATCAAGGATAGTGGTCTTAGCGAAGATGTTTTTGACACAAATTCCAGAAATGATGACTTTAATAGAAATGAAGAGAAAATGGATCTGCTTGCCAAGAGATTTACTAAATTTCTTATATAGAATTAACCCTTTTTTAGGGGTTTTAGATAAAAATAATTCTATCTCTAAAATGATTTTTTCAATGAATTTATAGTTGTACTTCTTCCTAACAACATGCAATATTTTGGAGACGACTCATATAGGCATTTGAGCTACAAAATAAATCTAGAACGACGAAGTTGACCAAAAAATTTGAACTCTATATCAAGCAAGAGGATGAAACTTTGAAAAAATTCTATGCATGATTTTCAAACATTATCAACTACTCGTACAATTTGGGTGGACCTATTAGGAAAGGAAAGTAGAATGAGAAATTCCTAGCTAGCTTACCTTATCATTTTCAAGCCAAAGTTACCTCGCTTAAATACATGTAAAAGCCTTGTGAACTTAGTATTAAATGAATCACTTGGGCAAGTATTCTAACTGCATAACTTGTATCCAATATCTCAGCCATCCATTTTCGAGGATGGAAAGAGCAGGGCTTTATAGACATCAAGGATAGTAGTTTTAGCGAAGATGTTTTTGACACAAATTCCAAAAATGATGACTCTAATACAAATGAAGAGAAAATGGATCTACTTGCCAAGAGATTTACTAAATTTCTTATATAGAATTAACCCTTTTTTAGGGGATTTAGAAAAAAATAATTCTATATCTAAAATGATTATTTCTATGAATTTATAGTTGTACTTCTTCCTAACAACATGCAATATTTTGGAGACAACTCATATAGGCATTTGACCTACACAATAAATCTAGAACGACGAAGTTGACCAAAAAATTTGAACTCTATATCAAGCAAGAGGATGAAACTTTGAAAAAATTCTATGCATGTTTTTCAAACATTATCAACTACTCGTACAATTTGGGTGGACCTATTAGGAAAGGGAAGTAGAATGAGAAAATCCTAGTTAGCTTACCTTATCATTTTGAAGCTAAAGTTACCACGCTTAAATACATGTAAAAGCCTTGTGAACTTACTGGTAAATGAATCACTTGGGCAAGTATTCGAATTGCGTTAGTTGTATCCAATATGTGAGCAATCCATTTTCGAGGACGGAAAGAGCTTGGCTTTATAGACATCAAGGATAGTGGTCTGAGCGAAGGCCTTTTTGACACAGTTGTTAGAAATGATGACTCTAATACAAATGAAGAGAAAATGGATCTAATTTCCTAGATATTTACTAAATTTCTTATATAGAATTAATCCTTTTTTAGCGTGTTTAGAAAAAAAAAACTCCGAGCTCTAAAATGATTATTTCAATGAATTTACAGTGATACTTCTTTCAAAAAAACATTAAATATTTTGGAGACCATTCATATAGGCATTTGAGCTACAAAATAAATCTAGAACTACAAAGTTGACCAAAAATTTTGAACTATATATCAAGCAAGAGGATGAAACTTTCCACAAATTCTATGCATGTTATTCAAACATTATCAACTACTCGTACAATTTTGGTGGACCTATTACGAAAGAGAAGTAGATAGAAAATCCTTGCTAGCTTACCTTATCATTTTCAAGCCAAAGTTACCTTGCTTAAATACATGTAAAAGCCTTGTGAACTTACTATTAAATGAATCACTTGGGCAAGTATTCTAACTGCATCACTTGTATCCAATATGTCAGCCATCCACTTTCGAGGATGGAAAGAGCTTGGCTTTATAGACATCAAGGATATTCGTTTTAGCGAAGATGTTTTTGACACAAATTCCAAAAATGATGACTCTAATACAAATGAAGAGAAAATGGATCTATTTGCCAAGAGATTTACTAAATGTCTTATATAGAATTAACACTTTTTAGGGGTTTTAGAAAAAAAATAATTCGAGCTCTAAAATGATTATTTCCATGAATTTATAGTTATACTTCTTCCAAAAAACAAGAAATATTTTGGAGACGACTCATATAGGCATTTGAGCTACAAAATAAATCTAGAACGACGAAGTTGACCAAAAAATTTGAACTCCATATCAAGCAAGAGGATGAAACTTTGAAAAAATTCTACGCATGTTTTTCAAACATTATCAACTACTCGTACAATTTGGGTGGACCTATTAGGAAAGGGAAGTTGAATGAGAAATTCCTAGCTAGCTTACCTTTTCATTTTCAAGCCAAAGTTACCTCGCTTAAATACATGTAAAAGCCTTTGGAACTTATTGTTAAATGAATCACTTGGGCAAGTATTCGAACTGTATCACATGTATGCAATATGTCAGCCATCCACTTTCGAGGACGGAAATGGCATGGCTTTATATACATCAAGGATTGTGGTCTTAGCGAAGACATTTTTGACACAATTGTTAGAAATCATGACTCTAACACAAATGAAGAGAAAATGGATCTACTTGCCCAGAGATTTACTAAATTTCTTATATAGAATTAACCCTTTTTTAGAGGTTTTAGAAAAAGAAAATCCGAGCTCTAAAATGATTATTTCAATTAATTTATAGTTGTACTTCAATCAAAAAAACATGAAATATTTTGGAGACCACTCGTATAGGCATTTGAGCTACAAAATAAATCTAGAACTACGAAGTTGACCAAAAAATTTGAACTCTATATCAAGCAAGAGGATCAAACTATGGACAAATTCTATGCATGTTTTTCAAACATTATCAACTACTCGTACAATTTGGGTGGACCTATTAGGAAAGAGAAGTTGAAAGAGAAAATCCTTGCTAGCTTACCTTCTCATTTTCCAGCCAAAGTTACCTCGCTTAAATACATGTAAAAGCCTTGTAAATTTACTGTTAAATGAATCAGATGGGCAAGTATTCGAACTGCATCACTTGTATCCAATATGTCAGCCATGCACTTTCGAGGACGAAAATAGCAATGCTTTATAGAAATCAAGGATAGTGGTCTTAGCGAAGATGTTTTTGACACAAATTCCAGAAATGATGACTCTAATACAAATGAAGAGAAAATGGATCTACTTGCCAAGAGATTTACTAAATTTCTTATATAGAATTAACCCTTTTTAGGGGTTTTAGAAAAAAATAATTCTATCTCTAAAATGATTATTTCAATGAATTTATAGTTGTACTTCTTCCTAACAACATGCAATATTTTGGAGACAACTCATATAGGCATTTGACCTACAAAATAAATCTAGAACGACGAAGTTGACCAAAAAATTTGAACTCTATATCAAGCAAGAGGATGAAACTTTGAAAAAATTATATGCATGTTTTTCAAACATTATCAACTACTCGTACAATTTGGGTGGACCTATTAGGAAAGGGAAGTAGAATGAGAAAATCCTAGTTAGCTTACCTTATCATTTTGAAGCTAAAGTTACCACGCTTAAATACATGTAAAAGCCTTGTGAACTTACTGGTAAATGAATCACTTGGGCAAGTATTCGAATTGCGTCACTTGTATCCAATATGTGAGCAATCCATTTTCGAGGACGGAAAGAGCTTTGCTTTATAGACATCAAGGATAGTGGTCTGAGCGAAGGCCTTTTTGACACAGTTGTTAGAAATGATGACTCTAATACAAATGAAGAGAAAATGGATCTACTTGCCAAGAGATTTACTAAATTTCTTATATAGAATTAACCCTTTTTTAGGTGTTTTAGAAAAAAATAATTCGAGCTCTAAAATGATTATTTCTATGAATTTATAGTTGTACTTCTTCCAAACAACATGAAATATTTTGGAGACAACTCATATAGGCATTTGACCTTCAAAATAAATCTAGAACGACGAAGTTGACCAAAAAATTTGAACTCTATATCAAGCAAGAGGATGAAACTTTGAAAACATTCTATGCCTGTTTTTCAAACATTATCAACTACTCTTACAATTTGGGTGGACCTATTAGGAAAGGGAAGTAGAATGAGAAATTCCTAGCTAGCTTACCTTATCATTTTCAAGCCAAAGTTACCTCGCTTAAATACATGTAAAAGCCTTGTGAACTTCGTATTAAATGAATCACTTGGGCAAGTATTCTAACTGCATAACTTGTATCCAATATGTCAGCCATCCATTTTCGAGGATGGAAAGAGCAGGGCTTTATAGACATCAAGAATAGTAGTTTTAGCGAAGATGTTTTTGACACAAATTCCAAAAATGATGACTCTAATACAAATGAAGAGAAAATGGATCTACTTGCCAAGAGATTTACTAAATTTCTTATATAGAATTAACCCTTTTTTAGGTGTTTTAGAAAAAAATAATTCGACCTCTAAAATGATTATTTCTATGAATTTATAGTTGTACTTCTTCCAAACAACATGAAATATTTTGGAGACGACTCATATAGGCATTTGAGCTACAAAATAAATCTAGAACGACGAAGTTGACCAAAAATTTGAACTCTATATCAAGCAAGAGGATGAAACTTTGAAAAAATTCTATGCATGATTTTCAAACATTATCAACTACTCATACAATTTGGGTGGACCTATTAGGAAAGGGAAGTAGAATGAGAAATTCCTAGCTAGCTTACCTTATCATTTTCAAGCCAAAGTTACCTCGCTTAAATACATGTAAAAGCCTTTGGAACTTATTGTTAAATGAATCACTTGGGCAAGTATTCGAACTGTATCACATGTATGCAATATGTCAGCCATCCACTTTCGAGGATGGAAAGGGCATGGCTTTATAGACATCAAGGATTGTGGTCTTAGCGAAGACATTTTTGACACAATTGTTAGAAATCATGACTCTAACAAAAATGAAGAGAAAATGGATCTACTTGCCGAGAGATTTACTAAATTTCTTATATAGAATTAACCCTTTTTTAGAGGTTTTAGAAAAAAATAATCCGAGCTCTAAAATGATTATTTCAATTAATTTAAAGTTGTACTTCAATCAAAAAAACATGAAATATTTTGGAGACCACTCGTATAGGCATTTGAGCTACAAAATAAATCTAGAACTACGAAGTTGCCAAAAAATTTGAACTCTATATCAAGCAAGAGGATCAAACTATGGACAAATTCTATGCATGTTTTTCAAACATTATCAACTACTCGTACAATTTGGGTGGACCTATTAGGAAAGAGAAGTAGAAAGAGAAAATCCTTGCTAACTTACCTTCTCATTTTCCAGCCAAAGTTACCTCGCTTAAATACATGTAAAAGCCTTGTAAATTTACTGTTAAATGAATCAGATGGGCAAGTATTCGAACTGCATCACTGGTATCCAATATGTCAGCCATGCACTTTCGAGGACGAAAATAGCAATGCTTTATAGACATCAAGGATAGTGGTCTTAGCGAAGATGTTTTTGACACAAATTCCAGAAATGATGACTCTAATACAAATGAAGAGAAAATGGATCTACTTGCCAAGAGATTTACTAAATTTCTTATATAGAATTAACCCTTTTTTAGGGGTTTTAGAAAAAAAAATTCTATCTCTAAAATGATTATTTCAATGAATTTATAGTTGTACTTCTTCCTAACAACATGCAATATTTGGGAGACAACTCATATAGGCATTTGACCTACAAAATAAATCTAGAACGACGAAGTTGACCAAAAAATTTGAACTCTATATCAAGCAAGAGGATGAAACTTTGAAAAAATTCTATGCATGTTTTTCAAACATTATCAACTACTCGTACAATTTGGGTGGACCTATTAGGAAAGGGAAGTAGAATGAGAAAATCCTAGTTAGCTTACCTTATCATTTTGTAGCTAAAGTTACCACGCTTAAATACATGTAAAAGCCTTGTGAACTTACTGGTAAATGAATCACTTGGGCAAGTATTCGAATTGCGTCACTTGTATCCAATATGTGAGCAATCCATTTTCGAGGACGGAAAGAGCTTGGCTTTATAGACATCAAGGATAGTGGTCTGAGCGAAGGCCTTTTTGACACAGTTTTTAGAAATGATGACTCTAATACAAATGAAGAGAAAATAGATCTAATTTCCCAGATATTTACTAAATTTCTTATATAGAATTAATCCTTTTTTAGCGTGTTTAGAAAAAAAAACTCGGAGCTCTAAAATGATTATTTCAATGAATTTACAGTGATACTTCTTTCAAAAAAACATTAAATATTTTGGAGACCATTCATATAGGCATTTGAGCTACAAAATAAATCTAGAACTACAAAGTTGACGAAAAATTTTGAACTATATATCAAGCAAGAGGATGAAACTTTCAACAAATTCTATGCATGTTTTTCAAACATTATCAACTACTCCTACAATTTTGGTGGACCTATTACGAAAGAGAAGTAGATAGAAAATCCTTGCTAGCTTACCTTATCATTTTCAAGTCAAAGTTACCTCGCTTAAATACATGTAAAAGCCATGTGAACTTACTATTAAATGAATCACTTGGGCAAGTATTCTAACTGCATCACTTGTATCCAATTTGCCAGCCATCCACTTTCGTGGACGGAAAGAGCATGGCTTTATAGACATCAAGGATAATAGTTTTAGCGAAGATGTTTTTGACACAAATTCCAGAAATGATGACTCTAATACAAATAAAGAGAAAATGGATCTACTTGCCAAGAGATTTACTAAATTTCTTATATAGAATTAACCCTTTTTTAGGGGTTTTAGAAAAAAATAATTCTATCTCTAAAATGATTATTTCAATGAATTTATAGTTGTACTTCTTCCTAACAACATGCAATATTTTGGAGACAACTCATATAGGCATTTGACCTACAAAATAAATCTAGAACGACGAAGTTGACCAAAAAATTTGAACTCTATATCAAGCTAGAGGATGAAACTTTGAAAAAATTCTATGCATGTTTTTCAAACATTATCAACTACTCGTACAATTTGGGTGGACCTATTAAGAAAGGGAAGTATAATGAGAAATTCCTAGCTAGCTTACCTTATCATTTTCAAGCCAAAGTTACCTCGCTTAAATACATGTAAAAGCCTTTGGAACTTATTGTTAAATGAATCACTTGGGCAAGTATTGGAACTGTATCACATGTATGCAATATGTCAGCCATCCACTTTCGAGGACGGAAAGGGCATGGCTTTATAGACATCAAGGATTGTGGTCTTAGCGAATACATTTTTGACACAATTGTTAGAAATCATGACTCTAACACAAATGAAGAGAAAATGGATCTACTTGCCCAGAGATTTACTAAATTTCTTATATAGAATTAACCCTTTTTAGAGGTTTTAGAAAAAAATAATCCGAGCTCTAAAATGATTATTTCAATTAATTTAAAGTTGTACTTCAATCAAAAAAACATGAAATATTTTGGAGACCATTCGTATAGGCATTTGAGCTACAAAATAAATCTAGAACAACGAAGTTGACCAAAAAATTTGAATTCTATATCAAGCAAGAGGATCAAACTATCGACAAATTCTATGCATGTTTTTCAAACATTATCAACTACTCGTACAATTTGGGTGGACCTATTAGGAAAGAGAAGTAGAAAGAGAAAATCCTTGCTAGCTTACCTTCTCATTTTCCAGCCAAAGTTACCTCGCTTAAATACATGTAAAAGCCTTGTAAATTTACTGTTAAATGAATCAGATGGGCAAGTATTCGAACTGCATCACTTGTATCCAATATGTCAGCCATGCACTGTCGAGGACGAAAATATCAATGCTTTATAGACATCAAGGATAGTGGTCTTAGCGAAGATGTTTTTGACACAAATTCCAGAAATGATGACTCTAATACAAATGAAGAGAAAATGGATCTACTTGCGAAGAGATTTACTAAATTTCTTATATAGAATTAACCCTTTTTTAGGGGTTTTAGAATAAAATAATTCTATCTCCAAAATGATTATTTCAATGAATTTATAGTTGTACTTCTTCCTAACAACATGCAATATTTTGGAGACAACTCATATAGGCATTTGACCTACAAAATAAATCTAGAACGACGAAGTTGACCAAAAAATTTGAACTCTATATCAAGCAAGAGGATGAAACTTTTAAAAAATTCTATGCATGTTTTTCAAACATTATCAACTACTCTTACAATTTGGGTGGACCTATTAGGAAAGGGAAGTAGAATGAGAAATTCCTTGCTAGCTTACCTTATCATTTTCAAGCCAAAGTTACCGCGCTTAAATACATGTAAAAGCCTTGTGAACTTAGTATTAAATGAATCACTTGGGCAAGTATTCTAACTGCATAACTTGTATCCAATATGTCAGCCATCCATTTTCTAGGATGGAAAGAGCAGGGCTTTATAGACATAAAGGATAGTGGTCTTAGCGAAGATGTTTTTGACACAATTTTTAGAAATGATGACTCTAATACCAATGAAAAGGAAATGGATCTACTTTCCCAGAGACTTACTAAATTTTATAGATAGAATTAACCCTTTTTTAGGGGTTTTAGGAAAAAAATAATCTAAGCTCTAAAATGATTATTTTAATAAATTTACAGTTGTACTTCTTCCAAATAACCTAAAATATTTTGGAGACCATTCATATAGGCATTTGAGCTACAAAATGAGAAGTAGATTGAGAAAATCCTTGCTAGCTTACCTTATCATTTTCAAGCCAAAGTTACCTCGCTTAAATACATGTAAAAGCCTTGTGAACTTACTGGTAAATGAATCACTTGGGCAAGTATTCGAATTGCGTCACTTGTATACAATATGTGAGCAATCCACTTTCGATGTTGGAAAGAGCTTGGCTTTATAGACATCAAGGATAGTGGTCTGAACGAAGGCGTTTTTGACACAGTTGTTAGAAATGATGACTCTAATACAAATAAAGTGAAAATGTATCTCATTTCCCAGATATTTACTAAATTTCTTATATGAATTAATCCTTTTTTAGGGGGTTTAGAAAAAAACTACGATCTCTAAAATGATTATTTCAATGAATTTACAGTGATACTTCTTTCAAAAAAACATAAAATATTTTGGAGACAACTCACATAGGTATTTGAGCTACAAATTAAATCTAGAACTACGAAGTTGACCAAAAAATTTGAACTCTATATCAAGCAAGAGGATGAAACTTTTAAAAAATTCTATGCATGTTTTTCAAACATTATCAACTACTCTTACAATTTGGGTGGACCTATTAGGAAAGGGAAGTAGAATGAGAAATTCCTTGCTAGCTTACCTTATCATTTTCAAGCCAAAGTTACCGCGCTTAAATACATGTAAAAGCCTTGTGAACTTACTATTAAATGAATCACTTGGGCAAGTATTCTAACTGCATAACTTGTATCCAATATGTCAGCCATCCACTTTCGAGGATGGAAAGAGCATGGCTTTATAGACATCAAGGATTGTGGCCTTAGCGAAGATGTTTTTGACACAATTGTTAGAAATGATGACTCTAATACCAATGAAGAGAAAATGAATCTACTTTCCCAGAGACTTACTAAATTTTTTAGATAGAATTAACCCTTTTTTAGGGGTTTTAGGAAAAAAATAATCTCAGCTCTAAAACGATTATTTTAATAAATTTACAGTTGTACATCTTCCAAATAACCTGAAACATTTTGGAGACCATTCATATAGGCATTTGAGCTACAAAATGAGAAGTAGATGGAGAAAATCCTTGTTAGCTTACCTTATCATCTTCAAGCCAAAGTTACCTTGCTTAAATACATGTAAAAGGCTTGTGAACTTACTGGTAAATGAATCACTTGGGCAAGTATTCGAACTGCGTCACTTGTTTCCAATATGTGGGCAATCCACTTTCGAGGACGGAAAGAGCTTGGCTTAATAGACATCAAGGATAGTGGTCTGAGAGAAGGCGTTTTTGACACAGTTGTTAGAAATGATGACTCTAATACAAATAAAGAGAAAATGTATCTACTTGCCCAGAGATTTACTAAATTTCTTATATAGAATTAACCCTTTTTTAGAGGTTTTAGAAAAAAATAATCCGAGCTCTAAAATGATTATTTCAATTAATTTAAAGTTGTACTTCAATAAAAAAAACATGAAATATTTTGGAGACCACTCGTATAGGCATTTGAGCTACAAAATAAATCTAGAACTACGAAGTTGACCAAAAAATTTGAACTCTATATCAAGCAAGAGGATCAAACTATGGACAAATTCTATGCATGTTTTTCAAACATTATCAACTACTCGTACAATTTGGGTGGACCTATTAGGAAAGAGAAGTTGAAAGAGAAAATCCTTGCTAGCTTACCTTCTCATTTTCTAGCCAAAGTTACCTCGCTTAAATACATGTAAAAGCCTTTGGAACATATTGTTAAATGAATCACTTGGGCAAGTATTCGAACTGTATCACATGTATGCAATATGTCAGCCATCCACTTTCGAGGACGGAAAGGGCATGGCTTTATAGACATCAAGGATTGTGGTCTTAGTGAAGACATTTTTGACACAATTGTTAGAAATCATGAATCTAACACAAATGAAGAGAAAATGGATCTACTTGCCCAGAGATTTACTAAATTTCTTATATAGAATTAACCCTTTTTTAGAGGTTTTAGAAAAAAATAATCCGAGCTCTAAAATGATTATTTCAATTAATTTAAAGTTGTACTTCAATCAAAAAAACATGAAATATTTTGGAGACCACTCGTATAGGCATTTGAGCTACAAAATAAATCTAGAACTACGAAGTTGACCAAAAAATTTGAACTCTATATCAAGCAAGAGGATCAAACTATGGACAAATTCTATGCATGTTTTTCAAACATTATCAACTACTCGTACAATTTGGGTGGACCTATTAGGAAAGAGAAGTTGAAAGAGAAAATCCTTGCTATCTTACCTTCTCATTTTCCAGCCAAAGTTACCTCGCTTAAATACATGTAAAAGCCTTGTAAATTTACTGTTAAATGAATCAGATGGGCAAGTATTTTAACTGCATCACTTGTATCCAATATGTCAGCCATGCACTTTCGAGGACGAAAATAGCAATGCTTTATAGAAATCAAGGATAGTGGTCTTAGCGAAGATGTTTTTGACACAAATTCCAGAAATGATGACTTTAATAGAAATGAAGAGAAAATGGATCTGCTTGCCAAGAGATTTACTAAATTTCTTATATAGAATTAACCCTTTTTTAGGGGTTTTAGATAAAAATAATTCTATCTCTAAAATGATTTTTTCAATGAATTTATAGTTGTACTTCTTCCTAACAACATGCAATATTTTGGAGACGACTCATATAGGCATTTGAGCTACAAAATAAATCTAGAACGACGAAGTTGACCAAAAAATTTGAACTCTATATCAAGCAAGAGGATGAAACTTTGAAAAAATTCTATGCATGATTTTCAAACATTATCAACTACTCGTACAATTTGGGTGGACCTATTAGGAAAGGAAAGTAGAATGAGAAATTCCTAGCTAGCTTACCTTATCATTTTCAAGCCAAAGTTACCTCGCTTAAATACATGTAAAAGCCTTGTGAACTTAGTATTAAATGAATCACTTGGGCAAGTATTCTAACTGCATAACTTGTATCCAATATCTCAGCCATCCATTTTCGAGGATGGAAAGAGCAGGGCTTTATAGACATCAAGGATAGTAGTTTTAGCGAAGATGTTTTTGACACAAATTCCAAAAATGATGACTCTAATACAAATGAAGAGAAAATGGATCTACTTGCCAAGAGATTTACTAAATTTCTTATATAGAATTAACCCTTTTTTAGGGGATTTAGAAAAAAATAATTCTATATCTAAAATGATTATTTCTATGAATTTATAGTTGTACTTCTTCCTAACAACATGCAATATTTTGGAGACAACTCATATAGGCATTTGACCTACACAATAAATCTAGAACGACGAAGTTGACCAAAAAATTTGAACTCTATATCAAGCAAGAGGATGAAACTTTGAAAAAATTCTATGCATGTTTTTCAAACATTATCAACTACTCGTACAATTTGGGTGGACCTATTAGGAAAGGGAAGTAGAATGAGAAAATCCTAGTTAGCTTACCTTATCATTTTGAAGCTAAAGTTACCACGCTTAAATACATGTAAAAGCCTTGTGAACTTACTGGTAAATGAATCACTTGGGCAAGTATTCGAATTGCGTTAGTTGTATCCAATATGTGAGCAATCCATTTTCGAGGACGGAAAGAGCTTGGCTTTATAGACATCAAGGATAGTGGTCTGAGCGAAGGCCTTTTTGACACAGTTGTTAGAAATGATGACTCTAATACAAATGAAGAGAAAATGGATCTAATTTCCTAGATATTTACTAAATTTCTTATATAGAATTAATCCTTTTTTAGCGTGTTTAGAAAAAAAAAACTCCGAGCTCTAAAATGATTATTTCAATGAATTTACAGTGATACTTCTTTCAAAAAAACATTAAATATTTTGGAGACCATTCATATAGGCATTTGAGCTACAAAATAAATCTAGAACTACAAAGTTGACCAAAAATTTTGAACTATATATCAAGCAAGAGGATGAAACTTTCCACAAATTCTATGCATGTTATTCAAACATTATCAACTACTCGTACAATTTTGGTGGACCTATTACGAAAGAGAAGTAGATAGAAAATCCTTGCTAGCTTACCTTATCATTTTCAAGCCAAAGTTACCTTGCTTAAATACATGTAAAAGCCTTGTGAACTTACTATTAAATGAATCACTTGGGCAAGTATTCTAACTGCATCACTTGTATCCAATATGTCAGCCATCCACTTTTGAGGATGGAAAGAGCTTGGCTTTATAGACATCAAGGATATTCGTTTTAGCGAAGATGTTTTTGACACAAATTCCAAAAATGATGACTCTAATACAAATGAAGAGAAAATGGATCTATTTGCCAAGAGATTTACTAAATGTCTTATATAGAATTAACACTTTTTAGGGGTTTTAGAAAAAAAATAATTCGAGCTCTAAAATGATTATTTCCATGAATTTATAGTTATACTTCTTCCAAAAAACAAGAAATATTTTGGAGACGACTCATATAGGCATTTGAGCTACAAAATAAATCTAGAACGACGAAGTTGACCAAAAAATTTGAACTCCATATCAAGCAAGAGGATGAAACTTTGAAAAAATTCTACGCATGTTTTTCAAACATTATCAACTACTCGTACAATTTGGGTGGACCTATTAGGAAAGGGAAGTTGAATGAGAAATTCCTAGCTAGCTTACCTTTTCATTTTCAAGCCAAAGTTACCTCGCTTAAATACATGTAAAAGCCTTTGGAACTTATTGTTAAATGAATCACTTGGGCAAGTATTCGAACTGTATCACATGTATGCAATATGTCAGCCATCCACTTTCGAGGACGGAAATGGCATGGCTTTATATACATCAAGGATTGTGGTCTTAGCGAAGACATTTTTGACACAATTGTTAGAAATCATGACTCTAACACAAATGAAGAGAAAATGGATCTACTTGCCCAGAGATTTACTAAATTTCTTATATAGAATTAACCCTTTTTTAGAGGTTTTAGAAAAAGAAAATCCGAGCTCTAAAATGATTATTTCAATTAATTTATAGTTGTACTTCAATCAAAAAAACATGAAATATTTTGGAGACCACTCGTATAGGCATTTGAGCTACAAAATAAATCTAGAACTACGAAGTTGACCAAAAAATTTGAACTCTATATCAAGCAAGAGGATCAAACTATGGACAAATTCTATGCATGTTTTTCAAACATTATCAACTACTCGTACAATTTGGGTGGACCTATTAGGAAAGAGAAGTTGAAAGAGAAAATCCTTGCTAGCTTACCTTCTCATTTTCCAGCCAAAGTTACCTCGCTTAAATACATGTAAAAGCCTTGTAAATTTACTGTTAAATGAATCAGATGGGCAAGTATTCGAACTGCATCACTTGTATCCAATATGTCAGCCATGCACTTTCGAGGACGAAAATAGCAATGCTTTATAGAAATCAAGGATAGTGGTCTTAGCGAAGATGTTTTTGACACAAATTCCAGAAATGATGACTCTAATACAAATGAAGAGAAAATGGATCTACTTGCCAAGAGATTTACTAAATTTCTTATATAGAATTAACCCTTTTTAGGGGTTTTAGAAAAAAATAATTCTATCTCTAAAATGATTATTTCAATGAATTTATAGTTGTACTTCTTCCTAACAACATGCAATATTTTGGAGACAACTCATATAGGCATTTGACCTACAAAATAAATCTAGAACGACGAAGTTGACCAAAAAATTTGAACTCTATATCAAGCAAGAGGATGAAACTTTGAAAAAATTATATGCATGTTTTTCAAACATTATCAACTACTCGTACAATTTGGGTGGACCTATTAGGAAAGGGAAGTAGAATGAGAAAATCCTAGTTAGCTTACCTTATCATTTTGAAGCTAAAGTTACCACGCTTAAATACATGTAAAAGCCTTGTGAACTTACTGGTAAATGAATCACTTGGGCAAGTATTCGAATTGCGTCACTTGTATCCAATATGTGAGCAATCCATTTTCGAGGACGGAAAGAGCTTTGCTTTATAGACATCAAGGATAGTGGTCTGAGCGAAGGCCTTTTTGACACAGTTGTTAGAAATGATGACTCTAATACAAATGAAGAGAAAATGGATCTACTTGCCAAGAGATTTACTAAATTTCTTATATAGAATTAACCCTTTTTTAGGTGTTTTAGAAAAAAATAATTCGAGCTCTAAAATGATTATTTCTATGAATTTATAGTTGTACTTCTTCCAAACAACATGAAATATTTTGGAGACAACTCATATAGGCATTTGACCTTCAAAATAAATCTAGAACGACGAAGTTGACCAAAAAATTTGAACTCTATATCAAGCAAGAGGATGAAACTTTGAAAACATTCTATGCCTGTTTTTCAAACATTATCAACTACTCTTACAATTTGGGTGGACCTATTAGGAAAGGGAAGTAGAATGAGAAATTCCTAGCTAGCTTACCTTATCATTTTCAAGCCAAAGTTACCTCGCTTAAATACATGTAAAAGCCTTGTGAACTTCGTATTAAATGAATCACTTGGGCAAGTATTCTAACTGCATAACTTGTATCCAATATGTCAGCCATCCATTTTCGAGGATGGAAAGAGCAGGGCTTTATAGACATCAAGAATAGTAGTTTTAGCGAAGATGTTTTTGACACAAATTCCAAAAATGATGACTCTAATACAAATGAAGAGAAAATGGATCTACTTGCCAAGAGATTTACTAAATTTCTTATATAGAATTAACCCTTTTTTAGGGGTTTTAGAAAAAAATAATCCGAGCTCTAAAATGATTATTTCAATTAATTTAAAGTTGTACTTCAATCAAAAAAACATGAAATATTTTGGAGACCACTCGTATAGGCATTTGAGCTACAAAATAAATCTAGAACTACGAAGTTGCCAAAAAATTTGAACTCTATATCAAGCAAGAGGATCAAACTATGGACAAATTCTATGCATGTTTTTCAAACATTATCAACTACTCGTACAATTTGGGTGGACCTATTAGGAAAGAGAAGTAGAAAGAGAAAATCCTTGCTAACTTACCTTCTCATTTTCCAGCCAAAGTTACCTCGCTTAAATACATGTAAAAGCCTTGTAAATTTACTGTTAAATGAATCAGATGGGCAAGTATTCGAACTGCATCACTGGTATCCAATATGTCAGCCATGCACTTTCGAGGACGAAAATAGCAATGCTTTATAGACATCAAGGATAGTGGTCTTAGCGAAGATGTTTTTGACACAAATTCCAGAAATGATGACTCTAATACAAATGAAGAGAAAATGGATCTACTTGCCAAGAGATTTACTAAATTTCTTATATAGAATTAACCCTTTTTTAGGGGTTTTAGAAAAAAAAATTCTATCTCTAAAATGATTATTTCAATGAATTTATAGTTGTACTTCTTCCTAACAACATGCAATATTTGGGAGACAACTCATATAGGCATTTGACCTACAAAATAAATCTAGAACGACGAAGTTGACCAAAAAATTTGAACTCTATATCAAGCAAGAGGATGAAACTTTGAAAAAATTCTATGCATGTTTTTCAAACATTATCAACTACTCGTACAATTTGGGTGGACCTATTAGGAAAGGGAAGTAGAATGAGAAAATCCTAGTTAGCTTACCTTATCATTTTGTAGCTAAAGTTACCACGCTTAAATACATGTAAAAGCCTTGTGAACTTACTGGTAAATGAATCACTTGGGCAAGTATTCGAATTGCGTCACTTGTATCCAATATGTGAGCAATCCATTTTCGAGGACGGAAAGAGCTTGGCTTTATAGACATCAAGGATAGTGGTCTGAGCGAAGGCCTTTTTGACACAGTTTTTAGAAATGATGACTCTAATACAAATGAAGAGAAAATGGATCTAATTTCCCAGATATTTACTAAATTTCTTATATAGAATTAATCCTTTTTTAGCGTGTTTAGAAAAAAAAACTCGGAGCTCTAAAATGATTATTTCAATGAATTTACAGTGATACTTCTTTCAAAAAAACATTAAATATTTTGGAGACCATTCATATAGGCATTTGAGCTACAAAATAAATCTAGAACTACAAAGTTGACGAAAAATTTTGAACTATATATCAAGCAAGAGGATGAAACTTTCAACAAATTCTATGCATGTTTTTCAAACATTATCAACTACTCCTACAATTTTGGTGGACCTATTACGAAAGAGAAGTAGATAGAAAATCCTTGCTAGCTTACCTTATCATTTTCAAGTCAAAGTTACCTCGCTTAAATACATGTAAAAGCCATGTGAACTTACTATTAAATGAATCACTTGGGCAAGTATTCTAACTGCATCACTTGTATCCAATTTGCCAGCCATCCACTTTCGTGGACGGAAAGAGCATGGCTTTATAGACATCAAGGATAATAGTTTTAGCGAAGATGTTTTTGACACAAATTCCAGAAATGATGACTCTAATACAAATAAAGAGAAAATGGATCTACTTGCCAAGAGATTTACTAAATTTCTTATATAGAATTAACCCTTTTTTAGGGGTTTTAGAAAAAAATAATTCTATCTCTAAAATGATTATTTCAATGAATTTATAGTTGTACTTCTTCCTAACAACATGCAATATTTTGGAGACAACTCATATAGGCATTTGACCTACAAAATAAATCTAGAACGACGAAGTTGACCAAAAAATTTGAACTCTATATCAAGCTAGAGGATGAAACTTTGAAAAAATTCTATGCATGTTTTTCAAACATTATCAACTACTCGTACAATTTGGGTGGACCTATTAAGAAAGGGAAGTATAATGAGAAATTCCTAGCTAGCTTACCTTATCATTTTCAAGCCAAAGTTACCTCGCTTAAATACATGTAAAAGCCTTTGGAACTTATTGTTAAATGAATCACTTGGGCAAGTATTGGAACTGTATCACATGTATGCAATATGTCAGCCATCCACTTTCGAGGACGGAAAGGGCATGGCTTTATAGACATCAAGGATTGTGGTCTTAGCGAATACATTTTTGACACAATTGTTAGAAATCATGACTCTAACACAAATGAAGAGAAAATGGATCTACTTGCCCAGAGATTTACTAAATTTCTTATATAGAATTAACCCTTTTTAGAGGTTTTAGAAAAAAATAATCCGAGCTCTAAAATGATTATTTCAATTAATTTAAAGTTGTACTTCAATCAAAAAAACATGAAATATTTTGGAGACCATTCGTATAGGCATTTGAGCTACAAAATAAATCTAGAACAACGAAGTTGACCAAAAAATTTGAATTCTATATCAAGCAAGAGGATCAAACTATCGACAAATTCTATGCATGTTTTTCAAACATTATCAACTACTCGTACAATTTGGGTGGACCTATTAGGAAAGAGAAGTAGAAAGAGAAAATCCTTGCTAGCTTACCTTCTCATTTTCCAGCCAAAGTTACCTCGCTTAAATACATGTAAAAGCCTTGTAAATTTACTGTTAAATGAATCAGATGGGCAAGTATTCGAACTGCATCACTTGTATCCAATATGTCAGCCATGCACTGTCGAGGACGAAAATATCAATGCTTTATAGACATCAAGGATAGTGGTCTTAGCGAAGATGTTTTTGACACAAATTCCAGAAATGATGACTCTAATACAAATGAAGAGAAAATGGATCTACTTGCGAAGAGATTTACTAAATTTCTTATATAGAATTAACCCTTTTTTAGGGGTTTTAGAATAAAATAATTCTATCTCCAAAATGATTATTTCAATGAATTTATAGTTGTACTTCTTCCTAACAACATGCAATATTTTGGAGACAACTCATATAGGCATTTGACCTACAAAATAAATCTAGAACGACGAAGTTGACCAAAAAATTTGAACTCTATATCAAGCAAGAGGATGAAACTTTTAAAAAATTCTATGCATGTTTTTCAAACATTATCAACTACTCTTACAATTTGGGTGGACCTATTAGGAAAGGGAAGTAGAATGAGAAATTCCTTGCTAGCTTACCTTATCATTTTCAAGCCAAAGTTACCGCGCTTAAATACATGTAAAAGCCTTGTGAACTTAGTATTAAATGAATCACTTGGGCAAGTATTCTAACTGCATAACTTGTATCCAATATGTCAGCCATCCATTTTCTAGGATGGAAAGAGCAGGGCTTTATAGACATAAAGGATAGTGGTCTTAGCGAAGATGTTTTTGACACAATTTTTAGAAATGATGACTCTAATACCAATGAAAAGGAAATGGATCTACTTTCCCAGAGACTTACTAAATTTTATAGATAGAATTAACCCTTTTTTAGGGGTTTTAGGAAAAAAATAATCTAAGCTCTAAAATGATTATTTTAATAAATTTACAGTTGTACTTCTTCCAAATAACCTAAAATATTTTGGAGACCATTCATATAGGCATTTGAGCTACAAAATGAGAAGTAGATTGAGAAAATCCTTGCTAGCTTACCTTATCATTTTCAAGCCAAAGTTACCTCGCTTAAATACATGTAAAAGCCTTGTGAACTTACTGGTAAATGAATCACTTGGGCAAGTATTCGAATTGCGTCACTTGTATACAATATGTGAGCAATCCACTTTCGATGTTGGAAAGAGCTTGGCTTTATAGACATCAAGGATAGTGGTCTGAACGAAGGCGCTTTTGACACAGTTGTTAGAAATGATGACTCTAATACAAATAAAGTGAAAATGTATCTCATTTCCCAGATATTTACTAAATTTCTTATATGAATTAATCCTTTTTTAGGGGGTTTAGAAAAAAACTACGATCTCTAAAATGATTATTTCAATGAATTTACAGTGATACTTCTTTCAAAAAAACATAAAATATTTTGGAGACAACTCACATAGGTATTTGAGCTACAAATTAAATCTAGAACTACGAAGTTTACCAAAAAATTTGAACTCTATATCAAGCAAGAGGATGAAACTTTTAAAAAATTCTATGCATGTTTTTCAAACATTATCAACTACTCTTACAATTTGGGTGGACCTATTAGGAAAGGGAAGTAGAATGAGAAATTCCTTGCTAGCTTACCTTATCATTTTCAAGCCAAAGTTACCGCGCTTAAATACATGTAAAAGCCTTGTGAACTTACTATTAAATGAATCACTTGGGCAAGTATTCTAACTGCATAACTTGTATCCAATATGTCAGCCATCCACTTTCGAGGATGGAAAGAGCATGGCTTTATAGACATCAAGGATTGTGGCCTTAGCGAAGATGTTTTTGACACAATTGTTAGAAATGATGACTCTAATACCAATGAAGAGAAAATGAATCTACTTTCCCAGAGACTTACTAAATTTTTTAGATAGAATTAACCCTTTTTTAGGGGTTTTAGGAAAAAAAATAATCTGAGCTCTAAAACGATTATTTTAATAAATTTACAGTTGTACATCTTCCAAATAACCTGAAACATTTTGGAGACCATTCATATAGGCATTTGAGCTACAAAATGAGAAGTAGATGGAGAAAATCCTTGTTAGCTTACCTTATCATCTTCAAGCCAAAGTTACCTTGCTTAAATACATGTAAAAGGCTTGTGAACTTACTGGTAAATGAATCACTTGGGCAAGTATTAGAACTGCGTCACTTGTTTCCAATATGTGGGCAATCCACTTTCGAGGACGGAAAGAGCTTGGCTTAATAGACATCAAGGATAGTGGTCTGAGAGAAGGCGTTTTTGACACAGTTGTTAGAAATGATGACTCTAATACAAATAAAGAGAAAATGTATCTAATTTCCCAGATATTTACTAAATTTCTTATATAGAATTAATCCTCTTTTAGGGGGTTTAGAAAAAAACAAACTCCGACCTCTAAATTGATTATTTCAATGAATTTACAGTGATACTTCTTTCAAAAACACATTAAATATTTTAGAGACCACTCATATAGGCATTTGAGCTACAAAATAAATCTAGAACTATGAAGTTGACCAAAAATTTTGAACTCTATATCAAGCAAGAGGATGAAACTTTCAACAAATTCTATGCATGTTTTTCAAACATTATCAACTACTCGTACAATTTTGGTGGACCTATTACGAAAGAGAAGTAGATAGAAAATCCTTGCTAGCTTACCTTATCATTTTCAAGCCAAAGTTACCTCGCTTAAATACATGTAAAAGCCTTGTGAACTTACTATTAAATGAATCACTTGGGCAAGTATTCGAACTGCATCACTTGTATCGAATATGTCAGCCATCCATTTTCGAGGACGAAAATAGATTGGCTTTATAGACATCAAGAATTGTGGTCTTAGCGAATATGTTTTTGACACAAATTCCAGAAATGATGACTCTAATACAAATGAAGAGAAAATGGATCTACTTGCCAAGAGATATACTAAATTTCTTATATAGAATTAACCCTTTTTTTGGGGTTTAGAAAAAAATAATTCGAGCTCTAAAATGATTATTTCAATGAATTTATAGTTGTACTTCTTCCAAACAACATGAAATATTTTGGAAATGACTCATATAGGCATTTCAGCTCCAAAATAAATCTAGAACGACGAAGTTGACCAAAAAATTTGAACTCTATATCAAGCAAGAGGATGAAACTTTGAAAAAATTCTATGCATGTTTTTCCAATGTTATCAACTACTCGTACAATTTGGATGGACCTATTAGGAAAGGGAAGTAAATTGAGAGAATCCTAGCTAGCTTACCTTATCATTTTCAAGCCAAAGTTACCTCGCTTAAATACATGTAAAAGCCTTGTGAACTTACTATTAAATGAATCACTTGGGCAAGTATTCTAACTGCATCACTTGTATCCAGTATGTCAGCCGTCCACTTTCGAGGATGGAAAGAGCATGGCTTTATGGACATCAAGGATAGTGGTCTTAGCGAAGATGTTTTTGACACAATTGTTAGAAATGATGACTCTAATACCAATGAAGAGAAAATGGAACTACTTTCCTAGAGATTTACTAAATATTTTAGATAGAATTAACCCTTTTTTAGGTGTTTTAGGAAAAAAATAATCTGACCTATAAAATGATTATTTTGAATGAATTTACAGTTGTACTTCTTCCAAATAACCTGAAACAGTTTGGAGACCATTCATATAGAAATTTGAGCTACAAAATGAGAAGTAGATTGAGAAAATATTTGCTAGCTTACCTTAGCATTTTCAAGCCAAAGTTACCTTGCTTAAATACATGTAAAAGCCTTGTGAACTTACTGGTAAATGAATCACTTGGGCAAGTATTCGAACTGCGTCACTTGTATCCAATATGTGAGCAATCCACTGTCGAGGACGGAAAGAGCTTGGCTTAATAGACATCAAGGATAGTGGTCTGTGAGAAGGCGTTTTTGACACAGTTGTTAGAAATGATGACTCTAATACAAATAAAGAGAAAATGTATCTAATTTCCCAGATATTTACTAAATTTCTTATATAGAATTAATCATTTTTTAGAAGGTTTAGAAAAAAAATAATCCGAGCTCTAAAATGATTATTTTAATGACTTCACAGTTGTACTTCTTCCAAATAACCTGAAACATTTTGGAGACTATTCATATACACATTTTATCTACAAAATGAGAAGTAGATTGAGAAAATCCTTGCTAGTTAACCTTATCATTTTCAAGCCAAAGTTACCTCGCTTAAATACATGTAAAAGCCTTGTGAACTTACTATTAAATGAATCACTTGGGCAAGTATTCTAACTGAATCACTTGTATCCAATATGTCAGCCATCCACTTTCGAGGATGCAAAGACCATGGCTTTATAGACATCAAGGATAGTGGCCTTATTGAAGATGTTTTTGACACATTTTTTAGAAATGATGACTCTACTACCAATGAAGAGAAAATGGATCTACTTCCCCAGAGACTTACTAAATTTTTTAGATAGAATTAACCCTTTTTTAGGGGTTTTAGGAAATAAATAATCTAAGTTCTAAAATGATTATTTTAATGAATTTACAGTTGTACTTCTTCCAAAGAACCTGAAACATTTTGGAGACCATTCATATAGGCATTTGAGCTACAAAATGAGAAGTAGATTGAGAAAATCTTTTCTAGCTTACCTTATCATTTTCAAGCCAAAGTTACCTTGCTTAAATACATGTAAAAGCCTTGTGACCTTACTAGTAAATGAATCACTTGGGCAAGTATTCGAACTGTGTCACTTGTATCCAATATGTGAGCAATCCACTTTCGATGACGGAAAGAGCTTGGCTTTATAGACATCAAGGATAGTGGTCTGAGTGAAGACGTTTTTGACACAGTTGTTAGAAATGATGACTCTAATACAAATAAAGAGAAAATGTATCTCATTTCCCAGATATTTACTAAATTTCTTATATGAATTAATCCTTTTTTCGGGGGTTTAGAAAAAAAAAACTCCGAGCTCTAAAATGATTATTTCAATGAATTTACAGTGATACTTCTTTCAAAAAACATTAAATATTTTGGAGACAACTCATATATGCATGTGAGCTACAAAATAAATATAGAAATACGAAGTTGACCAAAAATTTTGACTCTATATCAAGCAGGAGAATGAAACTTTGAACAAATTCTATGCATGTTTTTCAAACATTATCAACTACTCGTACAATTTGGGTGGACCTATTAGGAAAGAGAAGTAGATAGAAAATCCTTGCTAGCTTACCTTATCATTTTCAAGCAAAAGTTACCTCGTTTAAATACATGTAAAATCCTTGTGAACTTACTGGTAAATGAAACACTTGGGAAAGTATTCGAACTGCGTCACTTGTATCCAATATGTGAGCAATCCACTTTCGATGACGGAAAGAGCTTGGCTTTATAGACATCAAGGATAGTGGTCTGAGTGAAGACGTTTTTGACACAGTTGTTAGAAATGATGAATCTAATACAAATAAAGAGAAAATGTATCTCATTTCCCAGATATTTACTAAATTTCTTATATGAATTAATCCTTTTTAGGGGGTTTAGAAAAAAAACTCTGATCTCTAAAATAATTATTTCAATGAATTTACAGTGATACTTCTTTCAAAAAAACATTAAATATTTTGGAGACAACTCATATAGGTATTTGAGCAACAAAATAAATCTATCAGTATGAAGTTGACCGAAAATTTTGAACTCTATATCAAGCAAGAGGATGAAACTTTGAACAAATTCTATGCATGTTTTTCAAACATTATCAACTACTCGTACAATTTGGGTGGACCTATTAGGAAAGAGAAGTAGATAGAAAATCCTTGCTAGCTTACCTTATCATTTTCAAGCCAAAGTTACCTCGCTTAAATACATGTAAAAGCCTTGTGAACTTTCTATTAAATGAATCACTTCGGCAAGTAGTCTAACTGCCTGACTTGTATCCAATATGTCAACCATCCACTTTCGAGGATGGAAAGACCATGGCTTTATAGACATCAAGGATGGTGGTCATAGGGAAGATGTTTTTGACACAATTGTTAGAAATGACGACTCTAATACGAGTGAAGAGAAAATGGAACTACTTTCCTAGAGATTTACTAAATATTTTAGATAGAATTAACCCTTATTTGGGTGTTTTAGGAAAAAAATAATCTGACCTATAAAATGATTATTTTGAATGAATTTACAGTTGTACTTCTTCCAAATAACCTGAAACATTTTGGAGACCATTCATATAGAAATTTGAGCTACAAAATGAGAATTAGATTGAGAAAATATTTGCTAGCTTACCTTATCATTTTAAAGCCAAAGTTACCTTGCTTAAATACATGTAAAAGCCTTGTGAACTTACTGGTAAATGAATCACTTGGGCAAGTATTCGAACTACGTCACTTGTATCCAATATGTGAGCAATCCACTGTCGAGGACGGAAAGAGCTTGGCTTAATAGACATCAAGGATAGTGGTCTGAGAGAAGGCGTTTTTGACACAGTTGTTAGAAATGATGACTCTAATACAAATAAAGAGAAAATGTATCTAATTTCCCAGATATTTACTAAATTTCTTATATAGAATTAATCATTTTTAGGGGGTTTAGAAAAAAAATAATCCGAGCTCTAAAATGATTATTTTAATGACTTCACAGTTGTACTTCTTCCAAATAACCTGAAACATTTTGGAGACTATTCATATACACATTTTATCTACAAAATGAGAAGTAGATTGAGAAAATCCTTGCTATCTAACCTTATCATTTTCAAGCCAAAGTTACCTCGCTTAAATACATGTAAAAGCCTTGTGAACTTACTATTAAATTAATCACTTGGGCAAGTATTCTAACTGAATCACTTGTATCCAATATGTCAGCCATCCACTTTCGAGGATGCAAAGACCATGGCTTTATAGACATCAAGGATAGTGGCCTTATTTAAGATGTTTTTGACACATTTGTTAGAAATGATGACTCTACTACCAATGAAGAGAAAATGGATCTACTTCCCCAGAGACTTACTAAATTTTTTAGATAGAATTAACCCTTTTTTAGGGGTTTTAGGAAATAAATAATCTAAGTTCTAAAATGATTATTTTAATGAATTTACAGTTGTACTTCTTCCAAAGAACCTGAAACATTTTGGAGACCATTCATATAGGCATTTGAGCTACAAAATGAGAAGTAGATTGAGAAAATCTTTTCTAGCTTACCTTATCATTTTCAAGCCAAAGTTACCTTGCTTAAATACATGTAAAAGCCTTGTGAACTTACTGGTAAATGAATCACTTGGGCAAGTATTCTAACTACATCACTTGTATCCAATATGTCAGCCATCCACTGTCGAGGATGGAAAGACCATGGCTTTATAGACATCAAGGATAGTGGCCTTAGCGAAGATTTTTTTGACACAATTGTTAGAAATGATGACTCTAATACCAATGAAGAGAAAATGGAACTACTTTCCTAGAGATTTACTAAATATTTTAGATAGAATTAACCCTTTTTTAGGTGTTTTAGGAAAAAAATAATCTGACCTATAAAATGATTATTTTGAATGAATTTACAGTTGTACTTCTTCCAAATAACCTGAAACATTTTGGAGACCATTCATATAGAAATTTGAGCTACAAAATGAGAAGTAGAATGAGAAAATATTTGCTAGCTTACCTTATCATTTTCAAGCCAAATTTACCTTGCTTAAATACATGTAAAAGCCTTGTGAACTTACTAGTAAATGAATCACTTGGGCAAGTATTCGAACTGTGTCACTTGTATCCAATATGTGAGCAATCCACTTTCGATGACGGAAAGAGCTTGGCCTTATAGACATCAAGGATAGTGGTTTGAGTGAAGACGTTTTTGACACAATTGTTAGAAATGATGACTCTAATACAAATAAAGAGAAAATGTATCTTATTTCCCAGATATTTACTAAATTTCTTATATGAATTAATCCTTTTTTAGGGGGTTTAGAAAAAAAAACTTCGAGCTCTAAAATAATTATTTCAATGAATTTACAGTGATACTTCTTTCAAAAAACATTAAATATTTTGCAGACAACTCATATATGCATGTGAGCTACAAAATAAATATAGAAATACGAAGTTGACCAAAAATTTTGAACTCTATATCAAGCAGGAGAATGAAACTTTGAACAAATTCTATGCATGTTTTTCAAACATTATCAACTACTCGTACAATTTGGGGGGACCTATTAGGAAAGAGAAGTAGATAGAAAATCCTTGCTAGCTTACCTTATCATTTTCAAGCCAAAGTTACCTCGCTTAAATACATGTAAAAGCCTTGTGAACTTTCTATTAAATGAATCACTTCGGCAAGTATTCTAACTACATCACTTGTATCCAGTATGTCAGCCGTCCACTTTCGAGGATGGAAAGAGCATGGCTTTATGGACATCAAGGATAGTGGTCTTAGCGAAGATGTTTTTGACACAATTGTTAGAAATGATGACTCTAATACCAATGAAGAGAAAATGGATCTACTTTCCCAGAGACTTACTAATTTTTTTAGATAGAGTTAACCCTTTTTTAGGGGTTTTAGGAAAAAAATAATCTCAGCTCTAAAATGATTATTTTAATGAATTTACAGTTCTACTTCTTCCAAATAACTTGAAATATTTTGGAGACCATTCATATAGGCATTTGAGCTACAAAATGAGAAGTAGATTGAGAAAATCTTTGCTTGCTTACCTTATCATTTTTAAGACAAAGTTACCTTGCTTAAATACATGTAAAAGCCTTGTGAACTTACTGGTAAATGAATCACTTGGGCAAGTATTCGAATTGCGTCACTTGTATACAATATGTGAGCAATCCACTTTCGATGTTGGAAAGAGCTTGGCTTTATAGACATCAAGGATAGTGGTCTGAACGAAGGCGTTTTTGACACAGTTGTTAGAAATGATGACTCTAATACAAATAAAGTGAAAATGTATCTCATTTCCCAGATATTTACTAAATTTCTTATATGAATTAATCCTTTTTTAGGGGGTTTAGAAAAAAAACTACGATCTCTAAAATGATTATTTCAATGAATTTACAGTGATACTTCTTTCAAAAAAACATAAAATATTTTGGAGACAACTCACATAGGTATTTGAGCTACAAATTAAATCTAGAACTACGAAGTTGACCAAAATTTTGAACTCTATATCAAGCAAGAGGATGAAACTTTCAACAAATTTTATGCATGTTTTTCAAACATTATCAACTACTCGTACAATTCGGGTTGACCTATTAGGAAAGAGTAGTAGATAGAAAATCCTTGCTAGCTTACCTTATCATTTTCAAGCCAAAGTTACCTCGCTTAAATACATGTAAAAGCCTTGTGAACTTACTATTAAATGAATCACTTGGGCAAGTATTGTAACTGCATCACTTGTATCCAATATGTCAGCCATCCACTTTCGAGGATGGAAAGAGCATGGCTTTATAGACATCAAGGATAGTGGCCTTAGCGAAGATGTTTTTGACACAATTGTTAGAAATAATGACTCTAATACCAATGAAGAGAAAATGAATCTACTTTCCGAGAGACTTACTAAATTTTTTAGATAGAATTAACCCTTTTTTAGGGGTTTTAGGAAAAAAATAATCTGAGCTCTAAAACGATTATTTTAATAAATTTACAGTTGTACATCTTCCAAATAACCTGAAACATTTTGGAGACCATTCATATAGGCATTTGAGCTACAAAATGAGAAGTAGATGGAGAAAATCCTTGTTAGCTTACCTTATCATGTTCAAGCCAAAGTTACCTTGCTTAAATACATGTAAAAGGCTTGTGAACTTACTGGTAAATGAATCACTTGGGCAAGTATTAGAACTGCGTCACTTGTTTCCAATATGTGGACAATCCACTTTCGAGGACGGAAAGAGCTTGGCTTAATAGACATCAAGGATAGTGGTCTGAGAGAAGGCGTTTTTGACACAGTTGTTAGAAATGATGACTCTAATACAAATAAAGAGAAAATGTATCTAATTTCCCAGATATTTACTAAATTTCTTATATAGAATTAATCCTCTTTTAGGGGGTTTAGAAAAAAACAAACTCCGACCTCTAAATTGATTATTTCAATGAATTTACAGTGATACTTCTTTCAAAAACACATTAAATATTTTAGAGACCACTCATATAGGCATTTGAGCTACAAAATAAATCTAGAACTATGAAGTTGACCAAAAATTTTGAACTCTATATCAAGCAAGAGGATGAAACTTTCATCAAATTCTATGCATGTTTTTCAAACATTATCAACTACTCGTACAATTTTGGTGGACCTAATACGAAAGAGAAGTAGATAGAAAATCCTTGCTAGCTTACCTTATCATTTTCGAGCGAAAGTTAACTCGCTTAAATACATGTAAAAGCCTTGTGAACTTACTATTAAATGAATCACTTGGGCAAGTATTGTAACTGCATCACTTGTATCCAATATGTCAGCCATCCACTTTCGAGGATGGAAAGAGCATGGCTTTATAGACATCAAGGATAGTGGCCTTAGCGAAGATGTTTTTGACACAATTGTTAGAAATGATGACTCTAATACCAATGAAGAGAAAATGAATCTACTTTCCGAGAGACTTACTAAATTTTTTAGATAGAATTAACCCTTTTTTAGGGGTTTTAGGAAAAAAATAATCTGAGCTCTAAAACGATTATTTTAATAAATTTACAGTTGTACATCTTCCAAATAACCTGAAACATTTTGGAGACCATTCATATAGGCATTTGAGCTACAAAATGAGAAGTAGATGGAGAAAATCCTTGTTAGCTTACCTTATCATTTTCAAGCCAAAGTTACCTTGCTTAAATACATGTAAAAGGCTTGTGAACTTACTGGTAAATGAATCACTTGGGCAAGTATTCGAACTGCGTCACTTGTTTCCAATATGTGGGCAATCCACTTTCGAGGACGGAAAGAGCTTGGCTTAATAGACATCAAGGATAGTGGTCTGAGAGAAGGCGTTTTTGACACAGTTGTTAGAAATGATGACTCTAATACAAATAAAGAGAAAATGTATATAATTTCCTAGATATTTACTAAATTTCTTATATAGAATTAATCCTTTTTTAGGGGGTTTAGAAAAAAAAACTTCGAGCTCTAAAATAATTATTTCAATGAATTTACAGTGATACTTCTTTCAAAAAAACATTAAATATTTTAGAGACGACTCATATAGGTATTTGAGCTACAAAATAAATCTAGAACTACGAAGTTGACCAAAAATTTTGAACTCTATATCAAGCAAGAGGATGAAACTTTCAACAAATACTATGCATGTTTTTCAAACATTATCAACTACTCGTACAATTTGGGTGGACCTATCAGGAAAGAGAAGTAGATAGAAAATCCTTGCTAGCTTAGCTTATCATTTTCGAGCGAAAGTTAACTCGCTTAAATACATGTAAAAGCCTTGTGAACTTACTATTAAATGAATCACTTGGGCAAGTATTCTAACTGCATAACTTGTATCCAATATGTCAGCCATCCACTTTCGAGGATGGAAAGAGCATGGCTTTATAGACATCAAGGATAGTGGCCTTAGCGAAGATGTTTTTGACACAATTGTTAGAAATGATGACTCTAATACCAATGAAGAGAAAATGAATCTACTTTCCCAGAGACTTACTAAATTTTTTAGATAGAATTAACCCTTTTTTAGGGGTTTTAGGAAAAAAATAATCTGAGCTCTAAAACGATTATTTTAATAAATTTACAGTTGTACATCTTCCAAATAACCTGAAACATTTTGGAGACCATTCATATAGGCATTTGAGCTACAAAATGAGAAGTAGATGGAGAAAATCCTTGTTAGCTTACCTTATCATGTTCAAGCCAAAGTTACCTTGCTTAAATACATGTAAAAGGCTTGTGAACTTACTGGTAAATGAATCACTTGGGCAAGTATTAGAACTGCGTCACTTGTTTCCAATATGTGGGCAATCCACTTTCGAGGACGGAAAGAGCTTGGCTTAATAGACATCAAGGATAGTGGTCTGAGAGAAGGCGTTTTTGACACAGTTGTTAGAAATGATGACTCTAATACAAATAAAGAGAAAATGTATCTAATTTCCCAGATATTTACTAAATTTCTTATATAGAATTAATCCTCTTTTAGGGGGTTTAGAAAAAAACAAACTCTGACCTCTAAATTGATTATTTCAATGAATTTACAGTGATACTTCTTTCAAAAACACATTAAATATTTTATAGACCACTCATATAGGCATTTGAGCTACAAAATAAATCTAGAACTATGAAGTTGACCAAAAATTTTGAACTCTATATCAAGCAAGAGGATGAAACTTTCATCAAATTCTATGCATGTTTTTCAAACATTATCAACTACTCGTACAATTTTGGTGGACCTAATACGAAAGAGAAGTAGATAGAAAATCCTTGCTAGCTTACCTTATCATTTTCAAGCCAAAGTTACCTCGCTTAAATACATGTAAAAGCCTTGTGAACTTACTATTAAATGAATCACTTGGGCAAGTATTCGAACTGCATCACTTGTATCGAATATGTCAGCCATCCATTTTCGAGGACGAAAATAGATTGGCTTTATAGACATCAAGAATTGCGGTCTTAGCGAATATGTTTTTGACACAAATTCCAGAAATGATGACTCTAATACAAATGAAGAGAAAATGGATCTACTTGCCAAGAGATATACTAAATTTCTTATATAGAATTAACCCTTTTTTTGGGGTTTTAGAAAAAAATAATTCGAGCTCTAAAATGATTATTTCAATGAATTTATAGTTGTACTTCTTCCAAACAACATGAAATATTTTGGAAATGACTCATATAGGCATTTCAGCTCCAAAATAAATCTAGAACGACGAAGTTGACCAAAAAATTTGAACTCTATATCAAGCAAGAGGATGAAACTTTGAAAAAATTCTATGCATGTTTTTCCAATATTATCAACTACTCGTACAATTTGGATGGACCTATTAGGAAAGGGAAGTAAACTGAGAGAATCCTAGCTAGCTTACCTTATCATTTTCAAGCCAAAGTTACCTCGCTTAAATACATGTAAAAGCCTTGTGAACTTACTATTAAATGAATCACTTGGGCAAGTATTCTAACTGCATCACTTGTATCCAGTATGTCAGCCGTCCACTTTCGAGGATGGAAAGAGCATGGCTTTATGGACATCAAGGATAGTGGTCTTAGCGAAGATGTTTTTGACACAATTGTTAGAAATGATGACTCTAATACCAATGAAGAGAAAATGGATCTACTTTCCGAGAGACTTACTAAATTTTTTAGATAGAGTTAACCCTTTTTTAGGGGTTTTAGGAAAAAAATAATCTAAGCTCTAAAATGATTATTTTAATGAATTTACAGTTCTACTTCTTCCAAATAACTTGAAATATTTTGGAGACCATTCATATAGGCATTTGAGCTACAAAATGAGAAGTAGATTGAGAAAATCTTTGCTTGCTTACCTTATCATTTTTAAGACAAAGTTACCTTCCTTAAATACATGTAAAATCCTTGTGAACTTACTGGTAAATGAATCACTTGCGCAAGTATTCGAACAGCGTCACTTGTATCCAATATGTGAGCAATCCACTGTCGAGGACGGAAAGAGCTTGGCTTAATAGACATCAAGGATAGTGGTCTGAGAGAAGGCGTTTTTGACACAGTTGTTAGAAATGATGACTCTAATACAAATAAAGAGAAAATGTATCTAATTTCCCAGATATTTACTAAATTTCTTATATAGAATCAATCCTTTTTTAGGGGGTTTAGAAAAAAAACTCAGAGCTCTAAAATGATTATTTCAATGAATTTACAGTGATACTTCTTTCAAAAACACATTAAATATTTTAGAGACCACTCATATAGGCATTTGAGCTACAAAATAAATCTAGAACTACGAAGTTGACCAAAAATTTTGAACTCTATATCAAGCAAGAGGATGAAACTTTCAACAAATTTTATGCATGTTTTTCAAACATTATCAACTACTCGTACAATTCGGGTTGACCTATTAGGAAAGAGAAGTAGATAGAAAATCCTTGCTAGCTTACATTATCATTTTCAAGCCAAAGTTACCTCGCTTAAATACATGTAAAAGCCTTGTGAACTTACTATTAAAGGAATCACTTGGGCAAGTATTCTAACTGCATCACTTGTATCCAATATGTCAGCCATCCACTTTCGAGGATGGAAAGACCATGGCTTTATAGACATCAAGGATAGTGGGCTTAGCGAAGATTTTTTTGACACAATTGTTAGAAATGATGACTCTAATACCAATGAAGAGAAAATGGAACTACTTTCCTAGAGATTTACTAAATATTTTAGATAGAATTAACCCTTTTTTAAGTGTTTTAGGAAAAAAATAATCTGACCTATAAAATGATTATTTTGAATGAATTTACAGTTGTACTTCTTCCAAATAACCTGAAACATTTTGGAGACCATTCATATAGAAATTTGAGCTACAAAATGAGAAGTAGATTGAGAAAATATTTGCTAGCTTACCTTATCATTTTCAAGCCAAAGTTACCTTGCTTAAATACATGTAAAAGCCTTGTGAACTTACTGGTAAATGAATCACTTGGGCAAGTATTCGAACTGCGTCACTTGTTTCCAATATGTGGGCAATCCACTTTCGAGGACGGAAAGAGCTTGGCTTAATAGACATCAAGGATAGTGGTCTGAGAGAAGGCGTTTTTGACACAGTTGTTAGAAATGATGACTCTAATACAAATAAAGAGAAAATGTATCTAATTTCCCAGATATTTACTAAATTTCTTATATAGAATTAATCCTCTTTTAGGGGGTTTAGAAAAAAACAAACTCCGACCTCTAAATTGATTATTTCAATGAATTTACAGTGATACTTCTTTCAAAAACACATTAAAAATTTTAGAGACCACTCATATAGGCATTTGAGCTACAAAATGAGAAGTAGATTGAGAAAATCCTTGCTAGTTAACCTTATCATTTTCAAGCCAAAGTTACCTCGCTTAAATACATGTAAAAGCCTTGTGAACTTACTATTAAATGAATAACTTGGGCAAGTATTCTAACTGAATCACTTGTATCCAATATGTCAGCCATCCACTTTCGAGGATGAAAAGACCATGGCTTTATAGACATCAAGGATAGTGGCCTTATTTAAGATGTTTTTGACACATTTGTTAGAAATGATGACTCTACTACCAATGAAGAGAAAATGGATCTACTTCCCGAGAGACTTACTAAATTTTTTAGATAGAATTAACCCTTTTTTAGGGGTTTTAGGAAATAAATAATCTAAGTTCTAAAATGATTATTTTAATGAATTTACAGTTGTACTTCTTCCAAAGAACCTGAAACATTTTGGAGACCATTCATATAGGCATTTGAGCTACAAAATGAGAAGTAGATTGAGAAAATCTTTTCTAGCTTACCTTATCATTTTCAAGCCAAAGTTACCTTGCTTAAATACATGTAAAAGCCTTGTGAACTTACTGGTAAATGAATCACTTGGGCAAGTATTCTAACTACATCACTTGTATCCAATATGTCAGCCATCCACTGTCGAGGATGGAAAGACCATGGCTTTATAGACATCAAGGATAGTGGCCTTAGCGAAGATTTTTTTGACACAATTGTTAGAAATGATGACTCTAATACCAATGAAGAGAAAATGGAACTACTTTCCTAGAGATTGACTAAATATTTTAGATAGAATTAACCCTTTTTTAGGTGTTTTAGGAAAAAAATAATCTGACCTATAAAATGATTATTTTGAAAGAATTTACAGTTGTACTTCTTCCAAATAACCTGAAACATTTTGGAGACCATTCATATAGAAATTTGAGCTACAAAATGAGAAGTAGATTGAGAAAATATTTGCTAGCTTACCTTATCATTTTCAAGCCAAAGTTACCTTGCTTAAATACATGTAAAAGCCTTGTGAACTTACTAGTAAATGAATCACTTGGGCAAGTATTCGAACTGTGTCACTTGTATCCAATATGTGAGCAATCCACTTTCGATGACGGAAAGAGCTTGGCTTTATAGACATCAAGGAAAGTGGTCTGAGTGAAGACGTTTTTGACACAGTTGTTAGAAATGATGACTCTAATACAAATAAAGAGAAAATGTATCTTATTTCCCAGATATTTACTAAATTTCTTATATGAATTAATCCTTTTTTAGGGGGTTTAGAAAAAAAAAACTTCGTGCTCTAAAATGATTATTTCAATGAATTTACAGTGATACTTCTTTCAAAAAACATTAAATATTTTGCAGACAACTCATATATGCATGTGAGCTACAAAATAAATATAGAAATACGAAGTTGACCAAAAATTTTGAACTCTATATCAAGCAGGAGAATGAAACTTTGAACAAATTCTATGCATGTTTTTCAAACATTATCAACTACTCGTACAATTTGGGTGGACCTATTAGGAAAGAGAAGTAGATAGAAAATCCTTGCTAGCTTACCTTATCATTTTCAAGCAAAAGTTACCTCGTTTAAATACATGTAAAATCCTTGTGAACTTACTGGTAAATGAAACACTTGGGCAAGTATTCGAACTGCGTCACTTGTATCCAATATGTGAGCAATCCACTTTCGATGACAGAAAGAGCTTGGCTTTATAGACATCAAGGATAGTGGTCTGAGTGAAGACGTTTTTGACACAGTTGTTAGAAATGATGAATCTAATACAAATAAAGAGAAAATGTATCTCATTTCCCAGATACTTACTAAATTTCTTATATGAATTAATCCTTTTTTAGGGGGTTTAGAAAAAAAACTCCGATCTCTAAAATAATTATTTCAATGAATTTACAGTGATACTTCTTTCAAAAAAACATTAAATATTTTGGAGACAACTCATATAGGTATTTGAGCAACAAAATAAATCTATCACTATGAAGTTGACCGAAAATTTTGAACTCTATATCAAGCAAGAGGATGAAACTTTGAACAAATTCTATGCATGTTTTTCAAACATTATCAACTACTCGTACAATTTGGGTGGACCTATTAGGAAAGAGAAGTAGATAGAAAATCCTTGCTAGCTTACCTTATCATTTTCAAGCCAAAGTTACCTCGCTTAAATACATGTAAAAGCCTTGTGAACTTTCTATTAAATGAATCACTTCGGCAAGTATTCTAACTGCCTGACTTGTATCCAATATGTCAGCCATCCACTTTCGAGGATGGAAAGACCATGGCTTTATAGACATCAAGGATGGTGGTCTTAGGGAAGATGTTTTTGACACAATTGTTAGAAATGATGACTCTAATACGAATGAAGAGAAAATGGAACAACTTTCCTAGAGATTTACTAAATTTCTTATATAGAATTAATCATTTTTTAGGGGGTTTAGAAAAAAAATAATCCGAGCTCTAAAATGATTATTTTAATGACTTCACAGTTGTACTTCTTCCAAATAACCTGAAACATTTTGGAGACTATTCATATACACATTTTATCTACAAAATGAGAAGTAGATTGAGAAAATCCTTGCTAGTTAACCTTATCATTTTCAAGCCAAAGTTACCTCGCTTAAATACATGTAAAAGCCTTGTGAACTTACTATTAAATGAATCACTTGGGCAAGTATTCTAACTGAATCACTTGTATCCAATATGTCAGCCATCCACTTTCGAGGATGCAAAGACCATGGCTTTATAGACATCAAGGATAGTGGCCTTATTGAAGATGTTTTTGACACATTTTTTAGAAATGATGACTCTACTACCAATGAAGAGAAAATGGATCTACTTCCCCAGAGACTTACTAAATTTTTTAGATAGAATTAACCCTTTTTTAGGGGTTTTAGGAAATAAATAATCTAAGTTCTAAAATGATTATTTTAATGAATTTACAGTTGTACTTCTTCCAAAGAACCTGAAACATTTTGGAGACCATTCATATAGGCATTTGAGCTACAAAATGAGAAGTAGATTGAGAAAATCTTTTCTAGCTTACCTTATCATTTTCAAGCCAAAGTTACCTTGCTTAAATACATGTAAAAGCCTTGTGAACTTACTGGTAAATGAATCACTTGGGCAAGTATTCGAACTGTGTCACTTGTATCCAATATGTGAGCAATCCACTTTCGATGACGGAAAGAGCTTGGCTTTATAGACATCAAGGATAGTGGTCTGAGTGAAGACGTTTTTGACACAGTTGTTAGAAATGATGACTCTAATACAAATAAAGAGAAAATGTATCTCATTTCCCAGATATTTACTAAATTTCTTATATGAATTAATCCTTTTTTAGGGGGTTTAGAAAAAAAAACTCCGAGCTCTAAAATGATTATTTCAATGAATTTACAGTGATACTTCTTTCAAAAAACATTAAATATTTTGGAGGCAACTCATATATGCATGTGAGCTACAAAATAAATATAGAAATACGAAGTTGACCAAAAATTTTGAACTCTATATCAAGCAGGAGAATGAAACTTTGAACAAATTCTATGCATGTTTTTCAAACATTATCAACTACTCGTACAATTTGGGTGGACCTATTAGGAAAGAGAAGTAGATAGAAAATCCTTGCTAGCTTACCTTATCATTTTCAAGCAAAAGTTACCTCGTTTAAATACATGTAAAATCCTTGTGAACTTATTGGTAAATGAAACACTTGGGCAAGTATTCGAACTGCGTCACTTGTATCCAATATGTGAGCAATCCACTTTCGATGACGGAAAGAGCTTGGCTTTATAGACATCAAGGATAGTGGTATGAGTGAAGACGTTTTTGACACAGTTGTTAGAAATGATGACTCTAATACAAATAAAGTGAAAATGTATCTCATTTCCCAGATATTTACTAAATTTCTTATATGAATTAATCCTTTTTAGGGGGTTTAGAAAAAAAACTCCGATCTCTAAAATAATTATTTCAATGAATTTACAGTGATACTTCTTTCAAAAAAAACATTAAATATTTTGGAGACAACTCATATAGGTATTTGAGCTACAAAATAAATCTAGCACTATGAAGTTGACCGAAAATTTTGAACTCTATATCAAGCAAGAGGATGAAACTTTGAACAAATTCTATGCATGTTTTTCAAACATTATCAACTACTCGTACAATTTGGGTTGACCTATTAGGAAAGAGAAGTAGATAGAAAATCCTTGCTAGCTTACCTTATCATTTTCAAGCCAAAGTTACCTCGCTTAAATACATGTAAAAGCCTTGTGAACTTTCTATTAAATGAATCACTTTGGCAAGTATTCTAACTGCCTCACTTGTATCCAATATGTCAGCCATCCACTTTCGAGGATGGAAAGAGCATGGCTTTATAGACATCAAGGATAGTGGTCTTAGCGAAGATGTATTTGACACAATTTTTAGAAATGATTACTCTAATAACAATGAAGAGAAAATGGATCTACTTTCCTAGAGATTTACTAAATTTTTTAGATAGAATTAACCCTTTTTTAGGTGTTTTAGGAAAAATATAATCCGAGCTCTCAAAATGATTATTTTAATGACTTCACAGTTGTACTTCTTGCAAATAACCTGAAACATTTTGTAGACTATTCATATAGACATTTTATCTACAAAATGAGAAGTAGATTGAGAAAATCCTTGCTAGTTTACCATATCATTTTCAAGCCAAAGTTACCTTGCTTAAATACATGTAAAAGCCTTGTGAACTTACAATTAAATGAATCACTTCGGCAAGTATTCTAACTGCATCACTTGTATCCAATATGTCAGCCATCCACTTTCGAGGATGGAAAGACCATGGCTTTATAGACATCAAGGATGGTGGTCTTAGGGAAGATGTTTTTGACACAATTGTTAGAAATGATGACTCTAATACCAATGAAGAGAAAATGGAACTACTTTCCTAGAGATTTACTAAGTATTTTAGATAGAATTAACCCTTTTTTAGGTGTTTTAGGAAAAAAATAATCTGACCTATAAAATGATTATTTTAATGAATTTACAGTTGTACTTCTTCCAAATAACCTGAAATATTTTGGAGACCATTCATATAGAAATTTGAGCTACAAAATGAGAAGTAGATTGAGAAAATCCTTGCTAGCTTACCATATCATTTTCAAGCCAAAGTTACCTCGCTTAAATACATGTAAAAGCCTTGTGAACTTACTATTAAATGAATCACTTGGGCAAGTATTCTAACTGAATCACTTGTATCCAATATGTCAGCCATCCACTTTCGAGGATGCAAAGACCATGGCTTTATAGACATCAAGGATAGTGGCCTTATTTAAGATATTTTTGACACATTTGTTAGAAATGATGACTCTACTACCAATGAAGAGAAAATGGATCTACTTCCCCAGAGACTTACTAAATTTTTTAGATAGAATTAACCCTTTTTTAGGGGTTTTAGGAAATAAATAATCTAAGTTCTAAAATGATTATTTTAATGAATTTAAAGTTGTACTTCTTCCAAAGAACCTGAAACATTTTGGAGACCATTCATATAGGCATTTGAGCTACAAAATGAGAAGTAGATTGAGAAAATCTTTTCTAGCTTACCTTATCATTTTCAAGCCAAAGTTACCTTGCTTAAATACATGTAAAAGCCTTGTGAACTTACTGGTAAAGGAATCACTTGGGCAAGTATTCTAACTACATCACTTGTATCCAATATGTCAGCCATCCACTGTCGAGGATGGAAAGACCATGGCTTTATAGACATCAAGGATAGTGGCCTTAGCGAAGATTTTTTTGACACAATTGTTAGAAATGATGACTCTAATACCAATGAAGAGAAAATGGAACTACTTTCCTAGAGATTTACTAAATATTTTAGATAGAATTAACCCTTTTTTAGGTGTTTTAGGAAAAAAATAATCTGACCTATAAAATGATTATTTTGAAAGAATTTACAGTTGTACTTCTTCCAAATAACCTGAAACATTTTGGAGACCATTCATATAGAAATTTGAGCTACAAAATGAGAAGTAGATTGAGAAAATATTTGCTAGCTTACCTTATCATTTTCAAGCCAAAGTTACCTTGCTTAAATACATGTAAAAGCCTTGTGAACTTACTAGTAAATGAATCACTTGGGCAAGTATTCGAACTGTGTCACTTGTATCCAATATGTGAGCAATCCACTTTCGATGACGGAAAGAGCTTGGCTTTATAGACATCAAGGATAGTGGTCTGAGTGAAGACGTTTTTGACACAGTTGTTAGAAATGATGACTCTAATACAAATAAAGAGAAAATGTATCTTATTTCCCAGATATTTACTAAATTTCTTATATGAATTAATCCTTTTTTAGGGGGTTTAGAAAAAAAAACTCCGAGCTCTAAAATGATTATTTCAATGAATTTACAGTGATACTTCTTTCAAAAAACATTAAATATTTTGGAGACAACTCATATATGCATGTGAGCTACAAAATAAATATAGAAATACGAAGTTGACCAAAAATTTTGAACTCTATATCAAGCAGGAGAATGAAACTTTGAACAAATTCTATGCATGTTTTTCAAACATTATCAACTACTCGTACAATTTGGGTGGACCTATTAGGAAAGAGAAGTAGATAGAAAATCCTTGCTAGCTTACCTTATCATTTTCAAGCAAAAGTTACCTCGTTTAAATACATGTAAAATCCTTGTGAACTTACTGGTAAATGAAAGGCAAGTATTCGAACTGCGTCACTTGTATCCAATATGTGAGCAATCCACTTTCGATGACGGAAAGAGCTTGGCTTTATAGACATCAAGGATAGTGGTATGAGTGAAGACGTTTTTGACACAGTTGTTAGAAATGATGACTCTAATACAAATAAAGTGAAAATGTATCTCATTTCCCAGATATTTACTAAATTTCTTATATGAATTAATCCTTTTTAGGGGGTTTAGAAAAAAAACTCCGATCTCTAAAATAATTATTTCAATGAATTTATAGTGATACTTCTTTCAAAAAAAACATTAAATATTTTGGAGACAACTCATATAGGTATTTGAGTTACAAAATAAATCTAGCACTATGAAGTTGACCGAAAATTTTGAACTCTATATCAAGCAAGAGGATGAAACTTTGAACAAATTCTATGCATGTTTTTCAACCATTATCAACTACTCGTACAATTTGGGTGGACCTATTAGGAAAGAGAAGTAGATAGAAAATCCTTGCTAGCTTACCTTATCATTTTCAAGCCAAAGTTACCTCGCTTAAATACATGTACAAGCCTTGTGAACTTTCTATTAAATGAATCACTTCGGCAAGTATTCTAACTGCCTCACTTGTATCCAATATGTCAGCCATCCACTTTCGAGGATGGAAAGAGCATGGCTTTATAGACATCAAGGATAGTGGTCTTAGCGAAGATGTATTTGACACAATTTTTAGAAATGATTACTCTAATAACAATGAAGAGAAAATGGATCTACTTTCCTAGAGATTTACTAAATTTTTTAGATAGAATTAACCCTTTTTTAGGTGTTTTAGGAAAAAAATAATCCGAGCTCTCAAAATGATTATTTTAATGACTTCACAGTTGTACTTCTTGCAAATAACCTGAAACATTTTGTAGACTATTCATATATACATTTTATCTACAAAATGAGAAGTAGATTGAGAAAATCCTTGCTAGTTTACCATATCATTTTCAAGCCAAAGTTACCTTGCTTAAATACATGTAAAAGCCTTGTGAACTTACAATTAAATGAATCACTTGGGCAAGTATTCTAACTGCATCACTTGTATCCAATATGTCAGCCATCCACTTTCGAGGATGGAAAGACCATGGCGTTATAGACATCAAGGATGGTGGTCTTAGGGAAGATGTTTTTGACACAATTGTTAGAAATGATGACTCTAATACCAATGAAGAGAAAATGGAACTAATTTCCTAGAGATTTACTAAATATTTTAGATAGAATTAACCCTTTTTTAGGTGTTTTAGGAAAAAAATAATCTGACCTATAAAATGATTATTTTAATGAATTTACAGTTGTACTTCTTCCAAATAACCTGAAACATTTTGGAGACCATTCATATAGAAATTTGAGCTACAAAATGAGAAGTAGATTGAGAAAATATTTGCTAGCTTACCTTATTATTTTCAAGCCAAAGTTACCTTGCTTAAATACATGTAAAAGACTTGTGAACTTACTGGTAAATGAATCACTTGGGCAAGTATTCGAACTGCGTCACTTGTATCCAATATGTGAGCAATCCACTGTCGAGGACGGAAAGAGCTTGGCTTAATAGACATCAAGGATAGTGGTCTGAGAGAAGGCGTTTTTGACACAGTTGTTAGAAATGATGACTCTAATACAAATAAAGTGAAAATGTATCTCATTTCCCAGATATTTACTAAATTTCTTATATAGAATTAATCATTTTTTAGAGGGTTTAGAAAAAAAATAATCTGAGCTCTTAAATGATTATTTTAATGACTTCACAGTTGTACTTCTTCCAAATAACCTGAAACATTTTGGAGACTATTCATATACACATTTTATCTACAAAATGAGAAGTAGATTGAGAAAATCCTTGCTAGTTAACCTTATCATTTTCAAGCCAAAGTTACCTCGCTTAAATACATGTAAAAGCCTTGTGAACTTACTATTAAATGAATCACTTGGGCAAGTATTCCAACTGAATCACTTGTATCCAATATGTCAGCCATCCACTTTCGAGGATGCAAAGACCATGGCTTTATAGACATCAAGGATAGTGGCCTTATTGAAGATGTTTTTGACACATTTGTTAGAAATGATGACTCTACTACCAATGAAGAGAAAATGGATCTACTTCCCCAGAGACTTACTAAATTTTTTAGATAGAATTAACCCTTTTTTAGGGGTTTTAGGAAATAAATAATCTAAGTTCTAAAATGATTATTTTAATGAATTTACAGTTGTACTTCTTCCAAAGAACCTGAAACATTATGGAGATCATTCATATAGGCATTTGAGCTACAAAATGAGAAGTAGATTGAGAAAATCTTTTCTAGCTTACCTTATCATTTTCAAGCCAAAGTTACCTTGCTTAAATACACGTAAAAGCCTTGTGAACTTACTGGTAAATGAATCACTTGGGCAAGTATTCGAACTGTGTCACTTGTATCCAATATGTGAGCAATCCACTTTCGATGACGGAAAGAGCTTGGCTTTATAGACATCAAGGATAGTGGTCTGAGTGAAGACGTTTTTGACACAGTTGTTAGAAATGATGACTCTAATACAAATAACGAGAAAATGTATCTCATTTCCCAGATATTTACTAAATTTCTTATATGAATTAATCCTTTTTTAGGGGGTTTAGAAAAAAAAACTCCGAGCTCTAAAAAGATTATTTCAATGAATTTACAGTGATACTTCTTTCAAAAAACATTAAATATTTTGGAGACAACTCATATATGCATGTGAGCTACAAAATAAATATAGAAATACGAAGTTGACCAAAAATTTTGAACTCTATATCAAGCAGGAGAATGAAACTTTGAACAATTTCTATGCATGTTTTTCAAACATTATCAACTACTCGTACAATTTGGGTGGACCTATTAGGAAAGAGAAGTAGATAGAAAATCCTTGCTAGCTTACCTTATCATTTTCAAGCAAAAGTTACCTCGCTTAAATACATGTAAAATCCTTGTGAACTTACTGGTAAATGAAACACTTGGGCAAGTATTCGAACTGCGTCACTTGTATCCAATATGTGAGCAATCCACTTTCGATGACGGAAAGAGCTTGGCGTTATAGACATCAAGGATAGTGGTCTGAGTGAAGACGTTTTTGACACAGTTGTTAGAAATGATGACTCTAATACAAATAAAGTGAAAATGTATCTCATTTCCCAGATATTTACTAAATTTCTTATATGAATTAATCCTTTTTTAGGGGGTTTAGAAAAAAATAATCCGAGCTCTAAAATGATTATTTTAATGACTTCACAGTTGTACTTCTTCCAAATAACCTGAAACATTTTGGAGACTATTCATATAGACATTTTATCTACAAAATGAGAAGTAGATTGAGAAAATCCTTGCTAGTTTACCTTATCATTTTCAAACCAAAGTTACCTTGCTTAAATACATGTAAAAGCCTTGTGAACTTACTATTAAATGAATCACTTGGGCAAGTATTCTAACTGAATCACTTGTATCCAATATGTCAGCCATCCACTTTCGAGGATGCAAAGACCATGGCTTTATAGACATCAAGGATAGTGGCCTTAGCGAAGATGTTTTTGACACAATTTTTAGAAATGATGACTTTAATACCAATGAAGAGAAAATGGATCTACTTTCCGAGAGATTTACTAAATTTCTTAGAAAGAATTAACCCTTTTTTAGAGGCTTTAGAAAAAAATATCCGAGCTCTGAAATGATTATTTCAATGAATTTACAGTTGTACTTCTTCCAAATAACCTGAAACATTTGGAGACTATTCATATAGGCATTTGAGCTACAAAATAAATATAGGACTACGAAGTTTACCAAAAATTTTGAACTCCATATGAAGCAAGAGGATGAAACTTTCAACAAATTCAAATCATGTTTTTCAAACATGATAAACTACTCATACAATTTGGGTGGACCTATTAGGAAAGAGAAGTAGATTGGTAAAATCCTTGCTAGCTTACCTTATCATTTTCAAGCCAAAGTTACCTTGCTTAAATACATGTAAAAGCCTTGTGAACTTATTGGTAAATGAATCACTTGGGCAAGTATTCGAACTGCGTCACTTGTATCCAATATGTGAGCAATCCACTTTCGAGGACGGAAAGAGCTTGGCTTAATAGACATCAAGGATAGTGGTATGAGAGAAGGCATTTTTGACACAGTTGTTAGAAATGATGACTCTAATACAAATAAAGAGAAAATGTATCTAATTTCCCAGATATTTACTAAATTTCTTATATAGAATTACTCCTTTTTTAGGGGGTTTAGAAAAAAAAACTCCGAGCTCTAAAATGATTATTTCAATGAATTTATAGTGATACTTATTTCAAAAAAACATTAAATATTTTTGAGACCACTCATATAGGCATTTGAGCTACATAATAAATCTAGAACTATGAAGTTGACCAAAACTTTTGAACTCTATATCAAGCAGGAGGATGAAACTTTGATTAAATTCTATGCATGTTTTTCAAACATTATCAACTACTCGTACAATTTGGGTGGACCTATTAGGAAAGAGAAGTAGATAGAAAAGCCTTGCTAGCTTACCTTATCATTTTCAAGCCAAAGTTACCTCGCTTAAATACATGTAAAAGCCTTGTGAACTTTCTATTAAATGAATCACTTCGGCAAGTATTCTAACTGCATGACTTGTATAAAATATGTCAGCCATCCACTTTCGAGGATGGAAAGAGCATGGCTTTATAGACATCAAGGATAGTGGTCTTAGCGAAGATGTGTTTGACACAATTTTTAGAAATGATGACTCTAATACCAATGAAGAGAAAATGGATCTACTTTTCCAGAGATTTACAATTTTTTTTAGATAGAATTAACCCTTTTTTAGGGGTTTTAGGAAAAAAATAATCTGAGTCCTAAAATGATTATTTTAATGAATTTACAGTTGTACTTCTTCCAAATAACCTGAAACATTTTGGAGACCATTCATATAGACATTTGAGCTACAAAATGAGAAGTAGATTGAGAAAATCCTTGCTAGCTTACCTTATCATTTTGAAGCCAAAGTTACCTTGCTTAAATACACGTAAAAGCCTTGTGAACTTATTGTTAAATGAATCACTTGGGAAAGTATTGGAACTGGATCACTTGTATCCAATATGTCAGCCATCCACTTTCGAGGACGGAAAGAGCATGGCTTTATAGACATCAAGGATAGTGGTCTTGGCGAAGATGTTTTTGACACAATTGTTAGAAATGATGACTCTAATAACAATGAAGAGAAAATGGATCTACTTTCCCAGAGATTTACTAAATTTCCTAGATAGAATTAACCCTTTTTTCGGGGTTTTAGAAAAAATAATCCGATCTCTAAAATGATTATTTCATTGAATTTATAGTTGTACTTTTTCCAAATAACCTGAAACATTTTGGAGACCATTCATATAGGCATTTGAGCTACAAAATAAATATAGAACTACGAATTTGACCAAAATTTTTGAACTCTATATGAAGCAAGAGGATGAAACTTTGAACAAATTGAAATCATTTTTTTCATACATTATCAACTACTCATACAATTTGGGTGGACCTATTAAGAAAGAGAAGTAGATTGGGAAAATCCTTGCTAGCATACCTTATCATTTTCAAGCCAAAGTTACCTTGCTTAAATACATGTAAGAGGCTTGTGAACTTACTGTTAAATGAATCACTTGGGTAAGTATCCGAACTGCATCACTTGTATCCAATATGCGAGCAATCTACTTTAGAGGAGGGAAAGAGCTTGGCTATCAAGACATCCAGGATAGTGGTCGCAGCGAAGATGTTTTTGGCATATTTGTTAGAAATGATGACTCTAATACTAATGAAGGGAAAATGGATCTACTTTCTCAGAGATTTACTAAATTTCCTAGATAGAATTAACCCTTTTTTAGGGGTTTTAGACAAAAATAATCCGAGCTCTAAAATGATTATTTCAATGAATTTATAGTTGTACTTCTTCAAAATAACCTGAAACATTTTGGAGACCATTCATATAGGCATTTGAGCTACAAAATAAATCTAGAACTACGAAGTTAACCAAAACTTTTGAACTGTATATCAAACAAGAGGATGAAACTTTGAACAAATTCTATGCATGTTTTTCAAACATTATCAACTACTCATACAATTTGGGAGGACCTATTAGGAAAGAGAAGTAGATTGAGAAAATCCTTGCTCGCTTACCTTATCATTTTCAACCCAAAGTTACCTCTATTAAATACATGTAAAAGCTTTGTGAACTTACTGTTAAATGAATCACTTGGGCAAGTTTTCGAACTGCATCACTTGTATCCAATATGTTAGCCATCCACTTTCGAGGACGGAAAGAGCATGGCTTTACAGACATCAAGGATAGTGGTCTTAACGAATATTTTTTTGATAGAATTTTTAGAAATCATGACTCTAATACCAATGAAGAGAAAATGGATCAACTTTCCCAGAGATTTACTAAATTTCTTAGATAGAATTATCAATTTTTAGGGGTTTTAGAAAAATATAATCTGAGCTCTAAAATGATTACTTCAATGAATTTACAATTTTACTTCTTCCAAATAACATGAAACATTTTGGAGACCATTCATATAGGCATTTGAGCTACAAAATAAATATAGAACTATGAAGTTGACCAAAAATTTTGAACTCTATATCAAGCAAGAGGATAAAACTTTGAAAAAATTCTATGCATGTGTTTCAATCCTTATCAACAACTCATACAATTTGGGTGGACCTATTAGGAAAGAGGAGTAGATTGAGAAAATCCTTGCTAGCTTACCTTATCATTTTCAAGCCAAATTTCCCTTGCTTAAATACATGTAAAAGCCTTGTGAACTTACTATTAAATGAATCAGTTAGGCAAGTATTCGAACTGCATCACTTGTATCCTATATGTTAGCCATGCACCTTTGAGGAGGGAAAGAGCATGGCTTTATAGACATCAAGGATAGTGGTCTTAGCTAAGATGTTTTTGACACAATTTCTAGAAATAATGACTCTAATGCCAATGAAGAGAAAATAGATCTACTTGCCAAGAGATTTACTAAATTTCTTATATAGAATTTACCCTTTTTTAGGGGTTTCAATAAAAAATAATTCGAGCTCTAAAATGATTATTTCAATGAATTTATAGTTGTACTTCTTCCAAACAACATGAAATATTTTGGAGACCACTCATATAGGCATTTGAGCTACAAAATAAATCTAGAACTACGAAGTGACCAAATATTTTGAACTCTATATCAGGAAAGATGAAGAAACTTTGAACATATTCTAATCATGTTTTTCAAACATTATCAACTACTCGTACAATTTGGGTGGACCTATTGGGAAAGAGAAGTAGATTGCGAAAATCCTTGCTAGCTTACCTAATCATTTTCAAGCCAGAGTTACCTTGCTTAAATATATGTAAAACCCTTGTGAACTTACTGTTAAATGAATCACTTGGGTAAGTATTCGAAGTGCATCACTTGTATCCAATATGTGAGTAATCTACTTAGAGGAGGGAAAGAGCTTGGCTTTCAAGACATCAAGGATAGTGGTCCAAGCCAAGATGTTTTTGGCACAATTGTTAGAAATGATGACTCTAATATCTATGAAGGGAAAATGGCTCTACTTGCGTAGAGATTTACAAAATTTCTTACAAAGAATTAAACCTCTTTTAAGGATTTTAGAAAAAAATAATCTGACCTCTAAAATGATTATTTCAATGAATTTATAGTTGTACTTCTTCCAAACAACGAGAAACATTTTGGATACCACTCATATAGGCATTTCAGTTACAAAATAAATCTAGAACTACGAAATTGACCAAAATTTTTGAACTTTATATGAAGCAAGAGAATGAAACTTTGAACAAATTCTATGCATGTGTTTCAATCCTTATCAACTACACGTACAATTTTGGTGGACCTATTAGGAAAGAGAAGTAGATTGAGAAAATCCTTGCTAGCTTACCTTATCATTTTCAAGCCAAAGTAACCTCGCTTAAATACATATAAAAGCCTTGTGAACTTACTGTTAAATGAGTCACTTTGGCAAGTTTTCGAAATTCATCACTTGTATCCAATATGTCAGCCGTCCACTTTCGAGGATTGAAACAGCATGGCTTTATAGACATCAAGGATAGTGGTCTTAGCGAAGATGTTTTTGACAAAATTGTTAGAAATGATGACTCTAATACCAATGAAGAGAAAATGGATCTACTTTCCCACATATTTACTAAATTTCTTATATAGAATAAACACTTTTTTAGGGGTGTTAGAAAAAAACAATCCGAGCTCTAAAATGATTATTTCAATGAATTTATAGTTGTACTTCTTTCAAAAAAACAAGAAATATTTTAGAGACCACTCATATAGGCATTTGAGCTACAAAATAAATCTAGAACTACGAAGATGGCCAATAATTTTGAACTCTATATCAAGCAAGAGGATGAAACTTTGAACAAATTCTAATCATATTTTTCAAACATTTTCAACTACTCGTACAATTTGGGTGGACCTATTAGGAAAGAGAAGTAGATTGAGAAAATCCTTCCTAGGTTACCTTATCATTTTCAAGCCAAAGTTACCTTGCTTAAATACATGTAAAAGCCTTGTGAACTTACTGTTAAATGAATCACTTGGGTAAGTCTCCGAACTGCATCACTTGTATCCAATATGTGAGCAATCTACTTTAGAGGAGGGAAAGAGCATGGCTATCAAGACATCCAGGATAGTGGTCTCAACGAAGATGTTTTTTTGCACAATTGTTAGAAATGATGACTCTGATACCAATGAAGGGAAAATGGCTCCACTTGCGTAAAGATTTACTAAATTTCTTAGATAGAATTAACCCTCTTTTAAGGATTTTAGAAAAAAATAATCGGACATTTAAAATGATTATTTTAATGAATATACAGTTGTACTTTTCCAAATAACATGAAACATTTTGGAGACCACTCATATAGGCATTTGAGCTACAAAATAAATCTAGAACTACGAAGTCGACCAAAAATTTTAAACTCTATATCAAGTAAGAGGATTAAACTTTGAACAAATTCTATGAATGTTTTTCAAACATTGTCAACTACTCGTAAAATTTGGGTGGACCTATTAGGAAAGAGAAGTAGATAGAGAAAACCCTTGCTAGCTTACCTTATCATTTTCAGGCCAAAGTTACCTCGCTTAAATACATGTAAAAGCCTTGTGAACTTACTGCTAAATGAATCACTTTCGCTAGTTTTAGAACTGCATCACTTGTATCCTCTATGTCAGCCATCCACCTTTGAGGAGGGAAAAAGCTTGGCTTTATAGACATCAACGATAGTGGTCTTAGCAAAGATGTTTTTGACACAATTGCTAGAAATGATGACTCTAATGCCAATGAAGAGAAAATGGATCTACTTTCCCAGAGATTTACTAAATTTCTTAGATAGAATTAACCCATTGTTAGGGGTTTTGGGAAAAAATAACCCTAGTTCTAAAATGATTATTTCAATGAATTTACAGTTGTACTTCTTCCAAATAACATGAAAATATTTGGAGACCATTCATATAGGCATTTGAGCTACAAAATAAATATAGAACTACGAAGTTGACCAAAAATTTTGAACTCTATATCAAGCAAGAGGATGAAACTTTGAACAAATTCTATGCATGTTTTTTAAACCTTATCAACAGCTCGTACAATTTGGGTGGACCTATTAGGAAAGAGAAGTAGATTGAGAAAATCTTTGCTAGCTTACCTTATCATTTTCAAGCCAAAGTTACCTTGCTTAAATATATGTAAAAGCCTTGTGAACTTACTATTAAATGAATCACTTGGGTAAGTATTCGAACTGCATCACTTGTATCCAATATGTGAGCAATCTACTTTAGAGGAGGGAAAGAGCTTGGCTTTCAAGACATCAAGGATAGTGGTCCCAGCAAAGATGTTTTTGGCACAATTGTTAGAAATGATGACTCTAATACCATTGAAGGGAAAATGGCTCTACTTTCATAGAGATTTACAAAATTTCTTATAAAGAATTAAACCTCTTTTAAGGATTTTAGAAAAACATAATCTGACCTCTAAAATGATTAATTCAATGAATTTACAGTTGTACTTCTTCCAAACAACGAGAAACATTTTGGATACCACTCATATAGGAATTTGAGTTACAAAATAAATCTAGAACTACGAAGTTGACCAAAAATTTTGAACTTTATATCAAGCAAGAGAATGAAACTATGAACAAATTCTTTGCATGTTTTTCAAACATTATCAACTACACGTACAATTTCGGTGGACCTATTAGGAAAGAGAAGTAGATTGAGAAAATCCTTGCTAGCTTACCTTATCATTTTCAAGCCAAAGTTACCTTGCTTAAATACATGTAAAAGCCTTGTGAACTTATTGTTAAATGATTCACTTGGGCAAGTTTTCGAACTACATCACTTGTATCCAATATGTCAGCCATCCACTTTCGAGGACGGAAAGAGCATGGCTTTATAGACATCAAGGATAGTGGTCTTACCGAAGATGTTTTTGACCCAATTGTTAGATATGATGACTCCAATAGCAATGAAGAGAAAATGGATCTACTTTCCCAGAGATTTACTAAATTTCTTAGATAGAATTAACCCTTTTTTAGGGGTTTTAGAAAAAAATAATCCGAGCTCTAAAATGATTAATTCAATGAATTTACAGTTGTACTTCTTCCCCACAACATGAAACATTTTGGAGACCACTCATATAGGCATTTGATCTACAAAATAAATCTAGAATTACGAAGTTGACCAAAACCTTTGAACTCTATATCAAGCAAGAGTATGACACTTTGAACAAATTCTATGCATGTTTTTCGAACATTATCAACTACTCGTATAATTTGGGTGGACGTATTAGGAAAGAGAAGTAGATTGAGAAAATCCTTGCTAGCTTACCTTATCATTTTCAAGCGAAAGTTACCTCGCTTAAATACATGTAAAAGCCTTGTGAACTTACTATTAAATGAATCACTTGCGCAAGTTTTCGAACTGCATCACTTGTATCCTCTTTGTGAGCCATCCACCTTCGAGGAGGGAAAACGCTTGGCTTTATAGATATCAAGGATAGTGGTCTTAGCGAAGATGTTTTGACACAATAGTTAGAAATGATCACTCTAATAAAAATGAAGAGAAAATGGATCTACTTTCCCAGAGATTTACGGGTTTTAGAAAAAAAATAATCCGAGCTCTAAAATGATTATTTCAATGAATTTACAGTTATACTTCTTCCCAACAACATGAAACATTTTGGAGACCACTCATATAGGCATTTGATCTACAGAATAAATCTAGAATTACGAATTTGACCAAAACTTTTGAATTCTATATCAAGCAAGAGTATGAAACTTTGAACAAATTATATGCATGTTTTTCAAACATTATCAACTACACGTACAATTTGGGTGGACCTATTAGGAAAGAGAAGTAGATTGAGAAATATTTCCTTGCTTTCCTTATCATTTTCAAGCCAAAGTTACTTTGCTTAAATACATATAAAAGCCTTGTGAACTAACTATTAAATGAATCGGTTGGGCAAGTATTCGAACTACATCACTTGTATCCAATATGTGAGTAATCCACTTTCGATGACCGAAAGACCTTGGCTCTATAGACATCAAGGATAGTGGTCTGAGCGAAGATGTTTTTGACACAATTGTTAAAGATGATGACTCTAATACCAATGAAAAGAAAATCGATCTACTTGCCCAGATATTTACTAAATTTCTAATATAGAATTAACCCTTTTTATGGGTTTTAGAAAAAAACAATCTTAGCTTTAAAAAGATTATTTCAATGAATTTACAGTTGTACTTCTTCCAAACAACATGAAATATTTTGTAGACCACTCATATGGGCATTTGAGCTACAAAATAATTCTAGAACTACAAAGTTGACCAATAATTGTGAACTCTATATCAAGCAAGCGAATGAAACTTTGAACAAATTCTATACATGTTTTTCAAACATTATCAACTACACTAACAATTTCGGTGGACCTATTAGGAAAGAGAAGTAGATTGAGAAATCCTAAATGGCTTTCCTTATCATTTTCAAGCCAAAGTTACTTTGCTTAAATACATGTAAAACCCTTTTGAAGTAACTATTAAATGAATTAGTTAGGCAAGTATTCGAACTGAATCACTTTTATCCAATATGTGAGCAATCCACTTACTAGGACGGAAAGAGCTTGGCTTTATAGACATGCAGGATAGTGGTCTGAGTGAAGACGTTTTTGACACAGTTGTTAGAAATGATGACTCTAATACAAATGAAGAGAAAATGGATCTACTTGCCGAGAGATTTACTAAATTTCTTATATAGAATTAACCCTTTTTTAGGGGTTTTAGAAAAAAATAATCTCATCTCTAAAATGATTATTTCAATGAATTTACAATGTACTTCTTTCAAAAAGTATGAAATATTTTGGAGAAGAGTCATATAGGCATTTGAGCTACAAAATAAATCTAGAACGACGAAGTTGACCAAAATTTTTGAACTCTATATCAAGCAAGAGGATGAAACTTTGACCAAATTCTATGCATGTTTTTCAAACATTATCAACTACTCGTACAATTTGGGTGGACCTATTAGGAAAGAGAAGTTGATTGAGAAAATCCTTGCTAGCTTACCTTATTATTTTCAAGCCAAAGTTAACTCGCTTAAATACATATAAAAGCTTTGTGAACTTACTGTTAAATGAATCACTTGGGCAAGTTTTCGAACTACTTCACTTGTATCCAATATGTCAGCCATCCACTTTCGAGGACGGGAAGAGCATGGCTTTATAGACATAAAGGATAGTATTCGTAGCGAAGATGTTTTTGAAACAATTGTTAGAAATGATGACTCTAATACCAATGAAGGTAAAATGCCTCTACTTGCGCAGAGATTTACTAAATTTCTTAGAAAGAATAAACCCTCTTTTAGGGATTTAAAAAAAGATAATTTGTGCTCTTAAATGATTATTTCAATGAATTTAGAGTTGTACATCTTCCAAAAAATATGAAAAATTTTGTAGACCACTCATATTGGGATTTGAGGAACAAAATAAATCTAGAACTACGAAGTTGAACAGAAATTTTGAAGTCAATATCAAGCAAGAGGATGAAACTTTGAACAAATTCTATGCATGTTTTTCAAACATTATCAACTACACGTACAATTTGAGTGGACCTATTAGGAAAGAGAAGTAGATTGAGAAATCTTTGCTTGCTTTCCTTATCATTTTCAAGGCAAAGTTACCTCGCTTAAATACATGTAAGAGCCTTGTGAATTTATTGTTAAATGAATCACTTGGACAAGTATTCGAACCGTATCACTTGTATCCAATATGTCAGCCATCCACTTTCGAGGACGAAAAAAGATTGGATTTATAGACATCATGGATAGTGGTCTTAGCGAAGAAATTTTTGGCACAATTGTTATAAATGATGACTGATGAGCGAAAACCGAGAACGCTGATTCTTTTCATTACTTTGTTTTTATAATTATAAAACTCTCGCAAGTGCACAAATCATTTCGAAGAAAATGATAAGTACACTCCCAAGGTCGCTCTAAGGAAGGAATATATGTGGTTTTTAATTTATTATTAAAACTTTTAAAAACCAAATTAAATCCTAAAAATCCTGTCACGATATTTTGGGTTTTGTGTTCTTAATCTAGTGACATAAAAATAAACATAGATTCAATAAATATTTATGCAAATTTTATCTTTTATAATAGTAGAGTATTTAGGGATATAATAACTAAGTTAATTATGCTTGCTCATATTATTTAGGTTATTAAAGATATGAATTGATATTTATTGATTCTCCCTTTTTTATATGAATACCACATATGGTGGGGTTAGATATTCTTTGTTAATTAAACAAATCAATTAACACCTATGGGTGGGGTTGATAACTAATTTAGTTAATTAAATTAATTCCTTTTTCTAAGAAATTGAAAATGAACCATTTAAATGCCACCTTTGGTGGGGTTAGACAGTTTAAACTTTATTCTAGGTGTCCAAATTAAACCTAAGAATTTAGTTATCCGCGTACTAACTTTCAAGTTTTAAAACCACTACTGAAAACATGTTGTCAATACATTTTCAAATAATAATTCTTATAAAAACTTTTGAAATAGAGCTTTACTCTAACTACCGGTCGATTGTACCAACAAATAAAAGAGCACTACTCTAAATCAGACCGGATAACTAGACCTTAAAATCTAAATTTTAGGTTTAAGTTTTTAATGAAAAATAATATATTTCTCTCTAACATTCTTAATATAAAATCTTGAATAAAAACAAAATCAATTCATTTTAGAGATTTTCACCTATTTAATATTTTGCAAGCATAATAACGTTATTATTACATCATGTTTACTAACAGCCAGCAGAGTTAAATTTAATCACACACAAATTAAATATAACATGTAAGAATAAAATATAAAAAATAACTGTAAAGAAAATAAAATCCTTACAGAACTTCGATGCTATTCCCGTTGCTGGAAAACCTCCAAGCGGAATTTGCACTCCCATTTATTGAATCAAAAAGCTAATAAATTACAAAAACATAACTAGTTCTTCCCAAAAAGGGAAGAACTTTAAAAATAAGAGAAATTAACTAAAAACTAAGAAAAACTAAAAAAACTAAAAACTAAGAAATGGAGAGAAAGAAAGAAGAGAAGAGAATGTGTTTTGAGGTGTGTTTAGAAGTGAAGAGAAGGGGGTATTTATAGGTGAGGATGGGGAGAAAAAGTGAGTGAAAAAATGTTAAAAAATTGTGAAAACGCGGAGTGCAATTGCTGACGTCATTGATGATGTTAGTATGACATCATGGGGCGGCTGCGCGCGAAAATGGGGCAAAATAGGCAGCGGCGCGCGCGGAGGGCAGCTAGGCACGCAGGGGCGTGCGTGGGAGTAGGAGCAGCGCACTGGGGCGCACGCGGAACTGGAGGCAGGCTTGCGTGGGCATGTGCGTGAGTAGGAAGCAGCGTGCACGGCTGGGCACAGAACTAGACGCTGGCGTGCACGGGGCTCGGCGCGGCTGGACGGCTGGGCGGCGTGGCGACGCGATATTCTCCTTTTCGACCTTTTTGACCCATTTTGTCCAATTATTCCATATTTGTTGACCTTTCCCCATTTGTTTATTAATATATTTGTGATTTATTGCTTCCAGTATTCCTTTTTGAGTCTTTAAGTTATGTTTTTAAACCAAAATACCTGAAAAACAATAAAAATACCCGTGATTCGGAAAAATACAAATTTATATAAATATATGATAAAACATATAAATATATATATATATATATATATATATATTTAATCAATTAATATGCATAAAAACATAGTGATTTTAGTGCTTTTTCAACACACATCAATGACTCTAATACCAATCAAGAGAAAATGGTCAACTTTCCGAGATAGAATTAACCCTTTCTTAGGGGTTTTAGAAATAAAAATCCGAGCTCTAAAATGATTATTTCAATGAATTTACAGTTGTACTTCTTCCAAACAACATGACACATTTTGGAGACCACTCATATAGAAATTTGAGCTACAAAATAAATATAGCACTAGGAAGTTGACCAAAAATTTAGAACTCTATATCAAGCAAGTGGATGAAACTTTGAACAAATTCTATGCTTGTTTATCAAACATGATCAACTTCTCATACAATTTGGGTGGACCTATTTGGAAGGAGAAGTAGATTGAGAAAATCCTTGCTAGCTTACCTAATCATTTTGAAGCCAAAGTTACCTTGCTTAAATACATGTAAAAGTCTTGTGAATTTACTATTAAATGAATCACTTGGGCAAGTATTCGAACTGCGTCTCTTATATCCAATATGTCAGCCATCCACTTTCGAGGAAGGAAAGAGCTTGGTTTTATAAACATCAAGGTTAGTGGTCTTAGCGAAGATTTTTTGGACACAATTGTTAGCAATGATGACTCTAATACCAATGAAGAGAAAATGGATCTACTTGCCTAGAGATTTACTAAATTTCTTAGATAGAATTAACCCTTTTAAGGGGTTTTAGAAAAAAATAATCCGAGCTCTAAAATGATTATTTCAATGACTTTACAGTTGTACTTCTTCCAAATAACATGAAACATTTTGGAGACCACTTATATAGGAATTTGAGCTACAAAATAAATATAGAACTACGAAGTTGACCAAAAATTTAGAACTCTATATCAAGCAAGAGGATGAAACTTTGAACAAATACTATGCTTTTTTTTCAAACATTATCAACTACTCGTACAATTTGGGTGGACCTATTAGGAAAGAGAAGTAGATTGAGAAAATCCTTGCTAGCTTACCTTATCATTTTCAAGCCAAAGGTACCTTGCTTAAATACATGTAAAAGCCTTGTGAACTTACTATTAAATGAATCAGTTCCGCAAGTATTCGAACTGCATCACTTGTATCCAAGATGTGAGCAATCTACTTTAGAGGAGGGAAAGAGCTTGGCTTTCAAGACAATAAAGATAGTGGTCCCAGGAAAGATGTTTTTGGCACAATTGTTAGAAATGATGACTCTAATACCAATGAAGGTAAAATGCCTCTACTTGAGGAGAGATTTACTAAATTTCTTAGAAAGAATAAACCCTCTTTTAGGGATTTAAAAAAAGATAATTCGTGCTCTTAAATGATTATTTCAATGAATTTAGAGTTGTTCTTCTTCCAAATAACATGAAATATTTTGGAGACCACTTATATAGGCATTTAAGCTACAAAATAAATCTAGAATTACGAACTTGACCAAAAATTTTGAACTCTATATCAAGCAAGAGGATGACAGTTTGAACAAATTCTAGGCATGTTTTTCAATCATTATCAACTACTCGTACAATTTGGGTGGACCTATTAGGAAAGAGAAGTAGATTGAGAAAATCCTTGCTAGCTTACCTTATCATTTTCAAGCCAAAGTTACCTTGCTTAAATAGATGTAAAGTCCTTGTGAACTTACTGTTAAATCAATCACTTGGGTAAGTATTCGAACTGCATAACTTGTATCCATTATGTGAGCAATCTAGTTTAGAGGAGGGAAAGAGCTTGGCTTTATAAACATCAATGATAGTGGTCTTAGCGAAGATCTTTTGGACACAATGGTTAGAATTTATGACTCTAATACCAATGAAGAGAAATCGATCTACTTTCCCAAAGATTTACTAATTTTCGTAGATAAAATTAACCCTTTTTTAGGGGTTTTAGAAAACAATAATCCGAGCTCTAAAATGCTTATTTCAATGAATTTATAGTTGTACTTCTTCCAAACAACATGAAACATTTTAGAGACCACTCATATAGGCATTTGAGCTAAAAAATAAATATAGAACTACGAAGTTGAGTATAAATTTTGAACTCTATATCAAGCAAGAGGATGAAACTTTGCACAAATGCTATGCATGTTTTTCAAACATTATGAACTACTCGTACAATTTACGTGGACCTATTAGGAAAGAGAAGTAGATTGAGAAAATCCTTGCTAGATTACCTTATCATTTTCAAGCCAAAGTTACCTTGCTTAAATACATGTAAAAGCCTTGTGCACTTACTATTAAATGAATCAGTTAGGCAAGTATTCGAACTACATCACTTGTATCCAATATGTGAGCAATCTACTTTTGAGGAGGGAAAGAGCTTGGCTTTAAAGACATCAAGGATAGTGGTCCCAATAAAGATGTTTTTGGCAAAATTGTTAGAAATGATGACTCTAATACCAATGAAGGGAAAATGCCTCTACGTGCGTAGAGATTTACTGAATTTGATAGAAAGAATAAACCATCTTTTAGGGATTTAAAAAAAAGGTAATCCAATCTCTTAAATGATTATTGCAATGAATTTAGAGGTGTGCATGTTCCAAACATCATGAAACATTTTGTAGACCACTCATATTAGGATTTGAAGAAGAAAATAAATGTAGAACTATGATGTTGACTAAAAATTTTGAACTCTATATCAAGCAAGAGGATGAAACTTTGAACAAATTCTATGCATGTTTTTCAAAAATTATCAGCTACTCGTACAATTTGTGTGGACCTGTTGGGAAAGAGAAGTAGATTGAGAAAATCCTTGCTAGCTTACCTTATCATTTTCAAGCCAAATTTACCTTGCTTAAATACATGTAAAGGCCTTGTGAAATTACTGTTAAATGAATCATTTGGGTAAGTATTCGAACTGCATCACTTGTATCCAATATGTGAGCAATCCTCTTTAGAGGAGGGAAAGAGCTTGGCTTTATAAACATCAAGGATAGTCGTCTTAGCGAAGATGTTTTGGAGACAATTGTTAAAAATGATGACTCTAATAAAAATGAAGAGAAAATGGATCTACTTTCCCAGAGCTTTACTAATTTTCGTAGATAGAATTAACCCTATTTTAGGGGTTTTATAAAAAAAGAATCCGAGCTCTAAAATGATTATTTCAATGAATTTATAGTTGTACTTTTTCCAAACAACATGAAAGATTTTGGAGACCACTCATATAGGCATTTGAGCTACAAAATAAATATAGAACTACGAAGTTGAGCAAAAACTTTTGAACTCTATATCAAGCAAGAGGATGAAACTTTGAACAAATTCTATGCATGTTTTTCAAACATTATCAATATGTCGTAGAATTTGGGTGGACCTATTAGGAAAGAGAAGTAGATTGAGAAAATCCTTGCTAGATGACTTTATCACTTTCAAGCCAAAGTTACCGTGCTTAAATACATGTAAAAGCCTTTTGAACATACTATTAAATGAATCAGTTAGGCACGTATTCAAACTGCATCACTTGTATCCAATATGTTAGCAATCTACTTTAGAGGATGGAAAGAGCTTGGCTTTCAAGACATCAAGGATAGTGGTCCTAGCGAAGATTTTTTTGGCACAATATTTAGAAAAGATGACTCTAATACAAATGAAGGGAAAATGCCTCTACTTGCGCAGAGATTTACTAAATTTTTTAGAAAGAATAAACCCTTTTAGGGATTTAAAAAAAAGGTAATCCGAGCTCTTAAATTATTATTTCAATGAATTTAGAGTTGTACATCTTCCAAACAACATGAAACTTTTTGTAGACCACTCCTATACTCATTTGAGCTACAAAATAAATATAGAATGACGAAGTTGAGCAAAAATTTTGAACTCTATATCAAGCAAGAGGATGAAACTTTGAACACATTCTTTGCATGTTTTTCAAACATTATCAACTAATCGTATAATTTGGGTGGACCTATTAGGAAAGAGAAGTAGATTGAGAAAATCATTGCTAGCTTACCTTATCATTTTCAAGCTAAAGTTACCTTGCTTAAATACATGTAAAAGCCTTGTGAACTTACTATTAAATGAATCAGTTAGGCAAGTATTCAAACTGCATCACTTGTATCCAATATGTGAGCAATCAACTTTAGAGGAGGGAAATAGCTTGGCTTTCAAGACATCAAGGATAGTGGTCCTAGGGAAGATGTTTTTGGCATAATTGTTAGAAAGGATGACTCTAATACCAATGAAGGGAAAATGCCTCTACTTGCGGAGAGATTTGCTAAATTTTTAGAAAGAATAAACCCTCTTTTAGGGATTTAAAAAAAATGTAATCCGAGCTCATAAATGATTATTTCAATGAATTTAGAGGTGTGCATGTTCCAAACAACATGAAACATTTTGGAGACCGCTCATATTGGGATTTGAGGAACAAAATAAATCTAGAACTATGATGTTGAACAGAAATTTTGAAGTCTATATCAAGCAAGAGGATGAAACTTTGAACAAATTCTATGCATGTTTTTCACCCATTATCAACCACTCGTACAATTTGGGTGGACCTATTAGTAAAGAGAAGTAGATTGAGAAATCCTTACTAGCTATCCTAACCATTTTCCAGCCTAAGTTACATTGCTTAAATACATGTAAAAGCCTTGTGAACTTACTATTAAATGAATGAGTTCGGCAAGTTTTCGAACTGCATCACTTTTATACAATATGGGAGAAATCCACTATCGAGGACGGAAAGAGCTTGGCTTTATAGACATCAAGGATAGTGGTCTGACCAAAGATGTTTTTGACACAATTGTTAGAAATGATGACTATAATACCAATGAAGGGAAAATATCTCTACTTGCGCTGAGATTTACTAAATTTCTTAGAAAGAATAAACCCTCTTTTAGGGATTTAAAAAAAAGGTAATACGAGCTCTTAAATGATTAATTCAATGAATTTAGAGTTGTACATCTTCCAAACAACATGAAACATTTTGGAGGCCACTCATATTGGGATTTGAGGAACAAAATAAATCTAGAACTATGATTTTGAACAGAAAGTTTGAAGTCTATATCAAGCAAGAGGATGAAACTTTGAACAAATTCTATGCATGTTTTTCAACCATTATCAACCACTCGTACAATATGGGTGGACCTATTAGTAAAGAGAAGTAGATTGAGAAATCCATGCTAGCTTTCCTTATCATTTTCAAGCCAAAGTTACCTTGCTTAAATACATGTAAAAGCCTTGTGAACTTACTATTAAATGAATGAGTTGGGAAAGTATTCAAACTGCATCTCCCTTATCCAATATGTGAGCAATCCACTTTCGAGGACGGAGAGAGCTTGGCTTTATAGACATCAAAGATAGTGGTTTGACCGAAGAAATTTTTGATACAATTGTTAGAAATGATGACTATAATACCAATGAAGAGAAAATGGATCTACTTGTCGAGAGATTTACTAAATTTCTTTGATAGAATTAACCCTTTTTAGGGGTTTTAGAAAAAAATAATCCGAGCTCTAAATTGATTATTTCAATGAATTTAGAGTTGTACTTCTTCCAAACAACATGAAATATTTTGGAGAACACTTATATAGGCATTTGAGCTACAAAATAAATCTAGAACTACGAAGTTGACCAAAAATTTTGAACTCTATATCAAGCAAGAGGATGAAACTTTGATCAAATTCTATCCATGTTTTTCAAACATTGTCAATTACTCGTACAATTTGGGTGGACCTATTGGCAAAAAGAGAAGTAGATTGTGAAAATCCTTGCTAGCTTACCTTATCATTTTCAAGCCAAATTTACCTTGCTTATATACATGTAAAGGCCTTGTGAAATTACTGTTACATGAATCACTTGGGTAAGTATTCGAACTGCATCACTTGTATCCAATATGTGTGCAATCTACTTTACAGGAGGGAAAGAGCTTGGCTTTATAAACATCGAGGATAGTCGTCTTAGCGAAGGTGTTTTTTGAGACAATTGTTAGAAATGATGACTCTAATAAAAATAAAGAGAAAATGGATCTACTTTCCCAGAGATTTACTAATTTTCGTAGAAAGAATTAACCCTTTTTAGGGGTTTTAGAAAAAAATAATCCGAGCTCTAAATTGGATATTTCAATAAATTTAGAGTTGTACTTCTTCCAAACAACATGAAATATTTTTTAGACCACTTATATAGGCATTTGAGCTACAAAATAAATGTAGAACTAGGAAGTTGAGCAAAAAATTTGAACTCTATATCAAGCAAGAGGATGAAACTTTGATCAAATTCTATCCATGTTTTTCAAACATTATCAATTACTCGTATAATTTGGGTGGACCTATTAGGAAAGAGAATTAGATTGAGAAAATCCTTGCTAGCTTACCTTATCATTTTCAAGCCAAATTTACCTTGCTTAAATGCATGTAAAGGCCTTGTGAACTTATTGTTACATGAATCACTTGGGTAAGTATTCGAACTGCATCACTTGTATCCAATATGTGAGCAATCTACTTTAGAGGAGGGTAAGAGCTTGGCTTTATAAACATCAAGGATAGTCGTCTTAGCGAAAATTTTTTTTGAGACAATTGTTAGAAATGATGACTCTAATATAAATAAAGAGAAAATGGATCTAATTTCCCAGAGATTTACTAATTTTCGTAGACAGAATTAATCCTTTTTTAGGGGTTTTATAAAAAAGGTAATACGAGCTCTTAAATGATTAATTCAATGAATTTAGAGTTTTACATCTTCCAAACAACATGAGACTTTTTGTAGACCACTTATATTGGGATTTGAGGAACAAAATAAATCTAGAACTACGAAGTTGAACAGAAATTTTGAAGTCTATATCAAGCAAGAGGATGAAACTTTGAACAAATTCTATGCATGTTTTGCAACCATTATCAACCACTCGTACAATTTGGGTGGACCTATTAGTAAAGAGAAGTAGATTGAGAAATCCATGCTAGCTTTCCTTATCATTTTCAAGCCAAAGTTACCTTGTTTAAACACATGTAAAAGCCTTGTGAACTTACTATTAAATGAATGAGTTGGGCAAGTATTCAAACTGCATCACTCTTATCCAGTATGTGAGCAATCCACTTTCGAGGACGGAGAGAGCTTGGCTTTACAGACATCGAAGATAGTGGGTTGACCGAAGATATTTTTGATACAATTGTTAGAAATGATTACTATAATACCAATGATGACAAAATGGATCTACTTGCCGAGAGATTTACTAAATTTTTATATAGAATTAACCCTTTTTTAGGGGTTTTAGAAAAAACTAATCCGAGCTCTAAATTGATTATTTCAATGAATTTAGAGTTGTACTTCTTCCAAACAACATGAAATATTTTGGAGACCACTTATATAGGCATTTGAGCTACAAAATAAATCTAGAACTACGAAGTTGACCAAAAATTTGAACTATATATCAAGCAAGAGGACGAAACTTTGATCAAATTCTATCCATGTTTTTCAAACATTATCAATTACTCGTACAATTTGGGTGGACCTATTGGGAAAGAGAAGTAGATTGTGAAAATCCTTGCTAGCTTACCTTATCATTTTCAAGCCAAATTTACCTTGCATATATACATGTAAAGGCCTTGTGAAATTACTTTTACATGAATCACTTGGGTAAGTATTCGAACTGCATCTCTTGTATCCAATATGTGTGCAATCTACTTTACAGGAGGGAAAGAGCTTGGCTTTATAAACATCGAGGATAGTCGTCTTAGCGAAGGTGTTTTTTGAGACAATTGTTAGAAATGATGACTCTAATAAAAATAAAGAGAAAATGGTTACTTTCCCAGAGATTTACTAATTTTCGTAGAAAGAATTAATCCTTTTTTAAGGGTTTTATAAAAAAAAGAGTCCGAGCACTAAAATGATTATTTCAATGAATTTATAGTTGTACTTCTTCCAAACAACATGAAATATTTTGGAGAACACTTATATAGGCATTTGAGCTACAAAATAAATCTAGAACTACGAAGTTGACCAAAAATTTTGAACTCTATATCAAGCAAGAGGATGAAACTTTGATCAAATTCTATCCATGTTTTTCAAACATTATCAATTACTCGTACAATTTGGGTGGACCTATTGGCAAAGAGAGAAGTAGATTGTGAAAATCCTTGCTAGCTTACCTTATCATTTTCAAGCCAAATTTACCTTGCTTAAATACATGTAAAGGCCTTGTGAACTTACTGTTACATGAATCACTTGGGTAAGTATTCGAACTGCATCTCTTGTATCCAATATGTGAGCAATCTACTTTAGAGGAGAGAAAGAGCTTGGCTTTATAAACATCGAGGATAGTCGTCTTAGGGAAGATGTTTTTTGAGACAATTGTTAGAAATGATGACTCTAATAAAAATAAAGAGAAAATGGATCTACTTTCCCAGAGATTTACTAATTTTCGTAGATAGAATTAATCCTTTTTTACGGGTTTTATAAAAAAAGAATCCGAGCTCTAAAATGATTATTTCAATGAATTTATAGTTGTACTTCTTCCAAACAACATGAAACATTTTGGAGACCACTCATATAATCATTTGAGGTACAAAATTAATATAGAACTAGGAAGTTGAGCAAAAAATTTGAACTATATATCAAGCAAGAGGATGAAACTTTGAACAAGTTCTTTGCAAGTTTTTGCAACCATTATCAACCACTCGTACAATTTGGGTGGACCTATTAGTAAAGAGAAGTAGATTGAGAAATCCATGCTAGCTTTCCTTATCATTTTCAAGCCAAAGTTACCTTGTTTAAACACATGTAAAAGCCTTGTGAACTTACTATTAAATGAATGAGTTGGGCAAGTATTCAAACTGCATCACTCTTATCCAGTATGTGAGCAATCCACTTTCGAGGACGGAGAGAGCTTGGCTTTACAGACATCGAAGATAGTGGGTTGACCGAAGATATTTTTGATACAATTGTTAGAAATGATTACTATAATACCAATGAAGACAAAATGGATCTACTTGCCGAGAGATTTACTAAATTTTTATATAGAATTAACCCTTTTTTAGGGGTTTTAGAAAAAACTAATCCGAGCTCTAAATTGATTATTTCAATGAATTTAGAGTTGTACTTCTTCCAAACAACATGAAATATTTTGGAGACCACTTATATAGGCATTTGAGCTACAAAATAAATCTAGAACTACGAAGTTGACCAAAAATTTGAACTATATATCAAGCAAGAGGACGAAACTTTGATCAAATTCTATCCATGTTTTTCAAACATTATCAATTACTCGTACAATTTGGGTGGACCTATTGGGAAAGAGAAGTAGATTGTGAAAATCCTTGCTAGCTTACCTTATCATTTTCAAGCCAAATTTACCTTGCTTATATACATGTAAAGGCCTTGTGAAATTACTGTTACATGAATCACTTGAGTAAATATTCGTACTGCATCTCTTGTATCCAATATGTGTGCAATCTACTTTATAGGAGGGAAAGAGCTTGGCTTTATAAACATCGGGATAGTCGTCTTAGCAAAGGTGTTTTTTGAGACAATTGTTAGAAATGATGACTCTAATAAAAATAAAGAGAAAATGGATCTACTTTCCCAGAGATTTACAAATTTTCGTAGAAAGAATTAATCCTTTTTTAAGGGTTTTATAAAAAAAAAGAGTCCGAGCTCTAAAATGATTATTTCATTGAATTTATAGTTGTACTTCTTCCAAACAACATGAAATATTTTGGAGACCACTCATATACTCATTTGAGCTACAAAATAAATATAGAACTAGGAATTTGAGCAAAAATTTTGAACTCTATATCAAGCAAGAGGATGAAACTTTGAACAAGTTCTTTACAAGTTTTTCAAACATTATCAACTAATCGTACAATTTGGGTGGACCTATTAGAAAAGGGAAGTACATTGAGAAAATCCTTGCTAGATTACCTTATCATTTTCAAGCCAAAGTTACCTTGCTTAAATACATGTAAAGGCCTTGTGAACTTACTGTTACATGAATCACTTGGGTAAGTATTCGAACTGCATCTCTTGTATCCAATATGTGAGCAATCTACTTTAGAGGAGGGAAAGAGCTTGGCTTTAAAAACATCAAGGATAGTCGACTTAGCGAAGATGTTTTTTGAGACAATTGTTAGAAATGATGACTCTAATAAAAATAAAGAGAAAATGGATCTACTTTCCCAGAGATTCACTAATTTTCATAGAAAGAATTAATCCTTTTTTAAGGGTTTTATAAAAAAAGAGTCCGAGCTCTAAAGTGATTGTTTCATTGAATTTATAGTTGTACTTCTTCCAAACAACATAAAACATTTTGGAGACCACTCATATACTCATTTGAGCTACAAAATAAATATAGAACTAGGCAGTTGAGCAAAAATTTTGAACTATATATCAAGCAAGAGGACGAAACTATGATCAAATTCTATCCATGTTTTTCAAACATTATCAATTACTCGTACAATTTGGGTGGACCTATTGGGAAAGAGAAGTAGATTGTGAAAATCCTTGCTAGCTTACCTTATCATTTTCAAGCCAAATTTACCTTGCTTATATACATGTAAACACCTTGTGAAATTACTGTTACATGAATCACTTGGGTAAGTATTCGAACTGCATCTCTTGTATCCAATATGTGTGCAATCTACTTTACAGGAGGGAAAGAGCTTGGCTTTATAAATATCGAGGATAATCGTCTTAGCAAAGGTGTTTTTTGAGACAATTGTTAGAAATGATGACTCTAATAAAAATAAAGAGAAAATGGATCTACTTTTCCAGAGATTTACTAATTTTCGTAGAAAGAATTAATCCTTTTTTAAGGGTTTTATAAAAAAAAGAGTTCGAGCTCTAAAATGATTATTTAATTGAATTTATAGTTGTACTTCTTCCAAACAACATGAAATATTTTGGAGACCACTCATATACTCATTTGAGCTACAAAATAAATATAGAACTAGGAAGTAGAGCAAAAATTTTGAACTCTATATCAAGCAAGAGGATGAAACTTTGATCAAATTCTATCCATGTTTTTCAAACATTATCAATTACTCGTATAATTTGGGTGGACCTATTAGGAAAGAGAAGTAGATTGAGAAAATCCTTGCTCGCTTACCTTATCATTTTCAAGCCAAATTTACCTTGCTTAAATACATGTAAAGGCCTTGTGAACTTACTGTTACATGAATCACTTGGGTAAGTATTCGAACTGCATCTCTTGTATCCAATATGTGAGCAATCTACTTTAGAGGAGGGAAAGAGCTTGGCTTTAAAAACATCAAGGATAGTCGACTTAGCGAAGATGTTTTTTGAGACAATTGTTAGAAATGATGACTCTAATAAAAATAAAGAGAAAATGGATCTACTTTCCCAGAGATTCACTAATTTTCATAGAAAGAATTAATCCTTTTTTAAGGGTTTTATAAAAAAAGAGTCCGAGCTCTAAAGTGATTATTTCATTGAATTTATAGTTGTACTTCTTCCAAACAACATAAAACATTTTGGAGACCACTCATATACTCATTTGAGCTTCAAAATAAATATAGAACTAGGAAGTTGAGCAAAAATTTTGAACTATATATCAAGCAAGAGGACGAAACTATGATCAAATTCTATCCATGTTTTTCAAACATTATCAATTACTCGTACAATTTGGGTGGACCAATTGGGAAAGAGAAGTAGATTGTGAAAATCCTTGCTAGCTTACCTTATCATTTTCAAGCCAGATTTACCTTGCTTATATACATGTAAAGGCCTTTTGAAATTACTGTTACATGAATCACTTGGGTAAGTATTCGAACTGCATCTCTTGTATCCAATATGTGTGCAATCTACTTTACAGGAGGGAAAGAGCTTGGCTTTATAAACATCGAGGATAATCGTCTTAGCAAAGGTGTTTTTTGAGACAATTGTTAGAAATGATGACTCTAATAAAAATAAAGAGAAAATGGATCTACTTTTCCAGAGATTTACTAATTTTCGTAGAAAGAATTAATCCTTTTTTAAGGGTTTTATAAAAAAAAGAGTTCGAGCTCTAAAATGATTATTTAATTGAATTTATAGTTGTACTTCTTCCAAACAACATGAAATATTTTGGAGACCACTCATATACTCATTTGAGCTACAAAATAAATATAGAACTAGGAAGTAGAGCAAAAATTTTGAACTCTATATCAAGCAAGAGGATGAAACTTTGATCAAATTCTATCCATGTTTTTCAAACATTATCAATTACTCGTATAATTTGGGTGGACCTATTAGGAAAGAGAAGTAGATTGAGAAAATCCTTGCTCGCTTACCTTATCATTTTCAAGCCAAATTTACCTTGCTTAAATACATGTAAAGGCCTTGTGAACTTACTGTTACATGAATCACTTGGGTAAGTATTCGAACTGCATCTCTTGTATCCAATATGTGAGCAATATACTTTAGATGAGGGAAAGAGCTTGGCTTTAAAAACATCAAGGATAGTCGACTTAGTGAAGATGTTTTTTGAGACAATTGTTAGAAATGATGACTCTAATAAAAATAAAGAGAAAATGGATCTACTTTCCCAGAGATTCACTAATTTTCATAGAAAGAATTAATCCTTTTTTAAGGGTTTTATAAAAAAAGAGTCCGAGCTCTAAAGTGATTATTTCATTGAATTTATAGTTGTACTTCTTCCAAACAACATAAAACATTTTGGAGACCACTCATATACTCATTTGAGCTTCAAAATAAATATAGAACTAGGAAGTTGAGCAAAAATTTTGAACTATATATCAAGCAAGAGGACGAAACTATGATCAAATTCTATCCATGTTTTTCAAACATTATCAATTACTCGTACAATTTGGGTGGACCTATTGGGAAAGAGAAGTAGATTGTGAAAATCCTTGCTAGCTTACCTTATCATTTTCAAGCCAGATTTACCTTGCTTATATACATGTAAAGGCCTTTTGAAATTACTGTTACATGAATCACTTGGGTAAGTATTCGAACTGCATCTCTTGTATCCAATATGTGTGCAATCTACTTTACAGGAGGGAAAGAGCTTGGCTTTATAAACATCGAGGATAATCGTCTTAGCAAAGGTGTTTTTTGAGACAATTGTTAGAAATGATGACTCTAATAAAAATAAAGAGAAAATGGATCTACTTTTCCAGAGATTTACTAATTTTCGTAGAAAGAATTAATCCTTTTTTAAGGGTTTTATAAAAAAAAGAGTTCGAGCTCTAAAATGATTATTTAATTGAATTTATAGTTGTACTTCTTCCAAACAACATGAAATATTTTGGAGACCACTCATATACTCATTTGAGCTACAAAATAAATATAGAACTACGAAGTAGAGCAAAAATTTTGAACTCTATATCAAGCAAGAGGATGAAACTTTGATCAAATTCTATCCATGTTTTTCAAACATTATCAATTACTCGTATAATTTGGGTGGACCTATTAGGAAAGAGAAGTAGATTGAGAAAATCCTTGCTCGCTTACCTTATCATTTTCAAGCCAAATTTACCTTGCTTAAATACATGTAAAGGCCTTGTGAACTTACTGTTACATGAATCACTTGGGTAAGTATTCGAACTGCATCTCTTGTATCCAATATGTGAGCAATCTACTTTAGAGGAGGGAAAGAGCTTGGCTTTAAAAACATCAAGGATAGTCGACTTAGCGAAGATGTTTTTTGAGACAATTGTTAGAAATGATGACTCTAATAAAAATAAAGAGAAAATGGATCTACTTTCCCAGAGATTCACTAATTTTCATAGAAAGAATTAATCCTTTTTTAAGGGTTTTATAAAAAAAGAGTCCGAGCTCTAAAGTGATTATTTCATTGAATTTATAGTTGTACTTCTTCCAAACAACATAAAACATTTTGGAGACCACTCATATACTCATTTGAGCTTCAAAATAAATATAGAACTAGGAAGTTGAGCAAAAATTTTGAACTATATATCAAGCAAGAGGACGAAACTATGATCAAATTCTATCCATGTTTTTCAAACATTATCAATTACTCGTACAATTTGGGTGGACCAATTGGGAAAGAGAAGTAGATTGTGAAAATCCTTGCTAGCTTACCTTATCATTTTCAAGCCAGATTTACCTTGCTTATATACATGTAAAGGCCTTTTGAAATTACTGTTACATGAATCACTTGGGTAAGTATTCGAACTGCATCTCTTGTATCCAATATGTGTGCAATCTACTTTACAGGAGGGAAAGAGCTTGGCTTTATAAACATCGAGGATAATCGTCTTAGCAAAGGTGTTTTTTGAGACAATTGTTAGAAATGATGACTCTAATAAAAATAAAGAGAAAATGGATCTACTTTTCCAGAGATTTACTAATTTTCGTAGAAAGAATTAATCCTTTTTTAAGGGTTTTATAAAAAAAAGAGTTCGAGCTCTAAAATGATTATTTAATTGAATTTATAGTTGTACTTCTTCCAAACAACATGAAATATTTTGGAGACCACTCATATACTCATTTGAGCTACAAAATAAATATAGAACTAGGAAGTAGAGCAAAAATTTTGAACTCTATATCAAGCAAGAGGATGAAACTTTGATCAAATTCTATCCATGTTTTTCAAACATTATCAATTACTCGTATAATTTGGGTGGACCTATTAGGAAAGAGAAGTAGATTGAGAAAATCCTTGCTCGCTTACCTTATCATTTTCAAGCCAAATTTACCTTGCTTAAATACATGTAAAGGCCTTGTGAACTTACTGTTACATGAATCACTTGGGTAAGTATTCGAACTGCATCTCTTGTATCCAATATGTGAGCAATATACTTTAGATGAGGGAAAGAGCTTGGCTTTAAAAACATCAAGGATAGTCGACTTAGTGAAGATGTTTTTTGAGACAATTGTTAGAAATGATGACTCTAATAAAAATAAAGAGAAAATGGATCTACTTTCCCAGAGATTCACTAATTTTCATAGAAAGAATTAATCCTTTTTTAAGGGTTTTATAAAAAAAGAGTCCGAGCTCTAAAGTGATTATTTCATTGAATTTATAGTTGTACTTCTTCCAAACAACATAAAACATTTTGGAGACCACTCATATACTCATTTGAGCTTCAAAATAAATATAGAACTAGGAAGTTGAGCAAAAATTTTGAACTATATATCAAGCAAGAGGACGAAACTATGATCAAATTCTATCCATGTTTTTCAAACATTATCAATTACTCGTACAATTTGGGTGGACCTATTGGGAAAGAGAAGTAGATTGTGAAAATCCTTGCTAGCTTACCTTATCATTTTCAAGCCAGATTTACCTTGCTTATATACATGTAAAGGCCTTTTGAAATTACTGTTACATGAATCACTTGGGTAAGTATTCGAACTGCATCTCTTGTATCCAATATGTGTGCAATCTACTTTACAGGAGGGAAAGAGCTTGGCTTTATAAACATCGAGGATAATCGTCTTAGCAAAGGTGTTTTTTGAGACAATTGTTAGAAATGATGACTCTAATAAAAATAAAGAGAAAATGGATCTACTTTTCCAGAGATTTACTAATTTTCGTAGAAAGAATTAATCCTTTTTTCAGGGTTTTATAAAAAAAAGAGTTCGAGCTCTAAAATGATTATTTCATTGAATTTATAGTTGTACTTCTTCCAAACAACATGAAATATTTTGGAGACCACTCATATACTCATTTGAGCTACAAAATAAATATAGAACTAGGAAGTTGAGCAAAAATTTTGAACTCTATATCAAGCAAGAGGATGAAACTTTGATCAAATTCTATCCATGTTTTTCAAACATTATCAATTACTCGTATAATTTGGGGGGACCTATTAGGAAAGAGAAGTAGATTGAGAAAATCCTTGCTCGCTTACCTTATCATTTTCAAGCCAAATTTACCTTGCTTAAATACATGTAAAGGCCTTGTGAACTTACTGTTACATGAATCACTTGGGTAAGTATTCGAACTGCATCTCTTGTATCCAATATGTGAGCAATCTACTTTAGATGAGGGAAAGAGCTTGGCTTTAAAAACATCAAGGATAGTCGACTTAGTGAAGATGTTTTTTGAGACAATTGTTAGAAATGATGACTCTAATAAAAATAAAGAGAAAATGGATCTACTTTCCCAGAGATTCACTAATTTTCATAGAAAGAATTAATCCTTTTTTAAGGGTTTTATAAAAAAAGAGTCCGAGCTCTAAAGTGATTATTTCATTGAATTTATAGTTGTACTTCTTCCAAACAACATAAAACATTTTGGAGACCACTCATATACTCATTTGAGCTTCAAAATAAATATAGAACTAGGAAGTTGAGCAAAAATTTTGAACTATATATCAAGCAAGAGGACGAAACTATGATCAAATTCTATCCATGTTTTTCAAACATTATCAATTACTCGTACAATTTGGGTGGACCTATTGGGAAAGAGAAGTAGATTGTGAAAATCCTTGCTAGCTTACCTTATCATTTTCAAGCCAGATTTACCTTGCTTATATACATGTAAAGGCCTTTTGAAATTACTGTTACATGAATCACTTGGGTAAGTATTCGAACTGCATCTCTTGTATCCAATATGTGTGCAATCTACTTTACAGGAGGGAAAGAGCTTGGCTTTATAAACATCGAGGATAATCGTCTTAGCAAAGGTGTTTTTTGAGACAATTGTTAGAAATGATGACTCTAATAAAAATAAAGAGAAAATGGATCTACTTTTCCAGAGATTTACTAATTTCCGTAGAAAGAATTAATCCTTTTTTAAGGGTTTTATAAAAAAAAGAGTTCGAGCTCTAAAATGATTATTTCATTGAATTTATAGTTGTACTTCTTCCAAACAACATGAAATATTTTGGAGACCACTCATATACTCATTTGAGCTACAAAATAAATATAGAACTAGGAAGTTGAGCAAAAATTTTGAACTCTATATCAAGCAAGAGGATGAAACTTTGATCAAATTCTATCCATGTTTTTCAAACATTATCAATTACTCGTATAATTTGGGTGGACCTATTAGGAAAGAGAAGTAGATTGAGAAAATCCTTGCTCGCTTACCTTATCATTTTCAAGCCAAATTTACCTTGCTTAAATACATGTAAAGGCCTTGTGAACTTACTGTTACATGAATCACTTGGGTAAGTATTCGAACTGCATCTCTTGTATCCAATATGTGAGCAATCTACTTTAGATGAGGGAAAGAGCTTGGCTTTAAAAACATCAAGGATAGTCGACTTAGCGAAGATGTTTTTTGAGACAATTGTTAGAAATGATGACTCTAATAAAAATAAAGAGAAAATGGATCTACTTTCCCAGAGATTCACTAATTTTCATAGAAAGAATTAATCCTTTTTTAAGGGTTTTATAAAAAAAGAGTCCGAGCTCTAAAGTGATTATTTCATTGAATTTATAGTTGTACTTCTTCCAAACAACATAAAACATTTTGGAGACCACTCATATACTCATTTGAGCTTCAAAATAAATATAGAACTAGGAAGTTGAGCAAAACTTTTGAACTATATATCAAGCAAGAGGACGAAACTATGATCAAATTCTATCCATGTTTTTCAAACATTATCAATTACTCGTACAATTTGGGTGGACCTATTGGGAAAGAGAAGTAGATTGTGAAAATCCTTGCTAGCTTACCTTATCATTTTCAAGCCAGATTTACCTTGCTTATATACATGTAAAGGCCTTTTGAAATTACTGTTACATGAATCACTTGGGTAAGTATTCGAACTGCATCTCTTGTATCCAATATGTGTGCAATCTACTTTACAGGAGGGAAAGAGCTTGGCTTTATAAACATCGAGGATAATCGTCTTAGCAAAGGTGTTTTTTGAGACAATTGTTAGAAATGATGACTCTAATAAAAATAAAGAGAAAATGGATCTACTTTTCCAGAGATTTACTAATTTTCGTAGAAAGAATTAATCCTTTTTTAAGGGTTTTATAAAAAAAAGAGTTCGAGCTCTAAAATGATTATTTCATTGAATTTATAGTTGTACTTCTTCCAAACAACATGAAATATTTTGGAGACCACTCATATACTCATTTGAGCTACAAAATAAATATAGAACTAGGAAGTAGAGCAAAACTTTTGAACTCTATATCAAGCAAGAGGATGAAACTTTGATCAAATTCTATCCATGTTTTTCAAACATTATCAATTACTCGTATAATTTGGGTGGACCTATTAGGAAAGAGAAGTAGATTGAGAAAATCCTTGCTCGCTTACCTTATCATTTTCAAGCCAAATTTACCTTGCTTAAATACATGTAAAGGCCTTGTGAACTTACTGTTACATGAATCACTTGGGTAAGTATTCGAACTGCATCTCTTGTATCCAATATGTGAGCAATATACTTTAGATGAGGGAAAGAGCTTGGCTTTAAAAACATCAAGGATAGTCGACTTAGTGAAGATGTTTTTTGAGACAATTGTTAGAAATGATGACTCTAATAAAAATAAAGAGAAAATGGATCTACTTTCCCAGAGATTCACTAATTTTCATAGAAAGAATTAATCCTTTTTTAAGGGTTTTATAAAAAAAGAGTCCGAGCTCTAAAGTGATTATTTCATTGAATTTATAGTTGTACTTCTTCCAAACAACATAAAACATTTTGGAGACCACTCATATACTCATTTGAGCTTCAAAATAAATATAGAACTAGGAAGTTGAGCAAAAATTTTGAACTATATATCAAGCAAGAGGACGAAACTATGATCAAATTCTATCCATGTTTTTCAAACATTATCAATTACTCGTACAATTTGGGTGGACCTATTGGGAAAGAGAAGTAGATTGTGAAAATCCTTGCTAGCTTACCTTATCATTTTCAAGCCAGATTTACCTTGCTTATATACATGTAAAGGCCTTTTGAAATTACTGTTACATGAATCACTTGGGTAAGTATTCGAACTGCATCTCTTGTATCCAATATGTGTGCAATCTACTTTACAGGAGGGAAAGAGCTTGGCTTTATAAACATCGAGGATAATCGTCTTAGCAAAGGTGTTTTTTGAGACAATTGTTAGAAATGATGACTCTAATAAAAATAAAGAGAAAATGGATCTACTTTTCCAGAGATTTACTAATTTTCGTAGAAAGAATTAATCCTTTTTTCAGGGTTTTATAAAAAAAAGAGTTCGAGCTCTAAAATGATTATTTCATTGAATTTATAGTTGTACTTCTTCCAAACAACATGAAATATTTTGGAGACCACTCATATACTCATTTGAGCTACAAAATAAATATAGAACTAGGAAGTTGAGCAAAAATTTTGAACTCTATATCAAGCAAGAGGATGAAACTTTGATCAAATTCTATCCATGTTTTTCAAACATTATCAATTACTCGTATAATTTGGGGGGACCTATTAGGAAAGAGAAGTAGATTGAGAAAATCCTTGCTCGCTTACCTTATCATTTTCAAGCCAAATTTACCTTGCTTAAATACATGTAAAGGCCTTGTGAACTTACTGTTACATGAATCACTTGGGTAAGTATTCGAACTGCATCTCTTGTATCCAATATGTGAGCAATCTACTTTAGATGAGGGAAAGAGCTTGGCTTTAAAAACATCAAGGATAGTCGACTTAGTGAAGATGTTTTTTGAGACAATTGTTAGAAATGATGACTCTAATAAAAATAAAGAGAAAATGGATCTACTTTCCCAGAGATTCACTAATTTTCATAGAAAGAATTAATCCTTTTTTAAGGGTTTTATAAAAAAAGAGTCCGAGCTCTAAAGTGATTATTTCATTGAATTTATAGTTGTACTTCTTCCAAACAACATAAAACATTTTGGAGACCACTCATATACTCATTTGAGCTTCAAAATAAATATAGAACTAGGAAGTTGAGCAAAAATTTTGAACTATATATCAAGCACGAGGACGAAACTATGATCAAATTCTATCCATGTTTTTCAAACATTATCAATTACTCGTACAATTTGGGTGGACCTATTGGGAAAGAGAAGTAGATTGTGAAAATCCTTGCTAGCTTACCTTATCATTTTCAAGCCAGATTTACCTTGCTTATATACATGTAAAGGCCTTTTGAAATTACTGTTACATGAATCACTTGGGTAAGTATTCGAACTGCATCTCTTGTATCCAATATGTGTGCAATCTACTTTACAGGAGGGAAAGAGCTTGGCTTTATAAACATCGAGGATAATCGTCTTAGCAAAGGTGTTTTTTGAGACAATTGTTAGAAATGATGACTCTAATAAAAATAAAGAGAAAATGGATCTACTTTTCCAGAGATTTACTAATTTCCGTAGAAAGAATTAATCCTTTTTTAAGGGTTTTATAAAAAAAAGAGTTCGAGCTCTAAAATGATTATTTCATTGAATTTATAGTTGTACTTCTTCCAAACAACATGAAATATTTTGGAGACCACTCATATACTCATTTGAGCTACAAAATAAATATAGAACTAGGAAGTTGAGCAAAAATTTTGAACTCTATATCAAGCAAGAGGATGAAACTTTGATCAAATTCTATCCATGTTTTTCAAACATTATCAATTACTCGTATAATTTGGGTGGACCTATTAGGAAAGAGAAGTAGATTGAGAAAATCCTTGCTCGCTTACCTTATCATTTTCAAGCCAAATTTACCTTGCTTAAATACATGTAAAGGCCTTGTGAACTTACTGTTACATGAATCACTTGGGTAAGTATTCGAACTGCATCTCTTGTATCCAATATGTGAGCAATCTACTTTAGAGGAGGGAAAGAGCTTGGCTTTAAAAACATCAAGGATAGTCGACTTAGCGAAGATGTTTTTTGAGACAATTGTTAGAAATGATGACTCTAATAAAAATAAAGAGAAAATGGATCTACTTTCCCAGAGATTCACTAATTTTCATAGAAAGAATTAATCCTTTTTTAAGGGTTTTATAAAAAAAGAGTCCGAGCTCTAAAGTGATTATTTCATTGAATTTATAGTTGTACTTCTTCCAAACAACATAAAACATTTTGGAGACCACTCATATACTCATTTGAGCTACAAAATAAATATAGAACTAGGAAGTTGAGCAAAAATTTTGAACTCTATATCAAGCAAGAGGATGAAACTTTGATCAAATTCTATCCATGTTTTTCAAACATTATCAATTACTCGTATAATTTGGGTGGACCTATTAGGAAAGAGAAGTAGATTGAGAAAATCCTTGCTCGCTTACCTTATCATTTTCAAGCCAAATTTACCTTGCTTAAATACATGTAAAGGCCTTGTGAACTTACTGTTACATGAATCACTTGGGTAAGTATTCGAACTGCATCTCTTGTATCCAATATGTGAGCAATATACTTTAGATGAGGGAAAGAGCTTGGCTTTAAAAACATCAAGGATAGTCGACTTAGTGAAGATGTTTTTTGAGACAATTGTTAGAAATGATGACTCTAATAAAAATAAAGAGAAAATGGATCTACTTTCCCAGAGATTCACTAATTTTCATAGAAAGAATTAATCCTTTTTTAAGGGTTTTATAAAAAAAGAGTCCGAGCTCTAAAGTGATTATTTCATTGAATTTATAGTTGTACTTCTTCCAAACAACATAAAACATTTTGGAGACCACTCATATACTCATTTGAGCTTCAAAATAAATATAGAACTAGGAAGTTGAGCAAAAATTTTGAACTATATATCAAGCAAGAGGACGAAACTATGATCAAATTCTATCCATGTTTTTCAAACATTATCAATTACTCGTACAATTTGGGTGGACCTATTGGGAAAGAGAAGTAGATTGTGAAAATCCTTGCTAGCTTACCTTATCATTTTCAAGCCAGATTTACCTTGCTTATATACATGTAAAGGCCTTTTGAAATTACTGTTACATGAATCACTTGGGTAAGTATTCGAACTGCATCTCTTGTATCCAATATGTGTGCAATCTACTTTACAGGAGGGAAAGAGCTTGGCTTTATAAACATCGAGGATAATCGTCTTAGCAAAGGTGTTTTTTGAGACAATTGTTAGAAATGATGACTCTAATAAAAATAAAGAGAAAATGGATCTACTTTTCCAGAGATTTACTAATTTTCGTAGAAAGAATTAATCCTTTTTTCAGGGTTTTATAAAAAAAAGAGTTCGAGCTCTAAAATGATTATTTCATTGAATTTATAGTTGTACTTCTTCCAAACAACATGAAATATTTTGGAGACCACTCATATACTCATTTGAGCTACAAAATAAATATAGAACTAGGAAGTTGAGCAAAAATTTTGAACTCTATATCAAGCAAGAGGATGAAACTTTGATCAAATTCTATCCATGTTTTTCAAACATTATCAATTACTCGTATAATTTGGGGGGACCTATTAGGAAAGAGAAGTAGATTGAGAAAATCCTTGCTCGCTTACCTTATCATTTTCAAGCCAAATTTACCTTGCTTAAATACATGTAAAGGCCTTGTGAACTTACTGTTACATGAATCACTTGGGTAAGTATTCGAACTGCATCTCTTGTATCCAATATGTGAGCAATCTACTTTAGATGAGGGAAAGAGCTTGGCTTTAAAAACATCAAGGATAGTCGACTTAGTGAAGATGTTTTTTGAGACAATTGTTAGAAATGATGACTCTAATAAAAATAAAGAGAAAATGGATCTACTTTCCCAGAGATTCACTAATTTTCATAGAAAGAATTAATCCTTTTTTAAGGGTTTTATAAAAAAAGAGTCCGAGCTCTAAAGTGATTATTTCATTGAATTTATAGTTGTACTTCTTCCAAACAACATAAAACATTTTGGAGACCACTCATATACTCATTTGAGCTTCAAAATAAATATAGAACTAGGAAGTTGAGCAAAAATTTTGAACTATATATCAAGCACGAGGACGAAACTATGATCAAATTCTATCCATGTTTTTCAAACATTATCAATTACTCGTACAATTTGGGTGGACCTATTGGGAAAGAGAAGTAGATTGTGAAAATCCTTGCTAGCTTACCTTATCATTTTCAAGCCAGATTTACCTTGCTTATATACATGTAAAGGCCTTTTGAAATTACTGTTACATGAATCACTTGGGTAAGTATTCGAACTGCATCTCTTGTATCCAATATGTGTGCAATCTACTTTACAGGAGGGAAAGAGCTTGGCTTTATAAACATCGAGGATAATCGTCTTAGCAAAGGTGTTTTTTGAGACAATTGTTAGAAATGATGACTCTAATAAAAATAAAGAGAAAATGGATCTACTTTTCCAGAGATTTACTAATTTCCGTAGAAAGAATTAATCCTTTTTTAAGGGTTTTATAAAAAAAAGAGTTCGAGCTCTAAAATGATTATTTCATTGAATTTATAGTTGTACTTCTTCCAAACAACATGAAATATTTTGGAGACCACTCATATACTCATTTGAGCTACAAAATAAATATAGAACTAGGAAGTTGAGCAAAAATTTTGAACTCTATATCAAGCAAGAGGATGAAACTTTGATCAAATTCTATCCATGTTTTTCAAACATTATCAATTACTCGTATAATTTGGGTGGACCTATTAGGAAAGAGAAGTAGATTGAGAAAATCCTTGCTCGCTTACCTTATCATTTTCAAGCCAAATTTACCTTGCTTAAATACATGTAAAGGCCTTGTGAACTTACTGTTACATGAATCACTTGGGTAAGTATTCGAACTGCATCTCTTGTATCCAATATGTGAGCAATCTACTTTAGATGAGGGAAAGAGCTTGGCTTTAAAAACATCAAGGATAGTCGACTTAGCGAAGATGTTTTTTGAGACAATTGTTAGAAATGATGACTCTAATAAAAATAAAGAGAAAATGGATCTACTTTCCCAGAGATTCACTAATTTTCATAGAAAGAATTAATCCTTTTTTAAGGGTTTTATAAAAAAAGAGTCCGAGCTCTAAAGTGATTATTTCATTGAATTTATAGTTGTACTTCTTCCAAACAACATAAAACATTTTGGAGACCACTCATATACTCATTTGACCTTCAAAATAAATATAGAACTAGGAAGTTGAGCAAAACTTTTGAACTATATATCAAGCAAGAGGACGAAACTATGATCAAATTCTATCCATGTTTTTCAAACATTATCAATTACTCGTACAATTTGGGTGGACCTATTGGGAAAGAGAAGTAGATTGTGAAAATCCTTGCTAGCTTACCTTATCATTTTCAAGCCAGATTTACCTTGCTTATATACATGTAAAGGCCTTTTGAAATTACTGTTACATGAATCACTTGGGTAAGTATTCGAACTGCATCTCTTGTATCCAATATGTGTGCAATCTACTTTACAGGAGGGAAAGAGCTTGGCTTTATAAACATCGAGGATAATCGTCTTAGCAAAGGTGTTTTTTGAGACAATTGTTAGAAATGATGACTCTAATAAAAATAAAGAGAAAATGGATCTACTTTTCCAGAGATTTACTAATTTTCGTAGAAAGAATTATTCCTTTTTTAAGGGTTTTATAAAAAAAAGAGTTCGAGCTCTAAAATGATTATTTCATTGAATTTATAGTTGTACTTCTTCCAAACAACATGAAATATTTTGGAGACCACTCATATACTCATTTGAGCTACAAAATAAATATAGAACTAGGAAGTAGAGCAAAACTTTTGAACTCTATATCAAGCAAGAGGATGAAACTTTGATCAAATTCTATCCATGTTTTTCAAACATTATCAATTACTCGTATAATTTGGGTGGACCTATTAGGAAAGAGAAGTAGATTGAGAAAATCCTTGCTCGCTTACCTTATCATTTTCAAGCCAAATTTACCTTGCTTAAATACATGTAAAGGCCTTGTGAACTTACTGTTACATGAATCACTTGGGTAAGTATTCGAACTGCATCTCTTGTATCCAATATGTGAGCAATCTACTTTAGATGAGGGAAAGAGCTTGGCTTTAAAAACATCAAGGATAGTCGACTTAGCGAAGATGTTTTTTGAGACAATTGTTAGAAATGATGACTCTAATAAAAATAAAGAGAAAATGGATCTACTTTCCCAGAGATTCACTAATTTTCATAGAAAGAATTAATCCTTTTTTAAGGGTTTTATAAAAAAAGAGTCCGAGCTCTAAAGTGATTATTTCATTGAATTTATAGTTGTACTTCTTCCAAACAACATAAAACATTTTGGAGACCACTCATATACTCATTTGAGCTTCAAAATAAATATAGAACTAGGAAGTTGAGTAAAAAAATTGAACTATATATCAAGCAAGAGGACGAAACTATGATCAAATTCTATCCATGTTTTTCAAACATTATCAATTACTCGTACAATTTGGGTGGACCAATTGGGAAAGAGAAGTAGATTGTGAAAATCCTTGCTAGCTTACCTTATCATTTTCAAGCCAGATTTACCTTGCTTATATACATGTAAAGGCCTTTTGAAATTACTGTTACATGAATCACTTGGGTAAGTATTCGAACTGCATCTCTTGTATCCAATATGTGTGCAATCTACTTTACAGGAGGGAAAGAGCTTGGCTTTATAAACATCGAGGATAATCGTCTTAGCAAAGGTGTTTTTTGAGACAATTGTTAGAAATGATGACTCTAATAAAAATAAAGAGAAAATGGATCTACTTTTCCAGAGATTTACTAATTTTCGTAGAAAGAATTAATCCTTTTTTAAGGGTTTTATAAAAAAAAGAGTTCGAGCTCTAAAATGATTATTTCATTGAATTTATAGTTGTACTTCTTCCAAACAACATGAAATATTTTGGAGACCACTCATATACTCATTTGAGCTACAAAATAAATATAGAACTAGGAAGTAGAGCAAAAATTTTGAACTCTATATCAAGCAAGAGGATGAAACTTTGATCAAATTCTATCCATGTTTTTCAAACATTATCAATTACTCGTATAATTTGGGTGGACCTATTAGGAAAGAGAAGTAGATTGAGAAAATCCTTGCTCGCTTACCTTATCATTTTCAAGCCAAATTTACCTTGCTTAAATACATGTAAAGGCCTTGTGAACTTACTGTTACATGAATCACTTGGGTAAGTATTCGAACTGCATCTCTTGTATCCAATATGTGAGCAATCTACTTTAGATGAGGGAAAGAGCTTGGCTTTAAAAACATCAAGGATAGTCGACTTAGCGAAGATGTTTTTTGAGACAATTGTTAGAAATGATGACTCTAATAAAAATAAAGAGAAAATGGATCTACTTTCCCAGAGATTCACTAATTTTCATAGAAAGAATTAATCCTTTTTTAAGGGTTTTATAAAAAAAGAGTCCGAGCTCTAAAGTGATTATTTCATTGAATTTATAGTTGTACTTCTTCCAAACAACATAAAACATTTTGGAGACCACTCATATACTCATTTGAGCTTCAAAATAAATATAGAACTAGGAAGTTGAGCAAAAAAATTGAACTATATATCAAGCAAGAGGACGAAATTATGATCAAATTCTATCCATGTTTTTCAAACATTATCAATTACTCGTACAATTTGGGTGGACCTATTGGGAAAGAGAAGTAGATTGTGAAAATCCTTGCTAGCTTACCTTATCATTTTCAAGCCAGATTTACCTTGCTTATATACATGTAAAGGCCTTTTGAAATTACTGTTACATGAATCACTTGGGTAAGTATTCGAACTGCATCTCTTGTATCCAATATGTGTGCAATCTACTTTACAGGAGGGAAAGAGCTTGGCTTTATAAACATCGAGGATAATCGGCTTAGCAAAGGTGTTTTTTGAGACAATTGTTAGAAATGATGACTCTAATAAAAATAAAGAGAAAATGGATCTACTTTTCCAGAGATTTACTAATTTTCGTAGAAAGAATTAATCCTTTTTTAAGGGTTTTATAAAAAAAAGAGTTCGAGCTCTAAAATGATTATTTCATTGAATTTATAGTTGTACTTCTTCCAAACAACATGAAATATTTTGGAGACCACTCATATACTCATTTGAGCTACAAAATAAATATAGAACTAGGAAGTTGAGCAAAAATTTTGAACTCTATATCAAGCAAGAGGATGAAACTTTGATCAAATTCTATCCATGTTTTTCAAACATTATCAATTACTCGTATAATTTGGGTGGACCTATTAGGAAAGAGAAGTAGATTGAGAAAATCCTTGCTCGCTTACCTTATCATTTTCAAGCCAAATTTACCTTGCTTAAATACATGTAAAGGCCTTGTGAACTTACTGTTACATGAATCACTTGGGTAAGTATTCGAACTGCATCTCTTGTATCCAATATGTGAGCAATCTACTTTAGATGAGGGAAAGAGCTTGGCTTTAAAAACATCAAGGATAGTCGACTTAGCGAAGATGTTTTTTGAGACAATTGTTAGAAATGATGACTCTAATAAAAATAAAGAGAAAATGGATCTACTTTCCCAGAGATTCACTAATTTTCATAGAAAGAATTAATCCTTTTTTAAGGGTTTTATAAAAAAAGAGTCCGAGCTCTAAAGTGATTATTTCATTGAATTTATAGTTGTACTTCTTCCAAACAACATAAAACATTTTGGAGACCACTCATATACTCATTTGAGCTTCAAAATAAATATAGAACTAGGAAGTTGAGCAAAAAATTTGAACTATATATCAAGCAAGAGGACGAAACTATGATCAAATTCTATCCATGTTTTTCAAACATTATCAATTACTCGTACAATTTGGGTGGACCTATTGGGAAAGAGAAGTAGATTGTGAAAATCCTTGCTAGCTTACCTTATCATTTTCAAGCCAGATTTACCTTGCTTATATACATGTAAAGGCCTTTTGAAATTACTGTTACATGAATCACTTGGGTAAGTATTCGAACTGCATCTCTTGTATCCAATATGTGTGCAATCTACTTTACAGGAGGGAAAGAGCTTGGCTTTATAAACATCGAGGATAATCATCTTAGCAAAGGTGTTTTTTGAGACAATTGTTAGAAATGATGACTCTAATAAAAATAAAGAGAAAATGGATCTACTTTTCCAGAGATTTACTAATTTTCGTAGAAAGAATTAATCCTTTTTTAAGGGTTTTATAAAAAAAAGAGTTCGAGCTCTAAAATGATTATTTCATTGAATTTATAGTTGTACTTCTTCCAAACAACATGAAATATTTTGGAGACCACTCATATACTCATTTGAGCTACAAAATAAATATAGAACTAGGAAGTTGAGCAAAAATTTTGAACTCTATATCAAGCAAGAGGATGAAACTTTGATCAAATTCTATCCATGTTTTTCAAACATTATCAATTACTCGTATAATTTGGGTGGACCTATTAGGAAAGAGAAGTAGATTGAGAAAATCCTTGCTCGCTTACCTTATCATTTTCAAGCCAAATTTACCTTGCTTAAGGCCTTGTGAACTTACTGTTACATGAATCACTTGGGTAAGTATTCGAACTGCATCTCTTGTATCCAATATGTGAGCAATCTACTTTAGATGAGGGAAAGAGCTTGGCTTTAAAAACATCAAGGATAGTCGACTTAGCGAAGATGTTTTTTGAGACAATTGTTAGAAATGATGACTCTAATAAAAATAAAGAGAAAATGGATCTACTTTCCCAGAGATTCACTAATTTTCATAGAAAGAATTAATCCTTTTTTAAGGGTTTTATAAAAAAAGAGTCCGAGCTCTAAAGTGATTATTTCATTGAATTTATAGTTGTACTTCTTCCAAACAACATAAAACATTTTGGAGACCACTCATATACTCATTTGAGCTTCAAAATAAATATAGAACTAGGAAGTTGAGCAAAACTTTTGAACTATATATCAAGCAAGAGGACGAAACTATGATCAAATTCTATCCATGTTTTTCAAACATTATCAATTACTCGTACAATTTGGGTGGACCTATTGGGAAAGAGAAGTAGATTGTGAAAATCCTTGCTAGCTTACCTTATCATTTTCAAGCCAGATTTACCTTGCTTATATACATGTAAAGGCCTTTTGAAATTACTGTTACATGAATCACTTGGGTAAGTATTCGAACTGCATCTCTTGTATCCAATATGTGTGCAATCTACTTTACAGGAGGGAAAGAGCTTGGCTTTATAAACATCGAGGATAATCGTCTTAGCAAAGGTGTTTTTTGAGACAATTGTTAGAAATGATGACTCTAATAAAAATAAAGAGAAAATGGATCTACTTTTCCAGAGATTTACTAATTTTCGTAGAAAGAATTAATCCTTTTTTAAGGGTTTTATAAAAAAAAGAGTTCGAGCTCTAAAATGATTATTTCATTGAATTTATAGTTGTACTTCTTCCAAACAACATGAAATATTTTGGAGACCACTCATATACTCATTTGAGCTACAAAATAAATATAGAACTAGGAAGTTGAGCAAAAATTTTGAACTCTATATCAAGCAAGAGGATGAAACTTTGATCAAATTCTATCCATGTTTTTCAAACATTATCAATTACTCGTATAATTTGGGTGGACCTATTAGGAAAGAGAAGTAGATTGAGAAAATCCTTGCTCGCTTACCTTATCATTTTCAAGCCAGATTTACCTTGCTTATATACATGTAAAGGCCTTTTGAAATTACTGTTACATGAATCACTTGGGTAAGTATTCGAACTGCATCTCTTGTATCCAATATGTGTGCAATCTACTTTACAGGAGGGAAAGAGCTTGGCTTTATAAACATCGAGGATAATCGTCTTAGCAAAGGTGTTTTTTTAGACAATTGTTAGAAATGATGACTCTAATAAAAATAAAGAGAAAATGGATCTACTTTTCCAGAGATTTACTAATTTTCGTAGAAAGAATTAATCCTTTTTTAAGGGTTTTATAAAAAAAAGAGTTCGAGCTCTAAAATGATTGTTTCATTGAATTTATAGTTGTACTTCTTCCAAACAACATGAAATATTTTGGAGACCACTCATATACTCATTTGAGCTACAAAATAAATATAGAACTAGGAAGTTGAGCAAAAATTTTGAACTCTATATCAAGCAAGAGGATGAAACTTTGATCAAATTCTATCCATGTTTTTCAAACATTATCAATTACTCGTATAATTTGGGTGGACCTATTAGGAAAGAGAAGTAGATTGAGAAAATCCTTGCTCGCTTACCTTATCATTTTCAAGCCAAATTTACCTTGCTTAAATACATGTAAAGGCCTTGTGAACTTACTGTTACATGAATCACTTGGGTAAGTATTCGAACTGCATCTCTTGTATCCAATATGTGAGCAATCTACTTTAGAGGAGGGAAAGAGCTTGGCTTTAAAAACATCAAGGATAGTCGACTTAGCGAAGATGTTTTTTGAGACAATTGTTAGAAATGATGACTCTAATAAAAATAAAGAGAAAATGGATCTACTTTCCCAGAGATTCACTAATTTTCATAGAAAGAATTAATCCTTTTTTAAGGGTTTTATAAAAAAAGAGTCTGAGCTCTAAAGTGATTATTTCATTGAATTTATAGTTGTACTTCTTCCAAACAACATAAAACATTTTGGAGACCACTCATATACTCATTTGAGCTTCAAAATAAATATAGAACTAGGAAGTTGAGCAAAAATTTTGAACTATATATCAAGCAAGAGGACGAAACTATGATCAAATTCTATCCATGTTTTTCAAACATTATCAATTACTCGTACAATTTGGGTGGACCAATTGGGAAAGAGAAGTAGATTGTGAAAATCCTTGCTAGCTTACCTTATCATTTTCAAGCCAGATTTACCTTGCTTATATACATGTAAAGGCCTTTTGAAATTACTGTTACATGAATCACTTGGGTAAGTATTCGAACTGCATCTCTTGTATCCAATATGTGTGCAATCTACTTTACAGGAGGGAAAGAGCTTGGCTTTATAAACATCGAGGATAATCGTCTTAGCAAAGGTGTTTTTTGAGACAATTGTTAGAAATGATGACTCTAATAAAAATAAAGAGAAAATGGATCTACTTTTCCAGAGATTTACTAATTTTCGTAGAAAGAATTAATCCTTTTTTAAGGGTTTTATAAAAAAAAGAGTTCGAGCTCTAAAATGATTATTTCATTGAATTTATAGTTGTACTTCTTCCAAACAACATGAAATATTTTGGAGACCACTCATATACTCATTTGAGCTACAAAATAAATATAGAACTAGGAAGTTGAGCAAAAATTTTGAACTCTATATCAAGCAAGAGGATGAAACTTTGATCAAATTCTATCCATGTTTTTCAAACATTATCAATTACTCGTATAATTTGGGTGGACCTATTAGGAAAGAGAAGTAGATTGAGAAAATCCTTGCTCGCTTACCTTATCATTTTCAAGCCAAATTTACCTTGCTTAAATACATGTAAAGGCCTTGTGAACTTACTGTTACATGAATCACTTGGGTAAGTATTCGAACTGCATCTCTTGTATCCAATATGTGAGCAATCTACTTTAGATGAGGGAAAGAGCTTGGCTTTAAAAACATCAAGGATAGTCGACTTAGCGAAGATGTTTTTTGAGACAATTGTTAGAAATGATGACTCTAATAAAAATAAAGAGAAAATGGATCTACTTTCCCAGAGATTCACTAATTTTCATAGAAAGAATTAATCCTTTTTTAAGGGTTTTATAAAAAAAGAGTCCGAGCTCTAAAGTGATTATTTCATTGAATTTATAGTTGTACTTCTTCCAAACAACATAAAACATTTTGGAGACCACTCATATACTCATTTGAGCTTCAAAATAAATATAGAACTAGGAAGTTGAGCAAAACTTTTGAACTATATATCAAGCAAGAGGACGAAACTATGATCAAATTCTATCCATGTTTTTCAAACATTATCAATTACTCGTACAATTTGGGTGGACCTATTGGGAAAGAGAAGTAGATTGTGAAAATCCTTGCTAGCTTACCTTATCATTTTCAAGCCAGATTTACCTTGCTTATATACATGTAAAGGCCTTTTGAAATTACTGTTACATGAATCACTTGGGTAAGTATTCGAACTGCATCTCTTGTATCCAATATGTGTGCAATATACTTTACAGGAGGGAAAGAGCTTGGCTTTATAAACATCGAGGATAATCGTCGTAGCAAAGGTGTTTTTTGAGACAATTGTTAGAAATGATGACTCTAATAAAAATAAAGAGAAAATGGATCTACTTTTCCAGAGATTTACTAATTTTCGTAGAAAGAATTAATCCTTTTTTAAGGGTTTTATAAAAAAAAGAGTTCGAGCTCTAAAATGATTATTTCATTGAATTTATAGTTGTACTTCTTCCAAACAACATGAAATATTTTGGAGACCACTCATATACTCATTTGAGCTACAAAATAAATATAGAACTAGGAAGTTGAGCAAAAATTTTGAACTCTATATCAAGCAAGAGGATGAAACTTTGATCAAGTTCTTTACAAGTTTTTCAAACATTATCAACTAATCGTATAATTTGGGTGGACCTATTAGGAAAGAGAAGTAGATTGAGAAAATCCTTGCTCGCTTACCTTATCATTTTCAAGCCAAATTTACCTTGCTTAAATACATGTAAAGGCCTTGTGAACTTACTGTTACATGAATCACTTGGGTAAGTATTCGAACTGCATCTCTTGTATCCAATATGTGAGCAATCTACTTTAGAGGAGGGAAAGAGCTTGGCTTTAAAAACATCAAGGATAGTCGACTTAGCGAAGATGTTTTTTGAGACAATTGTTAGAAATGATGACTCTAATAAAAATAAAGAGAAAATGGATCTACTTTCCCAGAGATTCACTAATTTTCATAGAAAGAATTAATCCTTTTTTAAGGGTTTTATAAAAAAAGAGTCCGAGCTCTAAAGTGATTATTTCATTGAATTTATAGTTGTACTTCTTCCAAACAACATAAAACATTTTGGAGACCACTCATATACTCATTTGAGCTTCAAAATAAATATAGAACTAGGAAGTTGAGCAAAAATTTTGAACTATATATCAAGCAAGAGGACGAAACTATGATCAAATTCTATCCATGTTTTTCAAACATTATCAATTACTCGTACAATTTGGGTGGACCAATTGGGAAAGAGAAGTAGATTGTGAAAATCCTTGCTAGCTTACCTTATCATTTTCAAGCCAGATTTACCTTGCTTATATACATGTAAAGGCCTTTTGAAATTACTGTTACATGAATCACTTGGGTAAGTATTCGAACTGCATCTCTTGTATCCAATATGTGTGCAATCTACTTTACAGGAGGGAAAGAGCTTGGCTTTATAAACATCGAGGATAATCGTCTTAGCAAAGGTGTTTTTTGAGACAATTGTTAGAAATGATGACTCTAATAAAAATAAAGAGAAAATGGATCTACTTTTCCAGAGATTTACTAATTTTCGTAGAAAGAATTAATCCTTTTTTAAGGGTTTTATAAAAAAAAGAGTTCGAGCTCTAAAATGATTATTTCATTGAATTTATAGTTGTACTTCTTCCAAACAACATGAAATATTTTGGAGACCACTCATATACTCATTTGAGCTACAAAATAAATATAGAACTAGGAAGTTGAGCAAAAATTTTGAACTCTATATCAAGCAAGAGGATGAAACTTTGATCAAATTCTATCCATGTTTTTCAAACATTATCAATTACTCGTATAATTTGGGTGGACCTATTAGGAAAGAGAAGTAGATTGAGAAAATCCTTGCTCGCTTACCTTATCATTTTCAAGCCAAATTTACCTTGCTTAAATACATGTAAAGGCCTTGTGAACTTACTGTTACATGAATCACTTGGGTAAGTATTCGAACTGCATCTCTTGTATCCAATATGTGAGCAATCTACTTTAGATGAGGGAAAGAGCTTGGCTTTAAAAACATCAAGGATAGTCGACTTAGCGAAGATGTTTTTTGAGACAATTGTTAGAAATGATGACTCTAATAAAAATAAAGAGAAAATGGATCTACTTTCCCAGAGATTCACTAATTTTCATAGAAAGAATTAATCCTTTTTTAAGGGTTTTATAAAAAAAGAGTCCGAGCTCTAAAGTGATTATTTCATTGAATTTATAGTTGTACTTCTTCCAAACAACATAAAACATTTTGGAGACCACTCATATACTCATTTGAGCTTCAAAATAAATATAGAACTAGGAAGTTGAGCAAAACTTTTGAACTATATATCAAGCAAGAGGACGAAACTATGATCAAATTCTATCCATGTTTTTCAAACATTATCAATTACTCGTACAATTTGGGTGGACCTATTGGGAAAGAGAAGTAGATTGTGAAAATCCTTGCTAGCTTACCTTATCATTTTCAAGCCAGATTTACCTTGCTTATATACATGTAAAGGCCTTTTGAAATTACTGTTACATGAATCACTTGGGTAAGTATTCGAACTGCATCTCTTGTATCCAATATGTGTGCAATCTACTTTACAGGAGGGAAAGAGCTTGGCTTTATAAACATCGAGGATAATCGTCTTAGCAAAGGTGTTTTTTGAGACAATTGTTAGAAATGATGACTCTAATAAAAATAAAGAGAAAATGGATCTACTTTTCCAGAGATTTACTAATTTTCGTAGAAAGAATTAATCCTTTTTTAAGGGTTTTATAAAAAAAAGAGTTCGAGCTCTAAAATGATTATTTCATTGAATTTATAGTTGTACTTCTTCCAAACAACATGAAATATTTTGGAGACCACTCATATACTCATTTGAGCTACAAAATAAATATAGAACTAGGAAGTTGAGCAAAAATTTTGAACTCTATATCAAGCAAGAGGATGAAACTTTGATCAAATTCTATCCATGTTTTTCAAACATTATCAATTACTCGTATAATTTGGGTGGACCTATTAGGAAAGAGAAGTAGATTGAGAAAATCCTTGCTCGCTTACCTTATCATTTTCAAGCCAGATTTACCTTGCTTATATACATGTAAAGGCCTTTTGAAATTACTGTTACATGAATCACTTGGGTAAGTATTCGAACTGCATCTCTTGTATCCAATATGTGTGCAATCTACTTTACAGGAGGGAAAGAGCTTGGCTTTATAAACATCGAGGATAATCGTCTTAGCAAAGGTGTTTTTTTAGACAATTGTTAGAAATGATGACTCTAATAAAAATAAAGAGAAAATGGATCTACTTTTCCAGAGATTTACTAATTTTCGTAGAAAGAATTAATCCTTTTTTAAGGGTTTTATAAAAAAAAGAGTTCGAGCTCTAAAATGATTGTTTCATTGAATTTATAGTTGTACTTCTTCCAAACAACATGAAATATTTTGGAGACCACTCATATACTCATTTGAGCTACAAAATAAATATAGAACTAGGAAGTTGAGCAAAAATTTTGAACTCTATATCAAGCAAGAGGATGAAACTTTGATCAAATTCTATCCATGTTTTTCAAACATTATCAATTACTCGTATAATTTGGGTGGACCTATTAGGAAAGAGAAGTAGATTGAGAAAATCCTTGCTCGCTTACCTTATCATTTTCAAGCCAAATTTACCTTGCTTAAATACATGTAAAGGCCTTGTGAACTTACTGTTACATGAATCACTTGGGTAAGTATTCGAACTGCATCTCTTGTATCCAATATGTGAGCAATCTACTTTAGAGGAGGGAAAGAGCTTGGCTTTAAAAACATCAAGGATAGTCGACTTAGCGAAGATGTTTTTTGAGACAATTGTTAGAAATGATGACTCTAATAAAAATAAAGAGAAAATGGATCTACTTTCCCAGAGATTCACTAATTTTCATAGAAAGAATTAATCCTTTTTTAAGGGTTTTATAAAAAAAGAGTCTGAGCTCTAAAGTGATTATTTCATTGAATTTATAGTTGTACTTCTTCCAAACAACATAAAACATTTTGGAGACCACTCATATACTCATTTGAGCTTCAAAATAAATATAGAACTAGGAAGTTGAGCAAAAATTTTGAACTATATATCAAGCAAGAGGACGAAACTATGATCAAATTCTATCCATGTTTTTCAAACATTATCAATTACTCGTACAATTTGGGTGGACCAATTGGGAAAGAGAAGTAGATTGTGAAAATCCTTGCTAGCTTACCTTATCATTTTCAAGCCAGATTTACCTTGCTTATATACATGTAAAGGCCTTTTGAAATTACTGTTACATGAATCACTTGGGTAAGTATTCGAACTGCATCTCTTGTATCCAATATGTGTGCAATCTACTTTACAGGAGGGAAAGAGCTTGGCTTTATAAACATCGAGGATAATCGTCTTAGCAAAGGTGTTTTTTGAGACAATTGTTAGAAATGATGACTCTAATAAAAATAAAGAGAAAATGGATCTACTTTTCCAGAGATTTACTAATTTTCGTAGAAAGAATTAATCCTTTTTTAAGGGTTTTATAAAAAAAAGAGTTCGAGCTCTAAAATGATTATTTCATTGAATTTATAGTTGTACTTCTTCCAAACAACATGAAATATTTTGGAGACCACTCATATACTCATTTGAGCTACAAAATAAATATAGAACTAGGAAGTTGAGCAAAAATTTTGAACTCTATATCAAGCAAGAGGATGAAACTTTGATCAAATTCTATCCATGTTTTTCAAACATTATCAATTACTCGTATAATTTGGGTGGACCTATTAGGAAAGAGAAGTAGATTGAGAAAATCCTTGCTCGCTTACCTTATCATTTTCAAGCCAAATTTACCTTGCTTAAATACATGTAAAGGCCTTGTGAACTTACTGTTACATGAATCACTTGGGTAAGTATTCGAACTGCATCTCTTGTATCCAATATGTGAGCAATCTACTTTAGATGAGGGAAAGAGCTTGGCTTTAAAAACATCAAGGATAGTCGACTTAGCGAAGATGTTTTTTGAGACAATTGTTAGAAATGATGACTCTAATAAAAATAAAGAGAAAATGGATCTACTTTCCCAGAGATTCACTAATTTTCATAGAAAGAATTAATCCTTTTTTAAGGGTTTTATAAAAAAAGAGTCCGAGCTCTAAAGTGATTATTTCATTGAATTTATAGTTGTACTTCTTCCAAACAACATAAAACATTTTGGAGACCACTCATATACTCATTTGAGCTTCAAAATAAATATAGAACTAGGAAGTTGAGCAAAACTTTTGAACTATATATCAAGCAAGAGGACGAAACTATGATCAAATTCTATCCATGTTTTTCAAACATTATCAATTACTCGTACAATTTGGGTGGACCTATTGGGAAAGAGAAGTAGATTGTGAAAATCCTTGCTAGCTTACCTTATCATTTTCAAGCCAGATTTACCTTGCTTATATACATGTAAAGGCCTTTTGAAATTACTGTTACATGAATCACTTGGGTAAGTATTCGAACTGCATCTCTTGTATCCAATATGTGTGCAATATACTTTACAGGAGGGAAAGAGCTTGGCTTTATAAACATCGAGGATAATCGTCGTAGCAAAGGTGTTTTTTGAGACAATTGTTAGAAATGATGACTCTAATAAAAATAAAGAGAAAATGGATCTACTTTTCCAGAGATTTACTAATTTTCGTAGAAAGAATTAATCCTTTTTTAAGGGTTTTATAAAAAAAAGAGTTCGAGCTCTAAAATGATTATTTCATTGAATTTATAGTTGTACTTCTTCCAAACAACATGAAATATTTTGGAGACCACTCATATACTCATTTGAGCTACAAAATAAATATAGAACTAGGAAGTTGAGCAAAAATTTTGAACTCTATATCAAGCAAGAGGATGAAACTTTGATCAAGTTCTTTACAAGTTTTTCAAACATTATCAACTAATCGTATAATTTGGGTGGACCTATTAGGAAAGAGAAGTAGATTGAGAAAATCCTTGCTCGCTTACCTTATCATTTTCAAGCCAAATTTACCTTGCTTAAATACATGTAAAGGCCTTGTGAACTTACTGTTACATGAATCACTTGGGTAAGTATTCGAACTGCATCTCTTGTATCCAATATGTGAGCAATCTACTTTAGAGGAGGGAAAGAGCTTGGCTTTAAAAACATCAAGGATAGTCGACTTAGCGAAGATGTTTTTTGAGACAATTGTTAGAAATGATGACTCTAATAAAAATAAAGAGAAAATGGATCTACTTTCCCAGAGATTCACTAATTTTCATAGAAAGAATTAATCCTTTTTTAAGGGTTTTATAAAAAAAGAGTCCGAGCTCTAAAGTGATTATTTCATTGAATTTATAGTTGTACTTCTTCCAAACAACATAAAACATTTTGGAGACCACTCATATACTCATTTGAGCTTCAAAATAAATATAGAACTAGGAAGTTGAGCAAAAATTTTGAACTATATATCAAGCAAGAGGACGAAACTATGATCAAATTCTATCCATGTTTTTCAAACATTATCAATTACTCGTACAATTTGGGTGGACCAATTGGGAAAGAGAAGTAGATTGTGAAAATCCTTGCTAGCTTACCTTATCATTTTCAAGCCAGATTTACCTTGCTTATATACATGTAAAGGCCTTTTGAAATTACTGTTACATGAATCACTTGGGTAAGTATTCGAACTGCATCTCTTGTATCCAATATGTGTGCAATCTACTTTACAGGAGGGAAAGAGCTTGGCTTTATAAACATCGAGGATAATCGTCTTAGCAAAGGTGTTTTTTGAGACAATTGTTAGAAATGATGACTCTAATAAAAATAAAGAGAAAATGGATCTACTTTTCCAGAGATTTACTAATTTTCGTAGAAAGAATTAATCCTTTTTTAAGGGTTTTATAAAAAAAAGAGTTCGAGCTCTAAAATGATTATTTCATTGAATTTATAGTTGTACTTCTTCCAAACAACATGAAATATTTTGGAGACCACTCATATACTCATTTGAGCTACAAAATAAATATAGAACTAGGAAGTTGAGCAAAAATTTTGAACTCTATATCAAGCAAGAGGATGAAACTTTGATCAAATTCTATCCATGTTTTTCAAACATTATCAATTACTCGTATAATTTGGGTGGACCTATTAGGAAAGAGAAGTAGATTGAGAAAATCCTTGCTCGCTTACCTTATCATTTTCAAGCCAAATTTACCTTGCTTAAATACATGTAAAGGCCTTGTGAACTTACTGTTACATGAATCACTTGGGTAAGTATTCGAACTGCATCTCTTGTATCCAATATGTGAGCAATCTACTTTAGATGAGGGAAAGAGCTTGGCTTTAAAAACATCAAGGATAGTCGACTTAGCGAAGATGTTTTTTGAGACAATTGTTAGAAATGATGACTCTAATAAAAATAAAGAGAAAATGGATCTACTTTCCCAGAGATTCACTAATTTTCATAGAAAGAATTAATCCTTTTTTAAGGGTTTTATAAAAAAAGAGTCCGAGCTCTAAAGTGATTATTTCATTGAATTTATAGTTGTACTTCTTCCAAACAACATAAAACATTTTGGAGACCACTCATATACTCATTTGAGCTTCAAAATAAATATAGAACTAGGAAGTTGAGCAAAACTTTTGAACTATATATCAAGCAAGAGGACGAAACTATGATCAAATTCTATCCATGTTTTTCAAACATTATCAATTACTCGTACAATTTGGGTGGACCTATTGGGAAAGAGAAGTAGATTGTGAAAATCCTTGCTAGCTTACCTTATCATTTTCAAGCCAGATTTACCTTGCTTATATACATGTAAAGGCCTTTTGAAATTACTGTTACATGAATCACTTGGGTAAGTATTCGAACTGCATCTCTTGTATCCAATATGTGTGCAATCTACTTTACAGGAGGGAAAGAGCTTGGCTTTATAAACATCGAGGATAATCGTCTTAGCAAAGGTGTTTTTTGAGACAATTGTTAGAAATGATGACTCTAATAAAAATAAAGAGAAAATGGATCTACTTTTCCAGAGATTTACTAATTTTCGTAGAAAGAATTAATCCTTTTTTAAGGGTTTTATAAAAAAAAGAGTTCGAGCTCTAAAATGATTATTTCATTGAATTTATAGTTGTACTTCTTCCAAACAACATGAAATATTTTGGAGACCACTCATATGCTCATTTGAGCTACAAAATAAATATAGAACTAGGAAGTTGAGCAAAAATTTTGAACTCTATATCAAGCAAGAGGATGAAACTTTGATCAAATTCTATCCATGTTTTTCAAACATTATCAATTACTCGTATAATTTGGGTGGACCTATTAGGAAAGAGAAGTAGATTGAGAAAATCCTTGCTCGCTTACCTTATCATTTTCAAGCCAAATTTACCTTGCTTAAATACATGTAAAGGCCTTGTGAACTTACTGTTACATGAATCACTTGGGTAAGTATTCGAACTGCATCTCTTGTATCCAATATGTGAGCAATCTACTTTAGATGAGGGAAAGAGCTTGGCTTTAAAAACATCAAGGATAGTCGACTTAGCGAAGATGTTTTTTGAGACAATTGTTAGAAATGATGACTCTAATAAAAATAAAGAGAAAATGGATCTACTTTCCCAGAGATTCACTAATTTTCATAGAAAGAATTAATCCTTTTTTAAGGGTTTTATAAAAAAAGAGTCCGAGCTCTAAAGTGATTATTTCATTGAATTTATAGTTGTACTTCTTCCAAACAACATAAAACATTTTGGAGACCACTCATATACTCATTTGAGCTTCAAAATAAATATAGAACTAGGAAGTTGAGCAAAACTTTTGAACTATATATCAAGCAAGAGGACGAAACTATGATCAAATTCTATCCATGTTTTTCAAACATTATCAATTACTCGTACAATTTGGGTGGACCTATTGGGAAAGAGAAGTAGATTGTGAAAATCCTTGCTAGCTTACCTTATCATTTTCAAGCCAGATTTACCTTGCTTATATACATGTAAAGGCCTTTTGAAATTACTGTTACATGAATCACTTGGGTAAGTATTCGAACTGCATCTCTTGTATCCAATATGTGTGCAATCTACTTTACAGGAGGGAAAGAGCTTGGCTTTATAAACATCGAGGATAATCGTCTTAGCAAAGGTGTTTTTTGAGACAATTGTTAGAAATGATGACTCTAATAAAAATAAAGAGAAAATGGATCTACTTTTCCAGAGATTTACTAATTTTCGTAGAAAGAATTAATCCTTTTTTAAGGGTTTTATAAAAAAAAGAGTTCGAGCTCTAAAATGATTATTTCATTGAATTTATAGTTGTACTTCTTCCAAACAACATGAAATATTTTGGAGACCACTCATATACTCATTTGAGCTACAAAACAAATATAGAACTAGGAAGTTGAGCAAAAATTTTGAACTCTATATCAAGCAAGAGGATGAAACTTTGATCAAATTCTATCCATGTTTTTCAAACATTATCAATTACTCGTATAATTTGGGTGGACCTATTAGGAAAGAGAAGTAGATTGAGAAAATCCTTGCTCGCTTACCTTATCATTTTCAAGCCAAATTTACCTTGCTTAAATACATGTAAAGGCCTTGTGAACTTACTGTTACATGAATCACTTGGGTAAGTATTCGAACTGCATCTCTTGTATCCAATATGTGAGCAATCTACTTTAGATGAGGGAAAGAGCTTGGCTTTAAAAACATCAAGGATAGTCGACTTAGCGAAGATGTTTTTTGAGACAATTGTTAGAAATGATGACTCTAATAAAAATAAAGAGAAAATGGATCTACTTTCCCAGAGATTCACTAATTTTCATAGAAAGAATTAATCCTTTTTTAAGGGTTTTATAAAAAAAGAGTCCGAGCTCTAAAGTGATTATTTCATTGAATTTATAGTTGTACTTCTTCCAAACAACATAAAACATTTTGGAGACCACTCATATACTCATTTGAGCTTCAAAATAAATATAGAACTAGGAAGTTGAGCAAAACTTTTGAACTATATATCAAGCAAGAGGACGAAACTATGATCAAATTCTATCCATGTTTTTCAAACATTATCAATTACTCGTACAATTTGGGTGGACCTATTGGGAAAGAGAAGTAGATTGTGAAAATCCTTGCTAGCTTACCTTATCATTTTCAAGCCAGATTTACCTTGCTTATATACATGTAAAGGCCTTTTGAAATTACTGTTACATGAATCACTTGGGTAAGTATTCGAACTGCATCTCTTGTATCCAATATGTGTGCAATCTACTTTACAGGAGGGAAAGAGCTTGGCTTTATAAACATCGAGGATAATCGTCTTAGCAAAGGTGTTTTTTGAGACAATTGTTAGAAATGATGACTCTAATAAAAATAAAGAGAAAATGGATCTACTTTTCCAGAGATTTACTAATTTTCGTAGAAAGAATTAATCCTTTTTTAAGGGTTTTATAAAAAAAAGAGTTCGAGCTCTAAAATGATTATTTCATTGAATTTATAGTTGTACTTCTTCCAAACAACATGAAATATTTTGGAGACCACTCATATACTCATTTGAGCTACAAAATAAATATAGAACTAGGAAGTTGAGCAAAAATTTTGAACTCTATATCAAGCAAGAGGATGAAACTTTGATCAAATTCTATCCATGTTTTTCAAACATTATCAATTACTCGTATAATTTGGGTGGACCTATTAGGAAAGAGAAGTAGATTGAGAAAATCCTTGCTCGCTTACCTTATCATTTTCAAGCCAAATTTACCTTGCTTAAATACATGTAAAGGCCTTGTGAACTTACTGTTACATGAATCACTTGGGTAAGTATTCGAACTGCATCTCTTGTATCCAATATGTGAGCAATCTACTTTAGAGGAGGGAAAGAGCTTGGCTTTAAAAACATCAAGGATAGTCGACTTAGCGAAGATGTTTTTTGAGACAATTGTTAGAAATGATGACTCTAATAAAAATAAAGAGAAAATGGATCTACTTTCCCAGAGATTCACTAATTTTCATAGAAAGAATTAATCCTTTTTTAAGGGTTTTATAAAAAAAATGTCCGAGCTCTAAAGTGATTATTTCATTGCATTTATAGTTGTACTTCTTCCAAACAACATAAAACATTTTGGAGACCACTCATATACTCATTTGAGCTACAAAATAAATATAGAACTAGGCAGTTGAGCAAAAAGTTTGAACTATATATCAAGCAAGAGGACGAAACTATGATCAAATTCTATCCATGTTTTTCAAACATTATCAATTACTCGTACAATTTGGGTGGACCTATTGGGAAAGAGAAGTAGATTGTGAAAATCCTTGCTAGCTTACCTTATCATTTTCAAGCCAGATTTACCTTGCTTATATACATGTAAAGGCCTTGTGAAATTACTGTTACATGAATCACTTGGGTAAGTATTCGAACTGCATCTCTTGTATCCAATATGTGTGCAATCTACTTTACAGGAGGGAAAGAGCTTGGCTTTATAAACATCGAGGATAGTCGTCTTAGCAAAGGTGTTTTTTGAGACAATTGTTAGAAATGATGACTCTAATAAAAATAAAGAGAAAATGGATCTACTTTCCCAGAGATTTACTAATTTTCGTAGAAAGAATTAATCCTTTTTTAAGGGTTTTATAAAAAAAGAGTCCGAGCTCTAAAATGATTATTTCATTGAATTTATAGTTGTACTTCTTCCAAACAACCTGAAACATTTTGGAGACCACTCATATACTCATTTGAGGTACAAAATAAATATAGAACTAGGAAGTTGAGCAAAAATTTTGAACTCTATATCAAGCAAGAGAATGAAATTTTGAACAAGTTCTTTACAAGTTTTTCAAACATTATCAACTAATCGTACAATTTTGGTGGACCTATTAGAAAAGAGAAGTACATTGAGAAAATCCTTGCTAGATTACCTTATCATTTTCAAGCCAAAGTTACCTTGCTTAAATACATGTAAATGCCTTGTCAACTTACTATTAAATGAATCAGTTAGGCAAGTATTCAAACTGCATCACTTGTATGCAATATGTGAGCAACCTACTTTAGAGGATGGAAAGAGGTTGGCTTTCAAGACATCAAGGAAAGTGGTCCCAGGGAAGATGATTTTGGCACAATTGTTAGAAAGAATAACTCTAATACCAATGAAGGGAAAAATGCCTCTACTTGCGCAGAGATTTACTAAATTTCTTAGAAAGAATAAACCCACTTTTAGAGATTTAAAAAAAAGGTAATCCGAGCTCTTAAATGATTATTTCAATTAATTTAGAGGTGTTCATGTTCCAAACAACATGAAACATTTTGTAGACCACTCAAATTGGGATTTGAGGAACAAAATAAATCTAGAACTATAATGTTGAACAGAAATTTTGAAGTCTATATCAAGCAAGAGGATGAAACTTTGAACAAATTCTATGCATGTTTTGCAACCATTATCAACCACTCGTACAATTTGGGTGGACCTATTAGTAAAGAGAAGTAGATTGAGAAATCCATGCTAGCTTTCCTTATCATTTTCAAGCCAAAGTTACCTTGTTTAAACACATGTAAAAGCCTTGTGAACTTACTATTAAATGAATGAGTTGGGCAAGTATTCAAACTGCATCACTCTTATCCAGTATGTGAGCAATCCACTTTCGAGGACGGAGAGAGCTTGGCTTTACAGACATCGAAGATAGTGGGTTGACCGAAGATATTTTTGATACAATTGTTAGAAATGATTACTATAATACCAATGAAGACAAAATGGATCTACTTGCCGAGAGATTTACTAAATTTTTATATAGAATTAACCCTTTTTTAGGGGTTTTAGAAAAAACTAATCCGAGCTCTAAATTGATTATTTCAATGAATTTAGAGTTGTACTTCTTCCAAACAACATGAAATATTTTGGAGACCACTTATATAGGCATTTGAGCTACAAAATAAATCTAGAACTACGAAGTTGACCAAAAATTTGAACTATATATCAAGCAAGAGGACGAAACTTTGATCAAATTCTATCCATGTTTTTCAAACATTATCAATTACTCGTACAATTTGGGTGGACCTATTGGGAAAGAGAAGTAGATTGTGAAAATCCTTGCTAGCTTACCTTATCATTTTCAAGCCAAATTTACCTTGCATATATACATGTAAAGGCCTTGTGAAATTACTTTTACATGAATCACTTGGGTAAGTATTCGAACTGCATCTCTTGTATCCAATATGTGTGCAATCTACTTTACAGGAGGGAAAGAGCTTGGCTTTATAAACATCGAGGATAGTCGTCTTAGCGAAGGTGTTTTTTGAGACAATTGTTAGAAATGATGACTCTAATAAAAATAAAGAGAAAATGGATCTACTTTCCCAGAGATTTACTAATTTTCGTAGAAAGAATTAATCCTTTTTTAAGGGTTTTATAAAAAAAGAGTCCGAGCTCTAAAATGATTATTTCATTGAATTTATAGTTGTACTTCTTCCAAACAACATGAAACATTTTGGAGACCACTCATATACTCATTTGAGGTTCAAAATAAATATAGAACTAGGAAGTTGAGCAAAAATTTTGAACTCTATATCAAGCAAGAGGATGAAACTTTGAACAAGTTCTTTACAAGTTTTTCAAACATTATCAACTAATCGTACAATTTTGGTGGACCTATTAGAAAAGAGAAGTACATTGAGAAAATCCTTGCTAGATTACCTTATCATTTTCAAGCCAAAGTTACCTTGCTTAAATACATGTAAATGCCTTGTCAACTTACTATTAAATGAATCAGTTAGGCAAGTATTCAAACTGCATCACTTGTATGCAATATGTGAGCAACCTACTTTAGAGGATGGAAAGAGGTTGGCTTTCAAGACATCAAGGAAAGTGGTCCCAGGGAAGATGATTTTGGCACAATTGTTAGAAAGAATAACTCTAATACCAATGAAGGGAAAAATGCCTCTACTTGCGCAGAGATTTACTAAATTTCTTAGAAAGAATAAACCCACTTTTAGAGATTTAAAAAAAAGGTAATCCGAGCTCTTAAATGATTATTTCAATTAATTTAGAGGTGTTCATGTTCCAAACAACATGAAACATTTTGTAGACCACTCAAATTGGGATTTGAGGAACAAAATAAATCTAGAACTATAATGTTGAACAGAAATTTTGAAGTCTATATCAAGCAAGAGGATGAAACTTTGAACAAATTCTATGCATGTTTTGCAACCATTATCAACCACTCGTACAATTTGGGTGGACCTATTAGTAAAGAGAAGTAGATTGAGAAATCCATGCTAGCTTTCCTTATCATTTTCAAGCCAAAGTTACCTTGTTTAAACACATGTAAAAGCCTTGTGAACTTACTATTAAATGAATGAGTTGGGCAAGTATTCAAACTGCATCACTCTTATCCAGTATGTGAGCAATCCACTTTCGAGGACGGAGAGAGCTTGGCTTTACAGACATCGAAGATAGTGGGTTGACCGAAGATATTTTTGATACAATTGTTAGAAATGATTACTATAATACCAATGAAGACAAAATGGATCTACTTGCCGAGAGATTTACTAAATTTTTATATAGAATTAACCCTTTTTTAGGGGTTTTAGAAAAAACTAATCCGAGCTCTAAATTGATTATTTCAATGAATTTAGAGTTGTACTTCTTCCAAACAACATGAAATATTTTGGAGACCACTTATATAGGCATTTGAGCTACAAAATAAATCTAGAACTACGAAGTTGACCAAAAATTTGAACTATATATCAAGCAAGAGGACGAAACTTTGATCAAATTCTATCCATGTTTTTCAAACATTATCAATTACTCGTACAATTTGGGTGGACCTATTGGGAAAGAGAAGTAGATTGTGAAAATCCTTGCTAGCTTACCTTATCATTTTCAAGCCAAATTTACCTTGCATATATACATGTAAAGGCCTTGTGAAATTACTTTTACATGAATCACTTGGGTAAGTATTCGAACTGCATCTCTTGTATCCAATATGTGTGCAATCTACTTTACAGGAGGGAAAGAGCTTGGCTTTATAAACATCGAGGATAGTCGTCTTAGCGAAGGTGTTTTTTGAGACAATTGTTAGAAATGATGACTCTAATAAAAATAAAGAGAAAATGGATCTACTTTCCCAGAGATTTACTAATTTTCGTAGAAAGAATTAATCCTTTTTTAAGGGTTTTATAAAAAAAGAGTCCGAGCTCTAAAATGATTATTTCATTGAATTTATAGTTGTACTTCTTCCAAACAACCTGAAACATTTTGGAGACCACTCATATACTCATTTGAGGTTCAAAATAAATATAGAACTAGGAAGTTGAGCAAAAATTTTGAACTCTATATCAAGCAAGAGGATGAAACTTTGAACAAGTTCTTTACAAGTTTTTCAAACATTATCAACTAATCGTACAATTTTGGTGGACCTATTAGAAAAGAGAAGTACATTGAGAAAATCCTTGCTAGATTACCTTATCATTTTCAAGCCAAAGTTACCTTGCTTAAATACATGTAAATGCCTTGTCAACTTACTATTAAATGAATCAGTTAGGCAAGTATTCAAACTGCATCACTTGTATGCAATATGTGAGCAACCTACTTTAGAGGATGGAAAGAGGTTGGCTTTCAAGACATCAAGGAAAGTGGTCCCAGGGAAGATGATTTTGGCACAATTGTTAGAAAGAATAACTCTAATACCAATGAAGGGAAAAATGCCTCTACTTGCGCAGAGATTTACTAAATTTCTTAGAAAGAATAAACCCACTTTTAGAGATTTAAAAAAAAGGTAATCCGAGCTCTTAAATGATTATTTCAATTAATTTAGAGGTGTTCATGTTCCAAACAACATGAAACATTTTGTAGACCACTCAAATTGGGATTTGAGGAACAAAATAAATCTAGAACTATAATGTTGAACAGAAATTTTGAAGTCTATATCAAGCAAGAGGATGAAACTTTGAACAAATTCTATGCATGTTTTGCAACCATTATCAACCACTCGTACAATTTGGGTGGACCTATTAGTAAAGAGAAGTAGATTGAGAAATCCATGCTAGCTTTCCTTATCATTTTCAAGCCAAAGTTACCTTGTTTAAACACATGTAAAAGCCTTGTGAACTTACTATTAAATGAATGAGTTGGGCAAGTATTCAAACTGCATCACTCTTATCCAGTATGTGAGCAATCCACTTTCGAGGACGGAGAGAGCTTGGCTTTACAGACATCGAAGATAGTGGGTTGACCGAAGATATTTTTGATACAATTGTTAGAAATGATTACTATAATACCAATGAAGACAAAATGGATCTACTTGCCGAGAGATTTACTAAATTTTTATATAGAATTAACCCTTTTTTAGGGGTTTTAGAAAAAACTAATCCGAGCTCTAAATTGATTATTTCAATGAATTTAGAGTTGTACTTCTTCCAAACAACATGAAATATTTTGGAGACCACTTATATAGGCATTTGAGCTACAAAATAAATCTAGAACTACGAAGTTGACCAAAAATTTGAACTATATATCAAGCAAGAGGACGAAACTTTGATCAAATTCTATCCATGTTTTTCAAACATTATCAATTACTCGTACAATTTGGGTGGACCTATTGGGAAAGAGAAGTAGATTGTGAAAATCCTTGCTAGCTTACCTTATCATTTTCAAGCCAAATTTACCTTGCATATATACATGTAAAGGCCTTGTGAAATTACTTTTACATGAATCACTTGGGTAAGTATTCGAACTGCATCTCTTGTATCCAATATGTGTGCAATCTACTTTACAGGAGGGAAAGAGCTTGGCTTTATAAACATCGAGGATAGTCGTCTTAGCGAAGGTGTTTTTTGAGACAATTGTTAGAAATGATGACTCTAATAAAAATAAAGAGAAAATGGTTACTTTCCCAGAGATTTACTAATTTTCGTAGAAAGAATTAATCCTTTTTTAAGGGTTTTATAAAAAAAAGAGTCCGAGCTCTAAAATGATTATTTCAATGAATTTATAGTTGTACTTCTTCCAAACAACATGAAACATTTTGGAGACCCCTCATATACTCATTTGAGCTACAAAATAAATATAGAACAAGGAAGTTGAGCAAAAATTTTGAACTCTATATCAAGAAAGAGGATGAAACTTTGATCAAATTCTATCCATATTTTTCAAACATTATCAATTACTCGTATAATTTGGGTGGACCTATTAGGAAAGAGAAGTAGATTGAGAAAATCCTTGCTAGCTTACCTTATCATTTTCAAGCCAAATTTACCTTGCTTAAATACATGTAAAGGCCTTGTGAACTTACTGTTACATGAATCACTTGGGTAAGTATTCGAACTGCATCTCTTGTATCCAATATGTGAGCAATCTACTTTAGAGGAGGGAAAGAGCTTGGCTTTATAAACATCGAGGATAGTCGTCTTAGGGAAGATGTTTTTTGAGACAATTGTTAGAAATGATGACTCTAATAAAAATAAAGAGAAAATGGATCTACTTTCCCAGAGATTTACTAATTTTCGTAGATAGAATTAATCCTTTTTTACGGGTTTTATAAAAAAAGAATCCGAGCTCTAAAATGATTATTTCAATGAATTTATAGTTGTACTTCTTCCAAAAAACATGAAACATTTTGGAGACCACTCATATAATCATTTGAGGTACAAAATTAATATAGAACTAGGAAGTTGAGCAAAAAATTTGAACTATATATCAAGCAAGAGGATGAAACTTTGAACAAGTTCTTTGCAAGTTTTTCAAACATTATCAACTAATCGTACAATTTGGGTGGACCTATTAGAAAAGAGAAGTACATTGAGAAAATCCTTGCTAGATTACCTTATCATTTTCAAGCCAAAGTTACCTTGCTTAAATACATGTAAATGCCTTGGGAACTTACTATTAAATGAATCGGTTAGGCAAGTATTCAAACTGCATCACTTGTATCCAATATGTGAGCAATCTACTTTAGAGGATGGAAAGAGGTTGGCTTTCAAGACATCAAGGAAAGTGGTCCCACAGAAGATGTTTTTGGCACAATTGTTAGAAAGGATGACTCTAATACAAATGAAGGGAAAATATCTCTACTTGCGCAGAGATTTACTAAATTTCTTAGAAAGAATAAACCCTCTTTTTGGGATTTAAAAAAAAGGTAATCCGAGCTCTTAAATTATTAATTCAATGAATTTAGAGTTTTAAATCTTGCAAACATCATGAAACTTTTTGTAGACCACTTATATTGGGATTTGAGGAACAAAATAAATCTAGAACTATAATGTTGAACACAAATTTTGAAGTCTATATCAAGCAAGAGGATGAAACTTTGAACAAATTCTATGCATGTTTTTCAATTATTATCAACTACTCGTACAATTTGGGTGGCCCTATAGTAAAGAGAAGTAGATTGAGAAATCCATGCTAGCTTTCCTTATCATTTTCAAGCCAAAGTTACCTTGCTTAAATACATGTAAAAGCCTTGTGAACTTACTATTAAATGAATGAGTTGGGCAAGTATTCAAACTGCATCACTCTTATCCAATATGTGAGCAATCCACTTTCGAGGACGGAGAGAGCTTGGCATTATAGACATCGAGGATAGTGGTTTGACCGAATATATTTATGATACAATTCTAAAAATGATGACTATAATACCAATGAAGAGAAAATGGATCTACTTGCCGAGTTATTTACTAAATTTCTTAGATTGAATAAATCCTTTTTTTAGGGGTTTTGGAAAAAAATAATCCGAGCTCTAAAATGATTATTTCAATGAATTTACAGTTGTACTTCTTAGAAACGACATGAAACATTTTGGAGACCACTCATATAGCTATTTGTGCTACAAAATAAATATAGAACTACGAAGTTGACCAAAAATTTAGAACTCTATATCAAGCAAGAGGATGAAATTTGAACAAATTCAATGCTTGTTTTTCAAACATTAGGAACTACTCGTACAATTTGGGTGGACCTATTAGGAAAGAGAAGTACAATGAGAAAATCCTTGCTAGCTTACCTTATCATTTTCAAGCAAAAGTTACCTTGCTTAAATACATGTAAAAGCCTTGTAAACTTACTATTAAATGAATCAGTTAGGCAAGTATTCGAACCGCATCACTTGTATCCAATATGTGAGCAATCTACTTTAGAGGTGAGAAATAGCTTGGCTTTCAAGACATCAAGGATAGTGGTCCCAGGGAAGATGTTTTTGGCACAATTGTTAGAAAGAATGACTCTAAAACCAATGATGGGAAAATGCTTCTACTTGCGCAGAGATTTACTAAAGTTCTTAGAAAGAATAAACCCTCTTTTAGGGATTTAAAAAAAAGGTAATCCGAGCTCTTAAATGATTATTTTAATGAATTTAGAGGTGTGCATGTTCCAAACAACATGAAACATTTTGTAGACCACTCATATTGGGATTTGAGGAACAAAATAAATCTAGAACTATGATGTTGAATAGAAATTTTGAAGTCTATATCAATCAAGAGGATGAAACTTTGAACAAATTCTATCCATGTTTTTCAAACATTATCAATTACTCGTATAATTTGGGTGGACCTATTAGGAAAGAGAAGTAGGTTGAGAAAATCCTTGCTAGATTACCTTATCATTTTCAAGCCAAATTTACCTTGCTTAAATACATGTAAAAGCCTTGTGAACTTACTATTAATTGAATCAGTTAGGCAAGTATTCAAACTGCATCACTTGTATCCAATATGTGAGCAATCTACTTTAGAGGATGGAAGGAGCTTGGATTTCAAGACATCAAGGATAGTGGTCCCACCGAAGATGTTTTTGGCACAATTGTTAGAAAGGATGACTCTAATACAAATGAAGGGAAAATATCTCTACTTGCGCAGAGATTTACTAAATTTCTTAGAAAGAATAAACCCTCTTTTAGGGATTTAAAAAAAAGGTTATCCGAGCTCTTAAATGATTAATTCACTGAATTTAGAGTTGTACATCTTCCAAACAACATGAAACTTTTTGTAGACCACTTATATTGGGATTTGAGGAACAAAATAAATCTAGAACTACGAAGTTGAACAGAAATTATGAAGTCTATATCAAGCAAGAGGATGAAACTTTGAACAAATTCTATGCATGTTTTTCAAATATTATCAACTACTCGTACAATTTGGGTGGACCTATAGTAAAGAGAAGTAGATTGAGAAATCCATGCTAGCTTTCCTTATTATTTTCAAGCCAAAGTTACCTTGCTTAAATACATGTAAAAGCCTTGTGAACTTACTATTAAATGAATGAGTTGGGCAAGTATTCAAACTGCATCACTCTTATCCAATATGTGAGCAATCCACTTTTGAGGACAGAGAGAGCTTGGCTTTATAGACATCAAAGATAGTGGTTTGACCGAATATATTTTTGACACAATTGTTAGAAATGATGACTATAATACCAATGAATAGAAAATGGATCTACTTGCCGAGAGATTTACTAAATTTCTTAGATAGAATTAACCCCTTTTTTATGGGTTTTAGAAAAAAATAATCCGAGCTCTAAAATGATTATTACAATGAATTTACATTTGTACTTCTTCCGAATGACATGAAACATTTTGGAGACCACTCATATAGGAATGTGTGCTACAAAATAAATATAGAACTACGAAGTTGACCAAAAATTTAGAACTCTATATCAAGCAAGAGGATGAAACTTTGAACAAATTCTATGCTTGTTTTTCAAACATTAGCAACTACTCGTACAATTTGGGTCGACCTATTAGGAAAAAGAAGTAGAATGAGAAAAAACTTGCTAGCTTACCTTATCATTTTCAAGCTAAAGTTACCTTGCTTAAATACATGTAAAAGCCTGGTGAACTTTCTATTAAATGAATCAGTTAGGCAAGTATTCGAACTGCATCACTTGTATCCAATATGTGAGCAATCTACTTTAGAGGACGGAAATAGCTTGGCTTTTAAGACATCAAGGATAGTGGTCCTAGGGAAGATGTTTTTGGCACAATTGTTAGAAATGATGACTCTAATACCAATGAAGGGAAAATGCCTCTACTTGCATAGAGATTTACTAATTTTCGTAGATAGAATTAACCCTTTTTTAGGGGTTTTATAAAAAAAGAATCCGAGCTCTAAAATGATTATATCAATGAATTTACAGTTTTAGTTCTTTCAAACAACATTAAATATTTTGTAGACCACTCATATAGGCATTTGAGCTACAAAATAAATCTAGAACTACGAAGTTGACAAAAAAATTTGAACTCTATATAAAGCAAGAGGATGAAACTTTAAACAAATATTTTATAGACCACTCATATAGGCATTTGAGCTACAAAATAAATCTAGAACTACGAAGTTGACAAAAAATTTTGAACTCTATATAAAGCAAGAGGATGAAACTTTAAACAAATTCTATGCATGTTTTTCAAACATTATCAATTACTCGAACAATTTGGGTGGACCTATTAGGTAAGAGAAGTAGATTGAGAAAATCCTTCCTATCTTACCTTATCACTTTCAAGCCAAAGTTACCGTGCTTAAATACATGTAAAAGCCTTGTGAACTTACTATTAAATGAATCACTTAGGCAAGTATTCGAACTGCATGACTTGTATCCAATATGTGAGCCATCTACTTTAGAAGAGGGAAAGAGCTTGGCTTTCAAGACATCAAGGATAGTGGTCCCAGCGAAGATGTTTTTGGCACAATTGTTAGAAAGGATGACTCTAATACCAATGAAGGGAAAATGATTCTACTTGCGCAGAGATTTACTAAATTTTTAGAAAGAATAAACCCTCTTTTAGGGATTTAAAAAAAGTTAATCCAAGCTCTTAAATGATTATTTCAATGAATTTAGAGGTGTGCATGTTCCAAACAACATGAAACATTTTTTAGACCACTCATATTGGGATTTGAGGAACAAAATAAATCTAGAACTATGATGTTGAACAGAAATTTTGAAGTCTATATCAAGCAAGAGGATGAAACTTTGACCAAATTCTATGCTTGTTTTTCAACCCTTATCAACCACTCGTACAATTTGGGTGGACCTATTAGTAAAGAGAAGTAGATTGAGAAATCCTTGCTAGCTATCCTAATCATTTTCCAGCCAAAGTTACCTTGCTTAAATACATGTAAAAGCCTTGTGAACTTACTATTAAATGAATCACTTAAGCAAGTATTCGAACTGCATGACTCGTAACCAATATGTGAGCCATGTACTTTAGAGGGGGGAAAGAACTTGGCTTTCCAGACATCAAGGATAGTGGTCCCAGCGAAGATGTTTTTGGCACAATTGTTAGAAATGATGACTCTAATACCAATATTTGAGCAATCCATTTCGAGGACGGAAAGAGCTTGGCATTATAGACATCAAGGATAGTGGTTTGACCGAAGATGTTTTTGAGACAATTGCTAGAAATGATGACTATAATACCAATGAAGAGAAAATGGATCTACTTTCCGAGAGATTTACTAAATTTCGTAGATAGAATTAACCCTTTTTTAGGGGTTTTAGAAAAAAATAATCCGAGCTCTAAAATGATTATTTCAATGAATTTACAGTTGTACATCTTCCAAACAATATGAAACATTTTGTAGACCACTCATGTATGGATTTGAGGAAGAAAATAATTCTACAACTACGAAGTTGAACAGAAATTTTGAAGTCTATATCAAGCAAGTGGATGAAACTTTGAACAAATTATATGCATGTTTTTCAAACATTATCAACTACTCGTACAATTTGGGTGGACATATTAGGAAAGATAAGTAGATTGAGAAAATCCTTGCTAGCTTACCTTATCATTTTCAAGCAAAAGTTAACTTGCTTAAATACATGTAAAGGCCTTGTGAACTTACTGTTAAATGAATCACTTGGGTAAGTATTCGAATTGCATCAGTTGTATCCAATATGTGAGCAATCTTCTTTAGAGGAGGGAAAGAGCTTGGCTTTATAAACATCAAGGATAGTCGTCTTAGCGAAGATGTTTTTTTGAGACAATTGTTGAAAATGATGACTCTAATAAAAATGAAGAGTAAATGGATCTACTTTCCAAGAGATTTACAAATTTTCGTAGATAGAATTAACCCTTTTTTAGGGGTTTTATAAAAAAGAATATGAGCTCTAAAATGATTATTTCAATGAATTTACAATTATACTTCTTTCAAACAACATGAAATATTTTGGAGACCACTCATATAGGCATTTGAGCTACAAAATAAATTTAGAACTACGAAGTTGACAAAAATTTGTGAACTCTATATCAAGCAAGAGGATGAAACTTTGAACAAATTCTATGCATGTTTTTCAAACATTATCAACTACTCGTACAATTTGCGTGGACCTATTAGGAAAGAGAAGTAGATTGAGAAAATCCTTGCTAGATTACCTTAAGATTTTCATGCTAAAGTTACCTTGCTTAAATACATGTAAAAGCCTTGTGAACTTACTATTAAACGAATCACTTAAGCAAGTATTCGAACTGCATGACTTGTAACCAATATGTGAGCCATCTACTTTAGAGGGGGGAAAGAGCTTGGCTTTCCAGACATCAAGGATAGTGGTCCCAGTGAAGATGTTTTTGGCACAATGGTTAGAAAGGACGACTCTAATACCAATGAAGGGAAAATGCCTCTACTTGCGCAGAGCTTTACTAAATTTCTTAGAAAGAATAAACCTTCTTTTATGGATTTAAAAAAAAAGTAATCCGAGCTCTTAAATGATTATTTCAATGAATTTACAGTTGTACATCTTCCAAACAACATGAAAAATTTTGTTGACCATTCATATTGGGATTTGAGGAAAAAAATAAATCTAGAAGTACGAAGTTGAACAAAAATTTTGAACTCTATATCAAGCAAGAGGATGAAACTTTGAAAACATTTTATGCATGTTTTTCAAACATTATCAACTACTCGTACAATTTGGGTGGACCTATTAGTAAAGAGAAATAGATTACAAAATCCTTGCTAGTTTTCCTTATCATTTTCAAGCCAAAGTTACCTTGCTTAAATACATGTAAAAGCCTTGTGAACTTACTATTAAATGAATGAGTTGGGCAAGTATTCGAACTGCATCACTTTTATCCAATATGTGAGCAATCCATTTCGAGGACGGAAAGAGCTTGGCATTATAGACATCAAGGATAGTGGTATGACCGAAGATGTTTTTGAGACAATTGTTAGAAATGATGACTATAATACCAATGAAGAGAAAATGGATCTACTTTCCCAGAGATTTACTAAATTTCGTAGATAGAATTAACCCTTTTTTAGGGGTTTTAGAAAAAAATAATCTGAGCTCTAAAATGATTATTTCAATAAATTTACAGTTGTACATCTTCCAAACAATATGAAACATTTTTTAGACCACTCATATATGGATTTGAGGAAGAAAATAATTCTACAACTACGAAGTTGAACAGAAATTTTGAAGTCTATATCAAGCAAGTGGATGAAACTTTGAACAAATTATATGCATGTTTTTCAAACATTATCAACTACTCGTACAATTTGGGTGGACCTATTAGGAAAGATATGTAGATTGAGAAAATCCTTTCTAGCTTACCTTATCATTTTCAAGCAAAAGTTACCTTGCTTAAATACATGTAAAGGCCTTGTGAACTTACTATTAAATGAATCAGTTGGGCAAGTATTCGAACTGCATCGATTGTATCCAATATGTGAGCAATCCACTTTCGAGGAGGGAAAGAGATTGGCTTTATAAATATCAAGGATAGTCGTCCGAGGGAAGATGTTTTTGAGACAATTGTTAGAAATGATTACTCTAATACCAATGAAGAGATAACGACACTACTTGCTTAGAAATTTACTAAATGTTTTAGAAAGAATTAACCCTTTTAAGGACTTTAGAAAAAAATAATCCGACCTCTAAAATGACTATTTCAATGAATTTACAATTGTACTTCTTCCAAACAACATGAAACATTTTGGAGACCACTCATATAGGCATTTGAGTTACAAAATAAATCTAGAACTATGAAGTTGACCAAAAATTTTGAACTCTGTATAATTTTTAATTTTAAAAGACAATTAATTGATTCAGGATTAGAATTAAGCAACCAACATAATGAAGAATATAATATACTATGCAATTGTAATGAATATAGAATAAAATTAGACTTATACATAAACATAATAAGCTTTGTAGACAAATTATTACCTTCAATAAACACACAAAGGCCATCAACTAAGTTAATATTAACCCCCGATTAAAAATTATATCGATCCACAGAAATTGGTATAAGAGCTTAGGAATAGTAATCTAAATAGTAATGTATGGAAAACTAACACCATTAAAGTATAAAGATATTTTTGATCTTTTATAAACCTCTACGGTATAATTGAAGATATGTCAAACCTCTGGGGCATTTAAGATAGTGTCCCAACTAATCACATATAATGTAGGTTTAAAATGTAATTAAATCATGTTTGAATCATATTTTATTAATTAAAAAGATGTAATGTCATTGAGTCCATTAATATGATTAGATAAATCTTTTATATTATCACAACTCATCTTATTAATACCACAATTTATTAAAAAAAATTGATATTTTTATAATAAAAAATACTATTATCAAAGTAAATAAATATTTTACTTCATAAATCAATTACCATGTGTATTAAGATTTTAAAGTTTACAAATTGACATTTAATTGAATTGACCTACATATTATTTAATATACATATTTATTTTTTAATTTTATATATTTATAATACATATATCATATATGTTTACAATCATTTAATTTTAGTTAAACTTTTACTTTATTTGAGCATGTAAAACAACTTATATTCTTATTCTCTTATATTCATTTTTAAAAAAATAATATAATTAATAAAAAATCTAAATTACTTATTTTTTTCAATAATTTTGTCATTTATAAAATTTATTCCCTACTTAAAAATTGAAGTACAATTATATTTTAAATGTTAATATAATTTTTTTTAATTAAATTGTTGATTAAACAATAAATCTTATTTATTAATTTAAAATTAACTTAATGTAAAATTATTCAAATTTATTATAAAAATAAGCTAGTCTAAATCACAAACTGAACATATTAAACCGACATAAATATATTAATCAAAATGTTTTCTTACCAACATTTTATGGGTTGGTTTCGGTTTTTGATTTAGCAAACCGATTTAGGTTGATTCAATTAGCATTTTAAATCAAAACGATCAAAATCATACCGTACCTATACTAATTTTGTTTATTATTACATAGCATGAAGGATAATATGTACTTTTTTTCAACAAAATAAGGTAATATACAATATTTTTTAAAACCCATAACTCTTATATATATTAATATTTTGTAGTTTCATTTTATGATTAAATTGTTAAGATTTGAAGTCTAATTTTCACAAATTATGGTTTAGATTAAGATGATTACTTTCCATTATGAAATATATGTGAAACTAAAATCCAAAATTTGTTTTTAATATAATTATGTTATTTTAAGTCTTTCACACCTACAATTAATCCTAATTGTTCTTATCTTATGTAATTCCGAAGCATATTAAAATAAGATGTTAGTTTATATAGATTTGATATTAAAAAATAGTGTTTATATATTATACATAATTAAATTGATCCTCATGTAATATCTCAACTTGTATATAGATTATATAGCATGTACATATAAACTAGACATGCACAATCATGTGAAATTTATACATTAATTAATATACAACATATACATATTAAACACATGATACGTCAAGATCATTAGATTATATTTGTTTGGAGAAGAGCTAGTATATTAGGGTTTTTAGAGAAATATTAGAGAGAAGATAAATTCAGATCCTTTATTCATCTCATTAATAAGATAGATATATATATATATATATATATATATATATATATATATATATATATATATATATATATATATATATATATATATACACATAATAGATAGATGTTATCATTATAATAGTTAGTGCTCTATTGGTGTTAGGACTAATCTATATATAATAAAATTAAAAATATCAATAGGTTGTCATTACCATGCCATATAAGATGGCTCCTAGTTAAGGTAGGTAGTAGTTATCAGGTCTTCTTACTCAGGTCTTATGCCACAGAGCCTACCCAAGATAGTAGTCATGAGGTCGTTCCTACCAGGTCACATTGCATTGATCTTGAACAATAGATTTGGACTTATTCACAAAATCATAAATATGAGGTCTTTTGGCAATCTATTCAAGGTTCCATGATCGAAAATGAATCAATTTCGTCCAAGGATAAGGTCGCTATAAACGGGATGCCAAATGACAACATCACACACACAATATGAATGAGGTGTAATAGGTTGCTAGACTCGCATAATATCAAACAATGTTTATTCCTATACTCATTACTTATATCAAGAAAACTTAGAAGTGAATCCTTTAATAATTTTTTCTCTATTTGACCATTATCAACCAATGATAATATTTTCATTTTAATTTTATTTACAATAAAAAATTTATTTAATAATAGAATGATGTAGACTATTAGAAGTATTTTAATTAAGTTTAAAAGTTGAGATTTAAAATTAAGTAAATATTAATAAAAACATTAATAGAGAATATACTCCTAAAAATGATTTTGAAAGGAAAAAAAGTTACTTGTGTTAACATTTTATTGGAATACACAAATTGAAAAAAAATGAAAAAAAAAGCTAGCTAGTGATCACTAAAACGTTCCAAAATATGATTGGAAAAAATAAGAGATCTGTTTGAACATAAGGCTCGACCGGAAGTCTCACCCTTCAACAACCCGATCTATTATGTGCCTTGCCCGAGACTATGAGATATGCTCGTACCTAAAGAGATAATCTTAGGGTATCCTTATTTGTTTAGAATATTTAGAAGTATTAAAAGATCGACCATCAGCTCGGTATGTCAATATGATTGAGTCTAAATTAGTTTATGCTTTTACTAAAGTACTCCCTTGACACGATGTGAGGTATACTCTATATAACTATCATGTGTACATATAATTTTCTAAATATATGACAAACTAATATGAGATCCATACAATTTAACTTCTCTTTAACTTTTCTCTCTAAAATTGGATCATCCTAACATTTTGGCACCTACTCGCCAAAGCCCCTTTTATAGCCAACTCATTTTTGAAGAAGTCTATAGCCAATTATAACTAATCTCAACACTCGATGAGAGCTGCTCAACCATACCATTGAGGTCACAGTTTACTTGCTCTTGGTCGCACATTGACTCCTCATATTTAGCTTTGGCAATTTCCATCTCGTGCCTATAGGCTTCAACCTCAACCACAAGCTTACTCTCAGATTCCTTTGCCACCTCAAACTACTTGGCATGTAAAATGGCATACTTGGCTCGAGTTGAGGTATGGCTCTCATTTTTATGTCCAAACATCCAATCCCTTTACTCTTTTAGCTTGAGTTCTAGACTAAGGTGGAAAAGTAATGCTCAGGAAGTGGATTGGAACCGTTCAGCCCCCCTAATAAATGCATGTCAATTAATTGGAGAGAGAAATTTAGGTCTCTATATAAGAAAGTGCCTAGGCTGAGCTTAATCTTTATCATTTCCTTTACATCAAACAAAAATCAAGAGAAAAAAATGCTTTGTCGCCTCAACTCAAGCCATTAAAAGTTTTTAGTTTAATGGTAAAAAACCAGCTGAGCCCATAGATTACTTGCTCAAGTTTTTAAAGTAAAACATTTTTTGTCTAATGTCTTTCTACTTTCTTTTTAGGTTAGTTTTAAAGAATCATTCTACTTTTTATATGAAACTTGATCCTAAGTAATCTTTTATTATTATGCCTTACCCTTTTTTTATGTTTTTTGATATTTTGTAGAGACCATGCATAGAGAAAAGACCTCAGGTTCGGCCTCCTAAGAGAAACCATAATATCCCAACTTCTCGGATCAAGCAGAGAGCAGCAACACATGGTCATCCCACGAGACGAGCACTTCAAGTGAAGAGGGCCCATCCTAGTCATAGCTTTCCATCTCTACCTCTTATCCACAGGCCATACCAACTATTAGGTTGAACGTTCTTGAGACTTAGATATTAGTCACTAGATCATGGAGGAAGAAATTGAGAATCTAGGAACTAAGGAACCCACAGGCCATACCAGAGGTTGGTCAACCAAGGTCAAGATTAGTGGTCTGTCACCGCAAGATGAGGAGAGGTTGAAGAGGACCTACAACATCTCTGCCTTGGTTCAAATAATGATTCCAATGTTTGAGGTCTGTGATAGTGATCCACCTCAGTTGGGTGGACGTTCTTCTACAAGAAAGCTTTGTGGTTAGGGCTCAGGTCTTCCCTATACCCTTTCATAAGAAGGTTTTTGGCCAAGACTTATCTCGCGCCAGGTCAGTTGATGCCCAATGGTTGGAGGTACCTACTCTTCCTTACACTAATATGTAAATAGCTCTAGGTGGATCTGGAGATGCTCAAGTTTAATGAAGCTTATATGATAAAGCAAAACCCTATAGACCCAGAGAGGGTATACATGTCAATGAAGAAAGACTAGGGTATAAACTTGGCCTTTACTGAGAATAAGAAGAATTGGAAGGAATATTTCTTCTATGTCTCACGTTGGTGGGAGACTCCTATTAGTGGCACAAGGCTAATAAATAGTGTTGTCTCTTTTGGAAAACATAAAACGTGCAAGCATACACGGTCACAAGTAATAAAATTTGATAAGTAAGTTATCGTTCCCACGGAGATTTGTTACTACAATTTGTTGAGTACTAAAATTATCTCTCTCTGATTTTATCCAAAACGATCGTTAATTGGAACAAATTTAAGAAAAGAGTTTAATACCAAAATAAAAGAAATCTAGGATTGCATTTTTTCACCAAAATTAATCAACTCAAATCATGTTATTTTCTTTCGATTTATATTTTTTAAGTATATTTAATTTGGCAACCGAAAACTTCTAATTTTATCCATACATCTCTTCCGTGCTCCGTATAAACACACCTCGTTAAATTAATTCACTATATTCCTATGAGAATTAAATTCAGCAACATTCATTACGTTCTAAGCATTCAAATGGCCAAACATACAATTAGAGTATATTCATATCCTTCATCATACATGTCATTCTATCTATGAGCAATATACACAAAAATGCCTCTTCCAAGTTTATTTAAGTGCCACGGATCATTTGATAAAATTCGTAAATAATCAAAAGCATTAAGCACAAAATAGAATAAACAAATCAAATGTCTTATAAATCGTTCAAAAATAATTAAAATAAAAGCTTCATAAATTTAGATCAAATGCAACCCTAGAAAAATTAAATTACTTCATAAAATTAAAATAAAATTACAACAGTTACAGAAAATGAGATGAAGAACAAAAGAAAATTAAATCGTCTCGGATCGTAAATTTTTGGCACACGCAGAACACAACAGAAGCAAAAAATGGCTTCTGCGTGTTCCACAGTCCACCCCCGAATACTACTAAAAATCTCAAATTCTAAACTCCCCAAAAACATTTTACTCTATCATACTATCCCCTATTTATAACATCAAATTTCTAAAAAAATATACATTTAAAAATATTTTTTTTAATACACACGGGGGACAGAGAGATATGGAAAAAATAATAAAATACTACGCCTGGGGACAAAACTGGCATCGAAAATGCGTTTAAATCTGAGTGAGAGAGTCATCTGTTTCTGTTTTGCTTTTCGATAAACTCTGTCACGTGTCACCATCTGATTCGCTGTAACAAATAGTGGGACACGTGGCAGCACCTCATTGGTTGAAGGGGATGGGTGACTGTGGATCGACCACACGGGAAAAGAGGCACGCGGGACGTGGGAGAGAACGGCTACAATGTGTGCGTGATCCTGCGCTTTCGCGCTCGTCGTAACATGCCATGCGTCAGAACATGATTGGCTTCAAGATAAAGTGGGACACGTGTCAGATTGTGATTCGTAGAATAACCGGGTGCATGTGGATCGACCACATGGGAAAAGAGGTGCGCGAAGGTGGGGGACAACAGCTGCAACGCGTCAGACATGTGGGTCCCACCTGCACGCCAGCCTGTCCAGGAGGTGGGCCCCACTCGGTGCACCGAGAGGCGTGAATGAGAAACCTACACCCATTCGCTTTGGTCGGCTTAGAAGAACACGCGCACATCCTGGCCGTTTCTTCTCTAATCTGATGGTCCACATTACGCGTGTAGGAGACTACACGTGGACTTCTTCTCTCCTTTGCGAAATTTAAACTTTAATTAATTGCATTTTGACCCACAAATTTAATTCAAATTACATTTTAAACCCTCTTTAATTACAGTTAAGCCTTTTTCTAAGTTAAATTAAATTTTTAAACTTTTAATAATTAAAATTAAGCCCAATTTTAATTTAAATTATATTTTCGACTTTTATAAATTGCAATTAAGAGCTCTATTATTTGAAATTATATTTGTGGACATAAATTTGCAATTAAGTACGGTTTCGATTCAAATTTAGTAATTTTATTAAAAATGTATTTCTTAACACATAAAAGGTAAAATTAATGTATTTAACTAAAATTAACCAAAAATGTCAAGAACATAGCAATTATAATTAATAAAATAGATGAAAATAATTATATAAAATACAGTTATCAACACCCCCAAACTTAAGTTTTTGCTAGTACTCGAGCAAAAGGAAAGAAATAAAACCAAAATAACTACATTTAAAATAGTGATTTTCAAAATAATTCTTTTTAGTAATTCCAAATTACATAACTCAAAGAAATAAAAGAATTCTATCTAAGTATCAAAAACAATTTAAAAATATATTACATTTTCACAATGAATTTTAGTGTGTGTGTAGTCTTTTCATATTTCATCACATTCAATCCGGATTAGTTTATGCAAATATAAAATCAAACAGATTTTAATGAAATCATAAATGTCATAAGTTTATTTTTCATTTCTCTCTCCAGTAATATAGACACACACAACCAAAAATCAATAGGACTTTATTAAGCTTGTAATGTATGGCTTAGGTAAAGGTAGGATAAAAGATAATATTTAGCTCAAAACTTTTCCTAAACACATCATTTTAAGATTGAAACAAGATATCTTCTATCATCATCATAAATACTTCCCAATTTGGTACTTAACATCACATACAATAACCATTTTTTCTGTTTTTTTCCTTTTTTTCCTTTTCAGAATCTATTTTTTTCATTATCCTCTTTTTTCTAATATATCTTTAAATATTTACTAACAATTGTCACATGTTAGTGAGATAAGAAAAATAGATATATCTGCACACATATATATATATATATATATATTTTGAATTAGGCTTTTGAAATGAAATAAAAATATATATAGAAACTTTGAAGCTCAAAAGGGATATACTATGGATAAAGCATGTGAAGGTAGATAGAAAGGCTCAAACGATCCAAAGATGGCCTAAATCATTTTCTTAGTTAAATGTTATCTATAATTTCGCCTGGAGAGAAAATCAAACAAATTCTAAGCACCGTGACACCACATATATCAATCGAATTCCATACTCACATAAACATTTTCTAAATTACCATAGAAACTCAAAATTCAAGACTAGTGCTCATATATATTTATTCTTGTAAAAATGAAACATATGTAAAAATTATTCATCGCTTAGACAATATTCAAATTTTTCAAAGCGCTATGCATCATTTAAATTGAAGACATAAAAATAAATCACTATTCATAGCAAAATATCTTCAATCAACCAAACAAAAAAAATCCCATGCAAGAACATCCAGAAAATATTTCAATTAAGTTCAATGTATCTACCACCCCCAAACTTAATATACACATTGTCCTCAATGTGTGAAAGTTAAAGAACATATGAGATAGGTTTAAGGAAACTTCCTGGTTTGGTTTGAATGGTTAATCTAAAATAGCTTCATTACCTCCAATTTGTACCTACGAAAAAAATAAAAATAAAATAACAACATAACAAAATATAAAAACTAATACATGCGAAAAAAATAAATAAAACACATGGGTTGCCTCCCAAGAAGCGCTTGATTTATAGTCGTCAGCTTGACTTTTCAATTTGTTATTCTTTTTGTTAGTTAAGATTTGTGTGTCAAACAAAATCTCAACTTACGAGAAAATTGAAAAATAAATTAAGCAAGCCATAATAACCATAAAAAAAATTTCTTTTTTTTTTCTTTTTGTGAGTTAAGATTTGTGTGTCAAACAAAATCTCAACTCACGAGAAAAAAAATTAAATTAAACAACCAACAATAAGGAAAAAAATATTTCTTCTTTTTGTGAGTTAAGATTTGTGTGTTAAACAAAATCTCAACTCACGAGAAAATGGAAAAATAAACTAAACGAGCAATAATAATTTTTTTTTCTTTTTGTAAATTAAGATTTGTGTGTCAAACAAAATCTCAACTTACGAGAAAATTGAAAAATAAACTAAACAAACAAAATTAAGGAACAAGAATATTTTCTTTTTTTTAATTAAAATCAGATTGATTGGTATTAATATCAACAATGAAAATAGTAAAACAAATCCCCAGCAATGACGTCAAAAGCTTGTTGTCCCTTTTGGAGAACATAAAACGTGCAAGCATACACGGAGATTTGTTACTACAGTTTGTTGAGTACTAAAATTATCTCTTTTTGATTTTATCCAAAACGATCATTAATTGGAACAAATTTAAGAAAAGAGTTTAATAACAAAATAAAAGAAATCTAGGATTGCATTTTTTCACCAAAATTAAGCAACTGAAAATCATGTTATTTTCTTTTGATTTATATTTTTTTAGTACATTTAATTTGTCAACCGAAAACTTCTAATTTTATCCATACATCTCTTCCGAGCTCCGTATAAACAAACCTCGTTAAATTAATTCACTATATTCCTATGAGAATTAAATTCAGCAAGATTCATTACGTTCTAAGCTTTCAAATGGCCACACATAGAATTAGGGTATATTCCTATCCGTCATCATACATGTCATTCTATCTATGAGCAATATACACAAAAATGCCTCTTCCAAGTTTATTTAAGTACCACAGATCATTTGATAAAATTCGTAAATAATCAAAAGCATTAAGCACAAAATAGAATAAACAAATCAAATGTCTTATAAATCGTTCAAAAATAATTAAAATAAATGCTTCATAAATTTAGATCAAATGTAACCTTAGAAAAATTATATTACTTCATAAAATTAAAATAAAATTAAAACAGTTACAGAAAATGAGATGAAGAACAAAAGAAAATTAAATCGTCTCGGATCATAAATTATTGGCACACGTAGAACACAACAGAAGCAAAAAATGGCTTCTGCGTGTTCCACAGTCCACCCCCGAATACTACTAAAAATCTCAAATTCTAAACTCCCCAAAAATGTTTTACTCAATCATGCTATCCCCTATTTATAACATCAAATTTCTAAAAAAATATAGATTTAAAAATATTTTTTTTAATACACGCGGGGGACAGAGAGATATGGCAAAAATAATAAAATACTACGCCTCGGGGACAAAACTGGCATCAAAAATGCGTTTAAATCTGAGTGGGAGAGTAGTCCATTTCTGTTTTGCTTTTCGATAAACTCTGTCACGTGTCACCATCTGATTCATTGAAACAAATAGTGGGACACGTGGCAGCACCTCATTGGTTGAAGGGGATGGGTGCATGTGGATTGACCGCACGGGAAAAGAGGCACGCGGGATGTGGGAGAGAACGGCTGCAACGCGTGCGTAATCCTGTGCTTTTGCGCTCATCGTAACATGCCATGCGTCAGAACACGATTGGCTTCAAGATAAAGTGGGACACGAGTCAGATTGTGATTCGTAGAATAACCGGGTGCATGTGGATCGACCGCACGGGAAAAGAGGTGCGCGAAGGTGGGGGACAACAACTGCAACGTGTTAGACACGTGAGTCCCACCTGCACGCCGGCCTGCGCGGTAGGTAGGCCCCACTCGGCGCACTGAGAGGCATGAACGAGAAACCTACACCCATTCGCTTTGGTCAGCTTGGAAGAACACGCGCACCGTTGGCCAGATATTGCCATTCAGGACCAGCAGCATTAGCCACAATATGGTCGGTAAGGAAGACTTATCCGAGATAGATGTCATCCGTCTGGGCATAATCCATTTGGAACCTCCTAACTCGTCAACCTTTATCGTATGACCTTAGCCCATCAACCACCCTCTAGTTGTACAAGGTGAATCTAAGTTGCTTTCGTCCCATAATGTGTCATCCATCATTATGCTTGACTAGGAACTTGACCCTCACCAAATGCACGTTTCGGCATCTAAACCAATAGAATAGAAATATTTCCTAGTCCTATCTGAAGATGAGCCTTATAAGACCGTCTAAATAAGTACATCATTGCTAAGAAATGTGAGATGAATTCAATTATAAAATTATATATCTTTATTTTTTATTTCATCTTATATTAAAAATAATACTTTTATTTTGAAATTTAATAAAAATATAAAAATATAAAAATAAATTTATAATAAAAATTTAGTTTAAATAGAAATTATTTTATTAAATATTTATAATTAATTTTATTCGTTTATATTATATAATTTATCATCAAATATAATATAATTTTATAGAACTTAATTTAATATAATTATAATTAATATGTTAAATATTATATTATAAATAAGCATAAATGAGCAAAATGGCAACTTACTCTTTAATATATATATAGCTTGTATTTTTTCCATTTCCTCTTGACTTAATCTGAACGGAGAAAATAGTCAGCGATAAGAACTACATTAATCTAATGGCGAGAGAATATACAATATTATACAATTTCCATTCCTTTGTTGCATTTATTTGGCCACCTATACCGTACAATAAATAGTTATATATAGAGACACTCTCGGTCAGTAAATGGTTGGAGTAGAGGTAGCAACTATATATAGAGCTCGAGATATTAATTGGATCATGCATTGGGTCTATCCATATGTCTAAACATCTAGTCTCCTTACTCTTTTAGCTCAGATCTTGAACAGGGGTGTAAGAGTAACACCTGGCCAACAGATCTGAATCGTTTGACTCCTCTAATAAATGATTGTTAGATGATATATAGAGAGAAATATGGACCTCTATATAAGGAGGAGCCTGAGCTTCTCTACATTTAATCATTTCCTACATATCAGACAAAAATTGGAACAAAAAACACTTTGTCGTCTCAGCAAAAGCCATATAAGTTCTTAGCCTAGTGGTAAGAAAATCAGTACGACACATAACTTATTTAATCGGGTTTTGAAAGGAAAACTCCTCAAGTCTAATGGATTTTTACTTTCTTTTCAAGTCGGTTTAAAGAATCACTCTCTCTTTCACTATTAAACTCGACCTAGGTAGTTTCTACTTCTCATGCCTTACCCTTTTATGTTTCATGATATTTCGTAGAGACCATACATAGAGAAACCACTTTGGGCTCATCGTCCTGGGAGAGCCCACAATATCCCACTTTCTCGGATCAGGTAGAAAGTGATGTCATGAGGTCTACTAATAAGACAATTACTTCGAGGAAAGGGAAGCTATCCGAGCCTCAAACCTCTACCTTCACATCTCACCAACAAGCTATTCCTACAATTAGGTTAAACATGCCTCATACTCAAATATCTGTTCTGAGGTCATGGATGAGGAAGAAAGAAATTGGTGAACCCAAATGTCGTACCAAAGGTTGGGCGACCAAGGTCAAGACCAATGGGTTATCTCCTCAGGATGAGAAGAGGATAAGGAAAACATACGACATTCCCTCCTCGGTTCAGATAATGATCATGGGTCGGGCGTTCTTGACAACGACTCATCTCTAGTTGAGTGGACAGTCTTCTAGGAAAAGGCCTTATGGTTGGGGGTTAGATTTACTCTGTACCTCTTTATAAGGAAATATTTTGCAAGGAATTAGCTCACGCTAGGTTAGTTGATGCCAAATGGGTGAAGATACCTGTTTTGTCTTACACTAATATGAAGAGAGCTTAGGGTTGAACTAGAAATGCTTGAGTTCAATGAGACATATGTACTGAAGCAAAATCATATAGGCACGAGGAGGGTCTATATGTCTATGAAACAATACTAGTGCATAAATGTGATCTTTCTCAAGAACGAGAATAATTGAAAGTAATATTTCTTCTACGTTTCTGGTATCTAAGAGACCCCAGACAACAATACCATGATCATAAGGAGCATCTGGGTTGACACCAAGGTCGTGATAAGAAATATGGGTTCCTTTATCACAACCTTGAGCTGCAAGGCCAAGCAATGATTGGATGATATCCAGAATTATATGCTCAAGAAGACTCCATGGAGGTAGCTACTAAACACCCTACATTTTGTTGTGTGTAAGTTAATGAGACAGGGCTCAGTAGAGCCCCCACATAGGATTATCCGTAAGCCCTAAGCACCCTACCCTCTAAGCGTCAGATCCCTCCTATAGATTATGGTGGCAAGTTTTAGCTATTCCTTGATAATGTGAAATGGCCCTTAGATCTTAAATTTCTAGCTTTTTATTTAGCACGTGCTTGTAAAACTAACACTCTTTTTTTGTCTTTGTAAATAACATGGATCTTACTACTTTTAAGCTATTAGCACACCTTCAGAGTAGGCTCACTAAGTAGAAGACAAGCTCTCAAAAAGCTACACCTTTTTCACGAAGGATGAGCTCTTCCAAAGGGAAGATAAGGATCAAACCCACTAGGTAGGAGGCCTGATGTGGAGCCTTCAGGCGAACAACCTCGGAACCCATGAATTCAAAGGAATAGAAATGATTGATTTGCTAAGAACATGTTGAAAATGATAAGATTATAACCCTAAGGAAACAAAGTCCTTAAAACCCAAACCTTGAGACACCACAAAGGATGATCACTCCCTTTGATAAGTCAGATTCAAGTATTCAATCAAGAACACAAGAAGGCAAAGTAAGAAGCTTTATGAAATATACTTTTCATTAATCAATATTCGTTCTTGCCTCCAAATTACACAGCTCTTCTTATTAATAAGAAAGAAACCTTAAAATAAAAAACCCTAGCTAGAATGGGCCTATTATTTAGTTATGGATTAGGCCTAATTCCAACCTTAAAAAATAAAAGACTAAAATACTTAAAATAAAAAGCCCACAATTCATTAAAATAAAAAGCCCACAATTCATTAAAATAAAAATTGCAAAACATAAAAGGCCTACAATTAAATAAAAGACTAAAAATAAAAAATAAAAAGCTCACAATTAATTAAAATAAAAATTACTAAACATAAAAAGCCCATAATTAACTAAAACCAAAAAATTTATTCCTAATTTATTCCTTGCATCCAATTTTACATTCCAAATCTATCCATTCCGTAGGATCTTGAAAATATTTGTAGGATCTTGAGAATCTTTAGAATATTTGTAAACTTTAATTTAGTTAGCACCTCCATCTCCATTATTCACCTCCTCTTCGAAAAGATTAGTCCTCGAATCTTAGCTTTGTAAGCAGGTTTATTTGGTATTGCAGATTTAGGTATAAAATCTATTTGATCCTTCGTGCTCACTTTCTTCTCTTTTTTGCTCACTTTTCTCTCCTTTTTTGCTCTCAACCTCCCTTGATATTTTTTTTATTATCCTCTTGCTCACACTTTTGTTTTTCCCACATCTTGCACTTTCTTGCTATCCTAATTTGATCTTTATAAGCTTGCAAAGGTTTGAGAGGGGCTAATACAACTTTTCAGTTGTTCACTTCAAAAAGAGTATTGAATTTTATACCCATCATGTATCACCCTCCTATCAAACTGCCACGGTCGCCCAAGAAAAATATGAATAACATACATTTGTGCCACATCATAAAGAACCTCATCCTCATACTTTCTAATTGAAAAAGGAACCCAAACTTGTTTGTTGACATTCCCTTCTCCACAATAATTTAGCCATTGTAGCTTATACGATTTGGGATGTTTTTGCCACTTCAAATTCAACTTTTCTACCAACGAAATACTAGCTACATTAGTGCATCTCGCACTATTAATAACAACCGTGCATACGTTATCCTTCACATGGCATGTTGTGTGAAAAATAAGCTCACGTTGCTCCTCATATCCTTCACTCTTAGGCTATATATTGAGGGCTCTCCTTGTGACAAGTAATTCCACATGCACAAGTTCTTCTAATTCTACATCGAAACAATCCTCCAATGGTGGAATTTCATTGTCACTTGAACTAGCACTCTCAATTTCTCTGTTATCACCTAAAACAATAACCCTTTTGTTTGGGCATTCAGAAGCAATATGTCTGAGTCCTTGGCACCTAAAACACTTAATATCATATGACTTAGTAGGAGTTTTTGTTTCAGATTTACCTTTAGGAACAACAACTGAATTGTTTGACTTTGCTTCACATTTTATTCTAAAGGAAACTTTGTTGTCCTTCCAAGTTGATTTCCACGGAGAACTAGAGGACAAACTAGATCTAAACCTTTTGGAATTGATTTGCTTCTCCACTTTAATGGCTTTGTGTAGTAGTTCTTCCATTTCGACGTAATGTTGAAATTCAACCATATCAGTTATTTCCATGTTTAACCCAGCAATGAATCTGACCATTGTCGTTTCTCTATCTTCCTTTATATTTGTTATAATCATGGAGACTTCCATCTCCTTATAATAATCTTCTACACTCATGGAGCCTTGGACCAGCCCTTGCAACTTTCTATATAGATCCCTATAGTAATGGATAGATATGAACCTCTTACGCATCACCAATTTCATCTTTTCCCATGACCGAATAGGTCTCTCACCATTTCTTTGTCTATTGACCACCAATTGATCCCACCATATACCAACATAATTGGAAAATTATATGGATACTAGCTTTACTTTATTCTCTTCTGAGTAATTATGAAAATCAAACACATGCTTAACCTTTCTTTCCCATTCCAAGTATAATTAAGGATCATTCTTTCCTTGAAAGGGTGGAATTGTCATCTTTATACTGCCTATATTGTTATCTTCTTTATAGTTAGTCTTGTTGTCCCATTTAAAATAGGTTCTATCTTCCACATTGGAATCAACTTCTTCTTCCTCGAAATCATGTCTTCCATGTCTTCTTCTATATGATTGAGAATCGGAAGAGGATTCTAAATCATCCAACCTTGCATTCATCCTCTTAAATTGTTCATGAATAGATTTGATGAAGAATTTCAAGTCAACCTCTTATGATTCTCCTCCTTCCTTACTCATGTTATTAACCTGTAAAATGAAATGAGATAATCCATGCACACCATCACATGTTTGCTCTCAAATAATATTGTTAATACTCCTTTTTCACACTATTTTTTCTCTCTTTTCTTTTGCACTATTTTTTTCTTTTTTTACGACTCAAAGCTCACGCTAACCTTCTTTTTGTTCTTAGCACAATCAAAGAATACAACTAATTTCAAGAAGTAACCATTTTATGGGTAACAATCTCAAAATTCAGAATTTTGAAAGAACTTAATGGCAAAGTATGACAAAAGTAAAGTCCAAAGAGGACTCTACATAAAGACTCTTGACCAAAGAGGACTCTAAAGAAATATTTTTGATCAAGAAGGACTCTAAAGAAAGACTCTTGAATAAGGAGGACTCTATAGAAGGACTCTTGACCAAGGAGGACTCTAAAGAGAGACTCTTGACCAAAGAGGACTTTATAGGAAGACTCTGACCAAATAGGACTCTAAAGAAAGACTCTTGGGCAAAAAGAACAAAATAAAGGGAACCCAATTTCAACAAGAATAAGAAAACATAGCAAGAAAACAAGAATTAGATTCTTGAACAATCTACTACTACTATGTTCTTCTTTTTTTCCTTTTTTTTCTTTCTATTCTATTCTTTTTTTTTTAATTTATTTTACTGCTGCTACTGCAGCTATGAATAGAAAATTCAGAAAAAAATTTCGCAATCCCTAATGAACAAGAACCGAAAAAACGCAAAAAACTGCGACAAATCTTTAACCCCTCGGTAAGTGGTCTAAACGATAGAATTTGGGGTCGAAAATGGTACAAAAAGAAAATAAAGAAGACGTTAGATTATAAGAATCGGAACAAGCTTTCATTTGATATGTTATTATAGTCAATTCGATAACTGTGTCAAAAGTTAGGGCCGTTTAAAGTTGCAACTCCGATTTATCAAATTTGTTTTTTTGAAACTACGAATAGTAGCCTTCTCCTTTTTTTCGTTTTTTGTTTTTTGAAGAATAAAGATAGGTTGAACACAGAATTAAAGAACAAGAAAAATATATGAATAATTTAAAGAAAACTATGAAACGAAATCCAAATACAAAAACAATAACGAAATTGAAAGAAAACATAAGACTCGAAAGGACAAAATTTCTCTTCTTTTTTGTTTTTTTGTTTTTGTGATTTTTGATTTAAGAATGTAGAAAACAATAAAGAATGCAAAAAACAATCAAAAGGTGAATATTGTTTTGAAATCTAAAATTCAAAACATAGATAAATGAAGATAGATAACCTATTTTCAACATCCAAGGCTCTCATACCAAATGATGCGGACCCTTTAGGCTAACAACCTAGGAACCCACGAATTCAAAGGGATAAAAACAATTGATTTGCTAAGAACGTGTTGAAGATGATCAGATTAGAACCCTAAGAAAACAAAGTCCTTAAAATCCAAACCTTGAGAAGCCATAAAGAATGAATACTCTCTTTGATAAGTCGGATTCAAGTATTCAATCAAGAACACAAGAAGAAAAAGCAAGAAGCTTTATGAAATATACTTTTCATTAATCAATATTTGTTCTTGCCTCCAAATTACACAACTCTTCTTATTAATAAGAAAGAAACCCTAAAAGAAAAAACCCTGGCTAGAATGGGCCTATTATTTAGTTATGGATTGGGCCTAATTCTAACTTTAAAAAATAAAAGACTAAAATACTTCAAATAAAAAGCCCACAATTAATTAAAATAAAAATTACTAAACATAAAAAGCCTATAATTAACTAAAACCAAAACATTCCTTCCTAATTTATTCCTTGCTTCCAATTTGACATTCCAAATCTATCCCGTATCTTGAGAATATTTGTAGGATCTTGAGAATCTTTAGAATATTTGTAAACATCAATTTAGTTAGCACCTCAATCTCCATTATACCAAATGATGTGAACCCTTTAGGCGAACAAACTAGGAACCCATAAATTCAAAGGAATAGGAACGATTGATTTGCTAAGAAGATGTTGAAGATGATCATATTAGAACACTAAGGAAACAAAGTCCTTAAAAACCAAACCTTGAGATGCCACAAAGGATGATCACTCACTCTGATAAGTCGGATTCAAGTATTCAATCAAGAACACAAGAAGGCAAAGCAAAAAGCTTTATGAAATATATTTTTTATTAATCAATATTCATTCTTGCCTTCAAATTACATAGCTCTTCTTATTACTAAGCAAAAAACCGTAATAGAAAAAACCCTAAATGGAATGGGCCTAATGGATCTATTATTTAGTTATGGATTGGGCCTAATTCTAACCTTAAAAAATAAAAAAACTAAAATACTTAAAGTAAAAAGCCTACAATTCACTAAAATAAAAATTATTGAACATAAAGGCCCACAACCCTATCGAAGAGGAAGAAGAAGTTGACCATTGATGAGCCCGTACTCAGGTCGATGCCTTTTAACATCATTGAGCCATCACTAGCATCAATGGGTTAGTACACCTCACCATCCCTTAGTCCGATTGACATATCTCAACACTCTTCAACTCATGTCAATAAGAACTTACTCTCCCTATGAGGGACTTGAGTAAGGGGAAGGGTTTCATCAAAGTCCTCACAATAGATGTTAAGGTAGTGGCCAGAGAGGTTGGACCATTACGTGGACAAGCTCTCTTACATGGTACATGAGATACAACTCGATGCCATGTGTAAGGATGTGTACTCTAAGGTTGTGCTCAACCAACTTTTGTACCAAGCAAGTGTTAGTATGTCCCTACTTCTAATTGAGCCATGAGCTTTCTTTCTTGTTGTATTAATTGACCTTACATTATTTGTCTTGTTTGCAGATCCTACTCCTTCAAGGATTGAGCAAGGTTCGAGGTGTGAAGAGTTTGAAGCATGACCTCACGATGGAAAAATAGAGCTATGCTTCAAATCAGACCAAATATGTTATGCTGTTGACCAAGACCAATAAGTGAGAGGGAGAGGTTATCAACAAGGATGAGAAACTATCCAAGGCCAAAGATGTGCTAAATAAAAATATGAGGAATTTTAAGGAGCGTAGGGAGGTATAAAGGATGATCGAGGAAGTGGTAGATTCCTATAGGCACAAGCTATTCGACATTAAAGAGAAATTTTCATGAGATCAAGAAAAGGCAAAAAGGGAGCTTGATACGATGACCGAGTAGCTTTCCTCGAGTGTCGGGATAGGGTATAGTGTAACCATAAACTCCTTCAAGGATTAGGTTAAGAAATACTACTATTAGATCCTAAATATCCCAATCATCCCTAATATTTTTCCATTCAAAACCAAGATGAGGATGAGGAACAAGGCTCAGACTTAGGTACAAGCGATGATGAGCCCGGAATGGGACATGAAGATAGTGGAATTAAGGACCACTGATATTGGCATTGGACTCAGTTGCTTAATTAAGTAGTCCCATGCTCTTATATTCAAGTTTGATGCACTCCTAATTGTGTTGTTGTGAGCTCGCACTTGTAACCCATTATTATTAATGAGAAATAATTGATTTTGAGAACAACTCGTACTGCATATATAACTCTATATTTATAGTAGTTATTTATGATGTTGACCCATCTCTCTACTTTTAGAGACATGTGTCATTAAATTTGTCCCACTATCATTCCCTAAAAAAATGGGTTAAGGATGTTATAAAATTCAAACATCCTTTTTTGTTTGAAGCAGCTTACAATTTTTTCTCCATCTTTCTTGTGTGAACCTTATGGATTCTAATTGGGAAAATATATATTCAACTCGAGCTTTAAAATTGGAGAATAGTATACTTAAGACCGAGTAGAGAAATCAAAAAATCAAGTTGTCCAAACTCAAGGATAAGCTTTCCCTTTATGAAGAAAGCAAGTGTGAGCTTGCCTCTTGTAAGGAGCACTTATCCCAAACTCAAGCTCGAGAGATAAGGACTAAGACAAAAATGGCCGCTCTTATTGATAAAGAGTCCTATTGGGCAAACTTCTATATGAAGCAATCTGAGGGAGTATTCCTCAAAGTTATGGACATTGTTGAGGAATTGGAACATTCTATACTCAACTCGAGCTTAGCCATTACCAAAATAGGGGTCAATATCTACAAGAAAGTTTTCAAGATTCAGGCAGAGTTATTTCCCTTAGGGAAGGAGACTGACGACCCAAACACTAGTCTTGCATCCAAACATCTAATGAACTTTTAATTTTTTGGGAGGCTAAACTCTCCTTTAATGAATTTTGAAAGCTTTGTAAGCTTAAGCAATAAATTTTTATTTTTAATAAGATGAACTTGTGACATGTAATATTAAGGGAAAGCGTTCTACTAGGTTTATGACTAAGGTGATAAACTCTTTTCTTTGAGTGTCAAAGCGCTCTACCTGGTTCTTGGCCGAGGTGATCTACTCGTGACATGTAATATTGAGGGAAAGCATTCTATTTGGTCTGTGACCAAGGTGATCAACTCTTTTCTTCTAGTATCAGAGCCCTTTACCTGGTTTTAATCGAGGTGATCAACTCGTGACATAAAATATTTAAGAACTCATTAAGAAAAAACTTCAATATATATGCCTTTTCGAGGTGTAGGAAATATAAATGCATTGACTTCTAGAGGAATTATTTCCTATATTTCTTTTGTACTAACCAACTCTCTCAATTGTTTAAGGCTATAAAGGTCGTAGTTGTTGATTATACTATATATTCTTTATCTCTCTATTTTTTAAGAGATGTTTTAATATATTTTTTTAAAGAGTGGAACCATGTACATATTGTACATTTTTGTATGATTTTGATGAGTGGTTAATTTTGTGGGTATTTTATTTGATTTTGGTTTAAGTAACCCTAAATATGTCTCTTTTTCGTAGATGTCATGCATGAATGAGATAAAGACATATACTATCAATTTCTACTTAAATCATTTAATCTAAGAAAATGAAAAAAAATATATATATATATATATATAAGACACTCTATTATTATGAGAAAATTCATATATTCATTGCTAATACCTATAGAGATCATCTAAAAGTTTTAAGAAATAGAATAAATATTTATAATACACTCTATCTAATATATAATATAAACATATTTTTATACAAATAAATATACATTACTAAATTGTACAAAATATAATACACTCTATCTAATTAATTAAAGGTAAAAGTTAAAAATTAATTAAATTTTTACTAATTTTTTTATTAAAAAAATAAATTTAATAAAAAAATTAAAAATTAAAAAAAATGAAAATTAAATGAAAATTAAAAATTAAAAGTTAAAAGTTACAAATTTTTTTTTCCTTTTTTTCAATTTTATAAAAAACAATTTTAGTTTTTTTAATTATATTTTTTTAATTCAAAATAAAAAAAATCACAATTATTTACATCACAAATGTTTTTTCGAAATTTTGATAAATAATTTAAAAACTCTATTCAATTTCCGACAACGGTGTCAAAAACATGATGCACATTTTTATCATTTATAACAGTAAAATATTTATGGATATAATAATTAAGGTAATTATGCTTGCTCATATTATTTAGGGTATTAAATAGATAAATTTATATTTATTGATTATCTCTTTTTTTATATATAAATACCACATTTGGTGAGATTAGATATTCTTTGTTAATTAAACAAATCAATTAAAATATATAAGTGAAGTCGATAATTAATTTGGTCACTTAAATTAATTCCTTTTTTCTAAGAGATCAAAAATGAACCATTTAAATGTTACCTTGGTAGGGTTAGACATTTTAAACTTTATTCAAGGTGCCCAAATTAAACCTAAGAATTTAATTATCCGAGAACTTATTTCAAGTTTTAAAACCATTACTAAAAATATGTTATCAATATATTTTCGAATAATATTTCTTATAAAAACTTTTGAAATAGAGCTTCATTCTACCTATCGGGCAATTGTACCAATAAAAGGGCACTACTCCAAATCAGATCGAGTAATTAAATCATAAAATCTAATTTTCAGATTTATATTTATAATGAAAAATAATATATTTCTATCTAACATCCTAAAGATAAAATCTTGAATAAAAACAAAATCAATTTATTTTATAGAAATATTTTACTTATTTAATATTTCGAAAGCATAACAACATTATTATTATTTCATATTTACAAACAGTGAGTCATGTTAAATTTAATCACAGACAAATTAAATATAACATACAAGAATAAAACATAAAAATTAATGTGAAGAATTCATTTTAAAATTATACTTCAAAAATCCTTACAAAACTTTGATGCTAATTTTGTTTCTCAAAAGTTTCCAAACAGATTTGCATTTCCATTTGTTGAATAAAAAACTAGAAAATTACAAAAACATAACTAGTTCTTCTCAAAAAAAGACGAACTTTAAAACAAAAAAATACTAAAAACAATTAAGACTAGAGAGAGAGAGATGAGATGAGATTTTTAAGCATGATTTTTACAAAAGGGGATATGGTTCTTTTATAGGTGAGGAAGATGATAAAAAAGTAGGAAAAATATCTTGAAAATGGTCTTTCATGCGTTTAGGTAGGTTGGCACGCATGTGGGAGCACCAACGAGTGTAGGTGCATACGATACTTGGCAAATGGGCACAGATTGGGCCATGACATGCAATAGATTGTGCAGGCTAGACTTGTCATGGTACGCACAAGACATTTTTGACCTATTTTGTCCAATTTTTCCATTTTTTACTTTTCCTTATTTTTTTTCAACATATTTGTGATGTGTTGCCTTTAGTATTTTTCTTCGAGTCTTTAAATTATTTTTGAACAAAAGCACCTGAAAAACAATCAAAAGACCTACGATTTTGAAAAGAAAATTTATATAAAAATATGATAAAATCATACAAATATAAATTTATTAAATCAATTAAAGTACATTAAATCATAGTCATTTTAGTGCTTTATACACACTCATCAATAGCTAAGGAGGGATCTAAAAGACTAATGTTTGAAGCATATGAACAGAAATGTGGCTTTCATTTAGGTGGAATAAGTCTATCCTAACGGATTATGAATCAGGCCTACTATTGGCCTACTATGCTGGCATATTGTACAAAATACACTCAGGAGTGCAATAAGTGCTAAAGATTTACCCCATTGTCACATCTGTCTCCAAAAATCATGACGGGATTGGTAAGTCCTTAGCCCTTGTGCAAATATAGGCTTGACATAGTGGACCCATGTATAGATTGTACATTTTTGTAGGATTTTGGTGAGTGGTTAATTTTGTGGCTTTTTTGTTTGATGTTGGTTTAGGTAACTCCAGATATGTCTGCTTTTGGTAGAAGTCATGCATGAATGAGATAAAGGCATATCCTATCAATTTCTACTTAAATAATTTAATCTAAGCAAATAAAAATAAATATATGACACTCTATTAAGATGAGAAAATTCATACATTCAATGCTAATACCTATAGAGATCATCTAAATTTTTAAAGAAATAGAATAAGTGTTTTGAGTATAAAGAAAATATTTCTCTCACAATAAAGGAAATTAGGCTCACATTATATCTCATAAGGGTAGTCTCCACTATTTGATTCCTAAACACTGATTTTGGGTTCATTATAATTTTCAAACTTTATCATGAAATACTACTTATGTCAAAAACTAACTAATTACAATATACTTCATGATATGTTTTCAAAAATTAATCTAAAAGTGCAAAAGACTTAACTATTTACTTAACTTTGATTTAAAGATATGATAAATTGTTGTGAGAATTTTTTTAAAACTAATCCTAAAATTCTAAAAATTACTAAAGCATACAAAGAAAATAAAATCAAACACAATAAAAAGAAAAGTATGAACATAAATTTTTTTAAAATTGTTAAAGTTTTTGAAATTAAGCATGGTAACTTTTCACCATCCTCAACCTAGAACTTATATTGTTCTCAATGTAACAATTATAAATTAAAGTTAAAGAGAAAAGAGAAGAAAAGTTACCTATTTCCTAAGAATGTGCAAGTAGTGAAGGAGAAATGCAAGTGTATCCATGATTTTCATCATTAAAGTTCACACAGATAAATCTTTATGAACTTCTAAAATCTCAACAAATATTTTTAGTTTTAAAAATTCTAAAATTATTCACATGCAATTGAATTAAAATAAACAAAAGAAATTAAATAAATAAAAAAATTTACCTAAAATGATGGGTTGCCTCTCATCCAATACTTAGTTTAACGTCTTAGCAAGACATAACGTGGGGGATTTCATTTTAAGTAAACTCAATGTCCCCACATTATTGAGTCAATCAAGACTACAGGTAGGACAAGTTTGTCTATCCATATTTTTTAAGTCATGCCCTATGGATTTTCAAAATTTTATTTACTTAATACTAGGGACATGATTGTGGGTTTTAGATAAATCACTTCTAGGTGCAAGTTAAATAACTAAGACATCAGAACACATTTGTACCTAGATCTAACAAAGCAACTATCTTCTTTTATCAGAGATAATGATTAAAACATTGAAATTTTGGAGATAGCTTCATATTTGTTTTTTAAAACTAATCTAACACTAAGTATTAAAATAAATACTAAACAATAAAAATAAAAATTAAGTAAATAAAAAAACAAAAGCAAATAATAAAAGAAAAATAAACGACCTAATTAATTAGAGCATTGAATAGATAATCAGTGGAATTATGATAAATTAATTTTTTTACAGATGACCAGGTATGCAATTACTTGTAAATAAAATAATGCCAAAATATAAAGATTGACACACGAAATGTTTAGGTGGAAACAGCCTAGGCTACACCAATAACCTAACAGGAAAACCATCAGTCCACCGGACAACCTAACTATCCACTATGAAAAATAAGGTTCACTTACAAGACAAGGTCTTATATTACCCATCAAGATAAAGCTCTCAAGTAATCTATTTACAAGCCACTACTTTCATCACAGTCTCTACACAAAAGGTTTTTGGATCTAGACCAAGGTTATGATAATTTAAGACACACAAGCAATCGAACACGTTCAACAAGTACTTGAAGCAGTAGCACAATAAATGTGTGTCCTATAGTAGATTCAATAATGAATAACCCTAACTAAATGAAGTAATAAATATATCAGAAAAATCGATTTCAATTAGCAACCCTAATCAATTTAAGCAAAATTTCAATAATGATAGCTTCTTTAAAGATTAATAATAAAACCAAATAATTATGATATTATACACACAATTATTTGATCCAACAATTCAAGAAGAAAAAATAAAGAAGAAGTTATAAGAACATATCACCAAAATATCATAAAACAATTAGGTTTATTAATCAATCAAACACAACCACCAATGTTTGATAGATTAACTAAATAAAGAAGCCTAATAATTATGATCTTATATTTACAAAAAAAATAGAGAGAATAATGCTCTTGTTTGGTTGATTTAAACAATGAGGAATGGATTTTATTTATAAGAAAATTTAAAACCCTTAATCCTATGTAATTGATAAATGTGTTTCCTATTACAAATAGGATTAGTAATACTTATTAATCAAGAATACTCCTATTTAAAGAATAGTTCTTTTTAAAGTAGAATCATTAATGAAGAAGACTCTTATTTAAAGAATATTTCTTTTTAAATTAGACTCGTTAATCAAGAATACTCTTATTTAAAGAAGAGTTCTTTTTAAAGTAGAGTTTAAGCTAACTCTTAGGCTAAGATTTAGGCTATTTCTTATCCAATATTTTTTCATATATCATATCCTATATTTTATCCAATGTATTACCCTTTATCTTAGCCCAAAATTTAGGACATATTTTAAAAAAACAATGAAGCACATTAAAGAATAGACTAAGTGGTAATTTTGTAAATTGGCTTGAACTTAAATAAATAATTTAAATTGAAGTCCCATTAATGGAGATCAAGGTCCTGATCAAGTTGATGTTCCCAAGTTCTGACCAAGTTGATGTTTTCAAATATGCTCAAGATCTTTTACAAGGAATTGGCGGTCCAATGCTTAGACATAGATTTGAAAGATAAAGTTGGGTGCAAGGGTAACTTTAAGAAGCAATTTTTGTTTTATTTAATTGTGGGTCTTTTATGTTTAGCAATTTTTGTTTTAGTGAATTATGAGTTTCTTATGTTTTATTTATCGTAAATCTTTTTAGTCTATTATTTTTTAAGGATGTATTAGGCCCAATCTCTAACTATATAGGGCCATTCGGCCCATTTCATCTAGGGTTTTTCTATTAGGGTTTCTTGCTAATAAAAAAAGAGCAACTATGTAATTTGGAGGCAAGAATGAATATCATTAATGAAAATTATATTTCAGAAAGCTTTTTCTTTGCCTTCTTATGTTCTTGATTTAATGAAAATTCCTAGGGTTATTCGCCTAGAGGGTCTGCATCACCCACCCACTCAATCGTTCCAATCCACGCTCAATCGATCGATCCAATAAGGTCAACCAATTGAAACCTTTTCGTATCAATTCAGTAATGATTAAAATAAACCTGAGACTAGGTAGATCGATACTTCATTGATCCAGAAACTGCTCAATCAATCAAGAAACCTATAGACTAAATGTTCCTATATGTCTAATTTTAAGTCTAATATGCATAAGAATAAAGATATACTTGATATGTGTTGGGTGTAGCTCGATAGTCTTTTTAACTTAAAATATTCTTGAAAGATACATCTAGAAACTAAAATTACGTTTGTATGTTTTGTTCAAAAATACACCAACACTCACATAAACCTTCCACAAACCATCCCTTACTAGCCCTAAAGAAAATGGGATGCATCCTTCATACCCATTACTTCTAAGTAACCATTAAAACTCCTAATAGATAGTAATGGAGATCAAGGTGATGATCAATTTGATGTTCCCAAATATTCTAAAGATCCTTTGCAAGGAATTGGTAGTCTAATGACTAGGGTAAAGACAAAGAGGATAAAGGAAGCTTTGCAAGGCTTGATCATGGAAGTGCAATACAAAGAGGCTGTGCTAGAAGAATCTAAAGTTTCACAATAATGGTCTATTACCTTTTTATGCAAGGGATAAATGTGGAAGATCAAGTATGGAGCAAAGATTGGTTTAAGAAGTGATTTTTTTTTTGTTTTAGTTAATTATAGGCCTTTTATGTGTAGATTTTGTTTTTGTGAATTGTAGGCATTTTTATGCCTTATTTATCATAAGTTATTTTGGCCTTTTATTTTTTAGGATGGATTAGGCCAAATCCACAACTAAATAGGCTATTTGGCCCATTTTGTCAAAGGTTTTTTTATTTAGGGTCTGAAGTGGCATATTTCATAAGGGTTGTATAAAACAACACAACAACTTTATTGTTAAGAAGAACGAATATCATTAATGAAAATTATATTTCAGAAAGCTTTTGCTTTGCCTTATTGTGTTCTTGATTGAATGCTTGAATTCAACTTATAAAAGGGAATGATCATCTTTTGTAGCGTCTCAAGATTAAGGTTTTAAGGACTATGTTTCCTTAGGGTTCTAATATGATCATCTTCAACATGTTCTTAGAAATTCAATCATTCCTATTTCTTTGAGTTCGTGAGTTCCTAGGATTATTCACTTAGAAGGTCCACATCATTTTGCATCCGAGACTTGATTGTGGAAAACAAGTTATCTATCTTTATCTATATTTATCTATCTTTGTTTCGAATTCTAGATTTCAAAAAAAAAATTGTCCTTTGATTGTTTTCTACATTCTTGTTTTGTTTCTGCATTCTTTAGTCATAAATCACAAAAAAAAGTATTCGTCATTTTGAGTCTTGTGTTTTCGTATTTAGATTGTGTTTCGTAGTTTTCTTTGAATTTTTCATGTCTTTTTATTATTCTTTATTTTTGCGATAAATCTATCTTTATTCTTCAAAAAAAAAAGGAAAATAAGAGGGTCACTTTTCAGTTTCAAAAAAGAAATTTGATAAAACGGAGGTGTAACTTTAAACGGCTATATCTTTTGACTTGGGTAACGAAATGACTATTATAATTTATCAAATCAAAGCTTGTCTTGATTTCTACAAGTAGAACTATGTTTCACTTCCATTCTTGCAATTTTTGAGTCCAAATTCCGCCATCTATACAACCAACCGAGGGGTTAAAAATTTGTCGCACCTTTTTGCTCTATTTTTGGTTCTTGTTCATTAGGTTACGAATTTGTTTTTATGAATTTTATATTCATAATAGCAACAGCAGTAATCGAAACAAAAAAAAAAGAAAGAAGAAGAAGAAGAGGAAATGATGAACAAAGTAATAGATCGTTCAAGAATCTAATTCTTGTTTTCTTGTTCTTGTTGAAATTGGTTTTCCCTTTATTTTGTTCTTATTGTGCACCTAAGACTGATTTTTTAAAAATGGGAATCATAGTTGATCAAACATCTTTCTTTAAAGTCATCTTTGGTCAAGAGTCTTTCTTTAGAGTCCTCTTTGGTCAAGAGTTTTTATTTAGAGTCCTCTTTGGTCAAGAGTCTTTCTTTAGAGTCCTCCTTGGTCAAGAATCTTTCTTTAGAGTCCTATTTGGTCAAGAGTCTTTCTTTAGAGTCCTCTTTGGACTTTCTTTTTGTCATACTTTTCCAATGAGTTTTTAGAATTCTGAATTTTGAGATTGTCACTAATAAAACAGTTACTTCTTGAGATTAGTTGGATTCTTAGATTTTGTTAAAAACAAAAAGGAGGTAGGTGTGAGCTTTAAGTGGTAAAAAAGAGAGAGCAAAAATAGTGTTAAAAAAGAGCGATAACAATCTTATTTGAAAGAAAACAGGTGACGAAGTGCATGGGTTATCTCATTTTATTTTACAGGTTGACAACATGAGTATGGAAGGAGGAGAACTACAAGAGGTTGAGTTGAAATTATTCATCAAATCTGTTCATGACCAATTTAAGAGGATAAATGCAAGGTTGGATGATTTAGAATCCTCTTTTGGTTCGGAATCACATAGAAGAAGATATAGAAGACATGAGTTCAAGGAAGAACAAGTTGATTCCAATGTGGAGGAGAGAACAAGTTATAAATGAGATGAAAATACTAACTCCAAAGAAGATAGCAAAATAGGCAGTATAAAGATGGTAATTCTGCCGTTTCAAGGAAAGAATCATCCTGAGTTATATTTGGAGTGGCAAAGAAAGGTTGAGCATGTATTTGATTTTCATAATTAATTCGTGGAGAAGAAAGTAAAGCTAGTAGCCATAGAATTTACAGATTATTCTGGTATATGGTGGGATCAATTGGTGGTCAATAGGCAAAGGAATGGTGAAAAACCTATTCAGTCATGGAAATAGATAAAATTGGTGATGCGTAAGAATTTCATACTTAGTCATTACTATAGGGACTTATATAGAAAGTTACAAGGGCTAATTCAAGGTTCCATGAGTGTAGAGGATTATTATAAGGAGATGGAAGTCTCTATGATTAGAGAAAACATAGAGGAAGATAGAGAAGCGACAATGGTCAGATTCATTGCCAAGTTAAACAAGGAAATTGCTAATGTGGTTGAATTGCAACTTTATGTAGTGATGGAAGAACTAATACACAAATCCATGGAAGTGGAGAAGCAAATCAAGTCCAAAAGGTTTAGATCTAGTTCGTCTTCTAGTTCTCCGTGAAAATCAACTTGGAAAGATAACAATGATGCCTTTAGAACAAAAGGTGAAGCAACATTGAAAAATTCAATTGCTCTTCCTAAAAGTAAACCTAAAACCTAAAACTCTTACTAAGTAATATAATCTTAAGTGTTTTAGGTGCCAAGGAATTAGACATATTGCATTTGAATACCCAAACAAAAGGGTTATGGTTGTATGGCCAGATGGGGAAATCGAAAGTGCTAGTTCAAGTGCCGATGAAATACCACCATTGGAGGATTGTTCTGATGTAACATTTGAAGAACCTATGCATGGTGAATTACTTGTCAAAAGGAGAACCCTGAATATATAGCATAAGAATGAAGGAGATAAGGAGCAACGTGGGGATATTTTTCACACAAGATGCCTTATGAAGGATAAGTTAAGCACAGTTACTATTAATAGTGAGAGCTACACTAATGTTGCTAGTATTTTGTTTGGTATAAAATTTGAATTTGAAGTGGAAAAAGCATCCAAAACAATACAAGCTACAATGGTTGAATGATTATGGAAAAGTGAATGTCAAAAACAAGTTTGGGTTCCTTTTTCAATTGGAAAGTATAAGGATGAGGTTCTTTGTAATGTGCCACCAATGAAATGTGAGCGCAAAAGTGAAAAAAGTGACCATAAAAGAGATAAAAGTGAGCACAAAGGAGAGAAAAATGAGCAAAAAGGAGAGAAAAGTGAGCAAAAAAGATAGAAAAGTGAGCAAAAAAGAGAGAAAAGTGAGCATAAAGGAGAGAAAAGTTAGCAAGGAGGAAAAAAAAAATAAAAGAATGAGTACATTTGCTGAAAAACATGAGATTAAGAGCATAGTGATAGAAAGGCAACAAGTACTTGTACTTATGTACAAGGATATTTATCTTTCAATTAACAATCTTAACTCATCTTTGCCTAGTTTTGTTGTGGCTTTATGGTAGGACTTTGAGGATCTATTTCTTGAAGAAATTCCCCATAAATTACCTCATTTGAGAGGAATTGAGGATCAAATAGACGTCACACTTGGATATGTAATACTAAACCGACCTGCTTATAGTTCTAAGCTTGAGGAAACAAAGGAAATACAAAGACAAGTGGATGAGTTGCTACAAAAGGGATTTGTAAATGAGAGTCTCAGCCCATGTTTGGTTCCTATCATCTTAGTCCCAAAGAAAGAAGGAATATGGTGTATGTGTGTGGATTTATACACTATTAACGAGATAACGGTAAAGTATATACATCATATCCCTAGGTTAGAATATATGCTTGATAAGTTGCATGGCTCTCATTTTTTTTCTAAAATTGATTTAAAGAATGGCTATTATCAGATTCGCATGAAAGAAGGAGATGAATGGAAAACAACATTTAAGACTAAATATAGAGTGTATTAATGGTTAGTAATGCCTTTTGGTTTAACTAATTCATCTAGTATATTCATGAGGTTAATGAACCATGTCTTGCATGCTTTCATGGGAAAATTTGTGGTAGTTTACTTTGATGATATTTTAGTCTATAGAAAAAAATTAGAGGAACATATGGAACACTTGCATGCTATTTTTAGTGTGTGGAGAGAGAACCAGTCATATGCTAATCTTAAGAAGTTCACGTTTTGCATAGAATCTATCATATTCTCTGCATTTGTTATTAGTTCACAGGGTATTAGTGTTGACATAGAAAAGGTAAGGGTAATACGGGATTGGCCTACACCTAAGAATGAGAATGAGGTAAGAAGTTTCCATGGTTTAGCAAGTTTTTATCAAAGGTTTGTTAAATTTTTAGTTATATTGCTACACCTTTGAACGAACTTGTGAAAAATAATGTTGTTTTTAAGTGGGATGATATGCATGATCGATTTTTTAACACTTTAAAGATAAAACTTTGATAAAGATTTTGAGATAGAATGCGATGCATCAAGAATTGGCATAAGAGTTGTGTTAATGCAGGAATCCAAGTCAATTGCTTATTTTAGTGAAAAGCTAAGTGGGGCAGTGTTGAATTATCCTACTTATGACAAGGAGCTTTATGCATTAGTGAGAACTCTTCAAATATGGTAGCATTACTTATTACCAATGGAATTCATCATTCTTTTCGATCATGAGAGTTTGAAGTTTTTGAAGACCCAAGGTAAGCTTAATAAAAGACATGCTAAATGGTTGGAGTTCATAGAAACATTTCCTTATGTAATCAAATGCAAGTATAGGAATAACGACGTTGGGGCCGATGCACTTTCTAGAAGGTACATTTTACTTTCTTCATTGTAAACTAAATTACTTGATTTTGCTTATGGATTTGTATGCCAATGGTTCTAATTTTTGCTAAGTATGGAATGCATGTGATAAGTGTGCAGTTTGTTATTTTTATAGGCATGAACGATTTCTATTCAAGAAAGATAAATTATGTGTGCCTGTTTGTTTTGTTCGTGAGTTTCTTGTTAGGGAAAGTCATGGGGAAGGTTTGAGGGGTCATTTTGGTGTTCTAAAGACTACGTGAGCATTTTTATTTGCCTAATATGAAGCATCATGTGCAATCTATTTGTGAAAAGTGGATTACATGTAGGCAAGAAAAATCTAAAGTTAAATTGCATGGCTTGTATACCTCTTTACCGGTACCTAATCAACCTTAGAATGATATATTTATGGATTTTGTTTTAGGATTACCAAGGACACACAGTGGTGAGGATAGAATATTTATTGTTGTTGATAGGTTTAGTAAAATGGCTCATTTATGTGCATGCTCAAAAACCAATGACACAACACATTACTGATTTGTTTTTCAAAGAATTTGTTTGTTTTCATGGGTTGCCTAAGACGATTTTTAGTGATAGGGATGTTAAGTTCCTAAGTCATTTTTGGCACACTTAATGGAATAAATTAGGAACTAAACTGTTATTTTCTACTATTGCACATCCTCAAACGGATGGTCAAGCTAAAGTAGTTAATAGGGCATTCACTACCTTTTTATGTGTTCTCATTCAAAAGAATTTAAAGTAGTGGGAGAATTGTTTGCCACATATTAAGTTTGCATATAATAGGACTGTTCATTCTACTTCTTTTTCTCCTTTTGAAATTATTTATGGCTTTAATCCTTTAACACCTATTGATATTTTACCTTTTCCTACTAATGAGCATGCTAATCTTGATGGTATGAAAAAGGTAGATTTGTGAAAGATTTACATGCCAAGGTTTGGGCCAAAGTTGAAAGGAAGAATGAGCAATATGCTAAGCAAGCCAATAAGGAGCGTTTGAAGGTTGTTTTCCAACTTGAATATTGGGTTTGGGTGCACATGCTTAAGGAGAGATTTCCCACACAACAGAAATCAAAATTGTAGCCTCGAAGAGATGGACCTTTTTAAGTCTTGGAAAGTATCATTGATTGACAAGTGATTATGGTAATGTTAGTGCAACTTTTAATGTCGTTGATTTATCTTTATTTGATATAGGTGATTCAAGGACGAATCTTTTCGAAGAGGAAAGGAATAATGGAGATCAAGGTGCTGATCAAGTTGATGTTCCCAAATATTCTAAAGATCTTTTGCAAGGAATTGGCGGTCCAATGACAAGGGTAAAAACAAAGAGGATGAGAGAAGCTTTGCAAGGCTTGATCATGGAAATGCAATATAAATAGGCTATGCTAGAAGAATCAAAAACTAAATTTGAAGAATCTAAACCTTCACCAAGGATGGTCTATTAAATTTTTATGCAAGGGATAGATTTGGAAGATCAAGTATTGAGCAAAGATTGATTTAGGAAACATTTTTTTGTTTTAGTTAATTATAGGCCTTTTATGTGTATTTGTTTTAGAAAATTGTAGGATTTTTTATGCCTTATTTATCATAAGGTTTTTTTCCTTTTATTTTTTAGAATGGATTAGGCCCAATCCACAACTAAATACTCCCATTTGGACCATTTTTATCTAGGGATTTTTTCTTTATGATTTGAAGTGTCGATTTTCCTAAGGGTTGTATAAAAGACGCAGCATCCTTGTCATTAAGAAGAACAAATATTATTAATGAAAAGTATATTTCAAAAAGAATTTTCTTTTCCTTCTTATGTTCTAGATTGAATGCTTGAATTTGACTTATCAAAGGGAGTGATCATTCTTTGTGGCATCTCAAGATTGGGGTTTTAAGGACTTTGTTTCCTTAGGGTTCTAATCTGATCATCCTCAACCCATTCTTAGCAATTCAATAATTTATATTCCTTTGAGTTAGTAGGTTCCTAGAGTTATTAGCCTAAAAGGTCCGCATCAGATAGTGTCTTGGCAAAGGGGTTAACAAGGTTCTCTTCTATAACTATCTTCATGACTACTACATCATGTCACCACATAATCTCTAGGATTCCAATATCTAGTCCTAGGAGATAGACCTTATTTTCAATTGCAGGTACAGTAACCATGAAAATTACCCACTTAGGGATCAATATGCATATCACCTTGTATCCATTTTTTTTTTCATATTAAGACTATTGGATATCTAACCATTGATACTTATGCTCTATATTATTTCACCTCTTGTGCCTTCTAAGTTATTTTAAATTAGTCACAGACCAACTATCATCTTAATAAAATGTGAGCATGTTCATAATGTTTGAAACAACATCCAAATCATACAAGAACTTGTGAATCAATATGCCTACCTTTGTTGGATCAAAAGCTATAATGCACTCGGCTTCCATATTATGGTTCTAAAACCTTGGTTTATCCTACTCCCCACTATGGCTCCTCCACCAAAAATGAATACTGAGCTATACATGGACTTTTGATAATCCTTGTTAGATTGGAAGTTAGAGTCTGTATATCATGTGGGGATCAAATGAATAAAAAATTATACTAGCTTGTAATATCTCATTTTCTAGTGATACTTGAGAATGTACTTCACTAGTACCTAATGATCCAATCCTTAGTTTGATTGATATAGATCGACTAGAGCAATGATATAACAAATGTTAGGCATAGTATATAACATGATGTACATAAGATTGGCAAGTACTTATGCATACGACGCCGATATTCTATTCTCTTTTTCTGGAGGTATCTTAGGATACTAATGTCTTAAAAGAGTAATTTCATAATGGGTAGGTAGGTTTCCTTTCTTGGAAGTTTGCATCATATATCATGTCAACATCTTTTTGATGTACAATTCTTGTGACAAAGCTAGCAGCTTGTTCTTGTGATAAAGAAAGATCTGTATGACAAGAACATTGCTTGTCTATCCCAAATTCTTCATTGGGAATTGATTAGCTAGCCGTTACTTTACGTTTGCAATAATTCTACATTATTCCCAATATGTATAGTGTCATCCATATAAAATACCAAGATTTATCAAGAAAAAAACTTTCTTGTTCTTGATGAGCATGTATACAAAACGCTTATCAAGATTTTGATCCAAACCATAGAACTCATAAAGTCTCATGTTCCATAACCTTACTTAAGGCTATAGATGGATTACTTTAGCTTGCAAACCTTAACCTATTTTAGATGTTATAGTTTTGTCTCTAATCCATGGCACACACATGGAGTAACACACATTTTAGGGTTCGATACCTTAGTGGTACCCTTTTTAACCACATTGACCCTTATTCTCAAAGTATAGTATAATAGTAGTCTTGCTGTTTACATTAAGTTAGACAAATGGCCCAATTTCATCTTTTAAAATTTGGATTTCATTACATGCTTGTCATATATGATATAAATGAAAGATAATTGCATTATTAAGAGGGTTTGCTACTTTAGTAGTATCTTTATTTAAAAAAAGTGTGCATATAGACCCATATTTTCAAGAGTATATTAGTAGTCCTTACATGTAATTCTAGGTACATAAATGATCCAAAATTAATATTTAATTGGAAATTTTAGCATATGTCATACATATAGGAAGAAAATTAATGCCAAACTCATCTTTAAAATTATTTCCAGTCAATAAAGTACCTCTCAATCTTCAACTTTCCATTTATTTTGTCATTGTTTGCATCATCTGTCACATGATTTCAACATGTAGTGCCAAAGTATTATGATCTTTCTTATTGCAGACATGTAATTCATATGCTATTTCATATAGACTGTATATCCTTTCACTTACTAGGTTGTTATCTTTGTGACCTAGTATGTGTTGTGTTGGTTCTTAGCTTGCCACACATTCTTTAGTGTTCATCCTTTTGATGATCATCCTTACCTTTTTCTTTACATATCTTTCTGAGAACTAAGGTGTGTTTTCAAGAAAAAGTACTTAGGTGTTGTCTCCTCTTTTTTTGTGCTTTTTGCTTGTTGTGTTTTTCCATTTGCATTTCTATGTCATAGTGATTATTTACCTATATTTAAGACTCTTGATTTACATGCGTATTGTGACTAGACTAGTATGCTTAGTTAGCATTGTTGGTTTTTTGGGTTATTCACCATTTCTAAGTGAGTCTCTTGTTTCTAGTTTTGAAATCTGCATATTTTCATCTACTTAGATATTTTTGTTTCAAATAAAAGTCCAATTTTTATGGTAAAGCCATTTATGATCTTTTGATTTTTCTCACAAAACAATCATCCTCAATATGGGTCAATTCCTTTAGTATTCTTTTCAACACTATCTCTCTCCAATTTTTTTATTTCATTTGGTTTTGGAAATTGAACAAAACAAATTTTCTTGATAATGTTTTAATGAATTTTTTTATTCTTTTAATTATTTTAAGACAAGTTTGCCCTTAATTTTTCCCCATATGTGTGACATGTGCTGGAATTCTTAATTAAAACTTTATTTTGGATCAATGGTGCACCTAAACTTAAGTGTATAGATTACTAGTGCACTATTACAAAAATATCGGTACACATGCATACCTTTTATTAAATATAGATATTACCAATGTACTAAACCCTCTGAATTACATCATTACACTTGACATATGTTACATATAAATATATTTTGATTAAAATGGGTATCACTAACTAAAGTATCAAACTTCATTGCTCATTATGGAGCATATAAAGGGGTTTGATACACTACAGGTACCCTAGATGTCCCATATTATTAAAATATTCAATTTTAATGACTCAATTCAAATATTGGTACCCTTTCTATTATTTTTAAATAATAACCATTTTTGCCCAAAATACCCTTTTGGCCATTAGTAATGGTTTTCCTTTTTTCTTTTTGGAAATTAACTAGACTAGAAAAAATGTTAATTTTTAGAAGCTATTTTTTTGGTAATGGTATTATTTAATACAAATTAACCTTTTTACTAGTTAAGGGTATACAACATAAACATCTTTCATTTACAATTTATTTATATATAGATGGATTTTGATACCTTTTCATCTATACTGGGTTTCAATACTTCCAACTAAAAAAGTAATGAATCTTACATGATAAGTTATGTAAAATAAAAATAAAAAACTTAATAAGAAAAAATTGCAACGTTTGTGTGCTAACCTAATTTATCCATGTCAGTTAGCCATGAAAAATATTTGTATCATATCCCAATGAAATTTTTGGAATATTACAACTTTTTAGAAGTAATTTATATTACTTGTTTTTTAAGGCATGAAGTTAACAATTTTTATTTTTTTATAGTATTAGGTAGGAATTGTTGAACCCAACCTCTAGCAAAAACAAATCATTTTTCAATTATAATTAATTTCTAAATAGAAAAAAACTATTTCACTAAAAGGTCAAAATGGTATTTTAGGCAAAAACAATTTAGTTATTATTCAAAAGAAATAGAAGTATTATTAATACTTTAATTGGGGTACTCAAAGCATGAGACATTTAATGGACCAATACATTGAATGAAGTATGTCAAGGTACCAATTCTCATCTAAAGACTACTCTTAATACCGTGTTTCAAAAAGTTTATCCTCAATCACCATATTCATAAACTACTAAAATAAAGATTATTTATGTGGGGATTTAAAGTCAATTCACTACTACAAAAAAGATCTTTTTAAGTCGAGATTTAAATTCGATTTTTGAGAAAAACTGACTTATAAATAATTTTAAATCGGTACGCAAAAAGATCGACTTAAAAAATTTTAAAAACATCATCGATTCTACGTGTCAACCCGTGAGCCGAATTTAAATTTTAAGTCTCCTTATTATAAGTCGGTTTACCTAACCGACTTAAAAGCTTGAGTTTGTAGTAGTGGTTTTAAGAAAAAAAACTGACTTATAACGAATTATAAGTCGGTATGCTTATAAACCGACTTAAAATTTAAAGTTGATTCAAGTTAAAAACCTACTTTAAATGGATCTAAATTAAAAAAAACTAAAAAAATCAAAAAATGCATCAATTAACGTGTATAATCAATATTAGATGTAGTATGTAGCATCAGTTATACATGTCCACCAACACATAATGTAGCGTCAATTGACACATAGGACCAAAGTTATTTGTGTCATAGCATTGATTGTACACATAAACTAACACATAATGTAGTATCTATTGACACATAGGATCGACGCTACACGTGTCGTAGCATCGGTTCTACACGTTAACTGATGCGATGCCACTTGTAGCATTGAATGACATGTACAACCGATGCATCACGGGTAGTACCGGTTCTACATGTGAATCGATGCTACACGTAGCACTTAGCATCAATCCTACGTGTGAACCAACACTACACGTAGGATCGCATCGGTTGACGCATAGAACCGAATTCCTCACCCCTTGTCTCAATAGTTTTTGATGTAACACCCTATTTATCTCTCACTGTGCAATATTTCCATCCATTTCTATCCATTTTTTATCACACTTTTTCAGCACCATCAATTGAGTTTTGTTCTTTCCATTTTTTGATCTAGATCCACCATTATTTTGAGCTTAATAGATAATATTTTCTTACCAATTTTTCTTGACTTTCTCACTTACTAAATACAGTTTCTTTCATTTTCTCACTTCTTTTATTCTTGTAAGTAGGGGTGTGCAAAGAATTCAATCATCCAATCAATCCAACCAATCCAATCTGATCCGTTAATTTTTTTGACGGTTTTGATTTGACCGTCTGATCGAATTGGATGCAAAAAATTTCAATCTGTTAAGTTTGGATCAGATGGTAGATTTTACTATGTGTCATCCGGTAACATGACCAAAAATAATTAAATATATATTTACATTTATACATTAGTCATATCCTCGTTGATCATTTCTATTTCTATTATACATCACATCACATATTAACAAAAATTAAAAACCCTAAGTACCTAACTTGTCATTAGTCTCATATTCGTGTTCCTCTACCTTCTTTGCCTTCTACCATTTGAGAAAGAAATGGGAGAAAATGAGCTTCCCAACTTGAGTCAACTACAATTATCGCCAAAATTGTAGAAAACTCAAGTGAACAACAACAAGAGTGCTCATGGCTAGTGATGCGATTCGATGTCCCTCCACAAAGAACCTACCAATTTAGCCACCAGTTCAAGACCAGCCCAAACCCAAAAAACTTCCTTAAGGGTATCAAATGGTTGGTTACTTTCACATGAATTCTCTCAGCTACTTAATTTGAGGATTTATTAATTCTTTGAAAGTTATCCCATTATGAGTTTTCGATCCCCCCAACGTTTGGTGTGTAGGTCTCTGGATGGTTCGAGTTTTCTTACTAGTTTCGACGACAATACTCTTCATATTTTTACATTGTAAGTTATTTAACTGCTCATATTTCCTATATTTTTTCTATTTATATTGGTTTTCAGAAAGTAGAAATAAGGAAAACCATTTTGTTGTTATTGTTTTTTGTTGTTGTGTATTTCATAGGTGCAATCTATGTAACATTGCTTATTGTTTCCGTTATTTGTGTTTTTTACAGACCCTACTCGGGTAATGATCAAGTCAACTCGTGTTCTTCATCTGTTGATGAAGGTAAGCTCGTGTTTGTTGTTTGTTGACAAGCTTATTACATTGTAAAGTTCCTTAAAAAAATCATTTGACGCATACATATGAAAAGGAATTGGGAAAATCTTTCTTTCTTTTGTAATTTATTCTTGTTATAAAAGAAATAGTTTTTTTCACACTAGGACTCAACTTCCAGTATTTTGCATCAAGATTCATTCAGCTTTCTGTAGTTATTCGTTGTATGTGTTTACTGTTTATTTCCCTTTAAGATTCGATTCATATGGTGCAAGCCTTGTTGTGAATGGGGGGAGTCTGTATATGACTTCTGGTACCCTTACATTACATGTCTGCTTCAGGTGCTTTTGAAACTTATGTATTGGTAGATTGGCTTATCATTGTAACTTTGACCTATTTTGATTATTTATTTATTTTATATAAAATAACAAAGGATTTTATTATAAGTGATTTGTGAGAGTTTACATTGTTGAAGATCGAAGTTTTATTTGAATGATTGTTTGATATTTCAGACCCAATTGACTGTGTATTTGCATGTACAACTCGTGATCACCCGATTCATCTTTGGGATGCTACACTGATCAGGTGTCAAATTTTCATAACTTTCTTTTGTTTTCTATTTTGTAGATAGGTTGGGAGGCATACATTAAGGATATATTGAGTATGATATATAATTATTTTATTTTATATGTATTTTATATATTATTTTATATATATTTAGTTATTAATTTATTAATATTTTTTAAATTATGATTAATAAGTAATGAATTATTAAAGTTTTTTTGCTATTGATCTCAAGACCCAAGATTATTTTCAAAATACTCATGGATGTTAAATATTGAAATGATCAACTTCATTTAGCTTTAGATTATTGTGAACTATCCTTTTGTTTATTATTTGAATAAATTGCTAATTTTATTAAAATGACTTGTAATTGGTGTTATATTATTTTTGTTTTATATAGATTTGACCGTTTGAGTCATATTTTAACCTTTTTATTTGGTACTTTAAGGGTTCTTTTAGCTCAAAAAGTTTTTGTTTATTATTTGAATTAATTGTTAACTTTATTAAAATGACTATTGTAATTGGTATTGTATTATTTTTGTTTTATATAGGTTTTACCATTTGAGTAATATTTTAACATTTTTATTTGGTACTTTAAGGTTTCTTTTAGCTCAAAATTTTTTACGTTATACAGAAATTTAAATTTTTTATTCAAAAATATCAAAAATAGAGTTAATTAAGTTTATTGGTTGGATTATTCGGATTCAACCGATCTAATCTGAATAGATTATAGATCGGATTTGAAAGGTGATCAGATTGGTTATAGATTAGGATGTTTCAATCTAACTAAAAGGTCGGAGCAGATTAGATGAGTATAAAATCAACGATTTTGATATGATGCACACAACTATTTGTAAGTATTTCTATGAATTATTTTACACTTATTATTGATGTTTAATATTTTTATTTAATTTTTGTAAAATTTATTTTTTATTTCTATGTATATTATGTGTTATTCATTATTTGTATATATTTTTATTTTATGTAAGTTTTTCATTTTTAATCAAGCTTAAAAAAACATAAGGTATTTTTTATTTATTTATTTTAACTATATATATATATATATTACTTTATTTTAATTTTAATTTTTTTAAAATTATCATTACATGTATTAAATAATATTATATATTGCTAATGTTATAATGAATTCATTAATTGTATAGATTTTATGTATTTATTTTTATATGATGTTTTGATTGATGTTCTAATAATTTATAAACTTCATATAATAAATTCTGAAATATATTAGTGATTAATACATTTATATCTTATTTGGTACATACTTAATATGTTAAATGTCATTAATAGAAAATGGACAAATCTTGGTTGTCAAAGTGTAGAATTTAGCAAGACTATATTTATAGAGTTGAAACTTTTTGGAATTCGCCAATAGAAATAATATTAATGAAATTAGTATAATTCGATGTCCATGTGTTAAATGTAAAAATGAGAAATTTCATGATGTTGATGAGGTTAAATATCACCTTATCGATAATGGTATTCTTTTTAGTTATAAATGTTGGTGTTCTCATGGAGAAAATATTGATGATACTCATGGGTAATAGATAAATAAGAATGTGAGTAGATTATATACATTTTATCAGAATGGGCACTCTAAACATAATGTACAGACAAAAAATATATTTCATGTTGTGGAAGATGAACTACATGAGGATGATCCCGAAACCTTTAAAAAAATTAGAAGATGCCGAAAAGCTATTGTATCTAAAATGCAAAAAATACACTAAAATGTAGGATTGGTTTAATTGTACAATCCGAAGGTAAAAAATTTTTCTTTTGACAATGAATTCACAAAATTACTAAATGTACTAATAAATATGTTCCATGAGGGTAATGAGTATGAAGTGAAGAAATCTCTTAGTTAATTTGGAATGGAATATTATAAGATTCATGCTTGTCTAAATGATTACATTCTTTATATGAAAGAATATGAGGCATTAGATGAGTGTTTGGTGTGTAAAGAATCAAGATGGAAGCATGTTACAAATGAGACAACACCTAAGAAAAGCGTGCCCACAAACGTTCTTTGGTACTATCCTCAATTCCTCACTTTCATAGGTTGTTCAAAAGTAAAGAGACATCAAAGATATTGACTTGGCATTCAGAGAATCGATTTGATTATGGGATACTATATCATCCTTCCAATTCTCCAAATTAGAAAGTAGTAAATAATTTATCCCTTCAATTTGTATCCGCGCAATCTTCATCTTGCCATTTCTACTAATGGAATTAATCCAAAGTATTCCCTCAGTAATATATATAGCTATTGGCCAGTAATTATGGTAACATACAACCTTCCTCTCTCGTTGCATATGAAAAGAAAATTCTTGATGCTAACATTATTGATCTCAGGATCGAAACAACCTAGAGTTAATATTGATGTATATTTGTAGCCTTTGATAGATGACTTAAAGACATTGTGTAATGACGATGTAAATCTTTATGACGTATAAAAGGAAGAATACTTTACCTTGATGGGGGTCCTTTAATGATTTTCCTACCTATGAAAAATTATCAAGACATGTAACAAAAGGTTATATGGGATGCCTTATTTGTAGTGATGACACTTCTATAATTTATCTTGTTCATAGACAAAATATGTCTTATATAAGACATAACATATTTTTTCCATCTGGATACAAGTTCAGATACCAAAAGAGACATTTCAATGGTGAATAAGATCATGATCCGGTGAGGGGTTGAGATATTAAGGAAATTGAATGGTATAAAATTCAAATTATATGGAAAGATGAAAAAAAGAATACTCAAGGAAACGAAAGAGGTCAACTAATAAAAAGAGTGAAAATGAAAATGTTAGTCAAGCAGTAGAACATAATTGTCGGAATAAAAAATCAATATTTTGGGAATTACCGTATTCGAAAGACCTACATGTTCATCACATCTTAGATATCATGCACATTAAGAACTTTGATAAGGCATGGAAGCTATGGAATAAGAGTAAGGGCATTTTCCTTAAAAAATCACATAAGTTTATATGCGATAAAGTTATGGTATATGTAAGTGAATATTAAGAATGAATTTTATTAATTTAATAAATTGTAAGATCGGATAATAAAGATGTTCGAACTAATAAACCATGCACACTTGCTTTTTGTAGGTTCCACAAAAAAATGATGGAGTTATATGTGGTTACTTTGTTATAAAATTTATGAGGGACATTATCTCAAATAACAACATGTCAATTAAAGATATGGTAATCTCTTTTACTAATATACTCTTTTAACATATAAGTTATTTTTAATGAATTTATGATCTTAATTATGAAAAAAAAATTTATCCATTAACATTTATATAATCATAATACTTGTGAGATGTTATTTCATGTGCTCACTTGTTTCATAATCATACTTTAAATTTGTTAGCCTCAAAGACTTTAGATTTAATATTTCATATAACATATAAGCTATATCAATTTTTTAAGCCTCTTCATTTGAGGCCATGAGAACATTGAGGTAATGCTATATGTATACTTGTAAAATAACTAATATATTGATCTTTTAACATATATAAGTTATTTTTTGTGAATTCATGATATTAAATTGTTATTTTGAATTTAAATACATGTAGTTCTTTTGTTGGAGTAAAGTGAGCTATGATAGATAAATTTATGAAGATTTACGAGAAGAATAGATAGAACAAATGCTTCAAATTATAAAGTCGTAAGAAAAATGAGAATAAAAATCTAATGATATTGAATAATATAGGTATCTTATTATTATGTGTTTATATTGTAAAATTATATATAATAATGGATATATGTAATTTTATATCTAATATGGTATGTCCATATATATTTGCTTATAATATTTAGTAATATTATAATTAAATTAAATTTGTATATATGTATTGTAAGTTATTTTTTTGCTATAAGTTTAATTCTTATGTAATTAATTAATATCTAGTTTTTAAATGAATATAAAGTTTTAAAAACTCTTTTAAACATATTTTAGTTTTTCTACGATTATGTGATTTAAAACATACAGGGAAACTAGTAGAAAATAACCAAAATATGTTTAGAGGTTATACAATTTAAGTGTGTTTTAAAGTAAAATCAACTTAAAATTTTAAATCAGTTCAATAGTAAGATCAAATTTAAATTTTAAGTCTATTAACACGTAAGATGACTTAAAAATTAAAATCACATCGATTTAAATAGTTAAGCGAATTGAGTTAAAATTTCTTTTAAGTGAATTAATAACTAACTTAAAATTTCTTTATTTCAGTAGTGACATCCCTTATTTTAAGGTAGATTCATAAACAAAATATCATTACTGTGCCTGGCCAGTAAATATATTTTTTTTATAGCTCGTCAGTTCTCTTAATACATAATCATTTACCAAAAGGATGGCTTCTTTAACAAAGGAAATTGAGTCTTCTCATACAATGTGGTATATATTCATGGGTACCAAAACTCATACAAGCCAAGTAACAAAATATGAGTTACACCTCACTTCATATTAGAGTTCATTATAGCATTAAAAATACCAGCAGAGATTCCAGATAACTTCATATTTATAGAAAAATGATTAATAAAGTGCTAATATGATGTTGTCATAAGGAAAGTAGGCAAGAGAGATGAGATGAATTTTGGGCCAAAAATAGGTCCATCAGACAATGCATTCCCCTAAATACATGAGCATATAAACATCCATCAAACAAAACATCCATCAAACAAGGGAATTCATACACATGAATAGAGAAATTAAATCATTAAAAAAGTTACTGTTATGTTGTCAAATGCTATTCAAGATCATCAGAATCTTCTCCTGATTCTTCTTGTGATGATATAATTTGAACCATGTGTTCTGCCCATTTCTCTCGTAAATCATAATAAATTTGTTTGTTGTATCCCGTCTTGTTCCAACCAAAGAACTATATGTATTTAAAATCAAAATAAGAATGTAATTTCATGTATTTACAAAAAATAACTCAAATATGTTAAAACAATTCTGTATATAGGTAAAAGATATTACCACATCACCAATTGGAATTTTGATATTTGTGATTATTTCGCTCATAAACTTCATGACATAATAACCACACATGACTCCATTATTTTGTTGTGGAACCTACAAAAAACAAGTGTAAATGATTTTCCATATTCGAACATCTTTATTATTCAATTGTAAAATTAATGAAAAATCGGACGAAATGGGTCGAAAAGGTCAAAAATATCAAAAAGACGGAAATCACGCGCCGCAGCCCAGCCGTGCGCGCAGCTCAGCGCCCCAGTGCCCAGCCGCGCGCGCCCGCGTGCCCAACGCGTTTTCGCCCCATTTTTCACGTGCAGCAGCCCCTGTGACGTCATGCTGACGTCATTGATGACATCAGCAATTCCAATACGCGTTTTTACATTTTTTAACATTTTTTTACTCATTTTCTCTCTCCATCCTCACCTATAAATACCCCCCTTCCCTTCACTTCAAATCACACCTTCAAAACTCACTTCTCTCTTCTTTCTTTCTCTCATTTCTTAGTTTTTAGTTTCTCTTAGTTTCTTTCTTAGTTTCTAAGCTTTTCTTAGTTTTTTCTCTTAGTTTTTAGTTCAATTCTCTTAGGTTTAGAGTTCTTCTCTTTTTGAGAGGAACTTGTAATGTTTTTGTAATAATTTAGATTTTTGATTCAATATATGGAAGTGCAAATTCCGCTCGGAGGTTTTCCAGCTACGGGAATAGCGTCGAAGTTCTGTAAGGATTTTATTTTCTTTACAGTTATTTTTATGCTTTATTCTTACATGTTATATTCAACTTGTCTGTGGTTAAATTTAACTATGGTGGATGTTTAGTAAATATGATGTAATAATGACGTTGTTATGCTTGCGAAATATTAAATAGGTAAAAATCTTTAAAATGAATTGATTTTGTTTTTATTCAAGATTTTATATTAAGAATGTTAGAGAGAAATATATTATTTTTCATTACAAACTTAAACCTGAAAATTAGATTTTAAGGTTTAGTTATCCGGGCTAATTTAGAGTAGTGCTCTTTTATTTGTTGGTACAATCGCCCGGTAGTTAGAGTGAAACTCTATTTCAAAAGTTTTTATAAGAACTATTATGTGAAAATGTATTGACAACATGTTTTCAATAGTGGTTTTAAAACTTGAAAGTTAGTACTCGGATAATTAAATTCTTAGGTTTAATTTGGACACCTTGAATAAAGTTTAAACTGTCTAACCCCACCAAAGGTGGCATTTAAATGGTTCATTTTCAATCTCTTAGAAAAAAGAATTAATTTAATTAAGCATATTAGTTATCAACCCCACCCATAGGTGTTAATTGATTTGTTTAGTTAACAAAGAATATCTAACCCCACCAAAGGTGGTATTTATATAAAAAAGAGAGAATCAATAAAATATCAATTTATATCTTTAATAACCTAGTTAATATGAGCAAGCATAATTAATTTAGTTATTACATCCATAAATACTCCGCTAATATAAATGATAAAAATTTGCATGAATATTTATTGAATCTGTATATATGTTTATTTTTAGATAATTATTTATTGAATTTGTATCTATGTTTATTTTTATGTTATTAGATTATATTTAATTACTCTGTATATATGTTTATTTTATTAGATTAGGAACACAAAAACCAAACTATCGTGACAGGATGTTTAGGATTTAATTTCGTTTTTAAAAGTTTGAATAATAAATTAAAAACCACATACATTCCTTCCTTAGATCGACCTTGGGAGTATACTTATCATTTTCTTCGAAATGATTCGTGCACTTGCGAGAGTTTTATAAATATTAAAACCAAAGTATTGGCAAGAATCGGCGATGCCGGTTTTCGCTCATCAACACACAGCTCACTACATAAGAAAAAATTTCATGAAAATAATTACCAATCGACACACGGCTCATAACCACATGGACTCTTCACATGAGAAAATTTTGTAAGAAGGCATCTACCAGTCGACACACAGCTCACAGACACATAGGCTCTTCACATAAAATCACTTGCAAGAACCGCCTCGAGTACTTAACACTTAAGACCATGACTTTTTCATATAGCCATGAAACACTAGTACCAAACAACACTCTGGTTAATAGTGAATCAAAAATAGAAAATGAGATTTCAATTGCATATATCTCTACTACATTTTTATGGATGAAAAACACAAAGGGATGGGGTATTTATAGACATTACCCAAGCTCAACGACCAACCTTGTAGTGGCCTCGCTAGGGTCCTTGTTAGGGGTTTTTTGAGGCCGTTGTCAAGGACCTCACGGAGATGCCAAAACTTCCATTTTTTTTATTCAAAAATTATTGAGTAATATCTAAAAATACCCACATCCAAAATGAAATAAAAAAGCAAAAATGTTAGTGAGTGACCATCTAGCATACACATTATGAAAACCAATCTCAAGGTGTGTGTAAACATGCTCACATACAAAGTGCACCTAACTATATGTGTGTGTGCATTACTGATCCATAGCACAAACCTTACTCAGAGGAAGATAGATCAATGAGTAAAATAAATAGACTCTATGTTTTACATACGAGAAGCCAACAAATAGATATAAAGTACAATAGGACTTACAGTAAGAAATCCATTTTTTTGGATCATCTGAATAGTTATGCAAAAAAAAAGGAGAAAAGATAAAATGATGACCCTAAAATATTTCAAGAGGTGAAGTTGCTACTACAAATTAAAACTACCCATTTAAAGTCAAGTTAATGCTAATGTCCATCATTTTATAGACATATGATTGATATTGCTTACATAAGAAGTCTGATTAGAATATGATATATGAAATATGATGTAGTTACAATCCTAATGTTTATTTCATTCTATGAGATCAATTTTGTTTCATTTGAGCTTTTATTCTTTATATTCATAAGTGAATCTTTTGCTCTTTCTTATTTACTTAACTTCCATTCCATTCACATATATTTGATGAGTGCTTGAACACTATAATCTATGTGTTTTTTTAATGAGTGAATCTTGTGAAGCTTAGAGTTGAAATTAATTCAGATTCTTGACATCGAGTTTAAGGGATTTGATATGAATATGTTGGAGCATTGGAATATGGATGAACGATATGAATTTTATTTGCATTATAGAATTGGATGTATTGAAAAGTTGAACATAATAATTCATGAAACTTGATTATGATTAATAAATAAACTAAACCATGAAAAGTTTTGTAGATTTTAGTTTATAGGTCTATTTTTAGGATTTTATTTAGTTTTTATTTTTGTCTTGCTCAAGGACTAGCAAAAATCTAGTTTTGGGGGAATTTGATATACCAATATTTATCCTAGTATTGTGTTATATTTTTAGGCATTATTTTAAAAATTATTTCAAAATTTTGCTACTTTGAGGGTACTTTTATCATTTCCACGTTATCAAATAATTGGAGAGTTTCTACAATTTTTAAATTTTTTGAAAGTTTTTTAGATTTTTGATCAATTTATGAAGGCTTGTGGCAGCATCTAGAAGTGTTTGAGATGCTCAGTTACTGGTTGATGAATTTTATGAGATTATGAAATCAATAGCAGGATTCAAAACATTAAGAGAGGCTTTTGTATGCTAGAAATACTTTTCCCTCCAAGTCATTAGCTCACATGGTTCAGTTAAAGGAAGAGCTTAAGAATTTCAAGAAAATAGATTTGAAAGTCAATGATTATGATGTCAAGATCAAAATGCTTTGTGATAAATTGGAAATAGATGGTGATACAATCACTAATAAATAAAACTTCATGTATGTGTTAGGAGGTATTGACGAAAGCTTTGACCATGTGTTCTCCACACTAATAGAAAAAATGCTAATTGAGAAAACAACAATTGGTGATGTAAAAGCTCTGCTACTTAGTCATAAGAATAGTGAGGATCAATATTTATATCACTTATACCTAGTGTAAATGTTGTAGCAAGAAATGAGCCTATGACTAAAAGCTCTTCAACTACTTACGATACAATATCATAATTATAACAACTGGTGTTGTAGATAATAGTCAAGAAAGTGGAAAACATTATTAATATGGAGATAATAACTCATAGAACTATAATGGAAGTAATTACTTTTAGTCTGGTGGTAGAGGCTATGGATATGGAAGAGGCCGCATAAGAAATAGACCTCAGTATCAAGTGTGTGGAAAATTAGGGCATATGGCCTTCAATTGCTGGTTTAGGTATTATAGAAATTTTCAACCAAATTAGAACAAAAATAACGACACAGTTGGATACAAAATTCTTGTTGAGTTCTCAAACTCACATCAACCACCATAACCTCTACAACAATAGTTTGTATGCTATGATTACTATTACTAATGGTACTGGCCTGCCAGTCTATTGCCTATTCCTATTTCTCCTTTTCCTTATCCTTATCCTTCTTTGTTTGTCAATCAAGCCTATGGATCTATGCCTTATCAAAATTATTTTTAGTCACAAGTATCATCTCGTTTCCATCTTGATCTTGCTTGGTTTCCAAATTCTGTTGCAAGTCACCGTATGACTACAGATCCAAGTAATCTATCTTCATCTCAATCCTACACAAGTAATTAATCTCTCACAATAGAAAATGACGATGATTTTGTATTCCACTTTCATTATTGTTTTGTTAATGGAAAAAATATGGGGTAGCTATTACTCTAGGGCATACTTAAGATTGATTCTACAAATTTGATATCACATTGTGTAAGGAAGGTCATAACATTAGTTCATGTTTATCTGTTGATAAAAATTCTACTAGTTGTGTAAATAAAATTGTTGCTCTTGTTGCTAACATGGTTGGCCTTTCTCTATGGCATTAGAGATTCTATCATGTTGCATTTCCAATTGCAAAGAAAGGATTAAATCAATACAATATTCCTTTCTCTTCTAGTTAAAAAGATTGTGAATCTATATGTGTTGCTTGTCATAATAGCAAAACTCACAAATTTCCTTTTTCTCCTTCCTTGCACAAAGCCACTAAACAACCTGAATTGGTTCATTCAGATATTTAGGTGTCACCTATCACTTCCAGAAATGGCCATCGGTATTACATTCACTTTATAGATGCATATTCTCATTTTACATGGATCTATTTTCTAAAGAAAAAATCTACTTCTTAAAGTGATTAGGATGGTGAATTTCAATCTCTCACATCTCTCTTTAATCAATGTGGCATTATTCATCATACGCATTTTCCTTATACACATGAACATAATGGAGTTTCTGAAAGAAAACATAGACATTTAGTAGATTTAGGACTAGCAATGTTAAATCATACTAGCTTCTTTACCTTTTAACTTTTGGGATGAAGCATTCTTTTCAAGTGTTTTTCTGATTAATCATCTACCTAGCTTAGTTCTTGATAATTCTTCTTCTTTGGACACCCTCTTTGGTGTCAAACATGATTACAATTTTCATAAAGTGTTTGGGTGTCTTTGCTTTCCTTTCCTAAGACCATATGTATCATAAATTTCATAACATATCTCATACATGTACTTTTCATGGATATAGTCTAAGACACAAAGGCTACTAGTGCCTTTCAAGTGATGGAAAACTTTACTTGAGCCGTGATGTTATCTTTCATGAGTCTATGTTTCCTTTTAACAAAAGGTCTGATAGTTCTCAACCTATGTCTCATCACATGTTTTAAATTTTTCTGGTTATCCATCACCAAGTTTTGAATCTTTAGTATCCATACCTCACGTTCAAACTTCAGGTTCAATGCCTATTTCAAAACCAATGTCTATTCCTTCCTCATCTTCCTCTTAGCCTCAATTTTTTTTCAGTCATCTACTATCAAGACTTATCCAATGATCACACGATCCAAGACAGTGTGTCCCATTACTTGCCTAATGCTTATACGATCAAAGATAACTGTTTTGTAGCCTAAGACAACCTCTGTGAGAAATAATTTGAGCCTTATTTCCTTTATTCTAAGTGAAATATATTTTTCCCTATTGGAAATCTTAAACGAGGGCCTTTTCATGGTCCCAAGGAGACCATGTATGGTTCCTTATTGAGAATGGCTGGACCTATCCCACTAAAACCCTACATCATAATACTATGATTCCATAACCAATGATTGAATGGAGTAAAAAAGAATCTAAAGAGTCCAATTGAATAGGGTAAAGAAGAATCTAAAGAGTTCGATTGAATAGAGTAATGAAGAATCTAAAGATTCAAAATGGAATAGTAAGGGTTTATACACTATCACTAGGGCTGTGTCACCTATAGAAGAATTTAGAGTTGTACCTCCTCAAAACAAGCTTAGGATATCCTTGAGACAACTCATAAAGGGACATCTACTATTAAGAGGTTCAAAATGCTTAAGCTAAATAGAGACTTTGAATTGTGCATTATGCAAGAAGATGAGATATTTGACAAATTTTATGCATAGTTCTCTAACATTGTCAACTATTCTTACAACTTGGGTAGACCTATTAGCAAATAAAATCATATAGAGAAAATCATCACCAGTCTACCTAATAGATTTCATGCTAAGGTTACTATACTTGAGTCAATGCACAAACCTCATACGTGCTCTCTGAATGAGCTTGTTGATGACCTACAAGTCTTCAAACTACATCACTTGTTACCAAGCCAAGAACAAATTGCTTACGAGAAGGGTAAGATATTGGCTCTCAAAACTACCAAAGGAAGTAACTCAAGCAAAGATGTTAGTGCCATGGTCTGTAGTAATGATGATTCTGATCTCGATTATGAGGAAATGGCCTTCCTTGCCCAAATATTTTCTAGATTCTTTAGAAAGAAGAAACTAGATTCTAGGACTATTGGAAGAGATACTTCAAGTTCCAAATCTTTAAAATCTATTATAGCTCATGAAGACTTAGAAAATGATTCCAAAAATTCAAGCAAGAGACACTACAATAAAATCAAATGCTTCGAATATGGAAAGTCTAGTCATATTGCTACAAGGTACTTTTAGAAACAAAGTTGCACAAACAAGCATGCTATGAAAGCTGAGGTTACTACTTTGGACATTACAATAGTGTTGATGAGGATAACAAAGAACAAAGAAATAAAAATAAATAGGAGAAATATAGAAAAGGAAAAAGAAAGGGAAAATGAAAAAGAGGATGATTATATGTTATTTCATAAATATAAAAAGGGGGAAAGAAGGTCATTCTTTAGGAATGTCCTTTAAAGAGTTTCAATATTGAAACGTTTAAGGATAAGATCATAAATTTAAAAGGATTATCTCTTATGCTTGTATGCTCTATCTATCTCAAGGTGTGCCTTTACTTGAATGTTTCTTCTCTTCTACCCAAACCTCAGCCTATGATTACAAACTTTTTAAGACCTTTGATTTATACCGAGATTACATTTACATTAATGGAGATAGAGAGGCTACACTTGGATCAATTTAAGCATATACTTCGTCTTGCTTGATTCAGAAGAACCTTCTTGATGACACATATAGGTAACATGTTTTTCATTTCACACATAATGCATGTTCCATAATTTTTTTATCATACTCTCAAATGAATTCATTTTGGATTAGTTTTTATGTGGATGTTTATGTTGAGTGGTTTTGGCTTTTTTTCATTAGTTTTCTTACTCAACCTATACCACCTTACTATATGGCTCGCCATAAACCCCAAATAGGTGGATGGCAAGGTACTAGGCGAGGTAACTCATTACTTATTTAAATAACTCTCTAGTGCCTACTTTATTTATACCTCAGAATAACTTCCTTCTATTCTTGTTATACTAGTTTATCTTACCTTTTTTTATTTTACCAATAAGGGCCCAAAAACGTTCCAGAAGAGGTAAGAAGTCAAAGCAGCCTAAGCCTACCAATCCTTCTAGCAATGCACCTATTCTTGCTGAGAACTTTGTTAATATTTGTGATTTTCCTGAAGATGAACAAAGGTTTGCATACTTTTCTTGGCTTTCACTTGGTTCTCTGAAATATTCTTATAATGATGAGTTTGTTCAGGAGTTCTATACTACCCTTCCTCGTACTCCTACCATAGGATTCTCTACTTCTTTTTTCCTTAGAGGACATAAAGATACCTTCTCTCATGATGGTATTCAAAAAACTTTATCCCTTCATGTTATTGAATTTCCATCATTTCCTGTATCCCTTTTGAATTTGAAAATATTGCTTCCATCTACCTTTGTAATTTTGATGTAGTAAATGTTCATAAGTTTGAAGAAAGGGTTATTCATTTGGCAGGACCTAATTACTTTTTTACTAGTAATGTCCTTATTCTTGGCACCTCTACACCAGATCATTCTCTTAATGTTGTTGGCAATGCTGTTATTCATCCTCCTTCCTAACTTTTCTCTGTTCCTCTCTGCAGTTCTAAACAATGATGATATAGATCTTGTTGGTATAATATAAGAACTACCATTTTTCGTATTGTTGCTCCACCTTTCTCTACTCTTCACTATCCTTCTTTGATTTTTAGGTAGGGATTTACTATTTTCATAACATTCCTTTCAATTTTCTATGTAGAACAGTTCTCTCAAGCATTGTTTTTGTCTAATAGTAGTGATTCTTGGTGTTCATCTGCTACCCCTTCTTTCCCTTCTTCTATGAATACTACTCAATCCACTCATTGTGAGTCCATTCCTATTTTCTATACTCCTTCCACTTTCATCTCTTTTGATGTGGTGTCTAAAACTATCCTATTTCTATTATGTATAAGTTGCAAATTTTGAATAAGAATGTTCTTGATATGCATAGTGTTTAGGCTTTTTCTTAAGGTGTTTCATCTTCTTATCGTCCTATTGTACCACATTTTCATGGTTCACCTATATCTTCTCCTCTATCAGAACTTGACCCCTACCAAACCTCCTATCTTTGGTGTTTCATCACTTAGTTCCTTATTCAACATGTTTACAATGTACGGTGGTGATAAGTTCAATTTTCCTTTTGATCCTGACCAACCTTTTGATTAGTTTACGAATACCTTTCTCAACCCACAAACTATTGAACCTCCTTCCACTGCCCTTCTAATACTAGATAGTCTTCTCTTAGTGGTGTTCAACGAAATGATGATACTAGAGAAGGAGATGAAGAGTGTTGATCTTTTTTTGTTTATCCTCTTACTTTCAGTTTTTGTTCGTTGCTTTAGTTTTTCTCGAAACTTCATTATGTGAAATAAAGTTTTTTTAATGAATATAAGTTTGATGGTGTTATTTTCATCTTGACTAATTCATTTTTTTCTTTAAATCTATCTACCTCGTTTCATTGTTATTAGAATTATTGCACATTTGTTTTTCTTTTCTCCCTCATATAGAGGTATCTTTGAGTTTTTATGTCAAAAAAGGGGAGAAGTTTATGCGCAAACCTATATGGTTATTGCCATGCTATGTACCATATAGGTTATGAGTGTAGGATTGCATTACATATTGTTGTCTGACTTGCATGCATTCAGGAGGACTATTTTATGAAGTCAGGGGGAGTTGTACAATTAACCTACATACTATTTCTATATGATACGTTTCATGGGGTATGTGTTTGTTTCTTGTGTGCAAGTTACCAGTGTAAAGTGAAGTCTTCAAGCTTCAAATGTTTTGCATGCAATAGCATTGAGACCCTTATGTTTTAGAGTGTCAAAATCTATGAGATGATTCATGAAGTTAGATAAAGCACTTAGGATGGATTTTGTGTGCATTGTTGTGTTGTTCATGGGAATAAACAACTTAAGGACATCTTCATGATCTTTTCATGCATGATAAGTTTTTTTATCTAGTTGTGTAGTGTTTTAACATGAAAAGCCAAAGGTGTAGAATGTAAGTCATGTTGTACTTGTTTTTATGTGTTGGCTTCCCATGTACAAAATACGGTGTCTATTATTTTACTTGGTATTTTTATATTCCTTTGTGTAAGTGATACAAACTCTCTAAGCAAACAACCCTGTGAACCTATGAACTTAAAATAATAGAAACAATTGATTTTCTAGGAACATGTTAAAGATGAATGGATTAAAACCCTAAGGAAACAAAGTGCTTATAACCCTAACCTTTATTATGATCATATTAGAACCCTAAGAAAAAAATTCCTTAAAACCCTAACCTCAAGCATTCAATCAAGAAAAAAATAAGGCAAAGCAAGAAGCTTTCTGAAATCAACTTTTATTAATGATATCGTCTTGCCTTCAAATTGCATAATTGCTCTTTTTTATAAGCAAGAAACCCTAAAAGAAAAAACCCTATACAAAATGGGTCTATTTAGTATTGGATTGGGCCTAATCCATCCTTAAAAATAAAAGACTAAAAGATAAATAAGACATAAAAGGCCCACCATTAATTAAAATAAAAAATGCTTCCTAAATTAATCCTAACACCCAACTTGATCTTCCAAATCTATCCCTAGTCATAGGACCACCATGCACAGGTTCCTTCAATGGTGGTATCTCTTTGTCACATGTTATTTTTCATTACAAACTTAAAACTGAAAATTAGATTTTAAGGTTTAGTTATCCGGTCTAATTTAGAGTAGTGCTCTTTTATTTGTTGGTACAATCGCCCGGTAGTTAGAGTGAAACTCTATTTCAAAAGTTTTTATAAGAATTATTATGTGAAAATGTATTGACAACATGTTTTCAATAGTGGTTTTAAAACTTGAAAGTTAGTACTCGGATAATTAAATTCTTATGTTTAATTTGGACACCTTGAATAAAGTTTAAACTGTCTAACCCCACCAAAGGTGGCATTTAAATGGTTCATTTTCAATCTCTTAGAAAAAGGAATTAATTTAATTAAGCATATTAGTTATCAACCCCACCCATAGGTGTTAATTGATTTGTTTAGTTAACAAAGAATATCTAACCCCACCAAAGGTGGTATTTATATAAAAAAAAGAGAGAATCAATAAAATATCAATTTATATCTTTAATAACCTAGATAATATGAGCAAGCATAATTAATTTAGTTATTATATCCATAAATACTCCGCTAATATAAATGATAAAATTTGCATGAATATTTATTGAATCTGTATATATGTTTATTTTTAGATAATTATTTATTGAATTTGTATCTATGTTTATTTTTATGTTATTAGATTATATTTAATTAATCTGTATATTTATTTTATGTTATTAGATTAGGAACACAAAAACCAAACTATCGTGACAGGATGTTTAGGATTTAATTTCGTTTTTAAAAGTTTGAATAATAAATTAAAAACCACATACATTCCTTCCTTAGATCGACCTTGGGAGTATACTTATCATTTTCTTCGAAATGATTCGTGCACTTGCGAGAGTTTTATAAATATTAAAACCAAAGTATTTGCGAAGATCGGCGATGCCGGTTTTCGTTCATCAAGTTTTTGGCGCCGTTGCCGGGGAAGGAATAGCGTTTTTAAATTATTTATCAAAATTTTAAAAACATTTTTTGTGCTGTAAATAATTGTGATATTTTTTAATAAAAAAAATAATAATCAAATTTCAAAATCCATAAAAAAAAATAAATAAATAAAATAATTTTTTTTTATAGTTAAAATAATTTAGAAATTTGAAATTTGAATAAAAAAAATTTACCGTTCATGAATAAAAAAATATAAAAAATTAAAAAATTAAATTTCAAATTTCAAATTTTTTTTAGTTAATAAGAAATAAGATAGCGTGAATAGTAAAATAAAATTACCGTTCGTAAAAAAAAAAATCAAAAATGAAAATTTCAAAAATTTCAAGTTAATAATATAGCGTGAATAGTAAAATAAAATTACCGTTAATAAATAGTAAAAAAAAAAGAAAAAAAAACATTACTTGAATTTATACCTAATTAACTAAATAACATGAAAAGTAAAAATCTAAGGGAGTTCTGTCTAGGAGACTAGTTCTTGGAAGCCTTTGTGCCACTAGTCTTTCCTGGGAACGTTGCTCTGGCTAGGAGAATGGTATTTAAGGAGCCGTTTGCACCACCATTCTTTCCTGGGAGCACTCTTGGTTAATACTAATTATGTTACAAAATAAAAAAAAATAATAAAAATAAAAAAAAATAAAAAAATAAAAAAAAAATTAATTAAAAAAAAACAATTTCTTTTTTTAGGGTTTAACTAGTTTTGTTTAGTGCTTTGTATTAAATAACATGTAAATTTTCTCTAAATTTTTTATTTTGTTGACAGGAGTTTGAAATTTACGTTTACAATAGTCTATGCGTGGTAGGAGATCCTTAGGAAACCCTCTTACACCATATGTAAATAAATTTCATAAATTTAAACAAGTGTCAACAAAACTGGATTCTACCCATCAACCTGTTTTTGAGCCAAACATAGAACCAAGTCTTAATCCTTTACTATAACCAAAAGAAATGGAGGAAAACCAACATATTAGGGAAACCACGATGAAGGAGTTTGCAAGACCGGTAATAGGCACGGCAACTGCAGCTATCCAGTTGGGAGAGGCTGCTCGGAATTATGACCTTAAAAATATTCATTTTTCTATGCTTCCTTCCTTTTATGGGCTACCTAATGAAGATTCTCTTTCCTTTATGAGAGATTTCTATGCTACGGTCCAAACATTCCCCCTCGGTATTCTAAACGAGGATCAACTTAGGATGAGATGTTTTCCCTACACGTTAAAGGATAAGGCCAAAGCTTGGTTGATGTCACTTCCCCCAGGTTCTCTGATGACATGGGGTAACATTTACAATAAATTCATGGGAAAATTCTATTCCCACCAAAAAACATCAGAGTTGAGAGGAAAGATTGCTACTTTCTCTCAGATGGATGGAGAACCATTCCATGAAGCTTGGGATAGGTTCAAAATGTTTCTCACTCAATGTCCCCATCATAGCTTTCCCCTGCAGTTGCAGAACCAATTCTTTTACGATGGACTTACACAACAATGTCAGTTCATTGTCGACAACGCTGCAGGAGGAGCAATAGGAGAAAAGACTGCCTCAGAGACGTATAACCTCTTTGAGATGTTGGGTGCTAATTCCCAACAGAAAAGCTCCCGAGTGAGAAAAGCTGGAGTTCATGAAATCGACTCCAGTAATGAAGTTCAACAACAACTTGTTCAACTGACTAAGCAAGTTGCCCTTCTCGCTACACAAACCAACACCAATAATGATCAATATGGTTTGTATAGCAACATGGGACATGGTACTGAAGCCTGTCCATATCAAGGAGAAACAACTGGACCTGAACAGGTCAATGTGTTGGGAGCATATCAACAGAGACCAAGGTTTGATCCCAATTCAAATAACTATAATCCTGGGTGGAGAAGTCATCCAAATTTCTCTTGGAGGCAAAACAACCCTCCTTTCACTCAAAGCTCAAACCAGGCAGGACAGCAATTCCACCCACCTATTCCAAGAAGCATTCCCAATAAACCAACCCTGGAGGACAACTTGAATTCCTTTATTCAAGTTTGTAGGGATAACCAATCTAAAACCAATCAACGGTTGGACTCTGTGGAAGCTTCTATCAAAAAGGTGGAAGTTCAAGTTGAACAGTTAGTTGAAAATTTGCAAAAAGGCAAAGACTAATTTGAAACTTAAATGAATTCAATGAAGAGGAGACATTGAGTTTTTCATTCTGCAATCTCCAAGCAAACGTCTTACTAGAAGACGATAAATTTTAGTCTTGTATGGGAGGTCACCCATTATTGTATTTTCCTTTGTTTTAGTTTGCGTGTAATAAAAATTCATATGAAATAAAATTCGTTTGTTTCAAACATTCTGTCCATTCGTTTAAATTAAAAAAAAATTAGGTTCCTTGCACTTTTTGCTTTTACGTTTTATCAAGTTATAAATATTTCTTAGAGATATCTACTATTGTTTTTAAAAGCAAAATGTTGATACACAATAGGAAGAGGATCATTGTCAACTACAAACAACCATGGGAGATGCTGAAGATAGGCGAAAAAAGATGAAAGAATATACAATGCCAATCATTGGCAATGTAACTTCCGGTATCCAATTACAAGAGGCTGCAAGGAATTATGAATTGAAAAAGATTCATTATTCTTTGTTGCCTTCCTTTTACGGTATCCCTAATGAAGACCCTTTGCATTTCATTCGAGAATTCTATGCTATTGTCCAAACCTTTCCACTACATGCAATTAATGAAGATCAACTTAGGATGAGGTGTTTTCCTTACACTCTCAAAGATAAAGCTTGGTCATGGTTCATTACTCTACAGTCAGGTTCTCTTAAAACTTGGGAGGCAGTCTATGAAATTTTTATGGGTAGGTTCTATTCCCATCAAAAGACTGTTGATCTAAGAACAAAGATAGCAACATTTTCTCAAATGTATGAAGAGCCCTTTCATGAAGCTTGGGAACGATTCAAACTCTTTTTCATTCAATGTCAAAATCATAGCTTTCCATTACAGCTACAAAACCAATTCTTTTATGATGGATTGACACTACAGAGTCAATACATGGTTGATAATGCTGCTGGAGGTGCTGTAGGAGAAAAGATGGCAGAGGAAACCTATAATCTCTATGAGCTATTGGGTTCTAATTCCCAACAAAGAGGTGGTAGAAGGAAAGCAAAGGTCAATGAAGTTAGCTCTGATAATGAGATAACCTTGCAACTTGCTGAATTGACTAAACAAGTGCAACTCCTCACTACCCATCAAATTTCAAATCAAGAGGTATGTGAAGTGTGTTGTTCAATTGGGCATGGTACTCATAATTGTTCAAATACTTGTGATTCTAGTGTCGATGCCATAGAGGAAGTCCAATCTTTTCAAAGGTATCATCCAAACACCTATAATCACCCAGCCTACACCCAATATCCAACACTAAGGTCGGATAACAACCACCCTTACCCACCAAGCCAATCTTTTAAACCAACCTTAGAAGATAGCTTGAATGCTTTTATTCAAGTTAGTCGTGACAACCAATTGATGACTAATCAAAGGTTGAACACCATGGAGGCTTCGGTTAAAAGAATTGAATCTAAAGTTGGGCAGCTGGCAGAACAAATGCAAAAGAAAGAACCAGGAAAGTTGCCCAGTCAACCAGAACAAGCAAAGGATGTTAGAACCCTTCGAAGTGGTAAGGTAGTCAATACCAGTTTACCTGAAATCTCTAACAATCTACCTTGTAGTTCAGGTAACAAAGAAGGCGATATTCTAATCTCGCAAAGAGGAGAAACAAGTGTTAAAATTAACAAGCCTTCTGAAAAAATCATTGGGGGGTCATCTGACACCCCCAAAATTCAAAAGACAACAGAACCACACCAGATGCAAGTACCTTTTCCCCACCGGTTAAAAGAATCCAAACAAGATAAGCAATTCAATGATCTTTTTAATATGCTCTCTAAAGTAAATATCAATTTACCATTATTAGAAGTGATCATGAATGTGCCCTCATATGCCAAGTTTTTCAAAGAGTTGAACACTAAGAAAAGGAGGTATGAACTGAATGAACGAGTAGTAGTATCAGAAATTTCTAGCGCTGTACTTCAGCACAAACTACCCCCTAAGTTGAAAGACCCTGGAAGTTTTATTATAAACATAACTATGGGGGATAGGAAGGTTGCTAAAGCAATGCTTGATTTAGGTGCTAGTATAAATTTGATGCCCTACTCTATATTCTTACAACTCAATCTAGGGGATTTAAAACCCACAACTATGTCCCTTCAACTTGCAGATAGATCTCTTAAATATCCAGAGGGAATAGTTGAGGATGTTTTGGTACAGGTAGACAAACTGATAATACCTGTTGACTTTGTGGTTCTGGATATGCAAGAAAATCCAGCATTGGACAGAGAGCACACAATATTGCTTGGTAGGCCATTTATGGCAACTACTAAAACTATTATTGATGTCCAAGATGGAAATTTGACAATGACAGTCTTAGGGGAGACCGTTCATTTTAAAGTTTTTGATTCTTCACCTTTTCCTTCTATTTCTGCCATCGATGAAATATTCGAAGTTGATCCTTTGGATAATCTTGTCCAAAGCACCTTTTTACAAACCAGAATAGAAGACAAGCTTGAAACCGTTCTTACACTTGAAAAGGTTGAAGAAGATTTAGATGAGGAAATTAATGGGTACCTTAAACAACTAGACAATGATGAAGTGATGACAAAATCTAGTACACTTTTAAATCTACCCAGTTCTTCATCTAGTAAAAAGGCCAATCCACCTGAACTTGAACTCAAAGTCTTACCTGAGCACTTAAAATATGTGTTTTTGGGAGAGGGAGAAACTTATCCAGTGATAATTTCTTCAACCTTGACCAAACCACAAGAAAAGGAACTCATCAAAGTGCTTAAACAGTTTAAGAAATCTATAGGTTGGAGTATAGGGGATATAAGAGGCATTAGTCCAACAATGTGTATGCACAAGATCAACTTGGAGGATGGTGCTAAACCTGTACGAGAGGCCCAAAGAAGACTAAACCCAAACATGCAAGAGGTAGTTAAAAAGGAAATTCTTAAATTATTAGAAGAAGGGATTATCTATCCTATTGCAGATAGTAAGTGGGTTAGTCCAGTGCATGTGGTACCAAAGAAATCTGGGATAACAGTTGTTAAAAATGACAAAAGTGAATTAGTGCCCACTAGAATAATCACTGGATGGAGAATGTGTATAGATTTTAGGAAACTAAATTTATATACGAAAAAGGATCACTTTCCTCTTCCATTCATTGATCAAATGTTGGAAAGATTAGCTGGGCACGAATTTTACTGTTTTTTTGGATGGACTGTCTGGATATTATCAAGTACCCATAGCACCAGAAGATCAGGAAAAGACCACATTTACATGTCCTTTTGGGACATTTGCTTTTCGCAGAATGCCATTTGGGTTATGCAATGCCCCTGCCACTTTCCAGAGATGCATGATATCTATTTTCTCGGACATGGTGGAGAAATTCATTGAGATTTTCATGGACGATTTCTCTGTCTTTGGGAACTCATTTGATGATTGCTTACATAAATTGACTTTGGTTTTAGAGAGATGCATTGAATGCAATCTAACCCTTAGTTGGGAGAAAAGTCATTTTATGGTTCAACAAGGGATAGTTTTAGGACATATAATTTCAAACAAGGGTATTGAAGTTGATAAGGCAAAAGTTGAATTGATATCCAAACTTCCTCCCCCTACATCTGTGAAGGGGATAAGAAGCTTCTTGGGACATGCAGGATTTTACAGACGATTTATTAAAGATTTCTCTAAAATAAGTCGTCCCTTATGTAACTTGCTATCCAAAGATGCTGATTTTGACTTCAACAATGACTGCCTTATTTCCTTTAATACCTTGAAAGATAAACTAACATCTACCCCTGTTATAATGGCACCAAACTGGTCTTTACCCTTTGAAATAATGTGTGACGCTTCTGATTATGCAATAGGAGCAGTCCTGGGACAAAGAGTGGATAAGCGTTTACATGTCATCTACTATGCTAGCAAAACACTCAATGATGCCCAGATGAATTACACCACCACTGAAAAGGAATTCTTGGCTATAGTATTCTCTTTAGACAAATTTCGGTCTTATTTAGTAGGATCTAAAGTGATTGTGCATTCTGATCATGCTGCTTTAAGATACCTATTAAGTAAACCAAATGCCAAGCCAAGATTAATCAGGTGGGTCTTACTCTTACAAGAATTTGACCTAGAAATCAAGGATAAGAAAGGCAGTGAAAACTTAGTAGCTGACCATTTGTCTAGGTTGATTTCTGACTTCAATTCTCTTAAAGATGAGAGTAATGATGATATAGTTGAAACCTTTCCTGATGAACAGTTATTTTTCATAGGTCCGAACCCATGGTATGCTGATATTGTAAACTATCTTGCCACTGGTGTTTTGCGACCTAACACTTCATATCAGGACAAGAAAAGGTTTTTTAAAACTATTAAGGACTATTTCTGGGGTGACCCTTATTTATACAAAATTGGTCAAGATCAAGTCATCCGGAGATGTGTACCTGAAGAAGAACATAAGAGCATTCTGACTTTTTGTCATGAACTTCATTGTGGGGGTCATTTTGGAGGTGAAAAGACAGCCCGTAAGATATTACAGTCTGGATTCTTTTGGCCCACTCTTTTTAAAGATGCTCATATGTTTTGTGCACAATGTGATAGATGTCAAAGAACAGGAAACATAAGCAAAAGAGATGAAATGCCTTTGACATCTAATTTAGTTGTTGAACTCTTTGATGTATGGGGGATTGACTTCATGGGTCATTTTCCCCCATCTAATGGTTTTCAATACATTTTGGTTGCTGTGGATTATGTGTCCAAGTGGGTAGAAGCTATCCCCACCAAAACCAATGATGCCAATGTTGTTGTGAAATTCTTGAAAGATTTCATATTCAGTAGGTTCGGAACGCCTAGAGCTATAATAAGTGATGGAGGTAGCCATTTTTGTAACAAACTCTTTGATGGAGTACTAAACAAGTACAACATCACACATAAGGTAGCTACTCCATATCATCCTCAAACTTTTAGTGGAAGTAAGTAATAGGCAAATTAAGGGAATACTGGAATGCACTGTGCGTCCTTCAAGGAAGGATTGGGCATTTAAGTTAAATGATGCCTTATGGGCATACCGCACCGCTTACAAAACACCTATTGGGATGAGCCCTTACCGGTTAATCTTTGGGAAAGCGTGCCACCTTCCAGTTGAACTTGAACACAAGGCTTACTGGGCAATTAAAGAGCTAAACATGGATTTAGATAAAGCAGGTGAAAAACGATTACTGCAGCTTCATGAGTTGGAAGAAATTAGGAATGAAGCTTATGAGAATGCCAAATTATACAAAGAGCGTACTAAGCGCTATCATGACAAGAGGCTAGTTCCTAAAACTTTTCACCCTGGAATGAAAGTTCTTTTATTTAACTCTCATTTGAGATTGTTTCCAGGAAAGCTGAGATCAAGATGGGATGGACCATTCAAAATAGTTCAGGTATCTGAATATGGAGTGGTAGAACTATTGGACTCCAAGACACAAAAAACGTTCAAAGTTAATGGCCATCGTGTCAAGCCTTATGTAGAAGAACCAAACAACATTGCTGAAATGGATTGCATTTGGCTGAGTAACCCTTAGCACCAAAAAGATACGTCTTGCTAAGACGTTAAACTAAGCGCTGGATGGGAGGCAACCCATCATGTTAGGTAATTTTTTGTTATTTGTTTTATTTACTTAATTTTATTGTTTATTTTAGTTTACTTATATGTGAATAATTTTAAAATTGTTAAAACTAAAATATTTGTTGAGATGTTAGAAGTTCACAGCGATCTGTCTGTACACACTTTAATGATGAATATGATGGATGCACCTGCATTTCTTCATTACTACTTACACATTCTCAAGAAATAGGTAATCTTTCTCCTCTTTTCTCTTTATCTTTAATTTGCAGTTGTTACATTGAGGACAATGTAAGTTCTAGGTTGGGGGGTGGTGAAAAGTTACCATGCTTAATAAAAAAAAAAAAAAAATTCTCACAAAAATTTATCATTTCTTTAAATCAAATTTAAGTAAATAGTTAAGTCTTTGGTACTGTTAGATTAATTTTTTTTGAAAACATATCATGAAATATTGTGTAATTATTTTTGATAATTAGTTAGTTTTTGTCATAACTAGTATTTCTTGATAAAATGTGGAAATTATATTAAACCCAAAATCGGTGTTTATGAATTTTTTTAGTGGAGACTACCCTTGTGAGATATAATTTGAGCCTAAATTCTTTTATTCAGAGTGAAATATATATTTTTTCTACTCCAAACACATTTCTTATTTATTCAAGAAGTTTAGATGATCTCTATAGGTATTAGCATTGAATGTATGATTTTTTTTCTCATCTTAATAGAGTATCATATATTTTTGATTATTATTTTTGCTTAAGATTAAATGATTTGAGTTGAAATTGATAGTATATGCTTATATCTCATTTATGCATGACTGCTACAAAAACAAAAAGACATATCTGGGGTTACCTAAACCAAGATCAAACAGAAAAGCCACAAAATTAACCACTTACCAAAATCCAAAAAAATGTACAATCTGTACATGGGTTGACTCTCTAAAAAAATACATATATTGAAAAATATCTACAAAAAAAAAATAGAGAGATAAAAAAATATATATAGTATCATCTACATACTATGACCCACATTGCCTACAAAGTTGTGAGTAAAGGCTAATTACAAAAGAAAGATATAGGAACTAATTCCCTCAAAAGTCATTGCAATTTCTTCATTTGTAAAAAGCATATATCTTGAAATTCTTTCTTAATGAGTTTGATTTATGCATAAAAATAATTTTTATATATGATATCTTTATAATTTATACATTCGATTCCTTTCATGAGATCAATGTTAAAATAACACTTTGAGCCTTTATTCTTTATACATATGCGAACATATTAGTTCATTTCTATACATAAACTCTTTCGCATATAAATTAGTATGAGTGTTTGAACCCATAGGATTCAGTGTTTTGAGAGTATTGACTTGTGAGGAATAGAGTCGAAGCGAATTCTGATTCATGACACTGAAATTGGGTAAAATTAAATTGATACATTTTTGATATGAAATATGAAAATGATTTTCGACTAATTATTATAATAAAATCATGATTGTTTAAAGAGATTAAAATAACTTATGCTTGAGATTTTAATTATGATCTTAAAAGAGATTAAAAAGTATGAGACATTTTTGTGATATGTTGTTTTCTTTTATCCTTAAATTAATTTTTGATTTTGTTGTAATTTTAGTTTTTGATTTGATTGTTTTTATTGTTTCTTTTGATTTCTGCATTTAGTTCAATGTTTGTGGGTATCATTACTGAAAACCCTCACGAGACTCAAACTCGTCCACTAGGGTAACCTAGGGGTTTAACGGCTTGTTGCATAGGCTAAATGCAATCGTTTCAATCCACGAAAGTGATTTAGGATAGTTTAATTTTTAGTTTTTATCGCTTCTCTTGCTAAGGGACTAGCAAGAAGCTGGTTGGGGGTTGTGATGAGTGCTCAAAAAGCACTAAAATAACCATGATTTTATGCACATTAATTGATTAAAAATACATATATTTATATGTTTTATCATATATTTATATAAATTTGTCTTTTTCGGAATCACGGGTATTTTTATTGTTTTTCAGGTATTTTGGCTTAAAAACGCAATTTAAAGACTCAAACAGGAATACTTGAAGCAATACATCACAAATATATTAATAAATAAGTGGGAAAAGGTCAACAAACATGGAAAAATTGGACAAAATGGGTCGAAAAGGTCAAAAATGTCAAAAAGACGAAAATCGCGCCGCCGCGCCGCCCGGCCGCCGCACCCCAGCGCCCAGCTCCGCCCCAAGCAGCAGCGCGCGGCACTGTTCATCCGCGCGTACTGTTCATCCGCGCGCACTGTTCATCCGCACGCACTGTTCATCCGCGGTACTGTGCAGCCGCGGTACTGTTCATACCCGGTACCGTGTAGCCGCGGTACTGTGCAGCCGCCCCCCGTCATGCTGACGTCATCAAATGACGTCAGCAATCAATAATCCGCGTTTTTACATTTTTTTAACATTTTTTTCTCCACTTTTTCTCTCCATCCTCACCTATAAATACCCCCTTCCCTTCACTTCAAAACACACCTTCAAACCACACTTCTCTCTTCTTTCTTTCTCTCATTTCTTAGTTTTTGAGTTTTCCTTAGTTTCTTTCTTAGTTTCTAAGTTTTTCTTAGTTTCCTTCTTAGTTTTTAGTTCAATTCTCTTAGTTTTAGTGTTCTTCTCTTTTTGAGAGGAACTTGTAATGTTTTTGTAATAATTTAGTTTTTGATTCAATAAATGGGAGTGCAAATTCCGCTTGGAGGTTTTCTAGCAACGGGAATAGCGTCGAAGTTCTGTAAGGATTTTATTTTCTTTACAGTTATTTTTATGCTTTATTCTTACATGTTATATTTAATTTGTCTATGATTAAATTTAACTCTGCTAGCTGTTTAACAACATGATATAATAATAACGTTGTTATGCTTGCGAAATATTAAATAGGTGAAAATTTCTAAAATGAATTGATTTTGTTTTTATTCAAGATTTTATATTAAGAATGTTAGAGAGAAATATATTATTTTTCATTACAAACTTAAAACTGAAAATTAGATTTTAAGGTTTAGTTATCCGGTCTAATTTAGAGTAGTGCTCTTTTATTTGTTGGTACAATCGCCCGGTAGTTAGAGTGAAACTCTATTTCAAAAGTTTTTATAAGAATTATTATGTGAAAATGTATTGACAACATGTTTTCAATAGTGGTTTTAAAACTTGAAAGTTAGTACTCGGATAATTAAATTCTTATGTTTAATTTGGACACCTTGAATAAAGTTTAAACTGTCTAACCCCACCAAAGGTGGCATTTAAATGGTTCATTTTCAATCTCTTAGAAAAAGGAATTAATTTAATTAAGCATATTAGTTATCAACCCCACCCATAGGTGTTAATTGATTTGTTTAGTTAACAAAGAATATCTAACCCCACCAAAGGTGGTATTTATATAAAAAAAAGAGAGAATCAATAAAATATCAATTTATATCTTTAATAACCTAGATAATATGAGCAAGCATAATTAATTTAGTTATTATATCCATAAATACTCCGCTAATATAAATGATAAAATTTGCATGAATATTTATTGAATCTGTATATATGTTTATTTTTAGATAATTATTTATTGAATTTGTATCTATGTTTATTTTTATGTTATTAGATTATATTTAATTAATCTGTATATTTATTTTATGTTATTAGATTAGGAACACAAAAACCAAACTATCGTGACAGGATGTTTAGGATTTAATTTCGTTTTTAAAAGTTTGAATAATAAATTAAAAACCACATACATTCCTTCCTTAGATCGACCTTGGGAGTATACTTATCATTTTCTTCGAAATGATTCGTGCACTTGCGAGAGTTTTATAAATATTAAAACCAAAGTATTTGCGAAGATCGGCGATGCCGGTTTTCGTTCATCATACAGCCATAACCTTTTTGTATTGTTTACAACTTGCTCTTTCCTCCATATTGAAATCAGCTTCTTCTTCGTCAAACTCATGTCTTTTATGTCTTCTTTTATGTAATTTATAACCAAAAGAGGATTCTAAATCATCCAATTTTTCATTCAGCTTTCTAAATTGGTCATTAAAAGTCTTGATGAAGAATTTCAAGTCGACCTCTTGTGGCTCTCCTCCTTCCTTACTCATTCTTTCAACCTGTAAAATAAATGATATAACTCACACATTCCCTCACGTGTTTACTCTCAAATCAAATTATTATTGCTATTTTTTTTCACACTATTTTTGCTCGCTTTTTTTTTCTTTTTTTTTCTCTTACCTTTTACCACTAAAAGCTCAAGCCAATCTCTTTTTTATGTTCTTAACAAAATCAAAGAATTAACCTAATTTCACGAAGTAATCGGTTTATTGGTGACAATCTCAAAAATCAGAATTTTAAAAACTTACTGACAAAGGATGACAGAAGGAAAGTCCAAAGAGGACTCTAAAGAACTAACAAAGAATTTTTTTCAAGATCTCGAAAATCTTAAAAATCAATTTAAAAAAAAACTTAATTGAGGACAAAAACTCCAAAGAGGACTCTAAAGAAAAAATCTTGACCAAAATATGATTACTTTTTTGTAAATCAAACTTGGACAACAAGTTTGATGATTCTTTAGAATGAAATAGATGAAACTAAAACAAAATAAAGGAAAACCAATTTCAACAAGAACAAGAAAACTTGATAAGAAAACAAGATTTAAATTCTTGAACAATTTGCTACTTAGTTCTCCTTTTCTTCTTCTTTTTTCTTTTTTTTTTTCAAGAAAAAAGATGGTTTGAACACAAAATTAAAGAACACGAAAAAAATATAGGAAGAATTCAAAGAGAACTATGAAACGAAATCCAAAGACAAAAAAAACGAAAATGGAATTGAAAGAAAATAAGGAAACCAAACGAAGTTTTGTTTTGGCCATAAAACCCTAGGTAGATAATTTGGCCAAACAAGAAGATCACAAATCAAAATTAAAAAAAAAAACTATCATTTTCATTCCACAAAGATAAGGAGAGAAAACAATCAAATTTTGGAATCAAGAAAAAATATTTCTTGAAAAATGTAGGAAAGGATCAATTTTATTTTTTGAAATCAAGAACTTAAATGAAGATATATTAAGATAGATAACCTCTTTCCAGCAACCAAAGCTTTGATACCAAATGATGGGGACCTTCTAGGTGAACAACCATAGGAACCCAAGAACTCAAAGGAATATGAACAATTGATTTGCTAGGAACGTGTTAAAGATGATTGGATTAGAACCCTAAGGAAACAAAGTCTTTACAACCCTAACCTTTAGTATGATCAGATTAGAACCCTAAGGAAACAAATTCCTTAAAACCCTAACCTTGAGACTCCATAAATGATTATCACTCCCTTTGATATGTCAAATTCAAGTATTCAATCAAGAATACAAGAAGGTAAAGTAAGAAGCTTTATGAAATAAACTTTTATTAATGATATCGTCTTGCCTAAAAATTATATAGTTGCTCTTTTTTATAAGCAAGAAACTCTATAAGAAAAAACCTAGATGAAATGGTCCTAATGAGCCTATTTAGTTGTGGATTGGGTCTACTACATCCTTAAAAATAAAAGACTAAAAAGATTTATGATAAATTAGACATAAAAAGGCCCACCATTAATTAAAACAAAAAATGCTTCCTAAATTAATCTTAACACCTAACTTGATCTTCCAAATCTATCCCTAGTCATTGGACTACCAATTTATTGTAAAGGATAATGAGAATATTTGGGAACATCAACTTGATCATCACTTGAGAACATCAACTAATCAGCACTTGGGAACATCAACTTAATCAGCACCTCAATCTCCATTAACAAGGTTGGTTACTACATATGAGTAATTCACACATGCACGAAGTTAGGTACACTTTGTATGTGAGCATATTTACACACACCAAAGGGTTGGTTTTTGTAGTGTGCATACTAAGGAGAATGTTTGTTTTCGGAGAGCAAGCATGCTAGCGAGTTGACCTTTTTACTTGTGGTTTTTGGCGTGTTTTAGATGCACGTATTTATGGTTAGTACTCAACATTTTTGGAAACAAAAATGCAACTTTTTAGCACCTCGTGACAAAGCTCGCCACCAAGCTCACCACCATCCTTAGCAAGAGAAGTGATAAAAACTAAAAATTAAACTATCCTAAATCACTTTCGTGGATTGAACGGTTGCATTTAGCCTATGCAACAAGCCTTTAAACCCCTAGGTTGCCCTAGTGGACGAGTTTGAGTCTCGTGAGGGTTTTCAGTAATGATACCCACAAACATTGAACTAAATGTAAAAATCAAAAGAAATAATAAAAACAATCAACTTAAAAACTAAAATTATAACAAAATCAAAAATTAACTTTGAAGAATAAAAGAAAACAACATATCACAAAAATGTCTCATACTTTTTAATCTCCTTTAAGATCATAACTAAAATCTCAAGCATAAGTTATTTTAATCTCTTTAAACAATCATGATTTATTATAATAATTAGTCGAAAATCATTTTCATATTTTCTGTCAAAAATGTATCAATTTAATTTTACCCAATTTCAGTGTCATGAATCCGAATTCGCTTCGACTCTATTCCTCACAAGTCAATACTCTCAAAACACTGAATCCTATGGGTTCAAACACTCATACTATTTTATATGCGAAAGAGTTTATGTATAGAAATGAACTAATATGTTCGCATATGTATAAAGAATAAAGGCTCAAAGTGTTATTTTTAACATTGATCTCATGAAAGGAATCGAATGTATAAATTATAAAGATATCATATATAAAAATTATTTTCATGCATAAATCAAACTCATTAAGAAAGAATTTCAAGATATATGCTTTTTACAAATGAAGAAATTGTAATGACTTTTTAGGGAATTAATTCCTATATCTTTCTTTTGTAATTAGCTTGTACTCGCAACTTTGTAGGCAATGTGGGTCATAGTATGTAGATGATACTATATATTTTTTATCTCTCTATATTTTTTTCTGAAGATATTTTTCAATATATGTATTTGTTAGAGAGTCAACCCATGTACATATGGTACATTTTTTTTAAGATTTTGGTGAGTGGTTAATTTTGTGGCTTTTCTGTTTGATCTTGGTTTAGGTAACCCCAGATATGTCTTTTTGTTTTTGTAGCAGTCATGCAAGAATGAGATATAAGCATATACTATCAATTTCTACTCAAATCATTTAATCTAAGCAAAAATAATAATAAAAAATATATGATACTATATTAAGATGAGAAAAAAATTCATACATTCAATGCTAATACCTATAGAGATCATCTAAAAATTTGAATAAATAATAAATGTGTTTGGAGTAGAAAAAATATATATTTCACTCTGAATAAAAGAAATTAGGCTCAAGTTATATCTCACAAGGGTAGTCTTCACTAAAAAAATTCATAAACACCGATTTTGGGTTTAATATAATTTCCACATTTTATCAAGAAATACTAGTTATGACAAAAACTAACTAATTATCAAAAATAATTACAAAATATTTCATGATATGTTTTCAAAAATTAATCTAACAGTACAAAAGACTTAACTATTTACTTAAATTTGATTTAAAGAAATGATAAATTTTTGTGAGAAATTTTTTTTTCAAAAATTACTAAATCACATAAAACAAAAATAAAACCAAACACAAAAAAATGAAAACGTGAACATAAAAAGGAAAAAAAATTAATTTTTTTTAATTTTTTTTTAAATTGTTAAATCTTTTTTTTTTCTAATTAAGCATGGTAACTTTTCACCACCCCCAACCTAGAACTTACATTGTCCTCAATGTAACAACTATAAATTAAAGATAAAAAGAAAAGAGAAGAAAGATTACCTATTTCTTGAGAATGTGTAAGTAGTAATGGAGAAATGCAGGTGCATTCATTATATTCATTATTAAAGTGTATACAGACAGATCGTTGTGAACTTTTAATATCTCAACAAATATTTTTAGTTTAATATATTTTTTTTATTTTTTTGTTAACTATTTTTTAAAATTTTATATTTTATAATTTTTTTTATATTTTAGGCATTTTTATGTATCCTATTGTCTATAAATATCATGTTTGGATCAAAAAATACAATATAGAAAAGTGCCTAAAATATTCAAAATCATTCGATAAAATATAAAATTTAAAAACGATTGACAAAAAGAATAAAAAATATTGAATTGTTCAAATTTAATTTTAAGCTATTAAAAAAAATAACAATTTTTCCCATTAAATTTATTTTTAAATTTTTTATTGATAAAATAATATTTTATCATTTAAAAAGTAGAGCTTACCATGTTTTATTAAAGTTTCACTTAATAATAAGTTTTAAAAATATTCACTTTTAATATTAATAATATAAAAAATACTCTTATTTAATACTCATATTTTTTGAAAACTTTAATTTTAATTCTTTTTAAACAGTAACGAAAAAACTATTGTATAGCTTTTTGGACAGAAATAAAATGAGAATTTTTTACCCTTCTTCTTCCTTCTCCTTTCATTTTAACTATTTTACAACTCTAATTAACGTCATTTTTAACTATTTATAATTGATGGAGCTGACGAGAATGTAAAGAGTCGTGTTTCTTTTGAATAATCTAAGAAAAATGTTATCGATAATCCACAAATCATTCATACAAATTTTTCTTCCCAAATCATATTTTGGGACATCAAAATAGTGGATTAAAATAAACATACTTGATGAACATTTTAAAGCACGTATAATAATTGCTGAAGTAGTAGAAGAGAACTCCTTAAGCAATTAACAATTACTGTTCTAACCTCATCATGTAATACTCTGTCAAAATCAAAACCTAACTTAACAACTTCTAATTCTACCTCTTCTTTTATAATATGGGAAAGAAATAGAATTTTTTTCAATCAGCAACCAACGATTCAAATGCCTTTTAGACATCAACAAATTCATATTATTAACATATTTTTGGGAAGAAAAATTTGTATGAATAGCATTGTAAATAATAAAAAATGACAAAAAAAGACAATAAATTTTTATTTTATTCGTGACCAAAATATCTTTCAAGAGTTTTTTATTTGTTATTATTTAAAAAGAATTAAATTAAATTTTTTGAAAGTATGAGTGTTAGATAAAAACATTTTTTATATAATAGACATTAATAAAGAATTATTTTAAAACATAATTAATAAATAATTTTTTTTTGGATAAAATGTGAATACTTAAAAAATATTAAGCTCTTACAGCGAACTAAAATATCACATTTTTATATAAGATAACTTAAATATACCTTCTAAACACAAATATTAAGAAATGACGGGCGAGCTTCTTCTTAATTTGGCAGCATTAGAGCGTGAATCAACCCAATCAATTTTAGGCGCGTGTTACATGAATTGAAAAGTATGTAATGCAATCATCATCTTAACTTTCCGTTGTATTTTATTTATTTATTTATAATATTTTCTATCTCCCTCCCCCTTCTCATTAGTACTTGGCTCACATTATCAATCATTGGCAGCAGCCAACCCAAAGGACCAAAGAGAGCGTCTTGCCAAGTATCAGATGATTATATATGCTCTAGGTTCTTCCTAAAGATGGCAAACATGACCGTACAAGATTATCACCTACACTTACTCTAGATTTGGCTAGTGAAACATAATTATATTTGTTTACTTTGTCCATATGGTTCATCTCTGTCTCTGACTCAGCATTTTATTTGCTCTGTTGGATCTATTTGAGAATAACAAGATCTCATCTCGTAAGTGTTCATAATTTCGCTTCTCACTCTCTGCTTTATTAGTATTGTATGTTTTTCTCTTCTGCAAGTCAAGAGATGGCTGTTCTTTTTTGTTTTTGTTTGTTGCATCTGTTTGTTTTTCTTCCTTTCTTTTTGGGTATTTGGCATAAAGTTGCAATTTTATGTTATGACGTCTTGTCTATGTTTTCATGCTATTCAAATCAGGATTTTCTCATTATTTTGAATTTGTTTATTTTTTTTAATCTCTTTCCTTTTGGGTGTCAGATTTCAGTATTAAAAGGATTTTCAATTACTAGAATACCATATCTATTTATTTTATAGATCACGTACTCACTTGTTAGCGTTGATTGCGATTCAAATCCATTGACTTCCCTCCTTCAAACTTGTACAGAAACTAATTAGTAATTTTAGTGGTTCATATAAATACCTTATCTTTTGTATTTTCCTTTTTTCTTTTCTTGCCATTCTTGCCTGCTCAAGTCCGTTGTGGGACCTCCGAGACTATTGGACTAGCCACAAGTCTCTTGCTAGACTGCTGACAAGTAAGTTTTCACTGACCCTGTTTTCACTCATGGTTGGAGTTTTTGAGGTTCGAAGATATTCTTGAAGGAATTTGACGAATAACTTCAAAGAACACGGTGAAGGACTTGATGAAGATGATGAATGTCAAAGTTTTCAACAGTTCAATTGGTAAAATACTAAATTTTGCTTCCACAAACGGCACCAATTGTTGAATCAGATTTTCGTTCTCCTAATTATTTGCTATGATCCTGCAAAAACTTGTAAATTTTGTATAGATTAAGCAAAATGAGGTGTCCAATCTTAAAGGTTTACTCAAAAAAAGGTGAGTCTAATACTATTTATAAACGTTATACTACTCTTTTTCTTAGTCAGGACATTCTTTTTACACACTAAAATCTCCCTTGTGGTTTGTTTGATCAACACTTTATATTTTTAATATATTTTGATTGTATTCTAATTCTATATGTATTGTCTTTATTTCTTTTTGCAAGCTTCATATATTTATTTATCTCTTTTTTTGGTGAGAGATCCCTTAGTTTTTTCTTGACTCATTGATCGATTGAATCTTTGATATGTGAGGTAGCACCAACACTTCACAATTGGCTACATTGATCAATGGTATGAGAGGGTGACTCAAGGCATTGGGTAGTGTGGTAACCTTAGTAAAAAACACAACAAATGAGACTATTATCGAGATCAGGGAAATACTTGTGAGATTGGTGAAGAAAACAGTTGTAAAGATTGTAAGATCTGTGTAAATATAGTGTGAGGAAATAGGAGTGTTCTTGCAATGTTTGGAAACAATCAGAGGTGTGCTTAATTTGTATGCAATTAATTGTCATTCTTGATGGAATATAGATCGAAGAAAACTGATTGGGTTGGATAGTGGATTAGGCACTTCATAGGCCGAACTACTTTAGAGATATGTATGTTGATTTATTGCTTTAAATTCTATGATCATCTTCCTTAATCAGTCTTGATCATGTGCATTTCATAACATGATATCATGTAAATTTTTTATAGTGTATAAGCAATATAAGTCATTAAATCTTAAAAAGTTAACCTAAAAAAAAGTAAGTCAAAAGGACACAAGTGTGGTGTCCACTAAAGACACTCCGATGCCAATGTATTAATTTATGTGAGAGATAATGGGCAGCGTCTCAAAGAGAGAATTATAATGCGTACTTGAGAGTTGAAATACCCAAGAACACATAGGTAAGAGGTTTTGATAGATAATATTGCTAGAGATAACTCTGTCTATAAGGCAAGAAGATAAGGGAATGATATTCGATTTTTTAATATATTCCTTATCTGATTTATCAATTTAATTAAGAGATAAATGCCATAAATAAAGAAACATGTTCTTTAGATATCCTTTGTGGAAGGCGTATTCTTTAGATATGCTTCATAGCTTCTTCTAGAGTCTTGTTCATCTCAAACTGTCGAGTCTTGTTGGAAAATACCCCAACAATAGGTTGATAATGTAATGCTTTTTGGATGTGTTTCTTTAGTAGTGATTTCAAGAGAAGTTGTTTGCAATAAGGTGCTTTGTTTCAAAATGATTAAGGTCAAGAATTAAGGTGATTGGCATAAGATTGTTAGAAGTTGTTTTAAGTGACAATTAAGTTGTTTATAAGATTGTTAGAAGTTGTTTTAAGTGACAATTTAGTAATAATTATGAGCATGCTTTCATAAATATTTTTCTTAAAAATAAGGATTACTTATTTCTTCTAAAAGTATTAAGGTCATGCTTGAGTGGCAGTAATACGAATAGTAATGGAAACGATTTAGAGTATTCTTGTGTTTGGATTGGAATGTAATGTAAAGTATTCCAATTGTAGTAAGAATACTCATTTCTCTCACACCCCTCAAAAATACGTTGTAATACTCTATTTTTCTCATACATTTGTATGATCATTTATCATTTTTTCTCATTTTATATCATTTAAAAATCAAAAAACACATATGTTCTAATTTTGTTTCATTTATAAATTATACTTTAATATTTATCATTATTTTAATTCCATAGTTCAAACAAACATAATAATAGGAATATTGTTTCCATTGAATTCCATTCCTATTCCTATTCACATTCCCATTACATTTCTATTTTATGAACCAAGCATGACCTACTAGTGCTTCTCAAAATTTGAAAGTTCTTTTCATGATGATTACCGGACACCATTAGAAGTGTTTTATGCCATTTAAAAGCACTTTCAATTAAAAGTAGAAGCACTTAAAAATGGACCCGTAGTTAGTTACTTTCTCTTATGGGGGCATGTTGATAGTTAAGAGCTGAGATTAGGGGTTATATGGCTATCCTTCTCTATATATTCCTTCCACCTATCTCAATACTCTACCCAAAGTTGATAATTTGATTGTTTTTCATTTTGATGTGGATTTAAAGCATGTTTGCAAATTTCTCGAGGTTAGAAATTCTTATATTCTAGAACTCAATATTTGCTCTTATACTTTCTAATTCTAGGCAAAAAGAATTTTTCTTCAATAATTGAATGTTGGAATGCATACAAAGAATAAGAAATATAAATAAGATTTTAATGGAGCATGAAAAAATATTGAAACGAGCTATAATTGCATCTCCTTGCATTGTTAAGATCTATATCTCACATTTACTCATCTCACTGAAACCTTTGAATGGTAATCAAGTCCTCTAAATTGTACTCATATTTCATGTGAATATTATTTGATGATGAAGGTTGGATCTCCATCCATGGTCATGAATCATTATAGCATCATATCTGCAACAAAAAGCGATACTACTAAAGGAATTGCGCAGTCATATTGTACACCTTTATCCACAGCTAATGAATTAATGACTCAGGCAGGAGGCTGTAATTTATTTGCTACTGAATGTTCATCATCACTGCCATCACCTTTCATATGCAAAGAGTCTCTGAGTTCTCAACCTGAAAAATACCGTTTCAAATCTGATTCAGACCGTCCTGTGTCTCCAGCTTCTCATGGACAGCAGCCTAAGAGCACATTTTCACGTTCATCTGTGTTCTGTACAAGTTTATATGAGTCCTCCAAAACCAATCTGCAGCTTGGTAACCTGCCGTTTCTTCCAGTTCCTCCAACATTTAACCAGTCCATCTCTGCTGCTGATTCGATGAATTCACCGCTACTTTTTAGTGGAGATTCAAGCAACCATGATGATGATGATGAGCAGTCAGAGGCTCTCATGAAAGACTTTATTAATTTTCCTGCAGATACTTCTCAAGGTGGCCATCTTGGTCTTAAATTTCCAACTGATAATCTTGTGCTTACTGAGCAAGAGCTTCAATATTGGTCTGATGAGCTAGACCTTGACATGTCTATCACCGGCCATATAGAAAATCCTAGAGTTGATGTAAGTATGTTCTAGTAATCTATATTATTCCAATTGTTATTGAATGTGTTTTACTGAAGGATATTTGTTTTCATATGGGTACCATATCAAGTCCTTGAATACAAACTGTAAAAACCATAATGCTAACCGAATCATTTGGGTGATTACAAAAATATCATCAAACTTTAAATTGTTACATACCACCAAACTTTAGTTGTTGCTACATTAGTGTCAATTCCATTAAAGTTTGTCAAAAGCTAACGGAAAAGGTCACATAAGTACCAACTCTTTTAAAATATTTGTTACGTTTTTTTTTTTTGAAAAATTTAACGGCGAAGATACTTGTAATATCTGAAGTTTAGTAGTAATTTTGTAATAATTTAAAGTTTAATGGTACTTTTATAACTACTATAATAATTCAATGGTAAAAAAATCTATTGAACCCATTGCTAATTGCTATAATTTAAGACAACTAATATGATTATTTGAAATTGGGTAAATAGATTCTACCGATATATAGTGATTATTACAAAAGTATAACTAAACTTTAAACTGTTACAAAATTATTATCAAACTTCTGAAATTGTTATATAACTACTTTTATTGTAAAATTTGTCAAAAATGAACATAAAAAGTCAAAAAGTACCATCATCATTAAAATAGTTTTCTTTTTCTTTTTTGTCAAATTTAATTGGGATGATACTTGTGTAACAAAATCAGAAGTTCAATAGTAGTTTTATAACAATTTAAAGTTTGGTTGTACTTTGTAACCACCATAGTTGGTGGTGAAAGAATATATTAACCCCTTTTTTCTAGCATTCTTGGGTTTTCAAGGAAAATGTATTAAACTAGGGGGAATGGGAAAATATTCTAGGATTTTCATTTTCTACGTTGGGAAATAGGGGGAATGGGAAATCATTTCCTTATCTTCTTTTGTTCTTTGTAGGAAATATATGAATCACCTCAAGCTACGTCAAACCTGGCCACGGGGTTGACATGCAACCAAACATGCCACTCTATAGCACCACCACTTGTTGGTGCTCTTTGTAGCAACCCCTCTCCTGGGCCTTCTGTCATGACACACAAGCCAAGAATGCGATGGACATCTGAGTTACATGAACGTTTTGTAGAGGCTGTTAATAGGCTTGATGGAGCTGATAGTATGTACCTATAATTATATATTTTGTATTTGAATGAAGGTTTTTTCCCTTTACGTAAGGGACTTCAAACTCTATGGTTTTCATGGCTAATTCACTAAACTTATTTTTAAAATGTAGAGGCCACTCCCAAAGGTGTACTAAAGCTTATGAATGTTGAAGGTTTAACCATATATCATGTAAAAAGCCACTTACAGGTATTTATTTAGGATTATATGATATTTTTAATACAAAACGTTGCATTCAAATGTATTCATTGAATTCTTTCCTCATTTTCATGTCAATTGTAGAAATATCGACTTGCCAAGTACATGCCGGAGAAAAAAGAAGGTAAGGAATAATATTAGGCTTGTGGTTATGGTTATTATCTTGCTTTTGGTTATCATCTTCTAAAATATCTTTGCAATTAATATTAACAATTAGGCTTAGTTTGAAAATTTTATCCATTTGTTGAAGTTGTATTGCTAGATGAACAATATGATCTTTCTCTTAATCATATTTTTTAATTCTTTACATGTAATTGGTGTATGAAGGAAGATTAACTATGCCTATTCTATTTTGCATTTTTTTTTCCTGTGCTTTCCTGCTAAGGTCCATACATCACTAATACATGCCACTTTTATTGCAATTTCTTTCTACTCGTGTTAATATAAGTAATACTTATTCATAAATGATAATAGGAAAAATATCATGAACACGTGTTTCTGCATTTATATATATAATTGCGGTACCAAATTGTAAAATAAGGATGCAAATGGAAGCCGTTTCTTATGTCCAAAGTGCAGAAAAGTCCTTTGCTATTGACTGGGGCGTGGAAGTCCATTATCTCCTTCAAAAGTATCAATGAAGTTTATGACTTATGTTTGTGTAGAAAAAATCAGAATTGGTTATCATATTTTTTTTAGCTAATTAAGAGCTTAGATATTTTTAGGTTTTTGGCGAAATAATATTTTTGAGAATTTTATGACTTATAGTTTATCTTGTCATTTTATTTTTTTGCTAATAACATGTAATTTGTCTTGTCATTCTTTAGGGAAGAAGGCTTATAGCTCTGAAGAAAAGAAAACAACTTCCAGCAGTAGTGAAAGTGATGGAAGGAGAAAAGGGTCTGTATGGCCTTCACTACTGATGTAATTTTACCATTGCACTTTGTTTCTCTATTTTTATGAAATTTAATATTCATTGTGGTAGGAGTATTCAACTCACCGAAGCTCTGCGTATGCAAATGGAAGTTCAGAAACAACTTCATGAGCAGCTTGAGGTATGATTTTATTCCTTATTTCATATCGAATTGATTTATACTTGCAGTATATTACCCGAATTTTAGCATTATCAATAATAATTCTTTGGAATGGTATTCTCTGAATCCCCCATCTCATTACCATAATAGTGAGCACACACATGAATGAAGTTAGAACTCAGAACTGCTGTCTGTTATTGCTTGTAACTGACTAAAAAAGTGGGGAAAGAATTAATTTTCTTCTTTCTGATGAAAGCAGATAACAAAATTTTGTCAAATACTTTTAACAATGCATTTGAATGCTCTATTCATACAAATGGTATCATTAGAAGTATTTTTATTATAAGTGTGTTTAGTCGAAAGCAGTTTTCTAGAAAAGTAGTGCTTGTATAATGAATAAAGATATAAGGTGGGTTGTCTCATTTTATCTAATCTCATGTCTCTAATGGACTCATAATGCAATATTGTCTTATTTTCATTTAAATACTATCTCATCTCTCATTTATCTCATTTAGATTGTAGTCTTAATGGACTTAACTTTAAACATATATTGATTCAACCATGTAAATAAATTTATAAGCAGTAAGCATCTTGTGGTAGATACCTTGTGGTAGATACCAATTGTTTTGTAGTGTAATGGTATATGTTCCTTATGAGTATTGAAGTGGCATGTCTTCAAATCTCATCAATGGATGTGTGTGTGCGTGTGTGTTTGCAGTGTAGCTTTTGATTTGAAAGCCCGTAAATGACATGTATATATTGTGCATAATCAAATGCACCCCGAAATAGTATGTACATAGCATATACATATAAGAAATGTACAATGTGTACTAGATAATTATATAACATGTAAAATGTGTACATTTCTTATATAAACTGTTATGTACAACTTACATAGTTAATTTTGGGGTTAATTCAAGTATGTAAAAGATGTACATGGTATTTACGGCTCGGACTATATAATTGTTTATTTTTTCTAAAAAAAAAGAGGAAGATTTAAGCACCCTTCTGATTGAAATTGCTAAGTGCAGGTCCAAAGGGCTCTTCAGTTGCGCATAGAGGATCATGCAAGGTACTTGCAAAAGATATTGGAGGAACAACAGAAAGCTGGCAGTGCCTTAATGTCTTCTCAAACCTTATCATCAGTGACGAGTACGAAACCAGATTCAGAACACCAACATTATGTCCCTGTTGAGTCTAAATCTGATTCATCATCATCTCCATCACTGAAGCAAAAAGCTCCTGAAAATAGTAATTCTAGACTACAAGTAGGTACCAAAAGGCTACGTGTAGAAGAGAAAATACCTGTTGTAATTGAGAGTCCTAAGTAATGACAATGACCTTAATATGATATCCATAAATTTCATTCTGTGTACCATATCCATTGGAACTACTGAGATTTTGTAAATTTGTTTGTTAGTCCATGGCAAGAGTAGTGATTTTGATTTTATCTACCTGGTCCTGCCAATAGCAAGGGGAAAACAGAAAGTAAACTTGGATTTGTAGGAGTCATCTTTAGCAATTGAAATTAGAATGAAAACAACTATCTATGATCTACCTAACTTACTAGCTCAGCCTATTTGAAAGCTATTTTCCTCCATATTCAATTTTGGATTACATTTTATTTTCTTTGAAACATGGTTTCTTCTATTTGATGCGATGAATTGCCAGAAGTGACAAGGTTTATTTACGTACGAATATTTGCATATATTGCACTCTAGTGTCTCTTTTATGTTTGGGATGGGGGTAGTCTAATATTATTATATATGACCAACTTGTCAAAGTCACTTACACAATTTTTTCCCTGTGGAAAATAGTTTTTCATTTGAGCTAAACAAATGGGAAAATAAAAATAAAAAACTACACCTTAAAATTATAATAATAGTATCATTTATGACCTATTCATATATTTTTATTATTATATATGAATGTCGTCAAATTTGAAAACAATTTAAATTGAATTATGATCATTTAAATTCATTTAATATTAAACGGTATTAAATTGGACATTGTATAATTTTATAAGGATATTATTTTTGAAATTATAAATTATAAATGTGTTATCTTTTATAATTTCTTAAAAAAAAGCTTAGTAATTGTATTTTTATACGGTAAACTCATGCGGACCCTTTATACGAACAACCTAAAAACCCACGAGTTTAAAAGAATAGAAACGATTGATTTGCTAATAACGTGTTGAAGATAATGAGATTAGAATCCTAAGGAAAAAAAGTCCTTAAAACCTAAATCTTGAAACGTCACAAAGGATGATCACTTACTTTGATAAATCAGATTCAAATATTCAATTAAGAACACAAGAAGGCAAAGCAAGAAGGTTTCTGAAATTTTCACTTCATTAATGAATATTTGTGTTCCCTCCAAATTACATAACTCTTCTTCTTTATCAGTAATAAACCCTAAAATAAAAAACCCTAAATAGAATGGACCTAATTGGCTTATTTAGTTATAGATTGGGCTTAATCCAACCTTAAAAATAAAATACTAAAAGACTTAAAAATAAAATAAAAACCCACAATTTTATAAAATAAAAATTGCTAAACATAAAAGGCTCACAATTAAATAAAAAGCACACAATTAACTAAAATTAAAATTACTAAACATAAAAAGCCTATAATTAACTAAAACAAAAAATTCATTTTTAATTTATTCTTTGCATCCAATTTGACATTCAAAATCTATCCATTGCGTAGGATCTTGAGAATATTTGTATCATCATGAGAATCTGTAGAATATTTGTAAACATCAACTTGGTTAGCACCTAAATCTCTATTATAAACCTTCATTTAGCTACTAATTTTATTTATAAATTTTCAATATATTATTTTTAATATTTTTTTGTTTAAATCGAATACTTTTATTATTAAAATATCATTTAATTAACTATTTTGACAAAAAAAATTGACAACTTTGATTTAAAAAATTAAGATATGTGCACGACACTTGAAGTGGATTGTTTGTTGCCGAGTAATTGTTATAAGTAACTCGAGGATGTTGCCATATAGATAGAGTTTCCGTTTGAGTTTACCTCGTTATATCGTATGCTATGCATTCTCTATTGTTGTGCTAATATAATCTGAGTTTGAAGTGTATGTTACCACATACTAAAGTTTAAACTTTGATTATAACGCTTTAATTATATTTTCATGCTTCTGCTTATTGAATTTTACATTTGTTGATTAAAGTATTTTGATTGCTTCACTACTTTATTTACTATTGTTATTTGTTAATCCATTACTTGTGGGATCAAGTCCTTTAGGAGCCAGTATATTCTTACTCTAGTAGTGAACCAGGTTGTGAACTCTTTAATTTGTGAGTCTCCTCATCTATGCTTTCGGGTCTCTTCTACTTGGTTTTTGTCTTTTGGGCCCATAGAAGAGTTCTTATTGTTGTAAAAGTACTTATCAAATTGTTTGGCTGTCAAAGCCTAACATCACTAGCCATTGAAGGTACCTTTTATTTTGCTCTTCTACTCTTAGAAGACTTATAAGCCAAACTCTTTCCTTTATTAGTAGTATACTTTCCTTAAACTCATTCTTTTTTTTGGTAGTAGACTATCCTTTCTTGGGAAGAAGGTGGTGAATCTCAGAGGCTTAGAGATCACCAATTAGCTCATAGATATTCAAATCCTCTATTTTTTGGAAAGTTTCAATAGTAATAACGTTCTCCTTAAATTGTGTTGGGAGACTAGAGAGAACTTTCTCAACTTGCTTCTCTTCATCTACTAGATGACCTAGGTTGTAAAGTGTTGACAATTGAAAGTTTGTTTATTTAGTTATGGATATAAAATTCTAGTCAGTGGAAGTATGGTGAATTAAAAATTTAAAAACGATCAAACATCCAATCACGTGTATATAAAGTAATGCGGAAATAAAAATATCAACACATGAGATTTTTAAGTGGAAACAACTTAGGCCATACCAATGACTTAAGATGAATACTCTCGATCTACTAGACCACCTACCTATTCCCTATGAAAAATAAGTATCCAGTTACAAGGCTAGGATTCAAACTACCCATCCAGGTAAGGCCTTCCCAAGAAACCTACTTATAAGCCGCTATTTTGATCAGTGTCTACAACATAGACGTTTGGATCCGGACCAACATTCTAAAAAACTTAAAGTCCCATGAGTTAATTGAAACTTGCTCTCTTGTCACCTAGAAAATTAGCACATAAACACACGTGCAAGGGTGTGTCATAGAGCAGATTCAATAATCAAAAACCCTAACTAGTTGATTTAAATAATATATCAGATAAATCGAAAAGAACTAGCAACTATAGAATATTCAATTAAAAGCACAATATCACAATTATTATTATAGGCTTGTTAATTCATCAAATCCAACCACAAATGTTTGATAAATTAACTTAATGAAAAAGCCTACTTGAAAATGTATTGCGAGACAAGAGAGAATAAATGATGAAGAGAATAAGCACAATTAAGCCTTTTGTGGTTGTTTCTAAAAGTGTGCTTGGCTTTGTATTTATAAAATATTTTGAAGCACATTGAGTTAAAGTGTAATTACCATATTGTCTATAAAATCAATTAAAATATGTTTAAGAAATAAGGAAAATATGGTAAAAATCTAATCCAATTTCTATTAAAAATACGTTTTAAAATTAGACAACTAATTTTCCGTTCAATCCACTCAATTGCAAGATCGATTAAGTACATTGGTCAATCGATCAAACATCCACTTGATCGATCTAGAATACATTTAACCAATATTTAAGAAGAAAGTGGATTGATCGAGTACAACCCTCAATCAATCTAGTTATATATTTAAAGTCAAATTAATCAATTTATTACTCGATCAATCCAGTATACACTTGACCGATCAAGTGGCTCAAATTTATATTTTTCCTATTGTTCCTAATATGCAATCTAATATGTATGAGAGTAGAAGTTTATTTGATATGTGATCATTAAGATAGTTTCTATTGCTTGAAATATTCTTCTAATACACAACTTACAACTAAAATTACAATTACAATTAAATGTTTTAATTCATGAATATTATTAATACTAACATAAACCTAACAATCTTCCCCCTTGGCATATTCGTGTGTGAAAACACCTCTCTCACTACATAATGCTCATAGGAAAATTAAATTTTATATAGTAGGGTTATCTTATGATCCGATAGAACCATCTTCACTTGATTTTTAAAAGCTCATGTTTACACTGAAGGAAAAACATAAACAACCAAGACATTTGTCCTGAAAGAATCATTGTTCATTAGTTCAATGTATATAACAATAGGAAAGCGAATAATAATTAAAATAAAATTAAAAAAATGATAGTAATTAAAAACAACTCCCATATGTAAAACTTTTCCCTCTAAGATAAATATCTCATATGTTTCATCAATTAAAGTTTCACTTTTTTTAAATCATGTTTCCAATTTTTAAATTTCTTTGATGTTATTTTTGGCTAGATTTTTAATAGGAACATACCAAATTTATGTTTCCAAATTTTATCTCTCCTTTTTTTGGTCATACGAATAAAAATGTTGCACTCAATATTTAGAAGTTGTAAAAATAGGAAATATAAACACTCAAATGCAACCAAAGTAATTTTTTGATTTATAAACATCAAAATACATCTCAACCACAATCAATTATATATTTTTTGAAACAACAAAAAAACTAACCTCAAAATAAGAAAACACTATTTTGGAGGAGGAATCCCGAGGTGTGCACGGATGGCACGCTTACAAGAAAGTAATTCATCTTGATTTTCTTGAATGCTCACCAATCTTTTATCAATTTCATCAATCTCGTCCTAACCTCATTTTCAAAAAAAATTCATTGTGAGAAGGAACTGGTTTGAACAAGTCTTCCATATCATCATCCTCGAAAAAGTCATACCCAACTCCTTTGTCACTAGTACTAGCTCTGGCATCTCTTGCACCAGCAAGCCTTCATCTCTTTATAGTCTAGGTAGATGGTTTTGAGAGTGTTGCCTTTCCAAATCCAATCATTAACTTAACAGTATAGGAATCCCTTATTTGTTGTACAATAGTAGCCAATATTAGCTAGGTGATAAGGCATTCATAAGGTTTTCATAGTCTTGGGTTGGTGACTTGAGATTGGTTAATAATTTCATCTTGTATAAGTCATCCAACATCAAAAGAAATTCCTTTTCCAATGCAATACAAAATTTTTGCATGTTAAAGACCAATCTCAATGGAATGCTTCGAAGGTAGGAGGTTGGCACAAATCATTTTATTCAACACCCGATAGAAAGGTGTTAAGTCACTAGGAATAAAGAGTCTCTTAGTACTAAACCTAACATTAGGTAAACCAAATAGTTTGGTCCATAATTCATCAATAATTTATTACATTGATCCAATTTAAATTTAGGGTCACATATGTTTGTGATGGCTAAGAAGTTATTGGTTCTTTGAGTTGAGATATCAATTGTTTTATTTCTAACAAAACTTATGTAGCTCATCAGCCCTAGGTTATGCATGTTGGAGTCAAAATTAGCATATAATTCTCATACAAGGGCTAGAAACGTAATTTAATAAGGGTGAACAAGGATGCCCAACCAAGAGCCCTAATGGCTTAAGTTATCCCAAATTCATAGAAATATGTCCAAATAATTCCACATTCAGTTAAAATAGGGCATCAAGGAAGGAAGTATTATACCTCTATTAAAATTCATCATCTCACCATTGGGTTGAGAAAGGAACGAGAGCATCTGGAGCTAGATCACGTCACCATGCTACCATTTGTAGAAAACACGAATATAAACCCAAAATTATCAAAATACCATTGAAGCTTAAAATTATCCAAAGAACTCAAAATTCCCAAAATATTATAGAACCATAACTTATGAAACAATGCAAAAAGGAAAACATAGAAAAGAATCACCAAGGTGGTCTTTCGTTGGTGGGAAAAAGTGGAAAAATGGAGATTAGGTTTTTTCAAATATTTGTACAAATCAGTCGCTTTTTGAAGTAATTGATGATAGAGAATTTTTTTGCAATCAATTTTGAGTGATTTTTGAAAAAATGAAACTAGTGATTTTGGGAAGATTTAGAGTGAAAATTGAAAAATCACCGAGAGTGGGGGTAAGGTTTGTGTAAGGGAAGGAGGGAAAAAGAAGAAGGATATTTAAACTGTAGATTCTCAATTGATCTTCAATTCTTGATCAATCTAGTTCATAATCGATTGATTGACCTTCAAATTTTCTAAGAATTACAGAAACTCTTCCTATGTCCTATAAACATCCAAAAATCCCAAAACCATACAAAATATTAAAAATTTATATATTTTTAATTTTTAATTTTTTATAAATATTTTTGAGGAAAGAAAATATATTTATTCAAATACGAACATCACTCAAATAATCAATTTTGGAATAAAAAATCATTCTTAATAAGAATAGATTATTCATGACATGCATAAGTATTTTTATTAAGTATACATATATTTTTCATAAGTTATAGTGACATATTAATATTTACCCATCGAAATAAATGTTGACTTACGATAGTATGTTAGTTTGTCTATTTATGAGTAGCTATGAAAAATTTGAAATAAAGAATGTCATCAATAATACAAAAATTTAAGTTGAAATCATACTTTCACATAACAAAAAATTTCTTTACTAAAAGAACTTAAATTTTTTCCCTCTCAATATTTATCATATATATATTATTATTATTTTATATGAGGGAATGGTTATATATCTTTCCTTTTGCATAATCATTTGTGGTTCTTTCTTTTTATGTGTCAATATAATTTTTTTTAGAAAATATGCATGAGCCAATAAACCTAGTATGATGACTTTTACACTAGTTATGAGTTATCTCTCTCAGTTCATTGTGGTAGCTTTCACATATCATAATAGGTAGCTCTCTCAAAACTAGGTCTCCTTATATCATTATTTTATTCAGTAAAAGATAGAGTGTAACCATAGTTTTTACAATTAATGTTATCTCAAATCTTAAAATCTTACATAATTAATTATACATTTCAAGCATGACATACTTATGTATTCAGTGAGTGTGTGAGTGATTTTTTATTAACATCAATCACCATACATAACAAAATACATAGATGCATAGACAAGTTTCTCAATTACACAATGAATAATTAATCAAAATAAATCTATTTTATAAAATATTTATTATTTTGGTCCAAAATAGTATTTGAGTTTATTATATTATTAGAACAATTTTACTAACCTATATTTTTTGAATTTTTATTTTATTTTTGAATTTTAATTTTAATGATAAAATTTAAATAACCTAAAATCAAAATTAATAATCAAACTGCTAAATTCAAAATTAAAAATATTATTTTAACTAATCAAACTAAAAGAACAAGAACAAAATTATAATTCCTAGGTGAAACCGAGACGATTAGATGACCGAAAACATACTATCTTAACCCAAATTTTCTTAGATTTTGGTTTCTTTATATTTTTGGGTTTGGAATTAAGTCTTAGTTGAATTTGAATTTTGTTAGGTTTATCCATATTTTTTCCTTTATTATTTTCTTTTTCATCATTGGTGGAGATGCAACATACATATATGAATAATTAAAATTATTTCCATAAAATCTAACACGAAAGGCATTGTTATAATATGGATAAGTCCTAAGGAATTTTCAATAAGGTCTAATATATCTTTTCCTATCATAGTTATGACAAAAGGCACAAATTTAACATGTTTTTCCACAATAGGTGCAACTATTATTTAGGTATAATGTGTAATAATAGGATAAGGGTTAGAAGGCCTTACAGATGTGGTTTTTGATGTTGAAGGAGTGGAGCTCTCAACCTTATAAACAATGTCATGTGTATTATGTAAAGAGTACATGTTTGAAGGTTTGACAAATTCAATTGGTTTTGACGAAGATGGTATAGTGTGCTCATCTATATATCCTAACCCTCTCTTGTATCTAGCTAGCTTTCCATAATCTATAACTTTGTTCAACCTTTCAACTCCAATTGTTAACCTTCTTACTACTTCCTTTGATTGTTGAAGTTCTTGTACCATAATTTTGTTTTCTCTTACTAAACCTACAATACCTGAATTCAAATCATTGGAATGTTCACACAAATCAATATTATCCTGTTCAAGTACTGATAAGCTTGCTTCAAACGATTTAAGTTTTTCATTAAGTATAGTTACTTCTCCAAGAAAATTTTCTTTATCTCTTTTGTATATTACAAACTCTCTAAACACATCATTAATATCAATGGCATTAAAATGTTTAAGTAAAAATTTAGCATCACTTTCCTTGTTGTTTAAATCAATATTAGACTTATTGGAGTCTCCACTAGATTTTGCAGCAAATGCTAGGAAGTTTGTGTCACTTTTTTTTGTTCAACTGGATTGTCATTGTCAGTTTTAGCATCCATGTATGTGGTATTGAAATCTCTTCCAGTGTTGTTCCTGGATTGTCATTGTCAGTTTTAGCATCTATGTATGTGGTATTGAAATCTCTTCCAGTGTTGTTCCTTTTATTTGGACAATTTGTTAAAAAATGGCCAAAATCCATACAATCAAAACATTGAGGTCTAATAGGTTTAGGTTTCTTATCATCAAAGGTTACAGGTTTGAGTTATATTTGATTATGATCTTTTCAATAGTTGGTTGAGAATTTTTTAGGATTATTTCTATTGAAGATCTTGTTCAATCTTCTAGTCAAAGTTGCCAATTCTACATCTTTGGTGTCACCATCTTAAGTCATAGCAGTTTTGAAAGCAACACCCTTATCCTTAGGAGGTGTTCAAAAGCTTATCTCATAGGTTTGAAGTGTGCTTACAAGTTCTTCTATTTTGATGTTGTCTACATCCTTGCTTTCATCAAATGCAATGACCTTTGTATGGAAGAAATCTGGTAGTGAACAAATAATCTTTTGAGCTATCCTAAAATCATCAATTTTCTCTCCAAGATTGGAGAGGTGTTAGTAATATCACATAATCTAGCATAAAATTTAGAAAAATTCTTGTCTTCTTTCTTCCTAATATTTTCAAATTGATTACCAAGTATATGAAGTTTTGTTCTTTTAACCTATGAGCTACCCTTATAAGCAACCTATAAGATATCCCAAGCATGCTTAGTAGTTTCAACATGAGAAGTATGATGAAACTTATCAACAAATTTAGCACTAAATATAAAATTTATACCTTTTTTATTCAAGTTACTACCAATTTTATCTTCAATTGTTCAGTATTTGTAGGTTTAGGGGTAACAATATTATTGTTGGTAACTATAGGTAGCTCCTAACCATAAAGCATAGAGTTCTGGACGCTTTTATCTATTAACCATAGAAAGGCTCTCATACGAGCCTTCTAGTATGAGTAATTAGACTCATCAAAGTAAGGTGCATAGGTTGTAGATGATCCATCTCTTAAATGTTCCATAACAAGGTCCTAGGCGTACTAAGTTTATCTAGTGACTAACTATAATTTCAATTGAAAGTTCATTTATTTAGGTATGGATCTAAAAATCTATTCACGAAAGTATGGTAAATTAAAAATTCATAAGTAACTCAACAACCAATCACTTGTACGCAAAGTAATGTAGAAATAAAAATATCAACACATGAGATATTAGATGGAAATATCCTAGGCCACACCAATGACCTAAAAAGAAAACCAAGAGTCCACTGGACACCTAACTATCCACTATGAAAAATAAGTATCAAGTTACAAGGCTTGGACTCAAACTATCCACCTAAGTAATACCCTCAAGTAACCTACTCATGAATCAATGTTTTGATCGTAGTCTCTACAAGATAGGCATTTGGATTCAGACTAGTGTTCTGAAAAATAGTCTTATGAGGTGATTGAGCCTGTATCACTATCATGTGAAAGATTAGCACATAAACACATGTGCAAGTGTTTTTCCTAGAGTAATTAAATAATGAAAAACCCTAACTAGTTTATTTAAACAATATATTAGATAAATCGAAAACAACTATTAACTTTAGAATATTCAGTTAAAAGCACAATGACACAATTATTATTGTAAGCTTGTTAATCCATCAAACCAACCACAAATGTTTAATAAATTAACTTAATGAAGAAACCTACTTGAAAACTTTTAGCAAACTTAGAGAGAGAATAAAATATGAAGAGAATAAGCACAATTAAATTCTTGTGTGGTTGTTTCTAAAAGTGTGTTTGGCTTTGTATTTATAGAATATTTTGAAGCATATTAGGTTAAAGTGTAATTACCATATTGTCTATAAACCAGTTAAAACACATTTAAGAAATAAGACTAATATGGCAAAAAAAACAATCCAATTCGTATTAAAAATATGTTTTAAAATCAGATAACTGGCTACTCAATCGATCCACTCAATTGCTCGATTGATCAAACATCTACTCAAACAATTTAACAAATATTTAAAAACAAGTGTTTATGAATTTTCTCATATAATATGGTACTCAAATGTTAAAAATATACAATGTTAAATAATAACACAACCAACACTCAAAACAACAAGAAGGTTGAAAAATAACCTTTTTATTAATACAATATTTATGACTACAATTTTAAAAGTACATAAAAAACATAAAAATATTTTGAATACATGGAGTGAGTACTCTCTTTGATAGTAGTTGTAGTAGTTTGAACATGAGAAGCACCACCACTCACCTAAGGTCTAATTGAAATGCAAGAACTAATGGATCTAGAAGAGCTATATCAAATAGTAGTGTGCTCTAGTCTAAAGAGATTATCATTGATCTATACCAAGGACTGCCAATTGAAAGTGAATTCTTTATGCAGTGGTAGTAATCTATCCAATCAGGTTTTGTCTCATTGTAGCCAAATTTCATTTTAAGTCTGCTAGTTACTAATAAAATAGAATGATCTCTAATAGTTAATGATAAGGAGAAGAAATGGAACCACTACGAGTAGTAGTAGAGGAATTTTGAGAAGAAATAGAAAGAGGATCATAGACCTTTGATATAGGAGACAATAAGAAATGAGTGTAGACTTTAATAGATAGTTATGAACTACCTTTCAATCCAGAGTACCAAAGATAGCTTCACCAAAGTGAGTGATCAAGGAAGGATAGTGGAGAGTAGTATGAGGACTAGCAAAGGAGAAAATGATGATGCTCCTTAGTATATTACAAGGAAGATCTATAGTCTCACTATCAAGGATAACGACCAACACGTGGCATAGAGAAAGAGTCCCAAAAGAAGTATAAGATCGAGGATTGATGCAAGAGCCTATAAAATTAATGTTTTGAGTGTTGTACCTATGGTCAGGGGTAGCCAAAAAGGTTTCCATCCTAATAATGTTGCAGTTCCATTGTTACTAAGACTAAGTGCACTTCCATTGTACCTATGGTTAGGGGTAGCCAATAAGGTTTTCAGCTTAATAATGTTGTGTAAATCAATGTTTTGAAGTTCAGTAGGAAATTTTCCACCAAGTATGTTCTCATACTTGAAAGGAAGAATAGGAGAAGAGAGGTCTTAAATATTAAAAAGGGACAATATTTGAATAATATTGTCTCTAAATGATGTGACCAAATGTCCTCTCATAATGAATGAAATGGAAAATGCACGAGTTTGATGGGGAGAGATAGAATAGAGATAGAATAATAAAATTCTTGAACAAAGGTAGGATGTACTTATAATAAAGGGAACATAAGGTAAACCAAGAGAAGTATGTAAACCTTTCTTAGATCAAAGGAAATTCATAATTGTTTATAGGATACTTAGCCATAAATGAAATAGCTAGTGCCAGAGGCAATGCAGGGGCATCAAAGTTCCTTCCCTATTGTCAATTTGTAGGAGAATCTATATTCTTTCTCAAATGTTTTGGGGTTATTTTTGAAAGGGTAGCCAAAGGTAGGGTTAGAGTTGATAGAGGAAAGTGGATAACAATGTTTTAAGGCATATATAACTATTTAAAAATGTTATGGTTTGAAAATGTAGTAGAGTAGGGTATATATAGGATTTTCGTGGGCTTACCACAATGTGTGTGCTAAAAACACGCTCATGAAAATGCTTGTTGAGAGAGAAAAGAGAGAATGATGCCCATTTTAAAACTTTCTTGTATTTTATTTAAAACTTTCTTTAAAAACACTTAAAACAACACAAATAACATGAAATATGATATGAAACCCTTAAGTAATGAGAAAATTCATAAACACTTACTAAAAGTACAAAAAAAAAAGAGAAAAGAAATAGAAACTCCACACAAATTGATCATAACAAAAAAGTGATCAAATTGTATCCCTTCTTCTAGTAAATAATTTTTGAGGGTTAGGAGTTGATTTACATGAGTCTAAGTTGCATGGTGTACTTGATTATTCTTTTGTCTAGAAATTCTAGGAAAACCAGTCAAGTTATCACCATGCAGATGGTCAAGTGGGTTTTTTGAAACTTAAATTTGTTCCCTTTTAGAACTGTACCATCAGTGCATAATGCACGAAAATTGAATATGCTGAAATAAACCACAATGTTACATCTAGAGTAATCACAATGGGATGAGAGAAGAGGCAACATAGGCTAAGTTTTTCACCTTACTAGAAGATCATAAATTGGGTGGAAACCATATTCTTCATCTTTGGATAAGCTGTCATAGGTTTAATGAACTTTGGTGTAACACCTTAGGTAGTAGAGTGACCTTTAGCAAAACCCAACTTGCACCTATCCTAAGACACGTTGTTGCTACTTAGAATTTCATTTGTTTTTGAATACATGTCACCAACTTCTTTACAATATCATTAGAGTGTTCTAACTCCTCTTTAAGCTTCAATTTCTTAAATGCCAAACATTTTGTGAGGTCATCCTTTTCTCTAATTGATGTCTCAAGAAATCTAGGAACACTACAGATCATTTACCTTTTCTTGGATTGTAGCCATCTTCTTATATTTTTTTAAAAAGAGCATATGCCAAATACTCTTTATCATTGTCCAACACAATCACCTTCTTTCCTAGAAGCATGATTTTATCAACTTGTTCTTTTGTTAAAATAGGGTCAATATTCCACTAATTTTCTGGAGCGCTTGGAATTGCACTCAACCAACATATCATTGTAGTATTTTTACATGATCTCACACTTGTTGGAGAAAGAATAGAGAGATTGAAGCCTATTTTAAAATATTTTTTATTTTCTTCAAAATTATAAGTATAAAAACACTTAAAACAACACAAATAACATAAAATAATAAATATAATGATATGATAAAATAAGCAATGAAAAAATTGTAAACACATACAAAATGTATTGTACAAAAAAAGAGAAAAGAAATTGAAACTCCACACAAATTGGTTACATTAAAAAAAGTGATCAAACTACATCCCTCAATTTATTAAAGACTTTTTGAGGGGTAGAAGTACCAAAATTTAATTTATTGTTTAGATGAGTCTTAGTTGTATGGTCTATTTGAGTATTATTTTGTTTAGAAATTCTTGAAAAACCGGTTATGGTATCACCATGTAGATTACAAGCTATTTTTTTTAAATATAAATTTCCCATTTAGCATTATACCATCACAATAAAATGCACCAAGATTGAAGATACTCAAATGAATCACAATTGTTACATCTAAAGTAATCAAAATGAGAGGAGTGAGGGATGATGTCCTATTGCTCCTATATGAAGAGCATGGTTTGGAAATGTGGCCAATTGTGTTACATAGATAGAAAGAAATGTGCAAAAGAGTTAGAGAAATAGGGTCTCAAATTTTTAGGAGTGTCATATGGAGGATAGGGGGTAGAAGCAATGTTATCACTAATTCCTACATGAGGATGTGTAGTTAGTCTCTCATAATGAGATCTAAGATTTTCACACTCATCACAATGGTGACAAGAATGTAAAAAGAGTTTATGCAAGGATAATAGATCATTAGTGGCACAATGAGAGTTATTAACAAGAGTAGAGTTATTCACCATACTAGAAGAGCACATCTAGGGTGTAATATGAGACTTACCCTATGGAAATGTCAATAATGGTCTTCATCTTTGGATAAGTTGTCATAGGTTTGATGAACTTTGGTGCAACACCTGAGGTAGTAGAGTGATCTTTAGCAAAACCTAGCCTGCGTCCTCGCTAAGCACCTTGTTACTACTTAGAATTTCATTATGTTTCTTAGTATGCATCATCAATATCTTTATAATACCATTGGAATTTTCTATCTCCTCTTCTAGATTCAATTTCTTTGCTCCCAAATGTAGAAGAGTTAGAGAAATAAGGTCTCAAATTCTTAGTAGTGTCATGAGGAGGAGAGGGGGTAGAAGTAGTGCTAACACTAACTCCTACATGGGAATGTGTAGTTAGTCTCTCATAGTGAGATCTAAGATTCCCAAACTCAAGGAATTCGATCGAACTATGTAGATCTTTAAATTTTTCATAGAGTGTAACTAACTCCCTATATTTTCTAGAAAGAGTGTTCCAAATACTCTTTATCACTTTCACATACAATCACCTTCTTTACTACAAGAAATATTTTATCAATTTGATATTTGGTTAAATTAGGGCTAATAGACTACTAATTTCCTTGACTCATCTTGAGGTTCTTCAAGTTCTCCTCCACATACTTCATTCTAGAGTAGCTACAATTACACTCAAGTAGTTTATCATTGTTGCATTTTTACATGATCTCACACTTCCTAGAGAGATCATCATGCTCATGGTTGATATAAGACTTCCTTTCATCAAGAGAAAATTTCAGCGTGCTCAATTCATTGTTATTTTCTTAAATTCTTTTCAAAGCCTCATTTTGGGATTTGTTTGACTTATTATGCTCCCTTGGGAGATCGTTGTACATTTTAAGCAACTATTCTTGGTCTTCATATTTATTATCAATTATACTTGATCTTAAGGGAATAAAATTGTTATATTCCTCTTTAGTGTCACAACTACCATCTAAAATAGTAATCTTGGATTTCATTTTTCTCTTTCTAGAGCAGTCCTAATTTTGGTAGCATTGGAAGCCATGTGTCTAGGCTTCCCACACTCAAAACATTTAATTTGAGTAACATGACCTCTACTCTGATATCTCACAATCTCCTTATCCGAGTCTTTAGCTTATGTCCCTTCTCTCTATTCTTTTCTACTTGAGCTTTCTCTTTTATGCTTATTAGAAGAGTTATTCTTATTGTAAAAGAACTTATAAAACTTTTTGGCTATCAAAGTATCAAAGTCATCCCCTCTTGATTAAGGCTACAATTATCATCACTAGCCATTAAAATTACCTTTTCTTTACTACTTCTACTCTTATAGGACTTAAAAGCCAAGTTCTTTCCTTTGAATACAACGAAATTTTCTTTCTTGGTAAGTAGGTCACGATTCACAAATGCTTGGTGATCACCAATTGCCTCATAAATATTTAAATCCTTATTTTTTAGGAAAGTCTCAATAGTAGTAACATTCTTTCTTAATCAAGGTGGGAGATTGGAGAGAAATTTATCATCCTATTTTCTTCATCTATTGGATGATTAAGATTTTAGAATAGGTTGACTAATTCTAAAAACCAGGCAAAGAAACTGTCAAAAGTCTCATCCCTTTCCATTTAAAGTGATTTGTAATCTCTTTTAAGATGAATCAATCTTGATTTGTTGACCATTGAGGTACTCTCATGCTTTAATACTAGGACGTCCCAAGCTTTTTTGGGCATTCTATAGGCTTATGTCCGACAACTCTCATAAGTGTTAATAGCTATTGTAACTGCATACAACCTTTTTCTATTCAAAATTTGATTCCTTATTTTTCTCCTTTGTACATTCAATCATCGACTTTGGAATAAATTTGCCCTTAGCAAGAGTTTTGATAGGATAGGAAAATCCTTTTTCAATAAGAAACTAAACATGATTTCCTTATGACCACAAGAAAGCACACATTTGAGATTTTTGATAAGCGTAGTTCAACCCCTTGAAAAGTAGATTATTTCGTACATTACCTCCATCACTAAAGTCTACCCTTGTAAAAGAGTCTATGCATAGCTTTCAAGAAGGAATCAACACTAGAGTGTTTAAGCCTAAAATGGTATACCCACTTTGACATCAATTGGAAAATCTGAAATACAACTAAGGAAAGGTGATAAAGACACCTTATGACTCACAAATGTTTTGCATACAACAGAAATAAAAACACATATTATGGATAATAATAATAGACAATCAATAAAGCATGAAAGAAACAATTAGTTTAAATATAATAGCAAATAGGAAAAATCAATAGCTAACACATATTATGGAAACCACAAGCATGGCATAAACAACATGTAATAATAAGGAAAGTAATAAGGAAAAGAAATTCATGCATTTGAAAAGGGTTATCGAAAACCTTTTAACTTAGGAATGTGTGAGGGACCTAATGGATAATAATAATAGACATCCTCCTGAGAAACCCAATATGTCAACAAGAGAAAACACTTGATAATCAATAGCCCCAAAATGTGCAAATGAATCACTCTATTCATCATGGAAATGGAGTTAATAAATAATGCTCAAAAAATGTATGCTTGGGAAGTAAAGAGGGGAGAAAGTGATGCCAATGTATGAATTGAGAAGTCAACTAGAAAGTCCTACAAGTATTTTTCTCGAAGAAAGACAAAATATCATCCCTTCTAGAGGATACTTTCATCATCACGGTGAGAATAAGCCTTTGTGATGTTGGGAGAATCTTAGCTGATATTAGCAACTCGAGGGACCTTTTATTTTTGTCAACTCTTCAGAAACTTGGTTTTAAAATTAAGGATGTGCAGAGAAGATAAATTCCCTTAGTGCATTTCAATGGAGTCACTACTTTAATTATAAGGACTATTAGATTACAAGTGATGGCACAAGGAGTAACCAACATGATCAAATTTATGGTAATGGATGTCTAGACAAACTACAATTTCATCTTGGTAAGACCCTGGTTACATGAGATAATATTGAATTTATCTACTTTTCCCTAGGTCATAAAACACCTTACTTATAGAAGAGTCCAAGAAATCTCAGGATATCAGGCCAAAGCTAGAAGTTGTTATCTTTCCACCATTAAATGTGCTAAAGTCAAATAGGTTGATGAATTTAAGGTTTTCCTTACCTTCCCCAATATTGGGTCAAATTTTATTAGTTTGGGTTAACCTCATTATGTTTATATTTGTATTTGTGAAATTTAAAGCTTACCATATAGATGTTGTGGATGTTTTTTGTTTTTTTTCATTTCAACTGACAAGTGAGCAACTATTTAAGGAAATTGAGAAGTTTTTGAATGTAACACTATGGAAGGTGAAAATCATATATTGCGAAGTAGCAGAGTGAATTGATCACCTTGACTTGCACACCTTTATAGAATGCCAAAGAAATTCAAGTTTGTTGCTCATAAAGAGGAAACATTACCTTAGCTCCCCTTAGTTAAGATGTAGGTGTAATGAAGTAGCAATTTGGTGGCCTAATCCTATAAGGTAGAAATTTCTCATATGTTGACTAAAACTTCACTACTTTTTAGAATCAAACTTTCTAAATGCCCTTTACCTAGAGAGAGAAGTAGCTTTATATAATCTCTCTAGAGGAAGATGCAGGCATAATATGGTAGCACTTTGGTAGTCTAGTCCTAAGAGGTGACAATGAGACCCTATGATAATCCATCTCTTTGGGAACTATCTTCTAAAAACTAGAACTCCACCAATTTTCAAGATAAGATTTCCTAAATGTCCATGCTTAGAGAGAGAGAGGTAGCTTTATCTTAGCTCACTAGACAAAAATGTAACAAGATAGCACAATAGTGGCCCAACCCAAGGAGATGATAGCGAGATAGCCCTTGATTCATCTCCTTGGATTGCTCAGTAAGTATGCATGTCTAGGTAGAGCCCTTAAAATATTTTTCTTAATATCTCATCCTCCTCCAAGAAATGTATAAATTTGGGTTATTCATGTAGGCATCGGTGTAGAATGTCCATGTCAAGAAAAAGCATGTAGACTACCCTAACATTTTATGAAATTTCAATGCATATTAGGTTTGATCACATGTGGAAAGAAAGGACGTAGAATACCCTAACACTTTATGAAATGGAAATGCACATATAGGTTGATCACATGGTAAAAAAATCATATAGACCTCCTTTGCACTTTATGAAATATCAATGGATATATTTAATGAACTTGGAATATGCCTTTATTGTATGTGTAGCTATTGAGAACTTTAAGCTTAATTAATCTTTGGTAAATTTAATTCTCATAGGAATATAGTGAATTAATTTAGTGAGATGCATTTATTTGTTATCGGAAGAGATATGTAGATAAATTAAGAGTTCTTGGTTAACAAATTAAATGCAAGAACATAAATCGAGAGAAAATAATATGATTCAAGTGGATTAATTTGGTGAAATTGTAATTCTAGATTTTTCTTCAAGGGTTAATTTCATATATTGTTATTTAAAATTAGTTTATTTAAACTCTATCCAAATATCAATTGTTTGGATAAAATTAGGTTGAAACAATTTGAGTACTTAACAAGGATTAGTAACAAATATTTGTGGGAACGATATCGTATTTATCACTTATTATTTGTGACCATGTATACTTTCACGTCAATGTTCTTTTAAGAAACCTACAATATTTCCTTATAGCCTCTTGCAATTGTATGCTGGAAGTTTCATTGCCAATGATTGGTGTTGTAGAGTCCTTCATCATTTTCTGCCTATCTCCAGCATCTTTATGGCTACTTGTAGTTGAAATTGATCCTCCTCCTATTGTGTATCAAAATCTAGCTCCTAAATTGAAAAATAGTATAACTTAATAAGAAAGATTTCTCACTTGACAAAATGTATAGGCTTAAAGAAAAAAAAAGATGTAAGAAACCTAAGTTAATTTTTTTTTTGTAATGCTAAATTTAAAGAATGGACACAATTTTTGAAACAAATGTATTTCTATTATTTCATTGGAATTTCATTACACACATTATTAAAATAAAAAATACAACAAACTAAAAGAAAAGAAAGTGCACTAATGGGTGACCTCCCACTTTGGACAAATATTTATCGTCCTCTAATATGACGTTGCTTGGAGATTTTAGCATTACAAAATCAATGTCCCTCTTGAATTTATTTGGTCCAATTTGACCATTCAGTTGTCTTTGCTTTGTTTTTTTCATATGCTCAGCTAACTGTTCTACTTAGACTTCCACCTTTTTGATTGAAGCTTTCACAGAATCCAACTGTTGATTGGTTTTAGACTGGTTATCTCTACATACTTGAATAAAAGAATTCAAGTTGTCTTCTAGGTTTGGTTTACTAGAAAGGCTTCTTGGAATGGACTGGTGGAATTGCTAGCCTGGTTGATTTGAGCTTTGGGCTAAATGAAGGTTGTTTTGCCTCTAGGAGAAGTTGGGATAATTTCTCCACCCAAGATTATAGGTATTCAAATTGGGGTTGAATCTTCATCTCTGTTGATATACTCCCAAAACATTAACCTATTCATTTCCAATTGGTGCTTCTCCTTGATATGGATAGGCTTCAATACCATGTGCTATGTTGCTATACAAAGCACAATGTTCATTGTTGGTGTTGGTTTGCATAGTGAGAAGGGCAACTTGCTTGGTCAATTGAACAAGTTTTCATTGGAGTTTATTTCTAGAATCGATTTCATAAACTCTAGTTTTCTCACTTGTGAGCTTTTCTGTTGGGAATTCACACCCAACATCTCAAAGAGGTTGTACGTCCATAAGGTTGTCTTCTCTCCTATAGCTCCTTTAGAAGCGTTGTCAACAATGAACATGCATTACTATGTAAGTCCATCATTAAAGAATTGGTTATATGATTGTAGGGGGAAGCTGTGATGGGGGAATTGAGTGTGGAATAATTTGAACCTATCCCAGGCTTCATGGAATGGTTCTCCTTCCATTTGAGAGAAAATGGTCATCTTTTCTCTCAGCTCTAATTTTTTTGGTGGGCATAGAATTTTCCTATCAATTTATTTAAAATATCCTCCCAGGTCATCAGAGAACATGGATGAAGTGACATCAATGAAGCTTTGGCCTTGTCCTTCAAGGTGTAGGGGAAACACCTCATTCTAAACTCATCCTCGTTTAGAATATCGAGGGGGAAGGTTTGGACTATGACATAGAAGTCCCTAATGAAGGAAATATAATCTTTATTAGGCAGCTAATAAAATGAAGGAATCATGGAAAAATGAATGTTTTTCAAGTCATAATTCCAAGCAACCTCACCTAGCTAGATAAAGGTAGTTGCCATGCCAATTACTGGTCGTGCAAACTCCTTTGTGGTGGTTTCCCTGACATGTGGGTTTTCTCCCATTTCTATTGGTTCCAGTAGGATTAAGGCTTGGTTTTGTGTTTGGCTCAAAATAGGCTGATGGTTAGAATCTAGCCTTATGGATAGTTGTTTAGATTTATGAATATTATCTATGTATAGTGTAAAAGGGTTTCCTAAGGATCTCTTACCATGCATAGACTAGTTAAAGCATAAATTTAAAACACCTGTCAATTAAAAAGGAAAAGAATAATAAAATAACAATACAAAAATTTAGAGAAAATATATATAGTATTTAATTCAAAAATACTAAAAAAACAAGTTAAGTTAATCTCTAAGTTAAAGAACATAATAAGTATTAATCAAAAGTGTTCCCATGAAAGAATGGTAGGGGAAAACCTACTTAAAACTCATGCTCCTAGATAGAGCAATGTTCCTAGGAAAGACTAGCATCACAAAGGCTTCTAAGAACTAGTCTCCTAAATAAAACTCCCTTAGATCTTTACTTTTCATGATATTACACAGTTAGTTTCTTTTATTTTATTTTAATGTTTTTAAGTGAAAATATAAGTTAATTATATTAATAAATTTAGATTTATTTTGAAATTAAATTCCAAAAATAAAAATCACAATATTTACATCACATAAAGTTTTTAAAATTTTGATAAAAATTTAAAAATATTATTCATTCTCCCGCAACAGCACCAAAAATTTGATGAACAAAATCCTAGGAAATGGCACGAAAAAACTTGATGTACAAAATCCCTGACATCGGGTTAGTAATACCAATTTTGCAGATATTTTGGTTTTATATTTGTAAAACTTTTGCAAGTGCAGGAATTATTTTATAGAAAATGACAAGTAAACTTCCAAGGTCGATCTAATAAAAGAATATATGTGATTTTTAATTTATTATTCAAACTTTTAAAAACAAAATTAAATCCTAAACATCATGTCACAATATTTTGATTTTCTTTCTCTTTCCTAATCTAATAACATAAAAAAACAAAATATAGATATGAATTAAATAAACAATTATGAAATTTTTTATCATTCATAACACAAGAGTATTTATGGATATAGTAATTAAGTTAATTATGCTTACTCATATTATTTAGGTTATTAAAGAAATAAATTAATATTTATTAATTATCTCTTTTTTATATAAATATCACCTTTGTTTAGGTTACATATTCTTTGTTAACTAAATAAATCAATTAATACCTATAGGTAGGGTCGATAATTATTTTAGTTAATTAAATTAATTCATTTTTTCTAAGAGATTGAAAATTAACATTTAAAATGCCAAGTTTGTTAGGGTTAAACATTTTGAACTTTATTCAAGGTGTCCAAATTAAACGTAAGAATTTAATTATTCGAATACTAACTTTCAAGATTTAAAACCATTATTGAAAATATGTTGTTAATACATTTTCGAATAATAGTTCTTATAAAAATTTTGAAATAGAGTTTCATTCTAATTACTGGGCGATTGTACAAACAAATAAAATGACACTACTCTAAATCAGACCAGATAATTAAACCTTAAAGTCTAATTTTTAGATTTAAGTTTGTAATGAAAAATAATACATTTCTCTCTAACATCCTTAATATAAAACCTTGAATAACAAAAAAATAATTTATTTTATAGAAATGTTTTACCTATTAAATATTTTGTGAGCATAACAATGTTATTATTATATCATATTTACAAATAGCCAGACATGTTAAATTTAAACATAGAAAAATTAAATATAACATATAAAAATAAAAAATAAAAATAACTATAATGAATTCATTTTAAAATTGTACCTCAAAAGAATCCTTACAGAACGTTGATGCTAGTTCCATTTCTGGAAAACCTCTAAATGGATTTACATTTCCGTTTATTGAATCAAAAACTAGAGATTTACAAAAGTATAACTAGTTCTTCTCAAAAAGACAAGCATTTTAAAACTAAAAAAACTAAGAAAGCTTTCTAGAGAGAAATAGAAGAGATTTTGAGGGATGATTTTTACGATGGGGGAAAGGGTCCTTTTATAGGTGAGGAAAAGGCTAAAAAAGATGGAAAATATCTAAAACATTTGTCTTGGATGCATATTGATAGGCTGGCATGCTTGTGGGGGTATTGATGTGTATGGATGAACGAGATTTGCGGTTGATGCGTGCTAATGCGTGCGAGATTTGTGGTAGATGGGTGTTGATACGCATACGATTTTTGGAAGATGGGTGTATAATGGCTAAGTGTAGCACACTCAAGACTCGATAGATGCACGCAGATCGGCGTGGCTCATACGGGCGTGCGAGGGACTCAGCATCGGTGTGCATTGGTTAGGTCATTTTGTCCATTTTTCCATTTTTTGGAATTTTCCTCTTTTTTCTCACATACTTGTATAATAAATGAATACTACACTTTAAATAGTGTGATGTATTGCTTCTAGTATTTTTTTTGAGTCTTTAAATTATTTTTGAACCAAAAATACCTAAAAAACAATATAAATACCCGCGATTCTAAAAATAGAAATTTATATAAAATATGATAAAATCATACAAATATAAATCTATTTAATCAATTAAATTATACTAAATCATGGTAAGTTTAGTTCTTTTTAAGCACTCATTAGAACACATATAATCTAGGATGGAGACAACATCCAAATTTCTCTTAGAGTAATAACAAAAATCAAGATGGTAATAAATTCAACCATTAATCATTTCCATAACCTGGTGTTCAAAAACCACAACAATCAAAATCCCAAGAGAAGAAGCCACCAATTGAGGACAACACAAATGCTTTAATGTAGTTGATGAAAAATTTCATCCAGTCTATAAATACAAAAGTATCCACTCAAAAGGCTTCAATTCAAAGTTTACAGACCCAAATGAAGCAACTTCCTAGGCCATATGTCAAAAGCCTCAAGGTAACCTTCCAAGTGATACAATTGTAAACCTAAGAAGAGAAGGTAAGGAGCATTGTAATGTTATAGCCTTGAGGAGTTGTAAAACTTTAGAGGAACATGAGACTCAAAAGGATGAGAAGGAACATGAGACTCAAAAGGATTAGAAGAAACAAGAAATTAAAAAGAATGAGGAGGAACAAGTGTATAAACATAGCAATGGAAAGGAAATAATTTAGCCAAAAAAGAGCAACCTCTACAAACCCATTATTCCTTTCCCTTATAGACTACAAAAGGAAAAGTTAGACATGTAGTTTTCAAAATTTATAGTTGTCTTCAGGAAGCTGTACATAAATATACCATTTCCAGATGCACTTGAACAAATGTCTTCTTATTCCAAATTTTTGAAGGACATCCTCTCTAAGAAAATGAGGCTTGGAGATAATGAAACAATAACCTTGACCGAAGGTTGAAGTGCATCTTTGCTAGTAAACTACCTTAAATATTGAATGATGTAGGTAGTTTTGACATCCCTTGGACTATTGGGAACATCCATTTTGTCAAAGTGTTATGTGACATAGGTTCAAGCATTAACCTAATGCCATCACCAGTCTTCAAGAGATTGAGGGTTGGTAAAGACAAACCCACTTTAGTAGCATTAAAAATAGTAGACATATTAATTAAGTGAACCTGGGGTGTGGTAGAAGATGTGCTAGTAAAAGTTGAAAAGTTCGTCTTTCCAAGAGGATTTCATTGTACTAAACATGGAAGAGGACCATAACATTCCTATCATATTTGGTCATCCATTCTTAACAACTAAAAGAGCACTCATTGACGTATAAAAAGGCGAGCTTACAATGAGAGTGCAAGATCAACAAGTAAGATTTAAAGTTTTTAAAGCATCTGAACCCCTTAATATTGATAATGCTAATGAAGGCTTTATGATAGATTTTATTGATCATCGTGATAACTTAAAATAATTTTTTGAGTCACCCATACTTTAAGACTATTACATATGATGTTGTGAACAATGAAGTAAACTCACCAAGAAACTACTTAATATGTTTTAATTTTGAAAGTATGAAATCTATGATTGATATTGTTCATTGTGTGAGCTATTTAGAGGTTGCACCTACCATGTGTATACCTAATGTTGTTGTGGAAAGTTTTGAGATAGGATCTAAGCTCAAACCATCTATTGAAGGACTACTAAAGTTAGACCTCACACATTTATCCTACCATTCCCAATCTAGTGGGCAAGCATAAGGGTATAATAGAGAGGTTAAAAAGATGCTATATATACATGTATTAGATGAGCTATGGTGGAGTTCTTATAAGAATGAAAAAAAAGTACAAAAAAACAAAAATATGGCATGATAAGAGAATTGAGCATCGTGCTTTTAAATTGAAACATAAAATATTATTGAACTATTCAAGACTCAAAATATTTCTTGTAAGACTCAAAAATAAATGGACACATAGAGATGTATCTTAGGATTTGATATGACCGTCTAGTCAAGAACCTTAAATATGATGTTGATTGGGAGGCAACAAAACATTATTTTACTTATATTTTTATTGCTTTTGTTTCGTAGGTGAATAAATGTGGAGAAAACTGGTGCAACAAGATTGAGCATTTCAAGGATAAATGTGGTATGCCAAGACTAAAGGAGTTTTCTTTCCTTTTATTTTTTCATATTTATATATGCACATTGGGGACAATATGCAATTTAAGTTTGGAGGAGGAAAATTAATTCTCTACTTCAGTATTTAGTATGCATTTTCAATTTTTAGGAAAATTGTTTTAGGATGTTTTTAATCATAATTTAGGTAGAAATTCATAAATATATGAAAACTAATGCATACATGATATGAAATATATGAACTCAATGATAAAAATTGGTTTTCATGATGAGGATAGGGAATGTAACATGCTTGTTAAGATACTTGACATTAATCATGTGATATGCTTGCTAGTTTTGATTTGATTGATTCAAATTTTTATGCACATGTTCTTGATTGATTTTGGTGTTCTTATTGAGAGATAATTTATGGTGAGCTATACAAGCTAATGAGATGTACTATGTTTTAGAATCTATTTGATCATCCCTTGATTGAGCCTTTCAATCTAAATGAAATGATTTAGGTCTTATTTGGATTGATTGAGCCTTTCAAGCTAAAATTGTTAATATCTATAGTCACCTATTAGAGCCTAATTAAGAACTTGTCATATCTTTAAGCCACATTTTATGCCTAACAAATAAGTATTATCTTTACCCTTGCACCTTTAGCTTGTATGAAAAAAATACAATCATGTGTTATGCTATAAAGTAAGTTCAAATGTAATGCGCCCTATGAAAAAAAGAAAAGAAAAACTCACAACACAATTATCCCTCTAAAGAAAAAGAAAATAAAATTGAAAACAAGTTTGGGTGAGTTATGAAGTTTCAAAAGAGAGAGAGAGACATGTGGAATAAAATAATATGAAAATAATGATGAAATAGGGTGCACTAAAATATCAAGTAAAAGCTCATTTGTAGTTAAAAAGTGCATGATGAATAAAAAGAAAGCTAAGGTGTGGAAAGAGCCTAAATGTCTTCATATATTAACCCCCACCTGAGCCTTACATTAGAAGCATGAAAAGCTCTTATTGATCTTTAGCTAAGTGCATATTTATATAAGTGGAGAAGGACGTGAAAAATGGACTTATGAGACTTGTTTTAAGATTGAATTGATTAGCATGTTCATATAGGTTGATTTTATAAGTGCATTGGATGATATCATGTGCAACACACACACACAAATCAATTCATTAAAAATCTTGTTTTTCTTTGTATTCATGGAATGTTGATGGATGAATATGTGAACCTCCGTGTCATAGAATTGTATGAATATTAAGGGGATAGTTTTTGCTAAATATGCATGTGTTAATATATATATATATATATATATAAATATACTACCCATGTTATTTTGTCTAGTTAGACTTGGTTTTACTTAAGCATAAGCAAAGAGTTAAGTTTGGGAGTGTTATGAGTCTATAAAAGTAGTGTCATGGTTACATTTTTTTTGCTTAATATTTACTTGTTTTATTCAATAACCAATAATTTTAGGGTTAAAAAATTCAAATATGAACTTTCTAGTGAAAAGAGTTAAATATATATTTTGGAATTTTTTTGATATTATTTTGGATTTTTATGAATTTTTTAATACATGACCACTTGAAAGATGTCACATGAATGCCACATAAGCAGAGAAGTTGACCAACCATTTCCACGTGCATGTCATACAAGCAAAGAGGGATAATGGAATCATTGCACATGTACCAAGTGATGCAGGCCATGCCACATGTCAATAAATCATTCATTTCGAATTTCACCACTCGGTCACTAGCATGACACACGTCGTCATATGATTAGTCTATTCTTTCCACCAAGGCACCATGCAATTTGTATAATTGAATAACATCATGCCAAGTGGCACTAACTCAGTACACCCACGCCATGCATCGCACACTGATTTGCTCAGGAAGTCCCCATGCCACATGTCACATTCCTATTGGTCAATGATATTAATTTATCCTTTTATCATCTCAACCCTTGATATGAAGCTGATTTGATAGTCCAAATTTCACATGAACTTAATTTAACCCCTAGTTCTCCCATAAATCCTAATGAGTCAAAATTAACATAATTTTTATTAGTTTTTGGTGCCAAGAAGAGAGAAAAATATAGAAAAAATCAAAAGGTGATACAATTCTAGTAAAGATTCAAAACGAGATTGGTGCCACGATTCAAGAGATTGATTTATTTATTCTTCTTCTTTCTTTATCAATATTTATGTATTTCTTAATGAAATATGTGATCTTTGTGAACAAAATTATGTCTAGCTAATTTATTAATCTAGCAATCTTATGAACCCAATTTTCTATATGTTATGTCCTAATATTTTACCTCAATTATGAATTCAATTTAATTATATTATTTAATCTAATTTTTATGCTATTAATTGTTTGGCCAACAATTGATCTATAGAGACATTTAAATAGATTTGAGAGAATTATTTAATTGTTTATCTTGATTAAATAACATGTATATTTTTTAGACAGAGATGTATCATTATTATATATGTCATCTATAATTGATTAACTTACTGAGTAGGATGCAATTTACTTGACATGAGAGTGTAATTAGGTTAATTACTATATGGTGTGTAGTTTACTTGAGAGAAGAATGCATGCTAGGTTAGATTCAACTGATCATGTAATTGATTGGTAATTATATTGGAGGATTTTAGTGATTCACATGTTTAGAAAATTAAGGGATTAAGTATTCGTAGTTATTTTCTCATGTATCTTCTTAGCTGCCAATTTTGAGTTAATTAATTATTGCTATTTATTTTTAGTTCTTTTAATTTTGCTTTCTTAAAACATAAAAAATTGATTTTTACTTTTTAGTTGTAAAATTAGTTTCTAATAACATTATCTCCATAGGAACTATATTTTCTTATCATTATATTACTTGTGACGATACGTATACTTGTATCTCGATTGCACACAATTTGTGTCTATCAATTCACATGTTTAGAAAATTGAAGGATTAATATTCATAAATATTTTCTCATAAATCTTCTTAGTAGGCAATTTTGATTTAATTAATCACTACTATTTATTTTTAGTTTTTTTTTAATTTTTCTTCGTAAACACAAAAAAAAATTGATTTTTACTTTGTAGTTGTAAACTTAGTTTCTAATTACATATAATCCATGGGAATGATCTTTTCTTATCATAATATTACTAGTTTGTGATACATATACTTGTATATCCATTGCACACAATTAGTGTCAATCAAACAACAAGAACCTAAAGATCAAGGTTTGGATGACAAGGAGAGAAGCTATATAGATATTTGCATTGGATGTTAAGATTTTTGAGCCATTAGCTTTCTAAGAAGTCATCGCATTTTCTTCATATCCTAAAAGGTATATTACTTGAGATTTTTATTTAATGAATTTGATTGATGTATGAAAATAATATGTGATTTATTTCTAAATCCTTTCAAGAGATCAATATTGTTGCACCACTTTGAGCTATTCTTCTTTAAACATATGCAAACTATTAGTTCATTACATAAACTCTTTTGCATATACCTTTGAATGAGTGCTTGAACCAATAGGATCAATGTTATTGAGAATATGCCTTGTGAGGTTAGAGTTGAAGTGAATTAGAATTCCTTACACTAAGATTGGTTCAATTTTATATTGATACATTTTTTAATTGAATATGAAAGTGATTTTCAAGTAATTATTATAATATCATCATAAATGTTTAGAATATTGAAATAACTTGTGCTATAGATTTTAAGTATAGACTTAAAAGAAATTTTTAAAGCATGACAAGTTTTGTTTTTTTTATTCATTTATCTTTTTACTTTATTTTAAAACTTTTATTTTTTACGTGTTATTTGTTTGTTTTCAATTTTTGTTTTACATTTGATGTTTGGGGATATCATATCTGAAAACTCTCATGAGACTTAAACTCGTCTGTTAGGGCAACTTAGGGGTTTAAATGCTTATTACATATGCTAAATGCAATCATGTCAATCTACAAAATGATTTAGGATACTTTAATTTCTAGTTTTTGTTTTTAGTTTTTTGCCATTCCTACAAAGGGACTAGTAAGAAGTTGGTTTCAGGTTGTCATAAGTGCTCAAAAGTACTTAATATATCGTGATTTTATGCATGTTTAGTCATTATATAGATTTTTATTTACTTGTTTTACAATCATTTTATGCATATATATCTTTTTGAAATCATAGGTTTATTTTGTTGTTTTTAGGTATTTCTTGTATTAAAATAATTCAACTTGAAGAATTATACATGAAGCAGCACTCCATTAAAATTTGGAAGATTAAAAGATAATATTTGTTAAACATTACATATGTTTAAAAATTTTAAAAAATAAATTACATTAAAATTAGGGTTTCAAGTGATGTAGTTTAAAGTGTACCACAACATGAATTTTTTGTTAGCCACAGTGTGAGACAGAAGGAAAAGATTAAATGTGTCCCAAATATGATGTGAGCTATAGTGTGAAAATATTGTGTGCCATGATGAAAAAAAAGTAGATTGTGTTTTAACTGTGTACAAGATGTGCATGCCATAGTGTGGAAAAATTGTGTGTTGCAATACCAGGCTAAAAAATCCACTTTTCCCTCCTTTTCTTCCCATCTTCTTTCTTCTAGTTGATTTCTTAACTTTTCTTAGTTTTCTTTTAGTAGTTTAAATTTTTTCTCTCATTCAAGATTTGAACAAATTTAGTTTATGTAGTAGCTTTTAGTTTCAATTCATTAAATAACATGAAATTCTGTGAGAAGGTTTCTAGAAACAATTTTGAGAATTCTGTTGAAGAATATTTAAATGTATTCTTTTCAAAGTATTTCTAAGTGTTGATTTACTTGGTATATGTTTAATTTATCGATTATTTATTAAACTTTGCATGTCTAGCTACAAATAGTATAAGATTTTAGTAATATTGTTATGCTTGTGAAATATTAAAGTTGATTAAACATGTTATTAAAATGAATTACGTTATATTTCATAATCAAGCTTTAAAGCAAAGTTTGTAAATGAAAAATAGATTAATGTAGTGTTTTTCATAATACACAAGATAGTTAGATTTACGATTTAAATTATCTAAATCTAATTCAGAGTTCCACTCTTAAATCTTTTAGTCTATATCAACTGTATAGTTATAATGGGCTCTATTTCAAATATTTTTATAAGAATTATTATTGAAGATATAATAATTAATTTTATAATCTGAAAGTTAGTTGTAGGTAATTAAATCAAAAACCTAACCTAGACACCTTGTTGAATGGTTTAGTAATTTCTTAGAAAATGAGCATAATTTAATTAACGTTTAAATTGTCGTGCTGACCGAATATGGACAGTCAAAGTTTAATTAACAAAGAAAATTATTCCTACCTTAGGATATTTTCATACCTATAAGAAAGAATCAATAATCCTAATTCATATATTTAATATTGACCAAGTATGATTAACTAAGCAATATATCCCATAAATTCTTCACTACATGATAAATGTTTAATTGTTTAAATGTTTGTTGAATCTATTCTTATTTTTATGTCAGTAGTTTAGATATTCAACCAAAATAATCATGACAAAATGTTTAGCTTATTGATTTTATTTTTAAAAGAATTAATTGAATGATTTAAAAACCACATGATTCCTCTTTAGATAAACCTTAGAAGTATATTTGTCATTTTTCTATAAACGATTCGTGCACATGTAAGTTATTTTATAAATTATAAAAAATTTATACATCTAATTTTGGCACATCAAGTTTTTGGTGTAATAGCTAAGTAAATCGATAATAGCACTGAAAACAAGTTAACCTTTGCAAGAATCAACCTCACATTCCATTTCTATGTTCCCTATTTCCATACCTCCCTCTAATGAGTACTCTGTCTTCTTTTTACTCAAAGTCTCCAACATCCTCCCAATTACTATCTTCAGGATCATCCTCTACATGGGCTTTTCTATTTGGCCCTCTAGCATTTGGAACTCCTTGTGGTGCTCCATGTTGCAAGATTTTTATTGTGGCCTCTTGCTTTCCCATCCTCTCATCCATATTTACCATTATTGTAGTCATTCTATCAAATTGACATTGTGTAACAAGTACCACAAACAAAAGATATTAGTTATAAGACTAAATCCTTTCACCTTCACCTCTTGAGTTTAGCACTCAAGTTGATCACTTAAGTGTCCTTAGCTCCTAATAAAACCAAACCATAATTAAGAAATTTTAGATAGAGCAGAATTCAACTATTACTAATGGTAGTCCAAAACAACCAAGTGAAGGCACTATGGAATGCTTTTCTATGGAATTGGATCAAAAGGTTTTGACTCTTAAAACCAGAATAAACAAGAATTTTATTTTTTCTCTTTTTTTTTTACATAAGAATGGAAATAAAGATAAAATTGTATTAATTGCTCAAGAAATTAAGGCAACAAATAATGAAATATATAACACATAATTCTCATTTTTTTATTATTAAATCAAAAATTTATTTTTTGAATTCAAATATTTATTTCTTACTCTTTTGTTTTTATATATAAGATCTTTCTTTCTTTTCTTTCTTTTAAGTCTATTCTTCTTCTTATTTTTTATTTAAGATCTTCTTTCCTTTCTTTTTTTAGATCTATTCAACAAGCAATAAAACAAATTGAAAACTAACCGAACAAAGGACAAAAAACTAACACAAAAATTTCAAAACAATAAAATAAAGAAGAAAAAGTAAAGAAAGGAATTTGAAATAAGAACCCAAGGATTTAATATCAATTAATGACAACCTAGGAACTCTAATCTTGAAACCCACAAACATGAACTAGTTTGAGAACTCCAAGAGAAGTGGCCAAAGACCTAATGATAAATTGGTAACGATATCATGAAGCTAATACTTAGATTATAGTATTCACTTTGACTCTATAGATATTACTTATCAAAGATCTAATGATGATAGGACTCCAAAACGGTTGCAAATTCCTTGATATGTCAATTTGTAAAGGAAATGAGGTAAAAATATTTTAACTTTGATATAAATCAGAATATATTAAAATCTAAATTCTATTTTACAAAGTCTGTTATATAAAAGCAAAAATAAGTCAAACCCTAAAAAAATAACAATCATTATTTAAACTGGTCAAAGCATGAGAAAACAAAATTCAAGTGTACGTGTTGCACCGTACATTAAATCATACCATGATGTTGTCTAAAAACTGGAAATACTAAAACTTTTGGAGAGATGCATGTCATGGTAGACAAAACTCATGCTATAGAGTGGATTAACTTGAGAGTCTATGAGCACTGGACATCAACTCATGCCACGAAATATCATTAATCATACTGCGATATGTCTTCAATTTCTTGAATCTATAGTCTTACTTCATTGACCGGTTCATGGTATGGCTTGGTCTCTATTTGTGGCATCCTTTGATCATGATTTAGCTCTTGAATAAGCTCATTCAATACTTCCTTGAGTTTCTTCATCTTTGATCTAATGATAGGTCCACTCAGAATTTGCAATGGACCATGATTCCCATTTCAATTTCTAATTTCTAATTCTTGATATTTAGAATTAAATTTTCAATTTCAAGATATTTTGAAAAAACTAAATAAAACTTATTTGATAGCCAATATATAATTCCAATTTTGAAAAGTAGAAATTAAAAATTGGATATTACTTATATGATAAGTAATTCATAATTTTCATTTTTTAACTTTTTAAATTGAGCTGGGCTCGACATAATATTCTATAGAAAACTTGAAATCACAAATCATAAATTTGTTTTTTTGACACTAAACTTCAAGAAATTTCTAATGGAATATGAAATTATTTATAATATTTTTTGAGATAATAAAGTTTATATTTAAAAATGAGTTAAGAATTTTCTATCGAATCTAAACAATTATTAGTAAAATGGGTATAACTTTCTATAGAAAACTTGAAATCACAAAATGAATTTTTTTTTAGAAACTAGACTTCTAGAAATTTCTAATGGTATAAAGTAAATGATTCATAAGCATTTTTAAATTAGTACAATTTATATTTTAAATTTGAGTAAAAAATATTCTTTTTATAATAGTACAATCATTAGTAAAATGTGCATAATGTTTTATAGAAAACTTGAAATCAAAAACCATAAAATTTATTATAAACTATGATTCAAGAAATTTTTAATGGTATATATAAATATTCATTAAATTTTGTGAATTAATACATTTTATATTTTAAAATTAAGTAAAAAATATTTTTCTTAATCTGAACATAAATTAGTAAAATGTGCATAACTTTCTATAGAGAACTCGAAATCACAAACCGTAATTTTTTTTTAGAAAATAGACTACTAGAAATTTATAATTATATATTAAATGAAATAATATTTTTTAATTAATACAGTTTATTTTCAAAAATATTTAATAGAATAAGAACAATATTCAGTAAAATAAGCATAACTTCTCTAAAAGACTCAAATTTAAAATGTAATATTTTTTATAAAATAGATTATTTGATATTTTTACTAATAGATCAATTTAATTGTAAATCATTGTTAATAAATACAATTTAAATTTTAAAAATAAGTCAATAATCATCTCTTTAACCTTAATTATATTGTGTATATTTAAGTTACTTTTTGTCTTGGAATTATATATTTATTGGAATATTTTAATATAAATTTAATTTAATTTAATTTTTATTTTTATTTTTATTTTCAAATAGTTAGTTGTTAGTTTTTCTATTTAATAATTTGACTAATATTAGCATTTATGCCCAATGTGTAGTAATAATTAACAATTATATTTTAATTCAACATATCATTGTTAAATAAGCATTGAGCTACTTATTTAAGTTTATGAGCTAAGTAAGCTAAGCTTTTTAAGCTCATGAGCTCAATGGGAAACTTTAAATGAGTTGAGCTGGGTTGAGTAACTCGTTTGATATCTCTCTATATAGTTTGCTATGTTGGGTATTTTTTGTTGATGTCCTATTAGGGACTTTGGTTATCATTATGGTGTCCCATTAGGGACTTTGTATGTTTGATTTATTCATCCATTGGGGATTGGGAAATTATCTAGCTTGCTCACCTACGTTATTACTATTTTCTTGATGTTGCCTCACTGAGGTGCTTTGTACCCCCTTACCATCATAGATCGTGAGTGTCTAATAGCAAGTTCTCTTACCATGGCTAATGAGTTGGCCAAGGAGTGGATGTAAGGGACTATATTTTGAGGAGGGCAACAAAGGTCCAAGTGCTTAATGTTTTTTAATAAATTCCCTTTTTTCTCCTTATTGTCTTTTGGCTAGAATCCATAGGGAGGCTATACCTGTTTGGTACTAGGATTCCCAATCTATTTATAGGCCATTTAATTTTTGAGGGTTGGTTTCGGGAAATAGTATGGTATCTGTGTGATATAGGACATTAGAGAAGAGTTTTTCTCATATTTCTCAAACATTGGGTTAAGTGTAAAAATGTGAGATTAGGTGAGGATTTGTTAAGAGTCAAAATGCATGCATGGTTGGATTTGAGGAGTTTTTCTTAATGTTATGCTAACATGTGTTAGTTGATAACTTCAAGAATGTAATAGTTCCCATAAGAGAGGAACCTATATGGTTCTATTATGTGTGTTGGTTAGTAGTTTCAAGGATGCAATAGTTACCACAGGCGATAAGCCTATGTAGTGGTGAGACTTGTGAGCTTATATGGTGGTAAGTCATGTTTTGATTGAGTGTTACAAGGTCACTAGGTTAAGAATAGGTGATGAGCATATTTTGGTGTTATGCGTGTTGATTTGGTGTTTTAGGGTCACAATATGTATGTATGTTAGTAGATTAAGCCATCAGTAGTTGATCACATCATATGGTGATGGAGCTCCAAGGATGAGCCTTGATCTACTTGGATCAAGAGCTATGTAGACAATAAATGAGGGTAGCATAGAAGTAGTAAGGCTAGGTGTCAAGACTATTAGATGTATTTGAGTTATATTTCTAGTTAGTTGTAAACTATTTTTATTATGTTAGTGAATTGTTTATTGTTGAATAGTTGCTATAAGAAACTAAGGATATTATCACATAAGCATGGGTCTATTTGAGTTTGCCTTATTATATGTTATGTTATGTATGATCACATATTATAAGGGTACAATCTTCATTTAACAAATTTTTTCGTACATAAGAGGTCTTGAAGTGATTATAAATCCTTAATAGCTTTTCAAGTATGTTTTCTTAATTCATATGTTATTTGTTGTTTGTATGTTAAGCATGTTGATAGCCTGGATAGAAGCTTATGAAGCACATTGTGACTAGTGTATTTACTGTAGATTTTTTGTGGTGGTTGAATTTAGCGTGTTGTTTATTGTATATTCTCCTATGATAATTGTTTAATTCACATTGTGAGGCCTGTTTGGTCAAATGAAAAGAGCTTGCAAAAAGATTTCATGGGTTGATATATTCACCCTTTATCTAGGTCCAGGATGCCTATTTAGGTTAGAAGTTCCATTCACATATGTGAAATTATTCAGATGTATGGAACACTCAATATCTAAAGGGTGTCTTAAAGGGTACATTGGTGCAAGTTAATGAGATGTTATTCCTGCCAAATTTTTTGTTCTCGATATGCAAGATGAAACTAATAGTATCTTTACCCCACTTTTGTTACATAGACAATTCATGAAAATTTCTTGCACTAATGGCTAAATCTATTGATATAAAAGGTTTTACCACTTTTGTACACGAATGGCTAAACTATTTTGGAAAAGATGCAATTAATGATAACTTGGGTTATAAAATGCTTTACAAACTAATTAGCTTTGGAGTTCATATTAATATGCAATCATCTAATAGAAGACTTCACAAGGCTCATTTGTTACACATTTCTAGCTCTATGTATAATAAAATTTCTTTAATGTTTCTTCACTATCAAAACAATTCTTCTTTGCATTATTTCAATTCCATTTAGTTCATCTCAACCAAAAAATGGAATATGTACTTTTAATCTTCTTTTCAAACTCCATAACTTTTTGATGTACCTATGATTCCTAAAGCAGGTCATGCAAGTGAAAAGGAAGATAGCTATTAAAACCTCTCTTATCAAGAAAAAAACAAGTGGTTGAAGTTGGTAATAATGTCAATTCTGACACCTTTTATTCTTCATAATCTGTTTGAATAACCACCTTTAGCAAACTATTTATTTCCCACCAAAATTCTAGTACACGCCCCCAAGGGGCCAAGAAGTTTTTATGTTAGAATGACTAGGATCTTGTTAGTCCTTGAGCCAAAAGAGCTTTATCTACATTACCTAGTTCATAAGTATAATCCTTCTATTACTTGGTTACTAGTTACCTAGCTAACATAAATGCTTCTAGCATCTTAGTAATTTTATAATTATCCTTATAAACTTAGTATGCCTTTTGTTGGTCTTAGTTGTTGTTTTTTTTCTTTTTTTAGAACCTTGAGGTAGAGCTACATATATAATATGTAGGTTCTTGTTTTGTAGTTGTGTAAATCTTGTGTCCTCTTGGAAATTTTAATAGTTATCTAATGTGTTTCGTTTTCATTCCTACTTATTAAATGTCTACACATAAAATTTGGGATGAAATCACTAATTTATTTACTTCTATACATGACCCTTGGTGTATGATTGGTGATTTTAATGATATCCTTCATTCTTCAAAATAGTTTGGTGGTCTTCCAGTTCATTTCAATGACAACAATTGTTTAAGAAACTTTATGGCTTCAGCTTGTTATGTAGATGTGGAAAGTATAGGTTCTCAATTCATGTGGTGTAATAAATGGGATGGTTTTGATTGTATTTGCAAAAGAATTGATCGAGATATGGCTAATCCCACGTGGATCCAACACTTTCTTAAAGCCATGGTATCTACTCTTCCTTTTTACACTTTTGACCATGCACCTTTATTGTTTCATTTGCATGGTATATATGAGCCTTTTCACAATTTTCTTTTTGATTTATGGCTACTTGGTTACGCAATAAAGATTGTGAATGCATGATTTAAGACTTTTGAGTTCACTCAGATATATAGACGAAGAATTTTATGCAAAAATTAACAAGACATTCTATGGAACTCTCGTATTGTAACAAAGAGCAATATGGTAATATTCAAGGAAATTTGAAAGTCTTGAAGCTAAATTGAAGGGTTTCTATTCATATAAATCTTTAAATTTTAGTACGAATGTGGAAAAGTGTATTACTAATGAGCTAAATGAACAACTCGAAAGGGTAGAATCTTTGTGGCATCAAAATTAAAGGGAATTATTGATAAAGGAAGGTGATCATTTATAAAGTTCTTTCATGCCTTCACTATTATTAAATGGACAAGGAACTTCATACCAGCTTTAAAGCTATCATCTAGATCTCTATCTTGGGATTGAAAATCAATTGGAAATGAATTTGTTCAAAATTCTGTTCATTGTTCACATCTTCTGACCCTCCTATTTGTGATTCTTTGGCAACCTTATTCACTTCGATTATCTTCGATGACTAAAATATTAAATTGGTAAGAATTCCTTTCCTTATTGAAATCAACGAACCTCTATAAGAGATCCATTCTCTCAAGGCTCGTTGACCTGATAGTTTTCCGTCTATATTTTATAAACATTGTTGGCATATAATAGGGATTTAAGTCATTAAAGAAGTTAAGGGCTTTTTTTATTACTGAATCTCTTAAGCCTAGTTAGAATTATACTTTCATCTCTTTACTCCCAAAAATCTCCAATCCAATTGAAGCAAATCACTATCATCCCATCAGTCTTAGTAATGTGATTTATAAGATAATATCTTGAATATAGTGAAACGTCTAAGAGGAATTCTAAGTGCTCATGTCAATCCTTACATTTTGAGCCATTTGAATGCTTCCATATTTTTAAAGAAGAACTTAAGTAAAGGAGGCTTGATGGGAATTAAACTTGATATGCAATAAGCTTATGACAAAGTGGAATGGAAATTCTTGATTCTAATAATACAAAGTAATAGCTTTTTAATGAAATCTCTCTCGATTATTTGACAATGTATATCTACATTGATTTATTCCATTCAATTAAATGGTTCTCCTTATGGTAAATTTCTACCCTAGTGTGGTATTTTTCAAGATGACCCCTTTCGCTTTATTTGTTACTAGTTGTAGCAGAGTGCCTAACTAGGATGATTTCAATAGCTAAAAAACTCAATCTGATTCATAGGTTAAAATTGCTAGAAATTCCCATTAATATCTCATCGACTTTATGCAGATGATATTGTCATTTTTTCAAGGGCTAATTTAGATGAAACCACCACTTTACAAACAAATTTGGATCAATATTGTTTATGGTATACCCAATCTATCAATTTTCAAAAATCCACTATTTTTTCTCTAGAAATACTTCTCCTCAATTGAGAAATTAGTTATGCTCCACATTGCACATATATGAAACCTTTGGTCCTTTTATTTACTTAGGTCACAATCCACCTATTGGTAGGAAAACGAAATGTGAATTCCAAGGATTCCAAGGATTCCGAGCAGTAAATTAAAAGCTTGACTGGGTAGTTGGAAGCCCAAACTCTTGTCTCAAGCAAGTATAACGACTCTCATTAAATCAGTGCTACAAAATATCCCGATCTATTCTATGAACACATTTAGACTTCCAATTGGGATTTGTTAGATTGTTGATAGTATTGTGAAGAGATGTTGGTGGACTAGGAATATCACCAAAAATAATTATTTTTCCCTAGTTTACCCAAAGTTTTCAGTGGACTTGTCCTTAGACAATTTAAGGATTTTAATAGAGATGTGTTTGCAAAAGCTACCTAAGCCATTTTGAAACAACCAAAAAAGTTATGGGTTCAAGTTTTCCATGGTAAATATTTACAACACCAATATTTTCAAAATGTAGCAACTAAACCAACAGATTCTTTTGCTTCGAAAACCTTGCTTCGGGCTTATAATACTTTACAAGGTGGTAGTTTTATGAAAATTAGTAGTGGCTCTAATATTAATGTTTAGACTAACCCTTGGATTCCTGGTCTCAAGAATCAATGACTTCTTGATTCCTTTCAACCTTTTTTCCAATCTAATAACTAACAAGGTAGTTGATTTATGTTAAGGTTATCCACACTTGAATGAGAATGTTACTCTCCTAACTCGGATTTTGGGGTGAACATATTGTATTTGATCCTTAAACTTCCACCTTCTAATATCAATAATTGAGATAATCTTGATTGGTTTGGAACTAGCTTAGGGAATTTTTCTATCAAGGATAATTATGAAAGCATAGCTACCAAGAAAGGTTTTGCTAATCAAAGAGGTTTTTGAAATAAACTATGGAAAGTCTAGATTTATGAATGTCGTAAGATTTTTCTTTGGAAAATTCATTCCTGCATGCTCTATACAAGGAAAGATTTAGGAAAATTCCTTCACTTAAATGACCCTATTTGCAATCAATTCCATAATGAAATCGAAGATGAGGAACATTTGTTCATTAGATGTGATATTCTCAAATATTGGTGGATGTTTTGGCATTGGAATCCCAATTGGAATTTAATAGAATGATTGAATATATTCATTTATATTTGCTTAATTCTACACCCATGCACTTTTTCTAAATTATTTACTCTCATTGTTGTTGTAATGTTGGAGAAAATTTAGTGGTTGTGGAATAAAGTGTCATTTGAAAATTACAACTTTTCACTCATAGTATCATTCTGATCATTGTGTAGAAGATAAATGAGTTTAAACCTTTTTATCATCGGTCACAATAATCAGACATCTTTGTTAGAAGAAGAAGATTATACTGGCATCCTTTCAAATTGGAAAAACCCATAATTGGAGCATTCAAACTCAATTTTAATGCAACTTGGCACTCTAGTTCAGCAACAAGTAGTTTTAGCATGTTTTATCATTTTGGATGCTTGTACTATGCTTGGCCCAAATCTATAATGGCTTTTTTAGTAGAATATTATGAGGCTTTAGCTTTCCAAGCTTCTCTTTAGCATGCTCTAAAGTTTAAAAATCTCACTTTATATGTAGAAGGAGATAATAAGAAGATTATATATGCTTTTCCTTTTCAATTCTATGGGAAAATTACTTCAAAAGTCATGGATATCATTGGTTCAATTGAAGATCTACTCCATCACTTCTCGATGATCTCTATAAGGTGGACTACTCATAATCACAATGAGGTAACTCCCAATTTATTACACTGGCTTTATTTGCATCATGTTGATTGGGAGATTATTATGGTTGAGTTACCTTCAAACATTCAGAAAGGCTACCGAGTAGTAGATTAAGACATTCATATTTTCTATTAGCTAAAAAAGACAACACAGTAGTAGGCATGAATATATATAATTAAAAGAATAAGAAGAGAGACACAAAATTGCAACACAAGGGATTCGAGCCCATATACATAATGATAATAATAGAATATATTAACTATTATGGTAAAGTGATATTGGATATTATAAATTCAAATATTAATACAAAATGTTTTTAAAATTTGAAATTAATTGAAACTTCTTACATATATATATATATATATATATATATTTCATGATTATTTAGTGATTATTCATATTCATAATATATTTAAAAACATATTTGCAAAGAATATTTATTTATGTAATAATTGTATAAACATGTTATAATATATCATGAAATGCTTAGGAATATTCTATTCAATGGGAGTTATTTTGGTTGAAATTTGTTTTCTTATACCAACTTAAATAGTGTGGTCTTAATATAAATATTCCATGTGCATTTTTGGTATATAAATATGGCTTCCAAAAGCATTATAGCAGATCTGATAAGGGGTAAGAAATTGGATAGTGACCATTATGATAATTACTGCTGTAAGATCCAATTTCTCCTTAGTACATGAACATAGTGTTTTGGAAACACCTAACCGCATCATAATGAGACGTGAAGAAGGAAAAACAACTCAACATTGTCAAGATGATGATGCCTTTAAGGTATGGGTTGGCAAAGATCATAGTGCAAGTATATTATACAGAGTAGCAAGAAAAATGATCTTCTTAATGAATTTGAACACTGTGAAACTATTCATGAGATGTTGGAAACCAATAAACAAAGGTTTGGCATCACTTCATAGGCTTGTATATGAGGTTTGTCAATGAAATTTTATTGTTATAAGAATAATACTAATTATACAATTAGGCAACACTTAAGAGTGATGTTGGGCATAATCTGTAATCTTGCTACAGTTTGTCATCACCCTATAGATGAACAATAAGTTCAAGCTATAATTTTCTTTCTTCCACCTACTTGGGAGTGAATGAAACAAAATATGAAGCACTATGAAAGTATAAAAAGTTTCAATGATATATCGTGCCACTTAGAGCTTGAGGAAGACTACCTAGAAGTTGTTCATATTGATAGTTTTGCTTTGGTTGTTGATTTTGACTCTCCCAAGAAATCTTGGCCAAAATGATAGAAGGCTAAATGTGTGTCAAGGAAAAGAGGAAGTGGTTATAGTGGATATGCTCCAAAGGGAGATAATTCCAAGCACAAGAGATGTAAGAGAAAAGACAAATCAAAACTCACATGTTATAATTATGGCAAGTTAGGACACTTGGCTAGTTCACTAAGCCACACGAAGTATATCCTAACTTATTTTCTCACTTTGAATTCTATGTATATATTCAAGCATTAATTACTCATTCTCCTCATTTTTGGGTTTATAAACTCAAAGGCAACCGACCATATAGAAATGAAAATAGATAGATATGTAGAGTATCTACGAGTTCCTAGTGGGAATTAAAGAGTTTATATGGGAAATGAATCTAGAGTAGAAGTGCTTGGCATTTACACTTATAAACTTGACATGACACGAGTGGTGAACACACTCTATATCTTCATAATGTCTTGTACATTTTTAGAGTTTGAGGAATTAGTTACTAGCATGTTAAGTTTGGCATTTGTTTTTAAATTCAATGAACATGGTGTTAATATTTATCTTGAAAGTACTTATTATGGTTGTGGTTATATTTCTATTAATAGCTCAGTTGTATTAAACATTGATTATTCTAGCTATAACAATGTCAATGAATCTAATTGTTTCACTTTATAGTGTGATGTTGATTCTATGACATGGCATGCTAGATTAGGTTATATTGGACAAGAAAGGATGATGATGATAGCTAAGGAAGGCCTCTCATGCCTTATGATAAAGGCAACAAAGAAACCATTTGGAAAAGAAAAAAGGGCATCTGAACCATTCTAATATATGTGGCCCAATTAATGTGAAGCCAAGGCATGATGCTTCCTATATAATCACATTCATAGATGATTTCACACATTTTAGTCACATCTACTAGAACTTTCATAAGTATAAGGCAATAGATTGCTTTAGACACTATCTTACAGAAGTTAAGAATCAATTAAAAAAGTGCATTAAAGTTTTATGAACTAACTGAGGGCATGAGTATCTATCTAAGCTATTCAAAATGGCTTGTGAAGAAAAATGAATTATGAGACAATTGACAATTGCTTATACTCCAAAACAAAATGGTGTAGCAAAAAGAAGGAATGGCATAATACGGGAAATGGTTAGGTTGATGATGGATCAAGCTAACCTTCCAATCTCTTACTAAGGAGATGTTTTATTAATAGTTACATACATCCTTAATCGAGTATTTTCAAAATCAATTCCATATACCCCATATGAATTATGGTTCAGTAGAAACCTAATCTATATGTTCTATGTCCATAGGATTTGATAGCTAACATACACAATATTTATCATAACTATGGGAAATTAGGCCTTAGAAGAAAGAAGAGTATATTCATTAAGTACTCTAAACACTTAAAGTGTTATGTATTTATTAGTAAGCATGCAGATGGAAGTGTAACTAAAATTGAGCCACATAATGAAATCTTATTAGAATAAAATTTTCATACAAGGGGTGAAGTGAACAATAGCTTAGAGTTATATGAACTTGAGGATCTGCAAAATATTACTCTCATTACTCCAATCGATGTTGAAGAAGAAATTATTCATGCTCTTAGGAATAGTGGGAGCGATATACCTGATGATGGGTAAAATGATTTGGCTTCCTTTGAACTTGAGCTAGGTAGAAAAAAATGTGGGAACATTCCACATCATCACTTTGAGATTGAAAACTTTCATAGTACCTATGATTGATGAAGCTAACCCTAAGATAGTATATGAAGCACTTTCTTCCCCTGATAATGAAAAATGGATTGCTGCAATGGATGATGAGATAGAGTCTATAAAAAACCATGTTTGGATTTGGATGATATTTCATGTAGGTGTGACACTATTGGGAATAAATGGATATTCATAATTAAATGCAAGGCATATCGTTCCAAATGGAAAATTGAAAACCCATTGACACTCATGTTGCTAAAGATTAAATCTTGAGCCATGAGATAGGACATAAGACTTTTAAAGAAAGAGATTGAATGGATTTGTACCACATTCTAGTGTTGTTCAGAGTCTGATGTATGATTTGATGTGTACTCTTTCTAAAAAAAATTATGCAATTGGATTGGTTAGTAGATATCAATCTAACCCTGGATCTGTTCAATGGAAAATAGTCAAGAGAATATTAAGATATATCAAAGGGATTGTTGATTACATACTTTGCTATCAAAGTTCTAATTTGCACATTGTTAGCTATACTAATATTGATTGGAGTGGAGATATAAATGATTGTAAATCTACATTTGGATATGATTTCCTCCTTAACGGAGAAGAAATCTCTTAAGTAGTGAAAAAACTCATGTGTTGCCTTATCTACTATGGAGATAGAGCTTATGGCTTGCACAACTAAATTGTGAAAAGCAATTTGATTAAGTAGATTTTTTTAGCATATTATAGTTCTTACTAATGCCTTAGATCTTGTAATGATTTGTTGTGACAGTATGGTTACACTAGCATATATTAAGGATCCTAAATATCATAGAAAAGCCAATCACATTAATATAACATATTAATTCATCAGAGACATTGTTGCAAATGAAGAAGTGACATTGGAATATATACTCACTAATTGCATGGTTGCAAATCCTATGACTAACCTATAGAAAAAGATTCTTTTGTGGCTTGATAACTATATTTTATATAGTTATTTTCATCTATTTTATTAATTATAATTGCTATGTTCTTGACTTTTTTTTGGTTAATTTTAGTTAAATAAATTAATATTTACTGTTTATGTTAAGGAATATATTTTTAAGAAAATTAAATAATTTGATTCGAAACCGTACTTAATTGCAAATTTATGTCCAAAAATATAATTTCAAATAAAAGAGTGCTTAAGTTGCAATTTATAAAAGTCAAAAATATAATTTAAATTAAAATCGGGCTTAATTTTCATTATTAAAAGTTTAAAATTTAATTTAAATTAGAAAAGGGCTTAATTGTAATTAAAGAAAGTTTAAAATGTAATTTGAATTAAATTTGTGGGTCAAAATGCAATTAAGAAAATTTATTTTTTCTACGTAGGGGAGAAGAAGCCTACGCACCATCATCCACGCGTGCAACGTGAGCCGTCAGATCAGACAAGAAACGGTTAGGATTGGCGCATGTCTTTCAAACCTGACCAAAGTGATTGGGTGCAGGTTTTCTCGTTCACGCCGCTCGGTGCGTCGAGTGGGGCCCACCTGTCGTGCAGGCAGGCATGCAGAATGGGACCCATATGTCTCACGCATCAACCAAGGCATGATCTCGTGCGGCCGATTCACATGCGCTCGGTTATACAACGAATCGCAAGCTTCCACGTGTCCCACTTTATCTTTCAGCCAATCATATTATGACACGTGGCAAGGTACGGTGAGCGCGAAAACGTAGGATCACGCACGCGTTCCATCCACTGTCCCCCACGTTCTCGCGCCTCTAATCCCATGCAGAATTTCCGTGTGCGCCTGTCCTTGATATCCAGTGATATGCTGCCATGTGTCCCACTTTAGATTTCAGCGAATCATATCGCAACACGTGGCAGCGTGAATTGAAAAAGAAACAGCGACGTACACGTTCCAGTTTTGCGTTTTCGATAATTTTTGTCCCCCATGCATATTATTTAATTATTTTTTCCATACATATTTGTCCCCCGCGTATAAAAAATATATATTTTTAAATGTATTGTTTTTTAGAAATTTGATGTTATAAATAGGGGATATTATGATAGAATTAAAGAGTTTTTTGGGAGTTTAGAGTTTGAGATTTTTAGTAGTGTTCGGGGCTGGACTATGAACACACAGAAGCCATTTTTGGCTTCTGTTGTGTTCTGTGTGTGCCAAATATTTACGATCCAAAATGATTTAATTTTCTTTTGTTCTTCATCTCATTTTCCTTAACTGCTGTAATTTTAATTTTAATTTATGAAGTAATTTAATTTTTCTAGTGTTGCATTTTATCTAAATTTATGAAGCTTTGATTTTAATTATTTTTGAACGATTTATATGACGTTCGATTTGTTTATTCTATTTGTGCTTAATGCTTTTGATTATTCTATTTGTGCTTAATGCTTTTGATTATTTACGAATTTTATCAAATGATCCGTGGCACTTAAATAAACTTGGAAGAGGCATTTTTGTGTATATTGCTCGTGTTTAGAGTAACATGTATGATGAAAGGAGAGAAACTTTCTTTATTGTATGTGCAATTATTGGAAAACTTTGAACGTAATGAATCTTGGTGAATTTAATTCTCATAGGAATATAGTGAATTAATTTAGCGAGGTGTGTCTATACGGAGCTCGGAAGAGATGTATGGATAAAATTAGAAGTTTTTGGTTGACAAATTAAATGTACTATAAAAATATAAATCAAGAGAAAATAATATGATTTGAGTTGATTAATTTGGTGAAAAATTGCAATCCTAGATTTCTTTTATTTTGTTATTAAACCCTTTTCTTAAACTTTTTTCCAAATCAACGATCGTTTTGGATAAAATCAGAGAGAGATAATTTTAGTACTTGACAAACTGTAGTGACAAATCTCTGTGGGAACGATAACTTACTTATCAAATTTTATTACTTGTGACCGTGTATGCTTGCACATTTTATGTTCTCTAAAAGAGACAACATGGATCATAATAAGACACTAGGACTACATAGATTGTGATTTGTTTATTCCATGTTAGTTGATTTGTTTGAAACTATTTACATTAAATATTATATTTGAGGCATTTGTATATACAATTTCTTGCATTTTGAAAATATTCATTTAGTATACAACTATATATATGCTATAGAAGCATGTCCATAGGTTAGATTGGCTCTCTCACATGAGAAAACACCTTATGACGCTTAAGTGTGGGCTAATTGAGTAAATAAGTATCACCTTGGTTTTCACGTTGAGATTGAGATGAGATCTATTTAGAAATGATTGATAATGGGTATACCCACTACCCATTAACCTATATCTATTGTCTTATGTGAGCTCCAAAGGAATTTGTTACCATGATGGTCTATTTGGGAACTCATATTAGGCGCTATGGAAGCATTGAAATCAAGATCTGTACCTTTTGTTACCTTTTGACTATGTCACAAAGTAATTAATTGGTGTTAAGCTACTTTAACATGTTACCTATGGTCATGCTTGATTCGAATTTATTGGACTTTACTAGAAAAACTAACAATTCTAAACAAAGGGAAATAAGGGAAATAGAAAGATTATTTGAAATCATATATGCATTTTATGTTTATTGTCAATAACTTATATCACATCAAATGAGCTGCAATATATGTATGAATATGAATTGAATTCCAAAGAGGTTTAGTATGACTCTTTTATGAGGTACCATAGTTACTTAAATCTAATGTGATTAGATGAATTTGGTGCATTTAGAGACACCATATATACACTAACTTTTTTATTTGTATTTATAATGATTGATGTCTCTATGCTGACTCATAACTAAGTTGCTAGTACAAAGCTCCCACATGCAAGTTTTCTCAACTATCGTACAATCCATTAGCTTGTATGAACTACTTTGTGAATATGCATAGTAGATATGAGAAGATATGACATAGTATCATGTACTCTTCTGTCTTTAAAAATACACATGTTTTGTCTAAAAATAAAAATTGATAGAAAATTGAGACAAGGGGAAAAATAAACATAGGAAAGAAAGATTGTGTACATGATTTTTCTTCTCTCTGCCAAAGACCAAAATAAAATATAATTTTGGATTGTAAATTATAAGTTCTAATCCATTTTATGTATTAGAATTTATTCCATTGAATATGTTGGGATATCAAGCATGTAAAGCATTCAGTAAGAGATCCATCTTTATTTATCAATGAATGATATTCCGCAAACACTGATATATATTTGAATTGCTATTATACAAATCAATCACATAAAAAAGTTAAAGATGTTTACAGGTTACAACAAAGCTTATTTTCTTAAGCTACGTAAATACAATCTGGAAAAAATTATACATAAATACAATTTATATAACAAATACTTTAAGAAAATGGGTGAACGATTCTAGAGATCCTATAGCTTTTAATAAAAGTATACAAAAGTTCTATAGCTATTAAATGATACACAAAAGTCCTATTGTTTAAAAAAAATTCCAATTAGTTTTATGCTGACCATTGACTTTTTTGTTGTTGTTAAACTAGTCATTTTAAGGATCATTTTTAAAATTAAAAAACAAATAGAAGAACAAAACAGGTACCCTTATCCCCAAAACTCTAAGACCATATGAAATATGAGTACCCCACCTGATAAATCTAATTTATTAGAGTTAGTATTATATCATTATGTTAATAACTTGCTTATTTAGTTGAAATAATCTACATAATGTACTTAAATAGACTTTAATTGTGCCTTTTTAGAATTCAATGTGCTCTTAAATATAAAATATGAATTTAGGTTGTATTTCATCGAAATAAATAATATTTTAAAGTTTAATCATGGAGATTATATTTGCTTATTTTGCAAGGATTAAAGAGAAAAACAAAACAAAAGTGGTTCACAAGTTGTTATAGCTTTACTCCCCAAAATTTGAACAACGAAATAATAAAATATAAAGGATAACTGATGAAGGTTCATTTAAAGGAAAAAATTGGAAATCTAAGCACTCATTTTTAGATGGTATATTTGGGATTTAGCACAAGAATTCTACTTCACTTTATTTTAACTTAAAAATCTAAGATTTTATTGAGAGGAGCTGGGGAGAAAGGTGTGAATCTAAAAAACTCCATTTCATCTTTTCTTCTATAAATATGATACAAAGGAACATAGATTAAGGGAAATCAAGAAAACCTTAGTCAGGAATTTCATCAAGGAGTTCAATCATGGAAAAGAGGAGACAAAAGGCTATTAAGTTGAAGTTTTCTAAACTCTTTATTTTTTGAAAATTATTCTCTGTTATATACAGATTTCATTATAATTCTAGTACACTCTTAGATCTACCTAGTACTTTATTTGGGAAAAGACCATTCCACCTAAGCTAGAACTAAAATATTCTCCAAAGCACTCAAAATGTGTATTCCAAGAAAAAGAACTTGTTGAGGTGCTTAAAAAATTTAGGAAAACAATAGATTGGAGTATCAGGGATATAAGAGGCATTAGTCCAGCTATGTGTATGCATAAGATCAATTTAAGGATGATGCTAAACCTGTTAGAGAGGCCTAAAGAAGACTAAATCTAATCATGCAAGAGGTGATTAAAAAGGAAATTTTGAAAATATTAAAAGTAGGAGCCATTTATCCTATTGTTAATAGTAGATGGGTTAGTCAGGTTCATGCGGTACCAAGAAATCCAAAATAATAGTTTTTAAAATTGATAAGAATGAATTATTGACCACTAGGACAATCACATAATGGAGGATTGATAAGTCTAATTTATTAGAGTTAATATTAGCTTCATTATCTTAATAACTTGTTTATTCAGTTGAGAAAATCTACATAATGTGCTTAAATAGATTATAATTGTGCCTTTTTGGAACTGAGTGTGCTTTTAAATATAAAATATGAATTTAGTTCATATTTCATCGAAATAATTAATATTTTAAAGTTTTTTCATGGAAATGATATTTGCTTATTTCGTAGGGATTAAAGAGAACAAAAACAAAAATGGTTCACATTTTAATAAAACTTTGCTATTACCTAGAATTTGAGCAGAAAAATAATGAAATATAAAGAACAGTTAGAAAAGGTTCATTTAAAGGACAAAATTAGACATCTACGCACTCAATTTTAGAGGGCATATATTTAGGAGTTAGCACATATTTGCTATGGTTAAAATATGCTAGTTATTCAAGCTTTGTTTTATTTTTGATTCCTATTTTTTTATTTAATCATCAATTAATAGGATAATAAACTAAGATTAATTAAACTTGAACAATGTGGGTTTAGCTTAGGTATAAGAATTAAGGTTAAATTTGCAATTAGTATAGAAATATATAGTTGTCTCATATAACCCAAAGTATTTGGTGCTTAAATTGATGTTTTCAAGGTCAGATTTTCATAGGAATATTTTTAATTGTACCTTAGAAGGTATAAACATTGTAGAATTGGAAGAATGCCTTGTAAATTCATGATTTTTGGTCATTGGTATACTTCGTTATAGCATTTCTACAACAATTGTGAACTGATTACATCAGTTTTTTCATTTGCAATCATAGCTATCTAAATCATTCGAATTCATTATTATTTCACTTGTTGAGTTAAATGTGATTGTTACTTAGTTACTACAAATTATTACTTTCTCTTTTACTTTTAGTTCTTTTATTTTTGATGACTCAAAACATACAAAATTGATATTTACTTATTAATTTTTACATTAATTTCTAATATTACAATCCCCATGAGAACAAACTTTTCTTATCATTATTGTTTACGATACGTACTTGCATGTCCATTGCATAAAATTAAGTAATAAAGTTTTTGGTGCCATTGCCAAGGATAGTAGATGCACCAAAACTTAAAACACAAATTTTGTATATTTTAAAATAGCTTGCAAGTACGTGAATCTCTTTGTAAGAAATGAAAAATATACTTTCATGGTCGGTCTAAAGAGGAATCACATGATTTTTAAATAATTCAACAAATTCTTAAAAACAAAAATTAAACCTAAAACTTTTGTCACAAAATTTGGGTTTTGTAAAGATCTAAACTAATGACATAAAATTAAAGATCAATTCAACAAACATTAGACAAATAAACATTTACATTTAGTGGAGAATTTGTGGAATAGATTAGTTAGTTAATCATGCTTGCTTAATATTAATTAGGTTATTAAAAATATAAATTAAGATTATTGATTCTCCCTTTTTGTAAGAAAATATCCTAAGGTAACGATCAGATACTTTATTAATAACAAAACAATTAATATCATAAGGCTAGGAATACCAATTGATTAATTACTAAATTATGATTTATTTCTAAGAAATTAACAAACCATCTAATTACTACTTAAGGTCGAGCATATAATTAAACTTTCAATCTAAGTATCAAAGTTAAGTTTATGATTTAAGTATCTAAAAACCAACTTTTAGATTTTAAAACTACTACTAAAAATATGTCGTCAATAGAATTTCAATCTAACTATACAATTGATATGGATCAACAATAAAAGAGTACTACTCTAAATCAGATTCAAATCATTAAGCTATATATTACCAAAATGACTAAGCTACATACTTTTCTTTAACAAATTTTTTTAAAATCCTGATGAATAAGTAAAACTTAATTCATTTCATATAAATGTTTACCTTTTTAATATTTCACAAGTAAAACAATACTATTAATATCTCATAGTATTTTCAACCAAACACACTTAATTTAATCAATGATTAGTAAATTAAACTTAACATTCAAAAAAATACATAAAGTTAATAAAAAGAACACATTTAATTTATACATCAAGTATATCTTTTCAAGTACAGAACTTCAGGATCATTTCTGTTTCTAGAAAACCTCCAAACAAAATTTTCAACCCTATTTATTGGAATGAAAGGCTATTACATAAACTAAACTTATTCAACCCTCAAATTGAGAAAAGAGCTTTAAAGGTATGAAAAGAAAAAGAAAAGCTAAAGAAAAGTAAGAAATCAACAAAGAAAAAAACTGATGGAATCCAAGGGATTATTTAGAATGGGGTGAATGGGGTCTTTTATAGGTGTGAAAAATTCTACAAAATGGAGAAAATTGTGGATAAAAAATTTGGGCATCATGATGAGCGAAAACTGGCATCGCTAATTCTTGCCAATACTTTGGTTTTAATATTTATAAAACTCTCGCAAGTGCACGAATCATTTCAGAGAAAATGATAAGTATACTCCCAAGTCCGATCTAAGGAAGGAATGTATGTGGTTTTTAATTTATTATTCAAACTTTTAAAAACCAAATTAAATCCTAAACATTCTGTCACGATATTTTGGGTTTTGTGTTTTTAATCTACTTACATAAAAATAAACATAGATTCAATAAATATTTATGCAAATTTTATCTTTTATAATAGTGGAGTATTTATGGATATAATAACTAAGTTAATTATGCTTGCTCATATTATTTAGGTTATTAAAGATACGAATTGATATTTATTGATTCTCCCTTTTTTATATGAATACCACCTTTGGTGGGGTTAGATATTCTTTGTTAACTAAACAAATCAAATAACACCTATGGGTAGGGTTGATAACTAATTTGCTTAATTAAATTAATTCCCTTTTCTAAGAGATTGAAAATGAACCATTTAAATGCCACCTTTGGTGGGGTTAGACAGTTTAAACTTTATTCAAGGTGTCCAAATTAAACCTAAGAATTTAAATATCCGAGTACTAACTTTCAAGTTTTAAAACAATTACTGAAAACATGTTTTCAATACATTTTCAGATAATAATTCTTATAAAAACTATTGAAATAGAGCTTCACTCTAACTACCGGGGGATTGTACCAACAAATAAAAGAGCACTACTCTAAATCAGACCGGATAACTAAACCATAAAATCTAATTTTCAGGTTTAAGTTTGTAATGAAAAATAATATATTTCTCTCTAATATTCTTAATATAAAATCTTGAATAAAAACAAAATCAATTCATTTTAGAGATTTTCACCTATTTAATATTTCGCAAGCATAACAACGTTATTATTATATCATGTTTACAAACAGTCAGCAGAGTTAAATTTAATCACAGACAAATTAAATATAACATATAAGAATAAAGCATAAAACTAACTGTAAAGAAAATAAAATCCTTACAGAACTTCGATACTATTCCCGTAGCTAGAAAACCTCCAAACGGAATTTGCACTCCCATTTATTGAATCAAAAAGCTAATAAATTACAAAAACATAACTAGTTCTTCCCAAAAAGGGAAGAACTCTAAAACTAAGAGAAATTAACTAAGAAAAGCTAAAAACTAAGAAAAACTAAGAAAAACTAAAAAATCTAAGAAAAGAGAGAAAGAAAGAGAGAAGAGAATGTGTTTTGACGTGTGTTTAGAAGTGAAGAGAATGGGGGTATTTATAGGTGAAGATGGAGAGAAAAAGTGAGTGAAAAAATGTTAAATATTTGCGAAAACGCGGAGTGAAATTGCTGAGGACATTGATGACATCATGGGGGCTGTTGCGCGCGAAAATGGGGCGAAATGGCAGCGGCGTGCGCGGAGGGAAACTAGGTGCGCACAGGCGCGTGCGGAAGGAGGGCGCAGCGCGCACAGGAACAGTAGCAGTGCGTTGGGGCGTGCGCGGAACTGGAGCAAGGCGCGCGCTGATACGTACGGACGTGGGGCGTACTGCATGCGTGGCTGGGCGTGCGCTTCGGCGCGGCTGGGCTGTTTCTTGCCAATACTTTGGTTTTAATATTTATAAAACTCTCGTAAGTGCACGAATCATTTCGAAGAAAATGATAAGTATACTCCCAAGGTCGATCTAAGGAAGGAATGTATGTGTTTTTTAATTTATTATTCAAACTTTTAAAAACGAAATTAAATCCTAAACATCCTGTCACGATATTTTGGGTTTTCTGTTTTTAATCTACTTACATAAAAATAAACATAGATTCAATAAATATTTATGCAAATTTTATCTTTTATAATAGTGGAGTATTTATGGATATAATAACTAAGTTAATTATACTTGCTCATATTATTTAGGTTATTAAAGATATGAATTTATATTTATTGATTCTCCCTTTTTTATATGAATACCACCTTTGGTGTGGTTAGATATTCTTTGTTAACTAAACAAATCAATTAACACCTATGGGTGGGGTTGATAACTAATTTGCTTAATTAAATTAATTCCCTTTTCTAAGAGATTGAAAATGAACCATTTAAATGCCACCTTTGGTGGGGTTAGACAGTTTAAACTTTATTCAAGATGTCCAAATTAAACCTAAGAATTTAATTATCCGAGTACTAGCTTTCAAGTTTTAAAACAACTACTGAAAACATGTTGTCAATACATTTTCAGATAATAATTCTTATAAAAACTTTTGAAATAGAGCTTTACTCTAACTACCGGGTGATTGTACCAACAAATAAAAGAGCATTACTCTAAATCAGACAGAATAACTAAACCTTAAAATCTAATTTTCACGTTTAAGTTTGTAATGAAAAATAATATATTTTTCTCTAACATTATTAATATAAAATCTTGAATAAAAACAAAATTAATTCATTTTAGAGATTTTCACCTATTTAATATTTCGCAAGCATAACAACGTTATTATTATATCATGTTTACAAACAGCCAGCATAGTTAAATTTAATCACAAACAAATTAAATTATAACATGTAAGAATAAAGCATAAAAAATAACTGTAAAGAAAATAAAATCCTTACAGAACTTCGATGCCATTGCCGTAGTTGGAAAACCTCCAAACGGAATTTGCACTCCCATTTATTGAATCAAAAATCTAATAAATTACAAAAATATAACTAGTTCTTCACAAAAAGGGAAGAACTCTAAACCTAAGAGAAATTAACTAAGAAAAGCTAAAAACTAAGAAAAACTAAAGAAAACTAAAAAATCTAAGAAAAGAGAGAAAGAAAGAGAGAAGAGAATGTGTGTTTGAGGTGTGTTTAGAAGTGAAGAGAAGGGGGTATTTATAGGTGAGGATGGGGAGAAAAAGTGAGTGAAAAAATGTTAAAAATTTGTGAAAACGGAGTGCAATTGTTGAGGTCATTGATGACGTCAGCATGACGTCATGAGGGCGGCTACACACGAAAATGGGGCGAAATGGCAGCTGGGGTGCGCGCGGAACTGGAGCAAGGCGCGCACTGATGCGCGCGATTGTGGGGCATGCTTTGCGCGGGGCTTGGCTCGGCTGGGCAGCTGGGCGGCACGGTGGCGCGATTTTCTCCTTTTTGACATTTTTGACCCATTTTGTCCAATTTGTCCATATTTGTTGACCTGTCACCATTTATTTATTAATATATTTGTGATTTATTGCTTCCAGTATTCCTCTTTGAGTCTTTAATTACGTTTTTAAGCCAAAATACCTGAAAAACAATAAAAATACCTGTGATTCCAAAAAAGACAAATTTATATAAATATATGATAAAACATATAAATATATATATTTTTAATCAATTAATGTGCATAAAATCATGGTAATTTTAGTGCTTTTTAAGCACTCATCACACCATGGCATGTATTTCTTGGGACCGCAACATGAGCATACATGTACATTTTTTAATCAAGATCTGATTTGCTCGCACCACGGCATGGTAAAAGTGCACCATGGCATGTATGTTACTACACTTCTAGAAACTCAATTGTATTTCACTCCTTTACATTGGTTTAGAACATACGTGAGGGTTACATATGTTAGTATTTTATACTTCATAGTTGAAATGGAGTGCTTCAAGTACTTTTCTTCAAGTGTTGATCAATTGAATCATTTTGAAGCTAAAAATACTCGAAACACAACAAAACATACTCATGATTACTAAAAGATAAATTTACTAAAAATATGAAAAAAAAATTATGCAAATATAAATCTATTTTAATATTCAAGGTGCATAAAATCATGTCGAAGTTAGTGCTTTTAAGCACTCATCAACAATAAACAATATAAATTGATTTGTTTCCTTTAATTTTCATTTTATTTGATATCTCTTTTGTGCTCTTGGAAATGTATTTTTTTCTATTGTATTAGCAGATTCTATTGTATGTTTGCTTATAGACTCCAAAATGAAGTGTATTTTAAGGCTTAGAAAAAAACAGCAAGTTGTTACCCAAGTAGAAGAAATGGAAAATCTAGTGGAAATAAATAATAATGAGATGAATTTGAACTACTAGATACATTTACTTGATGATAGGAGCAGAGCTATAAATGATTATGCATTACTTATATTAGAGGGGCTAAATCCAAGTATTACAATGCCGAACATTCAAGCTCTTCAGTTGGAACTAAAGGCGGTGATATTCAAAATGTTACAAACAGTCAAGAAATTCATCGGGTTGCCTATAGAGGATCCTCATTTATATCTTTTTTTTGTTGAAGTTGGTGTTTCACTCACGTTTAGGAGGCTAAAATTGTTCCCTTACTCTTTGTGAGACCATGCTCAAGCTTGGCTAAGTTCTTTGCCACCTGATTCCATTACAACTTGGAATGATTTGGAGGGGAAATTCTAAATGAAATATTTCCCACCAACAAATAATGCCAAGCTTGAAAATGACATTACCTCTTAGTAACAAAATGATGGGAATCCCTATATAAAGCATAGGAAAGATTCAAAGAGTTGCTAAGGAAGTGTCCCCATCATGGTATCCCTCATTATATATAAAAGGAATATTTCTACAATGGTTTCAATGTTCAAACAAGAATCATCATTGATCCATTTGCTAATGGAGCTCTCTTAGCCAATTCTTACAATCAAGCTTATGATTTTCTTAAGAAAATGACTAACAATAATTATCAATGGCAAATGGATAGAATAGTAGCTACAAAAAGTGTGGCCAGAATGTATGAGGTAAATGATGCCACGTACTTACAACTCAAGTTTTATTTTTGGTTAATCTTTGGAAACCTCAAAACTCAACGGCGAGTATAAATTCAATTCGAGATTTAGACGTATCTTATGTCTTTTGTGATGGAGCTCATTTGTTTGATATTTTTCCTAATAATCCTAAATCGATATGTCATATGAGTAATGTCAACTAAAACCATAATTAATACTCGAACACATATAACCAATGATGGAGGCAACATCGAAATTCTTCTTGGAACAATCAAGGTGTTGGTCAAGGAAGCTCTTCCATGCCTAATCGACCTATCTATCCACTTGGATTTCAATAGCAATAAAGAACCCAACCTAATGAGCAATCTAGCTCTTTGGAATCTTTACTTAAAGAAAATATGGTCAAGAATAATGCAATGATTCAAAGCCAAGCTACATCAATTAGGAACTTGGAAAATCAAGTGCGTCAGTTTGCTAATGGACTAAAAAAAATCAACCTCAAGGAACCCTTCCAAGTGATGCCAAAATCCCAAAGAGGGAAGGGAAGGAATTTTGAGTAGCAAATACTCTTCGAAGTGGAAAGGACTTGGAGATACCAATAGATGTTGAAAAAAATCAAAAAGTGTCCACCTTAATCCATGAAAAATAGGAGAAAATGCAAAAGGAAATGGATTAGAATCTAAAAAATATCAAAAATTTGGTTCTCAAATTTCTACATCTTTGTTGCAGAAAAGTTTGTAGCAAAACAAACTCCCATGATCATTTCCTCAGCAATTTCAAAACTAGCAATAAGATTTTCAATTCAAAAGAGTTCTTGATGTTATTAAGAAGATCCATATCAACATTCCACTAGTGGAAGCTTTGGAATAAGTGTCTAATTATGTGAAGTTCTGAAAGACATCTTGGCAAAGAAGAGAATATTTGGTGAATTTGAGATGGTTGCTTTGATGGGAATAGTCGTATTACGCTGCAAAATAAAATTCTTCCTAAGTTGAAAGATCTAAGGAGTTTCACAATTTCATGCTCTTTTGGAAATCAATATTTTGGCAAGGCATTGAGCAATTTAGGGGCAAGTATAAATTTGATACCTATGTCAATTTTCAAGAAGTTGGGAATTGGTGAAGCGAGGCCTACCACTATCTTTGCAATTAGCATATTGATCCATTACTCATCTGGAAGGAAAAAGTGAAGGTATTTTGGTGAAAGTGGATAAATTCATCTTCCAAGTAGATTTTATTGAGCTTGACTATAAGGTGGATAAAGAAGTGCATATTATATTGGGGAGACTATTTCTTGCTACAGGTCATACTTTGATTGATAAAGGTGAATTAGTTATGAGAGTTCAAGATGAACAAGTTACTTTCAATGAGTTGAATACCATGAAATTTCCTAAGGAGGTTGAAGAGTGCTCGTTCATCTCAATTGTGGATTCCTTGATATCTAAAAAGCTTGAGAAATATTTCTATGATGATTTTCTCAAATTATTATTGTAATATAATTATAAATTGGAAGAGAAAGATGAGTAGTTAGCTTGGTTGGAGGAAAATTCAGATACATACAAGTCAAGAATTAAACTTGAGTCCTTAGACATATCATCTCAATATTTTAAGTTTCCTAAAACTTTGATTGAAAATTCACCTATATTGGAGTTGAAGGCTCTTTTTTCTCACTTTAGATATGCTTACTTGGGCAGCTCTTCCACTCTTCAAGTGATCATTTCAGCTCATCTATTCGAGGAACAAGAACAACAATTACTTGTGTTAACAACTTACAAGAAAGCTATTGGCTAGAATATTACTAGTATAAAGGGTATTAGTCTTTCATTTTGTATGCACAATATCTTATTAGTGGAAAATTAAAAGGGGTATATAGAAGCTCAAAGAAGACTCAACTTGATTATTAAAGAAGTTGTAAAAAAAGAGACATCAAGTGGCTTGATACAAGAATTATTTACCCCATTTTTGACACTCTTGGGTTAGTCTGATCCAATTTGCTCCTAAGAAGGAAGGGATTTTTTTGGGACATAAAGTGTCTGATCCAATTATTTACCACATTTTTGACACTCAAGTGCTAGTTGTTGTCTTTCCATTGGACAAGTTTCGATCCTACTTGTTTGGAGCTAAAGTCAATAAATACACTGACCACTCAGCCATCACATGTCATGTAAAGAAGAAGAATGACAAGCCCAAAATCATTTAATGGGCTTTATTATTGCAAGAATTTGATTTGAAAATCAAGGATTGAAAAATGACTAAGAATCAAGTAGTTGACCATCTCTTTAGATTGGAGCAAAAAAGAGATAATTTAGTTGTAATTAATGAAAATTTTCTATATAAGAAGCTTTTTTCAATTTCTCAAGTTCAAGTCCCTTGGTATATAGATTTTTTCAATTTGTAGGTTAGTGTATTTTTACTACATGATTTAAATTCCCAACAAAAGAAGAAATTCTTCACAATGTGAAATTCTACTATTGAGATGAGGCATTTTTATTCAAGGAATGTACAAACCAAATGATTTGAAGGTGTGCCACTCTTATTCAAGCAATGTACAAGCCAAATGATATGAAAGTGTATTCTGGTAAGGGTGATGGTGAATATTTTGCAACTATGTCATTCCTCACCTTATGGAGGCCGTTTTGGAGGAATAAGAATTACCTTCAAGGTTTTACAATCTAGATTTTATTGGCCTTTCTTAAGCAAGGATGGTCATAATTTTGTTCTTCAATGTGATAGATGCCAATGGGTTGGAAACATCTATTGGAAGCGAGAAATTCCTCTCCACAACATCTTGGAATTTGAATTATTTGATGAATGGTGCATAGACTTTATGGGACCGTTTCCTTCAAACTTTTGTACTCAGTAGATCTTAGTGGATATTTACTATGCTTGAAATGGATAGAATCCTCTACAATTTTTACAAATAATGATGCAAAGGTGGTGGTGAAATTCTGCAAGAAAAACATCATCACACATTTTGGTAATCCTCATGCCATTATAAGTGATGGAGTAACTCACTTTTGCAAAAAATAATTTGAGTTATTATTTACAAAATATGTAGTCAAGCATAAGGTTGCAACACCTTACCATCCTCAAACAAGTGTTCAAGTTTAAATCTCTAATCAATAAATTAAGAGAATCTTAGAGAAAACGATTGGTCCAAGCCATAAAGATTGGATTACAAGGTTAGATAATGCATTATGAGTCTATAGGACGGCATTCAAAACAGTTTTGGAAATGTCTTCTTACAAGCTTGTGTTTGAAAAAGTTTGTCATCTACTTATAGAGCTTGAGCACCAAGCATATTGGGCTATCAAAAAGTTTAATTTTTATTTACAAGTTGTTGGATATAAGAGGTTGATCTAACTAAATGAATTACATGAGTTTAGGAACCAAGCTTATGAAAATTTCAAGCTTTATAAAAAGAAAACCAAACAATGACATGATAAGAGGATAACTCCTAAAAAATTTGAGGTTGGACAATAGGTTCTTTTATTCAATCCAAGGTTGAAACTATTTCCTGGCAAGCTAAAGTCACGTTGGTTAGGTCCATTACAAGTAACTCAAAATTTTCCATTTGGAGCTGTGGAATTAATGGAATAAAAATCAAAGAGAGTTTTCAAAGTGAATGACCAAAGAATTAAGCATTATTGGGGAGGAAATGTGGATTGTCAACAAATCTCCATTCCACTTATCGAGGCGTGATAAATTGAGAAAGTCAAGCTATCAAATCTAAAAACAAGCGCTCATGGGAGGCAATCCATATTTTCTATTAATTTGTGTTTTCAATTTCATTTGCATTTGTGTTTTGTTAATTTGAATTTTCTTTATTAATTAGTTTATGAATTTTGATATGTTATTGTAAGACATTTATTATAGAGCACAACATCACAACATCAAAAGATTCAATAAAAGGTAAATTAAATAAAACTTGAGAGCTTTGTTGTAGATTTTACAACAAAGCTATAGAAACAATGTCAACAATTTTTTTCCTTCAAAATGAAGGGAAAATCCAAATTTCAAAACATAGCCAAAGCATTAGCCTTAAGGAGAAGTAGGCTACATAATGTCTCAAAATTCAATTAAGAAGGAAGCATGCCATTGCTGCAACAAAATATTGGAATTTTCTTTACCCTTATTCATTTTTTTTAATTTCATGCTCTTATTAAATTTTCTATATTTTGTGGATTTCTTTTGAATTGTTTGCAGTGAGGGAACTACTTGATTTAAGATTAGGAGTGTTTTTTTTAGTATTATATGGTTTGGGTGGTAGTATTAGTTTAACTTTTGGTTTGTTGGTTATGATTTGCTTTAATTTTGTTTGTTAAAAATGGATGTTTTGATGTATTACAATCTATTGCTGCTAGTTTTTGGTTATTTTTCTTTTAAAAGTTTATTTTGTTTGATTGTTAGAAAGAGCACATTTTGTAAGTGTAAAGAATGAATTTGATTAAGTGTTGGTAAAGATATTCAAAAATTTGTTTAAATGCTAACCCCATAAAAATTTGTGTACTAATCATAGTTTGATTTTGATGTGAACCTAGAGAGGATTAAAATTATGACAGAGCTTAAGTCTCTATAATTGGTTTTGAAAATCACTCAAGGAGAAATCCTAGATGTCTTTTAGCTAATGGATTCTTTATGCCTTCTTTGGATCAATTGTGCATTTCTTACAAACCCTAATTTATATAGTATCCTTAGTAATTCATCTTTTAACCTAATTAAGTATGTTTCTTTCATAGCATACATTATAACATAACCTTGTTATTTTTATCCTTTATTTATCTCACAAGCTAAATATCATTTTAAGAATTGATTTGGAGATAAATTAATCATTTTGAGAAAATTTGGAGGAAGGGAGGATTGTATAGTTGAAACTTCATTAGTTTGTAATTATTTTTGGTTTTTGTATTTAATTATTTTTATTGTTATTTGTTGGTTATTCAAAAAAAAAGGAAAAGAAAAAAAATAAAAATTGAACTACAAGTATGGTGAAAAAACATCATCATAAGCTCATTTGTAGTTTCTTATTTTAAGTTATGTTAAAGAAAGGTTTAAAAAATATATCAATAAAGGCGTGGTAGTATTTTGTGGATATAAAAGGGAATTGGAGAAAAGTTTGGTGTCAAAATTGGTTGTATTGAAAGCCCTAAAGAGGTCCTTTATTGATATCAATGCTTGTGGATTATTCAACCTAAACATATCTTGTATCCAACCTTAACCCAAGCCTTATATTACAAGCTTAACAAATTCTTTTTGATCTTTGGTTAATTGAGATCAAAAGAATGATCTATTGGGACGTGAATTTAGGCTTAATAATCATAACATAACTTGATTTGAGGGATCTCAAAAACTATGATCATTACACACACATGGGAGAAGTATTTTGCATGAGTTTGAAATGGTTTGAACTAACACTTGAGACACATTTATTTGGATCATGAATGGGAGGTTGTTCTTTCTAGTTTTATGAAAACAAGTTTCTTTTATCTATTGTTTTATATTTTAGTTTTTAGTTAGTTTCCTTAGCTGCTTAAACTCTTGTTGTTCTTTTATGGTTTTTAAATAAGTGTTTTAAGGTACTTTCTTGAGGGCAAGAAAGATGTTAAGTTTGGGAGAAGTTGATAAGTTTAATTTATTAAAGTTAATATTAGTTTCATTATCTTAATAAATTGCTTATTTAGTTGGAAAAAAAATCTAAATAATGTGCTTAATAGACTTTAATTGTGCCTTTTTGGAATTGAATGTGCTCTTAAGTTCAAAATATGAATTTAGCTTCTTCTTTTTTGACAAATGAATTTATCTTATATTTCATCGAAATAATTAATATTTTTAAGTTTATTTATGGAAATTATAATTTCTTATTTCGTAGAATTAAAAAGAACAAAAATAAAAGTGATTCATATTTTGGTACAACTTTGTTGTAACAAACCTACCCAGAATTTGAGCAACGAAATAATAAACTATAAAAAAATAGCTAGAGAGGGTTTATAAAGAACGAAATTGGGCATCTACTCTCTCATTTTTAGAAAGTATATTTTAGAATTAGCACAAGAATGCCACTTTATTTTGTTTTAACCTAAAAACCAAGCTATAAATATGAGATTTAATAAAAAGGAGAAAGGAATAGAGGTGTGAAACATAACAAAGGTGTAAATCTGAAAAACTCCATTACATCTTTTTTTCTTTGAAGAAAATACAAAGGAACGTAAATTAAGGGCAATCAAGACAAGCTTAGCAAGAAATTTCACCAAAGAGTTCAATTAAGAAAAAAAAAAGGAGATGAGGCTATTTAGTTGAAGTTTTCTAAACTCTATATTTTCTAAAACTTATTCTTTGTAATTTAAGATTATGTTATGAATATTTTTATCTCTAAATTTGTAATTGAATTGGAGAGGATGATGGGCTAAATAACTTCTAGTTAGGATTGTGAATGAACAACTTATGTAGCCTTTTCTTTTATGAAATCTATGTTTTGTTGTGATAAAAATATGTTAGTTATTATAGCTTTGTTTTATAATTGATTCATATATGTTGTTTCATCATCAATTAATAGGATAATAATATGAGATTAATTCTGAAAAGATTATTTCAGGTTGGGTTAAACTAGAATAAGTAGGTTTAGCTTAAATCTAAGAATTAAGATTGAATTTGAAAATAGTATAGGAATATATAGTTGTCTCATAAAATCCTTTAGATTTTGTGCTTGAATTGACATTTTTAAGGTTAAGTTTACGTAAAAATATGTTTAATCGAACTTTCGAAGGTATAAACATCACAAATTCCATAGAATCCTTTCTAAATTCATGAATTTTGGTTATTGGTATACTTTGTCGTAACATTTATGTAGCAATCATGAAATCACTATATCAACTTGTTTCATTTGCAATCCAATCTATTTAAATTCTTTGTTATTTCACTTGTTGAGTTAAATTTTAATTGTTACTTTAGTTGTTACAATTTATTACTAGTTATTTTACTTTTAATTCTTTTATTTTTGATTTCTGAAAAACACAAAATTAATATTTACTTGTTAATTTTTACATTAATTTTTAATATTACATCTTAGTTGGAAATAACTTTTTCTTATAATTATATTATTTATTTGTTATACATATAGCTGCATATCCATAGCACACATATTAAGCAACACCAGCCATCGGCAAACCCCCAAACCAAAAAAGGGCGAACCCAATCTAACGACTGTTTTGAAAGTTTTGAACCCAAAACTAATGGCCATTTCAAGTCTTATGATTCTCTTCCTAACAATTCTTGTTGATCCATTCTATCTATTTAATATTCGATGCCATATTTTGTCAATCAGGAAAACAAAATTAGTTTTTGATTCCCAAAACAGATTACTCCTTACTTAATTTCCTTTGTACATTGCATTTACTTTTTAGGAAGGTCAATTAAACAAAGCCTACTTCTTTTTTTGGTCCATAAACAAAGCCTTTTATTACTTGTGTTAATGTTACTGAAAAAAAAAATGCTAGTAAATGTGGAATGGCTTAAGAGCCCAGTTAGCTCTTCCAAAAATATAGCTTGCACAACTATCTGTGGAAGAAATTAATGGTAAAAAATTTCGAAAGATCAAAATCGGCCTTTCACTAACTAAAATTATTAGTTTCTGTTTAATGCTATGCTCTTCATAAAAATTTAGAAACATCAAACAGTCATTGAATTGGGTTTGCCGTTTTCTGATTTGGGATTTGCCAATGGGTAGGGTATTAATATTTCATCTGGTCTGGGAGTTTTGGGGAAGAGCTGTTCTGTTCTTTTGTTTTTTTCCTTTAAAAAACAAATCTAAAAATGCCTCTTAAAATAACTGCTTTAACAACAAATAAAAAAATTGATGGTAAAGATAGGAGTAATGTTTACCTTTTATAAAAAAATTGAATTTTTGTATATTATTTAATAGCTATTGGTATATTTTCTTAAAAGTTAAAAGATTCTTCACCCAAAATAAAGTATCGAATCGGAGGGGAGCGCGTACATCTTCTGGACCTAACCTGTCTGCCTGTGTTTGTCGAGATGCCTTGAGCCACTTGAGCTAAAGTGCTTTGTTTTTGCTCGACATTGACCGTAAATCATTGTGTTATTATCTCATCCCTGTCCCAATTTCCAATTTCTTGACAGGAAATAATCCCAATTCCAATTGCTCAACCATTGGTCTCCTAAACTTCAAGTCCGCGGGTTCAAGCACTAATTAATATATTCATTTGCGAGAGGAATTCTAAGGACACTTCTTCGTGCATTTTCTTGTGTACTACTTAACTTTTCTAATTGGCATTGTAATTTTGAAAATTTGTATTCTTTTCATTTTATGGAAAATATTTTTAGAAATAATTTAAACATTTTATTGAAAAAGTGTAAGAATGTATAAGAGTAAACAAGGAATAGGGTATCAATGATTCGATCTCTAGTTCAATTTTTTTTTTTAAAATGTTTAATTGAACTTGGTCGATCTTAAATATGACACCTCATCGAATCGTTTAAAACGATTCAAATTTATGATTTAATCGTGAGCCTAAAATAATAATGCATTGTGATTGAACTATGCAATTAATGTTTGCTGCTCATTCAATAAAAAGTAATATATAATCCTCATTAACTTTATAATTGAATTAATAAGAACCTCGTTTGAATAAGTTTGACCCGAACATCAATGGTGATCTCTTCCTAAGAACGTTATTAGATTCTAAAGATAAATGTAATGAAAACTACGACTCTTTATTTTGTAATGAGATAGAAACTTTGGCATCAAAGAATGATGTTTTAGACACCACACTCAAGAACAATGGGGGATGTGAGTGATAAGTATAGGATGAATATCACAAGAATTATTGTTGATAAATTCCGTAAAATTCTCAAAAGAATTAAAGAAAAAATTCTCATTAAAATTTTAATCACATTTAGTTTTTTTAATTAAAGCCTTATATAGATATTTAAAGGTTCCAAAACATAACATAAACCCTAGATAATAAAACTTTAAATATTATTGTTGAAAATTGAATATAAAATCCTATGAAATAAAATAAATATTAAACCTCTAAGAAAGATAATTATTTGACAGATTCATAGACATAGGTTGAATGCCTTTTTTGACCTAATAAACTTTAAAATTACAAAAATATTATATCTCACAATTATTGTAGTTCCTTCGTTATTAACAATAAAGGAGTACCGATTGGGGTATTCATCACGAGTTGCTTGCCTATATCGATATCATGGTCTCCTCAAAAGAATATGATTTGTTTCCATTGGAACCGCATCACTTATAACCCCATCTTTTACCTCCTTATTATAAAGGTTAACTATACTTGTGTGTCTATCTTTACTTGCTCATAATTATTCATCCATGGTAGTTGATATGACATTGGATGTTGCAAAATTATCAAAATTAATTTTTCCACCTTGAGAGTACTAGAAAAATTAGCTCCACGGTGTCCATTAATTTTCACTATACAATTTTAACAATTGATATAACATCTAGTATAAAACATGTCTACAACTTCAAAAACAAAACAACAAGTAGATATTTTTATCTTTTTTTCTTTTAATTTCAACACCAGATTTATTTTTCTTCTATTTTCTTTTTTCTCTTGTCTCTTTTTTTAAGTGCTAAAAAAGAACAAAAAATATAAAGGAAACAAAAATAACAACCAGAAATGAAAAATAAATGGATAGATTAACTTGATTTAGAGCTTTATTCTGATACCAAATGATACGAACCTCACCTAAATAAGTGAGACCTAAATATCAATGTTTATTTCTTCACTAGGAACATTCTAAATCAAATTGTAAGATAAAGAAAATGAGGACTGTAACCTGCTATCTATAACTAGATAGAAACCTTGGTATCAAAGAATGATGTTTAAGACACCACACTCAAGAACATAGGAGAGATGTGAGTGATGATTCTAGGATGAATACCACAAGAGTTACTCTAGATAAGTTTGGTAAAGTTCTCAAAATAACCAAAAGGAAAATTTTCATTAAAAAATTATAATCAAAGTTGGTTTTTTTAATTAAAACCTTACACAAATATTTAGAGATTCCCAAACTTAACATAAATCATAGCTAATAGAATATATATAATTCTAAATATTATTGTTGAAATTGAATATAAAATCCTATGAAATAGAATAAATATTAGACCTATAAAATAAACTATGAAACTAAAGAAAGAAATTATTTGACATATTCCTAAGCATTGATTGACATCCATTTTTGACATAATAAACTTCTAAATTACGAAAATTTTATCTCTATCAATATTGTGGCTCATTGAGTAAGCTTTGTAATTCATTTGATTTCGTCTCAATTAAATATCCGATGGAAAATTTATGATGAATATAAGCCCAAAAAAGTTATGACGAATATACTAACATTTGCACAATAAAACTATTAAATTCAAATTTTATTTAGTCATTCATTTTACTCTATATCCAAGAAACCCAAAAAACTTGTAAATAAGCCCATACTTACTCTATGACCCATTGAGTGAGTTTTTATTAATTGGTCTACTTGAATATGTCATAGATCCATTGGTGATACTACTTCATTATCATAATGAACTAGACCCAAGTGGTAATGTGACTAATTTAGGAAGCTGAGTGCAACCTCCACAAAAGGATAAAATTACTTTCTTAAATAAACGTCAAAACCTGTCTGCAATTGTTCCGTTTGGAACGGTTCTAATGGTTTATGCATACTTCTACCGTTGATTGGTTAAAACCACACTACTATAATACATACATATAGTCTCAGAAATTTGACCTCAATTTTTATAGGGTTTTAGCCTTAGTTTTTTTAAAATCGAGGCCATAGACATACTTTATAACCTCAGTTATTTTAAAACTGAGGTCATAGACATACCTTATCAATTTTCTCTCTTTTATACCATATATCAATTTTTTTTATCATTTTTTTCTTTTTTTCTCAATTTTTTTCTTTTTCCCTCTCTATTTTTTTTCATTTTCCCCTCTCAATTTTCTCTCTTTTATACCAAACACCAAAAAATTTATCAATATTTTTTTTTCTTTTTTTTTTCTTTTTCCCTCTTTTTCTTCTTTTTTCCCCATTCTCTCTTTTCTACTACTCGAAACCCTACCTATATATTCTCACATATATCCAATTCTCTCTATTTCAACCTTACTCCGCATTCCAGCCTCTATTCCACTCTTGCTCTACATTCTAGCCTCTCTTCCACTCTTGCCATAGTAGTCTCTTGGCCACTACTTGAATCTTTCTGCTAACAAACGTCGCTAAATAGGTAACATCAACTCATCTTTTCTATTTCTATTGTTATTGTTATTTAGAATAAATAAACCTAATGAATCTTTTCTATTATAAATGACTCTCGATACCAAATCTCGATCGGTAGAGGTTATTTCTAGCTGCCTGAAGGCTTGTATACGTTGAGAAATTTGGATGCTAGATATTTCTTAGATGGGTTATCAAAATTTGTTGGGAAGGTTGCTTGGTATGGTTTGTGGAATGTGTGTTCGTCTGGTGCTGGTGTTGATTCCTGGTGCTTAGCCTAGTGTTGTGCCTGGTGCCTGGTACTAGTGCATAGGCTTTGGTGATGTGCTTGGCGCTGGTGCTAGCATGCTCTGGTGTTGTGCCTGTGCTGGTGTTTGGTACTAGTGTTGGTGCTGGTGGTGCTTAGTGCTGGTGCTTAAAAAAATTAAATTTTTCTGACACTATTTTTTGTCAAGGTGTGCAAGTATCAGAATCTTTTAGGTTTGGGAACCTTATACAAATTCTTGAGTACTTAGGTAATATACAAGATTCTATCTTTTATCATTCTATTCAATATTGTTTGAAGATTCTAAAAATGATATTTGTCTTTTCTGCTCATAAATCTGTAATTTGATATGTAGGTGGTTTTTTATTTTATGGGACTTGTTCCCAACAATTCAAAAGGTTTGGTCAAAGTAAAATGTTAAGTAACAAAAGGAATTAATGGAGTTAAGATTATGGTTTTTCTGCAATTTTTTGGTGTTGGTGATGGCATGCTAGTGCCTAGTGCCTGGCGCTTGTGCTGGTGCTGGTGCTGGTGCTGGTGCTAGTGCATAGGCGTTGGTGCTGGTGCTGGCATACCTGGTGTTGTGTTGGTGCCTGTACTTGTGCTGGTGTCTGGTGCTCGAAAAATTGTCACTTGGATAATTTTCTATCATTACTTTCTACTTGTATTTCTTTAATATATAAGAATTTGGCTACAGTAATGGTAAGGTTGTATTTTTAACCATAAATGTTTATTTCAATGATCATATTGATAAATGTATGTTCAATGTGGTTAGGCTTTCTTTGTGTGATCAAATGTCTATGGCCTTAGTTAAAAAACCGAGGCCATAAGTAACAGTCTATGGTCTCTCTCACTGAGGCCTCTGTTTTTATAACCATAGTAATAGATCTACGATCACGGTTAAAAATTGAGACCATATGTATGTTTGTAGTAGTACCGTTTAAACCAACCCAATTTATTAGGATGGTTAGGTTTTCATGGTTTCTTGGATACCTAATGAGTGTTCCTAATAGTAATTGTTTGTCACTAATTGGTTTAAAGGTCTTTCGTGTTTCGAAACTAGCATTTTTGTGTATTGTTGACGAGTTTGATATTTTTCTTCAAGTACCCATGGTTTGATTCTTATTATAAAGGCACAACCCGTAACCTTATGCATCTTGTATATTTTCCTTTTTATTGATTCTTACATATTAGTATAAAAAACAATTTAATGGGATACTCAACTTAAAAGACATAAAAAAAATCAATTTCAATCCTATATTTTATGAAAAAAATAAATTTTTTAACTAGTTATAAACATGTAAAAAATTGTAAAACATGAAATAAAAAATATTTAAGTTTATAGAAAATTGTAAAAAAATTAAATACAATAGGAATATAAAATATCCAAAAAATAATAAAGAAAATAATGGATACTACCAATTAAACTTTAAAATAGTATATTTTCAATGCAAAAAAACTTTAAAACTGGGTAAATTCATAGTTACTATGAGAATGCATAGAATTGTTGAGACATGGAAATGCAAACACACTAATTCCAATTTGAGGAACCGTTAATTAAATGAGAAGACAACAAAAAAAATATCAAAGCTAAAATATAATAAAGAAAATGATAGATATATACTACTAATTAAACTTTAAAATAATATATTTTCAAAGCAAGAGAAGTGTAAAATTGGCTAAATTCATAATCACTGTGAGAATAAAAATAATTGTTTAGACAAGAAAATGGTAACACCTATTTTAATTCGAAAAACCGTCAACTAAATGAGAACACAACAAAAATATCACCTATATAAAAGCTAAAATATATTGAAGAGTTCTGACTCATGCATGGTTGTTTATATCATTGTAAATAAATAAAAAAATTAACTAAATTTGACTGCTTTCTCTATCGTTTTATTAATTGAAAAAGTTCCACATACGTACTAAGACAAAAGGAAAAAAGAAAGAGTACAAGAAAAAACGTTGTGTCCAAACCATAACCTTTGTTTCTTTTTCAAACTTTACAATTCCTCAAATTATCATATCAACCTCACAACACGATTGAAATAACAAAAAGAATAATACAATAATAATAATATCGGGCCACACTCATGTTCAGTATTTTGAAGAGTTATATATTCAATATTACTCACGTACAGTTTAAACAAATAAATGCATGAAGTTATAATATTTGATACCTCCTAGTAAATCTATAACTAATCGGGAAATCATACAAAAAAAGCGATTGGTCAAAAATGAAACTGATAAATCCATGTTAAGTGACAATAACTATATAAGCTTCTATTGCATTTAAAGTTAAAATTTATAAGTAATACCTTTAGTAAAGCGCAAATCATAAGATATCTTTAGTAAAGCAGAAATCTGATTCATATATACTGGAGATTACTTACTAACTACCCTAAAGAGAAGAATATCAAACTACTAAGCTACCTTTTAAACCGGCAAAATATGTTGAGTTTTGTTTTTAGTAATGAATTACGTACAAGAAAAATGTATGAGCAATAAAATACAATAAATTAGAATCACATATAGATTAGAATATAATTAGTTATTAGTTTCTTTAGAAATGAAGGTAAATAATTTAGTAACTAAATTTGAAAAATACATGTTTAAGCCGATTTAGGTCGTATTCTTTGGATATGTAGACCTTCAAATTACTAGAAAATCACGTCAGAAGGGACAACACATAACGATGTCATATCCGTTTTGATGCTTAAGTCAATTTCTAAGAGAAAAGCTATGATCATAGGAATTTTGAGAAAATTTGAGTAATGATCAGCTTAGGCATTAGGTTATGTGTACTTTTTCGATTTATGAGGATCTATTATGGTGAATGACATAATCATAAATAACTAATATCGATTCATTTATATTTAAATTTATTATATTTAAATATTTAATTAATTAATATATAATTATTTAGAATATTACTAACCTTCAATAAATGTTTTTTGAGTCATTAATATTTATTTTTAAATTAAATAAAAAAGATATAATTGATTGTGCGCTAACCGTACACATTTGACTTTTCAAAGTTGAGGTGGACCAATCCAATGGGGCGATGCATAGTTAGAGATTTTTCAATCCAATACAAGCCCCTAAGTTGCTTGGGTTGCTTTTGGCATGGAAGGAAGTCTAGTTATTTCGTCCAGGTATAATTATTCAGTGACAATTGGCTTTAAAGCGTCTTAATTGAGTTATGTAGTTGGTACCCCAAATATCATTATGCCATAATAATCTTGAATTCATAAGATTTTGAATGACAGTTACCATGCTTCAATCGAAGTCTCAATTGAAAAGTTATGGCCTATCAAAATTTGGGAAAAAGTCAATTGTTGATCCTTAGGTTTTACCTCCCAAATCTTATATCTTTTTATCCTAACTCTACTAGATCTTCTCCAAATATGTGCCTTTGGATCATTAATTGATGTGTGGTTTAGATTGGACCTGCTAGTCTATATATAGACCTGGTCGCTCTCAATTTCACTCACAACTTTATTCTAAAGCCAAAGTTAGATCTTAGTAGTGAAGAATTGGAGAACAATTTTAACTTTTTTCATCAATTGACCTAGATTATTTGCATGAACTCTAAGAAATGGAAGAACACTTGCACCCTTAGATTTTTTCCTTTTCTTTTTCTATAGATCTAGACTGGTAGGGTAGGAAATTTTTAAAGAGGTTTATCTTTTTAGAAGCTAGGAGTTCATATTCCATTGCTACAAATTCAATAACTCTGCTCTCAAGAGCACCATGATTAGTGGTAGTGCATACACACATCTTCATAAAAAGGGATCAAGGAAAGATGATTGAGATTCAAGGAACCACCGGGATTGGGTCCCCAAATGAAAGTGACTCGTATCAAGAAGGGTAGGATATGAGGGTCCCATAGGTAGTTCAAGACATAATAAAATGACAGAACCACCAAGATTAAGGATAATAGGCTACTTGAGAGATCCAACCTCAATGCTAGCTAGGAAGTGAGGAGATTGACCACCCGTAGCCCAGCACAGCCAATGATAGAAATGTTCGACGAGCTATCCGACTAGCTGGGCGAGTGATGCAAAATTTTGTGCTTATAAAAAGCTCAGAACTACGCAAATCACTTATAATAGGTGATAAGTATACTCCTACGATATGTCTCAAGAGGAATTGTGTGGTTTTAAATAATTCTTCAATTTTCTTAAAAACTTAAATAAATACAAAAATAAATCCTAAACATTATATTACAATGATTGGGTTTTGAAAATCCTAATCTAATAACAAATAATTAAAAATAACTAAATATAAATTGGATTCAAACAAATCAAGAAAAATATAAAATTAATAATCAATAGAGAATTTATGAAAATATTTAACTACTTAACCGTGCTTGCTTAGAGTTATTTAGGTTAATTAAAATATAAATTTAGATTATTGATTTTTTCTTTTAAATATGAAAAATTCTTTTGATGGATATCATTTTTGTTGTTAATCAAACCAATTAAAGTCTTTTGGCAATGACCATTAACTGATTGATTAAATTAGGCATCATGCCTAAAGAAATAGTAAACCATTTAATTCAATGTTTTTAGTGGTGTCACAAAAGTAAGCTCTTATACAAGTTGTTCAAGTTAGATCTAAATGATATTTATAAAACCTAATTTTCATATTTTAAATCTATTATGAAAAATAAATGGCCAATAAATTAATAATAAATAAATATTTTAAAAAATAAATAATATTTATTTATTTTATTATAAAAATATACCTAAATAAATCTACACAAACATAGTAATAGAGCTAAATTACCAAAGTTAAAGTTACCCAGATATGCTCAGATTAAATTTCATTATCAGTGATTTAAAATTAGCATTCAAATGTTCAAAAAATACAAAAAGATTAATTTGAAGATAAAATTATTACAAATCAAATATATATACCAATTATGGATGGATTACATGTACTGCTCCAAATTATGACCTTGATCTTTAAAGCGTTGTTCTTGAATATTCAGATATATTTTATTCTTTTGTTGATCTGGACAATATTTCAAAGAAACTACATCTAATTGCTATAAATCTAGTCTATATTGTATTTGAAAATAAAAACTATACTAAAACTATAAACATTATGACTAAAATCTATATCCCTATTTATGAAAACATAATACCTTTAGGTTTATTTATAAGAAAAGTCATGTATAGAGGGCTTTGGAGTCAAAAATTAAGTATACAAGCCACAACACAACATTTTCCTTACTGCGGCATGGAGTTTGATCATCTCGCACAAAATCAACCCAAGAAGGCCTTGTCGTGGCACACTATATTTCACGCCACAAACGCAAAGTTGATCTTGCCCTGTAATTCTTTTACGAGAGGTGGGTGCTACAACACACTAATTTCTTTGCCACAACACACTTTGTTTGTCTTGAATTTTTCCTTGTACACCCTATAATTTGGTTGGTTATTGATGTAAGTTTTACATGCCTTAGTCTTTTAAGAATTTATAATGAAAAATAAGTGCTCCAATTGTTGTTCTTCCTATGCTAACAAATTCATTTATTTTGAACCTGAAAAAACCTAAAATACAATAAAATATACCTATGACTTTGAACAGATATGATATGTTTGAAAATACACAAGTACATATGATCAAATTGTACAGGTGATAAGTAATTTAAGAACAAAAGTTGTCAAACCCGTAAAGAATGTTACAATAAATATCACTAATTATTAGCTTAATAATAAATTAAAAAGGGGGTTTTGAAAATTGTTTTTTAAAATAAAAAGGAAACATAAAATAATAAATAAGATACATGAGCAAAAAAATAAACAAAAATACATGATTATGAAACAATCTTTGCCACTAACCTATTATTTGACTGATTATATCACAAATCATTATTAGTATTATTATTGAATTAACAATAATAGCTTCAAAAATCTAGGCAACTAAAACTACACCTCATAATGCACCTTTTCTTAGTTTGTAATTGATTAAAGGTCCACTTATTAACCAATCCTAAATCAGAATATAAAAATAATCATAGTTTCTAAATAAAATTCATTCATTGCATTACGTTCGAAAAAGGAGATTACTAAACTTTGCAAGATCACAATTATTAGCAACCTTTAATGAAGGTATCAACTCTACTTGTTACACTACATAATATAACAAGTTATAACTTTGACTAGGAATATTAGTGAATATCATATCAGAAAAGAATAAATAGAAATCTATTTATTCCTAAGATAATCTAGTAACATCTTAAACTAGTATTAAATATATACATGCAGTAAATTAGTTAATAAAAATAGTGTTTAAATGAGTAGAAAAAGATTATCACTCAGAATAAAACAACCATAGGCTCAAATATTCTCACAAAGTAGTCTTCACTATTTGATTCCTAAGCACTAATTTTGGGTTTATCTCAATCTCAACATTCAAGCATGAAATTCAAATTATGGCCCAAAAAACTAATTATCACAATAATTTATGACATGTTTAAGACATCAATCCAACAATACAAAAGACTCATTCATTTTCTTTAAATCAACTAAAAGCATGATAATTTTGTCAAAAAAATTTAAAATTGAACGTAAATATCCCTAAACAACTAAAATGAACCTAAAATAAAGATAAATAAATGTAAACACATGCTTAATAAAAAACTTTAAAAATGCCCAAATTTATATAACTTTTGGTCCATCCATAACCTAGAATCTATATTATCTTTAATGCATCAAATGTAAATTAAAGATAAAGATAAAGAAAAGAACGTTAACCATTTACTTTAGCCAATGTGATCAAGTAATGAAGTGGTATGTTAGGTGCATCTATCATCTCAAATAACTTAATACAAGCAGAATGGTATGTACTTCTCATAAATTACATCTCAATAAATAATTCTAAATTTAATAATTCTAAATAGAATAAACAAGGTTTACATAAACAGGAAATAAAATAAAATAAATCAAATTACATAAAATGAAAAATACATTAAACAAAATAACAACTAAAAACATGAGCAATTAAATTACAAGTTCATAAATACAAACTTAAATAAAATACATAAAAAATAATAAAAACTCCAAAACAAGTTTGGAGCTCAATCATCTATGTCGTTCAGTCATTGGTTACCACCATGGGAGTGCTCGGATGGTGTAAAAATAAAACCATATCCTTAATTCTCTAGTTCTCTCAAATGACTAGTATCAACTCCGAGATCAGAGAGAGTTAACCAATGCATCTCATATAAATTATGGTTATATTCACCCTAGACATGGTAGTGTCGACTTTTATACTCAATATGTTGGGTAGTGTACTCTTGGACATATTTCTCCATGTAAGTCATTTTTTTCTTTAATTAATGAATTTCATCTTTCATGGACATCTTTGAAGAATAACCTACCCTTCTATCCCTTTGGGTTCCTTTAGTGCTTGAGGTGAGTTCATTCAAGTATACTAGAGTCAATAATTCATCTAGTTGTAATAACACCTCACCCTTTGGATAATTCACCCTTTCTTTAGCACATAAAGTTGTAATGAGTTGGGGAGAAAATAACTCAAACAATGATTGTTAGCAAAAAAATCTTATCCGTTTATGAATTATGGATCAAACATCCAAGGTCATTATGGATGCTATAGAAAATGGTAATATACCTGTTTTTTATCCAAGGAATTGTAGTGAGTGGTGGGCATAATTTTGGAGTAGAGCTAGATGAAGGAAACCTTACTTTATTTGGTATCAAAGCCCTTAAGTTTCCCACTTGAATATTACAAGTCATCCCCTCTATTTCTAGGTTTTCTATTACCACTGTACAGTCCACATCATTCAAATAGTTTTCGTACTCACCACGGCCCAAATCAATCAAACCATAGTAAGAATTTATATTAGATGAGCCAAATAAGACTACAAGTAATCTTAAAATTTCAAGGGTTCATAGAAATTTCAAAAAATCAAACAACATAATACTACAAGTAATCCAAAATTTTCCTCACCCTTACTTAGTCCAATTAGGGTTTGATACTCTTTAACCTAAAAATCCTTGAATTAGTTCACACAAATCATAAAAAATTCAAGAACTTATACTAAAATCTTTGGTCACTTATATGTGTTGTTGTGAAGAAGATGAAGATTTAAAGAATATCTCTTGTAGAAGATGAAGACTTGAAGATTATTGATGGAGATTTTAGAAAATCTCTCAATGAAATGGAAAGAAAATAAATAGGAGTAAGATTATTATGAAGAAGTAGGAAGGATTCAAGAAAAGGAAGTGATTTTTTGGGATTTGGTATATTTAGGGAGAGAGAAAAATTATGATTTGAGTGAAGAAGAAGAGAAAATGTGGGTTGCAGTGTGTAGGTTGGACATTTTAGTGAAAAGATAAGGGTAGACCCTACGTAGCTTTATTCATGTTGTGGTGTAAACAATTATATTACCAGACCAAACGTTTAGAAACCCTACAACTGTGGTGCACAAAATTCCATGCCGTAACGTGAAGTTAAATTCTTCACACCCCAAATTTCATCCGAAAGCCCGATGTCGTAGCCCAAAAAAGGCCATGTTGTTGCTTAGAATTTTTTTTTTGTAAATGTATATTGTAACTAATCTAATACTTAAATAAAAACTAAGTAATCCATAAAAGTAACCATTAAAAATATAAATAATAAAAATAAATTTAAGCAAAACAAAAAATAATAATGAGTTACCTCCCATCCAATGCTTCAATTGTCATCTTAGCAAGATGTTACTTAGGGGACTTTCTTTTTAGTATACTCAATGTCCCCACATTATTGAGTTCTCTCTTCTGCAAGTGCTCAACCAGTTGCTCAACCTCTATCTCCATCCTTTTAACATATACCTCTAACGAGTCCATCCTTTGATTAATTTCAGATTGTTTGTGATGAGTGCTCAAAAAGTACTAAAATTACCATGATTTTATGAACATTAATTGATTAAAAATATATATATTTATACGATTTTATCATATATTTATATAAATTTGTCTTTTTAGAATCATGTGTATTTTTATTGTTTTTTAGGTATTTTTGTTTAAAAACATAACTTAGAGACTCATAGAGGAATACTGGAGGCAATACATCACAAATATATTCATAAAATAAATGAGGAAAAGTCAACAAATTGGAAAAATTGGACAAAATTGGTCAAAAATGTCAAAAAGGAGGAAATCGCGCACGCAGCCAACCAGCCGCACGTAGCGTGCCCAACTGTGCCCAGCAACATGCGCGTGGCACCAATATCTGCCCCAGCCGCGCCCAGCAACACACGCGCTAGCTCTCCCTTCCGCGAGCGTTCCTACTCCATCTACGCGCGCCTGCGCCCAGTCTGCGCGTCGCCGCTGCCCATCTGCGCACAGTCCGCGCGCGCCGCTGCGTGCCACCGCCCCCATGCCAGCATGACGTCAACAATGATGTCATCATTCACTACTCCGTGTTTCCACCATTTTTATCATTTTTCACCCACTTTTTCTTCCCATCCTCACCTATAAATACCCTCATTCTCTTCATAACTAAACACACCTAAAAACACATCTTCTCTTCTCTTTCTTTCTATCATCTCTTAGTTTTAGAGTTCTACTCTTTTTTAGAAGAACTAGTTATGTTTTTGTAATTTATTTGCTTTTCGATTCAATAAATGGGAGTGCAAATTCTGTTTGGAGGTTTTCTAGCAACGGGAATAGCAACAAAGTACTGTAAGGATTTTATTTTCTTTACAGTTATTTTTTATGCTTTATTCTTACATGTTATATTTAGTTTGTAAACATGATATAATAATAACGTTGTTATGCTTGCGAAATATTAAATAGGTAAAAATCTCTAAAATGAATTGATTTTATTTTTATTCAAGATTTTATATTAAGAATGTTAGAGAGAAATATATTATTTTTCACTACGAACTTAAATCTGAAAATTAGATTTTAAGGTTTAGTTATCCGGTCGGATTTAGGGTAGTGCTCTTTTATTTGTTGGTACAATCGCCCGGTAGTTAGAGTAAAGCTCTATTTCAAAAGTTTTTATAAGAATTATTATCTGAAAATGTATGGACAACATGTTTTCAGTAGTAGTTTTAAAACTTGAAAGTTAGTACTCGGATAACTAAATTCTTAGGTTTATTTTGGACACCATGAATAAATTTTAAACTGTCTAACCCCGCCAAAGGTGGCATTTAAATGGTTCATTTTCCATCTCTTAGAAAAAGGAATTAATTTAATTAACCAAATTAGTTATCAACCCCACTCATAGGTGTTAATTGATTTGTTTAGTTAACAAAGAATATCTAACCGCACCAAAGGTGGAATTCATATAAAAAAGAGAGAATCAATAAATATCAATTTATATCTTTAATAACCTAAATAATATGAGCAAACATAATTAACTTAGTTATTATATCCATAAATACTCCACTATTATAAATGATAAAATTTGCATAAATGTTTATTGAATCTTTATCTATGTTTATTTTTATGTCAGTAGATTAAAAACACAAACCCCAAAATATCGTGACAGGATGTTTAGGATTTAATTTCGTATTAAAAAGTTTGAATAATAAATTAAAAACCACATACATTCCTTCCTTAGATCGACCTTGGGAGTATAGTTATCATTTTCTTTGGGAGTATACTTGATGAGTAGAACTGGCATCGTCAATCCTGCCAATACTTTGGTTTTATATTTAAAAAACTCTCGCAAGTGCACGAATCATTTCAAAGAATGTATGTGGTTTAGTTATTCGATTTGATTTAGAGTGATGCTTTTTTATTTGTTGGTACAATCGCCCAGTAGTTAGAGTGAAGCTCTATTTTAAAAGTTTTTATAAGAATTATTATCTGAATGGAATTTGCACTCCCATTTATTGAATTGAAAAGCAAATAAATTACAAAAACATAACTAGTTCTTCTCAAAAAGAGAAGAACTCTAAAACTAAGAGAAACTTACTAAGAAAAGCTAAAAACTAAGAAAAAACTAGAAAAACTAAGAAATGAGAGAAAGAAAGAGAAGAGAAGATGTGCTTTTAGGTGTGTTTAGTTATGAAGAGAATGGGGATATTTATAGGTGAGGATGGGAAGAAAAAGTGGGTGAAAAAATGATAAAAAATGGTGGAAACGCGGAGTAGTGAATGATGACATCATTACTGAAATCATGCTGGCGTGAGGGGCAGCGGCACACACGGATTGAGGCAGATGGAGCTAGGACGCATGCGTTGCTGGGCGCGACAGGGCAGCTGCGTGCGCGATTTCCTCCTTTTGACCCATTTTGTCAAATTTTTCCAATTTGTTGACTTTTCCTCATTCATTTTATGAATATATTTGTGATGCATTGCCTCCAGTATTCTTCTTTGAGTCTTTAAGTTACATTTTTAAGCGAAAATACCTGAAAAACAATAAAAATACCCATGATTCCGAAAAGAAAAATTTATATAAATATATATATTTAATCAATTAATATGCATAAAATAATGGTAATTTTAGTACTTTTTGAGCACTCATCAGTTTGTCCTTGCTAACTTAAATGAAAACATTCAAGTTATCCTCTAAGGTTTCATTGTTATGAGGATTCTGTGGCATTTTCTGGTGGTATTGTTAGGCCTATTGATTGGAATTCTAGGCAAATAAAGGATTATTTTGCCTCCTAGAGAAATTTGGATGATTTCTCCACCCTGAATTTTAGGTATTGGCATTGGGGTCAAACCTATGTCTAGGTTGGTACCTCTCGACTGCATTAACCTGTTCAAGTACTGCAACGTGTTCTCTTTGGTAGGAATAGGTAGACCATATCCCAAAGTACTATAGACTCTACATTGTTCTCTGTAAGGAGTGCCTTGTCTAGTAAGAAGTGAAACTTGGTTGGTCAGCTATGAAAGTTGCATAGATATTTTAGTACCATAGTCTATTTCATGTACTACAACCTTTCTCACTCTAGAGCTCTTTTGTTAGGAATCAACACCCAACATCTCAAAGAGAGTATAAGTCTCTATGGCAGTTTTCTCACCCATAACACCTCCCATAGCATTGTCAACGATGAACTAACACTATTGTGTCAATCCATTATAGAAAAACCTATTCTACAGTGGTAATGGGTAACTATAATGAGGCCATTGTGTAGGAAAAATTTAAACCTATCTTTTGCTCTTAGATCTAAAGTTTTTTTATGGGAATATATTTTCTCATGAATTTGTTGTATACATCCTCCCAAGTCATCAAGAACCCTAGAGGAAGAGACATTAGCCAAGCCTTGGTCTCGTCTTTGTTAGCTAGTCCATGGAAAGATGGTACATATGAAAAGATAAAAATTTCTTAATTCATATTTCCATGCCACCTCATCTATTTTAATTGAAGCAATAGCAGTGCCAACGATTGGCCTTGAATAATCCTTCATTGTTGTTTACCTAGGTGGTGGATTTTTCCACTTTTCTAAACGTTCAATTAGAGGGTCAATATTTGGTTCTATATTTTTCCAACTAAAGGCTCCTGGATTTTAATATACAACCTTCTTAATAATTCGTTGGATTAGTTAATGTTGTCCATGAAAGGTGTAAGAGGATTCCCTAAGGATCTCTTACCTCACATAAACTATAAAAAAACAAATTAAAATCACATGTCAAATAAAATGGAAAATGAAAACATAAATACAATATATAATATATATGATATAAATAATTTATTAAATAAACAATTACAACCAGTCAATAAAATATATTATACAAGAATTAAAAATGAATACACTAAAATACTAAATAAAAGTAAATAACAAAAAGAAATAAAAATAAAAATAATTTAAAAAACATTAATGAAATAAAATAAAAATAATTGAATTGAATTAAATAAAAAAAATAAAACTAAATTAGGTTAAAATTCAAATTCAAATTAGTATAAAAATATAATAAAGAATATTATGTTAATAAGTAAATTAATAATTATAGTCAACTAAAAAAATAGTTAAAATAAAAATAAAAATATGCTAAAATGTTTTTTTTTTTGAATTTTTTGATTATTTTTAGATTTTTAGAATTTGAAATTTTTATACTTTTAATTTTTTAATTTGATTTGCCTTTTTTTTAGACTTTTTTTAATCAAATAAACATGTTATAATCAAATATATTTATTTCAATTAAGGACAACAAAATCACAAAGTATGAGTGTTTTTCAAGTAGTTATCACAACACATAACCAGCTTCTTTGTAACCTCTAGTAAGTAAAACAATATTAAAATTAAAACAAAAAAAACTAAACTATACTAACCTAAATCATTTTCATAGATTGACATGATTGCATTTAGCGTATGCAACAAGCCTTTAAAATCATACATTTGACACATAAAAATTTCACCATCTAGTGCTGTTAGACATATTTTCTCGAAATATTGCATTGTGTAAAAGGTTGATATAAGTTTAGGAAATTATTTCTTATTAATAAATCAATTCCTATTTCTTGTTAATATATGATATGAATATGAAATTTCTCTATTCCTATCATTATATCTGTATCTTTTAAGACTTTGTTAAGATTTATTGTAGTATTGTTAGTAATTCTTATAGTTAAATCTTTTGGTACTTGTTTCCATAGTTCCTCTAGGAATACATCTTTGCTAGCTACCACATACTAGCTCATGTATCTACATATGCATGTAAATGGTAACGGGTATAACCTTTAAATTTTAATCTGATCTTAATATTAGTATTGTTTGGATTTATGATACAATACAAATCATTCATCTTCTAGTAAAGATTATTCATATTCTGATTATTCATAGTCTGAGTTAGTTATTTATTCCTCGGTTTCTTCTAATACATAAATATTACAAGTATCATCTATATCTGATTCCTCTATTTGTTCTAATTTCATCTTAAAAGTTTATTCTATTATTTTTGTTTTCAATGGAAAATATTTTTTATGTTGAAGCCTATTAGGCATTCATTAGCTAATTTCCTTCCTCATTGTAGATCCAACATATGTATTTCTTTTTCCCTGATGAGGAATAAATTTTGTTTTCAGTGGTTTATACTTTTTTCTTATAAAATAAATTTTTTAATAAGATTCTTTGTTATAGTTTCTCTTATATTTTTGAAAGTCTTATTTTCTAAATTTATATATTTTGGATGCTTAGTATTTTTTTGTATTTTTTTATATTTTTGCTTGTAAGATTTTATATTAAATCCATATTTTCTTTGCATCTTAAAATCTCTTGCATTACAATGGATTTTATCATTTTCTCTTATTTGTTTATATTCCTGTCTTTCTTGACATTTAATAATTATATAATTTTTAAGAGTTCTTATTCTGTCTCCTAAGATATCTGGTATAATTTTCCTATTTTTTTTTCATTCCATCATTATGTTATAGTTTTATGTAATATTTTAGATAATTTCTTGAAAAATATTTTCTTATAAGTTTCTTACATAGAGAATGGTAACTTATGATAATATATTTTATATTCATAAATATTTCATATTTGTTAAATGCTTGGATTCCTCAATTTCATATTCATTGGATTTAGTGATATATCTACTTTTGCCTTCTCTAAAAAGTTCCTTATATATTTCATGTATTATAGTATCTAAGTATTGTCTAACTGTGAAAGTATTCCCCTACATTTATAAATTTTGTTGTTTTATTAAATTTGCAAACCAAAGTTTAACATTTCATGTCATATTGTGAGCTACTAAGATTCTATAAGTTGAAGGGCTTAATTATATGGTTGGAGAAGTTTGTTTGACTACACTCATATTACTAGACCATTCATCTAAGGCTTTTTTCTTTCTTATACAATCAAAATCTAAAATATCAAATATATAATTTTATGAATTTTTAATTTTGGTGAGACAATACCTCTAGTTTCCGAATGTAACCCTTCAACCATTTTGTGTTGTTATTTTCTTCTATAAGGAGTGTCAAGTTCTTCTAGCCTTTGCCTATTTCCTTTTTTTTTGTGCGGGTCAGATGTTCCTTCTTAATGAGGAACTAGTAATGAAATAGGTTTCATATGATTTTTTTGGGATCATATTTTCTGATTTTGAATCAGTTTCGTTGACTATTGTCATATTTTCTTCCTTTTTATTTGTACAAATTTTCTCATCATAATATCTTCCTAATTCTACATCTTTTAGGATTAACAAATTAACTAATATTTTTATGTCCCTATTATTAGGCCCATAAATTATTCTTGTAATTCTTTTATATATTCCAAATGAATGTTCATTTAGTTATGGATCTAAATATTTGGTCAGGGTGGCCAAAAAACTAATCATGTGTACGTAAAGTAATACAAAAAATAAAGATCAACACATGAGATTTTGAGATGGAAACAACCTAGGCTATACAAATATCCTAAGAAGAAAACCATTGGTCCACCAAACCACCTAACTATTCACTATGAAAAATAACGTAGCTAGTTACAAGGCTAGGACTCAAGATACTCACCTAGGTGATGCCCTCAAGTAACCTACTTACAAGCCACTACTTTCATCATAGCCTCTACAAGATAGGCATTTGGATTTGAACCAGTGTTTCAAAAAACTTGAGTCCCATGAGTTAATCGAACTTGTACCACTGTCACTTGAAAAGTTAGCACATAAAAACAAGTGTAGGTATGTGTCCTAGAACAAATTCAATAATAGACAACCCTAGCTAGTTGATTTAAACAATATATCAGATAAAACAAAAACAACTAACAACTCTAGAACAATCATCTAAATGTACAAGAATACAATTATTATTGTATGTTTGTTAATCCATCAAACACAACTACAATGTTTAATAATTTAACTTAATGAAAATGCCTACTTTAAAACTATTAAGAAAATAAGAGAGAGAATAAAAGATGAAGAAAGTAAGCACATTTAAGCACGTGTGTGCTTAGTTTCAAATGTGTGCTTAGTTTTGTATTTATAAAATATTTTGAAGCACATTAGGTTAAAGTGGAATTTTCATACTATTCATAAAATCCATTAAAACATGATTAAGAAATAAGGGAAATACTACAAAAAGCTAATCCAACTCATAATAGAAATAGTATTGAATTCAAAGATTTGATGACTCAATCGATCTAACCAATTGGTTGATCGATTGAGTACCTAGGTCGATCAATTGAACATCCTCTCAATCAATCCAATTATGTTTAATTAATTTTCAAAAAGGTGAATTGATCTAGTGATTTAACTTGATCGATCTAGTCCTCGATCAATCGAGTAAATCACTTGATTGATCTAATCATGCGTTAAAATTAATTCAATAAGATTATATTAATTGATCGATCTAGTCACTACTCAATCAATCAAGTAGCTTATTTTTACATTATTTTTATTATGTCTAATATTACAATCTAATATGTATGGAAATAGAAATATACCTAATATGTGATCGTTGAGGCTCGATAGTTTATTTGGCTTGAAAATATGCTTCTCAAATACCCCTAGAAACTAAAATTACGATTATATATTTTGTTTCACAAATATTGCCAACACTTACATAAAGCTTACAATACCCCCCTTTAGCATATTCATGTTACTAAACATTTCTCTCACTACATAACGCTCATAGGAAAATTAAATTTTTTATAATGGTATTATCTTATGATCAGGTAGATCATTTTCAATTGAATATTAACAGCACTTGTTTACACTGAAAAACAAAAACAATAACAAGCAAACAACTTGTCCTAAATAACTTATTTTTCATAATAGCTCAGTGTATCTAATAATAAAAAAAGTGAACAATGTTCAAAAGAAAATTAAACGAAATATAGTAATTAAAAATAACTCCACATATGTCAAATATCTCAAAAGTAGATTTTCAAAGTAATTCTCCCCCTAAGTTAGCTCTCCCTTTTGGTAGATTTTCAATTAATGTTTCAATTTTTATCTCCCATTTTTGTCATACGAATGAAAAACATAGTAATAAAGAAATGACAATAGGTTGAGCAAGCTAGTAGTGTATTTAATTACTTAAAAAAAATAGGAATACACATTCTAAAAGGCTCAGAACAACAAAACAGAGAGGTAAAGAATATCTTCCCCAAAAAAGAATAAACTCCCCCTTAAGTTCGATCTACGACTCCTCTAAATAAATTAGGCTAAAAATTCTTATAAAAATTTATATATATAATTTTTTTAATTGAGGGTAGTAGACTTAGCTTAACATGACAACAATTGTATACACAAATAATAAAATTAATTTTGTTCAAAGTGTGATTATCCATTATATATATGTATGTTGAGAAGAGACATAAACATACTAACATATAAGGTGACATATAGCCAATCACCCAAAGCAAAATACGTGTTGTGACTGCAATAGGATGTCAATTTGTTCATCTATGATTAATTATGAAAGATTCAAAAAATGATGTGTCACCTATCTTGAAAAAATTGTAGTTGAATTTATACTTACACAAAATAAAATTTACTCAACAAGATAGAACTTTAATATATTTTTTTATTGCACTTTTGTATCAATTTTTTTGTAAGGGACTATTTATTTATTTTCTTTTTATATAACCAATTATGGTTTGTTTTTTTTTTGTGCATGCAAAAGCTTTTGTATTTTTCCTTTTTTGAACATTATTATATTTTAAGTAAATATTCACAAGCCAATGTACCTAGTATGATGACTTTCACACTAGTTGTGAAGTAGCCATCTTTGCTCACTATGGTAGCTTTCCCACATAACAGTAGGTAACCCTCTCAAAACTATGTGTCTCTTTTATAGCAACATTTTATATAGTGAAAGATAGAGTTTAATCATAATTTTTGTAGTCATTATCTAATGTCCTAAAATCTCACATAATTAATTATAAACTTCTAGTATGACATACTTATATATTCCTTGAGTGTGTGAATAGGTTCATGTCAACATCGATCACTAGATATGAAAAATATGTAAATGAACAAGTCAAAATATCCATTGTATAATGTGTTTCCAATCAAAATAAGTATAATGGAGTGTGTAATGATCATGTTAATGTTAAAGCATGTCTACTTTTTCTTTTTATAGACTTTTGTTTCTTGCTATGCCCTGATACAAGATTATTCCCAATATAGAAGTATCCACGTGAAATGTTTTTTCTTACATCCTGATTTTCTACCCAATCTGTATCTGATGATCCTTTTGACATGGTCAAAGTATGATTCCATAGGATCAGATTGATAATGTTCACAAACACCAACACTAAACTAAATATCAAGTATACTTGCTTTGAGGTACAACAAGCTTCCTATCATACATATATAAAGCATTTGATCAACACTCTTACCTTACTTATCTTTTGAGATCTTAGCACTAGTACTTATGGGTGTTCTCAAATGCTTACTTGTTTTGAGTCTAAATTTCTTAATTAAATTACATGCATACTTGGTTTGAGGAATAATTATTCCACTTTTTAATTTATTTAATTTGAAAAACAAGAAAGTATGTGAGCTCACCCATCATTGACATTTCAAATTCACTGGTTATTATTTTCACCAAATCATCAATAAGGGAAATGGATGTTGATCTGAAGATTATGTTATCAACATATATTTGAGCTATGAATATATCTTCTTTAGTCTTTTTAATGAAAAGATTCTCATCAACTCCCCCTCGAACAAAACGTTTGTTCAAAAGATAAGTTGTAAGTCTCTCATACAAAGCTCTAAGGGTTGGCTTTAAACCATAAATGGGCATATTGAGCTGATAAACATATTCTAGAAATTATGGGTCAATAAAACCTTTTTGTTGTTCAACATAGACTTCTTCACTAAGTAATCCATTTAAGAAGGCAGACTTTACATCCATTTGAAAGAGTTTGAATTACATAAAACATGCAATGGAAATTAAAATCCTAATTGATTCTAACTGAGGTATAAGAGAAAATGTTTCATCGAAGTTGATTTCTTCAACTTGTTTATATCCTTGTGTAACTAGTCTAGCCTTGTTTCTAATCACAACATCATGTTCATCATATTTATTTTTAAATACCCATTTAGCTTCTATTATGTTATTATGTTTAGTTCTAGGTAAGTCCAAGCATCATTTCTAGTGAATTAAGCTAATTCATTATGTAAGTCATTTATCCAAAATTCATTTTTAAAGCTTCATTAACATTTTGTTGTTTCTATTTGAGAAACAAAATAGAGATAAGTTATCTCAATTAGCTATCTCTTTTTAGTTCCAACACTTGCATTATGATCACCAATGATGTTTTTAGTTGGGTGGTTTTTGGTAGTACATATTGGCCTCTAAGTTTGAGTGTTGGATATGGTGAACTCGTCATTTGAGGATGCATCTTCATCTATATCATTATCTACCTTTTTAGTGTCATGAGTTTATTCAATCTATTGCTCAGTTTGTAAACTTGTGTTTAAAGTTTCAATTTTTTCATTAGTCACTGGAGTACTAGTACTTGCATCATTTATAACAACATTGATGGACTTTGTCACAGTATTAGTTCTCAAATTGAATACTCTAAAGGCACAAATTGTTAATGAGTAACCTAGAAAATACCTACATCACTTCTACAGTCAAAATTTCCTAGATTCTCACAATCTCTAAGGATGTAACATTTACTTCCAAACACATATATATGTTTAAGATTAGGTTTCTTACCTTTCCGTAACCCATAAAAGGTTTGGTTTGTACCTAGACACGGTTCATTATGTAGCATGAAGTACTTAATGCCTCAACCTTAAACTTCTTAGGAACGTCCTTTGCATGTAGTAGGACATTTTCCATCTCTTGCAACACTTGATTCTTTCTTTCTACTATCCCATTTTGTTGTGGGGGTAATTGGTGATGAGAACTCATAAGCTATACCATATTGTTTCTAGAATTTAGCATATATTGAGTTTTCAAATCCTTTTCCATGATATGTCCTTAGTCTCATTACATTGGTTATTCTATTTCCTACTTCAATATGCACTTTATGACAAAAGGAACTAAAGATGTTGAAAGCATCATATTTTTCTTTTAGAAATCCAATCCATGTAAAACGAGAAAATCATCAATAATAACAATAATATATTTTTTGTCACCCAAACACTCAATTCTCATAGGACATATAAGGTCAATGTGAATTAACTCAAGTGTTCTTCTTGTGTTAATTCCTTTGATTTTCTTATGAGAAGAGAGAGTTTGTTTACAAAGTTGACGTGGTCCACAAAAAGTTTTTTCAATTTCAAAAAGCATAGGTAGACCACAAAATATTTCCTTTTTGCTTATATTTTATATTGATATGTCCCATCTTTTAATTTCACAATGAAATAGAATTATCATTAGCTAAGTTACAAGTAGTAGTAATAGAGCCTATATCAATGCAGTACAATTATCCTAAGAACTAGTTCTTCTAGCCACACATTTCCCTTTTGGATATGTTATAATACAATGATTATTAGTAAATTGTACTTTGTCACAAATTTGATTAATGGTTATTAGATTGGCTTTAAGTCTCTCAACATACAACACATCATCATCATCTAACCTAGGCATACCATTAATCTGAATTGTACCTTTACCAATAATTCTTGATTTATTTCTATGACCAAAAGTAACTATTCCTTCATTATATTTTTCAAAAGCTTATGAATGAGTACGATTACTTGTCATATGTCTAGAACAACCACTATCAAAGTGCCAAGCAATGAAAGATTTAGCTTTAAATGTAGTATAGGCTATACAACAATTTAAATCATATTTTTTAATCCAAACTTTTCCAATTTTTTGAATCATATTCTTAATTTTGAAAACATAACTATTGTTTCTTGAATAAGATGCATGCAAATTATCAGCATAATTGTAGATCATCAAGAATCTACATCTAGGTCTAATGTCCCTTTCTACCACATTTGTAGCATATAGGAATAAACTTAGAAGTAGATGCAAAATATATTTATGAATGGTAAGGATCATAAAGTTTTAAAAACAAAGTTGACTTTGAAGATATCGGTGTAGTGTGCTCATCTATATATCCTAACCCTCTCTTATCTTGAAAAGGCTTTCCATAATCAAGAATTTTGTTCAACCTTTTAGCTCCAATTGTTAGTCTTTTAACAGCTTCCATGGATTGTATTATCTCTTGCACCAATTTTGCATTATCAGTTGTAAGCTTGTTATTTTCTTCTTTCAAACTTGCTAGACTCAAATTCAAGGTATTATTCTATTATTGCAAAATATTATTTTCTTTTTTAAAACTAATATTCTTTTTTATCGCTTTAGCACCTTTAGAAGACATTTCTTGAAAACTTTTAACATTATATTCAAAAATAAGGGAGGATTTTAATTCCTCAACATTCGAGATATCACCCTCAATAAGATAATTCATAACACAGTCCTAGGCACACTAAGTGTATCTACTGATCAGCCTTAATACAAAATGAATGTTTTTTTAGTTATAGATCTAAATATCTAGTCATCGAAGGTATGGTAAATTAAAATTTTGTAAGTGACGAAACAACCAATCACATATATGTAAAGTAATGCAAGAAAATAAAGATCAACACATGAGATTTTAAGGTGAAAATAACCTAGGTCATGCTAATGACCTAAAAGGAAAATCACCAGACCACCAAACTATCCACTATGAAAAATAAGTATCTAGTTAAGAGGCTAGGACTTAAGCTACTCACTTAGGTAATACTCCCATGTAATCTACTTACAAGTCATTGCTTCCATTATAGTCTCTACAAGATAGGCATTCAGATCCAGACCAGTGTTCTAACAAACTTGAGTTCCATGAGTTAATCAAACTCGCATCACTATCATCTGAAAATTTAGCACATAAACACAAGTTTAAATGCGTGTCTTAGAGTAGATTTAATAATGAACAACCCTAACTAATTGATTTAAACAATATATCAAATAAAATGAAAACAAGTAGAAACTCTAGAATAGTCAATTAAAAGCATTGTATGCTTGTTAATCCATTAAACACAATAAAAAATGTTTGATAAATTAACTTAAATAAAAAGCCTACTTGAAAACTTTTAGCAAAACAAGAGATATAATAAAATACGAAGAGAATGTGCACAATCAAGCTCTTGTGTGGTTAGCTTCAAATGTGTACTTAGGTTTGTATTTATAGAATATTTTGAAGCACATTTGGTTAAAGTAGAATTACAATATTATCCAAAAAAAATCAGTTTAAACCCTATTAAGAAATAAGGACAATGCTATAAAAAGTCAATCTAAATCATAATAGAAATTGATATTAAACTCAATAACTTGACGACTCAATCGATCTAACCAAGTTCACAATCGATTGAGTACCTAAGTCAATATATTGAGCATCCTCCTGATTGATCTAGTGATCATTTAATTAATATTTAAAAAGGTTGATCAATCTAATGATTTAGCTCGATCAATCTAGTCTTCGATCGATCGAGTAAATCCCTCGATTGATCTAGTCATGTGTTAAAATCAATTCAATCAAGTTATATTGCTTGATCAATCTAGTCACTACTTGATCTATCAAATAGCCTATTTTCACATTGTACCTATTATGTCTAATATATAATCTAACATGCATAAGAACATAAATATATCTGATATGTGATCATTGAGGCTAGATAGTTTCTTTGACTTGAAAATATTCTTCTAAGACACAACTAAAAGCTAAAATCATAATTATATGTTTTTTTCACGAATATCGCCAACACTTACATAAACCTTACACCATTAATGTGAGATTATAGCCTCATCTTTATCTTTGGTTTTTTCCTTATTCTTTCTTATCTCATTCTTTGGTATCAATGCATCTGATCTCCTAGGTGGTTCTTCTTTTAATCCTACAAATGGATCAAACGATCAAGCATATAACCTATAATTGCAATATCCTTAGATATTTTATTTACATCTCTTCTTAATTTTGTAAATTTCTTATGTATATCTTATTGTAATTTCTTATTATAACAATATTCTTTTATTTATTTTACAAGTTCTTTTTGTGTTTCATTTATGTCTTGTAAAGACTTGATGTTTGATTCTTATGCTATATACATTTCTATATCTATTTTTTCAACTAAAAAAATTAATGCTTTTATTATTATTATTTGGTTTTTTTGATATGCCTGTTAGGTTTCTATTAAAATCTAATTCTATATCATGTAGTTTGTTTTCGAACATTATTGGGATAATAAAGGTATCATTTTTCTCCTAATATTACGTCATAAGCTAATGCTTTCATTTGTTTAACCTTTTGTTTTAGATATGTCACCTATCTTTCTTTGTTAAAGGTTTCTTCTTTAGGAACTATAAACGTAAGCTTTAATACAAAAATTTTCTTATTATATTACCTTTTTTTCCTAGTATTAGAGGTTTTTTTAACATTTAAGTTCTATTCTTCAGGCATTTATAAGTTTTTAATATTTTTGGTTTTATTATTTTCCTAATTTCTTAATTTTTTATCAATTTTTATGAATTTATTTTGTCCATTTATTGAACTTTTGTGGCTATTTGTTAATAATGAATATATTACTATGTAGTGTACTGAAAATTGATAATTTTCTTCTTTCATTAAATCTCATATTTCAAATTCATAGTTTAAACTTAATAGTTGGTTTTAAGTTCTTATCATTATATTTTTTTAGTATCATTCAGGTAACATGTACGCAACCTTAGCGACCAAGATACCTCGCCCATCGTAAGGGTAGGTTCTTTATAGTTGCTAGTAAATAATGACCTGATAAATCTTAGGATCAAGACCTGGCCTAAGTAAATGGCCTGGTACTCTATCTTAATTACCTGAGTCACATCTTATTATAGGGCCTTAAGCAGCATGTATATAACGACCTGTTAATGTAACCCCTATGGTGACATATTCTTATGTAAATTAATTGTACTATAGCAGCTCGTATGTGAGTACCAACCTATGTAACCTCGAAACCTTTCCAATATGTGCTATATACACCTCCTTAGGGGGAAGAATAAAAAAAAACCCTCATTATGAACATTTTATACTTCTCTCTAAAAATCAATAGAATCTCTAACACACTAAATTCTCTCCAAACAATATTAAAGGCAAACTTAGTTATGTTATGGGTAACCCTACCTTCCAACATTACATGGAAAATATATTGGCAATTCATTCTCTCTATTGATGGCTTTATCTAGTTGTATTATTTATCCCAGCTTGACAAGAAATATTATTGGTGAAATTATTATAAATTTGGACTATTCACTCCATATATGAAGTAAATGACCAATATATTATCCAGATATTGATGTAGTTATTATGACGTTAGTGCTATTTACTTTAGGGCGTGTAAGGTCAATGTATGAAATCTCATGCTTAGAGTATTTAATTAATATTGTCATAGTAGTGACTATTTATTCATGAAAAACAATATGGACACATGTGAGGGTAGGATTTTTCACCCTTGCATGTCACATCTCTCATAAAATATGAATGCGATTAATATCTTAAGTTTGGTATGCATGTGTGGGGTAGGAGTTTTCAACCTTGCATGTTGCATCTTTCGAAAAATATTAATGTGATTAATTCCTCAAGTTTGGAGCACATGTGAGGGGTAGAGCTTTTCACCATTACATGTAGCATATCTCGCAAAATATTAATGCGAATAATCCCTCAAGTTTGGAACGCATGTGAGGGATAGAGCTTTCACCCAAACATGTTGCATATCTCATGAAAATTGATCTAATGGCCCCCCAAGTTGGAGGAAGGAGTCAATTGACTCTTCCACTTGAGATGCGGGATACATCCCATGCCTCATGATTGGAGAAAGAAGTCCACTGACCCCCCTACTTGAGATGTGGGATACATCCCAAGAAAGAGCTTTGAGTTCCACATTTAAGGGTTGAATTTATTTTTTCCCTTACATGTCTCCTATCTTGTGAATAGAAACATAGAGACCACCCCATGATTGGAGGAAGGAGTCAATTGACCACCCACTTGGGATGCGGGATACGTCTCATGCCTTATGATTGGAGGAAGGAGTCTACTAACCCCTATTTGAGATGCATGATACATCCTAAGAGAGAGACTTGAGTTCCATGGAGAACCTGTTATTTAAGACCATATTTAGGGGTTAAATTCAATTTCACCCTTACATGTCTCTTGTCTTGTGAATAGTAAACACAATGACCACTCCATGATTGGAGGATGGAGTTAATTGACCCTTCCACTTGGGATACAAGATACGTATTATGCCTCGTGATTGGAGGAAGGAGTCCATTGACCAACCCACTTGAGATGCAGGATACATCCTAAGAGAGAGACTTAAGTTCCATGGAGAACCTTCTCTTTGGAAGCACATGTGAGGGGTTGAATATCTCACCTTTGCATGCCTTATTTTGAGTCTGCCACTGTGCACCTCTTCTATGGAAGTGTATGTAAGGGGTTGGATATTTCACCCTTGTATGTTTCCTTTCGAGTCCGCCAATGTACAAGATCTAAGAGTCAAGACCTAATGGCTAAGACCTAGCCAACGTAAATGGCCTAGTTCACCCCCTAAACGACTTGGGTCACCTCTACATATAAGACCCCAGAAAACACTTATATAACGACCTGATTAGGAAGCACTTACATGGAGATCTAATTTGATAACATTTATATGGTGATCAGGCAGTACTTATATGGCAACCTAATCATGCAACACTTATATGGCGACCTAATCATATAGTACATATATGGCGACCTGATTTTATAGTTAATAATGAGACCTAAAGAGAGTCTAAAGAGTTTACCCCTTGAAACCCAGATTAATAATGGGAATATACTCTTTACAACCTGGTATCCTTGCAACTAATGGAGTTTGTATCAAGCATGAAGAGGTTGTAATCTATTAAAGAGCCCATTGAATCAGATTTTTTGTTTATAATGGCCTAACTATACAAGCATTAAGCAATGAAGTATTATTCTCTTGACTTCTCAAAATCAAAGGAATATAGGAGTTAATGTTTTATATTATTCAGATAATATGCATATGACCCTAGTGACCAAGATACCTCACCCATGGTAAGGGTAGCTTCTTTATAGCTACTAGTAAATAATGACTTGATGAATCTTATAATCAAGACCTAGCCTAAGTAAACGACCTGGTACACCATCCTAATTACCTAAGTCACATCTTATTGTAGGGCCTTAAGCAACATGTATATAACGACATGTTAATGTAACACATATGGCGACCAGATCTTATATAAATTAAATATATTCTAATAGCTCATATGTGAGTACCAACCTATGTAACCTCAACACCTTTCCAATATGTACTATATATACCTCCTTAGGGAGAAGAATAAAGGACCCCCTTCATTATGAACAATTCATACTTTTCTCTAAAAATCACTAGAATCCCTAGCACCCTAAATTTGCTCCAAACAATATTAAAAGGCAAACTTAAGATATACTATGAATTTTAATTTAAGGTATCCTAGGTTTTCAAAGAAAATTCCTAATAAAGCATATTTTCTACTTAGTATTCTATTATCTTGCAATGCTAGTTTTATTGACGTATCAATTCCTTCTCTAAAATATGTTTTTATTAATATTTGGATTTCTCCTAAATTAATGTATCTAATTTTTTCTTTTATCCTTATAAGGGATTTTCGATTGTTTATCTATAATGATTTATTTATCAATTAATGATATGCTACATCTTCTTTTTGTGTCTGTAATATTAATACTAATTTTTTTTATATATTTTTTGAAATTTATTTTTGTTAATTACCATCTCTTGTGAGAAACAGTATGAGATATATTACATTTTTATTTCTATTATTTTTTTATTTTCTGTTAATTTTGTCATTTATATATAAAAAAATTAATATCCACTTCCGTTAAATTTTAAAAATATTTGTGATATTTTTAAAACTTTATGAATATTTGTAGTATTACATCAAAACTTATAGATATTGTTGATATTATCCTATAACTTTATGTTATAAAGTAATTTTTAATCACAAAAAAATTACTTAATTTTTTTTAACTTAAACAATTGTTTTTGTAGGTCATTAAAAAGTTATATTTTTATCAAACAACTTTTTTTCATTATTATTATATAATGTATGATTTAGAAATTTATTAAGTATAATTTAATTAATTATAAAATGATAAATTATGATGGAGTAGGATTATAATGGTGATTATTAGACCATAAAAATCTTTTTAAGTCTTGTAGAAAAAATTGTTAAACCTAAAATTTTGGGTAATTGTTTTCCTAATTAAAAAAGAATTCATTAGATATATGATTATAAAAAAATATAAATATATATTTATCACATACGCTATCATGTAATATTTAATAAAAACGTTTTGCACATTGGTCTTTAAAAGACCTCCTTTCAGGGAAAGGACGGTAATATTGTTTTATCGTTTATATCATCAGCTTGATAAGAAACTAAATTTTGAGTTATTAAATTATGTTATAATTAATTTATATAATGTTTGGTGATAAGTAGTAGAATAAAGTCAAATAAAATTTATTATAAATATTTTAATAAAATAATATATTTAGTATAGTTTTTATTATAAAATTTATTTAAATTTGTATATAACTTATTTTTATATTTTTGTTAAATTTTAAAAAATATTATTTTTAATTTGGTATGAAATAAAATAAATATAAATAATTTTATAACTAAAAATTAAAATAAACTAAGTTAAGTATCTAGTAAGATTTAAATACATACACTTAATTGCATAAAATATATATATAGCTATATTATTTTTATAATATATGATATAATTTAATTTCACAATCAAACATATAATTATATATAAATAATATTTTTATATATGTACTAAAATAGCACAAATGCACTAAATAAATGACATGTTTTGAAATTCCAATTGATAAGACTCTTGTGTCTTGTTTAAAAAAAATTAATCATCACTCCTACTCTCCACACCAAAAATGAGTTTTTATACTTAATAAAAAAAACTAAACAAGTAATTGGATTAATATCAAAGATATCCCTAAGTGTTGAGGTATCTTCCAAAATACATCTAAGGTTTTAAAAAAATTCAAAAATATCTCTAAAATATAACGGAAGTTAAATCTAACAAAAGTGAATAGTAACATTCATAAAATGTAAGAAGAAATAAACCAAGAAATAGTATACATGGAAACAGAAAACATCTAAGGATATTTCTCACAGGAAATGGTAACAAGTAAAAAGAAATTTAAAAAGAAAAATTAAATCTTAAAGAAGGAAATGGATTTAAAGACCCATCATTTTTATTAAAAAAATTATTCCCTAGAAAAAACATAATTTATTATGGCATGTGTAATAAAGAAATGAGTATTAAGATTACATATGCAAAAGAAAGGTATAATATACCATTAATTGATAAAGAAATTATATTAAACAATATATTCAAAATTCCTTATAAAGATAATGAAAAAATTGGATACATCCATTTAAGAAGAATTCAAATATTAATTAAAGCTCATTTTAGAAAAGAAATAGATACACCAATAAAAATAGCATTATTAGATAACAGAATAATAAATAGAAAATATTCTTTATTAGGAATAATCCATGGTAACTTAGGATACCAAAAGTTATTTACAGCATATCCTAGATTTGCTATTAATATACATGATAAAAATCTAAATCAAGTACTAAATCTAGCTTATAAATTTGAAAAAGTAGAATTAATAAAAGAAAGAAACCATTCATTTTCAATATATTATCTAGTAACATATTATTTAACAAATAGTCATAATAGCTCAATATACAGACAAAATGAATTTATAGAAATAAACAAAACTTTTAAGAAATATGGACAAATAATAAAACTAGAAATACTAATAGATTTTGAAATCTAGAAGAATGACAATTAAATATCAAAGAAAACCCTTGATAATAGGAAGAAAAACTAATATTATTAGAAATAATAGCATACCAAGGTTTATTTTTATAGACCATGAAGGAGAAACTTCTAACTAAGAAGAAGTTAAAAAAAACTAGAAAATGAAGTCAAAATAATGAAGGTTAATGTTCATGACTGTATGCTAGGAAAAAAATAATGATTAAAAATAAAATAAAAAATATGTATTTAAAAGTAAATGGAAGGCTAATAGGCGTAGCAAAAAACCAAGCAACATTATTTGAAACTGTATAATTATTAACAGAGGAAATGAATTTAGTTCAAGAATCAAACACAAAATATTTACATGAAATAATAGATGCACAAAAAGAATTACTAAAGGAAATAAAGGAATGTGGTTATATATGCATAAAATAATTACTAAAGAAAATAAAGGAATGTGGTTATAATAAACTACAACAAGATATACACAAGGAATTTTCAGAACGAAGAAAAAATGTATACAACATACATAGAAATAATGAAATAATAGGTCATAAATATGATCCCTTAGAAAGACTAAAAGAAGAACCACCTAGGAGATCAAATGTCCTGATTCCTAAAAATGAAGAAAGATTTGAGAAAAAAGATATAATTTCAATTTAATGGAATATAGAAAAGAATTAGAAAGAAAATTCATGAAGCTTGAAAATAGGGATATATAAAAATTAGTTAGTTTATCAACACTAACTAATGAAGAAATAAAAGAACATTATAGTGAAAAACTTTTTACAAACAAAAAAGAAGACGATATGACAATAATCAATGAGACTAATTCTGAACCAGGAAACATGGCCCCAGAAGGTGATATGAAACTAATTTCATTATCAGTCTCATACCAAGAAGGAACATCTGATCCACATAGGGAAGGAAGAAATAGGCAAAGGACAGAACAACCTGACACCACAAATAGAAGAAAACAACCACCCAAAATGGAGAAAGGTTTGCATTGGGGAACTAGAAGTAGTATTTCAACATAATTCAAAATCCATGATAATTATAAGTCTGATCTTCTAGATTTAGACTACATAAGAGATAGGAAGAAAGCCTTAGATGAATGGGCTAGTGATATGAGTGTGCTCATATAAACCTCTCAAAATACCCAAACAAACCTTTCAATCTGTAGGGTACTTATAGCACATAAAATGATAGGAAATGTTACAGTTTGGTTTTCAAACTTAACAGATCAACAACATTTGTTAATGCAAGGGAATGCTTCCATAAGAAGGGAATACTTAGTTACAATAATAAATGAAATATACAAGGAATTTATTGGAAAAGATAAAGAAAGAACTATCACTGAATCTAGTGAAAATGAAATCAATGAAGCTAAATGGCATCTAACAAATATGAAAATTTGTAATATATGTTACATAAATTCTTTTATTTGTATGTATTACCATAAATTACCACCCTCTGTGCAAACAACTTATAAAGAAATATTTTTTCAAAAATTACCTGGAACATTACATAAGACCTTAACAAAATGTTGGAAACAAAGAAATGGAGAAACTATACCAGATACTCTAGGAAGAAGAATAAAAAGCCTTAAGGGATGAATCATTATAAAATGTCAAGAAATAAAGGAATATAAACAAATAAGAGAAAATGATAAAATTCTACTGTGATATAAAAGATTTCAGAATACCAAGAAAATATGGATGTAATATAAATCTTATAAACAAAAATATAAATTCAAAAAACAAATTCCAAAATTATAAAAAAATATTTAATAGAGAAACCTATAAGAAAAGATATTTTAGAAGAAAGAAATATAAACTTTCTAAAAACAGGAATTATTGTTATATAGGAAACAAAAAATGCAGATGTTGGATCTATAATGAAGAAATACATTATGCTAATGAATGTCCAAGTAGACTTCAACATAGAAAGGAATTTAAAAAGGAATTTCCACAAAAGTAAAAATCTTGGAAGAAGCTTCAAAATGGAAGAAATTGATATATAGTATCTATCTATTGGAAAAAACTAAGAAAGAAATAACTGACTCAGAATATGAACACTCAAATTATGGATATTCTTCATTAGAAGATGAATGATTTGTATAGTATTATAAATAAAAATAGTACTTACATTAAAGTGGGACTAAAATTTAAAGGTTATACCACTTATCATTTACATACATATATAGATATAAGAGCTAGTATGTGTATAGCCAATAAATATGTATCTCTAGAAGACAACTAAAAATAAGTGCCAAAAGATTTGATCGTAAGAATTGCTAATAATACTACAATAAATCTTAATAAGATATTAAAAGATATTAATATAATGATAGGAGGAGAAAAGTTTCACATTCCTACCATATATCAATAGGAAACAGGAGTTGATTTGTTAATATGAAATAATTTCCTAAATTTATATCAACCTTTCACACAATATTTTGACAAGATAAGTCTCACAACCTTAGAAGGAGATATCATATATGTCTCAAAATAAGAAAAACTTTAACTGTCTCAAACCTAACTTTTATGCACCAAAAAATTTATTTAAAAAATATTTCATTAGATATAGAAGAAAAATAAAACTCTTTTCTCAATGAAATACAAGAAGACAAGGCCCTAACAGGTATTAGAAAACTATTAAAAATAGTTAGTTAAGAAAATCCTTTGAATCCAAAAATATATAAATCTAAAACAATAGTCAATATAAAATTAAGAGATCCTAACAAGATTATAAGAGTAAAACCAATAATTTATACTCTAGAAGACATGATGAAATTTGGAAAACAAATTCAAGAAATTTTGTAATTAAAAGTTATAATACCAAGTAATTCACCTCATTTTAGTCCATCATTTTTAATTGAAAAAGAAGTTGAGAAAGGAAGAGGGAAAAAGAGAATCATAATAAACATTAAAACATTAAATAAAGAAACCATTGACGATGGATACTTTGTTCCAAAAAAGAAAAAAACTACTATCATTTATAAAAGGAAAGAAATATTTCTCGAGTGTTGATTGCAAAAGTGGATTTTGGCAAATAAGATTGAATGAAGAATCCAAAAAATTAACGGTATTTACGTACCCCTAAGGATAATTCCAATGGATAGTTATACCATTTGGATTAAAACAAATTCCAAGTATTTTTCAAAGATATATGGATAATATTTCAAGAAATTACAAGATATTTGTTGTGTTTACATAGATGATATTTTGGTTTTCAATAATGAATTAAATAAACATTATTTAGATATTATCAATATTCTACAAGAATGTAGGAAAGAAGGCATTGTATTCTCTGAAAATAAAACAGTACTTGCTTAACAAAAAAATATATATTTTGTTTTTCTAGCGAATTAAAAGATAAAAACCAATTATAGAGATTTTTAGGATGCTTAACATATGCATAAGCATATATCAAAAGACTTGCAGAAATGTGAAAACCTTTAAAAGCAAAGCTGAAAAAAGATCATATCTGGAAATGGACAGCAAAAGATACTCTATATATGGATAAAGTAAAAGCAAAGGTAAAAAAAATTCCAAATTTATATCACCTAGGGCCAAAAGATAAAATAATAATTGAAACAGATGTTTCACAAGAATATTATGGAGTAATTCTAAAAACAAGAATAGATGAAAAAAATGAATATCTTTGTAGATATACATTAGAATCTTTCTAAGGTCTAGAATTAAATTACCATAGTAATGAAAAAAATATTTAATTGTCAAAAAAGTCATTCAAAAATTTGCAATATATGTTATAAGCTCTAGATTCATCGTTAGAACAGATAACAAGAATTTTGGTTATTCCTTAAAAACTAATATTGTAGGTGATTACAAACAAAGAAGATTAGTTAGATGACAACAATGGTTCCACCATTACAATTTTGATGTTGAACATCTTCTAGGCCATAAAAATAGCCTAACAGATGCTCTTACCAGAGAATTAGCACCTCTAATTATTTTTATGCTTTTAGGAATGGAACACCTTGACATCAAAATAAAGATAAAGGAAAAGGAGATAAAAATCCTACATGAACAACTTACGCTACTATATCTCGAGAAATCTCTTATGGAGACAGTAAAGAAATAGGAAGAATTTAATTGTTCAAAACAACTTCTAGAGACCAAAAGCTCAAAAGGGGAATCTTCATTGAAAAATTTAAAAGATTTAACACCTTATTAGATATCTACACATATTATATTAAAGCTATCACAAACATCATAGACCATCATGTTTCAAGGACATTAAAAGATTATTTTAGTAAAAAATATGTAAGAATAGAAGAAGAGGAATTCAACAACTTAATGTTTGGATACTACTTCTTTAAAGATTATAAGTACATTGTATGTACACAAGAAAAACTTGTTTGTATACTACGAATATGAAAAAATAATATGCATTCAACACATATGACTTATCAAGATAATACTCTATGAACATCGAATCATTAATACATAAATTAAAATTATTAGATTTAACAAATGAAAGAATTTTTTTTAATTTTAAAAGACAATTAATCGATTCAAGATTATAAATAAGTAATCAACATAACAAAAAACATAATATACTATACAATTGTAATGAATATAGAAAAAAATTAGATTTATGCTAATAAATAATAAGTTTTTTAGACAAATTATTATCTTTTGTAAATAAACAAAGGCCATCAACTAAGTCAATATTAATTTTCGATTAAAAATTGGATTAATCCACAAAAATTGGTATCAAATCATGTAAAAGAAATAAAGAACTCTCACTTCCGTAAGTCAGTAAGAGAGACTCTTCAACTTATTCCATGTTCGAGTCTAAGGAAAACCTTTAGAGGCTACATGTATTATAAGGCTACATCGGCATAGTCATCATAACCCAACACGTTTTCTATATATTTATTAATATAAAAACAAATAAATAATATTTTAAATAATAATGGATGAAAAATTAACACTATTAAAAATAAAAAAAACAACTATGAAATTAACCATAAAATCTATAGTCATTTTAAGGACATATAAAGATACGTTTATCCCATGTAATTCGATTGTCTCCTCCCTCTCTCTCTCTTTCTTTCCTTATTTTTTTTTTTATAATTAAAACTACTGATGTACATCGATGTTTTCGACCACTTTTGTCATTTCTGTACATTGCGCATTGATCAAGGATCAGATTAGAACAAATTTCATCAAAACCAGAGCAGTAGGCACACGAAGCTTTGTACTTTTAGCATATTTGTTTTGAGCACAATGCAAATTGTTGCTGGAAAGTGAAGGTTTAACCAGAGAGTTTCAGATATGAACATAATTGGGAATTGGAGCACTTCTCTATGCTTATCTACAAGAGAATATTGGAGTCAAAACGTTCATGGTGGTTGGGCAACTGTTCTTGTTCTGCTCTTCGTGTTGCTCTGGCACTTTTTTAGGAGTAGAAGGTTCTTTTTCGTCTCTCGATTTGGTGCATCTTCCGTTCTCTTCTCTCCTTCAACTCCCAATTGCATTCCCTCTCGGAGTCCCCAATTTGGGTAAGGTCTCGCTCATTTCTTCAATTGAGTGTTGCTCGTAGTTTTCCAATTTGGAATTTATTTTAATTTTCATTGGATTCTCCTTTCTTCTCTCGAATTTTGCTGTAATTCAGTTGGGATTTTCCATCTTAAGCTTCCCATTTGAATTGTGTAATTGGGTATTTAAACAATTAAAGTGTATTCAACTTGACCTTAATTAAAGAACAAAGAACCCCCTTGATTTACTCCTTAAATTAAGAAGTTGATGCCACAATTGATTATCTTGGATAGGATTAAACTTGGCTTGAAACCCTCTGGGATTACTCTTAGATATGTAATAGAGACTATCTAAGTAAAACTCTTCACTAATCGTCTTTTTGGTGACACAATCCTGAAAAATGACATTGTGAGAAGAAAAAATGGCTAAGCAATTCAAGGTATTTGTGATTTTTCCTATAGATAGAAGTTGGAAAGAAAAGGAAGGTACATATAAAACTGCCGACTCGATTTCATCTGACATTAATTTTATTTTTTCCTTTCCTAAAACCTTTACATTCTCACCATTTGCAATTGAAACTTGAGAAGGATTTGCTAATTTTTCAAACTTATGAGACTTTGACACATGGTTTGTCATATGATTTGTGGTACCTGAATCTACAACCCAAAAATCATGCAACATATTTATTTTAAGAGCAGTTTTAAAGGCTTTTATGATACCTTGCATGTCCTCTTGTGGTATGAGTTTTGTATCTGCCAAGAAGCCCGCAAACTTGCCTAGCAATGCTATCGAGTTTCCTTCTTCTATGCTATCCACACAATCAATTCTAGCTCCTCTTGTCTTGCTTTGAAGATACAACATAAACTCATTCATGAGTTCAGCTGGATTCGCTGTGAAGTTCTTGAATGGATCAGACCCATTAGAGGTAGAGGCAAAAGCATGATTTGCACGGTGTCCAGTACGATTCACTTTCTGTAAACCCTTATCCTTTATAAAATCAGGTTTTAATTCTGGATGTAGAATCCAACATGTGTCCTTAACATGGCCCGTATGGTTGCAATGTTGACACTTCAAGTTTGGATGCTTCCCTTTGTACTTTCTCTCGTTGGTTAGATAGGCTCTTGCCTCAGGTGAACTAGCCATTGTATCCTTGTTCATGACTTTCCTTCTTACTTCTTCACGTTGAATTGTCGCACATACATTGGTGAAGGAAGGAAGTTCAGTATTCATGAGTATATGGCATCGTATATCTTCATATGTTGAATCCAGACTGGACAAAAGTTGAAATATCTTATCTTCTTCCGCTCTCTTTCGTAGCAGAGCTACATCGGTTGTATGAGGACGATATATTTCCAACTCATTCCACATGTTTTTCATGCTTCCTAAGAGTTGTACAAAAGGCTTGCCATCTTGTTGCAGATCTGAGATGTCTTTCTTTAATTGAAAAACTCGTGTAACATTGTTTTGACTGCCATACATTTCCTTGACCGTCTCCCATAGTTGGTATGTAGATTCAAAGTAACTGAATATTTCAGCTAATTTACGTTCCATGGAATTTAGGAGCCATGACATAACCAGCTGATCCTTACTAAGCCAGGATTCATAGGTTGGTGAGGAAACATCAGGTACTTCGATGCTTCCAAACCCCAACTTGGACTTTCTACCTAGAGCCAGAAACACTGTTCTTGACCAAGGCAAGTAATTAAACTCATTCAACAAGACTGAGCTTAATCTTTGATTTGGGTTGACATCCACCTCATGCATATTCATGAAGGAAAACACTGATGAACTTTCAGCTTCTGATCCTAATGTCTTCAGTCATTTCAAAGATTGAAGATGCTAAGATAATAATAAAGCAGAAACAAGTTAATTTTCCTGCTTTGATACCATGCTAAGATAATAATTTAAGCAGAAGCAAGACTATTGTTTGTTTGCACCTCTGCTTACTGAAATTCTTGGCATTTCCAATTCATGCAGTAATTGGGTTGTAAGTAATTGCTAGGACTATAAAATGGGTTTAAGACAATGGGACTTTATCTATGGACTAATTAATATAGTCATCGTTCTTGGATAACTAAAGTAAACATGGGGTATTACTCCTCGCATTGAGCGGAAGAAAGACCACTAAGCAGTAATTGATACAATTGTCTTGAGAACATAACCTCTTAGCTCTGACTTAGGATTTAAGTGATTCCATATAATTTTGTGACATACCTAAAAGTTACTGTTCTGAAAGTTACTTTTTGCTCCCTTTTTATTTTCTTTAGTCCCAAAAACTTGCGCGGATGGTGGATTCATTTTACTCATTTGCATACAAAACTCCACTTTTCATATCTAAAATATATGTGGGGAAATCAAACTTAAGCAAATAAGAGAAATGGCCAATAATACTTTTATACATAGTATTACTTGCCCAAAAGTTTTTGCTCTATGCATTATGCAGACCAAACACATGCAATTCAACAATTGAGGTTATTAGGGTCTGAACTATACTATGTTTTGTTAGTCACCAACTTTCCCAAAAACTAAAACTATTTTAGAAAGAAGGGTTAATATTATTTTTATACATCTATCACTATAGAATCAGAGATGGAGGTTTTGTGTTTAAAATCCAACAACCCTAATTGTTGAATTGTAAGTGTTTGATGTGCATGATATATAGAGCCAACCCTAATGAGGGAGTCATATAAAAGTAATGTTAGCTTTTCTCCCAATAGCTTAAGCTTTTGGGAGAATTGGTTTTCCAATAACTTCTAACATGCTATTAATGATGGATGTCATGTCTTCAAGCCTTCAAAACACAATTGTTGAATTGCAAGTGTTTAACCTATGTGGTGCATAGAGCCAACACTTGTGGGAGAGTCTATACAATACTGTTGGCCCTTCTCATATTAGCTTAAGTGTTTTCCAATAACTTTCTGACTTAAGGTGTTAAGATTCTTATATAAAGATATAAGAGCTCCTCTATCTTTATTTAGGGAATTTGGTTGAAAATAGATACTTGAGGTTTTTAGGGTATGTAGCATTCTTTTATGGTGATCATACTAACTTTAAACCTTCTTGCTAGCATCTTTTTTGGTTAAAAAACAATTAGAGAATTAAATGCAAGGTTTCTAAGGCTTTCTTGGTTGGAAAAAAGGTTAGTTTAAATTTTTATTATTATTGCAATTTTTATTAGATTATGATTTATTATTGAATTATGTAAAGATCTAGTATAATTTCATTCTTATAGAATTATGTTAGTCCTTTATTATGCGTATAGGCTTATTTGCATTGTAATTGTGTATTTCAGTCGATTTTTATAATGAATATTGATTATTGAGAGCATTGTTTTCTAGTTATTTCCTTCATGCCTTCTGTCTAGTGTTAGTTGGTATCAGAGTTTTTTATTGTTTTTCTATATCCTTTTTTCTCTCTTTTCTCAATTTTGTTTACCTCACATAAATTATATTCCTTTTGTTCTCTAAACATTTTATTATTATTAGATTTATAAAAATTAATGTTTATAGAGAAAACCGAGGGAAAAAAAACAAATTTGAAATCATAAAACCAAAATGGATTATTGGTCCATTTGTGGCACCAACCGACGTCTGTTATCCTTAGTCAACATAGGTGGTGCGTCCAACATCAGGGAGGGCCGACTGGTAATAGCCAAGTGTTCAAGTCTCCATCATCGCGGAAGTTCACCATAAGTTCTACTTCCATAACTCTTGTTCGTTGCCTTCCAACGTGCACCCTACTCAGAGTACCAACATCGTCATCTACTACCACCAAGAGGACTTTTATTTTGTATGAATTTTGGTTCTATCTTATGCCAAGAGTGCTTGATATCACCATAAAATTCTTAAGAAAAAAAATCGTTGTGCCAAATTTTTCAAATCTGACTTAGATCGGTCCAGTTCGACTAAACCTGGTTTAGTTCGATCTTGTTTGTCCAAAAATACCTATTCATGTTTATTTTGATTTATTCTTGTTCTTTTCACATCCATTCTTGCATTTTCATTTTGGTACTTTTTGATACTATTCTTCATTGATTCGTAACGGCTCTTGTTATTTCAGATCGCTTCTCACCGATTGCAGATTACTTATGTCCCCATAAACCTTCAAGACAACAAATAGTGATGTTTGAAGTTTTTATGCCAAAACGCAATATCAATTGAGTGCTCTTTAATGATTTCAAAACTCATATCTTCAATGAAGAGCCACAAATGGTTGATTGTGAGTATTTTGACGATTCATATATATGATGAATTCTCAATTCTCAATGAAGAAGATGAGCACAACGGAATAGGAGAATGACTAGAAGAACTTGACTTTACATTTGGAAAGTTAAAGGTTTTCCTAATGCAAGTTTGACAAAGTTTTTGGGTTCAATTTTGTGGTCACTTTTACTCATAAACCTTATATTTTCAATGAAACTGCATACAAGGATTCTATAGCCATCAGAATATTACATGAGTGTGTTGAAGAAATAATTTGCATCAAGAATTTGAAGTATAAATTGAATGCATGCAATCATCAGAAATTTAACAATCTCAAATCAAATCGAGAACAATTTTTTCTAAGTCAAGGAGTCTGATTTAATATAAAATTAAAATATAATAATCAAGATTTTACTATTTTGTTTTAGATTATCATAATTGTAATTAGATTTTTATTCATTATTGGATTATGATAAAAATTACTAGATTATGATAAGATTTACCAGGATTTGAATACTTATAAAGTTATGTTATTCTTTTGTTATGCCTAGAGGCTTATTTGCATTGTTATTATGGATTTTAGTTTATTTTTATAATGATATATTGATTATGATTTTTGTTCTCTAATTATCCTCTCGATGTCCTCTATGACATAGTGAGAAGCAAAATATTAAAATATTAAAGAATTACAATGTTATTGATTACTAGATTCATTCAATTCATTTGCAAGTTTGACATAGCCATTATTATTATTATTATTATTATTATTATTATTATTATTATTATTTCACACTGTATCACTTAATTTTCTTTTTCTTGTCAATGTGATTTTGTCATATGTTAGTCACTAATTTTTTTAAAAATTTTAAGCTATTGGGAGAATGAAGAATTATATTTTTATATATTCCGAAAGTCTGACACGGTGCACTACCAACAAAGAAGTGATACGGATACCTTAGGGACTCAACAACTCTCATATACAACAAAAACAAATGCATCAATAATAAACAGGAGGAGTAATACAACCAGTAATCACATCAAAAGAAAGAATAATAGCCAGATAAACACATGGCAAATAAACAAGAAAGCTGCAAAGAAGGAAAAAGTTTTCCAATCACAATCAATACCTCTTATGTGTGGAATATATTTGGTAACCTCTTTGATTATACTAACAACATATGCCAACATACATAACATGACCATACAACGTGGTAAACTCACATAGGATCTACACCTATGTGGTATCATCTAGGGGTGCCAATTTTTATATGACTCGATAACACGACACAAGATCGACCCGATATGAAGTAACATAAGAAGATATGACATGACCCATTTTTAATCCATTTGTTAAATGAGTCAAACACGACACGACACGATAACCAAAATTAACCTGCTAAATTGATGTTTTAGTTATTTTATTCATTAAACCCAACACAAATACGATCTGACCCGACCTGAATGAATTATTAAGTTATATTTGGTTAAAATAACATATTTTTATTGAATTTTTTTCGAATCGATGACATAATAACCCGTCCAAGATGACCCGAATGCAAATGATCCAACACGATAAAAATATTTTTATTAATGGATTGATCCGATACGACCCATTTAGCAAGTGGATTGACACGATTTTTCACCTCTAGTAACATCCATAGGTTGCATAAGCCAACCATTTGGCAGCAAATAATTTACTAATAAATAAATTCATAGTTCACAACTAAAAGAAATATACTCCCATATCTTTATCAATTGGAGAGCCATGCTTAATTATGCTTAAGCTGTCTTCATTATTGTCTCTACAACAACTGCGATCCAAATGAATCAAGCTCCTTTGAGCTCCACCATCACGTTATGTGGCACAATCATCAATGGCTCAATATATTGAACAGCCTAGGGTTATGGAAACTCCTGTGCATATGTACCTTGATACAATTATTTCTTCGTGTGTAATTCAATTTCAATTCAACTCACCCAAACAAAGTTCTTAGAAAATCATTTCACGTATCACCAACACGGAGCTACACTCAACATACATTGATAAATTAGAAAACGACTTTTCCCAAAATCCTAAGTTTTCAAACTGCAAGAGCTTCCCCACATTTTCTAATTAATTAGAACGCACAAAATAAGGGGGTATTTATAGAAAACTTTTTAGCTTTTGTGGGGCTCGTCGATCACCTTGGCGAGGGAATGGCCACAATGTGTTTCTAACCACTTGATGAGGACCATGGTGAGCTTTCGGCAAGCTCACAAAATTTCATAATTGGAAAATGTTGAATAAATTTCCCACAAATACCACCAAAACAACCATGCTAACATATAGCCTAAACATGCCAATTATATGCTCTAACCCCCCACGTGGTGCTTGTGTATCATGCAAACACACAAAATGTAATCTATATAAGAAATACTAAACTGTCAAAAATTGATCTTGCATAGAGGATGGCAAATACACTAAGTAAAAAAAATACAGATTTCGTGTTTTGCACACAGGAACTAACACTAAAACAACACGAATTATACATTCTATCACTCCCCTAATTGTTGAATTACACTTTTAGGAGAGTTGGTTGCTAACTCTATTCTAACATAGTATCAAAGTTGAAAATCCTATCTTCAAACCCTAGTAACCCTAATTGTTGAATTGCACTTTTAAGAGAATTTGTTACTAACTCTCTTCTAACATGGTATCAAAATTGGAAGCCCTAACTTCAAACCCTAGTAATCCCAATTGTTGAATTGCAAGTGTTTGACCTGCATGTGCATGGTGCATAGAACCAACACTAATGGGAAAGTGATAAATTATTTAAAAATACCTACACTTGGGGGAAGTGATAAAATGTATAAAAGTATTGTTGGTCCGTCTCCTACTAGATTAAGCTTTTGGAAGAATTGGTTTCTTAACAACTTTTTAACCTTAGAATTAATGGATTTGAAGATAGGACGTTCAGTTGTTCACTAACTCTCACAAAAGCTAACTTTTAGGAAAGTTTGTAAAACTTAAATTTTTGGGAGAGTTGGTGACCAACTACTTCTAACATATTTGATTGTATTACTAATACTTTTATTGATTATGATTCTGCAGAATTGGTAAAATTGTGTCAGATGCAGATTTAAAGTTCCTGATTGAAAATTTGGAAGAGAAGATTAGCGAGAAGAAGTGGGATAATATCATAGACAGAAGAAATAATCTTCTATCCTACCGTGCTAAATGCTGCAAGCCTAAGGTTACTGAATTAGTGCTTGTTTTGTGTGCAATTCAATGTCATTAAAGTGATCATGATATGCTCTTCTAGCCATTCTGATTTCAGAGTATATTGACACGCACACTTGTGCTAGAGCCTGTGGATAATACTAATAATAAAGAAAAATTAAGTTTGTGTTACTTTTAAATTAAATTGTTTTTTTAGTTTTATAATGTAGACTAGTATTGAAAGTCAGTTATCTTTAATGTTCACTTGATTATGAGAATACTGCTGTCATATTTTTAATTTTACTGGTTTGATGGACAGAAGCTGTGACATTGAAAGTATTTTGCTCGCAGGATGGCCCCTTGAAATACTTGAGTGTGACAGTATTCGAGAATTGCTCCCCGGAAATGCTGAAAGACTTTTATCTGGATAACGATTTCAGAAAGCAGTGGGATAAAACTGTTGTTGAGAATGAGCAGTTACTGGTGGACGAGAAGAATGGATTTGAAGTTGGTAGGACAGTAAAAAAATTTCCCCTGTTGACACCTAGAGAGTATGTACTGGCTTGGAAATTATGGAAAGGGGATGATGGATCATTCTACTGTTTTATTAAGGTAGCTGCTATTGCCATTATTAATATATATGACAAAAAGCTTGTTTAAAAAGTTGGAACTGTCCACTATTTTTTCTGTTTGTTCTATAAATAATTGATTACTTTGGAAAGGTATTATACTATAAATGTTAATTGTTGTTTAATGATTTCTATTTAGTGCCATGGATGTTAGCTAGTACTCAATTAAGGTTGATCCAATGAGCTGAAAAAGCCCAGTTCATCTAACTTATGAGATTAAATGAGCTAACTACCTAGCTTATAAGCAATTCCCATGCTCATTTAACAAACATTTGTAAAAAAGTAATTACCATAATATCATTATAAAAAAACATATAAAAGAATGTTTATTTTATGATAATACAAAAGATAGTATTTCTTACTAAGATTTTTGTTTTAAAACAATACTATATATATTTTTATTTTATTATATTTTCTATTTTAAAAAATATAAATGAGCCGTGAGCTACTCAACCTAATTAATTTAAAAGTGAATTGATCTCAACTCAATTCACATAAAATTTAAATAAGGTGATTTGAGCTACAGATCTCGTTAGATGAGTTAAACTTGAGAAAGTTGGGTTACCTCAATTCATTTGACACTTGTAATGTTAGCTATGGCATCTCTATCATTTTCTCATTCGTTCCTCAGCTGCCTTCCCCATTATTCTTGTCTCATCCTCCTCATCAATCCCTGTGCTATCACTTCTCTCCACCTTCCATTCCTGCTGTGCTACCTCCCTCTCTGTTTCTAACCTTCTGCTGTTCTCTATCAATGGTATTGTGCAGATTTAGAGGCTTAAGCGTGTGGGACGAATGTAGGCTTTGGTTTGATTATGTTAACAGATTGGTTGAAAGTTTTCCAACCAATCCGTGATTAACATTGTCTTTCTTTTGTTAACTCTAATTCTTGAAGGGATAACACCAAAGGAACTGCCTACCTTTTGTGAGATCACATAAGGCAACACTCTCTAGCTTTCCTTTAACCGTAGCATGAAAATGTGCTTGGTTGTGACAACCCATTATCCCAATATAAAATTTATGCTTAGAAAACTATTGCTTAATTTTCTTACACAAGTTTTTGAAGTTGTCAAAATCATATTTAGGACTCTGATTGGTGATTGTTTTTAAAGTTGGCTTAATAAATGGTAATGTTTTGGATAATTTATATTTGTTGGTAATATAATTGATGAAGTCATGGTTTCCTATGCCATTGTTAATCAAGTTGGAACCCTATGGATTGCATGCATTAAACTACAATTTGCATCTGTTTTGTGTTTCATGTCTTCATCCATCAATTTTTGATTTATTTCTAGTCAGAAAAAGCAAATAATGAAGGATAATATGTCAATCAAGATATTTTGCGGGTCATAATTTTATTGGGCATGGTAATAGGACATTAAAACTTTTACCTTAGGACATACTCTAGTAGGGTTTAATACCATCCAGAATTAAGATTTTTATTTTAGAATTTCTGAAATTCATAATATGAAGATCTGGCTTCCTTGTGTTTCTGTTCATCATTGTATCTGAAAAGATTCAAATGGATTTGTTCAACATGATCAGTTAGTTCTAATGATCAGTTAGTTCTAATGCTCTTTATAGTTCACAATTGAAGCTCATGTACTGCTCTTGATTGTTCTTGAAGAAAATTAAATTATGATTTATGTCAATTTGTCTTTTCGATCTTCTCATTTCAAGGCAGGAATCTATTGAGTTACTTATATAGTGCCAAATTCTTAACTGTATATTTAGTAATTTGTAGGAGTATCTGGAATGAGGACAAAACATGTACACACAGACCTTTTCTCTTTTGGTGCATGATGACTGGAAAGACTATGAGGAAATCATGAAATACTTATCTTTAGTAGAGATGTGAAATCATTAATGTTTGAATTGACTATATTTATGGTTTTGAATTTGTTTAGACAGTATATTTTCTTACTAGAGAAACTAATATTTTCTCGCTGTGATTAGTCATGATGAGTTGGAAGCTTCCCTGTGTATGTATGTGTTAATGTTTCTCAACTTTTGTAATGGTAGGAATGTGAACACCCTTTGGCACCAAGAAGGAAAAGGTATGTTCGTGTTGGTATTTTCAGATCTGGTTGGCGAATCAAAGGAGGCAAGTTCCCAAATAATATGTTTTCTATTATTCTTTATTTCTCTTGGGTGAATGGTTGCCATTGCACTATGAAATGTTCTCATTTTTGCTAAGATTGGTAATCGACCATAAAAACCAATTCAAAATTAACTTATTCTTATTAGTTGGGGATAAAAACTGGCAATCCTTTACTTATTGTTAAAGTGACACTTTTTAGTTTGATTTTGTTACTCTTTTGTAACACTGTATTGTGTACGTTTTCTCATGAGATTTATCAGATTGTTGACCATCTTGTCTTAAATACTATTGGTATTAGAAATTGACATTTGGGTTGAGAACATTGCAATCTAAGTCACACGTGTAAGCTTCATAATGTTAACAAACAAATTATGACACATTTGGCCTAATAGTTTTCCTCTTTCTTTTAATTTAACCCCCTCCTCCTCCTCCTCCTCCTCCTCCTCCTCCCTTTTCAATCCAAGCAGTACCTGGTAGAAATGCGTGTGAGATCAAAATGTTTCATCAAGAAGATGCTGGTTTAAACATGGAGATGGCAAAAATGGCATTTGCCAAGGGAATATGGAGTTATGTGTGCAAGATGGATGGTGCACTACGAAAGTATTGCACCATAAATCATGGTCAATTCAGTATTACTCCTAATGCTTCCACTTTGATTAGAAAGGTTAGGATCCTTTCCTTTTACATTACATATGTTCTATTTACTGTTTTCCTTCTTTTTCTGAGGTTGTTAATACCACAGAAAGCTTCGTGTTGATGCCTATAGATCTATCCTTTTGCTCTATAATAGAAATGAGTTTTACACTGCTCTCAGATTACCATAGTTTGTTGAATCCTGATCCGATGCTATGTGCTCTAATTTGACTGGTCTAATTTTAACAATCTTTTATTTCTTAAAGACTGAAATACATAGTTGGTCTCTAAACTTTGTCAGATTATACGCTCTAATCCTATTTTTTCGTAATATTAAGTTTACTATCTTTATATATTTAACAATTTTAGTCTAAATTTAAAGATAATATATTAAATATATTAAATTTAAAAAATTAAAGAATAAATAATGAAAAAAAATTAACACATTAATTCTGACAACTATTATGCATTTTAGTCTAATTTCTAAATTTGGACTAAATGTTTTAAATTTGAAAAAATAAGGAACGAAACTTTTGGAAAGTGAGAGACCAAAGTGTAGATTCAGGGACATTAAGGTGTAATTTAGCCTTTCCTAAATGTATAATAGAACAGATGCTTTTAGAAAGGTAGCATAATCATGTCACTATCCAAGTTATTTTGTAATAACCATCTTCTGATCGCAATCATCATTCCTGGCCAAGTTAGTTGTAGTACCCGTGGTTTGATACCAGGTGGTAGTCTCCTTCTACAATGTTCGTTAGTTTCAGCATATTATGTTGCATCCAAGTACTTATATTCTTATGGTCAGATTATCACGCTTTTTGTATTTGTTACTGATGTTTCTCTCCTTGTAGGTTCCCTCTGAATTAGATGCTGCAACTAGGCTGGGCACTGAATCAACCTCTGCAGTAACTGCTATTAATGGATCAATTTCCAACCAAGAAAGGAAGTTCATAAGGAAGCGATCAAAGAAAACACTAGCTAATGGCTTGATTCTTCTTGGTGGTATATTATTCCTCTCTCGTGGTCATTCTAGTTTGGGTGCAAAAGTAGCTGCAGCTTACATACTTGCCAAGCTGCGAAAAGGTGGTAATTCATCAAGTCATAACAATCAAAGCTTAGATACCGACCTCGCTGCATCACACTGATCATGGAGGGTATAGTCCTAGCTTTTCATTGTAAACTATAGAATATATCTACCCTTGTAAGTGTTGGCTGGTTGAACTTTGGAGATAACTATTTGTCACATGTTTTGCTACTCATTTGAAGCGTAAATATTTGAATATTTGCTTTACATTTCTATCGTTTCTTGAAAACACAGCAATGGATTTATATTTTATAATTAATTTTTATTTACGGCAATAACCTAAAATAGATTTGAGTTTGCCATTATTTCTCCTTATAGTTTAGAGTTTTGATATGTCCTTTAAGACTTTATTACGCACCATGTAATCGTATTACGTTTGTAACTTGATTGCAAAGGTGTGCAAGTGTGTTCAAACGAACTTGATGTGATATAACTCATTATGTTGTGAAATAGTTACAAACATAAGTCTGATTTTTCCCAAATTTTGTTACTTAAAGTGGAAAGTATGTTTTGAGGGTGGGTTATCTTAATAGTAACGCAATTTGATTTTTTATATTCTTTTTTACCGATATTTTTCGAATGATACCTTAATGAAACTCTTATTTAAATATTAATTTACTGCAATTTTGACATGTAACTAACAAATGTGTTTTTAATGGAAGATATTTTTAAAATATTTGCCTTTTCTCACCCATGGATTGTTAATACCTATTTTTTCATCTATTTCAATCTCCTTAAATCCACATTGGACAATTTCTTTACTCTAATTTCATAATCTTCAATATTTTTCAAGGTATTACTTATTATGGAAATAAAACAATCTCGCTTTTAATTTATTCAATATTGTATTGTTTATGTTGAAAATATTTGTTTATATTTGTTTAAATTGCTTAAAAAATAGAAATTACATATTGATAAGATGAGTTGTATTTTCTAATTTTTTTTTTATTTTTTTATTTTTTCTTCTAAAAAACTATTTATTTATTGAATAGAACAAAAATACTAATCTTGCATGTGTACCACCACACACTTGGAAAGTCTCCAATCAAAACAAAAATTATATTAAATTGATACTTTTTTTAAATGTATGGGAGAAAAAGGTACCAAAAATAGAATTATGGTACTACAAATGTAGCAACCCATGTTTTGGGTCCCTAATCTTCTTTGTATGTGTTATTTGAAAGGACTTTAGTTTGGAAAAATTATTTATTTTTCTTGGAATATATGATGATGTGATACTCTATATTAATAGATGTTTGATTAGTGCAATAATTTTTCTAAAACACAAATACTCAATAATTAATTGTAAAAGTAAGTAACTTGATTGATGGACAATATATTCTAAAGATAATATGTGCTCAGTTTGAGTTAGGCATTAAAACTTGGATAACTTACTAAGAATAATGAAGTGTTTTTTTAAAAACGAAGAATCCCTCTTATTTTGGAAAAATATGGACAATTCCAAAAATAATGAAATATTTCAATAATTAATTTTTATAAATATTTGAGCATAATATACAACCTTATATGAAATACTAGACCTATAGAACAGCACATACCCTATAATGATAAAGGATTCCTTATCCTTAAGCCCAAGAAGGAGCAAGAACTAATAAAGAGCTTGGGTTATGTATGGAGATGCATTGCAAACTTTATATTTTTACTTATTTAAAGCCATTATATGACACCATCTCACATGTACTCCCTCTGTAAATAACAAGTGTACATGTAATATATTATATATAAGTAATAAAGAGTATGAAAATACATTTTATCATTATCTCTCTTATTTATTGGTTATCTCTCTACTTTTCAAATCATTTTCAACATTTTGGCACCCATTATATGGCTTGTAATTTTAGACAATTTGATAACTCTATAAAAATAGAGTTATCAATATCATTTAAAGTAGATATTTTCTTGTTTTATTTAAATAAGTGGTGCTTTTGAATTTAAAATATTTATATGATATTTTTAGGTCAAATGGTGAAAATGAGATGTAAATATAATTTTTGGGAACTTTCTAAAGATTTTAAGGATTTTTATGATTTTTTATGTAGATGGATGCATATAGAAGCTTCCTGGATACCCTTAGAAAATTTTAGAAGCTTAATCAAAGAATGCCACGTGTTTGCTTGGACAGTTCCATGTACCAAGTGGCCGATGAGTCACCTTTACTTTATTGTGGAAGCCAATAATCGCAATTGTGTGTCGCCAGCTTAGTCACATATGCCAACTTACCTCCATCAACGTGCCACGTATCAACAACACATTTCCTCTACCTTTCTTCGTTCCATGTGGCACAATCATAGCCACTAATGCTCCCATTCTCCCGATCAACGCTCGCCATATCGACAAAGTGAGCAACCACTTCCTATTTCTACTCATCAACTTATGATGTGTGCACATTTATTTAGTGTTTATTCCTTTTCTCACAACACGTGGTTGAATATGGTGCATTCTTTCATTTGATCAAACATTCATGATTTAATCTGGCTTGTTGGTGTCGTTTAATGGTTTTTAACATTGCGGTAACTCCCTATTAAACCCCCCTCCCCCTCTGCCTAGCCATTTTTGCACCATTTTTAGGGTTTTAGAGATATTTAGAGAGGATTTTAGTGATAGAAAACATATGATTCAAGGTAGAAGAAGAAGATGGAACTTGAATATTCAATATTTCTCAAAGAATTGGTTATATAATTTCTTTTGTCTTTTTTTCTTTTCTTAAATTCATAGATTTCTTGTATTTGAATTTTATTGTTTATGATTATGAAGAGCCAAACTCATTTCCTAGTATATCTTGTTGAATCGATTTTGTATGTTTCAATCTTCACAGTTCCTTAATTATTTCTACATGATTGAATAATTCATTTATTGTCACGGTTAATGCTTTTAATTAATGAAATTAGTTGAATGATTTAAGGTCTTTAATCTAGTTTGGAAAAGTAGAATTAGAGATTAGTCCATGGTAAATGATGCATTGTTGGAATAGCATGGGAATGCGACTAATTATGTGCAACTTTAATTATATGTGAAGTTAATGCATTTTTTGTGATTTGAATATGATGAATGAGTTACAAGATCAGCATTACAAATACTAATCTTGTGAAATACCCTTTGTGGTTTTATTATTTGTAAAACTCTCTCAAGTGCACAAATCATTTTATAAAAAATGATAAGTATATTTTCAAGGTCAATCTAAGAAAGGAATATATGTGGTTTTTAATTTATTATTCAAAATCTTAAAAACAAAATTAAATCTTAAACATCCTGTCACGATATTTTGGTTTTTGTGTTCTAATCTAATGACATAATATAAATAGACATAGATATGGATTCAATAAACAATAATGAAAATATTTATCATCTATAACAGTGGAGTATTTAAGGATATAATAATTAAATTAATTATGTTTTCTCATATTATTTAAGTTATTAAAGATATAAACTGATATTTATTAATTCTCTATTTTTATATGAATATAATCTTTAGTGAGGTTAGATATTTTTTGTTAATTAAACAAATCAATTAACACCTATGTGTGAGATCAAGAACTAATTTTGTTAATTAAATTGATTCCTGTCTTTTTTCTAAGAGATTTAAAATGAACCATTTAAATGTCACCTTTGGTAGGGTTATACATTTTAAATTTTATTCAAGGTGTCTAAATTAAACCTAAGAATTTAATTAAATAGAGTACTAACTTTCATATTTTAAAACCAATATTGTTGAAAATATGTGGTCAATATATTTTTAAATATTAATTCTTATAAAAACTTTTGAAATAGAGTTTCACTCTAACTACTGAGCGATAATACCAACAAATAAAAGAGTACTACTCTAAATCAAACCGGATAATTAAACCTTAAAATCTAATTTTCAGATTTAAGTTTGTAATGAAAAATAATATATTTCTCTCTAGCTAACATTCTTAATATAAAATATTGAATAAAAACAAAATCAATTTATTTTATAAAAATATTTTACCTATTTAATATTTTGCAAGCATAACAACGTTATCATATTCACAAACAGTCAGTCATGTTAAATTTAATCATAGATAAATTAAATATAACATATAAGAATAAAACATAAAAAGATAACTGTAAAGAATCCATTAAAATTATACCTTAATAGAATCCTCACAACAATTTGATATTAATTATGTTGTTGGAAAACCTTCAAACGGATTTGCATATCTATTTATTGAATCAAAAACTAAAAATTTATAAAAACATAACTAGTTCTTCTCAAAAAGAGAAGAACTTAAAAAAACTAAAAGCTAAAAAAAATGAAAACTTTCTAGAGAGAGAAAATGTTTAGAAAATTGTGTGTTTTACAATGGGGCAAAATGGTCCTTTTATAGGTGAAGAAAAGGCCAAAAAAAGTGGGAAAAATATTTCAAAATTTGAATTTGGACGCGTTTGGAAAGGTTGGCACGCGTATGGGGCGCAAAAATCTTGATAAACAGGCACCTAGCATGGTAGACTACAGTTGGCGCACGCGGGATTGGGCGACGAGTATGCTGGCGTGCGAGACTCGGTGCAGATGGACTCGTGCATATGGAACTCGGCGCGATAGGTGGTTGAGCTCACGGGTCTGGGCTCGATGGGCTGCTGTTAGCATGAAACTGAGCGTGGATTGGCTAGTGCGTGCGCGATTCGACCATTTTGACATTTTTGACTATTTTGACCCATTTTGTAGACTTTTTTTCTTCATATTTTTTACTTTTCCTCATTTATTTTCTCAATATATTTATGTTATATTCCCTCAAGTATTTTTCGTTGTGTCTTTAAGTTATTTTTGAAAGAAAATACCTAAAAAATAATAAAAATATTTGTGATTCCGAAAAGGAAAATTTATATAAAAATATGATAAAATCATAAAAATATAAATCTATTTAATCAATTAATGAACATTAAATCATGGTAATTTTAGTGCTTTTTAAGCACTCATAAGAATAGCGCATAAATGTGATTAATTTTCATAGAATCATTTCATGGGTGCTTGGAGAAGACACAAAATATGAGGTCATGTGATTGATCATTCATGTTTGTATGTAATTGGCAAGAGCAATAGAGATATGTGTATAATTGGAGGACACTAGGGACTCTAGGAAATCTCTTATTTCTTGAATTTTCTATTTTATATAGATTTGGTTGGATCATTTATTTTGTGGATATTTTATTTTTTTCACCAACTTTTCGATAGTCTAAATAGCATTGTGTGTAGCCCAATTTCGGTACTCAACCACCAAATAACAAATTCTTGTGGATTTGACACTCATTATTGAAATACTTATCATTTGTATACGACCCATGCACTTGTAGAAATCGTTTCACAAGTGAAAATATTCTAATGCCTCTCATTTAAAAGGATTCACATCAAAATTAGAGATTTTTCTATGTCACAATTTAAAACTTAAAGCCGAGAAGAGTATGGTAGTAACTAGAGCTTTAGAAAGAATCAGGCAAGTTCAGGAGTAGCTCGAAAATTATCGATTATAGAAGACAATATGAATGGAGTTAAGATAAAGGTCGATGTAATCCTTGGTGTTATATAGCAACTTCTTGATAAGATGAACAATGGAGGAAATGAGGAGAGGGAATCAAGAGTTGAGAAGGCAAGTTGATGTACTGAAGAATGAAAGGCCCAAAGCATATGCTTCACAAATTAATCAAGAAGAGCAAGTAGAAGAGGATGAAGAAGGTGATAAGGTGGATCATGTTATAGTTGAACATCAAAGAGCGATGTGAGCAAGAGAAATAGAGTGGGCTACACTACGTAATGTCCCTGTGGGTATTCTTTCTACTCAGATAGAGCAAGAAATGCCTCCCAACCAATCTAACCCTATAATGGAAGAGATAAGGTTATTAGAAAATTGATTTCAAATCACTATGGTTTCCAATTTTATACTTTAAGATAAGAAAGATGGCATGATGAGCAAAGGCTTTCCTACCATTTTGCATAATTCAACACAAAAATGTTATAACGATTTGGCTCATTGAATGGTAACCTCTTTGTTGAGTTCGTCAAACTATTTTTTTTCAACTATGAGTGAAACAAACCAATGAGGAATCAGTCCCACCAATTATTTTCTACAGTATAGGAAGTTCACAAGATCATGGAAGGTTACATTAGGAGTTTTGGTGAGGAATAAATTATTTGAACTAAATCAATTATTTAAGCCTAAACCAATTAATTCTAGAAAGGTTAGTTGAAGTTGGTTTGGTGAGGAAAAGGATGAACATTCAAGCTTCTTAGTTTGAACTAAATCAATTATTTAAGCTTAAACCAACTTCAACTAACCTTTCTAGAATTAATCTCAGTTTATTATCCTTTTAATTAATGATTAAGTAATAAATTGGAATAAAACATTAAAACAAAGCTTGAATAACTGACATATTTTCATCATAGCAAAGCATAGATTTTATTAAAAAAAAGACTACATAAGCTTGTTCATTCACAATTCTAACTAGAAGATACTTAGCTCATCATCCTCCTTAATTCAATTACAAATTCAAAGATAAAAATATTCATACTATAATCTGTAAAATACAGAGGATAATTTTCAAAAAATAAAGAGTTTAGAAAACTTCAACTAAGTAGCCCATTGTCTCCTAATCCTCCTAGGTTGAACCCCTTGATGAAATTCCTTACTAAGCTTGTCTCATTGACCTTAATCTACATTCCTTTGTATCTTCTTTAGAGAATAAAAGATGAAATGAAGTGTTCTTTTAGATCTACCTGTCTACTATGTTTTCATGTTTGGTTAGCTCTTTTTGTTAAATTTTACATTTATAGCTTGGTTTTTAGGTTGAAACAAAGTGAGACATTCTTATGCTAACTCTCAAATATATCCTCTAAAAATGAGTGCTTTGATGTCCAATTTTGTCCTTTAAATGACCCATCTCTAGCTATCCTTTGCTTTATATTTTATTATTTTATTGCTTAAATTCTGTACAGGTTTGCTATAGCTTTGCTATAATTATGTTGTAGTAAAATGTGAACCACTTTTCATTTTTTTTCTCTTTAATCTCCTTGAAATAAGAAATTATAATTCCATGAATAAACTTTAAAATATTAATTATTTCAATAAAATATAAGCTAAATTCATATTTTATACTTAAGGGGACACATAATTCTAAAAAGGCAGAATTAAAGTCTATTTAAGCACATTATGTAGATTTTTTCAACTAAATAAGTAAGTTATTAAAATAGTGAAGCTAATATTAACTCTAATAAATTAGAGTTATCAATGACTAAAGAAGATATGGTAGAAGGATGAATTTATAACAATGGAACTTTTTGTTTCCAAGGAAAGATAACATTACCTACCGATGATTATTTAAGATGAGATCATGGGAGAAGCACATAGATCAAAAGTTACAATTTATCCTCGAAGCACAAAAATATATCATGATTTATAAAGGACCTTCTTATAGGGAGGAATGAAAAATTATGTTGCACAGTTCGTAGCCAACTGTATGATATGTCAACAAGTTAAGACAGAGCACAAGAAACCTACATGACTACTTAAACCACTCCATGTACCAGAAAATAGAATGACATAACCATGAAATTCGTACAAGAATTACCTTATGCCTCTCAAGGTCATGATTCCATTCGGGTAATTGTTGACTGTTTTATGAAGTTTGCTTATTTTATTCTAGTTAAAACTCGATAGATAGTGAATATTTTGAGTAAGTTGTACATTTGGGATATCATACGATTGCATGGCACACTAAAGTTGATTGTATCAGATCGAGATCCAAAGTTTACATCACATTTATGGAAGTATGGACAAGAGGATTTTAGTACATAATTACTACATAACACGGCCTATCATGAAATGGATGGAAAATTTGAAAGGGTTATCCAAATGTTAGAAGACATCTTACGAGTTTGTGTTATGGAATTCAATGGAAACTAGAGTAAACACCTACCATTGGTTGAGTTTACCTACAACAAAAGCTATCATGACAACATCAAGATGGCTCCATACAAAACCCTACATGGATGACCACGTAGATCTTCAATGTGTTAGGTAGAATGCAAAGATTTTAGTACGATAAGAACTGCTCTTATAGAAGAAATAGCTGAAAAGATTCACATTGCACAAGATAAACTTCATACAACTCAAATTCAATACAAGAGTTATGTTGATCATGGACATCAACCATTGAACTTCAAAGTGAATGACTACATTTTTCTCATAGTTCAAACTCAAAAGGGAGTAACTTGTTTTGGAATAAAAGAAAAGTTAGCACCACGCTACATTAGACCATTTTGAATTGTGAAAATAAATGGTGATGTAGAGTATCAATTGGAGTTACCTCCAAAATTGTCACAAGTTCATAATATCTTTCATGTGTCTACTCTTTGGAAATGTCAACAAAATTAGAATAGCATTCTGGATAGGACAGAACCACCATTGTAAGAAACACATCATATGAAAAAGACCCGGTGGCAAAAATTGATTTCCAAATTAGGAACTTGAGAAGAAGAGCAATATTGCTAGTAAAAGTCCAGTGGAGACATCATGGCATTGAAGATGCAACTTGGGAGTTAGAATCTAAATTTTTCTTTAAATATCCTTACTTGTTTGAGGAGTTTTAAATTTCAAGGACAATTTTTTTTAAGGGGGTAGGATTGTAAAACCCCAAAAATTCTTTATAAATAATTAAAGTGTCTAAAATAGACTTTGTAACAATATTTAAAAGTGTAGGATGTATCACAAATTTTTGTGTGAAAAATCAAATCAAGTGGAAAAAAATTGGAAAAAATATAAGTGCCATGTTAGACCCTCGGTAAGAATGGTCCACCAGGTGCAATTTTGGTCTATAAATAGACTAAATCTAACCTCATTTTTCTTAAACTATTTTTCCTTCTTATCTCTCCTTAATATTGTTTTTTGGATTTTTGGTACATTTTGGATAGCGTTTCGGGGATAAATATGGAGAGTTTGGGTCAATGTTTGAGGTAGGGGTCTTTATTCTAATCTTTTTATTCATGCATTATTTTAATAAAATTTCAATATCTTAAGTTATGAATGAAAAGGAAAACTAGATACCATGATTTTACAATTAATTTTATATATGTCATTTAAAATAAAATACTCATTATAAAGATTTTATATGTGCATACATGGAAAATTTTAAATACAACAAGTATTAAATTTTGATATGAAATATTAAGCACATGGAATCTAAGATTTTATACATGAATTATGAAAATTATTTTATTTGTGGAAAGTATGCATGTGTGTTGTCTTGCATAGTATGATACACATGGGCTACTGGTTAGAGCATACTATTTTTTATGGAATATAGGTACGTATTCACATACAAATTTATTCTCATATTTTTTTGTCTATAGTGCCTCAAATTGTTGACCACACATGAGCCTTGAAGTTGGACCCATGTTGTATCTCGAAGTTTGCTGTCTATTGGGTCCTAGAGTTTGACCCCATATGGACCTTAGAGTTGGACCTCCTATTATGTTTCCAGAGTGGACTGTCTATAGATGAAGACCCATATGACATTGATTTGACCAATACATGTTCCATATGCATTATGATCGTATATGGGATCGAAGGTGGATCTACATGCATCTCAAAGTTAGACTACACATGTGCCTATGTATTTTGGTAACCAATACATATGGGGTTACATATCATGCATATGGGTTTATATTTTCATAGAATATAATTATTGTATGAGCATGCATTATGATACCTAGAATGTACAATCCTTCGATGCCTTGAAAGTGAGGAAGTATACGTATACTTGGGCTTTGTGACTAAAATCTCCCCACATTATAATGCCGATAATGATGATGATAATTTTTCATTCATGAACTTTATTGTAAATAACATGCATCATAAATATTGAATTGTTATGATATTAATTAGAGTAAACTCCTACTGAGCTTCATGTAATTCATCACATTTCCCTTTTCCCTCTAGATTATGGTTCTATATAGCAAACATTGTTTCAATATTGAAATAGTAATAACACAAGTTTACCTTATTTTGTTTATTTCATTTTGTATCATATATGATGAAGACAATGCTAAGACATAATGTAAAACATTTTTTTCTAAATTGTTATGTATTAGATATTTTCAACAATTTAAATAGTTTTTATTAAATTTGTGTTTTGAATAGGGATATCTTGAATTGAATATAATTTTTATTAAAATAAATTCCTAAATTTTTTAAATATGATTTAAATTTACCCCTTTTCTATCTCACATACCTATTTTTCGAGGAGTGACAAATGCAAACTATATGCAATCCCATAGGGTGAGTGTGTGTAATAAAAAAAATAAAAAAACATATGCCCTAAGTGATACTAAGCCACCAGAAACCAATCTTACAAAGGACAGACAAAATATTAAATAAATATAGAAACAATATTTTACATACAGGAATTGCAAAAATAACTCTATGAAAGTATAATTATTTATCCATTTCACACTAGCTATTTTTCTTATTTTGGTGTTAATATTGGAAAAAATCTTATCTTATGTATGAATGCGCTAATGTAGGTAGAATGACATCAATCCCAGCTCAAATGAACAACTTATAGTACATTTAGAAAAATTACAAAAAATATGACTCGATTGATCGATTAAGCTTTGCTCGACTTTGATCGAGGGTTCTCGAGTAAATTTTCTTATCTCATCTCAATTGATCGACAAAGGTCTCAATTGATCCATATGGTTCTTGATTGATCAAGCATTGATTAAGGGATCCCGAGTTGAAATGATATCACACTTAGATCAATTGACCAAGGGCCTTCATTGATCAATTGAGTCTGTGACGTCCAAAATAGTGTCATTTTTAAACTAGTTTTTGATCTTGATCGTTGGATTGTGTGGATTTATTTTAATTGTCAAGATTAGGTAATTTTTAACATTATTAGTAGTAGTTTTGAGAGGATAATTAACAATCAGAATTAGAGCAAGGTGAACAACTAATAAATGCCATTGGAAAGAGTTGAAGATTGATCAGGATCAGAGTTAGATTTTATCATAGAATTTCGTAACTCTTCCTTTTTTTTATATAGATTCTATCCATAAACTCATTTAATACATAATTGACATGTCTAGAATGATAAATGACTAGGTTCATTATTTAGGAATTTGATTGAACCTAACCATGTAGCATGTAATCAAATCAACTTTATTTATGTGATTTTCTCTTTAGTTGATATCTTAGTTAATCTTATGCTTAATGATTCAATTAATTGGTCATTAATTGCATCACATTGAGATTTATCTTTTAGCTTCAAAAAATAGAATATGGATTATTCAAAGATTTAATTAACGTATGCATTAGAATAGTGTAAAAATATGTTGTGTGATTCCATATGAGTTTAATTATCGTGTAAGCAAAATAGAATGAGAATGTGATTGTTTATGTGAAGTCATAAATGAATGCTTCAAAAAGAGTCATCAACACCTAAGATCATATACCTAGGCATCATACTTAAAGAAGTCATTTAAAGATTGTTTAGAATTGCATGTCTGAAACCCTAAGTTTTTCTCATTATTAAAATCACACATTCGATATAGCTTTAGTTAATAGTAGTGTGAGTTATTGCTCAATTTCCCTATTGTTTGCCTAAATAGTATTGCAAATACTTATTATCGATACTCTACTATGAAATGCACTTGTGCTTTAGCATTATATTACTTGCATGACCCGTATACTTATAGACCACGTGTCAAGTTTTTGGCACTGTTGTTGGGGAGTGATGACTCTATGAAAGTAGAATCATTAGCGCACTTTTGTACTTAATATTTACTTGTTTTATTTAATAAATAGTATTTTGGGGCCACAAATATTAAAAATATTAACTTGTTTTATTTAATAAATAGTATTTTTGGGGCCACAAATATTAAAATATTAACTTTCTAGTGAAAAGAGGTGAAAATATAATTTTTTTGAAATTCTTGGGATTTTTTTGGATTTTTATGGATTTTTTTATGAATTTTTAACTCATGAACAATCAAGAACTGTGACATGGCCTGCCAAGCATGCAGGGACAGCTAATCACGTTACACCACCTATGAAGAGGAAGAACTGCGTGCCACATGTTAGCACGACGTTCAATCCAAGTTTCGAGATTGGTTAAACCGCACTGCCACGTGGCTCAATGCGATTCTCTCCACGTTCCACCTGTGCGCCACGCCATCCATTTACGTGAATCAAGTTTCACAACGTGGTACTATTTTAGCGAGCGTTGACTCTAACCGATCTTATATGCCACGTGTCGCACTCTGATTCGCCTAGTGAATGTTGTTTGTCACATGTCGTACTGTGATTTGCTAGCATTGTCAATTTTGCTTGTATTGATTTCAACCCTTGATCTGAAGCTGATTTGATGGTCCATATTGTACTTGAGATATATTTAAGACTCTAATCACCCAATAAACCCTAAGTGGTCGTCATTAGTATAATTTTGTTTAATTTTTGGAGCTAAAAAGAGAGAAAAATATAGAAAAATTCAAGAGATGACACAATTTTAGTGTAGATTCAAGAAGATATTAACACTACAATTCAAGAGATTTATTGTATTTTTCTTTTACTCTTTACTTTATCAATTTTTATGTATTTTTTTATAAAAAATATGAGCTTTATGAACACAATTATGTGTAATTAATTTATTAATCTATAGATCTTATAAACCCAATTTTGACCATGTGATGATATAATATTTTACCCCAATTATAAATTTAATTTAATTATATTATTTAATCATATTTTTATGCTATTAATTGTTTGACCAAAAATTTATTTATAGAGGTAATTAAATAGATTTAAGAGAATTATTTAATTATTTATCTTGATTAAATAACATGCATAGTTTCTTGGTAGGGATGTAAAATTCTTATGTATATGATCCATAATTGACGAACTTAGTGAGTAGTATGCAATTTACTTAGCATGAGAGTGTGATTAAATTAATTACTATACAATGTGTAGTTTACTTTAGAGAGGACTACATGATAAGTTAGATTTAATTGATCATGTAATTAATTAATAATTATATTAGGAGAATTTTAGCGATTCGCATGTTTAAAAAATTGGAAAATTAAGTATTCCTAGATATTTTCCAATATATCTTTTTTGTTACTAAATTTGATTTAATTAATTATTGCTAATTTACTTGCAGTTATTTTAATTTTGCTTATTTAAAATATAAAAACACAAAAAATTATTTTTTAAAAGTTTTAAAAATTAGTTTCTAATAAAATAATTATCATGGAAATGATATTTTATTATCATTATATTACTTGTTACGATACGTATACTTGCGTATTTATTACAATTATCAAGTTTTTGGAATCATTATCGAAGATTATAAATATTAGAAATTAATAATTTTTTTAATATTTTTTTTATTTTAGTTATTTTTCTTAATTTACTTTTCCTTACTTTAATTTTAATTTTAATTTACTTATTTTCTTTTACTGACTTATTTATTTATTTATTTATTTTTAACTTTAATTAATTAATTAATTTTAATATTTATTTATTTATTTTTAATTTAGACATATCCTTTAGTGCTATTAAAAGCATAGAGTATAAAATGGCTAGCGATAACTATTAATGTTCAATGGATAGAATGTCATATTTGGTAAATCTTTTGAAGATTCAAAACTCACTAGTGATTATAAACAAGGTCCATGATTCAAGGTTGTCGTGTGTGTTTTGTGATGGAGCCCATTGGTTTGATAATTATCCAGATAATCCTAAATCAGTATTTTATATGGGTAATGTGAATCAAAACAATAATCTATACTCAAACACATATAACCCAGGATGGAGACAATATCCAAATTTCTCTTGGAATAACAACAATCAAGGTGGTAATCAATTCAACCATCAATCATTTCCACAACCTAGTTTCCAACAATCACAACAATTACATGCCCAAGAAAAGAAGCCACATATTAAGGACAATACAAATTCCTTAATGAGGATGATGGAAGACTTCATCCAATCATTTAATACAAAAGTGTCAACTCAAGACTTCAATTCGAAATTTGGAGAACCAAATGGGACAGATTACTCAGGCTATAAATCAAAGGCCTCAAGGTAACCTTTCAAGTGACACAATTGTAAACCCAAGAAGAGAAGGTGAGGACCATTGTAAATCATTAGCCTTGAGGAGTGGTAAAATTTTAGAGCATGAAAATAAGACTCAAAAGGATAATGTGGACTATGAGACTAAAAAGGATAAGGAGGAACCAGAAATTAAAAAGGATGAGAAGGAATTAGCGGATAAAGAGAGTAATGGAAAGAAAATAATTTAGCCAAAAGGAGCAACCTCTACAAATCCACTATTCCTTTCCCTCAAAGACTACAAAAGCAAAAGTCAGATATGCAGTTTTCAAAAAATTTGAAGTCTTCAAGAAGTTGCACATAAACATATCATTTGTAGATACACTTAAACAGATACCTTCTTATGCCAAATTTCTAAAGGACATCTTGTCTAAGAAAATGAGGCTTAGAGATAATGAAATAATAACCTCAACTGAAGGTTGTAGTGCCATCCTTGCTAGAATCTATTGAGTCGCCCACACTTAAGACTGTTACACGTGATGCTATAAACAAGGGCATAAAATCACCAGAGAACAACTGAACCTATTTTAACTTTGAAAGTATAGCATCAAAGGTTGATATTGTGGACTGTGTGAACTTTTTGGAGGATACACCTCTCATGTATGTATCAAAGGAGATTTTGGAAAATTTTGAGATAGGATCTAATATCAAACCATCAATTGAAGAGCCACCAAGTTTAGACCCTACATTTTTACCCTTCCATCTCTAGTCAAGTATGAAAGTAAAAGAGTCCAATGGAGAGGTGAAAAAGATGTTAGAAATACATAAATTGGATGAGTTAAAGTGGAGTGCATATAAGAATGCCAAAAATTTCAAAAAGAAAACAAAAATATGGCATGAGAAAAGAATGAAGACCCATGTTTGTAAGCTAGAACATATGGTATTATTGAACAAACCAAGACTCAAGATGTTTCCAAGAAAACTCAAAAGTAATGGATACAAAGGGATGTGCCTTAGGACTTGATATGACCGTCTAGTCAAGGACGTTAAACGTGACGCTGGTTGGGAGGTAACCCAACTTTATTTTACTTATGTTTTTATTGTTTTTTTATAGGTAAATAAATATGGAGAGTAATGGTGTAACATGAATGAGCATTTCAACGACAGATGTGATGTGTTAAGGGAGTTTTCTTTTCTTTCATCTTTTCATATTTATACGTGCATATTGGGGATAATGTGAAATTTAAGTTTAGGAGAGGGAACTTCATTCTCTAAATTAAATTTTCTACTATGCATTTTAAATTTTTAGGAAATTTTTTAGGGAATTTTGTTTTATTTTTAAGATGTTTTTAATTCTTTTAATTCAAATAAGTTTATATTATGTGAAAATTTAAATTTTTTATTCTAAAATGTCAAAAATAGAGTTAATTAAGTTTATTAGTCAGATTGATTGGATTCAATCGATCCAATCCGAATAGTTTATGAATTGATAAGATTCAACGAATCCAATCTGAATAGATTACAGATTGGATCGAATCGGATTTAAAAGGTGATTGGATCAGTTGTGTATTAGGATGTATCAATCCGATTGAAACATCATATCAGATCGAATGAATATTAAATCAACGATTTCGATTTGATGCACATCCCTAATCGCAGGAAACCGCCTAGAAAAGTACACTTTTTTTTAAATATACTTGTCTTGATCTAGAATATCGTAAACTTTTGAAAGTTATAAAACGATATCAAAAAAGTAGAAATTATATTTTAATTTTCGGAACACATCATTTGTAATGGTAGAACCTTGTTGGCAACTTGGCATTTTACCCAACTTGGCTTAATCAATAAAATTTAAGAGCATCGTTTAGATTAGAAAAATAATAAACAACGAATTCTATTTAACTGGATTACAATTTATCATATTGCGCACATGCTTTCAATTTTCTATTTAACTGGATTACAAAAAGATGTAAAAATAAATAAAAAATATCGAAAATCAAAATAGTAATTAAACAAGATATTTGCCAATAGACATAAAATATGAAAATGTTTAAAAAGTGTGGACTTCCTTAAATGGTGGATACATTATTCAACAAAAATTTAAATAAATAATAAGAATAGGTGTCAGTGCTATTCTCTAAATTTAATATGCGTGAATTAAAAAAAAACTTTTAAAAATAATAACTATGAAATCTGAATCATGCACAATAAAATTGAAACACCCCTGCACCAAGACTAATTATATATTTATATGCGCACATGCTTTCAAGTTTCCATTTAACTGGATTAAAAAAATGTAAAATAAAAAGATATATATAAAAGAATTACAGAATATCAAAAAATACATATAAAAAAGTAAGTAAAGATTTTTGCAATATTTGTCATCTAAAGTCCACATCCCATATATTATAAAAAAAACTTTATATCCCATATTAAATAGGGAGGCTTGTGGTTTGAATTATAAAAAAATTACATGCTAACTTTTTAAAGAATAATTACAAATTTTCATTATATGCAATATGCATACATTTTGTATACTTATATATTTAATTATATAATATTAGTTATAAAATTATGCAATTAGACATAAAAGTAACACAAGTGGAAAAGTTATTCAAGGTAATAAATAAATAAAAAGGAAGAGTGTCGGTGCTATGTTGTAAATTTAATGCGGAGCAAAATGCCCCATGGGTTTAAGAAATAACAAAGAAACTTATAATATTATAAAATTTATATAATATAAGTTGTGATTCCTTCTAGGTACAAGTAAGAACAAATTTTAAGATCGTTAATATTTTTATTTTTTTAATATCTTTTTAAAGGAGTCAAATTGGATGGATTTTAAGTTTAATAAATCAAAATAACATAAATATAATTTGAACGATATTAAATATAAAATAATAAATTGAATATTTTTTAATAATAAAAATATATGAGTTAAAAATAAGAGTTATTATATTTATAATTATAAATTTTAAACAATAATAAAGGTAAAATAATTTAATATTAAATTCAAGTGGTCAATTTTTTCAAATATTTAATGCTTAAGAAAAAATAGTAGGAATGAATTATATTAAAAAATTTACAATTTGTTAGATATGTCCTGACAAAAAGTATATATTTTAGTATGTATATGTATGATTTATTAGTACCTATTAATATAGAGTTTAAATTGTTTGTATAAAATTTATATAGATAGTGTAATATAAACTCAAAAATAACTTTGTGTTATGTGAAACATATCTGTTATTGAAAAAAACTAAAATAAAATATTTAAAAAACTCTTAATTGGTATTACATAATATTTTGATTAGATTGAACAAGCCAATCGAAGCTTATAGTGTATCGAATTAGATCATATAGGAATGTTGATCGGTTCCATTGTGAATTGAATTTTTTAAATTTAATACAAACGGATCAAATTAACCTAAAACCTAAGATCTAGAACCACTACATAACCCTAGTCACAATAACTAACCGTAATAGTCTTGTTTGGTCAGCTGTGATTTGATTATTAGTGGATTTTTATCAGTGTGTCGTCGTTAGTGAAGTATATTTTTCACATTAAAAAGTTGAAACACTTAAATCATTGTGTTCCATTTATTTTTCTAATTACTTATTATTTTCCTGTTACCTATAAATATTTATTTGTGCAACCAAATTGGATCCAAACTTTGCTTCTACAGGTGCTAATTTATAACAAATTTTTATCAGGGTCATTGGGTTATTCCGTTATTTACTAGAACTGATCAAGTTTGCTCTTTTGGATTTATTTTGAGCTTCTAGTTATCTTATTGGTTTCATATTTTCTGGGTTATGCTTTTGTTTATTTAATATTGGGTTTTCTATCATGGCAGAAAAATACGAAATTAAGAAATTCAATGGTAAGACACTTGAAGGTAAGGATAAATTGTCAGAAAAATTGACTGATGAAGAAAAATATGCATTGATGAAAAATACTCTCAATTTAATTTAGTTATCCTTGTCTGATGAGGTACAATGCGAGGTTGGTGATGAGGAACCTCCCGCTGGGTTATGACTTAAATTAGAGAATTTGTATATGACCAAGTCTTTGACATGTTAGTTATATTTGAAATAGTTTTTTTATACATTCAGAATGTCAGAAGGTACACCTTTACACGATCACCTTAATGAATTTACTAAAATTATTCATGATCTAAAAAATGGTGGTATTAAAATTGATGATGAAGATCAGGCCTTAGTTCTATTATGCTCTTTACCTCATTCATTTGAACATTTTGTTGATACCATGCTATATGGGCAAGACATTATTTCTTTAGAGGATGTCAAAGCACCTTTGAATTTCAGAGAGTTGAAGAAAAATGTGTCTACAAGCAATAATGATAATAGTAGTAATTTATTTGTCAAAGATAGAAATCAAGAAAAAGGCTCAAGCAACAATAGAGGCAAGTCTAGATCCAAATCTAGAAAAAGAAAAGACAAATGCAACTATTGTCGTCAAGAAGAGTACTGGAAAATAAATTAGCTGAAACTCAAAGGTAAAAGAAAATCAGCCACAACATCTTCTAGTACTAATGATGTTGCTGATGTAGTAAATAATTCTAGTTTCGATGGTAAAAATGTTCTATCAATATCTATTGGTTCTTCTGGAGTTGTTTGGATTCTTGATTTGGGTTGCACTTACCATATGTGCCCTAGTAAAGACTGGTTTGTTTCTTATCAGTCTATTGATAGGGGTGTTGTATTGATGGGAAATGATATATCCTACAAGGTTGTTGGCATTGGTATTATCCGAATTAAGATGCATAATGGTATTGTTAGGACTTTGAAATATGTTCGCCATGTTCCATATTTGAAAAGGAATTTGATATCTTTGGGTACTCTTGATTCACAAGGCTACAAGTATGTAGCTGAAGGTGGAGTTTTAAGAGTTAGTAAGGGTGCTCTGGTTGTTATTAAAGATAAATTTGTGTATGGTCTCTATATGCTTCAAGGTAGCACTGTTATTGGTAGTGTTTCAGTTTCGTCCTCATCAGATCAAGATTCAAATACTAATTGATTATAGCATATGCGGCTAGGGCATATGAGTGAGGCAGAGATGTCTATTTTGAGCAAACAAGATTTGCTTGGTGGTTAGAAAATTGGAAAGCATGATTTCTGTGAGCATCGTGTCTATGGAAAGCATCACAAAGTAAAGTTCAGTACAATCATCCATAAAACGAAAGGTATTGTTGTTTATATTCATTCAGATCTTTAGGGTCCTTCTCATGTTGTGTCTAAGAGTGGTACTCGGTATATATTGACTTTTATTAATGACTTCTCCTGTCATGTTCGGGTGTATTTTCTGAAGAATAAGAATTATGCGTTCTCAAAATTTGTAATATTCAATGCTTGTATAGAAAATCAAATAGGCAAGAAAATCAAGCATTTGAGAACTAATAATTGTGTGGAATTTTGTGAAAGTCATTTTAATGAGTTATGTGAAAGAAATAGCATAGTGAGATAACGCTTTGTGCATCATACACCACAACAAAATGGAGTAGTAGAACGTATGAATAGGACTCTCTTAGAAAGAGCTCGTTGTATGCTTTTTCAAGTTGACTTGGATAAATATTTTTGGACTAAAGCTTGTAAACATGCATGTTATTTGGTGAATTGGTCTCTATCAATTGCAATTGAGTTAAAGACTTCGTTTGAGGTATTCTCTAGTACTCCTGCTAATTATTCTGATTTGAAAGTATTTGGTTGCCCTGCTTATACTCGTGTTAATGTTGGTAAACTTGAGCCTAGGGCATTGAAATGCTTGTTTTTGGGGTATCCTTCAAGGGTGAAGAGTTATAGATTATGGTGTGTTAAACCTAAGTCACCTAAATTTTTGATTAGTAAAGATATTAAGGTTGATGAGTTTTCCATATTGGAAAAGAAAAAGGAGTCTATTGTTGCATGTAAAGATCACTATGTTAGTGAATGGGTGGAGCTTAAGAGTAGAGCTCCTAGTCAAGTGTAAGAGAGTACTTTAGATCATCCATCTGTAGATGAGATATATGATTTTGCTCATGATGTAGCAAAAGAGCAACATGAGCAACCATATAGCATCGCTAAGGGTAAAGGAATAAGAGAGATTCGACGCCCTTAGAGGTACGTAGATACAAACTTAGTTTTTTTTGCATTGTTTGTGGTAGAGTCTATTGAGGTACATGAACCTTCAAATTATCATAAAGTTGTCACTTGTGATGAGTCTGTTCAGTGGTTGGTTGCTATGAATGAAGAGAAATCACTTCATAAGAATTGTACTTAGGAATTGGTGAAACTGCCTAAGGGCCATAAAATTATTAGAAACAAATGGATTTTCAAGAAAAAAAGAAGGTATACCTAAGGTTGAAGCAGCTAGGTTCAAGGCACGCATTGTTGAAAATGGCTATTCAGAATAAGGGTATTTGCTTCAATGAATTATTTTCCCTATTGTGAAACATAACTCTATTCGTGTATTGCTTGCTATGGGTGCATTGTTTGACATGGAATTAGAACAACTTGATGTCAAGACATCCTTCTTACATGGTGAGCTTGAGGAACAAATATATATGCATCAACCAGATGATTTTCCAGGTAAGGAAGATTATGTTTGTTTATTGAAAAAGTCTTTATATGGGTTGAAGAAATCCCATAGACAGTGGTATAAATGTTTTGAATCTTTTATGATTGAGCATGGTTACTCTAGGAGTCATTATGATAGTTGTATTTATCATAAAATATTCCATGATGATTCATCTATCTATTTATTGCTTTATGTTGATGACATGCTTATGCTTCTAAGAATAAGTCTAAGATTCAAAAATTAAAGTCTCAAATTAATAGCGAGCTTAAGATGAAAGATTTGGGTGCAACGAAGAGAATTTTGGTCATGGTAATTTACAGGGATAGACAAGAGAGCAAGCTTTATTTGACTCAAAAAAATTATATTGAAAAAGTTCTTGAATGTTTTGGTATGAAAAAGTCTAAACCTATGAGTACGCCATTAGCTGTGCATTCTAGGATTTCTTTGGATTTGTCACCACAGTAAGAAGAAGAAGAGCAGTACATGCCTCATGTTCCATTTTCTAGTGTCGTTGGTAGTTTGGTGTACACTATGGTTTGTACTCGTCCTAAAATTTCACATGCAATTAGTGTTGTGAGTAGATATATGGGTAATCCTGGTAAGGGTCATTAATTGGCAAGCAATGAAATGGATACTTCGATATTTGAGAGGCACATCTAATTTGGGTTTGGTATATGATGGAAGTTTTAATACCAATTGTAGTGTTATTGGTTATGTGAAGTCTGATTATGCTGGTGATTTGGATAGAAGAATATCTCTAACAGGTTATGTCTTCACTCTTTCTCATTATTTCATTAGTTGGAAGACTACTTTACAGTCTATAGTTGCTTTGTCTTCCACAAAGGTAGAATATATGGCAGCAGTAGAAGCAGTGAAAGAAGCTATTTGGCTTAGAGGTTTGGTTTGTGATTTGGGTTTACAGTAGGATATTTCTATTGTATTTTGTGATAATCAGAGTATGATACACTTGACCAATAATACTATGTATCATGAAAGAACCAAACATATTGATGTCAGATATAACTTCGTTCGTGACATTGTCTCTCAAGGTGCTATTGTTGTCAATAAGATAGTCATTACAGAGAATCTAGCTAATATGTTAACCAAACCAATTCATTTAATAAGTTCAAGCATTGCTTGGACTTGATTGGTATTAGTAGAAGATGATCACCCTTCGAGGCTTTGGACGACATTTATTTGGTAATTTGAGGAATTTCATATTTGAAGAACTTATTTTCTATTTTGAGCCAAGGTGGAGATTTGTTAAAATTATGGCCCAAAAATAAACAATTAAACCCAAAACCATATATTACAACTCTATCTTATGTATATATATAATGTTTTACTTCATTCTTTTGTGCCTCATAGAAGCTGTGGAAGCTGAAAACAAAAATTGAATTCCCTCTCTATTATATGTACCACACAAGCGCCCCAACCGACCACATCTAGCATCGATCGTCGACTAGACAATTCTAGTTCTATTCATAGCCAGAGACACTTATGGCCACCAACTCTAGCTTCGTTCCACTACCAACCGCCTAGCTACCACCAGCTTGCCTCTATTTTGCAACCAACCATCAGCCACAGCTCTACTTCTACCAGCCTCAGCTTACACCTCTACCATTTTTGCTGCCCCTATTTTTCGGTCAGCATTTTCACCGTCCATTAGCAACGGAGCTGCTACTTGTTCGACAACTTAGAGGAGGGTCGAAAATATGCAGTAAGCGGTTGATTTTATCTGTATGGTAATATTTGATTAAATAGCAAGTTTGTTAATTTATCTTGCTATATATTACTAGTAAATTAGAAGGAGTTATTTTCTGGATATTATTTGGATTTTGATATATTTTGTGAAACTCTCTAAATATTAGTGTTTGTATCTACATTTAATTATTACTGAATTTTCCTTGGTGTGCCGTCGTTAATGGAATAGACTTTTCAGATTAAAAAGTTAAACTACTTAAATCATTGTATGTCCTTTATTTTTCTCATTACTTATTATTTTCCTGTTACCCCTAATTATTTATTTATGCAACCAAATTGGACCCACACTTTGTTTCCCCAAGTGCTAATTTATAACAATATCAATTACACTAAGTCAAATGTTAAAATAACTCAAAAAATGAAAATTATGATTTAAAATTTAACATAACTCTAGTTTATAGATAAAGTTTAATTTTTAACTTCATTCACATATTAACATATATTTAAAAATACGGTGTGTTTATGTATTTTTATATAACATAAAAACATATTTTTTAACAGTGGTCAAAAGTAAAACCAATTAAATAATTGGGTCATATAAAAATTGAAAGAAAACATTATTTATTTTTTAAGATAATTTTACTATGTGACACTATAATTAATATGAGAAAATTTGTGTCCATTTATCATTTTGCTTTTAATATTTCACAAAAATGATGATGCTTTTACCCTTTTACTTTTTTAATAGATTAACACCAGGGGTGCTGGCAAGGATATTAATGAGGTTTTTGGCGTACTCGTTGGCGAAGTCTTAGTGAACCTGTTGAGAAGGTGCTAAAAAGTTGTATTTTTTTGTTTCCAAAAATGTCAAGTACTATTTATAAATACACGCATTTAAAATTGGCCAAAAACCATAATAAACAATGTTGGCTTGATCGCACACTCGCTCAACGAAAACCAACAACTCTTAATCTAGCATGCACACTACAAAAACCAACCACATGGTATGTGTAAACATGCTAGTATACAAAATATTCCTAACTATGTGCATGTGTGAATTATTGATTCGTAGAAACTAACTTTACACAGAGAAAGACAAATACACTAAGTAAAAAGAAAACAAATACTGTGTTTTATATACGTGAATCCAACACACAGACACAAGTATAATGGGACTTACAATCTCCCTCTTTTCGCTTTCTACGTCAAAACATTGTACAACTAAATACAAAAATTCATCAAACATGATATGATCATGAAGATGTCCTAAATTTGTTTGCTCCTATGATCAACACAAAGACACATATAAAAACCCAAAAGACACATTTATTCCAAGTGCATCCATCTTGAGTGCTCCACCCAACTTCATGAATCAACTCATTCAATCTCTATCGTTCTGAAACACAAGGATCTTAGCACCATTGCATATAGCACACATCACACAACACACAACACACAACACACTAGAAGCACAAAGACTTCACTGTACACTCGTAACCTGCACACATGAAACAAACATATACCCCGTGAATGTAACACATAAAAATAATGTGTAGTCAAACCACATGGTATCGTGTTACCCCTGCATAGGTACATAACGATAGGCACAAACATAAGTAAACATGCACAACTCCACCTGACGTCATATAACAGTCCCTCTAAATGCATGCAAGTCAGACAATAATATTTAGTGTAATCCTACACTTACAGACCTTGCAACACACATCATAGCAAAAATGATATAGTCGTGCACAAAAAAATCTTTCTCTTTTTGACACTAAGAGTCAAAGGTACACCCCTATATGAGAGAGGTAATGCATACAAATATATTATAATTCTAACACTAATGCAACATTGCAAATAAAATTAAAGCAAACATTATAAGAAGTACCACATATAGTCATTTGAAATAAACAAAGCTTAACACCTAGACAGTAGAGAGGTAGAAGCATGCAATATAAGAAATATGCAATAACTCACTACAACTGGGAAGCAAGTAAACTCATCATACTAATATTCCTATTATGCAGGATTGATATAAAGTGATGACAATGAGAAGAACCTATCACATGAACAAGACAACAACAACAACTCAAAAATAGGACAAGTAACAAGAAGTAAAATAAACACACCACTTCCCTTGATAGCGTACATAAGGCTCACACCTCTCCCCTTAAATGTATGCATGTGATATAACAAATATGTTATGCATTCTACTTGCAAAAACTCCTCCAACACAGAAGCATCTACACATAGTAAACAATAACAATTACAAAAGGAGAGAAACAAACTAAGCATGTTCAATGAATTAGAGAGTCCTTAATGAATAGTTAATACACATAACGTAAATATCCATATATCCATCAATCCATAATGCATTCAAGTAATGCTATGACTAAATATTTGATCTCAAGAATGGTATGTGATATGCAAAATTTGTTTATTCTATATGCCATCAAGATATGCTTATGCTAACCAAGTAAAACAAAGTATAGACTAAAATTGAGCCAAGCTTATAAGTCCACAATTAGTCTATCTCTATACTAATGTAAGTGTCATCCTAGAAGAAATCAATAGGTCTTTCAAAGTTTGTAAATATATGCTAAAGTATGGGTAGTGGAGAGAAGACATTTAGGTGGCATTTGGTTCACAAAATGGAATCGGAATCAGAATGGAATAGAAAGGAATGGAAACAATTTTATTTAGTTTGACCACTTGAGTCAAAGAAGGAATCAATATTACAGTATTTGGTTTACAATTTGAATGGAATAGAAAACACTATATATTACCTCAATACCCCTATATTCAGTAAAGTTTAAATAATATAATTTAATTATTATTTTTTAATTAGACAAAATACATTATTGAAATCATTATTTTTCTAAATAATTATTACTTAAAAAGAAAATATATTATTAAAATTATTATTTTTCTAAATAGGGTTTAGGGTTTTGAGGTTTGAGATTTGGAATTTAGGGATTTAGGATTTAGGGTTTTGAGGTTTGGGATTTAGGGATTTAGGATTTAAGGATTTGAGATTTGGGATTTAGGGTTTATAGTTTAGGGTTAAAATTATTATTTTTCTAAATAGGGTTTAGGATTTTGGGATTTGGGATTTAGGGTTTAGGGTTTTGAGATTTGGGATTTAGGATTTAGGGTTTAGGGTTTAGGGTTTTGGATTTGGGTTTTGGGTTTAGGGTTATATTTAGGGTTAGGGTAAAATTGAAAAAAAATTGAGATGGGAATGGAATCATGATTCCTGAAAGGGAGAGAAAGAATTCTAATTCTTTCTCCTTTAGGAATCGATTCCATTCCATTCCCATTTTTCAGCCCTATCAAACATAAAATGGAAGGAATCAATTCTGATTCCATTCCATTCCATCCAACCAAACATAGCATTAGGTTTGAACAAACCTTTGTTGATCCAATCAAACATATAAGATCACACACATGACAGTTATACCCTTAAGCATAGATTCTTTTCTCTTTACTTATCAAACTTCAACCAATGAAGTTGTGAGAACGATACACACTTCCTTTTATTGCTTATTAACAATTGACTTTTCTTTTCTTTCATTTTAAACACAAATAAACTTTAACACTCATTGTTATTTTTCTTTTCTCCATATTATATATATATAATTCTATTTTTAACCTTCTTTCTCTTTTTTTATTGAAATCAAGAGGGTAAAAGAAACATTCTCAGAGTATATAAGCTCAAAAAAGGGTGTATAAGGTAAGTGAATAAACATTTGAGCTAAGACAGTGTTTAGGTGCAAAGAAATGAAGGAATAACATATTGGCTTAAAGAAGGGAGACTAAGGATAAGAAAATAGTGGTGGCAAGAAAGGATCAAACAATTCAAGAATGACTTAAATTCTCTTTCTAGCCAAACAACACCTAGGATTTCATCTCGAGAGACACAAAAAGTGGATTCTAAAGCTTGTTAGAGACATACACAACATCAAAGAAAGAGATACACATAAGCTTCTCAAAATAACCATTCAAATTCACCAATTTAAGGCAAGTGCAAGGAAAAATTGCATTTCAGAAAAGATGAACAAGAAATTTTTTAGTCATAGACGCTCTCAAGGAATACACATGTCAAAATATCCATACTTCAATTTAGGTCAAATGCATGTAGACATATATAACAACATGATCCCTATAAAATACATTTTACATGCAATAGTTTAGCAAAGTGAAAAACCATCAGTTTCATGAAACACAAAAATAATAACTACTAAGTGAGATGACAAGGAAGGTATTAAGGCAAAACAATGCCCAAGAAGAATGGGAAAATGTCTCAAATGAGACAAAAAACAAGACTCACATCATAGCTAGTTAGGAGAAAGGAATGAACTAACTAACTAGTGAACAACAAATGCAACATCCCTAAGAAAATGAAGAAACATGTGCTATTAAAACCACTAAGCATGTGAAAAGGGAAAAAATTCCATCACAAAAATACAAGGCATACTTAGACAGGGATAACAACAGAAACGCCAGAAGTGTCAACAAAACACACAAGTTTATAAATGATATAGTACATATGACAAAAGACCTAAAGAGTGGTATAAATTCTATATGATATGGAGTATGACTAATAATACTATAGAAACTATAATCCTAATACTCTAACTCTACATAGTGCAGATGACATGACTTGTATACAAAAAACCATAAAGGAAGAAGCAGGTAGTATGCAAGAAAAATGCACATAAGGAACATGTCAAAGTAACTAACATATGAGAAAAATAGTAAAAGATCAGTCAAACAGGTAAAGCAACAAATATGACAATTAACATACTATGCATGCCAAGGAAATACTAAGAAAGAGACAAGAAGAAATGTCAAGAGACGAGCGTAAATAAATGAGATACCATCACATACAAAAAGACGATAAACAAAGAAAGGAATGAAATAAAGTAACTCAATCCTAAAAGATCACCTAAAAAATAGTGATCAAATTACATCCATCCATTTAAAGAATTTGTGAGGGGCAACAAAATTTAGAGGTAGTTTCTAACTCATATAAACATGAGGTGTTTATGGGACTCATAATATGTTATGTTAATAGTTTTTAGAAAATTCAGTCAAGTCATCCATATAAGTCAAGTGAGGTGGACTTTTTTAGGCATATTTATTTCTTTCTACTTTGTGCCCCAAATGCATAATGCAACCTACACGAACATGCTTAGATGAGCCAAAATAACTACATCCATAAAAAAAGATGGGGAAAAGCGAGATGGAGGACTCCGAGATGTACTCCTCATATATTTAGGACACTACCTAGAAATGTGGCCAGTAGTGCCACAACAATAACAAGTACGAATAATGGAACATGGAAAATCGGGTCCCTAACTCTAAGGAGTAGTACGTGAAGAAGAAGAAGAGGAAGTGTTCAAATTGACTTTCACACAAGGATGAGAAGGCAATTTATCTCATTATGGTCTCAAATGCCCAAGTACACCACCGTGGTGACATATGGGAGTGCTAGTAAGTAAAGGTAGTGAGCAACTACTAGAGAAATTGAAAATGTTAGTCTTAGGTACAAGGTTCACCTTGCTAGGAGAAAACTGGTTGAAATGACACAAACGACTTACCTTTTGGGTATGTAGTCGCAGACTTCAACTTTGGGTCTAGATTCATTGATTTTCAAACTCAATGATACCTGTTGTTAAGGTAGAAATCTCTTCATCATAACTAGTGCCATGTTTGTTTCCGAACATTTTTGTATTGTTGATGATTTAATTTAGGTTATCTGGCCTAGTCATCAACTTGTTGATAATGGAGCTAGAATGAGCTAGTTCTTTCTCACTGACACTAAGAAATTTTTGAAGATATGAGCTTATATGTCAAAGCATTAATAAATTCTTCCCTTTCACTAAGGAAATTTTGAAGATATGCTATAAAATTATTCAGAATCCTAACTTTCTCATTTAGTTATTCAACCTCAGCTTGCTTTTTGGTAAGTGAGTAAGCTAGGTATTCCTTTGCACTCTCAAGTATTATGATCCACTTCTTCAATTTTTCAGTCTTAAAACACTAAACAAAAGAGGGATCAGAACTAACAAATAACTATGTAGTTTTAGCCAAAGTAGGAACCTTCAATTATTCCCTATGTTTCTTTACTTACTCCTACTTGTGAGATCATATTGTTGTCCATCTTTCCTCTAGAGTTTTTTCAACTCGTTGATCTTGTGTTTTTTGTCATCAAGGTTCTTCATAGCCTTTCTCTTAGCCTTTTCAAACTGAATGTGCTCCAACAATAGAGCATTGTAAGAATTAAGCAATTTGTCTTTCTCATCTTCAAACGCATCCTCTTTAACAGTATCCTCTTGAACATCTGAGGTAGTAGTTGGAGGATCAACCATACTACTGGTACTGTCTGAAATAGTAACCTTAACTTTCATTCCTTTCTTGTTCTTATGCTTTTGTTTTTGAAAGCATTTAGTAGTAATGTGACTAGGTTTTCCACACTCAAAGCATCTAATATTGTTCAAGTACTATTTGTTTGTTTTCTTAGGTTCATCATATGAATCATCATCAATTTTTACAGATTTTGAACCTTTAAAACTTGAATTATTTTGTCTAATACCCCAAGAAAAAGGTTTCTTCTTTTTGAAAAATTTAGTAAATCTCTACCAGAGATTCTCTAAGCAAGTAGAGTCATTTCCTCCTCATCAAGATCAAAGTCATCATTACCAAAAACTATGGCAAAAACTTATTTGCTTGGACCGTTATCTTTTGATGTCTTGAGAGCCAAACTCTTTCCCTTTTGAGAAGTAGATTGCTCTAATCTTAGTAATAGGTGATGCAGTTTGAAGACTTGAAAGTAACCAACTAACTCATTAATAGCAAATTCACCAGGCTTGTACATGGACTTAAGCACGATAACTTTGGCATGAAAATGATAGGGTAGGCTAGCAATGATTTTCTTAATATGATTTTCCTTGCTAATAACTCTACCCAACTATAGGAAGAATGGACAATATTTGAAAAACGTATATAGAATTTATCAAAAGTTTCATCCTCTTGCATGATACAAAGTTCAAAATCTTTGTTCAACTTTATAATTTTGGATCTTTTTACAGCTAAAGTACCTTCATGAGTGGTCTTCAAAATGTCACATACTTATTTTAAAGAAATACAACTATGAATTCTTTGATATTTATCTGGAAAAACAACCTTAATGATTGCATAGAGTCATTTTGTATTCCATTCATGTTCCTTACTCTCATCCTTAGTCCACTCGATTATGAGTTTAGGAATCATAGTGTTATCAAGTAGGGTTTTGGATGGATACGTATAGCCATTCTCGATAAAAAAAACCATACTCTATCTCCTTGGGACCACAAAAATGTCTTCATTCATGATTTCCAATAGGTATAGTTCATCCCATCAAAAAGTAAAGGTCTACCTATATTACCCCCTCTTGATTCCATCAGAAAGAATATGTGTGTTTGTGATAAAGCGAGTTAACAAAATCAACACTAGAGTGGTTATGCCCTAAAGGGTGACCAACTCTGAAACTAATTAAAAGAGTCCAACACCCAATCAACCACTAGGATAAGAAGATATAGACTCTTAAAGGACTCAAACTTAACTCGCAAGAAAAGAAAAATAGAACACTTAAACAGTTCATACAACAGAAGCATAACAGATATAATATCATAAGAAAGTGACTTTAATAATAAATATTATATGTCAAGGAGAAAGAAAGTAAAGAATAAATACTTTCTAATCAAAGTTTAAGCTTATAGTATGTTCAGACATACACACCTTAAACTTGGATTGTACTACATAATATCAGATCATGCATAACAATCAATATAATGAGGTAAACCCATATAGAGACCATATCCATATGGTAACATCCTCAGGTTTCCTAAAGAAACAACTCAGTAGCAAATAATTCACTAAACACTAAACAAGTTCCAACACTAGTACACAGTAAAACTACTATTACTATTATTAGCCCAGACCTTCATCCAAACAGCCTACTTTTAATCTTCACTTGCTACTTTCGTAACTATTTGGTTCAACACTAGAAGCTAACTGTCCTTTATAGCCAATAACACCTAATGTAGTGTGATTTGTAACCAATAATCAGTAATTGGAAGTGTATAAACTCATAACCTCACGAGACAAATAGTCCATTGCAAATATCAAATCATGTACGACAGACACACAATCAAACCACATACTCATACAAATAATGATTTGATAAACAACCACAAAATGACTCACTCTCAAATATAAGCTCTCCAAAATAATTTCAAAAACAAATATAAATCTTAGTGAGAATTTTGGTAGAGTTTTAACTCTAAAATAATGAGTAAAGAGAAGAGAAATGAAAGTGGTATTTATTGAGATAAAATGCACACCTCGCTAGCCACCTTGCTAGGGGTACTGGTGATGGTGTTAGTGAGGTCTTTGGTAATTAAAGAGCTAAAAAGTTGCATTTTTTCATTTCCAAAAATGCTGAGTACTATCCATATATACCCGAACTTGAAATAAAGCCAAAAATCACAAGAAACAACATTGACGAGCCAGCGAGTCGACAATAAACAATTCTCAACCTAGCATGCACACTATGAAAACCAATCCCGTGGTGTATGAAAACATGCTTGTATATAGTGTTCCTAACTTTATACATGTGTGAATTATTGATCTATAATAACAACTTTACACAAAGGAAGACAAATAAACTAAGTAAAAGAAAAATAGGCACTGTGTCTTGTATACAAGAAGTCAACACACAAACACAAGTATAATAAGAGTTACAAATTTTAGTATGCATGCTAGGTTAAGAGTGGTGGATTTTGATTCATTTTGAGCACGAGTATTTGTAGATATTACTTGACATTGTGGAAATGAAAAAAATATTTTTTACCACCTCGCTAACAAGCTCACCACCACCCTTGCCACCACATTTGGTAAGGTGGTTGGTGACGTCGTTGACCAAAACTCAATAAATACTCCCCATTTCTCTTAACTCTTTATCCATGTTTTTAGTGTTGAAACTCTAACAAAATTCATACTATGATTTATATATGTTTCTCAAAACCATATTGGAAAGCTTACTTTTGAGTATGGGTCATTTAGTGAGTTTAGTTATTGAATCATAGTCTGTGTGTATAAATGGTTTGACAGTGTGTCTCCCATGCATGATTTGAGTTCTTTGAAGGATAGTACGTCCTTTGGTACCCTTGAGATCAAGAGTGATCCTTAAGGTGTCTTGTTCTATATATTTCACTATACTAATCAGTGGCTACTAATCACACCACATTTGGTAGGGTTAGCTATGGAAGAGTGTGTTAGTACAATATGAGTTTAAGGTGTGCATGTTATAACATAACATAGCTTAAACTCTGATTAGAAAGTATTTATTATTTTCTGCCTTCTACTTGAAATATAATAGCTATTGTTAAAAGTTATCTACTTATCTGATATTTTATTATTTGTGATTCTATTGCATTTTTTTGTTAAAGGTATATGTATCTCCTTATCTTGGTAGTGTATCAAGATGTAGGCTCTTTCAAGTTCTTCATTTCTAGAGTTCTTGGAAGTTAAATTGAGTATGCTAAGATGCAAAGGCCCACTATACTAATTCATAAACCATTAATCAAAAGTTTTCACTTACTCTTATATTTTGATTTTTTTTTTGGGTGCTAGTAGACTCTTGAATTCGTTTGAATATACATGATTTAAATAGTGTAAATACATGTTATATATATATTTTTTGGTTAGCTTTGTTTTGCATTTAACATCTAACGACTCTTAAATTTAAGGGCATATTGAGACTAGTAGTGAGCATGAAGAGCTTGACCTTGTTCAATGATGTAAATCTCTTCAATCTTTGACTATATGTACATTTGGCATAGAATTTGATGTTTGAAATGGTACTAATCTTCGGACAATTTCAAAATTTTCTCGCAAGTTGCAGTAAAAACAATTGACAAGGATGCCACTCAAAATCTTGTACCTAACCTAAGTATACCTTCAATATAACCTTTTTATATGCTAGAAGTTTCCTTGATACTATCTCAAGTATGAATAATTACCTCCAAATTACATTAAACCTTTTGGATTTGTAGTGAAATCTAGCAACTTGGGCATTTATCTAATTGAGTTACTATGAGTTGAATATTTGTCTAATTCAACTTCAAGGAGTGGGATCACCGACATATCAAATTTGAACATATGGACATGTGTCCAATTCAACTTCATTAGGTTAGACAATCTATAGACCAAACTCTATTCAACAGGACAGTCGTTCAATTCTAGTATGTTAGATTTAAAAAATATCTAATCAAAATTTAATGACAATTGATCAATAAAAATTAAAGACATTTTTGTCTCAACGTGTTAAAAGCCAAGTAGGGAATCATATTTGATTTTTAACTAATTTAAGGTCATCACAACATATTGTTAGATTCTTAAACTAACGTTGGACTTATATGTGAATAATTATGTGTTGTAGACTGTTATATAAGGTTAAGCCTATTTAAAAATAATCTGCTAAAATTTGAGTAATTTAGACTTTGATGTATTTAATAAGGTACGTGTCTTTAATATGTAAAGATCTAAGGTTAATTTTTATTTTAATGATGGGCAAAAATTGACATAAATTTACTATTTGTGCATTTCATAGTTATGGTCCTCACATTACACGTGACATTATGGTCTTATCTAGCATCCCATCATCAGAGATTAGAGAGGAAATTGAAGGAATCTCTAAGAAATTAAGGTTAAACACTCATTTAAAGAAATTAATTAATGGTCATAGATTTAGATAAATTCTAAGAAAATGTGTAGATCTAGAAGGTTAAATACTCGTTTATAGAAATTAATTAATGGTTATAGATTTAGATAGATTGCATATATTTGCCTTTGATTCTTACTAATACAATATAAATATTATAGGTTATTTGTAGGTAATAGTTTTCACTAAAGGTTATTTTTCTAACACATATAACCCTTAAATATTTGGTTCGTTCATAATAATGCATTGGTTCATATCACTTCCTCAATTATCTTTCAATAAAAAATTATTAAAAATAATAATTTTATATTCAAATTTCTACTTAATATTTTATTATTTATATAACACATATGTAACTAGTACTTGAATTTCAAATATTTTATATGCTAAATAAGCTTCGTACACTTGTTTGTAATTTAATTCAATTTGATTTTTTGATAATTTTAAACAAGGAAAAATTATTCTATATCCTTCATTCTTGAAGAAGAATTTTTTTCTTACATGTCTAATTATATACTTAACTGTATAACTATATATTACTTATAAAGTTGTATATATAAATAGGCATATAAAATCTACTTGGAGGTTAGGAAGAGCATTTCAATTCTTCATAATTTTTTAAATATAATATTTATATAATTATTGAACAATTACATACATAAAATAGAGTTATGTCTATGTATTTTAATTTTTGGGTCTATATTATTAAAATAAATATTACAAACTCAATAATTTAAAAAAAATTTATACTTAAATTAGATAGTCGAACATATTTTTTTATTAAATAAAGATAAAACACATACTTATAATTATGTTATCTTTTTATTATTAATTGTTAATTATAATTATTAAATTGAAGATTATAATAATTAAAAATAAAATAAATTATCTTTTATTGTTATAAGATGCCAATCTTAAGCTTAGGGGCACTAATCAATAATATAAATTTTACATAAATAACTTATAAATTAAAATATAAATTAAACACTAAAGTTAAAAATTTGAAAATGAAATTTTTTGAACAAATACATAACAAAATTTGGGATTTGTTATAATTTTATTACGTTTTAATTAAAAAGTAATTGAGTTCATATATAAATATTAAACTTAAAAAATATTTTACATTTAAAATATGAACTTAAAATTTAAGCTTAGCGTCCTTAGGATAAGAGAGTATCCTATATATTTCTCTTCATGAGAATTTGAAATTTAGTAGATTAGTTGAGATTGATTTATATTTTACTATACATCATAAAACAACCTTTCAATGTTGTTTGTAATAATAAAGTTTTATTATGTTTTAGTATATAATAAATTCTCAAGTGTAATTATACTTTTAATTTTAATATAATATAATTTTTAATATTATAATTAATAAATTAATTACAATTTATATTGATTTTTAATATTTTAATTAATAATTATAATTTTTTTAACATATCCTATGGTCTCGATTATTAAAAGACCGAGACCATAGGATATGTCTATGACCTCGGTTATTGAAAGATCGAGACCATAGGGTATGTCTATGACCTTGATTAAAAAACCGAAATCATATGTAATAATCTATGATCTCTTTCACTTATGTCTTGGTTCTTATAACCGTGACTATAGATTTATGAACACAGTTAAAAATCAAAATTATATGTACTTTTTATAGTAATGTTATAACTTTCACAAAAATTATAAAATTTTACCTGTAAAATATATTTTTTATCAAGTGAGGAGGGACACGTGTCATCCTAAATATCATATACATCCACTTCGGTATAATGCCTCGTGAGTTAATATCATAGATTTAACACTGCATGGCAAATACATGTGAAAAAAGAATGATATTCCCACAATCGAATTGTTATTACTATAATTATTTTGTCTTAATAAAGATTTTATTTAATAATAATGAAAATAAAATATAATTAATTATTAATTTATAAAGGTTATTTCATAAAATTTAAATGTGGTTAAAAGAGTATTTTTTTTAAGTGACCGCCAATCATGCTTTAAATAATTAACAAGACTTTCAACTGTTAAAAAAAATCAACTAAGATGTTTTAGTTATATGTTAGGATAGTTAGGGTAATTTTATTATGTTTAGTAAGAATTTGTTCGTTTCCTTACGAATTGAAAGAGTTACATCATAAATATACAAGATAAAGTTAAATTTTTTTTATCAATTTTATAATTATTGTGAGTTATAATGAAAAATAATCTTTAAAAACAATATATTAAAAAATATGAAAAAATAAAAATAAAATGAGGAATCGATGATTTGTTATTATATTGTAATGTTTAAAAAATAAAAAAGAAACTAAATTATTATACAAAATAATAAAAAAACTAGATATAACTAAATAATTAAATTACATATAAACAAAATAAAATCCATAGATGCCCGACCTATGATAAGGGAGGTTTTTGATTTTCTCAATAAATTCTTAGTAGATTTGGCTCAGTATTTCTGAAAGTTGTAGGGGTAATTCCGGAAGTAAAATAGATAATTAGGATATCGTTGTCTAATAGGATGCAATAGTATTATTTGTCTGTCAGAAAGCTTCCAGTTCCATATACTCTGTTTTCTTTCCTTTGTTTTCTATTTATTTTCAAATCTCCGATCTAAAAAAGCTTCTATTACTAGGATCCTGGATTACACCGACATCGTTTTCTTTTCTCACTCTCTTGTTTGGGAATCCTTTTGACTTGGAGATTGAGAGACCCACTGTTTGTTTGTCTATTGAAGATCCAAGATATATTTATAGTGAGATGGGTGTGGATATGAGGCAAATAGTTGCTGGGATACTTACACTGACCATGTTTGTGATGCTAGGTAACATGATCAAGAGAGACCATTTTGATTCTGTTGAAGTAAGTCCAACACTCTGATCTACTCTGTGGCATATGCATCGTTTAATTTTCTCAATTTATTGTGTTATCCCCCCCCCCCCCCCCCCCCCCTATCTTACGAATATGTGTTCATTTGATTTTTTTTCTTTGATGGTTTTTACTTGATCTGAAATTAAAAGAATTCTATTACTCAATGTTATATTTGACATTTTTTGTCCTTTTTCTCATGGTAGCCTTTTGTTTTTTGAGAGCAATTGGAGAAAAATGCATAAGATTTTAGGGTTCTTCCAGGTGAAATGGAATTTAGAAAAATGAGTTTTGTTTTAAAGTTCTACATGTATTTAATTAGATTTCAGATATAGTTTGTATTTACTTGAAGATAATGGGTGCTGATAATAATTTAGAATTCTTTCCCTGTTTTGCTTGCTCAGGAAAAACTTTCCGTAGATCGCAAAGTTAATCTAGAAAATGCCAAGATCGCAAACAAGGGTTCTGTTCGTCTTCCTCAGAGTAGTGAAGGGCCATGGTTAATTGATAGTCAAGAGCTAAAACCATGTTGGTCTAAGCCAGCTTTAGGTAAGTGCTTTTTGCAACATCAATGTCATTGAGAATTTTTTGTCATATTTACTGCTTGACCATGTGTTTCTTCTTTCCTTATATTCACACTTGTTACTTGGATAGAGGACAATGTAGAGCAGACAGAGGGCTTTGTCATTCTCTCCTTAACAAATGGTCCGGAGTACTATGTCTCACAGGTACCACAATCAGCCAATCTACCTGTCTTATAATTTTATCCTTGTTTGCTCTGTTGGTGTGTTATTTATTGTTACAAAGTGAAGGCAAACAAAGTATATGAAAAATATCGTGCATGGGCTACTCCTACCATAGGGTTATGGAAAAGGATTGACCTTTGGTCGAAGCAGTCGGGGGCGATCACCTTGAACCCTAGTTTGAATGGGCCTCATATTATATATTAATCCTTTTATATTTATATTATTATTTAAAATTATTTTTAATGAATTCAATTACTAAAATAATATATTTCAATAAAAAAGTATTTATACATTTTAGCTTTATAGATTAATTACTGTTAACATATTTTTTTTATATTTTATGTCTTTCTTTATTTCGATTTGTTTTAAAAAATTTGATCGGTTAATTTTTCTTTTAATAAATGTACTTTGAAGTTTTAATATAAAATAGTTATTTCATTTTTAATATAGATATAAATATTGTCATGGTCGTATACTTATTACAAAAAGTGATGTTTAGATCCTATACTTATTTTTTGTAATAATTTATCCTATTGTTATTAAAAAAATGATCGCACAAGGATAAAGTAATTTTTTTTATTTTATTTTTTGATTTTTTCAGCTCTATGCGATAGAGATTGTTATAATTTGATTAAACTGTAATTGATAGAATTGAAGAAAAATTAAATAAATATTAAAAATAAATAAATAAAAAACATAAGAAATGATTATTTGTCCTTATACATTATTTTTTTCATCAATAGGATTAAATTGTCACAAAAAATAAATATAGGACCTAAATGTTATTTTTAGAATAACTATAGGACATGTACAGTCACCCTTCCTTTAATATATTAATAAACACTTTTATCTGAATATTAATAGTTTTTTAACAAAAAATAGAGTGCAATCTCAAAAATTGTGTCGTCTGGGTCTCATAACACTATGGATCAGTCATAATCTCATAACACTTATAAGAGTCAACAAAATCTTGAATTTCCCAAACCAAAGATAGACCAGCAAAAATATTATGGGTCGAGAGCACTTAGATGAGAACTAATTTCAGTATAATCATTAAATAAAGAAAAAAATATATGGAACATTCATACCATTTCTCTTTAATTTGCTTCTCATTGGTAGCCAATCATGGAAAAATTGCCAAATGAAGTTTTTTTAACTTTGCATGGGAAAGGACCAAACCATTGGCCAAATTTCATATTTATCCTTACATAAGCATTCTGCCTCTTCATGACACTTCTCTGAACTCCCTTTTTAAAGCCCATTTCCTTAAAGTGCCAAATCAGCTTGTGATTGTTGTCTTTCATTTTAATCTCAAGGATTTTAGAAACATCAATTGGAAAGAAAATGTTTCTCAATTTTTGCACATCCTAATAAAGAGTACTTAGAATTGATGGAATATGGTCTTGGGATCAAAGACTCATTCTAAGTATTGAGCTATTAGAGCCAACCTTCTATCTAATACCTGCACCTAGAGTTTTTGGGCCTCAAATATACTCTTCCATCCTCAAGGAGGATTATGTCCTAAAGACTATGATACATGGACTCACCTGTTTGGGGTGCCATGCTCGTGTGTCGACACGACATTACCTAACATGGGTATGGAATATGTGTTTGATGTGGTGCAAATCAAATGGAGTTGTCTATCTTGTTGGGAGGGAAATTAACAAGAAGAGGAAACGTTAGGGGTAGAAGAGTAGGCCTTGGGGTTGGTACTTGGTACAATAAAGGGAGGGAAATTAACAAGAAGAGGAAACGTTAGGGGTAAAAGAATAGGCCTTGGGGTTGGTACTTGGTACAATAAAAGGACATGACATTAATTGGGAAAGTAAATTTCTCTTTCCTATAAAAGGAAAAGTTAAAATAATAGAAAAGTGATCCTAAAAAATTAAAAAGCCTACATCTTGAATCATGTGGGGCTTTATAATTTTTATTCTTAATTAAATTAGGGAATTTACATTCGACTCACCCATTTTAAAAATTTTAAAAAATATAAAGTTAAAAAAATATTTGTTTCTATATATCAGGCTTGTTTCGAAGACAAATAGATTTAACAAATAATCTTAACCATTGGATAATCCAAATGGATGGTATGGTTGCTATTATATTTTTATTTTTGTTTTTAAGGAATAATTTCTAAAATCAAGTCAAATAAAAACATATATTTACTGGACTTAAATCAAGATTATTTGTTAAATACATTTATATGGAAACAATCATTTATATATATAAAATGTGACTACTAGTTTATCTAAGTTGATACATTGATATTCATTAAATCTATCATATATTTGATTTATGCCGTATCCAAGTACTGTGTAAGAATTGGACACTTATCTCATGTCTTAAAATTTTAAAAATTTTGAGTCCGACACATAGACACGTACCTGTGTCGAACACTTTTAGTTGAGACCATGTAACATAAACCTAAAGGTGCATTACGAAAACATCCATCTCTAAATCTTGGTTCTCAACATTAGTGAGAAGGACGTTAGGATTATGAAGGAACTCACATTCTTACTTTGTTATAATTTACCCTAAGTGGTCCAAGGAACCCTTTTTTTTCTTTTCGATCCTCCCCACCAAAAATGATCTATAAGCTTCTCAAGATCATAACAAAGAGTAACCACAAGTATAAAAACATTGCATTGCTTAGTTTAGGATTGTTGGATATAGTTGGAAAATTGGAGATTGGAGACCGTTGGAAGTTGATTGATTATAGAACATCCAATCACACTTTTTTGTTGTATTTTAAGATAAGATTTAAAGGAAGCGGAGTCGATTTCTTTAACTCTTCCTTTGATTTTTGTCTTAATAATAAAGTTTACGAGTTGATGACTATAAATACTATTAGAGAAGGTTATATTTCTCCTTGTACAAGAGGTGTTAAGGGAGCTTCAAAGAATTGTGAGTTTATGCATGGTGGGAGGAGATACACTCATTTCCGCGGTAGATATAGGTTTTGGTTAAAACAAAATTTGGAATCCTGAGAAAGTTACGCCTTTGGAGGGGAAGAAATGAGTTCCAAATAAGGTGCAATTTTTGAAGTGGAAGAGTTGTATTGATGAAAGTGTGGTTGATTGTGAAAAATCAAATTCATATGTTTTAAAGTAGACATCGTGTAAAAAAGAACTTAAGAAGGCATTTGAAAGGGTTGAATATAACTTTGACTGATAATGTGGAGGAGATAAATGAGCTTCATAACGAGTCTTTTTAGCTTGAAGGCTTTAACATGGTTTGTGGTAAGTTAAGTCTTGACTTTCAAAGTAAAAAGGTAAATGGGGAATGTTTGGGTACCAAAGAGGTTTGGAGTGAACTTGGGATCATCAGTGACAATGAAGGTGTAGCTAAAAGTCTTAAAAAAGAAAAAAGGAATTGAAATATTGTAAAACTAGTATTATTTTGTATGTTTCATGTACTGTGTTTAGGTTCTATTTACAATATAATTTGAAAGCCTAAAAGGAATTTACAATATAATTTGAAAGCCTAAAAGGAATTTAATTAATTAATTCCTAACCATTCCTAAACTACCTGAATAATTTGACATAGTTACATGACGAAAACATGGGATTACATTAAAAGACAATAAAGTTAAGATTTCAACACTCTTTCAAGTTGGTTCATACATGTTTATCATATCCAACTTGCAAATGAAATCATTGAAATTTAGTCTAGGAAGCCTTTTGGTTATTTGTTGTTTTTTCTTCTGTGAGAACATTGGTCATGCAAATAGTCTCATCTTTAATTTTTGTTTGATGAAATGTTTATCCATTTGTACGTATTTGGTCTTGTCATGTTGAACTGGATTAAAAGTGATGTTGATAGTAGTTTTGTTGTCACAGTAAAGTTTAATTGAAGACCTTATTATAACTTGAAGTTCATTCAAGAGCTTTCTTAACCACAAAGTTTCACAAATTACATGTGCAACTATTTTAAACTCTGCCTTAGCATTGCTTTCGGTCACTACTTTATGTTTTTTACTTCTCGAAGTTATTAAGTTCTTAAAGTTTCCAAAAACTATGGTTCAATACTCAGTGTTGGATCTTCTACATTCTACTAAATTAGTCCAATTTGCATCAGTAAAAATTTTGAAATCACTAGTGTTACTTTTCTTGAAGAGAAATCCGCTGCTTGGAAACTCTTTGAGATATCTGAGAATTTTATAAACTGCTTTCAAGTGGTCTTCCATTGGAGAGTGCATGTGTTGACTTACTGCACTAACCGCAATAAGTTTAGTGTGAGACAAATATATCAATTTTCTACTAGTCTTTGGTATCTTTCTCTGTCAGCTAACTATCTTAAATCTTCTAATTTCTTTCCTACTTCAATTGCGGTATCACTCGGTTTATAGGTAAGCATGCCCGTTTCAGTAAGGAGTTTGAGAATGTATTTACGTTGAGAAAGATTGATTCTTTTTTTGATCTTGCATCTTCCATTCATAAGAAGTATTGTATTTATCCCAAACCTTCAACCTCAAATTCTGTCGCCAAGTTCTTCTTTAGTCTCTCAATTTCTTTTAAGTTGTCTCTAGTCAATATTATATCATTAACATTTACAATTAAAATTGTTTTCTTTGCATTTGATATCTTGGTTTCTCCTCACTTTTGTAATTGTATCGAACCATGCTCTTGGTGTTTAAGCTTGTACAATGATTTTTTCAATTTGCACACTGTGTTTGCATTTTCTTTGCCGAATCTTAGTGGCATGGTCATAACAAATTCTTCTTCTAGCACTTCATCTAGAAATGCATTTTTAATATCTAACTGTTGAATCAACCAATCTAAATTTGCTCCTAGTGACAAGAGCACCCTTACTATATTTAGTTTAGCTACTGGTGCGAATGTTTCTGTGCAATAAATTCTTTAGGTTTGTGTAAACCCTTTTGCAACGTGATGAGCTTTGTATCACTCTAACTTCCCGTAACTCTGTTCATCCCAAGTTTCATTTTTTCTAATGCCCTTATTTCTTCCATAACAACTTCTTTCCATTTTGAGATTTTTAAAGCCTTGTGGATGATTTTTGGAATTTCTATTCTATCAAGGATAGTGGTAAAAGCACGAAATCCAATAGAAAGAGTATTATATAAAATGAATCTTGAAATAGGATGAAGTATACAAGACTGAGTTGGCTTTCTAAGAGCAATTGGTAAATCACAAAGGAGATTTAGAGTTACCTGGGTTTGAGATAGACTCTTGAATATTTGGATCTATGTCACAGATTAGTTTCTTAGCAAATGAATTTAGTTAGATAGTTAGAACTATTAGGAACAGATTGTAAGAATTTTCTAGCAATTGATTATTTTAGGGAAATTTGTTTACAACCAAGCATTCGAAAGGTTTGGAAACTCTCCCGTGAGCTAAGCTCTTTACAAATTTCCAATATCCTTTCCTCACTCCTTTCTACCCTCTTATTCCCATCCCATGTGCTCCATGACAAATTGCTTACGTGGAGCAATTTGTAACTAAAATTGCTCGCTAATTTTTAGAGCCAAAATTCCCATAGACGACAAATAACTAAATGCTTTTCTCACCCAACCTATTTATGCAAGTTGACCTCATTGGTCCCTTTTTCCCTCCTCGCATAGGTAAATTGAACCTTAGGCCTAACAATGCCCCCCTTGACACATTAACCTTGTCCTCGAGGTGAAAGGTAGGGAACTATTTTTGTATGGAGTAAAAGTCTTCACATGTTGCTTCATATTATGGTAGGTTTTTCCACTTCAGAAGTACCTCTAACTCCTTAGTTTGGCCAGCCATTCTAGGCCTCACCTCCGACACTTTTTCTGGCTTAACTATGAGCTCCAAATCTACATTCATTTGAGGAGGTAGAATGTGAGAGGAATTGGTTACTCCCCTTGTTGCACGTAGTTGCAAAACATGGAACACATGATGTATGGAGGTAGATTGAGGTAACTCCAGTTTGTATGCTACTTGGTCAATCCTTTATAGAACCTTGTAAGGTCCATAGTTACGTGCAACTAGTTTTTCATGTCTTCTTTTGGCTAGCGATTGTCTATAGGGTCTGAGTTTAAGAAATACCAAGTCACCCACTTCAAAAGCTTCATGATGTCTCTTTGCATCTGTATAGCTCTTCATTCTCTGCTGTGCACGCAGCAATTGCATTTTCAAATCATCCAAATTAGCACCTCTATCTGCTAATAACTGGTGTATTGCAAAAACCACTACTACACCCTTGTCATACCTTATTAGTTTAGGAGGGTCCATTCCATACACTATCTGATTAGCAGACTGTGGATGATAGGCTATGCTTCTTCGAAGAGAGGTTCCTTGTAGTTTAAACAGTTTCCTCCATGGCTTAGGAAAATTTGGTCTCTGAGATTATTGAATTAGGGATCCCATAAAGCCTAACTACTTGTGTGAATACACTAGCCATTGTCATTGCTGTGAAAGGACGTTTCAAACTAATAAAATGTGCATCCTTTCTCAATCTATCAAACACCATCAGGATGGTGTCAATCCCTTCTGACTTAGGCAGGCCTTCTATGAAATCCATAGTGATGTCCTCCCAGACTTGGTTAGGTAGAGAAATGGGTTGTAAAAGTCCAACAGGGGTTGTGGCTTGATGCTTGCATTGTTGGCATACGGCACCTTGCTGCACAAAGGTGCTTATGTCTCTGCACATCCCTTCCCAATACAACTCAAAGGAGACTCTTTGTTTTTTTTATTTTCCCCAATGCCTTCCAATGGGAGATGTATGAATCTCCATTAGGATAAGAGATAACAACTTGAATCCTTTTGGAATAACCAATCTTCCTTTGTAATACAACACTCCATTGTTAACGGAGAAATTTGCTACCTTAGGTTACCCTACTAGTGTGCCTTGTTTTAACTTTTACAAGAACTCATTTTCTTCAATTTCCTTTAGTAACTCAGGCCAATGTTGCCACTGGAGAACATCCATTTTTGATAATTCTGAGGTGTTAGTCATGTAGAAAGGGCATCAGCTACTCTATTGCTAGCTCCTATCCTGTATTTGATGTCATAACTATACCCTATCAGTTTTAAGACCCATTTTTTGTAGTTAGTGCTCAAGATTCTTTGTTCTAACAAAAACTTCAGGCTTTCTTGATCAATTTTAACCACAAAATGCCTTCTTAGAAGATATGGCCTCCATTTTCCCATTGCAACACTATGGTCATTAACTCTCTCATATATAGACTTCAATATAGCTCTTGGCCTTAAGGATTGGCTAAAGTAAGCCACTAGTCTTCGATCTTGTAGCAAAATTGCCCTTAGCCCAAACCCTGAGGCATCAACTTCCACCACAAAAGGTTTAGAGAAGTTAGGTGTGGCTAGGATTGGTACCCGAGACATAGTATCCTTTAACCTTTGGAAAGCCTTGGTAGTCGCCTTATTCTATTGGAATTGATCTTTCTTGAGTTGTTCAGTAAGGCATAATGCCAAACGGGTATACCAGCTACAAACTTCCTATAATACCCAATAGGGCCCAGAAATCACCTTAGTTCTTTGATGTTCTTAGGCTTGGGCCATGCTTGCATAGCATGAATCTTGCTAGGGTTTGCAACTACGGCCTTGCTTGAGATAATGTGGCCGAAATAAGCTACATCTTTCTTGCCAAATTCACATTTTTGGTTGGCATATAGCTTGTGTGAGTCTAGCAGTTCTAGTACTTGCTTCAAGTGCAATTCATGGCTGGCCTCATCTTGGATATAAGCCAGAATGTTGTTAAAAAACACTAATAACTTCCTTAGGAAATGCCTAAATATCTCATTCATGAGTGATTGGAAGGTTAAGGGTGGATTGGTTAAGCCAAAGGCATAACCAAGAATTCATAGTGTCCATGTGTTCTGAAAGTTGTTCTATGAACATCTTCCTCTTTTACTCTTATATGATGGTATCTTGACTTCAAATCCAACTGGGAGAAGAATTAGGCACCATTCAATTCATCCAACAGCAACTCAATTACTAGAATGGGATATTTATCCAAGACAGTAGCTTTATTGAGGACTTTGTAGTCCACACAAAACCTCCAAGACACATCCTTTTATTGTAATTGATTAAAAATAATATTGGATTTGTTAGTCAAAATAAGAGGTGACTAATTTAGAAGAAAATTCATGGAAGGTGGCTTCTCATATTGTCAAAGATGGAGGTACCTAACCTTGTTTGAATGAAGAATGGGAAGATTAGGTAGCCTAATTTTGGCGAATGAAGAAATGTTTGGCATATGAAATGGGAACTTGAAAGCTATAAATATGTCTTCATTTTTTCATTGTTGATCATCTCAAAAATAGAGAAAAACTTGTTTGAGAAGTTTTTGAGTGAGAATTTTGTGGGAAAATTCTCTTGGGCTTGTAATTGCTTTTGTCTTTTGGGTGTGAGAAAATTACTAAGAGTGGTTGTTACAATTTTTCACATAGTGAATTTTTCTCTGGTTTGTTGACAACGAAAGTGGTTTTTCTCCAATTTAGAGTTTCTATTATAATTCTTGTGTTGTGTATTTTCTATTTCTCTGTTCTTTAATATTCTACTAAGGAGGATATTGAGAGAGAACTTGTGATTATATCATTTGATCCAAATTTCTTAACAATTGGTATCAGAGCCAATTTCAAATAAAGAAGCAGAAATGTTAGAAGTGAAGATTGACATTGAGAAATTTGATAGGAGAATCAATTTTGGCTTGTGGTAAGTACAAGTCAAAGATTTGTTTATCCAAGTTACACAAGGCGTTAAAGGGGAAGCCAACCCCTGTTACCAGTAATGAGTCTAGTAAAACCAACATAAGTGATGGAGATTGAGAAGATTTTGATCTGAGAGTTGCAAGTGTAATTCGGCTGTTTGGTCAAAAATATTCTTGCAAATGTGCATGGAATATCTATGGCGAAAGAACTTTGGAAAAAGCTTGAAGAATTGTATCGAGCAAAAGGCGTCTCAAATCGGGTGTATCTGAAGGAGTAGTTTCATACTTTGCGTATGAATGAAGGAACTATTATGTGTGATCATCTTAGTGCTCTTAATGATATTGCCTCTGAATTGGAAACCATTGGAGTTAAACTTGATGATGAAGATATAACTTTAAGGCTTATCTGGTCTCTTCCATCTTCTTATGAACACATGAAACCTATCTTGATTCATGGAAAGGAGAATATATTTTTTTCAAAATTTACCAGAAGTTATTTTTTGAAGAAAAAAGGCTGAGTGGTGGAAATAATGTTTTGCCTGAGAACTTAGCATTGGTAGCTGATAGTCGGAAGAAAAAGAATTTCATGAAAAAGAAGATAGTGTGTTAGGGGTGTGGATAATTTGGGCACCTCAAAAGAAATTTTCCAAAGGGTGGAGCTGATTCAACAAGAAACTCAAATACTGGCGGTGACGATAACAGTATGTCTGTTTTTGAAAACTATGATGATGCTCTTTGAGAAAAGCATGTACATCTTCATGGCATGTTGCTAGTCTCCAAATATTTCCATGAAAGAGGGTGTGTTACTGCTAACGGGTTCACAAGTTTGCACATGAGCATTGTCTTGGTATAGATGCAAGGTGTGGGGTGGAAAGGATGTCGAGGACTGAGGAACTCTCGGGAAAACCAAGTGTGAGAGTTGCACCATAAATTTTAGCAAGTTTTTCGACATGAACCGATGTGAAATTCTTAGAATTGGTGATTAATTCTAAGTGGGTACTCTTTATGATGGAGTATGATAATTCTCGATGCATAGAATTATGATTATTGGATGTTGTAGCGATAACTATGTTTATTTTTAATCAAGGTAGAGATTGTTGTGATTGATTAAAAATAATATTGAGTTTGTTGATCAAAATAAGAGGTGTTTAATTTAGAAGAAAATTCATGGAAAGTGATTTCTCATATTGTCAAAGATGGAGGTGTGTAACTATGTTTGAATGAAGAATGGGAAAATTAGGTAGCCTAATTTTGGTGAATGAAGAAATGTTTGGCATATGAAATAGGAACTTGAAAGTTATAAATATGATTTCATTTCTTCATTGTTAATCATCCTAAAAATAGAGAAAAATTTGCATGAAAAGTTTTTGAGTGAGACTTTTGTGGAAAAATTCTCTTGTGCTTGTAATTGCTTGTCTTTTGTGGATGTGAGAAAATTACTGAAAGTATTGTAACAATTTTCCACGTAGTGAATTTTTCTCTGGTTATCTTTTGACAACAAAAGTGGTTTTTCTCTAATTTGGAGTTTCCAATATAATTCTTGTGTTGTGTATTTTCTATTTCTTTGTTTTTTGATATTCTTCTAAGGAGGCTATTGGGAGAGAGAATTTGTGATTATATTATTTATCCAAATTTTTTAACACTTTTTTCACCAAGATCATAGAGCTAGTGAAAGGACTTCTACTAGTTCTGACGGTCCCTGCCTTTAGCATATCCCTAATGAACCTCTCAATCTCATCCTTTTGGATGCAAGGATAACGTCTAACACTTATAGGTCCACAGCATTCCTTTAGTATGATGTTGTGGTCTTTGTCTCATTTGAGAGGCATATTAAACACAACACTATATATTTGCAAAATAGTATGCACATATTCAGACTTTTCCTCTTCTTTGACCCTGGAAGCATCCATCTGGTTGAATTCCAATAGAATTCTATTGCCTTCTTGCTTCAAGATCTTCATCATGGTCTTCAAGGAAACCTTAGATTTGTCTAAAGATGGATCTTATCTTTAGGATCACACATTGATATCCCATGGAAAATTTTATAATCTGCAACTTCTAATTGGTGAGTCATTTCTAGGGTCTAGCCACTAAATGCTCAGAATGATATTTGAACTGCTCAAACTAAGGGGCAAGAAATCATCTACTATTGTGACGCCTTGTAATTGTAGTTTCACTCCTCTGCATACTCCATCTGTCCTTTACTGAGCTCTTTTATCCAAGAGTGACCTTATACCTCCTTGTTTTAGTTAGTGATTGTTATGTTGAGTCGTGACACCAGTTTGCTAAAAATAAAGTTGTATGTTGCTCTTGGGTCGATCAATGTGATCACCTCTTGATCACCCACACTTCCAAAAAATTTCATATTCTTTAGGGTAGTAAACCCCATCATTGAATTGAGTGACACCTCAATTTTTGGGTCCACTTCAGTCATCTCCAACTCCTTTTCTTTTGGATCCTCCTGTGTAGTTTCATGGTTCATTTCATCTTCATTATCGATAATCATAACACTCAATTCCTCCTCCTTACAATTGGTGGCCAGGAGTCCACTTATCATTACAACGATAACAGAGACCTTTATCTATTTTCTTTTGCAATTTTGCGTTGGAGAGATGGCAAATCTCCCCTATTGGTTTGCTCGTCGGTGACGTTTCTTTTGGAATCACTCGGAATGAGTTGATCGGTTCTGGTGAGTAATGACTAGAGTTTTGGGCCTGTTACTCAGGTGGTGGGTTATGTTAAATGTGAGCCTAGTGTTTTGCGATAACCAGCTTTTCCTCGATCATTTGGGCCAAGTCCATGGCTCGACCCAATGTATTAGAGTCCAATATTCTCAGTTCTCCCCTTATTTCAGCCTTGAGTCTGTTAACAAACGTCCCCATTGCAATCTTTTTGGAGATATTCTCCTGAGGTGCGAAGAGTTCGATGAACCTCAGGCGATACTCATCAAGCCTTCCTATTTTAGGGCCAAACACTGTTCGTAGAACGTCCCCTCCTGAGTTGATTGGAATTGTTTAAGGATCATCCGCTTCATTTCCTCCCATGTCGCCTGTTGTTCCAAGTAAAGCAGTGACCATAAACCTAAGATCCACAAGATTATCATGCAAAACAGATGCAGAAGCATATGACTGTTGTTGGCTGGCATATGACACCACCTTCTTTCTCTTCTAAATCTTCTAAAGACAATATAGCATTAAACATCCGATGTAGAAAAGTTCCATTTAAGTAGAAAATGGGATACTCAACTCTTCCCACTGTTTTTGACATATAGTGAAGTCATAGGAGCAATACACACAAAAAAGACTCTAAGAAGTACCACTACATAATCCACACATTCATTATACTAACTAAATAAAAAACGGTTGAACTTGCTAATAGAAACCACATTTTCATAATTACATAAAATACACATTCCACCACTAGCATGATAATATTCCGCACAAAACATAAACTCGAAGTTTAAGAGAAGTTACAAGCACAGCGGAACAAGTATCCCCCCCTCCTCCTCCTATTGAGGTATGAATTCAAACCTAATAAAAGAAGATCTGAAAAGAGAACAAGATGGGAATGAGCTGAGAAATTCAGAAGGGAATGTTCATCTTTTTTATGTTTCATTTAGTTGAATCCTCAAAAAGTTTCATAAAAATAAATATAAATCTGCAAGTCTGGATTAGAGATTGTTATCAAGCATGTGTTTTTGATGATTGATGCTTATACAATTATAGACTTAACAACAATGGTCATACTTGTCTTCTTAGCATGCCCCATATTCATGGATATACCATATATGAACATATTTATTGTTAATATTTTTGTCAAGAAAATAATTATATATTCTATTGTAATAACATATGCTATTAGGCTTAGTCCTCTTGCTGATTGGTTAGTGTCTTTGTGATACTTATGAATGTCCCTCGTCTGGATGTTTACAGTCAGCTATTGCAAAATGTTCTCGTCCAAGAACTAGTGTGTTATATTCTCTTCTAATAATTTAGTCATTCTGCTCTAATGGTCTTATTGCAAAATGCTCTATTTTTTCTTCTTTTCTATTAATTTTCTCTCTTCCCTGGCATTTATGTTTTCAGATTGCTGATGCAGTAGTTGTTGCAAGGTATCTTGGGGCGACTCTCGTAGTCCCTGACATTCGTGGAAGCAGACCTGGTGATGTGAGGTTAGTCATAATGTCACCCTGTAGAAATGAAAGAGTCCTTGTTTTTCTTCTGTTATCATATCTAGCTTACTTGAAAAAAAAAGCGCTTCTGGTTTTTTGTGTAAACAGGAGAGGTTTTGTCTAAATTGTGGTGTGTGATAGGTGTGATTGGCAACATATTAGTATAATTGCCATTGTGGCCTTCTTGCCCACTTTGCTGCCCCAGTTTAGCATCCAGGGCAAGGCTGTTAGCCCCACGTTTTTCTCTCCTATCTCTCTAGCTGGTGCTTTTTTAAAATATTTTTCCAGGGTAAAATGTATTAATGGTTTTGTAATCTTCATCCTATTTTGCACTTTACATCCTAAAGTGACCATAGCTCTGATTATTTCATTTTTGCTCACAGTAGTCCAAATTATGATTTCTATATCTGGGCTGACAAAATAGATTACATTTTGATTCTTGATATGTGGGGAAATCAAAAAATTGAGCAACCTTTCTTGTGGTTGGTCTGGTCCTTTGGCTTCCAAAATGAATGTTTGGGGATTAAATTTAGAGATTACTAGTGCATTTTACACTTTCTAGTATTGGTTCTGCTTAAACGTATGGATTCCTTGAAGAACTGAAGATAACCTCTTTCAATCTGAGAGATGTTTTTTTTTTTGTTTTTTTTAGGGAGGGTGGGGAGATCAGTGTCATGTCCAGTTTAGATATGTTATATTTATTTTATTTTTGCCGTTTCCCTTCTCAGTGCTAGCCTCAGGTTCATTTCATGGTTTAAACACTAGAGCTAAATAGCTGACAATGCTCAGTTGCTCATAACAATTTTTCATTACATATAATTGCTCTATGAAATTGGTTAAGTTATAGCTGAATTCAGAACATTTTTGAATGGTGTGTTGACTGTTGCAATCTAAAAATGCATTATTTTAATAGGCTTCTCTAATTTAATTGAGAACTTTCAGGAGCTTTGAAGAAATTTATGATGTCGAGAAGTTCATAAAAAGCTTGAATGGGGTGGTCAGAGTGGCAAGACGTTACCCAGCTACACTATCAACAAGGAAACTTGCTGCTGTGAAAGTCCCTAATCGGGTTACAGAAGACTACATTGGAGAACATGTTGAACCAATTTATAAGAAAAAGGGCAATGTTAGACTTGCAACTTACTTTCCTTCGTTAAATATGAAAAAGTCAAATAAAATTACTTCCAGTGATTCTGTTGCATGTTTGGCAATGTTTGGAACTCTATCGTTGCAACCAGAGATTTCTGAAGTTGTCGACTCAATGGTTGAGCGGCTAAGAACACTGAGTCGGAAGTCAGATGGAAAATTTGTTGCTGTGGACTTGAGGGTTGAGTTATTGGAGCAAAAAGGTTGCCAAGGAGACGATGAAGCTGGAACAAAAAGTTGTTACACTGCACAAGAAATTGCTTTGTTTTTGAGGAAAATAGGATATGGCAAGGATACAACAATTTATTTGACTGAATCAAAGTGGGACAGCAGCTTTGATGCTCTCAAGGATATCTTCCCCAAAACATATATCAAGGTATGTAAATTTTCCTTTTCTATATTCAAATTTTTTCTTTATTCTTAACATTACTTTATTAAAGTTACTTTTCCTCTAGTCAAAATCATGCTGAAAATGTAATACAAGTTTATGTTGCCTTGAACAAAAATAATTCACTATTTGTTCGTAGAAATTACAAAATCCTAAATATTTTTTTTACTTTAGAGTTTAACATCACAAGTTAGGGGCACAGAATCTCAAAAAAGTGGGAGGGAAAATTGAAGTGTGGAGCAGTTTAATGAAATTATGTAGGCTGAGTACAAAATAAAAACTTCAGTGTTCTTTTCTGAATCTATGTGCAAAACTCATGTATTAACAGACCAAAATAGCGAAGAACATTAGAGTCAAGTAACAATTAAGCAATTAGTGTTTGGGAGGTGAAACTGGGTTTGAAACTCCGAACCTCTTTCCTTTTTACAATTTTGTAGGAAGGCATAATACCTGCAGACAAAAAGGGTATGTTGGATTCAGACAGTTCCGAATTAGAAAAGGTCATTGACTTCTATGTGTGTTATCAAAGTGATGTTTTTGTACCTGCCATCTCGGGTCTGTTTTACGCAAATGTAGCTGGTAAGAGAATTGCTTCTGGAAAGACTCAGATACTCGTTCCAGCTGATATATCAGATTCCTCAGCTTCTGCAGAAAAATTTATTACACATTATGTCTCTAAGAAGAACCATTTGGTTTATTCATGCTTTTGCTAATCATCTTTTGAAGAAACCAAAGAGAAACCTGGAAAATGCACTGAATCCTTTAAAAGTTGGGGTATGGCTTCAATACTTTTCTTAATCAACTATTGAAGGTACAACCAAAAATAATATTGAAGGTGAACTATATAAATTTACTTCATTCTGTTTCAAGAGCCTTGATCAGAAGTTTCTCCATTTTAGATTGTTTGGTGGTTCATGGGAGTTAAAGTGTCCAACCTTATATCATGATTAGTGTTTGATATGTGCCTTTTCCTGTTTTTATTCTTTGTAATATTGATTTCATATTTTCATTTTTGGTTAAGCAGGATTATAGTACCAACTGAAAATGTTATTCCCTTGTTGATATCATGTAATTCCTTTTGGATACTATGTGGTAAAACTATTTTTCCAAGTTCAAAAACTCTTCTAGATTTGTCCTGTAAGAGATAAAGCCCTAAACTGTTTGATTGAGAGAATATTTGGTCTAATAATGGGGACAATAGTATTGAGAAATGTACCCTACTCTGCCTCTAAAGACAGGTGGCTCTTTCATTTGTGGGTTTTCCCCTAGTACGATTTTGGTACGCAAGTTGTTGATGTGGTGACCCTCAGGTGCGTGTTGATGAGTTGCATGCCCTAATGATGATATGGCCATTCAAATATCCCAACCTATTGTGGACTAGGTATACAAATGGGCCTTCTTGGGGTGTTCTTATCCAATCCCTTTCCCAATTGGTCTCTTTAATGTTCTCATGTCTTCATTGAGAGGATCTTGGACTGTACCGCAAGCATGGAGTTTCCTGGTTTTATGTTGGGTTGAAGGAGTATAAATGTTTGTTTATTACCGTCACAGTATTTAGAAGGATAATGACTAAGCAAATCATTAGCATTTATTAAAGAAAAATAAAAAAAGAATTAATGGAGAAAAAAGAGGAAGTCAGCCCCTTGTACCTATATAAATTAGGGGTGTACAAAAATCTCTGTTCATTCAAAGCATTATGGATGGATTTTATCCTATGCTTAGTTTTGATTGGATTAGAAATTTTACAAAATCCACAAGGTGGGGATTGAATAATGGATTAACATTTTTAAATTTGCATAAATTTGATCCGATCAACATGTACTACCATGTAATATTTTTTTTTATAGTTTTTACAAGTTATTTTTAATAATTTTATTATTAAAAAAAGTTTGCCCAATCTTCAAAGGAGTGATAACTTCAATTATAGTGTCAATTATTGCTACACCCACAAAGGGTTCAAAACCTCTATCTATAAACTTTTTTAAAAATGAAATTATTCAATGGATTATTTTTCCTATTTTATTTCTATTTTTTTTGTTCTTCCTTTTGAAGTTATTAGTTATTTCTTAAAGTTAATTAACAATTCTATTTTTCAAGAATAATATATTATAATTTTTAATTTGAGTTGTGTGAATTTGTTATTTTATAAGTTTTTATTAAAAACATTATCTAGTGATAAAAAATATCATTTAACGGATGGTTATAATGTGTAAATTGGTTACGATTATAAAATTTATAATTGAATCAACTACTAACATTACAAGGATTTGATGCGCTATACATTCCTAATAATACTTTCATTTTCCCTTTCAAAACACAACTCAATCTCTAAACTATCTCATACCAATCACTGTAAGCTCAAATGCTATAACTTTAGCCTCCTAAATAGCCTAAAGATTTCAACGTTGATTTTACCAAAGTCCTCTCAATCCGAAGAATGCCCTAGCTTTGTTACAGAACCTTCTTAAAGTTTTCAGAGTTTTCACCCTTTTATGCATATGGCGATTCCATTGGTTGATTACTACTTTGCTCCATTCGACAGATTCTTATTTAGTTTGGCCACATGTTGGCATATCTATATATTCTCATTTGTCTGCTATTCTCAATCAATAAAATTGTTTCATTTATCATTAACGAAGAGATATTGCCTAGATAATCACTTTTGTATTTTGATTTATGTTCAGGTTTGATATGCAAATTATAAATACTCACCAGTGTCTCAAATCTAATGATAAGTTTATTTTAAGGTCAATTTTTTGCGAAATTATAATAATTTTAAATTTCTTATTTTCTCTTAAACTAATAAACTAATAAAATAAAATAAAATAGACAACCTAAACACTTTAAACAAATTATTTGGAAGTTGGAGTAAATAAAAAATATATAGATAAACAACTAAATTAACGATGAGATAAATTTAATTAAAAAGATGAGTTAATTAATGAAAATTTTAGCTAATTAACAAATCATATTTTGAATTATTTAGGTAATTATTCATGTGAATCATAGGTATTCAGAAAAAAAGATGTAATTAAAAGGGTAAAATAGACATGGATATTTGACCTAACTCTAATTATGAATTAGATGTGAAAAATTGAGCTGTATTTAATGATTATATTAATGAATTATTCTAGTATATGAGATTGAGTAAATAACAATTATGTAATTCAAAGTTTTTAGTGGATTAAATTAAGAATTAATAAAATGGATGATTGATTAAGGAGTTAATTAATTTACAACATTACATACAAAAAGTTAGTATATGCATGATATTAAGAACACACAATGGTTGGCTGAATTTCACATTCAAATTGAGTGAGATTGTTTGCAATTGGTTGTGAATTTTTCTTCTCAAAAACCTAGTTCACACACAAAAGGGTTCTATTTGAGAAATAGAATTTGAACAACTTGAAGAATTAAGAACGCCTATGCGTTTCGTCCACAATAGTAGAGAGGAAGACTTAGTAGGTCAGAGGTATTAATCTCTAGTTCAAATGTTAAAGTTTTTTTTTATATATATATAAGGTATGCTCACTTATCCTTGTAACTAAATTACATGATCAAGGTTTTGTTTTGATTAAAGTTTTTTTGTTGTTGTTACACTTTTGTTACACCCGTAAATATTTTATCATTATTGTAATTTTTATTTTAAAATTACCATTTGGTGTCACAGCCTACTTATGATATAAGTAATTTAATTATCTCCCTATGTGATACAATTATTTTTATATGTATTAATTCAAGTGATCAATGGAATTATTTATGATCGTGATTTTGGTTAGTTCCTTTGGATTTTTACATTTAGAAAATCTACCCACCCTTTCCGAAGGTATGTACTTATTATGTATACTTATTTTATATTTTCTATAAAGTTTTTTGGATTTTTGGGGCATTTTTTTTGTCACGTTGTATTTATCGTGTTTGGATCAAAACCAAAGATTTATAATATCAAAAATAAGGGTTATACAAATAAAACAATTACGAGATTGATGATATTCAAGCCACACAAACTAGCTCTCACTAGTCGATTATCTTTGATGACTTGATGTAGACATTGATCGGCATGCCTTCCACGATGTTGCTTGAAGTTGGGAAAGGTGTTGCTCTTGCTTGGCTGGTAGTTGTGGCGGTGGCTGCACTCTGCATGTTTGCTACTCTCATTCAGCTGTCAGCCTTTCTTCATGCAAGCCTGTGGGGTATGTTACTTGTCTTGCTCGATCTCGTTTCATAAAAAAATGATTTAGGGTTTTGAGATAATTTGGTTTGAAAATTGTTTTTTTTACTAAAATTCGTATGTGCTAAGCCCAATTTTGCAATAAGTTAGAAGGGTTGGATATGTCCCTATTGAAAATAAATTTGTAATAGTTGTTAATTTATTTATTTAAAATCTAAAAGAACATTATAATAAATAACGTTATATTTATTTATTATCTTCAATATTTTTATGTTTGTAGAAAATATTCATACCATGATATTAACATCGACATGCATATGTTATGTCATATAGAATAAATATGTTTGGCCATTAGTTAATTAATGCTAATTAAATGTATGTTTCATGCATAACATGCATTTTAGGATTTCTTTTGTAAAAATGTTTAATGAAAAATTGTAAGTATGTAAGAAATTAATTTAATGAGATTAAATTAAGATGAGTGATACACGAAACATTTTTTGAAACCAAATTTAATTATAAATATTATAATTAAAAATTTGTTCGGATTAGATGATAAATTATTTTATTTTAAAGTTATTGAAATTTAAATTATTTAAATTTCCTAATAATAAACATATGATATTTTTAACAGTAAAAAAAATCGTTTGACATATTAAGTGGAAGAGGAGAAATATGACAACTTGATCCATGATTTCCACCTTACTAAGCACACCTGTGAAAGACCAACTAGCACCTTGAGATGTCTTAGAATATCCTCCCTAAGGATGTGAGACCCAAGTAATTTGAGGAAAAATATTTGAGCTCTCCTAAAGCTTCTACTCCCTTTAGTTAAAATCTACCACCAATATTTTGGTGGTTACCACAATCTTGGCCATGAAACACTTCAAAAATCACCCTTCTTCTCTTCTTTCTCTCTTTTAGTCTAGCTCTCATGGAGTTCAAGGCATAAAACAAGAAATAAATTTAATATGGGCTTAGAGAAGCCACGAGAATGTTATGGAAGATGTAAGCGGATAAGGGTGGTCAAATTACTAAAATGTCCTTCCCTTAGAACCTTTCTAAACTATTAAATTAGGGGCATTTTTATAATTTTTATCAATAAATTACTTAAAATTACTAAAATATGCCATAAAAATTAATAAAATAATTTAGATCATTCTACTATATCTATAAATCAAATTTGTAAATTCAATATATTTATTTTTCAAATTAAAGAAAAAGACTACTTTAAAACTTTACTAAATTTAAAACAAAACCAAATAAAGGAAAACATAATTTCTTTTATAAATATTAAATAAGACTTTGGGTCTCAAAAGGAAGGTTTTTAGTTGGGATAAGTAGCAAACATAACTTCCGACGTGATAGGAAATCACTATGAAATTCAAGAATTGACTTCCTTAATGGAGCATTCTTGGATGAAGTTTTGGAATTCCAAATGGTGCTCAACAAATATAATAAAAGGAATTTAATCATTTATGGACATTGATATAGCAGTTATATATGATTTATGAACATAGAGATGTTGGTAGTTTCATTAATTGGGAATGTCTCCTTTGGTAGGAAAGTTTAAGGACCAACCCTACACGATATCTAAATTTTTTAAGAGTTAGATAATTGTTATCATAGTAAAATATAAACTAATATGCACTCATGCATCATCTTACTTCGTATGAATAGATAACATGTTGAACATGTTGATTGACTATTTTATTTTAATTATTATTTTTATCTTGAAAATGACCAATCCAATCTTAACCTTACTCGAAAATGAGAAACTCACAAGTGACGACTTTAAAAAGTGGAAAAGAAACTTAAAGCATGGTCACTGAATAATTCAAGATGTCTTTAAGTAGGAATGTCCTCCAATTCCACCTAGATATGCATCACAAAAATGTTTGTAATGTATATGATAAGTGGATTGAGTCAAACGAAAAATTATGCAACTACATTCTTGGATCAATGATCAACCAGGATGGAAACTGTACGAGAGATCATGGGGTCTGTTGAAATTGTGTTTGATGAATCAATAGATGCAAAGAAAGTTATTCTTGAATCAATGATCAATAAGGATGGAAACTGTACGAGAGATCATGGGGACTGTTGAAATTATGTTTGATGAATCAATAGATGCAAAGAAAGTTCTTCTTGGATCAATGATAAACAAGGATGGAAACTGTACGAGAGATCATGGGGTCTGTTGAAATTATGTTTGATGAATCAATAGATGCAAAGAAAGTTATTCTTGGATCAATGATCAACAAGGATGAAAATTGTACGAGAGATCATGGGGTCTGTTGAAATTATGTTTGATGAATCAATAGATGCAAAGAAACTTAAGGTTCTTAGGGTGAGGATTTATCTTTGGATATCTAAGTACACTTGATAATTTCTACCTTTTCTTACCATATGGTTGATTAATAATGCAATTATCAACTATCGTTATTTTGAACAATCTAGAGGTTTATTTACTAGATTTAATTCATTTATTACATTAAGATCTAAAAATATAATAAATAAACTATGAAAGAATAAAAACAATGATAAAATTTAACCTAAGAATTCAATTCTTTTTGTAATAATAGCCACAAGGTAACACTTCGAATAAGGATATGAGTTATTATAGACTAAAATTTTAACTAGCAATAAACATATTCATGTAGTAAACTAGTTGGCCACCCTAATTCATAACTTGTATAGTTTTGACATTCAAACATAAAATTAAAAACAACACGAATCAAGAATTGAAATTAATATTTATCATGATATTAAATTAATTAAACCACAGCCTAGGGCTTGGAATTGCTTCTAACTCCCAATGAGCCATTTTATGTACCCTTAATTACATTATTAAGTTAGCTAGACATTGATTTTATATGAATCAGCATTATTTCCATATAAAACTAAATATAAAAAGATTGAGAAAAAGTTATGAAAAGTAGAGGATGAAGTCAATATCCTAATCTTCAATATTCTCTATAAAATCTACTTCAAAAGTTTTCTTTGGTTTTCTCTTTGATCTCTCTTGTTCTTTGTATCAATTATGTATTTTTAATGACTTTTAGGTTTCTTTTATAGTTTATTTCCTTATCCTTATTTGAATAGGATTCTATTTTCTTGATCCAATGGTTAGGATTAAAAACTGGTGCAGAAAAATTCCAAATTTATGTGCTGACTAGTTGTCTAGATCGATCAAGACCTTCACTAAATTGATCTACCCTCGGTAATTTCCATCCTAGGAGCTCTTGATCCATCCTGGATCAATCGAATCCCATTTGGATCGATATAACTTTGATTTTCATTCATCAATATATCCTCTGTAGTTGCTTGATTGATGCTTGATCGACTAAGTCTTTCTCCATCTATTGACCAGTGGCTTAATATATCGAGTTTGATGATCCCTATTTTTCATCCAAGGTCCTCAATCAAGTGCCACAGTTTTTTTCTAAACACACATTTTTGCTTTTTTTGCTCATTTCGTCCCCTAATACATGTATAACACAAATTGAACAAATAAAATGCATAACGAATAATAGTTCATAGTAAAAATATGGGAATTGATTCACAAAAAATATGCATAAAATGATACCAATAAAACTTACCCATACTACTCTTTGCTAATACTAGACTAAAGGAAAAATGAATTAAGTTTTTTGGCATTGTCTTTGGGGACTAACAATGCTATGCTTTCAAAGTCCAATGTCCATTCCATATGGACTTTAGTCATCTATCCACTCTAGCTAACCTATAATAATCATGTTCAAAGTGTACGTGTGATTTAGCATCCACTAGTAATAGTTAAATAATGTAACTTGGACAAGCATATAACCATTATGAGCATTAACACTCTTTTTAGAGTATATTTTGAGTGTCATAGGCTTTTCCTTAGATTGATATCTTCATTCACTAAAAGTATTTCCTAAAATCAAAAGGTCTTCCATTTGGTTATAACGAGGTTAGGCTTATTGGCCCAATCAAATGAAAGGGAAATGGACAAACAAGAGTTCCAAATCCATGGAGCAAGAGAAAGGGACTTATAGATAACATCATCCAAAAAATAGGGTCAAATTTCTTTGTTTTGGACAAAGCATCGTTATTATTTTAATTTCTTCTCTTTTTTCCGTTCTTTTTCAACAATCAACCCCATTGATATTTCTTTTCAACTTGTCCTATTATTATTATTATTATTATTACTACTAATCATCATCATATTGTATAGTCTATTTTGTAATAATTTACACTCTTAAATCTTATTATAGATTTTTCATTGAATCCATTCTCTTTTTATGAAACTCCACTTTTCTTGAACTATAGGTTGTCCAATGTGTTTGGGTCACATAGTAAGCAATGAGTACAAAAAATTACCTTATGTAGGCTCCAATTGGGTCACTAAAATGGGTTGTCCTTGTAATGACAACAATATTAGGGATATGACAATTTTATCTAAGAGGTTAATCATATTGCCTTAATCATTTTTCAAGAAGGAATTTGCCTTGATGAACCTAGAGAAAATTCTTAGAATCTTAAAATCATAGCAAAGTTCTAAGGAATTCACAACATTTTTCACAAGTTCAAGCACTTCAATTTTCCTATCACTAACTTAGCATATTGTGTGCAAGTTTTGAGCAACATTATCACTTAGTTGTCTTCATAAAGGAATAATTCCAACACCTTACCTATAATTATTATTCTTTTCAACCTAGCATTGTTTAGCTAATTTCATCATAGGTGCTAGAAAGAAAAGAGAGAACATGTGATTTTTCCAAGCCAATCTAATGATCCTAACTATCCTTAAGGAATGCAATAAATAAGTACTAAAAATGAAAATTATTCATGCTACCTAGAGCATACTAATCCTAAAACATGCTAAACTAATAAAGCATAAAAAAATAAAGATATAAATATGTTAACACTCTCCCACATATAATTTTTACATTGTCCTCAATGTAAGCACAAGTATACATGTAACAAAAAAAAGTAAAAAAAGAGTAGAAAAAAATCTGGTGGGTTATCTCTCACAAATTGCTTGGCTCAACTTGACATAGTCGCATCTTAGTGGTCCATTTTGGTTGGCTCATAGAATTGGATCTCGTGTATATGACTCTTATCAAATGTTTCATAAAAGGGTTCAAGTATATGTAAATTCACTTTGAATTCTATTATGGTTTTCTCATCTTTTATTTCTATTGTACCATGAATAAACACATTGGTAACAGTAAAAGGGTCAACCCAAGGGGAATGAAGTTTACATTGAAATAACTTGAGGTAGGAGTCTTATAAGAGAAATTTTTGTCCAACTTGGAAGTTCTTTTGTCATATCATCTTATCATGTACCACCTTAGTTTAATCCTTGTGAATTCTTGCATGCTCATAGGCTTCATTTCAAATCTCTTCAAGCTTATTTTGTTGGATATTTTATGATCCCCTCCTTCCTCCAAATCCGTGTTGCATTGTTTTACTACCCAAAAGGCCCTATGTTCTAACTCAACTGAAAGATGACATGGTTTACCATACACCAACTCTAGAATGGTGTCATCCCAATAGGTGTTTTATTTGTCGTCCTATATTCCCAAAGTGCATCATCTGGTCTCAAACATCAATCCTACCTATTAGGTTTCACTATCTTTTCAAGGATTGACTTGACCTCTCTATTGGAGACCTATCTTGCCTACTTCTTTGGAGATGGTAAGGTGTAGTAACTCTATGGTTGACATGATACTTTTTTAATAGAGTCTAGAAAGTCCTATTTTTGAAGTGTGATCCTCCATCACTAATGATAGCTTTTGGAAAAAAATAGTTAGACTTAATGAAATCTATAACCACTTTAGATTATTTAGTTTTGGTGGATTTAGCATAGAAAATTAATTTACAATAAGTAAAACGTAAATGTAACCATTGGAAAAGGAAAAGGATCTCATGAAATAAATTTCCCAAACAATTTTTTTTAACAAAAAGTAGTGAAATTTGTTAGTGATCACAAGCTTTGCGAAAGATATATTGTGAGACCCTAAGTCTTTGTAATTAATTTTAAGAATTTTATGAAGTATATTTAGAGTTATATTTTAAGATGTAACAATTTATCATGCCTTATATTTAAAAGTAGCATGCATATTTATACATTTAAACAATGGAAAACTAATGCCTTGTTGTAATAAATTTTATGAAATTATCTAATATTGAAATTTATATTGGTACATATGAATTTATGACAAGAGATGTGACATTTAAACAAAGTATGTGGCATCTGTAATTTATACATGCATCATGAAATTATTTTCATGGGAGTATTACCTATGTTATAGTTTAGCAAAGTTTGGTGTGTTAGGGATGTGGGTTACTAATGCACAAAATTGATCCACAAAATTATTGCATACAAATTTTGTTTGATTTATAAAATATCTTGAAAGTGCACGAATCACTTATAAAAAATGATAAGTATAATTTTAAGGTTGGTCTAAAGAAGAATCATGTGGTTTTTAAATAATTCAATGAATTCTTAAAAAATAAATTAATAGCCTAAACATCTTGTCACCATTGTTTTGGTTTATACTACTAACATAAAAATAAGGATAGATTCAATAAAAATTTAAGAAATTAAACATTTATCATGCAATGGACATTAATAGTTAATTATGTTTATATAATATTAAATAGGTTATTAAAAATATGAATTAAGATTATAGATTCTTTCTTATAGGTATATAAATATCCTATGGTAGGGGTTGTTTTCTTTTTAATTAGACTTTAACTTGCCACTTTGGTCAAGCTAACAATTTATACCTTAATTAAATTATGCTACTTTTCTAAGAAATTACTAAACCGTTTAATTTACCACCTTCGGTCAAACCGATAATTTAAACTTTCATTAAGGTGTTTACGTCGGATTTATGATTTAGGTATCTGGAACTAACTTTCAGATTTAAATTTATCATGAAGGATTTGTCATCAATATATCTTTAGTAATAACTTTTATAAAAATCTTTGAAATAGAGCTCATTCAAACTATACAGTTGATATAGACCAAAAGATTTAAGAATGCTACTCTCAAAACAAATTCAGATAATTAAAATCCTAAATCTAACTCTCTTGTTTACTATGAAAAATAATTTTTCAATATATTTTTCAATTGTAAACTTTGGTTTAATCTTGATGATCAAATAAAATTAATTCATTTTATAAAAATATTTAATCTACTTTAATATTTCACAAGCGTAACAACATTACTAATATCTCATATTATTTACAACCAGACAAGCCTAGTTTAAAAAATGATCAATAAATTAAACATATTAGATGTAACACAAAACTTAGAGATAATTTGAAAAAAATACATTTAAATATACCTCAGCAAATGTTTTTAGAATTGCTTTTATAATGGAAAACCTCCAAATGTAATTGCTTTCTTGTTTATTGAATTGCAAATTGAAATTATAACATAAAATAAATTTGTTCAACATTCAAATGAGAGAAGAAATTTAAACTACTAAAATAAAATTAAAGGTCACCAGAAACTAATGTAAGTCCCATTGTACTCGTGTGTGTGTGTGTGTTGGATTATCATATACAAAATGCAATGTTTGTTATTTTACTTAGTATTTTTTATCTTTCTCTATGTAAGGTTGGTTATAGAGAATCAATAATTCACACATACACATAATTAGGTATACTTTGTATATAAACATGTTTACACACATCACGAGGCTAGTTTTCTTAGTGTGCATGCTAGGTTGAGAGTGTTGTTTTTGACGAGTGAGCTTATGAGTGAACTGACATTTTCACTTGTGTTTGGTTTGTTTCAAGTGAGGGTATTTATGGAGTCTACTCGGAAATTTTTGGAAACAAAAATGAAACTTTTTAACACCATGCCACTAAACTTGCCACCACCTTTGCCACCACTAAGCTTTAAGGGAGAAATTTTGCCTTTAAACCCCAAAATCAGGCATGCTTTGAGATCAATAAGAAAACAAGTTGTCACCCAAGTTGAAGAAATGGTAAATCTATTAGAAATGAACAATAATGAGCTCAATTGGAACAATGGGACACATTTAATGGATGATAGGGATAGAGCTATGAATGAATATGCATTACCTATGTTGGAAGGGCTGAATCCAAGTATTACAAGGCCAAACATTCAAGCTAATCATTATGAATTAAATCCAATGATGTTTCAAATGTTACAAATAGTCGGACAATTCAGTGGATTACCAATAGAGGATCCTCATTTACATCTCAGATTGTTTATTGAAGTTGAATATTCATTCATATTTAGTTGTGTGATTGAGAATGCATTTAGGCTTAGATTTCTCCCTTACTCTTTGTGATACCGTACTCGAGCTTGGCTAAGCTCTTTTCCATATGATTCCATTATAACTTGAAATGATTTATTAGAGAAATTCTTGATAAAATATTCCCCACCAACAAAGAATTCCATGCTTAGGAATGAAATTACCTCTTACTAACAATATGAAATGGAATATTTATATGAAGCATGAGAAAGATTCAAAGAATTTCTAAAGAAGTATCCTCACCATGGTATCCCTCATTGGATCCAAATGGAGATTTTCTATAATGGTCTTAATGTTCAAATAAGAACCATTGTTGATTCATCCGCTAATGGAGCTCTGCTAGCCACATCTTACAATCAAGCTTATAATTTACTTGAGAAAATGGCTAGCAATAATTATAATGGTCAAAGGATAGAATGGTAGCCATAAGAAGAGTAGCCGAAGTGCATAAGCTAAATGATATCATGGAACTTATAGCTCAAGTGTCATCTTTGGTGAATCTTTTGAAGGCTCAAAACTTTCCAACAAGTATAAACCATGTCCAAGATTCAGGGGTGTATTGTGTCTTTTGTGGTGGAGCTCATTTGGTTGAGAATTGTCCAAATAATCCTAAATTAACCTTTTATGTGGGTAATGTGAATCAAAACAATAATTCATACTTGAACACAACATCCAAATTTCTCTTAGAGTAATAACAACAATCAAGGTGGTAATCAATTCAATCGTTAATCATTTCCACCACATGGTTTTCAAAAATCACAAAACCAAGAGAAGAAGCCACCTATTGAGGACAATACAAATGCTCTAATAGGGATGATGAAAGACTTCATCTAGTTAGTAAATACAAAGTGTCCACTTATGAGGCTTCAATTCAAAATTTAGAAACCCAAATCTGGAAACTGGCCCAGGCCATAAAGGTAACCTTCCAAGTGACACAATTATAAAACCAAGAAGAGAAGGTAAGGAGCATTGTAAAGCTATAGCCTAGAGGAGTGATAAAACTCTAGAGGAGGAATATGAGACTCAAAAGGATGAGGTGGAACAAGAAGAGAAAAATGAGGAGAAGGAACAAATGGATAAATAGAGTACTAGAAAAGAAATAATTCAGCTAAGAAAGACCAATCTCTACAAACCTACTATTCCTTTTCTTCAAATATTGCAAAAGCAAAAGTTAGATGTGCAATTTTCAAAATTTGGATTTCTACAAGAAGTTGCACATAAATATACCATTTGTAGATGCACTTGAGTAATGCCTTCTTATGCCAAATTTTTGAAGCATGTCTTGTCTAAGAAATGGAGGTTTGACGATAATGAAACAATAAACATAACTGAAGGTTGTATTTCCATCCTAGCTAGAAAACTACCCAAAAAATTGAAAGATCTGGGTAGCTTTGACATTCCATGCACAATTGGGAACATGAACTTTGAGAAAGCACTATGTGACTTAGGTTCAAACATTGACCTTATGCCATTATATAAATTTAAGAGATATGAGGTTGGTAAACTGTTGTGTGTTTTACAACACACAAAAAATGTGCAAGTATACACGGTCACAAGTAATAATATGATAAATAAATTATCGTTCTCACAGAGAAATGTTACCAACTCTTGTTAATTACTAAAATTATTTAAACCTAATTTTATTCAAACAATCAATAATTTTATGCAGTTTGACTTAATCAATAATTTTGTTTCTTTTTAACAATTTTTATGAAAATTCTAGGATTGCAGTTTACCCAAATTAATTCACTTGAATATTTTATTCTCTCTTGATTTATGCTCTCATGTTTTAAGTTATTAACCAAGAACTCCTAATTTATCCATATATCTCTTTCAAGCTCCATACAGACACATCCAGTTAAAATGATTCACTATATTCCTATGAGAATTAATTTCAACCAGATTTATTAAGTTTTGAGTTCTCAAAAAGTTACACATACAATAAAAGTATATTTCTATCCCTTATGTATATACGTTATTTTATCCCGAGAAACACATAAAAATTCCTTTTTCAAGTTTATTTAAGTGCCACATATCAGTTAATTAATCTTCCGATAATTAAAAGCATTTAAAGTAGGTAAAATAAACAACTTAAAACAGTTCCACAAATCATTCAAAAATAATTACTTCAAGTTTCATAATTTACGTAACACTGTAATCCTAGAACAAATAGATTAGTTCATAGCAGAAATTAAAATTACAACACCACAAAAATAAAACATTGCAGAGAAACAAAAATTAAAAGAAAATGAGTTAGGAGAAACTCTTTCACGATTCCTCAATGAAAAATAATTTCTTCCATTTCCTTCTTCTTCGTCAACCTCTTTCTCTGTAATTTCCTTAAGATAATACACAACAAAAATGTCAAAATAAAATGTTCTGCGTGTAAAAGAGACACGCAGAGAGGAAAAATAAAAACTTCTTAAGAGGAAATAATTAAAGAAAATCAGAGAACTGGAAAATCCTTCAAAAATTTGAGAGAGAACTCTCTGCTCAAAAAATGAAAAACGAAGAAGAGAAAATTCTACAAAAAAAAAACTAAAACAAAACCAAAAATGCGTCAAAATGAAAAATTTCCGTAACATATATGCCCCACTTTTCAATTATTCCTTTTTTTATTATTTTTTTTATATTAGTGGGGGACACAAATAAATGGGGGGAAATAAAAAAAACATCACGCGTGAAAACAATTCTGCGCGTTTCTAAATTTTTTTCTTCTTCTACGCATGCCACGTGTCGCCATGTGATTGGCTGCGAGCAATTTAGAGACACGAGTCAGCGTTTCGTTGGACGGGCAGGTCGGGCTCATGGAGAAACGATGGAGCGCAACACACATGATTTTGTCGCAGAGTGGCTCGGTGCGTGACAGCTGGATCCACGTGCTTCAATCTGGACCGTTCAACTGATCCAACGGTGAGCGATGCACCTCGGGGAAATTCTACGCAGCCGACATGTGGGTCCCACCCTGCACGCCAGTCTGCACAGCCAGTGGGCCCCACTCGGGCGCCGAGCAGCGTGACATAGAATCTGCGCCCATGCGATTTTGTCGGGTGTGATCTGGACGCGTGAATCTCAACCGTTTCTTCTTTGATCGGACGGTCCACGTTTCACGCGTGGGTATGGCGCGTGGTTCTTCTCACCTGCACAGAAAAATATACTTTCTTAATTGCATTTTGACCCACAAATTTATTTCAAATTAAATTTTCAACTTTCTTTAATTACAGTTTAGCCCTTTTCTAATTTAAATTAAATTTTTAAATTTTTAATAATTAAAATTAAGCCCTATTTAAATTTAAATTATATTTTCGACTTTTATAAATTGCAATTAAACACTCTTTTATTTGAAATTATATTTTTGGACACAAATTTACAATTAAGTACGTTTTCGATACAAATTATTTAATTTTTATTAAAAAATATAAAAAACAGTAAATACTAATTTATTCATCGAAAATTAACTAAAATCATTGAGAACATAGCAATTATAATTAATAAAATATGTGAAAATAACTATATAAAATACAGTTATCATAAACCCAGCCCACTTCAGTAACAATACAAATGGTAGATAGATCAACTAAGCAACCCTAGGGTTTGGTAGAAGATGTGCTAGTAAAAGTAGATAAGTTAATGGTTTTGACAAATTTCATTGTGTACTAGACATTTAAGAGGACCATAACATTCCTATCATACTTGGTCATCCATTCTTAGCAATCAAAAGAGCACTCATTGATCTATAAAAATGTGAGCTAACAATGAGAGTACAAGATGAACAAGTGAGATTTAATGTTTTTAAAGCATCTAAACCCCCTGATATTGATAATGCTAATGGATGCTTTATGATAGATGTTAGTGATCATGATGATAACTTAAAAAATATTTGTTGAGTCACCCACACTTAAGAATATTACACATGATGTTGTGAACACTGAAGAACACTCACTAAGAAATAACTCAATCTATTTGAATTTTGAAAGTATAAAATCTATGATTAATATTGTTGATTGTGTGAACTATTTGGAGGCTACATCTCCCATGTGTACACCTAATGTTGTTGTGAAGAGTTTTGAGATATGGTCTAAGCTCAAACCATCTATTGAAGGGCCACCAAGGTTAAACCTCACACCTTTACCCTACCATCCCTAATCAAGTGGGCAAGTAGAAGAGTCCAATAGAGAGGTGAAAAAGAAGCTACAAATACATAAATTAGATGAGTTATGATGGAGTGTTTATGAGAATTCCAAAAAGTACAAAAATAAAACAAAAATATGGCATGATAAGAGATTGAGCATCTTGTTTTTAAACCGAAACATAAAGTATTATTGAATAATTCAAGACTCAAATTTTTTCTGGGTAAACTCAATAGCAAATGGACGCAGAGAGATGTACCTTAAGAGTTGATATGATAGTATAGTCAAGGACGTTAAACGTGATGCTAGTTGGGATACAACCCAAACTTTAAATGGAACATGATTGAGCATTTCAATGACAGATGTGGTGTTCCAAGGATAAGAGAATTTTCTTTCCTTTTACTTTTTAATAGTTATATGTACAGACTAGGAACAATGTGTAATTTAAGTTTGGGGGAGAGAACTTCATTCTCTACTTTAGTATTTAGTATGCATTTTCAATTTTTAGGAATTTTTTTAATTATTAAGATATTTTTAATCATGATTTGGCTTAAAATTGATAAATATATGGAAACTAAATGCATGCATGCTTGATATGAAACATATGGGCCCAAAGATAAAAAATGGTTATCATGACTAGGATAATAAATGTAGCATGCTTGTTAAGATACTTATATTAATAATGTGATATACTTGCCAATTTTGATTGGATTCATTTAAATTTTTGTGCACATATTCATGATTGATTTTGGTGTTCTTCTTGAGAGAAACTTTGTGGTGAGTTATACGAGTTGATGAGATCTACCATGTTTTATGATCTATTTAATCATGACTTGAGGTAAAATTAATTCTAAATAGTATTAAGCAAGATAAATGATGTAGACCTTATTTGGATTGATTAAGCCTTTCAAACTAACCATTGTTAATATCCATAGTCACCCATTTGAGCCTAATTAAGAACCTTTCATATTTTTAAGTCACATTTTATGCCTAACCAATAAGCATTATAGTTACCCTTTCAACTTTAGCTTGTATGAAAATAATGAAATAATGTGTTATGCTATAGAGTAAGACGCAATATAATGCACCCTATATTAAAAAAATTAAAAAGACAAAAAAAAAACTCACAAGAAAATTATCCCTCTAAAGAAAAATAAAATAAAATTGAAAATAAGTTTTGCGGGTGTTATGAAGTTACAAAAAACAAGATGTGAAATAAAGGAATACAAAAATAATAATAAGATAGGGTACACTAAAATATCAAGTAAAAGTTCAATGCATATTTATATTAGTGGAGATGGATGTGAAAAATAGATTTGTGAGACTTATTTTAAGATTGAATTGATTAGCATGCACATATAGGTTGATTTCATGAGTGCATTGGATGATATCTTGTACAACACACACACATGAATCAATTCGCCATACACTTTGCCTATCCTTGTATTGATGGAACATTGATTGATGGATATATGAACCTCCGTGTATTAGAATTGTATGATTGTTGAGGAGAATAGTTTCATTAAATATGAATGTATTAATAGATGCATATTTATGAATATACTTCCTTTGTTATTCCCTACCTTTCTTCTACAAGTTCTTAGTTTACTCCTCCACCTATATTTTCATTTTTTAATGAAAATTTCTACAGAGTCCAACCTTTGATTAGTCCTTGACCGGTTGTCTCTACTTACTTGAATGAATGAAGTCATGTTTTCCTCTATATTTGGCTTATTGGAAGGATTTATTTGCAGTTGTTGGTGGAGTTACTTAACTAGTGGATTTGAACTTTGGGAAAATGGAGGGTTGTTTTGCCTCCAAGAGAAATTAGAATGATTCCTCCACCTAGGATTATTGGTATTAGCATTGGGGTCATACCTAGATCTTAGTTGGTATCCTCCCAATACATTGTTCTTTATTTATTGTGGCATGTGTAGTTAGCAGCACAACTTGATTGGTCAGTTGAGTAACCTATATTTGAAATTTAGTACCAGAATCAATTTCATGGACTCCGACTCTCCTCAATCTGGGGCTCTTTTGCTGGGAATTAGCACCCAAAATTTCATAGATATTGTAAGTCTATAAGGCTATTATCTATCCTATCATTCCACTAGAAACATTATTAATGTTGGATTGACATTTCTAATTGATTCCATGAAAAGAAGCATGGAAAAATGAATGTTTTGTAATTCATAATTCCTAATTCATAGCGGCCTCTCTAAGGTGGAAAGAGGCAGTTGTAATTCCAATTACCTTGGAAACTCCTTCATTATGGTCTCTCTAGGTGTTGGGTTTCCCCTTGTTTAATGGTTCAAGTGAAAGGTCATGGTAAGGTTCCAAAAGTTTTTCAATAAAAAGGTTGAGGGATGTAAATTCCAACCTTCATGATAGTCTAGTAAGTCTATTTATATTATTATTTAATGATGTGAGAGGGTGTCTTAAGGACCATTTACCTTGCATATACATATATAAAAAAAAATTAATTTCACGTATCAAGTTGAAAAATAAATATAAAAAATTATAAAACAATACATGTTTGTACATAGAAATACTTAACACATAACAAAGAATAATAAAATATATACATGTTAGTAAAATAAATATACATGAAAGAAATTAATTACAAAAAGTTTTTAAAAAAATAAAAGAATTAAAAAAAATTGAATTAAAAATAAACAATAAACAATAAATAATTGTTTAAAAGAAAAGAATTTTTTTTATTATTTCAAAAATAAAAAGAAAACAAAGTTTTAAAAAGAAATAAAAAGAAAATGTATTTTTAAATTTTATTTTATGTTTTGATTTTTTGATTTTTGATTTTGTTTTTTTAAATAAGAGAAAGTTTAAAATTTTTAAATATCAAAAATTAATTAATAAGCTAGATATTTTGAAATTTTAAATAAAAATCATGATATTTATAACATGAATTTTTTTTAAGATTTTGTAATAATAATTTTAAAATGTTATTCCTCCCTAGCAATGACACCAAAAGCTTGATGCTTACAAAGGTTAACTGGTTTTCTATGCTATTACGAGTTTACTTGGCAATTACAACCAAAACTTGATGTGCCAAAATTTGGCATACAAATTTTGTTTAATTTATAAAATAGCTCAAAAGTGCATGAATCACTTATAAAAAAATAACAAGTATACTTCTAAGGCCGGTCCAAAGACGACTCATATGGTTTTTAAATCATTTCACATATTCTTTAAAAGCAAAATTAATAACCTAAACATCCTATCAAGAATGTATTGGTTAAATATCTAAACTTTTGACAAAAAAGTAATGATAGATTAAATAAATATATAAGCAATTAAACATATATCATGCAGTGAATAATTTATGTGATATATTAGTTAGTTAATCATACTTGTCCAATATTAAGTAGGATATTAAATATATGAATTAAGATTCTTGATTTTTGATTCTTTCTTATTGGTATGAAAATATATGAAGGTAGGGATCATTTTCTTTATTAATTAAACATTAACTTGCCATCTTTGGCCGAGCCGACAATTTGAACCTTAAGATAATTACGCTCCTTTTCTAAGAAGTTACTTAACCATTTAACTTTCCACCGTCAATTGGGCCGATAATTTAAACTTCATCAAGGTGTCTAAGTTAGGTTTATGATTTAAGTATCTGGAACTAACTTTCAGATTTTGAAACTATTACAAAGAATATATCATCAATACATCTTCAATAATTTTTCTTATAAAAATCTTTGAAATGGAGCCCACTCTAATTATATAGTTGAGATAGACAAAAATATTTAAGAGTGCAATTCAAAATTAGATTCAGATAATTTAAATCCTAAATCTAACTCTCTTATTTATTATATAAAAACACACTTCGTCAATATAATTTTCATTTACAAACTTTGCTTTAAATCTTGATGATGAAATAAAACTTAATTCATTTTATGAGAATGTTTAATTTACTTTAAAATTCCACAAGTGTAGCAACATTATTAATATTCGATACTACTTATAGCTAGACAAACATAGTTTAATAAATAATCAATAAATTAAACATATAACATGTAAAACAACATTAAGAAACACTCATAAAAGAATGCATTTAAATATACCTCAACAAAATTCTTAGAATTTTTTTTTCTGGAAAACCTCTAGATAGAATTATTGTGTTATTTATTGAATTGAAACTAAAGCTATTACATGAACTAAATTTTTTTCCACTCTTGAGGGAGAGATGAAATTTTGAGCACTTATCACTAAACACATTGGCCATACCTTTTAGTTCAAGAGAAGTGGAGTTGCAAAAAATTAGAATAGATTCTATGAAAATTCTATAATAAGATTTAAGAATGTCATCTATGCTATAATTGATTAAATGTGTGACATACAAAAATAGCCTTTGCTATAATATGTTCCCAAAGAAAAACAAAAAAAAACACAAAAAGAAACAATATATATATATATATATATATATATATATGAAAGAGTCCACCACCCCTATATATGACTAGGGTAAGGAGCAACAGACTTATGAAGGATTTGGCCCTAACTCGCTCAAACAAGGATATAAACACTTATACAAAACATGGAGCAGAATCACATATAGTATAATATCGAAAAGTAGACAACTTTTATCACAGTTATTATATATCAATAACAAAATGCAAGTAAACAATAAATGATTTCTAATTAGAGTTTATGCTTGAATATACTAAGACATACACATAACAAACTCAGAATATATGAGCTCAATAGCTGATCAGGCATAACACTCTATATAATGAGGTAAACCTATATAGAGACAATATCCATATGTAACATCCTTGGGTTGCTTAAGGCAACCACTTAGTAGCAAATAATTCACTAAATAGTAAAACAAGTTAAAATAATAATCGATAGTAAAACCACTATTACGTTTATGAGTCAAGACCTCCATCCAAATCACTTACTACTGCTATTCACTTGCTACTTCCACAGCCATTTGGTTAAACACTCTAACCCAACTATCCTTCACAACCAACACCACCCAATGTGGTGTGATTGGTAACCTATGATCAGTAACTAGAAGTATATCAACTCACACTCACAAGGGATACATAGTCCATTACTATAATTAAATCATGTACATAACATACACAATTAAACAACATATGCACACAGTTTATGATTTGAAGACTAAACTCACTAAGTGACCCATACTCAAATATAGTCTCTCCAAAATAATTTTGACAATAGAGATAAATCTTAGAGTGAATTTTGGTAGAGTTTCAGTTCTTAACAAGGGGAAAAGAAGGGAGAAATGAGTAAGGTATTTATAAGGCTATTTTTTGTCACATCATCAGTCACCTTGCCAACCACGTTACTAAGGGTGGTGGCAATGATGGTAGCAAGCTTGGTGGCGAGCTAGTTGACGTGGTTCTCAAAAGTCACATTTTTTCATTTCTAAAAATTGTTGAGTAGACTCCATAAATATCCGTACTTGCAACGAACCAAACAATAGTGCCATCATTAGCTTGCTCGCAAGCTCGCTCGTCGAAAACCAACACTCTCAACCTAGTATTGACACTATGAAAACTAGTCCCATGGTATACGTAAATATGCTCACATACAAAGTGTACCTAATTATGTGCATGTGTGAATTAATGATTCATTGTAACTAACCTTACATTGAGAAAGATAAAACACTAAGTAACTATATAACATAAGTACAATGTGACTTACATTCTCCCTCTTTGGCCTTTTTGTGTCAAAACACTATATAACTAGGTACAAATAATCATCAATCATGAGATGACCATGAAGATGTCCTAAAGTTGTTTGTTCCAATGAACAACACAACAACACACAATGAAACCCAAAAGACACACCTACACCAAGTGCATCCATCTTTTGCGATCCATCCATCTTCATGTATCAACTCATCCATTTTTCACTCTAAAACACAAGGGTATTAACACCACTACTTATACAATATTTGAAATGTATTATGCAGAATTAGCATGTAGTCAAACCATATGCTATCATGTTACCCTTACACAGGTACCCAACGATAGGCACACACAAAAGTAAACATGCACAACTCCTCCTAACTTCATGCCACACTCCCTTTGAATGAATGCAAGTTAGATAGTAATATTTAGTGCAATGCTACACTCATAGTCCATGAACACACAATAAGGAAACAATCATATAGTAGTGCATAGAAACTTCTCCCCCTTTTTGACATTTAAAGTCAAAGAAGCACCCCTATATGAGAGAGAGAAGGCATACAAATATGTTATAATCCTAACACTAATGCAATGTAGTAGGTAAGATCAAAGAAAACATAGTAAGAAGTACAAAAAGCTTCAAGAGAGAAAAAAAATGGAAAAGATGTGAGTAAAAGCATGTAACAAGCAACAAACTAAATGCACGAGCAACCAAAGATAAGTGCGAGTAGAAAAAATCTCAATCTACTAAAGAAAATGTATGTCATGCATTCCAACAATAGTTACAATGTAGTGAATTACAAGCGAGAGGCATGCAAGAAGAAAGCATAAGCAGAGAAATACATAGGTAGACATGTGAAATAAGAGATTGCATACAATGCCGCAACATGTCATACTAACGGTCCTATTTATGCATGGTTCATATAAAGTGAGAACAAAGAGAAGAAAGCATCACATTAGAAAGATAGAAACAATGATTTAAAAATAAGAAGAGTAATAGGAAGTAAAAAAAATATAGAACTTTACTGGACAACATACACAAGACACGCAACTCTCCCCAAAATGTATGCATGTGATACAATAAACATATTATGCATTCTGTTTGTAAACACCCCCAACATAGAAGCATCTACACACAATAGACAACAAGAAACCTAGAATGATGGAAGCAAACAAAGCATGCTCAACAAATAAGAGGGTCAGTAAAGAATAAACAATATATACAACCCAAATATCCACATGTCCATCATTCCATGATGCATTAATATTATTACTATTTATGATGACATGCACTCTGTGTGAAATGAAATTTGTTTTAGTCTATGTGCCATCACGATATACTTAAGTGAACCAAGCAAATTGAAATATAGACTTAGGTTGAACCAAGCTTCATATATCCATAATTATTCTCTCTCTACTAAAGTAAGTGCCAACCTAGAAGAAATCAATGTCTTTCAAAGTTTGTAATGATAGGGTAAGATAAGGTAGGGAAGAAAAGGCATTTAGGCTCAGCACACTTCTATTGAACTAGTCAGCAAACAATACATGTCCATGGTAGAAATACCCTCAACAAAGGGTTCTTTTCTCTTTACTCCTTAGACTTCAACCAATGAAGTTGTGTGAATAGTACACACAATACAGACAATATACACCACTTTTTTCATACTTCTCAACATTTTACTTTCCTATTCTTTTCTTTAATCTTTTCCTCACCTTTTTTATATCTTTTCCCCCTTTTTTACAACTCCATTTTCAACCTTCCACTTTGTTTTTCAAATTGAAACCAAGAGGGTAAAATAGACAAATACAGAGCATACAAGCTCAATAAAGGGTGTATAAGGTAAATGTGAGTAAACATTTGAGCTAAGCTAGTGTTTAGATGCACATAAATGAAGGAGTAACAAGAAGGCTCAAAGAAGGGATACTGAGGATAAGAAAACAATGGTGGCAAGAAAGGATAAAATGATACAAGGATGACCAAAATCCTTTTTGTATCTATACAGCACCAAGAATTTCACCTCGAGAGACACTCAAGGTAGATTCTATAGTTTATTAGAGAAATAAAAATCATCAAAGAAAAAGATTCACACAAGCTTATAAAAATAACTATACAAATTTACAAAGTTCTAGCATGTGCAAAGGAAAGATGTATTTATGATAAAATGAACAAGAAACATTTAGCCATACATGGTCTCAGGAGATACACATGTCAAAATATCCACACTTCAATTCATGTTAAATGCATGCCAAGCATATATCAACATGATCCCTCTAAAATTAATTATAGATGCCATAGTATGGCAAAGAGAAAGAAACTATTAATCTCAAGAAACAAAAAAACAATACCTAGCAAGTAAGATGACAAGAAAGGACTCAAAATAGATCAAAGCTCAACATGAAGAGCAAAGTGTCTCAAAAGAGATCAACTACAACAGTCAAATCCGTGCTAGTCAAGAGAAAGAAATAAACTGATTAAATAGTGAACAACTAAGGTAACATCTTTAAGAGAAGGAAGAAACAAGGGATGCTACTAAAACCTCTAAGCATATCAGAAAAACAAAAGCTTCAACACAAAAACACAAGATATTCTTAGAAAGGCACATAACTCAAAGTACATAAGTGTCAACAAAGAAAAAAGTAAGAAAACTATCTCAGTTGACTTTAAAAAACTAACTAAGGAAAAACATAAAAATAATGGGAAATAGATAGGTAAAAGAAGGACATAAATCAACAAGACACAAACTGATAATCAACACAAAAGATTCTAGGTGAAAGAATGTAAAACCTAGTAAGATAGAAGAGAAGCATTCTAAATGTGATGTCATAAGGTAGGATCGTAGATAGAGAATCCCCTTACAATGACACTATGATAAAAACATGTGACATGATGCTTATGCAAAAAGCCACAGAAGGAGAAGTGAATAGTAAGAAATGAAGAAAACTAGTAACAAGTTAAATAATCAAGCATAACATAAAGTAAAATAGTTAATGCACTCTATAAAACAATGAAACAAGAAAGGGAGATATGCACACGAATAGGAAAATAGGGAATATAAAACAACAATAAAATAAAAATTCAGATACAGAGATAAGACAATCAAAGAAAGGAAAGAAAAAAGACAACTCTACCCTAATAGATCACCAAAATATAGCGATAAAATGACATCCCTCCATTTAAAGAATTTGTGAGGGGCAACGAAACTAGGAAATAGTCTCTAAATAGGGGCATGAGAAGTATATGAAAATCATTATTTATTTTATTCAAAATATCTATAAAATCTAGACGAGTCATCCATATAAATAGGGCAAGGTATGATTTTTAAGCTAGATTTATTTCTTTCAACTTTATGCCTCAAGTGAGCATGACATGCTCAAATGAGCTATAATAACTACATCTTGAAAGAAAGGATGGGGAAGAGTGAGGTGGAGGAATCTAAGTCATACTCTGCATAAATCTAGGACACTGCCTATAAATGTAGCCACCAATGCCTCAACGATAACAAGTATGAACATTGGAGTTAGGAAAATGGGGTACCTGTCTTCGAAGAGTAGTAGTAAAAAGAGAAGAAGAGAAAGTTCTTATATTGACTTTCACATAAGGATGATAAGTCAATTTCTCATAGTGTAGTCTCAAATGCCCAAGCTCACCATGGTCGTAACAAGTCAAATGAGAGTAAATAAAGGCATTAGACCACTAATGGTGCGATGAGAAGTACTAGCCTTATTTGAATGGTTCACCTTGGTTGGGGAATCTAGATAGAACTAGGTAAAACATTTACCTCTTAGGTCAATAGATATAGACTTTAACTTAAGTTCTTGATTGGAAGCTTTGAAAAACATAGTAGAATCACTTGTAGAAGTCAACACCCCTTCACTATACCCAATACCATACTTGTCACTAGAAAACTTAACATTGGTAATAATTTCATTTAAGATTTTTGAGCTTGTTGTCATTCTTTCAATAATAATGGTGGAATGCGCTTGCTCCTATTCTCGCATATTGAGATTTTCTTTTGGGGCCACAACCAAGTCTTCCTTTTCTATTAGACAATAAGCCAGATCATCCTTTCCACTCTTAAGAACTATAATTTTCTTCTTTAATTTTTGAATTTTGACACTCTAATTAGAAGAGGGATCAAGAATAAGAAAAAGCTATGTAGCTTTCCCAAAGTAGGAACCTTTAACTATTCCTCAAGTTTTTTAATTTTTTTATGATTTGCATTAAAAGTTTCTAGCAAATCATCATATCTCTTTTGAACGACCTCATGCCTACTTGTGAGATAATGTTATTGTTCATCAATAAAGGACTTCCTTTCCTTTAGAGTTTTCTTCAACACATTGATTTCATGTTCTTTTTCATCAAGGCTCTCCATAGCCTTTATTTTATCCTTTTTAGCTTGAATATGCTCTAATAGTAGCACATTGTATGAATCAAGAAATTTGTGTTTCTCGTCTTCAAATTTATTATCTTCAGAGGTCTCTTCTTGACCATTTGAGGTAGTAGTTAAAAGATCAATGATACTAGTACAAGTAGCAAAAGCCATAAAATCAATATAATCATCATCTTTACTATTGGTACAGTCCAAAATAGTAACATTAGCTTTCATTATGTGCTTTTTCATGCAATTCTATTTTTGAAGAAATTTGGCAGCAATATGACCCCCAACTTTCCACATTCAAAGCATCTTATTTTTTTCAGGTGTCCTTTGTTTGATTTCTTAGATTCACCATATGAGTTGTCATAATCTTTTATGACTTTCAAACCTTTAAAGCTTGAACTCACTTTTCTAATATCACTAGAGGAGGGTTTCTTCTTTCTAGAGAATTTTATGAATCTTCGAGCAAGTAATGTCATCTCTTCTTCATCATGATCATATTCAAAATCAACCGAGCTGGCAATAGTATCAGGACCCACTTTCTTAAGCAATCTTATATGCCATATTCATTTCCTTGTTTGAAACAAGTTACTTTTCCCTTGGTAATAAGCAGTGAAGTTCATTCACAATTAGTTCACTCGGTTTGTAAATGGATTCAAGAATAGTGACTTTAGTATGAAACCTATAAGGAAGGCTAGTGATGATTTTCTAAATTTTTTTTTCCTTACTAATAGGTCTTCCCAAGTTGTAGGAGCAATTTACATTGTTGGAAAACTGTGCCTAAAACTTGTCGAAGGTTTCATCTTCCTACATAATGCACAATTCAAAGTCTCTGTTTAATGTTAGGATTCTGGATCTTTTGACTGTAGGCGTTCCTTCATGAGTCATCTCCAAAATGTCCAATACTTGTTTTGTGGTAGTACATCTTTGTATCTTTTTGTACTTATCTTAGGACACAACCTTGAAAATAACATATAAACCTTTGATTATTAAGTAGGATTTTGGTCGGGTAAGTCCATTCAATCATTGATTTAGAAATTACGAAATTATTAAGTAGGATTTTGGTCGGGTAAGTCCAGCCATTTTCAATTGGGAGCCAAACGTAGTCTCCTTGCAACCACAAGAAGGTCCCCATTTGTAATTTCTAATAGGCATAGTTTACCTTATCAAAATATAGAGGTCTATCTATATTACCTTCTTCTTCTAACTCCATTAGAGAGAATGTATATGTGAAAAATAAAGTTAGCGAAATCAACACTGGAGCGATTAAGCCCAAAATGGTGCACCAACTCTAATACCAATTGAAAGAGTCCATGACGTGGTATACGAACAGGGTAAGGAGAAATAGACTCCTAAATGACTTGAACCTAACTTGCACAAAGAAGAATATAAACATTAATACAAAACACATAGTAGAATCACAAATGGTATAATATAAAAAAACATATAACTTTAATCATATATATTATATATCTATAATAGAAAGTAAGAAAATAATAAATACCATCCAATCAGAGTTTATACTTCCTATACAACAAACTCAGATTATACTAGCTCAATAAGTGATCATGCATAACACTCTATATAATGAGGTAAACTCATACAGAGATTGTATCTATATGGTAACAACCTCAGGTTGCTTAAGGCAACCACTTAGTAGCAAATAATTAACTAAACAGTAAAATAGGTTACAACACTAATAGATAGTAAAACTACTATTACCTTTATTAATCAGAACCTTCATCCAAATTTCCTATTGCTGTTCTTCACTTGCTGCTTTCACGACCGTTTGGTTCAACACTCAAACCCAGTTGTCCTCCTTAGCCAACATCACCTAATATGATGTGATTGGTAATCAAGGATTAGTAACTAAAAAATTATCAACTCACACTTTCAAGGGACACATAGTCCACTACTAGAATCAAATCATGTATGGAAAGACACATAATCAAACCACATACACACATAGCCTATGATTTGATGACTAAACTCACTAAGCTACCTACACTCAAATATAGTCTTTTCAAAATAATTGGACAATAGAGATAAATCTTAGAGTGAATTTGGTAGAGTTGTGATTCTTAAATAAGCGGTAAAGGAGAGAGAAATGAGTGGGGAATTTATAGGGCTTGGTTTTTCCACCTCATTAGCCACCTCCCCAATACCTCACCAAGGATGGTGGAAACGTGTTAAGAAGAAACATTTTTTCATTTCCAAAAATTGCCGAGTAGACTCTATAAATACCCGCACTTGAAACAAACCAAGCATAAATGATAACACTAGTGAGCGAGCTCACATACAAAGTGTACCTAACTATGTATGTGTGTTAATTACTAATCGTCAATAATCAAACTTACATAGATGAAGATAAAAACCACAAATAAATTAACAAACATGGTGTTTTGTACACAAAAATCCAGTACACTAACACAAGTACAATGAGACTTACAACAACAACAATAATAATAATAATAATAATAATAATAATTATAAAAGGGTTGTATTATTCAAGATAAAGTGGTAAAATACCATAAAAGTAGCCAATAATGAGGTTTGGGTCTAAAATAATAAAATTTGACCCCATTTTATTGACATGATTGGTCTATGATAGTATTATTTATATTCTTTTTCTCTTACTCCATGGACTCGTGAACTTTTGTTTCTCCTTTTTCCTATCATTTGATTAAAGCAATAAACATGGCCACATATTATAACCAAATGAAAGATCTTTTGATTTTAAGGAATACTTTTGCTGAGTGAAGATACAATTTTAAGGAAAAGCCTATGGTATCCAATTCAACTCTAAAAATAATAGTGATATTTTGTAGGAAGGAACAATGTTTCAACTTTTTTATGTTAGATGATTTGACTATTTTAATTTGATACAACATCACACACACATTTTGAACAAGATTATTATATAGTAGCTATAGTAAATGGATGATTAGAGATAATATCTAACATTTATTAGAACTTGAAATCATAATATTATTAAGCCCTTGACATAAAATGTCATAAAACTTGTTCTCTTAATTATGTGTGTTGGCTTTACTCAACTACTAGCAAAGAGTAGGTGTGAGGGAGTTTGATAAGTGATATTTTATACACATTTTTAGATATAAATTCCTTTATATTTATATATTTTATTATTATAATTAGCTAAAATTATTTATTTTATATTTATTGAAAAAATATTAATTTTCTAGAAATTTTGGGATTTTTCTAGTATTTTTATGGATTTGTTTTATTTTTATTTGATAGGTGGATGTATTTAGAAAACTAGGTGGATTTACTTAGTAGTGCAAACGAAATAAAACCTCTCACCACCCTAATCTCTAGTGTTACATATGCTACCTTCTTTATCCTCCCAGCGAGATTAAATCTCACGCAACACATGATCTGCCTATATCACTAATCCTATTTTAACTCAAAAGTAGATTAGTTTTCTCAATATGAATACAAAATAACACCCAATAAAATACAAGAAGTATTAGACTTGCGCAAAACATTATGAGAAAATAAGAAAATATAAAAATTATAGAATTATGCTTGAGGCAACAATTGAAAAGAAGAAGATCTAAGAAGCAATTAAAGGAGTTCAAGAACACAAATCTTAGGATTTCTTCCCCTTTCTTTTATTGTTTTCATCAATAATTTTCTTAATTTATTTTTTACTATGAATAGCTAATCTCATAATTGATTGTGGGTGGTTACAAAGCCCTAGACATGGATTGTCATATTTAATAGTATCCGCAATATTCTATTCAACTATTCTTTTTGATTGTGTATTAATTCTTATACGAAGTTATTTGATTATTTAGGTGTACAATTAAATAATTAAATTAATTCATCTTTAATCAATTTAATTAACCGTGTACATAATGGCTTAATTAATTTAAATAATCAATGATAAATTACTCGCAATGAGAATTAATATTCAAAATAATTAAACTATGCTTGAGTGTGTAACCTTTATCCAATTTGCTTCTTTGAAAATTAATATTTTCGATAGATTAAATTTAGAGTGCTTATTTTGAGTTTTCTAGTAAAAATAGTTTAGATTAAGAGCTTATTTAATTCAACAAATATGGAAGAAGAGTTGGAGATTTTTGCATTTATGAATTTCTCTAAGTTGTTAAAATAAAAAATATAGGAGAATAGGATATGCTTTTGTTGATTTGGAATACTTGCTAGTGGTGGAGAATGATCCTGTAATTATTATTTTGTTTGAATCTTTATATTTCATCTTTATCTTTATTAATCTTTAGTTGTTAGAGTTAATTTTTGGTTTACAAAACCAAATCTTTTTTTAATATATAGGAGTTAGTTTTCAAAATCCTTTGTGGAAAAGACCATTACTTACTAGCTCAATACTAATTAATGACATCATAATCAATTTAAAGTAAGGCCTAAATTTACTATTTATTCAAATCCCAACAAATATGGCATCTATTGTATGGCTCGATCTTCCATAAAAGATCAGGTTGTCATTAATTTCATCAAAAAATTTAGCAGTTCCCAATAAGTTATTGGACTGAATTCCCAATAGAAGTTTATGAGGTAGGGATGGAAAAGTCTTAATTATAGAAACTATTTGTTGATGGGATTAATATTTCAAAGCAGAGCTACGAGCAATAATACATGATCACATAGGAATGCTTCGAAGATTTGGTAAGGATATATTTCCATGTGAAGAACAATGTTGTAGAATATGATACGAACTCCACCAACAATTGTGATGAAACCCAATTAAAATGATCGATTAAAAGCCCAAGATTATGAGGACAAGATTTGTTGAGTCTTAACCCATCACCTAACATGATGAAAATCAAGATTACGAAGGATTGAAATGCCACACCAAGAAAACCTAAGAATTCTCTCGAAAATTCAAGGTGATAAGTTTGGTTTTTGAACACCATAAGATTAACTTGATAAGTTCAAGAGATCTTTTTAAGAACTAAGAGGAACACAAGACCTTACAAGATGATAATTTTATGAATAAACAAATATATTTTTATTTTTAATTCATAATACTCATCTATATACTTGGAATAACCCTCTAAGAATAGGCAAAGTCACTATTACAATTTTAAAAACAACACAAAAATTAGCCTAAACAAGTTCCTTATTTTTTTCGACTTCAAAAGATAGCCAATAAATAGCTATTTAGGACTTCTAAGGAAAACCAATAAATAGCTATTTAGGACTTCTAAAGAAAGCCAATAAAGAGCTAAATGACTAGATTCAATGTAAATTAACATGCCCAGCTAGGACCAAGTCATTCTCCTATTTAATATCCTTAAAACTAAACAAATTCACACCCTTTAATACTTTTAATGGTCAAACCATGATGGTTACAAATTTTCATGCTAATTAGCCTCTTCAATTGCTTTGATGTCATGGATAAGGCCTTGATTATTATTTAAGCCCATCTTGGTCTTTTTAGAATCAACCCATTTCTCTTGGAGTAGCTCATTTAGTTCTCCATTGAAACATTTGGCTCTAAGTATTGTAATTGGGCTACTAGGAAGTGACAAAGGGTCTTGTGCAAATTTAGCTAGATTCCCACTTGTATGATTAACATGTCCAGCTCCTTGGTTTGCATAATTCTCCTCCTCTTAGAAGAATATTTTGTCAAATCATCTCCTACATCAAAAGGAGACAAATCAACAACATTAAAGCTTGCACTAACACCATACTCACCTGGTAAGTTAAGCTTGTATGCATTATCATTGATACATTCCACTACTTGAAATGGTCTGTCACCCCGAGGTAGGAGTTTTGAATGTTGTTTCTTCAGAAAAAGGGTCCTTCCTTAAGTGCAACCAAACCCAATCTCTGGGTTCAAACACTACCTTCTTGCATCCCTTATTGGTTTATTGGACATATTGTTTAGTCCTCCTTTCAATGTTCACCCGTACTCTTTTATGAATCATCTTTAGAAATTATGCTTTCTTTTTGCCATCTAAGTTCACACGTTCATTCAAAGGTAAATAAGTTAAATCCAAAGGTCACAATGGATTAAAACCATAAATAATTTCAAATGGTGAAAACTTAGATGCAGAATGTATACTTCTATTGTAAGCAAATTTCACATGTGGAAAACAATCTTTCTACGTTTTCAAGTTCTTTTTAATGATAGCACGTAACAAAGAAGACAAAGTTCTATTTACTACTTTAGTTTGACCATCCATCTGTGCATGATAAGTAGTAGAAAAAAACAACTTGGTTCCCAACTTTCCCCACAAAGTCTTCAAAAAGCAACTCAAAAACTTTGCATCCTTATTAGAAACAATGGTCCTAGGCATACCATGTAACCTAATGATTTCTTTGAAGAACAAATCAACTGTATGTGATGCATCATCATTTTTATGACATGTAATGAAGTTTTCCATCTTAGAAAATCTATCTACCACCACAAAAACTAAATCTCTCCCCCTCTTAGTCCTAGGAATACCTAAAATAAAATCTACAGAAATATCAGTCAAAGGTTCACTAGGTATTGGAAAAGGGGTGTACAAACCATAGGGTTTCAACTTAGACCTATCCTATTTACATGTGATACACTTATCATAGATTCTTTCCACATGAAATTTCATATGAGGCCAAACAAAATGATCATGCAAAACTCCTAAAGTTTTAGCTACACCAAATGACCCATCAAATCACTACCATGAGCTTCTCTCACAATAAATTCACGCAAAGAACACATTGGCACACACAACTTATTTTTCCAAAACAAAAATCCATCATGCCTATAAAACCTACCAAATTCCACCTTTTCACATGCATTGAAAACATCACCAAAATTAAAATCTTGTGCATACAAATCTATAATACATTAAAAGCCAAGTTTTTTGTATCTAAAATGGAAAGTAAAGCATACCTTTAGGACAATGCATCAGGCCCCACATTTTCCTTACCTTGCTGGTATCTAATCACAAAAAGAAATGTTTCAATGAATTCTACCCACTCAGCATGGTGTTTGTTCAAAATTTCCTATCCTTTCAAATGCTTCAAAGATTCATGGTCTGTGTGAGTCACATATTCCATTCACCACAAATAGTGTTTCCAATTTTCCAAAGCCCTTACCAAGGCATAAAACTCTTTATCATAAGTAGGGTAATTTAGGGCTTGCCTACTCAACTTTTCATTAAAATAAGCAACTGGACGACCTTCTTGCATCAAAATAGCTCCAATAACTATTCATGAAGCATCACACTCAATTTCAAAAGTTTTAGCAAAGCTAGGTAAGAAAAGAAAAGGTGCATTAGTTAACTTTTCTTTGATCAGATTAAATGCCTTTCTTGTTCTTTCCCCTACTTAAACAACATATTTTTCTTGTTGACTTCAATAAGGGGTGGCTGATGAGCGAAAACCGGCATCGCCGATTCTTGCCAATACTTTGGTTTTAATATTTATAAAACTCTCGCAAGTGCACGAATCATTTCGAAGAAAATGATAAGTATACTCCCAAGGTCGATCTAAGGAAGGAATGTATGTGGTTTTTAATTTATTATTCAAACTTTTAAAAACAAAATTAAATCCTAAACATCCTATCACTATATTTTGGGGTTTTGTGTTTTTAATCTACTTACATAAAAATAAACATAGATTCAATAAAAAATTATGCAAATTTTATCATTTATAATGGCGGAGTATTTATGGATATAATGACTAAGTTAATTATGCTTGCTCATATTATCTAGGTTATTAAAGATATGAATTGATATTTATTGATTCTCCCTTTTTTTGTATGAATACCACCTTTGGTGGGGTTAGATATTCTTTGTTAACTAAACAAATCAATTAACACCTATGGGTGGGGTTGATAACTAATATGCTTAATTAAATTAATTCCTTTTTCTAAGAGATTGAAAATGAACCATTTAAATGCCACCTTTGGTGGGGTTAGACAGTTTAAACTTTATTCAAGGTGTCCAAATTAAACCTAAGAATTTAGTTATCCGAGTACTAACTTTCAAGTTTTAAAACCACTACTGAAAACATGTTGTCAATACATTTTCAGATAATAGTTCTTATAAAAACTTTTGAAATAGAGCTTCACTCTAACTACCAGGGGATTGTACCAACAAATAAAAGAGCACTACTCTAAATCAGACCGGATAACTAAACCTTAAAATCTAATTTTCAGGTTTAAGTTTGTAATGAAAAATAATATATTTCTCTCTAACATTCTTAATATAAAATCTTGAATAAAAACAAAATCAATTCAATTTAGAGATTTTCACCTATTTAATATTTCGCAAGCATAACAACGTTATTATTACATCATGTTTACTAAACAGCCAGCACAGTTAAATTTAATCACAGACAAATTAAATATAACATGTAAGAATAAAAGCATAAAAAATAACTGTAAAGAAAATAAAATCCTTACAGAACTTCGACGCTGTTCCCGTTGCTGGAAAACCTCCAAGCGGAATTTGCACTCCCATTTATTGAATCAAAAAAGCTAATAAATTACAAAATCATAACTAGTTCTTCCCAAAAAGGGAAGAACTCTAAAACTAAGAGAAATTAACTAAGAAAAGCTATAAACTAAGAAAAACTAAAAATCTAAGAAAAGAGAGAAAGAAAGAGAGAAAAGAATGTATTTTTAGGTGTATTTAGAAGTGAAGGGAATAGGGGTATTTATAGGTGAGGATGGAGAGAAAACGTGAGTGAAAAAAATGTAAAAACGCGGAGTGCAAATGCTGAGGTCATTGATGATGTCATCATGACATCATGTGGCAGCTGCACGTGAAAAATGGGGTGAAACGGGCGTCGGCGAGCGCAGAGGGCAGCTGGGCGCGCGCGGAAGAGCTGGCGCTGCGCGTAGGGGCACGCTCTTGAACAGTAATGACGCGCGCGGATCTGGGGCAAGGCACATCCTTCATGTTCCATCCTTCTTAGGAACTAATAGCACCAGAACCACCCAAGGACTCATGCTTTCATGCACATACCCTTTCTCCAATAATTCATCCACTTGCCTCTAAAGTTTCTTGGTCTTCTCAAGATTACTCCTATAATTAGTAGGTCAATTTGGATTTGATGCACCAGGTATGAAATCAGTTTGATGTTCAATCTCTCAGATTTGAGGTAGACCATAAGATACCTCTTCAAGAAGGGCATATTCAAACTCCTAGAAAAGAGAAACAATATAGCTTGGCAAAGCACTGACGATATCATTAGTACATAAAAAGCCTCCTTGTACATGAGTACAATAAGGGGTTGATGTGAAAATAATGCTCTCTTAACTCATTTTGTTTTGCAATATAATTGAAATTTTCCTCTCTTGCTCTCACTATGGCCAAAATCCTCCCTCTTTCTTTTTCACTCTAATCAATGTTTTTCTCTCCTTTTTTAAACTCTTTTTTTCAACTTTGGCCTTCCTTTCTTTTTCCTCTTTTTTAATTTGACCTTTGTAACTTTAATTGGTACTTCTTGACCTGTTTTGGAGTTAATGGCACAGGAGTAATAGGGTACCTTTTAAGACTAAAATAATACTTATTTGTGAATCCATCATGCATAACCCTCATATCATATTGTCATGGTATTCCTAACAATAAATGGTATATGTGCATATGAATCACATCACAAGGCACCTCATCCTCATATTTCCTAATGGATAACACCACTAATACTTGTAATGTCACCTTGATTTTTCCATATTCATTCAGCCACTGTAGCTGGTAAGGTTGAGGATGTTTCAAGGTAGTTAAGGCTAATTTCCCCACCAGATAAGTGTTGGCTACATTTGTGCAACTCTCTCCATCGATAATGACATTGCAAACTTTTTTATTTACAAAGCACTGTGTATGAAACAAGTTCTACCTTTGGTTACTTTCTTCCTCTTTAACCTGTGCATTGAGAACTTACACTGCTACCAATAAATCTCCAACCACATCATTTTGCTCATCATTGAAATTCTCTAAAGATGGCACATCATCATCATCTACTTCTTCCTCATTCTCTGACTAGATCTTTCCTTGAGCATTTATCACCAACACCCTTTTATTTACACACTAGCTAGTTATATGTCCCTACCCCTAACATTTAAAACACTTAATATCATGTCTTTTAGAACTCAAAGCCTTATTTTTATCTAAAGTAGTGACAGTCTTTGAGTTGACATTCTTAGATAGTTCAAGTTTTGACTTATTTTGTAGCTGCTCATCCCTTTCATTTTAATTGTTCCTCCACCTTTATGGCTTGATGTACCATATCCATCAACTCAACATAGTGATACATCTCAACTATATCCATAATCTCACGATTTAAACCATGTAAAACCTAGCCATAGTGGCTTCCCGATCCTCTTATACATTAGTCTGGATCATAGTTGCTTCCATCTCCTTATAATACTCATTCACACTCTTGGAACCTTGCGTTAACCTCTGAAAATTTTGACACAATCCCCTATAATAGTGATTTGGTACAAAATGCTTCTTCATAAGCATTTTCATCTCCTCCCATATGTCCACGCTTGGGTCTCTATCCCACCTCCTATTAATCAGTAATTTATTCCATAAAACAATAGCATAACGATAAATTTAACTGTAGCTAACTTAACCTTTTTTAACTATGAGTAATTATGACTATCAAACACCATCTCTATTTTAGTTTCCCATTCCAAATAAACTTCAACATCATTTTTACTTAAAAGATGGGATTTTAATACTTATGTTTCCTAAATCATTATCCCTTCTAGGCCTTCCCATTCTGGCTTCTCTATTCCCATACCCACGATCAAACCTACCTCGGTTCAATTATGGTTCATCGAACTCCTTTGAATTTTCCTCTTCCTCAACATTTCACCATGGAACATGGCCACCTTACTTCCTATTGGGGATGTATTTTTGTTGTCCCATAGGAGTCCCTGTTTCTACACTATCCAACCTTTCAAGAATAGGCTCCAATTCAGCACTCAACATACGACTTATCTCCCTTAACAACACTTGCATTTGGAGGTTCGGAGCTATGGGTTATTGATATTCTTCAGTTATGTATTCTTCTTGATTATTGGACATACTTAGAATTTGTAAAATAAGTTTAGAATCCACACAAGACCTCACGTATTTCACTCAAGAATTGATACACTTGCACTCGTGTTTTCACTCTAAATGGATTTTACCCTTTTATGGTCTCACACACTCTTACCTTTTTCCACACTTTTGTGTCTTCTTTACTTCTTAATCAAACTTCAAGAAACTAATTCAAAATAATCTAGTAGTAATTCAAAAATTAGAAACAACCAATACTTATAAGAAAAGATCAAGAACTTGAATAAGGTGAGAAACAAGATTGAAAGGAAGAATTGTTTCTCTAGAATTGTGTATTGAGAAATATTCCTCATGTACTGAGAAATCTCTAGAATTGTAGTAAGGAATAGGAAATCAGAAAGTAGAATGAAAATAAAAGATAGTAAAAATTATCTTAGAACCCAAGCTCTGATACCAAAATGATACGAACTCCACCAATAGTTATGATGAAACTTGACAACAATGATGGATTGAAACCCCAAGATCATGAAGACAAGATTTGTTGAGTCTTGACCTGTCACTTAACAAGATGAAAATCAATACTACGAAGGATTGAAACGCCACACAAAGAAAACATAAAATATTTCTCAATAATTCAAGGTGATAAGTTTGGTTTTTGAACACTATAAGATTAACTTGATAAGTTCAAGAGATCTTTTTAAGAACTAAGAGGAACACAAGACCTCACTACATGATAATTTTCTAAATAATCAAATATATTGGTTTTTAAAAAAATTGTAATACTCATCTATATACTTGGAACAACCCTTAAAGAATAGGTAAATTCATTATTACAGCTTTAAAAACAACACAAAAATTAGCCTAAACAAGTTCTTTCATTTTTATGGACTTTTGGACTTCTAAAGATAGCCAATAAATAGCTTTTTTTGGACTTCTAATGATAGCCAACAAATTGCTATTTTGGACTTCTAAAGACAACCAATAAATAGCTAAATGACTATATTCAATGTATTTTAACATGCCCATCCAGGACCAAGTCATTCTCCTATTTAATATCCTTTAAATTCAAAAAATTTGCACCCTTTAATGGCCTTTAATGGTCAAACTATGCTCGTTACAAATTTGCATGCCAATTAGCCTCTTCAATTGCTTTCTTGAATGGTTTGGCTCTAAGTCTTGTAATTAGGCCACTAGGATGTGACAAAGGGTCTTGTGAAAATTTAGCTCTATGGACCCACTTGTATGATTAACATGTCCAACCTTTTGGTTTGTATCGGAATGTGAGGCATTCATCTTTAAAGTATTGACCTTAAAGACACTGGAAGTAGGTAGACTCATTTTGTATTGAAATTCTTGGTTAGGAGTGAACTAGTAATTGGGCTTATTTGAGACCAAGGATAGCGAAATGAAGAGGTAGGTAGAAAGATTGAAGAAAGAATGTTTGAAGCTCAAGATTTTTGAGATAAGCTAGATATTGAGGAATGAAAACAATCATGCCAAAGTCCAAGCTACACTAGCAACCATACATGAGGTCAGCCATAACAAAGTTGTCACAGTCACCATCTTAGTAGAGGCTAGTATAGAATATGTACAAATTTTAATTACTCACATATACATGAATCATTAGTTGACTAATGATAAGTTACCACAGTTCGGTCTCTAAAGGAGTTGGCTAATTTCTCTAAAACATAAAATTATTTCCTAAATTAGTTAAGAAAAAAATTCCAAACATTCTATCAAGTGTTAGTTGAGAGATAAGAACAGTAAATTCTAAATTAATTAAACAACTAAGTTAGTAAGTAAACTAAATTATAGCAAGTAAATTTCTATCCAAAAATAAGGATGAGGAATGAATATGGGAATTAGTGAGGATAACCCTTCATGGAAAGGACAAGTAAAATGATTTAAATAACAAGTTAGATTTAGTGATTTTTTTTAAATAAGCAAACCCCTAATGGTCATTGTGAGTCCACACAATTCTCAATTAACTAATGACTTCCTAGGTCACATGACATCACCATTTAATAGGGAATAGACAATTTTGCTCTTCCAAGGTTTATTGATTCATGTGAGGAATCTTCTCCCTCATTTATGAAATATCTTCTCAGAGTATCTTTCTCTCTCATTTCTCTATTTTATTTTGTATTTCCCCATTTTGTGTCCATTTTTACTAATTTTTTCTGATTATTGTTGCATTTCATTGAGTTCTTCATTGCATGTTTGGTATATTTCATTTTTTCTAAGTTTTTGTTGTTTTATTTGGGTTTTGATTTGTATTTCTTGTTATTTCATCTCTCTCTCTCTCTCTCTCTCACTTTTTTCATTTTCTTCATAGATTTTTGAAGTTTTCATTTCATTTCATCGATTCATTCATTATACCTTTGGTATTTTTTTAGTTCTCTATTTTATGAGGCTATTTATCATTATGTGTGGCAATTTTTTTTTAAGTTTTGGTCTCATTTGTTTTGATATTTGGTTGATTTGGTGTTTTATTTTTGTTTGTTCTTATTTTGTGTACGTGGAAGTTTAATCTCTACAAGGTAAGGTTCTTCTTTGATTAGTTTTTTTTTCTATCATCATATCAATTTTTTAGTTAGATTTTATTGTTTTTGAGTTTATCATATTATCTTCTTGTTTTGTGTTGATTTATATATATTTACTATTGATTTTCTTTTGTTTATAATCACTGGTCATTTTCCTTTTCATTTTTTATTTTTCTATTAACATGTCATTGTTGTGTATCTCTTTGATTTTATGCATGTGAGTTACCTTTGAAGTTTTGTATGTTAGGATTGAACTTGTTAAGTGTATTTTTCATTCTAAATTTGGTATATTTTCTTGTATATTTTGATGTTCTATGAACTTTTGTTTCTCTTTACATATTGAATTTTTGTTATGTCATTGATGTGAAGTTTTATATTTATTTCATATGTGTTGAATCTGATTTTGTTGAAGAATGTGTAAAAGGAAAGGTGCTGAAACGCGACCAATTGTTGATGATGATGTTAATGAGGTTGAATTTTTTGTTGTAATTTATTTAATTGATATGTTCAATAGGAATGATGTATTGCTTTATGCAAAGTAAGAGGTGTTTTGTTATTTGAAACTTGGATATGTTTTGAATGTAATTTCGTACATTGTATTGTAATGTGTTCTTTCTTTCTATTATTTTTACATTTTATATTCTTTAGTATGGTATTTCATTGGGAAATTGGATTTGCTTTGAATGTATGTTGTTACATTGTATTAGAACCTGAATGTAATGAGTTATCTTGTTCTCATTTTGCGTAATTTTTATTTGTATTGTAAAATATTTTATATTCTTTAACGTGTTACGTAAATGTTACATTGTTATTTCTATTATTTTTAAGATGGATATTCTTTTAATAAGGTTTTTCATTTTTGTAGCTAGACAAGTTTTAAATATATGTGCTTACATGGTATTATATATCTTGAATGTAACAAGTTACATTTGAAAGAGCCCACAACCCGATACACAATTAGAATAAGGAGATACAAACTCCTAACGAAGCATCCCCATAAGCAAGAAAAAGGATAACAACTTAAAACAAAACACTCAACTGAAGCAATAACAATATGTATCTAATTAGTAGATAAAAATCAATAACAAATATTATATGAAAACTAGAAAGTAGATATGGAATATAAATGCATTCTAATAAGAGTTTAAATGAACGTATATTTTAATATATACAATTCAAATTCAGATTATACTAGCACAACAATAGAGCATGCATAACACATGATATAATTTATATAGAGACCGTATTTATGTAGTAATGTTATCGGGTTACTTAAGATAACCACTTAGTAACAAACAATATGCTAATCAATAAAACAGTTACAACTAAAAGAAATAAAACAACTATTACCTCTATCAGTTGGGACCTCTGTCCAAATTTCCTATTGTTACTCTTTTTTGCTACTTTTGTAATGAAATGGTTTGACATACAAACCCAAATTTCCTCCACAGTTGACACCTCCCGATATGATGTCGATAGATACCATAAAATAGTAAAGTGTAGAATAAGCTAACATAACCCTTAAATACTACTCATATAGAGATGTACTCACTCACCACGTAAAAATAGTTACTCTCACTATTGTACGCTTACACAAATGTATCACAATTACTAAAGCTCTTTCAAAGTAACTAGTGAACATAGAATTCAAATCAATAGAAATTTTAGCAAAGTTTCGATAGGTTTTTCATATTAATTAAACAATTAAAGAGAAAGGTATTTATAGCACAAGACCGGCCACCTTGTTAGCCACCTCACCAAAGATGGTGGTGATGGTGGTAGTGAGGTACCAAAAAATAATTTTGTTTCCAAATATGTTGAGTAAAATCCATGAATAAGCACAACCGAGATGAACCAAAATCCACCACTCTCGACCTAGTATGCATACTAAAACAACCAACTCCATTGTGTGTGAAAACATTCTTTCAATCATAGTGTTCCTAACTATGTGTGTGTGCACATTATTGATATGATATAACCAACCTTACACAAAGGAAGACAAGACATTGAGTAATAATAAACATACACCTTGTTTTTTACACTGGAAGCTAACACAAAGAAACTAAGTACAACATGACTTATAATCTCCCCATTTGGCTTTCGGTCTCAGAACACTGCATAACTAAATACATACTCACATTGAGTATGAGATGATCATGAAGATGGCCTAAAGATGTTTATTCCCATAAACAAAACATCAATGGATACCCAAACCTGAAAGACACACCTATACCAAGTGCATCCATCTTCATGTATCGATATATCCACTCTGTCACTGTAAAACATAAGGGTCTCAACATATGAATCTTGTACAGTTCAATCTACACATGTAACTTGCACATGTTATGCAGAAAAAACATGTAGTGTAACTGCATACTATTGTGTACCATATACTATCTTTTCAACCCTATACAAGTAAACATTGATAGTCAACCAACATATGAAAAGTACACAACTCCTCCAGACTTCATGCAACACTCCTCTTAAGTGTATGCAAGTCAGGTATGTAGATGTAGTTCACATACTACCCCATGCAACACATAACAAGGAAGAATATGTAGTTGTGCATAGAAACTTCTCCCCCTTTTGTCACAAAAAGTCAAATGAAATCCCTTATATGAGTGAGAGAAGACATACAAGCATGAAATATAAAAAGAAGAAGAAAATTAAGTAATTTTAAAGAACAAAGGCCATTAATCCATAGAGCTAAATGTACTTAACGTAAAAATTTATAGGTCATCAATCCATGCATTCATGAAAGAGTATGACTAAATATTTGATTTCATGCTTAGTGTGTATTGTGCTAAACTTATTTACTCTATATGCCATCAAGAAATGCTTATGTGAACATATCAAATAGAAATATACACTCAAATTGTACAAAATTTCATAACTCCAAATTTAGCTTCTCTCTCTACTAATGTAGGTGCCAACTAAGAAGAAATCAAAAGGTCATTCAAAGCTTGTACTGATAGGATAGATCAGAAGAGACATTTAAAATCTTAAACTCATTTTTAGAAAACTAAAACAAAAACTTTAAGTAATGAGCTCACAACCATAATTAGAAAACCTTTAAACTAGGTTCGTTTCCTTTTACTTCTTAATTTTCATACACTTACACTCCCAAAATATGATCTTTTTCCTTTTTACATCTTCACATTCATTTATTGATACCCCTATTTTTTCTTTCTTTTTTTCCTTTAAACAAGGGACAAACAAACAATCCCAAAACATTTAAGTTTAATAAGTAACATACTTGAAACTCAACTGAAGGTGTGCAAGGTAAGTGGGATTTATCATTTGTGCTAAACCAATAGGTGTAAAGAAATGAAGGGATAAGAAAACATTGGTGACAAGAAACAATTAAGAAATTCAAAGATGACCTAAATACTCTTTCTATCCAAGAAACACCTAGGAGTTTTCCTTAAGAGACACTAAAGTGGATTCTAGAGCTTGTTAAAGACATACAAATCATAAAAGAAAGAAACCACACAAACTTCTCAAAATAACCGTACAAATTCACAATGTTATTGCATATGTAAGAGCAAAAGTTCATTTTAAGAAGATTACAAAGTACATATGCTCAATAAATACACATATAAAAATATCCATATTGTTTAAGTCAAAATCATGTCAACCATAAAACATCAATGGTCCTTCAACAACATGTTCATTTCATAAGTTGAAAATTGGACACAAGTGTAGCACTAAACATTAACATGGATAAGAAAAGAGGAAATACAAGAAGATAAAAATAGCATGCAAAGATGTTTGATTCAACAAGATCTCATACAAAATGATGATGAATATCAATGTGTTTATTCCTCAAATGTTATACCAGATTTTTTGAGACACATATAGCACTAGTGTAGTCATAATGTAAAATAAGATTTGTAACCTTGATGTCATAGGGAGATAATATTAGTTTCATACAAAGTAATTATGAACAAAACAATCCAATAGCAATATATTCAGCCTCAACAGTTGAGAGAGAAATTGAACTCTGCTTTTTTACTTGGTGCATTAGTTAAGGTGCTAACCAAGTTGATTTCCCCAAATATTATCAAGATCCATTTCATGGAATTGGTGGTTACTAGGGAAATGACAAAGAGAATGAAGGAAGTTTTCCAAGGCTTGATCATGGAAGTGTAATATAAAAAGGCTGTGCTAAAAGATTCAAAACTAAATTCGATGATTCCAAAGCTTCACCAAGGATGGTTTATTACCTTTTTATGCAAGGGATATATTTGGAAGATCAAGTTGGGAGCAAGGATTGATTTAGGAAATAGTTTTTGTTTTAGTTAATTGTGGGCCATTTTATGTTTTGTTTATCATAAGTCTTTTTTTTGTCTTTTATTTTTAAGGATGGATTAGGCCCAATCCATCACTAAATAAGCCCATTAGTCTTTTATCTCTTGAATTTGTGCCTAGGGTTTCCTTTAAGCTTGAATTTTTGACAAGGGTTTCCTTTAAGCTTGAATTTGTGACTAGGGTTTTTCTTTAGGCTTGAATTTGTATCTAGGGTTTTCATAAGGGTTTGTTGTTATAAAAATACAATAGCTATGTAGTTTAGAGGCAAGACCATATACCATTTATCAAATATATTTCATAAAGCCTTTTGCTTTGCCTTCTTGTGTTGTTGATTGAATGATTAAACTCAACTTATCAAAGGGAGTGATCATATTTTGTTGCGTCTCAAGGTTAGGGTCTTAAGGACTTTCTTTCCTTAGGGTTATAATATGATCATACCTAAGGTTAAGGTTTTTAGGACTTTGTTTTCTTGGGGTTCTAATCCAATCATCTTCAACACGTTCTTTGCAAATCAATCATTCCTATTGATAATTGTATATTATATAGTTAATTTGTCCATTTTATTAATTATAATTGCTATATTCTTGACATTTTTAGTTAATTGTAATTAATTAAATTAATATTTACTATTTATTTTTTAAGGAATATATTTTTAAGAAAATTAAAGAATTTGAATCGAAAAAGGACTTAATTGCAAATAATAAAGTCTAAAAATATAATTTAAATTAAAAGAGGGCTTAATTGAAAATTAACAAAAGTTTAAAAGTTAATTTAAATTAAATTTGAGGGCTAACAAGTAATTAAATGAAATTTGTTTTTCTGCGCAGGAAAGAAGACCATGCGCAACAATTTACCACACGTGCCAGACATCGTCAGATTAGAATATCAACGATTAGGATCAACGCGTGTAATACAGACCCGAAAAAAGCGATTGGACCCGGTTTTGTGGATTACACGCTGCTCGGTGCGCTGAGTGGGGTCCACCTACTGTGTATGCCAGCGTGTAGGGTGAGACCCATGTGTCTATGCCAGAAATGGTCCCGTGCGACGCGGTCCAGAGAAACATCGTGTGCCCTACCATTACAACGAATCAAACAATGCCACGTGTCTCGAATATTCTTTCCACAAATTAGGAGCTGACATATGGCATATGTTGGTTAAAACAAAAACACAGAAACAACGTGTGTTTCAAGTAGCTTCTGTGTCACTACGTGTCTTGAAAGCAATTATCCCGTGAAACGTGGTCCTCGTGTGCCCTATCTTCACAACGTATGAAAGGCTACCACATGTGTTGTTTGTTCTTACAGCCAATCAAAGGCTGACACGTGGCATGCGTGAATTAAAATGAAAACACAGAACGATGGACGCTTGTCTCCCACACGAATTTAAATATTATTTTCGATATATCGTTTTGTCTACCATGCGTGTATTAATTATTATTTTTGATGTAATAATTGTCTCCCGCGTGTTTAAAAAAATGTATTTTATAATGTATTTTTTTTTTAGAGTGTGAGAGCTATAAATAGGAGATTATTGCGAAAAATTAGTTGGGTTGGAGAGTTGGACTGTGGAATATGCAGAAGCCATTTTTGGCTTCTGTTGTGTTCTTTGTGTGCCAAAAATTTAGAGAGCAGAAACAGATTTTAATTTTCTTTTGTTCTTTATCTATTATTCCTTAAATTCTTTAATATTTGTGTATTGTAATTTTAATTTTTATTATGAAGTAAATTAATTTTTCTAGGGTTGCTGTGTAGCTAAATTTATGAAGCTTGAATTTGATTATTTTTGAATGATTTATGAGATTTTTAATTTATTTATTCTATTTGTGCTTAATGCTTTTGATTGATTGGAAGATTAATCAATTGATTTGTGACACATAAATAAACTTGAGAAATGCATTTTTGTGACACTTAAATAAACTTGAAAAAGGCATTTTCGTGTAATTGCTCGTGGATAGAATAACATATATATATATATATATATGAAGGATATGAATATACCTTTATTGTATGTGTGGCCATTTGAGAACTTTGAATGTAATGAGTCTTCATGAATTTAATCTCATAGGAATATAGTGAATTATTTTAGTGAGATGTGTCTATATGGAGCTTGGAAGAGATGTATGGATAAAATTAATAGTTCTTGGTTGACAAATTAAATTTACAAAAAAAATATAAATCAAAAGAAAATAATATGATTCGAGTGAATTAATTTGGTGAAACTGCAATCCTAGAATTTTCTTCTATTTTGTTATAAAACTCTTAGTTAGTTGAAACATCTTCCAACTTTTTGATCGTTTGGATAAAATCAGAATGAAACAATTTTAGTACTTGACGAATAATAGTGACAAATCTCCGTGATCGAACGATAACTTACTTATCAAATTTATTACTTGTGACCATGTATACTTGCACGTTTTTATGTTCTCTTAAAGAGACAACAAGTTTTTAGGACTTTGTTTCCATGGGTTTCTAGGGTTCTTTGCCTAGAGGATCCGTATCATTTGGTATTAGAGCCTTGGTTGCTGAAAATAAGTTATCTATCTTCATCTATCTTTGTTTGAGTTCTTGATTTAAAAAAACAAGTCCCTCAAGTCTTATGTTTTCTTTCAATTTTGTTTTCATCTTTGGATTTTCTTTCATATTTATCTTTCAATTCTTTTTATATTTTTCTTGTTCCTTATTTTCTTATTATTTAATTCTTTGTTCAATAAATCTTTGTTATTCTAAAAAAAAAGAGTTGATGTTCTCAGTTTCAAAAATATGTTTTTGATAAATTAGAGTTGCAACTTCAAACGATCATAACTTTTGACTCAGGTAACAAAACGATCGAATATTATAATATATCAAATTGAAGCTCTTTTCGATTCATAGAAGGATAAATAGGACTTGTCTATGATTTTCACCGTTTTCAACCCAAAATTTTATCATTTACACAACTTACTGAGATATTAAAGTTTTGTCGCATCATTTTGTGTTGTTTTCGGTTTTTGTTCATTAGGGTTGTGAATTTTTTCTTCATAAAAAAGCAACAGTAAAAAAATAAGAAAAAAATGAAAAAAAGAAGATGAAAAGGAGAAGAAATTTTCAAATTATTCAAGATTCCAATTCTTGTTTTTCGTGCTTGAGTTTCTTCTTTTTATTGAAATTAATTTTCCTTTATTTTGATCTAGTTTTCCTTTATTTTGGTCAAACAGGATTTTCAAGATCTGGAGAGATTATTTCTTGGTTCTTTAGTGTCCTTTTTGGACTTTCTTTTTGTCATCCTTTGCCATTAAGTGTTTTTAAAATTTTAATTTTTGAGATTGTCACCAACAAATTGGTTGCTTCTTGAGATTAGTTGAATTCTTTGATTTTGGTAAGAACACAAAGGAAGACTAACTTGAGCTTTGAGTGGTAAAAGAAAAAAAAAGAGTAATAAAAATCTAATTTGAGAGCAAACGCATGAGGGGGTGTGTGAGGAACACCACCTTTTATTTCATTTTGTTTTATAGGTTGAAAACATGAGTAAGGAAGGAGGAGAACAATAAGAGGTAAACTTGAAATTCTTCATCAAAGGTGTTATTGACCAATTTAAGAGGTTGAGTGTAAGGTTGGATGCTTTACAATCCTCTTCTGGTTCTGAATCACATAGAAGACATGAGTTTGATGAAGAAGAAGTTGTTTCCAATATAGAGGAGAAAGAAAGTTATAAACGGATAAAAAGGTTGACTCTAAAGGAGATAGCAATATAGGTAGTATAAAGATGAAAATTTCACCTTTTCAAGAAAAGAATGATCTTGATTTATACTTGGAGTGGGAAAGAAAGGTTGAACATGTATTTGATTGTAATAATTACTCCAAGTAGAAGAAAGTAATGCTAGCAACAGTAGAATTTATGGGTTATACTAGTATATGGTGGGATCAATTGGTGGTCAATAGGCTATGGAATGGAAAGAGACCTATTCGGTCATGGGAAGAGGTGAAATTGGTGATGCGTAAGTTGCAAGGGCTGGTTCAAGGTTCTATGAGTGTAGAAGATTATTATAAGGAGATGGAAATTGCCATAATTAGAGCAAATATAGAGGAAGATAGAGAAGCAACAATGGCTAGATTCATGGTCAGATTAAACAAGGAAATTATTGATGTGGTAGAATTACAACATTATGTGGAGATGGAAGAAGTACTGCACAAATCCATTAAAGTGGAAATGAAAATTAAGTCCAAAAGGTTCAAATCTAGTTCTCTGTGGATATCAAATTATAAGGATAACAAAGCTTCCTTTAGAACAAAAGGTGAAAAATCAAACAATTCAGTTGATGTTTCTAGAGGTAAACCCAAAATTAAAACTCTTACTAAGCCACATGATATTAAATGTTTTAGGTTCCAAGGATTAGGGGATATTACTTCTGAATGCCCAAACAAAAGGGTTACGGGAAAATGAAGAAATCAAAATTGCTAGTTCAAGTGATGATGAAATGCCACCATTGGAGGATTGTTTTGATGTTGAAGTGGTAGAACCTATGCATGAGGAGTTACTTGTCACATGGAGAGCCCTAAATATATAGCCTAAGAATGAAGGATATGGGGAGAAACATGAGAATATTTTTCACACAAGATGCCTTGTGAAGGATGAAGCATGTAGGGTTACTATTGATAATGGGAGCTGCACTAATGTTGCTAGTATTGTTTTGGTAGAAAAGTTGAATTTGAAGTGGCAGAAGCATCCCAAACCATACAAGCTACAATGTATGAATGATTGTAGAGAATTTAATGTCAACAAACAATTTTGGATTCCTTTTTCGATTGGTAAGTATGAGCATGAGGTTCTTTGTGATGTGGCACCAATGTATGCTGCTTATATTTTGCTTGGATGACCATGGAAGTTCCATAGAAGGGTGTCACATGATGGTTACAAAAGTCATTATTCTTTTGACATGAAAAAACTAAAGGTTGTATTAGCCCCTTTCAAATTTTTACAAGCTTATGAGGACCATATTAGGATAGTAAGAGAGTGAAAGATGAGGGAAAAACAAAAGTGTGAGCAAGAGGAAAATAAAAGGAGGGAAAGTGAGGTTGAGAGGAAAAATGGAGAGAAAAGTGCACATAAAGGAGAGAAAAGCGAGTAGAAAGGAGAGAAAAGTGAGTAGAAAGGAGATAAAAGTGAACAAAAGAGAGAGAGAAAAGTGAGCAAAAGGAAGAGAAAGGTGAGCAAACAGGAAAAACAATAAAATAATGAGTGGAATTGCAAAAAATATGGGATTAAGAATGCAATGATGGAAAGGAAATAAGTATTTGTACTTTTGTACAAGGATGTTTATCTTTCTACTAACAATCTTAACTCATATTTGGCTAGTGTTGGGCTTTGAGGATCTATTTCCAGAAGAGATTCCTGATGGATTATCTCCTTTGAGAGGAATTAAACATTAAATAGACTTCAAACCTAGATCTAAAATATAAAATCAACCTGCTTACAGAGCTAATCATAAGGAAAAAAAAGGAGATACAAAGGTAATTGGATTAGTTACTGCAAAAAGGGATTTGTAAGAGAGAGTCTTAGCCCGTGTTCAACTCTTGTCATTTTAGTCCCAAGGAAAGATGGAATATGGCACATGTGTATAGATTTCCAAGCTATTAATAAGATAAAAATAAAGTATAGATATCCCATCCCTAGATTAGATGATATGCTTGATGAATTACATAGTTCTCATTTGTTTTGTAAAATTGATTTAAAGAATGGCTATTATCAAATTTGCATGAAAGAGGGGGATGAATGAAAAATGACATTTAACACTAAATATGGATTGTATTAGTGGTTAGTAATGCTTTTTGGTTTAACTAATGCACCTAGTACATTCATAAGGTTAATGAACCATGTCTTGCATGCTTTTAAGGGAAAATTTTTGGTAGTTTATTTTGATGATATTTTAGTCTATAGCAAAAATTTAGAGGAACATGTGGAACAATTGCATGTTGTTTTTAATGTGTTGAGAGTGAATAAATTGTATACTAATCTTAAAAAGTGCACATTTTGCATGGAATCTATCGTGTTCCTTGGATTTATTGTTAGTTCACAGGGTATTAGTGTTGATGAAGAAAAGGTAAGGGAAATAAGGAATTGGCCTACACCTAAGAATGCAAATGAGGTAAGAAGTTTCCATGGTTTTGCAAATTTTATAAAAGGTTTGTTAAAGATTTTAGTTCTATCGCTGCACATTTGAATGAACTTGTTTGAAATAATGTTGTTTTTAAGTGGGATGATATGCATTAATGAACTTTTAATACTTTAGAAGATAAGCTAACTAATCCACCTTTGTTGTGTTCGCTTAACTTTCATAAAGATTTTGAGATACAATGTGATGCATTTGGAATTGGCATAGGAGCTAATTTGATGCAGGATTCCAAACCAATTACTTATTTTAGTGAAAAATTAACTGAGGCTATGTTGAATTATCCTAATTATGACAAGGAGCTTTATGCATTAGTGGGAACTCTTCAAACATGAGAGTTTGAAGTTTTTGAAAACCCAAGGTAAGCTTCATAAAAGACATGCTAACTGATTGGAGTTCATAAAAATGTTTCCATATGTAATCAAATACAAGCATATGAAGGAAAATGTTGTGGTTTATGCATTGTCTAGGAGGTATGTATTAATTACTTCATTGCAAACTAAATTACTTGGTTTTGAATTGCTTAAGGAAATGTATGCCAATGATTTTGATTTCAGCCAAGTATGGAATGCATATGATAAGTGAGCACTTGGTGATTTTTATAGGCATGAAGGATTTCTATTCAAGAAAGATAAATTATGTGTGCCTAGTGGTTTTATTCATGAGTTTCTTATTAAAGAAAGTCATAAGGGAGGTTTGAGGGGGAACTTTGGTGTTCTAAAGACTTTAGATATTTTACATGAGCATTTTTATTGGCCTAATATGAATCATGATGTGAAGGCTATTTCTAAAAAGTGTATTACATATATGTAGGAAAAATCTAAGATTAAACCACATGGCATATATACCCATTTATCTGTGCCTAATCAACCTTGGATTGATATATCGATGGATTTTGTTTTAGGATTACCATGGACTCAAAGTGGTAAGGATAGCATATTTTTTGTTGTTAATATGTTTAGTTAGATGGCCCATTTTATTTCCTGTTCTAAAACCAATGATGCAACACATATTGCTGATTTTTTCTTTAAAAAAGTGGTTCATTTGTATAGGTTGCCTAAGACAATTGTTAGTGATAGGGATGTTAAGTTTCTAAGTCATTTTTAGTGTACTTTATGGAATAAATTAGGAACTAGTTGTTATTTTCTACTGGTGTACATCCTCAAACGGATGGTCAAACTGAAGTGGTTAATAGGACACTCAATACCTTGTTGTGTACTATCATTCGAAATAATTTAAGGTAGTGATAGAATTTTTTTCCATGCACTGAGTTTTCATATAATATGATTATTCATTTAATTCTTCTTTTTCTCCTTTTGAAATTTTTTATGGCTTTAATCCTTTAACACATATTGATATTTTACATTTGCCTACTAATGAGCATGGTAATCTTGATAGTAAGAAAAAGGAAGATTTTTTGAAAGATTTACAGCTAGGGTTCGAGTGAACAATGATAGGAAGAATGATAAATATGCTAAGCAAGCAAATAAGGGGAGATTAAAGGTAGTTTTTCAACTTAGAAATTGGGTTTGGTGGACATGCATAAGGAGAGGTTTCCTACACAATGAAAATCAAAATTGTATCCTCAAGGAGATAGACCTTTTGAAGTCATGGAATAGATCAATGATAATGCCTACAAGCTAGATTTTCCAGGTGACTATGTTAATGTTAGTGCCATTTTTAATGTTGCTAATTTATCTTTGTTTCATGTAGGTGATTCGAGGATGAATCTTTTCGAAGAGGAGGGGAATAATGAAGATTAGGGTGCTGACCAAGTTGATGTTCCCAAATATTCTCAAGAGTTTTTGGAAGGAATTGGCCTTCCAATGACTAGCATAAAGAAAAAGAGGATGAAGGAAGCTTTACAAGGTTTGATCATGGAAGTGCAATACAAAGAGGCTATGCTAGAAGATTCCAAAACTAAATTTGATGATTCCAATGCTTCACCAAGGATGGTCTATTACCTTTTTATGCAAGTGATAGATTTGGAACATCAAGTTGGGAGCAAGGATTGATTTAGAAAGTAATTTTTGTTTAAGTTAATTGTGGCCCTTTTTATGTCTTGTTTATCATAAGTCTGTTTTTTTCTTCTATTTTTAAGGATGGATTAGGCCCAATCCACCACTAAATAAGCCCATTAGTCTCTTATCTCTTGAATTTGCAACTAGGGTTTCCTTTTGGCTTGACTTTATGCCTAGGGTTTTTCTTTAGGTTTGAATTTGCGTCTAATATTTTCATGAGGATTTGTTGTTATAAAAACGCACTAGCTATGTAATTTGGAGGCAAGACCATATATCATTTATCAAATATATTTCAGAAAGCTGTTTTCTTTGCCTACTTGTGCTCTTGATTGAATGCTTGAATTTGACTTATCAAAGGGACTGATCATCCTTTGTGGCATCTCAAGGTTAGGGTTTTATGGACTTTGTTTCTTTAGGGTTCTAATTCGATCATACCAAAGGTTAGGGTTGTTATCACTTTGTTTCCTTGGGGTTATAATCCAATCATCATCAACATGCTCTTCACAAATCGATCTTTCCTTTTCCTTTGAGTTTGTGGGTTCCTTGGGTTCTTCACCTAGAGGGTCCGCATCAGTATTCAACCAATTCTATAGTAGTATCCTTAGGATACAAAATACCAAGTTTAGAGGTACCCTTGACATATTTAATGATTCTTTTAACTATTACAAGGTGTAATTCTTTGTGGCTTGCTTGGTAACTAGCACATTTTCATACACTTTAAAAGATATTAGGGTGTCTCATAGTTAGATAGAAAAGACTCCAATCATATTCCTATACAAAGTATGTTCAATATCCTTTATAGAATGGCCTTGATGAAGCTTAACAATGGTGTTCATGGGGGTTTGAGAAGGAGATGTAGTATCCAAACCAAACTTATTAACCAAATCCTTATCATACTTAGCTTGAGATAGGAATATCCCAACCTTTGTTTGTTTGATTTGAAACCTAAGAAAGAAATTCAATTCTCCAACTAACTTATATTGAACTTAGTTTGCATAGTGGTTGTGAATTTTGACCAAGATCATCTTTAGTGGATCCAAAAATGTTGTCACCAACATAGACTTGAGCAACCCCAACCTTACCTTGAATTCTTGTAACAAATAAATTCTTATCACCAATACCTCTCAAAAAACCATTATTGAAGAGAAATGTGGTGAAATGCTGATATTAAGCACATGGAGCTTACTTTAACCTATGTAATTCTTTCTTTAGTCTCATTATATAATTTGGAAAGTAAGGGTCTTCAAACCTTTTTGGTTGTTCCACATAAACTTCTTCTTTGATGACTTCATTTAGAAAATCACTCTTGATGTCCATCTGATATAGCTTAAACCTAAAGAAATAACCAAGACCAATAAGTAGTCTGACAAACTCAAGACAAGCAACATGGGCAAAGTATTCATCAAAGTCTATTCCTTCAATCTGGGTATATCCGTATTCAACAAGACGAGATTTATTCTAAGTAATGACCCCATGTTCATCTTTCTTATTTTTATAAAACCAATGAGTACTAATAGTATGCTTGTCAGAAGGTTTAGGAGCCAAGTACAAGACATAATCTCATTGAAATTGATTAAGTTCCTCCTATAAGGAGATGACCCAATGTACATCTTGTAGGGCCTCCATAATATTTTTAGGAAGGAAATAATCCTCTTATTCATCATCTTTTCTTCTTCAGTTGTTCTAGAGGAATAACTAGAAGCAATGAAGGGTGCCTCAACTTTATCTACATCACTTTTAGAAGTGTCCCAAACTTCCAATATTTCTTTATCATTTCATTTAACAAGTTTGGTTGGTTGGGAGTCATCTATCATGACATTGATCTATTCCATAATAGTCAAAGTTCTCAAGATGTAAACTTTATAAGTGTGGGTATTTCTTGAGTATCCAATGAAAATCCCAAGGTCACTCTTGGCCTCGAACTTATCAATATTTTCTCTATCCCTATGAATATAACATGTACTTCTAAACACATGAAGGTGTTATCCCATGTTGAAGGTGCTTAAATCTTCCAATATAAATCTAGCCATCTCTTGGGTAACTCTGTTCTTCCTTTCAAGAATGCATGTTTATTGAGGGGTCTTAGGAACATAGAACTCATGATAACTTCCCATTTCATCACAAAAGTACTTAATTTCGAGTTCTCAAATTCTTTTCCATGTTCACTCTTGATTTTTATGATTGTTCTAATGGATTCAAACTTTTCATTCTATAGCTTGATACATAAGGATTTAAACTTATCAAAGGCTTCAGATTTTCTTTTAGAAATAGAACCCTGAGGTATCTAGAGAAATAATCAACAATAACAAAATATACTTTGTCCCACCAATACTTGTAATTTTAATGGGACCCATCAAATCCATATGGAGAATTTGGATTGGTCTTGTGCTAGATAAGTCTAGATTCTTCTTATGTTAGCTTTTTCTTTGCATGTGCTTAATAGTAGAGGAAAAAGATGGAAGACCTTAGACAAGTTTAATGTTTGAAATTTTCTTTAGCAATTTATAGTTGACATGACGTAGTTGTTGATGCCATAATTCTTTAGTACTTAAACTTAGCTAGTTACACTTGACAATGTACTTGTTATCATAAATTTGGCTAATGTTGTTAAGATTATCCTTGAGTCCTTCCACATAAAGTACATCCTTGAGCTCATGGATACTAGAGGTGCTAATAAATCCTATACCATAGATCAATATATTGTTACCATCACAAAATTTAACAAAACCATCATTGGTGGGAATAAAATTGGTAAAGAAGGACTTATTATTGATCATGTCATTGGAGCAACTACTGTCAAAATACCAACAAGTGGAAGACCACACCTTCAAGGTAGTGTACACCACATTGCAATTGAGATCTTGATCGTATGTAACAATACCAAGAGAGGATTTTAACTCATTTAAAATCAATATTGCATCATTCTATAGGGTTATGGCTTTAGTAGTCAATGTGATAGAAGTATCAAATTTCTTCCACGTGACTCAACATATCCTTATCATGAGTAGGAGAGTCTTTTTGAGAGTTGGAGGAGGTGAAGTAACCTAAGTTGCAAGAAATAGGGATGAACATCATTAAGTTTTAATAACTTGTTACAACAAGTATCCCTACAGTTCCACTTATTACCAATTTCAAGAGATTCTTTAATTTTTCTCTCAATGTCAAAGTGTTGAAGATGGAGAGTCTCAACCGATTCATGTTTTTTTAGAATGGCAGATTCAAAAAATAATGACTTTAGTAGTATCAAACTCAACACGAGTATGAAGTCTAATAAATTCCATATCATAATCTTCCAATTAGGACTCCAAGATAGCCTTTTTTTTCTTTCAAGATGCAAACATCTTTCTTAAGTTTGCATATGACATGTGTATTTCAAGATAACTTATATGTGTTTTGATATCTGAGAGCATGAGAATCTCTATACTGAATCATCTTCTCAAGCTCACTTATACGAGCAAGAAAATTTTCATTATAGGAGAGTCTCGAGAGAATTTGAATAATTGTCCAAATTTAATTTCAAACTGTTCACAACTTTATCACCATCCAATATGAGATTGAGCAATTAAGAAATTGATTAGAGAGATTCAAATACTTGTTATCATTTTCTACAATATTACTATAGATCTTGGTCATAAATTTTTCTACATGAGATTATAATACAAAAGCTATTCATAGGAATCTTGTAGAGAGAATTGTTCATTTTCACTAGTGTCAGTCCAATAAGAAGAAATAGATGGTACATTCTCAAAGTAGGAAGCCATAAGAGTCATGCATTCAGGAGTGAAAACCTGTCTTTTCTGAAAAAGATACACTAGTTTGAGGAATACATCCACTATATTTCTTTTTATTAAGTCCCATACTTCCTTGAAAGTCATAAACTTGACCATAAGAGCAGAATACTCTGTAGTGACTGAATTGATAAGGAGATGTAACCCTTTGCATTTTAAATTGTTAAGATGAAGTTCTACTTTATTCTAGACATTGATTGGTTTAAGTTTGACAACACTAATCTTAGACATGTGCATTAGGCACATTCACCCATCCTCAATTGAAGACCAAACATCATTATTGGCATACCTCAAGTAAGAACACATCTTAGATCTCATATAAAAGTAACATAATCCATTGAATTTAGGTGGGCTATTGACCAACCCTCTCATATTATCCATTACAAGAGATTTGAAAGAATTAAACACATAGAGTGAGGGGAAAGGATCAATACTAGAGTACACAACCCTACTTGATATCAATTGAAAGTGTCTATGACCCAGTACACAACTAGGGTAGAGAGATAAAAAAATCCTAACAGATTCATCTTCATAAGTAGAGAAAAGGATAACGGCTTAAAATAGAACACTTAGTAAAAGCTGTAACAATATAATATCAAATTAACAAATACAAATCAATAAAATATACTATATGAAAAATGGAAAGCAGATAAGGAATATAAAAGCATTCTAATTAGAGTTTAAATGATAATATGTTTTAACATACACAATTCAATCTCATATTATACTAGCATAACAATAGAGCAAGCATAACACATGATATAGTGAGGTAAATTCATATAGAGACTATATCTATGTGGTAACATCTTTACGTTGCTTAAGACAACCACTCAATAGCAAACAATATACTAATCCATAAAATAGTTACAACTCTAAAAGAAATAAAATCATTATTACCTCTATCAAATGAGACCACTTTTTGGACTATCTATTATTGCTCTAACTTGTTGCTTTTAGAATGAAATGGTTTGACACATGAACCTATTTTTCCTCTATAACCAACATTACTTGATTGGTGTGATCAGATACCATATACTTGTAATGTGTGGAATAAACTAAAACAACCATTGAATACTACTCACTCACCACATAAAAATAGTTATTCTTACTATTCAATGCTCAAACAAACATATCACAAATACTGAAGCATTTTTTAAGTAATTAGTGAATATGAAATTTGAATCAATAAATTTTTTGGCAAAGTTTCAATAGTATCTTCAAATTAATTAAATAGTTAAAGAGGGGGTATTTATAACACTTGTTTATCCACCTCGACAAAAACCATACAAAAGGTGATGGCAAGGGTGGTGCTGAGGTAGGAAAAAAGAAAGATATATTTTTTTGTTTCTAAAAAGGTTGAGTAAAATCCATGAATACCCACAAACAAGTAGAACCAAAATCCACCACACTCGACTTAGCATGCATACTAAAACAACCAACCCCGTTGTGTGTGAAAACACTTTTAACACAATGGTCTTAACTATGTGTGTATTACTAATGTGTAGTAAACAATCTTATACAAAGGAAGACAAAAAACTAAGTAAAAATAAGTAGATAGCGTATTTTGTACACGGAAAGCCAACACACAAAAATTGAGTACAACAGGACTTACAACATTGTACTTGTATTTTTGTTCATTTCTATCTATATTGTAACATATTACATATTCTTTAGTATTAGATGTACATTATCTTTCTATTATTTTTAGGTTTCATATCTTAAAGATAACATGTTTTTCACTAATTTTCTTGGTATGGATGACGAATTCAATGTTTGTTATGGCTGTAATACTACAACAAAAATTGTTATGATCCATATCAAGAGTGTTCTAAATGAGGGATATAAGTTAAGTTTCAAGTGTCATATTTTATAGATTTCTATAATTTTCCAAATTGTTAATTTAGTGGGTAGCTCATCCACCCTATGTTATTAAGGAAATATCTCTCTTGCAAATCTTTGAAGGAGATATGATTTCTTCTAAGTACGAAGATGGTGAGGCTCTCTCGCACCGAGTTATGGATTGCCACTTATTTGATATTACTGAATAAGGATGAGATTATTGAAGTTGAGAAGGATACAACTTCATTTCTTACAAAACATTTTAGTATGTTTTCTACTATCAAATACATGAAATTTTTGTTTGGTTGCATTATTGAGCCTAATCCCCATATAGTGACAACTCATAAGAAGAAGAGTGGAATAGAGTCAAAAGATCTTGATTCTAGTAGTAAATCTCCCAAAGGAAAATAAGATATTGGTGGCTATTTTGAATTTGATTTTGTTGAGGTTGCTGAGGATGATAGAGTCCATTTTCAAATTAGGGTCTTAGTTTTGCTTTCCAAGTAAAGATGTATGATGTCATTTTGGATATTGGAAATGAACTTGGTATGCTTAAACAATCAATTTCTAGCTATGTTAAGGTGGTCGGTAGTGATCAAACTTGAGCTTGTTTAAGTGAAGGTGATTCTTGATAAGCCATATGCAATAATGATTTATTTTTAGATTGTTGCATTTTTATTGGTATGTTATAAGTAATTAACATCTTTATTGTATTATTTTCCATATGATGTAACATGTTACACAATATATAAATATAAAATATAAAATATCACATCATTTTGATATGCTATGTAATGTGTTACATAATATTTTCACATATAGTGTAACACATTACATCGTACGTTCACGTACAATGTAACATGTTATATCATATGTTTACATATTATGAAACATGTTATAATATATTTTACATATGATGTAACATGTTACATAGTATTTATATAGTTTTTATTATTTTCTTTTGATAATGTTGCTTATTATGTTAAGTTTTTTTTAGTTTTGTGTGAATACAATACTATCATACGAGGATATCCCCTATTTCAAATCTTTGTTATCCCATGTTGAAGTAATATATTTTTATGAGGTGGGATTTTCCCAAGGTTGAGTTCGAGGTTCATTATAAGAACTAGATGATGAAGTGTTGTTAAGGGAGACGTTGGTGGAAAATAAGGAGTGTTAGGATATAGGATTGAATGAAGGGTCAAAGTCATCGACCCTTGATTTTGATGATTTTTAGAAAAGCTAACTTCTTATATTGATTCAAAGTTTAGTAAGCAAAAATTTCATTTTGATGAGATGTTTGAGGAGTATGGAGTAGCCATTGATGGACATTCAGATCTTATCATGATCTCATTGAAGTTTTCTCAATCTGTATGTTATAAAGTTGTTTTTTGATAATATATTATTTATTTTTGTTATATCGATGTATTTATTACATATGTAGTATAAATTTATGGTTATTACATTGTATGTAATAAGTAACAATTCTATGAGAAGTATTTTTACATAACAAATTACATTATTTTTATTTTATCATGCATTGTTTTTTTTTTCTTTCCTTCATTGTTGTAGTCACAATGTACTTCTAAATCTTACAGTCTCCTATGAAGATTTTTCCTACATCAGTTTTTCCTACAAAGTGTGACATTGTTAGCCATATAATGTTTATGATGGAAATAGGCCTTGTTTGATCTTGGCTTCCATTGAGAAGCTTTGAAAATAGTTTTGAAGACTTCATTTTCCCCTTCTTACGAACGAAATTTTGATAGTGACATATTTGATCAATTGGATCAATATGCTTAGATGTATCATTCTAGTTCAAAGATAAGGTATGATCCTTTCATTCAACCTTCCAAATCTATATCTAGCTTGTGTTCTAGAGGAGGAGATCAATTAAAAATTCAAGAGTGGTTTCTAGTCCCTTTGTCCCCCCTAAGAAGGATGTGTCTATTACTTATAGCAGAATATAAGTTGAAGTTGAACCTTCCATTAAACCTGTGGATTTGACATTTTGTGTTGATGATATGCATTAGTTTACTAACATTTGTGAGGATGATGAGGCATTAGAGCTCTTTACCCAAGGATACAATGAAGTTTTTCAATGACTAATATAGGTAGAAATCTCTGTATGCATTTTTATCTTGTTATTTTTTCCTTGTATTTATATACTCTTTGCATACTTTTTTATTATTATTTTTTTCACTAGTGATCCTTGATGACTTTATGAAAGTAGAGTCATCAGTGCACTTTTTTACTTAATATTTCTTTATTTTATTTAATATTTAGTATTTTGGGGTTAAAAATATTAAAATATGAACGTTCTTGTGAAAAAGGGGTGAAAATATAATTTTTCAAAATTTTGTAGAATATTTTTCATTTTTTTGATGAATTTTTTAATGTAGAACCAATCAAAAGATGCCACGTGGATGCCATGCAAGCAGCAGAGCTAATGAAGCAAGCCATATGCATGCCACATAATCAGAGAAGGAAAATCACGTAAAGCTTCATGTAAAGAGTGATGACACCTTCCATATGTCAGTACCATTTCCTTAAGACTTCACCAGGCAATCAACATCTCTCCACATGTCATCATGCTTCTTGTCCACTCCTTCCAACTGTGAGCCACACAAGTCATAACTTTGAACCATAGATCACCACATGGTAATGACACATCACTGTTGATTAACACTAATCTGTCTGTTCCATACGTCACATTCTAATTCATCCAATAAATCATGCATGCCATGTGTTACGCTTCTATTGGCTAGTGTTGTTAATTTTTCAATTTTTCATATCATCCCTTGATTTGAAGCTAGTCTAACGGTCCAGATTCCACCTGAGCCTAATTTAAACCTCTAATTGACCTATAAACCCTAATAAGGAATACATCACAAATATATTCATAAATTAAATGAGGAAAAGTCAAAAAAGATGGAAAATTTGAACAAAATGGGTCAAAAAGGTCAAAAAGGAGGAAATAGCGCATGCAGCCGCGCGAGCATCTACCCCAATTGCGCCATCCGTGCGCCCCTACTCCAGTCCACACGCGCCACCTCGCCCATGTCAGTATGACATCATCAATGATGTTATCATTCACTACTCAGTGTTTTACACCTAAAAACACATCTTATCTTCCCTTTCTTGCTCTCCATTTCTTAGTTTTTAGTTTTTCTTAGTTTTAGAGTTCTTCTCTTTTAGAGAAGAACTAATTATGTTTTTGTAATTTATTTCCTTTTTGATTCAATAAATGGAAGTGCAAATTCTATTTGAAGGTTTTCCAAAAACAGAGTTAGCATCAAAGTACTGTAAGGATTTTATTTTCTTTGTAGTTATTTTTTATGTTTTATTTTTATATGTTATATTTAATTTTTTTGTGATTAAATTTAACATTGATGGCTATTTGTAAACATGATATAATAATAACATTGTTATACTTGCGAAATATTAAATAGGTAAAAATCTCTAAAATGAATTGAGTTTATTTTTATTCAAGATTTTATATTAAGAATGTTAGAGAGAAATATATTATTTTTCATTACAAACTTAAATTTGAAAATTAAATTTTAAGGTTTAGATATCCAGTCTCATTTAGAGTAGTGCGCTTTTATTTATTGGTACAATCGTCCGGTAGTTAGACTGAAACTCTATTTCAAAAGTTTTTATAATAATTATTATCTAAAAATGTATTGACAAGATGTTTTCAGTAGTAGTTTTAAAACTTGAAAGTTAGTACTCGGATAATTAAATTCTTATGTTTAATTTGGACACCTTGAATAAATTTTAAACTGCCTAACCCCACCAAAGGTGGCATTTAAATGGTTCATTTTCAATCTCTTAGAAAAAAGGAATTAATTTAATTAACCAAATTAGTTATTGACACCACCCATAGGTGTTAATTGATTTGTTTAGTTAACAAAGAATATCGAACCCCACCAAAGGTGCTATTCATATAAAAAAGAGAGAATCAATAAATATCAATGTATATCTTTAATAACCTAAATAATATGAGCAAGCATAATTAACTTAGTTATTATACCCATAAATACGCCACTATTATAAATTATAAAATTTGCATAAATTTTTATTTAATCCGTATCTATGATTATTTTTATGTTATTAGATTAGAAACACAAAAACCCAAATATCGTGACAGGATGTTTAGGATTTAATTTCGTTTTTAAAAGTTTGAATAATAAATTAAAAACCACATATATTCCTTCCTTAGATCGACCTTGGGAGTATACTTATCATTTTCTACGAAATGATTCGTGCACTTGCGAGAGTTTTATAAATATAAAACCAAATTATCCGAAGGATCGGCGATGCCGGTTCTGCTCATAATGTTTTTGAAGTTTTAATTACAATATAAGGAGTTAGTTACTTTGTTTGATCTAGATATAATTATGTTTTGATGCCTTAATTATATGATTTGCACCTAGATGTGGGTTATCTAAAACCCTCATGCATGCCTATAATTTTAAGTACAGAAAAATTTGAAAATCAATAGGGCATGACTGAAAAAGTATAGGTAGACAACCTTGACTTACCTGTAGGTTTGATTGACTCAATGACGAGGGGACATTGAGTTTACTTAAAATGCAATCCCCAAGTTACGTCTTGCTAAGACGTTAAACTAAACGCTGGATGGGAGGCAACCCATCATTTTGGGTTAATTTTCTTTTATTTGTTTAATTCATTTAATTTCTATTGTTTATTTTAGTTTAATTACAGGTGACTAATTTCAAAAACTTGATAGGGAAAACTGGGATCGCCGATCCTACTTATAATTTGGTTTTATATTTATAAAACTTTCGCAAGTGCACGAATCATTTCGTAGAAAATGATAAGTATACTCCCAAGGTCGATCTAAGGAAGGAATATATGTGGTTTTTAATTTATTATTCAAACTTTTAAAAACGAAATTAAATCCTAAACATCTTGTCACGATATTTGGGTTTTTGTGTTTCTAATCTAATAACATAAAAATAATCATAGATACGGATTCGATAAACATTTATGCAACTTTTATAATTTATAATAGTGGAGTATTTATGGGTATAATAACTAAGTTAATTATGCTTGCACATATTATTTATGTTATTAAAGATATACATTGATATTTATTGATTCTCTCTTTTTTATATGAATAGAACCTTTGGTGGGGTTAGATATTCTTTGTTAACTAAACAAATCAATTAACACCTATGGGTGGTGTCAATAACTAATTTGGTTAATTAAATTAATTCCTTTTTTCTAAGAGATTGAAAATGAACCATTTAAATGCCACATTTGGTGGGGTTAGCCAGTTTAAACTTTATTCAAGGTGTCCAAATTAAACATAAGAATTTAATTATCCGAGTACCAACTTTCAAGTTTTAAAACTACTACTGAAAACATCTTGTCAATACATTTTTAGATAATAATTCTTATAAAAACTTTTGAAATAGAGTTTTAGTCTAACTACCGGGCGATTGTACCAACAAATAAAAGAGCACTACTCTAAATCAGACTGGATATCTAAACCTTAAAATTTAATTTTCAAATTTAAGTTTGTAAAGAAAAATAATATATTTCTCTCTAACATTCTTAATATAAAATCTTGAATAAAAATATACTCCATTAATTTTAGAGATTTTTACCTATTTAATATTTTGCAAGCATAACAACGTTATTATTATATCATGTTTACAAACAGCCAACAATGTTAAATTTAATCACAGACAAATTAAATATAACATATAAGAATAAAACATAAAAAATAACTACAAAGAAAATAAAATCCTTACAGTACTTTGATGCTAACTCTGTTGCTAGAAAACCTCCAAACGGAATTTGCACTTCCATTTATTGAATAAAAAAGCAAATAAATTACAAAAACATAATTATTTCTTCTCTAAAAGAGAAGAACTCTAAAACTAAGAAAAAGTAAAAACTAAGAAATGGAGAGAAGGAAAGAGAAGAGAATATGTGTTTTTAGGTGTGATTTGAAGTGAAGAGAATGGGTGTATTTATAGGTGAGGAAAGGAATAAAAATTGAGTAAAAAATGATTACAAATGGTGCAAGTAATGAATGATGACGTCATTCTAATGTTTGGGCGGCCGCGTGCACCGATTGGGGCAGATGGGAGCAGTGGCACGCGCGGACTGGGTGCAGATGGGCAGTGCCAGCGCGGATGGGCGCAGAGGCTGGCACGGCGCGCGCATTGGCCGACGCAGTTGGGCAGTGCGATTTCCTCCTTTTTGACATTTTTGACCCTTTTTTTCCAATTTTTCCAACTTTGTTGACTTTTCGTCATTTAATTTATGAATATATTTGTGATGTATTGCCTCCGGTATTTTTCTTTGAGTCTTTAAGTTACTTTTTTAAGCGAAAATACCTGAAAAACAATAAAAATGCTCGTGATTCCGAAAAGACAGATTTATTTAAATATATGATAAAATCATATAAATATATATATTTTTAATCAATCAATGTGCATAAAATCATGGTAATTTTAGTGTTTTTTGAGCACTTATCACAACCCCCAACCAGCTTCTTACTAGTCCCTTAGCAAGAGAAGCGATAAAAACTAAAAATTAAACTATCATAAATCACTTCCGTGGATTGACACGGTTGCATTTAGCCTATGCAACAAGCCTTTAAACCCCTAGGTTGCCCTAGTGGATGAGTTTGAGTCTCGTGAGGGTTTTCTGTACTGATACCCACAAACATTGAACTAAATATAAAAATTAAAAGAAATAATTAAAATCTCAAGCATAAGTTATTTTAATCTTTTTAAACAATCATGATTTATTATAATAATTAGTCGAAACTCATTTTCATATTTTATATAAAAAATGTATCAATTTAATTTCACCCAATTTCAGTGTCAAGAATCCGAATTCGCTTCGACTCTATTCCTCACTTATCAATACTCTCAAAACACTGAATTCTATGGGTTCAAACACTCATACTAATTTATATGCGAAAGAGTTGATGTATAGAAATGAACTAATATGTTCGCATATGTATAAAGAATAAAAACCCAAAGTGTTATTTTAACATTGATCTCATGAAAGGAATCGAATGTATAAATTATAAAGATATCATATATAAAAATTATTTTCATGCATAAATCAAACTCATTAAGAAAGAATTTCAAGATACATGCCTTTTACAAATGAAGAAAGTGCAATGACTTTTTAGGGAATTACTTCCTATATCTTTCTTTTGTAATTAGCCTCTACTCACAACTTTGTAGGCAATATGGGTCATAGTATTTAGATTATACTATATATTCTTTACCTCTCTATTTGTCCTTTTTTTTTTTGAAATTTTTTTGCAAAATATATATTTTTTTAGAGAGTCAACCCATGTACAGATTGTACATTTTTTAGGATTTTGGTGAGTGGTTAATTTTGTGGCTTTTCTGTTTGATTTTTGTTTAGGTCACCCCATATATGTCTTTTTTATAACAGTCATGCACGAATGAGATAAAAGCATATACTATCAATTTCTACTTAAATCATTTAATCTAAGCAAAAATAATAATAAAAATATATACGATTAAGATGATAAAAAAATTCATACATTCAATGCTAATGCCTATAGAGATCATCTAAAAATTTGAAGAAATAAGAAATGTATTTGGAGTATAAAAAATATATATTTCACTCTAAATAAAGGAAATTAGGCTCAAATTATATCTCACAAAGGTAGTCTCCATTAAAACAAATTCATAAACACCGATTTTGGGTTTAATATAATTTTCACATCTTATCAAGAAATACTAGTTATGACAAAAACTAGCTAATTACCAAAAATAATTACAAAATATTTCATGACATGTTTTCAAAAAATTAATCTAAGAGTACAAAAGACTTAACTATTTACTTAAATTTGATTTAAAGAAATGATAAATTTGTGAGAATTTTTTTTTAAATTAATTCTAAAATTAAAAAAATTACTAAAGCAAACAAAATAAAACCAAACACCATAAAAATGAAAATGTGAATATAAAATAATAAAAATAAATAAATTTTTTTATTTTTTTGTTTTTTTAAGCATGGTAACTTTTCACCACTCCTAACCTAGAACTTACATTGTCCTCAATGTAACAACTGTAAATTAAAGATAAAGAGAAAAGAGAAGAAATATTACCTATTTCCTGAGAATGTGCAAGTAGTAATGGAGAAATGCAAGTGCATCCATCATATTCATCAATAAAGTTCACACATACAGATCGCTGTGAACTTCTAATATCTCAACAAATATTTTTAGTTTTAACAATTTTAAAATTATTCACATGTAATTAAACTAAAATAAACAATAGAAATTAAATAAATAAAACAAATAAAAGAAAATTACCTAAAATGATGGGTTGCCTCCCATCTAGCGCTTAGTTTAACATCTTAGCAAGACGTAACTTTATGGTGCTAAGGGTTACTCAGCCAAATGCAATCCATTTCAGCAATGTTGTTTGGTTCTTCTAAATAATGCTTCACACGATGCCAATTGACTTTGAATGTTTTTTGTGTCTTGGAATCCAATAGTTCTACTACTCCATGTGCAAATACCTGAACTATTTTGAATGGTCCATCGCATCTTGATCTCAACTTTCCTAGAAACAATCTCAAATGAGACTTAAATAAAAGAACTTTCATTCCAAGGTGAAGAGTCTTAGGAACTAGCCTCTTGTCATGATAGTGCTTAGTACGCTCTTTGTATATTTTGGCATTCTCATTGGCTTCATTCCTAATTTCTTCCAACTCATTAAGATGGAGTAACCGTTTTCTCCTGCTTTATCTAAATCCATGTTTAACTCTTTAATTACCCAGTAAGCCTTGTGTTCAAGTTCAATTGGAAGGTGGCATGCTTTCCCAAAGATTAACTGATGAGCGAAAACTGGCATTGCCGATTCTTACCAATACTTTGGTTTTAATATTTATAAAACTCTCGCAAGTGCACGAATCATTTCAAAGAAAATGATAAGTATACTCCCAAGGTCGATCTAAGGAAGGAATGTATGTGGTTTTTAATTTATTATTCAAACTTTTAAAAACGAAATTAAATCCTAAACATCATGTCACGATATTTTGGGGTTTTGTGTTTAGAATCTACTTACATAAAAATAAACATAGATTCAATAAATATTTATGCAAATTTTATCATTTATAATGGCGGAGTATTTATGGATATAATAACTAAGTTAATTATGCTTGCTCATATTATTTAGGTTATTAAAGATATGAATTGATATTTATTGATTTTCCCTTTTTTGTATGAATACCACCTTTGGTGGGGTTAGATATTCTTTGTTAACTAAACAAATCAATTAACACCTATGGGTGGGGTTGATAACTAATATGCTTAATTAAATTAATTCCTTTTTCTAAGAGATTGAAAATGAACCATTTAAATGCCACCTTTGGTGGGGTTAGACAGTTTAAACTTTATTCAAGGTGTCCAAATTAAACCTAAGAATTTAGTTATCCGAGTACTAACTTTCAAGTTTTAAAACCACTACTGAAAACATGTTGTCAATACATTTTCAGATAATAATTCTTATAAAAACTTTAGAAATAGAGCTTCACTCTAACTACCGGGCGATTGTACCAACAAATAAAAGAGCACTACTCTAAATCAGACCGGATAACTAAACCTTAAAATCTAATTTTCAGGTTTAAGTTTGTAATGAAAAATAATATATTTCTCTCTAACATTCTTAATATAAAATCTTGAATAAAAACAAAATCAATTCATTTTAGAGATTTTCACCTATTTAATATTTCGCAAGCATAACAACGTTATTATTACATCATGTTTACTAAACAGCCAGCACAGTTAAATTTAATCACACACAAATTGAATATAACAGGTAAGAATAAAGCATAAAAAAATAACTGTAAAGAAAATAAAATCCTTACAGAACTTCGATGCTATTCCCGTTGCCGGAAAACCTCCAAGCGGAATTTACACTTCCATTTATTGAATCAAAAAGCTAAAAAATTACAAAAACATAACTAGTTCTTCCCAAAAAGGGAAGTACTCTAAAACTAAGAGAAATTAACTAAGAAAAGCTAAAAACTAAGAAAAACTAAAGAAAACTAAAAATCTAAGAAAAAAGAGAAAGAGAGAGAGAAAAGAATGTATTTTGAGGTGTGTTTAGAAGTGAAGGGAAGGGGGGTATTTATAGGTGAGGATGGAGAGAAAAAGTGAGTGTTAAAAAAATGTAAAAATGCGGAATGGAATTGCTGAGGTCATTGATGACGTCAACATGACGTCATTGGGTCGGCTGCACGTGAAAAATGGGGCGAAACGGGCGTCGGCGCGCGGGCGCGTGCGGATCTGGGGCAAGGCGCGCGTAGCTTGGCTCAGGCCTGGGGCTACTGCGCGTGCGGCTGGGCGCTGCGGCGGCGCAATTTTCTCCTTTTTGACCCATTTTGTCCAATTTTTTCATATTTGTTGACCTTTCCCCATTTATTTATTAATATATTTGTGATGTATTGCTTCCAGTATTTCTCTTTGAGTCTTTAAGTTACGTTTTTAAGCCAAAATACCTGAAAAACAATAAAAATACCTGTGATTCCGAAAAAGACAAATTTATATAAATATATATATTTTTAATTAATTAATGTGCATAAAATCATGGTTATTTTAGTGCTTTTTGAGCACTCATCATTAACCAGTAAGGGCTCATCCCAATAGGTGTTTTGTAATTGGTGCAGTATACCCATAAGGCATCATTTAACTTAAATACCCAATCCTTCCTTGAAGGACGCACAATGTGTTTCAATATTCCCTTAATTTGCCTATTATTTACTTCCACTAAACTAGAAGTTTGAGGATGATATGGAGTAGCTACTTTATGTGTGATGTTGTACTTGTTTAGTACTCCATCAAAGATCTTGATACAAAAATGGCTACCTCCATCACTTATTATAGCTCTAGGCATTCCGAACCTACTAAATATTAAATCCTTTAAGAATTTAACAACAACATTAGCATCATTGGTTTTAGTGGGGATAGCTTCTACCCACTTGGATACATAATCCATAGCAACCAAAATATATTGAAAACCATTGGATGGGGGAAAAGGACCCATAAAGTCAATCCCTCATACATCAAAGAGTTCAACAACTAAATTAGATGTCAAAGGCTCATATCTTTTGCTTATGTTCCCTGTTCTTTGACATCTATCACATTGTGCACAAAACATATGAGCATCTTTAAAAAAAGTGGGCCAAAAGAATCCAGACTGTAATACCTTACGGGCTATCTTTTCACCACCAAAATGGCCCCCACAATGAAGTTCATGACAAAAAGTTAGAATGCTCTTATGTTCTTCTTCAGGTACACATCTCCAGATGACTTGATCTTGACCAATCTTGTATAAATAAGGGTCATCCTAGAAATAGTCCTTAATAGTTTTAAAAAAACCTTTTATTGTCCTGATATGAAGTGTTAGCTCACAAAACACTAGTGGCAAGATAGTTTACAATATCAGCATACCATGGGTTCGGACCTATTGAAAATAAATGTTCATCAGGAAAGGTTTCAACTATATCTTCATTACTCTCAATATTTAAGAGAATTGAAGTCAGAAATCAACCTAGACAAATGGTCATCTACTAAGTTTTCACTACCTTTCTTATCCTTGATTTCTAGGTCAAATTCTTGTAAGAGTAAGACCCACCTGATTAATCTTGCCTTTGCATTTGGTTTTACTTAATAGGTATCTTAAAGCAGCATGATCAGAATGCACAATCACTTTAGATCCTACTAAATAATACCGAAATTTTTCTAAAGAAAAAACTATAGCCAAGAATTCCTTTTCAGTGGTGGTATAATTCATTTGGGCATCATTGAGTGTTTTGCTAGCATAGTAGATGACATGCAAACACTTATCCACTCTTTGTCCCAAGACTGCTCCTATAGCATAATCAGAAGCGTCACACATTATTTCAAAAGGTAAAGACCGGTTTGATGCCATAATAACAGGGGTACATGTTAGTTTCTCTTTCAAGGTATTAAAGGCAATATGGTAGTCATTGTTGAAATTAAAATAAACATCTTTTGATAGCAAGTTATATAAGGGACGACTTATTTTATAGAAATCTTTAATAAATCGTCTGTAAAATCCTACATGTCCTAAGAAGCTTCTTATCCCCTTCACAGATGTAGGGGCAGGTAGTTTGGAAATCAATTCAACTTTTGCCTTATCAACTTCAGTACCCTTGTTTGAAATTATGTCCTAACACTATCCCTTGTTGAACCATAAAATGAATTTTCTCCCAACTAAGGGTGAGATTGCATTCAATGCATCTTTCTAAAACCAAAGTCAATTTATGTAAGCAATCATCAAATGAGTTTCCAAAGACAGAGAAATTGTCCATGAAAATCTCAATGAAATTTTCGACCATGTTCGAGAAAATAGATATCATGCATCTCTAGAAAGTGGCATGGGCATTGCATAACCCAAATGGCATTCTTCGAAAAGCAAATGTCCCAAAAGGACATGTAAATGTGGTCTTTTCGTGATCTTTTGGTGCTATAGGTACTTGATAATATCTAGACAATCCATCTAGAAAATAGTAAAATTCGTGCCCAACTAATCTTTCCAACATTTTATCAATGAATGGAAGAGAAAAGTGATCCTTTTTAGTATATAAATTTAGATTCCTAAAATCTATACACATTCTCCATCTAGTGATTATTCTAGTAGGCACTAATTCGCTTTTGTCATTTTTAACAATTGTTATCCCAGATTTCTTTGGTACCACATGCACTAGACTAACCCACTTACTATCCGCAATAGGATAGATAATTCCATCTTCTAACAATTTAAGAATTTCTTTCTTAACTACCTCTTGCATATTTGGGTTTAGTCTTCTTTGGGCCTCTTGTACAGGTTTAGCACCATCCTCCAAGTTGATCTTGTGCATACACATGGTAGGACTAATGCCTCTTATATCCCATATACTCCAACCTATAGCTTTCTTCAACTGTTTAAGCACTTTGATAAGTTCCTTTTCTTGGGTTTTGGTACAGGTTGAAGAAATTATCACTGGATAAGTTTCTCTTTCTCCCAAACACACATATTTTTAGTGCTCAAGTAAGTCTTTGAGTTCAAGTTCATGTGGATTGGCCTTTTTACTAGATGAAGAACTGGGTAGATTTAAAAGCGTACTAGATTTTGTCATTACTTCATCATTGTCTAGTCTTTCAAGGTACCCCTTAATTTCCTCATCTAAATCCTCTTCGACTTCTGCAAGTGTAAGAACAATTTCAAGCTTGTCTTCTATTCTGGTTTGGGAAAAGGTGCTTTGGACAAGATTATCCAAAGGGTCAATATCAAATATTTCATCGATAACAGAAATAGAAGGAAAAGGTGAAGAATCAAAAACTTTAAAATGAACAGTCTCTCCTAAGACTATCATTGTCAACTTTCCATCTTGGACATCAACAATAGTTTTAGTAGTTGCCATAAACAGTCTACCAAGCAATATTGTGTGCCCTCTGTCCAATGCTGGATTTTCTTGCATATCCAGAACCACAAAGTCAACAGGTATTATTAGTTTGTCTACTTGTACAAACACATCCTCAACTATTCCCTTTGAATACTTAAGAGATCTATCTGCAAGTTGAAGGGACATAGTTATGGGTTTTAAATCCCCTAAATTGAGATGTAAGAATATAGAGTAGGGCATCAAATTTATATTAGCACCTAAATCAAGCATTGCTTTAGCAACCTTCCTATCCCCCATAGTTATGTTTATAATAAAACTTCCAGGGTCTTTCAAATTAGGGGTAGTTTGTGCTAAAGTACAACGCTAGAAATTTCTGATACTACTACTCGTTCATTCAGTTCATACCTCCTTTTCTTAGTGTTCAACTCTTTGAAAAAATTAGCATATGATGGCGCATTCATGATCACTTCTAATAATGGTTAATTGATATTTACTTTAGGAGAATATTAAAAAGATCATAGAATTTCTTATCTTGTTTGGATTCTTTTAACCGGTGTGGAAAAGGTACTTGCAACTGGTGTGGTTCTGTTGTCTTTTGAATTTTGGGGATGTTAGATGAACCTCCAATGAGTTTTTCAAAAGGCTTGTTAAGTTTAACACTTGTTTCTCCTTTTTATGAGACTAGAATATCACCTTCTTTGTTACCTGAACTACAAGGTAGATCGTTAGAGATTTCAGGTAAATTGGTATTGACTACCTTACCACTTCGAAGGGTTCTTACAACCTTTGCTTGTTCTGATTGACTGGGCAATTTTCCTGGTTCTTTCTTTTGCATTTGTTCAGCCAGTTTCCCAACTTTAGATTCAATCCTTTTAATCGAAGCCTCTATGGTGTTCAACCTTTGATTATTCATCAATTGGTTGTCACGACCTTTGAAAGATTGGCTTGGTGGGTAAGGGTGGTTTTTATTCGACCTTTGTGTTGGACATTGGGTGTAGGCTGGGTAATTGTTTTGTTTCCAATGATGGTTAGGGTGATTATAGGTGTTTGGATGATACCTTTGAAAGGATTTGACTTCCTACATGGCATCGAAACTAGAATCACAAGTATTTGAACAATTATGAGTACCATGCCCAATTGAAAAAAACACTTCACACACCTCTTGATTTGGCATTTGGTGGGTAGTGAGAAGTTGCACTTGTTTATTCAATTCAGTAAGTTGCAAGGTTATCTCATTATCAGAGCCAACTTCATTGACTCTTGCTCTCCTTCTAGCACTTCTTTGTTGGGAATTAGAACCCAACAACTCATAAAGATTATAGGTTTCCTCTACTGTTGTTTCTCCCACAACACCTCCAGCAGCATTATCAACCATGTATTGACTCTGTAGTGTCAATCCATCATAAAAGAATTGGTTTTTTAGTTGCAATGGAAAGCTATGATTATGACATTGAATGAAAAGGAGTTTGAATCGCTCCCAAGCTTCATGAAAGGGCTCTTCATACATTTGAGAAAATGTTGCTATCTTCATCCTTAGATCAACAGTCTTTTGATGGGAATAGAACCTACCCATAAAAATTTCATATACTACCTCCCAAGTTTTTAGAGAACCCGACTATAGAGTAATGAACAATGACCAAGCTTTATCCTTGAGGGTTTAAGGAAAAACCTAATCCTAAGTTGATCTTTATTAATTGCATGTAGTGGAAAGGTTTGGCCAATAGCATAGAATTCTCGAATGAAATGCAAAGGGTCTTCATTAGGGACACCGTAAAAGGAAGGCAACAAAGAATAATGAATCTTTTTCAATTCATAATTCCTTGCAGCCTCTTGTAATTGTATGCCGGAAGTTACATTGCCAATAATTGGCATTGTATAGTCTTTCATCATTTTCTGCCTATCTTCAGCATCTTCCATGGTTATTTGTAGTTGAAATTGATTCTCTTCCTATTTTGTATCAACATTTAGCTCTTAAAAATAGTAGATATCTCTAAGAAAGATTTCTCACTTGACAAAATGTATAGGCTTAAAGCAAAAAGGTGTAGGGAACCTAATTTTTTTTATGCTAAATTTAAAGAATGGACACAATTTTTGAAACAAATGAATTTATTTCATTTGAATTTTATTACACACAAAATAAAATTAAAACAAAGGAAAATACAATAATGGGTGACCTCCACGTAGGACTAAAATTTATCGTCTTCTAGTAAGACGTTGCTTGGAGATTACAGAATGACAAACTCAATGTCTCCTCTTCATTGAATTTATTTTACCCCATTTGACCGTCAAATTAGTCTTTGCTTTGTTTTTGCAAATGTTCAACTAACTGTTCTACTTGAACTTCCACCTTTTTTATAGAAGCTTCCACAGAGTCCAACTGTTGATTGGTTTTAGATTGGTTATCTCTACAAACTTGAATAAAAGAATTCAAGTTGTCCTCCAGGGTTGATTTATTGGGAATGTTTCTTGGAATATGTGGGTGGAATTGCTGGCCTGACTTATTTGAGATTTGAGCGAAAGGAGGGTTGTTTTGCCTCCAGGAGAAGTTCGGATGATTTCTCCACCCAAGATTATAGGTATTTGAATTAGGGTCGAACCTTGGTCTCTGTTGATATGCTCCCAATACAATAACCTGTTCAGGTCCAGCTGTTGTTTCTCCTTGATATGGACAGGCTTCAGTACCATGTCCCATGTTACTATACAAACCATACTGTTCATTATTGGTGTTGGTTTGTGTAGTGAGAAGGGCAACTTGCTTGGTCAATTGAACAAGTTGTTGTTGAACTTCATTGCTGGAATTAATTTCATGAACTCCAACTTTTCTCACTCATGAGCTTTTCTGTTGGGAATTAGCACCCAACATCTCAAAGAGGTTGTACGTCTCTAAGACAGTCTTTTCTCCCATTGCTCCTCCTACAACGTTGTCGACAATGAACTGACATTGTTGTGTAAGTCCATCATAAAAGAATTGATTCTACAACTGCAGGGGAAAGCTGTGATGGGGACATTGAGTGAGAAACATTTTGAACCTATCCCATGCTTCATGGAATGGTTCTCCTTCCATCTGAGAGAAAGTAGTAATATTTCCTCTCAACTCTGATGTTTTTTGGTAGGAATAGAATTTTCCCATGAATTTATTATAAATGTTCTCCCATGTCATCAAAGAACCTAGGGGAAGGGACATCAACCAAGCTTTGACTTTATCCTTTAAGGTGTAGGGGAAACATCTCATTCTAAGTTGATCCTCGTTTAGAATACCGAGGGGGAAGGTTTGGACTGTAGCATAGAAGTCTCTAATGAAGGAAAGAGAATCTTCATTAGGCAGCCCATAAAAGGAAGGAAGCATAGAAAAATGAATATTTTTAGTTCATAATTCTGAGCAGCCTCACCCAACTGGATAGCGGCAGTTGTCGTGCCAATCACCGGTCTTGCAAACTCTTTCATGGTGGTTTCCCTAACATGTTGGTTTTCTTCCATTTCTTTCGGTTCCAATAAAGGATTAAGGCTTGGTTCTATGTTTGGCTCAAAAACAAGTTGATGGTTGGAATCCATTCTTGTTGACACTTGTTTAAATTTATGAATATTACTTACATATGGTGTAAAGGGGTTTCCTAAGAATCTTCTACCACGCATAGACTATTATAAATGTAAAATTAAAACTCCTGTAAAAAAAAATAATAGAATAACGAGACAAAAATTTAGAGAAAATTTACATGGTATTTAATACAAAACTAGTTAAACCCTAAGTTATTTTATTTTATTATTTTTTGAAAGAAAATAATAAACTAAAGTTTTTTTTATTTTTTTATTTTAAAATTTATTTATTTATTTATTATTTTTAAGATAAAATAACATAATCAGTATCAACCAAGAGTGTTCCTAGAAAAAAATGATGGTGCAAAGGCTTCTTAAAAACCATACTCCTAGACAAAACAAAATTCCCAGGAAATACTAGTGGCACACAGACTTCCAAAAACTAGTCTCGTATACAAAATTCCATTAGATCTTTACTATTCATGCTATTAGGTTAATTAAGTTAATAAAAATGTACATTATATTAGTTAATAAAAATCTAAGTTAATTAAGTTAAACAAAAACTAAGATAAAATAAAATAAATAAAATAAAATTGAAAAAGGTAAAAGAAAATAAAATAAAAATTGAAAATTGAAAAAAAATTTATTCATCTTTTTTTTAATTTTTATTTAAAACAAATTAAAATTAAGATTTAAAATAAATAAAAATAAATAAAAAAATTAAAATTAAATGAAAATTAAAAATTAAGTTTTTATGCTTGCTCATATTATTTAGGTTATTAAAAATATAAATTAATATTTATTGATTTTCTTTTTTTTTATATGAATACCACCTTTGGTGAGATTAGATATTCTTTGTTCATTAAACATATCAATTAACACCTATAGGTGAGGTTGATAACTAATTTGGTTAATTAAATTAATTCCTTTTTTCTAAGAGATTGAAAATGAACCATTTAAATGCCACCTTTGGTGGGGTTAGACAGTTTAAACTTTATTCAAGGTGTCCAAATTAAACCTAAGAATTTAATTATCCGAGTACTAACTTTCAAGTTTTAAAAGTACTACTGAAAACATGTTGTCAATACATTTTCAAATAATAATTCTTATACAAACTTTTGAAATAGAGTTTCACTCTAACTACGAGGCGATTGTACCAACAAATAAAAGAGCACTGCTTTAAATTATACCGGATAACTAAACCTTAAAATCCAATTTTCAGATTTAAGTTTGTAATGAAAAATAATATATTTCTTTCTAACATTCTTAATATAAAATCTTGAATAAAAATAAAATCAATTCATGTTTACATACAGTCAGCAAAGTTAAATTTAATCACAGACAAATTAAATATAACATGTAAGAATAATGCATAAAAAATAATTGTAAAGAAAATAAAATCCTTAGAGTACTTTGTTGCTATTCCCGTTACTAGAAAACCTCCAAATGGAATTTGCACTCCCATTTACTGAATCGAAAAGCAAATAAATTACAAAAACATAACTAGTTCTTCTCAAAAAGAGAAGAACCCTAAAACTAAGAAAAACTTAAAAACTAAGAAATGAGAGAAAGAAAGAGAACAGAAGATGTGTTTTGAGATGTGTTTAGTTATGTAGAGAATATGGGTATTTATAGGTGAGGATGGGAAGAAAAAGTGGGTGAAAATGATAAAAAAATGGAGAAAATACAGAGTAGTGAATGATGATGTCATACTGATGACGTCATGCTGGTGTGGGCACGATAGCGCACAGATGGGCAGCGGCGCGCACAGATGAGGCGCAGATGGGCAACGGAGCGCGCGGATGGTCATAGACTGGGCGCAGGTGCGCGCAGAAGGGAGAGCTGGCGCGCGCGTTACTGGGCGTGGCTGGGGCAGATGCTGGCACCACGCGCGCGTTGCCCAGCGCTGCTGGGCAGCTGGGTGGCGTGATTTCCTCCCTTTTGACCTTTTGACCCATTTTGTCCAATTTTTCCATATTTTTTTACTTTTCCTCATTTATTTTTGAATATATTCGTGATGTATTGCCTCTAGTATTCCTCTTTGAGTCTTTAAGTTACATTTTTCAGCGAAAATACCTAAAAACAATAAAAATACCCGTGATTCCGAAAAGACAAATATATATAAATATATATATTTTTAATCAATTAATGTGCATAAAATTATGTTAATTTTAGTGCTTTTTGAGCACTCATCAATGTCAATTAAATTTCATACTTCTCATTAAGTTCATCAGTTATGGATCACATACATAAGAATCATACATATCTACCTAGAAACTATGCATGTTATTTAATCAAGACAAAACATTCAAAAATTCTCTCAAATCTATTTAATTACCTTTATAGATAAATTGTTTGCCAAAAAATTAATAGCATAAAAATAATATTAAATAATATAATTAAATTAAAATTATAATCAGGGTAAAAATATTAGATCATCACATGGTAAAAATTGGGCATAAGATCCCTAGATTAATAAATTAACTACACATAATTGTGTCCATAAAGCTCATATTTTTCATAAAAACTGATAAAGAAAATAGTAGAAGAAGAAATACAATCAATCTCTTGAATTGTAGTGCTAATCTCTTCTTGTATCTCCACCAATCAATCAATCTTTTTAGCTCCAAAAATTGACAAAAACTATGCTAATGATGGTCCCTTAGGGTTAATTGAGTGATTAGGGGCTTATATAGATCTCAAGTGTAATAGTGACCATCAAATTAACTTTAAATCAAAGGCTGAGATCAAAACAAGTGATGAGTGCTCAAAAAGCACTAAAATAACCATGATTTTATGCACATTAATTGATTAAAAATATATATATTTATATGTTTTATCATATATTTATATAAATTTGTCTTTTTCGGAATCACGGGTATTTTTATTGTTTTTCAGGTATTTTGGCTTAAAAACGCAACTTAAAAACTCAAAGAGGAATACTGGAAGCAATATATCACAAATATATTAATAAATAAATGGGGAAAGGTCAACAAATATGGAAAAATTGGACAAAATGGGTCAAAAAGGACAAAAATGTCAAAAGGAGAAAATCACGCCGCCGCACCCCAGCGTCCAGCTCCGCCCCAAGCTGCATACGCGGTACTGTTCATCCACGGTACTGTTCATCCGCGGTACTGTTCATCCGCGGTACTGTGCAGCCGTCCCGTCATGCTGACGTCATCAAATAACGTCACCAATCAATAATCCGCGTTTTTACATTTTTTAACATTTTTTCTCTACTTTTTCTCTCCATCCTCACCTATAAATACCCCCCTTCCCTTCACTTCAAAACACACCTTCAAAACACACTTCTCTCTTCTTTCTTTCTCTAATTTCTTAGTTTTTGAGATTTTCTTAGTTTCTTTCTTAGTTTCTAAGCTTTTCTTAGTTTTTCTCTTAGTTTTTAGTTCAATTCTCTTAGTTGTAGAGTTATTCTCTTTTTGAGAGGAACTTGTAATGTTTTTGTAATAATTTAGCTCTTTGATTCAATAAATGGGAGTGCAAATTCCGCTTGGAGTTTTTCCAGCAACGGGAATAGCGTCGAAGTTCTGTAAGGATTTTATTTTCTTTACAGTTATTTTTTATGCTTTATTCTTACATGTTATATTTAATTTGTCTGTGATTAAATTTAACTGTGCTGGCTGTTTATAATCATGATGTAATAATAACGTTGTTATGCTTGCGAAATATTAAATAGGTAAAAATCTCTAAAATGAATTGATTTTATTTTTATTCATGATTTTATATTAAGAATGTTAGAGAGAAATATATTATTTTTCATTACAAACTTAAACCTGAAAATTAGATTTTAAGGTTTAGTTATCCGGTCTGATTTAGAGTAGTGCTCTTTTATTTGATGGTACAATCGCCCGGTAGTTAGAGTGAAGCTCTATTTCAAAAGTTTTTATAAGAATTATTATGTGAAAATGTATTGACAACATGTTTTCAATAGTGGTTTTAAAACTTGAAAGTTAGTACTCGGATAATTAAATTCTTATATTTAATTTGGACACCTTGAATAAAGTTTAAACTGTCTAACCCCACCAAAGGTGGCATTTAAATGGTTCATTTCCAATCTCTTAGAAAAAGGAATTAATTTAATTAACCAAATTAGTTATCAACCCCACCCATAGGTGTTAATTGATTTGTTTAGTTAACAAAGAATATCTAACCCCACCAAAGGTGGTATTTATATAAAAAAGAGAGAATCAATAAAATATCAATTTATATCTTTAATAACCTAGATAATATGAGCAAGCATAATTAATTAAGTTATTATATCCATAAATACTCCACTAATATAAATGATAAAATTTGCATAAATATTTATTGAATCTGTATTTGTATTTATTTTTAGATAAATATTTATTGAATTTGTATCTATGTTTATTTATTTTTTATGTTATTAGATTATATTTAATTAATCTGTATATATGTTTATTTTATGTTATTAGATTAGGAACACAAAAACCAAACTATCGTGACACAATGTTTAGGATTTAATTTCGTTTTTTAAAATTTTGAATAATAAATTAAAAACCACATACATTCCTTCCTTAGATCGACCTTGGGAGTATACTTATCATTTTCTTCGAAATGATTCGTGCACTTGCGAGAGTTTTATAAATATTAAAACCAAAGTATTGGCAAGAATCGGCGATGCCGGTTTTCGCTCATCAACAAGCAAAACTAAAAGCAATAGCCAATCACAACATAACACGTGGCCCATAGAATTCACTGGGCGAATCAGACTGCAATGCATGATAGGGGAGACCGGTCATAGTCAACACTTGGTGAGTCAGCACCATGTAGCACAATGTGGTTTATGGAAACTGATGGGGTGGCACATGAGTAGAACGTAGGGAGTAATTAGTGGTAACACATGGCAGTGTTGTTTAACAGTGCTCCGAAGTCACATTGAATGTTGTGTTGACATATGACATGAAATTCATCCTCTTGACATGTAGCCTAAATTGATTTGCTACCCCTACTTATATGGCATCCGTGTGACTTGCCTAGTGAGCTCCTTTGCTTGCGTGGTATGCCATATGGAAGCTCTTCATTGCCCAATGTTAAAAATTCATAAAAAGTCTCCAAAAATTCTAAAAATTATATTTTCACCCCTTATTCACTAAAAAGTTTGTATTTTAATATTTTGGCCCCAAAAATAATATTTATTGAATAAAACAAGTAAACATTAAGTAAAAAAGTGGACTAATGACTCTATTTTCATTGAGTCATCACACCCCCAAAGTTAACTCTCTGATTGTCCTCAAGTAAAGCCAAGTATAACTAAATAAAATAACATAGGTAGTATATTCATAAATATACTTCTATTAGTACATTCATATTTCATGAACATTATCCATCTTATAAGTCGTACAATCCTATGATATGGAGGTTCACATATTCATCAATCAACGTTCCATCGATACAAGGATATGCAAGAATTTTGACAAATTGATTCGTGTGTGTGTGTGTGTTGCACATGATATCATCCAAGTTACTCATGAAATCAACCTATATAAGCATGATAATAAATTCAATCTTAGAACAAGTATCATAACTATTTTCCACATCCCTTTCCACTAATATAAATATGCACTTAGCTAAAGATCTATAAGGACTTTACATGCTTGTCATTTAGGCTCTTTCAACACCATAGCTTTCTGTTCATCGTGTACTTTTTAACTACAATTAAGCTTTTATGTGATATTTTAGTGCACCCTCTTTTGTCATTATTTTCATATTCTTTTATTCCACATCTCTTTTAACTTTTTTATTTTTTATTGTAACTTCACTACACTCTTAAACTTATTTTCAATTATATATTCTTTTTATTTAGAAGGATAAGTGTGTTGTGAGTTTTGCTTCTTCTTTTTTTAGGTGCATTACATTTCACCTTATATTATAGCATAACACATGATTACATTTTTTTCTTTTCATATAATGCTGCAAGGATAAAGGTAATGCTTATTAGTTGGGCATAATGGGTGACTAAAGATATTAACAATGGTTAGCTTGAAAGGTTCAATTGATCTAAATAACGCCCAAATAATTTCTCTTGCTAAATACTATTTAGGATTTTGCCTCAAGGGATGATCAAATAGATTCTAAAACCAGATAGACCTAATCAACTCATATAACTCACTACAAATGTTCTCTCAATAAAAACACCAAAATCAATCATGAACATGTGTATAAAAATTTGAATCAATCCAATCAAATCTAGCAGGCATATCACATGACTAATGTAAGTATCTTCACAAATATGTTACATTCCTTATCATAGTAATGACAACCAATTTTTATCATTGAGTTCATATGTTTCATATCAAACATGCATGCATTTAGTTTCCATATATTTATCAATTTCTACCCAAATTATGATTAAAATATCCTAAAAATAATAAATTCCCCAAAAAGTATAAAATGCACAGTAAATACAAAACTAGAGAATGAAGTTCCCCTCCCCAAACTTAAATTACACATGATACCCAATGTGCACATATAAATATGAAAAAGTAAAAGGAAAGAAAACTCCCTAAGCTTTGGCACACCATATTTGTGGTTCAAATGCTTATTCTTGTTGCACCATTGCTTTCCATATTTATTCACCTACAAAACAAAAACAATGAAAATATAAGTGAAATAATGTTGGGTTGCCTCCCAACCAGTGTTACATTTAACATCCTTGATTAGACGGTCATATCAAGTCCTAAGGCATATCCATTTGTGTCCATTTACTTTTGAGTGTTCCTAGAAACAATTTGAGCCTTTATTTGTTTAAAAATACCTTATGTTCTTGTTTATAAACATGGTGTTCAATTCTCTTATAATGCCATATTTGTGTTTTCTTTTTGAACTTTTTTGGCATTTTTATAAGCACTCTACCGTAACTCATCCAATTGATGTATTTCTAATAGCTTTTTCACCTCTCCATTGGACTCTTTCACTTTCATACTTGACTAGTGATAGTAGGGTAATAGTGTGAGGTCTAAACTTGGCTACCCTTCAATTGATGGTTTGAGCTTAAATCCTAACTCAAAAAATTTCATGATCGCCTCTGATACACATATGAGAGGTGAGTCCTCCAAAAAGTTCACATATTCCACAATATCAACCTTTGATTCAATACTTTCAAAGTTAAAATAGGTTGAGTTGTTTTCTGGTGAGTTTATGTCCTTGTTTACAGCATCATATGTTAAAGGCTTAAGTGTGGGTGACTCAATAGATTCTTTTAAGCTATTCACACAATCAGTAACATTTATCCTTAAACATTCATGTGCATTATCAATGTCAGAAGGTTTAGATTCTTTAAAAACTGTAAATATTATTTGTTCATCTTGCACTCTCATTGTAAGTTCACCTTTTTGTACATCAATGAGTGCTCTTTTGATTGGTAAGAATGGATGAAAAAGTATGGTAGGAACGTCACGGTCCTCCTTCATGTCTAGCACAATGAAGTGTGCCGGAAAGAAAAATTTGTCTACTTTTACTAGCACATCTTGTACCACACCCCCAAGGTATCTTAATTGATCTATCTGTTATTTGTAATGTTACTGAAGTGGGTTTGGCTTTACCAATCCCTAATATGTTGAAGACTGATAATGGCATAAGGTTATGCTTGAACCTAAGTCAAATAATGCCTTGCCAAAACAGATGTTCCCAAATGTACAAGGAATGTCAAAACTACCTGGATCATTCAAATTTTGGGGTAGTTTTCTAGCAAGGATGGCACTATAACCTTCAGTTAAATTTATTATTTCATTTTCTCTAAGCCTCCTTTTCTACAAATGATATGTTTATATGAAACTTCTTGAAGACTTCCAAATTTTTTGAAAACTACATATCTTACTTTAGCTTTTTAGCTTTTGTAGTCTTTGAGGGAAAGGAATAGTGGGTTTGTAGAGGCTGCTCTTTCCAACTGGATTATTTCCTTTCTATTACTCACTTTATCCTCTAATTCCACCTCATCCTTTTTAGTTTCTAATTCCTTCTTATCCTTTTGGGTTCCATTTTCCTCCTCTAAAGTTTTACCACTCCTCAAGTCAATTTCGTTGCAATGGTCCTTACATTCTCTTTTTGGGTTTACAAATGTGTCACTTGGAAGGTTACCTTGATGCCTTTGACTTGTAGTCTGAGTAAGTTTCCCTATTTGGTTTTCCAAATTTTGAATTGAAGCCTCTGGAGTTGCCACTTTTGTATTAAATGATTGGATGAAGTATTTCATCATCCCTATTGAGGCATTTGTATTGTCCTCAGTAGGTGGGTTCTTTTCTTCAGGTTATAATTGTTGTGGTTGTTGGAAACTAGGTGGTGGAAATGATTGATGATTGAATTGATTACCACCCTGATTATTGTTACTCCAAGAGAAAATCGTATGTTGTCTCCATCCTAGGTTATATGTGTTTGAGTATAAATTATTGTTTTGATTCACATTACCCACATGAAATACTGATTTAGTATTATCTGGACAATTATCAAACAAATGGGCTCCATCATAAAACACACACGACAGCCTTGAATATTAGACTTGGTTTATACTCACTCGTGAGTTTTGAACCTTCAAAAGATTTACCAAAGATGACACTTGAGTTGTAAGTGCCATGATATCATTTACCTCATGCATTCCATTTACCCTTCTTGTGGCTATCATTTTTGCATTGAACATTGATAATTATTTTTACCAATTTTTTACTCTATGCTTCTAATAACACTAAAGAATGTGTCTAAATTAAAAATAAAAAAATAAACAACTAAATAAATAAATAAGTAAAATAAATTAACTAGAATAAATAAATAAATAAATAAGTCATTAAAAGATAATAAGTAAATTAAAATTAAAATTAAAGTAAAGAAAAATAAATTAAGAAAATAACTAAAATAAAAAAATAATATCTAAAATTTATAATCAGCGACAACCACGCCAAAAAATTGATCACCACACAAATTTTATGTGTAATTAACATGCAAGTATATGTATCATAACAAGTAATATAATGATAAGAAAATATCATTTCCACGAAGATTATTTTATTAAAACAAATTTTTAAAACTAAAAAAATAAAAAATCAATTTTTTGTGTTCTTATATTTTAAGGAAACAAAATTAAAACAGCTAAAAGTAAATAGAAATAATTAATTAAACCAAATTTGATAACTAAGAAAATATCTAAGAATACTTAATCCCCAATTTTCTAAATATGTGAATCGCTAAAATCCCCAAAATATAATTATGAATCAATTGAATCTAACCTAGCATGTATTCCTCTCTCAAGTAAACTACACACCATATAGTAATTAATTTAATTATACTCTCAAGACAATTAAAATACATACTACTCATTAAGTTCATCAATTATAGATCACATACATAAGAATCGTACATTTCTGCCTAAAAACTATGCATGTTATTTAATCAAGACAAACAATTAAATAATTCTCTCTGATCTATTGACTTGCCTCTATAGATATTGTTGGCCAAACAATTAATAGCACAAAAATCAGATTAAATAATATAATTAAATTTTAATTATAATTGAGGTAAAATATTATATCATCACATGGTGAAAATTTGGTTTATAAGATCCCTAGATTAATAAATTAACTATAAATAATTGTATCTATAAAGCTCATATTTATCATAAAGGAAGACATTAAAATTGATAAAGAAAAGAGTACAAGAATAAATACAATCAATCCCTTGAATTGTAGTGTTAATCTCCTCTTGGATTTTTTCTCTCTTTTTAGCTCTAAAAATTGACCAAAATTATGCTAATAATGACCCCTTAGAGATTATTGGGTGATTATAGGCTTAAATATAGCTTAGGTGCGATTTGGACCATTAGATCAGCTTCAGATCAAGGGTTGAGATCAAACTAAACAAAAAACTAACAACGTCAGCCAATCACAGCGTGACGTATGGCAGAGGAGATCGGTTAGAGTCAATGCTCATTGAGTTAGTGCCACACAACACAACGTGATTTTCAAAAATGGATGGCATGGCGCAAGAGTTGAATACGGGGAGTAATCGGGTGGCGATAGATAGCAATGTTGTTTGACCAAGCTTCGAAGTTGGATGGAACGTCGTGCTGACATATGACACACGATTCATCCTTCACACACGCAATATGATGTGATTCATTATTCCTACTTGTGTGACATCCATGTGGCTTGCCCAATTAGCTCCTATGCTTGCATGGCATGCCACATGGCACCTTTTGATTGGCCCTGTGTTAAAAATTCATAAAAAATCCAGAACAATTCTAGAAAATTCCAAAAAATTCCAAACATTATATTTTCACCCCTTTTCACTAAAAAAATTTATATTTTAATATTTTTGACCCAAAAATACTATTTATTGAATAAAATAAGTAAATATTGAGTAAAAAAGTGCACTAATGACTTTATTTTCATAGAGTCATCAGTGTTCAAAACTGGACTAATGTTATCATAACTTGAGTCACACAAGAAATCACTCATTCAACCAGTAGCTAACAATTTGGCACAAAAACACAACTACAAGGTATGTGTGGATTAAACAATAAAAAATCCTAACTAGATAATTCAAGAATGTATGAGTTAATATTAAATCATTTAGCAACCCTAGAATAAGAAAATTAAGCACAAGTTATAAAGATAGCCTCTTTAAATATAACTAATCAAACCAAATAATATTAATATTACACACATAATTATTTTTTCTAATAATTCAATAACAAAATAAAGAAGATTCTATATGAACATTTAATCAAAATATCCTAAACTAATTAGGCATATTAAACAATCAAATACAACCATCGATGTTTTCCAAATTAATTAATAAAAGAAACCTAAATATATATGATCTTGTTTTTTAGATGAAATTTGAAAGAGAGAGCTTAAGATGAAAAGATTGATACTCTTATGGTTAATTAAAATATGGATAATTAAATTATTTATATAGGGAAGATTGAACCCTTAATGCTAGGTTAAATTCCAATTACAAATCTATCTATTAAACAATTCATAGAGTAGTAAATAATGAGGATAAAGTTAGGACCTTAGCTGCTCAAGCTCGATTGATCAAGCCGAAAAGGTTGATCGATCTAACCAATCCTCGATCGATCTAAGGTGCTAGGTTTATGTTAGTATTGGAAATATTCGTGAAACAAAATATTTAATTGTAATTTTAATTTCTAGGTGTATCTTAGAAGAATATTTCAAGTTGTAGAAACTATCACACCTTAACGATCACATATCAAGTATATTTCTATTCCTATACATGTTAGATTGCATATTAAACATAACAGGAAAAATAAGAATTTGGGAACTATTACAAAAAGGGGTATTTAAGTCGATACGTAAAGTCGGTTTTTGGAAAAAACTGACTTTTAATGAATTTAAAGTTGATTCTGTGTAGAACCGATGCTATCCATATAGGATGTAGCATCATTTGACGTGTCAAACCGACGCTATCCATATAGCATAGCGTCGGTTGACACCTGGAACCAACGCTACGTCCGCGTGTAACGTCAGTTCGACACGTCAACCAACACTACACATGTGGATAAATTCTTTTCTCTTCTTTCTTCCCTAAATAGAAACTATTCCAAGCACTGCATAACTATCAAAAACTCAAAACCTCTTCCATTTCTCCTCCACTCTTTCTCATTTTCCGGCCACTTAAGACCACCAATTCCATCACCGGTTAGTGGGTTTTCTTCCTCTCTAACTAATCTTTTAGATCCCTTATTTTTTTGAGCAAAATACTCAAAAAAAATTATACTCATTTCTCACTTACAAAACACAATTTTTTCTTCATTTTCTTCATTTTGTCACTTCATTTACTCTTGTAAGTATTTCTATTAATCCTACACACTTATTATTAATATATTTTTCTATTATTATATGTTATTATTTATGTGTATAATTTTTTGTATTTCTGTTATTATGTGTTATTATTTATGTGTATAAATTTTTATATTATATAAGTAGGTTTGTATTATAACATCAGGAAAAGAATATGATGATCTTGAATAACATAGAACAACACTATAGTAATTTTTCTCCTATTAATTAATATTTTATTTTTCAATTATTTGTATTATTTAAACTATTTGTTAAATAGATTTTATTTTGTTTTCTGTTATTATTTAGTAATCAAATACAAGAGAAAATGAGTAAATTTTGTAAAAAAAATTAAAAATTTAAAGTCGGTTCACGCGTTGAACCGACTTTAAATTTTAAGTCATATCATTTATAGTCGGTTCAGCGAACCGACTTTAATACCCTTTTTTGTAGTAGTGGGGCCACTTGTTTGATCAAGTGTATATTGGATTGATCGAGTAATAAAATTTATTAATCTGATTTTAATATATGATTGGATCAATCAAGGGATATACTCTATCGATCCACCATTTTATAAATATCCATGAAATATATTCTGGATTGATCGAGTGGATGTTTGATTGATTGACCCATGTACTCAATTGATCGAGTAACTAGTTATCTAATTTTAAAAAGTATATCTAATACGAATTAGATTGGTTTTTTACAATACTCTCCTTATTTTTTAAAAGTTTTTAATTTATTGTATGGATAATATGATAATTCCACTTTAACCTAATGTGCTTCAAAATATTCTTTAAATACAAACCTAACCATACATTTGAAACTAACCACACAAGAGTTATTGTGCTTATTCTCTTCATGTTTTATTCTCCCTCTTATTTTGCTAAAAAAATTCAAGTATGATTTTTCATTAAGATAATTTATCAAACATATGTGGTTGTGTTTGATGGATTAACAAGCGAAAAATAATAATTGTGTTATTGTGCTCTTAAACTTATTGTTCTAATATTGCTAGTTGTTTTTATTTATCTGATATATTATTTAAATCAACTAGTTAGGATTTTTCATTATTAAATCTACTCTAGGACACACACATGCACATGTGATTATGTGTTAATCTTTAAAGTGACAGTAGTATGGGTTCGATTAACTTGTGGAACTTGAGTTTATCAGAATGTTGGTCCAGATCTGAATGCCTATCTCGTAGAGACTACGATCAAAGTTGCGGCTTGTAAGTAGGTTACTTGGGGTCATTACCTTGGTTGGTAGTTTGAGTCCTAGCCTTTTAACTTGATACTTATTTTTCATAATGGATAGTTAGGTGGTCTGATTAATTCTTGGTTTTCCTATTTGGTCATTAGTATGGCCTAGATTTTTTCCACCTAGAACTCTATTGTGTTGATATTTTTATTTTCACATTACTTTATGTACGTGTGATTAATTGTTTACCTACTTCTGAAATTTTAATTTTCCATACTTCCACTGACTAAATATTTAGATCCATAACTAAAAAAACATTTAGTTCATATCAAAGTGATCACTAGATACACTTAGTATGCTTAGGACCTTGTTATGGATCACTTGAGAGATGGCTCATCTAGAACCCATACTCCTTACTTTGATGGGTCAATTTACTCATAATGGAAGCTCTTATGAGAACATTTCTACAATCTATAGATGAAAGCTTTTGAAACTCTATGGTTTATAGTTGGGAACTACCTATGGTTACCGAAGACAATGTAGCCACTCCTAACCCTAGGAACGAATAGACCAATCAAGATAAAATTGGTAGTAACTAGAATAAAAAAATGAATTAATGTTATTTTCAATGCTATGTATGCTGATGGTTTTTGTCATATTTTACATGTTGAAACTGCTAAGCATGCTTGGGATATTTTGGAAGGTTACCTATGAGAGTACCTTACAAGCTAAATGAACAAAACTTTAAATACTGGTAATAAATTTGAAAATATTAGGATAAAGAATATGAGAATTTTTATGGATTCTATGCAAGATTATCTGATATTACTAATACCTTTACCGATCTTGGAGAGAAAATTGATGATTTTAGGATAACTCGGAACATTCTTCACTTATTACCAAATAATATACATGCAAAGGTTAATGAAATTGATGAAAGGAAGGGTGTAGACAACATCAAAATAGAAGAACTTGTAGGATCACTTCAAACCTATTAGATAAGCTTTCGAAAACCTATTAAGAACAAAGGTATCACTTTCAAAACTATAATGATTGAAGACAATGACAATGATGATGAATAACTGGCACTCTTAACCAGAATATTGAACAAAATTCTCAATAATAATAATCCTCAAAACAAAAGACAATCAAGTTTTCAAAAGGATCAGTATCTGAGATAACTCAAATCTGTGAGTTCTAATGGTAAGAAATCTAAACCCACTAGACCTCAAAGTTTTGAATGTATGAGTTTTGATCACTTCATAGTTAACTATAAGAATAAGAAGAACCAAACTAGAAGAGCTTTCAATGCGACACTTTCTGACTTTGAAAGTGATAAAGATAATCCAATTGAATCTGCACCAACTACTTGGCATTTACCACAACTACTAATGGACAATCCACTAATTCTAGCATTGATTCAGATGATGGGGAAAGGGATTCTGAATTTATACTCAACAAATTTAATCTCACTAGTATTAATGATGTATTCATAAATTATATAAGATGCAAAAGGGATGTAGCTAAAATAAAGGATAAAATTAAATTCGTTGAAATAAATTCCTTAACTATAGAAAAAGAAAAAAAATGAACTCTTTGAATGTGTTAATGTTTTGAATTCAAGTCTTGCAGATGTAAAATAGAAAACAAGAATATTATGCAGGAACTTGAACAATCAAAAATACCTACGAAAAGGTTAACCATTAGAGCTAAAAGGCTAATCAAAATTATGGATTATGGAAAACCTATTAGAGATAAGATAGGACTAGGCTATGTGAGTAATCCATGCTGTCATCTTCAAAAACAATTGAGTTTGTAAAACCATCCAACCCTTCTTCTTCACAGGCTACAAATATAGATTCAATATCAAAGACTACTATGGTAAGTCATTCTAACCCTACTCCTAATGTTACTCATTATACATAAAGAATAGTAGCACTTATGATTGAAAAATCTATTAAGTTTGTGTCTATCTATCATCATTGTGGTAGGAAAGGTCATATTAGGCCCAAGTGAATATTCCTAAATCTAATAATACTTTACATGCTTCACATAATAGGACTCATAATCATCATCTATCTATGCATGTTGCATCATATTCTAAGATGCATAGAAATTATGGTAACATGTTCAAAAATCCTACTAGAAAACATGAAGCTATTGGTTCAAAGAGGCAAGTAAAGTTCAATGCATGAAATTCTAGGACTAATCATCATTATCCAACCATACATGATGTAGTTTCATTTAGGATGAATGAGACATCTAAAGGTACATCCAATAATATGCCTATGACAACTAAGGCAAAACTTGATTTCCAACCCAAAGATATAAAGACACCAAAATTCAAGAAAGTATGGATTAGGAAAGATTCTCTTTTGATCATATTCCCGTCGTTCTTATTGTTTTACCAAGATACTTTTGCTTAATGCTTAATTAACCCTAGGTGAGCATCTTTAGTTTGGTTGTTTGTTTTTATTTTTTACTAAAGTTTCTTTAGTTTAAAAAATGAAAAAATAAAATAAAAAGGAGGAAAGTATACATGCTTTAATATTACCATTATCATTACATACTCCATTCATACTTATTTTAATTGGCTACACATTATAATGGATATTTTTACTTATACATTTACATATTTTTCACATCTAGTTATCGATGTTGACATGAACCTACTCATACACTCACCGTACATATAAGTATATCAAGCTAGAATGTTATAATTAATTATGTATGATTTTAGGGCATGAGATAATATTGAATATGAAAATTATGTTGAACTCCGTATTTCACTATATAAAATGCTGCTATAGAGAGACACCTAGTTTTGAGAAAGCTATCTATTGTGATGTGTGAAAGCTACCTATTGTGATGTGTGAAAGCTACCTATTGTGATGTGTGAAAGCTACCACAGTGAGCGGAGAGCGCTATCTCACAACTAGTGTGAAAGTCACCATACTAGTTATACTAGCTTGTGCATATTTCCTTTAAAAAAAATAATGATAATAATATTAAAGGAAAAGTAAAATTACAAAAACTTCTGCATGTAGAAAATAAAGAGCTACAATTGGTTATACAAAAAGAAAATAAATAACTAATCCCTCGCAAAACAATAATATAGGAAGAGAATAAAAAAAAGGTTAAAGTTCTTTCTTGGTAAGTAAATTTTATTTTCTACAACTATGAATTCAACTATAATGCTTTTATGATATGTGATATTCCTTCTTTTAAATCTTTCATAACTGATCATAAATGAACAAATTGACATCCTATTACAGTACCAACAGATATTTTACTTTTGGTGATTTTTGATATGTCACCATATATGTTAATATATTTGTGTGTCTTGTCATATATATTTATGTTCTCAATGAATAGTCACACTTTGAACAAAATTAATTTCATCATATGTGTGTACTATTGTAGTCATATTAAGCTAAGTCTACTACCCTTAATTCAAAAAATATTATATATATATATATATATATATATATATATATATATCAGTTTTTATAAAAAAAAAAGATTAGTCTAATTCATTTAGAGGAGTCGTAGAGCTTAGGGGAAATTTATTCATTATTTGATAAACATATTATTTTTAGCTCTCTATTTTGTTTGTTTTGAGCTTTTAAGAATGTTTACTTCTCTTTTCAATCATTAAATACACTACTTGTATTGTGACAAAAAGGGGGAGAAAAATTAGAACTTTAATTGAAAATATACAAAAATGGCAGAGCTAATTTAGGGGGAGCACTTTAGAGATATTACACATAGAGGGAGTAATGCTTTTAATTTCTATCTAATGATTACTCACTTATGAATATTCTTCAACTTTTATATTATTATATACACTGAACTAATTAACAATGAGTCTTTCGAGACAAGTTGTTTGGGTTTTTATATTTTTGACTTCCAATGTTCACATGAGCTTTCAAGAATCAAGCGAAGATGATTCCACCAGATCATAGAATAGCACCATTATGAAAAATTTAATTTTCCCATGAACGTTATGTAGTGAAACAAAGGTTTTGTCACATGAATATGCCAAAGGGGGAGATTATTAGGTTTATGTTCGTATTGGAAATATTTGTGAACCAAAACATTAAATTATAATTTTAGTTTCTAGATCTTTCTTAGAAGAATACTTCAAGCCATAGAAACTATCCTACCTCAACGTTTGCATATCAAATATATTTTTATTCTCATGCACGTTAGATTGCATAGTAGACACAAAAGGGAAAAATTGAATTTGAGCCATTCGATTGATCGAGTAATAGACCTGATTAATCTAATTTTAATATATGATAAGATTGATCAAGGGATATACTCAATGAATCCACTTGTTTTTAAATATTAGTTAAATGTATTCTGCATCGATTGAATGGATATTCGATCGATCGACCAATGTACTCGATCAATCGAGCAACTGAGTGGATTGATTGAGTAGTCAATTATCTAATTTTAAAATGAATTTCTAATACAAATTGGATTGGTTTTTCACAGCATTTTCCCTATTTCATAAAAGCATTTTAATTGATTTTATAGACAGTATAGTAATTTCATGTTAACCAAAAATGCTTCAAAATATTTCTTTAAATAAACCTAAGCACACATTTGAAACTAACCACACAAAAGTTATTGTGCTTATTCTCTTCATCTTTTATTCTCTCTCTTGTTTTTCTAAAAGTTTTCAAATATGCTTTTTCATTAAGTTAATTTATCAAACATTTGTGATTGTGTTGTATGGATTAACAAGCCTATAATAATAATTGTGGTATTGTGCACTTAAATTGATTGTTCTAGAGTTGCTAGTTGCTTTTAATTTATCTGATATATTGTTTAAATCAACTAGTTAGAGCTTTTCATTACTAAATTTTCTCTATAACACACATTTGCACTTGTGTTTATGGCTAATATTTCAAGTAATAATGGTGTGGGTTCGATTAACTCGTAGGACTCAAGTTTGTCAAAACACTGGTTTGATCTGAATGTCTATCTTATAGAGGCTATGATCAAAACAGGGGCTTGTAGGTAGGTTACTTGTGGGTATTACTTGAGTTGGTAGTTTGAGTCCTAGCCTTATAACTGAATAATTATTTTTCGTAGTTGATAGTTAGGTAGTCGGGTGGATCAATGGTTTTTTCTAAGATCTGTAGTATGTCTTAGGTTTTTTCCACCTAAACATTATCTAATTTTTTGATATTTTTATTTCCACAATACTTTACGTACACTTGATTGGTTGTTTGGATGCTTAAAAATTTTCAATTTTTCATAATTCTACTAACTAGATATTTAGATCCTTAACTAAAAGTGAACCTTCATAAGGTATTAAAAATAAATCCCAATATAGGTAGATAGATTCTCGATTGATCTAGTACTCTATTGATCGAACATTAAATCTCGACCGATCGAACATTAAACCTCAATTGATCTACCTCAATTAAAAATTAGATCAAGAACTTTTTAAACAAGGTGGATAGATTCTCGATCGATCTATTCACCTTGATCGATCAAAACATGTCTCAATCAATCGAGTAATCTCAATGAAAAATATTCCTATGTGTCTAATATGAAATCTAACGTGCATAAGAACATATATATACCTGAGATATATTCGTTTGGAGCTCGATAGTTTCTTTGGCTTAAAAAGTATTCTTGAAACACTCACCTATAAACTAAATTATATTTAAATATTTTGTTCATAAATATCATCAACACTCATAAAACTAATATTTGGATTATGTTAAATGAGATACATGTTTGGAGGTCCCGTTATCCTAACACTTTTGGGTTGAGCATTTATTCTACTTTGAAAACTTTTTTCAATGTAAGTTCAAGCAGCGTTCATTGGACTTCTTTGAAATTTATGTTTTTGTGATATTGCTAGATGTTATGTAACGTTAAATGTAACATGTTACATAGTAATTCACTTACGATATAACATGTTACATATCGTATCATATGCTATGGACATGCTATATAGTAGTTCACTTACTATGTAACATGTTACACTATAGCTCACTTACAACGTTATATTTTACATAGTAGTTCACAAATTATGTAACATGTTACACAGCATATTAGAAATGATAAAACACTACTATGTAACATCTTATATTGCATATCAAAAATGATGTAACAAGTTACTTAGTAGTTCAAGTATGATGTAATATTTTAGAGAATGTGATGTAACATGTAACCAATTTATATAATATTAAATATCCACTATATTTAATAGTGCTTTATTTTACAATTACCTATTCTTTTGCGTAGGTGGAGTGTGATGAGTGCTCAAAAAACACTAAAATAACCATGATTTTATGCAAATTAATTGATTAAAAATACATATATTTATATGTTTTATCATATATTTATATAAATTTGTCTTTTTCGGAATCACGGGTATTTTTATTGTTTTTCAGGTATTTTGGCTTAAAAATGCAATTTAAAGACTCAAACAGGAATACTTGAAGCAATACATCACAAATATATTAATAAATAAGTGGGAAAAGGTCAACAAACATGGAAAAATTGGACAAAATGGGTCGAAAAGGTCAAAAATGTCAAAAAGATGAAAATTGCGCCGCCGCGCCGCCCGGCCGCCGCGCCCAAGCGCCCAACACTGCCCCAAGCAGCAGCGCGCGGCACTTTTCATCCGCGCGTACTGTTCATCCGCGGTACTGTGTAGACTCGGCACTGTTCATACCCGGTACTGTGCAGCCGCGGTACTGTTCATACCCGGTACTGTGCAGCCGCCCCCTGTCATGCTGACGTCATCAAATGACGTCAGCAATCAATAATCCGCATTTTTACATTTTTTTAACATTTTTTTCTCTACTTTTTCTCTCCATCCTCACCTATAAATACCCCCCTTCCCTTCACTTCAAAACAGACCTTAAAACCACACTTCTCTCTTCTTTCTTTCTCTCATTTCTTAGTTTTTGAGTTTTCCTTAGTTTCTTTCTTAGTTTCTAAGTTTTTCTTAGTTTCCTTCTTAGTTTTTAGTTCAATTCTCTTAGTTTTAGTGTTCTTCTCTTTTTGAGAGGAACTTGTAATGTTTTTGTAATAATTTAGTTTTTGATTCAATAAATGGGAGTGCAAATTCCGCTTGGAGGTTTTCTAGCAACGGGAATAGCGTCGAAGTTCTGTAAGGATTTTATTTTCTTTACAGTTATTTTTATGCTTTATTCTTACATGTTATATTTAATTTGTCTATGATTAAATTTAACTCTGCTAGCTGTTTATAAACATGATATAATAATAACGTTGTTATGCTTGCGGAATATTAAATAGGTGAAAATTTCTAAAATGAATTGATTTTGTTTTTATTCAAGATTTTATATTAAGAATGTTAGAGAGAAATATATTATTTTTCATTACAAACTTAAAACTGAAAATTAGATTTTAAGGTTTAGTTATCCGGTCTAATTTAGAGTAGTTCTCTTTTATTTGTTGGTACAATCGCCCGGTAGTTAGAGTGAAACTCTATTTCAAAAGTTTTTATAAGAATTATTATGTGAAAATGTATTGACAACATGTTTTCAATAGTGGTTTTAAAACTTGAAAGTTAGTACTCGGATAATTAAATTCTTATGTTTAATTTGGACACCTTGAATAAAGTTTAAACTGTCTAACCCCACCAAAAGTGGCATTTAAATGGTTCATTTTCAATATCTTAGAAAAAGGAATTAATTTAATTAAGCATATTAGTTATCAACCCCACCCATAGGTGTTAATTTATTTGTTTAGTTAACAAAGAATATCTAACCCCACCAAAGGTGGTATTTATATAAAAAAAAGAGAATCAATAAAATATCAATTTATATCTTTAATAACTTAGATAATATGAGCAAGCATAATTAATTTAGTTATTATATCCATAAATACTCCGCTAATATAAATGATAAAATTTGCATGAATATTTATTGAATCTGTATATATGTTTATTTTTAGATAATTATTTATTGAATTTGTATCTATGTTTATTTTTATGTTATTAGATTATATTTAATTAATCTGTATATATGTTTATTTTATGTTATTAGATTAGGAACACAAAAACCAAACTATCGTGACAGGATGTTTAGGATTTAATTTCGTTTTTAAAAGTTTGAATAATAAATTAAAAACCACATACATTCCTTCCTTAGATCGACCTTGGGAGTATACTTATCATTTTCTTCGAAATGATTCGTGCACTTGCGAGAGTTTTATAAATATTAAAACCAAAGTATTTGCGAAGATCGGCGATGCCGGTTTTCGTTCATCAAGTTTTTGGCGCCGTTGCCGGGGAAGGAATAGCGTTTTTAAATTATTTATCAAAATTTTAAAAACATTTTTGTGCTGTAAATAATTGTGATATTTTAACAATAATCAAATTTCAAAATTCATAATAAATAAAAATAAAAAAATAAAAAAATAAAAAAAAATAATTTTTTTTTAATTGTAAAATAATTTAGAAATTTGAAATTTGAAATAAAATTTTTTTACCGTTCATGAATAGTAAAAATAAATAAATAAATAATAAAAAATAAAACAAAAAAAAATTTAAAATTCAAAATTCAAAAAATTTTAAGTTAATAAGAAATAATATAGCGTGAATAGTAAAATAAAATTACCGTTCATAAAAAAAAAATTCAAAAACTTAAATTTCAAAAAATTTTAAGTTAATAAAACATAATATAGCGTGAATAGTAAAATAAAATTACCGTTCATGAATAGTAAAAAAAAATTACTTGAATTTATACCTAATTAACTAAATAACATGAAAAGTAAAAATCTAAGGGAGTTCTGTCTAGGAGACTAGTTCTTGGAAGCCTTTGTGCCACTAGTCTTTCCTGGGAACGTTGCTCTGGCTAGGAGAATGGTATTTAAGGAGCCGTTTGCACCACCATTCTTTCCTGGGAGCACTCTTGGTTAATACTAATTATGTTACAAAATAAAAAAAATAAAAAAAATAAAAAAAATAAAAAAAATAAAAAAAATAAAAAAAATAAAAAAAATAAAAAAAATAATAAAAATAATAAAAAAAATAAAAAAAACAATTTCTTTTTTTTTTTAGGGTTTAACTAGTTTTGTTTAGTGCTTTGTATTAAATAACATGTAAATTTTCTCTAAATTTTTTATTTTGTTGACAGGAGTTTTATATTTACGTTTACAATAGTCTATGCGTGGTAGGAGATCCTTAGGAAACCCTCTTACACCATATGTAAATAAATTTCATAAATTTAAACAAGTGTCAACAAAACTGGATTCTACCCATCAACCTGTTTTTGAGCCAAACATAGAACCAAGTCTTAATCCTTTACTAGAACAAAAAGAAATGGAGGAAAACCAACATATTAGGGAAACCACGATGAAGGAGTTTGCAAGACTGGTAATAGGCACGGCAACTGCCGCTATCCAATTAGGAGAGGCTGCTCGGAATTATGACCTTAAAAATATTCATTTTTCTATGCTTCCTTCCTTTTATGGGCTACCTAATGAAGATTCTCTTTCCTTTATGAGAGATTTCTATGCTACGGTCCAAACATTCCCCCTCGGTATTCTAAACGAGGATCAACTTAGGATGAGATGTTTTCCCTACACTCTAAAGGATAAGGCCAAAGCTTGGTTGATGTCACTTCCCCCAGGTTCTCTGATGACATGGGGTAACATTTACAATAAATTCATGGTAAAATTCTATTCCCATCAAAAAACATCAGAGTTGAGAGGAAAGATTGCTACTTTCTCTCAGATGGAAGGAGAACCATTCCATGAAGCTTGGGATAGGTTCAAAATGTTTCTCACTCAATGTCCCCATCATAGCTTTCCCCTGCAGTTGCAGAACCAATTCTTTTACGATGAACTTACACAACAATGTCAGTTCATTGTCGACAACGCTGCAGGAGGAGCAATAGGAGAAAAGACTGCCTCAGAGACGTATAACCTCTTTGAGATGTTGGGTGCTAATTCCCAACAGAAAAGCTCCCGAGTGAGAAAAGCTGGAGTTCATGAAATTGACTCCAGTAATGAATTTCAACAACAACTTGTTCAACTGACTAAGCAAGTTGCCCTTCTCGCTACACAAACCAACACAAATAATGAACAATATGGTTTGTATAGCAACATGGGACATGGTACTGAAGCCTGTCCATATCAAGGAGAACCAACTGGACCTGAACATGTCATTGTGTTGGGAGCATATCAACAGAGACCAAGGTTTGATCCCAATTCAAATACCTATAATCCTGGGTGGAGAAGTCATCCAAATTTCTCTTGGAGGCAAAACAACCCTCCTTTTACTCAAAGCTCAAACCAGGCAGGCCAGCAGTTCCACCCACCTATTCCAAGAAGCATTCCCAATAAACCAACCCTGGAGGACAACTTGAATTCTTTTATTCAAGTCTGTAGGGATAACCAATCTAAAACCAATCAACGGTTGGACTCTGTGGAAGCTTCTATCAAAAAGGTGGAAGTTCAAGTTGAACAGTTAGTTGAACATTTGCAAAAAGGCAAAGACTAATTTGAAACTTAAATGAATTCAATGAAGAGGAGACATTGAGTTTTTCATTCTGCAATCTCCAAGCAACGTCTTACTAGAAGACGATAAATTTTAGTCCTGTATGGGAGGTCACCCATTATTGTATTTTCCTTTGTTTTAGTTTGCGTGTAATAAAAATTCAGATGAAATAAAATTCGTTTGTTTCAAAAATTCTGTCCATTCGCTTAAATTAAAAAAAAAATTAGGTTCCTTGCACTTTTTGCTTTTACGTTTTATCAAGTTATAAATATTTCTTAGAGATATCTACTAAAAGCAAAATGTTGATACACAATAGGAGGAGGATCATTTTCAACTACAAACAACCATGGGAGATGCTGAAGATAGGCGGAAAAAGATGAAAGAATATACAATGCCAATCATTGGCAATGTAACTTCCGGTATCCAATTACAAGAGGCTGCAAGGAATTATGAATTGAAAAAGATTCATTATTCTTTGTTGCCTTCCTTTTACGGTATCCCTAATGAAGACCCTTTGCATTTCATTCGAGAATTCTATGCTATTGTCGAAACCTTTCCACTACATGCAATTAATGAAGATCAACTTAGGATGAGGTGTTTTCCTTACTCTCTCAAAGATAAAGCTTGGTCATGGTTCATTACTCTACAGTCAGGTTCTCTTAAAACTTGGGAGGCAGTCTATGAAATTTTTATGGGTAGGTTCTATTCCCATCAAAAGACTGTTGATCTAAGAACAAAGATAGCAACATTTTCTAAAATGTATGAAGAGCCCTTTCATGAAGCTTGGGAACGATTCAAACTCCTTTTCATTCAATGTCAAAATCATAGCTTTCCATTACAGCTACAAAACCAATTCTTTTATGATGGATTGACACTACAGAGTCAATACATGGTTGATAATGCTGCTGGAGGTGCTGTAGGAGAAAAGACCGCAGAGGAAACCTATAATCTCTATGAGCTATTGGGTTCTAATTCCCAACAAAGAGGTGGTAGAAGGAAAGCAAAGGTCAATGAAGTCGGCTCTGATAATGAGATAACCTTGCAACTTGCTGAATTGACTAAACAAGTGAAATTCCTCACTTCCCACCAAATTTCAAATCAAGAGGTATGTGAAGTGTGTTGTTCAATTGGGCATGGTACTCATAATTGTTCAAATACTTGTGATTCTAGTGTCGATGCCATAGAGGAAGTCCAATCTTTTCAAAGGTATCATCCAAACACCTATAATCACCCAGCCTACACCCAATATCCAACACTAAGGTCGGATAACAACCACCCTTACCCACCAAGCCAATCTTTTAAACCAACCTTAGAAGATAGCTTGAATGCTTTTATTCAAGTTAGTCGTGACAACCAATTGATGACTAATCAAAGGTTGAACACCATGGAGGCTTCGGTTAAAAGAATTGAATCTAAAGTTGGGCAACTGGCTGAACAAATGCAAAAGAAAGAACCAGGAAAGTTGCCCAGTCAACCAGAACAAGCAAAGGATGTTAGAACCCTTCGAAGTGGTAAGGTAGTCAATACCAGTTTACCTGAAATCTCTAACAATCTACCTTGTAGTTCAGGTAACAGAGAAGGCGATACTCAAATCTCGCAAAAAGGAGAAATAGGTGTTAAACTTAACAAGCCTTCTGAAAAACTCATTGGGGGGGTCATGTGACACCCCCAAAATTCAAAAGACAACAGAACCACACCAGATACAAGTACCTTTTCCCCACCGGTTAAAAGAGTCCAAACAAGATAAGCAATTCAATGATCTTTTTAATATGCTCTCTAAAGTAAATATCAATTTACCATTATTAGAAGTGATCATGAATGTGCCCTCATATGCCAAGTTTTTCAAAGAGTTGAATACTAAGAAAAGGAGGTATGAACTGAATGAACGAGTAGTAGTATCAGAAATTTCTAGCGCTGTACTTCAGCACAAACTACCCCCTAAGTTGAAAGACCCTGGCAGTTTTATTATAAACATAACTATGGGGGATAGGAAGGTTGCTAAAGCAATGCTTGATTTAGGTGCTAGTATAAATTTGATGCCCTACTCTATATTCTTACAACTCAATCTAGGGGATTTAAAACCCACAACTATGTCTCTTCAACTTGCAGATAGATCTCTTAAATATCCAGAGGGAATAGTTGAGGATGTTTTGGTACAGGTAGACAAACTGATAATACCTGTTGACTTTGTGGTTCTGGATATGCAAGAAAATCCAGCATTGGACAGAGAGCACACAATATTGCTTGGTAGACCATTTATGGCAACTACTAAAACTATTATTGATGTCCAAGATGGAAATTTGACAATGACAGTCTTAGGAGAGACTGTTCATTTTAAAGTTTTTGATTCTTCACCTTTCCCTTCTATTTCTGCCATCGATGAAATATTCGATGTTGATCCTTTGGATAATCTTGTCCAAAACACCTTTTTCCGAACCAGAATAGAAGACAAGCTTGAAACCGTTCTTACACTTGAAAAGGTTGAAGAAGATTTAGATGAAGAAATTAAGGGGTACCTTGAACAACTAAACAATAATGAAGTGATGACAAAATCTAGTACACTTTTAAATCTACCCAGTTCTTCATCTAGTAAAGAGGCCAATCCACCTGAACTTGAACTCAAAGTCTTACCTGAGCACTTAAAATATGTGTTTTTGGGAGAGGGAGAAACTTATCCAGTGATAATTTCTTCAACCTTGACCAAACCACAAGAAAAGGAACTCATCGAAGTGCTTAAACAGTTTAAGAAATCTATAGGTTGGAGTATAGGGGATATAAGAGGCATTAGTCCAACAATGTGTATGCACAAGATCAACTTGGAGGATGGTGCTAAACCTGTACGAGAGGCCCAAAGAAGACTAAACCCAAACATGCAAGAGGTAGTTAAAAAAGAAATTCTTAAATTATTAGAAGAAGGGATTATCTATCCTATTGCGGATAGTAAGTGGGTTAGTCCAGTGCATGTGGTACCAAAGAAATCTGGGATAACAGTTGTTAAAAATGACAAAAGTGAATTAGTGCCCACTAGAATAATCACTGGATGGAGAATGTGTATAGATTTTAGGAAACTAAATTTATATACGAAAAAGGATCACTTTCCTCTTCCATTCATTGATCAAATGTTGGAAAGATTAGCTGGGCACAAATTTTACTGTTTTTTGGATGGACTGTCTGGATATTGTCAAGTACCCATAGCACCAGAAGATCAGGAAAAGACCACATTTACATGTCCTTTTGGGACATTTGCTTTTCGCAGAATGCCATTTGGGTTATGCAATGCCCCTGCCACGTTCCAGAGATGCATGATATCCATTTTCTCGGACATGGTGGAGAAATTCATTGAGATTTTCATGGACGATTTCTCTGTCTTTGGGAACTCATTTGATGATTTCTTACATAAATTGACTTTGGTTTTAGAAAGATGCATTGAATGCAATCTAACCCTTAGTTGGGAGAAAAGTCATTTTATGGTTCAACAAGGGATAGTTTTAGGACATATAATTTCAAACAAGGGTATTGAAGTTGATAAGGCAAAAGTTGAATTGATATCCAAACTACCTCCCCCTACATCTGTGAAGGGGATAAGAAGCTTCTTGGGACATGCAGGATTCTACAGACGATTTATTAAAGATTTCTCTAAAATAAGTCGTCCATTATGTAACTTGCTATCCAAAGATGCTGATTTTGATTTCAACAATGACTGCCTTACTTCCTTTAATACCTTGAAAGATAAACTCACATCTACCCCTGTTATAATGGCACCAAACTGGTCTTTACCCTTTGAAATAATGTGTGACGCTTCTGATTATGCAATAGGAGCAGTCCTGGGACAAAGAGTGGATAAGCGTTTACATGTCATCTACTATGCTAGCAAAACACTCAATGATGCCCAGATGAATTATACCACCACTGAAAAGGAATTCTTGGCTATAGTATTCTCTTTAGACAAATTTCGGTCTTATTTAGTAGGATCTAAAGTGATTGTGCATTCTGATCATGCTGCTTTAAGATACCTATTAAGTAAACCAAATGCCAAGCCAAGATTAATCAGGTAGGTCTTACTCTTACAAGAATTTGACCTAGAAATCAAGGATAAGAAAGGCAGTGAAAACTTAGTAGCTGACCATTTGTCTAGGTTGATTTCTGACTTCAATTCTCTTAAAGATGAGAGTAATGACGATATAGTTGAAACCTTTCCTGATGAACAGTTATTTTTCATAGGTCCGAACCCATGGTATGCTGATATTGTAAACTATCTTGCCACTGGTGTTTTGCGACCTAACACTTCATATCAGGACAAGAAAAGGTTTTTTAAAACTATTAAGGACTATTTCTGGGATGACCCTTATTTATACAAGATTGGTCAAGATCAAGTCATCCGGAGATGTGTACCTGAAGAAGAACATAAGAGCATTCTGACTTTTTGTCATGAACTTCATTGTGGGGGTCATTTTGGAGGAGAAAAGACATCCCGTAAGATATTACAGTCTGGATTCTTTTGGCCCACTCTTTTTAAAGATGCTCATATGTTTTGTGCACAATGTGATAGATGTCAAAGAACAGGAAACATAAGCAAAAGAGATGAAATGCCTTTGACATCTAATTTAGTTGTTGAACTCTTTGATGTATGGGGGATTGACTTTATGGGTCCTTTTCCCCCATCTAATGGTTTTCAATACATTTTGGTTGCTGTGGATTATGTGTCCAAGTGGGTAGAAGCTATCCCCACCAAAACCAATGATGCTAATGTTGTTGTGAAATTCTTGAAAGATTTCATATTCAGTAGGTTCGGAACGCCTAGAGCTATAATAAGTGATGGAGGTAGCCATTTTTGTAACAAACTCTTTGATGGAGTACTAAACAAGTACAACATCACACATAAGGTAGCTACTCCATATCACCCTCAAACTTCCGGTTTAGTGGAAGTAAGTAATAGGCAAATTAAGGGAATATTGGAACGCACTGTGCGTCCCTCAAGGAAGGATTGGGCATTTAAGTTAAATGATGCCTTATGGGCATACCGCACCGCTTACAAAACACCTATTGGGATGAGCCCTTACCGGTTAATCTTTGGGAAAGCGTGCCACCTTCCAGTTGAACTTGAACACAAGGCTTATTGGGCAATTAAAGAGCTAAACATGGATTTAGATAAAGCAGGTGAAAAACGAGTACTCCAGCTTCATGAGTTGGAAGAAATTAGGAATGAAGCCTATGAGAATGCAAAATTATACAAGGAGCGTACTAAGCGCTACCATGACAAGAGGCTAGTTCCTAAAACTTTTCACCCTGGAATGAAAGTTCTTTTATTTAACTCTCGTTTGAGATTGTTTCCAGGAAAGCTGAGATCAAGATGGGATGGACCATTCAAAATAGTTCAGGTATCTGAACATGGAGTGGTAGAACTATTGGACTCCAAGACACAAAAAACGTTCAAAGTTAATGGCCATCGTGTCAAGCCTTATGTAGAAGAACCAAACAACATTGCTGAAATGGATTGCATTTGGCTGAGTAACCCTTAGCACCAAAAAGATACGTCTTGCTAAGACGTTAAACTAAGCGCTGGATGGGAGGCAACCCATCATGTTAGGTAATTTTTTGTTTTATTTGTTTTATTTACTTAATATTATTGTTTATTTTAGTTTACTTATATGTGAATAATTTTAAAATTGTTAAAACTAAAATATTTGTTGAGATGTTAGAAGTTCACAGCAATCTGTCTGTATACACTTTAATGATGAATATGATGGATGCACCTGCATTTCTTCATTACTACTTACACATTCTCAAGAAATAGGTAATCTTTCTCCTCTTTTCTCTTTATCTTTAATTTGCAGTTGTTACATTGAGGACAATGTAAGTTCTAGGTTGGGGGTGGTGAAAAGTTACCATGCTTAATAAAAAAAAAATTCTCACAAAAATTTATCATTTCTTTAAATCAAATTTAAGTAAATAGTTAAGTCTTTGGTACTGTTAGATTAATTTTTTTGAAAACATATCATGAAATATTGTGTAATTATTTTTGATAATTAGTTAGTTTTTGACATAACTAGTATTTCTTGATAAAATGTGGAAATTATATTAAACCCAAAATCGGTGTTTATGAATTTTTTTTAGTGGAGACTACCCTTGTGAGATATAATTTGAGCCTAAATTCTTTTATTCAGAGTGAAATATATATTTTTTCTACTCCAAACACATTTTGTTATTTATTCAAAAAGTTTAGATAATCTCTATAGGTATTAGCATTGAATGTATGATTTTTTTTCTCATCTTAATAGAGTATCATATATTTTTGATTATTATTTTTGCTTAAGATTAAATGATTTGAGTTGAAATTGATAGATATGCTTATATCTCATTTATGCATGACTGCTACAAAAACAAAAAGACATATCCGGGGTTACCTAAACCAAGATCAAACAGAAAAGCCACAAAATTAACCACTCACCAAAATCCAAAAAAATGTACAATCTGTACATGGGTTGACTCTCTAAAAAAATACATATATTGAAAAATATCTACAAAAAAAAAATAATAATAAAAAAAAATAGAGAGATAAAAAATATATATAGTATCATCTACATACTATGACCCACATTGCCTACAAAGTTGTGAGTAAAGGCTAATTACAAAAGAAAGATATAGGAAGTAATTCCCTAAAAAGTCATTGCAATTTCTTCATTTGTAAAAAGCATATATCTTGAAATTCTTTCTTAATGAGTTTGATTTATGCATAAAAATAATTTTTATATATGATATCTTTATAATTTATACATTCGATTCCTTTCATGAGATCAATGTTAAAATAACACTTTGAGCCTTTATTCTTTATACATATGCGAACATATTAGTTCATTTCTATACATAAACTCTTTCGCATATAAATTAGTATGAGTGTTTGAACCCATAGGATTCAGTGTTTTGAGAGTATTGACTTGTGAGGAATAGAGTCGAAGCGAATTCTGATTCATGACACAGAAATTGGGTAAAATTAAATTGATACATTTTTGATATGAAATATGAAAATGATTTTCGACTAATTATTATAATAAAATCATGATTGTTTAAAGAGATTAAAATAACTTATGCTTGAGATTTTAATTATGATCTTAAAAGAGATTAAAAAGTATGAGACATTTTTGTGATATGTTGTTTTCTTTTATCCTTAAATTAATTTTTGATTTTGTTGTAATTTTAGTTTTTGATTTGATTGTTTTTATTGTTTCTTTTGATTTCTACATTTAGTTCAATGTTTGTGGGTATCATTACTGAAAACCCTCACGAGACTCAAACTCGTCCACTAGGGCAACCTAGGGGTTTAACGGCTTGTTGCATAGGCTAAATGCAACCGTTTCAATCCACGAAAGTGATTTAGGATAGTTTAATTTTTAGTTTTTATCGCTTCTCTTGCTAAGGGACTAGCAAGAAGCTGGTTGGGGGTTGTGATGAGTGCTCAAAAAGCACTAAAATAACCATGATTTTATGCACATTAATTGATTAAAAATACATATATTTATATGTTATATCATATATTTATATAAATTTGTCTTTTTCGGAATCACGGGTATTTTTATTGTTTTTCAGGTATTTTGGCTTAAAAACGCAATTTAAAGACTCAAACAGGAATACTTGAAGCAATACATCACAAATATATTAATAAATAAGTGGGAAAAGGTCAACAAACATGGAAAAATTGGACAAAATGGGTCGAAAAGGTCAAAAATGTCAAAAAGACGAAAATCGCATCGCCGCGCCGCCCGGCCACCGCGCCCCAGCGCCCAGCACCGCCCCAAGCAGCAGCGCGTGGCACTGTTCATCCACGCGTACTGTTCATCCGCGGTACTGTGTAGACTCGTCACTGTTCATACCCGGTACTGTGCAGCCGCAGTACTGTTCATACCCGGTACTGTGCAGCCGCCCCCTGTCATGCTGACGTCATCAAATGACGTCAGCAATCAATAATCCGCGTTTTTACATTTTTTTAACATTTTTTTCTCTACTTTTTCTCTCCATCCTCACCTATAAATACCCCCCTTCCCTTCACTTCAAAACAGACCTTAAAACCACACTTCTCTCTTCTTTCTTTCTCTCATTTCTTAGTTTTTGAGTTTTCCTTAGTTTCTTTCTTAGTTTCTAAGTTTTTCTTAGTTTCCTTCTTAGTTTTTAGTTCAATTTTCTTAGTTTTAGTGTTCTTCTCTTTTTCAGAGGAACTTGTAATGTTTTTGTAATAATTTAGTTTTTGATTCAATAAATGGGAGTGCAAATTCCGCTTGGAGGTTTTCTAGCAACGGGAATAGCGTCGAAGTTCTGTAAGGATTTTATTTTCTTTACAGTTATTTTTATGCTTTATTCTTACATGTTATATTTAATTTGTCTATGATTAAATTTAACTCTGCTAGCTGTTTATAAACATGATATAATAATAACGTTGTTATGCTTGCGAAATATTAAATAGGTGAAAATTTCTAAAATGAATTGATTTTGTTTTTATTCAAGATTTTATATTAAGAATGTTAGAGAGAAATATATTATTTTTCATTACAAACTTAAAACTGAAAATTAGATTTTAAGGTTTAGTTATCCGGTCTAATTTAGAGTAGTTCTCTTTTATTTGTTGGTACAATCGCCGGGTAGTTAGAGTGAAACTCTATTTCAAAAGTTTTTATAAGAATTATTATGTGAAAATGTATTGACAACATGTTTTCAATAGTGGTTTTAAAACTTGAAAGTTAGTACTCGGATAATTAAATTCTTATGTTTAATTTGGACATCTTGAATAAAGTTTAAACTGTCTAACCCCACCAAAGGTGGCATTTAAATGGTTCATTTTCAATCTCTTAGAAAAAGGAATTAATTTAATTAAGCATATTAGTTATCAACCCCACCCATAGGTGTTAATTTATTTGTTTAGTTAACAAAGAATATCTAACCCCACCAAAGGTGGTATTTATATAAAAAAGAGAGAATCAATAAAATATCAATTTATATCTTTAATAACCTAGATAATATGAGCAAGCATAATTAATTTAGTTATTATATCCATACATACTCCGCTAATATAAATGATAAAATTTGCATGAATATTTATTGAATCTGTATATATGTTTATTTTTAGATAATTATTTATTGAATTTGTATCTATGTTTATTTTTATGTTATTAGATTATATTTAATTAATCTGTATATATGTTTATTTTATGTTATTAGTTTAGGAACACAAAAACCAAACTATCGTGACATGATGTTTAGGATTTAATTTCGTTTTTAAAAGTTTGAATAATAAATTAAAAACCACATACATTCCTTCCTTAGATCGACCTTGGGAGTATACTTATCATTTTCTTCAAAATGATTCGTGCACTTGCGAGAGTTTTATAAATATTAAAACCAAAGTATTTGCGAAGATCGGCGATGCCGGTTTTCGTTCATCAGAGTGTATGAAATTAGTCATTGTTTTTTGTAGTAATCCAAAGATTGTTCATCTACATGTCGATTATTTTTTGGTTTGATTTGCTACACCATCACCTAATTTAATTGAACATTGGCCAATTGATTGAAAGGATTTGGAAATATTCTATGTACCAATTAATGTGGATGGTAATCATTGGGTATTCATCAAGCTTTATGATTTATTGGACACAACCAATTTGAAAGACAAATGTAATCATATAGCTATCGTGATGCCCATTTTGTTTATTTTTTGAGATATCATAGATATGATGTGAATTGTAAATCTGATCCATACATTCTATGGCCTATTTTTTGTGGTGGAAGGTGTTCCGAAGCAAGACAATGTATAATTCTTCTAATTAATCATGTTTTTTTAATCCTTTTTATTTATAATTTCATCATAGAGCTGAATGTATTTTTTCCATTGTTTTTTTTTATTTTTTAGCCATGAATGTGAGGTTTTGTTGCTAAAATTTGTGAAATTGTTCACTATAGGATGGATATTAGACATGATTAATTAAATTACTTTTTTAAATACTAGGAATATATGTTATGTACAAGTTGTATGTAATGATGGAATGTTAGATGATACATATATGGAATACTCTATTCTTGATTTTTGTAAATTTGGAAATATATAAATAACAAGATATAAGTTTTTGTTTTTGTAAATTGTAATAGTTTGATGATTGTATTTTGAATTAGGTACATTGGTTTTAATGTAATGGTACAATTTTTCACAATTTCCTGTCTATGTAGTAAAATGTCTAAGTTAGTGTATGTTGATAACAATATGTAACATTTTATATTGTATTGTAAGATAAATGTAACATGATACAATATGTATAAAACAACTAATTTCTTATAACATGTAGTTTGTATTATAAACGATGAATTACTTCTTAACAATAAAGTGAGTATACGATTATAATAACCTCAACTCCCACCATGTTATAGATCCACCCAACTTATACTCACTTTCTAATGGAATATTACTTATAACATATAGTTTATAATATTATAAATATTTCTTGAAAATGAATTAATAAAATATTCTTACCAACCAATGTAATATCATATTAATGTTAGAATTTGTGGGTTTTATCATTTTTAATTGTCAAGAATACATATATAAAAGTAATACAAAATTGGAAATTATAAGGTGTAGTAAATCTTCAAATTTGTAATATATAAATTGGTATGAATTTATTCTTCTGTTGTAGTTTCCTTCCTCTTCCTATTCTTGCTTTCTTTCTTGAGTCTTTTAAAATCACTAAGTGATGGTATCCTTTTTTTTCTTTCTTCTTCTCTTCTATGGCATCATCTTTCTTTTTTTAACAATTGGTGGTGACACTAGGACATTTCTCACAAGGATTTTTATATTCCATTTACTTTCTTGTTTGATTCGGTAGATTAGAGCTTCATATGCTAACTTCAAGTAAGTTGTGTGGTAGTAGATTTAACACATGTCTTCTATGAACTGATTCTTTTCATTGAATGCTACAATCACATTTTAGTACTTGGAATTTACCAGATGTACAAACCTTGTGCTCCAGGTCTACAATGTAACTTCCAAACTCATTTTTCACTTTTACTATTTGATTATTTATGTCAATTACTTGCATTTTTTCTATCTTGATATTCCTTTTTTCAATCTTATTTTGCACCCATTTTGTTAGTATACCCATATCTGAAGTAACTGTCCTCATTTTTGCAAACCAACTTTGGATTATATCTCGTATCTCTCCCAATAAGTGTGTTATAGGGGTCTCTCAAGCAAGCGTTAGCATTGAATTTATGTATTCAACATTGTTTGAAGTCATGAAGTGATACCTTGTAATTGGAGCTGGACATTTGAATCTTTCCTAAGATAAGTACTCTATTTTGGATAGGTATTTCATCATTGCTTTGGAAGCTTGATTGATCATGTACATATTCTTGTTCAAATCATCATCATTTTAAGCATAAGTTGCTACATTCAAGTAGGTGTTTGCAAGTTTATTTTCGTAGTATGTTACAAGATTTTGTTTCATATGGTAGTAACAATAACAATGATGTACCTTGTTGTCATATATCGTATTGACTACTATTTTTATCGTTGGATTTCGATTGGATACTATAACCTAGTTTTCCCTTTCTCTAATAAGAAATTTTAGTCTTCTAAAAAACCACTTCCATGTTTTTATGGTTTCCCCATCTACCACCCCAAATGCAACAAGATAAATCTACGTTACATTATTTAATTAATAAGTAACTATTATGTAACCTGTTACATTAAGAGTTATGTGCAAACGTAACAAGTTACATTTAGAAATTATTTATTAACTATGGCCTTTGTATTAATTAATAAAACAATATATGTACCAGTAAATCATTATTACCTAATTATTTCCAATTTTTGTAACTGCTACAAGTAATACTCATCCTCCTCTTTCTTTGATGAATGTCTCATCAACTACTACTAGCCACACGTAGTTGATGAATCCATTTATGCATGCCTAAATTTCCATGAATACATATCTAAAGTTGGAATCTGTATCTGTTTTTATCTTAATGTATGAATTTAGGTTTGCCTTTCTAATATGTAGAAAAATCTAGGTAGTTTATTGTATGAATCTTTTAGATCTCCTTATACTTTCTTAATTTCTTCATTTTTTTCCCATGATCTCCCTTTTATAGGTAATTTTGACTCCTAATTTGTTTTTGATGTCACATATGATTTCTTTTGGTCTCATTTGTCTACTTGGATCTTGAGAAATTTTTTTATGTTGTTAGCTACATACTTATTCAAGAATTTGAGTATTTTTATCATTAATGGTATTTTATTATTTAGTTTTATTTTGATTTGGGTTGTAAAGATGATGTTTTTTATAATTTTATTCATGATTTTGATTTTAATTATGTGTAGCTAAATATATTTATGAGATTTTAGTTATGCTACCATGATTATTTTTTATTCATAGGTTAATTATTTTTTAATAGAAGTTTGCAATTATTTCTTGTTCTTGTTTCTTGATATCTTCAATTAGGAATTAATGAATCATCAAATCTTGATTTATGAATAAAGATAATATTTTTGAATTATGTTGTTAAAAAAATCATCTAGACCTAATTGTGCTCTCTTGAATAAAAATCTAAATTAGTTCCATGATCATTGTGTTAAATTAGATGATTTTATAATTTCCTTTTTTATTCCAATTAATTAATTAATTGTCTAGATCAAAGAAATTGATTTATTAATTTATTAGTTTAGAGAAAATAAGTATAGAATTTAAAACCATTACAATTCCATGAGATATCGACCTTGGGGTAAACTTATTACTAGGCTATTATGATTCATACACTTGCAAGTAATTAAAATTTCACATCACCTACCAAAAAGATATTTTCGCATAATCACTTTTTTAAGTGTATCACTGTTACACTGAACTAGAAAAACTTCTAAACCCGAGTTTTCAAATTGCAAGAGTTCACATTTTTCTAATTACTAAAACATAAAAAGGGATATTTATAGAAAAAAAATTAAACTTTTGCAATGCTCATCAACTACCCTTGTCGACCACTCATCGAGGATAATAGTCGCTAAACTCCTCTGGCTTCACCCAGTCCAAGTGTACGAGTCATGGCATAAATTAGATACCTAAACAAGCTTGACAAGGCTCGTTGACATCTCAGCAAGACCTTGATGAGGATAATAAAATGTGTGGTTTTATTTTAAAAAATGTTGAATAATTGCTCATAAACACACGAAAAACAATGTTACAAGCACACAGCCTAAACATGCTCAAACCCCAAAAATTGTGTGTATCATGCAAACATACTAAGTGTAATTTATGTGTATGTGTAAAATATGAAACCATTAGTAATCAATTATACATAAAGAATGAAAAATCTACTAATTAAAATACAGATCCTATATTTTGTATACTAAAATTCCAACACCAAAATGATCAAATTTATAAGATTTATGATTTCCTAGTGCTTAATCCAATTAATAAATTAATTGTCTCGATAAAAATAAATTAGTTAATTAATTGTAAATGAAAATTGTCACAATCCTTAAGATTTTCTACCTTTATTGAAAAAATTAATACTATCAATTTATGAATAATTGTTAAATTAACATAAATAATCCAAAATGTGATTGATTAACTAGCTAAAGTTTTCATTAGATGCCTTGCTTTTTAATTCAATTCTCTACTTGTGTTGTTGATTTAGTTCTTTAAATTAGTTATTTTATTTTCCAAATGTTTTCAACATTTCTTTAGAGTGTTTAGGTTATTTTATTTCATTAATTTTTTATTTATGAGATAATACAAATAGATAAAGAATTTAAAATCACTACAACTCCATGAGAGATTGACCTCAGATAAAACTTATCACTAGGTTATAAATGACTCACATAATTAGCGTTTAAAATTATCACATCATATGTATGGGTCATATAGTAATTGTACCATTGTATTTGATTGAATGGATTAATTAAAACATACATTATTTAGTGTAACTAATAATTATGTAATTGATTTATGGTAATATAAAATGTCATGATTGATACATAATAGACATGTGAGACTTGTAGGAGAAGTCTTATCATTTTTTGTAAATGTCGAATTAGATTTTATTTAAATCAAATATGCATGATGACTCTATAAAAATAGACTCATTAGCACACTTTTTTACTTATTATTTACTTGTTTTATTTAATAAATAGTATTTTTATGGTCAAAAAAATTAAAAACAAAATAAATATTTTAGTGAAAATGAGTGTAAATATAATTTTTGAAATTTTTTGGGATTTTTTTGGAATTTTTATGAATTTTTAACGCATGACCAATCAAAAGCTACCACGTGGCATGCCGTGCAAGCAAAGGAGCTGACTGGGCAAGCCACGCAAACGCCACACAAGCACAAATAGCGAATCACATTACGTCGCGTGTGAGAAGGACAAACACACGCCATGTGTCAGTATGACATTCAATCTGAGTTTGGAAATCAGTCAGCGTGCCATGACACATGTCACCATGCCATTGCTCCGTGCGTTCCACCTGTGCGCCACACTATCTCTTCTCGCGAATCACGTTTCGCCACGTGTTGTTGACTTGACGAGCATTGACTCTGACCGATCTCCCTTGCCACGCATCACTCCCTGATTCGTCTAATGAATTTATGATGCCATGTGTTGCGTTGTGATTGGCTGAAACTGTCAGTTTTGATTGTTTTGATCGTAGCCCTTGATCTAAAGTTGATCGAACGATCCAGATCACACTTGAGTTTTATTTAAGCCTCTAATCACTCCATAAACCCTAATTTGCCTCCATTAGAAAATTAATTCTAAAATTCAAGATATTGATTGTATTTCTTTTTCTACTCTTTTCTTTATCAATTTTTATGTCTTTCTTTATGAAAAATATGAGCTTTATGAACACAATTATTTTTAATTAATTTATTAATCTAGGGATCTTATGAACCTAATTTTCACCATGTGATGATATAAAAAAATTTCCCAATTATAATATTAATTTAATTATATTATTTAATCTGATTTTTATGCTATTAATTGTTTGGCCAACAATTTATCTATAGAGACAATTAAATAGATTTGAGAGAATTATTTAATTGTTTATCTTGATTAAATAACATGCATAGTTTCTAGGCAGATATGTATGATTCTTAAGTATGTGATCCATAATTGATGAACTTAGTGAGTAATATGCAATTTAATTGGCATGAGAGTGTATTTAAATTAATTACTATATGGTATGTAGTTACTTGAGAGAGGAATAAATGCTAGATTAGATTCAATTGATCATGAAATTAATTGATAATTATATTGGGGGGATTTTAGCGATTCACATGTTTAAAAAATTGGGAGATTAAGTATTCCTAGATATTTTCTCATATATATTTTGTCACAAATCTGACTTAATTAATTATTTACTTTTAATTATTTTAATTTTTCTTCCTTAAAATATAAAAATACCAAAAAAATTGATTTTTATTATTTTTAGTTTTAAAAATTAATTTCTAATAAAATAATTTCTGTGGGAACAATCTTTACTTATTATTATATTACTCGTTACGATATTTATACTTGCATATTCATTGCACACACAATTTGTGTGGCAATCAATGTACTGTAATTAAATTGAAAGTCTTAAGTTAATCCTTAAGTCAAGTTTGGTTCATAGAATAAAAAAATAATGAGAATAGTAATGATAATGGTAATAGTAATGGTAATGGAATTAAATGTTAAGAAAACAATTTTACTATTATAGTTTTTAGTTTGACCTTGGAATAAAAAAAATTAGTATTACAATGTTTGGTTTACAACTGAAATAGAATGGAAAACGTTGTATATTACCTTAATATTGTTATGGTTAATAAAATTTAAATAATGTCATATAATTATTATTTTCTCTTTCAGACAAAGTATATTATTAAAAATTATTGTTTTTTTAAGTAATTATTAATTAAAAATATTATTTAATCTTAAAAAAAAATTATATATATATAAATATTTGATAATTTTTTTCTTTCATATTATTTATAAAATAACACCCGAGTATTAATATATAATAGTGAATTCTTATTATTAATCAAACATATCAACATTGAATATCACATAATTAAAATTGAAAAAAAAATTAAAAAGGTTAAGGTTTTAGGATTTTAAAATTTAGGATTTAGGGTTTTAGGGTTTATGATTTTAAAATTTTAGGTTTAAGATTTTAGGTTAGTGTTTAGGGTTTACAGTTTGAAAATAAAATTGAAATAATATATTTTTATACAATGTGAAATGAATGGAATAAAAATTCTTAAATGGGATAGTGAAATAACAATTATATGTTTTTAGAAAATGTTTTCGTTCTACGCCAATTCTATAACACAACTAAACTTAAGAATGTGTGTAAATAATTATATTCTCGCATTCCAATCAAATATGAACTTAATGTTTTATTAAGATTGAACAATCTAAAGGGAAGTGAAAAAAAAACCCAGTAGTCGTGGGCTCTAGAAGTGTAATGGGAATGAGTTTCCTAATTAGATTTGGTATAATCTGATGGGATATATAAAATGAGCATACGATACTCTTTACACATAACCTGGCGCACACTATAAAAGACCCAAACCCTCGTACTATAAAAGACCCAAACCCTCGTTATTCTCAGCTCTTCGAGATTGGCAAACAATAATACACACACGTTCCGTGCAAGTTGTATTCGGAGAATACTTAACAAAATCGAAGGTTCCAATATCTCTTCCACGTAATATGTAGGTAACCCTAAATTGTTTGATAGCATCAGTTCAACTGAAAGGACGGGAACTAATTGCATACTTGAGAGAAGCCTAAATTGCATGCCAAGAAAAAATAACACAAGATTTTTGTTGTGTGAGAATATTTCCACCATCTAAATTATTATTGTTATTAATAACAACTTTATTTAACAATAATTATATTAGAGTGTAATTAATTATATGATAATAGTTAATATAGGTGACACCATATTTGGGAAAAAAATCTGTAACATCTAAATAGCTTGATGTGTATTTATAAAGTAAGTTTAGGCGCTTTTGTTTTTTTTCAAAAAACATGTCCGAAGAGTTTTCTCTCTCCCTTGCCTTGGTTTAAAACATGAGGTCTGTTCCATGTCTATTCATGGGATCCTCCGCATGTCACCCTTATCAATGGTGGATAATCTTAATTCTTACCTATTCAAGCTGATCAACTAAAGTTCTAGTTTCTTTTCATACTAATTTCATCTACTCTTTTAACATTTACCCATATCCATCTAAAGATATATTCCCTTCAAACCTTGCAATTTCATCTCATTAATGGGTTGTAAACCTTGCCACTTCATGGTGATGATATGTTTCAAAGAAGGAGAAGTTGGGTGAACTTTAGAATTGTTACCTATTGAATCCACACTAGGAGTGTTGTAAAATTGCACTTCTTGACCCTTATTAATTGTTAGCAAGGCCCATTCGGATAAAGCTTGCGCAATTTGGGCTGTTTTTCATACACACGTCCTTTTTTTATGTCCCCAGTCAATTCATCAGTGTACTGTTGGTTTGTAAACTTGTTTACAAGCCCAAAGAAATCAAAAAAATAAACTTTGAAATATTCTAGCCCATTTGAAGTCCAGCTCGTGGAAGCTTCTATGGTGATGATCTGGATTGATAAGGATATAGCTCATGGTTGGTGGGAAGAAGAAAAATCAATGAGTTAGGTAAGAAGATAAGTGTATGGTTTAGATTGTTTTGGTAGGTTTATATTGTGTGGCTTAGATTTATTAGTTATTTCTATAAATACCTCTTAGTAGCAATGTAATAATCAAGTTAAAGAAATCAGAAACAAAAAATTCAATAATTTCTGAGTGTTTCTGGAAAATTGTTCTTGAGTGTTCTTGAGTTTTCAGAGTTTTGATCTATAATTTTCCAACAAAGTGATATCAGAGCTGTAGTTGGAAATATAAATATACACTATTGTATATCAAATCGAAGCTCTTGACGAGACAAATCTGACGCCGCAAGAAGCATCCCGATCGGAGTTCGGACGCGCCGCCACGATCCTCCGGAAGTTTCTGCTAGAAGTGAGTTAACTCACGGAGTCAGCCGAGTTGGAGCCGAGTTGACCGAGCCGTGAGCCTGTTGACCGAGCTGCTGATCGAGCCGCCAAGCCATTTGACCGAGCCGTTGAGCCGAGTTGACCGAGCCGTGAAGCCTGTTGACCGAGCCGCTGAAACAATTGACCAAAAGTTGACTTTTGATCGTTGACTTTGACCGTTGTCCAAAAAAACTCAGATTTTTCCGGAGTTCTTCCTAAGGTTTTTTGACGTTCTGAATCCATCTGTGTGATCAGAATTCACAAATTCTCACTATATTGAGAATTATGTCAAGTGGAGGTATGTCATCGTTTCAAGTCCCCACACTCAACAACGATAACTATGATAATTGGAGTATTAAGATGAAGGCTCTTTTGGGTGCACATGATGTATGGGAAGTCGTAGAGAAAGGCTTAAGTGAGCCAGACGATGAAACTACTCTAACACAAGTGCAAAAAGAATCTTTGAAGGATTTGAGAAAAAGAGACAAGAAAGCCCTCTTTCTTATCTATCAAGCCTTAAATGATGATGGGTTTGAGAAAATTTCAGATGCAACATCTTCCAAAGTAGCATGGAATAGGCTTCAAATTTCTTTCAAAGGAGCCGAGAAAGTGAAGAAGGTTCGTCTCCAAACACTAAGAGGTGAGTTTGAATCTCTACATATGAAAGCTTCTGAATCTATTTCTGATTATTTCTCGAGAGTCGCAGTTGTTTCTAATCAATTAAAAAGAAACGGTGAGATGTTGGAAGATGTTAGAATAATGGAAAAGATACTTCGTTCATTAGATTCCAAATTTGAACACATCGTCATGACGATTGAGGAAACAAAAGATTTGGAAGAAATGACCATTGATGAACTCAATAGGTCATTACAAGCATATGAAGAAAAGCATAAGAAGAAGCAAGGAATCAATGAGCAACTCTTCAAGATGCAATTCAAAGATAAGCATGAAAACCAAGGTAATGATAGAAACCAACGTGGCCGAGGTAGAGATAAAGGTCGTGGATGATGTGGAAGCCACGGTTGTGGACGAGGTTGGAATTACAACAACAATTCCAACAACTTTGAGAGAGCAGAAAGCTCAACACAAAGTCGAGGAAGAGGTAATATGAACTCAAGGTATGATAAATCTCAAGTTCAATGCTATAATTGTCAGAAATTTGGACATTATGCTTCAGAATGTAGAACTCCTAATAATAGAGTAGATGAGAAAATCAACTACATAGAGGAGAAGGCAGATGAGAAAGAAACTCTTTTTCTAGCACGGAAGGAGGGTGATAGTAGTCAACCAAATGCCTGGTATCTTGACAGCGGTGCAAGCAACCATATGTGTGGAAGGAAAGACATGTGCGTGGAACTAGATGAGTTAGTAAGTGGAAATGTCTCATTTGGAGATGATTCAAACGTAGCAGTGAAAGGAAGAGGTAACATTCTTATTCGTTTGAAAGATGGGCAACATCAATTTATTTCCAATGTTTACTATGTCCCAAATATGAAAAGTAACATCTTAAGTTTAGGACAATTGTTAGAGAAAGGTTATGATATTCATATGAAGGATTATAATCTTTCTATAAAAGATGATAAGAATAACCTCATTGCTAACGTACCGATGTCAAAGAATAGAATGTTCTTGATCAACATACAAAATGACATTGCAAATTGTCTGAAAGCCTGCTATAAAGATGCATCGTGGCTATGGCATCTTTGATTTGGACATCTCAATTTTGGAGGATTGGAGATGTTGTCTAAGAAGGAGATGGTGAAGGGACTACCTTGCATTAACCATCCTGATCAACTTTGTGAAGGGTGCCTACTCGGAAAACAATTTCAAAAAAGCTTTCCAAAGGAGTCACACTCAAGAGCCAAGAAGCCACTGGAGCTAATCCATACTGATGTGTGCGGACTGATCAAGCCTAGCTCTCTCAGTAACAATAACTATTTGCTTCTTTTTATTGATGATTTTTCAAGAAAAACTTGGGTATATTTCTTGAAACAGAAATCAGAAGTTTTTGAAGTATTCAAAAGGTTTAAAGCTATAGTGGAAAGAGAAAGCGGTAGAAAAATCAAAGCCATGAGATCAGACCGAGGTGGAGAATTTACATCCAAAGAGTTTCAAGAGTTTTGTGAAGCAAATGGAATTCATAGATCTTTAACAGTGCCAAGATCCCCCCAACAGAATGGTGTAGCTGAAAGAAAGAACCGAACAATCCTCAATATGGCACGAAGCATGCTCAAAAGCAAAAAACTACCCAAAGATTTTTGGGCAGAAGTAGTAGCATGTGCAGTTTACTTGTCAAACCGATCTCCAACAAGAAGTGTATGGGGAAAGACACCGCAAGAGGCATGGAGTGGAAGAAATCCTGGTATTTCCCACCTAAGAGTCTTTGGAAGTATAGCCCATGTTCATGTACCGGATGAGAGAAGAACGAAGCTTGATGATAAAAGCGAGAGTTTTATCTTCATCGGTTATGATGCTAATTCAAAGGGCTATAAATTGTACAACCCACACAATAAGAAAATTGTGATTAGTCGAGATGTGGTATTCGACGAAGAAGGAGAATGGGATTTTAACTCTCATGCAGATAACTTCAATTTCTTTCCTCAGTTTAAAGAAGATGAGCAGACAATGAGGGAGCAATCTGTAGAAATTCAACAAGAGCCAACGACTCCACCTACTTCACCAATGCCAACCACTCATGAAGATCCGTCATCATCTTCAAGTGGAAGTGAAAGAGCCGTGACACGTACACGAAATCTCCAAGATCTTTATGAGGTAACAGAATGACAAGATAATCTTATCTTATTTTGTCTCTTTGCTGATTGTGAACCAGTGAGCTTTCAAGAAGTTGTACAAGAGAAGAAGTGGAGAGATGCGATGGACGAAGAAATCAATGCAATAGAGAAAAATGACACATGGGAACCTGTTTCACTTCCCAAAGGGCATAAGGCAATAGGTGTCAAATGGGTGTACAGGACAAAGAGGAATGCTAAGGGAGAGATTGAAAGGAACAAGGCAAGACTAGTAGCAAAAGGATATAGTAAAAATGCTGGAATTGACTATGATGAGATATTTGCTCCTGTTGCTCGATTAGAAACTATACGACTAATCATTTCTTTGGCATTTCAAAATAAGTGGAAGATACATCAAATGGATGTAAAATCTGTTTTTCTAAACGGAGTCCTTGAAGAAGAAGTCTACATTAAGCAACCATCAGGCTATGAAGCAAAAGGTCACAAAGACAAGGTATTGAAGTTGAAGAAAGCTCTTTATGGGTTAAAGCAAGCACCAAGAGCATGGAATAACTGCATCGACAAATACTTTCTGGAGAACAACTTCACCAAGTGTCCCTATGAATATTCACTCTACGTCAAGATTGAAGGTGGCGATATTCTAATCGTTTGCCTATACGTAGATGATCTCATCTTCACTGGAAGTAATCCGAAGCTATTTGAAGATTTTAAGAAGGTGATGACCCGAGAGTTCGAAATGACAGATATCGGGTTAATGGCATACTACCTTGGAATTGAAGTGAGACAAAAGGAAGAAGGCATATTCATCTCTCAAGAAAGCTATGCAAGGGAGATACTAAAGAAGTTCAAAATGAACGATTCCAAGCCAATCAACACACCAGTGGAATGTGGAATCAAACTATCCAAGCATGAAGATGGTGAAAGTGTGGATCCAATATTTTTCAAAAGTTTTGTTGGAAGTCTGCGTTATCTCACATGCACAAGGCCTGACATCTTGTATGCCGTTGGATTGATTAGCCGTTATATGGAGAAACCGACAATCACCCATTTCAAAGCTGCAAAAAGAATCCTACGCTATCTGAAAGGTACAATTAATTTTAGCTTGTTCTATTCAGCTTCTAATGATTACAAGCTTGTTGGATATAGTGATAGCGATTTTGGTGGAGATATAGATGATCGAAAAAGCACTTCCGGATTTGTGTTTTTTATGGGAGATACTGATTTTACATGGATGTCGAAAAAGCAACCGATTGTCACCTTGTCTAGCTGTGAAGCAGAATATGTAGCAGCTACCTCATGTGTTTGCCATGCAATTTGGCTGACAAACTTGTTAAAGGAGCTAAGTATGACACAAGAAGATCCAACCAAAATTTGTGTCGATAACAAGTCAACTATTGCCTTAGCCAAAAATCCTGTTTTCCATGATCGAAGCAAACACATAGATACTCGATATCATTACATCAGGGAGTGCATCACAAGAAAGGATGTACAACTCGAGTATGTAAAATCACAAGATCAAATTGCCGACATCTTCACTAAACCGCTCAAGCAAGAAGACTTTGTCAGATTGAGAAATTTGCTCGGCATCATAAAACAAGTTTAAGGGGGGGTATTGGTTTGTAAACTTGTTTACAAGCCCAAAGAAATCAAAAAAATAAACTTTGAAATATTCTAGCCCATTTGAAGTCCAGCTCGTGGAAGCTTTTATGGTGATGATCTGGATTGATAAGGATACATCTCATGGTTGGTGGGAAGAAGAAAAATCAATGGGTTAGGTAAGAAGATAAGTGTATGGTTTAGATTGTTTTGGTAGGTTTATATTGTGTGGCTTAGATTTATTAGTTGTTTCTATAAATACCTCTTAGTAGCAATGTAATAATCAAGTTAAAGAAATCAGAAACAAAAAATTCAATAATTTCTGAGTGTTTCTGGGAAATTGTTCTTGAGTTTTCAGAGTTTTGATCAATAATTTTCCAACATGTACATTGCTTGGATCCATATCCTCACGTAGCATATCACTTGATTGGGGCATCTTACCATTTTTGGATTCAACAGGTAAGTCCAGCTAGTGTATTACTTGATTCTTTGCACCAAATGAAGATAATAACCTGCATTAGTCATGGCTTAGTTAAATCCTAAGTTATTAAGTACCTACATAAATTCGTTAGGTTATATGACCCTGATGTTATTTTTGTTTTTGATACTAAAGCTAGCATTGAATTTTGTATTTCAGTTCATCAAAGGTTGGTTACTTGATAGTTTTTGTATTCCAATAGTGGACTGTGCTATTGGCTTGTGTATTATGTGGAAGCTATATGTCTTACTAACTGTGGGTGCTTTTGATCATAATGTTATTAGTCTGGAACTATGTAATGTTGCATATGTTGAAACTAAGTGGAACATGTTTTGTTGTTACTCCCCTTGTTATGAAGAAGTCAAAGATGTTTTATGGACTAATTTTATAGCTTTCATATTTGCATTAAGTTCTCATTGTATTTTCTGGGGAGATACCAAATTGAAGAAAAAAGTGGCTTGCTTGTTTCTTCTTGGCCTAACAAATTACGACACTTCATGGAAGCTGTACAAGTTATTGATTTAGCTTCTCAGGACTACCTTTTTACTTGGAATAATAAAAAGAAAGGTAGGCATAATATCAAATAAAGAATTGATAGGGTGTTAGCTTCTACATATTGACTTTCTCAATGTTGTTGTTTGTAATTTGCAAATCAGAGCTTTGACCATGCTCCAATTTTTTTGAATTTAAATGTTCTTGCAACTTTATTAAAATAAGTCATTCTATTTTTTGCTACTTGGTGTAAAGATTCATCCAATAAAGAAGTGGTAAACCATTCTTGGAAACAAAAGTATCCTATCCATGTACAATTGAATTTTTATTCCAATTTTAACCAATTGATTAAAGATTTTAAATGATGGAATAAGCATCATTTTAATTACAATGAATACATATTAAAAATTATTAGGAATCTTTTATATAAAATCTAGTATGGATATATAATTGATGAAAATGGTTATTATGAAAAAAAATTTGCTTCGAGATAATAGTGAATATAAATGTAAATTAGAGAGTATTTGAAAGCAAAAATCCAAAGAAACTTGTGGTGAGAAAATTATACATGAATAAGTGGCATAATGGTTCTTATCAAAAAAGGAATAAGTGACATGACACATGGGTTTCGTATTATTGTTTTGATAATTATTATTTTCTAAGTTTTTAAATATTATTTTAAAAATATTTATATTTTTTAAAATATATCCATTTATTCAAAAATAATTTTTATGCACAAAATAAAGAAGAGAAATTCAATTAAAAAAATTGAATTTTTTATTAGTTTGTACCCTTGTTTATCTCTTTCTCTTATTTTCTCTCTTTTGATTCTCTCTCCTCTCTTTCTCTCACCTCTATCTATATGCATAAAGTTCTCTCATTTCTTTTTCCACTAAATACTAAACCTTGAACTTTAAACACTAAATATTAAACTTTAAACCATAAATACTAAATATTAAATAATAAATCTTAAATCTTAAATCTTAAACTTAAACATCAAACCTTAAAACCAATGAGAGGCAATAAAAAAGAAAGAAAAAAAAGAGTAATAAAAAAAATTTAAAGATTAAAATATCTTTCAATTTTTTGTGGACATATTTATGTTTTGACCAAATGAGTACCTTTTAATAATTTGGATAGTACCACTCAAGAAATTGTGCAACAATGAATACAAAATATTAATATATGTGCTATTAAGATACCACTCCATCATATACAATTATAGGATTTGGTAGTAATAATCCTTTTATAAAGCATGGTTTATGTATCCATTTGGTGTCTAACTTATTTAAAATATTACAATTTGATCCTTAATTTCTTAATTTACACAATTTAGTCTCTAATATTTTTAAATTTGGTTCAAAATTTTAATTTTCATTAAATTAATTTAACAGTGATTTACTTAACTATTGAGACCAAATTATAAATTTTTATAATTTATAGACTAAATTATATAATTTAAAATAGGTTGGGGACTAAATGAATTAAAAAGTCAATTCATGTCTTAGTCAATAATTACACAGTTATATTAATTTAACATAAATTAAAAATTTTGACTACATTTATCAAAGTTAAAAATTATAGAGATTAAATTATATAAATTGAAAGCTTATGAGTCAAATTATAATGGTAAACTTCACAATTTACCATCAAACTTTATTTATTGATATAAATCTACCACCAAATTTTTAAAATGTCAAAATCTACCATTGAACTTATATAAATTGTAACAATCTATCATTTATATTAAAAATTTGACGAGACTTTACATGAAATAGGTTACATGAAATTCATTTATACAAATCTATTATCGAAGTTATATATGTGGTGACAATCTACCACCAAACTTATATAAGTTCTTACAATCTACCACTAAACTTTACCAATTTATACCCTCACTAACAATCCATCTAATATAACTTATTGAAGTTTAGTGGTACAAATCCTCCACGATTACTCCCAACCCATAATCTCTTACGAAAAATTGATCTCTTTAATTTACGGGTTTGATTTGTAAAAGGATATTTTGGTTGGACCTAGAATTAAGGCACCATTGCTTCGAATTTTGAAATGTGAGAGGAAGTTTGGAAAAAAATATCAACCCAAGATGCTTGATGAAATTAATTAAGAATTCAGATAATATTTAGTTTATTTCAACTTATGTGTGAGTCATTGTTTTATTGAAAATATACGTAGAAGAAGATTCAAGACTAAAATTGGTAGGCCCATCTTAGGTGGATTTTAATAATCTCACTAAAGTTAAGAAAATAAAGGGATTTATAGTAGATGAAGGAGCAATTTCTATATTTACTAAACTTGTTTGGTCTATAGATAAAGTTGTCTAGATAAATTAAATACAATTCCTTTAAAATATGATTTCTAGGGATGAATTGATTACACAAAATGGTGGTTAAAGGAGGAATTTACGCACTAATTTGAGTTATGGAGCTTAGATAAGTTTGTAGTTCTAAGGTGAGAGAGAGCATTAAGAACAATTAAAAAACTCTATTTTTGTTGAATGAGTTTTATTAAGTGGATTGATAATGAAGGTATAAAAGGGTAAAATTTTGTAATAGATTGTTATAAATTATATAAGTTCAATTGTAGATTTATATAAATAGACATGTGACCTATTTTATATTAAATCCCATCAATTTTTTTAACAAAAATAATAAATTGTTACATCTTATATAAATTCAATGATAAATTTTAACACTTCAAAAATTTGGTAATAAATTTGTATAAATGAGCAAATTTTGATAATAGATTGTGAAATTTACTCGATTATAATATCTTATATAAATTGGAGACTATATAGATACACAAATCTTCTTTTACTTCACGAGTGTACATTAGTCCTATCATTTTAAAAAATGTCCAATTTACTTAACTAATACAAAATAGACTATTATACAAGTCTTATATTTATTCTAAAAATAACATCTAAATTCTATACTTATATTTTTGTAACATTTTAACCTTATTGTTATAAAAAAAACGACTACATAAGCATAAATTATCATTTTTTTTATGTTTTCTATTTTTTATTTTTTCAATTATAGTTTATTAAAGTTAAAACAATCTTTATCAATTAAGCTAAAAAAACCAAAAAAATAAAATAAAAAAATATTTACTCTGTTCATGTGTGATCACTTTTTAATAACCAAAAAACTAAATTATTATAAAAAAAAATAAGCAAATGATCTAAATGTTATTTTTGTAATAAGTATAAGATTGAAGATATTTTTTTTTAAATAAAGATTAAATGAAGGTTAATTTTTCAAATAGATTTCAGAATTAGGATTACCCCAAAATTGAAATCGTACCCTGATAGTGCATGTATGATGTATGATTCGAACATTAATCAAATCACTGAATTTCTCACCACATGAGTACTTTTTTTATTTCTTTTTTTTATTGTTGAAGGTTTAGAGGAACAGTTAAAAATATAAAGGGTAGCATAAACAACAACTGAGCAAGTGAACATAACTAAAACAACATACGGGAGCTCCAAGCAATAGTAACTAGCCAGTGACATCATACAACTTCCAAAACCCGACTACGATATTCTCCGAGTGCCCATACAGGAAAAATGTTTCTATATGCCGAATAGCTGATCATACAATTCTTGTTGAAGACTCCCATTATCTCCTGCCCAAGAAATTTCACAAATTACTGTCATATACGATAAACAAGGTACGAAATGCATGAAGATCAAGTAGTGTTTTTAAGTAGAATATGCGATGAAAAGTTAAATTATTGGATTGAGAACTGCGAAGTACCAACATATTATTACACACACCAACTATTGTGAAGCACATGCCATAATTATCTACAAAAGTGAATAACTTTTCCATCATCCTAGATTACGGTGTCATGTAGCACATTATGATTGGTATGAATGTAAAAGTGTCAGCAAATTTGTAAACCATGGATTCATTTCATTATTATAATTCAGAATTATTTCTTCTTATTATCGTTCAAGGATTCAGAATTATTTCTTCTTATTTCTTCTCATTATATATACAATCTTAGTTGACATACACCTAATACACCACTAAGACACCTAATACACAACTCATACCACTAAGACACCTAGTGTTAGACACCTAATACACACACTCATAAATCATCTTTAACACTACCCCTCAAGTTGTAGCATAGATATTAATCATGCCCAGCTTGTTACAAAGATAATCAACCCGAACCCCACTTAAAGTTTTCGTGAAGATATCTCCTAGTTGTTCTCCAGTCTTCATATATCCTGTAGAAATCAACCCTTGCTAAATTTTCTCGCGAACAAAATGACAATCAATCTCAATGTGTTTAGTTCGCTGATGAAACACAGGGTTAGAAGCAATATGAAGAGCAACTTGGTTATCACACCACAATTTCGCTGGTACTGAAGTTTTAAGACCTACTTCATCCAAGAGCTGATATATCCATATTATCTCAGATGCAGATTGTGCCATAACCCTATATTTTGACTCTGCACTCGATCGTGACACAACATTCTGCTTCTTACTTTTCCATGAGACCAAATTTCCTCCAATAAAAATACAATAGTCTGATGTGAATCTTCTATCCACTTTGGAACCTGCCTAATCTGCATCTGAAAAACATTCAATATGAGTATGTCCATGATTTGCATACAAGATGCCACGTCCAGGTGCTCCTTTAAAGTAACACAAATTTGTTCTAACGCTGCCCAATGATGAACTGTTAGGGATGACATAAATTGGCTAACAACACTGACTGAATATGCAATATCTGGACGAGTCACGGTAAGGTAATTCAGCTTTCCAACCACCCTTCGATATCTCTCAAAATCTTTAAAGGGTTCTCCATCTCCTCTAAGGTGGATGTTCGGAGTCATTGAAACACTACAAGGTTTTGCTCCTAATTTTCCTGTCTCAGTTAATAAGTCCAGGACATATTTTCTTTGAGATAGAAATATACCTTTTTTACTCCTTGTGACTTCAACACCCAAGAAATACTTTAGCATCCCTAAATCTTTCGTGTGAAATTGAGTATGTAGGAAAGACTTAAGAGATGAAATTCCCGTAGTATCACTTCCAGTAATAACAATGTCATCTACATACACAACTAAAAGAATGATACCTGCTTCTGATTGTTTGTAGAACACAGAATGGTCAGACTTGCTTTTCATCATACCAAATGTTTCTATAGCTTGACTAAATTTTTCAAACCAAGCAGGAGGACTCTGTTTCAAACCATACAAAGATTTGCGGAGACGACAAACGTGCCTAGACTCCCCCTGAGCAACAAAACCAAGAGGTTGCTCCATAAACACCTCCTCTTGAAGATCACCATGAAGAAAAACATTCTTGATATCTAGTTGATGCAAAGGCCAATGGTGAGTAGCTGTCATAGAAATAAACAACCGAACAGATGTCAATTTAGCAACAGGAGAGAAAGTGTCAGAATAGTCCACTCCATAGGTTTGAGCATATCCCTTAGCAACAAGACGCGCCTTTAATCGAGCAACTAACCCACCGGATTGACCTTAACTGTGAACATCCATTTGCATCCGATAGCCCGTTTCCCTGAAGGTAAATCAACCAAGTCCCAAGTACCATTGTCATCCAACGCATTCATTTCCTCGATCATTGCATTATGCCAACCAGGATGAGATATGGCTTCATGAACAGTTTTAAGGATAGAAATAGAATCAAGAGAAGCAATAAAAGAGCAAGAGGAAGACGACAAGCAATTATACGAAACAAAAGAAGAAATAGGATAAGTACATTAACGTTTACCTTTGCGTAATGCAATAGGAAGATCATCGTTCAGGACAGGACATGAATTAGAAGGTCTATGTCTGGAGTAGACTTGAGTTATAGGAGGCCTAACAGGAACTGGATCAGAGACAGGCTCAGATGATGTGATAGAATAGACTAACAAATCGTCATCCTCCCCCTGACATACAGGAGGAAGAGAAGACGAAAAATAGGGTATGTCTTCCATGAAGGTAACATCAATGGAGACAAAATATTTGTTAAGACTAGGACAATAACATCTATAACCTTTTTGGAGACAAGAATAACCAAGAAAGATACACTTCAAAGACTTGGGATCTAATTTAGTAACATGTGGACGAACATCCCGAACAAAACAACTGCTACCAAATATCCTAGGTCAACCGAAAATAGTGACTTATTAGGAAACAAAATTTTGTAAGGAATCTCACCATGAAGAACAGATGAGGGCATGCGATTAATAAGAAAACATGCGGTTGAAACTGCATCGGCCCAAAAAGGTTTAGAAACATTCATTTGAAATAATAAGGCACGTGCAGTTTCGAGAAGATGTCTATTCTTACGTTCGGCCACTCCATTTTGAGATAGAGTATCAACACACGAAGTTTCATGAAGCATGCCATTTTGAACCATATAAGATTGAAACAAAGCTGATGTATATTCTTTGGCATTATCACTTCGTAAAGTACGAATTGAAACATTAAATTGAGTTTTAATCTCAACACAAAATGCACAAAAAATAGAAAACAATTCAGAACGACTCTTCATTAAATATAACCAAGTTACACGAGAATAATCATCTAGAAAAATAACAAAATACTTAAATCCAGGTTTAGACAAAATAGGACAAGGACCCCAAACATCAAAATGAACTAATTCAAAAGGAACACTAGCGCGTTTATTAACTCTTGGATTTGAACTAAGACGATGATGTTTTGCAAATTGACAAGACTCACAATCTAATGAAGACACCTTACTAAACTGAGGACAAAGTTTCTTCAGGAAAGGAAGAGATGGATGACCCAATCTACAATATGCCTCGAAAGGAGAGGTTACACTAGAGCAAGCGACAAATTTCGGTATCGGTGTGTCAAGAATATAGAGGCCTCCAGACTCATGTCCTTTACCAATAGTCTTTTTCGTCATAAGATCCTGAAATAAGCAACGATCAAGAAAAAATGAGATACAACAGTTAAGATTGCAAGTAAGCTGACTTACAGATATCAAATTAAAGGATAAGCTAGGTAAATGTAAGACAGACGACAAAGGAAGCAAAGGAGTGGGAGTAATTGTACCAGACCCAAGAACACGAGATGGTAACCCATCGGCTAAGGTAACAGTAGAGGTAGAAGTGTGTGACTGAAGAGTAGAAAAGAGACTAGAATTACCTGTCATATGATCTGTGGCACCAGAATCAATAACCGATTTGGAAGATGAAGAAATGAGACACGCATTTGATTTACCTGAATCAGCAATAGCAGTGACAGAGGGTGATGAAGACCTTAGTGATTCTTGATACTGTAAGAACTTGATAAATTCATCTGCAGAGATAAGAACCGATTTTTCAGAAGTATCAGAAGTGGATGCAATATAAGCCGAGTGACTTTTCTGTTGTTTGTACTGAAACTTTCTACATTCATGTTTCGTATGTCCAGGTTTGTGACAATAGTGACATACAATACCTCCGAGGTCCTGTGGTCGAGTTTCAAACCCGTGCGAGCCGCCTCCTTTATTTCTGTTCATATATGTTGACCGTCCATGCTCATAATTATTACTTCGGCTGACCAAAGCACCATTTAATTGAGCAGGTGGAGGTGGAGTGCCTTCGGTACGAAGTACTCGACTAAACACCTCTTGTAAAGAGGAGATCTCAGAACCAGAAAGAACCTAGGTCTTAGCAATCTCAAAAGTAGAGGGAAGACCGGCAAGAAAACTCATGACCGCCATTTGTTCCCGTTGACTTTGTTGAACCTTGACATCAGGGCTAAAAAGCATCAAACTATTGAGCTCCTCATAAGTCCTTTTAAATTCCATAAAATAATTTGTGGGTGACTGATCTTGTTTGTCTGCACGGTAAAATGCTTTCCATACCTCATATATGCGAGAAAGATTTCCCTTACCAGAATATAAGAAATCCAAATAACCATCAATTCCTTAACGAATTCACAATGATTGATCAAGTCAATTACATTGCTTTCAATAGAATTCTGAATCTGCAGAAATAAGTGAGCATCGTTTCTAAGCCATGTCTGCTTTGAATCATCTTTAGGAGGATCATTAGTCAAATGAGTATCTTTTTCGATACTTCTCAAATAAATTCGAATAGTCTTGCTCCAAGCCAAATAATTCGAGTCATTGAGCTTATGGTCCGTGATTTTAGACATCACAGGCACCATATATGTTACAACATTAGATTTCTTTTCAGCCATAACTCTTACAAACGACAAGACAACGAGCAAACGAACAAACAAAATCCAACAACAGCAGCGATGAAACACGCAGCGAACAAGAACACAAAATTGGAAGAACGCAAACCTGAACAATCACAAGCGATGAGTGCCAAACCACCACAGATGACGCAGGGGGACGGCGGAGAACGGCACAGGGTCTGCCGGAGAAGAATTGTACACGGACGCGTTGTCACGCGCCGGCGCGTGGAATTGGACAGAAAGTCGCGGTGGCGCGTGTGGCCCACTCGCGGCTCGTCTGGTGACCGGACTTTGGAGTTTGGTCGGTCGGCGACTATTCTTCCCCCCTGTGCCGGCGGTGAGATGCGTGGAAATTTTGACCGGAAGTCGCGGTGGCGCATGTGGCCCACTCGCGGCTCGTATGGTGGCCGGACGTTGGGGTTTGGCTGGCCTGCGGCTGTTCTTCCTCCCTGTGCCGACGGTGAGAAAAAATGTGCACTCCAAAAGGGTGTTCCGAGTTGGAACTCAAAAATGCACCAAATCCTAATTTGTGTTTAGCCAAAATCTGCCCCCAATTTGAACGGGAAAAAAAATTCTCAAATTTTGTAACCCAAATGCTCTGATACCATGTTATATAAGCCCAAGACCTAACTCAACCCAATAAGATCTCATTGAGTTAAGGGTTGCCCACACTTATAAACTGCACTACAGTCGAATGCCTAGTCGATATGGGACAATACAATCCTTCAACACCTCATTCACATCGGACAGGGGCAAAGAAGGCCACAAACCACGATGAACTCAGGACCTAGCTCTGATACCATGTAATTCAGAATTCTTTCTTATTATCATTCAAGGAGACTACCTATTTATATACAATCTTAGGTGACATACACCTAATACACCACTAAGACACCTAATACACAACTCACACCACTAAGACACCTAGTGTTAGACACCTAATACACACACTCATAAATCATCTTTAACAATTATATATATACCAAAGGATAACATGCGATGCCAAAAGCCTCTTAACTCTTGGGCTTCATTTCGTCAATCTAAATCTATCTATTAATCATACTAAGATATTATATAACTGAGATGATTATACGTACATCCATTTTTCACCAAGTTTTTCCTTTTTAAATAATGCATTTTGCATGGATGATCCAAACCAAAAAAAGGCATGTTTTAAAGCTACAAAAATAATATTTTACCCATGACTATAGCTTCATTGAAGACGTGGTTTGATTGCACTTAAAGGGGATATATTTCTCCATGAAGAAATTGATAAGATAGTGTCTCACTTTACCTCTTGAGGAAAATCTCCATTCTGCATCTGAGAATTTATTAAAATTCTTGCTGAGCGGTGCAATGGCTTCGGGTCTCTAAAAGCCTTTCATGAGCACATAATACAAGAGCTTATGTTTCAAAGTTCAAAAGACAATTGAATAAATAAAATTATATAAAGCCAGAAGAGGGCAAGAACAAACTACAGCAAAAGTACAGAGGACAGACAAATAATTTCATGTCTAATATTTTGACATGCACCATAAATCTCTTATAAGGAAAACTCAATGTATGCATTTTAGGGCCCTTAGATTTGCATTAAATTGTCATGTTCCATTAGTAAAAAAGGTGACGTATATTATTATCACACAATTAAACTCATCATGAACCGAAACTTGCACTACTTAAAACCAATTTGATTGACATGTTGCTCTAATATATTATGACTTGAAAACATCTATATGGAATTTCTATTATGGCCTCCAAAAATAAAAGTGATGAGAAAGTATGAGTTTAATTGTGTATATTTTATACGTATTAATTTTGTGAATATTTTGTATTTATTGTCTTTTTTTTAATTAAGACATGCATGTATGCACAAATATCCAATTGGGATTAATGGAAAAAATGTACTTTTTCGTACATTGATTTTATTTTGGTATTAGAGCAAAATATTTATATAAATAAAAATTCGCAGTTCAGATTTCGAAAGAAACAGCCCCCTTCCTAACCCTAAGAACACTAATACTACTACCGCCATTAAAAGGATTTTACCGGTTGCCATCGCAGTCCAACCCAGTGTTGTCGATGCCGTCAGCTTTGTCGCCGATAGCCCCTTAGTCTCTTGCGCGTCCGATGTTGCTGTTCCTTTCTCACAAGCTCCATCGCTGCTTGTACCCAGCCTTCCCAGCTAGAGCTGCCTACTGGAGTTCCCACTACCGGTCTGTGTCCACTAGTTTAAGGGTCTCCATTCAGTTGTCGTTGTTCCTTTTTTTCTTAACATCCCCGATGCAGTGGGGTGTTATTTTTGGTGGCGGTTATGTTTTTTCCCGTGGAGTGTGTTTGGTTTGTTAAATTAAAAGGAAAAAATTGTTTCCTTATTGTATAGATTAGGAGTGGATTAATATGATTTTCCTTATTTAGCTCAGTCAAAATTAAAAAGGTTATCATGGTGTTAATTAGAAGATTTATTTACTCTTCTAAATCTTGTCTTTTCTAGTCCTAATTTGTCCTATAAATTATAAAGCATAGCTATTGTAATTAACACAATACAATACAAAGAAACAAATTTCACAAATCATAAAGTTATTAATTATTCATTCAATATTAACCATACATTTTTCTTGCTCTCTAAGCACTTCCTCACATCTCTAAAATATATTTTATTCTAATATATTTGTAGATTATTCTAGAGAAATTAACATCACTTTTTATCAACAACAACAAAAAAAGAACCAATTTTTAATAATCTTTGTTTTGACATAATATCTAAATAAATTTCCTTCTTTGACATTGTAAATTAGTTATCCTATGCTAAGTGAGAGTGGATATGATTTTCTACTGTACCTGTTCAGCGTCAATTAAGGCCAACATTGCCCAAGCAGTATTGACTATATGTGGTCTATTGCCCTTGAGATTTGTATAAACCTGTAAGAGAGATTTAGTTACACATCTAGTCTGCATAAAGGAGAAATGTAAGAATAAGAATATTACCATAAAAAAGCTCTATTTCTTCAAATTTGCTCATGTAAATCATCAATTTCCTAAGCTGGTCTAATGTATTATGCAATGTGGTAACAAACTACGTAAACTAATTAGCATCTCATCAATGTAATAAAAATTATGTTTGAAGTGGAAATAGTGAATAAAAGAAATGCCTATTCAATTCAAAGGCATGTAATCAAATGAACGAACAAAAACGAACAATATCATAAATGACATCATTAAACCTTGTTCTGACATGAAAGATAGCTTTCTCCCCAACCACCTGAAGGAAGCTCTTTCGAAAGCAAAAGACCACATGCTTTACGGATACTGGAGCAATCTTTGTAAGTCCTCCCAGCAGCTACCAACCCCTTTATTCCAAACCACCCAGCATAGGTGTAGCAGACACCCCAGGATCCATACCTTCAACATTAATAGCTACAACTCAGTAAATAATGACAATGCAAAAAAGTTGTATAACCATGGGTTATGAGCTAATACATGCTGAAGAACCTATAACAAGTCAGGATAAGAGAGACTGTTCGTGCAAAAAAAGTATAAAATATGAGATGACAAGAAGAAAGCAAAAGATGCAAACCAACCACGAGCCATCGGCTGCTTGTATTCTTTCAATGAATTTTGCAGCAGCAGTGATACAGTTTTCTATGTCTTCCCTCCTATATCTGGGATATAATTTCTTGAACAATGCTAATGCTTGAATAGCTGCAGAGGTACACTCCACATATCTACATAATCATCCCAGATAACCACATATCAAGGCACCTCCATGAAGACAAAATAGGCTAATACCTATACAAGTGGTCCCCAACCTATGATTAGCTATATAATTTGGTCGGCAACAAATTTTTTCATTTCTTGAACTATATAGATGAACACATGTTAACCAAATATTTTACTAAAACTGCAGTCCATAATGTTCGGAAAAAAGTGCAAAACCTTCTGCAAATTTTGTAAAGTTCTTGAAGGCCATCCATAGAAATTCATAATATCCGTAAGGCCTTAAAATCTCTGAAAAGGTTCTTGAAGGCTTTCCATAATATTCAAAAATAGACCAAAAGTTGTCTGCAAGACTTTCCAAGGTAAAAAACATGCAAAAAGTTATCTACAAGGCTTTCCAGAAATTCTTCGGAGTTATGGCAAGCGTTTCATAACATTAAATAGAGATAAAAAGTTGTCTGCAAGGCTTTACAAAAACTCTACAAATTTCTGAAAGGCCTTCCTGAATATTCAAAAACATGCAGAAAGTTGTCAGCAAGGCTTTCCTGGAAATTCTTCAAAGTCCTGGAAGGCCTTACAGAATATTACAAGCAAAAAATTGGATGCATAGATTTCCGGAACTTCTTCAAAGTTTTGGTAGGCCTTCCAAAAATCTTTTAAAGCTCTGCAAGGCTTCCAGAAATTTTGTGATTTTCAGAAAAGTCCTGCAGAAATGTGCAAAACGACGTCCTTCCGTGATTAGGGAAAATTTTAAAACGTCCAAATTACAAATATTAGGATTCTGTTACTAAAAGACAATGTAAGAGCTATTTTGGTAGGAAAAGGCCATTCAAACTTTTTGAAAATCCAATGCCATGTGTGTTAGCCAGTTTCTAAACTTAATTTGTTTAATGGATGTTTCAAATCTGTAATTATATAAGTTTGGAGCAAAATGTAAAGTTGAACATAAGTTGGGGACAAACTTGTATAGATTAATCGACAATATATAACTTGATGAAAAGATGGAATGCGGTGTGGGGATATCTTACGGATAATCTATGACAATGTCACCAAAAGTTTCTGCTGGGTTGATTAGCTGAAGAGAAACACAAGTTAAACTAGGTAATATAATCAATTTCGCAAACTTAAATGCATTCTGGAACTGTAAGGATAAAGAGATGCAAAGTGACTGACATACTGATTAAGGTCAGCACACTCAAAATACTTTGACACTTCATATTCCATTATGAATGGAAAGTTCATGATAGATTCTAAAGGACGAACAATGCATGTTCAAAGAGTAGTAGGAATCACGTAAGTGACCAGAACACAAGAAAAACAAAAAATCAAAGCACTTATTTATGATTACCTCCAACCATTGGTATGACCTAGTCAATTCATAAGTTGCAAATCCACCATCATCATTCTGCAGCAGTTCCAAGAAAGAGAGTTATAGAAGTGTTATAAAATGACATTGAAACAAAAACATACTCTTTCGAATATCTGAGCACACAACCTGGCTGAGAGGAAGTGGATAGAAATAGAAAAAATTAACCAAAATCACCAACTTTTGTGCAATATTCATTTTTTATCAAAATCACTCCGAGGTAAAGCTTATTACAACAGTGGTAGGTCTTACCTGCTTTAAGTAAAAAATGGAATTCGTGGTAAGGTATTAACTTGATGTGGGAAGATATTTTCCCGGTGTGGGAAGGTTAACCACTGGTATCTAGCGTCGTGGTAAGGCTTACCACTAGCATCTAGTGTCCTAGCATGACTTATCATAACAATTCTTACCACAATAATAGTAACCCTTATCTCGAGAACTATTTTCAGAAAAAAAAATGGAATTTAATCCAAATGTCCTACTAGTTTAATAACTCACTCATAATAACTCACTCATAGAAATACAGCATATGAAGTACATTCTACCACGAAATACACACTATTTCAACTCAAGCGTGTTCTTAAAAAAATCATGTTATTTTTGCATTTTCTTTAGTACTTATTTGCAAGAAAAATATTCTACAGCATGACTAGTACAAAAAAAAAGTTACAGAAAATAGTGTCTTTGGTAAGAAAAGTGAACACCCTCCATTATTCACACTTCAAGAAAAGATTAAAATTTCGTTGGCTTAATGCATTTCCTAAAAGGTTATTCTTTTAGAGGTAAGCCATCATTTCTTTTACATTGATTACATATATAATTAAAAAAAAGAGTTATATAGGAAATATTCAAGAGAGTCTAAAAGCCGAGTATGACATATGTTGGGAATAATAAACATTTAATATTATATTTTACTTATCAATTAGCCCTATTAAGGTTTAAGTTTGTATAGGAGAAAATTTCAATGTAGCACTTCTAAGTATCAATATATCATTCTATTATTATTAGTAAAATACGAATGAGTCAAAAAATATTTTGATGAAACTCAGAATTCACTTTTATAATTTTCATTCAAAAACACTAAATATTTATATACAAAGTTAGGTACATTCTTACGTGATATACATCTAATATATTCAACTAGTTATAGACACCTAATACATAACTAACATCTCTAACACTCCCCCTCAAGTTGTAGCATAGATATTAATCATGCCCAACTTGTTACAAAGATAATCAACCCGAATCTCACTTAAAACTTTCGTGAAGATATCTCCTAGTTGTTCTCCAGTCTTTATATATCCTGTAGAAATCAAATTTTGTTGAATTTTCTCGTGAACAAAATGACAATCAATTTCAATGTGTTTAGTTCGCTCATGAAACACAGGATTAGAAGCAATATGAAGAGCAGCTTGGTTATCACACCACAATTTCGCTGGTACTGAAGTTTTAAGACCTACTTCATCCAAGAGCTGATATATTCATATTATCTCAGACGCAGATTATGCCATAGCCCTATATTCTGACTCTGCACTTGATCGTGACACAACATTCTACTTCTTGCTTTTTCATAAGACCAAATTTCCTCCAATGAAAATACAATAACTTGATGTGGATCTTCTATCCACTTTGGAACCTGCCTAATCTACATCTGAAAAACATTCAATATGAGTGTGTCCATGATTTGCATACAAGATACCACGTCCAGGTGCTCCTTTTAAGTAACACAAAATTTGCTCTAACGCTGCCCAATGATGAACTGTTGTGGATGACATAAATTGGCTAACAATACTGACCGAATATGCAATATCTGGACGAGTCACGGTAAGGTAATTTAACTTTCCAACCACCCTTCGATATCTCTCAGAATCTTTAAAAAGTTTCCCATCTCTTGTAAGGTGGATGTTCGAAGTCATTGGAGCACTACAAGGTTTTGCTCTTAATTTTCCTGTCTCAGTTAATAAGTCCAGGACATATTTTCTTTGAGATAGAAATATACCTTTTTTACTCCTTGTGACTTCAACACCCAAGAAATACTTTAGCATCCCTAAATCTTTCGTGTGAAATTGAGTATGTAGGAAAGACTTAAGAGATGAAATTCTCGTAGTATCACTTCCAGTAATAACAATGTCATCTACATACACAACTAAAAGAATGATACCTGCTTCTGATTGTTTGTAGAACACAGAATGGTCAGACTTGCTTTTCATCATACCAAATGTTTCTATAGCTTGACTAAATTTTCCAAACCAAGCAGGAGGACTCTGTTTCAAACCATACAAAGATTTGCGGAGACGACAAACGTGCCTAGACTCCCCCTGAGCAACAAAACCAAGAGGTTGCTCCATAAACACCTCCTCTTGAAGATCACCATGAAGAAAAACATTCTTGATATCTAGTTGATGCAAAGGCCAATGGTGAGTAGCTGTCATAGAAATAAACAATCGAACAGATGTCAATTTAGCAACAGGAGAGAAAGTGTCAGAATAGTCCACTCCATAGGTTTGAGCATATCCCTTAGCAACAAGACGCGCCTTTAATCGAGCAACTGACCCACCGGATTGACCTTAACTGTGAACACCCATTTGCATCCGATCGCCCGTTTCCCTGAAGGTAAATCAACCAAGTCCCAAGTACCATTGTCATCCAACGCATTCATTTCCTCGATCATTGCATTATGCCAACCAGGATGAGATATGGCTTCATGAACAGTTTTAGGGATAGAAATAGAATCAAGAGAAGCAATAAAAGAGCAAGAGGCAGACGACAAGCAATTATACGAAACAAAAGAAGAAATAGGATAAGTACATTGACGTTTACCTTTGCATAATGCAATAGGAAGATCATCGTTCTGGACTGGATCTGATGACGAAGGAGCAGGTGCAGGACATGAATCAGAAGGTCTATGTCTGGAGTAGACTTGAGTTATAGGAGGCCTAACAGGAACTGTATTAGAGAAAGGTTCAAATGATGTGATAGAATAGACTAACAAATCATCATCCTCCCCCTGACGTGCAGGAGGAGAAGACGAAAAATAGGGTGTGTCTTCCATGAAGGTAACATCAATTGAGACATGATATTTGTTAAGACTAGGACAATAACATCTATAACCTTTCTGGAGACGAGAATAAGCAAGGAAGATACACTTCAAAGACTTGGGATCTAATTTAGTAACATGCGGACGAACATCCCGAACAAAACAAGTGCTACCAAATATCCTAGGGTCAACCGAAAATAATGACTTATTAGGAAACAAAATTTTGTAAGGAATCTCACCATGAAGAACAGATGAAGACATGCGATTAATAAGAAAACAGGTTATTGAAACTGCATCGGCCCAAAAAGGTTTAGAAACATTCATTTGAAATAATAACGCACGTGCAGTTTCGAGAAGATGTCTGTTCTTACGTTCGGCCACTCCATTTTGAGATGGAGTATCAACACACGAAGTTTCATGAAGCATGCCATTTTGAACCATATAAGATTGAAACAAAGCTGATGTATATTCTTTGGCATTATCACTTCGCAAAGTATGAATTGAAGCATTAAATTGAGTTTTAATCTCAACACAAAATGCGCAAAAAATAGAAAATAATTCAGAACGACTCTTTATTAAATATAACCAAGTTACACGAGAATAATCATCCACAAAAGTAACAAAATACTTAAATCCAGGTTTAGACAAAATAGGACAAGGACCCCATACATCATAATGAACTAATTCAAAAGGAACACTAGCACGTTTATTAACTCTTGGATTTGAACTAAGACGATGATGTTTTGCAAATTGACAAGACTCACAATCTAATGAAGACACCTTACTAAATTGAGGACAAAGTTTCTGAAGTAAATGAAGAGATGGATGACCCAGTCTACAATGTGCCTCGAAGGGAGAGGTTACACCAGAGCAAGCAACAGATTTCGGTATTGGTTTGTCAAGAATATAGAGGCCTCCAGACTCATGTCATTTACCAATAGTCTTCTTCGTCATAAGATCCTGAAATAAGCAACGATCAGGAAAAATTGAGTTGCAACAGTTAAGATTGCGAGTAAGTTGACTTACAGAGATCAAATTAAAGGATAAGCTAAGTAAATGTAAGATAGACGACAAAGGAAGCAAAAGAGTGAGAGTTATTGTGCCAGACCCAAGAACACGAGATGGTGACCCATCAGCTAAGGTAATAGTAGAGGTGGAAATGTGTGACTGAAGAGTAGAAAAGAGACTAGAATTATCTGTCATATGATCTGTGGCACCAGAACCAATAACCCATTTGGAAGATGAGGAAAAGAGACACGCATTTGATTTACCTGAATCAGCAATAGCAGTGACAGAAGGTGATGAACCGATTTTTCGAAAGTATTAGAAGTGGATGCAATATGAGCCGAGTGACCTTTCTGATGCTTGTACTGAAGCTTTCTACAGTCATGTTTCGTATGTCTTGGTTTGTGACAATAGTGACATACAATACCTCTTAGGTCCTGTGGTCGAGTTTCAAACCCATGCGAGCCGCCTCCTTTGTTTCTGTTCATATAAGTTGACAATCCATGCTCATAATTATTACTTCGGCTGACCAAAGCACCATTTAATTGAGCAGGTGGAGATGGAGTACCTTTTGTACGAAGTACTCGACTAAACACCTCTTGTAAAGAGGAGATCTCAAAACCAGAAAAAACCTGGGACTTAGCAGTCACAAAAATAGAGGAAAGACCGACAAGAAAACTCATGACCGCCATTTGTTCTCGTTGGCTTACTGAACCTTTACATCAGGGTTAAAAGGCATCAAACTATTGAGCTCCTCATAAGTCCTTTTAAATTCCATAAAATAATTCGTGAGTGATTGATCTTGTTTGTTTGCACGGTAAAATGTTTTGCATACCTCATACATGCGAGAAAGATTTCCTTTACCAGAATATAAGAAATCCAAATAATCCATCAATTTCTTAACGAATTCACAATGATTGATCAAGTCAATTACATTGCTCTTAATAGAATTCTGAATCTGTAGAAATAAGCGGGCATCTTCTCTAAGCCATGTCTACTTTGAATCATCTTTAGGAGGATCATTAGTTAAATGAGTATCTTTGTCGAAACTGCTCAAATAAATTCGAATGGTCTTGCTTCAAGCCAAATAATTCGAGCCATTGAGCTTATGGTCCGTGATTTTAGACATCACAAGCACCATATCCGTCACAACATTAGATTTCTTTTCAGTCATAACTCCTACAAACGACAAGGCAGCAAACAAACGAACAAACAAAATCCAACAACAACAGCGACCAAACACGCAGCGAACAAGAACACAAAATTGGAAGAACCCAAACCTGAACAATCACAAGCGATGAGTGCCAAACCACCACAGATGACGCAAGGAATGTCAGAGAGCAACACGAGGTCGACCGGAGAAGACTGTTGTAGGGATACGCTCTCACGCGCCGGCGCGTGGAAAGTTGACAGAAAGTCGCGGTGGTGCATGTGGTGACCGGACTTCGGGGTTTGGCCGATCGACGGCTGGGCTTCCTCCCTGTGTCGGTGGTGAGAAAAAATGTGCATTCCAAAAGGGTGTTCCGAGTTGGAACCCAAAAATGCACTAAATCCTAATTTGTGTTTACCCAAAATCAACCCCTAATTTGAACGGAAAAAAAAATTCCGAATTTTGTAACCCAAATGCTCTGATACCATGTGAAACTCAAAATTCACTCTTATAATTTTCATTCAAAGACACTACATATTTATATACAAAGTTAGGGACACTCTTAGGTGATATACACCTAATACACAAGTAAGACACCTAATACACAACTAATATATTCAACTGGTGATAGACACCTAATACATAACTAACATCTCTAACAGAAACATAGTCTACCACTCAAACAGAACTCGGTCATTGTTCACGTGCGCTAATGCCAAAACTATAGGTATGGGACACGCATTCTCTAATTCTTTAATATACATTTTTTTTATATCGTAGGAGATGCACTTTGATTTCACTAACCCCATATTTGGTTGACTAGAATGGAATGGAATCAGCACTCTAATTCTTTAATCTATGTTTGGTTGGATTGAATGGAATGGAATGGATTCCTAAAAGAAAAGAAATCATAATTCCTTCTCCCCTTTAAGGAATCATGATTTCATTCACATCTAAAATTTTATTTTTCCAATTTTAACCCAACCCAAAATATAATCCTAAACCTTAAGCCTTGAGCCTTAAATCCTAAATCTCAAAACCCTAAACCCTATTTAGAAAAATAATAATTTTAACCCTAAACCCAAAACCCTAAACTCCAAATCTCAAAACCCTAAGCCCTATTTAGAAAAATAGTAATTTAAACCTAAACCTTAACCCATAAATATAACCCTTAACCCAAAACCCAAAACCCAAACCCTAAATCCCAAATCCCAAAACCCTATTTAGAAAAATAATAATTTTAACTCTAAACCTTAACCCACAAATATAACCCTAAACCCTAAACCCTATTTAGAAAAATAATAATTTTAACCCTAAACCTTAACCCACAAATATAACTATAAATCCTAAATTCTAAACCCCAAATCCCAAAACCCTAAAACTCAAATCCCTAAATCAAAATCCCAAAACCCTAAACCCCATTTAGAAAAATAATAATTTTAATAATATATTTTATTTTTAAATAATAATTATTTAGAAAAATAATGATTTCAATAATGTATTTTGTCTGATGAAAGAATAATAATTAAATGATATTATTTAAACTTTACTGAATATATGGGTATTAAGGTAATATACAGTGATTTTCATTCTATTTCAGTTGTAAGCCAAACACTGTAATACTGATTCCTTCTTTGATTCTAGTGGTCAAACCAAACAAAATTGTTTCCTTTCTATTCTCATTCTCATTCCATTATGTGAACCAAACGTCACCTAAGGATTAAATTAGAACTGTTGTAGTATCTTTATCAGACTAAGGAGATTTCTCCTGAGTCTTCCGAAACCATCAAAATCACCATTGCACAATAAAAGTTTTAAGGAACTATTAACCTCAAATAGAGGCTTTTTTACATTTTTTTTATCAATTTTACCGAACTAGCAAAAAAAAGGCATCCAAAAACTCAGATTCATACCCAATGACACAATTATATAGACCAAAACACCCTTCTAGCATAACACCAATGAAATCAGAACAGGACTAGACCCAACAAGATCTCTAACAGTCACCACCAACTAGAGTTTCGACAACCGTCACCCAAGTCCTGACAACTGTCCTCAACGGCCTTGCAAAGTTTTGACTATCACCACCGATGCATATGTAAACCTTACATCTGGCTTAAAAATATGTAAGGTTTTATCCCCAGCTATGTAAGGACTTGTAATGATTTAAAAATATGTAAGGTTTTACATCCAGACTAAAAAAAAAATGTACGACATTACATCCGAAGCACATGTAACAAATTAAATGTTTCCTAAAAATATGTAAGGCACATTCGGCGATGGTAACCAGAACTTTGCCACTGATGGCGGTTGGAGATCTTGTTGAGTATAATCATATTCTCATTTTATTGAAGTTATGTAGTAATGTTGTTTTGGTCTTGTTATTGTATGATTTGGTATAAAGCGATGAGGTTTGGTTAAGGGAAACCTATTAGAGTCTTTCATAATTTCCATGACCTGTACGCCTCCTTTCCATCATTTTAAGGGAAACAACTCATAACACCATGAAGATACCAAATGGTGCAAGCTTTCCAATACCTCCTGATAAGGGAGGAGATAATAACCGGTAAACCAACCTACACAAACAAAGTCAAACCGAACCGAACCGAACCGAGTCTTATGTTTTATAGATACAAATAGGTTGATTTTAGTTTTAAAAATGCATTAACCAATGTGTGTTGGGTCGGTTAAGGTTTTAAATTTTGTAAACAGACACTTAACCGAACTGAACTACATATTATTAATACACATTTATTTTTTTTAATTTTATACATTCATAGTACATATATCATATGAGTTTATAATCATCTAATTTTAATTTAACTTTTATGTCATTTGAGAAGGTAAAATAACTTATATTATTTTTCACATATGTTCTTTTTTTTTAAATTACTATAACAAATAAAAAAGTTAAATTACTTTTTGTTACCAATAATTTACTCATTTTCAAAAGTTATTCTCTACTTGAAAATTAATGCACATTTATAATTAAAATACTAATATACAATTTTTCGATTAAATTTTTGATTAAATAATAAATCTTATTTATTAATTTAACATTAACATAAAGTAAAATTATTTAACCGACAAAAATAAATTGATCAAATGTTTTATAACTGACATTTTATAGGTTGATTTCGGTTTTTAATTTAGCAAACTGACATATGTTGGTTCAATTAACACTTTATGTCAAAACCGAACCGCGCCCACTGGAGGCTCCAGGCAATGTGACTCTGCAATAGTCAATATAAAATAATCGCCTTTCCAATCAACAAGACTAAAGGGAAGATTAAGAGATTCTGGTCAGTGCAGTTTGGAGATCCAATAAAGTTGTAGAAAACATTTCACTACCAGCACCCGGTCTAATTCAAACTCCTATATTCATAATACTGCAGCATACATAATAATTACCTGTAAGGAGAGGATAACGTTCACCGCATTACATAACCGTGACATATTTAATGATTCCCCAACTGTTTCTGATGAAAGTTTTGACAGCAACAGCACAGCCTAGAAAAGAAAACAGATATTACCAAAAAGAATACAATACTTGTCGTTACATGTACTATATTATACTGATAAAAAAAGTACGATATAAAATGTTTTACCTTGAGTCCTTCTGCTGTACAGTCAGAGATAGGCCATCCATGATCCGCAGTTGAGAATGGCCAAGCACCCTTTGAAATGTGACGGTACCAATAATTTAGATCCCCTGGGCAGTCTTCTAAAACCTATATGGCAAAACTGCAACTAGTCAAGCATGAAGCAAATGAAGGATATTATTAAAAAGATTAATAGCTGGAAAAGTATTGCAATTTTTCAGAAAGGGAAGTTTAGTCCCTTCACTTAAGCAGTTTTAGTCCCTTAACTTAAGCAGTTTTAGTCCATTAACTTTGAGTACAATTTTGCAAAAATTGACTTTTTCCAAGGTTAAAATAGGAATTTAATTAAAATAAATAAAACAGTAAAAAAATTTAAATAAAAATAAACAAATAAATATTGAATTAGAATTTAAATAAAATAAAAAAATATTAAAAAATAGAAATTTAATTAAAATTTAAAAAATTATTCTCTCTTCTTTTATACTCTCCTCTCTCCACCAAACACACACTTTAAGTAGCAATCGCCAAACGCAACGAGGGGAGAGGAATGAGTCAAATAGGACTTCTTAGGGCTTGCATTTATGTGGCCGGCGACATCATCACAAGATTGAAGTTTTTTTGTGACCCAAATGCGGCAATGACAATGGTGTGGCTCTTGACTAAAGTTGAACGCAACAAGGGATGATCGCGTAGTTTCAGAGCCAAGTGTGATAGTGGTGGCGATTTGTGGTGGTTCTAATCGATGATGAGTTTTTGAAACTGGTTTACCGGTGGTAGTGGTTGCATGGGAGAGAGAAGGAAACAAAAGTATTTTTTTAATATATTTTGTATTTTGATTACCTATTTTACTCTTGATAAAAATCAATTTTTACAAAATTTTACTTAAATTGGACTTTTCAAAAATTATTGGACTAAAACTGCTTACCTTAGAAGCTATTGGACTAAATTGCACCTTTCTAAAAATTACATGACTAGTTTGGCACCAAACCTTTATTAAAAAGCAAGTAATTTCTATGCCACAGAACCTGGGAATTTTTAATGTACTCATGAGCTCTTTTTAAAATTGGACCATATTGCTCAGTATGGTTAGTTGATATGATTGCTTGAACAGCAAAAGCAGTATCCCATAATTGACTTCCATTATAGCCCTGCAAAAAGGCAATTATAAAGATAATCATCTGAGGCCTAGCAAAAACCATATCATGGCAACAAAGTTCAGGTAGCATCAAGGTAAGAAAGAGGGACGAGAACCAGCAGGAAAACATAAGGAACTCTTAGGTAAACAATTTCGAGTGTTTTTCTACCTGCATTTTCATGCCATCTTCAGCAATCCACAAATAGTCAAAAATTCTTGGAAGATGCAATTTGAATGCCTCCGAATTTGGATCCTCCACCCAACAACAAAGGATATTCAAAACCTGCAGAATTCAGGAATAGAAAATTGGGCATTCAAAGTGGAAAATGCAATCTATTTGTTTGGAATTGTATAACTCAAGAAGCTGGCAGGGTTAGTTTTAAGCAGATTAAATGTTTGAGAGGCATCGTCTAGAAAAGATCAGACTATAACAATTAGATAAAAGTTGTCAACCACATCTAAACAATATAGGAAAATATATTAAACCAATCAAACGTCATAGTCCCCTAGTGGGGTTAGTTTAGTAAATTTGCATTCTGGGTCTCTCTCTCTATATAAGACAATATGAAATCATTATTTTTCATAACAAAAACTAACTTTATTCCCCTAAACAATTATTATTTAGCAAGAAAATAAAAGCCCTACAAAAGTACAAACTATTTGTTTGAAAAGGGGGAATGTAAGATTCTTGTATCTCTAAAGATATTATTTTTGCTTAGAAGCTTCTACCTAAAGATTTTCATTTCCAGGCAATCCTCTCAAGTTCTGCTTCAGAATTAAGAATGAAAATCACACCAAGTGAACAACAAGCATACCTTGTTGACAGGTCCGATGCATATATACCGAGTATTCTCATCTTCATAGTGAATATGCTGCATTACAGACTGCAAAGCCTTCTCCCTTAATCTTATTGCGGGCCAATGCATGAAAGTAGGTTCAAAGAAATAATAAAGAGACGCCCACAGCAAATCCTGAACTAGTGGATGTGGATAATATAAATCTTCCTGACAGATGTATGAAATAATTACATCTTAGCATCAAAAAACGAGAAGACATAGTATAAATTTTTTCCAATTGAAATATATGAAATAGATTATGAGCACACCAGTCATAGACTGCACACAATGGTAATTGCTGATTTTGAGTTTGAAAAAATAAAGTGCAAAAAAAAAGTTATTTTATAAGATTGGAGTTAGCTGTGAGTCTCTGACGGTGAATGAGTGGTGTTGTGAGAATTGGAGCAACCTTTGCAACATTTTGGAACATCATATTGTCAAGTAAGCTCATAATGAAACATCAGAAGTGTCACATACTCAAGTATAGTTAAACTTATTAAAGCATTTGAAAGTGCAATCAAAAATTTATTTTTTTTATCTTCATTTTCAAAAACTCAACATGTGAGGATAGTTCAAATGCACTAAGACCCTGAAAAATTACCATTGGCTTATCCCTTCATGCATGATATGTTCATGTTAAACACCTTGACATTTAGAGGGAAACAGAAAACTTTATCAAAAGGAAAAAAATACAAAGGCAACCACAAGAACAATTGCTTAAATTTGACACAGCATTAAGATAACAAGCATGCTAACCACAAATTCCAAATCAAATCATAATCATGTTAATCATCGTCCATTTGATCTCACTTAAATGTGTTGGAGATAATAATTATCTAGTAATTAAGATTTATATTTACTTAGAGATAAGATTAAAGTATTTTATTATTATCCAAAGTCTAAGTCTATTAGTTTGTAAGCCTATAAATAAGAGATATAATCTATTTTTATAGCACCACGATTAATAATAGATTTATTTACTTTTCTAATTCTTCGTTCATTTTTATATTCTCGACGTGGTATCAGAGCAGTTCATTCTGAATCCTTTAAAATCTGCCTTCCTCTTTCTTTAGACCATATCTTTCTGCTCTCCCCATTCGTATCTACTTCTATGTTTTTCTACTAGTATAAAAAAAGTCCAACCACCACTAAAACCTATATTGTCAGCATCATTCAGATTATCATCACTTTTATTTTTTCTCCTCCAGTTCGGCAAGCCATGGTAGATGCTCAAAGCCATGGTTTGTCTATGCTTGTGTTCTGATATGAAGTAGATTATATATATATTCTTTTCAATCAGATTTGTCTTATTCTTCACAATAAAAAAAGGTTGGACTTACATTGTGTTGGTGAAAAGTGAAAACTCAAATCTGCCTCCTGAATTTTCTTTAAAATTAAAAAAAAAACCTTTTATCACCGTATTGGGCCTCCTTCTTAGCTTAAGTCTTTTGCCCATATTTGTTCCAAAAAAAATTTGAGACTTCTTTTGATTAATTTATGATAGTATTAGATTATAAATGGAACCACTGATTCTTATTGGAGTCAATTTTGTCATTTTTTTTAATTTTGTTTGTACCCATAAAAAAGGTTGTTATGTTTGTGCTAGATAAACAAAATCAAGTTTTTTATTGTCTGAGTTCTATGTGGTCTACTCTGTTTGTCTCCAACAACATGAATTTTATACTCTGTTAACTCTATGAGTCTCTATATTGTCTGTCCTTACCCAAGAGTTAATTATTATGTACAAGAAACTGCTCTAATTAAATTTCTATGGTTGCCCTCAACAAGATATACTATTGCAAAACCAAAGCATAAAGTGCTGCTCTAATCAAGTACAACTATGCATATATGGTTGAACTCAAATATTTGAAGAAGGTTCTAGTCATTTCAATTGTGGCGTTTCACTTATCGACGGATTATTAGTGGTGTCACTTGTCGACGGATTATTATTCATTGGTTTCACTTCTCGGGGATTATTATTAAGTGGTTTCATTTATATTAATTTTATTAGTATCTATATCCAACTTAAGGAGTGTTAAAGATAATAATTATCTAGTGGTTAAGATTTATATTTATATTGAGGTAAGATTTAAGTTTTTTGTTATTATCCAAGAGTCCTATTAGTTTGTAAGATACATAATATCTTCTTACACAACCACAATTAATAATGGATTTATTTAATTTTCTAATTCTTCGTTCTAAAATTTTTATATCATCAACAAAATGCAAGACATAAGAAACATCCATCCAACACGTATATAATGGGTGGTTGAAAAAAATTAAGAGAACCATTTTGTGCCAGACTTAAGCCAAAGTTCAATAATATGCAAAAAGGAATTAACAATTATCTTATGTACGGGAGAGACTTTGCCATGGCACCAAATCATAAAATTTTCCAGATCTGTTTTTCTGTAAAACATAGATTATTGATAATTAACAAGTTAGAGGGATGCTATATTATTTTTTATAAAACCTAGTTGATAGGAGAGCAGAACATTTCCACTTAACTGTTTGAGATTAGATGACATCCACCGTAAGTAATATATATTATTTCCTTACGGAGAACTACCAACTGTTTTGGAAAAATATTAGGTATTTGAGTACACATTTCATCCAAGGGACAACAGTATGGGATGTTTCCTCTTGGCACTGGAATGTTTATCTTGTGATCGGAAATTCAACAGACAGTTTCCATTTCCATATTGTTCTCATGTAAAACCAGATTCAAACTCTGTCTCACTGAATCTTATAGTACGACTGAAATACCCTTCAAGAAAAGAAGAAAATCAATTAAAAGCATAAATCTTGAACAATTAAATATTTCCTACGTCTTACCAACCTTTGCACATTGATTCCGGGCTTTGTTCCAATTGATTTCATGGTAGTGAACAGAATATAGCTCTTGTCTCAGAGATCTGATTGTGGGAGTGATAGGTCCAACAAACCTCTTTCCATATAAATATGACATGGGCAAATATACCATTCTACAATGACACCACATTCTTCCTAAATAAAGAATTAAAATTTATCATTAAAGGTAGAAGCCATTTAGAGTGGCAACCATCAATCAAGCTGACATTATCCATAGTTTCTTTGATATATTTATGTAGTATAAAATTATTATCATAATTCTTTTAATATTAATCATTGATTACCATGTGTCATGGATCAACAGTTCTAGCTGGTCCCTGTCAGAACAGAACACTCATTTGTCACTCATGAAGCAAAAGTTCTCCACAAATCCCCCCTCCCCCGGAAAAGATAAAAGAACCCCAGTTTTGTGATCCACACACAATTTGAACATTAAAATGTTCTCTCATTTGAAAAAATAATATATATATTTCCTCCATAACCATAAGAAACTATGGAGATTTTAGAAATTTTCCATGCAGATTGTAAAAGTGTCCAATATTTGATATTACAAATATTATAAATTACTTCTCTCTCCTTTTGCATGGACTGAAGCATAACAAGAATGTCAACCTAGAAGAGGAGAGAGAGAGAGAGTAAAGCAACCTGGATGGCAAGGCAAACTGTAAGGAAACAGCCATATCTCTGGTGGCATTGGATTATTCCCGGACCATTCATATACCCCTAACACCTGCCACCATTAAAGAAACCTGTTAATTATTATTGGCTAAGTTGTTTTTTTTTTCCCTGAGGATGGGGAAAAGGCAAATTATTTCTCATATGTTTGAAAAATAGACAAACAAACCCCTAACGAAAATCAGATTAATACCTTTATGGCCACATAAATGTCTTTCAAAGTTAAACAAGTTTTAAATATTAGAGCTATAAGGGATTGAATGCTATTGGTCAAACTTGTTGGAGTATCTTGCCAATTAGACGAACCTCAGGGGAAGCATGGATATTTTACTTCTAATATTTCAAAATTTGAGCTACTGAGATTCATACAGAAAGCCACATTTTCCCCCATGAAGTAATTGCAGTTGCACTTCCATGTTCCAATATCCAGTTGCGACCTTTTCCCATTGCCCCTAGCCCACCCTCAGCACTTTCACCAAGCAACCTCAAGGTAACATAGTTAAGTGTGGTTCCAAACATAGTGCTAGCGCCCTCAATATGCAGACCCCATCCACCGTCTTCATTCTGGGACAAAGATGCATCATTTTCAAAAGTTCTTAAGCTCCTTTATGTCAAATATCAAAGATAGGACAGCACAAAATTCATAAATAAGGGTGAATGTAGTTGAGTCGAAATGGTAAACAAACACTGATTAAGAATCAACTTTATTTTCATGCTAATTGTACAAAAAAAGATGAATTTGAAGCAGAAACAGCCATTATAAATATAATAAAAAATTTGATTTAAGAGGTCAATGTGTGTGCCTGATGATTGTAGATGTATCTGCACATTTCAAACTGATGTTCATGTGATAAGACAGCATTTAGAGCTCCTGTAACTGAAAGAGAAATGACCTGTTGCATTTATCATATGATGATTAGTAACTGGACAAAATATAAAAGATCTCATTGATATGTAAAGTGAATATGCAATCAATACATGACATGTAGTAGTTTCTTTCCTATTGAGGCACATTACAAAGATTTTTTGTGTTTGATGAACAAATATGATAGGCAATATGTTTACAAATTTGCAGCTTACAAGACCAGGAAGAAGAAACATAGGACCTCCATAATCCCCAGGCCAGTGACCATCATGTGCCTGAATTGTTGAGTAAAAGTTAATAGCTCTACTTAATGTGGTTTTGACTGCTTCATCAGTCACCTCTTCATTTTCTTTGATTTTGAATTCTGGTAGATCAGCGACACATTGGTTCTCTTTGGCAAACTACATATTAGAAATGAAAGAGAGATATTAGGAATCAATTAAAAAGTACATATAAACTTAACAATCAAACGCAAACTTATAAGATACTCTATAATGTAGATAGTTAAAAACAACAAATATATCTATCATTCAAGTTGCTAACACTGACAACAGAATGGACGACCATTGTGGCTAACATTGACAGAAACAAGGGTGACAACAGCTACAAGGCCAATCAAATTTACTCTTTAAGGAAGGTATTAATGATAATCAGTGATCCAAACGCTGATATGACAAGGAAATTGAGAGAGGGAGACATGGAAAGTTTCGAATAACTGGGGAGCTTGTATATCCCAAGTATAGGGGATGGATTTGTAAAACATAGACTATCTTAATTAGATCTCTCATTTGTTATTGGGAATGATTCTCAATCCATCACAATGCCAGAAACATTGAAAATGAAAACAGTAAAAAGGATACTGATGAATAGCATTGATAGTGATGTTGGTTCAATTACCACCTATAAATAGAGGCATTCATAGCTAAACTAAGCTTTAAAGAGTCCGGTACGTATAGTCATATTGTAAAGAGTTACAAAAATTGAAAGGTAAAAATCTTCAGATTCAGAAAGAAATTAGACAATCGGAAAGTACCAAAGAAACAACTTTCATCTACAAATGAAATCTTCAATTGTTAAAAGACTTCCCTCATGAAATATGTTCCATCACAGCACACAAGAGGGGGATACAATTTAAACCCTCACATTAAACAGATAAATACCAAATTCAAAGACTACACCAAGGACTAGCCCAATCAAGAATACAAATTGTTGACACAAATCAAATTCAAAACCCAGTTGAAAATGTCAAGAAATGAGGATGTGGGTGAACCTGAATCCGCATAAGAAGATCAGAACTATGACGCTTCTGAAAGCGGTGCTGAGAGAAAGCATCACGGGCATCTTGTATTTGCTGAAGTTCTTCCGGAGTTCCAAGCTCAGGATGAAACTCCCACACTTGTCGCCCCAAATGGTTGTTCAAACTTCTCAGCCACTTCCCACTTCCATTTTCACTCTCCTCGCCAATTGTCTCTGCCCCAATCTTCAGCTTCCACATTTTTGGCTCTGTAATATTATTTTTTTCCCTTTAGTGCTTGTGAAGTTTTATTTCCAATGCGAATAGCCAAACGTCAATTGTCAAACAAAGACGATAAAAAAAGGAGTCACCAAATTACAAATTTCAACAGCAGAGAAGAAAGTAAAGTTCCCCGTTCAAAATTTAAAATAATTATAGAAATATTAAAAATCTAATTTAAATTATCTGTATACATTATTCATGATGTTTTTAAAATTTCTTCCATTAGTAAATTTTTGACATACTTATAAAATTAATGGCATTTAATTTTTTAAGTAATGTATAGTTATTAATCTCTCCTTCTCATCAGCCTGCAGAATGAGTTCGAATTTAAACTAAAATTATAATCGGATTAATAAAATCATTTTTTAAATATAAGAATAGGTGATCTAATAAAATCTATAAAACCAATATAAATCAAATATTTTGGATTAAGTTGGATTGGATTTGATAAATTAATTTTTATGTTATAGAATATTTTTTATAATCATTAATTTTTTAAAATATATTTTTTTAATAATTAAATAATTATTATATTAAATTTTATATTTTAATAATTAATTAAAATTAAAAGTTAAAAAGATTTTTTATTTTTTTACAAATAATAATTTATTTATTTATTAAAATTTTAAATTATATTATAAGTACAAGAGAAATTAACAAATGTATTTAATATTTAATTTCTATCAAATAAAATATGGATAGAATGCATAAACAAGCGATTAATATAAACAATAAATATGTTTTATATAAAATTGAGAATATATATTAGATAAAGTTAAAGATTAATTAAAACATAACCAAACTTATAAAACTATTATTTTTATTTTTATTTTTATTTTTCTACTTAATAAATAACTAATTAAAAATAAAAATAAAAAATATAATATAATACATGCATAGTTTGGATTGATTTCTATAAAATATTTAGTATTAAAATTCGATTTAATCCATCATGGATTTTAAAATTTACAAATAAACATAATGATAGAAAACTAAATAATACGGATTGAGTTGGTTTAAATTGTATAAATTGAATCAAATTAATTTAATTTTGAATGCTTTCGTATAAAAACTTACCAATTAATTCTCAACTATTCATAATTTAGTTAAATTTGATTTAAAAACTATAAACATGAATCTAAATAAGACTACTAAGAATGATTTTGCTAATATGTAAAATCCTATTTGAGATGGACAGGCTTGCAATCAAATATAATTTTCTGAGTATTGAAGTGAGGTTTATATTAAGAATCAAATATAATATATAAGATGATAATATCTATTTTATAATAGTTTAAGTTTTAAAAAAATTAATTGTTAATGATATTAGAGAATAAAATTTTAAATTCAAATTTTTTCAACTTCAAAATTTTCACCATATTAAATGAATATTTCTTTCACTCCTACCTTACTCAAATTCTATATTTATTTGATGAGTTTTTAAAAAAGTTATCAATTTGACTTAATTTTATCTAATTATTTTCAAAATTATGTACTCAACTTACAAGTAAGAGTCTTTCACACTCTACTTAGCCCACAATAGTTTTTTAATTTCTACCAATTCTATATTTTGGTCTCTAGATTTTGTTTCTTTGATTTGATATATTAAGTTTGTAATTTTCACAATTTAGTCCAAAAAAAAGTTAAATTCAAAAAATTAAGAGAGTAAATCTAAAAGCTACGAATAAATTCCTATTAAAGGAATAAAATATAAAATTAGTAAAAATTAAAAGATAGTAGATATTGTTCAACCAAAAATATTTATAATTTTTAATTTTCAAAAAATTTATGAAAATTCTAATAATCTCCAACCATAAATTACTATTAAAAAATGGTTAAACTGTTTCTAAATCTCCAAACGTTTTATTGTTTTAAACAAAGATCATCAAACTATAAAATTTAAGAGTATGATCCTAAACTACTACAATTTATTGTAATAAAAAAGATTTAAATGTGACCGTTAATAATTTCAAGGACCACGTTCACAAATTTTTGAGTTTGAGAATCTTTAAGTAAAAGTCTATGTGCGGATACCATAGAAATTATTTTTTAAATTAAATGATACTTGAAATTAAAATAAATAAATAAATAAATAAATGAATGAATTTTACTGAGACTAGTACGAGATCCATGGTTACAAATTATTTAGCCGAAAAAATTGACATGTATGAATGAAGAGAGCCCCTCAACGGTTGAACTGTTGTCCGGTGTCTTTTGTGCTCGTGCTAAGGACAAAGGATGGGTACTCACACAAATCATACCAGGCTGTCAAGTTTTAAATCTGGACAGAGTATATAATAAATCCATGCATATTTATTTGAGACGCATTCACCAATGCATCTCACCAAACAAACGGCAAAAATGTCTTTAAATAAGAACTAAACATATTACCAAAATTGCCCCTAAATATATCAGTGTTATAAGGTAAAAATTTAAAATTTGAGACTTAAAAATGTAAATGATAAAAATCAAATATTCTATCAAAATTGCAAAAAATAATACTCTTAAAATTGATAATAACAAAATTAACATCTAATAGTATTAAATAAGATTAATTAGACAATATTTAATATTAAACAAATCTAAATAGTTATAATGGTTAAATTTTTTTATAATCATTAATTTTGTTATAAACTGAATATAAAATATGTTATTTTTGCATATATAAATTTTAAGATATAATATTTTTATTATTATTCTAATAATTTATTGTTATAATGGAAAAAAATACCTTTTATTAAAGTGCTGCATTAGGTACTGCTACAAGAGAAAAATGTTTACACTAAAAAAATGTTTTTACTACAATTTAATGCATGCATTGGTTCACATATTATTGCATATCTCATATTTTTAATTTAATATTAATAGTTACTTCATATATAGTATTATTCTTTCTTGAATGAAGTATTATTCTTTCTTGAATGAAGTATTATCATTTATGAAATGTTTATTGTACAATACACAATAGTCTGAGAATATAATTTCATTACATTCATGCACTTTTTGTGAAATAAGATAGTATTGAATACTTAATCTAATTGAATTTTTAATTTTGAAACTATATATCTTAAAAAATTATTTTAAATTTAAAATAATATCTTTTTTAATTTTTAAAATGCAAGAAATATATAAAAAAATATTACATATTATTTTATTAAAATATTAATCATCAAATTTGTTTAAGGATATTTTACAAGTTATCAATAAATAATATATTACCTAATTATAATATGGTTATCTTTATTTTCTTTTATTTTTTACAAAATGGGATTATAAGCTTATTTTGTTACCTTTACAAATCTATAAGAAATATAAATAAAAAAGGACAAGAGATTTTAAAAAAAGCCAAATAAATGAGGTTGATTTCTTAATGTTTTCATATTTTACTCTCTCTTTATTTTTTTTATAATTTAATCCTTTTATTTTTTTTTCTTTATTTTATTGTTAGTAAGATCTACACAGTTGTCTTGAGAATTTATTTAAATGTCCCCAGAACACCTTAAAAGTTTATTTGAATGACATAAACATTAATCTTTGTTTGGACATATGGATCAACTTGGAGCTTGATCTATTCGCCAGCCTGAACCATCAGAAAAATCAACCCAGGAGAACCTGCACATGCCCACAATGACACCAGCAGTATGGGTCTGCCTACACACGAGACCCTTGGTGTTGAAAGGTCGACCTCTAGAATGAGCTATGGTGTGGCCAACCTTAAGCTTTAAATGTGTTTTCTTATACTCTTGTACCCCTCTGACACGTTATGATGTGTACTCTCTGTGTAATTGACACATGTACATGCAATGTTCAATATATATATGAACCTCACAAGAGATCCACACTTTCCAAAAAACTCTCTAACTTCTCTCTAATTTCTGTTTCTATAAATTAGACCAATTCCAACATTTTGGCGCCCACCGTAGGGCTCAGAAGGTTGAGCTTTGCTTTCTGACCCATATTTTTAAGGATTCACCTCAAGTTCTGAGAAAAGATATTCAGTGAGCGAGCATAGTTTTTTAGAATCACAAGCCATCATGGTAGGAACATGAGTCTAGGAACGATTGAGATTAGCGAATGAGGAGGCAACATCGGCACAAGACCACAACTTTCGAGCCCGTAATGAGGGTAGGGTAGAGGCCCAACCCTACCAAGAGCTAGCATGCCAACTTCTTGAGCTAAGAAGAGTGCTTAAGGAAATGGAACAAGAAAATAGGGCACTTCGATCATAGTCAGGTCTGGTCGCCCCTGTAGGTCGAGCTGCCAACCTAGTTTGTAGAATCAAGCCAGATCATACTATGCCCAAGGCTACTCAGGGTGACCCTTCCCCTAGTTCGACAAGGCCCAATAATGAGTAGTTGTTATAAGAGAGAGAAAGTTAGCAGATAAGATTCCAAGCACTAAAGGAAGCTAATAGAAAGCAAGACTAAACCATGAAAAAGGCCAATGAAAGGAAAGATAAGGGTAAGGCATCGTACGATGTGGATAGAATTACGAGTAATTATGTGTCTCCCTTTTTTTCTGATGAAATAAAGCACCACGAGCCCCCAACCAAGTTTAGTGCTCCTAAATTCCCTCTTTTCAATGAATTCCATCCATCTAGCATGCCTTCTATTCAATTTACCTTGGCGCTTAAGATGTTTTAGAGATTCGGGATCGGTGTGGATGACAAAGTCCCTTGGCCAAAGGTAATGTTACCATGTCTCTAGAGTCCTAACCAAGGCATATAGCTCCTTGTCATACGTTGGATAATTAAGGGCTGCTCTATGAAGATTCTCGCTGAAATAAGTGATAGGTCATCGTTACTGCATCAAAATAGCTCATATACCTATTCTTGATGTATCACACTCAACTTCAAAGGTTTTAGTAAAATTAGGTAAAGATAAAACATGTGCATAACATAAACTATCCTTTAATGCTTTAAAGGCTCTTTCTTGATTCTCGCCCCATTTAAAACCAACAGACTTTTTAATGACCTCGGTTAGAGGTGTGGCTAGTGTACTAAAATCTTTGACAAACTTTCGAGAAAAACTAGCTAAGCCATGAAAGCTCCTAACCTCAGTTACATATTTAAGTGTAGGACATTCTCGAATAGCCTTAACCTTTTTCTCATCTACTTCTATTCCCTTAGAACTAACAATGAAACCAAGAAAAACTAACTTGTCCATGCAAAAACAACATTTTTTTCAAGTTTGCATACAATTGTTCTTTTCTCAAAATTTCAAGCACATACCTAAGATGTAAGACATGCTCTTCAAGATTTTTACTGTAAATGAGAATATCATCAAAATAGAAAATAAATATTTTTCCAATAAATGCACACAGAACATGATTCATAAGCCTTATAAAAGTGCTAGGTGCATTTGTTAGACCAAAGGACATGACTAACCACTCATACAATCCATATTTAGTTTTAAAAGTGGTTTTCCATTCATCACCCGCTATCATCCTGATGATATCAACTTCTCAAATCAATTTTTGAAAAAAATGCAAGAACCATGTAACTTATCTAATATGTCATCTTGTCTAGGGATAGGATGTCGATATTTTACCGTAATGTTGTTGATGGCTCGACAATCAACACACATCCTACTTGATCCATACTTCTTAGGAACGAGTAGCACGGGAACGACACATAGACTTAGGCTCTCCCTGACTTGACCTTTGATCAAGGACTCTTTAACCTACCTTTAAATCTCCTTAGTGTCTTCAGGGTTGGTCCTATAAGCAGGTCAGTTTGGAAGAGAAACTACTGGTACGAAGTTAATTTGATGCTCAATCCCCTTAATTGGTGGCACCCCATCCAGAATCTCTTCAGGGAACATCTCCTCAAATTCCTGGAAAGGAGAAACAGTGGCACTAGGCAAAGACTGGTTAAGATTATTAATAGAAAAATTAGCCTCCTTATACAAAGTTTAAGTATGGGCTATCCCCTTGACCTCAATTGTCTTAGCATAAAAACTCACACCTTTTCTCTCTCTTATTTTTCCATTCTCCTCTCTTTTTTTCTTTCACTCTTTTTTCTTTTGCATTCTTCTCTTTTTGTTCATTTTCACTCTTTTTTTTTCTCCTAACCATCTTCAGTTGATCTTCAAAGACCTGCTTGGGTGAAAGGGGTACAAGTGTGATGTTTCTACCATTCTTCACAAACGAATACTTGTTTCTATATCTATCATATGTATCCTACCATATTGACAAGGCCTACCTAGTAAGATGTGTCTAGCTTGCATGAGTACCACATCATTCATCACCTCATCCTTGTACTTTTCAATGGAGAATCTCACTAATACTTGCTTATCAACCTTCACTTCCCCACTACCATTTAACCATTGCAACTTGTAAGGCTTAGGGTGTCCGAATGTAGGCAACCCTAATTTCTCAACTAAGGTAGTACTAGCCACATTGATGCAACTTCCCCCCATCTATAATAACATTACACACCTTGTTACTAATATGACACCTTGTGTGAAAGATGTTATCTATTTGTTGTTCAACGTCATATTTCTTAACTTGAGTGCTCAAAGATCACCTTATTACAAGTGCTTCCCCATCCATGGGTCTTATCTCTTCTTCACTAGCTTTCTCTACATATATTATCTCTTCTTCTTCACTTTCATTATTGGTTTCAATCTCACCACTAGCCAATGCAATCATTGCCTTCTTATTTGGACATTGAGAGGCTATATGGCCATTACCAAGACACCAAAAACACTTAAAGTCACGATTATGAATTGGGGTGTCCATTTTACCTTTGTCCTTGCTAGCCCCATCTTTTTGGCTTTGTAAGGCTCAAATCTTGGTTTTTAAGTAGCTCCTTTATATTTTTTCTCATTGGACTTCCAAGGACTAGTATGGTTTAGTTTTGGAGTAATAGGACTAGACCTTGATGGTTGGGACCGAAAAATCCGTTTCTTTAATTTCCTTTCCACCTTAATTTCCAAGTGTACCATGTCTTCCATCTCCACATAATGATGAAGTTCCACAATATTGGCAATGTTAGGATTGAACCCACTAAGAAACCTAGCCATGGTGGCCTCTCTATGCTTCTCGACATTAAATCTTACCATTGCCACTTCCATTTCTTTGTCGTACTCATCAATGGACTTATATCCTTGAGTCAATCTTTATATGCGTTGGTGTAACTCTCTGTAGTAGTAGGTAGGCACAAACCTCTTCCCCATGATAGCGTTCATGTCCTTCCAATTATCTATGGGCCTTTCATAGTTTCTTCTCCTACTAATGACCAATTGATCCCACCAATTCAATGCATAGTCAGAAAAATCAATTACAACGAGTTTTACTTTTTTCTCAATGGAGTAGTTGTGGCACTCAAAAATGTGCTCCACCTTCTTCTTTCATTCCAAATACAACTCCGGGTCATTCTTTCCTTGGAATTATGGTATCTTCATTTTTATACTATTTAGATCTCTATCAAATCTAAGGGTGTTCATCGGATCGAAACCGTTGATTTTACTGTCATCCGATCCGATCCGACCATCCGCTCGGATTGACACATTCTAATCCGCAACCGATCCGATCACCACTTACATCCGCTCAATCCGATCCGTAAACTATTCGGATGACATCCGATCAATCCGATCAATCCAACCAATAATTTTAATTAACTCTATTTTTTGTATTTTTAAATATTTTTTTTAAATTTTTACATAAATCATAACATAAAATTATTTAATTTAAAAAAAACATTAAAAAATTAAATAAATATATATTAATTAAATATATATATAATTAATTTCGGTCGGATCAGATCGGATTGGATGAATCGTAGTGAAATCCGTCATCCGATCCGCACTTAACGGATGGAAAAAATCTCCATCCGATCCGACCATCGGATTAGATCGGATCGGATGAAAAATCAACGGATCGGATCGGATTGATCGGATGGATCGGATGATCGGATTTTTTGCACACTCCTAATCAAATCCATCTTGGGCCCAAGGGGGTCCATATACCTCCTTTACCATTTCTTCCTTCTCTATACCCATTTCTTCCTCCTCTTGGCATTCTTCCTTCTTCTTCCTCCAATTCTTCTTCCCAATCTTCTTCCTCCAATTATTCTTCCCAATCTTCTTCCTCTATATCATTCCCAACATGAGCTTGCCTATTAACCCTCTTAACATTGGGTAGAGGTGTTTCTCGTTGTAAAGCTGCTATGGAATTTTATTGTCTTTCCAATCTTTCAGTCATATCGACCATCAAGTTGTTCATCCTCTCAAAAGATTATTGCAGTGCCCTCATCATGAACATCATATTCGGCCTTCCTTCAGGACTACCCCTATTGGACATTTTTTCAATTCTACACAACAAGAGGTTAGTGTAATAAAATAGAACTAATGTAAATTCACTCAATACCTCACATGTTTAGCGCTCAGATTGATCGCTCAAACTCTCTTAGCTCCAAATCAAAGCAACCAAATCTAGGAATTCCAAACAATTTGTAGAATTATCAAACACCCAAAAAGGTATTTCATAATATCCCACTTGTTAAAGCACAAAGGAAACTAACTCAAAGTGTTTTGGATCTTAGACTAGAATAATTAAGCACAAGGGAAATCAAAAAATTAACAATATTGGAAGAACAACAATTTCTTCAAAGAACTCAACACACAATTAGGAATTTATAATAATAGGGAAAAGCTTTTGGAATTATGAGTTCAAACACTCATTTGAAATTAGCATATGTAATTTGGCCTCTTTTCTTTGTCCTTTTGTTTTGAATAAATTCTGGGCACTCATTTTCTATTTTTTCTTTTGTTTTATCTAATATGCTAATAACTCAAGAGTAAATAAATACAATACCTTCAATATGAGTTTGAGGAATTTTTATATGATACACAAAATAGCACATAAATTATGACACAAAGGGAAAATGAAATTTCTGCAGGAACTACCATAGAAATACGAGAAAACTACCATGAAACTGCAGAAAATATCATATACTGCTGAATATGCAAGGAAAATTCAAAATACTCTCATAAACAGCAGAATATGTAAGGTTACTGCTGATTTTTTTTTTTGGACACAATAGAATTTGCAAGGAAAATACAGAAAAATGTCAAAACAAAGAAGAACAATATTTTTAGGGTTTGGAAAATAAATTTCAATAAGAACACAACACAAGGATATATTTTTTCTTTTTTTTCTATGTATTAGAAATAAAAAAAGAACACAAGAACAAGAACAAATATAAAGGATAGGAATCTAAAAATTAGCACCTAAAACTTTGATACCAAATGATATGAACCAAAGGGTTAAGACCTACATAATTTTTAAATTATATAGCAAAGAGTTTCTCTACAAATCAATGGATATTACTCACCATTTATCTGAGAGAAAATACCACAAGGATGTGCTATTTCCTTGATAAGTCTAGCATAAATGATACTCTAACAAGTATGGATATTACTCACCACAAATGCTTAGATGCTAAACAACACTACAAAGGTTGTCAATCCCTTGATAAATTGCTTATAGAGTAATTAAGAGCATGAATGAACTCTCAAATGATCTAAAAAATCAAATTTCATTCAAAATATGAAATCTCAACAGTTGAACTGCTCTTAAGTATTTATAGGGTACAAATAAACCCTAAACTCTACTACATCATATCCCTTGATCTCATCCAAGGGTTCAAAATAAAAATAGCCAAAAAGCTCAAAAGGTAGTAGAAAACATGGACCAAAACATGGAGAAAAATAAGGCAGTTGAATTCAAAGGAATCCTATGAAAATATTACATCTTAACCCTTGATTTCATCCAAAGGCTGAAAAGAAAGCTGCCCAAAATCAGTCCAAATGGCACAGAAAAAATAGAGGGAAATTGGAGCATAATATGGAGGGAAATTGGAGCAGCTGAGAACAAAGGAATCCCAATAAAATAATACATCTTAACCTCTTTTTTCATCCAAGGGCTGAAAAGAAAGCTGCCTAAAATTAGTCCAAATGGCACAACAATGTGCCTAGTTTTCTTTTGTCAATTTTGTCCTAATTTCAATCCTAGGCTTGTCCTAATCCTTGAACTCCCAATTTGGGTCCCCTTGGTTATGCATGACCACTTGAATGAGCCCATTTAAAGCCTCTTTGAGTTGTACCCTCCTAGACCTTGTGATTGATCCACTTGAAATATTTAGGGCTCGATGATGCCATGATTTGTAAGCTATTTGTTACCATCGTTTGTGATGGCACACAGAAGTGGTTCAACAACCTAGTACCCCATTCTATAACCTCATTTTCATAGTTTGCAAGGCTTCATCACCAATTATGCTTGTAACAAGACCTTGAGGAAGGATTCTTACCACCTCTTCTCAATCATATAGGGAAGGGGTGAATCTAATGAGGAGTACATGAGAAGTTTAGGGAGGAAAAGCTAGAGATAGTAGATTGCCCCAGCTTTATTATGATAAAGGCCTTCAAGCAAGGTTTGCTAAGGAATTTTGATTTGTTTGTAGAACTAACCAAGATGGTCCCAAAAACTTTAGAGGAAGCTTACAGAGAGGCGAGAAAATTCATCAATCTAGAAAGAGAGCTCGATCTGGAAAAGAATAGTAAGGTAATTGGGAAGTTATACTAGAAAAAGATAAAGAGAAAAATAAGCCTAGATAGGGCAAGCCAAGATAAAAGAATTAACAAAAACAAGTGTTTTACACGTATTCACAGGGAAAAAAACTAATAGTTCAGGAACAAGGGGCCTTAAAGAAGGTCATTAGCTCCATTTAGGGGTCCACCCTTAAGAGTGAACCTAGCCCTAGCAATATCGAGAATGGAGGAAGAATAGAATGTCAAATTACCTTTAAAAATGAAGGCTTTCTTAGGGACACATCTAAGTGATGTGCTTTCCATAAGGATATGGGCCACGAAATGAGAGACTGCAAGCATTTGGAAAAGGAAATAGAGGATCTACTATCTAGAGAGTACCTAAAAGACCTTGTGGGAAGCATCAATAGGGGTACGGGCCGTCAACCTAAGCGAGAGACATTGAACATATCCGCTCCATCAGGAAGCGAGCTAGACCCTCACAATGGACCCAATGTAAGGGCTATTCACACTATACATAGAGGGTGTGGGCTTAACGAGACCTCCAACAACTTGCGTAAGAGGTACGCTAGAGACTTGTGTGGTTCTTCGCATGTTTACAATCTGGAAAAGGCAAGGTCTTCCATTGAAATCACTTTCATCAAGAGGGACCTTGGGAGCTTCGTTGACCTTCCTTTTCTATCAACAACAAATTCCCTAGGCATAAAGGAAAGTGATATAGTAAGGAGAAAGTTACCCTTGGTGGGGTTTAATAGCAGCACCACCTACACAATTGGAACTTTGGTGTTACCAATTATGGAACATGGGTCTATAGCGATGACCATTAATGTGGTAATTGATGTCCTAACACACTAGAATGCCATCCTAGGTAGACTGTGGATACACAAGATGAAAACGATTCCATCCACCTTCTGCCAAGGCATCAAATACCCAACCAAGGAGGGAATTAGGAAATAGTGGGAGACCAAGAAATGGCCAAAAGTTGTTATAACACCCTATAAAAGGGACCACTCCCAAGTAGAAACCACAACATGGGCCTTTTCATAAAAGGCCAGGAGGTGTATGTCTAGCAAAGTCCGTCAACATAAATGAAGTGTGAGATCTACCAATGGGGAATAAAGATGAAGACCACTCTCTAAATCTAAACATGGACGTAATAGTAGAGGTGAGGGAGCAACTACCTCATTTCCTAAAGGAAAATTCCAATATCTTTGTATGGAAGTCTGGGATCGACCTTGAGATCACCCCATATGTGTGTGGCCTTTATAGACTTAAATTATGTATGTCCAAATGATTTTTTCCCCTCCCAAGTATTGATCAATTGATTGATGCCATCGTCGGTTTAGATTTGCTGAGTTTTTTGGATGTATATTCTAGTTATCATTAGATTAGAATGTACCCAAAGAACAAGGAGAAAACATCTTTCATCACTAAGGAAGGGACCTTCTACTGCACCAGAATGTCATTCGAGTGGAAAAATGTAGGGGCCACCTTTCAACACTTCATCAATAAGATGTTTGCAAACCAGTTAGGAAGAAATCTTGAGGCATATGTCAACGACATAGTGGTAAAATTAGCATAACCTATAAACCATATCAAGGACTTGAAGGAAATATTCTCTATAATCCGAAGGTATGCGATAAAAATTAACTCTAAGAAGTGTGTTTTTGGTGTCACTTTAAGAAAATACTTGGGGTACCTTATATTTACTCGTGGGATAGAGGCGAACCTAAACATGATACAAGCCCTGGTCAACATGAGGCCTCCTACCAGTCTTAAAGGGATTCACCAGTTAAATGGAAGAAAAGTCACACTGAACAGGTTCATTTCTAAGTGCATAGACAAGTGTTTTCTATTCTTTAAAATGCTGAGAAAGAATACATTAGTTTTTTGGAATGAAGATTGTGATAAATCCTTTCAACAAATTAAATAGTATTTGAGTAAACCTTCGATCCTAGTCAACCCTCTCCCAAGAGAAACACTTTATTTGTATTTGGATGTGGCCCCTCAAACTTATAGTTCCATACTTCTAGCCAAAAGAGACAAGGTCCAACATTTTGTCTTCTAAGTTAGCTAAATATTTACGGATGCCCAAAGTAGGTATCCAACAATTGACAAGTTGGCCATCGCCTTGAAAATCAGTATGTGAAAGCTTAGACATTACTTTTGCTCGTACATAGTGGTAGTATTTACCTCTCAACCACTCAATAATGTATTAACGAGTCCAGAAGTAGCGGAAAGACTAGCATAAATTACCATAAAGTTGGGTGAGTACGATATCAAGTATATGTCTAGAACTACAATTAAGGGGCAAGTGGTGGCTGAGTTTGTGGCTGAGTTTAGTGAATCATCAAAGGTTACCAACGATGAGATAAAAGAAGAAGTATATGGCATGGACCAAAGAAAAGGGGTTGACTTAGTAGGTATTTGTTGATAGTGTGCACAACTTCAATGGCACTAGGCTTGGGGTGGTCATAGTTGATCATGATGAAAACTATTTCTAGGACACTATCAGATTAGACTTTCAAGCAACGAATAATGTTGTAGAGTATGAGGTAGCTATATTCAGGGCCATGATGGCAAAAAAAGATCAGAGCAGATAACATTACCTTGTATAGTGACTCGTGACTGGTGGTCAACCAATATTTTGACATGTTTGAGGCTAAAGATAGCAAGATGAAGAGATATCTAGGAAGACTAAGAAAGAAGTGCTAGAAATTTACCAACTTTAAGATCAAGCAGATAGCCAATAATGAGAATGGTTATGCCGATGTCTTGGCCATAATAGCCTTCGTGCGAGAGGCAAACCGCACTTGGGTGGTATCAGTAACGATCCTGACTAAGGCCAATATAGAGGAGGTTGAAAAAATAGTTAGGGCATGGATGATGCTGCTAGCTTATGGTTCACCCTAATCTTTGACTTCTTGAAAAGGAGAGACCTACCTAATGACCAAAAGCTTATGAAGGAAATTAGGGCTAATGTAGGTTGATATGTGATTGAAAATAATAAATTATACAGAAGGACTACATTTAGACCTAGGCTCTTCTGTATAGCTAGGGAAGGGTCTGATAGGGTTATGTTTGAAGTCCACGAGGGATATTGTGGTTCCCATTTAGGTGGAAGGAGGCTATCCTAGCTAATTATAAGGAATGGGTACTATTGGCTCACTATGTTAGAATATTCCTTAAGGTACACCCAAGCGTACGATAAGTGTCAAATATTTGCCCCATTATCACGCACACCTCCAACCACGATGACAGGGGTGGTTATCCCATGGTAGTTCTACAAGTTGGGGCTTGATATAGTAGGACCTCTACCCTAAGAAAAGGGCCAAAAGAAGTTTCTATTAGTGGCCATAAATTATATTTCCAAATGGATTAAGGTGGAACCCCTGGGAAGGATACTGGATGAGGTGGTGATTCAGTTTATCTGGAAATCTATAATTTGTTGCTTCAACCTACCTAAAGAGCTTGTTCCCATAATGGAAGACATTTTATGGGCTACAACATCAAAGAGTTTTCCAGTAAGTACGACATAAAGATGTGCCATTCAACTCCATATTATCCACATGTAAGCCAATGGCCAAGCCTAATTTTCCAACAAGTTGATAATCACCTTGTTAAAGAAAATGTTGGAGAGCGCTAAAAGAATATGGGTAAAGGAGCTATCTGGGGCATTATAGGCTATCAGTACTAGCCCATAAGGAAGTTCCAATGAGACACCTTTCTCGTTGGTATATGGGATTGAGGCTATAATACCAACTAACATTACAACGCCCACTATAAGATCAGTATTAACTAAGGACTATAATGCCACAGTGAGAGCATTTGAGTTGACCCTTGCATAGGAAAAGAGGGATGAAGCCTTGAGAAAGAGCCGAGAAAAAAATAGAGAGTTATAGACTATTACAATAAGGCCTTGCATTTCAAAGCTTTTTCCATAGGTGATTGGGTTTTTAGAAAGGTCTTCCCCAACAAGAAAGAATGGATGGTTGGCAAGCTAGGTGTAAATTGGGAGGGCCTATACCAAATATTCAAGACAACTCTAAGAGGGGCCTACTTATTAAGAAGTATTGAAGTAGTTAAGGATAGCACAGTTTAGAATGCCCGACACTTGAAAAAGTATTACTTTTACTAAACTCTGATTTGTCACCCTCACATATTGTCCCTATATATATATTAAGTAATTATTTACAAGCACTTGCTCTCTTTCAATATTATGTGTAAAGAATTGATCACCTCCATCACACACCAAGTAGAACACTCTCCCTCAAACAGAGAGTTAATCACTTAGTCATAGACCAGGTAGAATGCACTTCCTCATAGAAAGAGTTGATTACCTCATTCACAAACTAGGTAAAACACTCTTCTTTAAACATAAAGTTGATCAACTTGATCACAAACCAAGTAGAACACTATTCTTTAAAGATAGAGTTGATCACCTTGATCATGGACCTCGTACAATGCTTTCCCTCAAAGAGTTGATCACCTCTATCAAAGACCAAGTAGAACACTCTCTCTCAAAAAGAATTGACCACCTCGGTCATTGACTAGGTAGAATGCTCTCCCTAAAAAAGGTTGATCACCTTGGTCATAGAAAAAGTAGAATGATCTCCCTCAAAACGAGTTGATCGCCTCAATCACAGACCAGGTAGAATGCTTTTAGAAAGTGTTGATCACCTCGGTCATAGATCAAGTATAATTCTCTCACTGAAAGAGTTGATCACCTCTGTCATAGACCAGGTAGAACGCTCTCCCTTAGAAATATTTGATCACCTCGGTCATAGATCAAGTAGAATGCTCTCCCTCAAAGAGTTGATCATCTTAGCCATAGACTAGGTAGAACGCTCTCCCTCAGAAATAGTTGATCACCTCGATCATAGAATAGGTAGAATGCTTTCCCTTAGAAAGAGTTATTCACCTCGGTCAAAGACTAGGTAAAGTAGTCTCCCTCAGAAAGAGTTGATCACTTCAGTCATAGACCAAGTAGAATGCTTTCTCTCAAAGAGTTAATCACCTCAATCATTGATGAGTGCTCAAAAAGCACTAAAATAACCATGATTTTATGTACCTTAATTGATTAAAAATACATATATTTATATGTTTTATCATATATTTATATAAATTTGTCTTTTTCGGAATCACGGGTATTTTTATTGTTTTTCAGGTATTTTGGCTTAAAAACGCAATGTAAAGACTCAAAGAGGAATATTTGAAGCAATACATCACAAATATATCAATAAATAAGTGAGAAAAGGTCAACAAACATGGAAAAATCGGACGAAATGGGTCGAAAAGGTCAAAAATGTCAAAAAGACGGAAATCGCGCGCCGCAGCCCAGCGCCCCAGCGCGCCCCAGCGCCACACTCCGCGCGCGCCCGCGCGCGCTGGCACTGTTCACGCGCGCCGAGCGCCCCTGTGACGTCATTGATGACATCAGCAATTCCAATACGCGTTTTTACATTTTTTAATATTTTTTTTAACATTTTTTTACTCATTTTTTCTCTCCATCCTCACCTATAAATACCCCCCTTCCCTTCACTTCAAATCACACCTTCAAAACTCACTTCTCTCTTCTTTCTTTCTCTCATTTTCTTAGTTTTTAGTTTCTCTTAGTTTCTTTCTAAGTTTCTAAGCTTTTCTTAGTTTTTCTCTTAGTTTTTAGTTCAATTCTCTTAGGTTTAGTGTTCTTCTCTTTTTGAGAGGAACTTGTAATGTTTTTGTAATAATTTAGATTTTTGATTCAATATATGGAAGTGCAAATTCCGCTCGGAGGTTTTCTAGCAACGGGAATAGCGTCGAAGTTCTATAAGGATTTTATTTTCTTTACAGTTATTTTTATGCTTTATTCTTACATGTTATATTCAACTTGTCTGTGGTTAAATTTAACTATGCTAGCTGTTTAGTAAAAATGATGTAATAACGACGTTGTTATGCTTGCGAAATATTAAATAGGTAAAAATCTTTAAAATGAATTGATTTTGTTTTTATTCAAGATTTTATATTAAGAATGTTAGAGAGAAATATATTATTTTTCATTACAAACTTAAACCCGAAAATTAGATTTTAAGGTTTAGTTATCCGGTCTAATTTAGAGTAGTGCTCTTTTATTTGTTGGTACAATCGCCCGGTAGTTAGAGTGAAACTCTATTTCAAAAGTTTTTATAAGAATTATTATGTGAAAATGTATTGACAACATATTTTCAATAGTGGTTTTAAAACTTGAAAGTTAGTACTCGGATAATTAAATTCTTAAGTTTAATTTGGACACCTTGAATAATGTTTAAATTGTCTAACCCCACCAAAGGTGGCATTTAAATGGTTCATTTTCAATCTCTTAGAAAAAGGAATTAATTTAATTAAGCATATTAGTTATCAACCCCACCCATAGGTGTTAATTGATTTGTTTAGTTAACAAAGAATATCTAACCTCACCAAAGGTGGTATTTATATAAAAAAGAGAGAATCAATAAAATATCAATTTATATCTTTAATAACCTAGTTAATATGAGCAAGCATAATTAATTTAGTTATTATATCCATAAATACTCCGCTAATATAAATGATAAAAATTTGCATGAATATTTATTGAATCCGTATATATGTTTATTTTTAGATAATTATTTATTGAATTTGTATCTATGTTTATTTTTATGTTATTAGATTATATTTAATTAATCTGTATATATGTTTATTTTATGTCATTAGATTAGGAACACAAAAACCAAACTATCGTGACAGGATGTTTAGGATTTAATTTCGTTTTTAAAAGTTTGAATAATAAATTAAAAACCACATACATTCCTTCCTTAGATCGACCTTGGGAGTATACTTATCATTTTCTTCGAAATGATTCGTGCACTTGCGAGAGTTTTATAAATATTAAAACCAAAGTATTTGCGGGAATCGGCGATGCCGGTTTTCGTTCATCAAGTTTTTGGCGCCGTTGCCGGGGAAGGAATAGCGTTTTTAAATTATTTATCAAAATTTTAAAAACATTTTTGTGCTGTAAATAATTGTGATATTTTAATAATAATCAAATTTCAAAATTCATAATAAATAAAAAAAAATAAAAAAATAAAAAAAATAATAATTTTTTTTAATTGTAAAATAATTTAGAAATTTGAAATTTGATGTAAAAAATTTTACCGTTCATGAATAGTAAAAAAAAAAAAAATTTTAAAAATTCAAAATTCAAATTTTTTTTTAAGTTAATAAGAAATAATATAGCGTGAATAGTAAAATAAAATTACCGTTCATAAAAAAAAAAAAAATTTCAAAAACTTAAATTTCAAAAAAATTTTAAGTTAATAAGACATTATATAGCGTGAATAGTAAAATAAAATTACCGTTCATAAAAAAAAAACATTACTTGAATTTATACCTAATTAACTAAATAACATGAAAAGTAAAAATCTAAGGGAGTTCTGTCTAGGAGACTAGTTCTTGGAAGCCTTTGTGCCACTAGTCTTTCCTGGGAAAGTTGCTCTGGCTAGGAGAATGGTATTTAAGGTGCCGTTTGCACCACCATTCTTTCCTGGGAGCACTCTTGGTTAATACTAATTATGTTACAAAAAAAAAAATAAAAAAAAAAATAAAATAAAATAAAAAAATAAAATAAAATAATTTTTTTTTTAGGGTTTAACTAGTTTTGTTTAGTGCTTTGTATTGAATAACATGTAAATTTTCTCTAAATTTTTTATTTTGTTGACAGGAGTTTTAAATTTACGTTTACAATAGTCTATGCGTGGTAGGAGATCCCTAGGAAATCCCCTTACACCATATGTAAATAAATTTCATAAATTTAAACAAGTGTCAACAAAACTGGATTCTACCCATCAACCTGTTTTTGAGCCAAACATAGAACCAAGTCTTAATCCTTTACTAGAACCAAAAGAAATGGAGGAAAACCAACATATTAGGGAAACCACGATGAAGGAGTTTGCAAGACCGGTAATAGGCACGGCAACTGCCGCTATCCAGTTGGGGGAGGCTGCTCGGAATTACGACCTTAAAAATATTCATTTTTCTATGCTTCCTTCCTTTTATGGGTTACCTAATGAAGATTCTCTTTCCTTTATGAGAGATTTCTATGCTACGGTCCAAACATTCCCCCTCGGTATTCTAAACGAGGATCAACTTAGGATGAGATGTTTTCCCTACACTCTAAAGGATAAGGCCAAAGCTTGGTTGATGTCACTTCCCCCAGGTTCTCTGATGACATGAGGTAACATTTACAATAAATTCATGGGAAAATTCTATTCCCATCAAAAAACATCAGAGTTGAGAGGAAAGATTGCTACTTTCTCTCAGATGGATGGAGAACCATTCCATGAAGCTTGGGATAGGTTCAAGATGTTTCTCACTCAGTGTCCCCATCATAGCTTTCCCCTGCAGTTGCAGAACCAATTCTTTTACGATGGACTTACACAACAATGTCAGTTCATTGTCGACAACGCTGCAGGAGGAGCAATAGGAGAAAAGACTGCCTCAGAGACGTATAACCTCTTTGAGATGTTGGGTGCTAATTCCCAACAGAAAAGCTCCCGAGTGAGAAAAGCTGGAGTTCATGAAATCGACTCCAGTAATGAAGTTCAACAACAACTTGTTCAACTGACTAAGCAAGTTTCCCTTCTCGCTACACAAACCAACACCAATAATGATCAATATGGTTTGTATAGCAACATGGGACATGGTACTGAAGCCTGTCCATATAAAGGAGAAACAACTGGACCTGAACAGGTCAATGTGTTGGGAGCATATCAACAGAGACCCAGGTTTGATCCCAATTCAAATACCTATAATCCTGGGTGGAGAAGTCATCCAAATTTCTCTTGGAGGCAAAACAACCCTCCTTTCACTCAAAGCTCAAACCAGGCAGGCCAGCAATTCCACCCACCTATTCCAAGAAGCATTCCCAATAAACCAACTCTGGAGGACAACTTGAATTCTTTTATTCAAGTTTGTAGGGATAACCAATCTAAAACCAATCAACGGTTGGACTCTGTGGAAGCCTCTATCAAAAAGGTGGAAGTTCAAGTTGAATAGTTAGTTGAACATTTGCAAAAAGGCAAAGACTAATTTGATACTTAAATGAATTCAATGAAGATGAGACATTGAGTTTTTCATTCTGTAATCTCCAAGCAACGTCTTACTAGAAGACGATAAATTTTAGTCATGTATGGGAGGTCACCCATTATTGTATTTTCCTTTGTTTTAGTTTGCGTGTAATAAAAATTCAGATGAAATAAAATTTGTTTGTTTCAAAATTTTTGTCCATTCGCTTAAATTTAAAAAAAAAAAAAAAAAAAAATAGGTTCCTTGCACTTTTTGCTTTTACGTTTTATCAAGTTATAAATATTTCTTAGAGATATCTACTAAAAGCAAAATGTTGATACACAATAGGAGGAGGATCATTTTCAACTACAAACAACCATGGGAGATGCTGAAGATAGGCGGAAAAAGATGAAAGAATATACAATGCCAATCATTGGCAATGTAACTTCCGGTATCCAATTACAAGAGGCTGCAAGGAATTATGAATTGAAAAAGATTCATTATTCTTTGTTGCCTTCCTTTTACGGTATCCCTAATGAAGACCCTTTGCATTTCATTCGAGAATTCTATGCTATTGTCCAAACCTTTCCACTACATGCAATTAATGAAGATCAACTTAGGATGAGGTGTTTTCCTTACACTCTCAAAGATAAAGCTTGGTCATGGTTCATTACTCTACAGTCAGGTTCTCTTAAAACTTGGGAGGCAGTCTATGAAATTTTTATGGGTAGGTTCTATTCCCATCAAAAGACTGTTGATCTAAGAACAAAGATAGCAACATTTTCTCAAATGAATGAAGAGCCCTTTCATGAAGCTTGGGAACGATTCAAACTCCTTTTCATTCAATGTCAAAATCATAGCTTTCCCTTACAGCTACAAAACCAATTCTTTTATGATGGATTGACACTACAGAGTCAATACATGGTTGATAATGCTGCTGGAGGTGCTGTAGGAGAAAAGACCGCAGAGGAAACCTATAATCTCTATGAGCTATTGGGTTCTAATTCCCAACAAAGAGGTGGGAGAAGGAAAGCAAAGGTCAATGAAGTCGGCTCTGATAATGAGATAACCTTGCAACTTGCTGAATTGACTAAACAAGTGAAATTCCTCACTTCCCACCAAATTTCAAATCAAGAGGTATGTGAAGTGTGTTGTTCAAATGGGCATGGTACTCATAATTGTTCAAATACTTGTGATTCTAGTGTCGATGCCATAGAGGAAGTCCAATCTTTTCAAAGGTATCATCCAAACACCTATAATCACCCAGCCTACACCCAATATCCAACACTAAGGTCGGATAACAACCACCCTTACCCACCAAGCCAATCTTTTAAACCAACCTTAGAAGATAGCTTGAATGCTTTTATTCAAGTTAGTCGTGACAACCAATTGATGACTAATCAAAGGTTGAACACCATGGAGGCTTCGGTTAAAAGAATTGAATCTAAAGTTGGGCAACTGGCTGAACAAATGCAGAAGAAAGAACCAGGAAAGTTGCCCAGTCAACCAGAACAAGCAAAGGATGTTAGAACCCTTCGAAGTGGTAAGGTAGTCAATACCAGTTTACCTGAAATCTCTAACAATCTACCTTGTAGTTCAGGTAACAAAGAAGGCGATACTCTAATCTCGCAAAAAGGAGAAACAAGTGTTAAACTTAACAAGCCTTCTGAAAAACTCATTGGGGGGTCATCTGACACCCCCAAAATTCAAAAGACAACAGAACCACACCAAATACAAGTACCTTTTCCCCACCGGTTGAAAGAATCCAAACAAGATAAGCAATTCAATGATCTTTTTAATATGCTCTCTAAAGTAAATATCAATTTACCATTATTAGAAGTGATCATGAATGTGCCCTCATATGCCAAATTTTTCAAAGAGTTGAACACTAAGAAAAGGAGGTATGAACTGAATGAACGAGTAGTAGTATCAGAAATTTCTAGCGCTGTACTTCAGCACAAACTACCCCCTAAGTTGAAAGACCCTGGAAGTTTTATTATAAACATAACTATGGGGGATAGGAAGGTTGCTAAAGCAATGCTTGATTTAGGTGCTAGTATAAATTTGATGCCCTACTCTATATTCTTACAACTCAATTTAGGGGATTTAAAACCCACAACTATGTCCCTTCAACTTGCAGATAGATCTCTTAAATATCCAGAGGGAATAGTTGAGGATGTTTTGGTACAGGTAGACAAACTGATAATACCTGTTGACTTTGTGGTTCTGGATATGCAAGAAAATCCAGCATTGGACAGAGAGCACACAATATTGCTTGGTAGACCATTTATGGCAACTACTAAAACTATTATTGATGTCCAAGATGGAAATTTGACAATGACAGTCTTAGGAGAGACTGTTCATTTTAAAGTTTTTGATTCTTCACCTTTCCCTTCTATTTCTGCCATCGATGAAATATTCGATGTTGATCCTTTGGATAATCTTGTCCAAAACACCTTTTTCCGAACCAGAATAGAAGACAAGCTTGAAACCGTTCTTACACTTGAAAAGGTTGAAGAAGATTTAGATGAGGAAATAAAGGGGTACCTTGAACAACTAGACAATAATGAAGTGATGACAAAATCTAGTACACTTTTAAATCTACCCAGTTCTTCATCTATTAAAGAGGCCAATCCACCTGAACTTGAACTCAAAGACTTACCTGAGCACTTAAAATATGTGTTTTTGGGAGAAGGGGAAACTTATCCAGTGATAATTTCTTCAACCTTGACCAAACCACAAGAAAAGGAACTCATCAAAGTGCTTAAACAGTTTAAGAAATCTATAGGTTAGAGTATAGGGGATATAAGAGGCATTAGTCCAACAATGTGTATGCACAAGATCAACTTGGAGGACGGTGCTAAACCTGTACGAGAGGCCCAAAGAAGACTAAACCCAAACATGCAAGAGGTAGTTAAGAAGGAAATTCTTAAATTATTAGAAGAAGGGATTATCTATCCTATTGCAGATAGTAAGTGGGTTAGTCCAGTGCATGTGGTACCAAAGAAATCTGGGATAACAGTTGTTAAAAATGACAAAAGTGAATTAGTGCCCACTAGAATAATCACTGGATGGAGAATGTGTATAGATTTTAGGAAACTAAATTTATATACGAAAAAGGATCACTTTCCTCTTCCATTCATTGATCAAATGTTGGAAAGATTAGCTGGGCACGAATTTTACTGTTTTTTGGATGGACTGTCTGGATATTATCAAGTACCCATAGCACCAGAAGATCAGGAAAAGACCACATTTACATGTCCTTTTGGGACATTTGCTTTTCGCAGAATGCCATTTGGGTTATGCAATGCCCCTACCACGTTCCAGAGATGCATGATATCTGATGAACGAGAACCGGCATCGCCGATTCCCGCAAATACTTTGGTTTTAATATTTATAAAACTCTCGCAAGTGCACGAATCATTTCGTAGAAAATGATAAGTATACTCCCAAGGTCGATCTAAGGAAGGAATGTATGTGGTTTTTAACTTATTATTCAATCTTTTAAAAACGAAATTAAATCCTAAACATCCTGTCACGATAGTTTGGTTTTTGTGTTCCTAATCTAATAACATAAAATAAAACATATATACAGATTAATTAAATATAATCTAAAATCATAAAAATAAACATAGATACAAATTCAATAAATAATTATCTAGAAATAAACATATATACGGATTCAATAAATGTTCATGCAAATTTTTATCATTTATATTAGCGGAGTATTTATGGATATAATAACTAAATTAATTATGCTTGCTCATATTAACTAGGTTATTAAAGATATAAATTGATATTTTATTGATTCTCTCTTTTTTATATAAATACCACCTTTGGTGGGGTTAGATATTCTTTGTTAACTAAACAAATCAATTAACACCTATGGGTGGGGTTGATAACTAATATGCTTAATTAAATTAATTCCTTTTTCTAAGAGATTGAAAATGAACCATTTAAATGCCACCTTTGGTGGGGTTAGACAGTTTAAACTTTATTCAAGGTGTCCAAATTAAACCTAAGAATTTAATTATCCGAGTACTAACTTTCAAGTTTTAAAACCACTATTGAAAACATGTTGTCAATACATTTTCACATAATAATTCTTATAAAAACTTTTTAAATAGAGTTTCACTCTAACTACCGGGCGATTGTACCAACAAATAAAAGAGCACTACTCTAAATTAGACCGGATAACTAAACCTTAAAATCTAATTTTCATTTTTAAGTTTGTAATGAAAAATAATATATTTCTCTCTAACATTCTTAATATAAAATCTTGAATAAAAACAAAATCAATTCATTTTAGAAATTTTCACCTATTTAATATTTCGCAAGCATAACAACGTCGTTATTACATCATATTTACTAAACAGCTAGCATAGTTAAATTTAACCACAGACAAGTTGAATATAACATGTAAGAATAAAGCATAAAAATAACTGTAAAGAAAATAAAATCCTTACAGAACTTCGACGCTATTCCCGTAGCTAGAAAACCTCCGAGCGGAATTTGCACTTCCATATATTGAATCAAAAATCTAAATTATTACAAAAACATTACAAGTTCCTCTCAAAAAAGAGAAGAACACTAAACCTAAGAGAATTGAACTAAAAACTAAGAGAAAAACTAAGAAAAGCTTAGAAACTTAGAAAGAAACTAAGAGAAACTAAAAACTAAGAAATGAGAGAAAGAAAGAAGAGAGAAGTGAGTTTTGAAGGTGTGATTTGAAGTGAATGGAAGGGGGGTATTTATAGGTGAGGATGGAGAGAAAAAATGAGTAAAAAAATGTTAAAAAAATATTAAAAAATGTAAAAACGCGTATTGGAATTGCTGATGTCATCAATGACGTCAGCATGACGTCACAGGGGCGGCTGCACGTGAAAAATGGGGCGAAAACGCGTTGGGCGCGCGGAGGGGGGCTGCTGGGGCGCTGCGCGCGCGCGCTGGGGCTGTCGCTGCGCGCAGCTCGGCGCGCGTGAACAGTGCCAGCGCGCGCGGGCGCGCGCGGAGTGGGGCGCTGGGGCGCGCGCGGCTGGGCGCTGGGCTGCGCGCACGGCTGGGCTGCGGCGCGCGATTTCCGTCTTTTTGACATGTTTGACCTTTTCGACCCATTTCGTCCGATTTTTCCATGTTTGTTGACCTTTTCTCACTTATTTATTGATATATTTGTGATGTATTGCTTCAAATATTCCTTTTTGAGTCTTTACATTGCGTTTTTAAGCCAAAATACCTGAAAAACAATAAAAATACCCGTGATTCCGAAAAAGACAAATTTATATAAATATATGATAAAACATATAAATATATGTATTTTTAATCAATTAAGGTACATAAAATCATGGTTATTTTAGTGCTTTTTGAGCACTCATCACAACCCCCAACCAGCTTCTTGCTAGTCTCTTAGCAAGAGAAGCGATAAAAGCTAAAAATTAAACTATCCTAAATCACTTTCGTGGATTGAAACGGTTGCATTTAGCCTATGCAACAAGCCGTTAAACCCCTAGGTTGCCCTAGTGGACGAGTTTGAGTCTCGTGAGGGTTTTCAGTAATGATACCCACAAACATTGAACTAATTGTAAAGATAAAAACAATCAAATCAAAAATTAAAATTACAACACAATCAAAAATTAATTTAAGAGTAAAAGAACACAACATATCACAAAAATATCTCATACTTTTTAATCTCCTTTAAGATCATAATTAAAATCTCAAGCATAAGTTATTTTAATCTCTTTAAACAATCATGTTTTTATTACAATAATTAGTCGAAAATCATTTTCATATTTCATTTCAAAAATGTATCAATTTAATTTTACCCAATTTCAGTGTCATGAATCAGTATTCGCTTCGACTCTATTCCTCACAATTCAATACTCTCAAAGCACTGAATCCTATGGGTTCAAACACTCATACTAATTTATATGCGAAAGAGTTGATGTATAGAAATGAACTAATATGTTCGCATATGTATAAAGAATAAAGGCTCAAAGTGTTATTTTAACATTGATCTCATGAAAGGAATCGAATGTATAAATTATAAAGATATCATATACAAAAATTATTTTCATGCATAAATCAAACTCATTAAGAAAGAATTTCAAGATATATGCTTTAACAAATGAAGAAATTGCAATGACTTTTTAGGGAATTACTTCCTATATCTTTCTTTTGTAATTAGCCTTTACTCACAACTTTGTAGGCAATGTGGGTCATAGTATGTAGATGATACTATTTTTTCATCTCTCTATTTTTTTTTTTTTTTTTTTTTTTAGAGAGTCAACCCATGTACAGATTGTATATTTTTTGGATTTTGGTGAGTGGTTAATTTTTTTGGCTTTTCTGTTTGATCTTGGTTTAGGTAACCCCAGATATGTCTTTTTGTTTTTGTAACAGTCATGCATAAATGAGATATAAGCATATACTATCAATTTCTACTCAAATCATTTAATCTAAGCAAAAATAATAATAAAAAATATATGATACTCTATTAAGATGAGAAAAAATTCATACATTCAATGCTAATACCTATAGAGATCATCTAAACTTTTTGAATAAATAAGAAATGTGTTTGGAGTAGAAAAAATATATATTTCACTCTGAATAAAAGAAATTAGGCTCAAATTATATCTCACAAGGGTAGTCTCCACTAAAAAAAATTCATAAACACCGATTTTGGGTTTAATATAATTTCCACATTTTATCAAGAAATACTAGTTATGACAAAAACTAACTAATTATCAAAAATAATTACAAAATATTTCATGATATGTTTTCAAAAATTAATCTAACAGTACCAAAGACTTTAACTATTTACTTAAATTTGATTTAAAGATATGATACATTTTTGTGATAAATTTTTTTTTATATATAGCATGGTAACTTTTCACCACCCCCAACCTAGAACTTACATTGTCCTCAATGTAACAACTGCAAATTAAAGATAAAGAGAAAAGAGGAGAAAGATTACCTATTTCTTGAGAATGTGTAAGTAGTAATGAAGAAATGCAGGTGCATCCATCATATTCATCATTAAAGTGTATACAGACAGATCGCTGTGAACTTCTAACATCTCAACAAATATTTTAGTTTTAACAATTTTAAAAATTATTCACATACAAGTAAACTAAAATAAACAATAAAATTAAGTAAATAAAACAAATAACAAAAAAAAAAAAATTACCTAACATGATGGGTTGCCTCCCATCCAGCGCTTAGTTTAACGTCTTAGCAAGACGTATCTTTTTGGTGCTAAGGGTTACTCAGCCAAATGCAATCCATTTCAGCAATGTTGTTTGGTTCTTCCACATAAGGCTTGACACGATGGCCATTAACTTTGAACGTTTTTTGTGTCTTGGAGTCCAATAGTTCTACTACTCCATGTTCAGATACCTGAACTATTTTGAATGGTCCATCCCATCTTGATCTTAGCTTTCCTGGAAACAATCTCAAACGAGAGTTAAATAAAAGAACTTTCATTCCAGGGTGAAGAGTCTTAGGAACTAGCCTCTTGTCATGATAGCGCTTAGTACGCTCCTTGTATAATGTGGCATTCTCATAGGCTTCATTCCTAATTTCTTCCAACTCATGAAGCTGGAGTACTCGTTTTTCACCTGCTTTATCTAAATCCATGTTTAGCTCTTTAATTGCCCAATAAGCCTTGTGTTCAAGTTCAACTGGAAGGTGGCACGCTTTCCCAAAGATTAACCGGTAAGGGCTCATCCCAATAGGTGTTTTGTAAGCGGTGCGGTATGCCCATAAGGCATCATTTAACTTAAATGCCCAATCCTTCCTTGAAGGACGCACAGTGCGTTCCAGTATTCCCTTGATTTGCCTATTACTTACTTCCACTAATCCGGAAGTTTGAGGATGATATGGAGTAGCTACCTTATGTGTGATGTTGTACTTGTTTAGTACTCCATCAAAGAGTTTGTTACAAAAATGGCTACCTCCATCACTTATTATAGCTCTAGGCGTTCCGAACCTACTGAATATGAAATCTTTCAAGAATTTCACAACAACATTAGCATCATTGGTTTTGGTGGGGATAGCTTCTACCCACTTGGACACATAATCCACAGCAACCAAAATGTATTGAAAACCATTAGATGGGGGAAAAGGACCCATAAAGTCAATCCCCCATACGTCAAAGAGTTCAACAACAAAATTAGATGTCAAAGGCATTTCATCTCTTTTGCTTATGTTTCCTGTTCTTTGACATCTATCACATTGTGCACAAAACATATGAGCATCTTTAAAAAGAGTGGGCCAAAAGAATCCAGACTGTAATATCTTACGGGCTGTCTTTTCTCCTCCAAAATGACCCCCACAATGAAGTTCATGACAAAAAGTCAGAATGCTCTTATGTTCTTCTTCAGGTACACATCTCCGGATGACTTGATCTTGACCAATCTTGTATAAATAAGGGTCATCCCAGAAATAGTCCTTAATAGTTTTGAAAAACCTTTTCTTTTCCTGATATGAAGTGTTAGGTCGCAAAACACCAGTGGCAAGATAGTTTACAATATCAGCGTACCATGGGTTCGGACCTATGAAAAATAACTGTTCATCAGGAAAGGTTTCAACTATATCGTCATTACTCTCATCTTTAAGAGAATTAAAGTCAGAAATCAACCTAGACAAATGGTCAGCTACTAAGTTTTCACTGCCTTTCTTATCCTTGATTTCTAGGTCAAATTCTTGTAAGAGTAAGACCCACCTGATTAACCTTGGCTTGGCATTTGGTTTACTTAATAGGTATCTTAAAGCAGCATGATCAGAATGCACAATCACTTTAGATCCTACTAAATAAGACCGAAATTTGTCTAAAGAGAATACTATAGCCAAGAATTCCTTTTCAGTGGTGGTGTAATTCATCTGGGCATCATTGAGTGTTTTGCTAGCATAGTAGATGACATGTAAACGCTTTTCCACTCTTTGTCCCAGGACTGCTCCTATTGCATAATCAGAAGCGTCACACATTATTTCAAAGGGTAAAGACCAGTTTGGTGCCATTATAACAGGGGTAGATGTGAGTTTATCTTTCAAGGTATTAAAGGAGGTAAGGCAGTCATTGTTGAAATCAAAATTAGCATATTTGGATAGCAAGTTACATAATGGACGACTTATTTTAGAGAAATCTTTAATAAATCGTCTGTAGAATCCTGCATGTCCCAAGAAGCTTCTTATCCCCTTCACAGATGTAGGGGGAGGTAGTTTGGATATCAATTCAACTTTTGCCTTATCAACTTCAATACCCTTGTTTGAAATTATATGTCCTAAAACTATCCCTTGTTGAACCATAAAATGACTTTTCTCCCAACTAAGGGTTAGATTGCATTCAATGCATCTTTCTAAAACCAAAGTCAATTTATGTAAGCAATCATCAAATGAGTTCCCAAAGACAGAGAAATCGTCCATGAAAATCTCAATGAATTTTTCCACCATGTCCGAGAAAATAGATATCATGCATCTTTGGAACGTGGCAGGGGCATTGCATAACCCAAATGGCATTCTGCGAAAAGCAAATGTCCCAAAAGGACATGTAAATGTGGTCTTTTCCTGATCTTCTGGTGCTATGGGTACTTGATAATATCCAGACAGTCCATCCAAAAAACAGTAAAATTCGTGCCCAGCTAATCTTTCCAACATTTGATCAATGAATGGAAGAGGAAAGTGATCCTTTTTCGTATATAAATTTAGTTTCCTAAAATCTATACACATTCTCCATCCAGTGATTATTCTAGTGGGCACTAATTCACTTTTGTCATTTTTAACAACTGTTATCCCAGATTTCTTTTGTACCACATGCACTGGACTAACCCACTTACTATCTGCAATAGGGTAGATAATCCCTTCTTCTAATAATTTAAGAATTTCCTTTTTAACTACCTCTTGCATGTTTGGGTTTAGTCTTCTTTGGGCCTCTCGTACAGGTTTAGCACCATCCTCCAAGTTGATCTTGTGCATACACATTGTTGGACTAATGCCTCTTATATCACCTATACTCCAACCTATAGATTTCTTAAACTGTTTAAGCACTTTGATGAGTTCCTTTTCTTGTGGTTTGGTCAAGGTTGAAGAAATTATCACTGGATAAGTTTCTCCCTCTCCCAAAAACACATATTTTAAGTGCTCAGGTAAGACTTTGAGTTCAAGTTCAGGTGGATTGGCCTCTTTAATAGATGAAGAACTGGGTAGATTTAAAAGTGTACTAGAATTTGTCATCACTTCATTATTGTCTAGTTGTTCAAGGTACCCCTTAATTTCTTCATCTAAATCTTCTTCAACCTTTTCAAGTGTAAGAACGGTTTCAAGCTTGTCTTCTATTCTGGTTCGGAAAAAGGTGTTTTGGACAAGATTATCCAAAGGATCAACATCGAATATTTCATCGATGGCAGAAATAGAAGGGAAAGGTGAAGAATCAAAAACTTTAAAATGAACAGTCTCTCCTAAGACTGTCATTGTCAAATTTCCATCTTGGACATCAATAATAGTCTTAGTAGTTGCCATAAATGGTCTACCAAGCAATATTGTGTGCTCTCTGTCCAATGCTGGATTTTCTTGCATATCCAGAACCACAAAGTCAACAGGTATTATCAGTTTGTCTACCTGTACCAAAACATCCTCAACTATTCCCTCTGGATATTTAAGAGATCTATCTGCAAGTTGAAGGGACATAGTTGTGGGTTTTAAATCCCCTAGATTGAGTTGTAAGAATATAGAGTAGGGCATCAAATTTATACTAGCACCTAAATCAAGCATTGCTTTAGCAACCTTCCTATCCCCCATAGTTATGTTTATAATAAAACTTCCAGGGTCTTTCAACTTAGGGGGTAGTTTGTGCTGAAGTACAGCGCTAGAAATTTCTGATACTACTACTCGTTCATTCAGTTCATACCTCCTTTTCTTAGTGTTCAACTCTTTGAAAAACTTGGCATATGAGGGCACATTCATGATCACTTCTAACAATGGTAAATTGATATTTACTTTAGAGAGCATATTAAAACGATCATTGAATTGCTTATCTTGTTTGGATTCTTTTAACCGGTGGGGAAAAGGTACTTGTATCTGGTGTGGTTCTGTTGTCTTTTGAATTTTGGGGGTGTCAGATGACCCCCCAATGAGTTTTTCAGAAGGCTTGTTAAGTTTAACACTTGTTTCTCCTTTTTGCGAGATTAGAGTATCGCCTTCTTTGTTACCTGAACTACAAGGTAGATTGTTAGAGATTTCAGGTAAACTGGTATTGACTACCTTACCACTTCGAAGGGTTCTAACATCCTTTGCTTGTTCTGGTTGACTGGGCAACTTTCCTGGTTCTTTCTTTTGCATTTGTTCAGCCAGTTGCCCAACTTTAGATTCAATCCTTTTAACCGAAGCCTCCATGGTGTTCAACCTTTGATTAGTCATCAATTGGTTGTCACGACTAACTTGAATAAAAGCATTCAAGCTATCTTCTAAGGTTGGTTTAAAAGATTGGCTTGGTGGGTAAGGGTGGTTGTTATCCGACCTTAGTGTTGGATATTGGGTGTAGGCTGGGTGATTATAGGTGTTTGGATGATACCTTTGAAAAGATTGGACTTCCTCTATGGCATCGACACTAGAATCACAAGTATTTGAACAATTATGAGTACCATGCCCAATTGAACAACACACTCCACATACCTCTTGATTTGAAATTTGGTGGGAAGTGAGGAATTTCACTTGTTTAGTCAATTCAGCAAGTTGCAAGGTTATCTCATTATCAGAGCCGACTTCATTGACCTTTGCTTTCCTTCTACCACCTCTTTGTTGGGAATTAGAACCCAACAGCTCATAAAGATTATAGGTTTCCTCTGCGGTCTTTTCTCCTACAGCACCTCCAGCAGCATTATCAACCATGTATTGACTCTGTAGTGTCAATCCATCATAAAAGAATTGGTTTTGTAGCTGTAAGGGAAAGCTATGATTTTGACATTGAATGAAAAGGAGTTTGAATCGTTCCCAAGCTTCATGAAAGGGCTCTTCATTCATTTGAGAAAATGTTGCTATCTTTTTTCTTAGATCAACAGTCTTTTGATGGGAATAGAACCTACCCATAAAAATTTCATAGACTGCCTCCCAAGTTTTAAGAGAACCTGACTGTAGAGTAATGAACCATGACCAAGCTTTATCTTTGAGAGTGTAAGGAAAACACCTCATCCTAAGTTGATCTTCATTAATTGCATGTAGTGGAAAGGTTTGGACAATAGCATAGAATTCTCGAATGAAATGCAAAGGGTCTTCATTAGGGATACCGTAAAAGGAAGGCAACAAAGAATAATGAATCTTTTTCAATTCATAATTCCTTGCAGCCTCTTGTAATTGGATACCGGAAGTTACATTGCCAATGATTGGCATTGTATATTCTTTCATCTTTTTCCGCCAATCTTCAGCATCTCCCATGGTTGTTTGTAGTTGAAAATGATCCTCCTCCTATTGTGTATCAACAATTTGCTCTTAGTAGATATCTCTAAGAAATATTTATAACTTGATAAAACATAAAAGCAAAAAGTGCAAGGAACCTAAATTTGTTTTTTTTTTTTTTTTTTTTTTTTTAAATTTAAGCGAATGGACAGAATTTTTGAAACAAACGAATTTTATTTCATCTGAATTTTTATTACACGCAAACTAAAACAAAGGAAAATACAATAATGGGTGACCTCCCATACAAGACTAAAATTTATCGTCTTCTAGTAAGACGTTGCTTGGAGATTGCAGAATGAAAAACTCAATGTCTCCTCTTCATTGAATTAGTCTTTGCCTTTTTGCAAATGTTCAACTAACTGTTCAACTTGAACTTCCACCTTTTTGATAGAAGCTTCCACAGAGTCCAACCGTTGATTGGTTTTAGATTGATTATCCCTACATACTTGAATAAAAGAATTCAAGTTGTCCTCCAAGGTTGGTTTATTGGGAATGCTTCTTGGAATAGGTGGGTGGAATTGCTGACCTGCTTGGTTTGAGCTTTGAGTGAAAGGAGGGTTGTTTTGCCTCCAAGAGAAATTTGGATGACTTCTCCACCCAGGATTATAGGTATTTGAGTTGGGATCAAACCTGGGTCTCTGTTGATATGCTCCCAACACATTGACCTGTTCAGGTCCAGTTGTTTCTCCTTGATATGGACAGGCTTCAGTACCATGTCCCATGTTGCTATACAAACCATATTGATCATTATTGGTGTTGGTTTGTGTAGCGAGAAGGGCAACTTGCTTAGTCAGTTGAACAAGTTGTTGTTGAACTTCATTACTGGAGTCGATTTCATGAACTCCAGCTTTTCTCACTCGGGAGCTTTTCTGTTGGGAATTAGCACCCAACATCTCAAAGAGGTTATACGTCTCTGAGGCAGTCTTTTCTCCTATTGCTCCTCCTGCAGCGTTGTCGACAATGAACTGACATTGTTGTGTAAGTCCATCGTAAAAGAATTGGTTCTGCAACTGCAGGGGAAAGCTATGATGGGGACACTGAGTGAGAAACATCTTGAACCTATCCCAAGCTTCATGGAATGGTTCTCCATCCATCTGAGAGAAAGTAGCAATCTTTCCTCTCAACTCTGATGTTTTTTGATGGGAATAGAATTTTCCCATGAATTTGTTGTAAATGTTACCCCATGTCATCAGAGAACCTGGGGGAAGTGACATCAACCAAGCTTTGGCCTTATCCTTTAGAGTGTAGGGAAAACATCTCATCCTAAGTTGATCCTCGTTTAGAATACCGAGGGGGAATGTTTGGACCGTAGCATAGAAATCTCTCATAAAGGAAAGAGAATCTTCATTAGGTAACCCATAAAAGGAAGGAAGCATAGAAAAATGAATATTTTTAAGGTCGTAATTCCGAGCAGCCTCCCCCAACTGGATAGCTGCAGTTGCCGTGCCTATTACCGGTCTTGCAAACTCTTTCATTGTGGTTTCCCTAATATGTTGGTTTTCCTCCATTTCTTTTGGTTCTAGTAAAGGATTAAGACTTGGTTCTATGTTTGGCTCAAAAACAGGTTGATGGGTAGAATCCAGTTTTGTTGACACTTGTTTAAATTTATGAAATTTATTTACATATGGTGTAAGGGGATTTCCTAGGGATCTCCTACCACGCATAGACTATTGTAAACGTAAATTTAAAACTCCTGTCAACAAAATAAAAAAATTTAGATAAAATTTACATGTTATTTTATACAAAACACTAAACAAAACTAGTTAAACCCTAAAAAAAAAAAAAATTTATTTTATTATTTTTTATTTTTTTTTATTTTTTGTAACATAATTAGTATTAACCAAGAGTGCTCCCAGGAAAGAATGGTGGTGCAAACGGCACCTTAAATACCATTCTCCTAGCCAGAGCAACGTTCCGAGGAAAGACTAGTGGCACAAAGGCTTCCAAGAACTAGTCTCCTAGACAGAACTCCCTTAGATTTTTACTTTTCATGTTATTTAGTTAATTAGGTATAAATTCAAGTAATGTTTTTTTTTTTTATAAACGGTAATTTTATTTTACTATTCACGCTATATAATGTCTTATTAACTTAAAACTCTTTTTTTTTTTATATGAACGGTAATTTTATTTTACTATTCACGCTATATTATTTCTTATTAACTTAAAATTTTTTTGAATTTTGAATTATAATTTTTTTTTTTACTATTCATGAACGGTAAAATTTTTTACTTCAAATTTCAAATTTCTAATTATTTTACAATTAATAAAAAAAAAAAATTTTTTATTTTTTTTTTTAATTTTTAATTTTTTAATTTTTTTTATTTCTTATGAAATTTGAAATTTGATTATTATATTGTTTTTTTTATCAAAAAAACATCACAATTATTTACACCACAAAAATGTTTTTAAAATTTTGATAAATAATTTAAAAACGCTATTCCTTCCCCGGCAACGGCGCCAAAAACTTGATGAACGAGAACCGGCATCGCCGATTCCCGCAAATACTTTGGTTTTAATATTTATAAAACTCTCGCAAGTGCACGAATCATTTCGTAGAAAATGATAAGTATACTCCCAAGGTCGATCTAAGGAAGGAATGTATGTGGTTTTTAACTTATTATTCAATCTTTTAAAAACGAAATTAAATCCTAAACATCCTGTCACGATAGTTTGGTTTTTGTGTTCCTAATCTAATAACATAAAATAAAACATATATACAGATTAATTAAATATAATCTAAAATCATAAAAATAAACATAGATACAAATTCAATAAATAATTATCTAGAAATAAACATATATACGGATTCAATAAATGTTCATGCAAATTTTTATCATTTATATTAGCGGAGTATTTATGGATATAATAACTAAATTAATTATGCTTGCTCATATTAACTAGGTTATTAAAGATATAAATTGACATTTTATTGATTCTCTCTTTTTTATATAAATACCACCTTTGGTGGGGTTAGATATTCTTTGTTAACTAAACAAATCAATTAACACCTATGGGTGGGGTTGATAACTAATATGCTTAATTAAATTAATTCCTTTTTCTAAGAGATTGAAAATGAACCATTTAAATGCCACCTTTGGTGGGGTTAGACAGTTTAAACTTTATTCAAGGTGTCCAAATTAAACCTAAGAATTTAATTATCCGAGTACTAACTTTCAAGTTTTAAAACCACTATTGAAAACATGTTGTCAATACATTTTCACATAATAATTCTTATAAAAACTTTTGAAATAGAGTTTCACTCTAACTACCGGGCGATTGTACCAACAAATAAAAGAGCACTACTCTAAATTAGACCGGATAACTAAACCTTAAAATCTAATTTTCATTTTTAAGTTTGTAATGAAAAATAATATATTTCTCTCTAACATTCTTAATATAAAATCTTGAATAAAAACAAAATCAATTCATTTTAGAAATTTTCACCTATTTAATATTTCGCAAGCATAACAACGTCGTTATTACATCATATTTACTAAACAGCTAGCATAGTTAAATTTAACCACAGACAAGTTGAATATAACATGTAAGAATAAAGCATAAAAATAACTGTAAAGAAAATAAAATCCTTACAGAACTTCGACGCTATTCCCGTAGCTAGAAAACCTCCGAGCGGAATTTGCACTTCCATATATTGAATCAAAAATCTAAATTATTACAAAAACATTACAAGTTCCTCTCAAAAAAGAGAAGAATACTAAACCTAAGAGAATTGAACTAAAAACTAAGAGAAAAACTAAGAAAAGCTTAGAAACTTAGAAAGAAACTAAGAGAAACTAAAAACTAAGAAATGAGAGAAAGAAAGAAGAGAGAAGTGAGTTTTGAAGGTGTGATTTGAAGTGAATGGAAGGGGGGTATTTATAGGTGAGGATGGAGAGAAAAAATGAGTAAAAAAATGTTAAAAAAATATTAAAAAATGTAAAAACGCGTATTGGAATTGCTGATGTCATCAATGACGTCAGCATGACGTCACAGGGGCGGCTGCACGTGAAAAATGGGGCGAAAACGCGTTGGGCGCGCGGAGGGGGGCTGCTGGGGCGCTGCGCGCGCGCGCTGGGGCTGTCGCTGCGCGCAGCTCGGCGCGCGTGAACAGTGCCAGCGCGCTGCGCTGCGCGCAGCTTGGCATGCCAGCGCGCGCGGGCGCGCGCGGAGTGGGGCGCTGGGGCGCGCTGGGGCGCTGGGCTGCGCGCACGGCTGGGCTGCGGCGCGCGATTTCCGTCTTTTTGACATTTTTGACCTTTTCGACCCATTTCGTCCGATTTTTCCATGTTTGTTGACCTTTTCTCACTTATTTATTGATATATTTGTGATGTATTGCTTCAAATATTCCTTTTTGAGTCTTTACATTGCGTTTTTAAGCCAAAATACCTGAAAAACAATAAAAATACCCGTGATTCCGAAAAAGACAAATTTATATAAATATATGATAAAACATATAAATATATGTATTTTTAATCAATTAAGGTACATAAAATCATGGTTATTTTAGTGCTTTTTGAGCACTCATCAATATCCATTTTCTCGGACATGGTGGAAAAATTCATTGAGATTTTCATGGACGATTTCTCTGTCTTTGGGAACTCATTTGATGATTGCTTACATAAATTGACTTTGGTTTTAGAAAGATGCATTGAATGCAATCTAACCCTTAGTTGGGAGAAAAGTCATTTTATGGTTCAACAAGGGATAGTTTTAGGACATATAATTTCAAACAAGGGTATTGAAGTTGATAAGGCAAAAGTTGAATTGATATCCAAACTACCTCCCCCTACATCTGTGAAGGGGATAAGAAGCTTCTTGGGACATGCAGGATTCTACAGACGATTTATTAAAGATTTCTCTAAAATAAGTCGTCCATTATGTAACTTGTTATCCAAAGATGCTGATTTTGATTTCAACAATGACTGCCTTACTTCCTTTAATACCTTGAAAGATAAACTCACATCTACCCCTGTTATAATGGAACCAAACTGGTCTTTACCCTTTGAAATAATGTGTGACGCTTCTGATTATGCAATAGGAGCAGTCCTGGGACAAAGAGTGGATAAGCGTTTACATGTCATCTACTATGCTAGCAAAACACTCAATGATGCCCAGATGAATTACACCACCACTGAAAAGGAATTCTTGGCTATAGTATTCTCTTTAGACAAATTTCGGTCTTATTTAGTAGGATCTAAAGTGATTGTGCATTCTGATCATGCTGCTTTAAGATACCTATTAAGTAAACCAAATGCCAAGCCAAGATTAATCAGGTGGGTCTTACTCTTACAAGAATTTGACCTAGAAATCAAGGATAAGAAAGGCAGTGAAAACTTAGTAGCTGACCATTTGTCTAGGTTGATTTCTGACTTCAATTCTCTTAAAGATGAGAGTAATGATGATATAGTTGAAACCTTTCCTGATGAACAGTTATTTTTCATAGGTCCGAACCCATGGTATGCTGATATTGTAAACTATCTTGCCACTGGTGTTTTGCGACCTAACACTTCATATCAGGACAAGAAAAGGTTTTTTAAAACTATTAAGGACTATTTCTGGGATGACCCTTATTTATACAAGATTGGTCAAGATCAAGTCATCCGGAGATGTGTACCTGAAGAAGAACATAAGAGCATTCTGACTTTTTGTCATGAACTTCATTGTGGGGGTCATTTTGGAGGAGAAAAGACAGCCCGTAAGATATTACAGTCTGGATTCTTTTGGCCCACTCTTTTTAAAGATGCTCATATGTTTTGTGCACAATGTGATAGATGTCAAAGAACAGGAAACATAAGCAAAAGAGATGAAATGCCTTTGACATCTAATTTAGTTGTTGAACTCTTTGACGTATGGGGGATTGACTTTATGGGTCCTTTTCCCCCATCTAATGGTTTTCAATACATTTTGGTTGCTGTGGATTATGTGTCCAAGTGGGTAGAAGCTATACCCACCAAAACCAATGATGCTAATGTTGTTGTGAAATTCTTGAAAGATTTCATATTCAGTAGGTTCGGAACGCCTAGAGCTATAATAAGTGATGGAGGTAGCCATTTTTGTAACAAACTCTTTGATGGAGTACTAAACAAGTACAACATCACACATAAGGTAGCTACTCCATATCATCCTCAAACTTCCGGTTTAGTGGAAGTAAGTAATAGGCAAATTAAGGGAATACTGGAACGCACTGTGCGTCCCTCAAGGAAGGATTGGGCATTTAAGTTAAATGATGCCTTATGGGCATACCGCACCGCTTACAATACACCTATTGGGATGAGCCCTTACCGGTTAATCTTTGGGAAAGCGTGCCACCTTCCAGTTGAACTTGAACATAAGGCTTATTGGGCAATTAAAGAGCTAAACATGGATTTAGATAAAGGAGGTGAAAAACGAGTACTCCAGCTTCATGAGTTGGAAGAAATTAGGAATGAAGCCTATGAGAATGCCAAATTATACAAGGAGCGTACTAAGCGCTATCATGACAAGAGGCTAGTTCCTAAAACTTTTCACCCTGGAATGAAAGTTCTTTTATTTAACTCTCGTTTGAGATTGTTTCCAGGAAAGCTAAGATCAAGATGGGATGGACCATTCAAAATAGTTCAGGTATCTGAACATGGAGTGGTAGAACTATTGGACTCCAAGACACAAAAAACGTTCAAAGTTAATGGCCATCGTGTCAAGCCTTATGTGGAAGAACCAAACAACATTGCTGAAATGGATTGCATTTGGCTGAGTAACCCTTAGCACCAAAAAGATACGTCTTGCTAAGACGTTAAACTAAGCGCTGGATGGGAGGCAACCCATCATGTTAGGTAATTTTTTTTGTTATTTGTTTTATTTACTTAATTTTATTGTTTATTTTAGTTTACTTGTATGTGAATAATTTTTAAAATTGTTAAAACTAAAATATTTGTTGAGATGTTAGAAGTTCACAGCGATCTGTCTGTATACACTTTAATGATGAATATGATGGATGCACCTGCATTTCTTCATTACTACTTACACATTCTCAAGAAATAGGTAATCGTTCTCCTCTTTTCTCTTTATCTTTAATTTGCAGTTGTTACATTGAGGACAATGTAAGTTCTAGGTTGGGGGTGGTGAAAAGTTACCATGCTTAATAAAAAAATAAAAAAATAAAAAATCTCACAAAAATTTATCATTTCTTTAAATCAAATTTAAGTAAATAGTTAAGTCTTTGGTACTGTTAGATTAATTTTTTTGAAAACATATCATGAAATATTTTGTAATTATTTTTGATAATTAGTTAGTTTTTGTCATAACTAGTATTTCTTGATAAAATGTGGAAATTATATTAAACCCAAAATCGGTGTTTATGAATTTTTTAGTGGAGACTACCCTTGTGAGATATAATTTGAACGTAATTTCTTTTATTCAGAGTGAAATATAAATTTTTTCTACTCCAAACACATTTCTTATTTATTCAAAAGTTTTAGATGATCTCTATAGGTATTAGCATTGAATGTATGAATTTTTTCTCATCTTAATAGAGTATCTTATATTTTTGATTATTATTTTTGTTTAGATTAAACGATTTGAGTAGAAATGGATAGTATATGCTTATATCTCATTCATGCATGACTGCTACAAAAACAAAAAGACATATCTGGGGTTACCTAAACCAAGATCAAACAGAAAAGACACAAAAATTAACCACTCACCAAAATCCAAAAAAATGTACAATCTGTACATGGGTTGACTCTCTAAAAAAATACATATATTGAAAAATATCTACAGAAAAAAAAAAACAAAAAAATAGAGAGATAAAAAAATAGTATCATCTACATACTATGACCCACAAAGTTGTGAGTAAAAGCTAATTACAAAAGAAAGATATAGGAAGTAATTCCCTAAAAAGTCATTGCAATTTCTTCATTTGTAAAAGCATATATCTTGAAATTCTTTCTTAATGAGTTTGATTTATGCATGAAAATAATTTTTGTATATGATATCTTTATAATTTATACATTCGATTTCTTTCATGAGATCAATGTTAAAATAACACTTTGAGCCTTTATTCTTTATACATATGCGAACATATTAGTTCATTTCTATACATCAACTCTTTCGCATATAAATTAGTATGAGTGTTTGAACCCATAGGATTCAGTGCTTTGAGAGTATTGACTTGTGAGGAATAGAGTCGAAGCGAATACTGATTCATGACACTGAAATTGGGTAAAATTAAATTGATACATTTTTGAAATGAAATATGAAAATGATTTTCGACTAATTATTGTAATAAAATCATGATTGTTTAAAGAGATTAAAATAACTTATGCTTGAGATTTTAATTATGATCTTAAAGGAGATTAAAAAGTATGAGATATTTTTGTGATATGTTGTGTTCTTTTATTCTTAAATTAATTTTTGATTGTGTTGTAATTTTAATTTTTGATTTGATTGTTTTTATCTTTACATTTAGTTCAATGTTTGTGGGTATCATTACTGAAAACCCTCACGAGACTCAAACTCGTCCACTAGGGCAACCTAGGGGTTTAACGGCTTGTTGCATAGGCTAAATGCAACCGTTTCAATCCACGAAAGTGATTTAGTATAGTTTAATTTTTAGCTTTTATCGCTTCTCTTGCTAAGAGACTAGCAAGAAGCTGGTTGGGGGTTGTGATGAGTGCTCAAAAAGCACTAAAATAACCATGATTTTATGTACCTTAATTGATTAAAAATACATATATTTATATGTTTTATCATATATTTATATAAATTTGTCTTTTTCGGAATCACGGGTATTTTTATTGTTTTTCAGGTATTTTGGCTTAAAAACGCAATGTAAAGACTCAAAGAGGAATATTTGAAGCAATACATCACAAATATATCAATAAATAAGTGAGAAAAGGTCAACAAACATGGAAAAATCGGACGAAATGGGTCGAAAAGGTCAAAAATGTCAAAAAGACGGAAATCGCGCGCCGCAGCCCAGCCGTGCGCGCAGCCCAGTGCCCAGCCGCGCGCGCCCCAGCGCCCCACTCCGCGCGCGCTGGCACTGTTCACGCGCGCCGAGCTGCGCGCAGTGACAGCCCCAGCGCGCGCAGTGCCCCAGCAGCCCCCCTCCGCCCGCCCAACGCGTTTTCGCCCCATTTTTCACGTGCAGCCGCCCCTGTGACGTCATGCTGACATCATTGATGACATCATTGATGACATCAGCAATTCCAATACGTGTTTTTACATTTTTTAATATTTTTTTTAACATTTTTTTTACTCATTTTTTCTCTCCATCCTCACCTATAAATACCCCCCTTCCCTTCACTTCAAATCACACCTTCAAAACTCACTTCTCTCTTCTTTCTTTCTCTCATTTTCTTAGTTTTTAGTTTCTCTTAGTTTCTTTCTAAGTTTCTAAGCTTTTCTTAGTTTTTCTCTTAGTTTTTAGTTCAATTCTCTTAGGTTTAGTGTTCTTCTCTTTTTGAGAGGAACTTGTAATGTTTTTGTAATAATTTAGATTTTTGATTCAATATATGGAAGTGCAAATTCCGCTCGGAGGTTTTCTAGCAACGGGAATAGCGTCGAAGTTCTGTAAGGATTTTATTTTCTTTACAGTTATTTTTATGCTTTATTCTTACATGTTATATTCAACTTGTCTGTGGTTAAATTTAACTATGCTAGCTGTTTAGTAAAAATGATGTAATAACGACGTTGTTATGCTTGCGAAATATTAAATAGGTAAAAATCTTTAAAATGAATTGATTTTGTTTTTATTCAAGATTTTATATTAAGAATGTTAGAGAGAAATATATTATTTTTCATTACAAACTTAAACCCGAAAATTAGATTTTAAGGTTTAGTTATCCGGTCTAATTTAGAGTAGTGCTCTTTTATTTGTTGGTACAATCGCCCGGTAGTTAGAGTGAAACTCTATTTCAAAAGTTTTTATAAGAATTATTATGTGAAAATGTATTGACAACATATTTTCAATAGTGGTTTTAAAACTTGAAAGTTAGTACTCGGATAATTAAATTCTTAAGTTTAATTTGGACACCTTGAATAATGTTTAAATTGTCTAACCCCACCAAAGGTGGCATTTAAATGGTTCATTTTCAATCTCTTAGAAAAAGGAATTAATTTAATTAAGCATATTAGTTATCAACCCCACCCATAGGTGTTAATTGATTTGTTTAGTTAACAAAGAATATCTAACCCCACCAAAGGTGGTATTTATATAAAAAAGAGAGAATCAATAAAATATCAATTTATATCTTTAATAACCTAGTTAATATGAGCAAGCATAATTAATTTAGTTATTATATCCATAAATACTCCGCTAATATAAATGATAAAAATTTGCATGAATATTTATTGAATCCGTATATATGTTTATTTTTAGATAATTATTTATTGAATTTGTATCTATGTTTATTTTTATGTTATTAGATTATATTTAATTAATCTGTATATATGTTTATTTTATGTCATTAGATTAGGAACACAAAAACCAAACTATCGTGACAGGATGTTTAGGATTTAATTTCGTTTTTAAAAGTTTGAATAATAAATTAAAAACCACATACATTCCTTCCTTAGATCGACCTTGGGAGTATACTTATCATTTTCTTCGAAATGATTCGTGCACTTGCGAGAGTTTTATAAATATTAAAACCAAAGTATTTGCGGGAATCGGCGATGCCGGTTTTCGTTCATCAATCATATACCAGGTAGAACACTCATACCACTTAAACAAAATTTCATTAATTGAGCGTCACAGGTTCATCTTATTAAAATATGAGTTTATTGCTCAAGCTGACAAGGATTTTCAAATTTATTAATGGAGAGCTCAATCTCCTAGAAACTTAAAAGTTCTTTAGATGTTTGGAGACATAACTATTGTCCAAGTCATCTATCTCTTCCATCAAGGGTAACAACTTGGCTTGAATCTTGACAAATTTCTTGTGAATATTGACCCCCGTTTTAGTAGGCTCTAAGCTTGAGTTGAGTATAGAATGTTCCAATTCCTCAACAACACCAATCATTTTGAGGAAGACCCCCTTAGATCGCTTCATATAGAAGTTTACCCAATGGAACTCCTTGTCAATAAGAGCTTCTATTTAAGGTATGGCCATTCTCTCTCAAGCTTGAATTGGGGATAACTTCTCCTTGTAAGAGGCGAGCTCACACTTGGTCTCTTCATAAAGGGAGAGCTTATCCTTGAGTCTAGACAACTCGATTCTTAAATTCTCTACCTCAATCTTAAGCCTTCCATTCTCTAGTTTTAAAGCTCGGGCTAAATGTCTATTTTCCTGGTCAGAATCCATAAGGTTCGCACAAGAAAGATAGGGAAAGGTTGTCAGCTACTTCAAACAAAAACAAGATGTTTGAATTTTACAACATCCCTGACTCCTTTTTATATAAGATGATATTGGCACAAATTTAATGACATATGTTCTTAAAATATAGGGAGGTGGGTCAGCATCATAAATAAATTCTATCAATACACCAATATACACGCAATAAGAGTTATTCTCAAAATCAATTGTTTCTCATTAATAATAAATGGGTTACAAGTGCTAGCTCATAACCACATAATTAGGAGTGGCGTCGAGCTTAAAAGAAATACATATATAGTACCCAGTATGTTGAGGAGGTAGAGAAGATGGGTATAGAATATAGGAATGAGATGCTACTTAATCAGAAGACTAGGGCCAATTCCAATATCAAAGGTCACCAGTTCAACCCTTTTCATCTCCCATCTCCCATCCTGGGCCCATCATCACTCGTTCCAGAGTCTGAGCCCTGTATCTCACCCTTTTCTTGGGTTTGAGTAGGCAAATATCGAGGAGTGATTGGGATATTCAGGATCTAATAGAAGTATTCCCTTAGGCCCCTCATATTGACCTCGTCCTTAAAGAAGTTCATGGCCAAGTTATACCCTATCTCAATACTCAAGGAGAGCTACTCCTTCATTGCCTCAAGCTCGCTCTTTCCTTGGGTCTCCTCGAGCCTATAAGCCTCTAACTTAGCCTAGGCTTTCTTATATGGCCTTGGAAAAATTCACCTTCTTGTCGATGGCCTCGCTCTCCCACTTTTTGGCCTTGGCTAACAACACAACATTTTTGGCCCAAGTTATAGTATGGCTTTCTTTCTCCATTTTGAGTTGAAGCATGAAGAAGCTGAATTTGAAAAGAATACAAACAATATGGTGTCAGTAAATTAGAAAAGCCCGAGGCTCAGTTAGAAACAAGGTCGGACTGACACTTACTTGATACATAAGGTGGATAAGCATGATTCTAGCATGCATACCCTCACACATGGCATCGAGTTATCTCTTATGTACCATGTAAGGGAGTTGGTCCACGTAGTGGTCCAACCTCTCTAGGGCCAAGCCCTTGTAAAGGGCCACTCCCTCATCTTCTATAGTGAGATCATCGATGACACCCTTCCCTTTCCTCGAATCCCTTATAGGGGGGAATATGTACTTATTAACCAGAGCTGATAGTTGGTGATATGTGTATACATGGGAACGTCGATGAGGGCTCGATAACATTCAAATTCATGGGCTCATCAATGGTGACATTCTTCTTCCTTTTTGATAATGTTGGGGTGCCCTCCTACCTAGGGTATTTACTCCTCTTCTTCCCATTGGAGCTCGTTCCTCGTAAAGAAGGTGTAGATTTTTGAGCTTGCTTACTCTAATGCCATGATAATAGCTCATAGGCATTGAATTCCATATTATTTACAAAGACAAAACAAAGGCATTAGCTTTACAAGTGCATACTATATAAAAAAAGGGGTTAATTAAAATGCAAAGTATTTATAGGCACATGGCCAATTCATCATCATCTAGTATCACCTTGAACCTCCCCCATAGTTCGTGGGAGGGGTTCTACGCTTTGAGGGTGCCCAAGGTTTACGTATGATGCTATGTAGGAGCTTTATTGAGCCTTGCCTCATCAAACCACATGCAATAAAGAGCAAGGTATTTAGTAGATGCCTCTATAGATTTTTCTCAAACAGATAGTTTTGTATGTTAGCCAATTGTCGCTTCACCCAATTTCTCTTTATCAACTTGGCATCACTGTTTGGGGTCTCTCACTAACCAAAGACATAGAATAAATACTCCTTCCAATTCTTCTCGTTATTGGGGAGGATCACATTTATGCCCCGGTATGTTTTCACTTACACATAGAACCTTCTTGCGTCTATAGGATTCTACTTCAATACAAATGCTTCATTGAACTCGGGAATCTCTAGTTCGACCCCAAGCTTACATATTAGTGTGAGATAGAGCAAGTACCTCTACCCATTTGGCATCAACTAGCCTGGCATGAGTTGAGTCCCAGCCAAAACCTTCCTTATGAAGGGGTACAGAGGAAACCTAACCCCTAATCGTAAGGCCTTCTCGTGGAAGATAGTCCACCCAATTGGAGGTGGGTCATTTTATTGGAATCATTATTTGAATTGAGGAGGGGATGTCATATGTCCCCCTTATCCTCTCATTTTCTTGAAAGTACAGCCCACTGGTTTTTACCTTGGCCGTCCAACCTTTGGTATGACTTATGGGCTTACCAATTCCTTTATTCCACTTTTTTTCCTCCTTGACCTTGGGACAGATATTTGAGTGTGAGGCACATTTAACCTAATTGTAGGTACAACCTATGGACGAGAGGTGAAGGTAGATGTTTGAGGCTAAGATAACTCCCGTTCGCTTGAAGTGCCCATCTCATTGGTAGACCCTATGTCATCACTTTTGGCTAGCGCAAGAAAGTGGGATATTATGGGCTCTCCATGGAAAAACCTGATGTGCTTTCTCTGTGCATGTTCTCTACAAAAGAGAGAATAATTCTTTTAATGGACCAAAAAAGAAAGTATAAAACTATTAGACTAGAGGAGTTTTTCCCCTTAAAAACTCGAGCTAGTAATTTATATACCGAAGTGATTTCTTACCACCAAGCTAGAAATTTTTGTGGCTCTAGTTTAGGTGATAGAGCATTTTTTTCTCTTAATTTTTGTCTAGTGTGTATGAAATGATGAAATGACAAGAAGCCTAAGATACTCCTTATATAGAGGTCTAAATTTCTCTCTCCAATCATCTTATAAGTAGTTATTAGAGGAGCCAAATAGTTTAGAGCGGTTGCCCATGTGTTACTCTTCCACCTCTATTGAGAACCCGAGCTGAAAGAGTAGGAGACTGGCTATTTAGACATATCGATTGACTTGGAACCTGATCCATCTATTAGCTTGTGACATCAGACGAATCATCCTAGGACAACCTACCCACCTCCACAACGACACTAGTAATATGGATTCACCTACACACGATACCCTTGGTGTTGGAAGGTCGGCCTCTAAACCGAGCCATGGTGTGGCCGACCTCAAGCTTTGAATGCATTTTCTTTTACTCTTGTACCCTTTTAATACATTATGATGTGTACTCTCTATGTAGTGGACATTTGTACATACAATATTATATAGGTACATGGACCTCACGAGAGATCCACACATTCCAAAAAAACTTGACTGCTTTCTAGTTTCTCTCTCTATAAATCGGACCAATTGTTGTCTCTTTTAGAAGAACAAAAAATCGTGCAAGCATACACGGTCACAAGTAATAATATGATAAGTAAAATATCGTTCCCATAGAGATTTGTTATTAGTTTCCGTTAATTAGTAAAATTATTTAAACCTGATTTTATCCAAACAATCATTAATTTGATGGAGTTTGACTTAACTAATTTTGTTTAACAATTTGTAAGAAAATTCTAGGATTGTAGTTTTACCAAATTAAACCACTTGAACATTTTATTTTCTCTTGATTTATGTTTTCATATTTTAAGTTGTTAACCAAGAACTCCTAATTTATCCATATATCTCTTCCGAGCTCCATACAGACACATCTCGCTAAAATAATTCACTATATTCCTATGAGAATTAAATTCAACCAGATTTATTAAGTTCTGAGTTCTCAAACAGTTACATATACAATAAAAGTATATTTCTATCCCTTATATATATACGTTATTTTATCACGAGCTACACACAAAAATTCCTTTTTCAATTTTATTTAAGTTTCACAAATCATTTAATTAATCTTTTGATAATTAAAAGCAATAAAAACAGACAAAATAAACAACTTAAAATAGTTCCATAAATCATTCAAAAATAATTAATTCAAGTTTCATAATTTAAGCTACACTGCAATCCTAGACCAAATAAATTAGTTCATAGTAGAAATTAAAATTACAACACCACAATAAATAAGCATTTCAGAGAAATAAAAATTAAAAGAAAATAGATTAGGAAAAACTCTTTCACGATTCCTCAATGAAAAATAAATTTCTTCCCTTTCCTTCTTCTTCGTTGTCTTCTTTCTCTATAATTTTCCTAAGAAAATACAGCACAAAAATTGTCATATAAACGTTCTGTGTGTTATAGAACAACACGCAGAGAGGAAAGAAAAAAGAAAACTTGAAGAGAAAAAATGGAGAGCTCAAAACTCAAAACGAAAAAAAAACAAAACTAAAACTCATCCCTAATTTTTTTCGCATACAAAAGATATCTCCTCTCTCCAACTATTATTTTTTTTATCAGAATACATGTAATGGGGGACAAAAATACATGGGGGAATTAAAACAAATAACATGCATGAAAACCGTTCTACACGTTTCAGATTGTTTTTTCTTTTATGCATGCCACGTGTCATCATTTAATTGGCTGCGAGATATAAAGAGACACATGGAAGCTTTTCATTGGGTGGAAAGAACGGGCACATGGAGAACAGCTGGACCGCATCGCACAAGATTTCATCGCGCTGGAAGTGTGCGACAACTGGCTTCGACACGTGGCGACGCGTTAACGGCTGGTAAGTGGGCACCATTTCTGCGTTTTTATTTTACCAAATACATGCCACGTGGTGTCATGTGATTGGCCGGAATATTTAGGAGACATGTGGCTGCTTATTTTTCGTTGAAACGCGAGGGTGCACGCTGCTTGGATGAACCAGATCACACAGGATTATAGGCGAGCTGCTCGGTGCACGACAACTTGCTTCCACGCGTTTTAAATCTGGACCGTTCAACAGATCCAACGGTTAGCGATCACCTCGGGAGAAAATCTGCGCAGCCAACACGTGGGTCCCACCCTGCACGCCAGTCTGCGTGGCAGGTGGGCCCCACGTGCGTCAGGAATTCTGACTTAATCGCTTTTGTTGCGTCTGGATTTCACGGGCCCAATCTTGACTGTTGATTGGATGATCGAACGGTGTGTGTTAGGTGTTGTGAATGTCGCGAGTGGCTCTTCTCCTGTGCAGAAATTCAATTTTTATTAATTGCATTTTGGCCCACAAATTTAATTTAAGTTAATTTCTAATCTTTTGATATTTGCAATTTAACCCATTCTTAATTTCAAATTAAATTATAATCTTTTTATAATTGAAATTAAGCCATTTTTTTGTTAAAATTTATTAATTTACTTGAAAATATATTTATTAAAAACTAATATTAAATATTAATTTAATTAATTTAAAAATTAACTAAAAATGTAAAGAACTAGCAATTATAATTAATAAAATAGACGTAAATCAATGTATAAAATACAATTATCAAAAATCTAAATAGTCTTATAATCATATTAATATAAATACCCTTTTTATTTTAATTGAGGTAGAAAAGCAATTAAAAATTATTTTTCAATCTTATGGTACACTCACAAATACTTTTATTCAAATATATAAAATCTATATTCTTCTAATATTTTAAGAATGAAAAATACAATAAACTTACAACATATTATATGCAAATATTTAAATATATTGAATAATACATTCACGTATATACATCAAAATTTAAACACATGTAACAAAAAAAATATTGTCATACTGTTATGTTAAAGTTGTAAAGATTAATGACATTTCATGTCCACAACGTATAGAATAATTTGCAAAAAATATTCAAAATATTTATTTTGTTATAATTATGCTAAAAACATAAAGGTAACTATTAAAATATGTTCAATTTTAGGTATAATTATATTATTATCATACGTTGTGAGCATAATTACAACTTTAACAATACATGTTATTTGTCATATTTTTATTATTATATATATATTATGGACATATTAAAACAAAGTAAATATTTTAAATATTTTTACAAATTACACCATATATTATGCATATAAAACATAATTAACATAAATTATAAATAAGGATAACCTTTATTTCATTGTTAGCATAGAGAATTAAGCGACACAACACACAAAAGTGTCATATTTATTTTTGTGAAAAAAATACAAATACAAATTAATCATAAAATATGTATATATATATATATGAAAGATATGTAACAAACAATACAATTTTATTATTAAGTTAAAATTTTAGGTTCATCGTATTAATATAAAAAAAATGATAATTTGAGTTGAATATATTTTACAATAATTAAATCATTCAAAAATATTGAAATTTGTGAGTAATAATTGAGGCACTTTTATAAAGATTTCATATAAAAAAACATAAATGAATTTCATACTTCGAAAGGGGAATTGATTTGCGACCCAAATAAACAATCGGGGCATATAAGGGGATGCATACGCCAACTTATGAAATGTTTAGCAAGTTTTATTTCAACTTAATTAAATAGGTCTCACAAAATAAATTAACTAGATGGCACAGTGGAATATACAATCAAAAAACATGCTTAATTCAATACACAATACAAATAATTAGCAAAATAGAAAAAATAATATACGATAAACACACAAATAACTTGTGCCTCATAGGCTTTTATAAAGGCCGACAACATGCAATATATAGGAAAATAACACATAGCATGTAAATTAGGAAAATATATAGTGAAAGTAATAAATTATTTTTTATCACTTCAAGATATTCTATGTGTAAACATATTCGATAAGTAGTGATTCCACTCTCATTATATTAGAGCACACATAATACAATATGTAATAGTAAATCAAAAAGTATCTAGCACCATCTGAAGATATCCATAGGTTTCACAACAATAACCAAAAAACAAGAATTTAACTAAGAATCAACAATTTAGAACATATAGAAATATAAACACAAATACCTCTATCAATCAGAGCATCTATCCTAATTGTACCTAAGTTGCTAAATGTTGTCAACACAACACTTGATTCAAGTATATTCTAGCTCATCTCAATGAGCTCTATCACCACATAATGTGATCAACTATTGATGGCTTAAAACCTCCTAATATGCATACACATAGGCTTCTCACCTATGGACTTTGACGTTATTACCACATAGACTCCCCCTACTACAGAAGTTATTGTGAACTTGTGTCACATAATTTACACACAATAAATGATGCAAATCATGAACTCAAACCTTGAAACCCATAGACATGGGGTGCTTGAGAACTCCAAGAGAAACGACCAAAGACCTAACCACCAATTGAAAACAATCACAAAAAGCTAATATTCAGATTGATAGCAACACTTTAACTCTATGGATATAACACATTAAAAACCAATGGTGATAATGACATGACAAGAATTGTAAATCCGTGATAATTCAATTTGAAAAGGAACAAAAGAGGCTTAAAAGCTCTCAAGTTTTGATTAATTATCAAATATTCAAAATCTGAGTTTGGCTGCCCTTATTAGCAATAATATATACATCACAAACCCTAGGAAAAACAATCAGGAATGAAACAAGTCAAAAAAATGAGAGAAAATAAAATTATATGTGTAGGCCACGGTGTACATTAATCCATGTTGTCGCAAGAAGATCCGAGAAGGGTATGATGCAACGCACCTTATTTTGTGCCACAACACACATTCATGCCAAGGAAATGCGAGTGTGTCATGTCGCAGTGCCTATTTTTTGATGCCACAGTGCACCTTCTTTTCCTTGAAAACCACCTAAGTGCTTTATGCTACAGTGCACTTTATTTATGCTACAATGTACCATTACTTTCTTGAATCAAAATTCTTATTTCCTTAACTGGTTTATGCAATGACTTGGCTACTTTTGTGGCACCCATTGATCATTATGTAATTCTTGAATAGGCCCTTTCAATGCTTCCTTGAGTTGCTTTATCCTTGATTTTGTGATGGGGACACTTGGAATGTGCAACGATATGTGATTCCTATCATTCTTCCTCTCCTTAAAATGATTCGACCTTGAATCATCACCTGTATAGTCGAAAAGTGAAAGATCAAAACATTAAAAGAAGTGCTAATGTTATACTCACCCGAAAGTTCCAACTTGTAGTCATTGTCATTAATCCATACAAGCACTTGAAACAATCCATCTCCTCTAAGTTGCAACTTAGATCGTCACTTTTTTGAAAACCTATCTTTTCTCATGTATACCCAAACCCAATCATCGGGTTCAAAGCTAACTCTTTGCCATCTTTTGTCACCTTTGAAATCATAATTGATGCACCAATTTTATAATTATAAAGCTTGAAAGTGCTTGAATCACTTATTATAAGTGACAAGTATATTCCCAAGGTCCATCTCTCAAGGAATTGTTGGGTTTTAAAAAAATTATTTATTTTCTAATATAGTTAAGAAAAACATATCTTAAACATTCTAATAATTTGTTAGTTGGTCAAAAAGAACTATAATTTTTTTATATCTAAATAGAGTAAGTAAATGAAAGAAATTGAATTAAAATAAGTCAATTGAACTATAATCAAACCTAGGATCATGGATGTATATAGGATTTTAACGAGTAATACCCATTCATGGACAGAATGAATTAAGTGATTTAAATATAAACTATATTTATATATTTTTGTTTTTTAAATAAGTGAAATCCCTATAATCATGGTGAGTTCTCGATGAAATTCAATTAATTAATCATTCCTTGGCTGGGGTTGAAATTAATTAATTGGTAAACAAAAGAAATATTTATGAACCAAATTCTTCAATTAATAACTTTCTTCGTTGAGCTTGAAATTAATAAACTAATAAACCTAACATAGATATATTCTTTAATTATAAATCAATATTTAACCCATCATTAATTTATAATTTAAGATATTTTCAACCATCTAATGTAATACAAATTAAAAAAAATTAAAATTGACTTTTATTTATTATGCACAACTAAGCATAAATGATGTGTCTAATGCTTAATTTTAAAATGTTTTATTTAATTATAAATCAAGATTTTTCCTATCATGAATTTATGATTAAAGATCTAAAGATTATGAATAAGAAATAAATCTAATTTTTTTATTTATTTAAATCCCAAAAATTTCCTTCGAATAATTGAAAGCAAAAACAAAATTCTATATTATAGGTTTAGTCAATTATAGCTAACTTAACAAAAGTCAATTCAATTACAAAAAAAAAAACATCTGATTATAGAAAGAAATAACCAATACAACAATTAAAAATTACCTCTTTTCTTGAAGATAATTCTAGATCTCTGAACAAGTCGTTACTATGTTTTCTAGATTCTTGGATATTCTTCATAATTGGGAGGTTTACTTTCCATATCTATATATGGTGGAACGACTGACCTAAATTCTATAAATTAAAACTACTAGGATGGTTGCTAAATATATATATATATATATATATATGTTATATGTATCTTTTATAAAACCTAAAAGGTTTTATTTATAAGAAAATGTGGGTGTAGAGGGCTTCGAGCCAATTTAATGGAGGCGTACTATGATACAACACTTTTCAAAGCCACAACATGAAGTTCGTTAGGTTCGCACAATTCCATATCGAGAGGGTTGTGCCATAACACACATTATTTCACGCCATGGCACACAAAACTCAATATGCCCCGGTAATCATCCCGATCAGTGTATGTCGCATCATACTAATTTCTTTACCCCGACATGATCTGTTTGTCTTGAAAATTACCTTATATACCTTACAAAATGGTTGGTTCTCGATGTAATGCTTACATACCTTACTCTTTTTAGCTCTAGGGTGAAAATTAAGTGCTCTAAGTTTTTTCTTCATGTGTTAACAAAAAGTTTATATTTTGATGCTAAAAACACCTAAATACAAAAAAAAATTCCAGTGATTCTAAACATAAAGATTTGTATAAATAATGATATAAACATGCTAGTCTCTATAAATTAAAGAGATTTAATAGCAACAAAAAAATAAATAAAATTAACTAAACTAGCCTAAATCATTTCTATAGATTGACACGGTTTCATTTAGCGTATGAAACAAGCCTTTAAATCCCAAGGTAGCCCTAATGAATGAGTTAAAATATCATAAGGGCTTTCAGTGATGATACCCACGAACATCCTAGCATGGAAACACTAAAACTTAAAATAATTGACATGGAAAATAAAAAGAAATAAGAAATTAAACTAAAAATGACAAAATAAAAAATTAAAATAAATTTTTTTTCTCATGTTTAAGTTTTTTTTCAATCATAATCAAAATCTAAAGCACAAGTTAATTCAACATCTTAAAGGTTCGCAGTTTATTGTTCAAATTAGTACACATCACAAATTCATGCTCCATTACCAAAATATATCAACTTTGACTTACCTAATCCCAGTGTTAAGAATCCAAATTCACTTTGGCTCTAATCCTCACAAGATATACTCTTAATTTTACACTAATCATATGGGTTCAATCACTCAACAAGGTATATATAAATAGAAATTATGTAAAGAATAATACAAAAAGGTTTGCATATGATAAACAACAAAGTCTTAAATGTGCATAACATTGATCTCATGTAAGTAATCAAATGTTAGGATTATGAATATATCACATTACTAATTTTATACTTCAATCAAAATCATCAAACAAAAATTTTAAGTATCGCCTTAGTATGAATGAAAATACATTAACTTCAAAGGAATTATTTTATATTCTTTTATAATAACCATCTCACTACTTCGAAGAGCTTAAGGGTCATAGTATTTATTTATACTATTTATTTTTCTCTTTTTTTATTCTTTTTTCTTTCTCATTTTTTAAAAAATTTACCCATATACATAGACATGTTTTGGTAAGTGATTATATTGGCTCTTCTTGTTGTTCTAAGGGAACCCTATATATAGAAGCCAAGCATGAATAAAATAAGCACACACTTTACATTTTACTCAAATCATTCAATCTAACCAATGAAAATAAGTATATGATTCTTCATCATATATTAAAAATCCTAACATTCAATGCAAAACCTATAGAGATTATCTAAAAATATGAAATAATAAGAAGGGTATTTAAGGAAGTAAAAGAAATATCATTATTCAAAATAATGCTTATGGCCTAAAAATCTAACTTCTCAATCTCAACATCCAAGCATGAAACACAAACTGAGTAAAAAATTAATTCTCACAATAGTCCATGAAAATGTTTAATACATCAAACAAACAAGCAAAGACTCAATTATTCACTTTAAGTTAACTAAAAGCATTATTACTTTGCACCAAATATTTTTCTATTAGGTCTATTTGCACCCCCAAATCTGAAACAAATATTGTTCCCAATGTTTTCAACAATACATATGTTCAGAAAAGCAATGAAAAGGCCAAGTAGAATATTAAGTAATAATAAAATAAAAGAAAAGAATATTAGCTAAAATCGATGAGTTGCTTCCCACCAAGTGCTTAGTTTAACATCTTAGCAAGATGCTACTGGAGGTGAAGGCTCATGTAGTTCAATGTATTAAATATCCTCATTTGTATCGACTTCTTTCAAGTATGGCTTGACACGATGCCCATTGACTTTGAATTGGTTTTGAGGTTTTGGATTTATTAATTCTATAGCTCCATAGGGGAAGACTTGAACCAATTAAAATGGTCCACTCCATCTTGACTTCAACTTTCATGGAAACATTTTAAAACGAGAATGAAATAAGGGAACTTTCATTCCATGATAAAGAGACTTATGGATTAGGCCTTTGTCATGGTAATGCTTAGTGTATTCTTTGTATATTTTTGCATTTTTATAAGTATCATCCATAATATCTTCTAGCTCATCAAGTTAAAGAAAATTTCTCTCTCCTACTTGGACACCTAGGGCCAAAAATCAATTGTGGAAGGTTCTTACCAATATGTGTCTTGTAAGTTGTGTAGTATGTAAATAACACATCATTTTAGTTGGATTCCTAATCCTTTCTTGAAAGCAGCACTGAGATACCCTTGATTTTCTTATTACTTATCTATACTTGATCAGAAGTTTATTGATGGTATGGAGTAGTCACCTCTTGTGTGAAATTATAATTTTTAGTAATCCATCGAAATGCTTATTTCAAAGTGGTTCCTTCCATCCCTGATTATGGCCCTAGGTGTCCCACTCCTACTAAATATTACATTCTTCAGGGCTATTTTCTTACTGCTAAAATGACCCCCATAATTTAGCTCATGATAAAAGGCTAGAATGCTATCATGCTCCTCTTCAAACACAGATCTCCAGATGACATGATCTTGGCAATGCTTGAACAAATAAGGCTCATCCCAAAAATAGTGTCTACAATCATAGAAAAGTCTTTTATGTTCCTAAAAAGGAATGTTAGGCCTCAAAATATCATAGCAAGATAATTGATAGCATTAGCATACTAAGGGTTTCGGCCTATTGTAAACAATTGTTAATCAAGAAAAGTTTCAATAATATCCATTTTCTTCTAATTCTCAGTAGTTTCAAGATTAGAAATTAACCAAGATATCAGTTCGCTTGTTATCTCTAATAACTAGGTCAATTTTTTGCAAGAGCACAACCTATCTAGTCAATCTTGGCTTATCATTTAGTTTACTCAATAATACCTTAAAGTAGTATGATTATAATGCACAATTACTTTAGACCCTACCAAATATAATATAAATTTATCCAAAGTAAATACAATAGTCAAAAATTCCTTTTCGTTGGTAAAACAATGGAGTTTGACATCATTAAGTGTTTTACTAAAATAATAAATGACATATAACTGCTTATCCACTTTTGTCCCAAAATATCCCTATAGCAAAATCAGAAGCATCCCACATAATTTCAAAAGGTAAAAACCAATCAAATGCCATGATAATAGATACAAAATTTAATTTTTCTTTCAAGGTATTAAAAGCAATAAGGCAATTTTTATCAAACACAAAGAAGACATCATTGGCTAACATATTATGTAAAGGACGACTTATTTAAGAAAAAGCTTTAATAAATCTCCTATAAAAACTTGCTTGTCCTAATAAACTCCCAATTCCCTTTACATTAGTATTCATGGTAATTTAGCAATTAAATTGATTTTACCTTTACTTGAAATAATATGTCCTAACACAATGCCTTGTTTAACAATAAAGTGAATTTTCTCCTAACTAAGAGTTAAGTTGCATTCAATTCATCTTTCTAGAACTAAAGTCAATTTATGCAAACAATCATCAAAATGAGCTTCCAAAGATAGAAAATTCATCCATGAATACCTCAATGAATTTCCCTATCATATCTAAAATAATAGACCTCATGCATCTTTTGAATGTTACAAGAGAATTGCATAGACCGAATGTGATACGAACCCCACCAAAAATTGTGATGAAACCCAATAACAATGATGGATCGAAAACCCAAGATCGTGAAGACAAGATTTTTTGAGTCTTAACCTGTCACTTAACAAGATGAAAATCAAGACTACAAAGGATTGAAACACCATACCTAGAAAACCTAAGGATTCTCTCAAGAATTCAAGGTGATAAGTTTGGTTGTTTGAATACCACAAGATTAACTTGATAAGTTCAAGAGTTCTTTTAAGAATTAAGAGGAACATAAGACCTCACAAGAAGATAATTTTCTTAATAATTCCAATATGTTCTTTAAAACTCATAGTACTCCACTTTATTCTCCTATTTAATATTCTTCAAATCCACACCCTTTAATGGTCCAAATATGATGGTTACGAATTTGCATGCTAATAAGCCTCTTCAATTGCTTTGATGACATAATATTCTTGAAACTCTTCAAATTCACACCCTTTAATGGTCAAACTATGCTAACTACGAATTTGTATGCTAATAAACCTCTTCAATTGCTTTGATGACATGTACTAGGCCTTGATTATTATTTGATTCCATCTTGGTCATTTTAGAATCAACCCAATTCTCATGGATCATCCCATTTAATACTTCCTTGAAACGTTTGGCTTTAAGTCTTGTAATTGGGCCACTAGGAAGTGACAAAGGGTCTTGTGCAAATTCAGTTCCATTCCCACTTGTATGATTGACATGTCTAGCTCCTTGGTTTGCCTCCTTCTCCCCCTCTTGAGAAAGATTTGTCCTTAAATCATCAGCTAAGTCAAAATGAGACAAATCAATAACATTAAAGCTTACACTGACGCCATACTCACTTGGTAAGTCAAGCTTGTAGGCATTATCATTTATGCATTACATTACTTGAAATGGTCCATCACCTTGAGGTATGAGTTTTGAATGCCGTTTCTACGAAAAATGTTCCTTCCTTAAGTGAAGCCAAACCCAATCTCCTAGTTCTAACACTACCTTCTTGCGTCCCTTGTTGCCTTGTTGGACATATTGTTTGGTCCTCTTTTCAATGTTCAGTCGTGCCTTTTAATGAATCATTTTAACCAATTATGCTTTCTTCTTGCCATCTAAGTTCACACGTTCACTCAAAGGTAAAGAAGTTAAATCCATTGGTGACAATAGGTTAAAGCCATAAACAATTTCAAATAGTGAAAACTTAGATGCATAATGTACATTTCGATTATAAGAAAATTCAACATGTGGTAAACAATATTCCCATGTTTTCAAGGTTTTTTAATGATAGCATGCAACAAAGAAGACAAAGTTCTATTTACTACTTTAGTTTGGCCATTTTTCTATGGATGATAAGTAGTAGAAAACAATAACTTGGTTCCCAACTTTCCCCCAAAGTCTTCCAAAAGTAACTCAAAAACTTTGCATCCTTGTTAGAAACAATGGTCCTAGGTATACCATATAACCCAATAATATCTTTGAAGAACAAATCAACTATATATGATGCATCATCGGTTTTATGACATGTAATGAAGTGTGTCATCTTGGAAAATCTATCTAGCACCACAAAAACTGAATCTCTCCTCCTCTTTGTCCTTGGTAAACCTAAAACAAAGTCCATAGAAATATCAGCCCAAGGTTCACTAGGTATTGGCAAAGGAGTGTACAAATCATGGGGTTGCAACTTAGACTTACCCTTTTTACATGTGATACACTTCTCACATATTCTTTCCATATCACGTTTCATATGAGGCAAAAAAAAATGATCATGCAAAATTCCTAAAGTCTTAGCTACGCCAAAATGACCCATCAAACCACCACCATGAGTTTCTCTCACAAGTAATTCATGCAAAGAAGACATAGGCACACATAACTTATTTTCTCGAAACAAAAATCCAACATGCCTATAAAACCTACCAAATGCCACATATTCACATGCATTGAATACATCACTAAAATCAGTATCTTATGCATACAAATATTTAATATATTCAAAGCCAAGTAGTTTCGTATATAAAATAGAGAGTAAATCATACCTTCAGGACAATGCATCAGCCACTACATTTTCATTACCTTGCTTGTATTTGATCACATAAGGAGATTTTTTAACGAATTCTACCCACTTGGCATGGAGTTTGTTCAACCTTTTCTATCCTTTCAAATGCTTCAAAGATTCATGATCTGTATGAATCACAAATTCCTTTGGCCATAGATAGTGTTTCCAATTTTCCAAAACCCTTACCAATGCATATAACTCCTTATCATAAGTGGGGTAATTTAGGGCTGCCCCACTCAACTTTTCACTAAATAAGCAACTCAACGACCTTCTTGCATCAAAATAGCTTTAATACCTATTCGTGAAGCATCACACTCAATTTCAAAATTTTTAGCAAAGTTAGGCAAGACAAGCAAAGGTGCATTAGTTAATTTTTCTTTGATCAGATTAAATGCATTTTCTTATTCTTTCCCCCACTTAAACAATACATTTTTCTTGATAACTTCAGTAAGTAGGGTGGCTAAGCTACTAAAAGCATGCACAACCCGTCTATAAAAACTAGATAGGTAGTGGAAACTCCTCACTTGGCTTATTGTTGTAGGAAATGGCCATTCTTGGATTGCCTTCATCTTTTCCTCATACACCTCAATTCCTCTCTTGCTAACTAGAAAAACAAGAAACAAAAGCTTATCTGTGAAAATGGTTCACTTCTTGAGGTTAGCAAACAACCTTTCTTTCCTTAGAATTTCCAAAATAGATTTCAAATGAATTACATGTTCTTCCAAGTTTTTGCTATAAATTAGGATATCATCAAAATACACAACAATAAATCTACCAATAAATGCACATAAAACATGATTCATCAAATGCATAAATGTGATTGGAGCATTAGTTAAACCAAAAGGCATCACTAACCATTCATACAAACCATATTTAGTCTTAAAAGTAGTTTTCCATTCGTCACGTTCCTTCATCCTAATCTAATGATATCCACTCTTAAGATCAATTTTTGTAAATATACAAGAACCATGCAATTCATCCAGCATATCATCTAATCTAGGAATGGGATGATGATACTTTACCATTATATTGTTGATGGCTCAGTAATCAACACACATCCTCTTTGTTCCATCCTTCTTAGGAATTAATAGCACTATAATTGTACAAGGACTCATACTTTCACACATATACCCCTTCTCCAATAATTCACTTGCTTACCTCTGAAGTTCCTTGGTCTCCTCATGATTACTCATATAAGTAGATTGATTTGGAATTGATGCACTAGGTATGAAGTCCATTTGATGTTCAATACCTCAAATTGGAGGTAAACTATAAGGTACTTCTTCAGGAAAGACATCTTCAAACTCCTGCAAAAGAGAAACAATATAGCTCGGTAATACATCAATGAGATCAATAGTACATAAAAGAGCTCCCTTCTACATAAGTACAATAAAAGGTTGATGCGAAAATAATCTCTTAATCTCACTTTTTTGCAATATATATAATTGAATTTTTCACCTCTTGTTCTTACTATGGCCGAAATCATCTCTCTCTTTTTTGTTCACTCTGATCAATGTTTTTCTCACCCTTTTTTTAACTCTTTTTTTTCATTTGATCTTTGTAACTTAATTGGTCCTCCTTGACCTATTTTGGAGTTAATGGCACAAGAGTAATAGGTTTCCCTTTAAGAGTAAAAGAATACTTATTTGTTAATCCATCATACATAACCCTCAGATAATACTACCATGTCTCTCCAACAATAAATGGCATGCATGCATAGGAACCACATCACAAAGTATCTTATTCTCATATTTGCCAATGGATAATTACACCAACACTTGTTTTGTCACCTTGACTTTGCCACTTTCATTCAGCCGTGGAAGCTGGTAAGGTTGAGGATGTTTCAAGGTAGTTAATGCCAATTTCTCCACCAAATCATTACTGGCTACATTTATGAAACATCTGCCATCAATAATGACACTACAAAATTTGTTATTTACAAAGCAATAGGTATGAAACAAGTTCTCTCTTTGGTTATTTTCTTCCTCCTTAACTTGCACATTGAAAACTTGCCTTGCTACCAATAAATCTCCAACCATAGCATTTTACTCATCATCAGCATCCACTAAAGATGGTATGTCATCATCATCTACCTCTTCCGCATTCTCTGACTTTAGCACTCCTTGAGCATTTATCACCATCATCATTTTGTTCACACATTATTTGGCTATATGTCCTCACCGTTCAAATTTAAAACACTTAAGATCATTTGTTTTAGAACTTGAAGTCTCGGTGTTACCTAAAGTAGTGACAGTTTTTGAGTTGTCATTCTTAGATAGTTTAATTTTTGGCTTATTTTGTAACACCTCTTCCCTTTTTGGAACTATCTTCCACATACTTGTGGTAACCATAGGTTGTCCCCTCCTTGTCAATCCCTTTCGTTTGAATTGTTCCTCCACTTTATAGCTTGGTATACCATATATGTCAACTCAACATAGTTCTGCATCTAAACTATATCTATAATCTCATGATTTAAATTATGTAAAAATCTAGCTATAGTGGCTTCTCGGTCCTCTTCTACATTAGCTAGATCATAATTACCTCCATTTCCTTATAATACTCATCCATTCTCTTGGAACCTTGAGTTAACCTCTGCAACTTTTGATACAATTCCCTATATTAGTGATTGAGTAGAAAACACTTCCTCATAAGCATTTTCATCTCCTCCATCCCACCAAACAATAGCCTAATTGGTAAATTCAATTGTAGCCAACTTAACCTTATTTAACTTCGAATAATTGTGACAATCAAACACCATATCCATTTTAGTTTCCCACTCCAAATGAACTTCAGGGTCATTTCTACGTTGAAAAGATGGGATTTTAATCTTAATGTTTCCTAAATCATTATCCCTATGGCTCATCAAACTCCTCCATCTATACCTCTTCCTCAACATTCCACCATAGAACACGTCCACCTTGCTGCCTATTGGGGGATGTCTTATTGTTGTCCCCTAGCAGTCCCTTCTCATACCCGATCCAACCTCTCGTGAATAGGTACTAATTTAGCCCTCATCATATGCCTCATCTCCCCTAACAAAGCTTGCATTTGGAGGTTTAGAACAACGAGTTGTTGAAATTATTTGGTTGTATATTTTTCTTGATTATTAGACATGCTTAGAATATGAAAAACAAAGTTAGAATCCTTACAAGCACTCCCTCACGTATTTCACTCAAGAATTGATACACTTGCACTCGTGTTTTTGTTTTCAATCTAAACGACATTTACCCTTTTATGGTCCCACATACTCTTACCTTTTACCACTCCTTTGTGTCTTCTTTATTTCTTAATCAAACTTCAAGAAACTAATTCAAAATAATCCAACAACAATTCAAAAATGAGAAACAACCAACACTCATAAAAAAGATCAAGAACTTGAATAAGGAGAGAAACAAGATTGACACGAAGAATTTTTTTATTTATTTATTAGAATCGTGTATTGAATGATATGAATTGAGAAATTTCCCTCTTCGTGTACTGAGAGATTTCTAACTGAACTTGTATAGTTTTTTTTAAAGTAAGGAATAGGAAATAGAATGAAAATAAAAGATTGAAAAACTTATCTTAGAACCAAAGCTCTGATACCAAATGATACGAACCCTACCAACAATTTTGATGAAACCCGATAACAATGATGGATCGAAACCCCAAGATCATGAAGATAAGATTTGTTGAGTCTTAAACCGTCACCTAACAAGATGAAAATCAAGACTATAGAGGATTGAAATGCCACACCATGAAAATCTAAGGATTTTCTCAAGAATTCAAGATGATAAGTTTGGTTGTTTGAACGCCACAAGATTAACTTGAAAAGTTCAAGAGTTCTTTTAAGAACTAAGAGGAACACAAGACCTCACAAGAAGATAATTTTATTAATAATTCCAATATGTTCTTCAAAATTCATAGTACTCCTCTTTATACTTGGAATAACCCTACAAGAATAGGCAAAGTCATAATTACAGCACAAAAATTAGACTAAACAAGTTCTTTACCTTTTTTTGGACCCTTAGTCTTCTAAATACAGCTAATAAGTAGCTATTTATTAACTTTTAAATATAGCTAATAAATGGATATTTTGGACTTCTTATGACAACCAATTTGGACTTCTAATGACAACCAATAAATAGCTAAATGACTAGATTCAATGCATTTTGACATGCCCAACTAAGACCAAGTTATTCTCCTATTTAATATTTTTAAAATTCTTCAAATTCACACCCTTTAATGGTCAAACTATACTAGTTATGAATTTCCATGCTAATAAGCCTCTTCAATTGCTTTGATGACATAATATTCTTGAAACTCTTCAAATTCACTCTTTAATTGTCAAACTATGCTAGTTACGAATTTCTACACTAATAAGCCTCTTCAATTGCTTTAATGACATAATATTCTTAAAACTCTTCAAATTCACACCCTTTAATGGTTAAACTATGCTGGCTACAAATTTGCATGCTAATAAGCCTCTTCAATTGTGTTGATGACATGTTCTAGGACTTGATTATTATTTGAGTCCATCTTGGTCATTTTAGAATCAACCTAATTCTCATAGATCAGCCTATTTAGTGCTTCCTTGAAACATTTGGCTCTAAGTCTTGTAATTCGGCCATTAGGAAGTGACAAAAGGTCTTGTGCAAATTTAGCTCCATTCCTACATGTATGATTGAAATGTCCAACTCCTTGGTTTACATTAGAGTGGCATCCTTCTGAAGGTAAATGTTCTAAATGGATAAGTGAATGTGGTCCTTTCTTGATCTTTTGGTGCAATTGGTACTTGGTAATATCCTTAAAAACCATCAAGAAAATAATAAAAGTAAAGCCTAGCTCATTTTTCTAACATTTGATCAATAAAAAGGAACGAAAAAAATGATATTTCTTAGTGTATAGATTCAGTTTCTAAAAGTCAATACCCATCCTCCATGTAGTGATGAATCTAGTAGGAACTAACTCATTCTTATCATTTCTTAAAATGATAATACCTGATTTATTGGGTACCATATGTACTAGACTAACCCACTTGCAATAAAAAAAGGGATAAATAACTCTTACCTCTAAGAGTTTTAAAATTTCAGTTTTCACTACTTTTTGAATAACTAGGTTAACTCATGTTTGGGATTCTCTTACAGGTTTGATATTGTCCTCTAAATTAATCTTATGGATACACATAGTTGAGCTAACACCTCTAATGTCTCCAATACTCCAACTTGTAGCTTTCTTGAATTTCCTAAGCTACCTTACTAGTTTCTCTTCTTGGGTTGGGGTTAAAGTAGAAGAAATAATGATTGGGTAGCTCTCCCCCTCTCCTAAGAACACATATTTAAGATTCTTAGGTAACTCTATTAGCTCAAACTTAGGTGGAATATTCTCTTCCCCCAGTTACAATTCTAGGTAGATCTAAGGGTGTATTAGGCTCTTCTATTGGTTTAGAACTATCTAAGAATTCATGATACCATTTAGTCTCCTCGTCTAAGTCTTCCTCCATTCTATCAACTATTAAAACATATTGAAGTTTATCCTTCATCTCATAATGAAAAAAGGTGTTATGAGAAAATGTATCCACACAATCAATATATGAACACTCATCATCAATAGAAATAAAAGAAATTAGAAAGGAACCAAAAACTTTAAAATAAATAGTCTTTCCTAAGACTATCATAATTAATTTCTAATTATAGACATTAACAATAGTCTTAGTTGTGGCCATGAGTGGCCTACCAAGAAGAATAGTATGGTCCATGTCCATTTATAGGTTTTCTTGTAGATCCATTACCACAAAATCAATAGGTATTATTAGTTTATCTATCTGTACTAGCAAATCCTCAACTATATCCTTAGGATATTTAATAGACCTATCAGTTGATTGAAGGGACATGGTTGTGGGCTTCAACTCTCCCAAACCTAGTTGCAAGCATATTGGATACGGCATGAGATTAATTCTTATACCTAAATCTAGCATAGTCTTAACCATCTTTTGTCATGCATAGTAATATTAATATTAAAACTACTAGGATCCTTCAATTTTGGTGGTAGGTTTTATTGAAGTAATACACTATCAACATTTAATAAAATCAATCTTTTATTATCTTTAACTTTTTTCTCTTAGTGATTAATTCTTTAAAATGTTTTGCATAGGAAGGCACATTCCAAATTACATCTAAGAGAGATAAATTAATGTTAACCTTAGAAAGCATATTAAATAATTAGAAAGTTGCTCATCCTATTTAACATCCTTAAAATGGTGTGGGAATGGTATAGGTGGTCGGTATTATTTTGGTGCTCTATGCAATGTAGGTGGGTCATATGACTCTCCTTGAATCCCCTCAGAAGGTTTTGCAGTTGTATCATTTATGTCCATACCTTCCTTTTGTACTACTCTCACTCTACTTGTGTTTCCTGCATTATTAAAAACATCATTAGAAATTTCAAAAAATTCTTTATTAGAAACCTTACCACTTTAAAAAATTGTAATAGCTTGAGCTTTCTAAGATTGATTGGGAAGCTTCCTTTTCTCTTATTTTCGCATTTTCTCACCTATTTGCCTAAATTTTGCCTTCCACCCTCTTCTTAGATGCCTTTAAAAAGTCCAACATTTGATTATTTTTCATGTCATTATATCAACTTACTTGAATGAAAGCCTTCAAGTTATCATTTAAGGTTGGCTTATTAGGTGGATAGGGTGGTATGTTCTAGTTTAGGTTTGGGACATATATTGGGTTAGTGTTTACTTTCCATGAGAAGTTAGAGTGATTTCTATGGCCATAATTATAGGTGTTAGTGCAAGGATCACCTATGGATCTTAGTTGGTACTTCTATATAAGATAAACTTCCTGATTATTACATGAATAGGAATCGTCTACAAAAGAGCAAACATTGTCATCATGCCCATACATACCACAGGCTCTATACACCTCTTGGTTTGGTATATTGTTGGTAATTAGGATTTTGAACTTGCTTCGTCAATTATACAAGTTGTATGACTATCTCACTCTTGAATCATATCTTATTGACCCCAATTCTTTCACTCTAGTACTCATTTGTTAGGAATTAGCACCTAACATCTCATAGAGATTTTAAGTCTCTAAGGATGTTACTTATCTCATAGCTCCACTTTCAACATTGTCAACTATGAATTGACATTGTTTAGTCAATCCATCATAGAAAAATTGATTTTGTAGCTATAAGTCCTATAGTCCTTTGTGTTTTGTTGGCTTTCCATATGCAAAACATGGAGTTTGTTTAATTTACTTAGTATATCTATCTTTCTTTATGTATGTTTGGTTACTGATGATTAGTAATGTAGATACGTACAATGTTAGGTGTTTATATGGGAGCATGTTTACACATACTTCTTCCCTCATGTTTTTGTTTCATTTGAGGTGTAGGCATTTATGAAAATTACTTGACAATTTTGGAAATAAAAAATATGATTTTTTGGCACCTCAATTAGGCCCTCGTTACATCCCTGGTGAGGTGGTTGGCAAGGCCTCGATGAGGTTGGCCGTTGTGCCTAGTGTTTACAAGTGATTTTTTGTGAGGAGCATGTGTGGCTATGAGCCGTGTTGGATGGTAGTTGCTAGGATACAACATTTTCTAAAATGAGAAGCTTGTATGAAGGTGAGCCATATGTTCGGTTGAGTGTATTTCTCACTTTGGCTGTGTGTGATATGTGGTTAAGTGTAGTTTCCATGTGTGGTAGTGGGTGATTCATGGTTGAGTGTGTCTCCAATATTTGGTTGTTTTCTCTCCGGTTCACTTTACTAATCATCGATTACAGATCACACTATATTAAGTAGTATTAACTTTAGAGGAAAGCCAGGTTGATGTGCATTCTCTAGGTGAACAACCCTAGGAACCCACAATCTCAAAGGAATATGAACAATTGATTTTCTAAGAACGTGTTGAAGATGATTAGATTATAACCTTAAGGAAACAAAGTCCTTAAAACCCTAAGCTTGAGATGCCACAAAGGATGATCAATCCTTTTGATAAGTCAAATTCAAGCATTCAATCAAGAGCATAAAAAGGCAAAGAAAGAAGCGTTCTAAAATAAACTTTTATTAATAAAATTTGGTCTCCCTCCAAATTATATAGTGGCTTCTTTTTATAAGCAAGAAATCTTTATGAAAAATCCTAGACACAAATTCAAGCCTAAAGAAAAACCCTAGGTGCAAATTCAAGCCTAAAGGAAACCCTAGGCACAAATTCAAGAGATAAAATACTAATGGTCTTATTTAGTGGTGGATTGGGCCTAATCAATCCTTAAAAATAAAAGACAAGAAAAAAAGACTTATGATAAATAAAACATAAAAAAACCACAATATTCACTAAAATAAAATTTGCTAAACATGAAAGGCCTATAATTAACTAAATAAAAAATGACTTCCTAAATCAATCCTTGCATCCAATTTGATATTTCAATTCTATCCCTTGTGTAAGATCTTGAGAATATTTGTAGGGTTTTAAGGATATTTGTAGGATCTTGAAAATCTTTAGAATATTTGTAAACATCAACTTGGTTAGCACCTCAATCTCCATTATTCCCTTCCTCTTCAAAAAGATTCATCCTCGAATTTTAGCTTTGTAAGAAGATCGATTTGGTAATCTATGGGGAATCTCTTTATGAAATATATCCTCAAAGTCCTACAATGAAGACACAATAACACTAGGCCAAGATGAGTTAAGGTCGCTAGTAGAAAGATTAACATCCTTGTACATAAGTACAAGTAGTTGTTGCCTTACTGATGCTTATTTTCGCAAGTGTACGAATCATTCAAGTAATAAAGTGTACAAAAAGTACGGATATCGAACCCACAAGGAATGGCGTTACTAAGTACCGAAATTGACTAACCCTAATTTTATTTGAAAACCGAATTGTTGAAATTGTTTTAAAAGCAAATTAACATAAAACTAAACGCAAATAACAAAATTTAATGTTGTTCACAAATGATTAAAAACGCTAAGGCATTTGATTTCGGTAAATCAATTCAATCCGATTTCAAGTCATGTTATATGAGAATCAAAGCTAAAAGTGATGGTTGAAAAACCCAAACTTATCTAATACTCTCTCTCAAGTTATATTAGAATTACTTATCTATGAAAACCAACTATATTTCTATGAAGATTTAATCACAAATAAGCACATTACGATTTATGGAATTTCTAGAATAACCACATACATCATGCATTAGGTGTCAAACTCGCATTCAACATATGGTATTTATCACAAGAAGCATTCATTACACATCTCCTCTCGATCTCAATATAATGCAACAAATCATCTAAATCTTGATCAGAAATTTAAAAGCATTAAGCAATGAAATAAATACTCAAATTAAAAGCAATGAATTCATATAACGATAACAAAAGAAATCAGATTTTCATGATTCAACTACATTATAGCCTTAGCAAAAATGAATTAGTTCATAACGAAATTAAGAACAAACATATTCTCAGTTGAATCCATAAACAAACCATATGAATAAACTATAGAAAATAAAAGCTAAGGAGAAGAGATGAAGAACTCTTGAAGATGAAGACTTGGTAGCAACAATAGTGATGATCCTTCAAGCTTCTCCAACCTTTCTCTCCAAAATTTCCTTTTCTCCTCCAAAAATAACTTAGATCTGCTCTCTCTCCCGTCCCCTCTTTTTCCATCATAATGTATATATAGATCTAGGGTTTGGGGGGCAATTTTGGAACAAAACAACATAAAAATGTGTTTTCAGACGAAACTCGCCGGCGGCGAAATTGTTCTCGCCGCGGCGAGATTTCTGGAAAATTAAATTTTGGGTTTTTGGATTTTGGCCGGCGGCCAAAATAATGTGGCCGGCGGTGAGATACTTTGCCCAGCGGCCAACATAATGTGGCCGGCGGCAAGATGCTTTGGCCGGCGGTGAGATTCACTTGGCCAAAATCCGTGCTCCCTGCATGATTTTCAACATTTTCTCCGTAAGGTTTTCGCCGGCGGCGAAATTCCAAATTTTGAAATTTTGTTCTCTTTTTATTTTCATTCAATCCCGATCATTGTACTTTGTCCCTAACTTCTCCAAAATCATGATTTTACCTGAAATTTCACTTTAAACACGAAATACCCGTGAAATGACATTTGTGGATTAAATAATCAAATAAACACAATTTTCACACAAATATCAACATTTAAATCATAACAAAAATGTAATAATTTAGCTCTTATCACTTACCATCATTGCACTCTTAATCTCATGGTTTTTTGCAATTCCACTCATTATTTTATTGTTCTCCATTGTTTGCTCACTTTTCTCTCCATTTTGCTCACTTTTCTCTCTATTTAGCTCACTTTTCTATCCTTTTAGCTCACTTGCTCTCCTTTTATTTTCCTCTTGCTCACACTATTGTCCCTCCCTCATCTTGCACTATTTTTCTATCCTAATCTGCTCCTCATAAGCTTGTAAAGGTTTGAGAGGGGCTAATACAACTTTTTAGTTGTTCATGTTAAAAGAATAACAATTTTTGTAACCGTTATGTGACACCCTTCTATCGAACTGCCATGGTCATCCAAGAAAATATGAGCAATATACATTGGTGCCACATCACAAAGAACCTTATCCTCATATTTTCCAATCGAAAAAGGAACCCAAACTTATTTGTTGACATTCACTTTTCCATAATCATTCAACCATTGTAGCTTGTACGGTTTGGAATGCTTCTGCCACTTCAAATTCATCTTTTCTACCAACAAAATACTGGAAACATTAGTGCAACTCCCACTATCAATAATAAACATACAGACCTTATCCTTCACAAAGCATCTTGTGTGAAAAATATGCTCACGTTGCTCCTTATCTCTTTCATTCTTAGAATGTATATTCAGGGCTCTCTTGTGACAAGTAATTCTCTATGTACAAGTTCTTACACTTCAACATCAGAACAATCCTCCGATGGTGGAATTTCATCATCACGTGAACTAGCACTTTTTATTTCTTCATTCGCCTCTACAACCATACCCTTTTTTTGGCATTCAGAAGCAATATGTCCTAATCCTTGGCACCTAAAACACTTAATATTAAATGACTTAGTAAGAGTTTTATTTTCTAGTTTACCTTTAGTAATAGCAATATAATTTTTTGACTTTGCTTCACCTTTTGTTTTTAAGGAAGCTTTGTTGTCCCTCTAATTTGATTTCCACGGAGAACTATAGGACGATCTAGATCTGAACCTTTTGGACTTGATTTACTTATCCATTTTAATGGCTTTGTGCTGTAGTTTACCTTGTGCTTCTATATGTCATATAGGTTATTTACCTGTCTTTAGGAATCTTGACTTATATGCATTGCTCTAACTAGACTAAGTGTGTTCAGTTGGCATTCTTGGTGGTTAGGTTATTCACCCTGTCTAAGCATATCTCTTACTTCTATGTTGGAACCCGAGTCTTCCTCGTATGCTTAAATTTTTTAGCAGCATCTCTTGTTTCTTCTCTCTCTTGGGGGTATTGCTTGTATTGCTCACTAGTTAGTCAGCTTCTTTCCTTCTCTTTTGAGGCAACAATGGGCAGCTTGTTGCTAATGATCTCTTTGGAGAAAACACTATACATTTTGTGTCATTTCTCTCTCACGAGGCACATTCTTGTCTTTTTTCCTGACCTCCTTTAAGGCCATTGATGCACAAAAAATTGATTGTCAAATTTTATATTTATAAAAGCTTGCAAGTGCATAAATCACTTATAAAGAAAGGTGACAAATACTCCCTAGATCGTCCGTCAAGAAATTTTGGTGGTTTTAAAAAGTTAAATTAATTTTGTAATATAGTTAACAAAAAAAATAAATCATAAACATTCTAATAAGTTTTTAGATGACTTATGGAATTGTAAATTCTAAATGAAATTATATCTAAATAAAAAAAAATAAAAAAAAGCAACAATTAAAATAAAGACGAACCTAAGATGATGGATATATATGAGAATGTAGCAAGCATAACTCTGGTTGGAAAGAATAAATTAAATTATTTAAATATAAGCTAGATTTATTGATTTAATTGTTTTTAAATAAAATTCCCTATAATTATGGTGAGTCTCCAGTGATAGTCAATTAATCAATTCTTTCTTGTCCAAGGTTGAAATTGATTATTAAGTAAACTTAAAGAAATTTATATATATCAAAATTCTCAATTGATTGATAACTTCCCTTGATTGGACTTGTGATAAAAAATTGATAACTAAAGAAGTTATTTTATTTAATTATAAATAACAATATGACCTATCTTAAATTTATAATTAAAACTATTTTTCAACCATTAATACAAATCAATGAAATTAAAATAATCTCGTATTCATTAAGCATAATTAAAAACAGATTAAGCACACATGATGTTTGTAAGGCTTAATTCTAAAATATTTTTTGTAATCATAGATCAGGACTTGGCCCATCATTAATTGATGATTAAAGATTTGAAAATTATTAATAAGAAAAAGTCATAGCTTTTATTTATTAAATCACTAAATTATTCTTCCAATCATTTGAAGCAGAAACTAAAATCTCATATATCGATTTAGCCAATCATAGTTAAATTAGTAAAGGATAATTCAACTATGAAATACATCATATTACAAAAAAGAATTAAATAATACAATTAAAAATACATACTTTGTTGAAGATGACTTCAGGTCAATAAAAAAGTATCACTGGCTTATCCAAATCCTTGGTGAATGGCTAACCTAATTCTATAAATAAAACTAACCTAAGAATAGTTGCTGAAAACTAAAGAATAGAAGAGAACTAATGGTCCTGGGATGATTTTGAGAAGAGTTGAGGAAATTATCATCACACACTACGCCATGATTTTTCCACCATCGTGGCCTGCATTTTTTTTTGGTATGCATTAAGTCACAATCCATAAAGGTTGTACCATGACACATATTTTCCATCACCACAGCTCGTATTAATCTAGATTTCTTCAATTGTTTTGTGTTTTCATTCCTTAGAAACTTGGTTGGTACATATGTAAGGCTTACATATGTTATTTTTTTTTATTCTTCTTGGTTGCAATTGAGTGATTTTAGGTACAATTCTTCAAGTGTTTTTAATTTGAATCATTTTGAAGGCAAAAATACATGAAAAAAAATCAAAACATACCCACGATTTTGAAATTGTAGATTTAGTAAAATAATGATAAAATTATGCAAATATAAATATATTTTCACTTTAAAGAATAAACGAATCATGTAATATTTTGTGCTTTTCAAGCTTTCATCTCAACCCCCAACTAGCTTCATGCTATTCTCTGGCAAAGAAAACAGAAAACTAGAATAAATAAAATTAAACTATCCTAAACCACTTCCTTAGATTGGTAGGTAGCATTTAATGTATGCAACAAGCATTTAAAACCTTAGGTTACTGTAGTAGATGAGTTTCAGTCTCATGAGGGCTTTCAGTAATGATACCCACAAACATCAAACTAAATGCAAAAGTTAAAAGAGATAACAAAAACTAACAAAGAAAAAATAACAAAATAAAAACTATATTTAACAAAGTAAACATTAAAATGAAAAATAAAAAAATAAAATAAAAAATTCTCATACTTTTAGTATCTTTTAAGCTCTTAGTAAAATCAAAAGCAAAAGTTAAATTAACATCTCAAAGGATCATAGTTTGTTGTAAAAATTAGTTGAAAATCATAAATTTATGTTCCATGTAAAAGTGTATAAATATTAACTCACCCAATTTTAGTGTTAGGAATCCGAATTCGCTTCGAATCTCATCCTCACAAGTCATATTCTCAATATTACACCGATCTTATGGGTTCAAGAATAAATCAAAGCTATATGCGAATAAAAGTTATGTAAAGAATTGAACTAATGGGTTTGCATATATTAAAAGAAGAAAGGCTCAAAAAGTGCATATCATTAGTTTTGGTAGGTATAGCTTCAACCCACATGGACACATAATCAATAACAACTAAAATATATTCATACGAAAAAGAAGGGAAAAACGATCTGTAAAGTCAATCCCCCAAACAACAAAAAGCTCAATAATTAAATTAGATGTCAAAGGCATCTAATCACATTTTCTATTGTTACTAGTCATTTGACATCTATCACATCACAAGCAAAAATTATGAGCATCTTTAAATAAAGTTGGCTAATAAAAACTAGATTGCAATACCTTCATGGCCATTTTCTTACTGTAAAAATGGCCTTACAATAAAGTTCATCGCAAAAGGCTAGAATGCTCTTGTGCTCCTCCTTAGGCACACATCTTTAGATGATTTAATCTTGTAAGTCCTATTTTACTCATGTCTGTATGTTGGCTTTTCATGTGCAAAACATGATGTTTGTTTATTTTACTTAGTGTATTTTTCTTCCTCTGTGTAAGGTTGGTTACTGCGGACAATAATTCATACATGCACATAGTTAAATATACTTTTTATGCAATTATGTTTATATACACCAAAGGATTGATTTTTATTGTGTGCATGCTAAGTTAAGGGTTATGGGTATTTATGGAAAGTACTTAGCAATTTTTAGAATGAAAAAATGTGACTTTTTAGCATCTCACCAACAAGCTTGACATGGACCTCGCCACCACCCTCACCACCACCCTTGCGGAGGTTGTTGGCGAGGTAACAATCATTATTCTATAAATGCACCACCATTTCTTCTTGTTTGGCATCTAAAAAAGAGGTAGTAGAGCTATGTTAAATTAACATATCATCTTTTTGTTTTTGGATCACTAATACCTTGTGTATTGCTCGATATTAGCAATTTGTGACTATGTAAGTAAAATTGTGCCTAAGTGGTGAGTACTCAATACGATGTTTGTGAGTGGGTTATATGTGAGTTATGTGTCGGTTAATATTTTCCCTTGTGCAACCTTTTTCCTATTTGAGGAGCTTGTATGGTTGTGAGCCGTGTGTTGACTAGTGGTTGCATTCGTGCAACATTTTCTTATTCACTTTACACATTATTGGTCTTTGATTACTAATCACACCACTTTGGGTAATATGGGCTTTGGATGAGAACTGGGTTCGTGTGTTAAACTAAGTTGTTACAAAGGTAGTAGGCAAGAGCAGCAATAGGCAATTAGGACATGTGTCCCGACTGATAGAGATATTTAGATTTATATTTTTCTATTGATTTGTATCTATTTATTGTTTTTAGTGGATGGTTTGCTACTAAATGGTTACGTTAAGCAACTTGAGGATGTTACCATATAGATAGGATTTCTATATGTATTTACCTCATTATATCTGGTGCTATGAATACTTGAACGTGTGGCTCATATAGTTAGAGCTTAAGTGGTGTATGTTCCTACATATTAAAGTATAAACTATGATTAGAAATCTTATGATATTTATCACCTAATTTCCATATATTTAATTCTATATCTACTACTTTATGATGTTGCCTATCTTTGATCATATGTACTGTAGCTATGTTTTTCTCCTTGTGATTTGTATGTTTAAGCTGAGTCCTTAAGGAGTCAGTATCTCTTTAGCTTGATAATATATTAGATCTCGGACTCCTTCAATGGTGTTATGCATGATTAATATGTTTATTAGTATTATCTGAATTTCTATAATATATATTCTAACATACTAGATTTAGAGTTTAATTAGAAAGCACATTTGTTATATATTATCACATGCTTTCTTTCCTTTCTACATAGCTTGTCTATAGCTTTCTAATTATTGCTTATAATGTATTAAATTGATTTTCCTATTTCTTTATTAATTTATATTGCTTATGTTTATTATATGCATGTGAGTTTAGTGTGTTTCCAACAAATATGTATCTCCTTAACCTGGTTATATCCCAAGTGTCGGACTCTTTAAATGGTTTGCTATGTTTAGTTTAATTGCACGTTGTGAGAGTACAACCATCGTTTATAGAATATGTTACCACATATGAAGTCTTGAAGTTATTAGAAATCATTTATTGTTTAGTATGCACTCATATCTCTTTAGTGTTTAGTATGTATTCATATCTCACATTCTGTGCATTGATTCTCATATATGCATATTGCTAGTCTAGATAGGTGTCTTTGAGGCATACCATCACTAGTGTGTTTACTGCAGATTGTAAATTTGGTATCTATAGAGTGTTTTAGTTATGTGTTCAATTGAGCATGTTATTTTGTACTTCTACTATGTAATTTTCTTAATTCACGTTTGTGAGGCCGGCTTGGCTGAATTGATATAGAGCTCATAAAAAGAGTCCATAGGTTGGTGTCTCCACCCCTCATCTAGGTCACAGTTACCTATTTGAGTTTGAAGAACAATTGGCCTTGATGTAATTGTTCCTACGCATAGGATTCTTCAAATCTTGGCAAAGCTTGAACATATAGGGGTCGTCCCAAAAATAGTGCGTGTAATTATGGAAAAGTCTTTTCCTTTCCTAGAAGGGAATATAAGACTTCAAAATACCACTAGCAAGATAATTGATAATGTCAGCATACTATGGATTTGGATATATTGTAACAGTTGTTCCTCAAAAAAAGTTTCAACAATATCCATTTCCTTTTCACTCTTAGTAGTGTCAAATTAGAAATTAACCTACATAAATAATCAGCTACTATATTTTTAGTTCCTTTCTTATCTTTGATATCTAAGTCAAATTCCTATAAAAGCTATACCTACCTAATCAGTCTTGGGTTACCATTATGTTTACTCAATAAATATCTCAAAATAGCACGATTAGATTCTACAATTACTTAGACCCTACCAAATAAGATCTAAATTTATCCAATGAAAACACAATAGTTGAAAATTTCTTTTGAGTGCTAGAATAGTCAATTTGGGCATTATTGAGTGTTTTGCAAGCATAATAAATTACATATAAATATTTATCCACTCTCTGTCCTAACTTTCTATCCCAAACAGGCCCTATGGAAAAATTGAAAGCATCGCACATAATTTCAAATAGTAAAGACCAATCAGGTGCCATGATAATAGGTATAGAAGTTAATTTTTCTTTGAAAGTGTTAAAAGTTGTAAGGTAATCATTATCAAATATAAAGGAGACATCCTTGGCTAACAGATTATATGAAGGACAAATTATTTTAGAAAAATCTTTATTAAATCTCATATAAAAATCTTAATGTCCTAAAAAACTCCTAATTTCCTTTACATTAATAGGAGTGATAATTTAGTACTTAAATAAATTTTTACCTTATTCATTGTTATACCTTTACTTTAAATAATATGTCCTAAAAGAATGACTTTTGTCCCAACTAAGAGTTAAGTTTCATTCAATGCATCCTTCTAGAACTAAAGTCAACTTATGTAAACAATCATCAAAAGTGTTTTCAATTTATCCACCATATTTGAAAATATCAACATCATGCATCTTTGGAATGTGGTGGGAGCATTACATAGACCGAATGGCATTTTCCTGAAAACAAATGTCCCAAAAGGACAAGTGAATGTGGTATTTTCTTAATCTAATGGTGCAATTGGTACCCAGTAATATCTTGGAAGGCTATCAAGAATACAATAAAAGTCAACATTTGATCAATAAAAGTTAGAGGAAAGTGATCTTTCTTAGTGTACAGATTCAGTTTTAGAAAGTTGATACACATCCTCCATCTTATGATGACTCTAGTAGACACTTATTCATTCTTGTCATTTTTCACCATGGTAAATCCTGATTTCTTACGTACTACATATATCAGAGTAATCCAATTTCTAACAACAATAGGATAAATAACTACTACCTCTAAGAGTTTCAAAATTTTAGTTTTCACTACTTACATAGTAATGTTAAGTCTTCTCTAGGCTTCTCTAATAGGTTTGGTATTGTCCTCTAAATTAATTTTATGCATACCCATAGCTACACTAATACCACTAATGAATCCATTACTCCATCCTATAGCTTTCTTGAATTTCTTAAGCATCTTAACGGGTTCTTTTTTCTGGATTTTGATCACAGTGGATGAAATAACAACTGGATGGGTATTCCTTTCTTCCAAAAATTCATATTTTAAGTTCTTAAGTAACTCTTTCACCTCTAGCTTAGGTGGACTATTTTATTCCTCAGATGTGGTCTTGGGTTGATCTATGGATGTACTAGGCTCCTGTATTGGTACAACATTATCTAAAAATTCATGTTACCTTTTAGTTTCTTCATCAAAATCTTCCTTTAACCTGTCACAAGTGTATCCATATAATTAATATATGAACACTCATCATCAATATAAATAGAAGTACTAGGAGAGGAATTAAAAACTTTGAAATTAATAGTCTTTCCCTAGACTGTAATAGTTAATTTTCCATTATTAACATATATACTAGTCTTAGTTGTGACCATGAGTGGCCTTACAAGAAGAATAGTGTGGTCTTTGTCTATTGATCGGTTTTCATGCATATCCATTATCACAAAATCAGTAGGTATTTTCAATTTCTCTACTTGTACAAGCAAATCCTCAGCCACTCCCTTAGGATATTTGATAGACCTATCAACTATGTGAAGGGACATGATTGTGTGGTTCAACTCCCTCAAACCTAATTGCAAGTATATTGAGTAAGGCACAATATTAATATTTTCCCCTAATTATAGCATAGCCTTAACCACATTTGTATCTCCCATAGTAATTTTAATATTAAAACTAACAGGATCCTTCAATTTTGGTGGAAGATTTTGTTGAAGTATTGCACTTACAACTTCTAAAATAATTATTGTTTCATTAACATCATACTCATACTCTATCTTCTTAATGTTTAGTTCTTTAAAAAGTTTTGCGTAGGAAGGCATATTCCTAATGACATCTAAGAGAGGCAAATTAATGTTAACTTTAGAAAACATATTAAATAAATTCCAAATTTGTTTAACTTGTTTAATATCCATAAGAAGGTGTGGGAAAGGTATATGAGGTCAGTATGGTTCTATTGTCTTGTGTAATGTAGGTATGTTAGATGACTCACCATGAATTCCCTTAAAAGACTTTGTAATTATTTCATTTATGTCTACACCTTCTTTGGGTACTACTTGCACTCCACCTGTGTTTCTTGCATTATTAAATGAATCATTAGAAATTTCAAGAATTTTTTTATTTAGAACCTTACCAGTCTTTAGAGTTGTCATAGTCTGAGCTTGTTAAGATTGATAAGGAAGCTTCCCTTTTCTTATCTTTTCATTTATTTAGCTATTTGCCCAATCTTTGATAATTTTTCGTGTTGTTATCTCGACTTTCTTGAATGAAAGCATTCAAGTTGTCCTCAAATTTTGGCTCTTTAGATGGATAGGGTGGCATGTTTTGGTTTAGGATTTGGCTTTGGCTATATGTGGGTTAGTGTTTACTTCCTAAGGGAAATTAGAATGACTCTTCCATCTAGAATTTTAGCTGTTGGTGAAAGGATTATTCAAGGGTCTAGATTGATATCCTTGCATAAGATAAACTTCTTGATTGGTACCTATATAAGGATCAATAGCAAAAGAGCAAACATTAGAACCATATCCATACATACCACAAACTCCACATACTTCTTGATTTGGTGTGTTCTTGGCAATTAGAAGTTGAACTTGCTTCATCAATTTTGTAAGTTGCATGGCCATCTCATTCTCGGATCCTATTTTATTGACTCCAGCTCTTTTTACTCTAGTACTCTTTTTTTAGGAATTATCACCCAACATTTCATAGGGATCAAAAGTCTTTAGGACTGTTATTTCTCCTATAGCTCTACCTACAACATTATCAATTGTGAATTAAGACTGTTGTGTCAAATCATCATAGAAAAATTGATTTTGCAGCTAGTGTGGGAAGTTATGATGTGGACATTGAGTGAGAAGTAATTTGAACATATACTAAGTTTCATAGAATGCTTATCCTTCCATTTAAGAGAATGTAGCAATTTTTACTCTCAAATTGAATGTTTTCTGCTAGGAATAGTATATTCTAATGAATTTATTATAGGCTTCTTCCTAAGTTATCTGGGTACCAAGTAGTAGAGTCATTAGCCAAACCTTAGCCTTTTATTTAAGAGTGTATGGGAAGAAACTCATATTTAGTTGATCCTCAGTACTCCCATGCAAAAAGAATGTCTATACAGTTGAGTAAAACTCCTTAATGAATGTCAAATGATCTTTATTAAGTATCTCATAGAAGGATGGTAATAGAAAAAAAAATGAATATGTTTCAATTCTTAGTTCCTAATTGTCTTATCCAACTATATAGAGGAAGTAGCAGTGCCAATGAATGGTTTTGTATACTCCATTAGTATTTCCCTTGGTAAAGCATCTCCTATTTTAAATGGCTCTAATATTGGCTCCAATGATCGCTCAAAAATACATAAATATAAAATTAACAACTGAAATAAATAAATTAAAGAAAAGAAAAGAAATAAACACTAATGAAAGAAAACAAAAATAATTGAAATAAGTAACAAAATAGATCGCAGATGAAAATATAAAATAAATAATAAAAATAGGCAACTAATAGAAGTAATGAAAAAAATTAAACAAGTAATTAAAAGAAAACAAGAAAAATAAACAAAACAAAAATATGTTTTCTATTTTATTTTATGTTTTTTAATACTAAGATATATATATATTGAATTTATTTTTAAGTTCAACTAATAAATAAGATATTAAATTTTAGATATTTGGTTTTTAAAAAGTTTTAATTTTTTTTTGAATCTAAGGTCTTTTTTGATATTTTTGTTTTGAATTTAAGGTCTTTCAAATTTCAAGTTCTTTTTAAATTTTTTATATTTTTTTAAAACAACCAAAAGTAACAAAAATATAAATAACAAATATTCATTAAATTATAAATATAAAAAGAAAAGGATTGTAGAAAAAACAAAAAACAAAATATGAAAAATAACAAAATAGAAAACATCTAAACACTTTAAAACGTCAATTCCGCGACAACGATGGCAAAAAACTTGATGCACAAAGTTTATTGCCAAGTTTTGTATTTATAAAAATCGTAAGTGCACAAATCCATTGTAATAAAGCAACAAGTATAATTTCAAGATCGTCTCTAAAGAATTGCGGTGGTTTTAAAAAGTTAAATTAATTTTTTAATATAGTTAAGAAAAGACACAAATCCTAAGCATTCAAAAATGTTGTTGGATGGTTTATAGAACTTTAAATTCTAAATGTAATTATATCAAAAGAATAGAAATAAAGTAAAGCGCTAATTGAAATAAAACCAAACTTAGGATTATAAATATATATAGGATTTTAGCTAGCATAATCCTTCATGAAAAAATGATTTTAATATAAACTAGATTTACTAATTTAATCTCTTTTTCACTAAAACTCCCTATAATTATGGGAAGTTTTCAGTGATAGTCAATTAATTAATTCTTTTTCATTCGAGGTTTAAATTGATTAATTTCTAAACTTAAAGAAATTTATATATACCAAAATTCTCAATTGATTGATAACTTCCCATGATCGAGCTTAAGATTACAATTTGGTAACTAAGGTAGATATATTCTTGACTTATAAATAAAGATATGACTCATCTTAAATTTATAATTAAAATTATTTTTCAATCATCTAAATTAATACAAATCATTGAAATTAAAATAAACTCTTATTTATCATGCACAATTAAGCATAGATGATGTGTCTAATGTTTAATTCTAAAATATTTTCTTTAATCATAAATTAAGACTTGACCCATCATTAATTTATGATTAAAAATTTAAAGAATATGAATAAGAAATAAATCATAGCTTTTATTTATTTAAATCACAAAATTGTTCTTCCAATCATTGAAAGCAGAAACTAAAATCCCTAATATAGATTTAGCCAATCATAGTTATATTAACAAAAGTCAAATCAACTATGAAAGACATCATATTACAAAAAGATTTAAATAATACAATTAAAAATATCCCTTTTATTAAAGACGATTTCATATCACTGAAAAAGTTGTCATTGGCTTCTCCAAATGCTTGGATATTTATCACAATTAGGAAGATCTCTTTTTATATATGTATATGGTGAATGGCTAACCTAGTTTTAACTAACTTATGGATAGTTGCTGAAAACTAAAAAAACAAGAAAGCTAATGGTTTTGGGATGATTTTGAGAAGAGGTGAGTGGTCATTTATAGAGTTGAGAAAAAGGAGAAAAAAAGGGAGGAAAAAGTGAATCGTGATAAGATTATCACCGCATGTTACAATACACTTTTTCCACCATCGTGGCCCACTTTTATTTTGGTACGCGTTAAATCATGATTCGAGAAGGTCACATTGCACCACATATTTTTCACCACTATAGCCCATGTTACTCTGCATTTCTCAATTTGTTTTGAGGTTTTACCACTTACAAACTTGGTTGGTACGTAGGTAAGGCTTACATATGCTATTCCTTTATTCTTCTCAGTTACAATTGAGTGTTTTTTGGTACAATTCTTCAAGTGTTTTTAATTTGAATCATTTCGAAGCTAAAAATACCTAAAAATTAATGAAAAATACCTGTGACTTTGAAAACATAGATTTACTAAAATAATGATAAAATTATGCAAATACAAATCTTATTTGACATTAAAGTGCTAATAAATTATGAAATATTTAGTGCTTTCAAGCACTTGTTATCCATCCTTGTCATCTCACTTATTTGTTGTTATTGTTGTATTTCGGGAGATTGAATGTTTCTCTATCTTACTAGCTCGTTTCTCTTTTATGAGTTTGTCACTGCATTTTTCTTAACTTGCTTAGTATGCTTCCTTACTTCTATTTTTTTTTTATACTGTGTGTAGATGCTTTTGTGTTTAGGGAGTTTTGAGAGTGTAGGATGCAAAACATATTTATTACCTGAATTTCATTTGTTTAGTGTGAGAGGTATATGTAAAATGCATGGTGTTAGAGGGAGTACTATGTTTGTTTTGTATCCTTGGGGTTTTTCCTGTTTGAGTCATTGTTGTGTTTTTATGCTCTTGTGATTGCTCCTTCTTCTTGACATCACTTTGTAGGAACCATGCATAAATAGGAATATTAGTATGACATGTTGCATTCATTGTATGCAATCTCTTATTTCACATGTCTTCCTATGTGTTTACCAACTTTATTATTGTTGTGAGTTATTGCATGTTTCCCACATGTAGTTTTTTGCTTTGTATTTTCTGTTAGAATGCACAAAAAATGTTTTCTTTTTGAAAGACATGAATGTCTTTCTATATGTGTGTACATAGTATGGAGTGAGGCTGCAAGATTGAATACACCTAAGAGTTGTTGGGGAACAATAGTTGAGTTATAAACCATGTGTTAACTTGGTAAATAGTTAGATTCATAGTCTACTTCTTCTTAGTGATTCTTTGACACATTTATGTGGTATTGGTGTTTGGAAAAAGATAGTTGAGTCACTAGGATTGTGTCAACTTGGAAGATAGTTGGACTCCTAGTCAACTTCTTCTTACTGATTCGATGACACATTTATGTGGCAATGGTGTTTAACTGCTTCTGCTACCAATGTGTTGTAAGCACAAAGCCTCTCATGCCTTCCCACAACATGTTGAGATTTGGGGCTTCATGCTATGTATCACATTAGGGAGAATTTTTCCGTCTGTATTTCTCTTGGTTTTTCTATACATTTAGTTTGTTTTTTGTTGCATGTTTTTACCTTGATGTTTCCTCAATTTTTCTCTTTGTCTATTTTGTATAACTACAGATGTTGCTTCTTTATGTGTTTGCTCTAATCTTCTATACTATGTTGCATGAGTGTTAGGATTATTACATTTATGTTTGACTTCTCTCCTTCATATTCGAGTATGGTATGTTTCATACTCTATATGTGTGCTTGTTTTGACTTTCCGTGTCAAAAAGGGAAATAAATGTGCATAACTTGTGTTTTTTTATGCATGGGATGGTGAGTGTAGTTTGCACTACATCATGGTTTCTTGATATGCATACACTTAAGAGAAATTTTGCATTTGTTTAGGTTTGTTTGCATATTTGTGTTGCATGTAGATAGAAAATCACAGAAATAAAAAACAATCACTAAATAAAAAAAATCATGAAAAATAATTAAAAAGAAAAAAAATAAAAAATTTAAAGCACCAATTTCTCTAAAACTGTGCCAAAAACTTGATGTACAAATTTTATATTTATAAAACTCTCAAGTGTTGGAATCATTTATAATAAGTGACAACTATGATCCCAAGGTCAATCTCTCAAGGAATTGTGGTGGTTTTAAAACGGTAATTTATTTTTATAGTTAAGAAAAACCTCAATACTCTAACATTTTATTGGTTGGTGGAAAAGAACTATAAATTCTTTTTTACTTAATACATAAAGAAAACAAGTAAATGAAAGCAAATAAATGAAAGTTAGTAAGGTAAACTATAACCAAACCTAAGATGATGGATGTATATGAATTTTAGCCATAATAACCCTTCACGGACATATCAAATTAAGTGATTTAAATATATGCTAGATTTACTGATTTTTCCTTTTTAAATAAGCAAACTCTCTATGATCATAGTGATCTCTCAATGATATGCATTTAATCAAAACTTTTTTTGATCGGGATTCAAAATAATTAATTGGTAAACTAAAGAAATATATATGAATCAAATTCTTCAATTAATTAGTAACTTCCTTTGGTCCAACTTGAAATTAATAAATTAATAAACCTAATGTAGACATATTTTTTAATTATAAATTATGATTTGACCCATCATTAATTTATAAATAATGATATTTTTCAACCATATAATTTAATTAAAATCAAGGAAATTAAAATACTCTTATTCATTATGCACAACTAAGCATAGATGATGTGTCTAATACTTAATTCTAAAATGTTTTCTTTAATCATAAATCAAGATTTGGCTCATCATGAATTTATAATTAAATTTCTAAAGATTATCAGCAAGAAATAAATCTAAAACTTTTATTTATTTAAATCACAAAATTTTCCTTTCAATCATTAAAAGCAGACACTAAAATCCCATATTACAAATTTAGCCAATCATTGCTAAATTAACAAAAGTAAATTCAACTATGAAAGACATCATATTATAGAAAGAAATAAAAGATACAATAATTAAAAATAGCCCTTTTTATTGAAGACGATTCCGGATCTCTGAATAAAATGTCACTGGCTTCTCCAAATTCTTGGATCTTTTTCATAATTGGGAGGTTATCTTTCTCTATCTGTATGTGGTGGAATGGCTAACCTATATTTTAAAAATTAACTCCGCTATGTTAGTTGCATCATCAATTCTCTTCCTTTGACCTAGGAAATCCTAAAACTAAGCCCATAGAGATATATACCCAAGGTTCACTATGATTAAAGGTGTATGCACGTAATGCATCTAGGACAAACTCTTTCTACACCGTGTTTCATTTTACACCAAAATAAAGGTTCATGTAGCGTTTTCTAAGGTCTTTTTGACACCAAAAATGTCCCATTAAAGCTTCTGCATGTGCCTCCTTGACTAATAGTTCATGCATAGGATAATTAGGTACACAACCTGATTCTCCTTAAATAAGTACCCATATAGTTTATAAAACTTATTAAAGGCAACTTTGTCACATGTATTATGAACACTAGCAAAGTCATCCTCATTAACATACAAATCCTTAATGTATTCAAATCGCAGCAACCAAGCATTTAGAGTGAAAAGTAAAACATACCTATTAGATAATGCATCAACTACAACATTTTCCTTTCATTTTTATAGTGAATCATATAAGGAAAGGTCTCAATGAATTTTGTCTACTTGGAATGTCTCTTATTCAATATACCTTGACTCTTTCAGAGTTTAAGGACTTAGTGTCTGTGTGGATGACAAACTCCTTAGGCCATATATATTGTTGCCAAGTTTCAATTGCCCTAACCAATATAGCTTCTTGTTATATGTGGGTAGTTAAGGATAGTTCCATTAAGTTTCTCACTGAAATAGGTAATAGGCTATCACTCCTGCATCAAAACAGCTCCTATACTGATACCTAAAGCATCACACTCAATCTCAAATGCTTTAATAAAATTAGGTAATGCTAAAACAAGTGCAACACACAATTTTTCCTTGATTAATTTAATAGCTCTTTCTTGATCCTCACCCCACTTAAATCCTATAGTTTTCTTAACATCCTCAGTTAATGGTATAGCTAATGTACTAAAATTTTAACAAAACAATGGTAAAAGCTAGCCAAACAATGAAAGCTCCTTACCTCGGTAATGGACTTAGGTGTGGGTGATGCACAAATTTTGTATTTGTAAAAATTGTCCATAAGTGCATGAATCACTCACAAAAAGGGATAAGTATACTTACACGGTTGGTCTAAAGAAGAACGACATGGTTTTAAATAATTAAGCAAAAAAAAAAGACAAAAAGTAAACCAAAATACACTCATAATATTTGATCTTCAAAAATTTTAATCTATTGATAAAATAATAAAAGTATAAAAGATAGATTAGTTCACACAAATTACTGGTAGTTATGTAATTAATAAATCTATGGAGAATTAATGTGATATTTAGTTAGTTGAAAATGTTTGGTAGAATTATTTAGGTTAATGAAATATAAATCCTTTATTGATTGTTTCTTTTTTCTATGAAAATATCTTTAGGCTGAGATCATCTTCTTCGTTAATAAAACTTGTTAATATCCTTAGGCGAGGATCATCGACTGGTTAGATAAAATTATGATTTGTTTCAAAGGAAATAACAAACCATCTAATCACTACTTTAGGTGGAGCACAAAATTTAGACTCTTATTGAAGGTGTCAAAATTAGATCATAAAGCCTAACTTACATATTTTAAATCTATTATGAAAATTATATTGTCAATATATATTTTCAATAATAAACTTTATAAAAATCTTGAATAGAAAATAATCTATATTTAATAATGATTAACAATATTCTCCTAAATGATCTACACAAACATATCAACCTATCTAAAATCTCATTATCATATTCAAACAAACATATTAAAAATAATAGATTATCCATAAATTATTTATAACAAATTCCATAAATACAATGTTGTTTACCAAAAAATAAGGATACATATTAGATTTATATGCAAAAGATAGATAGACGGATGTATCCTACTCCACAAAAAAGATATTAATCTTCAAAGTATTTCCTAGATTACAACAAAAATTTCGTATCACTTGATTCGAAAAATCTCCCATGTATTGCTTCTTATTTGTCATAACCAGACAAAATTATATATAAACTAAACGTAGAACTAAAGAAAATAAAATTTCCAAATATAAAAAACCTAGAGAAAAACTTGAAAAATAAATTACGACTACATAACCAAAAAACTTATATTGAAAAGCTAAGAAAACCTAAATGCAATAGTTTGAATTTTTAGAAAAAAAGTGAGAACAGAGGGTTTCGAGCCAATTAATTATTTGCACCGAGTCTCATAACGTTTAACCTTTTCACACCATGGAAAAGTGAAGAATCACATACGTATAAAAAACTATACAAAGGTCAATAGTTCTTCCGAATCAAACCGGTAATTGGGACCTAGATGAGGGGTGGAGATGCCACCCATGGAATCTTGTTGCTAGCTCTATATCACTTCGGCCAAGCAGGCTATATCATTTCCTCCAAGCTGGCCTAACAAACGTGAATTGAGCAACCTACATTGTGGAGGTATAAAACAACAGGCTTAATTAAACGCACAATTAAAAAAATCAATAGATACGAAAACAAGAATATTCAGTAAACACAATAGTGATAGTGTAGCTCTAATAACTTTATTGAAGCATGCTACATGTACATTTGACCAATCATTGCCACATGGATGCTACACAAGAAAAGGGAAGCTAATTGTAGTGCGCTATGTGTACCAGGTGATGTAGGCTTTGACGTGTTATCATAGGATTCATTTCCCTTTCCACTAGTGCACCACACAATTTGTATTAGTGAATCACAGTGCACCATATGGTGTTGACTCATCATACATTGACCATGACTAGTGATGCTTATTTTCGCAAGTGTACGAATCGTTCAAGTAATAAAGTGTACAAAAAGTACGGATATCGAACCCACAAGGAATGGCGTTACTAAGTACCGAAATTGACTAACCCTAATTTTATTTGAAAACCGAATTGTTGAAATTGTTTTAAAAGCAAATTAACATAAAACTAAACGCAAATAACAAAATTTAATGTTGTTCACAAATGATTAAAAACGCTAAGGCATTTGATTTCGCTAAATCAATTCAATCCGATTTCAAGTCACGTTATATGAGATTCAAAGTTAAAAGTGATGGTTGAAAAACCCAAACTTATCTAATACTCTTTCTCAAGTTATATTACAATTACTTATCTATGAAAACCAACTATATTTCTATGAAGATTTAATCAATAATAAGCACATTACGATTTATGGAATTTCTAGAATAACCACATACATCATGCATTAGGTGTCAAACTCGCATTCAACATACGGTATTTATCACAAGAAGCATTCATTACACATCTCCTCTCGGTCTCAATATAATGCAACAAATCATCTAAATCTTGATCAGAAATTTAAAAGCATTAAGCATGGAAATAAATACTCAACTTGAAAACAATGAATTCATATAACAATAACAAAAGAAATCAGATTTCCTTGATTTAACTACATCATAGCCTTAGCAAAAACGAATTAGTTCATAACGAAATTAAGAACAAACATATTCTCAATTGAATCCATGAACAAACAATCTGAATAAAATGCAGAAAACAAAAGCTAAGGAGAAGAGATGAAGAACTCTTGAAGATGAAGACTTGGTAGCAACAATGGTGATGATCCTTCAAGCTTCTCCAACCTTTCTCTCCAAAATTTCCTTTTCTCCTCCAAAAATAACTTAGATCTGCCCTCTCTGCCGTCCCCCTCTTTTCCATCATAATGTATATATAGATCTAGGGTTTGGGGGGCAATTTTGGAACAAAACAACATAAAAAATGTATTTTTGGACGAAACTCGCCGGCGGCGACATTATTCTCGCCGCGGCGAGATTTCTGGAAAATTAAATATTTAGGTTTTTGATTTTGGCCGGCGGCCAAAATAATGTGGCCGGCGGCCAAAATAATGTGGCCGGCGGCTAGATACTTTGGCCGGCGGCCAACATAATGTGGCCGGCGGCGAGATGCTTTGGCCGGCGGCGAGATTAGTTTACCAAAATTTGTGCTCTCGGGAAGATTTTTGCCAAGATTTTAGCCGGCGGCGAGATGCTTTGGCCGGCGGCGAGATTCACTTGGCCATAATCCGTGCTCCCTGCATGATTTTCAACATTTTTTTCCGTAAGGTTTTCGCCGGCGGCGAGAATACTCTCGCCGGCGGCGAATTTCCAAATTTTGAAATTTTTGACCTCTTTTTATTTTCATTCAATCCCGATCATTATACTTTGTCCCTAACTTCTCCAAAATCATGATTTTACCTGAAATTGCACTTTAAACACGAAATACCCGTGAAATGACATTTGTGGATTAAATAATCAAATAAACACAATTTTCACACAAATATCAACATTTAAATCATAACAAAATGCAATAATTTAGCTCTTATCAACAACCCCCAACCAGCTTCTTGCTAGTCTCTAGCAAGAAAAGCGATCTATGAATAATTTAAGAGGAGAAATTAAAAGAAAAATTCAAAGGAAATTTATTCTATTTACAACATTGCATTAAGCATATGCAATAAGCCTTTAAACCCCTAGGTGGCCCTAGTAGGACGAGTTGTAGTCTCGTGAGGGCTTCCAGTGACGATACCCACAAACATCATACCTATAACTATACTAACTTAAAACAATAAAATCACATAACAAATAATTTGCACAAATGTCTCAAAAATTGTAAATAACACCCAACATATAGAATAATTAAATGTCACCTAAGCTTTAAGAAATCTCAAATGCAAATTTCACTTTTGTTTTTGACTCTTAAACATCCATCAAACCACAAACCAATAGCCATAATGCCCGGATAATATTATGCATAACATCCACAAACAAAAAGGTGAAATCTCAAACTCCATAGGCTCACTTTTCAAACCTCTCTCCACTAATGAAGGAAAAATACACCACTTCGGATCAATAGGACTTTATGAGGCTTGTAATGTTAGGCTTAGGTATTTGGTTAAGAAAGAACGGGAAGTGTCAAAATACAAATAATAGCACTTATTAGATTAAACACAACCAATTAAGTAAAAGAGTAACACCATTTAACCCAAATTGTTTCTTCCGATCATAACCCATTTTTCCAAAGATAAACCAACTTCTTCCTCAAATTTTTTTTTTCACTCAATTGCTCTTGAAAAGCCAACAACTTTCTTCCAATATATGTGGATTTCTTTTCTTTTCTTTTTTTTTGTTTTTTTTTTTGCATCCTTACTCCAATTTCTCTTGAAAAGACATAACCCCCAACCGATTTCTCCCAATATATGTGGAAGATTTCTCCAATTCCTCTTGAAAAGTTTGTGTTCAAAATTAAGTGCTCTTAACAAATAAGGTAGGAATTATATATTTATATTTTTGGCTCAATAGAAGGTAGGTTATATAAGGCAAAAAGAAAGAAAAGTAAGGCTAACAATATATTTAAATAGGCTCAAAGAGGTAACTAGTGATATAAGGATAACAAGGTAGGCTTAAAATGGCACAATCGATCCAAAAATGGCCTACATCATATCCTAAATAGTGCCATTCCAAATTATTTCGCCTCAAGAGGTTTTCAAATGAGTTCTAGAGTTTGTTGAGATCACAAAAATATTCATGAAAAATTCGCACATAAGAATTCTCTAAGCATTTAGACTAATCAACCAAATCATACCACATACCAAAAGAGTCGCCAACTAGGTAAAATCAACATTTGAAATTCTCTTTAAACCGAAGCAAAATTTAATGTCTTCTAACAGCTACTTGTTATCACAATCACATTATTATCATCAACGTGCAAATAAAAATAAGTAAAATGCAAATAAAATAAAATAAAAATAAAAATAGAAATAAGACAATAAACAAATAAAAGAAATTAAATCAAAATGTAGAAAAATAAATGGAAAATCAAAATTAAACACAAACAAAAACACAAAAAAAACTAATAAAAATGAAGGGAAGAAAAGATATACCGTTTACTGCACCCCCAACCAAAACCTTACATTGTCCTCAATGTAAGAAAGGGAAGAGAGATCTCCTTTACGCCAGCGGTGAAACTGCCCTCGCCGGTGGTGAACGTAAGAATTTTTTTTTTTTTTCTTAGATGGGATGGCATTGGCTTTAACTCAATCTTGTTGGCTCCATTCTTTACCACTGAGGTTGGAGTTTCATTTGTTCCCAACTCCTTAAATGTTTCATCACTGCATAAATGTTCATTAGGTGCTGCTAGTAATTCAGAACATTGTCTCGTCCCCTCATCTTCCTTCTCAATTGTTGCAGATTTCACAAGGCAAGCTTCTAGTGGTAGCAATGAAGTTCTCTCCTCAAAAGTTTCCGAGATTAACCCGTTAAGAGTGTTAATTTGAAAACAAGAATGTACATCACTTGGAAATTTTGTTTCTTCAAAAACATCAAAAGTTACTTGTTCATCTTGCACCCGTAGAATGAGCTTTCCTTGCTGAACATCAATCAATGTTCTTCCAGTTGCAAGGAACGGTCTCCCCAATATCAACGGTATCTCTCTATCTTCCTCCATGTCAAGCACCACGAAATCTACAGGGAAAATAAACTTGCCGACTTTAATTAAAACATCCTCAATTACCCCTAGAGGATATTTCACCGATCGATCCGCTAATTGTAAAGATATTGAAGTGGGCTTCACTTCTCCCAGGCCTAGTTTCCTGAAAACAGAAAGTGGCATCAAATTAATGCTTGCTCCTAAATCACATAGGACTTTATCAAAATTGCAACTTCCTATAGTACAAGGTATAGTAAAACTCCCTGGGTCTTTCAATTTCTGTGGCAGTTTTCTTTGAAGAACTGCACTGCATTCCTCATTTAGCATGACAGTTTCATTATCTCCTAGCCTCCTCTTCTTTGATAGGATTTCCTTCATGAATTTTGCATATTTGGGCATTTGTTCCAACATCTCTGCAAAAGGAATGTTAATATGCAATTTCTTAAAAATATCCAGAAATTTATCAAATTGATTATCAAGCTTTTTCTTATTCAATCTTTGAGGATATGGGATAGGAGGCTCATATTTTGCATATGGGGAAGGTTGAATATCTTGGGATCTTGATGGCTTTTCTTTAGATTCTTCCATCTTTTTCTCCGATTTCTTCTGATTCTCAAGTTCTTTACCACTTCTCAATGTGATAGCCTTTACATGCTCTGTGGGATTTATGGTGTCACTAGGCAGCGATCCTTGCGACCTTTCTGCAATCTGCTTTGAAAGCTGCCCTAGTTGGTTTTGGATGTCCCTGTTGATTGCCTCTTGATTTTTGAAATTTGCTCTTGTTTCCTCGATGAACTTTCCTAAAATTTCTTCCAAATTTGTTTGTTTTTTCTCTTGGGGTTGGTAGGAAGATGATGACGGTTTGAATCCCCCTTGGTTATTTCCCCATGACAAATTTGGATGATTTCTCCAACCTGGATTGTAGGTGTTCGAGTATGGGTTATGTTGAGGTTTTTGGAAATTTGAAACATAATTTGCTTGCTCAGCATTTGGTGAAGCAAATGGATTTCCAACTTGGCACTCGATGCTAGCATGATTTCCACCACATAAATCACATTGTGCAGTTGGTTTGGATTCGAATTTGGAAAACAAAGAATCCATCTTTCTTGAAAGAACAGCAACTTGAGCCGACAAAGCATTCACTGAATCAATTTCATGCACTGCTGTTGGTCTTTTTGCAATTACCCGCTCTGAATGCCACTGATTGTTGTTTTCTGCCATAATCTCTAACAACTCATGAGCATCCTCCGGTGTTTTTCCATTTAAAGACCCTCCAGCTGCAGCATCAATCATTGCCCGATAGTTTGAAACCAATCCATTATAAAATGTAGACACTTGCAACCAAATCGGTATACCATGATGTGGGCACTTCCTCAACATTTCTTTGAATCTTTCCCAAGCTTCATACAATGATTCTTGGTCATACTGTGTAAAAGATGTGATTTCATTCCTCAATTTTACCGTCTTAGCAGGAGGAAAGAACTTAGACAAGAATTTCTGAACCAACTCATTCCATGTTGTAATTGATCCCGGTGGTAATGAGTTTAGCCACTCCTTGGCTTTATCCCTAAGTGAAAAAGGAAAAACCCTCAATCTTATAGCATCTTCAGACACACCATTTATCTTGTAAAGATCACACACCTCCAAAAAGTAAGCAATATGTGCATTTGGATCATCCTTTGACATTCCCCCAAACTGATTTGTTTGAACCATTTGGATAAAGGATGGTTTTATCTCAAAGTTATTGGCTTGAATAGTTGGCCTCCTTATACCCGAAGTAGTCCCAGCAACATTAGGCGCAGTATAATCCCTTAAAGCTCTACGAATTCCACCTTCCTCAACAAATGGTAGATCCATGGCTGATTGTCTATTAGGAGATGAGGTTGAACGCCTTCTCTCTCGATTTAGACGCCTATATGTTCTATCAATCTCGTGATCAAATGGAAGAAGGTTAAGGCTTCTTGTACGTCTCATACACAAATCCTACAACCAGAAAATCAACTAACACAAAAACAATACAAAGTTACTTTTTTTATGATAAATAAAATAAAACAACAAAATAAACAAAATTAAAAATGAAAGAAAGATAAAGCAAATTAACTTCAAATTAAAACTAAGATTAGGTAGTATCGATATTAATAAAATCAAACCATTCCCCGGCAACGGCGCCAAAAACTTGATGCTTATTTTCGCAAGTGTACGAATCGTTCAAGTAATAAAGTGTACAAAAAGTACGGATATCGAACCCACAAGGAATGGCGTTACTAAGTACCGAAATTGACTAACCCTAATTTTATTTGAAAACCGAATTGTTGAAATTGTTTTAAAAGCAAATTAACATAAAACTAAACGCAAATAACAAAATTTAATGTTGTTCACAAATGATTAAAAACGCTAAGGCATTTGATTTCGCTAAATCAATTCAATCCGATTTCAAGTCACGTTATATGAGATTCAAAGTTAAAAGTGATGGTTGAAAAACCCAAACTTATCTAATACTCTTTCTCAAGTTATATTACAATTACTTATCTATGAAAACCAACTATATTTCTATGAAGATTTAATCAATAATAAGCACATTACGATTTATGGAATTTCTAGAATAACCACATACATCATGCATTAGGTGTCAAACTCGCATTCAACATACGGTATTTATCACAAGAAGCATTCATTACACATCTCCTCTCGGTCTCAATATAATGCAACAAATCATCTAAATCTTGATCAGAAATTTAAAAGCATTAAGCATGGAAATAAATACTCAACTTGAAAACAATGAATTCATATAACAATAACAAAAGAAATCAGATTTCCTTGATTTAACTACATCATAGCCTTAGCAAAAACGAATTAGTTCATAACGAAATTAAGAACAAACATATTCTCAATTGAATCCATGAACAAACAATCTGAATAAAATGCAGAAAACAAAAGCTAAGGAGAAGAGATGAAGAACTCTTGAAGATGAAGACTTGGTAGCAACAATGGTGATGATCCTTCAAGCTTCTCCAACCTTTCTCTCCAAAATTTCCTTTTCTCCTCCAAAAATAACTTAGATCTGCCCTCTCTGCCGTCCCCCTCTTTTCCATCATAATGTATATATAGATCTAGGGTTTGGGGGGCAATTTTGGAACAAAACAACATAAAAAATGTATTTTTGGACGAAACTCGCCGGCGGCGACATTATTCTCGCCGCGGCGAGATTTCTGGAAAATTAAATATTTAGGTTTTTGATTTTGGCCGGCGGCCAAAATAATGTGGCCGGCGGCCAAAATAATGTGGCCGGCGGCTAGATACTTTGGCCGGCGGCCAACATAATGTGGCCGGCGGCGAGATGCTTTGGCCGGCGGCGAGATTAGTTTACCAAAATTTGTGCTCTCGGGAAGATTTTTGCCAAGATTTTAGCCGGCGGCGAGATGCTTTGGCCGGCGGCGAGATACTTTGGCCGGCGGCGAGATTCACTTGGCCATAATCCGTGCTCCCTGCATGATTTTCAACATTTTTTTCCGTAAGGTTTTCGCCGGCGGCGAGAATACTCTCGCCGGCGGCGAATTTCCAAATTTTGAAATTTTTGACCTCTTTTTATTTTCATTCAATCCCGATCATTATACTTTGTCCCTAACTTCTCCAAAATCATGATTTTACCTGAAATTGCACTTTAAACACGAAATACCCGTGAAATGACATTTGTGGATTAAATAATCAAATAAACACAATTTTCACACAAATATCAACATTTAAATCATAACAAAAATGCAATAATTTAGCTCTTATCAACTAGTCCACCCTACCTTGTATAGCGTACTCATTCATCCAGTGTTTCTCTTGTGTTACGTGTTGCGATCCCATTGGCCAGCGTTGCTTAATTTTCCTTTTTCATCACAACCCTTGATCTAAAGCTGATCTAAGTATTGAGATTCCATCTAAGCTTAATTTAAACCCTAATTGCACAAAAAATCCTATTAAACAAGTTTACCAATTTTTTATCAGTTTTTATAACCAAGAAGAGAGAAAAATACATAAAAAGTTCAAAAGTAGAGACAATTTTGGTAGAGATTCAAAGGAGATTGGTGTTACAATTCAAAAGATTGATTATATTTATTTTTCTTCTCATTTCTTTATCAATTTTTATGTCTTTCTTATTAAAAAATATGAGATTTATTAACAAAATCATGTCTAGATAATTTATTAATCTAGGGGTCTTATGAATATTTCTACATGTGATGATATAATATTTTACCCCAATTATAATTATAATTTAATAATATTATTTAATCTAATTTTTATGCTATTAATTGTTGGCAAACAATTGATCTATAAGGACAATTAAATAGATTTGAGAGAATTATTTAATTATTTATCTTGATTAAATAACATGTATGGTTTCTAGGGCAGAGATATATAATTCTTATGTTTATGATCAATAATTGATGAACTTAATAGTAGTATGTAATTTAATTGATATGAGAGCGTGATTAGGTTAGTTACTATATGGTGTGAAGTTTACTTGAGAGAGGAATATATGCTAGGTTAGATTCAATTGATTGGTAATTATATTGGGGGGATTTTATTGATTCACATGTTTAGAAAATGTGAGGATTAATTATTCTTAGATATTTTCTCATATATCTTCTTAGCTGTTAAATTTGAGTTAATTAATTCTTTTAATTTTGCTTTGTCCAAATATAAAAAATGATCTCTACTTTTTAGTTTTAAAAATTAATTTCTAATAATATAATCTTTGTGAGAATGATATTTTCTTATCATTATATTACTTGTTTGTGATAAGTATTCTTGTGTACCCATTGCACATAGTTTGTGTCGATTAAGTTTTTGGTGCTATTGTTGGAGATTATAAACATTAAAAATTAATTTTTATTTTTTTATTTTAGTTATTTTTCTTTATTTATTTTTTAGTAATTTTAATTAATTAATTAATTTAATTATTTAGTTATTTATTTTTAATTTTGAAATCTTCTTTAGTGCTATTAGAAAAATATTTGGCTCGATTGTATAAGCAGACTCTATGAGGGAGAAATTTTTCCTTTTGATCCCAAAATTAATGGTACTTTGAGATTAATAAGAAAACAACAGGTTGTCACCCAAGTGAAAGTAATGGCTAACCCATTAGAAATAAACAATAATAAGCTAAATTTGAACAACCAGATACCTTTAATAGATAATAGTGATAAAACTATGAATGAATATGCATTATCTATGTTGGAATGGCTGAATCCAAGTGTTATAAGGCCAAACATTCAAGCTAATTAGTTTCAACTAAAGCTAATGATGTTTCAAATGTTGCGAACAGTTGGACAATTCAGCAGATTACTAATAGAGGATCCTCATTTACATCTCAGATTGTTTATTGAAGTTGGAGATTCATTCAAGTTTAGTGGTGTGATTGATGAAGTGTTTAGGCTCAGATTGTTCCCTTACTCTTTGCGAGACTTTTCTAGAGCTTGACAAAACTCTTTGCCACTTAATTTTATTACAACTTGGAATGATTTGGCAGAGAAATTCTTGATGAATTACTTCATACCAAGAAATAATGCCAAGCTTAGAAATGATATTATCTCCTACCAAAAAATTGAAAGGAATCCTTATATGAAGCATGGAAAAGATTCAAATAATTTCTAAGCAAGTATCCTCACTATAGTATCCCTATTTAGATCCAAATGTAGACGTTCTACAATGGTCTCAATGCTCAAATAAGAACCATTGTTGATGCATCTTCTAATGGAGCTATGCTATCCAAACTATAGAATCTAGCTTATAATTTACTTGAGCAAATGGAAAGCAATAATTTTCAATGGCCAATAGATAGAATGGTAGCCATAAGAAGAGTAGCCAGAGCGCATGAGCTAAATGATATCATGGAACTTATAGCTTAAGTGTCATCTTTGGTTAATTTTTTGAAGGCTCAAAACTCGCAAGCGAGTATAAACCTAGTCCAAGATTCAAGGTTGTCCTATATCTTTTGTGGTGGAGCTCATTTATTTGATAATTGTCTAAATAACCCTCAATCATCATTTTATGTGAATAATATGAATTGAAACAATAATCCATACTCGAACATTATTAATAACCCAAGATGGAGACAATATCCAAATTTATCTTTGAGTAATAACAAAACTCAAGGTGGTAATCAATTCAATCGTTAGTCGTTTCCACCACCTGGTTTTCAACAACCACAACAATCACAAACTTAAGAGAAGAAGCCACATATTGAGGACAATACAAATGATTTAATAAGGATGATGAAAGACTTCATCTAGTCAATAAATTCAAAAATGTCCACTCAAAAGGATTTAATTCAAAATTTAGAAACCCAAATGGGGAACTTTCCTAGGCTATAAGTCAAAGGCCTCTAGGTAACCTTCCAATTGATACACTTATAAACCCAAGAAGAGAAGCTAAGGAGTATTGTAAAGTTATAACCTTGAGGACTAGCAAATCTTTAGAGGAGGAACATGAGACCCAAAAGGATTAGGAGGAATAGAAAGATAAAAAGGATGAGGAGAAATAGGAAATTAACAACTAGTGTATAAAGAGAACATTAAAAAGGAAGTAATTATCAAAAGAAAATAAACATCTACAAACCCACCATTCCTTTTCCTCAAAGACTGCAAAAGTGAAATTTAGATATGCAATTTTCAAAATTCCTATAAATCTTCAAGATGCTGCTACACATAAGCATACCATTTGTAGATGGACTTGAATATATGTCATCTTATGCCAAATTCATGAAGGATATACCATGTCAAAGAAAAAGAATCTTGGAGATCATGAAACAATAACTTTAACTAAAGGTTGTAATGTCATCTTTCATAGAAAACTAGCTCAAAAATTGAAGGATCCAGATAGTTTTGATAGCCCTTGTCCTATTGGGAACATCCATTTTGGCAAGGCACTATGTGACATGGGTTCTAATATTGACCTCATGACATTATCAATTTTCAAGAGATTAGGGGTTGGTAATGCTAAGCCAACTCTAGTAAAAATGGCAAAAAAGTCAATCAAAAGACCCCACGGAGTGGTAGAAGATGTGCTTATAAAAGTAGAAAAATTCATCTTTTTGGAAGACTTCATTGTGATAGACATGGAAGAGGACCAAGACATTCCTATCATACTTCATCATTCATTCTTAGTAATTGGAAAAGCACTCATTGATGTACAAAAAGGTGAGCTTACAATAAGAATGCAAGATGAGCGTGTAACATTTAATGTGCTCAAAGTAATCAAATTTTCTAATGTTTATAATGCTAGTGATTGCTTTCGAATAGACGGTACTGATGAGCTAACATTTAATATGCCCTAGTGATGCTTTAGAATATGCGCTTGTTAATTATATGAAAATATAGGCTAATGAATACCACAACACTTGCTTACGCACACACATTCATATCGATAGCTTAACAAAACTTGTTGAATCTCCCCCACTTAAAACTTTAACACACGATGCTATGAACAATGACATAAACAGACTACAAAACAACTTAACCTATTTTAACTTTGAAAGTATGGAATCAAAGGTTGATATCATGAACTATGCAAACGTTTTGGAGGACATGCCTCTTATATGTGTATCAAATGCATTTGTGGAATGTCTTGAGACAAACTCAAGTCTTAAACCATCCATTAAGGTGCAACCCAAATTAGAGCTTAAATATTTACCATTTCATCTTTGTTATGCATTTTTGGGTGATAATGAGAAAATTCTAGTCATAATCTCTGCTAGTCTAAGTATGGAGCAAGTAGAAGCATTACTGAAAGTGCTAAGGAACTTCAAAAGAGCCATCATTTGGTCTATTTTCGACATCAAAGGTATAAGTCCATCCTTATTCATGCACAAAATATTGCTAGAAGATGGAACTAAACCCACCAGGGATGCCCAATGCTGCTCAAATCCCATTATGAAAGAGGTGACGAAGAAGAAAATTGTTAAGTGGCTAGACATAAGCATCATTTACCCAATATCAAATAGTGATTAGGTAAGCCCAATTTAATGTGTACCAAAGAAAGGAGGAATCACCGTGGTTGAAAATGAGCCAAATGAGTTTATACGTACTAGGACTGCCACAAAATGGAGAGTATGTATGAATTTTCACAAAGTGAATAAAGTGACAAGGAAGGATCATTTCCCAATCCCATTCATAGATTAAATGCTTGACAGATTAGTTATGTATTCTTTCTTTTTCCTTCTAGATGGATACTCTGGTTATAACCGAATTTCCATGGCATCTAAAGACTAAGAAAAGATTACCTTCATATGTTCTTATGTAACTTTTGCTTCTAGGAGAATTCCGTTTGGATTATGTAATGCACCTAGGACATTTCAACATTTTATGGTGGCTATTTTCTCAAACATGGTGGAAAAGCATCTAGAAATTTTCATGGATGATTTTTTGGTCTTTGGTAACACATTTGAGGAATGTGTACACTATCTCTCCTTAGTGCTACAAAGATGTGAAGAAAAGAATTTAGTTTTAATCTAGGACAAGTGTTATTTCATGGTATATAAGGGTAAAATATTGGTCCACAAAATATCAACTAATGGTATCGAGATGGATAGAGCTAAGATAGAAGTGATTGAAAAACTACTACCACTTACCAATGTATAAGGAGTAGGGAGTTTTCTTGGGCATGCGGGCTTTTACCATAGATTCATAAAATATTTTTCTCAAATCTCCAAAACCATGTGCAATATTTTGGAAAAAGACATGACTTTCAATTTTGATGATAAATGTTTAAAGGCATTCTAAGTGCTTAAAAAGAAACTAGTGTTAACATCAGTATAGTCATACCAGACAGAAGTAAGTCCTTTGAGTTGATTTGTGACACAAGTGATTTTGCTATTGGAGTTATTCTTGGATAACAAATAGAAAAAATGTTCCTCGCCATATATTATGCAAGCAAGACACTGAATGAGGCTAAAGTGAATTATGATGCTACAGAGAAAGAGCTCCTTGCCATTATGTATGCCTTTGAGAAATTTTGATCTTATTTGATTGAAACCAAAGGGATTGTCTACACGGACAATTCTACAAAAAAGTACCTCATGACAAAGAAGGATGCCAAACTAAGATTGATAAGATGAGTTATCTTTCTACAAGAATTTGACTTGAAAATTCTAGATAAAAAAAAGGAATAGAGAATTAGGTAGAAAATCATTTGTCTAGACTAGAAAGGGAAGCAAAAATGGATGATAATATGGTGATTGAGGAATCCTGTCCAGATGAGCAACTCTTTTTAGTAGCTCAAATATAAATCCTATGGTATGCAGACATTACAAATTTCCTAGTTACCAACATTCTTCCATTAGACCTCACATGGTAACAAAAGAAGAAATTATTTCATGACATTAAATAGTATTTTTGGGATGACCCTTACCTCTAAGAAGAATGAGTGATGATATTTTGAGAAGATGTGTTCCTTATGATAAAGTTGGAAGTATTCTTTACCATTGCCATAGCTCAGACTATGACGGTCACTGTTGGAGCACAAACATAGTAGCTAAGGTACTTCAACTTGGTTATTTTTGGTCCACACTATTTAAAGATACTTACATTTATTTAAAGAAGTGTGACAAATGCCTAAGGATGGGTAATATTTCAAAAAAGAGATAAGATGCCTCTAAATAGTATACTTTAAGTGAAACTATTTGATGTTTGGGGTATTGATTTTATAGGACCATTCCCTTGATCCTTTGGTAACCAATATATATTTTTAGGAGTGGATTATGTGTCAAAATGGGTAGAATCCATAGCTAGCATTAAATGTGATGCCAATGTTGTCTAGAAATTTATAATGAAAAAACATTTTCACTAGGTTTGGAATTCCTTGGATCATTATTAGTGATGGAGGTAGTCACTTTTGGAATAAAGCTTGTAAGTCCTTATTGTTTGTGTATTGGGATTAAGCATAAAATATCTACCCTTACCATCCCCAACAAGTGAGCAAGCAAAGGTGTCCAATAGAGAAGTGAAAATAATTTTGGAGAAAACTATGAACATCTCCAGGAAGGATTGGTCATCTAAGTTTGATGATGCTTTATAGGCATATAGAACTGCATTTAAAACACTAATTAGTACCACCCATATAAGCTAGTTTATGGAAAGGCATGTCACTTACTGCTAGAATTGGAACACAAAGCATATTGGGCACTGAAACAGTTGAATATATCCATAGATGTAACTGGTGAGAAAAGAATGTTGTAAATAAATGAATTAGATGAACTATGGTGGAATGCTTATGAGAATTCCAAACTTTACAAAAAAAGACAAAACGATGGCACGACAAGAAAATTATGCACCATATCTTTGAACCAGGACAAAAGTGTTATTGAATAACTCAAGATTCAAATTATTTCTTGACAAACTAAAGAATAGATGGTGAATTCCATTCACCATTACTAAAGTAACCAACCATAAATCCGTTGAATTAGAAAAAATATTAAAGTACGGTTAATGGTCAATGGACACAAAGTGAAGCACTATCATGGAGATCAATTATCAAATGAAACATCTGTGATAACCTTGGTGGATGTACCTTAGAATTTTATATGCCCATCTTGTTAAGGATGTTAAATGTGATGGTAGTTGGGAAGTAACCCAATGTTATTTTACTTATATTTTTATTGTTTTTTTTAAGGTGAAGAAATGTGGAGAGGATAGAGCAACAATTTTGAGCATTTCAACGATAGATGTGGTGTGCTAGGATAAGTGAGTGTTCTTTCCTTTTACCTTTTCATATTTATATCTACACATCATGGAAAATGTGAAATTTTTAAGTTTTAGGGAGGGAACTTCATTCTCTACTTTAGTATTTAATATGCATTTGTTTTTAGGAATTTTTAATTTTTAGATTGTTTTTAGTCATGATTTGGGTAGAAATTGATAAATATGTGGAAACTAAATGCATGCATGCTTGATATGAAGCGTATGAACCCAATGATAAGTTGGTTGTCATGACTAGGATAATGTAACATGATTATTAAGATACTTACATTAACCATGTGATATACTTGCCACTTTCGATTTTATTGATTGAATTTTTATGGACATGTTCTTGATTGAGAGAATTTGTAGTGAGTTATGCGAGTTGATGAGATCTATCATGTTTTAGAATCTATTTGATCATCCCTTGAGGCCAAATTCTAAATAGTATTTAGTAAAAGAAATGATTTAGGCCTTATTTGAATTGAATGAGATTTTCAAGCTAACCATATTTAATATCTTGAGTCACCATTTGAGCCCAATTAAGAACCTTACATATATTTAAGCCACATTTTATGCATAACTAATAAGCATTACCTTTACCCTTACACCTTTAGATTGTATGAAAAGAAAAAAATGCATCATGTGTAATGGTATAGAGTAAGGTGAAATCTAATGCACCCTATAAAAAAACTCATAACATAATTATCCCTCTAAAGAAATAGAAAATAAAATTGAAAATAAGTTTAGGGGTATTGTGAAGTTACAAAAGCATGTGGAATAAAATAATATGAAAATAATTATAAGATTGGATGCACTAAAATATCAAGTAAAATCTCTATTGTAGTTAAAAACTACATGATAAATAAAAATAAACTAAGGTGTGGAAATAGCCTAAATGTCCTCATTTATCGACCCCCACATAAGCTTTACATTACAAGAATGAAAAGCCCTTATTGATTTCCGCTAAGTACATATTTATATTATTGGAGAGAGATGTGAAAAATAAACATGAAATTTGTTCTAAGATTGAAATGATAAACATGTTCATATATGTTGATTTCATGAGTGTATTGGATGAATTCATGTACAATACATACATATGAATCAATTGTCAAAACCTTGCATATCCTTTTATTGATGGAACATTGATTGATGAATATGTGAACCACTTTGTCATAACTTTGTGTTTTAGAGTTATGTTTTCCAATTTATTAATTATAATTGCTATGTCTTCCAGTTTTTAGTTAATTTTAAGTTCCTAAATTATTATTTAGTGTTAGTTTTGTAAGAAATTGTATTTTTAGAGAAAATTAAACAATTTAATTTTAAAAAAGGACTTAAATGCAAATAACAAAAGTTGAAAATTTATTTTGAATTAAAAAAGGGCTTAAATGCAATTAACAAAAAAATTGAATTTAAAATTGTTTTCTGCGCAGATTGGGAGCACCACACACGTCATTGATAAACGCATCGTCAGATCAAAAATTCAATGGTGAGGATGAGGAAAGTGAGATGCAAACGCTATCTGGGTGAATGGACGAGTGGACGAGATTTCCAACTATTTGCACAGTCCGGTGCGTAGAGTGAGGTCCACCTATTTGCGCAATTGATTTCCATAAGACACACTCTATCACCCGTTGTTAGATCAAACCATGAATGGACCAGATCGTGGCTGCTGTCCAGGCCCTATGCGAGAGAGTCACGAGTGGATTCCAGCTGTTCTACATAGCCCAGCTCGCGGATTTTCCCTATGATGTAGTCTACTTATTGTGTGTGTGCCCTACATTTCGCCCATTCTAGAAAAATTTCTCTCACCAGCTTGTTTTGCATGATTTGTCTCCCACATTTTGCACGCGTGTTTGAAGAATATTTTGTGATGTATATTTTGGAGAACTTGGAGAAGCCGAAGAGAGTTTTGGTTTTTTCTCTTTGTCTCTAAAAAAATAGAGAGAGCATGCAGAAGTAATTTTTTTACTTGTGTTGTTGTTTTGGTAGGTAAAATACAGAGAAAAGAGACAACAATGAAGAAGAAAAAGGAAGGAGTACCATTTTTTCATTGAGGAATCATGAAAGAGTTTCTTCTAATCTTTTTTTTCTTAATTTTATTTCTTTGAAATGTCTAAATATTTTTGAATTGTGATGTCAATTTTTGCTATGAACTAAATTATTTGTTCTAGGGTTACAATGTAGCTTAAATTATGAAACTTGAATTAATTATTTTTGAATGATTTGTGAGATGATTTTAATTTGTTTATTCTATTTATGCTTAATGCCTTTGATTATTGGAAGATTAATCAATTGATCTGTGAACCCTAATGAGCTTGGAAAATGATTTTTTGTGTTTTGCTCATGGATAGAATAACATGTATTTATATGGGATCGGTATCTACCTTTATTGTATGTGTAGCTATTGAGAACTTTGAGCTTCATGAATCTTTGGTAAATTTAATTCTCATAGGAATATAGTGAATTATTTTATCAAGCTGTGTCTATTTGTTATCGAAAGAGACATGTGGATAAATTAGTAGTTCTTGGTTGACAAATTAAATGAAAAAACATAAATCAAGAGAAAATAATATGATTCAAGTGGATTAATTTGGTGAAATTGCAATCCTAGAGTTTACTTCAAGTGTTAATTTCATATATTGTTATTTAAAATTAGTTTAGTTAAACTCTATCCAACTATCAATTGTTTGGATAAAATTAGGTAGAATTTTTTTTACTACTTAACAAATATTAGTAACAAATCTTTGTGGGAACGATATCTTATTATCACTTATTACTTGTGACCGTGTATACTTGCACGTTCATGTTCTCTTAAGAGACCAACAAGTTTTTGGCGCCGTTGTCGAGGATTTGATTTTACTATTTTTGTTGATATTAATACTAATTAATCTAATTTTAGCTCAAAAGTTTTATTTAGATGTTTATTTTTGTTTTTACTTTATTTTATTTTATTTTATAATCAGGTAAATTGGGACTCTGTATGTGACGCATAAGAAATCTTGACATTGCTTCATTGGATCTAGAAATTTGAGAGAACTCTTTTAAAATTAAAAAAAAAAGACAAGAAAAAAGCTTTAAAATGTCGAATCATGGATAAGGCAATTCCTGAAGTAGAAGAACCAAGATCTTTAAGAGACTATGTAGTGCCTCTGGTTGGTGAGATTCATTTGAGCATTAGAAGACCTACAATTCAAGCCAACAATTTTGAGATTAAGCATGCGATCATTCAGATGATTCAAACGTCAATTCAATTTGGTGGCTTATTCCACGATGACCCAAACTCTCATATAGCTGATGAGTGCACAAAAAACACTAAAATTACCATGATTTTATGCACATTAATTGATTAAAAATATATCTATTTGTATGATTTTATCATATATTTATATAAATTTATCATGTTCGGAATCACGGGTATTTTTATTGTTTTTCAGGTATTTTCACTTAAAAACGTAACTTAAAGAATCAAAGAGGAATACTGGAGGCAATACAACACAAATATATTAATAAATAAATGAGGAAAGACCAATAAATATGGAAAAATTAGACAAAATGGGTCAAAAAGGTCAAAAATGTCAAAAAAGAGGAAATCGCGCACGTAGCCGCCGCCCGCGCCCAGTCCCACGTGAGCCAGCCCCAGTTCTGCACGCGCCTATGCACGCCCCAGCTCCACTATGCGCGTGCCGCTACCATCTCTCCCCCAATCCGCGCGCAGCCACCCCCACGTCATGCTGACATCATCAAATGACATATCATTCACCTCTCCGTGTTGCTACCATTTTTTATCATTTTTTCACCCACTTTTTCTTCCCATCCTCACCTATAAATACCTCCATTCTCTTCACAACTAAACACACCTCAAAACATATCTTCTCTTCTCTTTCTTTCTCTCATTTCTTAGTTTTAAAGCTTTTCTTAGTTTTTCTTAGTTTTTAGCTTTTCTTAGTTAGTTTCTCTTAGTTTTAGAGTTCTTCTCTTTTTGAGAAGAACTAATTATGTTTTTGTAATTTATTTTCTTTTTAATTCAACAAATGGGAGTGCAAATTCCGTTTGGAGGTTTTCTAGCAACGGGAATAGCATCGAAGTACTGTAAGGATTTTATTTTCTTTGCAGTTATTTTTTATGCTTTATTCTTACATGTTATATTTAATTTGTCTATGATTAAATTTAACATTGCTGGCTGTTTGTAAATATGATATAATAATAAGGTTGTTATGCTTGCGAAATATTAAATAGGTAAAAATCTCTAAAATGAATTGATTTTATTTTTATTCAAGATTTTATATTAAGAATGTTAGAGAGAAATATATTATTTTTCATTACAAACTTAAATCTGAAAATTAGATTTTAAGGTTTAGTTATCCGGTCTAATTTAGAGTAGTGCTATTTTATTTGTTGGTACAATCGCTCAGTAGTTAAAGTGAAGCTCTATTTCAAAAGTTTTTATAAGAATTATTATGTGAAAATGTATTGACAACATGTTTTGAGTAGTGGTTTTAAAACTTGAAAGGTAGTACTCAGATAATTAAATTGTTAGATTTAATTTGGACTCCTTGAATAAAGTTTAAATTGTCTAACCCACCAAATGTGGCATTTAAATGGTTCATTTTCAATCTCTTAGAAAAAAGAATTAATTTAAGTAAATTTTTTTTACCGTTCATGAATAATAATAAAAAATTAAAAATTTTAATATAAAAAATAAATAAATAATATAGCGTTAATAGTAAAATAAAATTACCGTTCATGAATAGTAAAAAAATAAAATAAATAAAAAATAAATAAATAAATAAAATAAAACTTAATTTTTAATTTTCATTTAATTTTAATTTTTTTATTTAAAATCTTAATTTTATTTTTTTTAAAATAAAAATAAAAATAAAAAAATGAATAAAAAAATTATATAAAAAAAATTTCAATTTCAATTTCAATTTTTATTTTTATTTTATTTGCTTTTACCTTTCTTAATTTTATTTTACTTTATTTGATTTGATTTGATTTTATTTTACCTTTTTCAATTTTAATTTATTTTATTTTTATTTTATTTTTATTAATTTTTATTTTTTTTCTTTGTTTTCTTTAACTATTTTTTTTTCTCTCTTAATTTTAATTTAACTTAATTAACTTAGATTTTTATTTTACTTAACTTAATTAACTTAACTTTTTAATTAACTTAGCTTTTTAATTAACTTAACTTAATTAACTTAGATTTTATTTTACTTAATTAACTTAAATTTTTACTTAACTTAGCTTAAATAACTTAACTTTAATAACATGAAAAGTAAAGATCTAAGGGAGTTCTGTCTAGGAGACTAGTTCTTGGAAGCTTTTGTGCTACTAGTCTTTCCTGAGAACGTTATTCTGTTTAGGAGAATGGTTTTTAAGGAGCCTTTGCCCCACCATTCTTTCCTGGGAGCACTCTTGGTTAATACTGATTATGTTATTTTATCTTAAAAAAAACAAAAAAACCAAAAAAAAACCAAAAAAAACCAAAAAACAAAAAAAATTGCTTTGTTTGATCTAGGTACAATTTTGTTTTGATGCCTTAATTGTTTGATTTGCACCTAGATGTGGGTTATCCAAAACCCTCAACCATGCCCCTAGTTTTTAGTACAAAAAAAAATTTAAAAATCAATAGGGCATGTTTGAAACAATATAGGTAGACAACCTTGTCTTACTTGTAGGTTTGATTGACTCAATGATGAGGGGACATTGAGTTTACTTAAAAGGAAATCCACAAGTTACGTCTTGCTAAGACGTTAAACTAAGCGCTGGATGGGACGCAACCCATCATTTTAGGTAATTTTCTGTTATTTACTTAATTTTATTATTTATTTTAGTTTAATTATATGTGAATAATTTTTAAATTGTTAAAACTAAAAATATTCGTTGAGATGTTAGAAGTTCACAGCGATCTGTCTGTATACACTTTAATGATGAATATGATGGATGCACCTGCATTTCTCCATTACTACTTACACATTCTCAAGAAATAGGTAATCTTTCTTCTCTTTTCTCTTTATCTTTCATTTACAGTTGTTACATTGAGGACAATGTAAGTTCTAGGTTGGGGGTGGTGAAAAGTTACCATGCTTAATTAAAAAAAAGATTTAACTATTTAAAAATTAAAAAAAAATCTTTTTTATGTTCACATTTTCATTTTTTGCGTTTGGTTTTATTTTTGTTTTGTGTGATTTAGTAATTTTTGAAATAAAAAAAAATTAAATATTTTCTCATAAAAATTTATCATTTCTTTAAATCAAATTTAAGTAAATAGTTAAGTCTTTTGTACTGTTAGATTAATTTTTGAAAATATATCATGAAATATTTTGTAATTATTTTTGATAATCAGTTAGTTTTTGTCATTACTAGTATTTCTTGATAAAATGTGGAAATTATATTAAACCCAAAATCGGTGTTTATGAATTTTTTTTAGTGGAGACTACCCTTGTGAGATATAATTTGAGCCTAATTTCTTTTATTGAGAGTGAAATATATATTTTTTCTACTCCAAACACATTTCTTATTTATTCAAATTTTTAGATGATCTCTATAGGTATTAACATTGAATGTATGATTTTTTTTTCTCATCTTAATAGAGTATCATATATATATATATATATATTTATTTTTGCTTAGATTAAATGATTTGAGTAGAAATTGATAGTATATGCTTATATCTCATTCATGCATGACTGCTACAAAAACAAAAAAACATATCTAGGGTTACCTAAACCAAAATCAAACAGAAAAGCCACAAAATTAACCACTCACTAAAATCTTAAAAAAAAGTACAATATGTACATAGATTGACTCTCTAAAAAATACATATATTAAAAAATATCTTCAGAAAAAAAAAAGAGATAAAAAATATATAGTATCATCTACATACTATGACCCACATTGCCTATAAAGTTGTGAGTACACGCTAATTACAAAAGAAAGATATAGGAAGTAATTCCCTAAAAAGTCATTGCAATTTCTTCATTTGTAAAAAGCATATATCTTGAAATTCTTTCTTAATGAGTTTGATTTATGCATGAAAATAATTTTTATATATGATATCTTTATAATTTATACATTTGATTCCTTTCATTAGATCAATGTTAAAATAACACTTTGAGCCTTTATTCTTTATACATATGCGAACATATTAGTTCATTTCTATACATAAACTCTTTCGCATATAAAATAGTATGAGTGTTTGAACCCATAGGATTCAGTGTTTTGAGAGTATTGACTTGTGACGAATAGAGTCAAAGCGAATTCGGATTCATGACACTGAAATTGAGTAAAATTAAATTGATACCTTTTTGATATGAAATATGAAAATGATTTTCGACTAATTATTATAATAAATCATGATTGTTTAAAGAGATTAAAATAACTTATGCTTGAGATTTTAATTATGATCTTAAAGGAGATTAAAAAGTATGACACATTTTTGTGATATGTTGTTTTCTTTTATTCTTCAAAGTTAATTTTTGATTTTGTTATAATTTTAGTTTTTAAGTTGATTGTTTTCATTATTTCTTTTGATTTTTACATTTAGTTCAATGTTTATGGGTATCATTACTGAAAACCCTCATGAGACTCAAACTTGTCCACTAGGGCAACCTAGGGGTTTAAAGGCTTGTTGCATAGGCTAAATGCAACCGTTCAATCCACGAAAGTGATTTAGGATAGATTAATTTTTAGTTTTTATCGCTTCTCTTGCTAAGGGACTAGCAAGAAGCTGGTTGGGGGTTGTGATGAGTGCTCAAAAAGCACTAAAATTACCATGATTTTATGCACATTAATTGATTAAAAATATATATATTTATATGTTTTATCATATATTTATATAAATTTGTCTTTTACGGAATCACGGGTATTTTTATTGTTTTTCAGATATTTTCACTTTAAAACGTAACTTAAAGACTCAAAGAGGAATACTGGAAGCAATACATCACAAATATATTAATAAATAAATGGGGAAAGGTCAACAAATATGGAAAAATTGGACAAAATGGGTCAAAAAGGTCAAAAATGTCAAAAATGTCAAAAAGGAGAAAATCACGCCCGCTGTATTGCCAAGCCGCGCGCACAGCACGCCCTACGTCCGTGCGCATCAGCGTGCGCCTTGCTCCAGTTCCACGCACGCCCCAGCGCACTGCTACTATTCCCGCGCACGCTGCGCCTGCCTTCCGCGCGCGCCTTCAGCAATTGCACTCCGTGTTTTCACAATTTTTTAACATTTTTTCACTCACTTTTTCTCCCCATCCTCACCTATAAATACCCTCCTTCTCTTCACTTCTAAACACACCTCAAAACACATTCTCTTCTCTCTTTCTTTCTCTCTTTTCTTAGATTTTTTAGTTTTTCTAGTTTTTCTTAGTTTTAGAGTTCTTCCCTTTTTGGGAAGAACTAGTTATGTTTTTGTAATTTATTAGCTTTTTGATTCAATAAATGGGAGTGCAAATTACGATTGGAGGTTTTCCAGCAACGGGAATAACATCAAAGTTCTGTAAGGATTTTCTTTTCTTTGCAGTTATTTTTTATGCTTTAATCTTACATGTTATATTTAATTTGTCTGTGATTAAATTTAATTGTGCTGGCTGTTTATAAACATGATGTAATAATAACGTTTTTATGCTTGCGAAATATTAAATAGGTGAAAATATCTAAAATGAATTGATTTTGTTTTTATTCAAGATTTTATATTAAGAATGTTAGAGAGAAATATATTATTTTTCATTACAAACTTAAACATGAAAATTAGATTTTAAGGTTTAGTTATCCGGTCTGATTTAGAGTAGTGCTATTTTATTTGTTGGTACAATCGCCCGGTAGTTAGAGTGAACCTCTATTTCAAAAGTTTTTATAAGAATTATTATCTGAAAATGTATTGACAACATGTTTTCAGTAGTGGTTTTAAAACTTGAAAGTTAGTACTCGGATAACTAAATTCTTAGGTTTAATTTAGACACCTTGAATAAAGTTTAAACTGTCTTCCCCACTAAAGATGGCATTTAAATGGTTCATTTTCAATCTCTTAGAAAAAGGAATTAATTTAATTAACCAAATTAGTTATCAACCCCACCCATAGGTGTTAATTGATTTATTTAGTTAACAAAGAATATCTAACCCCACCAAAGGTGGTATTCATATAAAAAAGGTAGAATCAATAAATATCAATTCATATCTTTAATAACCTAAATAATATGAGCAAGCATAATTAACTTAGTTATTATATCCATAAATACTCCACTATTATAAAAGATAGAATTTGCATAAGTATTTATTGAATCTATGTTTATTTTTATGTAAGTATATTAAAAACACAAAACCCCAAAATATCGTGACAGGATGTTTAGGATTTAATTTCGTTTTTAAAAGTTTGAATAATAAATTAAAAACCACATACATTCCTTCCTTAGATCGACCTTGGGAGTATACTTATCATTTTCTACGAAATGATTCATGCACTTGCGAGAGTTGTACAATATAAAACCAAAGTATTGGCAAGAATCGGTGATGCCGGTTTTCGCTCATCATCCTCCACAAGAGAACAAGCCATCACTGGAAGATATGTTTGCTCAATATATGGCCAAGAATGAAACTATTCTTCAGAATCAAGCAACATCTATCAAAAATATTGAAGTTTAGTTGGGTCAACTTGCTACTGCTATCAATAACCGCCCTCAAGGATCTTTTCCAAGTGATACTAAAACCAATCCTAATAGGGGAGGAAAAGACCATTGTAAGGAAATCACACTTAGAAGTGGAAAAGAGTTGAAAGTACAAAAGCCCATTTTTCCTCCAACTCCTATTGTTGAAGTTATTAGCTCAGAAATACAATATCATGAGGAAGATATAGTAGAAGAGAATGAAGCAACAAAAAAACTAGTGATGAAACCAGGTTTAGATAGTCCCAAGCCTTACACTCTACCAATTATGTTTCCTCTAAGTAAAAGCTTGATAAGAAATTCTCCAAGTTTCTTGAAGTATTTAAAAAGCTTTATATTAACATTTCTTTTGTTATTGCTTTGGATCAAATGCCTAGCTATGTGAAATTTATGAATGATATCTTGTCTAAAAAGAGGAGGTTAGGTGATTTCGAGATAGTTGCTCTTATAGAGGAGTGAGCGCCATCCTTCAGGAAAAGCTATCGCCTAAGCTTAAAGATCGAAAAAGTTTCACTATTCCTTGTACTATTGGTGATAAATTCTTTAGCAGAGCTCTATGTGATCTAGGTGCTAGCATTAATTTGATTCCATTTTCTATCTATCAAAGACTTGGATTAGGAGAAATTCAAAAGAAATTTTGATGTAGATTCAAGAAGATATTGGTGCTACAATTAAAGAGATCGATTGTATTTATTCTTCTTCTCCATTCTTTATCAATTTGCATGGCTTTCTTATTAAAAAATATGAGATTTATGAACAAAATCATGTCTAGCTAATTTATTAATCTAAGGGCCATAGGAATCCAATTTTTTACATGCGATGATCTAATATTTTACCCCAATTATAATTTCAATTTAATTATATTATTCATTCTATTTTTATGCGATTAATTGTTTGGCCAACAATTGATCTATATAGGCAATTAAATATATTTGAGAGAATTATTTAATTATTTATCTTGATTAAATAACATGCATAATTTATGGACCGAGATGTATGATTCTTATGTATATGATTCATAATGGATAAACTTAATGAGTAGTATACAATTTATTTGACATGAGAGTATGATTATGTTAATTACTATATGGTGTGTAATTTACTTGAGAGAAGAATACATGCTAGGTTTGATTCAATTGATTATATAATTGATTGGTAATTATATTGAGTGATTTTAGTGATTCACATATTTAAAAAGTTGGGAGAATAAGTATTCCTAGATATTTTCTCATATATCTTGTTAGTTGTAAATTATGAGTCAATTAATTACTGCTATTTATTTTTAATTATTTTAACTTTGCATTCTCAAAACACAAATGCCTATGGAATCTTGTCATGAGCACTATATCAATTCGGCCAAGTCGGCCAAACAAACTTGAACTAAGAAACTTACATTGTATAAGTATAAAACAACATACTTAATTTAACATACAACTAAAACACTCAACTAATACAAAAACAACAATATGCAAAAAAACACACTAGTAACGATGTGCCTCATAGGTTCCTGTCCAGAGTAACAACATACATGCATATGGCATGAAATTAATAGCATATGAGACAAGAATGCATACTAAATAATAGAATATTTCCAGCCACTTCAAGACTTCACATTAGGGAATATATTTGGTAAATGATAATTATACTCTCACAGCATGTGATCAATCTAAACAAAGAAAACCAAATAAAGAGTCCGACACCAGGGACACAACCAGGGTAATGAGATACAGACTCCTTAGAGACTCATGTCAAACTCACATGCACCTAATAGACATAAGTAAGATAAATTAATCAAGAAGTAGGCATATTATTTTACTACAGTATAAACTATGGTTAGAAAGCTATATGCATGCTATATAGAACGAAAAGAAAGTATGCCACAACATATAACAAGTAAGCTTTCTAATCAGAGTATATATCTAATATGTTAGAACTTATATCAAAGAAACTCATTTTATACTAACATACATACTGATCATGCATAACAAAATTGAAGGAGTTCAAAACCTGATACACAATCAAGCTAAGGAGATATTGACTCCTTAAGGACTCAACTCAAACATGCATATCATAGGGAGGAAAGCATAAGATAGATAAACACAACTCCATTACATATAATTAAATATAGTATAATAATGTCATAGATATAGAAGTAAGTAAATAGAAGGCAAGTGATAAATATCAAAAACTTTATAATAAGAGTTTAAACTTTAGTATGTAGAAACATACACCATTTAAGCTATAATTATACTAGTCATACATTCAAACATGCATAACACCAGATATAATATGGTAAACCCACATAGAGACCCTTTATATGTGGTAACATCCTCTAGTTTCTTAAGGCAACCAATGAGCAGCAAACAATTCACTAATCAATATAATAGTTACAACTTTCAAAGAAATAAAACCAATATTACCTCTATCAGTTGAGACCTTCATCCTAACTGGTATTAGTTCTCTTCCTCGCTGCCTTCGAAACAACCTATTGGCTCACCTCTAAAGCCCACACCACCTAAGATGGTATGATTAATAATTACAAATTGGTAACCAAAAGTGTAACAAATTCTAATCTCGAGGACCACCCTCAAACTTGAGCAACCTATCTCTTATTGCATATAACAAGATATATGAGAACTCAATGCATTTAACTTAGTTTACACTCATAAATAAAAATTTGCATCCAAGAAACTTCTAGGTAACACATGGCTTATATACAACCCACTTGCAAACATATTCTCGAGTACTTATCACTCACAAGTACGGTTTTTCTCACACAATCACGAATCACTAATACAAAATAACCCTCAAGGTATTAGTGATCCGAAATTAGAAAAAAACGAGATGTCAATTTGATAAAGTTCTACTACATTTTTTTTGGATACCAAATAATAAGAAATATGGGGTATTTATAAAACTCAAATTTCACTTCGCTAACCACCTCACCAAGGGTGGTGGCGAGGTTCATAGCAAGCTTGGTGGTGTGGTGCTAAAAGGTCACATTTTTTCATTCCAAAAATTACTGAGTACTTTCCATAAATAACCACACCTAAAATGAACCAAAAGAATAAGTGAAAATATTGGCTGGCTCACAAGCTAGCTCTCTAAGAACCAACACTCCACTTAGAATGCAAACTATGAAAACCAACCCTGTGGTATGTGTACTTAACTATGTACATGTGTGTATTACTGATCTGTAGTAACCAACCTTACATAGAGGATGACAAAACATTGAGTAAAGTAAGATAGGCATTGTGTTTTAAACATGGGAAACCAACACACAGAAACCAGTACAACAAGACTTACACATAGCATAAACTATATGAATATCGACTTTAAACAATGAAAGTGCACTATTGCCCACAATGCTTGATTCAAATTCTATTTCTCACACCTTACAAACTGGTTGGTATCACATGTAAGACTTACCCTGTGGTATGTGTACTTACATGTGAGTACTTCATGTATGATTCTTGAGGTGTTATTAATTTATCAAATTGATGCTAAAAACATACCTCAAAACAACAAAAAAATACCCATGATTTTGAACATCTAGATTTTTTAAATAATGATAAAATCATGATTATTCAAATTTATTTATATCTTTGAAGTGCAAATAAATCACAAAATGTTAGTGTCTATCAAGCACTCATCACAACCTCTAATCAGCTTCTTGCTAGCCTCTAGCAAGGAAAGCGATAAAAACAAAAATAAAAACAAAAATAAATAAATTAAATTAAACTATCATAATTTATTTTCGTAGATTAATACGGTTGTATTTAGTATATGTAACAAGCTTTCAAACTCCTAGGTTACACTAGTAAACAAGTTTAAGTCTCGTGAAGGATTTCAATAATGAAACCCACAAACATTCTTCTAAATACAAAAACTAAAAGAAATAAAAATAACAAAAATAAACTATTACTTAACAAAATGAAAAATAAATTTAACAAATAAAAACTAAAACTAAAATAATGAAGTAGGAAATAACAAAATTTCTCTACTTAACAAAATGAAATCTAAAAGTAAGAAAATAAAAACTAAAACTTAAATAACAAAGTAGAAAATAACAAAATTTCTCATGCTTTACCGTCTTTTTAGCTCATAAAAAAAATCTGAAGCATTAGTTAAATTAATATCCCAAAGGATCAAGTTCATTGTAAAAATTAGTTGCAATTCACAAATTCATATTTCATATAAAAATATATCAACTTTGACTTACCGAGTTTTAGTGTTAGGAATTCGAATTCACTTATACTATTGTCCTCACAAGTCATAGTCTCAATATTACATTGATCCTATAGGTTCAAGCACTCAATCAAAGTTATATACGAATAGAAGTTATGTAAATAAATAACTAATGGGTTCACATATGATTAAAGAAGAATGGCTCAAAAAGTGCATAGCATTTGATTTCATAAAAAGAATCAAACAATAAAAATTATAAAGAAATCAAATACTATTCCTATGCATAAAATGAAATCACAAAGTAAAAATATCAAATATATACCTTATAGATGAATACAAATGCAACGATTTCAAGGGGATTTTATTTATACTATTTATTTTCTCTCTATTTATATACTTATATATATATATATATATATTCTTTTTTTACTTTATTTTTTAAAGAAAGCGAACTCATGTATATATATGTATTTGGTGAGTGGCTAATTTTTGGCTCTTTTTTGTATTGACTTTAGGAAACCTTAGATATATCTCTTTTTTTGGAAAGGTTAGGCATACACTTTCAATTTCTACTTAAATTATTTAATTTAAGTAATAAAAATAAGTACATGACACTTAATCAGATACTAAAAATCCTAACATTCAAATGCAAAACCTATAGAGATCACCTAACAATATGAATTAATAAAAAAAAGTGTTTAGAAGACTAGAAAAAAATATTATTACTCAAAATAAAAAGATTACAGACTCAAAATATTCTCATAAGATAGTCTCCATTATTTGATTCGTAAATATTAATTTTGGGTTTATCTCAATTCCAACATTCAATCATGAAGCACAACGTATGACAAAAAGCTAATTATAGCATTCTTTTATGACATGTTTAAGCCATTAATCCAACAATACAATGACTCAATCAATTGCTTAAAATCAACTAAAAACTTGATAATTTTGCAAAAAATGTAAAAATGAACCTAAATATCCTAAATAATTAAAAACACTAAATAAATGCAATCAAAAGTAAATAAATATAAACACATGTTTCATAAAAAAAATTAAAAATTTCTAAATTTATGTGTAACTTTCTTCTACCCCCAACCTAGAATTGACATTATCCTCAATGTATCAAATGTAAATTAAAGATAAAGATAAAGAAACAAAAAGTTACCTATTTACCTAAGCTCAATATGATTACATAAGTGATGTGAGGTGTCCATCATCTAGTTCAATAATATCACATAAAGAGAGTTATATGTACTTCTAATAAATCACATCTCAACATAAATCTATTACTTCTAAATAAAATAAATTTGGTCACATTAACAGAAAAATAAATAAAATAAAGTAAAAAAAATTAATTATAAAACAAAGGAAAAATAATAAAAATAAAAATAAAAATAAAAACAAATATAAAAAAATAAAAAATGAAAGAAAACTGTATGATAGGTTAGTTCCCATTCAGAGTTTAGTTTAATGTTTTAGTAAGGTGCTTCTTAGGGGATTACAATTTGTAGAATATAATTCACTAAATAACCCCCTGGTGATTGAGTTTGTGCTAATATGTGCTTGAAAATGTATAGTCTCTCCCAAGACCATCATTGACAGACTCTCTATATGGGCATTGGCAACTGTTTTGGTAGAGGCCTACCAATAAGTAAATTATGTTGCTTGTCCAATTTCAAGGTTTCTAGCACATCTACAATTAAAAAATCTATATAGATATGGTAAGATTATCTAACTATACTAATAAATATTTTACCATGTCCTATGGATATATTTGAGATTTATCTTATAAATTGTGGATTTTAGTTTATTCACTCCAAAGTGTAAGTACAATGAATAAAAATTAAATTAACACTTACACCTAGGTCTAACTTAGCATTTACCTTCTTTTTATCATCAATGGTGATATTGATATAAAATATTTTAGAATATTAGAAGATATCTTTAGAATTATTTGTGTTTGGAAGTGGAAAAATAGGGTTTGTAGAAGAAAAGAAAATTTGTTTGGGTCTAATTTGAAACACATTTTCATAGATTTTTAGTTTATAAATTCATCGTGGGCTACAATGTGAACAAAAATAGAATCCAACGTATTCAAATAGGGACCCACATGCACATATATTTTCCTTCAACTCAATTGTATCTTGAGAACCACATGCCACAATGAGCACAAAAAAGCCACGACCTAGATTTTTTTTAACTCGCGTGATACTAACTTCCAAATTAAAATAAATACTAATCAATTATAATATAATAAAAATAAATAAATAACAAAAATAAATAAAACTACAACAAAAAGAAAAGAAAAGAAAATGGTTAGATAATAAAAGTTAAATAAATAATTACAATAAGTTAGTAAAAGAAAAGAAAATATATTATACAAGAATTAAAAGTTAGTACATAGAAATACAAAATAAAAAAAATTAAAAATTAAAAAAATAAAGTAAAGTAAAATAATGAAAGAGAATAACAAAAAGAATTAAAGTTAGTATATAAATAAAAGGAAATAAAGTTAAAATAAAAGCTAGTACATACAAATACTAAAGAAAAATAAATTAAGTTAGTAAATAAATTAATAAAGAAAATAAATTAAAATTAGTACTAAAATGAAAATTTAGTAAATAATTTAGTAAAAAAAAACTAAAAATACACAAAAATAATATTTTTTAAGAGTTTTTATGATTCTTAAATTTTTTAAATTGTTTTGAATTTTTTTAAGATATCTTTTGATATGAACCAAGGGGTTATAATCTAGCTAATTTTCAGATTATATAGCAAAGAGTTTCTCCACAAATCAATGGATATTACTCACCATTTATCTGAGGGGGAAGACGCCGCAATGAGGTGTTATTTCCTTGATAAGTCTAGCATAAATGACACCCTAATAAGTATAAATATTACTCACCTCAAATGCTTGGATGCTAAACAACACCACAAAGGTTGCAAATCCCGTGATAAGTTGTTTAAAGAGGAACAAAAAGCATGAATGAGCTCTCAAATGATATGAACAATCCTCAGCAACTAAGTTGCTCTTAAGTATTTATATGATACAAATAGACCCTAAAATCTACTACATCACAACCCTTGATCTCATCCTAGGGTTGAAAATAAAAATAGAAAAAAACACAAAAGGTGGCACAAAACATGGAGAAAAAATGGGGCAGTTGAGTACAAAGGAATCCTATGAAAATTATTACATCTTAACCCTTGATTTCATCCAAGGGTTGAAAAGAAAGCTATACAAAAATCAGTCCAAATGCACAGCAAAACATGGGGCAGTTGAGTACAAAGGAATCCAAAGAAAATCTTACATCTTAACCCTTGATTTCATCTAAGAGCTGAAAATAAAGCTGCCCAAAATCAGTCCAAATGGCACAACAATGTGCCTAGTTTTATTTTTCCAATTTTTCCCTAATTTCTATGCAAGATTTGTCCCAATCTTTGCACTCTTACTCTTAAAAATTAGAATTATTAATGTCCTTTTAAATTAATATTTACATGTTTTTATTAATTAAATGGCATAATTTGTGTTTTAAATGCTAAATCCAACCATTATATCTTAAAAGGAGAATGATAAATTTTTTTATCAACTTTTTGGTCATGCAGTTGGATTTAGATTACAAGTGGATACAATGATAAATGATGTGCATGTAATTAGAATATTCAAAAGGCCAATAGTACCATGCCACATGTCAACACATGATTTTCTAATTACCACATTCCAAGCACGTGTCGCCGCTTGGCACTAACAACCCCATTCGATGTGCCACGTGTTTCACGCATTGATTCTGCTCTCAATAATGCCAACACCTCACATGCATCCTCAGCTCATAATCCTATAGCAACGTGTGGCAGTCACTATTTTCTACACATGTACACACATAGATGTCTTCATTTTTAGCTGATCTAATGGTCAAGAATTACTGCATTCTCATGGTTTTTTTTTATCATTTTGAACCCCATTATTGTGGTATTCAAGGCTAGATGGAGAGAGAAACTCTTTACATGAAAATAGATGTTATAGATAGATGAAATGCATAAAAGAATCATCTTTTGTATTTTGTTTATGTATTTATCTAGAAATACCCATTTATGCATGTATATTCATTAATGAATTATTGATCCTTAATGACCCATATAATGCAACATGACCATAGACATGAAGGCTAAGATTACATGGTTAAGACTTCCATTACCGTAAACATGTGGGTGAAATTAAATTAGATATAATTCAGTTAATAATTCAATTAGATTTGATAATAATATTTTATATACATTTTTTTTATATTAATTTATTAACATTTATACATATTTTATTATTATAATGACCAAAAATTATTTATTTTATATTTATTGAAAAATATAATTTTTTTAGATTTTTTAGTATTTTTCTAACATTTTCCAATGTTTTTATAGATTCTTTCAGAATTATTTGGATTAGTTAGATTAAGTTAGAAAAGGTAATGGATTTACATAGAAAGGCATAATTGAGTAAGCGTCCACTTAGCTAGCTCGTGCCACGTGCAGTCCACCATCTTTTCCATGTTGTTCAATAGCTCGTGCCACGTGTAGTCCACGTTTTGGACTTATGCAAACCACATGTGCTTGGTGCGTGTTTTGCATCCTCCACCTGCACACTTGGTTTATCCCTTCTGAACACAATCTCATGCATTTGTCCCAATAATTCTCTCTCCATTGTGGTTCCAAGAGTACTATTTACATCATGATATGATTTCTCTCTTATAAATATAAAAAAACACTCTATAAAATAAAAATAGTATATAATTAACAAAAATAATATCAAAATTGCACAAAAAATTGAGAAACAAATTTGAAAAATTTCAAATTTAGTGCAATATTACAAGATCCTTGAAAGAAGATAGAAGAATATGATGAATATTGTTATATTTGGTTCGTTTGGCTTCAATAATTCATCCAAATCAAAATCTTTTTCATACTTCTTTTTATTTATGATGAAATATTTAGTTATTGTTTGGATATGATAAATTTTATATGTAGTAAACTATTCAATGTGATTATGGGTAATTCTAAGCCCCAAACATTTTAAATATGAATAATTTTAGTTTTAATTCTTGATTTTTGCGTGTTTAATTCTATGTTTGAATGACAAAACTATGTATATATGAATTAGGATAATTAACTAGTTTATTTCATGAAAATGTTTACATCTACTCTAAGATGTTAGTATATAATCAATAATATTTTTGTTGGAAATGGTACATTGTTACTGCTGTCACAAGTAGGGTTGAATAACATCGCTAATGATTAAACAATTATTCTAATATTTCATAGTTTAGTTATCAACTTTTTATATCTTAATGAAATGTATGAATTAAATCAAGCAAGCATATCTCTAGGTTGGTTACTAAGCTCACATTTAATCATGCGATAATATAATATTAGAAGTCTTAAGTGGACCTAGACTTTTTAAGCTAAAGTTAAGAATTCGAAAATAGTTTTAAATTATGAAAGTGATTTAGAACTTAAGAAACTAATTTACATTCACGACATGCTTAATAAAATTGTAGGCTAATATCTTATTTTCCTAAAAAACAATAAAATCCACCATTTTTACTAATTTTAATTAACTAACTAATAAACTAATAATTAGGAGTAAATATTGTTGCCAATCCTCGTGGGCACAACAACCCTTATTCTTAAATTACTTATCAACTATACATGATCACGTATACTTGCATGTCTTCAATCATGCCAAGTTTTTGGTGGTGTTGTTGGAATCAGTTTAACAATTCTTTTAATAATTGCTAGTTTTTATTTATTTTTTTCTTCAAAATATTTTTCCCTTATTTTTTTAAGTTTATTTTTATCTTCAGTTTATTTTTATTAGTTTTATATTTAGTTTATATTTTTCTTTTTTATTTTAACTTTTAGATTTTCATCTTTTCTTTATTATTTTTATTTATCTATGACTACTATTTTTTCTTGAAGTGTTGAATGTCAAGGGAATAAGACACACATGAATGCTATTTAAACTACATACAATGAATTTCCTACACCATACTTTGAACATTAACAATAAAATTGGGACCACACTAATATTATGGGTGCATTTGTAATCTAGAGACCTAGATATGGTCCATATTTTAACATGTATAATGTAGGTTGGTGCAATAATCAATACCAAAGCTATTCCTATAGAAATCCAGCAAATGATTTCATCACACCTAGCTTTCCATTCCCAATAAAACAACCTACTCCAACCATTCAAGGTAAGTCTCTTAAGGATTTAGTAAATACTATCTCCGCTAACACTTTAAAATTTAGGCTAGGAAAGTCAAATTCCAAGGTGAAATCTTGAGATACAGATTAACCAAATGTCATTGAGGGATCTAGAAGTAAAGTTCAACATCAAACTTAACTTCCCATTCCCAATGCCACAACCCACTCCCCCACTCAAGTTAAGTCTCTAGAAGACTTTATAACTATTGACAATATTAAATTTTAGTAGAAAACCAATGCTACTATCAAAAATCTTGAGACTCAAGTTAGCCAACTAGTCAAGACTATGGAAATACTAGAAGCATAGGCAGTTGTTGAGCTCTCCTACCAAGTAAATGCTAAACCGAGATAGCCTGTCATTACCATTACTATGGAGAGTAGTAAGCAACTAAAGGAAATCGATAAGAAAAAATTTAGCAAGTTTTTGATACTATTAACATTTCCTCAACAATAGCGCCAAAAAAGTTCATATGCCAAAACTTGGTGTACAAATTTTGTATTTATATAAATTACTCGCAAGTGCACGAATCACTTACAAAATATTAAATGTATACTTAAAAAGGTTTTTCTATAGTGGAATCGTGTTATTTTTAAATAATTCAAATAATTCTCAAAATCAAAATTAAAAATTTAAACGTCTTGTCAAGATTATTTGGGTATGAGAAATCTAATCTAATGACATAAAAAATAAAGATATATTTAATAAAACAATTTACAAATAGGAATTATTTATTCAGTGGAGAATTTATGTGATATATTATCCCGATTTTTCAGAATTTCATCGAATCGTATATACAGGTCATTCTAATATCCTATTTCTTTCTATTCTCCACAAGAATTCTGATTTATTTTTATTGGAAAAGAGGCGAAGAAATAGATTCAACATTCCATTCCAATGGATTTAAGAATGAGATACGGAAATGGAAATAATGCCTTGTTCAAATATTTCGATTGAAATACCTATAAATGGTATTTTTCGTAGAAATAGTATTCTTTCTTATTTTAATGACCCTCAATACAGAAGAAAGAGTTCGGGAATTGCTAAATATGGGACTATAGGATTGCATTCAATCCTCAAAAAAGAGGATTTGATTGAGTATCAAGGGATCAAAAAATAGTTAATCATACTCGTGAAATATTAATTAGGTTATTTAAAGACTTAAATTAAGATTATTGATTCTTTCTTTTATGTACAAAATATATCCTAAGGAAGGGATCATTTTCTTTATTAATTAAACTTTAACTTGACACATTTGGTCAAGCTCACAATTAAAATTTAGTTAAATTATGTTGCTTTTTCTAGGAAATTACTAATCCATTTAATTTACCACCTTTAGTCAAGTTAGAAACTTAAACTTTTATCAAGGTGTCTAAGTTAGGTTAATGATTTAAGTATTTCAAAACTAACTTTTAGATTTTAAATCTATTATGAACAATATGTCATCAATCTATTATGAAAAATATGTCATCAATATATTTTTCAATAATAAATCTTATAAAAATCCTTGAAATAGAGCATAACTCTATATAAGATTTAGATACTAAATATCTAATATCCAAGAGTATTAATTTAAATTATATTAAGATAATTAAATCCTAAATCTAATTATCAGGTTTATTAGGAGAAATATTGACTCAATTTACTTTTCTATAATAAAATTTTGTTTAAATTTTGATGAATAAAACTTAATTCATTTTATAAAAATATATACCTACTTTGACATTTCACAAGTATAACAACATTACTAATATCCAATATTATTTATACCCAAATATGCATGTTTTAATAAATGATCAATAAATTAAACATGGCACATAAAATAACACACAAGATAATCTAAAAAAAATACATTTAAATTATACCTCAATTGTATCCATACAGAATCTTAATACTGTTTATATATAGGAAAATCTTCAAATAAAATTACCAACACTATTTATTGAATTTAAACTAAAGCGACTATATAAACTATACTTGTTCAATCTTTAATTGAGCAAAAAACTTTGAAACTACTAAACAAAAAGAAAAAAAAATTGAAACTACTAAAAGAAAAGAAAAACTTGAAAGAAACTAAGAAATCTTTTTAAGGACAAGCTTTGGGATGAAAGGGATGACTTTTACAATGAAAGAGGGGTCCTTTGTATAGCTTTAGAAAATGCTACAAAAGAGAGGAAAAAATGGATTATAAGGTTAGGCATCATGGCATACATTTTTTTTCATGCCACGAGATTATACATACTTTGGCCACAATGCACTTCAACCGCACCATGACACATAATATTTTCATGACACAGCTAGCATCCTTCTAGATAAATGGAACCTTTATTTTCTTTTACACCTTTTTCAATGGTTTGGAACATATTTGAGCTTTACATACTTAAATATTTTAAGCTTTGACATTGTAATATAGTGCTTTCAATTACTATTTTTCAAATATTGATTTCATTAAATCATTTTGAACCCAAAAACCTAAAAATAACAAAAGAAACTCGTGATTCCAAAAAGATAGATTTGCATAAAAAGATAATAAAAGTATGCAAATACCAATGATGAGTGCTCAAAAAGCACTAAAATAACCATGATTTTATGCACATTAATTGATTAAAAATACATATATTTATATGTTTTATCATATATTTATATAAATTTGTCTTTTTCGGAATCACGGGTATTTTTATTGTTTTTCAGGTATTTTGGCTTAAAAACGCAATTTAAAGACTCAAACAGGAATACTTGAAGCAATACATCACAAATATATTAATAAATAAGTGGGAAAAGGTCAACAAATATGGAAAAATTGGACAAAATGGGTCGAAAAGGTCAAAAATGTCAAAAAGACGAAAATCGCGCCGCCGCGCCGCCCGGTCGCCGCGCCCCACCGCCCGGCACCGCCCCAAGCAGCAGCGCACGGCACTGTTCATCCACGGGTACTGTTCATCAGACTCGGCACTGTTCATGAGACGCGGCACTGTTCATCAGACTGGGCACTGTTCATCAGACTGGGCACTGTTCATCAGACGCGGCACTGTTCATCCTCGGCACTGTTCATACCCGGTACTGTACAGCCGCGGTACTGTTCATACCCGGTACTGTGCAGCCGCCCCATGTCATGCTGACGTCATCAAATGACGTCAGCAATCAATAATACGCGTTTTTTCATTTTTTTAACATTTTTTTCTCTACTTTTTCTCTCCATCCTCACCTATAAATACCCCCCTTCCCTTCACTTCAAATCACACCTTAAAACCACACTTCTCTCTTCTTTCTTTCTCTCATTTCTTAGTTTTTTGAGTTTTCCTTAGTTTCTTTCTTAGTTTCTAAGTTTTTCTTAGTTTCCTTCTTAGTTTTTAGTTCAATTCTCTTAGTTTTAGTGTTCTTCTCTTTTTGAGAGGAACTTGTAATGTTTTTGTAATAATTTAGTTTTTGATTCAATATATGGAAGTGCAAATTCCGCTCGGAGGTTTTCTAGCAACGGGAATAGCGTCGAAGTTCTGTAAGGATTTTATTTTCTTTACAGTTATTTTTATGCTTTATTCTTACATGTTATATTCAACTTGTCTGTGGTTAAATTTAACTATGCTAGCTGTTTAGTAAAAATGATGTAATAACGACGTTGTTATGCTTGCGAAATATTAAATAGGTAAAAATCTTTAAAATGAATTGATTTTGTTTTTATTCAAGATTTTATATTAAGAATGTTAGAGAGAAATATATTATTTTTCATTACAAACTTAAACCCGAAAATTAGATTTTAAGGTTTAGTTATCCGGTCTAATTTAGAGTAGTGCTCTTTTATTTGTTGGTACAATCGCCCGGTAGTTAGAGTGAAACTCTATTTCAAAAGTTTTTATAAGAATTATTATGTGAAAATGTATTGACAACATGTTTTCAATAGTGGTTTTAAAACTTGAAAGTTAGTACTCGGATAATTAAATTCTTAAGTTTAATTTGGACACCTTGAATAATGTTTAAATTGTCTAACCCCACCAAAGGTGGCATTTAAATGGTTCATTTTCAATCTCTTAGAAAAAGGAATTAATTTAATTAAGCATATTAGTTATCAACCCCACCCATAGGTGTTAATTGATTTGTTTAGTTAACAAAGAATATCTAACCCCACCAAAGGTGGTATTTATATAAAAAAGAGAGAATCAATAAAATATCAATTTATATCTTTAATAACCTAGTTAATATGAGCAAGCATAATTAATTTAGTTATTATATCCATAAATACTCCGCTAATATAAATGATAAAAATTTGCATGAATATTTATTGAATCCGTATATATGTTTATTTTTAGATAATTATTTATTGAATTTGTATCTATGTTTATTTTTATGTTATTAGATTATATTTAATTAATCTGTATATATGTTTATTTTATGTTATTAGATTAGGAACACAAAAACCAAACTATCGTGACAGGATGTTTAGGATTTAATTTCGTTTTTAAAAGTTTGAATAATAAATTAAAAACCACATACATTCCTTCCTTAGATCGACCTTGGGAGTATACTTATCATTTTCTTCGAATTGATTCGTGCACTTGCGAGAGTTTTATAAATATTAAAACCAAAGTATTTGCGAAGATCGGCGATGCCGGTTTTCGTTCATCAAGTTTTTGGCGCCGTTGCCGGGGAAGGAATAGCGTTTTTAAATTATTTATCAAAATTTTAAAAACATTTTTGTGCTGTAAATAATTGTGATATTTTAATAATAATCAAATTTCAAAATTCATAATAAATAAAAATAAAAAATAAAAAATAATAAAAAAATAAAAAATAAAAAATAAAAAATAAAAAAAATAATAATTTTTTTTGTAAAATAATTTAGAAATTTGAAATTTGAAGTAAAAAAAATTACCGTTCATAAATAGTAAAAAAAAAAAAACAAAACAAAGAAAAAAAAAATTCAAAATTCAAAATATAAAAAATTTTAAGTTAATAAGAAATAATATAGCGTGAATAGTAAAATAAAATTACCGTTCATAAAAAAAAAAAAAAAAATTTCAAAAACTTAAATTTCAAAAAAAAGTTTTAAGTTAATAAGACATTATATAGCGTGAATAGTAAAATAAAATTACCGTTCATAAAAAAAAAAAAACATTACTTGAATTTATACCTAATTAACTAAATAACATAAAAAGTAAAAATCTAAGGGAGTTCTGTCTAGGAGACTAGTTCTTGGAAGCCTTTGTGCCACTAGTCTTTCCTGGGAACGTTGCTCTGGCTAGGAGGATGGTATTTAAGGTGCCGTTTGCACCACCATTCTTTCCTGGGAGCACTCTTGGTTAATACTAATTATGTTACAAAAAAAATAAAAAAATAAAAAAAATAAAAAAAAAAATTTCTTTTTTTTAGGGTTTAACTAGTTTTGTTTAGTGTTTTGTATAAAATAACATGTAAATTTTATCTAAATTTTTTTTATTTTGTTGACAGGAGTTTTAAATTTACGTTTACAATAGTCTATGCGTGGTAGGAGATCCTTAGGAAACCCCCTTACACCATATGTAAATAAATTTCATAAATTTAAACAAGTGTCAACAAAACTGGATTCTACCCATCAACCTGTTTTTGAGCCAAACATAGAACCAAGTCTTAATCCTTTACTAGAACCAAAAGAAATGGAGGAAAACCAACATATTAGGGAAACCACAATGAAAGAGTTTGCAAGACCGGTAATAGGCACGGCAACTGCCGCTATCCAGTTGGGGGAGGCTGCTCGGAATTACGACCTTAAAAATATTCATTTTTCTATGCTTCCTTCCTTTTATGGGTTACCTAATGAAGATTCTCTTTCCTTTATGAGAGATTTCTATGCTACGGTCCAAACATTCCCCCTCGGTATTCTAAACGAGGATCAACTTAGGATGAGATGTTTTCCCTACACTCTAAAGGATAAGGCCAAAGCTTGGTTGATGTCACTTCCCCCAGGTTCTCTGATGACATGGGGTAACATTTACAACAAATTCATGGGAAAATTCTATTCCCATCAAAAAACATCAGAGTTGAGAGGAAAGATTGCTACTTTCTCTCAGATGGATGGAGAACCATTCCATGAAGCTTGGGATAGGTTCAAGATGTTTCTCACTCAGTGTCCCCATCATAGCTTTCCCCTGCAGTTGCAGAACCAATTCTTTTACGATGGACTTACACAACAATGTCAGTTCATTGTCGACAACGCTGCAGGAGGAGCAATAGGAGAAAAAACTGCCTCAGAGACGTATAACCTCTTTGAGATGTTGGGTGCTAATTCCCAACAGAAAAGCTCCCGAGTGAGAAAAGCTGGAGTTCATGAAATCGACTCCAGTAATGAAGTTCAACAACAACTTGTTCAACTGACTAAGCAAGTTGCCCTTCTCGCTACACAAACCAACACCAATAATGATCAATATGGTTTGTATAGCAACATGGGACATGGTACTGAAGCCTGTCCATATCAAGGAGAAACAACTGGACCTGAACAGGTCAATGTGTTGGGAGCATATCAACAGAGACCAAGGTTTGATCCCAACTCAAATACCTATAATCCTGGGTGGAGAAGTCATCCAAATTTCTCTTGGAGGCAAAACAACCCTCCTTTCACTCAAGGCTCAAACCAGGCAGGTCAGCAATTCCACCCAACTATTCCAAGAAGCATTCCCAATAAACCAACCCTGGAGGACAACTTGAATTCTTTTATTCAAGTCTGTAGGGATAATCAATCTAAAACCAATCAACGGTTGGACTCTGTGGAAGCTTCTATCAAAAAGGTGGAAGTTCAAGTTGAACAGTTAGTTGAACATTTGCAAAAAGGCAAAGACTAATTCAATGAAGAGGAGACATTGAGTTTTTCATTCTGCAATCTCCAAGCAACGTCTTACTAGAAGACGATAAATTTTAGTCCTGTATGGGAGGTCACCCATTATTGAATTTTCCTTTGTTTTAGTTTGCGTGTAATAAAAATTCAGATGAAATAAAATTCGTTTGTTTCAAAAATTCTGTCCATTCGCTTAAATTTAAAAAAAAAAAAAAAAAAATATTAGGTTCCTTGCACTTTTTGCTTTTACGTTTTATCAAGTTATAAATATTTCTTAGAGATATCTACTAAAAGCAAAATGTTGATACACAATAGGAGGAGGATCATTTTCAACTACAAACAACCATGGGAGATGCTGAAGATAGGCGGAAAAAGATGAAAGAATATACAATGCCAATCATTGGCAATGTAACTTCCGGTATCCAATTACAAGAGGCTGCAAGGAATTATGAATTGAAAAAGATTCATTATTCTTTGTTGCCTTCCTTTTACGGTATCCCTAATGAAGACCCTTTGCATTTCATTCGAGAATTCTATGCTATTGTCCAAACCTTTCCACTACATGCAATTAATGAAGATCAACTTAGGATGAGGTGTTTTCCTTACACTCTCAAAGATAAAGCTTGGTCATGGTTCATTACTCTACAGTCAGGTTCTCTTAAAACTTGGGAGGCAGTCTATGAAATTTTTATGGGTAGGTTCTATTCCCATCAAAAGACTGTTGATCTAAGAACAAAGATAGCAACATTTTCTCAAATGTATGAAGAGCCCTTTCATAAAGCTTGGGAACGATTCAAACTCCTTTTCATTCAATGTCAAAATCATAGCTTTCCCTTACAGCTACAAAACCAATTCTTTTATGATGGATTGACACTACAGAGTCAATACATGGTTGATAATGCTGCTGGAGGTGCTGTAGGAGAAAAGACCGCAGAGGAAACCTATAATCTTTATGAGCTGTTGGGTTCTAATTCCCAACAAAGAGGTGGTAGAAGGAAAGCAAAGGTCAATGAAGTCGGCTCTGATAATGAGATAACCTTGCAACTTGCTGAATTGACTAAACAAGTGAAATTCCTCACTTCCCACCAAATTTCAAATCAAGAGGTATGTGAAGTGTGTTGTTCAATTGGGCATGGTACTCATAATTGTTCAAATACTTGTGATTCTAGTGTCGATGCCATAGAGGAAGTTCAATCTTTTCAAAGATATCATCCAAACACCTATAATCACCCAGCCTACACCCAATATCCAACACTAAGGTCAGATAACAACCACCCTTACCCACCAAGCCAATCTTTTAAGCCAACCTTAGAAGATAGCTTGAATGCTTTTATTCAAGTTAGTCGTGACAACCAATTGATGACTAATCAAAGGTTGAACACCATGGAGGCTTCAGTTAAAAGGATTGAATCTAAAGTTGGGCAACTGGCTGAACAAATGCAAAAGAAAGAACCAGGAAAGTTGCCCAGTCAACCAGAACAAGCAAAGGATGTTAGAACCCTTCGAAGTGGTAAGGTAGTCAATACTAGTTTACCTGAAATCTCTAACAATCTACCTTGTAGTTCAGGTAACAAAGAAGGCGATACTCTAATCTCGCAAAAAGGAGAAACAAGTGTTAAACTTAACAAGCCTTCTGAAAAACTCATTGGGGGGTCATCTGACACCCCCAAAATTCAAAAGACAACAGAACCACACCAGATACAAGTACCTTTTCCCCACCGGTTGAAAGAATCCAAACAAGATAAGCAATTCACTGATCTTTTTAATATGCTCTCTAAAGTAAATATCAATTTACCATTATTAGAAGTGATCATGAATGTGCCCTCATATGCCAAATTTTTCAAAGAGTTGAACACTAAGAAAAGGAGGTATGAACTGAATGAACGAGTAGTAGTATCAGAAATTTCTAGCGCTGTACTTCAGCACAAACTACCCCCTAAGTTGAAAGACCCTGGAAGTTTTATTATAAACATAACTATGGGGGATAGGAAGGTTGCTAAAGCAATGCTTGATTTAGGTGCTAGTATAAATTTGATGCCCTACTCTATATTCTTACAACTCAATCTAGGGGATTTAAAACCCACAACTATGTCCCTTCAACTTGCAGATAGATCTCTTAAATATCCAGAGGGAATAGTTGAGGATGTTTTGGTACAGGTAGACAAACTGATAATACCTGTTGACTTTGTGGTTCTGGATATGCAAGAAAATCCAGCATTGGACAGAGAGCACACAATATTGCTTGGTAGACCATTTATGGCAACTACTAAAACTATTATTGATGTCCAAGATGGAAATTTGACAATGACAGTCTTAGGAGAGACTGTTCATTTTAAAGTTTTTGATTCTTCACCTTTCCCTTCTATTTCTGCCATCGATGAAATATTCGATGTTGATCCTTTGGATAATCTTGTCCAAAACACCTTTTTCCGAACCAGAATAGAAGACAAGCTTGAAACCGTTCTTACACTTGAAAAGGTTGAAGAAGATTTAGATGAGGAAATAAAGGGGTACCTTGAATGACTAGACAATGCTGAAGTAATGAAAAAATCTAGAACACTTTTAAATCCACCCAGTTCTTCATCTAGTAAAGAGGCCAATCCACTTGAACTTGAACTCAAAGACTTACCTTAGCACTTAAAATATGTGTTTTTGGGAGAAGGGGAAACTTATCCAGTGATAATTTCTTCAACCTTGACCAAACCACAAGAAAAGGAACTCATCAAAGTGCTTAAACAGTTTAAGAAATCTATAGGTTGGAGTATAGGGGATATAAGAGGCATTAGTCCAACAATGTGTATGCACAAGATCAACTTGGAGGACGGTGCTAAACCTGTACGAGAGGCCCAAAGAAGACTAAACCCAAACATGCAAGAGGTAGTTAAGAAGGAAATTCTTAAATTATTAGAAGAAGGGATTATCTACCCTATTGCAGATAGTAAGTGGGTTAGTCCAGTGCATGTGGTACCAAAGAAATCTGGGATAACAGTTGTTAAAAATGACAAAAGTGAATTAGTGCCCACTAGAATAATCACTGGATGGAGAATGTGTATAGATTTTAGGAAACTAAATTTATATACGAAAAAGGATCACTTTCCTCTTCCATTCATTGATCAAATGTTGGAAAGATTAGCTGGGCACGAATTTTACTGTTTTTTGGATGGACTGTCTGGATATTATCAAGTACCCATAGCACCAGAAGATCAGGAAAAGACCACATTTACATGTCCTTTTGGGACATTTGCTTTTCGCAGAATGCCATTTGGGTTATGCAATGCCCCTGCCACGTTCCAAAGATGCATGATATCTATTTTCTCGGACATGGTGGAAAAATTCATTGAGATTTTCATGGACGATTTCTCTGTCTTTGGGAACTCATTTGATGATTGCTTACATAAATTGACTTTGGTTTTAGAAAGATGCATTGAATGCAATCTAACCCTTAGTTGGGAGAAAAGTCATTTTATGGTTCAACAAGGGATAGTTTTAGGACATATAATTTCAAACAAGGGTATTGAAGTTGATAAGGCAAAAGTTGAATTGATATCCAAACTACCTCCCCCTACATCTGTGAAGGGGATAAGAAGCTTCTTGGGACATGCAGGATTCTACAGACGATTTATTAAAGATTTCTCTAAAATAAGTCGTCCATTATGTAACTTGCTATCCAAAGATGCTGATTTTGATTTCAACAATGACTGCCTTACCTCCTTTAATACCTTGAAAGATAAACTCACATCTACCCCTGTTATAATGGCACCAAACTGGTCTTTACCCTTTGAAATAATGTGTGACGCTTCTGATTATGCAATAGGAGCAGTCCTGGGACAAAGAGTGGAAAAGCGTTTACATGTCATCTACTATGCTAGCAAAACACTCAATGATGCCCAGATGAATTACACCACCACTGAAAAGGAATTCTTGGCTATAGTATTCTCTTTAGACAAATTTCGGTCTTATTTAGTAGGATCTAAAGTGATTGTGCATTCTGATCATGCTGCTTTAAGATACCTATTAAGTAAACCAAATGCCAAGCCAAGGTTAATCAGGTGGGTCTTACTCTTACAAGAATTTGACCTAGAAATCAAGGATAAGAAAGGCAGTGAAAACTTAGTAGCTGACCATTTTTCTAGGTTGATTTCTGACTTTAATTCTCTTAAAGATGAGAGTAATGACGATATAGTTGAAACCTTTCCTGATGAACAGTTATTTTTCATAGGTCCGAACCCATGGTACGCTGATATTGTAAACTATCTTGCCACTGGTGTTTTGCGACCTAAAACTTCATATCAGGAAAAGAAAAGGTTTTTCAAAACTATTAAGGACTATTTCTGGGATGACCCTTATTTATACAAGATTGGTCAAGATCAAGTCATCCGGAGATGTGTACCTGAAGAAGAACATAAGAGCATTCTGACTTTTTGTCATGAACTTCATTGTGGGGGTCATTTTGGAGGAGAAAAGACAGCCCGTAAGATATTACAGTCTGGATTCTTTTGGCCCACTCTTTTTAAAGATGCTCATATGTTTTGTGCACAATGTGATAGATGTCAAAGAACAGGAAACATAAGCAAAAGAGATGAAATGCCTTTGACATCTAATTTAGTTGTTGAACTCTTTGACGTATGGGGGATTGACTTTATGGGTCCTTTTCCCCCATCTAATGGTTTTCAATACATTTTGGTTGCTGTGGATTATGTGTCCAAGTGGGTAGAAGCTATCCCCACCAAAACCAATGATGCTAATGTTGTTGTGAAATTCTTGAAAGATTTCATATTCAGTAGGTTCGGAACGCCTAGAGCTATAATAAGTGATGGAGGTAGCCATTTTTGTAACAAACTCTTTGATGGAGTACTAAACAAGTACAACATCACACATAAGGTAGCTACTCCATATCATCCTCAAACTTCCGGATTAGTGGAAGTAAGTAATAGGCAAATCAAGGGAATACTGGAACGCACTGTGCGTCCTTCAAGGAAGGATTGGGCATTTAAGTTAAATGATGCCTTATGGGCATACCGCACCGCTTACAAAACACCTATTGGGATGAGCCCTTACCGGTTAATCTTTGGGAAAGCGTGCCACCTTCCAGTTGAACTTGAACACAAGGCTTATTGGGCAATTAAAGAACTAAACATGGATTTAGATAAAGCAGGTGAAAAACGAGTACTCCAGCTTCATGAGTTGGAAGAAATTAGGAATGAAGCCTATGAGAATGCCAAATTATACAAGGAGCGTACTAAGCGCTATCATGACAAGAGGCTAGTTCCTAAGACTCTTCACCCTGGAATAAAAGTTCTTTTATTTAACTCTCGTTTGAGATTGTTTCCAGGAAAGCTAAGATCAAGATGGGATGGACCATTCAAAATAGTTCAGGTATCTGAACATGGAGTAGTAGAACTATTGGACTCCAAGACACAAAAAACGTTCAAAGTTAATGGCCATCGTGTCAAGCCTTATGTGGAAGAACCAAACAACATTGCTGAAATGGATTGCATTTGGCTGAGTAACCCTTAGCACCAAAAAGATACGTCTTGCTAAGACGTTAAACTAAGCGCTGGATGGGAGGCAACCCATCATGTTAGAAGTTCACAGCGATCTGTCTGTATACACTTTAATGATGAATATGATGGATGCACCTGCATTTCTTCATTACTACTTACACATTCTCAAGAAATAGGTAATCTTTCTCCTCTTTTCTCTTTATCTTTAATTTGCAGTTGTTACATTGAGGACAATGTAAGTTCTAGGTTGGGGGTGGTGAAAAGTTACCATGCTATATATATAAAAATAAAAAAAATAAAAAAAATTCTCACAAAAATTTATCATTTCTTTAAATCAAATTTAAGTAAATAGTTAAGTCTTTGGTACTGTTAGATTAATTTTTGAAAACATATCATGAAATATTGTGTAATTATTTTTGATAATTAGTTAGTTTTTGTCATAACTAGTATTTCTTGATAAAATGTGGAAATTAGATTAAACCCAAAATCGGTATTTATGAATTTTGTTTTAGTGGAGACTACCCTTGTGAGATATAATTTGAGCCTAATTTCTTTTATTCAGAGTGAAATATATATTTTTTCTACTCCAAACACATTTCTTATTTATTCAAAAAGTTTAGATGATCTCTATAGGTATTAGCATTGAATGTATGAATTTTTTTTTCATCTTAATAGAGTATCATATATTTTTTTATTATTATTTTTTGTTTAGATTAAACGATTTGAGTAGAAATTGATAGTATATGCTTATATCTCATTCATGCATGACTGCTACAAAAACAAAAAGACATATCTGGGGTTACCTAAACCGAGATCAAACAGAAAAGACACAAAATTAACCACTCACCAAAATCCAAAAAAATGTACAATCTGTACATGGGTTGACTCTCTAAAAAAATACATATATTGAAAAATATCTACAAAAAAAAAATAAAAAAATAGAGAGATAAAAAATAGTATCATCTACATACTATGACCCACATTGCCTACAAAGTTGTGAGTAAAGGCTAATTACAAAAGAAAGATATAGGAAGTAATTCCCTAAAAAGTCATTGCAATTTCTTCATTTGTAAAAGCATATATCTTGAAATTCTTTCTTAATGAGTTTGATTTATGCATGAAAATAATTTTTGTATATGATATCTTTATAATTTATACATTCGATTCCTTTCACGAGATCAATGTTAAAATAACACTTTGAGCCTTTATTCTTTATACATATGCGAACATATTAGTTCATTTCTATACATCAACTCTTTCGCATATAAATTAGTATGAGTGTTTGAACCCATAGGATTCAGTGCTTTGAGAGTATTGACTTGTGAGGAATAGAGTCGAAGCGAATTCTGATTCATGACACTGAAATTGGGTAAAATTAAATTGATACATTTTTGAAATGAAATATGAAAATGATTTTCGACTAATTATTGTAATAAAATCATGATTGTTTAAAGAGATTAAAATAACTTATGCTTGAGATTTTAATTATGATCTTAAAGGAGATTAAAAAGTATGAGATATTTTTGTGATATGTTGTGTTCTTTTATTCTTAAATTAATTTTTGATTGTGTTGTAATTTTAATTTTTGATTTGATTGTTTTTATCTTTACATTTAGTTCAATGTTTGTGGGTATCATTACTGAAAACCCTCACGAGACTCAAACTCGTCCACTAGGGCAACCTAGGGGTTTAACGGCTTGTTGCATAGGCTAAATGCAACCGTTTCAATCCACGAAAGTGATTTAGGATAGTTTAAATTTTAGCTTTTATCGCTTCTCTTGCTAAGAGACTAGCAAGAAGCTGGTTGGGGGTTGTGATGAGTGCTCAAAAAGCACTAAAATAACCATGATTTTATGCACATTAATTGATTAAAAATACATATATTTATATGTTTTATCATATATTTATATAAATTTGTCTTTTTCGGAATCACGGGTATTTTTATTGTTTTTCAGGTATTTTGGCTTAAAAACACAATTTAAAGACTCAAACAGGAATACTTGAAGCAATACATCACAAATATATTAATAAATAAGTGGGAAAAGGTCAACAAATATGGAAAAATTGGACAAAATGGGTCGAAAAGGTCAAAAATGTCAAAAAGACAAAAATCGCGCCGCCGCGCCGCCCGGCCGCCGCGCCCCACCGCCCGGCACCGCCCCAAGCAGCAGCGCGCGGCACTGTTCATCCACGGTACTGTTCATCAGACTCGGCACTGTTCATGAGACTCGGCACTGTTCATCAGACTCGGCACTGTTCATCAGACTGGGTACTGTTCATCAGACTCGGCACTGTTCATCAGACGCGGCACTGTTCATCCTCGGCACTGTTCATACCCGGTACTGTACAGCCGCGGTACTGTTCATACCCGGTACTGTGCAGCCGCCCCATGTCATGCTGACGTCATCAAATGACGTCAGCAATCAATAATACGCGTTTTTTCATTTTTTTAACATTTTTTTCTCTACTTTTTCTCTCCATCCTCACCTATAAATACCCCCCTTCCCTTCACTTCAAATCACACCTTAAAACCACACTTCTCTCTTCTTTCTTTCTCTCATTTCTTAGTTTTTTGAGTTTTCCTTAGTTTCTTTCTTAGTTTCTAAGTTTTTCTTAGTTTCCTTCTTAGTTTTTAGTTCAATTCTCTTAGTTTTAGTGTTCTTCTCTTTTTGAGAGGAACTTGTAATGTTTTTGTAATAATTTAGTTTTTGATTCAATATATGGAAGTGCAAATTCCGCTCGGAGGTTTTCTAGCAACGGGAATAGCGTCGAAGTTCTGTAAGGATTTTATTTTCTTTACAGTTATTTTTATGCTTTATTCTTACATGTTATATTCAACTTGTCTGTGGTTAAATTTAACTATGCTAGCTGTTTAGTAAAAATGATGTAATAACGACGTTGTTATGCTTGCGAAATATTAAATAGGTAAAAATCTTTAAAATGAATTGATTTTGTTTTTATTCAAGATTTTATATTAAGAATGTTAGAGAGAAATATATTATTTTTCATTACAAACTTAAACCCGAAAATTAGATTTTAAGGTTTAGTTATCCGGTCTAATTTAGAGTAGTGCTCTTTTATTTGTTGGTACAATCGCCCGGTAGTTAGAGTGAAACTCTATTTCAAAAGTTTTTATAAGAATTATTATGTGAAAATGTATTGACAACATGTTTTCAATAGTGGTTTTAAAACTTGAAAGTTAGTACTCGGATAATTAAATTCTTAAGTTTAATTTGGACACCTTGAATAATGTTTAAATTGTCTAACCCCACCAAAGGTGGCATTTAAATGGTTCATTTTCAATCTCTTAGAAAAAGGAATTAATTTAATTAAGCATATTAGTTATCAACCCCACCCATAGGTGTTAATTGATTTGTTTAGTTAACAAAGAATATCTAACCCCACCAAAGGTGGTATTTATATAAAAAAGAGAGAATCAATAAAATATCAATTTATATCTTTAATAACCTAGTTAATATGAGCAAGCATAATTAATTTAGTTATTATATCCATAAATACTCCGCTAATATAAATGATAAAAATTTGCATGAATATTTATTGAATCCGTATATATGTTTATTTTTAGATAATTATTTATTGAATTTGTATCTATGTTTATTTTTATGTTATTAGATTATATTTAATTAATCTGTATATATGTTTATTTTATGTTATTAGATTAGGAACACAAAAACCAAACTATCGTGACAGGATGTTTAGGATTTAATTTCGTTTTTAAAAGTTTGAATAATAAATTAAAAACCACATACATTCCTTCCTTAGATCGACCTTGGGAGTATACTTATCATTTTCTTCGAAATGATTCGTGCACTTGCGAGAGTTTTATAAATATTAAAACCAAAGTATTTGCGAAGATCGGCGATGCCGGTTTTCGTTCATCAACCAATCCATTTTTTCATTTGAAGTATGCAAAATCACTGTATATTAGGTGATTTTAAGCACTCACCACATCTCCCAACTTGCTTCTTGCTAGTCTCATAGTAAAAAGGTAAAAAACTAGAATAAAATTAAACTATCCTAAATCAATTTTGTAGATTGATACAGTTGCATTTATCATATGCAACAAGTCTTTAAACCCAGAGGTTTCCCCAGTGGACAAGTTTAAGTGTCATGAGGGCTATTATAGATGAAACCCACAAACATCAAATATAAAATGGAAAAATTAAAAATTAATAACAAACAAGTAACACATAAACAAACAAAATGAAAAAAATAGTTAGCAAAATAAAAAAAAAATAACAAAATTTCTCATGATTTTTAATTTATTTTATGCTTCTAATTAAAATCCATATCTTAAGTCATTTTAATATTCTAAACATTCATAGTTTGCTATAATATTTAGTTGAAAATCATTTTCATATCCAATCAAAAATGTATTAATATTAAATTTATCCAATATGAGTGTCTAGAATACGAATTCACTTCAACCCTAACCTTACAAGGTATACTCTCAATAACACTTATCCTTTTGGTTCAAGCACTCATTCAGAGGTATATACGAATAAAGTTTATGTAAATAAATGAACAAATAAAAAAAAAGTCTCAAAGTGGTGCATAATATTAATCTCAAGAAAGGAATCAAATATAGGGATTTATAAAGAAATCAAATATTATTTTCATGCATCAATCAAATTCATTAAATAAAAACTTCAAGGTATATGCCTTTAAGATATGAAGAAAATTCAATGATTTCTTGGGGATTTATTTCCTATATTTTCTTTTGTATTTATCCTTTTCTCACACCTTTGTACAATATTAACCTTGTACCATTTTTTGGGTCACAATATTTAGTTTATACTATTCAATTTTCTCTCTGTTTCTTATTTTTCTTTCTCATTTTTTGGAGATATTCTTTTGTACTATTTAGAGAGGATCCTCGAATAGTTTGTACACATATGTGTGCGATATGGTGAGCAGCTAATTTTTAGCTTTTCTTTTTGTATTGACTTAATTAGCCTCATATGTGTCTTTTTTTAGAAGTCATGCATAAATGAAAAAGGACATAAATTTTCAATTTCTACTTATGGCATTCAATTTAAGAAATAAAAACAATATATGACACTTTAGTAGATGTAAAAATCCTAGCATTCAATGCAGAGAACTTATAGAGATCATCTAGTAATTTTGATTTCATAAGAAGAGTTTTTAAAAGAGTAAAAAAAATATTATCACTCAAAATGGAAAGATAATGGCCCAAAATATTCCCAAAAGGTAGTCTCCACTATTTCATTCCTAAAAACTAATTTTAGATATATCTAAATTTTAAGATTTTATCATGAAATACAATGTTTGAAAAAAAAAACTAATAAATTATCACATTATTCCATGAAATGTTCAAGAAATTAATCTAATTGTGTAAAGACATGATAATTTTGCAAGAAAAAATTTAAAATTGAACAAAAATTCCTAAAACCAATAAAAATAAATAAAAGCGTATAAAAAAGGTGAAAATGTAAACAATGTAAAAATATGAGCATATGTTTAAATATAAATTTCAAATTAACTTAATTTTATAATGCAACTTATTTTATAATGTAACTTTTTTCACCTTTAACCTAAAACTTACATTTATCTCAATGTAACAATTATAGATTAAAAATAACAAGTAAAGAATAGAAAAGTTACCTATTTTTTGAACCTGCTCAAGTGTTGGTATGGAATTGCAGGTGCATCTATCAATACAAATATTTATATTTACACAAATAAATTGTGTACTTCTTACAAATTTCAACAAATAGTTATAAAGTTAGCAGCTCTAAATAATGTTTACATTATAAGAAATAAAATAATAACATAAAAATAAATAAATACAATATCCAAAAACTATAAAATAAAATTTCTCCAAATAACATAAATCAAAAGTACATAAAAACTCATAAAAACTTTGGATGCAATTTTAAGCTCCTCCTCTATGTCGTCAATATCTTATTCTTTAGGTTATTGTCATGATATTTCTGGAGATGTAAAGGTGAAATCATAATGACGATACTCGAGTGTTACTAAATGACTTGTATCCATCTCAAAAGGACTTAGTTGCAACTGGTTTATTTTATACATCAATCTATTATAATCCACCTGATCACGATGTTATTAATTCAGAAATACAACTTGTTGGTCACTATAAGCTTGCTAGAATCTTTTATGTAGCTCAATCTTTCACCAAAATTATGAAATTACTCTTTCATAGATAGTTTTGATGAAGGAATGGCCATTCTTTATCTTTGAACAATGTTCACACAAGAAGTGAGTTTATCAAAGTATGTCAGGTTCAATAATTCTCCAGGTGTAAAATAACTTCAACTTTTGAGTGAGTTACTCCAACTTTCTTACATAAAGGTGTGAGTAACTAGGGGAAAATGAAACTCAAATAGTGATCGTTTGTAGATTACTTTATCCTACGATGAATTGTATTACCTATATCTATAAGCATCTTGGGGGTGATTTCATATAGTAAAATTTCCCTATCTATATCAATAGAACTGTAAGGCTTGGTAAGAATTAATTGTGAACATACCTAGTATTTCCAAATTTGAGCAACCTTATCCAAATACTTTGCTTCAAATCCTTTATGTTTACCACCAGCATATATCCTTTCATCCCCTTGTATAGTAAAGGTCTCAATAACTGTAGTATAATCAACATTACTAAAATAATTTTCAAATTGACCTTTTTGAGTATTTACTAAATAATAATGAGCATTTATAACCTTTGGGCCAAATAGGACTAGTACATCTTGTACATTTACTACATTATCAATAGCATCAGGAACACTCGTATATAATTCCCAAAAAATGGATTTAATAGGTATAAAGCCTTTATTATTTCAACAGCTTTTTCAAAGGGTATTTTGGCCTCACAACTCAAAATTTTGGTCCTATCATACTCTTCAAAAGTTTAAGCATCTTTTCCTTTACTAATCCTACTTCCTTTGAGTGTCATTTTCAAAAATATCAAAATATCAAAAAATTTAAAGGTTCCCTAGCAATCCAGATAATAACACAAATTTTATACCAATATTTTCCTTACTCCTCTATGTCCTAATTAAGGTTTGGAACTCCTAATAAAATTAACAAAATTATCCACAAATTTTAGAGAATTTAATTTAAAGACTAAAGTTCTAAAAATTTATGAATACTTACTAGTGTTGTTATGGATAGAATAAAATGGAGAACACCTCTCTTTGAAGATGAAGATTTCTTGATATTGTTGACGGTTTTTGGAAATTTCCTTCTGGAATGGGTAGGAAATGGTTAAAAAGTGATTTTTGTGAAAGATTTTGAAAAATTAATGAAGAAAGTGGGATTTTGAGGGAATTGAGGTATTTAGTGGGAGAGAAAGTTTTGGGTTTGTGATGTTTTTGAGAATGTCTTTTCAAGTGGGGGTGGTTTTTCAATCCATAAATTGTATACGAACCACAGTGTAGTAAAAAGCATGTCACAATGCGTATTTGAACTTAGATCCATTTTGAATAAATAAAATCTCAATTTTTTTAAATGTTTTAAGTTTTTAAATCATTATTATTATTATAAAAATAATATGTATTTTTAAAAAAAAATTAAAATTTAAAATATCTAAATTAGTTAATAACCCAGATATTTTAAAATTTTAAATAATCATCAAAATATTTATAACTAAAAAAGTGTTTAAGATTTTGATAATAAAATTTTAAAAACTATATTATTCCGGTCAACAATGCCAAAACCTTGATGTGTTGAAATTTTATGACTTTGTTGTGAGTCTCTAAGAAGTGAGTATCTCGTTACCCTTGTTGTGCACCTAGCATCAAACTCTTTCTTTTGGTATGTCATGTTATGTATGATTGCATGCAATGAGTGTATAATCATCATTTACTGAATATGTTCTCACATATGAGGTCACATAATGTATGCATGATTCACATGCTATGTATGATGTTTTCATGTTTATACATGTTGCTTGTATGGACAAGATCCTATAAGGTAGACCGTTACTAGTGTGTTTATCGTAGCTTTTTGTTACAAGTTATTTGGACTACTTGGGCTTGAAGTAAAATGAATAACAAAATAAAATTAGAAATTGGAAAGTTTTACCGAGCATTTTTCAATATATTCATCATATCTTTTACATCCATATTCAATTGAGGCAAAACAAAATGGGTTACAAAGTTGACTCAACGGGTTACATTAATGACAGACAGAGAATTTTCGTAATTTGGAAGTTTACTAAGCCAAAAATGGATTTCAATCAATGGCCAAGAATCTGCCAAATAATTACATTTTGTATTTTTATAGTTTATTTGGTATACCTAATATTTACTTTATTTTATAGGATGTAATATTCAATTTCCAATAATAATTTAGAATTTTATATTTATGTTTTATTAACTAGGGTCTATGTCATATTTTAAAGTCTCTAAATACTTATATAAGATTTTAATTAGGAAACAACCTTAAATATAATTTTCATTAGAGTTTATCTCTTTAGTTCCTTTGAGAACTTTATCCGAACTTATAAAGAGAAATCTTGTGGTGTTCATCCTAGATTGATCACTCATATCTCTCCTCGTTCTTGAAAGGGGGATCTAAAACACCCATCTTTGATACTAACTTTTCTATCTCGTTATAGATAGTACGTTACTGTCCTCGTTTTCTTTATCTTTCCAATGTGATTTAGAACATACCCAGTGAGGAGATCAACATTGATCTTCAGGTCTTACTTTGTTAGGTAAGGTTCGTATCAATAAGCATGGTTAACTAGCTAAATATTCCCATAAAATCTTTATTGATTATTAATTTTATATCTTTCTTGATTTGTTTAAGTTGAATCTATATTTAATTATTTTGTTATTAGCTTGGGATTTTCAAAATCCAATAATTATGATAAAATGTTTAGGGTTTATTTTCATATTGTTTAATTTTTTAAGAAAACTAAAGAATTATCTAAGTCATTGCAATTCCTTTTCAGATTGAACTTGGGAGTATAATTATCGCTTATTATAATTGATTCATACACTTGCGAGCTTTTTATAAATACAAAATTTGTGTATCAAGTTTTTGGCACCATTGCTAGGGAAGAATATCATAGATTTTTATTACAAAAATTCTTAAAAATTCTTTGTAAATATTCATGATTTTTCTTTTATGATTTTTGTGAATATTTATGATTTGTTTAGATTTTTGTTTCTTTTAATTATTTTTCATTTCCTCTATATTTTCATTTCTTTTTTTATTTATTTACTTTCAGGTATATATTTTACTTTATTTCTTTTGTTATTTGCAATTTGTGCTGGAATTTATTTGTTGTTTTTGTTAGTATATGCTAGGTAGAAGATCCCTTGGGAATCCCCTTGTACCTTGCATAAATAACATAAATAGATCTAAAGAGCGTTTAAAAAAGTTGGATATTGAAATCCAAGAGTCTTTCTTGAGCTTACAATAGAGCCACAACTACACCCTATTTTAGAACTAATAGTTACGGGAGAAAATGTACCTAGGGAAGTTGCAATGAAGGAGTATACAAGGCCAATCATTGGTACTGCTACTACTTCTATATAGTTGGGTGAGTCTCCTAGAAATTATAAGTTGCAATGAAGTAATATATGTTTGTGTAAATTATTTAGGAGAATATTTTTAATAAAAAATAAACACATACTATTTTCTATTTAAGAATTTTTATGAACTTTTATCATTCAAAAATATATTGATAACATATTTTTCATAATAAATTTAAAATATGAAAAGTAAGTTTTAGATAAATGAAGCTAGATCTCATTTAGAATTATATTTTGTTTAAAAATATTTTTACAAGATTAATTATTGAAAAATATTTTCAGAATATATATTTTGAACAAATTCTTGAACCTGACCAAGACCCTCATCTTTAACCTATAATCCTGGGAGAAAATCCACAACTTAAGGAAACTACCATGAAGGAGTATGCAAGGCCAATTATTGGCACTGCTGTAGCCTCAATCTAACTGAGTGAGGCTACAAGAAACTATGAATTGAGAAATATTCATTTTTTCGTGTTACCTTCTTTTAATAGAATGCTTAGTAAAGACTCTCTATCTTTCATTATGGACTTTTATTCTACAGTCCAAACATTCCCTCTCTGTGACCCAGGGGATGTATATAACGAAATCATGGGAAAATTCTATTCCCATCAAAAAAATCAAAGTTGAGAGCAAAGATAGCCACTTTCTCTCCGATGGAAGGATAGGTTCAAACTTTTCCTCACTTAGTGCCCTCATCATAGCTACCCTTTGTAACTATAGCATCAAGTTTTCTATGAAGGATTGACACAACAATGTCATTTTTCATTGAAAATGCTATTGGAGGAACAATGGGTTAGAAGACTACCTCATGTACGTGAAATCTCTTTGGGATGTTGGATGCTGATTCTCAAAATAAATTCTCCCATGTGAGAAGGGATGTAGTCTATGAAATAGACTTTGGTATTGAAGTAACTAAGCAAATTGCACAACTAACCAAGAAAATTATGCTTCTCACTACCCTTACTACTACCAGCAAAGAAAAATGTGGAGTGTGTAGTACTTTCATTACTACAAAAGGGGTATATAAGTCGCTGTGTAAAGTCAGTTTTTGGAAAAAAAAAACCCGCCTTATAATGAATTTAGCATCGGTTATCCACGTCAATCGATGCTATCCACGTGACGTAGCATCGGTTCTCCACGTCAACCGACGCTATCCACATGACGTAGCATCAGTTGACGTGGATAACCGACGCTATCCACGTGATGTAGCGTCGGTTCTCCACATCAACTGACACTATCCACCTAATATATTCACACTCGACTCATTTTGTACGCAGAATCCATTTTTCTTCCTCTCTCCTCCATTTTATTCCTCACTCAGAACCATTTTCTCCCAAAATCTACACCGTGCGCCACCTTCGTTCTACATTTTCAGCCACCTCCGACCACCATTTGTAACGTCGTTTTGTAAGTTATATTTCTCTTCTCACATTATCTGTCAGTTCTTCTATTTTTTTGAGCAAAATATTAAAATTTGTTTATACCCATTTTCTGTTATTGATTTAGGTACTTAGCCAAAATCAAGGAACTATTCGTACGTTCTTGAATAGAAGTAAGGAGTCTAAATCTTTGCTAATTTTATCAGCGTGTAATTGTTTTAAAATAGGCTCATTCAACGATGGAAAGTATTCCAATGTGATAAAAGAATCAGATCCTAGAATTCCAATTTGTAATTCGTTAGGAACAGCCTTTCAAATTGAGAATTTTAATTACCTTTTAAAAACCTAAGATCTCGTCAACTAAATATTTGCAACTTGACAATTTAAAACAGACTTTTCAAGTAATTAAATATTATTTAATGGATGAAAGCGGTAGAATTTCTATTTCCGATCCATGCAGCAACATCCTTTTGTTTCCATTCAACTTAAATTGGCATTTTCTTCATCATAATAATAATCATCATTATTGTGATGAAACATGCCCAATAATTAGCCTTGGGCAGTTTCTTTGTGAAAATGTATGGATAGCCAAAAACGGACAACACCTAAAAAATATGTTTGACTTAGTTTATGCAGAATGCAGCTAGCTTATTATTCGATCAGTTTGTTTTATATTTTGTATAAATTTTTGATTTAGTTATGTTTTTTAGTTTGCTTGTAATAATGTTTGACTTATTGTATGTATTCAATAATATCTGAAATGTTGTGTGGGTTTGCGTGGATAAATTTATTTATAGACGTATAATTAATATTGCTTTTTAATTATGATATAGTAACATGCTTAGAAATTAGAATCAACCACGTGATTGGTTTATATATATATATATATTCATGAAAAATGTTGCTTATTTTTTAATTTGTATATAAATGGTTTTGTAAAATGATTAAAATGATAATTGTTTTGCATTATGTATGTTTTGATATATATTCTAATAATTAGGAAATTATATATAATAATACATAATTAAGTAATATGTTTAATTAATGTCATTAATAGAAAATGGACAAATCTTGGATGTCAAAGTGTAGAATTGAGTAAGACTATATTTCTGGAGTTGAAAGTTTCATGGAATTTGCTTGTAGAACTAGTAATACTGGAAGTAGTATGATTCGATGCCCATGCATTAAATGTAAAAATGAGCGATTTCATGAACTTGATGAGGTTAAGTATCACCTTATCCGTAATGGTATTCTATTGAGCTATAAATTTTGGTATTATCATGGAGAAAATATTGATAATACTCATGGGGAAAAGTATAATAAGAATGTGAGTAGATTACATACATCTTATCATAATGTACAGATAGAAAATATGTTTCGTGGTGTTGAAGATGAATTACGCGAGGATGATCTCGAAACCTTTAATAAACTTATAGAAGATGCCGAAAAACCGTTGTTTATCCAAAATGCAAAAAATACACTAAAATGTCAGGATTGGTTCATTTGTACAATGTGAAGGCAAAACATGGTTTTTCTGACAAGGGATTCACAGAATTACTAAATCTACTAATCGATATGTTTCCTGAGGGTATTGAATTTCCATCTTCAATGTATGAAGTGAAGAAATCTCTTGGTCGATTTGGCATGGAATATCATAAGATTCACGCTTTTCCTAATGATTGCATTCTTTATAGAAAAGAATATGAGACATTACATGATTGTCCTATGTGTAAAGAATCGAGATGGAAGCATGGTAAAAATGAGAGTACAAAACATAAGAAAGGCGTGCCTGCAAAGGTTCTTTGGTACTATCCTCCGATTCCTCGCTTTCAAAGGTTGTTCAATAGTAAATATACATCAAAGATGTTGACTTCACATTCAGATAATCGATCTGATGATGGGGTGCTACGTCATCCTTGTGATTCTCCAAATTGGAAAGTAGTAGATAATTTATCTCCTCAATTTTCATCTGATCCGTGCAATCTGCGTCTTGCCATTGGTGCTGATGGAATTAATCCATATAGTTCCCTCAGTAGTAGATATAGCTATTGGCCAGTAATTATGGTAACATACAACCTTCCTCCCTGGTTGTGTATGAGAATAAAATTCATGATGTTAACATTATTGATCTCAGGACCGAAACAACCCGGTGTTGATATTGATGTATATTTTCAGCCTCTAATAGATGATTTAAAGACGTTGTGGAATGATGGTGTAAATGTTTACGATGCATATAAAGAAGAATACTTTAACTTGAATGGGGTCCTTTTATGGACAATTAATGATTTTCCTACCTATGGAAACTTATCAGGACATGCAACAAAAGGTTACAAGGGATGTCCTATATGTAGTGATGGAACTTCTACAAATTATCGTGTTCATGGACGAAAGATGTCTTATAGAAGACATAGGAGATTTTTGCCATCTGGACACAAGTTTAGATACCAAAAGAAATCGTTCGATGGTGAAGAAGATCATGATCATGCAACTCGACCTTTGCGAGGTATTGAGATATTAAGGCAATTGAATGGGATGACATTCAAACGATATGGAAAGATGAAAAAAACTCACCAAGGTAGGGAAACGAAAGAAGTCAACTAATGAAATTGGTGAAAATGAAAAAGAGTTTGAACCGAATTACCATGGTTGTTGGAAAAAAATCAATATTTTGGGAATTACCTTATTGGAAAGACCTACACATTCGTCACATCTTAGATGTCATGCACATTGAGAATAATGTATGTGAAAGCTAGATTGGCACTTTACTTAATATACCTAGAAAAACAAAAAATGGCATTAAAGCAAGATTGGATTTAAAGAAACTAGGCATACGACCTGAATTGGAACCAAGGGTGAAAAATGATAAGAATCGAACATACTTACCACTAGCATCATATACAATGTCAACAAAAGAGAAGGATGTGTTTTGTAAATGTTTAGAAGGTGTGAAAGTTCCTGATGGTTACTATCTAACTTAAGAAATTTTGTGTCTATCACCGATAAGAGACTGTATGGATTGAAATCACATGATTGTCATATCTTAATGCAACAGTTATTACTAGTTGCTATTAGATCAATTCTTCCAAAACATGTTCGAATATCAATAATTCGGCTTTGTTCATTCTTCAATACAATATGCAAGAAATCTATATCAATTGACGAGTTAAATTCTTTACAGAAAGAAATTGTAAAAACTTTGTGTCTAATTGAAAAATATTTTCCTCCTTCTTTCTTCGATATAATGATTCACTTATGTGTTCATTTAGTTCGAGAGGTTCAATTATGTGGTCCTACTTACTTAAGGTTGATGTATCCTTTTGAGAGATATATGCAAGTCCTTAAAGGATATGTAAATAATAGATATCGACCTGAAGGATGCATGGTGGAATGCTACATTGTTGAAGAGGCCATTGAGTTTTGTTCTGAATACTTTAGTGGTTGCACTGAAATTGGGAATCCTACGCACAAGTTGTTCTTAGAACGTCACATGATCCAAGTAGGTAACCCTATGCTTGGTGGAAGTAAGAAATTATTTATTGATCGCACTCGATGGGAAAAAGCACACCGAATCATTTTGGTAAATAATAATGAGGCACAACCGGACATAGAGTAAGTGATGTTCATTGTTTCATTTTTTATTTAACTATTAATGATGATATATAACTTAATATATATTTAATAACATTACAGGATGCATTTAAACTTATTGAAGATCGATCCTCGTTATAAAAAAAGGAGGAGAAAAATGGTTGTATGATGAACATAAGCGAGAGCTTATTAATTGGTTTCGCAACCACGTAAGTGTCACAAACAAAAAATCATGCATGTATCTTCCTAGATCTATTCAATGTTTGAAAACTTTGCTCTAAACACATTTTGTGTTTTTGTATACATAGATTCGAGATGAACTCAAGAAATCCAATCATAAAATATCAGAAAGTTTACAATGGCTTGCACATGGGCCAAAATTCGATGTCAAATCATTTCATAGTTTCACAATAAATGGATCGAGGTTTACGACTCAAGCTAGGGACAAAGTCCGAGTAAATCAAAATAGTGGGGTGAAGATGGTTGCACAAACTATGCAATTTGCCAGTTCAAAAGATGCTAATCCTGTACTTTCTGATAGAACATATTATGATATAATACAAGAGATTTGGGAATTGGATTATGAGGTCTTCCATGAAATAGTTTTCTTGTGTGATTGGGTTGAAGATGTTATCAATGTTGGATATAAAATAGATGATTTTGGATTTACCCTTGTAAATTTATCCAGGATAAGTCACACAAATGATCCTTTCACATTAGCACTTCATGCAAAACAAGTATTTTACGTGAGCGATCAAATTGATCCAAGATGGTCTGTTGTGTTAATGCCTCCACAAAAAGAGTTTTACCATTGTGATGTTGTAGAAGATGATGACTCTATGCTTGATACATTAACCAATATTAGTAATTTCTCAAATAAACTGCCTAATGTACATGATGATCTAATTGATGATGATGATTCTTCGACATGGACTCGAAGTGATTGTGAAGGAATATATGTATACGATCAACAACCTAATTAAACATAATGTTTGTTCTATATTGTTGTAATAACTCTTGTATATATGTGTGTTCCTAAAATTGTCAATTAATTTATATTTCTTCATTGTTCGCAGATATTTCATGGATATTCAGCTTGTAGATCCAAATGATCCATTGGGGTATTTGAAAAGAAGGGGTTGGGCGAATATACCAGATGCTCCACTTAACCTAGATGATAGAATACCCGTTATATTTGATGCTACTGGTAATCTAATAGGGGAAAATGGTCAACAATTGAAATCCTCTATTGGTCGATTGGCAAAGTCCAGTATACCAATCAATATAAATCATTGGTTTGAGGTTGACGATGCAAAAAAGTACAAAATATGGATAACCATTTATGTAAGTCTCTTATATTTTATAATCAATATATATATTATATTAGGTGTATTATATCTAATCTTTTGTACTGTGTTTTTACAGAATCATTACAAAGTCGATGACAGTTGGTAGGGCAAGTGTTATAAGATTGCAAATAAGGCGTGGAAGGAATACAAGACTTCCAGATTGGAAAAAAATTATGTGTTTCCATATTTGGAAACACTTGATGAGAATGTGATCTACAAAATCCCTGAAGGACACCCCTGGATTACACCTCAAGTTTAGAAAGACTTTGTGGATTATAGACGTTCAAATTAATTTCAAATTATTAGAGAAGATCATCAGAATGTCCAAATGCATAACATTCTTCCTAATCGTACTGGGAGGTCTTCAAATCTTGAAGTTAGATATAGAATGGTATTATTAATTTGTCTTAATATTATAAATATTTTTATATTAATTTTTCTCAATTTAATTTCATGTCATTGTTAATAAAATTTTCCTAATTTATGTAGGAAGCTGAATTGGGTAGACCTGTTACCCGAATTGAATTGTACATAGAAACAAAGACTCCCAAAACGAAGAATGCAAGACCGATGAGTCAATGAGGAGAAGAACAATTAAATAAGTTGGTTAGTAATTTCGGTTGATAAAAAGTCTGACTGATATTTAATAATTGATGTAATAATGAATGATATGTTTGTGTGCTTTATTATTTGTAGAGAGCTATTCAAGAAAAAATATCCAGGGGTGAAATAATCGAAGAGCCTGGGAGAGATGCTTTATATCATGCATTCGGACGCGAGCATCCTGGTCGTGTTAGGGGAGGTTGCCAATATGATGGTTCTATGGAGTATTTTAAAATTCCAAAACATAAGCCTCAGACGGTAAGTAAGGAGAAATACACTAAAATTGAAGAAGAATTCAACTCTTTTAAAGCCTCAGTGATGAGTGAGATTGCCACTCTAAAAGAACATCAATCACAACAACTGTCAGCCATAGCATCATGCTACAACCAGGGCATGCCATATTGGCCAAGCATGCAACCATCCATGCCAGGCATGCCACCATCCATGCCAGGCATGCCACCCACACAATCTCATTGCGCTTAAACTACATCCAGTATGGGATATAGCCATCCTATTGGTCCTCACTATATGCCAGGAATGCATATGCAATCAAGTAGTGGTTCATTTTCTCCAATGCAATCTGCACATTCTTACCATAAATCAAACCAAGATGAACATTTTGGTGAGAATGAACATCTAATAGCTACCCCACATGAGAGTCCTCCTCTATTTGATGAATCATATGTGGTAAGATTTTAATTTCTGGTGTATATAATCTATTATTTTTAAATTCTTATTATATGTTTTATTTTTATATATAACACTTAAATTTTTACAAAATATGAAATGTTTGTTGAAACATCCTTCGTCAACGGACTATGTTGCTATTGGAACGGTACAACAATTGAGCGATGATCAGATGATTCATAATCAATATTTGCCTAATCATTGGTGAATAGTAATTGATCAATCATTGTTTCATGATTGTCTACTACCTGTGCCTTCTGATGCTACCACAGTCCAATAGGTGGTTGGACAATATGTGGCTTGGCCGTCGATTCAAGTTGTTCTAAATTTTGACATGGTACTATTTTTTAACTTAAAAAATAACACTTGTTTACTACTATTATTTAATTATATCTTATATTGTTACTAAAAATACATATATGATACTTTTTTGTTAGTCCATTATACTAGAACTCTTAAATGCGGCACATTTAAGAGATACAAAGCAAGTATCTTGTGCTAAATCTATGACTAGTGGCCAATCATCGTGCACCAAGTCATTCAAGAAGAAGCCTTGGAAACAGTATAGTCATACTTATGCATTAAAGTTCAGTAGAAATCTTGGCACTTTGATGAGTATTGTTGGGAGGGCATCTAGCATAAATGATGGATGGACTGTGCCACTTCCTAATGAAATTTCTAGTGTAGACCTCGGCCAAACTTATATATTGATTGAGTGCTTATTGCAAATATTTGAATATCAAATGATCGATTTAAGTATAATTCAAGTGTGGACAAGGTGAGTCATCAATCTAGTTAGTTTTCTTTTATTTATGCAGAACATATATAATTATATTTATATTATCTAATTATATATATATATATATATATATATATATATATATATCTTTTATATAGGGCGTGCTATTATCGACTTCAACATAATCACTCATCACATTTAGCAATGTTCTATGATTCTTCATATGTCAATCAATATCAAGAGAAGGATGTTAGCATCCGAGCTAAACAATTGTGATAGAGCATTAACGCTTAACAGAAATCAAAAGTTGATAATCCCTTGGCCATTAAGGTTTGAACAAGGCCAAGATCATTGGATGTTGGTAATCATTGATATGTTCAATAATCATGCTTGGTACTGTGACTCAGCTTCCATAGAACTGAGTAAAGATACAAAAGCAGTTGTTGAAATGTAAGAGTTATATGTAGTTACATATTAGTTTTTTCTATTATTTTTTGTAATATTTAATAAAAACTAATCATGTTATACCTTGATAAGGCATGGAAGTTGTGGAACAAGTTTAGGGGCATTGCCCTTAAAAAATCTCATAAGCTTATATGGACAAAAGTTATGGTATGTACAATTCAATATTAATAATTTTATTAATTTTACAATTGAATAATAAGGATGTTCGAATATGAAAATTCATGTATACATGCACTTTTTTTGTAGGTTCCACAAAAAAATAATGGAGTCATGTGTGGTTATTATGTCATGAAGTTTATGAGCGAAATCATCACAAATATCAAAATTCCAATTGATGATGTGGTAATATATTTTACCCATATACATACAAGTTTTTAACATATTTGAGTTTGTTTTTGTAAATAAATGAAATTATATTCTTATTTTGATTTTGAATACATGTAGTTCTTTGGTTGGAGCAAGACGGGTTATGACCAGCAAATTTTTGATGATTTACGAGAGGAATGGGCAGAACACATGGTTCAAATTATATCATCACAAGAAGAATGAGGAGAAGATTCTGATGATCTTGAATAGCATATGACAACATAACAGTAAATTTTTTAATGATTTAATTTCTCTATCTATTCCTGTGTCTGAAATCACTTGTTTGATGATGATTAATCATATGCTCATGTATTTAGGGGAATGCATTGTTTTATGGACCTATTTTTGGCGCAAACTACATCTCATCTCTCTTTCCTACTTTCCTTACGAACTCATATTAACACTTTATTAATCATTTGTTTATAAATATGAATTTATCTGGAATCTCTCCTAGTATTTTTAATGATATAATGAGCTCTAAATGTACAAATCAGGTGTACGTAACTCCGATTTTTTTCTTGGTTTGTATGAGTTTTGGTGCCCATGAACGTGTTCTATATGTTTAAGGGTACCAAAACTCACACAAACCAAGTAAGAAATTGAAGTTACAATTGATTTCATATTTAGAGTTCATTATATATAGCATTATAACATACTAGTAGAGATTCCAGATAACTTAATATATATAGACAAATGATTAATAAAGTGCTACTATGAGTTAGTCAAATGTCGCTATACGTGGTAATCTCTTTTTGATGGTAATATTTATAATGATTTAATTTCTTTATTCGTATGTCTGAAGTTTAAACTGCTTTTTTGATGGATGTTTTACGTGCTCATGTATGTAGGGGAATATTTGTTATATGGATCAGCTATTTTTTTGTCATAATGCTTGTGAAGGCCAATCAAGATTCTAAGCCAACCAAGCTTACTCGATCGCATAATAATTATACTTTGACGACATTATTTTATTTGTAATTTAAGTTAACTATGTGTATTATTTATGCATTATTTATTTTTGTAATAAATTTAATTATCAAGTAATTAAATATATTTAAATTTTTAATTATTTGTATTATTATTTATATTTTAGTTTTTTTTTATGTTATATATATATATATATATTGAATAATACGAAAAATAAAAATAAAAATAAAAACAAATCTGTTACCTGTAAAGTCGGGTCATCCTGTGAACCGACTTTACATTTTAAGTCTCTAAATTTAAAGTCAGTTCTCTGAACCGAATTTAATGCCTATTTATGTAGTAGTGTTTAGGACATGATGTTGATACTTGTCCCTATCAAGGGGAAATAGTTCCTGGACCTAAATGAGTCATTGCATTAGAGGGGTACCAACAAAGATGCAAGTATGACTTCATTGCAAATACCTTTAACTTAGGACAGAATCATCCCAATTTCTCCTAGAGGCAAAACAATCCTCTATTTATATAGAGCTCTAATTAACAGGGCCAACAATGCCACCAATAGATGCCTTAGAATCCTCTCAATAGACAATCAAGTTAGTAGATACTACCAATCTAAAAATAATCAAAGGTTAGACTCTGTGGTAGCTTCCCTTAAAAAAGTGGAGGTACAAGTTGAGCATCTAATTGGGCATCTACATAAGCAAGGCAAAGAACAGTTGCCAGAGTGGAACAACAATTGAATTCAATGATGAGGGGACACTAAATTTACTAAATGATGAAGTTCCCCAAGCAACGTCTCGCTATAGACTATAAATATAGTCTTAACCCATTACTTTTTCTTGTTTATGCTTTAACTTAATTTATTTTCATTTCATAGTTATAATTTTTTTTTATTTTTAATATTTAAAATATTTAGGTATAGTTATAATTATAAATTTATGTGGTTATTTTTAGTTATTTCTTATTTTATTGTTTTTATTTTTAAATATCTAACTTATAATTTTTTGTACTAAGATTTATTTTAATTACTATTTTGGTAATTATAAATTTTAAAACTTTTTATTATTTACTATTAAGTAATTGTGTTTATTTTTATTAAATATTTATAATAAAAAATAAAATAAAAGGGGTCTCATAAAAATCTTTGTGAAGAAAAATTACACTACTACAAAAATGGGTATTTAAGTCGATACGTAAAGTCAGTTTTTGAAAAAAACCGACTTTAAATTGGTTTAAAGTCGGTTTGGTATAGAACCGACGCTATCCACGTAGGACGTAGCGTCGATTGACGTGGTGAACCAATGCTATCCACGTAGCGTAGCGTCGGTTGACACCTAGAACCGACGCTATCCACGTAACATAGCGTCGGTTCGACACGTCAACCGATGCTACACACGTGGATAAATCTTTTCTCTTCTTTTTTCCCAGACAGAAACTATTTTCAGCGTTACCGAACTCTAAAAAATCGAAAACCTCCTCCTCCACTTCTCCTCCACTCTTTCTCATTTTCCGGCCACCTACGACTACCATTTCCAACATCGGTTAGTGATTTTTCTTCCTCTCTAACTAATCTTTTTGATCCCCTATTATTCATATTTTTTTTCTGTTATTATGTGTTATTATTTATGTGTATAGATTTTTGTATTATATATGTAGGTTTGTATTATAACATAAGGAGAAGAATATGACGATCTTGAATAAAATAGAACAAAACTATGGTAATTTTTCTGTTATTAATTAATATTTTATTTTTCAAATATTTGTATTATTTGAACTATTTGCTAAAATGATTTTGGTTTTTTTCTGCTCGAATACAGGTTGAAAATGAATAAATTAAAAAAAAAATTAAAGTCGGTTCACCACGTGAACAAACTTTAAACGTAAAGTCGGTTCATCGCGTGAACCGACTTTAAACTTTAAGTCATTTAATTTAAAGTCGGTTCAGCGAACCGACTTTAATGCCCCTTCTTGTAGTAGTGTTATGCTCGTCGCAACATGCAATCTTACTGCACCACCACGCCACTAGTGTTTATGCTTCAATTCATGGATTTTAAAAATATTCATACCGTGGCATTCATTTTTTCTACACCAAAGCCGGTGTATATTATTTTTCCTAAAATACTAGCCATAACGCATTTTACACCCACTTTCTCTCTAATTTTATCATCTTCTTCACGTACTCTATATTTTTGTCTCAGCCCAAATACCCCTAAAAAATGACATCTTTCTTCCACAATTCTCCAATTCTTTTCACAAAAATTCCATTTCTATCTATTTTATGCACATTCCATTCAAAAAATTTGGAAAACCCATCAAAAAATCTTCATATTCTTCAAAGGGGTGTTCTTCAATCTCCATCTTCTTCAACAACCTTCAACAACACAAGTAAGTAATAAAACAAATTTAGAATTTAAGAGTTAAAATAAATTCTTTGAATTTTTATGGATTACTTTTTGATTAAAGAAAATCCAAACCCTAATATGGACAAATGAGGTAAGGGAAATTTTGGATTAATTAGAATTGTGTTGTTGTATCTGGATTTGTTTATGAAACCTTGGATTTAGATTTATTTTCTTTTTAAAATGGCATGAAAAAAGGGTAGAACTAATCCAAACCCATTTAAAGGGTTTAAAGAAAAGGGAGCTTTCAAAAGTTAAGAGGAACGTGTGCTACAACGTTGAAATTTAGTGTGCCCTAAAGCGACAGTAGATGATCAAGCATTCCAAGTAGGTACAGGTTGTATCATACTGCGATGTGGATTACATGTGTGACGTGGTTCCTAACTATATGGCCCACTTCTCTCTCTTTTTCCTCATCTATGAAATGGACACTAAATTCCCATGTTCAAACATCCCATATCCATTGCTCTTCAATACATTCTTTAGTTGATTTCTTAGTTTCTCTCTAGTTTTTCTTTTCTTTTCATAGTTTTAAAGTTTTCTCTTAGTTTGAGAATTGAACATAGGTTTATTAATAGTTTTCATTTTGATTCAATGAACAATGTTTGTAATTATGTTAGAGGTTTTCTAGGAACAGAAATGATTCTGAAGTTCTTAGGTATAATTTAAATGTTATTTTTTAGATAAACTTTATGTGTTGTTTTGAATGATATGTTTAATTTTCAACTCATTTATTAAATTAAGCATATTTGACTAAAAATACTATGGGTTATTAGTAATGTTGTTATGCTTGTAAAATAATGAAATAAGTAAACATTTTTTATAAAATAAATTGTTTTATTTATTCATCAAGATTTAAATGAAGTTTGTTAAATAAAAAATATATTACTGAATTATTTTTCGTAATAAAAAGAGAGTTAGGTTTAAGATTTAATCAATTGCATCTCATTTATTTTCAACTCTTAGATGTTAGATGTAATAATCTGAATGTGATTTATAGAACTCTATTTCAAAGATTTTTTTACATAGATTTATTATTAAAAATTATATTGACGATATATTTTTCGTAAAAGATTAAAATTCTAAAAGTTAATTTACAGTAAATCATTAATCTTACTTTGGTACCTTGATAAGTGTCTAATTATGTTCTACGCCTAAAACAATAATTAAGAGGTTTTTTTTTTCATTGAAATAAATCATAATTTAATATAAAATAAATGTTGATCCCCATCTAAGGACATTAACTAATTTATATTAACAAAGAATCTGATCACCACTTAAGGATATTTTCATAAAAAAAAATCAATAATTGTAATTCATATCATTAATAACCTAATTAATAATACTGATCAAGAATGATTAACTAAACTAATCTATTCCATAATTTGATCATTGTATGTAAATATTTATTTGTCAATTGTTTTGTGAATTTATCTTTTGCTTTTATGTCATTAGATTAGATTTCTTAAAGCAAAACATTGTGATAGAATATCTAAGTTTAATTTTTGCTTTTAAGAATTTGTTGATTTATTTAAAAATTCATGTGACTCATCTTTAAACCAATCTTAAAAGTACGCTTATCATTTTTTAGAAATTGATTTGTACAATTGTGAGCAACTTTAAAATTTTACAAAATTTCACTATCAAGTTTTTATACATTAAGTTTTTGTCGGTATTACGGAGAGAAATATCATTTTTAAATTTTATTTTTAAAATCTTAAAATGTTTTGTATTATGAGTATTTGTAAATTTTATTTTCTTTTAAAAAATTTCAAAAATAAAAACATTTATGTCTCATTTATTACTTGACAATTAGATATTCCAAAAAAATAAAAAATAATGCCTTATTTATTAGTTAGACACATATTAAAAATTCAAATATATATATCTATATATATATATATATATATATTAATTTAAACTTTTTTGAATAAAACTAAAAGATCTTTTAAATAGAAAAATCTAAAAAAAAATTAATACCTCATTTATTAGTTGACCCATGCATAAAAAAATTAAAATTTGAATTGAAACTAAAAACAATAATAGCTAATTTATTAGATGTCCATTAAATAAAAAAAAATGAAAATCCAAAAACAAAATTTATAAAAAATTCAAAAATAAAAAATCATTAAAACCTCATTTATTAGTTGACGAAAAAAAATCAAAACATTAATGAGATTTTGAACGTTAAAAAAAAATATTTCAAAAAAATCTTAGAAAAGCATAAAAAGATCTTAAATTCAAATATATAAAAAATAAGAAGTCAAAAATTTATTGTGTATCATATTTATTAGTTGACTCAAAACAAATTCAATATATATATTACTAACTCAATTCTTCTTATTTTACTTTTTATTTCATTTTGTTAATTAATTTGATTTAGTATTTCTATGAATTAACTTGTTAATTTTGTGTAATTTATTTTCTTTTATTTTACTAACTTGTTTGTATATTTTGATTATTTTTCTTTACTTTTAATCGTGATATACTTTACTAACTGGATGTATTAAACTTCTATTATTATTTGTATCATATATATTTTACATTGTATTTATTTATTTAACTTGAATTATTGCATAATAATTTATTTATATTTATTTCTTTTTTTTTTGTTATTTAAATTATTTATTGTTCTTTTTGTCATTTATTTTTGTATATCTTGCTTAATTAAAAAAAATGAGTCGTGGTATTTTTTTTCTAATAGTCATAGCATAAGGCTCTCACAATATAATTGAGTTGAAGAAAAACATATAGGTACAAGGGTCCCTGTTTGAATACGCTATGATTTATTTTTGTGGCAATAAATTTTAAAAATAAAATCCCAAAAAATATGTTTCAAATTAGGCATATGCAAATTTTCACTTCTTTTTTCTTCTACACACTATTATTTATGCTCAAAACATAAATAATTTCAAAGTTACCTTTAAAAAGTTATGAAAATTTTAATATCAATATCACCATTGGTGATTTTGTTTTTCTAAAAAAATGAGAGGTAACTGCTATGCTAGATGTAGGTGGAAGCGTCAATTTAATGTTATATTCTTTATACTTGCAACTAGGAGTGGGTGATCTAAAACCCACAATCATGTCCCTCAGTTAGTAGATAAATTTCAAATATTTCCAAAGGGCATGTTGAAGGATTTAAAGTCACATGTAGATAATCTTGTTGTACCTGCAAATTTTATAAAATAGAATAAGCAGGAAACCATAAAATTGAACAAGGAACATGATGTACTTATTGGCAGGCCTATACCAAAATAGTTGGTAATGTCCATTAAGGGAGTTTCTTAATGACATTCTTGGCAAAAGGATTGTACATTTTCAAGCACATACTCACACAAACTCAATGACAGGATGATATTGAGTGAATTAAATTGGATAAATTGCAATCCTCCTAAGAAGTGTCTTGCTAATACGTTAAACTAAGTATTAAATAAGGGGTAACCCATTAATTATTTTTGCATCTTTATTTATTTATTACATATTTTTTAGTTAATTAATTTTTTTTTGTTTTTATTTGTTTTGTTTGTTAAAATTTATTTTTTAGTTATAGACCTAATTTTCTAGAAAGGGTAAATAGATAATCAGCGAAATTATGAAAAATAAATTTTCAGAATGGGTATGCATGTAAGCACATATAAATTACAGAATGTGAAAATCCAAAGATAACACACAAGATTCTAAGGTGAAAAAAACCTAGGGTACACTAATGACATAAGAATAAAACCATTGATCCACTAAACCACCTAACTATCAACTATGAAAAATAAGGTCCAATTATAAGGTCAGTCCTTATACTACCCACAAAGATAAAACCCCCAAGTAATCTATTTACAAGTCACTACGTTCATCATAGACTCTATAAGAAATTTATTCGAATCTTGACCAAAAATTTGAAAGCTTGAGTCACATAAGCAATCGAACATGTTTAATGAGTACTTGAAACGTTAACACAATAACATGAGTGAAAATAAGTGTCCTAGAGTAGATTCAATGATGAATCTACTAGAAACTAGCAACCCTAGAACAATCAATTTAAAGAACAATGTCACAAATATTATAGGCTTATTAATTCATCAAACAAAACTAAAGTTTTTGATAAATTAACTCCATGAAAAATCATACGTGAATAGTTTTTGCAAAAGAAAGGAGAGAGAATAAGATGATGAGAATAGTGCTCTTATATGGTTACTTAAAGTTGTGTCCTTATGTTTGTATATATAGAACATTTTGAAGCACTAGATTAAAGTAAAACTACTATGTTATCCATAAAATTAGTTAAAAGCATTTTAAAGAAAAAAAGACAATATAGTAAACATCGAATTCAATTTCAGTTAGAAATAGGTTATAAAATTAAAGCCTTGGTCCCTCGATCTATCTAACATATTCTCGATCAATTGAGTACATAGTTCAATCGATTGAATACCCTCATCGATCGATCCAATACAACAATCAAAACTTTTTAATCAATCCAATAAATTCTCAATTAATCTAGTGTAATAAATAATTAATTCTAAACTAGAGTCGATTGATCTAATTAATAAATCAATAAATCTAGTGCTCGATCGATCAAATATTAATTATTCAAACAATCTTGTTAATTAAATAATTAATTGAGGACTTGTTAAACTAATTAGATCCATTCTTGATCGATCTACATATCTCAATCGATCTACATATCTCAATCGATCTATACATATGTCGATTGATTGAGTAGTGTAATCTAAAAATTTTCATATGTGTCTAATATGAAATCTAAGGTGCATAACAAGATAGATATACATGAATTATGATCGTTGGAGTTTGATAGTTTTTTTGCTAAGAAAATATTCTTGAAGTATACACTTAGAAACTAAAATTACAGATGTATGTTTTATTCACCATTATCCCCAACACTCACATAGACCTTAAAGTTTACTATTTTCCATTTCATGTAATTTGTTTTATTTTCCTACTATATGAACTACATTTATTATATTTTATAACAGTTGAATTTTATAACTATTTGTTGAAATGTGTAAAAAACACATAGCAATCTGTATGTGTAATTAAAATACTTGGAATGATCGATGCACTTGTAATTTTGCATCAATAATTGAGCATGTTCAACAAATGGGTAACTTTTATATTCTTTACTCACTATCTTTAATTTACAATTTTTATATTAGGGTAATGTCAGTTCTAGGCTAGGGGTTGGAAAAGTTAAATCTTTATAAATTTGAGCCAATTTAAATTTTTTATCAAATATATATCCATATTTTTATATGTTTTCCCATTTTTATTTGTTTTTGCTTGCTTTTATTTGCTTTTATTGGTTTATAAATTCATGGTTTGATTTTTAAATATTCTTGTGAAATTATCATGTCTTTATTTAATTTTAAGAAATTGATTAAGTCTTTGGATGATTAAATTAATTTTTAGAACATATTATTGAATAATTCAAATGAGTTAATTTTTGTTATAATTTGTATTTCATGATAAAATGTTGAAATTGCAATAAACCCAAAATTGGTGTTTAGGAAACAAATAGTGGAGACTACCTTGTGAGAATATTTCGAGTAATTATCCTCCCATTCTAAGTGAAAATATTTTTTGTACTCATTTAAACACTATTCTTATCAATTCAAAATTATTAGATGATTTCTATAGGTTATGCATTGATGATAAAAGTTTTATATTTGATAAAGTATCATATATTTATTTTTATTGCTTAAATTAAGTGACTTAAGTAGAAATTGAAAGCATATGCCCTCCTTCATTTATGCATGATTTCTAAAAAAGAAATATATGGGTTTGCCTAAGCCAATATAAAAGAAAAGCCAAAAATTAAATACTCACACAAATAAGTACAAACTATAAAGTGGTAATCTATCTAAAAAAAATAATATCTCTAAAAATTAAAATTAAAATAAGAAAAAAAGGGAAAAAACAATAGTATAAACTAAATACTATGACGCAAATATCGTACAAAGTTATAAGAAATGGCTAAAAATAAAAGAAAGATACGAAATAAATCCCGAATAAGTCATTGTATTTTCTTCATCTTTATATAGCATATAACTTGAAATTTCATTTTATGATTTTGATTGATGCATAAAAGTAGTATTTAATTTCTTTATAAATCCTTCCATTCAATTCCTTTCATGATATCAATATTATACACTACTTTGAGTCTTTTATTCTTTAAACATATGTGAACTCAATAGTACTTTCCTTTATTTACATGATATCTATTCGCATATACCTTTCCATAAGTGCTTAACCCAATAGAATTCGTGTTATTGAAAGTATGACTTGTGAGGTTAAAGTCGAAGCGAATTTGGATTCTATATACTAAAATTAGATAAATTAATATTAATACTAAGAGGTTCTATTTAGCTATGAATCTAATTAGTTAGAAAGGGTGAATAGATAATCAATGAAATTATGACAAATTAAAATTTTCGCAAATAACCAGGCATGAAATTATATGTAAATAAAGTAATGCATAAATATAAATGAAAAAATGAGATTTTTAGGCGAAAACAACCTACACCACACTAATGATCTAAGATGAAAATCACTAATCCATTGGACCACCTAACTATCCACTATGAAAATAATTTTCAATTAAAAGGCTAGGACTCAAACTACCAATAAAGGTAATGTCCCGAAGTAATTTACATACAAGCCCCCTCTTTCTCTCATAATCTCTACAAGCAAGGTGTCCAGATCTAGACCAACATTCTAATAACTTGAGTCACAAAAGCAATTGAACCCGTTCACTAGTACTTGAAATGTTAACACAATAACACAAGTACAAATTTTTGTCCTAAAGTAGATTTAATAATGAATAACCCTAACTAAATGATTCAACAATATATCAAATAATTCAAAATCAACTAGCAATCTTAGAACAATCAATTTCAGGACAGTATACCAAATATTATGGGCTTCTTAATTAATCAAACACAATCTTAAAATTTTTAACAAATTTGCTAAATGAAGAAAGCATACTTGAATATTTTTTGCAAAACAAGAGAGAAATTAAGATAAAGATAATTATTCTCTTTTGTGATTAATTAAAATATAGAGCATTAGGTTCTTTACATAGGAAAGATTGAAGCCCTAATGCTAGGTTAAAGTTCAATTACAATTTTGTCCATAAAACAATTCATAGAGAAATAAATAATAGGGACAAAATGATAATTGGAATGTTTAGCTCATGTAAACAATTAGGTTAAAGTTCAAAACCTTGGCGGGTTGATCGATTTGAGTTATGCTCAATTGATCGAACACAAATGTCAATCGATTGTAACCCTTTTTTCGATCCATCCAATACAACTATCAAAACATGATCCATTGATCTAGTATAATAAATAATTAATTCTAAAATAGGTAGATATATTTACTCATTTTTTGATCAATCTAGTGCTCAATCGATAGACCATTAATAACTCGATTGATCTATTCAAATGAAAATTTAATTCTGGGAATTTTTAGACTAAGTAGATCAATTCCCAATCGATCCACTCTCCTCGATCTAAAGATTTCCATACTTAGTAAAAATTACATGAAGGTCAATTATTATTCCAACTCAAATAGATAATCGGGACCTAGATGAGGGGTGGGAACAATCTATAGAATACACACTAGTAATAGTGCATCACACAAGCTCTTGTTCAGACTATTAACATGCATACATGGAAAATAATACTCAACTTGTGATACAGGCACACATACCAAAATGTTAAAAGGATTTCCAATCTCTTTATTACCTCATTTGTGGAGAATATTTGGTAAATGATGATTGTACTTTCACATGATACAATCAAACATACATAGCAAACCCCAATAAAGAGTCGACACCTAGTATACATCTAGGATAAGGAGAAACAAACTCACACCAAACATGTATGAAGATAAAAGGTAGATTATATTAACATACAATGTAAACATACATGTATACTAAGAAGGAGTCCAAGCTATGATACACAATTAGTTTAAGGAGATGTCGACTCTTTAAGTACTCAACCTACCTCACAAACCCTAGAGATAAAAATACATGATAAATAGTCTTAGTTATAGTATAAATATATACAAAAAGACAGTATAATAAAGTAGGAGATATAGAATTTAGTAATAAGAAAGTAGGTGATAAATATTAAAAAAAAATTAATCAGTGTTTAAAATATATTGTGTAGAGACATACACCATTTAAACTCTGATTGTACTAGCCACACATTAGAGCATGCATAACTTTATATAACAAGGTAAACCCATATAGAAACCCTATCTATGTGGTAACATCCTCGGGTTGCTTTCAGTAGTAAGAAATCACTAAATAATAAATTAGTTAAAATGTTGAAAGAAATAAAATCACTATTACTCTATCAGTTGGGACCTCCATCTTAACTACCTATTATTGCTCTTGCATTCTACCTTTGCAATAAACTTGTTCTACACACGAACTTCGCTCACCTCTAAAGCGAATACCACCTAATATGGTGTGATAAAAACCATAGATTAGTAATGATTAAAGTGCACGAACAACAAAACCACCCTCAAACACAAATACCTAATAAATAAACAAGGGAACACAATCCATCACAAACCACCAAGGCACACACAATCAAAGATGTGAGAACTCAAAGAATTTAATTTTGCCCACTCTCACAAATATATTCTCACATATAAAATGTTATACAAAGGTAACTACCAACCGACACATGGCTTACCTCACATAAACCATTTGTAAACACTACCTTGAGTACTTACCACTCGCAAGCACAATTTTTCTCGCACAATCACAAATCACTAATAGCAAACAATGTACTAGGTATTATTGATCCCAAAATAAAAAGAAAAATATGCCAATTTGACAGAGCTTTGCTACATTTTCTTGATACCAAATAAGAAGAAATTAGAGGTATTTATAGAACTCAAATTTCCCACCTCGCTAGCCACCTTACCAGTCACCTTGTACCCTACCTTGATAAGGGTGTTGGCGAGCTTGATGGTAAGGTGTTAAAACGTCACATTTTTTTCGTTTCAAAAATTGCTGAGTACTTTTCTTGAATACCCACACCCAAAGCAAGCTAAAAACACAAGTGACAACATTGGCTTGCTTGTACGGTCACTCATCGATAATCAACACTCCATTTAGCATGCATACAATGAAAACCAACCCCGCGGGGTGTGTAAAAATGCTTACATACAAAGTAGACCTAACTATATGCGTGTGTGTATTACTGATATGATCTAACCAATCTTACAAAGAAGATCATAGAACCCTGAGTAAAATAAAATAGACACCATGTTATGCAAGGAGAAGCCAATACATAGACATGAATACAATGGGACTTGCACGATCGATTTAGACATGTCTCAATCGATCAAGTACCCTAAACCCAAAAATGTTCCTCTGTGTCTAATATGAAATCTAACATATATAAGAGTAGAGATTTACCTAATATGTGTTTGTTGGAGCATATTAGTTTCTTTGGCTTGAAATATTTTTCAAAGACACATATGCAAACTAAAATTACATTTGTATGTTTTGTTCACGAATATCACCAACACTCACATAAACTTTACAATCCTCTCCTTTGGTATATTCGTGTGACAAAACCTCTCTCACTATATAATGCTTATAGGAAAAGTAAATCTTTACGTGGTGGAACTATCCTATGATGTGGTGTAACCATCTTTGCTTGAATCCCAAAAGTTCATGCCTACATTGAAAAAAAGAGCATACTATACAACTTATCTCGAAAGAATCATTGTTTATTAATTTAGTATATATAACATTAGAAAAGCAAAGAATGCTCATAAGAGTGAGTAATCATTATGAAGATACCCATACATTAGAATAATTACACGAAGGTCAATTGGTCTTCTAACTCAAGTAGGTAATCTAGACCTAGATGAGGGGTGGAGATGCAACCAATGAAATGTTTTCTTGAGCTCTATTTCAACTTGATCAAGTCAGCCACACAAATGTGAATTAAGAAAATTATGACGTTGAAGTACAAAACAACAAGCTCAATTCAACATATAACTAAAACACTATATATACAAAATCTACAATTAGGAGTAAACACACTAGTGATGGTAGGCCTTAAAGGCTCTTCTCCAGACTAACAACAAGAATACATATCAATATATACTATGTAAGACATGAATGTATACTAAATAACAAAAGATTTCCAATCACTTTAAAAATTTATATGTGAGAACATATTCGGTAAATGATGATTGTACTCTCACAACAGGCTATCAAACTGCATATAGCAAACCAACTAAATATTCTGAAATTTGGTTCACAACCAGAGTGAGAAGATACTGATTCCTTAGAAACTCACATCAAACTCACATGCATATAATATACATAAGGAGTATAAATTAATTAGAAAATAGGTAGATTAATTTAATGCAATATAACCAATGGAAAGAAAGCATGCTACAACATAAAAATGAATTTTATAATTAGAGTCTACATCTACTATGTCAGAACCTATATGATAGAAACTTAGATCAATACTAACCAACATACTGATCTTGCATACCACCATTGAAGAAATCTGAGATCCGATAAAAAATTAGGCTGAGGAGATACTGAGTCTTCTAGGCCTCAACTCAAACACTCAAATCATAGGGAGATAACCATAGCTATAGTACATATAAACAAAGATAGGTAGTATTATAAAGCTGTAGCTATAGAATTTATTAAATGGAAAGTAGGGGATAAATATCAAAAGCTTTATAATTAGAGTTTAAACTTCAGTATATAGGAACATACACCATTTTAGCTCTAATTATAAAAACCATACATTCGAGCATACAAAACACCACTTATAAAAAAGGTAAACCCACATAGAAACCCTATCTATGTGGTAATATCCTCGGGTTACTTAAGGCAACCATTATGCATCAAAAAATTCACTAAGAATAATAAATAGATAAAAATCAATAGAAAAGTATAAACCTAAATACTTCTATCATTCGGGACACTTACCTAAACTACTTACCTCTAATTTTTCTTACTACTTCCACATCAACTTGGTTCGATGCATGAACCTAGCTTACCTCCAAAGCCAACACCACCGAAAGTGGTGTGATGAGTAACCGAAGACCAATACTACATAAAATGATAAGAAAAGGTTGCATAAGGGTAACTACTAGCCAACACATGGCTTTACATATAATAACTCACTCACTAACACTACTTTGAGTATTCACCAATTATAAGCACTATTTAGCTCATATAATCATGAATCACTAGTATTGAATAACACTCAAGGTATTAATGATCCTAAAATAGGCAAATGAGATATCAATTTCACAGATCCTTGCTAGATTGTTTTGGATACCAAATAAGAAGAAATGAGACTTATTTATAGAACTTGATTTTTCCACCTCACCAGCCACCTCGCCAAGGATGGTGGCGAAGGTGGTGGCAAGCTTGGTGGTGAGGTGCTAAAAAGTTACATTATTTTATTCCAAAAATTATCAAGTACTTTTCATGAATACCTACACCCAGAATGAATTAAAAAGACAAGTGACCGCATCATCTTGCTTACATGCTCACTCATCAATAACTAGCATTCCACTTATAGCATGCACACGATGAAAATCAACCCCCTTATTGTGTGTAAACATGCTTGCACAAAGTGTACCTAACTATGTCTGTGCATGAATTATTGATCCATAGTACTGAACCTTACAATGGGACTTACACATTAGACAAAAATTAGAAGCACCGTTCCCTCTATGTGTAAATCTCCAAAAAAGTCCCTAAATTAGCTCTCCCTTTTTTTTAGATTTGTTAATTAATGTTCAAATTTTTCTCCCCCTTTGTGTCATACGAATAAATAATATAATCATGAAGTAATGATAATAGGTTGAGCAAGCAAGTAGTGTATTTAATGACTGAAAAGAGGAGTACACATTTTTAAAAGTTTAGAATAATCAAAACAGAGAGCTAAAAACAATATATTTATCAAAAATGAATAAACTATCCCTGAGTTCTACGAATCCTCTAAATAAATTAGAATAATTTTTTTTTATAAAAATTGATATATATATATATATATATATATAATTTTGTTTTAATTGAGGGTAGTAGACTTAGCTTAACATGAGCACAATAGTACACACAAATGATGAAATTAATTTTGTTCAAAGTGTGACCATCCATTGACAACATAAATATATATAGACAAGTCACACAAACTTGCCAACACGTATAGTGACATATCAATAGTTACCAATTGTGAGATAAATATCGAAACTACAATAGTATGTCAATTGTCCATTTATGATTAATTATGAAGGGTTGAAAGGAAGAAGTTTAACGTTTCATAAAAAAATACAGTTGAATTCATACTTGAACAAAATAAAATTTACTTATTAAGCGAGAACTTTAGTCTACTTTTTATTTTTGGTATTCTCCTCTTGTATTAATTTGTTTAGTTGAGCGATTGTTTTTTTTATTTTCCTTTTGTATAACCATTTATGGCTCTTTATTTTTATGCATGCAAAATATTTTATAGTTTTCTTTTTCTTTTATTATTCTTATTCTTATTCTTATTATTATTATAATTTTAAAGGAAATATGCATAAGCCAAAAACCTAGTATCATGTCTTTCGCACTTGTTTTGAAGTATCCCTCTCCGTTCATTGTGATAGCTTCACACATCATAGTAGGTAGCCCTCTCAAAATTAGGTGTCTCCCTATAGTAGCATTTTAGAAAGTGAAAGATGGATCTCCAAAATAACTTTGTAGTCAAGGGTAGCTCATTTCCTAGAATCTCACAAAATCAATCATAATCTATAAGCATGACATACATATGTGTCCAATGAGTGTGTGAGTAGGTTCATGTCTACATTGATCACTGGATGTAAAAAAAGAAGTAAATGCACAAGTCAAAATATCCATTTGTATAATGTATAGCCAATAAAAATAAGTATGAATGGAGTATGTAATGATCATGTTAATGTTAAAACATGTCTACTTCCCTCCTTTTTATTTTTTTTTTATCTTTTTTTGAAACTAAAGAAACACCAATAAAAAAAATAACAAACTAAATATGCTCATCTAGGGTCAATTAAATAGTTAAGTATAAGTGTCTATATGAGAAATAAATGAGAGTCAGGTGATCAAAACGAGACAAACTTTCCTAACTCAAACTTTCTTGAATTTTGGTTTCTTTGTATCTTTGGGTTGGAAATCAACTACCTTAGTTTTCATTGGAATATTCTTGAACTTACCTTTATATTTTCCATTATTCCTAAATAAAAATGCAACATGCATGATAGGATGATGGTAATTAGTCGTATAATTACAAGTGCTAACATGCCTCTTTGAACCAACAACTCCATACTTTATAGTAGAATTTTTGAACATGTTATTATAATTTCCATTCATATTAAAACATGATGCAACATGCATAGATGGATAATGGTTATGAGTCCTATTATATGAAGCATGGAAAGTATTATTAAATTTATGAGCATTAATCAAAACTCTACACATAGGCCTACTTTGACCTTTCCTACCACAATGATGACAAAAAAGAAAAAAACTTAACAGATTTTTCAATCATAGGTGCAACTATTCTTTGTGTATAATGATTAACATTAGAAGTAGGGTACGAAGGCCTTACAAATGTGGTTTTTGATGTTGAAGCTATATGTGTAGTTTGTAAAGAAGAAGGGTTTGAGGAGTTTACAAACACAGTTGTTTTTGAAGATGATGACGTAGAATCCTCATCTATATAACCGAGTCCTCTCTTGTTTACATTAATATGCTCAGAAAAATCAAGTTTTTATTTTTCTAATATCAAGGAATTTGTTTCATATGATTTAATTATATCATTGATTTGGTTACTTCAACTAGTAACCGACCCTTCTATTTCTTATTGCTAACTAAATCAATAAGCAATTCATTAAAATTATTTGTGTTAAATTTATTGAGTAGAAATTCCGCCTCATTTTGCTCATCATATGAAATATCACCCTTAATAAAATTATACATAACAAGGTCTTAGACAACACTAAGTTTATCTAGTTACTAGCACTGATACCAAATGAAAGGTTCTATTTAGGTATAGATCTAATTAGCTAGTAGAGAGTGAATAGATAATCAACAAAATTATGAAAAATTAAAATTTGAAAAACCTTGCCCTTTTGATCGATCAACCATGAAATTTGATGGGTCGAAATCCTTTTTGATCTATCTAGTACAATGATCAAAACCTAATTGATCGATCTAGTCAATTCTGAATTGATCTAGTGTTATAAATAATTAATTATGAAAATAAGTAGATAGATATAGTTATTTTTTGATCAATCTAGTGCTCAATCGATCGATCATTAATAACTACATCGATCTAGTCAAATGAGAAATTCTGGGACTTTTAAACTAAGTAGATTGATTCTCGATTGGTCTACTCACTTGGATCAATCTAGACTTGCCTTAGTCAATAGAGTAGGCTAAATTTAAAATATTCCTATATGTCTAATACAAAATCAAACATACATAAGAACAAAAATATATTTGATATGTGTTCTTTGAAACTCGATAGTTTCTTTGGCTTGAAATATTCTCGACAAACATACCTAGATACTAAAGTTACATTTGTATATTTTGTTCAAGAATATTGCAACACTCATATAAACCTTATAGATGCATTTTTGATTTAAATATGAATATGATTTTTTAACTTATTATTACAGTAAACTATAAATGTTTAGAATATTAAAATAACTTATGCTTTGGATTTTGAATTGTGAACTTAAAAGAGATTAAAAGCATGAGAAGTTTTGCTATTCTTTTTTACTTTGTTTAAAATTTTATGTGTTATTTGTTCATTTTTAATTTTTAATTTTTGCATTCAGTTTAATATTCATGGCTATCATCTTTGAAAGCTCTTATGAGACTTAAACTTATCCACTTGGGCCTATAGGTTTAAAGGTTTGCTGCATACGCTAAATTCAACCGTGACAATCTACAAAAATGGTTTATGATAGTTTAATTTATTTTGTTTTTGTTCTTCGCTTTTCACTTTCCTTGCTAGAGAATAGCAAGAAGTTGGTTGGGGGTTATGATGAGTGTAGAAAAACACTTAATGTAATGTGATTTTATACATGTCAAAATGATAAAATAGATTTGTATTTGCATAGTTTTATCATCATTTATGCAAATCTATCTTTTCAGAATCACATATATGTTTTTTTTATTTTTTTGCTATTCTTAGCTTCAAAATGATTAAACTGATCAACACTCAAAAAATAGTACCTAAAAGAACTCCACTACAACATTGAAGCCTAAAAAATTAGCATATGTAAGCCTTACATTTTATCCAAACAAATGTAAAGGGTTTAAAGAAAATAGGGCTTTTAGAAGTTTAGAGGAACACATGCTACTATTTGTAAATTTATTGTGCCATGGCGCTTGATCCAAGCATGAACAACCTATCTCATGTCTTAGTGTAGAATACATGTGTGCCCAGGTGCCTAACTATGTGATCCTCTTTTCTCTCATTTTCCTCACCTATAAAATGGACCTCAAATTCCCATTTATAAACATGCCTTATCCCTCATCTTTCAACACATTCTTTAGTTGATTTCTTAGTTTCTCTATAGTTTTTCTTTTCTTTCTATAGTTTTAAAGTTCTTGTCTCAATTTAAGAGTTCAACATAGTTTAGTAGTAGTTTTCCTTTTGATTAAATAAATAGTGTAAGCAATTATTTTGGTGGTTTTCCAGAAACAAAAACAATATTGATGTTCTATAAGGTACCCTTGAGGTATAATTTAAATGTATTCCTTTCAGATTAACTTTATGTGTTATTTTGAATGTTATGTTTGATTTACTGATCATTTATTAAGTTAAGCATGTCTGGTATAAAATACTATGGAATATTAGTAATATTGTTATATATGTGAAATATTAAAGTTGGTATACATTTTTTTTATAAAAATACTAAGTTTTATTTCTTCGTCAAGATTTAAATGATGTTTGTTAAAGAAACAAATATAATAATATTTTTGTAATAAGCCTGATTGTTAGATTTTGTATTTAATCAACTTGATTATGTGTAGAGTCAACTCTTAAATGTTAGATGTAATTATTGAGATCTGATTTAGAGAACTCTATTTCAAAGATTTTTTTACAAAGATTTATTACTAAAAAATATATTGATTATATATATTAATAATAGATTAAAAATCTAAAAGTTAGTTTCTATATACTCAAATCATTAATCTAACTTTGACACCTCGATGAGTATCTAATTATGTGCTCTGCCTAAAGTAGTAATTAGATGATTTGTTATTTTCATAGAAATAAATCATAATTTAATATAAACCAAGTGGTGATCCACACCTAAGGATATTAACCAGTTTGTATTAATAAATAATAAAATCCTCGCTTTATAAAATTTTCATACAAAAAAGGAAAAATAAATAATCTTAATTCGTATCTTTGATAGCCTAATTAATATTGACCAAGTATGATTAACTATATAATCTATCACGTATATTCTCCACTTAATGTAAATGTTTATTTTCCAATTATTTTGTACACTTTATGAGTGCTTAAAAACACTAAATATATCGTGATTTCATGCATATTGAATGATTAAATAGATTTGTATTTGCTTAGCTTTACTATCTTTTAAAAAAATCTATCTTTTCGGAATCATGGATATGTTTTGTTGTTTCTTGGGTACTTTAGCTTTAAAATGATTTAATTAATCAACACTCGAGGAATAGTACTTGAAAGTAGTCCATTACAACATTGATGCTTAAAAAAGATAACATATGTAAAGCCTACATATGGTCCAAACCATTTAGAAAAATGGATATACAAAAAAATAAGGGTTCCAAGTAGATCAGAACAACGTGGACCATGCATGGATGCTTTATGTGCCACGAACGAGGCAAACAGACTGAAATAATAAGTTCTAGAATTGATGTGGGCCAAAATGTAAAAATATTATGTCTTGTGGCACTTATGTGTTGGATCAAGCTATAACTAGTGATAGCATGTGTATGTTACAGTGTGAATGAAATGTGTGCTACGTTCATAGCCTTCTAATCCACCATTTTCACATTTTCTACACCTATAAATTGGACCCTAATTACATTATAATCCATATCCCTTATCCTTCATTCCTTTTAGTTTTCTCTTTTTTTTTTTAGTAGTTTGAAAGTTTTTCTCTCAATTAAGAGTTGAACCATTCTAGTTTATGTTAAAACTTTAGATTCAATTCATTAAATGGTGTTGAAAATGATATTTGGAGGTTTTTTAGAACAAAAATGATAATGAGATTCTGGCGAGGTATAACATAAATGTATTATTTTCAAAACATCTTTATGTTTTTTTTTACATGCTATGTTTAATTTATTGATCACTTATTAAACTAAGTATGTCTGGTAAAAATACTATGAGATATTAGTAATGTTATTATGCTAGTAAATTATTAAAATAGGTAAACATTTTTATAAAATTAATTAAATTTTATTTCTTCATTAAATTCAAATGAAGTTTGTAAAACAAAAATATATTCACAAATTATTTTTAATAATAAACAACATAATTAGATTTAGGATTTAATTATTTGAATATGATTTAGAGTCAACTCAACATTTTGGATTTGATTATACAGATCATTAGAGAACTCTATTTCAAGGATTTTTAGAATTATTATTGAAAGATATACTGATGACATATCCTTCATAGTAATTTTAAAATCAGAAAGTTAGTTTCCAAATACTTAAATCATAAACCGAATAGACTATCAAGAAGGCTAGAGTTTAACATTGTATAAAATCATATAAATAGACCCAATAGACTATAAAAAGGCTAAAGTTTAAGGTCTCAACTGTTAGTTCAACAAAATTTTGAACAAGACCTTGACCCTACACCTAAACCATCAATTATGAGGGAAAATCCATTACTTAGGGAAACAACAACAAATGAGTATGCAAGGTTAGTAATTGGCACTACTACTACCTCAATCCAACTGGATGAGGCTACTTAAAACTATGAATTAAGAAACATTCATTTTTCCATGTTATCTTCCTTCAATGGACTACCTAATTAAGACTCACTATTTTTCATTAGGGACTTTTACTCAACAAATCAATATGCAGTGTTTCCCCTACACTCTTAAAGATAGGGCCAATGTAAGGCTAATGTCACTTCCCTTAGGTCTTTTGATGACCTGGGAGGATGTATACAATAAGGTTATGGAAAAACTATATTCCTACTGAAAAACATTAGAGCTGAGAACCTTTCCACGAAGCATGGGATAGGTTCAAAAAATTTCTCACTCAATGCCTTTATCATAACTATCCCCTGTAGCTATAAAACCAATTTTTTTATGGATTGACATAACAATCTCAATTCATCATTGACAACGCTATTGAAGGAGTAATAGGAGAAAAGCCAACTTTAGAGACTTATAATCTCTTTGAGATATTTGATCCTAATCTCAACAGAAAATCTCTAAGGTAAGGAGAACCAAAGTCCATGAAATAGACTACTATACTAAAATTTGAATGCAGCTCATACAACTGAATAAGTAAGTTGCACTTCTCAAAACACATTCCATAACAAGTAAAGAACAATGTGGCTTTTACAGTACTTTGAGATATGGTGATGATGCCTATCCTTATCAAGGAGAAGCTAATGCTAGACCGTAGCAAGTCAATGTATTGGGGGGATACCAACCAAGACCAATGTATGATTACAATACCAATACCTACAATCCAAGGTAGAGAAATAATCTCGATTTCTCCTAGAGGTGAAATAACACTTCATTTACCTAGAACTCATACCAATTGAGTTAGAAATTCCACCAAAAAATGCCCAGGAATCCTCCCAACAAGCCAACTATAGGGGACAACTTGAATTTATTCATTCAAGATTATAGAAATCCCTAATCCCAAACTGATCAAAGGTTGGAATCTGTGGAGGCTTCCATTAAAAAGGTGGTAGTACAAGTATAGCAACTATCTGAGCAATTAGAGAAGCATTGTAAGGAATAATTTCATATTAAAAAATAAAACTCAATGATATGGGTATATTGAGTTTGTAAAAGGATGAAATCCCCCAAGCAATGTCTCATTAAAGACGATAAATATAGTCCTAGATAGGAGGTGATCTGTTATCACATATTATTTTATTACTTTAAATTGATTAATTTCTTATTTTATTGCTTTTATTCATAAATAGATTTTGGTGTGGTTGTTATATTATTTATTAGTTTTTATGTATTTATTTTTTTTTGTTATAAAAAAAAGATAGAGGGAGAGTGGACATTAAAATAAATGAGAAGAACATTTTGAATCACACTGCGGTAGGCTTTTTCATGTGCCATGGCATGGGGATTTTGTTTAAAATAGGATTAAGTTTCAAACGTTTACACCGTGGCATGATTTTGCTTGAACTATGGCATGGCGTTCTCAAAAATCAATTAAAGTTAATATAACGATTGCACTGCAACATGGCTTTGTTCTCTCATTTTCTCACATTTTCCATACAAACCCTAATTTTCTTTCTCAAAAAATACCATAATACCCTCAAAAATCTCAACTTCTTCAATAATATTCCAAAATCTTTTCACAAAAACCCTTTCCTAAATATTTCCTACCAATGTCAAGAAATCTTCATCTTCAAAAATTGGTGTTCTTCAATCCTGAATAATACAAGTATTCATAAAGTTTTAGAATTTAAGTCTTTAAATTAAATTCTATAAAATTTGTGAAATATTTGTGATTTTTAAGAGTTCCAAAACCCTAATTTTGACTAAGATGTTTTGGAAAAACTTGGTATAATCTGTGTTATTATTTGAATTTTCTATGAACCTCTAAATTTTAGATATTATTAAATTTTTGAAAAGGGTATCAAAAAGAAGTAAGAATGGAAAAGAGATTTCAACTTTTGAAGAATATGATAGCTCTAAACTTTCAAGTTTTGAGGCCAAAATATTCTTTGATAAAGTAACATAAGTGAATAACAGTTTTATACATAAGAGGGGATGGAATTTAATTCTCGACCTAAGGGAATAACAGATGTCTTAGCAATTCTAGGATGTAAATTTTTTGTGAAGAAACTTGATGCTACTATTGAATCCATTGTTTGGGAATTCTATGCAAATGTTCTTGACACTATGTATAGTTTCATAAAAGTATGAGATGTACTAGTACCATTTGGGCCAAATGATATAAATGTTCATTCATATTTGGTGAACATTGAGCAAGATGAGTATGAAAACTATTTAAATAATGTTGATTACACTACAATAATTGAAAAATTAACTATACAAGTGGTTGATGCATATATGCTGGTGATAAACGTAAATGATTTTAAGCAAAGTACTTGAATAAAATCGTTCATATTTGGTTATACTTTTTTGTGTTCAAGATAAATGCCCACCCGACAATACAATACTATAGATAGAAAAAGGGAAATTTTACCGTATGTAATCACATCCAAGATGCCAATGGATGTAGTTAATTTGATTGATTAAGTTATCTGCAAATAGTCACCATTTGAGTTCCCTTTTCCCCTAGGTGATCACTGCTTTATATAAGAAAGCAGGGTACACCGCTCAAAGATGAAATTATTTTAAAACCTAGCAAGTAATTAAACCTAACAAGCTATAATGAGCTCCCATATGATATGAACATTTTCCAAATTGAAAGAAGGACCATTCCTTCAACAAAATTATCTATGAAAGAGAAATTTATAATTTTGGGGAAAGATTGAGTTGTATAGAAGAATACCAATAAGCCGTGTTGTGTGTTTTACAACACATAAAAACGTGCATGCATACACGGTCACAATTAATAAAATTTGATAAGTAAGTTATCGTTCCCACGGAGATTTGTTACTATAGTTTGTTGAGTACTAAAATTATCTCTCTCTAATTTTATTCAAAACGATCGTTGATTCGAACAAATGTAAGAAAAGAGTTTAAAAACAAAATAAAAGAAATCTAGGATTGCAATTTTTCACCAAATTAATCAACTCAAATCATTTTATTTTCTTTTGATTTATATATTTTTAGTACATTTAATTTGTCAACCGAAAACTTCTAATTTTATCCATACATCTCTTACGAGCTCCGTACAAACACACCTCGTTAAATTACTTCACTATATTCCTATGAGAATTAAATTCACCGAGATTCATTACGTTTTAAGTTTTCAAATGGCCACACATACAATTAGGGTATATTTCTATCCTTCATCATACATGTCATTCTATCTACGAGCAATATACACACAAATTCCTCTTCCAAGTTTATTTATGTGCCACGGATCGTTTCGATAAGATTCGTAAATAATCAAAAAGCATTAAGCACAAAATAGAACGAACAAATCGAACGTCTTATAAATCTATCAAAAATAATTAAAATAAAAGCATAATAAATTTAGATCAAATGCAACCCTAGAAAAATTAAATTACTTCATAAAATTAAAATAAAAATTATAACAGATACAGAAAAAAAAAGATGAAGAAGAAGGAAAATTAAAACATCAATTAGAACAAATATTTGACACACGTAGAACACAACAAAAGCCAAAAATGACTTCTGTGTGTTACACAGCCAACACACAAACACTACAAAAATTACAAAATCAAAAAAACTTCCAAACTCTATCATCTTATCTCCTATTTATACCTAGAAAAATACATCAAAAATATTAAAATTTAATACACGCGGGGGACAGAGAAGTGTGGGACAAATAATAAATTAAAACGCGTGGGGGACAAAATTGTATCGAAAACTGGAATGAAAATGCGTGAGTGGCGAGCCGTGCATTTCTGTTTTTCTTTTCAATAAACTCTGCCACGTGTCGCGATTTGATTCGCTGAAATAAATAGTGGGACACGTGGCAGCACCTCATTTGTTGCAAGGAATGGGCGCACGTAGAAACTAAAGCACGGGATTGGGGCACCGAGAAAGTGCTGCAATGGCTGGAACGCGTGCTTGATTCTATATTTTCGCGTGCACCAAAGCTTGCCACGTGTCAGAATATTATTGGTTGAAACATAAAATGGGACACGCGACAGCTTTATATTTGCTGTCTAACCGGGCGCATGTGAAAACGGCCGCACGGGAAAACAGACGGCGAAAGGTGGGGGACAGGGCCTGCACGGCATCAGACAGGTGGGTCCCACCCTACACGCTGGCCTACTTGGAAGGTGGACCCCACTCGGGCGCCGAGCCGTGTGATAGAGGAATTCTGCACCCACTCTCCTTGGTCGGGTTTGAAGAACACGCGCGCATCCTAACCGTTTATGCGTTGATCTGACGGTCCACAATGAAGCTTGGATGATGCCGCGTGGAATTTCTCTCCTGCGCTGAAAAATCACTTTTATTAATTGTATTTTCACCCACAAATATATTTCAAATTACATTTTAAACTTTGTTTAATTGCAATATAGCCCTTTTGGTAATTTAAATTAAATGTTTAAACTTTTAATAATTAAAATTAAGCCCGATTTTAATTGAAATTATATTTTCGACTTTTACAAATTGCAATTAAACACTCTTTTATTTGAAATTATATTTTTGGACACAAATTTGCAATTAAGTACGTTTTCGATACAAATTATTTAATTTTTATTAAAATATTTAAAAAATAGTAAATACTAATTTATTAAACTAAAATTAACTAAAAACATTAAGAACATAGCAATTTTAATTAATAAAATAGGTGAAAATAACTATATAAAATACCGTTATCAAGCCGCATTCCTAAATTAACAACATCATGATATGGTGGAACATAATTGGCTAATGTATGAAATGATCTAGTTGCAACTAAGTCATCTCGGGATGGATACTAGTTGTTTAGTAACACTTGAGCATCAACGTTATGATTTCATCTTTGTACCTCCAAAAAGACCAGGCCAACAACCAAAAGAGCAAGGTTACATTATTGTTTTTAGTTTCTATGTATTTTTGTTTTTGCTAGCGAGTTTTGAAGGTTCAAAATATTTTCCAAAGATGACACTTGAATTCTAAGGTGTTGTGATATCATTTACCTCATGTACTTCAGTTTGAAAGTAAATGCATTTCTCTTTATTCAAGCATGACTTCTTAAAAAGAAATATATATGGGGTTATCTAAACAAATACAAAAAAATGCCACAAATTATTCACTCACCTTAACATAGTCAAATATCTACAAACTGTACATACCCTTCCCTCTAAAAAAATAAAGAATATCCTAAAAAAGGAGAGAAAAAAATAAGGAAAAAAGATAAAAATGAATAGTATAAATTGAATACTATAACTGAGAAGATCGTACAAAGTGGTAAGAAATGGCTAAAACAAAAGAATATAGAAACTAATTTCCCAAGAAATCATTTGCATTTTCTTTATCTCATAAAAGGCAAATTACTTGAAATTTTTGTTTGATCAATTTGACTGATGTATGAAAATGGTATTTGTTTTATTTATACAATCTTTTCATTTGATTCCTTTCATGAGATCAATATTATGCACAACTTTGAGCCTTTTATTCTTTAAACATATGCAAAGCTATTAGTTCATTTCTTTACATAAACTTTATTTGCATATACCCTTGAACTAGTGCTTGAACCAATAGGATCATTTTTATTGAGGGTATGCCTTATGAAAATAAAGTTGAAGTAAATTCAGATTCCATACACTAAAATTGAACAAATTTAATATCAATATATTTTTTATTTGACTAGGAAAGTGATTTTCACCTAATTATTATAGTAAATCGTGAATGTTTAGATTACTAAATTGAATTTTGCAATAGATTTTACTTTTGAACTTAAAAGAAATAAGAAACATGAGAAGTTTTGTTATTCATTTTTTTTTATCTTTTTACTTTGTTTTAGGTTTTATTGTTTATGTGTTACTTGTTTGTTTTTATTTTTAAATTTTGTAATTTGATGTTTGTGGGTATAATGGAGATCGAAGTGCTGACCAAGTTGATGTTTACAAATATTCTCATATCCTCAAGATCCAACAAATATTCTCAAGATCATATGCAAGGGATAAATTTGGAAGATTAAGTTGGATACAAGGATTACTTTAGGAAGAAATTTATGTTTTATTTATCATAATTCCTTTTAGTCTTTTATTTTATTAAGGTTGGATTAGGCCCAATCCACCAATAAACAAAGCCTATTCTGTCTAGGGTTTTCTTTAGGATGAATTAGCATCTAGGGTTTTTCATGAAGGTTTCTTGCTTATAAAAAAAGCCACTATATAATTTGGAAAAGACCAAATATAATTAATAAAAGTTTATTTTAGAAAGCTTCTTGCTTTGCCTTGTTGTGTTCTTGATTTAATGCTTGAATTCAACTTATCAAAGGGAGTGATCACCCTTTGTGGCATCTCAAGGTTATGGTTTTAAGGACTTTATTTCCTTAGGGATCTAATCTAATCATACCAAAGGTTAGGGTTTTAAGGACTATTTTTCCTTAGGGATCTAATCTAATCAGACCAAAGGTTAAGCTTTTAAGGAATATTTTTCCTTAAGGTTCTAATCCAATCATCTTCAACACATTCCTAACAAAATCGATTGTTCCTAATCTTTTGAGTTCGTGGGTTCCTATGGTTATTCACCTAAAAGGTCTACATCATTTCGTATTAGAGCTTTGGATACTGGAAATTGGTTATCTATCAACATCTATCTTAGTTTGAGTTCTTGATTCTAAAAAAAAAAGATTTCATATGGTTTCAGTTCCATTTTTCATCTTGAGTCCCAAAAAACAAATTCATCCTTTTCTGCATTTTTAGAAAAAGAAATCTATCTTGATTCCAAATTTGATTTTTTTCTTTCCACATTTTTATGGAGTTAAAGTATTCTTGATTTGGGATTTTGATTTGTGATATTCTTATTTTTCCCAATTATCCACCTAGGATTACCAAACTTCTTTTGGTTTATGCGTTTTCTTTTCAATATCGTTGTCGTTGTTTTTCATCTTTGGATTTCGTTTCGTAGTTCTCTTTGAATTCTACCTATATTTTTTTGTTCTTTATTTCTATGTTCAATCCATCTGTTTTCTTCAAAAAAAAAGCAAAGAGCTTGTTGTTCACAGTTCAAATTTTATTTTGCTAATTTGTCATTGCAACTTCAAACGGCCATAAATTTGGACTAGGGTAATGAAATGACTACTATATTTTATCAAATCGAAGCTAATTCCAATTCCTATAAGTAAAATAATTATTTGCCTCTCTTCCCACATTTTTCGATCATAAATTCCATCATTTACATCATTTACCGAGGGTTTAAAGTTTTTTTAACACATTTTCCTTTTTGTTGTGTTTTGGTTTTTTTCATTAGGGTTGTGAATTTTTTTGTGTGTGTATATTCTATTCATATCAGTAGTAAAAATGATATTAATAAAAAGAGGAGATATCATGAAAGGAAAAGAAAAGAAATATCTTGAAAAGATTTCCAACACGATTAGAAAGAGAGATCTTTGTAACTAAGATTATTTCTTTTCTATTTTCACTTTCTTAAATTGATTATTTATTCCTTTCTTTATTCTTATATTTTTTTTTTCATATTTCCTTTAGCTTCCTTTCCTAAAAAAGATAGACCTTGAAAAATTTCTAGTTTGAGATTATTTCTTTCCTATTTTAACTTTACTAAATAGATTTTCTTCGTTCTTTCCAATTCTTGTTAAAGTAAGTTTCCAATTCTTGTTTTCTTGCTTAAGTATTTTTTATTCTTGTTGAAATTAGTTTTCCTTTATTTTGTTCTAGTTTCCAATATACCATTCTAGTTTTATTCTTATAATTCATAAAAAAGTTGGTTTGCATCTTTTGCCTTCTTAATCAATTCGCTTAGATTTTTTTCACATGTCTTTTAGTTCCTTTTAGAGTTTTATGAATTTTCTTGATTCTTTAGAGTCATCTTTGTATTTTTATTAAGATTTCCATTTTCCTTAATTAAGTTTTTCAAATTATGATTTTTGAGATTGCTACCAATAAACTAGTTGCTTCTTGAGATTAGTTGAATTTGTTGATTTTGTTAAAAATGTTAAAAGGGGTTGTCTTGATCTTTGAGTGGTAAAAGGAAAGAGAGATAAAAAATTCAAAATAGTTTGAAACATGAGTAAGGAAGGAGGAGAACCAGAAGAGGTCAACTTGAAATTCTTCATCAAGACTTTTAATGACCAATTTAAGAGGCCGAATGCAAGGTTGGATTATTTAGAATTCTCTTCTAGATCTTAATTATATAGAAGAAGACATAGAAGACATGAGTTTGATGAAGAAGTTGATTCCAATGTGGAGGAGAGAGCAAGTTATAAACATAACAAAAAGGTTATGGTTGTAGGGACAAATGGACAAATTGAAAGTGGTAGTTCAAGTGACGATGAGATACCACCATTGAGGATTATTCTAATGTTGAAGTGGAAGAACATGTGCATAGAGATTTACTTGTCGTAAGGAGAGCCCTGAATACACAGCTTAAGGATGAAGGAGATGAGGAGAAACTTGAGCATATTTTCCACAAAAGATGCCACATGAAGTATAAGGTATGTACACTAATTATTGATAGTGGAAGCTGTACTAATGTTGCTAGTACCTTGTTTGTAGAACATTTTAATTTGAAGTGGCAGAAGCATCCCAAATCATATAAGATACAATGGCTAAATAATTGTTGAGAAATGGAGGTTTACAAACAAGTTTGGGTTCCTTTTTCAATTGGAAAATATAAAGATGAGGTTTTTTGTGAAGTGATACCGATTTATGTTGCTCATATTTTTCTTGATTAACTGTTTCAGTTTTGAGAGGAAGGTAAAGCATGATGGGTGTAAGTTTATGAGGACCATATTAGGATAGCAAGAGAAAGCAAGTTGAGAGAAAAACAAAAAATTGAACAAGAGGAAAATTTAAAGAGAACAAGGTTAAGAGGAAAAATGGATAGATAAGTGAACAGAAAGGAGAGAAAAGTGAGAAAAAGAGAGGGAAAAATGGGCAAAAGGGCTAGAGAAGTGAGCAACCAGAAGAGAAAAATAAAAGAATGAGTATAATTGCTGAAAAACATTAGATCAAGAGTGTAATGATGGCAAGGCAACAAATACTTGTATTTATGTACAAGGGTCTTTATCTTTGTACTAACGATCTTAACTCATCTTTTCCTAGTGTTGTTATGTCTTTATTGCAGAACTTTGAGGATCTATATCCTAAAGAGATTCCCAATGGATTACATCATTTGATAGGAATTGAGCATTAAATAGAATTCACACAAGGACCCGTGATATGAAATCAACCTACTTACAAAGCTAAGATTCAAGGACGAATCTTTTCAAAGAGGAGGGAAATAATGGAGATCAAGATGCTTACCAAGTTGATGTTTACAAATATTCTTAAGATCCTCAAAATCCTACAAATATTCTTATGATCCTACAAATATTCTCAAGATCCTCAAGATCCTATAAATATTCTCATGATCCTACAAATATTCTCAAGATCCTACAAATATTCTCATGATCCTACAAATATTCTCAAGATCCTACAAATATAGAAGGGAATAATGGAGATCGAGGTGCTAACAAAGTTGATGTTTACAAATATTCTCATATCCTCAAGATCTTACAAATATTCTTAAGATCCTCAAGATCCTTCAATATTCTCAAGATCTTATGCAAAGGATAGATTTGGAAGATCAAGTTGGATGCAAGGATTAATTTAGAAAGCAATTTTTGTTTTAGTTAATTGTGGGCCTTTTATGTTTCATTTATCATAAGTCTTTTTAATCTTTTATTTTCTTAAGGTTGGATTAGGCCCAATCCACCAATAAAAAAATCCCTTTCCTCTAGGGTTTTCTTTAGAGTGAATTGGCATCTATGGTTTTTCATGAAGTTTTCTTGCTTATAAAAGCAAGCCACTATGTAATTTGCAAAATACTGAATATCATTAATAAAATTTTATTTCAGAAAGCTTCTTCCTTTGTCTTCTTATGTTCTTGATTAAATGCTTAAATTTGACTTATCAAAGGGAGTGATCATCCTTTATGGCATCTCAAGGTTAGGGTTTTAAGGACTTTGTTTCCTTAGGGTTCTAATCCAATCATCTTCAACACCTTCTTGGAAAAATTGATTATTCGTATTCCTTTGAGTTCTTAGGTTCCTAGAGTTGTTCGCCTAAAAACCGTCAGGAGACTTAAACTCGTCGATTAGTGAAATGACATGAAAATATTGTGTGCCACGGGGCATATTGATGAGTGAAACCGGCATCGCCGATCCTGCTAATACTTTGGTTTTATATTTATAAAACTCTCACAAGTGCATGAATCATTTCAAAGAAAATGATAAGTATACTCCCAAGGTCGATCTAAGGAAGGAATGCATGTGGTTTTTAATTTATTATTCAAACTTTTAAAAATGAAATTAAATCCTAAACATCCTGTCACGATATTTTGGGTTTTGTGTTTTTAATCTACTGACATAAAAATAAACTGATTCAATAAACATTTATGAAAAATTTATCATTTATAATAGTAGAGTATTTATGGATATAATAACTAAGTTAATTATGCTTGCTCATATTATTTAGGTTATAAAAGATATAAATTGATATTTATTGATTCTCTCTTTTTTATATGAATACCACCTTTGGTAGGGTTAGATATTTTTTATTAACTAAACAAATCAATTAACACCTATGGGTAGGGTTGATAACTAATTTGGTTAATTAAATTAATTCCTTTTTCTAAGAGATTGAAAATGAACCATTTAAATGCCACCTTTGGTGGGGTTAGACAGTTTAAACTTTATTCAAGGTGTCCAAATTAAACCTAAGAATTTAGTTATCTGAGTACTAACTTTCAAGTTTTAAAACCACTACTGACTACATGTTGTCAATACATTTTCAGATAATAATTCTTATAAAAAATTTTGAAATAGAGCTTCACTCTAACTACCAGGCGATTGTACCAACAAATAAGAGAGCACTACTCTAAATCAGACCGGATAACTAAACCTTAAAATCTAATTTTCAGATTTAAGTTTGTAATGAAAAATAATATATTTCTCTCTACATTCTTAATATAAAATCTTGAATAAAAATAAAATCAATTCATTTTAGAGATTTTTACCTATTTAATATTTCACACGCATAACAACGTTATTATTATATCATTTTTACAAACAACCAGAAAAGTTAAATTTAATCATAGACAAATTAAATATATCATGTAAGAATAAAGCATAAAAAATAACTATAAAGCAAATAAAATCCTTACAGTACTTTGTTACTATTCCCGTTGCTGGAAAACCTCCAAACGGAATTTTCACTCCCATTTATTGAATCGAAAAGCAAATAAATTACAAAAACATAACTAGTTCTTCTCAAAAAGAGAAGATGTATTTTTAGCTGTGTTTAGTTATCAAGAGAATGAGGGTATTTATAGGTGAGGAAAGGAATAAAAAGTGGGTGAAAAAAATGATTAAAATGGAGGAAACGCATAGTAGGTGAATATGACATAAGTTGACGTCAGCAGGTAGGTGGCGCGTGTGGATTGGGGCGCATATGGGCAGTGGTGTGTGCAGACAGGAGTAGGGGCACGCACAGGCGCACGTGGAAAGCAGCAAGGGCGCGTAGAGGACTGGGCGCTAATAGGCACGGGCGCGCACGGCTACTCAGTGCGACTGGGCACACTGTGCGCGTTGGCTGGCGCAGTTGGGCGGCTGCGTGTGCAATTTTCTCCTTTTTGACCAATTTTGTCCAATTTTTCCATATTTTTTGACTTTTCCTCATTTATTTTTGAATATATTTGTGATGTATTGCCTCCAGTATTCCTCTTTGAGTCTTTGAGTTACGTTTTTAAGCAAAAATACCTAAAAACAATAAAAATACTAGTGATTTAGAAAAAGACAAATTTATATAAATATATATTTTTAATCAATTAATGTGCATAAAATCATGATAATTTTAGTGTTTTTTGAGCACTCATCACATATGCACTAGATTGAGCTGCAACCAGTGATAGCTTGTGTGTTCCATGACATAAAAGAAATGTGTAATGCGACGCTAGCATTATGATCCACAATTTTCTCCTTTTCTACACTTATAAATTGGACCCCAATTGCATTGTAATCTATATCCCTTATCCCCCATTCCTTTCAATTTTCTCTTAAGCTTTTCTTTTTAGTAGTTTAAAATTTCTTCTCTCAATTGAGAATTGAACAATTCTAGTTTATGTAGTAACTATAGTTTTAACTCAATTAGTGGTGATGACAATTGTGTTTGCAGGTTTTTAAGAAGATAAACAATACCGATATTATTTTGAGGTACAATTTAAATATATTATTTTTAGATTATCTTTATGTGTTGTTTTTACGTGCTATGTTTAATTTATTTATCATTTATTAAATTAAGTATGTCTCGTTGAAAATACTATGGGATATTAGTAATGTTGTTATCTTGTGAAATATTAAAATAGGTAAACATTTTGATAAAATGAATTAAGTTTTATTTTTTCATAAAGACTTAAACAAAATTTGTAAAAGAAATTATATATTGAAAATGTATTTTTAATAATTTACAAGAGAGTTAGATTTAGGATTTAATTATCTGAGTCTTATTTAGAGTCAACTATTAGATTTTGGATTTGAATATTCTCATTGTAGAGAACTCTATTTCAAGGATTTTTATAAGAATTATTATTGAAAGATATATTGATGACATATGTTTTAGAGTAATTTTAAAATCTAAAAGAAAATTTCCAGATACTTAAATCATAAACCAAACTTTGACACCTTGAATGAAAGTCTAATAATATTCCTGACCTTAGGCAGTAATTAGGTGGTATGTTAATTCCTTAGAAATAAATCAAAATTTGATAATTATTCAATTGGTAATCTATCTTTACCATTGGTTAGTGCCTTAGGATATTTTCTTATCAAAAAGGGAGAATCAATAATTTTATTTCATATCTTTACTATCCTAATTAATACGAAGAAAGCATAATTAACTAGCTAATATATCTCATAAATTCTCCATTGCATGATAAATATTTATTGATTCTATCTTTATTTTTATATCATTAGTTTAGATCTTCAAACCAAAACAATCTTGACAATATGTTTTGGTTATTATTTTCGTTATTAAGAATTTTTTGAATTATCTAAAAATCACCTGAATCCTCTTTAGATTGACCTTGGAAGTATACTTATCATTTCTATAAGTGATTTGTGCACTTTCAAGCTATTTTATAAATCATACATAGTTTGTACATCAAGTTTGGGCAAATCATATATCTTTATTTATATTTATTTCATTAGATTGTATTTCTAAAACCCAAACTTTATGAAAAAAAAAATATAAGCTTAATTTTTCATTTTTAAGAATTTATTGAATTCTTTAAAAAATACCATGTGATTTCCTTTTAGACTAACTTTGGATATTTCTTACTAGTGATTTATGCACTGGCAAACTATTTAGAAATTTTACAAAATTTGATTATCAATTTTTTGTGCATTAGCATACACTACATAACATGTTGCACTTGCAAAATGATAGCATCTTCATTAGGTGAATGATAACCATTTTTTTATGAAATGCATCGGTTACAACTAAACCATCTCGAGGTGGGTACTAGCCATTTAAGAGAACTCAAGGATCATGATTATGATTTTCTCTTTACACCACTTGAATGATCACACCCACATCATGAAGAACAAGGACCATATGATACGGAGGGTTGAGCTCCACACTTGCTTTGGGTTTTGATGAGTTCTTCTTTTCATTTGTATTTTGTTTTACTTAAATTTGTGAACATTATTTTTATTATTTTAGTTCTTTTAGTTTCTTTTATATATATATATATATATTATGTTTGTTTTAAGTTGTTTTCTTTTGTTTGAAGTAATTCGTTTTAATATAGTTTGTTTATTTACCTGTAATGTGAAAAATGTTTATTATATTTGGAATTGTAGAACTACATAACTATTTGTTGAGATGTGTAAGAAGTGCATAGCATTTTGCCTGCATGAATTTAAATTTTTGAGATTATGGATACACTTGGATATCCACATCAATACCTAATCACGATTAGCAAATGGGTAGCCATCTCTTCTTTACTCTTTATCTTTAGTTTGTATTTGTTACTTTGAGGGCAATGTAAGTTCTAGATTAGGGGTCGGAAAAGTTGCATTACATAAGTTTCAGTAATCTGTAAGAATTTCTAAACATGTGTTTACATTTTCACTTATTTTTTTTTGTTTGCTTTTATTTTATTTTATTTGTTTTTATTAGTTTAGGAAAGTTAGGTCAATTTCAAATTATTTTGCAAAATTTTCATGCTTTTAGTTGAATTTAAGAAAATGACTGAACCTTTGTACTTTTAGATTAATTTGTTAAACAAATCATGGATTAATGTGATAATTAGTTGGTTTTTGTCTTCATTTATTTCTCATGATTTAATGTTGAGATTGAAATAAACCCAAAATTGGTGTTTAGGAATCAAATAGTGAAGACTATCTTGTGAGAATATTTTGAGCCTTTATCTTTCCATTATGAGTGATAATATTTTCAATTTCTTTAGACACTCTTCTTATCAATTTAAATTTCTAGGTGATCAATATAGGTTATGCATTAAATATTAGGAATTTTTACATCCGATAAGTGTCTTATACATAAATTTTTTTTTGTTAAATTGAATGATTTAAGTAGAAATTGAAAGTGCATGCCTTCTTTATCCATGCATGACTTCCACCAAAAAAGGAAAAAAACATATGGGGTCCCTAAAACCAATGCACAAAAAGAAACCCAAAGTTAGTCACTCACCAAAATCCTACAAATATATATATGGGTCCACTCTCTTAAAAGAAGAAGAAGAATATCTTTATAAAAAAGAGATAAAGAAAATTAAAAGAGTGAAAAAACAATAGTATAAAGTAAATACTTTGACCCAAAAAAATCCTTAAATTTATGAGAAATGGCTTATACAGAACAAAGATAGAAAATAACTCCCTTCAAATCATTTTAGCTCATTCAACTCTAAAGGCATATACTTGATATTTTTATTTGATGCTTTTAATTGACGCATAAAAACAGTATTTTATTTCTTTATAAATCCTATCATTTGATTCTTTCTATGAGATCAAATATTTTGCACTCCTTTGAGCCTTTTCCTTATTAAACAAATGTGAACCATTAGTTCATTTGTTTACATAAACTATATTCGCATATACATTTGATTGAATGCTTGAAACCACAACATGAGTGTAATATCAAGAGTATGACTTGTGAGGTTTAGAGTATAAGCAAATTCGGATTCCAAACATTGAAATTAGGTAAATCAATATTGATACATTTTTTATGTAAACAATGAATTTATGATTTGCAGCTATATTTTATACTAAAGTATGAATACTTAGGATATTATTTTAACTTATGATTTGGATTTTAACTATGAACTTCAAAGATATTGAAGCATTAGAAGTTTCATTGTTATTTTTTTATTTTTGTTTGTTATTTATTTTTAATTTTTACATTTTAGTTTGATGTTTATAGGTATCATCATTGAAATCCCTCACAGGACTTAAACACGTCCACTAGGGATACCTAGGGGTTTAAATACTTGTTACATATACTAAATGTAACCGTATTAATCTACGAAAAAAATTTAGAAGAGTTTAATTTATTTATTTAGTTTTTGTTTTTAGTTTTATTCTTTCCTTGCTAAAAGACTAGCAAGAAGTCAGTTGGGGAGTTTTGTTGAGCACTAAAATATTACGTGATTTATATGCACTTTAGTGTCAAAATAGATTTATAATTGGATAATTTTATTATTATAATAGAAAATCCATGTTTTTAAAATCATGGGTGTGTTTTATTATTTTTAAGTTATTTCTAGCTTCAAAGTTATTCAACTGATAAATAGTTAAAGAATTTTACCTAGAAGCACACAATTACTACCAAAGAAGAATAAATGAGTAAATATATATGTAGGCCTTACATATGTATCAATCAAGCTTGTAAATTGTGAAATACAAAGAAAGTTGAATACAAACAGAACAATGGGGGCCACAGTGGTGTTTTAAAGTGTGTTGGAATGTCGGTGCTTCAGATTGGGAAACAAATGTGTCCAAAATTAATGCAAGCTATGGTGGTGAAAAAGGTGTGGTATAATGTGCAACTCTCTAAACTAATTTTCTCTCCATTTGCAGCATTTTTCAAAGCTATATAAATCCCTTTACCCCATTGTAAAACACATCATAGTAACTTCGTCCATTTACATTTCTCTCTTAGTCTTAAATTTAATTTTTTTAGTTCTTCTTTCAATTTTGAGAGCTGAAAAAGTTCTATTTTTATGTTTAGTTGATAAATATTTTAGATTTGGTTACCACAAATAAAGAGATAGAAATAGTAAGTTATCCATGATTAAGGGATACAAAATCGTTATTGAAATCTAGGAAATATTGTGAAGTTTGTACCTCTTCTATGGAGCAGGGTACACCTATCCATTTATCTTTTGTGCATAAATCTAATCTATATTCTTATTTATTGTCAATCAATAATATTATACTTCTTGAATGATTCAATATTTTTAGCATGTTAGGCTAATTGTTATAATGAGAATTTAGTTATGTTGATATATATGTTTATGTAAATTATTTAGGGGAATATTTTTTATAATAATTAAGCAAAGACAATTTTCTATTCAAGAATTTTTACAAAGTTTATTATTAAAAAAAATATTGACGACATATTTTTATAATAAATTGAAAATATGAAAATAAAATTTTAGATAAATGAATGTAGTTCTAATTTAGAATTATATTTTCAAATTTTTTTGACAAGACTCATTATTGAAACATATCTTAAGAACATATTTTTTTATAATAAATTTAAATCATGAAAGTTAGATTTAAGTAATATAAATCTAAAGCTAATTTAGACAAGCTTGAATGGAAGTTTAAATTGTCAGCTCCACCAAAGGTGGTAATTTAAAATGATTTGATAATTTCTTAGAAAAAAAAGCATAATTTAATTAAAACTAATTCATGAGCCCTACAAAGAAGGCAAGTTAAATTTAATTAAAAATAATGGCCCCATCAAAAGAATTATTTATACATATAAAAAAGAGTCAATAATCTAAGTTTATATTCTATTAACCAAATTAATTGAAGAAAAGATAACCAATTAGTTAAATATCCAATTAGTTCTCCATTGATTGATGAATTGCTTGTTTGCCTATAATTTGTGTAAACCTATTTATCCTTTATCTTTTATTTTATGTTATAAGTGTAGATATTTCAAAGCCAAAACTTTATGACAAAATGTTTTTGTTTATTTTTCCTTTTTAAGAACTTTATTGAATTATTTAAAAATCACGTAATTCCTCTTTAGACATACCTTGCAAGTATATTTGTCACTTTTTACAAAGTGATTCGTGCATTTGCGAGCTATTTAAAAATATACAAAATTTGTGTATTAGCTAGTACATGTCCTTATCAAAGAAAATAAATTGTAGGGCCTAAACAAGTGAATGCAATAGAGGGTTATCAACCTAGGCTTACATATGACCCTCATGCAAAAACTTAATACAAGGGTGAAGAAATAATTCAAATTTCTCTTAGAAGGCAAACAACCCTAACTATGGCCAGAACAAAAACCAATAAGGCCAACAATTCCACCTCCAAAAAATGCCACATATCCTCCAAATAAACCAACTTTAAAGGAAAAATTAAATGCTTTCATTCAAGTGAGCAAAGACAACCAAGAAAAAATAATGGAAGGTTGGATTCTTTGGACACATCCATGAAAATGATGGAAATACAAGTGGAGCAACTAGTTGAGTACTTGTAAAAGCAAGCAAAAGAGAAATTGTTGGGTCATAATGAAAAATAAAGTCAACAACGAGGGCACAATGAGTGTATTAAATTTTGAAAATGTTAGTCCCCAAAGCAATGTTTTGCTAAGACGTTAAACTAAGTATTGAATAAGCGGTAACCAATTAAATTTTTTTTCTTCTTTTGTTTTTTTATTTATTATTTTTGTTTGTTTGCTATAGTTGTTTTTATTTTTATCTAATTATAATTGTTTCTTACTTAGTATTACATTAATTTTATGTGAATAAAAAATAATGGAAAATGTGTCATAGTATGGCCTTTTTGTGAGCCATGGTACGAGGCTTGTAGGATAAAACTTGGATGAAGAAAATGTGTTCAGTCATGATATGAATATTTTGTGCACCATGGCACACAGATCCTTATTTGAATATGATGGGTTATTTATTTGATCTTATTGTGGCATAAAAAAATGTATGCCACTACACGCGATGAATTTTATGTTAAAAACCTTCAAAAATCGTACCAAATCTGATCTTACTCATTTTTCTCTTCTTCTTCTTCATCTCTAAACCATATTTTCCGAGACCCCAAACACCAAATCCAACCTAAGAGTACATCTTTTTTTTCGAATCTTTCAAATTCTTTCTCATATTTTTCATTCCTAAGTGTTTTAAAGCCATCTTTGCAAGTTCTTCAAGTTTTCATCCTTAAAAGGGTATTCGACAATATCTTCATTTTCTTCAAAAAGGGTTACATAAAATTAAATAGAAGTGAACGAAACTTCCAAACTAATTACTAGGATTTATTTTATGAAATTTGTGTTAATTATTTTCTAAAATTTTGGATTTAAGAGAGCAAAACCCTAAACTAGTATAGAGAGAATGAAGATAAATTTTGTTCGAACAATTTTGTTGCTATAATTTATGGAATATTATGGGTATTTAATTTTTTTTAGAACTTGATTTAAATGGCTCCTAAAAGAAAGAGTAGTGAGAAAGGAAAGGATAATGAGGTTCTATTAGAATATAACAAAGCTAAATTTGTTAGTATACAAGCTAAAATATGGTTTGAAAAAGCTGTTGAGATTAATAAATTTTTTATTATGGAATATGGAAGGAAATTTGAGGTAAAATAATATCCATTCGAGGGGATTACTGATAAAATATCAACACTCAATTGGAAAGAGTTTGTTAAGATCCCAAATGTTGCTATTGAGTCAATAGTTTGAGAATTTTATGCAAATGTTCCTGATGCTATAGATAATAAGGCAACGGTAAGGGGTGTGCTTATCCTATTTGGCCTGTCTGATATAAACACTTTTTATGGACTAAGAGATTTGGCCAAGAAAAGTATGAGAGTTATTTGGATAGCATGGATTATAAGAAGGCAATAAAAACCCTAACTATGGAAGGTTGAAGGGGATATTACCAATAGGAGACATAATTCTTTCAAAGCCAAGTACTTAACCAAAGTCTCCAATGTTTGATAGTATTTCATATACTCTAGATTTATGCCCACCACACATTATAGTACACTTCACCATAACATGCACCAAGATTATGAATGTTAGGGCAATAATTAGTTAAATTATAAGAGTTATTACAATGGCAGGAGTGAAATTTCCAAAAGGTGAGGCTTTGCTACAACTTGGTGAATTATGGACTCCTAATCACTTGAGCAAACTCGTATTAGAGGCAAAAGGCAGCCAATAAGACAAAAGGGCCATTTTTTCTTCAAAAACTCCACTCAAAGATGAACTCCACTCGGCCAATATGAGAAGAGGTTAATTATATGAAAAATTATTTTCAAGACTACCATGCCCAACAATCAGTATATATATATATAACTAGGTAGATACATTTTTAGGGTGAGTTTAGTCAAGTGAGAATACCCGAAAATCTTGGATATAACTAGGCCCAACAATTATGTTCAAGACTACATCTCTCATACAGGAACTGAGTTTAGTCAAGTGAGAATACCCGAGAATCTTGGATATGATTCTATTTACAGACCACCTAAACCCATACATGGCTGTGATGAAGAACATGATGACATAGAAGACAATGCTCCTATCGTTTTTCCAGCTTTATTTTATCTACTTTTATTTTTGTGTATTTTTGTTTTTATTTTTCCTTTTTTTAATTTAATGTACTTATTTTATTTTAATTTTCTATTAGTGTGAACATTGTTTATTTTATTTAGAAATGTTAATTTCACAACTGTTTGTTAATATGTGATTCATGAGAAGTGTATAGTGATTCTATCTATATTAAATAACTCAGTTAGATGATGGATATTTCATGAGTAAGGAAATCACGTACTTAATCACATTGTGCTGTTACAATTGGGTAACTTTTCTTTTCTTTTTCTCTTTTTCTTTGATTTATATTTGAAACATTCAGGATGATGTAGATTCTAGGTTAAGGGTAGAAGAAAAGTTTCTTATGAAATTATACAATTTAAATTTATCAAACATTTGTTTGAAATTGGTTAGTTTAGTTAGAGAAATTTAGATCCATAAATATATTTAAAAAAAATTGATAAAAATTATCATACTTTTAGTTAATTTAAAGTGAATGTTAAAGTCTTTGCATTGTTTGTTGGATGTCTTAAATAAGTTCATGAATTATTGTAAGAATTAGTTCTATTCATAGTTTGTGTTTCATGCTGGGATGTTAAGATTGAGATTGAAGATTCAAATAGGTAACTGGGACCTAGATAAAGGGGTGGAGAAGCCAACCTTTGGAATCTTTTTGGGAACTCTATATCAATTCGGCCAAACAAGCCTCACAAAGTGACTTGAGAAATTATAAAAATGGAAGCACATAAACAACATTCTCAATTCAACACACAACGAGTAATGATTAGAAAGCATATAGCCATTCTACATAGAAAAGAAATAAAGCATGTGACAACATATAATAAAAATGCATTCTAATTAGAGTATGCATCTAGTATGTTAGAATATATATGCTAGAAACATAGAAGATACTAACATACCTATAGATCATGCATAGAAAGAGTGAATAAGTTACGCAATCAAGCTAAGGAGACACTAACTTCTTAAGGACTCCACTCAAATATGCAAATCACAAGGAGATAAACAAAAACAGATAAGCATAGTTGTAGTACATATAATCAAAGATAGACAGTATGACTAGTAACAGATGTTGATTTCAATAAATGGAAAGCAAGTGATAAGGAAAAAATAGAAGCTTTCCAATTAGAGTTTAAACTTCACTATGTAGTAACATACTCCCTTTAAACTTTGATTGTATTAGCCACAAAATTGAGCATGCAAAACACTAGATATAATAAGGTAAATTGTTGCTTCCATAATGATCTAGTTCTACATATGAACCCAGCTCTTCTCCATAGCCTACACCACCCACAATGGTGTAACCAGTAATTGAAGAGTAGTAATGTGTAAAATGAATAGGAAAATATTGCACAAAGGAAACCATAAGTCAACATATGGCTCAACCTATTGAACCCACTTGGAAACATTGCCTGGAGTACTCACCACTCTTAAGAATGGTTTTTCTAACACAGTTACAAATCACTAATACCAAGTAGCACGTAATGTGTTAGTGATCCAGAAATAGAAAAATGAGGTTTCAATTTGATAGAGCTCTGATATCTCCTTTCTCGATCAAAAATGAAGTATTTATAGAACTCAAATTTTCCATCTCGCCAGCCACCTTGCCACCATATTGACACCACCTGTGGTGAGAACCTTGGCATGCTTGGTGGTAAGCTTGGTAGTGAGGTGGTAAAAATTCACATTTTTTGCTTCCAAAAAATGTTAAGTACTTTTCATAAATACCCACACTCGAAGCAAACCAAAAATGCAAGTGAAAACGTCTGCTCGCTCGTCGAAAGCCAACACTTCCACCTAGCATACACATTATGAAAACCTTTCATGTGGTGTGTGTATTACTGATTTGCAGTAATAAACCTTACATAAATGATGACATGACAATAAGTAAAATAAAATAGACATGATGTTTTATTCATGAAAAGCCTACATATAGACATAAGAACAATGGGACTTAAAATCTCCCTCTTTGGCTTTCCATGTCAAAACACTACATAACTAAATAGATAAACTTATCAAACATGAGATGATAATGAAGATATCCTAAAGTTGTTTGTTCTCATGAAGAATGAAATGACACACACCAAAACATAAAAGACACATCTATTTGAAGTGTATCCATCTTGGGTACTCCATCCAACTTGATGAATCAAATCATCAAATTCTCTATCACAAGGAACTCAACATGATTGCATAGAGCACACTGGAGCATGAAGACTTCACTATACACCTGTAACCTGTACACACGAAACAAACACATGTCATGTGAATGTATCATGTGGAAACAACGTGTAGTCTATCCAAATATTACCCTACATATGCACACACTAATAGTTTGTCCAAATACTATCGGGTTAACCTTAAAAGGGTACACATGATAGGCTAAGCACAATTAACATGTAGCACAAACGAACATAATCTACATGCAATACAAATATGCAAATTACACAATCTACATGCAACACAAATATGCAAACTCCCCCGGAACATATGCAACACTCCCCCTAAGTGCATGCATATTAGATAAATGTAATGAAATAATGCAATGCAGACTACACTCACAACCCTATGCAACAAATAAGATGTTAACAATCAAGCATAATGTACAAACAAACTCAAGTTTTGCAAACTTCTTTCCCTTTTTTACATGAAAAGTCAAAGCAAGCACACATGTATGCAACATATCACACCTATATAAAGTAGATAAGTCAAATGAAAATGAAATAATCTTAACACTAATGCACCATAGTAGAGAAGATTAGCAAAAACTAAAATAGCAACACATACAGCCAAGTAAAAAAGAGAAAGAATAATACCAAAACAATAGCTAGGTAAACGTATGTAACAAACCAAAATTTGAATGCACAGATAAACCAAGAGTACTGTAGACAAAAAATAATCTTTCTAATACAACACATAAATGTGTATACAACACATTGATAGGACAGGTGGTCAAACACCAATGACACATAAATGTGTCAATGATTATGAAAGAAGTTATTAACTGGGAGTCCAACTATCTTCTAAGTAGGCACAAACATCAACATTGCTTTAATGTGTCAATGAATCATGTATTCAATTTTGTAACATCACCCTTTGCTACGCATACATATACGAAAAGAAATCTCATCCTACCAAAGAAAATATGTGTCATGCATTTCAACGACAAATACCAAGCTATCAACTATGAGAAATAAACATGTAACAACTCACTACAATAGGGATATAGGAAAAAATATAGGCAAACACGTGGAATGAGAGATTGTAAATAATGCATGCAACAAGTCATGCTAACAATCATATTTATGCATTGTGTAAACAAAGTGATGTAAAGAAGAAGAGAGCATCATAAAAATACAACAACATAATATAACCTCATAAATAGAACAAACAAAAAGGATGCCAACTAAACAAAGGGCTCCCCTTGACACCATGAAAATGACACACATCTATCCTCTTAAAAGTATGCATGGAAGGCAATAAATATTTTATGCATCCTTCTCTCAAAAACTCCCCTAAAACATAAGCATGTACACAAAGTAGAAAACAAGTAGTATAGAAAAAAAGGAAGAAAACTACCCAAGTTCAAAGAACTAGAATGTCCTTAAAGAATAAACAATGCATTCAACATAAATATCCATATGTGCATCAATCCAAGGTGCATTCATGTAAGGCTATAACTAAACTTTTGAGGACATGCCAAATGTGTGATATGGTAAACTTGTTTACTCTGTATGCCATCATGATATGCTAATACAAACCGTGCAAATAGAAATACAGACTAAAGTAGGACCAAATGTCCATAATAAGCATCTCTCTCTACTAATGTAAGCGCAAGATTAGGAGAAATCAATAGGTCTATCAAAGTTTGTAATGATAGGTCAATGTTCAAGTAGAAGAGAAGACATTTAGGCTCAAACATTCCTTTGTTGATCCACCAGATAGATAAGTTCATGTCTAGGACACCAATACCCTCAAACACAAGTTCTTTTCTCTTTACTCTTAAAACTTTAATGAGTGAAATTATGAAAATAGTACACAGAATTAAGAAGATTAAGTAATACATCCTTAATATGCTTATCAATGGCATCAAAAGATATCATTGGCAACACTCTCATCATCGTTAGTCAAGAGATAGAAAGAAACTGACTAACTAGTTAGAAAAATAGGTAACATACCAAGAGAGAAGATATAAGGGATGCTACAAAAATATATAAGCATGTGAGAAAGGCTCAGGTTCTAACATAGAGATAAGAGACATGCTTAGATGGGGTCAACACCTAAGCACCAAAAATGCCAACTAACCACACGAGTTTAATCATAGTAATTCATGTAAGTCAAGACTCATAAAGATGGGTAAGTAATCTATATGACATAAAAATGCATGATATAAATCCAAACAAGCATAGTATAGAGAAACACTCATGTAAACAAGCTTGTAACAACACCTTAGTTTTCTCCAAAGATACGTCTAAAACACAAGAGAAGGAAGTGCATATAAATGGTGAAAAATATTATAAGGACTATGAGTGTTGGCTATTTTAGTGGACAAAATATTTACTTGTAAATTTGTTTTTAGGCCTGCTATCAAGTTTATCAAGAAAAGCCGAACAAATGTTCAAGTTCCAGATATTCGTACTTGAGGTATGTTTTTTATAACTACGACACTTAGGATTGCATTCATGCATTTAATAACACATTTTCATAAATCGGAAATTATATTTTATGTTAAAATATTTATTCAAACTTTAATTAATTTATGAAATTATTAATTAAATATTTTTATAATATATCTTAAGATAATATTAAGTTTTTGTTTTTAATGGGCTTTGAAAACATATTTAACCCTAACCCTAATATCATTAAGTATTATTATTATCTATGTATATAGATGCATTAGGGTTAGAGTGGGGTGGGAAGAAAAAAAACTGTTGCAAATTGTCGTCAGCCGTTCACTGCCGAAAAAAGAAGAAGAAAAAGTTAACATTCAAGAGTGCACTTAAGATATAGGAATTAATATAAATATGTTGTGGATGAAAAGGTACTGCAGAAGTCTTCATATGAATAGAGGAAACTAACTTTTCATCAATAACATCAGTGCTTACACGTTACGGCAACAAAGGTAATTAACATATAAATATATATATTGAATTGCTTAATAAATTTAATTCTTCTATATTAGATATTTACATATTTAGATTAAATAATTTTATGTGTAATCATGATTATTTGATTTGAGTATTAAATTTTAAAGAAGTGATTTTTATTGAATGTGTACTTAATTGTTTTTTGCTCTAGAATTTGCTAGTTTGATTTGATTTAAATGACATATGTTTTAAATCATCTAGTTAAGATTATTCATTATTAAATCTGTTCTAGAACCCACACGAGCACTTGTGTTTTTTGTGCTAACCTTTTTGTAGTTAATCTGTGAACGATCTGATTGGCAAGGAGCTTATTGGAACGTTAGTCTGGAAACCGCTCACGCTAATTTTGGAAACTGTGAAAACAGAGTAGGGGCACGTAAGTAAAGTACATTGGGGTAGTATCCTAGGGAGGGTAGCATAAGACCGAGTTTGTACTCGAACATTTGATTTTCATAATGGAAAGTTAGGTGTTCCGGTGGACCGGTGGTTTTCCTCATAGGTCATTGTTGTGGCCTATTTTGTTTCCACCTAAAAATATTATGTGTTATAATTTCCGCACTTTACTCTTATACACGATTACATGTTTGGCCGTTTTGTTTAGGTTAGTAAATTATAAATTGATAAAAATTAAAAATAACCTATTCACCCTCCTCTAGGTTAATCAGGTCCATATTTTATAAACTTTCAATTGGTATTAGAGCAGACACTAGACACACTTAGTGAGATTGATCTTTAGGGACACACACTTACTTATGGACCAAATGAAAGAAGGTGGGTCATCTGTTAGACCCCCACTCTTTGATGGGTTTAATTACCCTTACTGGAAGGCTCGCATGCAAGCCTTTCTTAGACAAGATGAAAAGGTATGGGATGTTATTCTTGATGGTTGGGAATCACCTTCTGTAACGAAAGATGGTGTAACAATCATAAAGCCAAGAAGAGACTGGACCACTGAAGAACGCACCCTTAGTGGGGCAAACCAAAAAGGTCTAAGCTCAATATTCGTTGCAGTGTCGATGGATGAGTTTTGTCACATCTCCGATTGTGAGACTGTTAAAGATGCATGGAATGCACTTGCTCTTGCTCATGAAGGAACTTCCCAAGTAAAACAAACAAAATTGAGATTGCTAACATCTGAGTTTGATTCTATTAAAATGAGCAACAATGAAACTTTTGGTCAATTCTATGCTCGCTTCAATGATATCACTAATGCTTGTTCTAACCTTGGTGAGAAAATTCCACAACCTATAGAAGTGCGCAAACTCCTAAGCTCTTTAACATCTAACTATAAGATGAAAGTTATAGCGATAGAGGAAAGCAAGAATGTAGACACACTAAAAATTGATGAACTTGTCGAGTCAATCCAAACCTATGAGCTTTCTCTTGATCCACCCAAGAAAAATAAGGATGTTTCATTCAAAAGCTCCAAAAAGGACATCTCTGATAGTGATGATGATATGAATGATGAGTCACTAGTCTTGTTAGCACGAAAATTTAAGAAGTTCATGAAGAAGAAGGGTCAACAGAATAATCATTCCAACAAGGGACAATCCAATCGTTCGAATGACCGAAAGTCAAGGGAAATCAAGTCTCCTAGCCTTGATGGTAAGAAAAGTAAGCCAAAAAGCCTTTAATGCTACACTCATTGACACAGAAAGTGAGCAGGACAATGCTAGTAACTCAGAGGATGATGACACTAATTATTGTGCCTTCACCGCAACTGCCAATGCACATCACAATGACTCCGACCTTAGCTCGGATGAATAAAATGAGGAAGTAAACTCTTCTCTCTTACTGTCTAAGTTTAATGTATCGAATTATGAGGAACTATTCATGGATTGTCTAGGTACCAGGGAAGAGAGAGATAAATTGCTTGTGGAAGTAACTAAACTTAATGATATCGTCAATGTTCACAAAACAAATTCCTCTAACCTAGAGAAAGATAAAAAGGAATTGTCTGATCATATTAATGCTTTGAATTTGAGACTTGCAGAAACCATTGAGGAAAACAAAAATCTCAAGCAAGAACTTAGTATTGCTAAAGAAACGATGAAGAATTTGACCATTGGTGCTGAAAAATTAACCAAAGTCCTAGACTATGGAAAGCCACATGGAGATAAGAGAGGTCTTGGATACATAGATGAACAATCAACACCTTCATCATCCAAAAATCAATTTGTAAAACCCACTATTGCTCAGGCAGGGAAGGTAGTTTTTGCACCTTATCATTCTAAGAAAATTCAGTTTGTTCCCATTTGTCATCATTGTGGTAGGAAAGGACATATTAGACCTAAGTGTAGATTTCTTTATGCTTATGATTCTATCACGAATACAAATGTTTCTAAAACACCTCAAAAATTTTCAAAATGTAATGTTTTGACTACAAGAACTACACAAAAAGAGGAATATAAGAAACCAGTAACTCAAATGTCCAAAATTAAAAAATGATGGGTTAAGAAATCTGAGTTGCACTACTTTGTGGCCCATATAGCATTTAAAGTTAAATCAAATACCGCTTAGTATTTTGATAGTGGATGCTCTAGACACATGACAGGGAATCGTTCTTTGTTTAAAACCTTTAAGGAATACAATGAAGGGACACTTACCTTTGGTTATGGTAAAACATCTAGAATTATTGGAAAATGCTCTGTTCAAATAGAGGGTATCCCTAAACTTGATGAAGTTTTATATGTGGAAGGACTTAAGGAAAACTTGATTAGCATAAGTCAAATATGTGATAGTGATTTTAATGTGCAATTTACAAACAATCACTGTATTGTAACAGATCAAAATGGTGAATGTGTGATTAAGGGAATCAGATCACATGACAATTGTTATTGTATTGATACATCACCCACAGTAACATGTAACCTAGCTAGCAATGACTCAACTATCTTGTGGCACGAAAAGCTAGGTCATATGAATTTTAAAGATCTGGTTAGATTAAGAAAAATTGAGACTGTGTGTGGTTTACCTATTCTTTCAAAAATTGAAACACCTGTATGTGGACCATGTCAATTGGGTAAACAAACTAGGATTGCTCATAAGAAGATCAAGAGTATAAATACAAACAGAGTATTGGAATTGATACATATTGACCTTATGTGTCCTATGAGAACAGAAAGTATTGGAGGTAAGAAATATATCATAGTTGTAGTAGATGACTTTTCTCACTACGCGTGGGTAGACTTTCTTAGAGACAAGTCAGATGCCTTTGAGTTTTTCATCTCATATTGTACAAGAGTACAGGTTGAAGCAAGTGACAAAATAGTAACCATCAAGAGACTGAGAACAGACCATGGAAAAGAGTTTGAAAATACCAAGTATGCTGACTTCTGTAAAGAACATGGTATCTTTCATGAATTCTCTGCTCCTATCACACCTCAACAAAATGGAGTAGTTGAACGGAAAAATAGGATACTTCAAGAGATGGCAAGAGTAATGATGCATGCCAAGGGAGTCTCCAAAAGGTTTTGGGCTGAAGCTATAAACACTGCATGTCATATTATAAATCGTGTATATCTTCGCCCAGGTATAAACCAAAACTCCCTATGAGATATGGAGAGGTAAAAAACCCAATCTGAAATTTATGCATGTCTTTGGAAGTAAGTGCTACATACTTAGAGATCGAGAACAGTTGGGTAAGTTTGATTCAAGAAGTGATGAAGGTATATTTCTTGGTTATTCCCTAAATAGTAGAGCTTATAGAGTCTTCAACTGTATAACTAATGTAGTTATGGAATCCATAAATGTCGTTATAGATGATGGGGGTAAGAAGATTACAAGTGAAGAAGCTGGAAATGAAGCAAATTTCATAACACCTCAATTAACAATGACCAGTGACACAATTGGAATAAAAGAAGAAGAGTTGAAGGAAAGTGAACAAAAGAAGAAGAAGCATCAACCTCATCAATGATAAATCCAACTCAAACTTCAAAAAACCATCCTATTAAGAATATAATTGGAGATCCTAATGCAAGCATAGTAACAAGAAGAAGACAAATAAGTGAGGTAACTCATTTATGCTATATTTCTCAATTTGAACCAAAAAATGTGAATGAAGCTCTTAGGGATGAATTTTGGATAAATGCCATGCAGGATGAGTTAGCTCAATTTGAAAGAAATCATGTGTGTATATTAGTACCTAAGCCTAAAAACAAAAATGTTATTGGAACAAAATGGGTGTTCAAAAATAAATCTGATGAGGATGACATTGTTGTTAGAAATAAGGCTAGGTTAGTAGCTCAAGGCTACACGCAAGTAGAAGGAGTTGATTTTGATGAAACATTTGCACCTGTAGCTAGACTAGAGTCAATTAGGATTTTACTTGCCATTTCTTGTCATATGAAGTTCAAATTATACCAAATGGATGTTAAGTATGCCTTTTTGAATGGATTTTTGAATGAGGAGGTATACGTGGAACAACCAAAAGGATTTGTTGATCCAAAATTTCCAAATCATGTTTACAAAATCAAAAAGGCTCTTTATGGTTTGAAACAAGCTCCACGAGCATGGTATGAGAGACTTACCAACTATCTTTTGAACAAGGGATTTATTCGAGGGGGAGTTGATAAGACTTTATTCATTAAAAGGAGTAGTGACGAGATCTTTATTGCTCAAATTTATGTGGATGACATAGTTTTTGGATCCACATCTAGTACACTAGTTGATGATTTTGTGCATGTTATGACAAATGAATTTGAAATGTCTATGGTAGGTGAAATGACTTTCTTCCTTGGTTTGCAAATCAAACAATCTCATGATAATATATTTATTTCTCAAACCAAGTACGCTTGTAACCTTGTTAAAAGGTTTGGTCTTGAAACTAGCAAGCCATTACGAACTCCTTTAGGTACCAGCATAAAAATTACAAAGGACACTCAAGGTAAAAGTGTTGATCAAACCCTTTATAGGAGTATGATAGGTACTTTACTTTACCTCACTGCAAGTAGACCTGACATATGTTTTAGTGTTGGTGTGTGTGCCCGTTATCAAGCTGACCCTAAGGAATCACACTTAGAGAATGTAAAGAGAATCATTAGGTATATCTCAGGAACAAGTAATTATGGTTTATATTTTACTACTACATTACTTGTGAAGTAAGTGGTTTTACAGATGCCGATTAGGCAGACAACCTAGTATCATGGCACAGTAAAAAGCAGAACTCTATCTCACTCCCTACAGCTGAACCGGAATACATTGTTGCAGGAAGCTCTTGCACACAAATGCTTTGGATGAAAAACATGCTCAAGGACTACGGTCAACCCCAAGGTATGATGCCCTTATATTGTGATAACTCTAGTGCTATATGTATTTCTAAGAACCCAGTTCAACATTCTAGAACTAAGCACATTGACATAAGGCATCACTTTATTCGAGAACTAGTTGAAGAGAAAATAGTAACTCTTGAGTTTGTACCTACTGAGAGACAACTAGCTGATATATTCACTAAAGCCATAGACACTCAAAGATTTGAGTATCTCAGAAGTGCCTTGGGAATTTCTCCCTCAAATTCAATTTCAAATTTTATTACCAAAAAAAACATCCTTGTGTGGCCAACACAGTATTCAACTTATTTAATACTTCCATACACATAATCTCATTTTTAGTGACTCAACTCATTTTGATATTTATTGTATAAATTATGCTACAATTTTGGCTTATGCATACACATATATTCTTATACATGTCATGATCGATGTTGACATAAACTTCTTCACACACTCACGAACACACATATATGTTATGCTTGAAGTTTATGAATTTTCTTGAAAGACTCTAGGACTTTCACTAATCTTGATTGTAAAATTGTGTTGAGTTCTACTTTTTCTTACTAAAATTTTACCGTATGGAGGCACCTAGTATTGAGAGGGCTACCTACTGTGATGTGTGAACCTACCGTAATGAATGGAGAGGGCTACCTCACAACTAGTGTGAAAGTCATCGTGCTAGGTTTATGGCTCGTGCAAAAAAAAACACAAAACAAAAAAAGGGAAAGATTATGCAAAAAGTGATTGCTTATAAATCTTGTACTTGGAATGCACAAAAAGAAAGAGCTAATAGAGGATAAAAATATATATATATATATATATATATATATATATATCATTTACCTCATTTATAAGGAAAAAAAATTAAGTCATCTTTTGGTAAATATATTTTATTTTGTAAGATTGAAGACTCGATTATATTTTTATATGATAGGTGATATTTTTTCTTTTGAGTCTTTCTTGATAGACCATAAATGAATTAATTGACATATTTATGGAGTTTAAACATGTATACTATTTTAAGTAAATGTCAATATGTCATTATATGTGTGAAGTGTGCGTATGCACCTCTTCTATTCTACTTATTTATTTATATGATAAATAATCAAAATTGGAGTTAAAAAAATGACAAAAAATGATGAGTTCTCAATTGGTTGTGTGCTTGTTTGTAATTACATGAGTTTAATATCTTATGTGGCTATGTATGCAAATTTAAAAAAAATATTTTTCATTTATTACTTTTTTAATTGGTTTCTAAGTTAGAGAGTCATAGAACTTTGGGAGAGTTTAAAGCATATTGCATTTTTGCATTACTTTGATTTTACACTGTTATATCTTTAGGAAGAGTTTAACTTCAATTATTTATCTAATGCTTTGTCCTTCTCGTATGTCAAAAAGAGGGAGAGACTATTTACTTCCATGTTTTTCTTTTGTTATGCATATAAGGGGAGAACATATTTAATTAAGCTTGATTGATATGAATGCATACTACATGATTATTCTTTACACTTCGCTTATTTAAACTGAACTAATGTACAATGAGGCTTTCATGCCAAGTTGTCCTATGCTCTGTCAATGTCATTTCAGTTACTTACAGGTTTGTCAAGTTGCAGCGAAGATGGATTCACCGAACCATAGGATAGTTCCACTATGGAGTCTGGGATCTCATTGTATTTTTATAAGTGTCATGTAGTAAGTGAGAGGTTTTGCCACACGAAAATGCCAAAGGGGGAGTTTGTAAGGACTATGAGTGTTGGCTATTTTCGTGGACAAAATATTTACTTGTAAATTTGTTTTTAGGCCTACTATCAAGTTTATCAAGAAAAGCCGAACAAATGTTCAAGTTTCAGATATTCGTACTTGAGGTATGTTTTTTATAACTATGACACTTAGGATTGCATTCATGCATTTAAAAACATATTTTCATAAATCGGAAATTATATTTTATGTTAAAATATTTATTCAAACTTTAATTAATTTATGAAATTATTAATTAAATATTTTTATAATATATCTTAAGATAATATTAAGTTTTTGTTTTTAATGGGCTTTGAAAACATATTTAACCCTAACCCTAATATCATTAAGTATTATTATTATCTATATATATATAGATGCATTAGGGTTAGAGTGGGGTGGGAAGAAAAAAACGGTTGCAAATTGTCGCCAGCCGTTCACAGCCGAAAAAAGAAGAAGAAAAAGTTAACATTCAAGAGTGCACTTAAGATAATATAGGAATTAATATAAATATGTTGTGGATGAAAAGGTACTGCAGAAGTCTTCATATGAATAGAGGAAACTAACTTTTCATCAATAATATCAGTGCTTACACGTTACAGCAACAAAGGTAATTAACATATAAATATATATATTGAATTGCTTAATAAATTTAATTCTTCTATATTAGATATTTAGATATTTAGATTAAATAATTTTATGTGTAATCATGATTATTTGATTTGAGTATTAAATTTTAAAGAATTGATTTTTATTGAATGTGTACTTAATTTCTTTTTGCTCTAGAATTTGCTAGTTTGATTTGATTTAAATGACATATGTTTTAAATCATCTAGTTAAGATTATTCATTATTAAATCCGTTCTAGAACACACATGAGCACTTGTGTTTTTTGTGCTAACCTTTTTGCAATTAATCTGTGAACGATTTGATTGGCAAGGAGCTTATTGGAATGTTAGTCTGGAAACCGCTCACGCTAATTTTGGAAACTGTGAAAACAGAGCAGGGGCTCGTAAGTAAAGTACATTGGGGTAGTATCCTAGAGAGGGTAGCATAAGACCGAGTTTGTACTTGAACATTTGATTTTCATAGTAGAAAGTTAGGTGGTCCGGTGGACCGGTGGTTTTCCTCATAGGTCATTGTTGTGGCCTAGGTTGTTTCCACCTAAAACTATTGTGCGTTATAATTTCTGCACTTTACTCTTACACACGATTACATGTTTGGCCATTTTGTTTAGGTTAGTAAATTATAAATTGATAAAAATTAAAAATAACCTATTCACCCCCCTCTAGGTTAATCAGGTCCATATTTTATAAACTTTCAAAAATCAATAGGAGATTAATAGAGAACCAACACACAACATACCTGGTACAAGAAAGAAGAGCCAAGTACAATAAGTGGGATGCATTCCATATGACCTGGTTATGAATGACAAGTATACAGAAAGAAAATCCTAAAACTTTGACACTACATAATGCTTATGCAAATAGCCACAAAAGAAGTAGATAGATTGCATGGACAAATCACAAAAGAGTAAGTCAAAGTAACTTGCATAAGTGAATACTAGTAAAGGATCAAACAATCAGGCATAGTAGCAAGTACGATAATTAACATACTTTATAAGACAAAGAAGTAAAGAGAGAAAGAGATATGTATGAATAAGAAAATAGGGGTTATGCAAACAATAGAGGTTCATTAAGATAACAATCTTACAAACAACAATAACCCACACTAGTGGAAAGAAAGGCCACAAACATACAAGGTATGTATATGTGTAGATAGAGCTCTAGGATCGAGCACCCAGGTAGTTAAGCCTAAACAGAGGTGACCTGTTCCAATACCAAATGAAGATTCCCATAAATAGAAGCAATTGCATGAATGAAAATTTTTCTTCTGACTCAAATGGATAACTGTGACATAGATGAGGGGTGAAAAAGCAAACCCACAAAATCTTTTTACGAGCTTTATAATAATTCATCGAAACAAGCCTCACAATGTGAATTGAGGAATTATCAAAGTGAAAGTATATAAACAACATCCTCAACTCAACACATAACAAAAACTACGTGCAGTAAGAAGTAATAAATAACAATAACCACACAAGAGACGGTGTGCCCTACCAGATCCTATACAGGCTAGTAATATGCATGCATAGAAATCAACACTCTGCATGTGAAACAGTCAAACAAACAATAAGGCATTAAATTATATCCAATCACTTCAAGACCTCATATGTGTGAACATATTTGATAGATGATTATTGTACTCTCACAACAAGTTATCATACACTCACAATAAACCAACTAAAGAGTCAACACATGATACATTACTAGGGTAAGGAGATACTGACTCCTTAGAAACTCACAAAAAACTCACATACATATAGTAGACCTAAACAATATAAATTAATTAGGGAGTAACTAGATTGATTTACCACAACAAGTAATGATTAGAAAGCTTATAGGTAGGCTACATGGAAAGAATTCATCACCTTTTCCTTCTATTTCTGCCATCGATGAAATATTTGATGTTGACCCTTTGGATAATCTTGTCCAAAGCACCTTTTTCCAAACCAGAATAGAAGACAAGCTTGAAACTGTTCTTACACTTGAAGAGGTTGAAGAAGATTTAGATGAGGAAATTAAGGGGTACCTTGAACAACTAGACAATGATGAAGTAATGACAAAATCTAGTACACTTTTAAATCTACCCAGTTCTTCATCTAGTAAAGAGGCCAATCCACCTGAACTTGAACTCAAAGACTTACCTGAGCACTTAAAATATGTGTTTTTGGGAGAAGGAGAAACTTATCCAGTGATAATTTCTTCAACCTTGACCAAACCACAAGAAAAGGAACTCATCAAAGTGCTTAAATAATTTAAGAAATCTATAGGTTGGAGTATAGAGGATATAAGAGGCATTAGTCCAACAATGTGTATGCACAAGATCAACTTGGAGGATGGTGCTAAACTTGTACGAGAGTCCCAAAGAAGACTAAACCCAAATATGCAAGAGGTAGTTAAAAAAGAAATTCTTAAATTATTAGAAGAAGGGATTATCTATCCTATTACGGATAGTAAGTGGGTTAGTCCAGTGCATGTGGTACTAAAGAAATCTGGGATAACAGTTGTTAAAAATGACAAAAGTGAATTAGTGCCTACTAGAATAATCACTGGATGGAGAATGTGTATAGATTTTAGGAAACTAAATTTATATACGAAAAAGGATCACTTTCCTCTTCCATTCATTGATCAAATGTTGGAAAGATTAGCTGGGCACGAATTTTACTGTTTTTTGGATGGATTGTCTGGATATTATCAAGTACCCATAGCACCAGAAGATCAAGAAAAGACCACATTTACATGTCCCTTTGGGACATTTGCTTTTCGCAGAATGTCATTTGGATTATGCAATGCCCCTGCCACTTTCCAAAGATGCATGATATCTATTTTCTCGGATATGGTGGAAAAATTCATTGAGATTTTCATGGACGATTTCTCTATATTTGGGAACTCATTTGATGATTGCTTACATAAATTGACTTTGGTTTTAGAAAGATGCATTGAATGCAATCTCACCCTTAGTTGGGAGAAAAGTCATTTTATGGTTCAACAAGGGATAGTTTTAGGACATATAATTTCAAACAAGGGTATTGAAGTTGATAAGGCAAAAGTTGAATTGATATCCAAACTACCTCCCCCTACATCTGTGAAGGGGATAAGAAGCTTCTTAGGACATGCAGGATTTTACAAACGATTTATTAAAGATTTCTCTAAAATAAGTCGTCCCTTATGTAACTTGCTATCCAAAGATGCTTATTTTGATTTCAACAATGACTGCCTTATTTTCTTTAATACCTTGAAAGATAAACTCACATCTACCCCTGTTATTATGGCACCAAACTGGTCTTTACCTTTTGAAATAATGTGTGATGCTTCTGATTATGCTATAGGAGCAGTCCTGGGACAAAGAGTGGATAAGCGTTTGCATGTCATCTAATATGCTAGCAAAACATTCAATGATTCCCAAATGAATTATACCACCACTGAAAAGGAATTCTTGGCTATAGTGTTTTCTTTAGACAAATTTCGGTCTTATTTAGTAGGATCTAAAGTGATTGTGCATTATGATCATGTTGCTTTAAGATACCTATTAAGTAAACCAAATGCCAAGCCAAGATTAATCAGGTGGGTCTTACTCTTACAAGAATTTGATTTAGAAATCAAGGATAAGAAAGGTAGTGAAAACTTAGTAGCTGACCATTTGTCTAGGTTGATTTCTGACTTCAATTCTCTTAAAGATGAGAGTAATGGAGATATAGTTGAAACCTTTCTTGATGAACAGTTATTTTTCATAGGTCCAAACCCATGGTATGCTGATATTGTAAACTATCTCGCCACTGGTGTTTTGCGACCTAAAACTTCATATCAGGACAAGAAAAGGTTTTTTAAAACTATTAAGGACTATTTCTGGGATGACCCTTATTTATACAAGATTGGTCAAGATCAAGTCATCCGGAGATGTGTACCTGGAGAAGAACATAAGAGCATTCTAACTTTTTGTCATGAACTTCATTGTGGGGGTCATTTTGGTGGTGAAAAGACAGCCCGTAAGGTATTACATTCTGGATTATTTTGGCCCACTCTTTTTAAAGATGCTCATATGTTTTGTGCACAATGTGATAGATGTCAAAGAACAGGAAACATAAAAAGAGATGAAATTCCTTTGACATCTAATTTAGTTGTTGAACTCTTTGATGTATGGGGGATTGACTTTATGGGTCCTTTTCCCCCATCTAATGGTTTTCAATATGTTTTGGTTGCTGTGGATTATGTATCCAAGTGGGTAGAAGCTATCCCCACCAAAACCAATGATGCTAATGTTGTTGTGAAATTCTTGAAAGATTTAATATTCAGTAGGTTCGGAACGCCTAGAGCTATAATAAGTGATGGAGGTAGCCATTTTTGTAACAAACTCTTTGATGGAGTACTAAACAAGTACAACATCACACATAAAGTAGCTACTCCATATCATCCTCAAACTTCCGATTTAGTGGAAGTAAGTAATAGGCAAATTAAGGGAATATTGGAACGCACTGTGCGTCCTTCAAGGAAGGATTGGGCATTTAAGTTAAATGAAGCCTTATGGGTATACCGCACCGCTTACAAAACACCTATTGGGATGAGCCCTTACCGGTTAATCTTTGGGAAAGGGTGCCACCTTTTAGTTGAACTTGAACACAAGGCTTACTGGGCAATTAAAGAGTTAAACATGGATTTAGATAAAGTAGGTGAAAATGATTACTCCAGCTTCATGAGTTGGAAGAAATTAGGAATGAAGCCTATGAGAATGCCAAATTATACAAAGAGCGTACTAAGCGCTATCATGACAAGAGGCTAGTTCCTAAGACTCTTCACCCTGGAATGAAAGTTCTTTTATTTAACTCTCGTTTGAGATTGTTTCCAGGAAAGCTGAGATCAAGATGTGATGGACCATTCAAAATAGTTCAGGTATTTGAACAAGGAGTAGTAGAACTATTGGACTCCAAGACACAAAAAATGTTCAAAGTCAATGGCCATCGTGTCAAGCCTTATTTAGAAGAACCAAACAACATTGCTGAAATGGATTGCATTTGGCTGAGTAACTCTTAACACCAAAAAGATACGTCTTGCTAAGCCGTTAAACTAAGCGCTGGATGGGAGGCAACCCATCATTTTAGGTAATTTTTTGTTATTTGTTTTATTTACTTAATTTTATTGTTTATTTTAGTTTAATTATATGTGAATAATTTTTAAATTGTTAAAACTAAAAATATTTGTGGAGATGTTAGAAGTTCACAGCGATTTGTCTGTATACACTTTAATGATGGATATGATGGATGCACCTGCATTTCTTCATTACTACTTACACATTCTCAAGAAATAGGTAATCTTTCTCCTCTTTTCTCTTTATCTTTAATTTGCAGTTGTTACATTGAGGACAATGTAAGTTCTAGGTTGGGGGTGGTGAAAAGTTACCATGCTTAATTAAAAAAAGAAAAATAAATTTCTCACAAAAATTTATCATTTCTTTAAATCAAATTTAAGTAAATAGTTAAGTCTTTGGTACTGTTAGATTAATTTTTGAAAACATATCATGAAATATTTTGTAATTATTTTTGATAATTATTTAGTTTTTGTCATAACTAGTATTTCTTGATAAAATGTGGAAATTATATTAAACCCAAAATCGGTGTTTAAGAATTTTTTTAGTGCAGACTACCCTTGTGAGATATAATTTGAGCCTAATTTCTTTTATTTAGAGTGAAATATATTTTTTTTCTACTCCAAACACATTTCTTATTTATCCAAATTTTTAGATGATCTCTATAGGTATTAGCATTGAATGTATGAATTTTTTCTCATCTTAATAGAGTATCATATATTTTTTATTATTATTTTTGCTTAGATTAAATGATTTGAGTAGAAATTGATAGTATATGCTTATATCTCATTTATGCATGACTGCTACAAAAACAAAAAGACATATCTGGGGTTACCTAAACCAAGATCAAACAGAAAAGCCACAAAACTAACCATTCACCAAAATCCTAAAAAATGTACAATATGTACATGGGTTCACTCTCTAAAAAAATACATATATTGAAAAATATTTCCAGCAAAAAAAAAATATAGAGAGATACAAAAATATAGTATCATCTACATACTATGACACACATTGCCTACAAAGTTGTGAGTAGAGGCTAATTACAAAAGAAAGATATAGGAAGTAATTCCCTAAAAAGTCATTGCAATTTCTTCATTTGTAAAAAGCATATATCTTGAAATTCTTTCTTAATGAGTTTGATTTAAGCATGAAAATAATTTTTATATATGATATCTTTATAATTTATACATTTGATTCCTTTCATGAGATCAATATTAAAATAACACTTTGAGCCTTTATTCTTTATACATATGCGAACCTATTAGTTTATTTCTATACATCAACTCTTTCGCATATAAATTAGTATGAGTGTTTGAACCCATAGGATTCAGTGTTTTGAGAGTATTGACTTGTGAGGAATAGAGTCGAAGCGAATTTTGATTCATGACACTGAAATTGGGTAAAATTAAATTGATTCATTTTTGATAGGAAATATGAAAATGATTTTGGACTAATTATTATAATAAATCATGATTGTTTAAAGAGATTAAAATAACTTATTCTTGAGATTTTAATTATGATCTTAAAGGAGATTAAAAAGAATGAGACATTTTTGTGATATGTTGTTTTCTTCTATTCTTAAATTAATTTTTGATTTTGTTGTAATTTTAGTTTTTGATTTGATTGTTTTTATTGTTTCTTTTGATTTTTACATTTAGTTCAATGTTTGTGGGTATCATTACTGAAAACCCTCACGAGACTCAACCGTTTCAATCCACGAAAGTGATTTAGGATAGTTTAATTTTTAGTTTTTATCGCTTCTCTTGCTAAGGGACTAGCAAGAAGCTGGTTGGGGGTTGTGATGAGTGCTCAAAAAGCACTAAAATTACCATGATTTTATGCACATTAATTGATTAAAAATATATATTTATATGTTTTATAATATATTTATATAAATTTGTCTTTTTCGAAATGACGTGTATTTTTATTGTTTTTCAGGTATTTTGGCTTAAAAACGTAACTTAAAGACTCAAAGAGGAATACTGGAAGCAATACATCACAAATATATTAATAAATAAATGGGGAAAGGTCACCAAATATGGAAAAATTGGACAAAATGGGTCAAAAAGGTCAAAAATGTCAAAAAGAAGAAAATCGCGCTACCGCGCGCCCAGTCCAACCCACGCCCGCGCGTGCCATGTTGTCCTTCCGCGCGCGCTCCTACGCGCTGATGCTTGTCTGCACGCGCCGACGCCCATTTCGCCCCATTTTTCACATGCAGCCGCCCCACGTCATGCTGACGTCATCAAATGACATCAGCAATCACCAATCCGCGTTTTTACATTTTTTTAACATTTTTTTCTCTACTTTTTCTCTCCATCCTCAGCTATAAATACCCCTCTTCTCTTCACTTCTAAACACACCTCAAAACCATTCTTCTCTTCTCTTTCTTTCTCTCATTTCTTAGTTTTTAAGGTTTTCTTAGTTTCTTTCTTAGTTTTTAAGCTTTCTTAGTTTCTTTCTTAGTTTTTAGTTAAATTCTCTTAGTTTTAGAGTTCTTCTCTTTTTGAGAAGAACTAGTAATGTTTTTGTCATTTATTAGCTTTTTGATTCAATAAATGGGAGTGCAAATTCCGCTTGGAGGTTTTCCAGCAACGGGAATAGCATCGAAGTTCTGTAAGGATTTTATTTTCTTTACAGTTATTTTTTATGCTTTATTCTTACATGTTATATTTAATTTGTCTGTAATTAAATTTAACTTTTCTGGCTATCTGTAAACATGATATAATAATAACGTTGTTATGCTTGCGAAATATTAAATAGGTAAAAATCTCTAAAATGAATTGATTTTATTTTTATTCAAGATTTTATATTAAGAATGTTAGAGAGAAATATATTATTTTTCATTACAAACTTAAATCTAAAAATTAGATTTTAAGGTTTAGTTATCCAGTCCCATTTAGAGTAGTGCTCTTTTATTTGTTGGTACAATTGCTCGGTAGTTAGAGTGAAGCTCTATTTCAAAAGTTTTTATAAGAATTATTATCTAAAAATGTATCAACAACATGTTTTTAGTAGTAGTTTTAAAACTTGAACGTTAATATTTGGATAATTAAATTCTTAGGTTTAATTTGGACACCTTGAATAAAGTTTAAACTATCTAACCCCACCAAATGTGGCATTTAAATGGTTTATTTTCAATCTTTTAGAAAAAAATAATTAATTTAATTAACCAAATTAGTTATCAACCCCACCCATAGGTGTTAATTGATTTGTTTAGTTAACAAATAATATCTAACCCCACCAAAGGTGGTATTCATATAAAAAAGAGAGAATCAATAAAATATCAATTTATATCTTTAATAACCTAGATAATATGAGCAAGCATAATTAATTTAGTTATTATATCCATAAATACTCCACTATTATAAATGATAAAATTTGCATAAATATTTATTGAATCTGTATCTATGTTTATTTTTATGTTATTAGATTATATTTATTGAATCTTTATCTATGTTTATTTTTATGTTATTAGATTAGAAACACAAAAACCAAACTATCGTGACAGGATGTTTAGGATTTAATTTCGTTTTTAAAAGTTTGAGTAATAAATTAAAAACCATATACATTCTTTCCTTAGATCGACCTTCGGAGTATACTTATCATTTTCTTCGAAATGATTCGTGCACTTGCGAGAGTTTTATAAATATTAAAACCAAAGTATTGGCAAGAATCGACGATGTCGGTTTTCGCTCATCACTATGTTAAAACATGTATATTGGAAACACAAAAGATGCTAACATATCTGCAAATAATGCATAACAACAATTAGTACGTGATAACTGTATTTTATATAGTTATTTCACCTATTTTATTAATTAAAATTGCTATGTTCTTAATGTTTTTAGTTAATTTTAGTTTAATAAATTAGTATTTACTGTTTTTTATATTTTTTTATGAAAATTAAATAATTTGTATCGAAAACATACTTAATTGCAAATTTGTGTCCAAAAATATAATTTCAAATTAAAGAGTGTTTAATTGCAATTTATAAAAGTCGAAAATATAATTTAAATTAAATTCGGGCTTGATTTTAATTATTAAAAGTTTAAAAATTTAATTTAAATTAGAAAAGGGCTAAACTGTAATTAAAGAAAGTTGAAAATGTAATTTGAATTAAATTTGTGGGCCAAAATGAAATTTATTAAAGTTGATTTGTTTACGCAGGAGAGAAGATACCACATGCCATATACGACGCGCGAAACGTGGCCGTCCGATCATATACGCAACAGTGAGGATGTGCGCGTCTCCACCAAACCCGACCAAAGCGAGTGGGTTCTCATTCTGTCAGACAGGCGGCTCGGCGCCCGAGTGGGGCCCATCTGCCGCGCAGGCCGGCGTGCAGGTGGGACTCACATGTCAGACGTGTCCAGCCGCTGTCCCCCACGTACGCGTGCCTCTGATTCTGTGTGCTGGTCTCTGCGTGCAACCGGATTTTCCTCCAATCAGAAACTACCACGTGTTCGCCTGAATCCTTTCCTCGAATCAGAAAATGCCACGTGTCCTACTATATTTTTAAGCCAATCATGTTATGACATGTGTCATGTTATGATGAGCGCAAAAGCGCAGGATCACGCCCGCGTGCAGCAGTTGTCCTCCGCGTGACAATCCATCGTGGCCCGTTTCCCGCAGCCAATGAGAAGCTGCCACGTGTCCACATTAATTCCTTTCGGCGAATCAGACGCTGACATGTGGCATGCACAATGAATTAAAAAAAATGCAGAATTGGCACCCTGTCTCACGCGTGATTTAATTAATATTTTCGATATCGAATTTCGATACGCGTGATTTTATTTTTCGATACAAAATTATTACGCGTTTTTATAAAAAAAAATAAAAAATGTAATATTTTAGATGTATTATTTTTAGCTATAAATAGGAGATAAGATGATAGTTTTAAAAAGTTTTGGAGTTTTGGGAGTAGTTTAGTTTTCTTGTGTTGCTCGGTTTTGGACGGCAGAACACGCAGAAGCCATTTTTTGGCTTTTGTTGTGTTTTGCGTGTGCCAAATATTTGTTCTAAGTGTTGTTTTAATTTTCTATCTTCTTCATCTTATTTTTCTGTATCTGTTATAATTTTGATTTTAATTTTATGAAGTATTTTAATTTTTCTAGGGTTGCATTTGATCTAAATTTATGAAGCTTTTATTTTAATTATTTTTGATAGATTTATAAGACGTTCGATTTTTTCGTTCTATTTTGTGCTTAATGCTTTTTGATTATTTATGAATATTATCGAAACGATCCGTGGCACATAAATAAACTTGGAAGAGGTATTTGTGTGTATATTGCTCGTAAATAGAATGACATGTATGATGAAGGATAGGAATATACCTTAATTGTATGTGTGGCCATTGGAAAACTTAAAACGTAATGAATCTCGGTGAATTTAATTCTCATAGGAATATAGTGAATTAATTTAACGAGGTGTGTTTGTACGGAGCTCGAAAGAGATGTATGAATAAAATTAGAAGTTTTCGGTTGACAAATTAAATGTACTAAAAAAATATAAATCAAAAGAAAATAAAATGATTTGAGTTGATTAATTTGGTGAAAAATTGCAATCCTAGATTTCTTTTATTTTGTTTTTAAACTCTTTTCTTACATTTGTTACAATCAATGAGCATTTTGAATAAAATCAGAGAGATATAATTTTAGTACTCAACAAACTATAATAACAAATCTCTGTGGGAATGATAACTTACTTATCAAATTTTATTACTTGTGACCGTGTATACTTGCACGTTTTTGTGTGTTGTAAAACACACAACAAGTTTTTGGCACCGTTGCCAGGGATTTGTTTTAACAACAAGTTTTTGGCGCCGTTACCGGGGATTTGTTTTAACTATTTTCATTGTTGATATTAATACCAATCAATCTGATTTTAATTCAAAAAAATTATTATTGTTGTTTATGTTTGCTTGTTTGTTTAGTTTATTTTTCAATTTTCTCATAAGTTGAGATATTGTTTGACACACAAATCTTAACTTACAAAAAGAAAAAAAACAACATTTTTATTTTTGTTTGTTTAATTTATTTTTCAATTTTCTCGTAAGTTGAGATATTGTTTGACACACAAATCTTAATTTACAACAAGAAAAATAAATTGTTTTTGTTTATTGTTTCTTATTTTCTGTATTTTTCAAGTAAGCTGAGATTTTGTTTAACACACAAATCCTAACTTACAAAAAGGAAAAAAATCATTTTTTTTGTTTTATTATTGTTTCTTGTTTAATTTATTTCTCTATTTTCTAATGAGTTGAGATTTTGTTTAACACACAAATCTTAACTTAACAAAAAGAAAAAAAATACATTATTTTTATTTTTGTTTGTTTAGTTTATTCTTCAATTTTCTCGTGAGTTGAGATTTTGTTTAACACACAAATCTTAATTCACATAAAGAAAAAAAAACAAATTTTTTTTATTTATTGTTGTTATTGTTGGCTTAATTTATTTTTCAATTTTCTCGTAAGTTGAGATTTTGTTGACACACAAATCTTAACTAACAAAAAGAAAAATAATGGAGAAGTCAAGCTCACGACTATAAATCAAGTGCTTCTTGGGAGGCAACCCATGTGTTTTATTTTATTTTATTTTTCGCATTTATTAGTTTTTTTTATATTTTGTTATGTTAATTTATTTTTTCTCGTAGGTGCAATTTGGAAGAAATGAAGCTATTTTGAATTAACCATTCAAACAAACCAGGAAGTTTCTTTAAACCATTCTCATATGTTCTTTAACTTTCACACATTGAGGACAATGTGTATATTAAGTTTGGGGGTGGTAGATATATTAAACTTAATTGAAATATTTTCTGGATGTACTACTTGTGAATTTTTTTTTTGTTTGGTTGATTAAAGATATTTTGCCATGAATAGTGATTTATTTTTATTTCTTTGGTTTAGATGATGCATAACTCCTTGAAAAAGTTGAATATTGTCTAAGCGATGAATAATTTTTATGTATGTTTCATTTTTACAAATTAAAATATTTATGATCACTTGTCTTGAATTTTGAATTGCTATGGTAATTTAGAAAATGTTTATGTGAGTATGGAATTTGACTAATATTTGTGGTATCACAGTGCATAGAATTTGTTTGATTTTCACTCGAGGCGAAATTATAGATAACATTTAACTAAGAAAATGATTTAGGCCATCTTTGGATCGTTTGAGCCTTTCTATCTACCTTCACATGCTTTATCCATAGTATACCCCTTTGAGCCTCAAAGTATATATATATATTTTTATTTCATTTCAAAAGCCTACTTAAAAAAATATATATGTGTGCAGATATATCTATTTTTCTCATCGAACTAACATTTGACAGTTGTTAGTAAATATTTAATGATATATCAGAAAAAAAGAGGATACTGAAAAAAAATATTCTCACAAGAAACAGAAAAGAAAAAAAATAGAAAAGAAAGAAAAAAAAACAGAAATGAAAAAAAGGGTTATTGTATGTGATGTTAAATCCCAAATTGGCAAGTATTTATTGTGATGATAGAAGATCTCTTGTTTCAATCCTAAAATGTTGTTTAGGAAAAATTGAGCTAAATATATCTTTTATCCTACCTGTACCCAAGCCATACATTACAAGCTTATCAAAGTCCTATTGATTTTTGGTTGTGTTTTTCTACATTAGTGGAGAGAGAAATGAAAAATAAACGTATGAGATTTGTGATTTCATTAAAATCTGTTTTATTTTATATTTGCATAAACTGATCCGGATTGCATGCGACTAAAAATGAAAAGACTTCACACACACACACACACTACAATTCATTGTGAAAATGGAATATATTTTTAAATTGATTTTGATACTTAGATAAAATTCTTTTATTTCTTTGAGTTATGTAATTTGGAATGACTAAAAAGAAATATTTTGAAAATCACTATTTTAAATGCAGTTATCTTTGTTTTATTTCTTTTCTTTTGTTCGAGGACTAGCAAAAACTTAAGTTTGGGGGTGTTGATAACTGTATTTTATATAGTTATTTTCACCTATTTTATTAATTAAAATTGCTATGTTCTTAATGTTTTTAGTTAATTTTAGTTTAATAAATTAGTATTTACTGTTTTTTATATTTTTTTTATGAAAATTAAATAATTTGTATCGAAAACGTACTTAATTGCAAATTTGTGTCCAAAAATATAATTTCAAATTAAAGAGTGTTTAATTGCAATTTATAAAAGTCGAAAATATAATTTAAATTTAATTCGGGTTTGATTTTAATTATTAAAAGTTTAAAAATTTAATTTATATTAGAAAAGGGCTAAACTATAATTAAAGAAAGTTGAAAATGTAATTTGAATTAAATTTGTGGGCCAAAATAAAATTTATTAAAGTTGATTTGTTTGCGCAGGAGAGAAGATACGACGCGCGAAACGTGGCCGTCCGATCATATACGCAACGACGAGGATGCGCGCATCTCCACCAAACCTAACCAAAGCGAGTGGGTTCTCATTCTATCGGACACGCGGTTCGGCACCCGAGTGGGGCCCACCTGCCGCTTAGGCCGGTGTGCAGGTGGGACCCACATGTCTGACGCGTCCAACCGTTGTCGGCCACGTACGAGCGCCTCTGATCACGTGCGCTGGTCTCTACGTGCAACTAGATTTTCCTCCAATCAGAAGCTGCCACGTGTCCGTCTGAATCCTTTCCTCGAATCAAAAAATGCCATGTGTCCCACTATTTTTAAGCCAATCATGTTATGATGAGTGCGAAAGCATAGGATCACGACCGCGTGCAGCCGTTGTCCCCCACGTGACAATCCATCATGGCCCGTTTCCCGCAGCCAATTACAAGGTGCCACGTGTCCGCATTAATTCCTTTCAGCGAATCAGACACTGACACGTGACATGCATAATGAATTAAAAAAAATGCAGAATCGGCGCCCTTTCCTACGCGTGATTTAATTAATATTTTCGATATCGAATTTCGATACATGTGATTTTATTTTTCGATACAAAATTATTACGCGTTTTTATAAAAAAAAATGTAATATTTTAGATGTATTATTTTTAGCTATAAATAGGAATTTTGGGTAGAGTTTAGTTTTCTTGTGTTGCCCGGTTTAAAACTATATGGCGCAGCAGGTGGGCCCCACTTAGGCACCGAGCCACGTGTCTAACAGAATGAGAACCCACTCGCTTTGGTCGGGTTTGGTGGAGACGCACGCATCCTCGCCGTTGCGTATATGATCGGACGGCCACGTTTCGCGCGTCGTATATGGCGTGTGGTATCTTCTCTCATGCGCAAACAAATCAACTTTAATAAATTTCATTTTGGCCCACAAATTTAATTCAAATTACATTTTCAACTTTCTTTAATTACAGTTTAGCCCTTTTCTAATTTAAATTAAATTTTTAAACTTTTAATAATTAAAATCAAGCCCAAATTTAATTTAAATTATATTTTTGACTTTTATAAATTGCAATTAAACACTCTTTAATTTGAAATTATATTTTTGAACACAAATTTGCAATTAAGTATGTTTTCGATACAAATTAATTAATTTTCATAAAAAATATAAAAAACAGTAAATACTAATTTATTAAACTAAAATTAACTAAAAACATTAAGAACATAGCAATTTTAATTAATAAAATAGTTGAAAATAACTATATAATATAAAGTTATCAGTACGTCCTAGACCTGATACAATCAGACTAAGGAGATACTGAATCCTTAAGGACTCAACTCAAATACACAAATCATATTGAGGTAAACATGAAATAGATGAGTATAGTTGTAGTACATATAATCAAAGACAGATAGTATAACTAGCACTAGATATAGATTTCAATAAATTGAAAGTAGGTGATAAGGAAAAAATATAAGCTTTTCAATCAAAGTTTAAACTTTAGTATGTAGCACGAGATATTATGAAGTAACCTACATAAAAACCCTATCAATGTGGTAACATCCTAGGGTTGCTTAAAGAAAATACTGAGATTCAAACAATCCACTAAACAATAAAATAGTAATACTTTGATAGAAATAAAACCACCATTACCTTTATCAACTAGGACCTTTATCCCAACCTTCTATTCTTCTTCCTCCTTGCTACTTCCGTAATGACCTGGTTAGACATATGAACCCAGCTCTCTTCCATAGCCTATACCACTAATAGTGGTGCGATTTATAACTAATGATCAGTAATGTGTAAAGTTAATAAGAAAAAATTGCATGAAGGCAACCACCAACTGACACACAGCTAAACAAATAGAACTTATTTTCAAACACTACCTTGAGTACTCACTATTCCTAAGTACAAGATTTCTTAAATAGTCACGAATCATTAATATCGAGCAACACAAAAAGGTGTTAGTGATATGTAAATAGAAAGATAAGATGTCAATTTGGTAGGGCTTCGTTACCTCTTTTCTTGATAAAAAATGAAGAAGTGGGGGGTATTTATAGAACACAAATTTTTCATCTCACTAGCCACCTTGCCATCACTTGTGGTGAGGTCCCTAGTGAGTTTAGTAGCAAGGTGGTAAAAATTCACATATTTTCACTTCAAAAATTTCCAAGTACTTTCCATAAATTTTGGAACTCAAAATGAACGAAAAACATAAGTGAAAACCTTGGAGAGTAAGTGTACCAACCCTTCCATTTAGCATGCACACTACAAAGAACAAATCCATAGTGTGTGTAAACATGCTTGCATACAAAGTGTTCCTAACTATGTGGGTATATGTGTTACTAATCTGCAGTAACTGACCTTACATAGAGGATGATAGAACATTGAGTAAAATAAAACACACACCATGTTTAGTACACATGAAGCTAACATACAGGCACGAGAACAATGAAACTTACAAAGGTAAACCCAAAATTGATGTTTAGGAATCAAATAGTAGATACTACCTTGTGAGATTATTGAGCCAAAAGTAGTTGATTTTGAGTGATGATTTTTCTTCAACTCTTTTAAACACTTTTCTTATTATTTCAAATGGTTATATTATCTCTATAGGTTTTGTATTGAATGTTAGGATTTTGAAATCTGATGAAGTATCATGTATTTTCATTGCTTAAATTAAATTATTTGAGTAGAAATTAAAAGTATGTGCCTATCCTCATTCATACTTGACTTCTAGTAAAAGAGATATATATGGAGTTCCCTTAGATCAAAAAGAACCAAAATAGCCACTTACCATGAGACATATATGTATATGGGTCTATTCTCTAAAAAAAGAGAAAACAAATAGTAGAACTAAATACTATGACCCTAAGTTTTTGAAAGTAGTGATATGATTATACAAAAAAAGAAAAAAAGGAGTAACCCCTTGAAGTCAATTACATTTTCATTTAACTTGTATATACTTAATATTGTTTCTTAATGATTTTGAATGATGAATGATGGGAGTAATGTGATATCTTCATAAATTCTTGCATTTGACTCCTTTCATGAGATCAATGTTATGCACTTTTAAGCCTTTCTTGTTCATATACATATGTGAACCTATTTGCTATATTATCTACATAATATTTGTTCACATATACATTGTTGAGGGCTTGAACCCATAAGACAAATGTGATATTGAGAGTTTATCTTTTGTGGAATAGAATAGAAGCAAATTTAGATTCCTAACACTAGAATTGGGTGAGTCAATGTTCATATGTTCTAATAATGGAGCATGAATTTATTATGTGTACTAATTTAAATAATGTACTTTTATTGGTTTGATTAAAAAATAAAATAATCACTATAAAAAGGCTTTTTTCATATTTAAATTAGAAAATCAATAATTCTAATTAATACTTTAATTAACCTAAGTATGTCTAAGCAAGCTTGGTTAACTAGCTAAATATTCCAATAAATTCTCCATTGATTATTAATTGTTTATATTTCTTGATTTGTTTGAGTCGAATCTATATTTAATTATTTTGTTATTAGTTTAGGATTTTTAAAACCCAATCTAATGGAGATTGAGGTGCCAACCAAGTTTATGTTTACATATATTCTAAAGATTCTCAAGATCCTACACAAGGGATAGATTTGGAATATTAAATTGGATGCAAGGAATAATTTAGGAAGTAATATTCTTGTTTTAATTAATTATAATTATGGGCCTTTTATGTTGAGAAAATTTTATATTAATGAATTGTGGGCTTTTTATTTTAAGTCTTTTAGTATTTTAGTTAATTGTGGACCTTTTATGTTTAGCAATTCTTATTTTAAATAATTGTGGGCTTTTTATTTGAAGTCTTTTAGTCACTTATTTTTAAAGGTTGGATTATGCCCAATCCATAACTAAATAGGCCCATTTCATCTAGGGTTTTTTCTTTTGGGGTTTCTTGCTTATAAAGAAGAAGAGCTATGTAATTTGGAGGAAAATAATGAATATTCATTAGTGAAAAGAAAATTTTAGAAAACTTTTTGCTTTGCCTTCTTCTGTTCTTGATTGAATACCTGAATCCGACTTATCAAAAGGAGTGATCATCCTTTGTGGCATCTCAAGGTTTGAGTTTTAAGGACTTTGTTTCCTTAGGGTTCAAATCTGATCATCTTGAACACGTTCTTAGAAAATCAACCATTTCTATTCCTTTGAGTTTTGGGTTCCTAGGTTGTTCGCCTAAAGGGCCTACATCACAATTATTCTGAGAAGAGTGTTTCAGTTTTATTTTGTATTCGTTTATGTTAATAAGAAAATTGAAGAATTATCTAAAACCATTACGATTCTTCTTAAGACCAACCTTAGGAGCATACTTATCGCTTATTATATATGATCTATGCACTTATAAGCCTTTTATATATACAAAATGTGGGCATCATATCACCACGTAATGGGATCAACTACTAATGGCTCTACCACCTAATAGGCATAAAAGTTACATCCCATAACCTCCACACAACCTATGGCACACAAACAGATACGCTTCTCACCTATGCACCATGTTATAGCCTTACAACACTCAGTTGAGAAACGGTACACTACCTATTGACACATGACGATCCACCATATAGGCTTCTCACCTATGATTACTATTGCATCCATGCAACTACACTCTGACATAAGGGCCACCATAACGTCATTAAACTCTACTAGCAAACACTGTCTTAAGTACACACACCATAAGAACACATTTTATCTCTCATAAGCATGAATCACAAATACTAAACAACACAAAAGGTAATTATGAAATGGAATGAGGTACCCACTGCAACATTAAGAGTAACTCTTCAAAATGATGTGCTCTCCACTAGAAAATCATACATTTTACCTATCATCAAAACCCCACACAATCTCACATTTTTTAACCAACCCACTACTTGAGAAATATGAGAGAGACTATTCTCTAATGTTCTACATCACACAAATGCTAACTATTTCCCAAACCTGATACTTAGAAGGAAAGTGCACCATGAACGAACTAGGAAAATTTGGTACCAAATGGGCAGAGCTCCCCTCAACTTTGGGCAAGAAAACAAAAATGTAGAGAGGGAAATATATAGAAAATTTTAGCCTCTTAGACCTACGACAAGGAAAGTATTCGTTACACAAACAAACAAAATCCCATATAGGACACCATAATGGCAAACAAAGTCCCAAATGAGACATTATGACAATAAACACTCAACAATGCAAACTAAGAAAGCAAGTGTGTGTAACAGACAAAACAAAATTTTCATAAGTGATATTGAGCTACTAGTAACCAACCCTATAAATGATAGACAAAAACATCAAATAAAGTACAGACACTATGTTTTGCACACGAAAATACTTAAACTAAAATGATAAAACAAACATGGTTAATAAACAAACCTTTAATCAATTACATGATAAAAAATGTCTTAAGTAGACCTATACTTCTAAAGCTAAAGTTAAGAATTTTAAAATGGTTTTAAACTATGTAAGTAATTTATAACTTAAGAAACTAATTTACATTCATGACATGATAAATAAAATGGTAGGTTAGTGGTGAGGATAGTCCCATGATCATATCTCTCTCAATATTCTTGTACAACTAATTTTATTATTTTATATTATTTTCATCAAAAACAACAAAAATCTCCCTTTTAACTAATTTTAAATCTTATTAATGAACTAGCAATTAGTAGTAGATATTGCTACCAATCCTCGTGGCTATGACAAAACTTGTTCTTAAATTACTTATCACTTGTATATGATCACATATACTTGCATATTCTCAATTGTGTCAAGATTAATTATACTTTGGTTGACAAGGGATTAAATGAAATGGATGGGGAAACTTGTAATCATTAATTATTGTAATTAACTAATTTAGATTTATTTTATTTTATTTTTATTTTACTTGAAACAATCTTCTTTTAGTTTGGATAAAATTAGGGTGACCTAATTTTTATACTTGATAGAACTAGCAAATCCTTGTGGGTATGATAGCCCCTTTCTTAAAAATACTTATCACATGTATGTGATTGGTATACTTGTTAGTAGCAAATCCCTAACATGTTTTTGGCACCATTTTAGGAGATTTGTCTAGTTTTAATTATATTGATACCAAATATATCTAATTGTAATTCAAACATTTCTTTTGTTTGATTTACCAAAAAAAAAATACATTTATTTTATTTTTATTTGTTTTGAAATGATTTTATTTATTTTCTTTTGTCACTTAATTTCTTTTTATTTGAACTTTTAATTATTTTCCTTGTTATGTATTTTCTATTACATTTTAAATTTTATTGGATTTTTTTTATTTTCGTTATTTAATTATGTTTTTTGAGTTATTTGATTAATATTTGATATCCATCAATAATTTTCAATGGTCCTCACGATTTGGAATGTCATTGAGGGATACTAAGGAACAAGAAAGTTGTATATTTATGTGGGAGCCCTTATAGCTAACTAGTCTAAACAAAGTCCATTAGAAACTCATGAATAGTAAAGAGAAAGCCATACTTATTAAGGATGTACCAATCCAAAATATCTACATTCTTTTTGCTAATATCTGGGTTAGAGAAATCCACCTAACAACTCTTGGGCTCATAATCAAGATGTTGCATCATCTACATGGCTAATATATGCATTGGAGTACTACTATCATCAACAACCATCCTAACAAACAAAAGGACAATACGATGATAAAAAAATTCGACCTATGTTTGGATATGATGAAGAGATTTGAAGCCAAAATTGAGGATAAATTGATAAATGGATTCCATTGCATGTAGCAACAAGTGGATGGGGTTGAACATTGTTATAAGCAATGGTTAAGGAACTTATCTTGCACCCTCACCCTCTTTCATGAGTCCTTGCTTAGTTACAATGAAGCCAACACAAATATAGGAATCAAGGAGCTCTATGATGATGATATAACCCTTGTCAGTGAAGATGAAGAGGTGTGTAAGAATATAGAACTAAATGGAAATTCTGCACATGTGGTGAAGAATGAAATTAAGGACATAAATGAGATGCATGTAGTAGTTCACGAGAAGGAAAAAGAGATTCCTAATGAAAAGGAAATGCAACTCTTAGTCATTGAGGTACTTAACTTTAGTGTTGAAGCATAAGTTATATAAGTCCTTTGTGTCTTTATTGGCATTCCTTTATGCAAAACACACAATCTATTTTATTTTACTTAGTTTATTATCTTCTTTTTTGTAAGGTTGGTTACTGACTATTGATAATGCACACACATACTTATTTAGGTACACTATGTAGGTGAGCATGTTTACACATATCACGAGGATGGTTTTTGTAGAGTGCATCCTAGGTTGAGTCATTTGTAGTTTTCTGTAATTTTTTTTTTGGTATTTGTGAAAAAATAATTGGAAATTTTTGAAAGTAGAAATTCACATTTTAGTGAGCTCAATTACCCCATTTCCTACCCCTCACCATCCCTTTCCAACAAGGCTCTAATGAGTATCATCCTCACCAAATTGGTTTATTACCCTTACCGACCTAGAGTTGGTGATACCATCAATGAGGTATAAGATAGTTGAGAAACTTTCCAAAAATACCCCCTCTTTTGTTGTGGTTTTTAATTAGAAAATCCACATAAAGCTCTACCAAAATTTTATCACAAAAAAATATTACGAAAAATAACTACAAAGAAATGAGCTAAGCAATTTAAAATGCCAATTTCCCAACAACAATGCCAAAAATTTGATGCACAAAAACTTGATAGTCAAATTTTGTATTTATAAAAAATTCACAAGTGCGAGAATCACTTGCAAAAAGCAACAAGTACATTCTCTAGGTCTTCTCTTAATGAATGGCGGTGGTTTTGAAAAGTTAAATTATTTGTAATTTAGTTAAGAAAAAAATTCTTAAATGCTCTAATAAATTGTCAGTTAGTAGAAAAGAATTATAAGTTTTAAATTAAATTGTATCTAAAGAAAGCAAGCAAATAAAATTGCATAAATTAAAGCAATAAATTAAAGCACATAAATGAAAGCAATATATTAAAGCAATAAATTAAACTATAGCCGAACCTAGGATGATAAAGATATATGGGATATTAGTAACCATAACCCTTCAATGATAGAACGAGTTAAGTGATTTAAATATAAGCTAAATTTACTTATTTATTTTCTTTTTAAATAAAACCCCTATAATGATGGTGAGTTCTCAATGACATTCAATTAATCAAATCTTTCTTGGTCGAGGTTGAAATTGATGAATTGGTAAACTAAAGATATATATATATATATATATCAAAATCTTCAATTAATTAATAACTTCGTTTGGTTGGGCTTGAAATGAAAAATTGATACACCTAAGGTAGAAATATTCTTTAATTATAAAATGAGATTTGGCCCAATTATTAATTTATTAAAGTTATTTTTCAACTATCTAATATAATACAAATCAATGAAATTAAAATAGACTCTTATTCATTATACACAACTAAGCATAGATAATGTGTCTTATACTTAATTCTAAAGCACTTTCTTTATGATAAATCAAGACTTTTCACAATTAAAGATCTAGAGATTATGAACAAGAAATAAATCTAAAAATTTTATTTATTTAAATCACAAAATTGGTCTTCTAATTGTTGAAAGTGGAGAATAAAATCCCATATATAGATTTAGCCAATCATAGCTAAATTAACAAAATTTGATTCAACTATGAAAGACATCATATTACAAAAAGAGAGAAAAAAAAATACAACAATTCAAAATACCCCTTTTGTTGAAGATGACTCCAAATTTCTGATTCAGTTGCCACTAGTTTCTATGATTCCTTGGATCTTCTTCACTATTATGATTATCTCTTTCTATATCTATATATGGTGGAATGGCTAACCTAATTCTACTATTAATGCTAAGGATAGAAGGCTACTAGAAACTAATAAAATATTTTATTCTCTACATACATTTAATTTAACCTAAATGATTTATTTATAAGGAAGATTGGTGCAAAAGGGCTTTGGGCCAAATAAATGAAGGCGAGCTTTGGGCTTCTAACCTAGTTTTTCCTCCGTTGTGGCTTGAGATACATTGAACTAAGCCAAATTGCAAGCATAGAAGCTTGCATCATGGTCCACCTTTTTCCATACCGCGGTATAAGTTGTTCTACATGCCTAATGAATTTCTTTCAAACAATGTGAGCCACAACACACTATAATCCTCACCCCGATACACTTCATTTTTCTTCAAATTTTCCGTGTACACCTTGCAAACTTGTTAGTTCTTCATGTAAGGCTTACATGCATTAATATTTTAAGCTCCTAGGGTGAAAATTAAGTACTTCAAGTGTTGTTCTTCATGTGTTGAAATTTTATATATTTTCATGGTAAAAAGACCTAAAATACAATAAAACATTCTTGTTATTCTAAATATATAGATTTGTATAAATATTGATATAAACATGCTATAATCAAATCTATAAGTTCCATTTTACTTGAGTTTATGTGTTGGTTTTCCATGTGCAAAACACAGTGTCTATTTTACTCTTACTTAGTGTATTTGTCTTCTTCTATATAAGGTTAGTGACTATGAATCAGTAATTAACACACGCATATAGTTAGGTACAGTTTGTCACTAGTTTTTGGTTAGTGTCAGGTACGAGTACTTATGAAATTTACTTGGATATTTTTGAAACAAAAACTATGACTTTTTAGCACCTCACCAAGAAGCTCACCACCAAGCTCCCTCCACCCTCATCACCACCCTTACCACCACCTTTGGAAAGATGGTTGGTGAGGTGGAAATTTGAGTTCTACAAATACCCTCCATCTTCTCTTGTTTCTTCATCCTAAAACATGTAATGGTGCTCTATCAAATTGACATCTCATTTTTCTATATTTGGATCACTAATACCTTCAGTGTTATTCGATAGTAGAAATTTGTGATTGTACAAGAAATATTGTGCTTGGAATTTGAGTACTCGAGATGATGTTTGCTAGTTAGTGTAAAATAGTGTTCTTAAGTTGTGAGTGCTTAAGACTATTTTATCAATGTTATGAGAACTTTTTTGTGGGAGTGAGGTAATTTAAATTCTTTGAGTTCTCATGTCTCTTCTTGTGTGCACTAAGAGATAAAGTGTTTGATTTTGAGAGTGGTCCTTAAGAATGTAAGTTTCCACACTTCTAGTTACTGGTCCATGGTTACTAATCATACCACATTTAAGGGAGATCTAGGTTTGTGATATAGGAAATATTGATTTTGTTTCTTTTAGAGTTGTAACTATTTTTATTGTTTGGTAAATTGTATGCTACTGAGTGGTTACCTTAAGCATCATGAGCATGCTATCAGATGAGTGCACAAAAAGCACTAAAATAACCATGATTTTATGCACATTAATTGATTAAAAATATATATATTTATATGTTTTATCATATATTTATATAAATTTGTCTTTTTCGGAATCACGGGTATTTTTATTGTTTTTCAGGTATTTTGGCTTAAAAACGCAACTTAAAAACTCAAAGAGGAATACTGGAAGCAATACATCACAAATATATTAATAAAAAATGGGGAAAGGTCAACAAATATGGAAATATTGGACAAAATTGGTCAAAAAGGTCAAAAAAGACAAAAATGTCAAAAAGGAGAAAATCGAGCTGCCGCGCCCCAGCGCCCAGCTCCGCCCCAAGTTGCGTGCGCGGTACTGTTCATCCGGGCAGCACTGCGCGCGCGGCACTGTTCATCCACGCAGCACTGCGCGCGTGGTACTGTTCACGTGCAGCCGCCCCCGTCATGCTGACGTCATCAAATGACGTCAGCAATCACTAATCCGCGTTTTTACATTTTTTTAACATTTATTTCTCTACTTTTTCTCTCCATCCTCACCTATAAATACCCCCCTTCCCTTCACTTCAAAACACACCTTCAAAACCTTCAAATACATTCTTTTCTCTCTTTCTTTCTCTCTTTTCTTAGATTTTTAGTTTTTCTTATGTTTTCTTAGTTTTTAGCTTTTCTTAGTTAATTTCTCTTAGATTTAGAGTTCTTCCCTTTTTGGGAAGAACTAGTTATGTTTTTGTAATATTTTAGCTCTTTGATTCAATAAATGGGAGTGCAAATTCCGCTTGGAGTTTTTCCAGCAACGGGAATAGCGTCGAAGTTCTGTAAGGATTTTATTTTCTTTACAGTTATTTTTATGCTTTATTCTTACATGCTATATTTAATTTGTCTGTGATTAAATTTAACTATGCTGGCTGTTTAGTAATAATAACGTTGTTATGCTTCCGAAATATTAAATAGGTGAAAATCTCTAAAATGGATTGATTTTATTTTTATTCATGATTTTATATTAAGAATGTTAGAGAGAAATATATTATTTTTCATTACAAACTTAAACCTGAAAATTAGATTTTAAGGTTTAGTTATCCAGTCTGATTTAGAGTAGTTCTCTTTTATTTGATGGTACAATCGCCCGGTAGTTAGAGTGAAGATCTATTTCAAAAGTTTTATAAGAATTATTATCTGAAAATGTATTGACAACATGTTTTCGGTAGTGGTTTTAAAACTTGAAAGTTAGTACTCGGATAACTAAATTCTTGGGTTTAATTTAGACACCTTGAATAAAGTTTAAACTGTCTAACCCCAGCAAAGGTGACATTTAAATGGTTCATTTTCAATCTCTTAGAAAAAGGAATTAATTTAATTAAGCATATTAGTTATCAACCCCACCCATAGGTGTTAATTGATTTGTTTAGTTAACAAAGAATATCTAACCCCACCAAAGGTGGTATTCATACAAAAAAAAGAGAATCAATAAATATCAATTCATATCTTTAATAACCTAGATAATATGAGCAAGCATAATTAACTTAGTTATTATATCCATAAATACTCCGCCATTATAAATGATAAAATTTGCATGAATGTTTATTGAATCTATGTTTATTTTTATGTAAGTAGATTAAAAACACAAAAACCCCAAAATATCGTGAGAGGATGTTTAGGATTTAATTTCGTTTTTAGAAGTTTGAATAATAAATTAAAAACCACATACATTCCTTCCTTAGATCGACCTTGGGAGTATACTTATCATTTTCTTCGAAATGATTCGTGCACTTGCGAGAGTTTTATAAATATTAAAACCAAAGTATTGGCAAGAATCGGTGATGCCGGTTTTCGCTCATCAAGTTTTTGGCACCGTTGCCGGGGAAGGAATAGCGTTTTTTAAATTATTTATCAAAATTTTAAAAACATTTTTGTGGTGTAAATAATTGTGATTTTTTTTAATAAAAAAAATAATAATCAAATTTCAAATTTCATAAAAAATAAAAAAAATAAAAAAATAAAAAAAAATAAAAAAAATAAAAAAATAAATGTTTTTTAATTGTAAAATAATTTAGAAATTTGAAATTTGAAGTAAAAAATTTTACCGTTCATGAATAGTAAAAAAAAATTTAAAACTTAAAAACATAAAAAAAATTTAAGATAAAAAATAGTATAGTGTAAATAGTCAAATAAAATTACCGTTCATGAATAGTAAAAAAACAAAAAACAAAAAAAAACAAAAATTTTTAAGTTAATAAGAAATAATATAGCCTGAATAGTAAAATAAAATTACCGTTCATGAATAGTAAAAAAAAGTAAAAAAAAATTAAAATTTCAAAAAGTTTAAGTTGAAATAAATAAATAAAATTTATAGTGTAGATAGCAAAATAAAATTACAATTCATGAATAGTAAAAAAAATTTGAAAAAATAAATAAATAAAAAAAACTTAATTTTTACTTTTCATTTAATTTTGAGTTTTTATTTAAAATCTTAACTTTATTTTATTTTATTTCAATTTTAATTTTATTTATTTTTATTTTTATTATTTATTTTTATTTTATTATTATTATTATTTTCTTTAACTATTTTTTTTCTATTAATTTTTATTTAATTTAATTAACTTAGATTTTTCATTAACTTAATTAACTTAGATTTTTAGTTTACTTAACTTAATTAACTTAACTTTTTAATTAACTTAGATTTTTTTTTACTTAACTAACTTAGATTTTTAACTTAGCTTTTTAATTAACTTAACTTAATTAACTTAAACTTTTTAATTAACTTTGGTTAACTTACTTTTTTTAATTAATTTAGATTTTTTTTAAACTTAACCAATTTATCTTTTTAATTAACTTAACTTAATTAACTTAGATTTTCTTTTACTTAATTAACTTAAATTTTTACTTAATATAACTTAATTAACTTAACTTTAATAACATGAAAAGTAAAGATCTAAGGGAGTTCTGTCTAGGAGACTAGTTCCTGGATGCCTTTGTGCCACTAGTCTTTCATGGGAACGTTGTTCTGTCTAGGAGGATGGTTTTTAAGGAGCCTTTGCCCCACCATTCTTTCCTGGGAACACTCTTGGTTAATACTGATTATGTTATTTTAACTTAAAAATAAAAAATAAAAAATAATTTTTTTTTGAAACTATCTCCAAAATTTTAAAGTTTTAATTACAATCTCAAGAGTTAGTTTCTTTGCTTGATCTAGGTACAATTGTGTTATGATGCCTTAATTATTTGATTGACACCTAGATGTGGGTTATCTAAAACCCTCAAGCATGCCCTTAGTTTTTGGTACAGAAAAATTTAAAAATCAATAGGGCATGTAAACAGTATAGGAAGACAACCTTGTCTTACTTGTAGGTATGATTGACTCAATGATGAGGGGACATTGAGTTTACTTAAAATGCAATCCCCAAGTTACGTCTTGCTAAGACGTTAAACTAAGCGTTGGATGGGAGGCAACCCATCATTTTAGGTAATTTTCTGTTATTTATTTTATTTACTTAATTTTATTGTTTATTTTAGTTTAATACTTTTTAAATTGTTAAAACTAAAAATGTTTGTTGAGATGTTAGAAGTTCACAGCGATCTGTCTGTATACACTTTAAATGATGAATATGATGAATGCACCTGCATTTCTCCATTACTACTTACACATTCTCAGAAAATAGGTAATCTTTCTTCTCTTTTCTCTTTATCTTTAATTTATAGTTGTTACATTGAGGACAATGTAAGTTCTAGGTTGGGGGTGGTGAAAAGTTACCATGCTTAATTAGAAAAAAAAAGGATTTAACAATTTAAAAATAAAAAAAATAAAAAAAAATTTATGTTCACATTTTCATTTTTTTTATTTTTGTTTTATGTGATTTAGTAATTTAAAAAAAATTATTAAATATTTTCTCACAAAAATTTATCATTTCTTTAAATCAAATTTAAGTAAATAGTTAAGTCTTTTGTACTGTTAGATTAATTTTTGAAAACATATCATGAAATATTTTGTAATTATTTTTGATAATTAGTTAGTTTTTGTCATAACTAGTATTTCTTGATAAAATGTAGAAATTATATTAAACCCAAAATCGGTGTTTATGAATTTTTTTTTAGTGGAGACTACCCTTGTGAGATATAATTTGAGCCTAATATCTTTTATTCAGAGTGAAATATATATTTTTTCTACTCCAAACACATTTCTTATTTATTCAAATTTTTAGATGATCTCTATAGGTATTAGCATTGAATGTATGAATTTTTTCTCATCTTAATAGAGTATCATATATTTTTTATTATTATTTTTGTTTAGATTAAACGATTTGAGTAGAAATTGATAGTATATGCTTATATCTCATTCATGCATGACTGCTACAAAAACAAAAAAAGACATATATGGGGTTACCTAAACCAAGATCAAACAGAAAAACCACAAAATTAACCACTCACCAAAATCCAAAAAAATGTGCAATCTGTACATGGGTTGACTCTCTAAAAAAATACATATATTGAAAAAAAAATATCTTCAGAAAAAAAATAGAGAGATAAAAAATATAGTATCATCTACATACTATGACCCACATTGCCTACAAAGTTGTGAGTACAGGCTAATAAGAAAAGAAAGATATAGGAAGTAATTCCCTAAAAAGTCATTGCAATTTCTTCATTTGTAAAAAGCATATATCTTGAAATTCTTTCTTAATGAGTTTGATTTATGCATAAAAATAATTTTTTATATATGATATCTTTATAATTTATACATTCGATTCCTTTCATGAGATCAATGTTAAAATAACACTTTGAGCCTTTATTCTTTATACATATGCGAACATATTAGTTCATTTCTATACATCAACTCTTTCGCATATAAATTAGTATGAGTGTTTGAACCCATAGGATTCAGTGTTTTGAGAGTATTGACTTGTGAGGAATAGAGTCGAAGCGAATTCTGATTCATGACACTGAAAATTTGGGTAAAATTAAATTGATACATTTTTTTAACAGGAAATATGAAAATGATTTTTGACTAATTATTATAATAAATCATGATTGTTTAAAGAGATTAAAATAACTTATGCTTGAGATTTTAATTATGATCTTAAAGGAGATTAAAAAAGTATGAGATATTTTTGTGATATGTTGTTTTCTTTTATTCTTAAATTAATTTTTGATTTTGTTGTAATTTTAGTTTTTGATTTGATTGTTTTTATTGTTTCTTTTGATTTTTACATTTAGTTCAATGTTTGTGGGTATCATTACTGAAAACCCTCACGAGACTCAAACTCGTCCACTAGGGCAACCTAGGGGTTTAACGGCTTGTTGCATAGGCTAAATGCAATCGTTTCAATCCACGAAAGTGATTTAGGATAGTTTAATTTTTAGTTTTTATTGCTTCTCTTGCTAAGGGACTAGCAAGAAGCTGGTTGGGGGTTGTGATGAGTGCTCAAAAAGCACTAAAATAACCATGATTTTATGCACATTAATTGATTAAAAATATATATATTTATATGTTTTATCATATATTTATATAAATTTGTCTTTTTCGGAATCACGGGTATTTTTATTGTTTTTCAGGTATTTTGGCTTAAAACGCAACTTCAAAATACAAAGAGGAATACTGGAAGCAATACATCACAAATATATTAATAAATAAATGGGGAAAGGTCAACAAATATGGAAAAATTGGACAAAATGGGTCAAAAAGGACAAAAATGTCAAAAAGGAGAAAATCGAGCAGCCGCGCCGCCCAGCCGCCGCACCCCAGCGCCCAGCTCCACCCCAAGCTACGCGCGCGGTACTGTTCATCCGCGCAGCACTGCGCGCGCGGCACTATTCATCCGCGCAGCACTGCGCGTGGTACTGTTCACGTGCAGCCGCCCCCCGTCATGCTGACGTCAGCAATCACTAATCCGCGTTTTTACATTTTTTTAACATTTTTTCTCTACTTTTTCTCTCCATCCTCACCTATAAATACCCCCCTTCCCTTCACTTCAAAACACACCTTCAAAATCTCCAAATACATTCTTTTCTCTCTTTCTTTCTCTCTTTTCTTAGATTTTTAGTTTTTCTTATGTTTTCTTAGTTTTTAGCTTTTCTTAGTTAATTTCTCTTAGATTTAGAGTTCTTCCCTTTTTGGGAAGAACTAGTTATGTTTTTGTAATATTTTAGCTCTTTGATTCAATAAATGGGAGTGCAAATTCCGCTTGGAGTTTTTCCAGCAACGGGAATAGCGTCGAAGTTCTGTAAGGATTTTATTTTCTTTACAGTTATTTTTATGCTTTATTCTTACATGCTATATTTAATTTGTCTGTGATTAAATTTAACTATGCTGGCTGTTTAGTAATAATAACGTTGTTATGCTTGCGAAATATTAAATAGGTGAAAATCTCTAAAATGGATTGATTTTATTTTTATTCATGATTTTATATTAAGAATGTTAGAGAGAAATATATTATTTTTCATTACAAACTTAAACCTGAAAATTAGATTTTAAGGTTTAGTTATCCAGTCTGATTTAGAGTAGTGCTCTTTTATTTGATGGTACAATCGCCCGGTAGTTAGAGTGAAGATCTATTTCAAAAGTTTTATAAGAATTATTATCTGAAAATGTATTGACAACATGTTTTCGGTAGTGGTTTTAAAACTTGAAAGTTAGTACTCGGATAACTAAATTCTTGGGTTTAATTTAGACACCTTGAATAAAGTTTAAACTGTCTAACCCCAGCAAAGGTGACATTTAAATGGTTCATTTTCAATCTCTTAGAAAAAGGAATTAATTTAATTAAGCATATTAGTTATCAACCCCACCCATAGGTGTTAATTGATTTGTTTAGTTAACAAAGAATATCTAACCCCACCAAAGGTGGTATTCATACAAAAAAGAGAGAATCAATAAATATCAATTCATATCTTTAATAACCTAGATAATATGAGCAAGCATAATTAACTTAGTTATTATATCCATAAATACTCCGCCATTATAAATGATAAAATTTGCATGAATGTTTATTGAATCTATGTTTATTTTTATGTAAGTAGATTAAAAACACAAAAACCCCAAAATATCGTGACAGGATGTTTAGGATTTAATTTCGTTTTTAGAAGTTTGAATAATAAATTAAAAACCACATACATTCCTTCCTTAGATCGACCTTGGGAGTATACTTATCATTTTCTTCGAAATGATTCGTGCACTTGCGAGAGTTTTATAAATATTAAAACCAAAGTATTGGCAAGAATCGGCGATGCCGGTTTTCGCTCATCACTATCACATTATTAGGGTCCCTATGTGGGTTACCTCATTGTATATGGTCTTGTTTATGTTTTAATTTGTGGTTAGTACAATTAGAGTTTAAATGTGTATGTTTCTACATACTAAAGTTTAAACTCTGATTAAAAAGCTTTTATTATTTATTTCCAACTTTCTAACTACTTAATATTGCTTCAACTTTATGCTTTCTGTCTGTGATTATTTTTACTTCAGTTGTGATTATTTGTCATGAGTGTATCTCTCTCTAGTTTTCCTCTTTGCGTTGAGTCCTTAAGAAGTCCATCTCATGGACTCTTTCTTTGTAGTCATGCATGATTAGATTTTGTATAAATATAATATGCCTTTTATTTACATGCAAGTTTGGTGTGAGTCTCTAAGGAGTATTTATCTCCTTACTTAAGAAGTGTACTAGGTGTTAGATGTTTTATTAAGGTTTGCTATGTATATGTCATTGTATGTTATGAAAGCAAAATCATCATTCATAGAATAGGTTCCCACATACGATGTCTTGAACTAATTGAAAATCCTTTTAGCTATCTTTTTTATATGTATGCTTGTATCACAAGCTATGTATTATTTGCCATGTGTGCATGTTGCTAGTCTTTATAGAAGCCTATGAGGCACACCAGCACTAGTGTGTACTCTACAGATTTTTATTTTTACATCAGCTAGTTGTTTTTGTTATGTGTTGAATTGAGTATGTTGTCTTGTAATTCCACTAAATTAATTGTTTAATTCATGTTGTGAGTCTTTCTTGGCAAAATTGGTATAGAGCTCGTAAAAGGTTTCCATGGGTTAGTGTTATCGCACCTCATCTAGGTTTTGGTTGCCTATTTGAGTTGGAAGAACAATTGATTGTCATGTAATTGTTCCTTAATTTAGGAATCTTGAACTAGTATCAGAAATGGTCACCTTTATTTGGGCTTAACCATATGGATGCTCGATCCTAGAGCTATATCTACACATACACACATCTTTTCCCACTATAGTGTGCGTTGCATTTGTTCTGTGAAGTTATATATCTCCATGAACTTTTGTTGTCTCTGTGTTCCTTGTTTTCTTATTCATGCATATCTTTTTCTCTCTCTACTTCCTTATCTTGAATAGTATGTTAATTTTCTTACTTATTGATATGCCTAATTTTTTTATCTTTGCATGTTTAGTTGGCATTCCTTATGCTTAGGTAGTTGACCCTATCTAAGCATATCTCTTATTTCTATGTTGGAACCTGAGCATTTCTTACATATTAGATGTTTTCATAGCATCCCTTATTTCTTCTCTTTCTTGGCGATGTTACTTATGTTTCTCATTAGTTAGTCAGTTTCTTTCCTTCTCTTGACTAGTGATGATGTGAGTGCTATCGATGATCTCTTTTGAGACTACTATGTGCATTTTGTTGCCTTTTCTATTTCTGGAGGCAACATAGTACGATTTGTACTAATAATTTCCCTTGATGTACATCCTTGTCTCTTTTTCCTATGATCTCCTTTGAGGCCATCCTTGTCATCTCGCTTGTTAATTATATATGACTTTGTGACACTATCTTTCTCTATTTCTATCTTTCTCTCTATTCCCAAGATAGTTTTGTACATTCTTCTATCCTACTATCCTTTTTCATGTCAAAATGAATTTTAGAGAGACCATTCATCATATATGATTGACATGCTTTTGACTTAAATTTAAATACGGATTTCTTGATATATGTATTCATTGAACGTATGTATAGCTAAATTTTAATATTTTATTTGAAATTAACTTTTTCTTACATATGTCTTAACATTATGAATTTATATGTATATTATTTAGAAGTTTGTGTGGATTTATTGCTTTAATGATTTGTATGACTCTAACAAGCTTTAGAATCCATGTTTAATGTCTCTGAAGATGAAATCCTTGGTGCTGCTTACATAAAAAGATTATTTAGGCAACCATTAAACGCTTGATCCTTCTTGCTACCCTTATCTACTTATCCTCAGTTTCTCCTCTTGAATCTTTATGTTATACTTTTGTTTCTTTGCACCTACTAGCCTAGCTCAAATACCAAATCCCACTTATAAGGCACTCCTTTTATTGAGTTTCAACTTTGATTTATTGAACTTATTTGCTTTGGGATTTTTTTTATTACTCAAGAACTTAAAGGAAAGAGTTTGAAATGAAAAGAAAAGAAAAGAAAATGGAGAAAAAAAAAAGAGGGGGTTGAATAAATGAATGATAAATCACTATTGAAAAGGATTCTCGATTTGGAAATTTATATATGTTTCAAAATTGAGAAGTACAAGGAAAATATCCTTACTTTAAAGGATTACCTATTATGATTGTGAGCTCTGTGATTAAATTCAAAGTATGGTTGTCTAAAGGTGTGCCTTTGTTTAAATATTTCTTCTCTTCTACCCAAGCCTCAGCCTACTCTTATAAGTTCTGAAAGACCTATTGATTTCTTCTAAGCTTGCACTTACATTAATGGAGAGAGAGAGAGAGACTACATGTGGACCTAGGAATTTTGGTTCAATTTTAGTATATATTTCAATTTTCTTGATTCACATAAGCAGTTCTTGATGTCTAATAGGATAACCATATTGTGCACAACACATACTAAGCATGAAATCAAATTTTTAGTCATACTTCTTGGATGCATCATGGATTAATGGCCCTATGAATGTTTACATTAAGTGCATTGTTTAATCTAACTTCACTCTTGTTCTTTGAACTTGCTTAATCTAAATTCTCTTTACATGTCAATTTTTCTAGCTTCTCTCCCTCATTTAGAGATGTTCCTTTGAATTTTAGTGTCAAAAAGATTAAGTGTTTGTACACAACTGTGTTTCTTGCTATTTGAGAGCTGGTTTCATAATAAAAATTTGAGAGGGTCCTTAAGAGTGTCAGTTGTTACACTTTTGGTTATTGGTTTGTGGTTACTAATCATAACACATTGGAGAAGTGTCGAGTTGGTGATTCAAACTAGATTGTTATGAATGCAGCAAGCAAAAGCAACAATAGGAAGTTCGGGCAGAGGTCTCGATTGATAGGGGTAATTGTGGTTTTATTTCTTATTGAGTTGTAACTTTTTTTATTGTTTAGTGAATTGTTTGTTATGGAATGGTTGCCTTAACCAACCCAAGGATGTTACCACAAGGATAGGGTCTCTATATGGGTTTGTGTCATTATAGCTGGTCTTGTGCATGCTCTAATATGTGGTTAGTACAATCAGAGTTTGAATGGTGTATGTTTTTACATGTTGAAGTTTAAACTCTGATTAGAAAGATTTTATTATTTATTGCCAACTTTCTGACTCTTGAATATTACTTCTGCTTTATACTATCTATCTGTCATTATTTTTACTACAATTGTGATCATATTTAAGTAGTTTATCTCTCTCTCATTTGCCTCTTTGGCTTGAATTCTTAAGGAGTCAGTATCTCCTTAGTGTCATTTTGTATCGGGTCTTGGACTCTTTCTTTGTAGTCATGTGTGACTAGATTGTGCATTAGTATAATTTTCCTTTTATCTAAATATGAGTTTGGTATGAGTCTCTAAGGATTCTATATCTCTTTACCCTAGGTTCTTACTAGCCTCCAACAAGGAAAGTGATATAAAATCTAGAAACAAAAATAAATAAATAAACTAACAAAACTAAGTTAAATCATTTTTGTAGATTGGCACAATTACATTTAGCATATGAAATAAACCTTTAAACCCCTACATGGCCTTAGTGGATGATTTTAAGTCTTGTGAAGGCTTTAGTGATGATACCCATAAACATCCTACTATGCAAAAATTAAAAACTAAAAAGAACAACAACAATCAAAACAAAATGCAAATAACAAAATAAAACTTCTCATGCTTTAGTTCCTTTTCAATTAATGATCAAAATCTAAATCATAAGTAAATTTAATATCCAAAAGGTTTATACTCCATAAACTTTTATTTGGAGTACCCTTAGTGGCTAGAAGTGTAACTTGCTTGCTCAACTCTGTAAGTTGCATATATATTTCATTTCTAATGTTTATCTCATTTAATCTAGCTCTTCTCACTCTTGTACTCTTTTATTGGGAGATAGCATCCAACATATGATAGAGATCATAGGTCTCTAAAGCCATTATTTATCCCATAGCTCTACCTATAATATTGCCAACTATGAATTGACACTATTGTGTCAGTCCATCAAAAAAAAATTATTTTGAACTACAATGGGAAACTATGGTGTGAACATTGAGTAAGAAGTAATTTGAACCTATCCTAAGGTTCAGGGAATGGTTCTCCATCCATTTGAGAGATGTAGCAATTTTTGTTCTCACATCAGAAGTTTTCTTATGGGAATAGTATCTTCTCGTGAATTTATTGTAGACTCCCACACAAGTTGTCAAGCAACCTAGAGGTAGAGTCATTAGCCAAATGTTGCGTGTTTTTCAACACACAAAAACGTGCAAGTATACACGGTCACAAGTAATAAAATTTGTAAGTAAAGTATCGTTCCCACGGAGATTTGTAACTATAATTTGTTGATTACGAAAATTGTATCAATCTGATTTTATTCAAAACGTACGTTGATTGAAGAAAATGTAAGAAAAGAGTTAGAACAAAATAAAAGAAATCTAGGATTGCAATTTTTCACCAAATTAATCAACTCAAATCATTTTATTTTCTTTTGATTTATATTTTTTTGTACATTTAATTTGTCAACCGAAAACTTCTATTTTTATTCGTACATCTCTTCCGAGCTCCGTACAAACACACCTCGTTGAATTAATTCACTATATCTCTATGAGAATTAAATTCACCGAAATTCATTACGTTTTAAGTTTTCAAATGGCCACACATACAATTAGGGTATATTCCTATCCTTCATCATACATGTCATTCTATTTACGAGCAATATACACACGAATGCCTCTTCCAAGTTTATTCATGTGCCACGGATCGTTTCGATAAGATTCGTAAATAATCAAAAAGCATTAAGCACAAAATAGAACGAACAAATCGAACGTCTTATAAATCTATCAAAAATAATTAAAATAAAAGCATCATAAATTTAGATCAAATGCAACCCTAGAAAAATTAAATTACTTCATAAAATTAAAATAAAAATTACAACACCTACAGAAAATTAAGATGAAGAAGAAGGAAAATTAAAACATCACTTAGAAGAAATATTTGGCACACGCAGAACACAACAAAAGCCAAAAATGGCTTCTGCGTGTTCCACAGCCAACACACAAAACACCCCAAAAATTACAAACTCAAAAAAAACTTTTTAAAACTATCATCTTATCTCCTATTTATACCCAAAAATAATACACCTAAAATATTACATTTTTTATTTTATTTTTTAAATAAAACGCGTAATAATTTTTTATCGAAAAATTAAATAACGCGTATCGAAAATTGGATCGAAAAATATTAAACAAATTCACGCGTGAGACAGGGGCGCCGATCTGTATTTTTTAATTCATTATGCGTGCCACGTGTCACCGTCTGATTCGCTGAAAGGAATTAACGCGGACACGTGGCAGTTTCTCATTGGACGTTGGAAACGGCGCCGGCGACAAAAAGGAACGGAGAAAACGGCCACATATGGGCGCGATCCTACGCTTTCGCGCTCATCGTAACATGCCACGTGTCATTACATGATTGGCTGAAAAATAGAGTGGGACACATGGCAGCTTCTGATTTGAAGAAAGGATTCAGAGTGAACACGTGGCAGCTTCTTATTGGAGGAAAAACCGATTGCACGCAGATATCGCCGCACGTGGGGGACAGCGGCTGACGCGTCAGAGAAGTGGGTCCCACCTGCACGTCGTCCTGCGCGGCAGGTGGGCCCCACTCGGGCGCCGAGCCGCGTAAACAATTCTGCACCCACGCGATCTGGTCGGGCGTGAATGACACGCGCGGATCTCAACCGTTTCTTCTTTGATCGGACAGTCCACGTGTTGCGCGTGCATGTTGGCGCGTGGTCTTCTCAACTGCACAGAAATTTAAACTTTAATTAATTGGATTTTGGCCCACAAATCTATTTCAAATTACATTTTCAACTTTATTTAATTACAATTTAGCCCTTTTCTAATTTAAATTAAATTTTTAAACTTTTAATAATTAAAATTAAGCCCGAATTTAATTTAAATTATATTTTTGACTTTTATAAATTGCAATTAAATACTATTTTATTTGAAATTATATTTTTGGACTCAAATTTGCAATTAATTAAGTTTTTCGATACAAATTATTTAATTTTATTAAAATATATAAAAAACAGTAAATACTAATTTATTAAACTAAAGTTAACTAAAAGCATTGAAAACATAGCAATTATAATTAATAAAATAAGTGAAAATAACTATATAAAATACAGTTATCACCAAACCTTAGCCTTCTCTTTAAGGATGTGTGGGAAACACCTCATTTTTAATTGGTCCATAGTAAGCCTATGAAAGGAAAAATCTATGTAGGTGAGTAAAAATCTCTAATGAAAGTCAAAGGATCTTCATCGGGACTTTCATAGAAGGCTAGAAACATAAAAAAAATTGAATATTTTTTAATTCATTGTTCTTGATTGCCTCATTCATTTGTGTAGAGAGAGTAGTAGTTCCAATGATTGGCATTACATGCTCCTTCATTAATATTTCCCTTGAAAAAGCATCTCCCATGTTAAATGACTCCAATGATTCGCTCAAGTGATTGCTTAAGAAAAAAAAATTAAAAAAATAACAACTAAAACAAATAAACAAATAAACAAATAAAAGTAAATAAAAAAAAGAAATAAAAATACTAAACAAATAAATAACTAAAAACAAACAAATAAGAGAAAAGAAGTAAAAATAAAAATAAACTACATTTATATTATTATTTTATAAATTTTTATATATTTATTTAAAAAACTAAATAATATGCTAAGCAATAAATAAAAGCAAATAAGATAAAATAAAAATAAAAAAGAAACAAAAGTAATTAAAATAAACAGAAATATTTTTAAAATCACAAAAATAAAATAAAATCACAAAAACAAAAAACAACTAACAATTTTAAATGTCAATTTCTCGAAAACACCGCAAAAAACTTTATGCATAAAATCTTGATAGTAAAATTTGTATTTCTAAAAAGTTCACATGTTCATGAATTATTTGTAATAGGCAACAAGTACACTCACAAAATCATCTCTTAATGAATTATAGTGATTTTAAAAAAGTTAAATTATTTTATAATTTAGGTAAGAAAAACAATTCCTAAACACTCTAACAAATTGTTGATTTGTAGAATAGAATTATAAATTTTAAATTAAATAATATCTAAAGAAAGTAAGTAAATTAAAGCAGGTAAATGAAAGCGATAATTTAAATTAAAGGTGAACCTAGGATGATGGATATATATGAGATTTTAACTAGCTTAACCCTTCATCGATAGAAAAAATTAAGTGATTTAAATATAACCTAGATTTACTTATTTATTTTCTTTTTAAATAAAAACCCTCTATAATCATGGTGAGATTCCAATGATATTCAATTAATCAAATCTTTCTTGACCGAGGTTGGTATTGATTAATTGTTAAACTAAAAGAAATATATATATATATATATATATATATACACCAAAATCTTCAATTAATTAATAACGTCCTTTCTCAAGCTTGAAATAAAAAATGGATAAAGTCAAGGTAGATATATTCTTTAATTATAAATCAATTAATTATAAATCATGATTTGGACTAATCATTAATTTATAAATAAATTTATTTTTCAACTATTTAATTTAATATAAATCGATGAAACTAAAATATACTCTTATTCTTTATGTATAATTAAACACAAATGATATGTCTAATGCTTAATTCTAAAACACTTTTTTAATGATAAATCAAGACTACCCATAATGAATTTATCACTAAAGGTCTAAAGATTATAAACAAGAATTTTATCTAAAACTTATATTCATTTAAATGACCAAACTAATCTTCCAATAATTGGAAGTCGAAACTAAAATCTCATATACACATTTATCCCATTATTGCTAAATTAACAAAAGTCAATTTAACTATGAAACACATTAGATTACAGAAATAGATAAAAAAAATACAACAATTAAATATACCTCTTTTGTTAAAGACGATTCCAGACTTCTGAACAAGTTCTCACTAGTTTCTAAAAATCCATAGATCTTCAGAATTAGGATGATCTCTTTCTATATATGTATATGGTGGAATGACTAACTAAATTCTACAATTAAAACTAAGGACAAATGGCTATTGGAAACTAAAAAAATATTATATTCTCTACACATATTTAGTTTGACCTAAATAATTTATTTATAGGGAAGGCTGGTACAGAAAGACTTCGAGCCAAATAATTGAAGGCAAGTTGTGGCCTAGGTTTTCCACACCCAAGGCATGAGATATGTTAGCCTCATCGCAACATGCTTCACTTTTCTTCAAATTTTCCTTATACACCTTGAAAATTAGTTAGCTTTTCATGTAAGGCTTACATACATTAATCTTCTAAGCTCCTATAGTGCAACTTAAGTACTTCAAAGTGTTTTTCTTCATCTGTTGGCAAATTTATATATTTTGAAACTAAAAATACCTAAAATATAACAAAACATACCTGTGATTTTGAGAATATAGATTTACAAAAATATTGATATAAACATCTTATAATCAAATATATTTATCATAACTAAGCATAATAAAGTCACAAACTATGAGTGTTTTTCAAGCACTTATCAGTGTTGGAATGGTAGATTCGTCTACTAGTGGTTGAATACTATTTAAGAAGGTGTTAGATTCTATTTATACGTTAGGTTTGGGGCAAGAATGAGTAAAACATGTCACAAATAAGTACTAGGGTTTTTTATAAGTAAAAACATGTGGGTATGACATGCTTTTATCTGCCTTGTAGCGCGATACAAAAATCTGATCCTCTAGTGTAATCCAAGACTACCTCACCGTGGCATGAATATTTCTTTGCCTCAATATATGTTGAAATCCCATAATCACCAAATTCCATCTCAGAGTTCCTGACCGCTACATATGAATGTTTAGGCCATGGCACAACTAGTTTCCTGATGCCTTGACATTTTGTTCATTCTGACTTGTCCAAGTTTCCATTTCTTATCTTTCAATCTTTTTACTCGTTTTAATCTAAGATTCTTCCAAAATAAATTAACCTACAAACCATGAAAATACCTTCCAAAACAGCGTAATTCTAAAGTAAAACATAAAACTAATGCTTAAAAGCGTAATAAATTATAGGTAAAAAATATGTTTATGAATAACATGTTTGCATGTGGAAAAATGATATGTCTTATGCCATAAATTAAATTATATATACTATATAAGGCTAAAAATACCCATTTATGCATGCTACTAGTGAATTATTGATGCTTAATGACCCATATAATCCTAGATTGCTATAGACATGTGTGCTAGGATTGTATGGTTAGGATTTTTATGACCATAGACACGTGGGTGGTTATCAAATGAGATATAATTAGTTTAAAAATTCAATAAGATTAATTATACATGAGTTGACCAAGGGAATAAATGACATAGTATGGCGAAATTGTAATCCTAGAAACTCATTATCTTAGCTATTCAATCTTGTAATTAATTAATTTAAATTGATTTTTTTTACTTGAAACAATCTTGTGTTAGTTTGGATAGAATTAGAATGAAATAAGTTCGATAGTTAATAGAACTACCAAATCCTCGTGGGTAAAATAACCCCTTTCTTAAAAAACTTATCACTTGTACACGATCCATATACTTACGAGTAGTAAATTGCTAAAAACTATTGCTTTTTTGAACATGCATGGAATTTTTATAGCATATAGAATGCATAATTTTAGCTATTATGATATATTACATGGATTAAACTCCCACTGGACTAGTCATAGCTTACCCCTTTTCCCTAAAACTTTTCCAGGTTAGGTTTTTGTAAGGTGACATGTCTCAAATGGGAACAGAGACAAAAAAAACTTCTAGCCAAGCGCTTTTAAAATAAAGTAACCTCAAGTCGAATCTTCTCAAAAAAGAAATGGTCATCCTCCAAAGTATCCAAAGGAGAAAGGCGAGGTTTGAATTCTTGACAAAGAAGTAAATGACTTATTCAAATGATTGGTTCACCATTGATTAAGAAGTAGATTTATGGTTTATTTTCTTATCTGGTTATTTCATTTGTAACTTGTAATATCATTGGAGACATTATGGAGATGGGTGTCAACGTTTTATGTATGATTTCTCATGTTTTAAATTATCTTTGGTAGTATGTATTTTCTTAATTGAATTAGTTTTCAAAATGTTTGTAATGTTTCTAAAACAAGGGATATCCCAAAGTTTAATAGTTTCTTTAAAATGTATCCTTCAAAAACATATTATCTTTCCATAAGTATGATTTAATTCACTTATTCTTCCTACCTCACGTACCCATTTTCTAAGTCATGAATGTTAGTCTATAGAGACAAGTAACTATATTTGAGAAAATTATTTTATTGTTTGTCTTGATTAAGTAACAGATATAGTTTTTAGACATATATGTATGTTTCTTTTGTGTGAAATCAATAATTGTGAACTAAATAAGTAGCATGTAATCAGAGGCTATGAGAATGTGATCTAATTAATTACTCTATAGTACATAGTTTATTTGAAAGAGTAATGCAAGCTACCTTTGATGCAATTATTCTTATGATTGTTATGACAATTATGTAGGAGATTATGTGGGTAGGAAATTGAGTGATCAAGCTTCGTAGAACTTTCTTTGATATTTTTCTACTTTTTGATTTAGTAATTTTAACAACTAGTTTAATAGTTTTCTTCAACTTTTTGAATTTTCCACCGTTCGAGTATTATTAATAATATTCCAATAGGTAATTAGTTACAAATCAATTATATTCTCTAAAGAATTGTATATATCCATATTTAAAATACACTATATTGTTATGGTGTCATGCTCCACCTACAATATTATCAAATGTGTATTAATACTATTGTATCAACCTATTATAAAAAAAATTCATTATGTTGCTGTAATTGGAAGTGATGGTGTCGGCATTGAATTAAAAATATTTTGAACTTATCTCAAGTTTCATGGAAGGTTCTCTCTCAATTGGTGAGAATTAAAATTTTTGGTTCAAAAGGTTTATAGGTTTTGGTGAGAGTACAATTTTTTCGTAAACTTGTTGTAGATTGCTTCAAACGTAATAGAGAACTGGGTGGAAGAGTCCTCAGGAATGCTTTGGCTCTATCATTCAATGTATAAGGAAAGCATTTCATTCTGAGCTAATCTTCATTAAGCCTCGGTAATGGAAAATTCTACACAATATCATAACATTATCTAATAAAAATTAGTGGGTCCTTGTTAGGTATTCCATAAAAAGAATTAATTATAGCATAATAAATATGTTTAAGTTCCTAGTTCTTCACAGCCTCCCAAAGTTATATTTAAGTACTAGTGTCAAAGATTGGCTTCTTATATTCTTTCTTACTTTCTGCCTCCCGGTATGGTCTACCATGTCTGTTGTTTAATGTACCTAACGAACATGAAAGCAATCTACTAAACAACAAAATAAAATAAAGTAGGCAACCCAAAAAAAGAAAAGAAAATAAAGGCCTAAAAATATAAAGAAACTTAGTGCATATTATAAATGCACTAATCACTAATATCCTATCCATAAGTTTACCTGAGATCCATCTCTTGAAGAATTGTAGTTGTTTTAAATCTTTTATTATTTTCTTTAAACTAGTTAATTAAATAAAACAAATAATTAATCTTAAATACTCTAAATAAATTATTGGGATTTAACTAGTTAACCAATCATAAATTAAATTGATTATATATGAATAATATTAACTTTGTTACTAAATCTAGAAAACCCCAACAATCATGGTAATTTTCAATTACAATCAACTAATTAACTAATCAGATTATCATAATAAAAACATATGATTAAGTCAAGATTATTGATTTTTACAGTAAATTAAAATTTCAATGGTCATAGAAATTTCGTACAAAATCAACTAACTAATTTTTTTATCCAAATAATTAATTAATTCAAAATAATTAAAGAAAATGACAAATCATCTAAATTAAAACAATTATCATGTAATTAATTTAGATTATTGTTGAAGATAACATAATTAAGCATAGATGATTGTTTTTGACAACTTTATTCACAAATTCACTTTAATTATAAATAAAGATTGATCCATAAAAAATTTATAAATATATATATATAAAGAAACAAGAACAATAAATAATCTAAATCTTTATTCAAATAATAATCTACTTAATAATCCAATTCAATAATGGAAACAAAACTAAAAACCTATAAATAAATTTCACCAATCATGATTAAACTCAAAATCATATTGAAATTTTTAAAGACATCATCTATACATACCAAATTAAAATAAAATTATAGATTAAAATACTCTTGATGGAACAATTACCTAAACCCTTGAATTAGTTGATATTACATTTTTCAAAAGCTCCAAAAAGTTGCCAAACAATGGAGTTTCTATCTCTAGGAACTGTTGCCTCTCCATAAAAAATATTTTCCTAGTATAAAATCAGATGATCCCTGATAATGGGGCTGATATGTTGAATTTATGAGTCAAATTTCATGCAAAGCCCTGCAACAAATATGGATCGTCAAATTGAAAATTGATCTAATGGCTAAAAAGCGTGTCAAAAATAATGCTGTTTGAGGGAAAAAAATAACGCTAAAAAAGGATCCAAAATAGCTCTATTTTTATGAACTGTACAGGGACCCAACACGACACCATCTTTGGGCATGTGGTGCCAAAAATTCGATTACCTCGCGTCCAGTCAACATGCATCCACGAGCTCGGTCCATACGTTAATTTGGTCCAGAATGCTAAGTGCATGGTTGCTCTGCAAGTCCGCGCTCGCTATTTTTATATTTTTCGAGCTATTCGACTAGGCTGATCTACCAAAAAACTAGAACATCCATCTAGATCTTTATTTAAGTTTAGGAGCATTGTTTCTTCTAAATGCAACCAAAATATGTTCTAAATACATCCACTAGCTCCATAAATTAATAATAAATTCCAAACAAATCCAAAAAAAATAAAAAAAGGTATAAATTCCCCCAATATTTATACACCTATAAAATGACAGAAATATTCTCAAACCAATAATATTTTTAAATAAATGTAAAAATAATGCCTAAAAAAACAAAATACTATAATAAATATTTATTTATCAATTCCTCTCACATTCATCAAGAAAAGTTGAAATACTTTATTTTTCTCACATATTTGTATAATCATTTATTATTATTATTCTTGTTTATATCTCATTTAGAAGTGAAAAAATTTGTTTTCTTATTTTGCTTCTTTTATAATGTTATAAATTCTATTTTAAATATCATCATTATTTTGATTTCACTATTTAAAGAGATAAAGTGTTAGAGAAATTTCACGAGGTTCGGTGCGACACTTTGACTTGTACACGTCATCTTTGAATAGTCAAATGGTTATAGTCGGTGCATGGTCAATGTATAGTCAATATAACCTTTAATTCAAATGGAAAGAATTTATTGTATTTATCCTTTAATTTAAATATAATGAATATATTAATGAGTTGATATCTCTCGATATAGAATATCATTAATATATTATTAAACAAGAAAATATTATGATATTGCCCCAGATATATATAAATAGGCCATTTCATTCACCATTTAAGGTATGCCTTTAGATACCTTCAAAACTTTTCCAATAATAGAACTCATGTTCTATATGATTTTCTTCAATTAAATCCTTCGACAACTAACTTAATCATTAGAATGGGTATGACATCCCGATGTCATTTCTTCTTATAGTTTTCTCATCTATTTTAGGATCTAGATCAATAATTTAGTGATGAACATAGTGAGCGTAGAAATCGTACTTAACATCTAGCCCCGTAAGTGGGAAACAAATTTTGTGTTTTGATCGATTTGAGCTAACGATAAACCAAGACCATTTATCATTCTTCGTGTTCTTCATTTTACGCATGTTCATATCCCATTTTCTCCTATAAATTTTGTTTGATATTCAAAATCATAAGCATGGATACTTAATGTATTGCTAGGGATGACTCACCTCCTCTCCAGGGATAGAACAAGGGTTGAATCCAAAAGTGCACCTAAACCTACTACGCACTAGGATGACATGGTTTCTCGGGAGGAGCTTGATTAGCCAACCTTAGCGAAAGCCACCTATAATAGATGTCTAGTCATCCAACTAGAAGATGTATTATAGCATGCAAGGTATAATAGACATGTAGACTAGTGTCCTATGCATAGTATCCAAGTAGGCCAACCAAGTAGAGTAGTTAGGAAGACCAACCAAGTAAAGTAGCCAAGTAGAGCAACCATGCTGACTGACCTAGTATACCATACATGAATTACCATTGAGCATTTACAACTCTAGAAGGTGAATATATCAATCATACATAAGTGATCACCATCTGTGTAGGAATGTGCAGTCCAAACAACATTTATTTGGCTCACCTTAAGGGACAACCCTAAGGCTTGATGATGGCCACAATCAGGTGAGAATAGCAACATCGATAATGTCATTAATTTTGGGATGTATGCCCGCAACTATAGTTGTAAAAAAAGCATCATTCTAGTGATAAGATTCACTCGGGATCAAGCCTTAGTAGGATATGTTGCACCGAAGAAGGCTACATTATCCAGATTGTTGCCCTCATGGTTGAAAGTGCTTTGAAAATTACATATTTTCTTAACATTGCTTGGAAATGTTAATTTTATAACTATTTGTTGAATTTGTGAGAAGTACACATCCATGTAATTATAATATGTTTGGATCGATGGATGCACCTGTAATTTCATATCAACTTTTGAACTAGTTCAATCAAATGGTTAAATTTTCTCTATGTACCATTTATCTTTGATTTATACTTGTTATATTGAGGGCAATGCAAATTTTAGGATAGGAGTAGAAAAAGTTACATTTATAAAATAATGTGCTAAAATTGAAATTTTATGCTCACATGTTCACATGTTTACATTTTGTTATATTTGTTTTTATTTACGTTTTTGTGTGCTTTCCTTTGTTTTTATTGAAATAGAAACTTTTGGTTTATTTTTAATTTTCTTACAAAATTATCATGTCTTATAAAGTTAGTGTTAGGAAAATGATAAAGTCTTCACATTGTTAAATTAATTTTAAAAACATTTCATGGAGTAATGTAATGTGATAATGGTTACTTTTTGTCATAATTAGTATTTTCTGATAAAAAGTTGAAATTACGATGAACCCAAATTTGGTGTTTATAAATCAAAAAGCGAAGACTACCCATGTGAGAATATATTTTGATCCATTTTCTTCCCATTCTGAGTGATAATATTATTTTTATACTCTTTAAATACTCTTCTTATCAATTCTAATTATTAGATGATCTCTATAGATCTCTAAATTGAATATTAGGATTTTTTTTCATCTAATAAGGTGTCATATATTCATTTTTATTGCTTAAATTGAATAAGTTAAGTAGAAATTGAAAGTACATGCCCTTCTATTCATTCATGCATAACATCTAAAAAAAGAGACATATATAGGGTAACCTAAGTCAACAAAATAAAAGGTCACAAATTAGCTACTCACATATCATACAATATACGTACAATCTGTACATTGGTCATTTGTTAAAAATGGAATATCTCTAGAAAAAGAAAGATAAAAGAAAAATAAAAAAAGAGAAAAATGAATAGTATAAAATATATACTTTGACCTATTGTCCTACAAAGTTGTGAGAATTAGCTAAGTACAGAAGAAAAAAATATAAGAAATAACTCTCCAAGAATTCATTTTAATTTTATACATCTCCTAAAAAGGCATTACGTGATATTTTTATTTGATGAATTTGATTGATGTATGAAAGTAGTGTGTGATTTCTTTATAAATCCTTTCATTTGATTCCTTTCATGAGATCAATATGATGCACCACTTTGATCTTTTTTGCATCAAACAAATGTAAACTATTAGCTCATTTCTATACATAAACTCTTTCACATACACCATTGAATGAGTGTTTGAACCAAATAGTATCTGTGTCATTGAGACATATGCTTTTTGAGGTTAGAGTTGAAAGGAATTAGAATTCCTTACTCTAAGATTGGATAAATTTTATATCTATACATTTTTTATTTGAATTTGAAAGTGATTTTCCAACTAATTATTATAATGAATCATGCATGCTTAGAATATTGAAGACTTAATATTTTTTAAAAGAATGAGAAGTTTTGTTTTCTTATTATTTTAACATTTTCCTTTGTTTTTAAATTTTTGTTTTGCTTTTGATGTTTTTGTTGCCATACCTAAAAACTCTCATGAGATTTAAACTCATCCACTAGGATAACCTAGGGGTTTAAAGTCTTGCTGCATATGTTAAATGTAATCATGTCAATCTATGAAAATGATTTAAGGTAGCTTAATGTCTCTTTTTTTAAAGTTTTTTAATTCTTACTAAGCGATTAGCAAGAAGCTAGTCAATGGTTGTGACAAATACTTAAAAGCACTTAATGTATCGTGGTTTCAAGCATTTTTAGTGATTAGATAAATTTGTGTTTACTTGTTTTACTATCATTTTAAGCAAATCTATATTTTTAAAATCACGTGTATACTTGTTTTCAAGGTATTTCTTGTATTAAAATAAATCAACTTGAATACTTGAAACACTCCATTACAACTTGGAAGATTAAAAGAAAATATTTGTAAAACATTCCATATTTTTAAAAAACGAAAAAGAAATTACATGGAAAATAGGGTTATAAAGTGATGTCGTTTGAAGTGTGACATGTCGTGAAAACATTGTGTGTCGTTAGGCGAAAAGAGTGGATCATGCTCAAACTATGTACAGGCTATGTATGTCGTGGTGTGAATAAAATATATTCCACAGTACCAAGTTAAAAATTCCACTTTTTCATCCTTTCCTCACCCTATAAATATGACCTTATTTCTATTGTAAAAATATATCTCTTTCATTTCCCTCATCTCTCTTAGTAGTTGATTTCTTAGCTTTTCTTTTAGTAGTTTAAAGTTCTTCTATCATTCGAGATTTGAAAAAATTTAGTTCGTGTAATAGTTTTAGTTTTAATTCAATAATAGTGTAGCAATTTTGTATGTTTACGTGCTCTATATTTAATTTATTGATCATTTATTAAACTATGCATGTCTGTATACATATAGAATGAAGTATTAGTATTTTTATTATGCTTGTGAGATATTAAAATAGATCAAACATTTCTATAAAATAAATTAAGTTTTATTTCATCATCAAGATTTAAACCAATGTTTGTAAATAAAAAATATATTGAAGAAATGTTTTTCATAAAAAAACAAGAGATTTAAGTTTAGGATTTAAATTATCTTAATCTGATTCTGAGTTGCACTTTTAAATATTTTGGTCTATATCAACTGTATAGTCAGAGTGGGCCTCTATTTCAAAGACTTTTATAAGAATTATTATTGAAGATACATTAATGACATATCCTTCATAATAGTTTTAAAATCTAAAAGTTAGTTCCAAATACTTAAATCATAAATCTAAACTAGACACCTTGGTGAAGTTTAAATTGTGTGCCCGATCAAAGGTGGAAAGTTAAATGGTTTAGTAATTTCTTAGAAAATAAACATAATTTAATTAAGGTTTAAATTGTCGACCAAACTGAAGGTGATAAGTTAAAGTTTAATTAATAAAGAAAATGATCCTTGCCCTAGGATATTTCCATGCCTATAAGGAAGAATCAATAGTCTTAAGTCATATATTTAATATCCTACTTAATAACGAACAAGTATGATTAACTAACTAATATATCTCATAAGCTATCTACTACATGATAAATGTTTAATTGTTTAAAGGTTCATTGAATCTATCTTTATTTTTATGCTATTGGTTTAGAAACTCTATAAAAAATAATAGGGATATGATGTTTAGGTTATTTAATTTCATTTTTAAAAGAATTTGTTAAATGATTTAAAAACCACATTATTCCCCTTACGACTTTAGAAGTATACTTATCATTTTTAAATAAGTGATTCATGCACTTGCAAGCTATTTTATAACAATGTATGCCTAATTTTGGCACATCAGGTTTTTGGTGTAATTGACAGGTAAATGATGAGTGCTCAAAAAGCACTAAAATTACCATGATTTTATGCACATTAATTGATTAAAAATATATATATTTATATGTTTTATCATATATTTATATAAATTTGTCTTAAAACGTATACTTATCATTCTTAAAATTACCATGATTTTATGCACATTAATTTGTTTTCAAGTATTTTCGCTTAAAAACGTAACTTAAAGACTCAAAGAGGAATACTAGAAGCAATACATCACAAATATATTAATAAATAAATGGGGAAAGGTCAACAAATATGGAAAAATTAGACAAAATGGGTCAAAAATGTCAAAAAGGAGAAAATCGCGCCGCCCAGCCGCACGCCCCACGTCCGTGCGCATCAGCGCGTGCCTTGCTCCAAATCCGCGCGTGCCCCAACGGGTTGTTACTGTTCCCGCGCATGCTGCGCCTGCCTTCCGCACGCGCCGCTGCCATTTTGCCCCATTTTCGCGCGCAGCTGCCCCCATGACGTCATGCTGACATCATCAATAACCTTAGCAATTACACTCCATGTTTTCACAATTTTTTCACTCACTTTTTCTCCCCATTCTCACCTACAAATACCCCCCTTCTCTTTACTTCTAAACACACCTCAAAACACACTCTCTTCTCTATTTGTTTCTCTCTTTTCTTAGATTTTTTAGTTTTTCTTAGTTTTTAGCTTTTCTTAGTCAATTTCTCTTAGTTTTAGAGTTCTTCCTTTTTTGGGAAGAACTAGTTATGTTTTTGTAATTTATTAGCTTTTGGATTCAATAAATGGGAGTGCAAATTCTGCTTGGAGGTTTTCCAGTAACGGGAATAGCATCGAAGTTCTGTAAGGATTTTATTTTCTTTATAGTTATTTTTTATGCTTTATTCTTACATGTTATATTTAATTTGTCTGTGATTAAATTTAACTCTGCTGGTTGTTTAGTAAACATGATGTAATAATAACGTTGTTATGCTTGCGAAATATTAAATAGGTGAAAATCTGTAAAATGAATTGATTTTGTTTTTATTCAAGATTTTATATTAAGAATGTTAGAGAGAAATATATTATTTTTCATTACAAACTTAAACCTGAAAATTAGATTTTAAGGTTTAGTTATCTGGTCTGATTTAGAGTAGTGCTCTTTTATTTGTTGGTACAATCGCCCGGTAGTTAGAGTGAAGCTCTATTTCAAATTTTTTTATAAGAATTATTATCTGAAAATGTATTGAAAACATGTTTTCGGTAGTGGTTTTAAAACTTGAAAGTTAGTACTCGGATAACTAAATTCTTAGGTTTAATTTGGACACCTTGAATAAAGTTTAAACTGTCTAACCCCACCAAAGGTGACATTTAAATGGTTCATTTTCAATCTCTTAGAAAAGGGAATTAATTTAATTAAGCAAATTAGTTATCAATCCCACCCATAGGTGTTAATTGATTTGTTTAATTAACAAAGAATATCTAACCCCACCAAAGGTGGTATTCATATAAAAAAGGGAGAATCAATAAATATCAATTCATATCTTTAATAACCTAGATAATATGAGCAAGCATAATTAACTTATTTATTATGTCCATAAATACTCCACCATTATAAATGATAAAATTTGCATAAATGTTTATTGAATCTATGTTTATTTTTATGTAAGTAGATTAAAAACACAAAACCGAAAATATCGTGACAGGATATTTAGGATTTAATTTCGTTTTTAAAAGTTTGAATAATAAATTAAAAACCACATACATTCCTTCCTTAGATCGACCTTGGGAGTATACTTATCATTTTCTACGAAATGATTCGTACACTTGCGAGAGTTTTACAAATATTAAAACCACAAAGTATTGGCAAGAATCAACGATGCCGGTTTTCGCTCATCAGTAAACTAGTAATAGCACTGAAAACTAGTTAACCTTTGCAAACATCACCTACGTAGCATCCTTCTTGGATTCAATAAGTCTCAAAGTAGAGCTCATGAAGATTGAGAATCATGTCCAATTCTTTGACTAGTCATAACTTTCTAATTGGGAGTTTGATTAAGACACTGAAATGGTTGTTGGAAAGCTTATAACCTAAAGATTACTATTGTACCGAATTGAAGGAGATAATTGAGAATCAAGTCAAACAATAATTAGACTTAGAAGTCAAAATTTGTAGGATCTACATTGACCCTTTTTTTTATCAAACTTTGACTAGCCAAACTTTCTAATCTGGGAGTTTGATTAAGATATAAATATTGTAGTTGGAAAGCTCGTAACTTCAAGATTACTACTATACATAGAAAATTGGGATACCAATTATACTTACATTCATCTCAATTTCAACATCAAAAGCATGATTTATGGGTTATGATTATAAACCAATCCTTATAGCAAACTTTGTGAATGTTAAAGAAAATTAGACACAACATGCTCAATATACTCAATTATTCACCATAAATTAACAATAAGCATGAAAACTTTGTGTAAAAATATTTTTTATTAGAACATACTCATACCCCCAAACCTAAACTAAACATTGTCCTCAATGTTTCCAATTAAGTGTATTTTTAGAAAATAATTTAAAGGAAGTAAATAGAAAATAAATACTAAATGTAGCTCAAAAGGAAAAACAACAAAAAGATACTACCAAATACGGTAGGTTGTCTCACACCAAACACTACGAACTACATGGATAGCATCAGTTGACACGTAGAACCGAAGCTACACACGTGGATATTTCCTTTTTTCTTCTTTCTTCCGAGACAGAAACTATTCCAAGCGCTGCATAACTCTCAAAAACCCAAAACCTCATCCACTTCACGTAGAACCGACGCTACACACGTGGATATTTCCTTTTTTCTTCTTTCTTCCCAGACAGAAACTATTCCAAGCGCTGCATAACTCTCAAAAACCCAAAACCTCATCCACTTCTCTTCCACTCTTTCTCATTTTCTGACCACCTACGACCACTAATTCCAGCGCCTGTTAGTGGGTTTTCTTCCTCTCTAACTTATCTTCTAGATCCCCTATTGTTTTGAGCAAAGTACTCAAATTTTTTATACCCATTTCTCACTTACAAAACACCATTGTTTCTTCGTTTCTTTCATTTTGTCACTTCATTTACTCTTGTAAGTATTTCTATTAATCCTACTCACTTATTATTCATATTTTTTTGTATATTATGTGTTATTATTTATGTGTATAAATTTTTGTATTATATATGAAGGTTTTGTATTATAACATCAGGAGAAGAATATGATGATCTTGAATAACATAGGACAACACCATGGTAATTTTTTTGCTATTAATTAATATTTAATTTTTTAATTATTTGTATTATTTAAACTATTTGTTGAACAGATTTTGGTTTTTTCTGATATTATGTAGTGATTGAATATAGGTTATAATTTCAGTATTATAGAAAATGAGTAAATTTTGTAAAAATTAAAAATTAAAAATTTAAAGTCGGTTCACCGAAACGACTTTAAAAGTCCTTTATGGCGTAGTGCAAAGTTATAATATGTTGAGTTATTTTCTAGTGAGTTTATGTCCTTTTTCATAGCATCATATGTAATCATCTTAAGTTCGAGCAACTCAATAGATTCTTTTAAACTACTTCCACAAACAGTAACATTTATCCTTGAACATTCATTAGCATTATCAATATCAGGGGGTTCAAATTCTTTAAAAACTTTAAACATTACTTGTTCATCTTGCACTCTCATTGTAAGTTCACCTATTTGTACATCAATGAGTGCTATTTTAATTGCTAATAATGGACGACCAAGTATGATAGGAATGTCATGGTCTTATTCCATGTCTAGCACAATGAAGTCCGCTGGAAATATGAATTTGTCTACTTTTACTAACAAATCTTCTACCACACCCCGAAAGTCTCTTAATCGATCTATCTGCCAAGTGTAATGTTACTTAAATGGGTTTGTCTTTACCAACCCCTAATCTTTTGAAGACTGATAATGGCATAAGGTTAACGCTAGAACCCAAGTCACATAATGCTTTCTCAAAGTAGATGTTCCCAATTGTATAAGGAATGTCAAAAATACCTGAATCTTTCAACTTTTGGGGTATTTTTCTAGCAAGGATGGCCTTACAATCTTTAGTTAAGGTTATTATTTCATTATCTCCAAGTCTCCTTTTCTTATACAAGATGTCCTTTAGAAATTTGGCATAGGAAGGCATATGTTCAAATGCATCTGCAAATGATATGTTTATGTGCAACTTCTTGAATACTTCAAGAAATTTTGAAAATTGTGTATCTACCTTTTGCTTTTGCAATCTTGGAGGGAAAGGAATAGTGGGTTTGTAGAGGTTGCTCTTTTTTGGCTCAATTATTTCCTTTCCTTTACTCTCTTTATCCTATAATTCCTCCTTATCCTTTTTAGTTTCTAATTCCTCCTTATTCTTTTAAGTCTCATCTTCCTGCTCTAAAGTTTTACTACTTTTCAAGGCTAATGATTTAAAATTATCCTCTCCTTCTCTTCTTGGGTTTACAATTGTGTCACTTTGAAGGTTATCTTGAGGCCTTTGGCTTATAACCTGAGCAAGTTGTCCCATTTAATTCTCCAAATTTCGAATTGAAGCCTCTTAGGTTTACAACTTTGTATTAAATGATTGGATGAAGTCTTTCATCATCCCCATTAAGGTATTTTTATTGTCCTCAATAGGTGGCTTCTTTTCTTGGGATGGCAATTGTTGTGGTTGTTAGAAACTAGGTGGTGGAAATGATTGATGGTTGAATTGATTACCACCATGATTGTTGTAATTCCAAGAGAAATTTAGATGTTGCCCCTATCCTAGGTTATATGTGTTTGTGTTTGAGTATGAATTATTGTTTTGATTCACATTACCCATATTTTTCCGATTCAGGATTATGTGGACAATTATCAAACAAATGGGCTTCATCACAAAACACACAAGACACCATTGAATCTTGGACTTGGTTTATACTCGCAGGCGAGTTTTGAACCATCAAAAGATTGATGATATCATTTATCTCGTACATTCTGCCTACTTGTTTTGTGGCTATCATTTCGTTCATCGACCATGGATAATTATTGCTAGTCATTTTCTACTCTATGTTTCTTATAGCACTAAAGGATATGTCTAAATTAAAAAAAATAATCAACTAAATAAATAAATTAAAGTTGAGAAATAAATAAATAAAATAAAATAACTAAAATAAATAAATAAATAAGTTAGTATAGAAAATAAGCAAATTAAAATTAAAGTAAAGAAAAATAAATTTAAAAAAATAACTAAAATAAAAATAATAAAATAATAATAATAAAAAATTATTAATTTCTAATATTTATAATCTCCGACAACGGAGCCAAAACATTGATCACCACACATGAAGTGTGTCCAATGAATACGGAAGTATACGTATCACAACAAGTAATATAATGATAAAAAAGATCATTTCCATGGAAATAATTATATTAGAAACTAAATTTTAAAACTAAAAAAAATAAAAATCAATTTTTTTATGTGTTTTTATATTTTAATGAAGTAAAATTAAAATAACTAAAATTAAATAGCAATAATTAATTAAATCAAATTTGGTAACTAAAAAGACATGAGAAAATATCTAGGAATACTTAATCCCTCAATTTTCCAAACATGTGAATCGCTAAAATCCCCTCAATATAACTATCAATTAATTACATGATCAATTAAATCTAATCTAGCATTTATTCCTCTCTTAAGTAAACTACACATCATATAGTAATTAATTTAATCACACTCTCATGCCAATTAAATTGCATACTACTCATTAAGTTCATCAATTATGAATCACATACATAAGAATCATACATCTCTGCCTAAAAACTATACATGTTATTTAATCAAGACAAACAATTAAATAATTCTCTCAAATCTATTTAATTATCTCTATAGACAAATTGTTGGTCAAACAATTATTAACATAAAAATCAGATTAAATAATATAATTAAATTATAATTATAATTGGGGTAAACTTTTAGAACATCACATGGTGAAAATTGGGTTCATAAGATCCCTAGATTAATAAATTAATTACACATAATTTTGTTCATAAAGCTCATATTTTTCATAAAGAAAGACATAAAATTTATTAAAAAAATAGTAGAAAAAGAAATACAATAAATCTCTTGAATCATAGTATTAATATCCTTTTGAATCTCTACCAAAATTGTGTCTTCTCTTGAATTTTTCTATATTTTTCTCTCTTTTTAGCTCCAAAAAATGACCAAAATTATGCTAATGGAGGCAAATTAGGGTTTATGGAGTAATTAGGAGCTTAAATAAAGCTCAAGTGCGATCTGGACCGTCAGATCAACTTCAGATCAAGGGCTACGATCAAAACAAGCAAAATTGACAGTTCTACCCAATCATAGCGCGACACGGGGTATCGGAAATTCATTGGGCGAATCAGGGAGCGACGCGTGGTAGGGGAGACTGGTCAAAGTCAACACTCGTTGAGTCAGCAAAACATGGCATGACATGATTCACAAAAATGGATGACATGGCACACGGGTGGAATGCACAGAGTAATGGTGTAGCAACATGTGGCATGGTGCATTGACCAATTTCCAAACTCGGATTGAACGCCGTGCTGAAACATGGTGCGTGTTTCATCCTCCTCACATGTGGCATAATGTGATTTTCTCTTCGTGCTTACGTGGATTTCCCAATCAGCTCCTCTGCTTGCATGGCATGCCACATGGTAGCTCCTTATTGGTCCTGGGTTAAAAATCCATAAAAATCCCAAAAACAATTAAAAATTATATTTTCACCCCTTTTTACTAAAAAGTTTATATTTTAATTTTTTTTGCCATAGAAATACTATTAATTAAATAAAACAAGTAAATATTAAGTAAAAAAAAGTGCGCTAATGACTCTATTTTCATAGTTATCAACCATAGGTAGGGCTAAGGAGAACTAATGCTCAATCAGGGTAGGCTTTAATACCTTGGAATGCATGCTCACACTCCTCGTTCCAAACACTAAGGTGTTTTTCCTCAACAATTTGGAAAAAGGTAGGCACTTTTTGGTACACTTTGATATGAACATGTTCGAGGCGATGATTCTCCCATTCATTTTTTGAACTTCCTTTAGTGTCTAAGATTTTATCAAGGTTGGCCTATATACCTTGAGTAAAGATGAGGTATCCAAAGAATTTTCTCCAACTAACGCCGAACACACACTTCTTGCAATTTTGTCTCATTTTGTGACTTTTTATCACTCCAACAAACTTTATTGAGTTCGAAGATATGGTTTGTGGGTTGATCAAGTTTTTCCATCATGTCATCCATATATGCTTACGTATTTCTACTAAGGAGGCCCTTGAATATCTTATTCACCAATCTTTGGTAAGTCAATCCCATGTTTTTTAGGCCGAGAGGCATCCTCGTATAATAGAAGGTACGATCATCAATTATGAAGGTCTTCTTTTCCTTTTCCTAAGGGCTCACATGTATCTAGTGATAACATAAATATGCATCAGGGAAGCTCATAATTCCATATAAAATCATTGCGTTGATGATTTAATCAATGCTCGAGAGAGAATAATAATCCTTTGGGCACGTATCATTGATATTGATAAAAGCAATACACATCCGGGAGCCCAACATGATTTGCTAACAAGTACCATGTTTGAAAACCAAGTCAGGTAATCAACTTCCTTGATAATCTTGGTGGCTCTCAGTGTTCTAATCTATGCTCAAATCACCTCATTCTTTTCCCTTGAGAACTTTCTTTTTTGATCACAAATGAAAGGTGTTCCCCCTTTACCTATTATCAGGTGATTAAGTATCCCACCAAGGAAGGAATTATGGAAGTTTTAGGAAATTAATACAAGGCGTATAGTTGTTATAACGTGACCATGAAACATGTAGAGCTAAAATAGAAATTACCGTCACTTTAACAATGTCAAGGGCTTCGGGAAGGCTGGATGAGAATGCCCCTTGTTGGAACAATCAAAGCGAATGAAGTAGAATTAGTAAAGCTTAGAAATGAGGAAAGCCGAGTCATCAAAATGAACTCAAACCTCTATAATGTGTTGATTCATCAATCACTACAAAGTATTTCATTAAAACTTACCCCTTTACAATCATGAGTAACTTGACAAATCCAGGTCGTATAGTGCTACTATTAAACCATACCAAAGGCATGTCCTTTTTTATGATTTCCTCTTCTTGCACTCCCAATTCATGTAAGGTGGACAAAAAGAGTATATACATTGACCTTTCAATGTCAAACAACACTTGGCATACTTCACATGAACCCACTCTCAAAGTGATGACTAGAGGATCCTTATACAGAAAATTCACCTCATCCTTTTCACCGAACATTATAGGGGTCAAAGAGTATTTTCTTTGTAAGCTATACACCCCCAAAACCCATCTCTTTTCATACTTCCCTAGCATATCTTTTGCGAGCATTGCTTGACCCATTTTTCAAACATGGCCCTCTATAGATGGAGTGAATTATATGTACATTGTCATCTTCTCAAGCATTTTACCTTTCTACTTGGGTAGCTGCTATTCGTATCAACACCTCAACATGTCTCTTCAACTCCAGGTTTTTTCTCTTTATCTCACTTCTCATTTCCTCCATTGATCTTTTCATGTCCATTAATTGATGAAGTTACTATTGGTTTGGGTTTTCCAACTCTTTAGCACCATTTGTTACATCTCTTTTAACCCCTTATTCGAGAGCTGGTGTGTTAACCATACCATCTTTAACTGGAGGACCGATCAGTCAAGCTCATTCATTGCCCATGTCTCGACCATAATTTTTAAGAAAAGTATTTGAGTTACGATGTCTTGTCCAGTGGTCTCTCACTACTACAAAAGTGGTCATTTAAGTCGATATTTAAAGTCAATTTTTGGGGAAAACCAACTTATAATGAATTTAAAGTCAGTTCACTAAAAAACCAGTATAAAACACGTAGATTGTAGCATCGGTTGACATATAGAATTGCCGCTACACGTAGGACATAGCGTCGGTTCTACGTGTCAACCGACGCTACATATGGATATTACATGTAGTTCTTTGGTTGGAACAAATCGAGCTATGACCCGCAAATTTTTGATGATTTACGAGAGGAATGGGCAGAACACATAGTTCAAATTATGTCATCACAAAAAGAATCAAGAGAAGATTCTGATGATCTTGAATAGCATTTAATGGCATTGTGGTAATTTTTATAATGCTTTAATCTCTCTATTCTTGTGTCTAAAGTTTTGGCAACTTGTTTGATAGATGTTTATATGCTCATGTATTTAGGGGAATGAATTGTTATATGAAGCTATTTTTTGCCCAAACTTCATCTCATCTCTCTTGCCTAGTTCCCTGGTATGACAACATCATGTTAGTCATTGGCCAACCAAGTATAGGAAAACCACCAAAAATCATCATTCTAATGTAATATCATGAATTCAAAAAACATTATATATGTTAAAAGATTAGTAAAAGAGATTACCACATCAACACCAGAGTGATATACAAATAATCCCATCCCTTCGAAATTGTATTAGCATTGTTTAATTTTTTATATATAAATAATAAGCTATTTGGAATCAAGCTGGTATTTTTAATGCTATAATGAGCTATAAATATGAAGTCAAGTGTAACTCTGATTGTTTACTTGGTTTGGTTGGGCAAAAAATAGTTATTCCATAAGTTTATAGGCACCAAAACTCAACCAACCCAAGTAACAAATTGGAGTTACACTTGATTTCATATTTAGAGCTCATTATAGCATTAAAAATACCAGCTTGATTCCATATAACTTCATATTTATAGACAAAAGATTAATACAATGTTAATATGATTTCGAAAGGTTAAGGTTATTATTATATCACTCCGGTGTCGATGTGGTAATCTCTTTTACTAATATTTTAACATATATAAGTTATTTTTGTGAATTCGTGATATTAAATTCTTATTTTGAATTTAATTACATTTAGTTCTTTTGTTGGAACAAGTGGGGCTATGATATGCAAATTTTTCATGATTTACGAGAAGAATAGATAGAACACTTGGTTCAAATTATAACATTAGGAGAATAATATGATGATCTTGAATAACATAGGACAACACCATGGTAATTTTTATAGTGCTTTAATTTCTCCATTTCTGTGTCTATGAAGTTTGGACTGCTTATTTGATAGATGTTTACATGCTCATGTATTGAGGGGAATGAATTGTTATATGGACCAACTTTTTTTTGCCCAAACTCCATCTCATATCTCTTGCCTAGTTTCCTAGTCACTATGCTGGTGATTCTAAGCAAACCAAGCTTCCTCTCCTTGAAATAAAGTGGAAATATTACAAAATTCATGACAAAAGAGACGACATCATTTTATTTGAAATTTAAGTAAAATATACATGTATTGTATATAAATTACTTTTTTGTAATAAACTTAATTCTCAAGTAATTAATTAATATTTAATTTTTTAATTATTTGTTTTATTTAAACAATTTGTTAAACATATTTTGTTTTTTTCTTGCTATTATGTGACCGAATACAAGTTTTGAGTATAATAGAAAATGAGTAAATTTTGTAAAAAAAAACTAAAAATTTAAAGTCAGTTCAATGCGTGAACGTACATTATATTTAAAGTCGGTTGAATACGTGAACTAACTTTAAATTTTTAAATCACAGAATTTAAAATCAATTCACCGAACCGACTTTAAAAGTCGATTTTGATGTAGTGTCTTCTTACCTATAAGCTTGATCCAAACTATAAATAAGACCTATGAAATAAGAGATGTCATAATCTATGCATTGTGTCTTAAAATATGAGCATCACAGTGAGGGCCAAAATGTGGAGACATATTTAGTTTAGAGAAAGAAAATATAGAGATACATTAAATGAGCAATAAATAATAATGACTTTAGGTCCTTCATTGAGTATATATAGAAATTATATGTACACGTAACGTTCATTTAAGGAGTCCATGTAAACTAATAAGAGCGAGCTCAAAAATATACATAAAATAAGCATAAATGTCGACATATAGCCGGTCTTGACCTCCACCATATGGATATACACCTGGCATTTACCTCAACATCAGCACGTAGACTACGTCCAAACAATTTGTATTACCTTTTTTTATCATTCTAATAATACTTGTAGCTGATGGGCTAGATGAATAATGGTGCTATAGAGGTGCCAACCTCGTTAAAATGTCCTGGTATGCTTCTATGGTCTATCAGTTATAATCTTTCATTAAAAAATTTACTTGCTTAATTTAGTTTACTTGTAATATTTAGTTATAAATTAATTTTGAATTTAGGGTTCTTTTCTACCAACCGAAAATTGGTAAAGTGTTTAGGAATTTTTTTCTTAACTATATTAGAACATAATTTTACTTTTTAAAACAACCAGCCAATTCTTTGAGAGACTGACCTTGAGATATATTAGTCGCTTTATTATAAGTAACTTGTGCACTTGCGAGCTTTTATAAAAATTTGTGCATCAATGCCTTTAAAGTTTTTCTAGCAAAAAAGCTCAAATTCTTTTGCTTTCTTGAATTAAATCCTTTAAAAACTAACTTAAGCATCGAAATGGATATGATACCCCCTATGTTTCGTTCCTTTTGATAGTTTGCTAATAATCTATTTCAAAATTTAAATCAATAGTTTAGTGGTGAATACAGTGAGTAAAAATTGAATTCAGCACATAACAATAATAATGTTATTTTTATTAAGTTCAATTTTCATTATCATTCTTATTCTTATTACTTTTTTTATTAATTGAATCAAATATCAACTTACTTGTTAGAGCAATAATACAAATTCTTTTTCAGTTTGATTTTTTTAACCTTTTAAATTATATTATCTAGCAAAATTTGAATTCATCAATATTGTCAAATGTTTTCGTTCAATGATTTGGATTTTTATACATTGTATAGACCAAGAAAGAAAAAAAAATGAACATATAAGAAAAAAAATTAAATTATTGTCAAAAGTGAAAGGCTCAGACGTGCTTCTTTTAAAAGTGATTTTAAGAAAAATAATCTGATAAAAAGTGGTTTAAAAGAAGTTTAAGTTGTTTGAAATAAATGTACTAGATGTGGTTTAAAAATAATATTTTAGTAATTAATTTATAAGAGAAGCATGGATTGTAAACTTCTTCCCTAAAAAGTAAGGATTATTAAGGGTTTGTTTGGCAGCATAATTTAAAAACAAAAAATTATTTATAAAAATAATTTTATGTGTCTGACCTTATTTTTAAGTTATTGTTTCCTAAAATATGTTGTTATAAAAACAAAAAACTGAGAATAACTTAACAAAAACACATGAGAATAAGTTACTTGTGTTTTCATTGCTTATAAAAACTAGTATAAAACACGAAAAATAATTTGTATTACACGAAAGTGATAGCTATTTATGGAATTTTTTTTAGTTGTTTTACAATGGCTTATTAGACCAACTTTTGGGATATAAATATAATTTTTTTTTCTTTTTTATTGTACGGTGGTCTTGCCTTTTCTTTCTAATACATTTGTGATATATATATATGATATAAGATATAGTGGAGAGATAATTTTCAATCAATGAATACGATTAAGGTAATGTCAAAATAATATTTAAATGAGGTTTAATCAATAAATAGTTTCTGAGAGGAGGAAGAAGAGAGGAAACGGATAGGGAGAGAGAGCTGAATTTTGTATAATTCTCATATATATTTTATTGAAATTACTGAGGTTATATGTAGCCTTACACGAATATGAAATATACGAGAATTTAGGTTAATTAACTCTAACATCTCAAACTGAATTCAGTGGTCCCCTGATCATGCATCCAGCCTACTTGTACTATGCCTCGCGCCCACGTCATGTGCCCACGTGTGCCATATCCGCTCGGTGTTGCACCTATGATAGTGGCATGATCAAAGATTGGAGGTAGTTGAACAAAGCTTGGTGTAACTGTTCCCACATGTTTCTTTAACTTGTTGACATGAAACACATCATGTATTTGAGAGTCGAGGGGAAGAGCCAATCTGTAAGCCACCGAACCAACTCATGCAATGATTATGTGTGGTCCAAAGAAGCATAGGGAAAGCTTTATGGATGATCAAAAATCTATAGAGGTTTGTCGGTAAGGTTGTAGTTTCAAATAAACATAATCCCCTTCGAGGAAATATAACTCTCATCTATGTTGATCAGCCTGACATTTCATTCAATTTTGAGCTTGTAAAAGGTTATGGCGTAAATCACGTATATGGTATCTCAATCACGTAGGTATTCATCCATTTTTTGGACGTTGGAGGTGCTTGGGACATAAGCTAATAGATGTGGGGTGGAATGCCATAAACTGCTTCAAATGGAGTCATTTTAGTGGATGAGTGTGTTGAGGTGTTATAGCTAAACTCAACCCAGGGTATCCATTCAACCTATTGCCTTGGTTACTCACCAATAAAGCAACCTAAGTATTGTTCTAGAGTGTGGGTGATAGTTGAAGCTCATGCATAATTGGGTTCCTTATAATTGGAACAAGGCTTGGGATGTCGTGTAGGCATACCATATTGGCTATAAATTCCTTGGCTACAATTAAGGTAGTAAAAGGGTGTTTATGGCAATGAAATGGGCATACTTTGTCAACCGATCTACCACTACCATAGTCATTGTGTTTCCCTTTGAGAGTGGTAACCCTTCAATGAAATCTATTGAGATTTCAACCCATATCTTGGTAGGAATTGGTAAGGGTTGTAGCAATCCTATTGGTTTCATACAGTCAGTCCTGAACCGTTGGCATACCTCACACATACATAAGAACTCTTTTACCTTTTGGCGCATATTGGACCAACAAAAATTCTATTTGATTCGAGAGAGTGTTTTGTGGAACCCAAAGTGCCCTCCAATCGGTGATGAATGGTAGTCAACTAAAAATTTTAGAATTAAAGAAGATTGTGAGCTTAAGTAAACCTTGTTCTTTTTTAACCATACCCCATCACGTTGGCATAGTTTGAGGACATCTTAAGAGGAAGTCTTGGCTATCAGTTTCTCATAAAAAAAAGTCTTATTGGACTTCCTTCTTAAGTATTGGCCACCAATCTGCTTAGGGTTGAGAGATAGATAGAAATTTGAACTCTATCACTCGTGACAAGGAGTATACACCCTAATTCTCTGAACCTTTTTTGTACTCAATTTCATAGTCCTAGCCAAGGAGTTTAGGCAACCAGTGTTCCTATGTTGGTGTTGTTATCCATTGCTCCAGTAGATACTTCAGACTTTTTTGATCTGTGCGTACTATGAATGGTCTTCCTAATTGGTATGGAAGCCATATCTTGATGGCTTTAACAATAGCCAGCATTTCTTTCTCATAGGTAGACAGTGCTAAGGCTAATCCTTTAAGTACAACACTAAAATAAGCCACTGGTCTAATTTCTTGGATGAATACTACCCTGAGACCAATGCCACTAGCATCACATTCAATCACAAAATGTTGTGTGAAGTTTAGTAAACATAGGATATGAGGGGAGGTTAAAGCTTCTTTCATCTGTTGGAATGCCATTGATGTACCCTCATTCTATTGCAACCCTTCCTTACTCAATAGGCAGGTTAAGAGTGCTACTATTCACCTAAAATGATGAATGAATTTTTTACAATAGCCTACCAATCCAAGGAACCCTCTGACTCCTTTTTTTGTGATTGGTGTTGGTCATTCAATGACAACACAAATTTTTGCTGGATCAACTGAGACTCCCTATTTTAAAATAAGGTGGCCTAAGTATTCTATCTGTAATATACCAAATAAACATTTAGATTGTTTACCAAACAAACTGTTATTCTTTAGTAATTGTAGGATAATTTGTAAATACATGTTATGGTCTTCCCACGAATTGGAGTATACTAGGATATCATCAAAGAAAACCAAGATGAATATAACACAATATAATTAAAGGTGATAACTTTTAGTATGACCCATTAATTTTGATACCAATGCTAAAAAAGAATGTCACGTATTCTTTTATAGTTGATAATTGTATTTTATATAATTATTTTCATCTATTTTATTAATTATAATTGCTATGTTCTTGACATTTTTGGTTAATTTTAGTTAAATAAATTAATATTTACTGTTTATGTGTGAAGGAATATATTTTTAAGAAAATTAAATAATTTGAATCGAAACTGTACTTAATTGCAAATTTATGTCCAAAAATATAATTTCAAATAAAATAGTGCTTAATTGCAATTTATAAAAGTCTAAAATATAATTTAAATTTAAATCATGCTTAATTTTAATCATTAAAAGTTTAAAATTTAATTTAAATTAAAAAAAGGGCTTAATTATAATTAAAGAAAGATTAAAACGTAATTTGAAATGAATTTGTGGGTCAAAATGTAATTAAGAAAATTTATTTTTCTACGCAAGAGAGAAGAAGTCCACGCGCCATCATCCATGCGCGCAATGTGAGCCGTCAAATCAGACAAGAAACGGTTAGGATGAGCACGTGTCTTTCAAACCTGACCAAAGCGAATGGGTGCAGGAAATCAATTGCACGCTGCTCGGTACCCATATGGGGCCCACCTACCGCGCATGCCGTCGTGTAGGGTGGGACCCACGTGTCTTACGCATCTCCTAAAAGCCATGATTTCCTACGGTCGAATTACATGCGCCCATTTTGCAACCAATTGGAAGATGCCACGTGTCCCACCAGTCCTTGCAGCCAATCATATGCTGACACGTGGCAAGTTTCAATGAAAGCAAAAACACAGAATTTCACACACGTTTTTCCAACTGTCCCCCACGTTTTGTGTCGTTTATCTCGTGCGACAATTCTGTGTGCAACCGTCTCGCTCCCCCAATGAAATGCTGCCACGTGTCTGTATTAATTCTTCAGCCAATCAGATCGCGACACGTGGCAGCGTGAATTGAAAAAGGAAATCTAAAACGTGCACGTTCCCTGTTTTGCGTGTTCGATATTTTTGTCCCCCATGCATATTATTTAATCATTTTTGCCATACGTGTTTGTTCCCTACGTGTAAAACAAATATATTTTTAAATGTATTTTTTTTAGAAATTTGATATTATAAATAGGGGTTATTATGATAGAGTTTGGAGTTTTTTTGAGTTTTTTAGTTTTGGAATTTTTGGAGAGTTTGTGGGTTGGACTGTGGAACACGCAGAAGCCATTTTTGGCTTCTATTGTGTTCTGCGTGTGCCAAATATTTACGAGCCGAGATGTTTTAATTTTCTTTGTATTCTTCATCTAATATTCCTTAACTATTGTAATTCTTATTTTCATTATGAACTAATTCATTTTTGCTAAGGCTATGATGTAGTTGAATCAAGAAAAACTGATTTCTTTTGTTATTGTTATATGAGTTCATTGTTTTCAAGTTGAGTATTTATTTCTATGCTTAATGCTTTTAAATTTCTGACCAAGATTTAGATGATTTGTTGCATTATGTTGAGACCGAGAGAAGATGTGTAATGAATTCTTCTTGTGATAAATACCGTATGTTGAGTGCAAGTGTGAGACCTAATGCATGATGTATGTGGTTATTCTAGAAATTCCATAAATTGTAATGTGCTTGTTTGTGATTAAATCTTCATAAAAATATAGTTGTTTTTCATAGATAAGTAATTCTAATATAACTCGAGAGAGAGTATTAGGTAAATTTGGGTTTTTCAACCATCACTTTTAGCTTTGATTCTCATATAACATGACTTGAAATCGGATCGAATTGATTTAGCGAAATCAAATGCCTTAGCATTTTTAATCATTTTTGAACAACATTCAATTGTGTTATTTGCGTTTAGTTTTAAGTTAATTTGCTTCTTAAACAATTTCAACAATTCGGTTTTCAAATAAAATTAGGATTAGTCAATTTCGGTACTTAGTAACGTCATTCCTTGTGAGTTCGATATCCGTACTGTTGTACACTTTATTACTTGAACGATTCGTACATTTGTGAAAATACACATCTATATTCTTCAAATTTTTGACATTATCTATTGTAAGTAATCCATTGTTCAATAAAAAGCTATATTATTTTTGTATAGTTTATATTCTTCAAATTTTTGACATTATCTATGATAACTAATCCATTGTTCAGTAAAAAGCTTTGTTATTTTTGTATAGGTTAATAAATATAATAATGTAATAATAAAAATTCAATAATATTACAAATTAATACGACATTAATCTAGAATAGGCAATTTCTGATGCGAGCTACAAATTAGACATGACTACGAGCCTTTTAAATGAATTTGGGTTAAGTTTAAATGGGTTGGGTCATAAACAGGTCAAGTTTAGGAATGGGCATGGGGACAAATATGAATAGTTTTTGATATAATTGTCCCTGAAATTGTAGTGGTAAATATGTACTTGAAATTGTCCAAAAACTGTTACAGTTTAAGAATGGTATTTATCTATGGATAACGGGATGAGACAGGTAATAAATAATACTTGAAATTAAACTAGTTTTTTCCAAACTTATTAAAAAAGATTTAATATAAAATTAATGAATAAAAGATAGAGACGAATTAGTGGTATTAAGCATTAATAAATAAGTAAGAGATTCAATGTTCGAATCTCTGAAAATTAAAATTTTATTTATTTAATAAATATATAAATTAATTAAATAAATATAGTATATATACAGTACGGGCAGAGATTGATATTAGTATAAATATAGCCACTCATAACTACTACTTCTTGATCGGATAATACCCAAAACCATCCCGATCCCCAAAATTAATCCAATAAAAACTAAACCTACGATGTGGATAATCACAAGTACCCAAACCAATAATTAAAATACCCATTTCTTGTTAATCCATTTGGACCCATTTGTTAAATGGGACAAATGGGTTGGGTTTTGATTGGGGTAAATATGTTATATCGTCGGTAGAACTATTCGTATATGATCCATTTAACAAAAACTATATTGTAACTACAAACCCAACATCAACTCGAATCTTTTAAATGGGTTCATGTTGAGGTTAAATGGGTTGGCCAAATACCTTGTTATTTTTAAAAATCAATTAAGGAAAAATTATATTTTTTATGATTTTTTATTAATATATGATTTTTTGTCAAATTATTAAAATATGATAAAATACGAGACATTAAGATAGATAAATTGAATTTTAATATAAAATTATTTAAAAATCAATAATAATAACATTATAATAAAAAGGTTATTTGAAAACATATCTTCAATATAATATTGCTATGTTTTGTTTCATTTTGATTATTAATTTTAAAAATATTTAATATTATCAATTTTTTATAATCATTTATAAATGTTTAAATTATTCTAAAAATAAATTAGAGAAAAAAATGAGATGTTAAAATTAAATAAAAATATTTTAATAGTAAAGTAATGTTTAATTTAAAATAATTCGAAAAACATAGGTAATTATGAAGGATATTTTTATAAACAAATTCAAAGTTTACACGTTTAAACTATTGAACTTTTTTTAAAATTCAATAATAAAAATTTATTATAAAAATAAATTTAAAAAATAATTTTGTCAAACAACATGAATCATATTTTCTACCTTTTGTTTTGTAGAAAACCTTTTAAAATATTGGCCAAATATTTTAATGTTTTTAAAATATATTAAAAATTGTTTGGAGTTTGAAAACATGTTTTTAAAATATATTAAAAATTGTTTAGAGTTTGAAAACATGTTTTGGAAATTGTTTTCTAATCATATGGCTAAATACATCCTTTTTTCTATAAACATAAATAATATTTATCAAAATATTAAAATCACTTACTATCAAAACTTTTAAATATTTTTGAAAATAATTTAATTCATTTAAAATAATTGTTACTCAAAATAAGAAGTGGCTTTAAAGGGATCCGAAATATGTTAAATATTTTTTTATAATTATATTTATTTAAGTTTCATAGAGCTAATTAATTAGTATACATAACGGAAATATTAAGGACATATAAATTTATACAAATTTTTGCATTCATTCCTCTTATTAATATTGTGCTACAACTTGGTATTATTTTTAAAGATGAATTTTTTTTTCAATTTTTAAAACAATTCCGACTCATAACATGATATTATTGTTAAAGGGACAAAAATGAGTCTAAATTTATATTCTATTAGTTTTTTTTTTACATAAAATAATTCATTATTTTATTTCCCTTCTTTTTTCTTTTTTTTTCTTTCTCTTTATCCCTTTGTATTTTACCATTTTTATCTATCCTAAAATTTCACATGAAATTATGTCTTGTACACAATAATTTGTTTGTGGAATTCGAAAGCAAACTCCCTCTGTATTTGTAGTAAGAGGAACACCACTACTTTAGCATCTACAATCCACCGACATTTTAGTTTCCTTAGATATTGTTTTCACAAATATAATTTTTTAAAATAAGTTTATTTCTTCATATTTACAAACAAACAATTTTTGTTTAAATATTTTCAGTCCTAATGATCTCGATATAAAATTCACCCTCTTTCAAACTATGCCTTAAAATCACACCAAATATTATTTATTAAAAAATAAGTTTTTAAAGAGTTTTTAGTTAGAATGTTTCGTGACAATTTCATATTATATTGTTTGTTATAAAGAATTATTTACAACATGGCAACAAAAAGAAAATAAACTATTTACAAATTGTGTGATAACTTGAAATTAGATAATCTTCAAACGACATTATTTAATCAAATTTATAATTTCAATTTTTTTTTTCATTTTTATCAATGTAATATTTAAGAAAAAATCTAATCCAATCACTTTTATATAACAAATATTAAAAAAAATAACAAAATTTATTCATTACAACTTAAATTTATGCCCATAAAATATTATAAATTAAAAAGTGTTATCAAAAAGCACATAATAAATTTTTTCTTAACATCCATGTCATGAAAATTAAATTTTACCAAAAATCAAAAATTACAATTTTTATGAACCATAACCTAATTAAAAATTGTCAATTACGTAAAAGAAAAATGTTGAATAAACAAAAAAAAAAATTACACACATTTGTACTTTAACTAACTATAATATAACAATTGACATAAATTAATTGAATAATAAAAGTTATGTTACCACATGAGATACCATAATTACTCTAAGTATATATATAAGCAAATTTTTATTATTTTAGTATTCCTCCCACCTAAAATTGTCACAAATCATAAGGAGAATTTACATTAAATATTTTTAGATCCAACTGCATCTTAGATGTAAATATTTTCATTTGAACTGGTGCCTATTTTCTTCCATTTCATTCCCCAGTTAAAACTTGTGCCCAATTATTATATTAAATAAAAATTCTATTTACAATAACTTATTTTATAATAATAAATTATATAGCATATAATGATAGGTTAAAAAAATAAATTTAATTATTTTAATTAATAAATAATCATCATATTAATTATCATTCTATAATAACTTATTACAAATAGAATATTCTATATTAAATCAAACTATAAATTAAGGCTACTCCTATTATTAGAATAAAAATTAATATTATCTTAATAAAAATTTTATTTTTAAAAGTAAATATTTTAAAAATGAATAGTTTGTTATATTAATAATAATTATTACTTTAAAATAACAATTCCCAAAAACCAAGATAGTATCTTAACCATAAATTTTATTAATGACACATTAAAAAATGATAAATGTTCTAGAACATCTCTACTAATAATTAGACCGAATGTAACTATTGTTTAATAAAATTGTTATTAATCAAAAGTTTTTGTGAAAATAACAATTATGATTATGCTAATATTAACACTCAAAAATAAAAATAAAGTACAGTAACGTTGTCACAATTATTTTTATTATTTACATAAAAAAATTATATAAATTATTTATTTATTACTTTAATAAATTATATTTGGATGTTATTGGATAAATTACCATTAATTAATCATGTGGAATTAATTTTGGGTATTTTCAAGAGTCTGGATTCTTTTACTCCAATCCGCTGTCCTCAATTTCCTTTCAAAATCAAGTATATTTGGATGTTAATTGAAATATATTCCAATATCTAAATAAATCATTTGAAACAAAAACTTAAAAATAATAATTTAACAATTTTTAGGTAACATTAGTTACTAAATAAACCTTTTTTCTTCTTTCATTTTCAACATTTACTAGTTAGAAACAATTTTATAATACAATATCAAATTTAGTTAATCTATCTCTTCAGATAATGTTTTTTATTTAATAAATATAAAAAATTAATAAAAATATAAAAAAATTATAATAAATCTATTAGTAAGAAGTAAAGTTATTTATTTTAAACAACACATGTGCCAATTTTTATTAAAAAACAAAAAAACAAAAAAACAAAAACAATTTGAAATATAAGACGAATACATTTGTCACATGAAAACTAAAAAAATGTTTAAATAGATAAAGTTGAACACACTCGTATGTAATATTTTCTGTGTATTATATATATATATACCACTAATTAAATGAGGCTATGTATATATATTTAAATAATTATAATCAATTCTTTCAATTAATTTCAATTTTTTTTATTTATCTCCTTAAATCACTTTAAAAAACATATTACCACTTCTTACTTGTCTCAAAACACAAATATGGAAAGATAGGAACTCAACTTTGTCATACTCTTCGGTGATAATAATGTTTAACACAACACACATTCAAAACTTTGTCCTAATTAATTAATAATTTTTGTATGTGTTAAAATATTTTTTTATTTTCTAATATCATAAGTAAGTAATATAACAAACAATTAAATAAAATTTTAGATGAAATGTGACATTAATTCTTTTATTTATAAAAAAAATATCACTTAATTTAATTGTTTATTACATTTACTTATAAATATATTATAAAAATAAATATTAAATAATTTTGAATTTATTTAAAGAATAATTATTGAGGGTATTTCAATTGAGAGTAAAAACTTGTATTTTTTTGTTTATTAAGGCGAGGTTAAATAACAAAAATGTAGTAATTAATATTTGTTCAAAAAATTGATCAATAAAATCTTTTTTATGATCTATTTTCTATAAATAAAAATATTAATTAATATCTTTTTATAAGTAGAAGAATTAATAAAAATATTTTTCATAGATAAAAAAATGAATGAATATTTTTTAAAAATTTTAACATTAAACAATACTTTTAATTGATAAAGATAAGTCCACATTTTTTCTAAAACTTTTATTTACCAATTAATAAATAAATATGACATTAATACAAAAAACAATAACAAACCACAATATCGACTAAAATGATTGCCACACCTCACCTAACCTTTTGTAATTCATGATCAAAACAATCATATAAAGAACTTGCCAGCAAGAAAACGAAATTTAAGCCCGAACTCCAAACATATAACCTAAACGAATAACAGAGAAAAGCTGAAAATGGGCTTCCCAGCAAAGAGCAATAGCAAAAACACCAAGACTTGGGACATGGGTCTCCTTTTGGTCTTCTTCCCTGAAGATAACAACCCAAAGACGACCTCTATTGTTGATAAATCCAAGCTTTTCTCTTCCTCTTCATCTTCCTCATCCTCCATTAGAAAAAGCAGTTCGAATCTTCTTCTAACCAAAGCTCAATCCACCATTTACATCTGTGCTCTTCTCCTCTTCATTACCCTCCTTCTCTTTACTCTCTCTACCTTCGAACCCACCACCAAAATTTACTACCCAATTGGCTCCACAACACCCAGAAGGTTTCTCTCACAAAACCCACGTAAATCTCTTCTCTCTAATTTCTATTGGTTCGGAAAAATGTGGAAGCACAAATCGAATAACATGAACAAGAAAAAAAGCAATGTTTCGTCAAATGCTTTGCAGGGTATGGGCACTCTGTTTCGAAGAGGGACTAGAGCTATGAACGATCTTGTTGTTGGTCATTTAGTTGAAGATGTGAAGGACGAGGAGCTTCAACTATTTCTCAGACTTTTGCATCGCTGTGGCCTCACTTCTAAATCCGATGTCATTTTAATATCTGCTTCTAATATTTCAAGATTTGGTGAGATAATTCAACTGGAAAATGATTCGTTCTTGAAGCTTATTGCTCATTATTATAGGCAGTTGAACAGAACGGGTAATCATAGGCCAAGACCAAATTTGGGTAGTTTCGATGTGACTCAATTTGTCAAGATGGGAAAGAAGGAATTTGCAGAGCCATTGTGGGGAAAAAGAGTTCGAAGCAATTTTAGTAACTCCAATGTTATTGAAGTTGACAGTGAGTCAACGTCCTTCACTCAACTGAGTTATGGATCGGTTCTCGGTTTTGAAGCTTCTGAGCTTGACCCAGAAAACTCGCTATCTGGGTTCTTAGACAACATTCCACTGAGTTTGCGCAGATGGGCTTGTTACCAATTACTACTCGGCCGAGTTCGACGCAATTTCAAGCATGTAATGTTGGTGGATGTGAAAAGCTTATTGATACTTGGAGACCCATTCGGGCGAGTTGGCAATCGGAGTCCCGAATCAGTTATGGTATTCACAAAGTCAGAGACTTCATCTGGCAAGCGAGGGAAGAACTCGGTCAAGACTCATTCTTCTCCCCTGGTTAACTCGGGCATTATTGTTGGAGGAGCACGTGGAGTTCGAAGATTGTCCAATGCCATGTTGACACAGATTATTAGAACAACTGTGCAATACAAAAAGAACTCGGTCACTGAGTTAGAAGTGTTGAATAAAGTCGTGAGCAACGAGTTTGTGACAAAGAGTGTAAACTTGATCAAATCGACCGAGTCAGTCCCAGAACTGAGTTCAGCCATAATTGGCAAGTTTAACTCGGTTGCTATTTACAGTGGTAGTAGTAATAATCATGACCTTACTTCTATTATTATGAAGCAAATATGTTTATCTGAAATAGATTCTTCTGCTTATAGGGATTGTTAGCAAAAGGATAGAATAGAGGGATTAAAACAAAGAAAGAATAAAAAATAGAAATTTCATAAGATGTGTCATAAACTTTGTTTTTTCTTTTGTTACTATTTCCCAAGTTATGTTATTATATGTATATAAATATTTTGTGGAATATATAATCAATTTATCGTTTTCTTCGTTTTATTTTAAATTTATAATAATTTATGGCGTGTCATTGTTTTCAAGTTTCAATTATTTGGGTAATGAAATTTACATCAAGTTTTATTGTGTTTAGCTACATCAGCAAGACATATTTGCTAAACGTATTATATGAGCTTAATTTCAAAGGAAGACATCAAGTTTTCTTTTGATTGAAAAGTTTATCCAGGTTAAATTATATGTTGACATGTATAACATTACAAATTTTTTATGGGATTGAACTCTTGATTTTGTGTTTATATGCTTTATGTACAACAACACGAATTAAATCATTTTGTTTTCAAGTTTCAATTATTTGGGTAATGAAATTTACATCAAGTTTTATTGTGTTTAGCTACATCAGCAAGACATATTTTTTTTTTGTATGTAAAAATGCAAAATTTGTTATATTTATTTTAATTCGTAATATTTATTAATATTGACGATATTTTGAACAAAATATTTAAATGTAATTTAGTTTTTAGGTGCATTCTCAAGATTACAATTCTAATCGAAGAAATTAATGAGTTTCAAATCTATATATTTTAAGTATATACTTGTTCTTAAACACGTTAGATTTCATATTAAACACATAAGAACATTTAATATATATGTTATTCGATCGGTCGAGGAGGTAGATCGATCGAGTACTAAGTCGATCGATCAAATGTGTTAGATCAATTGAGGATCGATCATGTTCAATATACTTACTATTGGGTTTTTTATTAATCGTTGCTGGATCGATCAAAAATAGTTTCAATCTATCATCGAGTCTATTTAATATCGATCAAGTGCGTAATTTTTTAACTTAAAATATTTATTTAAACTCGAGTCAATTTATGAAATTATTATTTAGTCTTTTCTTTAATGTGTTTCAATATTTTTAAAATATGTCTTAAATTATATGATAAGATATAACCTAAATTATAGGTTAAATATAGGATAAGTTATAGGCTAAAATATCTTATAAGATATACCCTAAATTATAGCTTAAGAGATAGCTTAAAATCTCAATGAAACTCTTTAAAAAAAAATTCTTCTTTAAAAAAGAGTTTTTTGATTAATGAGTATTACTAATAGAAAACATATTTCTCAATTATATAGGATTAGACTTTTAATTTTTCATATAAATAAAACTTATTGTTCATTATTTCAATCAACTAAATTCATTATAATTTTCTAATTTTTTTGTTCTCTCTCTCAAATTGCTTTACAAAAACAATAATATATTTATTTAGGCTTATTTCTTTAATTAATTTATCAAACATTGGTGAATGTGTTTGATTGATTAATAAACTTATTTAATTTATAATATTTTAATTATATGTTCAAATAGCTTCTTCTTTATTATGTTCTTAAATTCTTAGATCAAATAATTGTGTATAATATCATAATTATTTAATTTGATTATTTAACTTTAAAGAAGCTATCCTTATTTAACCAGTGCTAAGTTCTAAGTTTGCTAAATTATTTAATTTAACTAATTTATTTTTGAATCTTCTAGCAAGGTTTTTTTATTATTGAATCTGCTCTAGGATATAATTTTCACTTGTGTTAGTGGGCTAACTTTTCAGGTGCTAGTTGAACATGTTCGATTTTTCGTGTAACTCGAATTTAACGGAACACTAGTTCGGATCAGAACACCTTTCATATAGAGACCGTGAAGGAAAGTAGTAGCCTGTAAATATATTACTTAGGGGCATTATCTTGGAGGGTAGTTTAAGTATTGGCCTTGTAATTGAACATTATTTCTTAATGGATAGTTAGGTAGTACGGTGTACTGATGGTTTTCCCTTATGTCATTGGTGTGACTTAGGTTGTTTCCATCTAAAATATCATGTGTCAAGTTTTATTTATTTTTGTTTTATATTTATTGTATACGATTTCATATCTAGTCACTTGTGATTTTTAATTTAGAATAATTTGATTAATTGTTTATTCACCCCTTTTAATTATAATCGTAACTAAAAAGTTTCAATTGGAATCAAAACAGGTCACTAGATATACCTAGTGTGTGCCTAGGATCTTATTAGTGATCATTTAAGGGAGGGTTCATCTACAACATGTTCTCCCTTCTTTGATGGGTCTAATTACCCATATTAGAAGGCTCGTATGAGAGCCTTTCTACATTCTATAGATGATAATGTTTGGAACTTTATTATTTATGATTGAAAACCACCTATAGTTACCAAAGATAATGTTGCCCCTCTTGAACCTAGGAACAAATGGACCGCTGAAGGTAAAATTGGTAGTAATTGGAATCAAAAAGAAATTAATGTCATCTTTAGCATTGTCTCTCCTGATGAGTTCCATTATATCTCTAATGTTGATACTGCTAAGTATGCTTGGGACATTTTAGAGGTTTCCTATGAGATCACCCCCAAGTTAAAAGAACCAAACTTCGCATGTTTGGTACTCAATTTGAAAACCTTAGGATGAAAGAAGATGAATCCTTTTAATAAATGTTATACTAAACTATGTGATATTACTAACACCTCTTCATATCTTAAAGAGAAAATTGATGATGTCATCATTGATGAAACCAAGGACATACACACCATCAAAATTGAGGAACTTGTTGATTCACTTCAAATTTTTGAGATGAGCTTACAAACACCTACAAAAAACAAAGGTGTCACTTTTAAAATCTCCATGATTGATGATGGTGACAATGAGAATGATGAGAACAATGAAGAATTCATACTTTTAGCTAATAGAACCAAGAAAATTTTCAACCAGAATAACTCACAAAAACAATGGACAATCCAATCGTACAAATGATCATAAATCAAGAGAACTCAAATCTACGAGTTTCGAAGATAAAAAAATATAAACTAGACCATAATGTTTTGAGTGACAACAAAAGGAAGAAAACTAGAAAAGGTTTCAATACTATCCTTAGTGACTTAGAAAGTGACAACGATAACCCCAATGACTTAGAAAACTATAGCACCAACTACCAAGTATTTACTTTCAATTATTGGTGAACACTCCAATGAGTCTAACATTGGCTCAGATAATGAGGGAAGTGGATTTAAATTCCAACTTACTAAAGTTAATGCTAATAACATTGAGGAACTATTTATATATTTATTGGGTTGTATGAAAGAAAAAGATAAGTTACTAGTAGAAGTAACCAAATTAAATGGTAAACTCAAATCCTATGAAATAAATTCATTTATGTTAGAAAAAGAAAAAAAAATAGTTGTCTGAAAGTATTAATGGTTTGAATTGAAATCTTACGGGTATTAAACAAGAAAACAAGAATCTAGTGTAGGAACTTGGAGAATCAAATGAAGCCATAAAGAGGTTGACCATTGGAGTTGAAAGGTTAAACAAAGTTCTTGATTATGAAAAACATGTTGGAGACAAGAGAGGGCTAGGTTATATAGATGAGCACTCTACACCATCACTTCAAAAATAATTTAGTTTCTAACACCCTCTAGCCCTTCTTCTTCATGTAATATACATGGAATTGGTTATAAGGATGAAACCTCCATACCTTCAAAATAAAAAACCACATTGCACCATAGGATATGTCTATGGCCTTGGTTTTTCAATAATCGAGACCATAGGATATGTATATATCCTCAGTCTTTCAATAACTGAGGCCATAGGGCATGCATAAATTAAGCAAATATACAATTATTAATTACAATATTAAAAATTATATTATATTAAAATTATAATTATAATTACATTTGATAGTTTATTATACACTAAAATATAATATATAAAACTTTACTATTACAAATTGACTTTTTACTATTAATGACAAGCATTTATAAGTGTACTTTAAATCAATATAATCAAGTCCACAACGACTTCAACATATATGTAAAGAAAATAAAAATACCATAGACGTTGGTGCGCTGAGGTGGTGCACTGGTGCTGGTGCGTTGGGGTGCTGCACTGGGGTGGTACATTGGTGCTGGTTCGCCTGGTGTGCTGGTGCACCTGGTGAAAGAGTTTTGCTACGCCTAGTGCCTGGTGCCTACCATGAAAAATAAAACAGCAAAAAAAAACTAGAATAGCATGTGTGCATAGATAGAAATCAACCTTTAACATGCCACTTGCTATTAGCATCAATGAACTTAATTATGATAACTCAAAATTGAAGTGGCAAATGACTGTATTTTGCTTTTTGCTTAAAACCCCACATCCACATATACAAACAACACAAGTAATTTCACAAAAATGGACATTTACTAAATCAACAACATTTCTTCCCAACGATACCTTCAAGAATTGTTTTCTTTTTCTTTGATTGAAAGTAATCATTTTTCATGGAAAATAAAATGTCTAGCACTACATGTGTGATCATGTGTAGAAAATAAACTATAATTTGCAAATTAGATAGAAGCCACTATTGCGTCATTCCCAAGTCCCAAACCAACCACAATGGTATAGTAATCTAAAAACCTCAACAAGACCACAAGGTTTCATTTTTTCATCCAAGCCTCATATAAATTTAACTAGGCAGATTTTTAAGTGGTCCAAATATGAACAAAAAATCCATATTCAATTTGAACTAGCTCTATTTAAGAAGACTAGACAGTAGAATATTCATCATAGTTACTGTACAGCCTATCTATTATCTAATTGTAAAGGTTTTAAAACTCAAATATATATATTGTGAAGAAGTAACTTGGTTAGAAAAACATGACCAAAAAATGCAGTCAGCAAAGCCAAGACATGGTGAAACCATCATTCATGATGAACTCAAATTAATATAAAGCAATCTTACAGCAAAGAGAAAAAAAACTGATGTAAAACAATCATAAGAGAACAAACTAGTAACATAAATTAATTGTAAATTTGTAATCATTCCTACAACAAATAATACCATACAGTTAGGAAACCTATGTGCATCTATATTCCTTTCCATTTCTAGAAGAATTAAATATTTTTCACCACCTATTACTAGAGTGCAAGTACATAAAACTTTGCTTGAACCCTTTGTGTTCATCATACATTATCATTGCAATCTGAGTGAATACAACAAAATAGAATTATCCTTTATAATTATGCTAACATAATTTTAAAAAAAATTAGATATAACTATATAACTCATTTGAAACACATATTAATCAATACAGAACCAAAGCCATATCAAATAGAGGATATATCAATTATCAATATCACATTGTTAGATATAAAATATCATCGAGTACCTCTAGAGAGCCATCTTCATATGTCTTGTCATTATCCCATGTCTCAAGTGCTGCCAGTTCATCATTGTGTTATTCAATCAGTGGTGAAATTGGGTTTTGGAATGTCATCCATTAAACTAGAACTGTTGCTCCAACCTTCATAGAGTTTAAAAGAAGTTGAATTATAAAGGCAAGTTTGCTTCTATGTGAATGTATATGCATTGATGAGTGCTTAAAAAGCACTAAAATTACCATGATTTAATTAATTAAATAGATTTATATTTTTATGATTTTATCATATTTTTATATAAATTTGTATTTTCAGAAGCACAGGTATTTTTATTGTTTTTCAAGTATTTTCATTCAAAAATAACTTAAAGATATGAATAAAAATACTGGAGGCAATACATCACAAATATATTGAGAAAATAAATGAGGAAAAGTCAAAAAGATGGAAATAAATGGGTCAAAAAGGTCAAAAATGTCAAAATGGCTGAAATCCCGCGTGCACCAGCTCACACAACTGCCCATCACGTCGAGTCCCACGTGCAATTGCCCATCGTGCCGAGTCCCACGCGTAGCTGCCCATCATGTCGAGTCCCATGCGCAGCCACCCATCGTGTCGAGTCCCATGTGCACTAGCCCATCCGCATTGAGTCCCACGCACAACAGTCCATCCGCGCCAAGTCCCGCATGCCCGTACACTCCTCGCCATGTCCTGTGTGTCCCAACTACCATCTGCTGCACCAACTTCCCATCTGTCGAGATTTTTGTACCCCATAAGTGTGCCAACCTATCCAAATGCGTCCAAATTCAAATTTTGAAATATTTTCCCCCTTTTTTGGCCTTTTCTTCACCTATAAAAGGACCATCTTCCCCCATTGTAAAACACACAATTTTATGAGCACTTTCTCTCTCTAGAAAATTTATATTTTTTATTTTTTAAGTTCTTTTATTTTGAGAAGAACTAGCTATGTTTTTATAATTTTTTAGTTTTTGATTCAATAAGTAAAGATGCAAATCCATTTGGAGTTTTTCTAGTAATAGAACTAGCTATATTTTTTTTTTATGTTTTATTCTTATATGTTATATTTAATTTGTCTGTGATTAAATTTAACATTGTTGACTGTTTGTAAATATGATATAATAATAACATTATTATGCTTGCAAAATATTAAATAGGTAAAAAATTTCTATAAAATAAATTGATTTTGTTTTTATTCAAGATTTTATATTAAGGAGTTTAGAGAGAAATATATTATTTTTCTTTAGAAACTTAAATCTGAAAATCAGATTATTATCCGGTCTGATTTAGAGTAATGTTTTTTTATTTGTTGATACAATCACCCGGTACTTAGAGTGAAGCTCTATTTCAAAAGTTTTTATAAGAATTAATATTCAAAAATGTATTGACAACATATTAGTAATGGTTTTAAAATTTGAAAGTTAGTACTCAGATAATTAAATTTTTAGGTTTAATTTAGACCCCTTGAATAAAGTTTAAAATGTCTAACTCCACCAAAGGTGGTATTTAAATGGTTCATTTTAAATCTCTTAGAAAAAAAGAATTAATTTAATTAACAAAATTAGTTATCGACCCCACCCATATGTGTTAATTTATTTTTTAATTAACAAATAATATCTAACCCTACCAAAGGTGATATTTATATAAAAAAGAGAGAATCAATAAATATCAGTTTATATCTTTAATAACCTAAATAATATGAGCAAATATAATTAATTTAAATACTCCACTGTTATAAATAATAAATATTTGTATTATTATTTATTGAATCCATATCTATGTTTATTTTTATTATTTCATTAGATTAGAACACAAAACTAAAATATTATGACAGGATGTTTACGATTTAATTTCATTTTTAAAAGTTTGAATAATAAATTAAAAACCGCATATATTCCTTCCTTAGATCGACCTTGAGAGTATACTTATCATTTTCTATAAAATGATTTGTGCACTTGTGAGAGTTTTACAAATAATAAAACCACAAAGAATATTTTGCAAGATCGGTATTTGTAATGTCGGTCTTGTGACTCATTATCAAGTGTTGTGTTAATTAAAAGAATAGACAATGAATAACTCTGAAACCTTACTTCTACTGGTGGAAGTTTTATCCTAACCCTGAATTAACCAAGCATTGTAAATTAATAATTTTTTTTACCAAACAATAGCAAACATGTTGGTATTCAATCTTGAAAAACGAACAAAATGGGAACAAATATACAATTACGGAGTTATACACCCAAACAAATATACAATTATGCATTACAAGATAATTGGTAAATAGTATATCAATAAAATTTTCAAAAAATACTATTTTTAGTCCTATCTACTTATTGTTACAGAAATGCTAGGGTGAACAGGCACAACACCAGCACATGCACAATACCAGGCCAAGCATCGTGCACCACTACATCAACACCAGTGCATCACCCTAACGAACTAGCACCAGTGCACCACCCCAGCGCTCCAACACCAGGCTAAGCACCAGGCAACCACACATTCCACAAACCATACCAAGCAACCTTCCTAAAAAATTTTCATAACCCATCTAAGAAATATCCAACATCCAAAATTCTCAACGTAAGTAGGCCTTCAAGCAGCTAGAAAAAACCTCTACATACCAATCAAGATTTGGTACTGATAGTCATTTATAATAGAAAAAGATGAGTTGATGTTACCAAAAAGATTCAAGTAGTGGCCAAGGAATAGAGGCTAGAACGTGGCATTATAGTGGAAAAATGAGAAGATATATGTATATATATATAGGGAAAAAAATTAGGAAAAAAAGAAAAAAATTGGATAAAAAAGAGAGGGAAAAAGGAAAAAATAGAAAGGGAAAAAGAAAAAAAAGGAGAGGAAATTAAAAGAAAAAAAACTGATAAAAACATTTGGTGTTTGGTGTAAAAGAGAGAAAATTGAGAGGGAAAAAGAAAAAAGAGAGGAAAAAATAAAAAAAAACATTGATAAATTATTTTGGTGTTTGGTGTAAATTAAAGAGAGAAAATTGATAGGGTATGTTTATGGCTTTGGTTTTATAAAAACATAGGCCAAACCCTATAGCCTCGGTTTTTTTAAAATTTGAGGATAAATTTCTAAGACTATATGTATTAGTAGTGTTTCTTTTGATAAAGACAATTAATTAATTAATTAATGATAATAAACACTAGGAAATCACATAATCATATAAACTAACAAAAACTAATGTAATTGATTTAAATTCTTGTTTAAGAGAGAAAAGTTTAGGGGTGAATGTTTTATATGATACCTTAACTTTTTGCAAAAATATACATTAGTACCAAAACTATATAGGAGTACATAATTATTACCTTACATGAGTGAGAGATACATTAGGATCTCTTTTTTTCTTGAAGAAAAATATTTAGAATATGTGAAATAGAATGCATACGAGAATTGGCAATGCCAAAATAGTAATTTTATCATTTTTAAAAAATAAATGTATTCATTACTATTTTACATTGGTCAAACTTGATCAAACTTAGTCAAACTTATCTTGTTATGATCATTTTGAACTAAATTGTAGTTTTTTCCAAAAGAAAAGCACTCCTCGCATACCTCCTAAAAATATATTACTCTTGTGTACCTTTCCTAAAGTGAAGGTATCAGTCGGTTCCTTATCCTACAAATTTTGCATTGATGATTTGTCTAATGTTCTAATTCACAAATAATTAGTTTGATCAAAAATGAAAATTTGATCCATCAATATTCAATGGAAAAGATATTAAGAACAATGAACAAGAAATTTTAACTTTCAATAAATAAAAATCATCTCAAAATCAATTCAAAACCCATAAATAAAACTAACCTATCATAAACAAATATGCTCAACAAATACCCAAAGCCTTTAGTTGGTTAATCTTCACCTTCAAAATCCTTAGCAAAATGCCCAACAATGTTTGAATTATTCTCTAAAGAATTGATGCCCCTTTTGGAGTTCTTCTCTATCATTGTTGTCCAAATATGCTCAAATGGGGCTTAAAAAGATATATAAATGTCACATTTTAACTTAGGGGACCGTTAGATGAAGTCAAATGTGATGATTGGGAGTGATTCTATAGTCAAAATTGCGTGTTTTGGTGCTATGGGATGCTAAAATAGGTCCAAAAGATGACATCATTTAGAAACTAGATGCACACATAGATTGGAGACCAAAATAGTGTCGTTTAGGTGTGCTTTTTCTAACTTGATCATAAAAAACCCTATACACATCCATTAGCCCAGTATTTGTGTTGTTGTGTCTTCGCTAAGTAAATCCCTGCTTTTATATGCTTTTGCTATGTAAGTCCATATAGTCAGTTTCTTCACGCTCAAGTGGCTAAGTTTAACTACATGCATATGAGGAAATCCACATAAGTTGTTTATAATGGTTTTTGGGCATGTTTTCTTCTAATTTTAGCCCATTAGCTTCTAAATACATCCATCAGCTTTGATAAATTCATAAAAAATTCTAAAATAAATTTCAAAAATTGTAGAAAACTCTCCAAGTATTTTATTCACTTATAAAATGTCAAAAATACCCTCAAGATAGTAGATTCTTTAAATAAAATAAAAATTATTGTCTTAATATGGTCAAAAGGTCATGGAGGGCCTATACTCTTTCCCAAATGAGCACATTAGAACCATAATTATAGGGTTACACACTACAAGTCCCATAATTTTTCAAAATAAACACTTTAGTCATGTAGCACTCTAGTCCTATTATTATAAAAATTTAGTACTTTTAGTCATATAATTTATTAAAATGAGTATTCTAGTCTATTAAAAATATTAAAAGTGAGCCTTTATATTGCTTACCTTTTATAAATAACTTCATTATTGGTCCCAAAAATTAAGGGACCTCTAGTGCTCAATACAATAATTATGTGACTAAACCTCTTAAATGAAATAATTATAGGACCTCTGGTGTGCAATACAATAATTACATGACTAAACCACTTAAATTAAATAATTATAGGGCCTGTAGTGCCTAGCTTCCCTTAAAAATATAAACCAAATTGTATGATAAAATATTGTTTATCAAATTCCTTCAAAACTAGAAGTTAACATCAACTTACCTCTCTTGGATTTCATTCGGAATGTGCCAACTTATGTGTAAGTCCATTTGTACTTTATGCCTGTGTGTTGGCTTTCTATGTGCAAAACATGATGTTTGCTTATTTTATTCAATGTTTTGTCTTCCTTCGTGTAAGAATGGTTACTATGGATCAGTAATGCATAAACGAACATAGCTAGGAACATTGTGATTGCAATCTTGTTTACACATACCACGAGTTTGATTTTCATAGTGTCTATACTAGGTTGAGAGTTGCACTTTTTCGCGAGCAAACATGCGTGCAAGCTGATGTTGCTACTAATGTTTTTGTTTCATTTTGGGTATGTGTATTTATGAAAATTACTCAATGATTTTTGGAATGAAAAATATGATTTTTAGCACATCGACAAGTTGGCTGTGAGGTTGGGTAACTTCTATAAATACCCCCCTCTCTTGTTTCTTATCTGGAAAAAACGTAATGAAGCTTTATCAAATTGACATCCCATTTTTCTATTTCTAGATCACGGTTACCTTGAGTGTTTTTAGGTACTAATGACTCGTGATTATGTGAGTAGTGCATCGGCTGGTAGTTATTCTTGTATATTTTTTTTCTTATCTTAGTAACCTATGATGCTTATTTTCGCAAGTGTACGAATCGTTCAAGTAATAAAGTGTACAAAAAGTACGGATATCGAACCCACAAGGAATGGCGTTACTAAGTACCGAAATTGACTAACCCTAATTTTATTTGAAAACCGAATTGTTGAAATTGTTTTAAAAGCAAATTAACATAAAACTAAACGCAAATAACAAAATTTAATGTTGTTCACAAATGATTAAAAACGCTAAGGCATTTGATTTCGCTAAATCAATTCAATCCGATTTCAAGTCATGTTATATGAGATTCAAAGCTAAAAGTGATGGTTGAAAAACCCAAACTTATCTAATACTCTTTCTCAAGTTATATTAGAATTACTTATCTATGAAAACCAACTATATTACTATGAAGATTTAATCACAAATAAGCACATTATGATTTATGGAATTTCTAGAATAACCACATACATCATGCATTAGGTGTCAAACTCGCATTCAACATACGGTATTTATCACAAGAAGCATTCATTACACATCTCCTCTCGGTCTCAATATAATGCAACAAATCATCTAAATCTTGATCAGAAATTTAAAAGCATTAAGCATGGAAATAAATACTCAACTTGAAAACAATGAATTCATATAACAATAACAAAAGAAATCAGATTTCCTTGATTTAACTACATCATAGCCTTAGCAAAAACGAATTAGTTCATAACGAAATTAAGAACAACCATTATTTCAATTGAATCCATGAATAACAAATATAAATAAACTGCAGAATATAAAAACTAAGGAGAAGAGATGAAAAACTCTAGAAGATGAAGGCTTGGTAGCAACAATGGTGAAGATCCTTCAAGTTTCTCTAAAATTTCCTTCTCTTCTCCAAAAATGCCTTTGAACTCTGCTTTTTGCCGTCCCCCTCTTTTTCCATCATAATGTATATATAGATCTAGGGTTTGGGGGGCAATTTTGGAACAAAACAACATAAAAAATGTATTTTCGGACGAAACTCGCCGGCGGCGACATTATCCTTGCCGCGGCGAGATTTCTGAAAAATTAAATATTTAGGTTTTTGATTTTGGCCGGCGGCCAAAATAATGTGGCCGGCGGCTAGATACTTTGGCCGGCGGCGAGATGCTTTGGCCGGCGGCGAGAATTATTTGGCCGGCGGCGAGATTAGTTTACCAAAATTTGTGCTCTCGGGAAGATTTTCGCCAATATTTTAGCCGGCGGTGAGATGCTTTGGCCGGCGGCGAGATACTTTGGCCGGCGGCGAGAATACTTTGGCCGGCGGCGAGATTCACTTGGCCATAATCCGTGCTCCCTGCATGATTTTCCTCATTTTTTCCGTAAGGTTTTCGCCGGCGGCGAAATTCCAAATTTTGAAATTTTTGTTCTCTTTTTATTTTCATTCAATTCCGATCATTGTACTTTGTCCCTAACTTCTCCAAAATCATGATTTTACCTGAAATTGCACTTTAAACACGAAATACCCGTGAAATGACATTTGTGGATTAAATAATCAAATAAATGCAATTTTCACACAAATATCAACATTTAAATCATTACAAAAATGCAATAATTTGACTCTTATCAACCTACATGATTATAAGCCATGTGTCGGCTTATAGTTTCCTTTGTGCAATATTTTGTAATGTGAAGAGTTTGTGTAGGTGTGAGTCATGTCTCAACTGTTAGTTACCATCATACAATTTTTCTTAAGTGATAAGCCATGTGTCGGCTAGTTGATTATTTTTTAGTCATGAAAGGAGGTCTTCAAGGTTGTTAGTTTGTTACATTTCACTTTACAAATTCATGGTTACTGATCACATCACTTTGGATGGTGGTGGCTTTAAAGAAGTGTCAAACTAGGTTATTATGGAAGTAGCAAGCGTGGAAAGTAATAGGTAGTTTGTACAAAGGGCCTAGTTGATAGAGGTAATAAGGGTTTTATTTCTCTGAGAGTTGTAATTGTTTTATTAATTAATGGATTTGTTTTTTTTGTCGAGTGGTTGCTATAAGTAACTCTATGAAGTTACCACATAGATAAGGTTTGTATGTAGGGTTTACCTTGCCATATCTGATGGTATGCATGCTCTAATGCATGGCTAGTACAATAAGAGTTTAAATGGTGTATGTTTCTACATACAAAAGTTTAAACTTTGATTAAAAAGCTTTTAATATTTTTCACCAACTTTTTGATTACTGCACAACATATTTGTTGCTTGTCATTGAATGTATGTTATTAAAGTTTATTACATTAATTGCTTTCTATTGAATGCTCTACTTACTGTTATTTGTTTGTTTGGAATGATGCTTAAGGAGTCAGTATCTCCTTAACTTGATTTTACATCAGGTCTTGGACTCCTATTTTGTAGTTCTACATACAAGTTTAGTGTTTAAGGAGTCTATATCTTCTTACCCTAGAAGTGTACCAGGTGTTAAACTTTTTATTATGGTTTGTTATGTATGTTGTTATGCATGATGTGAGAGTACAATCATCATTTATTGAATATGTTATCATATATGAGGTCTTGAAGTGATTGGAGATCCTTTATGATTTTCAGTATGTATGACTATTTTGCATGCTTTGTAATGTTTTATATGTTCATGCATGCTGCTAGCCTAGGCAAGAGCCTATGAGGTGCATCATCTCTAGTGTGTTTATCATAGTATGTTCCTTCTTACTATTGGTTAATTTTGTTGTGTATTAAATTAAGCAAGTTGTTTTGTACTTTTGCTATGGAGTATTCTTAATTCACATTTGAGAGGCCTGCTTAGATTAATTGGTATGGACCTTAAAAATATATTCTATGGGTTAGCATCGTCACCCCTTATCTAGGTCATAGTTACCTGTTAGCGTCAGAAGAATAATTGACCTTCGTGTAATTATTCCTATGTATAGGATTCTTCAATTGGTATTAGAGCAAGTCACCCCTATGTAGGCTTAACTGCCTGGGTGCTTGATCGTAGAGCTCTATCTACACATACTCAGAACATGTATGTTTGTGCCCTCTATCTCTAGTGAAGTGGGTTGTTATTATTCTGTGAGGTTATTTTTCTCCATGGATGTTTGTTGTTTGCATGCTCCCTATTTTTTTGTTCATACATATATCTTTCTCTCATTCTCTTTTCTTATGATAATTCTGCATGCATTTATGTTAAACTAAATTATTGCATGTAAATTTAATTTAATTGGGACTAATGATGATTGACACGGATTGAAATGCAAGTTTTATGACATGTGTATCATTGAGCATATCTATGGCTAATGTTTTTGATTTACTATGCTTTATTATATATGCACATACCATAACTTTGTGAATTTGTATGGTATTTTGAGAAGTTTGTATGGATCTCTTGCATTGATTTTTTAGGTATCTAACAAACTCTAGAATCCACTTTAGAGTCTTTTGAGGTGAATTCCTAAGTGCTACTTAAATTGAGAGAGGATTTAGGCCTTCTTTGGTTTGTTTGAACTTTTCAAGCTACCATTGATTATTTATGGGCTTAATTAACTCTTTGAGCCTTTATGTCATCCTTTCATTTTGTTGCACCTTTATATTAACTTAGTCGAAATAATAAATCCCACTTACCTTGAACACCCGTAGTTGAGTTTCTATTATGTTATATATGAGTTTGTATGTTTTGGGAATGTTTGATTTATCTTCTTAGGTTAAAATGTGTAAAAACAAAAGGTGAATAAATTATTGAATTTGGTGTGTAGTTCTCCAAAAAATGTTAGTGAATGAATATTGGGATGTGAATGGAAAATAACCCAAGTTTGGAGTATACAATTTGTGGTTTTAAACCCATTGGTTTATTATATGCATTTGGTTAGCTAAAGGTGTGTTTAAGCCTATTAATTTATCTCATATACTCATACCCTAGCTTATATTCACAACCTTTGAAAGACCTATTTATTTCAATTTAAGTTGGCATTTACATTAGTAAAGAGAGGGGCTAAATGTGGACTTATGAAGTTTGGTACTATTTGAGACTATATTTCTAATTACATAGTGCACATGAGCTTATCTTGATGGAATATAGAATAAAAAAGTTTGGCATAACACATAGAGCATGTTATCAAAAATTTAGTCATACTCTTATATGAGTACATTATGGGTTAATAGCCATATGGATATTTACGTTGAGTGTATTGGTTAATCTATAAGGACACTCCAGTTCATTGAGCATACTTGAAACCAATAATACTAATAGTTATAAATGTATTAGTACCATTGTGAATATAAATTAATTTTAGTATGTTTAGTTTGTGTATTGGTTAATGAGAATGAGTATGTTATGGTTCTTGACCCTATTTCTGCTTGATTGAAAGCATTTTTTTCACATAACATGTGGTTGATTGCTTAGTATGCTTCTTTGCTTATATATTACTCGTTTTCTATTGTGTGTAGATCCTTCTTTGTTTGGGTGAGTTTTGAGAGTGTAGGATGCATAACATTTTTATTATCTCACATGCATATATTTAGGGGGAGAGTATGTGTTAAATACATGCTGGCAAGGAGAGTGTTGTGTAGGTTTTGCATCCTTATTATTTGTCTTATTTATGAGTTTATGTTATGTTGTTATGTTGTGATGCTTCCTTCTTCTTGACATTACTAATAGCTTGGTATTTACTATTGAAATGCACGATATATGGTTTCTTTGGTTAGGATGTCTTTTCGTATCTGTGTGCATAGTATAGGGTGATATTGCAAGATTGAATACACCCAAGTGTTATTGGGGGAGGAAAATTGAATCACTAGAAGTGTGTTAACCTGAAAATAGTTGGACTACTATTCAACTTCTTCTTATAGATTCATTGACACATTTATGTGCCATTGGTGCTTGACTACCCATCATGTCGATGTGTTGTAAGCACATTATGAACCCCCTTATGCCCTCGTACAAAACTTTTACGCATAGGGCTCCATGCTACGTATCACATTTAGGAGATTTTTTCTATCTTCACATCTTTTGTTTTTTCTATGCATTCAGTTTGTTGTTTGTTGCATGTTTTCACCTTGATGTTTCCTTAGTGTTGTTCTTTGTTTGTTTTATGTGACAACATGTGTTACTTATCATTGTGTTTTCTATAGTCTTCTCTTTTATGTTGCATTAGTGTTAGGATTATTGCATTTCTATTTGACTTCTCTCCTTCATATGGAGGTGTAATATATTTCATAATATGTGTGTGCTTGGTTTGACGTTTCTTGTCAAAGGGGCGAGAAGTGTGCACAACTCATGTTTTTTTATGCATTTTGTTTTTTGGTTAACATGTTGTTTGCGGCATGGGATGGTGAGTATAGTGTGCATTGTATTTGAGTTATCCGATAAGCATAACTTAAGAGGATTGTTGCATATGTTTTGGGCGAGTTTGCATATTTGTGTTACATGTAGATTGTGTTTATTTGTGCAATATGTTGACTATGACTAATCTATCAGTGTGTACATGTATATCGATAACACTATAGTATTTGGATAGACTATACATTATTTTTGCACAATACATTCACTGGGTTTGTGTTTGTTTCATGTGTGTAGGTTGTAGGTATAGATTGAAGTCATTGAGCTTCACTCTTATTGTGTGTTGATGTGTTAAGACCCTAGTGTTAGAGACTTGTAAAGTATGGATGAGTGGATCCAATAAGATGGATAGAGTGCACAAGATGGATGCAGTTGAAGTAAGTGTGTTTTTTGGGTTTTGATATGTGTCATTATTTTGTTCATGTGAATAAAAAACTTTAGGCATCTTCATGATCATCTAATGTTTGATGTATTTCTGTGCTGAATTGTGCAGTGTTTTGACATGGAAAGCCAAAGGGAGAAAATGTAAGTCTGTTTGTACTTTGCGTCTGTGTTGGCTTCCCATGTACAAAACATGGGGTTTGTTTATTTTACTCAGTGTTTTGTCTTCCTTTGTGTAAGGTTGGTTACTACGAATCAATAATGCCAACACATATATAGCTAGGAATATTGTGATTGTAAGCTTGTTTACACTCAACAAGGGTTTGGTTTTTGTAGTGTACAAGCTAGGTTGAGAGTTGTGCCTTTCGATAAGTGAACATGCATGTGAACTAACATTGCTACTCATGTTTTTGATTCTTTTTAAGTATAGGTATTTATGAAAATTACTCGACAATTTTTGGAATGAAAAAAATATGATTTTAACACCACAACAAGGGACCTCGCTACACCCCTTGCCACACTCTTTCGAGGTGGTTAGCGAGATCCATGGCTAGCTTGGTCGTGAGCTTAGGTAACTTCTATAAATACCCCTTATCTTCTTGTTTCTTATCCAGAAAAAATTTAGTAGAGCTTTGTCAAATTGACATCTCATTTTTTCTATTTATGGATCATTATTACCTTGAGAATTGTAAGGTATTAGTGATTCTGGACTGTGTGAGCCCTATGTCGGCTAGAAGTTACTCTCGTACAACTATTTCTTATGTAGGGAGCCTATGTAGCTGTGAGTTGTGTGTCATATGGTAGTTGCCTTTATGAAACCTTTCTGATGTGAGGATCCTATATGGGTGTGAGCATTATGTTGGTTGGTAGTTACCATCATAGAACCTTTTCTTAAGTGATTATCTGTGTGTTGGGTGGTTGATTATTGGTTGTTCGTGATAGAGGGAGGTCCTCAAGGTTGTTAGTTCATTACACTTCACTTTTTTGATTAACGGTTACTGATCATACCACTTAGGATGGTACTGGCTCTAGAAAGAGAGTCGGGTTCATTTGTCAAACTAGATTGTTATAGAGGTAGCAATTGAGGATAACAATATGTAGTTTGGATAAAGGACTCGACTGATAGAGGTAATTGGGGTTTTTATTTCTGTCAAGATTTTAATTGTTTTATTGCTTAGTGAATGTTTTTGTTGCCGGGTAGTTTCCATAAGCAACTTGAGGATGTTACTATATAGATAAGGTTACTATGTTGACTTACCTCGATATATCTAATGTTATGTATGCTTAATGCATGGCTAGTAGAATCAGAGTTTAAATGTTGTATGTTTCTACACACTGAAGTTTGAACTCTAATTAGAAAGCCTTTAATTTTATGACCTGCTTTCTCATTACTATATAACATGTCAGCTGGTTGCTTCTGGCTATCTATAATTAATATTTGTTGCATTAATTTCTTTATGTTAAACGATTTACTTACTATTGTTTTCATGTTTGGGACGAGTCCTTAAGAAGTCAGTATCTCTATAACCTAATTGTACATTAGGTTTTGACTCCTTCTTTGTAGTTCTGCATGGGAGTTTAGTGTGAGTCTCTAAGAAGTCTATATATCCTCACCTTGAAAGTGCACCAAGTGTTGGACTCTTTACTAGGGTTTGTTATGTATGTTTGTTTGCATATTGTGAGAGTATAACAAATATTTACCGAATATGTTGCCACATATGAGATCTTGAAGTGATTGGAAATCCTTTATGGCTTTTCAGTATGTATGAATATTTTGCATGTTGTGTAATGTTTGATATGTTTATGTATGTTGCTAGCCTAAATAGGATCATGTAAGGCACACCCTTTCTAGTGTGTTTATCGTAATTTGTTCCTTCTTATTGCTGGTTTTTTCCTTGTGTATTGAGTTGAGGATGTTATTTTGTACTTTCGTTGTGCAATTTTATTAATTCAAGTTTGTAAGGCTTGCTTGGCTAAATTGTTATAGAGCTCACAAAAAGATTTCATGAGTTGGCATCTTCACCCCTCATCTAGTTCCCGGTTACCTATTTGAGTCAAAAGAACAATTGATCTTCGTGCAATTATTCTTACGTATAGGATTCTTCATTATGCAAAGTTTTCAAAGAGTTGAACACTAAGAAAAGGACGTATGAACTTAATGAAAGAGTAATTGTGTGAGAGATTTTTAGTGCGGTACTTCAATGAAACGTACCACCAGAATTGATGGATCTTAGGAGCTTTAATATCAAAATCACCTTGGGATTTAAGAAGGTGTTTAAGTCTTTGTTTGATTTAGGTGCAAGTATCAGCCTAATGCCTTAGGTTTGTGGGAATGGAAGCTTATAACTATGTTCCTTCAATTACTTCGTAGATATATTAAATATCCAAAGGATGTGGTAGATGATTTACTTATATAGTTAGATAAGCGAACCATTCCTATTGATTTTTGTTTTGTTTTGGATATGTAAGAGATCCCATCTAGGGATGAGGAGCACACTATTCTTCTTGATGGGCCATTCATAGCCACAAACAAGAACATTATTGATGTCTTCAATGAGAGGTTGATCGTGACAGTCTTGGGGGATATCGTACACGTTAAAGTCCTCACTTATTACTTGTATCTTTATTATTGATGAGTGTTCTTATATTCATTGTATAGACTTTCTTGCTCATTACACTTGTTTTGGGAAAAGATAGAGGAAAAACTTGATTATGCCTTGACTGCTGATAGGGTAGAGGAAATTTAGATGAAAAAACTAAGGGATACCATGAGGTGCTAGACAATGCTAAGCCCATAAAAGAGTCTATTATATACTTATACTTACCTAAAACCCCACCTGTGGAAGAGACTACTCCACCTAACCTAGAGCTTAAAGAATTACCTAAGCACCTTAGAGGGGGATAATTTTCTAGTTACAATTTCATCTATTTTAACCCTAACCCAAGTAGAAAAACTTTTGAGGGAGCTTAGAAGATTTAAGAAAGCTATAGGTTGTATTGTAGATATTCAAGGTATCAGTTCTTCTATATGTATTCGTAAGATAATTTTAGAGGATAATACCAAGCTAGTGAGAAAAGCTTAGAGGAGACTAGACCCTGTTATGCAAGAAGTAGTGAAAAATGAAAATTTAAAACTCCTAGAGGTAGGATTTATTTATGCTATTTTTGATGGCAAGTGGGTTAGTCTAGTGCATGTCATACCCAAGAAATCATGTATTATGCTAGTAAGAAATGACAATAATGAGTTAGTGCCTCCTAGGATGATTACATAATAGAAAATGTGTATTGATTTTGGGAAGCTAAATATGTATACTAAAAATGATCACCTCTCACTTCCTTTTATTGACTCAATGTTGGAAAAACTAGCAAGGCATGACTTCTATTATTTTCTTGATGGTATTTGGAGTGAGTACCAGGCATTCATTCAACACAGGATCAAGATAGGTGAAACGATTGCAAATGGAGTGAAAATGAGGCAAAAATAAGAAAAATAAACTCATACCCTAGAGGGCACTTTTTTGTGCTACGACATGTGTTTCCCAGTATGCATTTTACAAGATTTATGCCACGACGGACACTTTTTTGTGCTACGGTGTGTGAGTACTTCCACTGGTGATTAGCGAAGTCCATGCAACGATTGGAACTTTTTAGTGTTGTGACATGCCATGACGGACACTTTTTTATGCCATAGCCTGCTTTGTTTTCTAATCGAATTTTGAGATTTGTTTATAATCATGATTGCATCCTCAACCCTTAGATCATATGGGAGTTGATCTAATGGCCCATAATAAGTCATTGTAACCTTAATTTGGAAAGAGTTAAACACAATTAGCAACCAGCTCCCAATAAGAGAGAAAAGAGAGAAAAAATTCAAGAAAACATTGAAGATGACACAATTTTAAGAAGATTCAAGAGAAAATTAGTTTTATAAATTAAAGGATTAAGTGGAACTCTTATGCTTCTTCTTTCTTTATTAATTTTAATATCTTTCTTCATGAAAAAACTGAGCTTTACAAACTTCAATATGAGTAGCTAATTTATTAATTTAGGGGTGTTATGAACCTAATTTTCTACATGTGTTAATATAATAATTTACCCCAATTATGATTACAATTCAACTATATTATTTAATTTCATTTTTATGCTATTATTTATTTAACCAACAATTGATTTATAGAAGAAACTAAATAGATTTAGGAGAATTATTTAGTTCTAAAAAAAGTCTGAGACCGAGTACACTACCACGGTAAGAAGATACAAACTCTTAAAGGACTCACCCCTACAAACAGTGGAAAAACAAAACTAATAATAGTTGAAATAATCTCAGATAGGTAGTTTAATACATGGATAGGAAATATAATCGTAGGTTGTGTAGATATGAAGAACAACATGGAAAACCAAATTAAACAATTTTACACATAAAGTCCTAATCCTATATGTGGTAACATAGAATATCGAGACTCAAACGGTACTCATAACACATTAGATCATAAAATACAATCAAATAACATGGTAAACCCACATTGAACTCCCATCTATGTGGTGACATCCTCGATTGCTTATGGAAACCACTAGATAACAAACAAATCCACTAAGAACTAAAACAATTAGAACCCTGATAGAAATAAAACCACTAATACTTTTATCAACTGGAACCTCTATCCAAACTATCTATTGGTGCAATCAATTGTTGCTTTTATAACAACCTGGTCTGACATATAGACCTAACATTTTGCCAAAGCCAACATATCATGCCCTAAAAAATGGGTACGTGAGATAAGAAGGGGGAAATTTTAAATTATATTTCAAGGAAATTTTCTTGAGTAAACATGAAAATTTAGGTTTAGAATTAATTCAAAATGAATTTTTAAAAATTTGAGTACCCTTCATAGATATTCTATTTAAAATGCAAAATTCATTGTAAAGTCCTAAATTTAAAATCAAGACATGTATGAAGTCAATTTAAAATTTATCAGAATAGTCTCAGCCTACATAATCGTAAATTATAATAACCAATAAAAGAAATAAGGTTTTAAGTCAGACCTTGTAATATCAAAATCCTTCATTCATGATCATCTTATCTTCACCGTGATTATCTCGAACAACATAGCAGGGTAGAGAGGAAATAATGTAGGTGAACTACACATAGCTTAATAGGAGTGTACTCTATTATACATTTCCAACAAGTAATCATGCATGATGTTTATTAATAAAATTTCATGAATGATATTATACTGGGTGGGGAGATTTTTATCAAAAATTCCAAGTATACCTATACCTCCTCACTTCTAAAAAAACTTAGGAAAAGTGCAATATAGATATCCTAATGCATGCCAATATAAAAATGATGTATAATTCCAATGCATAATATGCGATCCTATATGTATTGATCATCCAAATACATGGGCACATGTACAGTCCAACTCGAAGACGTATGTGGAGCTACCTCTAACCCCATGTATGGCCATAGTACATATGGCATATGTATTCATCAAATGATGTCATATGGCCCTAGTCTTAAGGTTTCAAAACACATGTGCCCACGTGCAAACTATGGTAAGAAATTCGAGACTTAATCCAAACACAACAAGGGTTCCAACTTCGAGGCATATGTGGGGGCACCGATGTAATCCATATCCACATCAATCCGCCTTCTTAGCAAGCCACCTTCATAATAGTCCACTACTATAACAATTCACAACTATCAAATCCATGATCAATAATGACGACCAAAAAGTCCGTTCATAAGGCACCAAAGGTGAAAAACCTATAATGATACATGTGATGAAATGCATACCTTTACTCTATCGAAATATGTCTGCTACAACTAGTAGCCCATGGATACCATACTTTGTAAGCCAACATACATGACATTCCTTACAAAATAAGCCATTTCTCATTATTTATGCATGAAAATTCTCGGATGCCATATGACATTTTCAATGTTCATTTCATAACAACATTTGATACATGTTTTATGTACAAATGTTTTTCAATATATGCATAATAAAACATTTATAATGGGTACCTCATTTTAAACAACATTTTTAACATTATCACATTGTTAATAAAATCATGGCATCCAATTTTCCACTTTTATTCATAACATATGATACATGACATTAAATTTATAAAAATACTGCATGTTATTCAAAAAATTAGAGTAAGAACCCCTACCTAAAAATTTATTCCGTCATCGAGCTTCTGAACATGAACTCCTTAATATTTATTCATGAATTTCCCCCCAAGATGTGCCGAGAGACACGTGCAATGAAGGGGGAGATGGTTTTAGAATGAGAGAGAAAGGAGGGAAGAAAAATGTGAGAAAAATGGGGTGGTTTGGTCCCATTTATAACCAAGACGAGTAGCTCACCTGGGAGCTCATCAAGGAGCTTGCCAACAATAGTGGTGAGGTATGAACGAGGGGTTGGCATGGTAGTGATGGAAAGGTGGCAGCTAGGTACGTAGATATTTACCAATTTTTCCTATTTGTTCCAATTTTTTACTAGAAAATTTTCCTATATAACCCTACAATTCAATATATTTTCCAATCTTCTTTTTAAGGGACTTCAATTTTTTGGTGCCTTGCGAGGGAGGAATAGTATTTTTAAATCTTTATTATCAAAACTTAAACATTTTTGTGCTATAAATATTGTGATTTTTATTTGAAATCTTAAAGTATATAGGTTTTCATTTAATCTTTGATATTTTAAATTTTCTTCTATTTAAAAAATTTAAAAAATATATTTATTTTATTTTCTAAAAAAATTAAAAAAATAAATAATAATTTGGAAATTAAAAAACATATTTTCAGTTTTAAAAAAATAAAAATATATTTGATTGTATTTTACTATTAATATTCAAAAAGTAAAGATATCTATGAGAAAGAAACATATACTTTTTTTTGGTTGACATCTATAGGTTCAAAGCATTTTTCTAAGAAAGATAAACAATTATTTGGAAGAGGAGAGGGAGCAACCCCGAGTGCATGTAAACAAGGGATACATGTAGAAAATAATTCAAAAATATTCATTGCCAATCATAGGCAACACTATTTCATGCATACAACTGGCAGATGTTTTAAGAAATTATGAATTGAAAAGTATTCGGTATTCCTTTTTACCTTCCTTATTACCTTCATTGCATGGTATCCCTAATGAAAACAATTCAAATTTTAATAGATTATGATGTTGTTCAAACATTTCCATTGTAGTGACTTAATGAAGACCTCTTTTTGATGAGGTGGTTCCTCATAGACTTAAGGATAGCGCTAATCTTGGTTCATAAGTTTGGAACAAGGTTCATTAACTACTTGGGAGGCACTCTACACCAAATTTAAGGGTAAGTTCTATTTCCATCCAAAGATTGACGATTTTAGGGCAAAAGTAGCAACATTCTTCCAAATGGATGTATAGCCCTTTTATAAAGGTTGAGGTAGATTCAAACTCTTCCTAGATCAATTCCCACACCATAGCTTTCCGTTATAGTTATAGAACCAATTGTTTTATGATGGACTAAAACAAAAATGTCTATATACTAATGATAATGCTACATAAGGATCTATGGGACATAAAACTATAGAGAAAACTTTAAAGTTGTATGAGATGTTGGGTACTAATTAATAATAAAAGTGTACTAGAGGAAGAAGAGTAGGAGTCAATGAAGTTGGCTCCAAAAATGAAACAACCTCGCAACTTACAGATTTAACTAAGCAAGTGTAACACCTTATTACCCACCAAATGTCAAATCAAGAAATATGTTGAGTTTGGGGTATAGTTGGGCATAATGCCCTTGAGTCTTCAAACAATTACCTAACATATGCCCGAACCCAAGCAAAAAGGCCATATGAAAACCAACCTTACCCACTAGATTAACCTTATAAGCCAACTTTAGAAGATAATTTGAATACCTTTATTCAAATTAGTGGAGACAACCAATTGATGTATTACCAAATGTTGAACTCCATAGAAGCATCGGTAGAAAATTTTGAAGTCAAAGTTGGATATCCAGTAGAACGCATGGAAAAAAAGAAAAAGGAAGGCTATTTTGCCAAGTAGAACAAGCAAAGGATGTCACAATCCTTCAAATTGGTAAGGTAGTCAATAAAATGTTACATAAAGCTTCTAATGATCTATCACTTAGTGTAGGTAATAAAGAAGGTGGAATTATAGTCTTCCTAAGTGGAGAGACAAGTGCCAACAATGATAAACCATATGAAAAAGGAATTGGGGAGTCAACAAACATTCCCAAAATTTGAAAGACATCAGAACCACACCAGCCACCACTACCATTTCCATATTGACTGAAAGAATCCAAGCAAGATAAGTAATTATTTGACCTTTCTAATATGCTTTCTAAAGTAAATATAAATTTACCTTTATTAGAAGTGATCAAGAAAATGACTTCCTATGCTATGTTTTTCAAAGAATTAAATACTAAAAAGAGGAGGTATAAGCTTAATGAAAGAAGTATCAGAAACTTCTAGCGCTATGCTTCATCACTAACTATCCCTAAAGTTGAAAGATGCCAATAGTTTTGTAATAAACATCACTATGAGGGATAGGAAGGTAGCTAGAGCTTTGGTGCTAGTGTAAATTTTATATGACACTATGTTTTATTCCAATAAGGCTTAAGAGACATAAAACCTACAACAATGTCCTTTCAACTTTGGGAAAGATCTATTAAATATCTGAAGGCAATGATTAAGGATATGCTGGTATAGGTTATTAACATTATAATATGATACGAATTGAATTAGCTCGGGCTACAATGGGCACAGTACTGAGCACAGTTATGGCACATGAGGCACGGAGATAGGCACAAAGTTTTAGGTTCATGCCCATAGTTATGGCGTATGATAGTGCAGGGGACCACTCGAATTCTGTAAGAAATGTCAAAATTAGTTAGCACATTTCCCTTTTAATAATTGATGTGTAAGGTTATATATAGACCCCAATGAATTCAATAAAACACAACAACAAATATATATCATATACCTCTCTCTCTCTCTCTCAGCTTCTTCTTCGTCTTCCTCTCTTCTGCAATTCCCTACAACTGACAGCAACAGTGGTATCAAAGCCAGTTACTGGTATGGATACTTGAGGTAAGTCTAATGCTGAGCTAGAGCCACCATTCAAGTTGTGCTCATTGAGTTGCAAGCGTTGCGTGCCACTCGTAACTTACTTGAGGTTAATTCTTTTTCTAGGGATGAAAATTTGCATCCACATCTCAATAAACCACCAAAAACTCTCACCCCTACCTGAAATTATCTTTCTCGAAGTTTGTTGGAGAAGATCCTACTGGGTGGATTTACAAAGCCGAGCAATACTTTGAATTCACTAATATTGCTCCTGATCAACAAGTGCAGCTCGCTTTATTCCATCTGGAAGGAATTGCATTACAATGGCATTGATGGCTCACAAAATTTCATGGACCACTCACCTGGGAAGAGTTCACCAAAGCTGCTCAACTTAGATTAGGACCTAGTGATTATGAGGACCCCTCAGAGGCATGGTCTCGCCTGAAACATACCACGAGTGTTGCAGTAAACCAGGAATATTTTGAAAAAACTTCTCATCATATTGATGGCCTACCTGAAGAATTCCTAATTGGTTATTTCATTGTTGGGTTAAGAGATGATATTCGTATTGACGTTAAAATCAATTAACTGAGAACACTAGCTGATGCCATTAGTGTAGTGTTATCTCTTTCAGAGAACATAAAACGTGCAATTATACACGGTCACAAGTAATAATATTTGATAAGTGAGTTAGCGTTCCCACAGAGATTTGTCACTACAATTTGTTGAGTACTAAAATTATTTCGCTCTGATTTTATCCAAAATAATCATTAATTGGAACAAGTTTAAGAAAAGAGTTTTATAACAAAATAAAAAAAATCTAGGATTGCAATTTTTCACCAAATTAATCAACTCAAATCATATTATTTTCTCTTGATTTATATTTTTATAGTACATTTAATTTGTCAACCGAAAACTTATAATTTTGATCCATACATCTCTTCTGAGCTCCGTATAGACACACCTCGCTAAATTAATTCACTATATTCTTATGAGAATTAAATTCATCAAGATTCATTATGTTCAAAGTTTTCCAATAATTGCACATACAATAAAGAAAGTTTCTCTCCTTTCATCATCATGTTACCCTAAACACGAGCAATATACACAAAAATGCCTCTTCCAAGTTTATTTAAGTGCCACAGATCATTTGATAAATTCGTAAATAATCAAAAGCATTAAGCACAAATAGAATAAACAAATCCAATATCTTATAAATCTTTCAAAAATAATTAAATCCAAGCTTCATAAATTTAGATAAAACGCAACCCTAGAAAATGGCTTCTGCGTGTTCCACAGTCCAGCCCCAAACACTACTAAAAATCCAAAACTCTCAAACTAAAAAAACTCCAACTCTATCATAACAACCCCTATTTATTACATCAAATTTCTAAAAAAAAATATATACATTTAAAAATATTTTTTTTTTACACGCGGGGGACAAACATGTATGACGAAAATGATTAAATAATACGTGTGGGGGACAAAAATTATTGAAAACGCAAAACTGGAACGTGCGCGTCTCAGGTTTCTTTTTTTTAATTCATGCTGCCATGTGTCGTGATATGATTTGAGGAAAGCTAAAGTGGGACACATGGCAGAATATCATTTGATATTAAGGATGTGTGCACGTAGAATTTCTGCACGAAATAAGGGTACGCGAGAACGTGGGGGACAGCTGCTGGAACGCATGCGTGATCCTGCGTTTTTGTGCTCACCGAAACTTTCCATGTGTCAGCACATGATTGGCTGCAAGGAATGGTGGTACACGTGGCAGTTTTCAATTAGTTGTATAGCTGAGCGCATATGAATCGGCCGCACGAAATCGGGTCTTGGTAGACGCGTGAGACACGTGGGTCCCACCCTACACGCTGGCCTGCGCAGTAGGTGGGCCCACTCGGTGCACCGAGCCACGTGATCCAGGAATAACGGGTCCACTCACTTTTGTCAGGTTTGAAACACACGCGCTCCTCCTAACCGGTTCTTTTGTGATCCGACGGTTCACATTACGGGCATGGATGATGACACATGGTATTCTTCTCTCCTGCGCAGAAAAATAATTTTTTTAATTACATTTTAACCCTCCAATTTAATTCAAATTACATTTTAAACTTTCTTTAATTACAATTAAGCCCTTTTTAAATTTAAATGAAATTTTAAACTTTTAATAATTAAAATTAAGCAGGATTTTAATTTTAATTATATTTTAGACTTTTATAAATTGCAATTAAGCACTCTTTTATTTGAAATTATATTTTTGGACATAAATTTACAATTAAGTACGGTTTCGATTCAAATTATTTTATTTTCTTAAAAATATATTCCTTAACACATAAATAGTAAATATTAATTTATTTAACTAAATTAACAAAAAAATGTTAAGAACATAGCAATTATAATTAATAAAATAGATGAAAATAACTATATAAAATACAGTTATCATGTAGCTAGGTTGATTGAGGAAATAAATCTCTTACAAAAAAGATCATCACCAAACCCTTGTTACCAGCTTCTTGCAGCACAAACCAAACAAGGAACTAACACTAGTACTTGGTTGTTAGGACCATCACCTACTTAGCGTGCTATTCTAGCTCAACCAATATCTTTTTGAAGGCTGACCAACCAAGAGGCACGAGAGCGATGAGAGAAAGGATTTTTCTACTATTGTGATGAGAAAATTGTGGCTAGTAATCACTATGCATGACCCCAGCTATTTATGATGGAAGATTCGAACCAAAATGATGCAGAGGAGTGTGGAGAAACCATACCAGATTAAGAACATCACGAAGTACTACCTAAAATCTCCTTCCATTCTATAGTAGGTACTGAACATCCTCAGACCATATGTATTATGGGTAAACTGAAGAATAAGAAGGTATTAGTACTGATAGATAGAGGTAGTACCCATAACTTCATCGATCTACCTATAACCAAGGGTAAGAGACTAGAAGTAATGGTAGCTAATAGTGAAAAAATAGAGTGTGCTGGACAATGTTGTAACCTCACTCTCATCATTCAAGATTATCCAGTGATTGATGATTATTATGTGCTTCCAGTGGCAACATGCCAACTGGTCTTAGGGGTTTAACGGTTGGAAACCCTTGGGCCTATTTTGATGGATTACAAGAAACTTATCCTAAGTTCCAACACAGAAGGGAACTCTCATACCATCCAAGGGTTAGAGAGAGCAAACATTGCAGCCCTAACCAACAATGAATGCAATAATATACAATGCATGAGGTTGTTCCTCCAAATAATGCCAACTAACAGCCATAAAGATCATCCTCATACATACCCTCATGAAATAAGTAAACTATTGGCTAAGTTTCCTAAAATATTTGAATCATCCACTTACTTACCTCCTACACAAGTACATGACCATAGAATTCCATTACAACCTAGCTTTGGACCAGTGAATGTTCAACCCTATTGCTACCCTCATTATTAAAAAACTGAAATAGAAAAGATGGTGCAAGAACTCTTACAATCCAAATTGATAAGGCCAAGTAATAGCCCTTTTTCCTCACCAGTTTTGTTAGTTAAAAAAATAGATGGAACCTGGAGGTTTTGTGTGGACTATCGAGCTCTGAATGCCATCACTGTCAAAGAGAAGTACCCTATACCTATCATTGATGAACTACTGGATGAACTTCATGGGGCCAAGGTTTATTCTAAACTGGATCTGCTATCCACATAGCGTAGCGTCGGTTGACACCTGGAACCGATGCTATCCACGTATGCACCAATAAATGCATACTTACTTCTGTCATAAGATGACCATGAAAAATTCCTAAAGATGTTTGTTCCAATGAACAAAACATTGATATATATCCAAACTCAAAAAAACAAACTTAACCAAGTGCATCCAACTTGTGCGCTCCATCCATCTTCACATAACAACTCATCCACTTTGTCACTCTAAAACATGAGGATCTCAACACCATGGTACATAGCACATATTAAACTCAAAGAGTTAACTTAGTTTCACTATGAAACATGAGGATCTCACCAAAGGACTTTGTGTTATTGATAATTTCACTTAACTTCTAGGAATTGGAAATCATTTTTTTAGTACTAAACTAATACTAAACCAACTTTTTTTTCACTCACACAGAGTTTATTCTTTAAAGTTATAATCAAATCTTCCTTTTTATTAGGGAAAGATTTAAGTAAGTTATTAAATTATTGAGAATTCTAATTCTCTCAGTCAATTGTTCCATTTCAGCTTCTTTCTCATTGAGAGCATAAGTCAGATACTCCTTGGCACTTTCAATGACTATTATCTGATTCTTCATATGTTCAATTTCATACTTTTGATAATTTTAGGGATCTTGATTGTCATGCAAAGGAGTACCTTCATCAGAGGTAGAACAATTCAGTTGTTCCACAAGTATCTTCATCTTTTCGAGATTTATGTCAAACTTTTCTTGCAAATATGAATGTCACTTTTTAATGACCTTGCACCTGTTAGTGAGATCATGTTATTGACCTTCAATTATGGACATCCTTTCCTTAATAGTTTTCTTCAGAGTGCTTGTCTCGTACTCTAATTTATCCAGGCTCGCCATAGCCTTTTCCTTAGTTTTTTTATTTTATGTGCTCCAACAAGAGTCTATTGTACAAATCAAGAAACTCATCTTACTCATCTTGATCATCTTTAGCTATAACCTCTTGAGCTTTTGAGGTAGTAGTGAGAGGATGTATGATATTACTCAAAGCAAAGAATGCTAGATATCTAGAGTCATCCTCGTCATTACTTTTAGCACTATCTAACATAGTAACCTAAGCCTTAATAGCACACTTATTTATTCATTTCTATTTATGTATACAATTAGCCATACTGTGATTGGGCTTCTCATATTCAAAGTACCAATTTTGTTGAGATGGTTTGGGTTTCTCTACTTTATTATCTGAGTCCTTATTAATCTTAATCGATTTCAAGCCTTTAGTGCTTGAGCTTTCTTTTCCAATACCCTAGAAGAGGGTTTCTTTTTCTTGAAAAATCTAGTGACTACTTGGAAAGAAATTTTATTTCTTCCTTTTTAGGATTAGAATAATCATCACTCTCAATAGGTTCATTCACATCTTTAATGGGATTACTACCCTTGGTGGTCTTATAAGCCAAGCTCTTTCCCTTATTATTAGCAATTTGATCATGTTTGGGCAATAGTTTATGAAGTTCGAAGGCTCACGGTAACTTTGGTTTGAAACTGATAGGGTAGGCTAGCAATGATTTTCTCAATCTATTTTTCCTCACTAATAGGTCTACCTATGTTGTAGGAAAAGTTTACAATATTTGATAAATGTACATAGAATTTGTCAAGGGTTTGATCCTCTTGCATGATATTGAGCTCAAAATATCTATTCAACTTCAAAATTCTAGATCCTCTTACAATAGAAGTGCCTTCTTGAATAGTCTCTAAAATGTCCCATGCTTATTTTGAAGAGGTATACCTTTGAACTCTTTGATATTCATTTGGTGTATTAGCCCTGATGATTACATAAAGTCCCTTGTAATTCCATTTAGATTCCTTAATTTAATCTTCAGTCCACTTAATTATGAGTTTAGGAATCACTATCTTATTAAGGAGGGTGTTGTTTGATTATGTTTACTATTTTCAATCTTAAACCAAATATGATCCCTAAGGGTCCATGATAAGCCCTTCATTTGATATTTTCAAAAGGCATAATTTAGCCCGTTGAAGACCAAAGGCCTATCTACATTACATATTTTTTAATCCATTAGAGAGAAAAGCGCATATGTGGAAAGAGATTCAAAAAAATCAACAGTGGAGCAATTAAGTCCTAAAAGGTTGCACCTCCTCTGATACCAATTCAAGGAGACCATGGTCTAGTATATAACTAGGGTAAGGATACGTATACTCCTTAATGACTCTGCCCTAACTCAAATGAAAAAAATATTAAAGACTTAACTAGACAACACAGTAGAAGAACAAATAATATAATATCATAAAATTAGATAACATTGAACAATAGATATTAAATATATTCAATAAAATGCAAGTAAGAATATAAAAATTTTCAAATGAGAGTTTAAGCTTTTAGTATGTTGTAACATACAAACCTTAAACTTAAATTATACAAGAAAAACAATAGATCATGCTTAACAAGCGATATTCCAAGAAAAACCCACATAGAGACTTTATTTGTGTGGTAACATCCTCAGGTTGGTTAAGGCAATCACTTAGTAACAAAAAAATCATTAATCAATAAAAAGGTTACAACTCAAAAAGAAATAAAGACACTATTACTCTATTAGTTGGGATCTCTTTTCAAACTGCCTATTACTGTGTTTTCTTATTGCTTCCATATCGACCTGCTTCTACACATGAACTTGGGTCTCATCCATAACCAACATTGCCTAATATGGTGTAATTGGTAACCATTAATCAGTAACAATATGGTGTGACAATTAACCACTAATAAGTAACAATATGTGAAACTACTCACAACCTTAAGTGACACACAGTCCTTTATAAATATCAAATTATGTATAGGAGACACATAGTCAAACCACATATACATACAACTAATGATTTGATAACTAAGTTGAATCGACGGACTATACTCAAATGTAAGCTCTCCAAAATAGTTTAAGAAAAAGATATAATTCTCAATGTAAACTTTGGTAGATTTTTGGTAATAAAATCAATGGATAAAGAGTTGAGAGAAGTAGGGTGTATTTATAGAAATTGATATGCCACCTGCCAACTACCTCAACATAGAACTCGCTAACCACCACACCAAGGGTTGATTGCTCACATGCTCACTTGCTAAAAACCATAACAATGAACCTAGTATGCATAATATGAAAAACAACCCTATGGTGTGTGTATGCATGCTTGTATACAAAGTGTACCTAACTATTTGTGTGTAAGCATTACTAATCTACAGTAACCAACCTTACACAGAGGAAGATAGAACATTGAGTAAAAGTAAATAGGCACTATATTTTGTACATATGAAGGCAACACACAGACTCTGAGAACAACATAACATATAATCATAATCCTTCCCATTCTCACAGAACCTATATTGGTTATAGTGGGGTCACTTCTAGTAAACCTTTCCATATTGAGCCCTTGATGACTCTTCCTTTAAGTGTTCTATCCTTGCTCAAGCCAGAAAGCTCCTTTACCATAAAGTTTCTGAGATCCCTTCTTCCATTTGGGAGGAAGATCTTCCCATGATTAGAAATAATTTTAGAGATCCTAACTCTACCATTATGTCATTGAATTATGTTATTTTTATGACCTCTTCCTGGAATCAAGGCCTCAATTCCCTCTCCCTTAGACTAATAAGAGTGCTATGTACAAGTTTAGAATTTCTTATGTGAATCTCGTGCCCAATAGGTGGCACACTCTTATTAGTTTAACTATATTATCCAGAATGTCTGGGCATACCCTCAGTTGTGATGATTTTGAGTTGTTAGTCCAAATAAAGTCCAGTAAGGAGAGTGGAAGATACAACTTTCCAATTATTCCTTGTTGAAAGATCATTAAAGACTTGCCCAAGGTGGATAAGAACTAGAAGATGAGGTGCTTCTTTGTTGGAAGTGCTTGGAAGAGTCTTACAGACGTGAATGATAATGACCCTTGAGTCCCCATGAAGTGTGGAGCCTCTTGTAAGAAATTTCTTTATATTTTCTTGGAATAAAATTCTCTTTACTCTTATAGTAAAATTATCTTATCTCTTATTTTTTCTCATCCCAGAGACGGGTTTATTTTTTGTCAATATGATTGGTAATCTTAGTGATGAGGTTGCCTAGGCTCTTTGTTCTTTTCATCAAAAATATTTCCCTTTCTTCATTCAAGATCCCAATCTAAAGGCTAGTGGCCTTTGGCGTTATATTTATGGCAAAGCATGTAAGATGATCTATAAGCGTCAATCATTCTTTTTCTCTTTTTCATTTTTATGTATGACTTTGACATATTTTGGATGCTATCTTACAGTTCCTTTGCTAGGTGGATTTACCTCCAATCTACTAGATATTGACTTGGAACTAGCTAAAGATTCTACTCCCAAGATGGCTTGTCCAGTTTCAACTAAGAAGTCTGCTCTAAAAAGGCCAGTGGTTAGGTCAAGAGGGGATCTAGTTAGAAAATTTCCTATGTAGCCTTTGGAAAAGGGGAGATACTACCTACTTGGTTAGCTACAAAGATAATAGCTCGAAGAGTTAGTGGAAGGGGCTAACTTACCCTGGTGCCTCATTCAAGAAGGAGCCTATGTTACGGCATGATTTCTTGAAGTTGTATCCAGAGGCTTAGAAGGAGATCCTTGTCGTCATGGACTCTATGAAGATTTACAAAGCTTTGATTTAGAAGATGACGATGGTAAGTGTTTCCCTTATTTTATTGAGTTCCTTGATACTTATGTTCTTTTCTAACTTTATTATATACATTATAGGGGACGGAAGAGGCTCGTGTTGTCTACATGCATGATGCTTATGACAAAAGGAACCTTTACTGCAATAAAGTGTCTCAGGAGAAGCAATTAAAGGAGCTTGAAAAGAAGTGAAACTTGCCACAAGAGCAATGGGATAAAGTAAAGAGGGCTATTGAGTAGGTGAGGGCTTGTGTTAAGGAGGCTGAGAATTAGTGGTCTCTAAATGAGCACTATCTTGGTGAGGCTTTGAGGGAAACTAAGGTACTCAAATCTAATTTGAAAAGGATGGATGCTTACATTTATGAGCACTATGACATTGTCATTCTTGTTGGCACAAGGATATTAAGCCATCGCTAGGGGTGAAACTATTTTGATGAGAATCATCGAGCCCTACAAATTCCAAGTAGACCAATCACATAGTCTAGGAGGGCATACCTCGAAGAGGATTTAAATGGGCTCATTCAAGAGGTCATGCATAACAAAGGGGACCCAAATTGGGAGTGTAAGAATTGGGATAAGCCTTGCACGGAAATTAGGGAAAAAATTACAAAAGAAAGCTAGGCACATTGTTGTACCATTTGGACTAAGATTTTCTTTGGATTCCTTTGTACTCAGTTGCCCCATATTTTTCCCATGTTTTTTTTGTGAATTTGGACTGATTTTTGGGCATCTTTCTTTTCATCCCTTGGATGAAATCAAAGGTTAAGATGTAATATTTTCATAGGATTTCTTTGTAATCAGCTACCCCATATTTTACCACGTTTTGCTCCCTATTTTGTGCCACCTTTTGTGTTTTTTTGGCTGTTTTTATTTTCAACCCTTGGATGAGATCAAAGGTTTTGATGTATTAGATTTTAGGGTTTATTTTTATCATATAAATACTTAAGAGCAACTCAGCTACTGGGAATTCACATTTTTAATGAAATTTGATTTTTTAGATCATTTGAGAGCTCATTCATGCTCTTTGTTCCTCTTTAAGAAACTTATGAAAGGATTGGTAACCTTTGTGGTGTTGTTTAGCATCCAAATATTTGTGGTGAGTAATATCCATACTTGTTAGGGTGTCATTTATGCTAGACTTATCAAGGAAATAGCACCTACTTGTGGCATATTTCCCCTCCGATAAATGATGAGTAATATCCATTGATTTTTGGAGAAACCCTTTGCTATATATTCTGAAAATTATCTAGGTCGTAACCCCTTGGTTCATATCATTTAGTATCAAAGCTTTAGGTGCTAATTTTCAGATTCCTATACTTTATATTTGTTCTTGTTCATGTGTTCTTGTTTTGTTTTTGATACATAGAAAAAAGAATAAAAATGTATCCTTCTGTTGTGTTCTTTTTGAAATTTATTTTCCAAGCCCTAAAAATATTGTTCTTCTTTGTTTCCACGTTTTTTACTAAATTTTCCTTGCATATCTTGCTGCTTTTGAAACTATTTTGCATTTTCCTTGTAAATTCTATTATTTCTAAAACTATTTTGTATTTTCCTTCCAAATTTTGCTATTTCTGAAACTATTCTGCATTTTCCTTACATATTTGGCAACATATGTTATTTTCAGCAGTTTATTGGTAGTTTTTTGGTGTTTCTATGGTATTTCCTATAGAAAGTTCATTTTCCCTTTGTGTCATAATTTATGTGCTATTTTGCGTATCGTAAAAAAATTCTTAAACTTATATTGAAGGTGTTTTATTGATTTACTCTTGAGTTATTAGCATATTAGATCAAAGAAAAAAAAATAGAAAAGGAGTGTCCAAAATTTATTCAAAAAAACAAAGAAAGACAAAGAAAAGAGGCCAAGAACTTTACCTTATTATTATAAATTCCTAATTGTGTGTCTTTGAGGAAATTTTTATTCTTCCAATATTTTTAATCTTTTGATTTCCCTTATGCTTAATTATTCTAGTCTAGAATCCTAAACACTTTGAGTTAGTTTCCTTTGTGCTTTAACAAGTGGGATATTATGACATACCTTTTTACATGTTTGATAATTCTACAAATTGTTTGAAATTTTTAGATTTGTTTGTTTTAATTAGGAGCTAAAAGGGTTTGAGTGATCAATTCGAGTGCTAAACATGTTAGGTATTGGGTGAATTTACATTAGTTCTATTTTATTACACTAACATCTTGTTGTGTAGAATTGCAAAAATGTCCAACTCGGGTAGTCCCGAAGGAAGGCCATATATGAATGAAAGATTAGAAAGGCAAGAAAATTCCTTAGTAGCTTTACAACGAGAAACACCTCCACCCAATGTTTGGAGGGTTAGTAGGCATGCTCATGTTGGGGATGATATAGAGGAAGAAGATTGGGAAGAAGGAAGAATTCCTAGAGGAGGAAGAAATGGTAGAGGAGGTATGTGGAGACTCCAACCTAGGGCCCAAGATGGAGTTGATAGAGATCTAAGTAGTATAAAAATGAAGATACCATAATTCAAAGGAAACAATAACCCAAATTTGTATTTGGAGTGCGAGAAAAAGGTGGAGAACATTTTTGAGTGACACAACTACTCCATGGAGAAAAAAAGGTACGATCAATTGGTCATTAGAAGAAGGAGAAACCGTGAAAGCCCATAGATAATTGGGAGGACATGAAGGCCATCATGAGGAAGAGGTTTGTGCCTAGCTATTACTATAGAGAGTTACACCAACACCTATAAAGATTGACTTAAGGATATAAGTTAGTTTATGAGTACTACAAGGAAATGGAAATGGCGATGGGAAGAGCTAATGTAGAGGAAGATAAAGAGGCCACCATGGCTAGGTTTCTTAGTGGGTTGAATCCAGAAATTGACAACATTGTGGAGCTTCATCATTATGTGAAGATGGAAGACATGTCAACATGGAAATTAAGGTGGAAAGGTAATTAAAGAAACAAATTTTTTGATCCCAACCATCAAGGTCTAGTCCTATTACTCCAAAACTGAACCCTACTAGTCTGTGTAATTCTAATGAGGAAAAAGATGAAGGAGCTACTTCCAAACCAATATTTGAGCCTTACAAAGCCAAAAAGATGGGAAGTAGCAAGGAAAAAGGTAAAATGGACACCCCAATTTGTAATCATCACTTTAAGTGTTTTCGGTGTCTTGGTAATGGTTGTATAGCCTCTCATTGTCCAAACAAGGGGGCAACAATCGCCTTAGCTAGTGGTGAGGTGGAAACCGATAATGAAAGTAAAGAAGAAGCAATGCCATCAGTAGAGGAAGCTAGTGAAGAAGAGATAGGGCCCATGCATGGGGAAGCACTTGTAATAATGCGATCTCTAAGCACTCAAGTCAAGGAGGATGACCTTGAATAGCAAAGAGATAACATCTTTCACACAAGGTGTCATATTAGTAACAAGGGGTGTAGTGTTATCATATATGGGGGAAGTTGCACCAATGTGGCTAGTACTACCTTAGTTGAGAAATTAGGGTTTCCTACATTTGAACATCCTAAGCCTTACAAGTTGCAATGGTTAAATGATAGTGGGGAAGTAAAGGTTGATAAGCAAGTATTAGTGAGCTTCTCCATTGGAAATTACAAAGATGAGTTGATGTGTGATGTGGTACCCTTACAAGCCGAGCACATCTTGCCAAGTAGTCCTTGGAAATATGATAGGAGGGTTACGCATACAGATTTAGCAACAAGTATTCATTTGTGAAGAATGTTAGAAACATCACATTTGTACCCCTTTCACATAAGAAAGTCTTTGAAGATCAACTAAAGATTTCTAGGGAAAAAGAAAAGAGAGAAAATGAACAAAAAGAGAATAATGAAAAAGAAAAAAAGAGTGAAAGAGTGAAAGAAAAAAAAGAGTGAAGAAAAAGGAGAAGAGGGTGGAAAAATAAGAGAGAGGGAAAGTGTGAGTTTTTATGTTAAGGAAAGTGAGGTAAAGAGGGCTTTTTATTCAAAATAGCCCATACTTGTACTTTTGTATAAGGAGGCTAATTTTTCTATTAATAATCTTAACCAGTCTTTGCCTAGTGCCACTGTTTCTCTTTTGTAGGAATTTGAGGTTGTTTTCTCTAAAGAGATTCCAGATGAGGTACTACCAATTAGAAGGATTGAGCATCAATTTGACTTCATACCGGGAGCTTCTCTTCCAAGCTGACCCACCTATAGGACCAACCCCAAAGACACTATATAGATTCAAAGGCAGGTTGAAGAGTACTTGATCAAAGGTCAAGTTAGAGAGAGCCTAAGTCCATGTTTCGTTTCCATGCTACTCATTCCCAAGAAGGATGGATCAAACAAGATGTGTATTGATTGTTGAGCCATCAATAACCTTGCAGTAAAATATCGACATCTTATCCCTAGACTAGATGACATGTTAGATGAGTTACATGGTTCTTCCATTTTTTTTAAAATGATTTGAGAAGTGGATATCATCAAATTAGGATGAGAGAGGGTAATGAATGGAAAAACGCTTTTAAAACTAAATATGGATATATTAATTAGTGGTTAGTCATGCCCTTTAGTCTAACAAATGTACCTAGCACTTTTACGAGGTTTATGAATCATGTTCTACATGTATTTATTGGAAAATTATTGTTTTCTATTTTGATGATATTCTCATTTACAATAAAAATCTTGAAGAGCATGTCCTACATCTTAGGTATGTGTTTGAAATTTTGACAAAAGAACAACTGTATTCGAACTTGAAAAAGTGTTGCTTTTGCATGGACAAGTTAGTTTTTCTTGGTTTCATTGTTAGTTCTAAGGGAATATAAGTAGATGAGGAAAATGTTAAGGCTATTCGAGAATGGCCCATACCTAAATCTGTAACCAAGGTTAGGAGCTTTCACAGCTTGGTTAGTTTTTATCAAAGGTTTGTCAAGGATTTTGGTACACTAGTTGCACCTCTAACCGAGGTCATTAAAAAGTCTGTTGGTTATAAATGGGCCAAAAATCAAGAGAGATCCTTTAAAGCATTAAAGGATAGTTTGTGTTCTGTACCTGTTTTATCTTTATCTGATTTTACCTTTGAAGTTGAGTGTGATGCATCAAGAATAGTTATATAAGCTGTTTTGATGTAGGAATGGTGACCTATTGCTTATTTCAGTGAGAAACGTCACAGAACAGCCTTTAATTATCCAACATATGATAAGGAGCTATATGCCTTGGTTAGGACTCTAGATACATGGAAACATTACCTTTGGCCAAGGGAATTTGTCATCCACATAGATCACGAATCTCTAAAACATCTGAAGCGCCAAGGTAAATTGAATAGGAGGCATGCTAGATTGATGGAATTCATTTAGACATTTTCTTATATTGCTAAATATACGAGTGGTAAGGAGAATTTTGTAGCCAATGCTTTATCATGGAGGTACGCCTCACTCTCAACTTTAAATGATAGATTGCTAGGGTTTGAATATGTTAAGGAAATGTATGCTAATGATGATGACTTCTCTACTATTTATGATGTATGCAAAAAAACTTATTTTGAAATTTTTTATAAATTAGATGGTTATTTATTTAAAGAAAATAAATTGTGTATACCCAAATGTTCCATGCATGATTTGTTGATTAATAAGGCCCATGGGGGAGGATTAATGAGGCATTTTAGAATTAAAAAGACTCTAGATGTTTTTCATGAGATTTTTTATTGGCCGACAATAAGGAGGGATGTAGCGAGAATATGTTATAGATGCATAACTTGTAAGCAAGCCAAATCCAAAGTCCTACCATAACGACTATATACTCCATTGCCTATGGCACACCTTGGGTAGATATTTCAATGGATTATGTTTTAGAGTTACCTAGGTCTAAGTAGGGTAGAGACTCCATTTTTGTGCTTGTAGATAGGTTTTCTAAAATGGCACACTTCATAGCGTGTCATAAAATTGATGATGCCACTAATGTAGTAGATTTGTTCTTTAGAGAGGTTGTTAGGCTTCATGGAGTTCCTAGGTGCTTTGTGTCTAATAGGGATGTTAAATTCCTTAGTTATTTTTGGAACACTCTTTGGGATAAAATGGGCACTAAACACTTGTTTTTGACTACTTGTCATCCCCAGACAGATGGGAAAATTGAAGTAGTCAATAGGACTATGTCCACGTTGCTTAGGGCGGTAATAAAAAGGAATTTGAAAAATTGGGAGGATTGTTTACCTTTTTTTGAGTCTGCTTATAACCATAGTATGTATTCAACTACTAAGCATTCTCCAATCAAAATATTTTATGGTTTCAATCCACTAACTCCTTTGGACTTATTACCTATACATATTTTAGGGAAAACTAACTTAGATGGTGCCAAGAAGGCTGAAACGGTGAAGAAGCTTGTTTTCTCTTTTAGAGAACATAAAATCGTGCAAGTATACACGGTCACAAGTAATAAAATTTGATAAGTGAGTTATCGTTCCCACAGAGATTTATCACTATAGTTTGTTAAGTACTAAAATTGTTTCACTTCTAATTTTATCCATACATCTCTTCCGAGCTCCGTATAGACACACCTTGCTAAATTAATTCACTATATTCCTATGAGAATTAAATTCACCAAGATTAATTACGTTCAAAGTTCTCAAATGGCCACACATACGATAAAGGTATATTCCTATCCTTCATATATACATGTTATTCTATCCACGAGAAATATACACAAAAATGCCTCTTCCAAGTTTATTTAAGTGTCACAGATCAATTGATAAATTTTTCAATAATCAAAAGCATTAAGCACAAATAGAATAAACAAATTAAAATTCTAATAAATCATTCAAAAATAATTAAATCCAAGCTTCATAAATTTAGATAAAATACAACCCTAGAAAAATGAAATTACTTCATAAGTAATAATAAAATTATAGGATTTAAGGAATATCAGTTAAAGAACACAAAGAAAATTAAACATTTTTGCTCTTAAATTTTATGGCACACGTGGAACACAACAGAAGCCAAAAATTGCTTCTGCGTGTTCCACAGTCCAAGTCTCCAAACTCTCTAGAAACGAACCCCTAAAAACAACTTCTAATATTTCTCTCTATATCACATATTTATAACTCTAATAAAATATTAAAAATATTCAGAGTGGAAAAACAAGAAATATTCTTTTTGCAGACGCATGTAAAAGAAATTTATCATGAAAAACAGTGGACAACGTGCACCATTTCTGATTTCTTTTTAATTCAAACTGTGTGCCACGTGTCAGTATTTGACTGGCTGAAAGAAATAGTGGGACACGTGGCAGATTTTAATTGGTGGGATGGAGAGCTTTCACATAGTTGTGCCGCACCGGATCATGGCATGCAAGACACGTGGGTCCCACATAAACAGTTGGAACCGCATGCGCTGGTTCTACACCTTTTTTTACCTAATATATGCCACGTGTCAGCACATGATTGGTTGCAAGAAATAGTGGGACACATGGCATACTTTAGATGGTTTAAGGGAGAGCTTGCACATGGTTGCGTCGCATGGGATCAACACATATGAGACACGTGGGTCCCACCCTACACACCGGCCTGCACGGTAGGCAAACCCTACACGGGTACCGTGTAGCATGCAACTAGAAAGACCGCATCCAATCGCTTTTGTCGTGTTTGCAATACATGCTCTCATCCTTATCGTTGATTTTCTGATCAGACAGTGCGTGTTACGCGTTTGATGATGGCACGAGTGTTCTCGTTTTCCTACGTAGAAAATAAATATCCTTAATTACAGTTTAGCCCTCCAATTAAATTCAAATTAACTTTTAAACTTTTTTTAATTGCAATTAAGCCATTTTCTAATTTAAATTAACTTTTAAACTTTTATTAATTACAATTAAGCCCTATTTAATTCAAATTATATTTTAAACTTTTGTTAATTGCAATTAAGCACTCTATACTTTCATACATATATTTGCAATTAAGTGCTTTTTTGATTCAATTTTTTTAATTTTCTTAAAAATATATTTCTTAAGAAATTAACAGTAAATATTAATTTATTCCATTAAAATTAACTAAAAAATTCAAGAAGATAACAATTATAATTAATAAAATAGACAAAAATAACTATATAAAATACAGTTATCAAAGCTCCATGAACTCATTCATGAGAAAATTGAGAAGAGAAATAAGGATTATGCTTGTAGGGCCAAGAAAGGGAAACGAATAGTCATTTTTGAGCCTAGTGATTTGGTTTGGGTGCATATAAGGAAGGAATGGTTTCTTGAAAAAAGATTGTCCAAGTTGCAACCTCGGAGAGATAGACCCTTTCAAGTGATTGAGCGAATTAATGACAATCCCTACAAAATTGATCTTCTTGGTGAGTATAATGTCAGTACCTCTTTTAATGTTTCTAATCTTTCTCCTTTTGATTCTACAGGTGATGATTCAAGGACAAATCCTCTTGAAGAGATGATGAGAATCATCGAGCCCTACAAATTCCAAGTGGACCAATCACAAGGTTTAGGAGGGTACAACTCAAAGAGGATTTAAATGTGCTCATTCAAGAGGTTATGCATAACAAAGGGGACCCAAATTAGGAGTGCAAGGATTGGGACAAGCTTTGCATGGAAATTAGGGAAAAATTGGCAAAAGAAAACTAGGCTGAAAAGATGTAATACTTTTTTTGGATTCCTTTCTATTTAGTTGCCCCATATTTGCTCCATGTTTTACTGTGCATTTGGACTGATTTTTGGGTAGCTTTCTTTTCAACCCTTGGATGAAATGAAGGGTTAAGAGGTAATTTTTTCATAGGATTCCTTTGTACTCTGCTACCCCATTTTTTCTCCATGTTTTGCTCCATGTTGTGTGCCATCTTTTGTGTTTTTTGGCTATTTTTATTTTCAACCCTTGGATGACATCAATGGTTGTGATGTAGTATATTTTAGGGTTTATTTGTATCTTATAAATACTTAAGAGCAACTCAGTTGCTGGAAATTCACATTTTAAATGAAAATTAATTTTTTAGATGATTTGAGAGTTCATTCATGCTTTTTGTTCCTCTTTAAGCAACTTATCAAGGGATTGGTAACCTTTGTGGTGTTGTTTAGCATCCAAGCATTTGTGGTGAGTAATATTCATACTTGTTAGAGTGTCATTTATGCTAGACTTATCAAGGAAATATCACCTCCTTATTACGTCTTTCCCCTTAGATAAATGGTGAGTAATATCCATTTATTTGTGGATAAACCCTTTGCTATATAATCTAAAAATTAGCTAGGTCCTAACCCCTTGGTTCATATCATATTTCTTCTATGCCTTCCCCAAAGGTGGAGCTCATAACTCATATAAGAACATGGATATTCTTCAATAATCAATAAGAGGCGATTCTATCGCATTGACTCTCTTCAATAAAGGCTTTTGGATGAGTCGTCTCTTCTACCATATAGTCACTCAAGGTGGTAGCTTCTTGGCGGAGAAGATAATGCTCCTAGTCATTTTTCTTTACTTGTAATTTTTCATTGTTTAGTTTGGATGGCCCCATTTTTGGTTTCTTATTTTTGTAATAAATTTATAATAATTGTTTCCACATGGTAGCTTCTTTTTAATTTAAATGCTTCTTTTGTTTGCATCTTTCATATTTTGTGTGGAGTTTGCCTGTTTCTAAACGTGGCTATTTTTATTTGAATCATATCAAAATCAAACATGTGTTAAAGATTAGCTACTACCTTTGAAGCTTTTATGAGTGTAATTCCCTTGGCTTTTATCATTGTTGGGAAGCTACCTTAGTGACAATTATTATCTTAAAATAAATTTTGCTATAACTCCCTTAGCTCTAAGCTAATTACATTGAAGGCCATGTTTATAATTCCCTTAGCATTGAGCTTCTTTGATTGGTTGCTTGGAGAGGATTTTTGATCTTTGAAGTTGATGTGGGTATAATTTCCTTAGCTTTGAGCTTCTTTGACATGTTACTTCGAGAGAATTTTTAATCTTTGAAGCTATTTGATTTATAATTCCCTTAGCTTCGAGCTTCTTTGGGAAGTTAATTGGAGATAACTTCAGGTAGATCATTTCAAAGGGATCCTTGTAAGCTAGGAATATTTCCTAGAACTCTTTGGAGGATTTTATTAAGTGTTGAACCCATCATGACTTGAGGAAGCTAGTTCGTTCTAACATTTTGAAGCTAAGGAATTTTTCCAATAGGTTTTTTGACATGAGCTGCAAATAATGTTTGGAATGAATTCTTGGAGGCTCTAAAGTTGATCCCTTAGGGAATTTTGAAGCTAAAGACTTTGTCCAAGAGCTACCTCAATGTGAGTTTAAGGTAACATTTTGAAGTAATTCCCAAAGGCTAGGAGCTGATCTTAGGGCCTTGATACACTAAACCGATCGTAAAATTTTATACAATTTTTAATAGCTTGCAAGTGCACGAATCACTTATTATAAGCAAAAAATATGCTTTAGAGATCCATCTAAAGAGTCAAACTGGGGCTTATGAACATATATATTTTTCTTCAATCTAATTGTATTGTGAAAACCCCATGTCGCAATTATTAGAAAAACCATGGTACAACTCAAATTTTTTTAACTAAGCAAAATATGAAATAAAAAACTAAATAAAAAAATTAAAATAAATAATAAAAACACATAAAGAAATAAAAATAAAATAAAATAAATAAAAAGAAATAGATACAATAAAAATAGTATAACTACAATATATGATACAGAAAAATTATTATACAATAGTAAAGAGTTACAAGTAAAGAAAAATAATTATTAGCAAAGTATATAATAGAATTAAGAGTTACAAGTAAACAAAACAATTAAAAAAAACTTACTACACAAAAATACTAAATAAAAATAATTAAAAATAAGAAATAAAAATTAAAATAAAATAAAATAAAGCTAAAATTTAAAAGTTAAAATTAATAAAAAAAGAATTGAAATTAATTAATATCTAAGTCAATTAAATTCAAATTTTAATTTATTTTTTAAATCAATTTTTTTTATTTATTTAAAGGCAATAAGTAAATGAGATTTTATTGATTTTTAATTTTTGTTATCGTGAATTTGAAGAAAAAAATTGAAGTTTTTTTTTATTGGAAAATGTCCTAGTCAACTAATAACTAAGATACTTTTTTTAACTTTATTTGAATTTCAAAAGTTTTTTTAAATTATTATGTTTTTGAAAATATCCTAGTCAATTAATAGATAATATTTTTTTTTTATAATTTGAATACAAATTTTCATTTTTTTTATTTTAAAAGTCAACTAATAAATGAGCCAATAAAGTTTTTTATTTTATTTGAATTCAAATTTTAATTTTTTAAAGGTTAACTAATAAATGAGATGATAAATTTTTGATTTTTGAAAATTTTTAAAGTCAAATAATAAATAGGACTTTAATTTTTTTCATTTCAAATAATAAATGAGACTTGAATTTGTTTTATTTTCAATTTTTTAAATAAAATAAAAATCATGGTATTTACAAAACAAAAAGTTATTAAGATTTTGATAATAAAAAATTTAAAACGTAATGTTTGTATATTTGTACATAACTCGCATGTGTACGAATTATTTATAGAAAATTATAAATATACTTCTAAGGTTAGTTTAAAGATGAATTATACCGTTTTTAATAAATTCTTAAAAAAAAAGAATAACGTAAACATCCTATCATGAGTGTTTGTTTTGATATATATCTCTAAACGAATGACATAAATTTAAAATATATTCGATAAAAAATTAGACAAATAACATTGATGTTTAGTGGAGAATGTTTTAGATAAATTAGTTAGTTAATTATTCTTGCTCAATATTAAATAGCTTATTAAAAATATGAATTAAGATTATTAATTCTCCTATTTTTGTAAGAAAATATCCTAATGAAGGGATTAATTTTGTTGTTAACCAATCATGAATTAAAGTCTTTTGACTCTAATCAATAATTGATAGTTGATTAAATTATGCTTTATTTCTATAGAATTATAGACCATTTAATTGATGCTTTTTGGCGAGGCTATTAATTTAAACTCTTATCAAGTTGTCTAAGTCAAGTTAATGATTTAAGTATCTAGAAAATAACTCTTAGATTTTAAAACTACTGCAAAATATATGTTGTCAATATATTTTTCAATAATAATTCTTATAAAATTTTTTGAAATAAAGTTCTTTAAATATCAAAATAAATAAATCTAAAATCGAAGAGTTGACTCTAAATTAGATTCTAATAATTAGATCCTAAATCTAACTCTCTTTCTTATCATGAAAACTAAATCAACAATGTATTTTTCTTTTACAAATAAAAATGTTTACCTACATTAGTATTTCAAAACCACAATAGCATTACTAATATCCTATAGTATTTTCAGCCATACATGCTTAACTTAATAAATGATTAGTAAATTAAACGTAGTATATAAAACAACACATAAAGATAATATGAAAAAATTCCTTTTAAATTATACCTCAAGTGTATCCTTAGAGAATCTCATTATTTTTTATGTTTTTGGAAAATCTCTTGATGAGTGCTCAAAAAGCACTAAAATTACCATGATTTTATGCACATTAATTGATTAAAAATATATATATTTATATGATTTTATCATATATTTATATAAATTTGTCTTTTCAAAATCACGAGTATTTTTATGTTTTTCAGGTATTTTTGCTTATAAACGTAACTTAAAGACTCAAAGAGGAATACTGGAGGCAATACATCATAAATATATTCAAAAATAAATGAAGAAAAGTCAACAAATATGGAAAAATTGGACAAAATGGGTCAAAAAGGTCAAAAATATCAAAAAGGAGCAAATTGCGCGCGCAGCTACCCAGCCACACCGAGTAGCATGCCTAGTCTTGCGCGCATCAGCTCTCCATCCCGCACATCCCCTTTCCTCTTTCCGCGCGCAACCCCCCCACGTTATGCTGACGTCATCAAATGACATCATCATTCACTACTCCGCGTTTCCACCATTTTTTATCATTTTTTCACCCACTTTTTCTTCCCATCCTCACCTATAAATACCCTCATTCTCTTCATAAATAAACACACCTCAAAACACATATTCTCTTCTCTTTCTTTCTCTCATTCTTAGTTTTTAAGTTTTTCTTAGTTTTTAGCTTTTCTTAGTTAGTTTCTCTTAGTTTTAGAGTTATTCTCTTTTTGAGAAGAACTAGTTATGTTTTTGTAATTTATTTGCTTTTCGATTCAATAAATGGGAGTGAAAATTCCGTTTGGAGGTTTTCCAGCAACAGGAATAGCATCGAAGTACTGTAAGGATTTTATTTTCTTTATAGTTATTTTTCATGCTTTATTCTTACATATTATATTTAATTTGTTTGTGATTAAATTTAACTTTGTTGGCTGTTTGTAAACATGATATAATAATAACGTTTTTATGCTTGCGAAATATTAAATAGGTAAAAATCTCTAAAATAAATTGATTTTATTTTTATTCAAGATTTTATATTAAGAATGTTAGAGAGAAATATATTATTTTTCATTACAAACTTTAATATGAAAATTAGATTTTAAGGTTTAGTTATCCGGTCTGATTTAGAGTAGTGCTCTTTTATTTGTTGGTACAATCCCCCGGTAGTTAGAGTGAAGCTCTATTTCAAAAGTTTTTATAAGAATTATTATGTGAAAATGTATTGACAACATATTTTCAGTAGTGATTTTAAAACTTCAAAGTTAGTACTCGGATAATTAAATTCTTATGTGTAATTTGGACACCTTGAATAAAGTTTAAACTATCTAACCCCACCAAAGGTGGCATTTAAATGGCTCATTTTCAATCTCTTAGAAAAAGGAATTAATTTAATTAACCAAATTAGTTATCAACCCCACCCATAGGTGTTAATAGATTTGTTTAGTTAACAAAGAATATCTAACCCCACCAAAGGTGCTATTCATATAAAAAAGAGAGAATCAATAAATATCAATTTATATCTTTAATAACCTAAATAATATGAGCAAGTATAGCTAACTTAGTTATTATATCCATAAATACTCCACTATTATAAATGATAAAATTTGCATAAATATTTATTGAATCTGTATCTATGTTTATTTTTATGTTATTAGATTAGAAACACAAAAACCAAACTATCGTGAAAGGATGTTTAGGATTTAATTTCGTTTTTAAAAGTTTGAATAATAAATTAAAAACCACATATATTCCTTCCTTAGATCAACCTTGGGAGTATACTTATCATTTTCTATGAATTGATTCGTGAACTTGCGAGAGTTTTATAAATATAAAACCAAAGTATTGGCAGAATCGGCGATGCCGGTTTTCGCTCATCCCCTCTAGAAAAATTTCCAATACAATTTATGGAATTGAAAGAAAACTACTATATAAACTGTGTTCAACTTTCAAATTGAGAGAAAAGATGTAAAACAATGAAAAGAAAAGAAAAACTAGCAATAAACTAAGAAATCACCTAGAAGAGAGCTGAGGGATGATAGTGATGATTTTTACAATGAATGAGGGGTCCTTTATATAGCCTAGAAAATGATACAAAAGAGAAGAAAAAATGGATCAAATGGTTGAGCACCATGGTATGCATTGATTATGTACCACGAGATGAGATAGCCTATATGCATTGAATTTCTCGATCAACTACTCTTGCACTGCGACACATAAAGCACCATGTCATGGTATGCATCTCCCTCAATTTCTTTAACCTTGTTTTCTTTTACACTCTTTTCAATGGTTTATAACATATGTAAGCTTTAGATATGTTAGTTTTCTATGCTTCAATGTTGTAATGCAGTGCTTTTAGGTTCTATCATTCGAGTGTTGATCAGTTAGATCATTTTGAAGCTAAAATACCTAAAAACTAATAAAATATACTCGTGATTCTAAAAATATATATTTTCTTTAAAAGATAATAAAACTATGCAAATAGAAATCTATTTTATCATTTAAATGTCATAAAATCACATTATATTAACTTCTTTTAAACATTCATCAATGATCGAAGCACTAGGATTATCTGGCTCATTGTTAGGAGATATATGCTTGCTTTATGGTGGTATAATGAGCCTCTGTCAATATCTAAGATCCTCTTGGGAGCTCCTTCATATTTCTAAGGATCTTAAGTGCTCTCAAAGGCTTAAATGATGTCGTAGTACTGGTGATTTTTACCATGACATTTATATGTTACAGAATCAAGTGTTAGGTACTTTGTCAACATATTATGGGGTAGGAGCTCCTGAGAAACCTTCAAGGCAACTTTGATGAAGCTATTTTCTGCATAGGTCTAAGGATCAATGTGTTATCTTGCTCCATAAACCCTTGCACATAAAATCCCGCTACATGTGGAACACTTTTGGTTTGTAGGGAGAGTTCATTTAGTTTATAGGGCATTGTCATCTCTGTTCCCAAATCCTGAAGAGTTGAATCATCCTAATACTTCCTAGATGTTGTAGGCTCACATTTTTTATTTTTCCCTTTTAAGCATGTTGTTGTAATTTTTTTATTATCTATTTACCCTCCTCTAGCTAATTAGATCTATAACTAAAAAAACTCTCATTCTTGAAAGTAGTGATATAGCTATTACCAAATAGTAGGAATAAGCCTTTGAAGTCAATTACATTTTCATTCACATACTTGATATTTTTACTCAATGATTTTGATTAAAGTATAATGTGGGTAATATGATATTTTCATAATCCTAGCATTTGATTTCTTTCATGAGATCCACCTTATGCATATTTGAGCCTCTCTTGTTTATTAACATATGCAAATGATCGGTGCACAATTGTGAGTACACAATATCGTAGTTTTATAATAAAATGATAAGAAAAGTATCGTTCTTAGGGGTTGGTAACTTATTTTTGACAAATAACAAAATTATGCTAATCTCAATTTTATCTAGAAAAAACACTAAGGTTGTTGTAATTGGAATTTAAAATAAAATTAATTTAAAGAAAATATGCAACATAAAATAAAGATGTTGTTGAGAGATCAAATTAATGGGAAGAAAATTTATAGGAAAACAATTTCACGTAATCCCTAACTATGCTTTACTTATCTAGTTAATTGAATTTAATTCTCTTTGTTTGTTAGCAATCTCTAAAAAACATCCAACAGCCTCTTTCGACAATCAATTGGAAATATTCTTGTTTATTAATTTACACAAGTGTATGCAATTTAATAAAGCACAAAAGCATTAAGACCAATGATTTTAAAACTACACAAGTTTATACAAGTCTTTCGATCTCGAAATTTACCTATGCTAAAAAATCCCAAATCTATCCTATAATTCCCTCTTTTGATAGTGAATCACAAGACTAAAGATATCTAATCACTACTAGAAAAGGGGTATTTAAGTCGATATGTAAAGTCGGTTTTTTGGAAAAAACTAACTTTTAATGAATTTAAAGTCGGTTCGGTGTAGAACCCACACTATCCACGTAGGACGTAGCATCAGTTGACGTGTTGAAACGATGCTACACGTGGACGTAGCGTCGGTTCCAAGTGTCACCTGACGCTATGCTACGTGGATAGCATTGATTCCAAGTGTCAACCGACACTACGCTATGTGGATAGTGTCGACTCACCACATCAACTGATGCTACGTCCACGTGTAGCGTAGGTTCGACAACGCTACACACGTGGATAAATTCTTTTCTCTTCTTTCTTCCCCAGACAAAAACTATTCCAAACGCTGCATAACTCTCAAAAACCCAAAACCTCTTCCATTTCTCCTCCATTCTTTCTCATTTTCCGAGCACCTACGACCACCAATTCCAGCGCCGGTTAGTGGGTTTTCTTCCTCTCTAACTAATCTTTTAGATCCTTATTTTTTGAGTAAAATACTCAAAACATTTATACTAATTTCTCACTTACAAAACATCATTTTCTCTTCATTTCCTTCTATTAATCCTACGCACTTATTATTCATATTTTTTCTATGATTATATGTTATTATTTATGTGTATAAATTTTTGTATTTATACTATTATGTTTTATTATTTATGTGTATAAATTTTTGTATTATATATGTAGGTTTGTATTATAATATCAGGAGAATAATATGATGATCTTGAATAACATAGAACAACACCATCGTAAGATTTCTACTATTAATTAATATTTTATTTTTCAATTATTTGTATTATTTAAACTATTTGTTAAACAGATTTTTTTTCTGTTATTATTTAGTGATCAAATATAGGTTTTAATTTGAGTATAATAAAAAATAAGTAAATTTTGTAAAAAAAAAATTAAAAATTTAAAGTCGGTTCACGCATTGAACCGACTTTAAATTTTAAATCATTTCATTTAAAGTCGGTTTTTGACCGACTTTAATACCCATTTTTGTAGTAGTGAATTAATGGTGAGTTAATTAAAAGCAATAAATTCAAAATAAATGAGACACATGAAAAGAAATAATTCAAATTAATATAGAAAATCAAGCTTAATTCAGAATTAAATTACATATTTTTCCTAGAATAAAGAAAAATTAGTTCATGGTAAAAATTAAATTTAACATAAATGAATTCACCATAATTTTCTAAGAGGAATTGAAAGAAAAATGGATCGCAAAATAAACCACTTTCGCTTTAATTTTTCCCAGCGTTTTTTTTTTTGCACTTTGTTCTACACTCCTCTCTCTCTTCTTCTACCACCCTTGTTTCTTTTTCTTCTTTTTTTCTCAGTTCTCTAGCGGCGTCTCTCCTTTATATACATATTTTCCTCTTGTGTTTTTTGTGATTTTCTTTATATATATATATTTAAAAAAATCTTAATTTAAAATTGATTTAAATAAATCTTCATTTAAATTTGAGAGTTCTTTGATGATATGCTTCTAAAATTTTGATTTTCATTATCTTCGAATCTACAATAAAACTTAAATAATAATCATGAAGTCTAAATGTATTGAAAAATACATAAAATTAGACTAAAATTAAAGTTGAGAAGTGATAAATTATGTCAAATTATGCAAGTTATCAAACACTCTTAAACTTAAAACTTTGTTTGTCCCTAAACAAAAAGAAAATAAAAGAAAAGAAAAGAAATTGTAGATAATGTCAACAAGACCCCATAGAGTACTACCATCACTCACCAAACCATGATCATAATTTAGATTTCATCACTAATAACTTACTCTTTTTACATCAAAGATAGTAGAAACATCAATAAAAATTCAGCAATTTGTCAAGAAAGAGGTAAGCATTTGTTCAACCTAAAGCTAGGTCATTGAGTGTGTGTGTGAAATAGTGAATTTAACTCCAAACCGCCATAAAATTCAGATAAAAGTAGAACAACTGAAATGAAAAGAATTCTCTTAAAATTTAACTCCATAAGTTCAATTTTCAAAAATCCCCTCCACTAATGTAATCAAATATCAAAATTCGAGATCAAAAGGTCATTAATCAAGGTTGTAATGACATGCCACAGGGTGAGGGCTAAGAAAGAAATGGATATGGAAAATCAAAGCAAATTGGGAAAATACTTGGTCAAAAAGAAATAAAAAAATATCCACATGATTTATACAATAGCTCTTTCTCGACAATATGCTCATACTGGTGACGATATTGTTGTCATACTCAATAAATGGAGTGCTATTTTTTCTTTCTTTCTCTCTTTTTTTTTGCCACCTTGATACTCATAGCTTTTTTTTATTTATGACTACTTTAACCCTTTTTCGATTCTTTCCTTTCACTTTCTTTTCTTTTCAAACTTTGATAAAAATAGAGCAAACATAATATGGATTATTTAATTTGAACTAACTTTCTCTTTAAATGAAAATTTTCACTAAAGTATTTTCTCAAAATTTAAGATAAATTCATTGTTTTTCAGGCTTAGCATGGGAATGGTTTATGTAGTTAAAAGACCAAATTAAGGTGTATGTAAAATAAGGCTTAAGGGGCTTGACTATGGGAATACACCATGCGATGATGGCGTGATAATTAGGACGGGTGGGAAAGCTTTTTGGTTGTGAAAAAAAAATTGCCTAGATCATTTCTCTATTATTTGGTATCAACTAAGATTTTGCCTTAAGGATCCATCAATGGATTCTAGAGTCAAGCAAGATTAAAATTTTCCTAACCTAGTTAATTCACTCTTCATAGGAAAAATGAAGTAGAGAAAAATTTACTATGTGCTCAATTATTCTCAAGGACAAATATTTAAATCAAGGTAGCCACAAAACTCTACCTAACATAACATCAGATTTTGAAAAACCTTTCTCAAACCCATCCTCAATCACAGATTTCATAGTCATAGTGAATTCAATCATACTCAAATATATGCTTGATAAGATAATTCAACAACTCAAGACTATAAGAGTTGACACACCCAAATAAAAACTAAACAATGTCCTCATTGTAATTTAAAAGTGAGACATATAAAAGAAATGAAAGGAAATTTTCTTGTTTTATAGTGGATTCGCTTTAGTTTATAATTTTCATCTTTTTTATTCCTACTAAATAAACCAGCATCAAAATCCAAATTATTCAAATAGTAATAAAAATAAAAGAAATAATAAAAGAAAGTTTTACGGGCTACTCCTATAAGTGCTTGTTTTATAGTCTACAACCATACTTTTCAATCTTCATCAATTAGGATTTCGAAGAGCAATAAATGCACAATTCTGCTCCACTTGTTCTCCATAATAGTGCTTCAATCTTTGACTATTAACTCTAAATATATATATTCCTTGTCTTGTCCTTCAAGTCTATTTCTCCAAAAGTGAAAACTTTCTCTATTTTATAAGAACCTATCCATCTTGATCTTAAATTACTTGGGAAGAGTCTTAGTCATGAATTGAAAAGTAAAACCTATTTCCTGGAGCAAACTCATGCCTAGGAATCTATTTATCATGCCACTTCTTTTTCCGTTCTTTGTAGATCTTTGCATTTTCATACACATCATTCCAGAATTCATTCATTTCATTCAATTGAAGAAGTCGCTTCTCCCCTCCTACCTTCAAATCAAAATTAAACTTCTTTACAGCCAAATAAGTTTATGCTCCAACTCAACAAGGAGATGACAAGCTTTTCCAAACACTAATCGTTAAGGAGACATCCCAATAGGTATTTTAAAAGCTATACGGTATTCCCGCAAAGCATCATCAACCTTCTTTGCCCAATCATTTCTATTGATGTTAATCATCTTCTCAAGGATATTCTTGATTTCTCGATTTGAAATTTAAGCTTGGCCATTAGTTTGAGGATGATAGGAAATTACTATCTTATGCTTCACTCCATATTTAGAGAGAAGTATGTTGAATAATTTGTTGCAAAATTGGGTCCTTTCATCACTAATAATAGCTCGTGGAATGACAAATCTTGTGAATATGTTCTTATGAAAAAAACTAAACACTACCTTTGCATCATTTTTTGTTGTGGCAATTGCCTCTACCCACTTCGACATATAATAAACTGGTAACAAGATATATACAAAGCCAAAAGAGGGAGGAAAAGGACCCATAAAATCAATTCCCTAAACATTAAATAACTCAACCTCTAAGATATTTTTCGTTGGTAGCTCTTAATGTCTTGAAATATTTTCCATACGTTAGCACCGATCATAAGTCTTCACCAAAGTATAACTGTCATGGAACATGATAATTGCATTTTATATAGTTATTTTCATCTATTTTATTAATTAAAATTGCTATGTTTTTAACATTTTTAGTTAATTTTAATGAAATAAATTAACATTTTCTGTTTATTTTTTAAGGAATATATTTTTAAGAAAATTAAAAAATATGAGTTGAAAAAGGACTTAATTGCAAATATTGAAGACTGAAAATATAATTTAAATTAAAAGAGTGCTTAATTGCAATTAACAAAAGTGTGAAAGTTAATTTAAATTAGAAAAAAGGTTTACTTTTAATTAACAAAAGTTTAAATGTTAATTTGAATTAAATTGGAGGGCTAAATGCAATAAAGAAAAGTTGATTTTTTTGTGCAAGAAAGAAGTCCACATGCAACCAATGTCCACGTGTGACACACATCGTCAGATCAGAAAATCAACCGCTTGAGTGGACGCTGGTTTTCAGGTGGCATGTTGCTCGGCACTGAGTGGGGCCCACCTGCCGTGCAAGCTGGCGTGCAGGGTGGGACCCACATGTCTGTTGCATAAGCAATTTCCCGTGCAATGTAGTCCACAGAAGCTTCGTGTGCCTTGCCCTTCCAACGAGTCATAGAATGCCACGTGTCCTAAATATTATTTCAGCAAATGAGACTCTGAAATGTGGCATGTGTTGGTTAATATAAAAACACGCAAATGGTGCATGTTTCTAGCCGCATCTTCATCCGCCACGTGTCCTTGAAGCATTTCTCCCCTATGTAGCGTTCCTCATGCACCCGTTCCTCACAGCGTATGAATGGATGCCACATGTCTTGATTATTCTTTCAACCAATCAGACACTGACACGTGGCATGTGTTTTGAATTAAAAAGAAATCAGAAACGGTGAATGATGTCCATTGTTTTGCACGATAAATATTCTTCCACGCGTGTCTTTAATATTATTTTCGTTGTCCCCCATTATTCATGCATGGTTGTAAGAAAAATATTTTTTTGATGTATTTTATTGCTAAAAAAAGGGGGTGGTGAATGGGTAGATAACATGCAGAAGCCATTTTGGCTTATGTTGTGTTTCTACGAAGATGAAGTTCTAATTTTATTTGTGTTCTTCAACTAAATATTCCTTAAATGTTTTAGTATTTTTGTTTTTGTAATTTTAATTTTATTTATGAAGTAATTTAACTTTTTTAGAGTTGCATTTTATCTAAATTTATGAAGCTTAGATTTAATTATTTTTGAATGATTTATTAGACTTTTGATTTTTTTTATTCTATTTGTGCTTAATGCTTTTGATTATTGGAAAATTTATCAATTGATCCATGGCACTTGAATAAACTTGGAAGAGGCATTTTTGTGTATATTGCTCATGGATAGAATAACATGTATATATAAAGGATAGGAATATACCTTTATCGTATGTGTGGAAATTTGAGAACTTAGAGCGTAATGAATCTTGGTGATTTTAATTCTCATAGGAATATAGTGAATTAATTTAACAAGGTGTGTCTATACGGAGCTCGGAAGAGATGTATGGATAAAATTAGAAATTCTTGGTTGTTAAATTAAATTTACAAAAAAAAAAATCAAAACGGAATAATATGGTTCGAGTGGATTAATTTAGTGAAAACTGCAATCTTAGAATTTTTTTTATTTTGTTATAAATTAGTTAGTGAAACAACTTCCAATGAACGATTGTTTGGATAAAAGCATAGTGAAATAATTTTAGTACTCAACAAACTGTAGTAACAAATATCTTTGGGAACGATAACTTACTTATCAATTTTATTACTTATGATTATGTATACTTGCACGATTTTATGTTCTCCTAAAAGAGACAACAAATTTTTGGCGCCGTTGTCGGGGATTTTTTTTACTATTTTATTGTTGATATAAATACCAATCAATCTGGTTTTAATTCAAAAAAAATTATGCTTCTTGTTTCTTAATTTATTTTTCAATTCTCTAGTAAGTTGAGATTTTGTTTGACACACAATATCTTAACTCACAAAAAGAAAAAAAATTGAGAAGTCAAGCTGACGACTATAAATCAAGCACTTCTTGGGAGGCAACTCATATGTTTTTTTTTATTATTTTAGCATGTATTAGTTTTTTTGTGTTTCGTTATGTTGTTATTTAAAATGTTTTTTTGTAGGTGCAAATTGGTCGAAATGAAGCTATTTTGGATTTTAACCTTACAAATCAAACCAGGAAGTTTCTTTAAACCCATCTCATATGTTCTTTAATTTCGAACACTAAGGACAATGTGCATATTAAGTTTGGGGTTGATTGGTAGAAATATTGAACTTAATTGAAATTTTTTCTAGGTATTCTTGCTTGTGAAGTTTTATTTGTTTGGTTGATTGAAGATATTTTGCTTTTGATGGTGGTTTATTTTTATTTCTTCAATTTAAATAATGCATAATATTTTGAAAAATTTGAATATTGTCTAAGCTATGAATAAGTTTTTCGTATTAGATTAGAATCATAAAAATAAAAATAGATACAGATTCAATAAACATTTATACAAATTTTATCTTTTATAATATTGGAGTATTTATGGATATAACAACTAAGTTAATTATGCTTGCTCATATTATTTAGGTTATTAAAGATAAGAATTGATATTTATTGATTCTCCCTTTTTTATATGAATACGACCTTTGGTGGGGTTAGATATTCTTTGTTAACTAAACAAATCAATTAACACCTATGGGTGGGGTTGATAACTGATTTGGTTAATTAAATTAATTCCTTTTTTTAAGAAATTGAAAATGAACCATTTAAATGCCACCTTTGGTGGGGTTAGACAGTTTAAACTTTATTCAAGGTGTCCAAATTAAACCTAAGAATTTAATTATCCGAGTATTAACTTTCAAGTTATAAAACTACTACTGAAAACATGTTGTTAATACATTTTTAGTTAATAATTCTTATAAAAAATTTGAAATAGGGCTTTACTCTAACTACTAGGCGATTGTACCAACAAATAAAAGAGCACTACTCTAAATCGGACAAGATAACTAAATCCTAAATTCTAATTTTTAGATTTAAGTTTGTAATGAAAAATAACATATTTCTCTCTAACATTCTTAATATAAAATCTTGAATAAAAACTAAATCAATTCATTTTAGAGATTTTTACCTATTTAATATTTTGCAAACATAACAGCGTTATTATTAAATCATGTTTACAAACAGCCAACAAAGTTAAATTTAATTACAGACAAATTAAATATAACATATAAGAATAAAGCATAAAAAATAACTGTAAAGAAAATAAAATCCTTACAATACTTTGATGTTATTCCTGTTGCTGGAAAACCTCCAAACGGAATTTGCACTTCCATTTATTGAATCAAAAAGCAAATAAATTACAAAAACATAATTAGTTCTTCTCAAAAGAGAAGAACTCTAAAACTAAGAAAAACTATCAAAGGAAAATTAAAAAACTAAAAAAAACTAAGAAAAACTAAAAAGCTAAGAAATGGAGAGAAATAAAGAGACAATAAGATGTTTTTGAGGTGTGTTATGAAGTGAAGAGAATGGGGGTATTTATAAGTGAGGAGAGGAAGAAATAATGGGTGGAAAAATGATTAAAAATGGAGAAAACGCGAAGTAGTGAATGATGATGTCATACTACTGAAGTCATGCAGTGTGGGGCACAGCGGTGCACAAGGATGGGGCAGATGGGTGCAGCGGCACGCGTGGAATGGAGAGCAGGTGCCCGCGGACTTGGCGATGCAGTGCGCGTTGCTCGGCGCGGTTGGGTGTGCGATTTCCTCCTTTTTTACATTTTGTCCAATTTTTCCCTCTTTTTTTACTTTTCCTCATTTACTTTATTAATATATTTGTGATGTACTGCCTCCAGTATTTTTATTTGAGTCTTTAAGTTACTTTTTTAAGCGACAATACCTGAAAAACAATAAAAATACCCGTGATTCTGAAAAGACAGATTTATATAAATATATGATAAAATCATATAAATATATATATATATATATATATATATATATATATATATATATATATTTAATCAATTAACATGCATAAAATCATGGTAATTTTAGTTCTTTTTGTTCACTCATCAATGCTCACACCAAGATCACATAAGCATTTATAAAAAAATGAATTTCTAATAGTGCAAGGCAAAGTGAAATTCCCTGGATCTTTTAATTTTTGAGGTAATTGCTTTTGAAGAATGGCGCTACATTCTTCAAAAAGCTTCACTATTTTGAACTTCTCTAACTTATTCTTCTTGGAAATGATGCCTTTTCAGGAATTTGGCATAATTTGGCATCTGTTTCAAGGCATCAAGAAAGGAATATTTATGTGAATTTTCTTAAATATATCCAAAAAATTAGAAAATTATTTATCTAACTTTTTGTTTTACCTTATGATTGCTCTGGCCATTGTTTGGAGCTGTAGGGGTGGACTCGGTTTGCTTTGATGGTGACCTCTCAATTTCTCTTCCACTCCTAAATATAATGGCCTTGCATTGTTCCTTTGGATTCGCTTCTGTATAGCTAGGAAAAGTTTCTTTTTTGTTGAACATTGATGGTCATGGCTAGTTTCCTAATTTGCACTTCAAAATTTTTCATAGTGGCTCCTATATTGCTACAATGAGTCTCAATATTATCCATCAGTGAATCACTCTTTTTAAACATTGCTTTGGTCTCTTCAACAAAGGAAACCATAGCATCCGGAAGTGACATCTTCTTCTTACTTGGTTGACTATCAAACCCTGGAGAAGGTTGTAGCACGTTCTTTGTGTTTCCATAAGAAAAATTCTTATGATTTCAAAGCACTTGGTGGTAGTAATTTGGCATAGGATTACCATGATAATTGTAGTTCTGATTGTTGATGTATTGAACCTATTCTTGACTTGCTTCATTGATTGAAATTGTCATACTTAGGTCTACAATATATTCTACACTTTGTGGTATTCTTTAGGTTATCAAGGTTGAAATCAGATCAGATAGATAAGCTACTTGAGCGTAAAGGGCAGTAAATGGCTCCAATTCATGAATCCTACTAAATTCCTTAGCCATAGATCTTTCAATTGGCCATAGATAGTTGTTTGAGGCCATTTCTTCCAAAAGAGAAGTAGCACCCTCGGCTGTCTTTAACATCAAAGTTGCATCAAAATCAACATCAACTATCATTTTAGTTTGTCCATTTAACCCATTATAGAACATTGCAACTTACAACCAATCCAGAAATCCATGCAAAGGGCAACGTCGAATCATATCTTTATACCTTTCCCTTGCTTCATAGAGTGTCTCAAAATCATTTTTCTTGGACTAACCAATCTTAGTCCTAACTTGGACTATTTTTACAAGTGGAAAGTAGCAAGAACTTTCCTACCATGTCCTACCAACTAGTGATGCTTCCTGTTTGTAGAGATTGTAGCCAACCTCTATCCTTGTCCCTCAATGAAAAAGGAAACAATCTCAGTCTAATGGTGTCTTCAGTAACACCATTTATATTTATAGTGTCACAAATCTCCAAAAACATCACCAAATGAATATTGGGATCATCAAATAGAAATTAGCTAAATTGGGATTGTTGCACCATGCTGATCAATGCTTATTTGAGTTCAAAATTATTGGCATTAATGGTTTGGCATCTACACCTGAGTAATTATCATTCATAATTGGCCTTTGAGGTGTGTGGTTATGCACTATGTTCTTTTTCAGGCATGGCTAGTACTTTCTTCTTTTTTCATGATCTAAAGGTTCTTTCAATCTCTAAATCAAAAGGAATAATATTTCGAGTTCTAGCATGTCTAACGTCAAAAATACACCTAGATAAAAATAAAATAAAATAAATAAAATAAATAAAAATAAAAATATAATTATAAATTAAAACCAAGATTAATTTGTATCGATATTGGCAAAATAAAAAAAATCAATTCTCGGTAAAGGCACCAAAAACTTGATTAGTGCAAAACTACAAGTGTATAGTATTATAGTTTTATAATAACGTGATAAGAAGAGTATCTTCTTTAGGGATTTCTAAATTATTTTTGACAAACACCAAAATTATAGTAATCTCAATTTTATCTAAGGTTGTTGTAATTGGAATTTCAAATAAAATTAATTTAAAGGAAATATACAAAAGAAAATAAAGATGTTCAAAGATCAAATTAATGTGAAGAAAATTTCTAGGAAATCGATTTCACCTAATCTCTCACTATGCTTTACTCATCTAGTTAATTTAATTTAATTCTCTTTGTTTGTTAGCAATCTCTAAAAAAAATCCAAAAGCCTCTTTTGACAGTCTATTGGAAATATTATTGTTCATTAATTTACACAAGATTATGTATTTTAATAAAGCAATAAAGAATTAAGACCAATTAATTTAAAACTACATAGGTTCATACAAGTATTTCAATCTCTATATTTACCTATGCCGAAATATCGCAGATCTATCATATAATTCCCTCTTTCGATAGTAAATCAAAGACTAAAATCATCTAATTAATGGCCAGTGAATTAGAAGCAATAAACCCAAAATAAATCAGATAAACATGAAAAGAAATAATTCAAGTTAACATAGAAGATGAAACATAATTCAGAATTAAATTACATCTCTTTCCTAGAATAAAGAAAAATTAGTTTTCGCTCTCTGTTCTTCGCTCCTCTCCCTCCTCTTATGCTGCCCCTATTTCTTTTTCTTTTTTTCTCAGTTTTTTAGTGGCTTCTCTCATTTATAGATATATTCGCCTCCTACGTTTTCTGTGATTTCCTTTATATATATATATATATATTAAAAAATATTAATTTATATTTGAGAGTCTTTAGATGATATGCTTCTAAAATTTTGGATCTTCATTATTTTCAAATATGTAATAAAATTTAAATAATAACAATGAAGTCTAAATTTAATGTAAAATATGCCAAATTATGTAAGTTATTAGCAAAACGTTTTTGCTTTATTCTTTACATAACTTCTATTCATATATAATTTGTTGAGTGATAGAATCTATTGGATCAGTGTGATATTAAGAGTATATTTTGTGACGAATAGAGTCGAAGCAAATTTGGATTCTTAACATTAGGTTTAGGTGACTCAATGTTGATATGTTCTAGTAATGGGGCGAATTTATGATGTGTAACTCATTTAAACAATGAACTTTGGTCCTTTGGGATGTTGAATGAACTTGTGCTTGAGTCTTTAATTATAAACTGGAAAGAAACTAAAGCACCAAAGTTTTTGTTGATTTTAGTTTTGTTTAGTTTTATTTTTAGTTTTTCCTTATTGGAAAGTTTGTGGGTATTATCCTTGGAAGCCTTCGTGAGACTTTAACTCATCCACTAGGGCCACCTAGAAGTTTAAAGGCTTATTGCATATGCTAAATGCAATCGCGCGTGTTAAATTATAGAAAAGATTTAAGTTAGTATAATTTGGTTTATTTATATTTTCTTTTCGGTTTTTAGATTACTTCACATATTAGATACTAGAAAAAAGTTGATTAGGGGTTGAGATAAGTCCTTGAAAAGAACTCATATTTGTGTTTTTACTATTCTTATTTGGAATGAATAGGTTTGATTATAACATGTTTATCTTATTATATATACAAAGCTATTTTTTTCAAAATCATGGGTATGTTTTGTTTTAGGTGTTTTTAGCATCAAAATAAAGCATTAATATATTGTGATTTTATGTATGGTAAATGATTAAAAAGACTTGTATTTGTTAAGGTTTACTATCATTTTAAATAAATCTATCTTTTCAGAATAACAAGTATATTTTTTTGTTTTTCATGAATTTCTTGTATTTAAATGATTCAACTTGAAGAGATATATCTTAAAGCACCCATTACTACTTAGAAGTTCAAAAGATAACATCTATAAAGCATTACATGTGTTTTAAATTTTGAGAAAGAAAATACAAGAAATAAAGGGTTCCAGGTGATGTAAAACATTGCATGCCACAGTGTGAAAGTTTTGTGTGTCGCAGTGCAAGGCAATAGGAGTAACATCAATGTGTATCAAATATGATGTGGGCCATAGTGTGAAATATTTGTATGCTAAGGTGTGAATGTAATGGATTAAACCCAAATTGCGTGGAACCAATCCAAAAATCCATATTTTTCTCCTTTCCTCCACCTATAAATAGAACCTTATTTTAATTGTAATCCATATCCCTCATCCTTTTTATTCCTTTCATTTCTTAGTCTCTTAGTCTTTTTAGCATTTTCTTTTAGTAGTTTAAAGTTCTTATCTCAATTTAGAGTTGAACAAATTTAGTTTATGTAAGAGTTTATAGATTCAATTCTATAAACAACATGGTAATTCTGTTTGGAGGTTTTCCAGAACATAAGCAATCCTAAGAATTTTGTTGAGGTATATTTATAGGTATTTTATTAGATTATCTCTACGTGTTGTTTTACATGGTATATGTTTAATTTATTGATCATTTATTAAACTATTCATCTCTAGCTATATATAATATGGGATATTAGCAATGTTGTTACGCTTATGAAATATTAAAGTGGATTAAACATTTTTATAAATGAATTAAGTTTTATTTCTTCATCAATATTAAAACAAAGTTTGTAAAAGAAAAATATATTGCTACATATTTTTCATAATAAATAAGAGAGTTAGATAATTAGTTAGATTTAGGATTTTAATTATCTAACTCTAATTTAGAGTAATACTCACTGACATTAGAAAATTGCAATCTAAATCTATTTTGAGGCATGCTCTATTTCAAAGATTTTTGTAAGAATTATTATTGAAAGATATATTAATGACATATCCCTTATAGTAGTTTTTAAATTTGAAAGTTAGTTTCAGATACTTAAATCGTAAAACTAACTTGTACACCTTGATTAGAGTTTAAATTTATAGCCCTGTTAAAAGCATCAATTAAATAGTTTATTAATTCCTTAGAAATAAAGTAAAATTTAGTTAACTATCAGTTATTGATCCTTAACAAAAGAATTTGATTGCTACCTTAGGATATTTTCTTATTAAAAAGGGAGAATCAATAATCTTAATTCATATTTTTATTAAACTACTGAAATATTGAGCAAGCTTAATTAACTTGCTAGTGTTTCCCATAAATTCTCCACTACATGATAAATGTTTAATTGCCTAAATGTTTATTGAATCTATCTGTATTTTTATGTCAGTAGTTTAGATCTTCAAAACAAAACAATCGTGATAGGATGTTTAGCTTATTAACTTCATTTTTAACAATTTGTTGAATTATTTAAAAATAACTGATTCCTTTTTAGACCAACCTTGGAAGTATACTTATCATTTTCTATAATTTCTTTATGCACTTGCGATCTATTTTATAAATCATAAAATATTTGTATGTAATAAGTTTGTGTATCACATGTCAACACATGAAGACACAACATTTAGAGCACTCAAATAACATCTCAAGAGCTAAAAAGACTAAGGCATGTAAGCCTTACATAAAGAACCATCCAATGTATGGGGCATAACAAATTGAACAAAATTGATGTGTGCCACTGTACAAAATATAGTGTGCCACAATGGACACCTCTTGAGAAAACATACTAGTTTTGTGTTGCAACATGATAAAAAGTATGTTGCGAGCAAGTCCTCTCGGGTTGTCTTATGTGAGTGATGTTCAGCCTTGTGCTGCAATGTGAAAATAATGTGTTCCGTGGTGCACAAAGTAAAATTTTGATTTTGAAGCCCTGTTCATCTTTTCTTATAAACTGTCCCTTATGTATATTTAAGTTTTTAAGAAAAGTAAAAAATTATCTAAAACCATTGAAATTCTTTGAGAGACTAATAATTTATTTGGTGTTTCACCATGTATGTATACTTGATTATAAGTGCTTTGTGAACTTGCAAGCTTTTATAACAAAATTTACACATCAATTACCCTCAATGACATAAGTCCACCGAGATTCAAATATCTGATAGCTTTGAGGGCATCATCGTTGATGACTCTATGAAATTAGAGTCATTAGCACACGTTTTTACTTAATATTTACTTATTTTATTCAATAAATAGTACTTTTGGGGCCAAAAATATTAAAATATAAACTTTTGAGTATAAAGGGATAAAAATATAATTTTTGGAATAATTATGGATTTTTTTATGAATTTTTACATAGGACCAATCAAGAGATGCCACGTGGCCTACCATGTAAGCAATGGAGCTGACTGAGCAAGCCACGTGGATGCCATACAAGTATGGACATCAAATAAAGTTGCCTCACATGTGAGGAGGACAAAAAGTGCACCACGTGTCAACATGACATTCAATCTGAGTTTGGAGTGCTGTCAAAACTTTTCTGCCACGTGTCAACACTAGATTGCTTTCTGCATTCCACCAATGCACCGCACCATCTGACTCTATGAATGATGTTGCACCGCGTGGCACTGACTAAGACTGATCTCCCCTTCCACGTGTTGAACCTTGATTCGCTCAATGAATTTCTGATACCACGTGTCGCGTTGTCAGTTTTGCTTGTTTTGATCTAAGCCTTTGATCTGAAGCTGATCTGACGGTCCAGATCACACCTGAACTATATTTAAGCCCCTAATCAATCTATAAATCCTAAAGGGTCATCATTTGCATAATTTTGGTCTATTTTTGGAGCTAAAAAGAGAGAATATGGAAAAATTCAAGAGATGACATAATTTTGGTGAAAATTCAAAAGGAGATTAATACTACAATTCAAGAGATTGATTGTACTTCTTCTTCTACACTTTTATTTATAAATTTTTATGTCATTCTTTATGAAAAATACAAGCTTTATGAATACGATTATATATAGTTTATTTATTAATCTAAGGATCTTATGAACCCAATTTTCACCATGTGATGATATAATATTTTACCCCAGTTATAATTTTAATTTAATTATATTACTTAATCTTATTTGTATGCTATTAATTGTTTGGCAAAACATTTATCTATAGAGGCAATTAAGTAGATTTGAGAGAATTATTTAATTATTTGTCTTGATTAAATAACATGCATAGTTTCTAGGCCTATGTATGATTTTTATGTATGAGATCCATAATTGATTAACTTAATGAGTAGTATACAATTTAATTGGCATAAGAGTGTGATTAAGTTAATTACTATATGGTGTATATTTTACTTGAGAGAGAAATACATACTAGGTTAGATTCAATTGAAATGTAATTAATTGAAAAATATATTGGGGGGGGGGGGGATTTTAGCGATTCTATGTATGAGTTTTATATATGTAATCCATAATTGATGAACTTAATGAGTAGTGTGCAATTTAACTGGCATGAGAGTATGATTAAGTTAATTACTATATGATGTATATTTTACTCGAGAGAGGAATACATGCTAGGTAGGTTAGATTCAATTGATTATGTAATTAATTGATAAATATAGTGGGGGGGATTTTAGCGTTTCACATGTATGATTCTTATGTATGTGATCCACAATTGATGAACTTAATTAGTAGTATGCAATTTAATTGGCATGAGAGTGTGATTAGGTTAATTACTATATGGTGTATATTTTACTTGAGAGAGGAATACATGCTAGGTTAGATTCAATTGATCATGTAATTAATTGATAAATATATTGGAGGGGATTTTAGCGATTCACATGCTTAGAAAATTGGGAGATTAAGTATTCCTAGATATTTTCTCATATATCTTTTTATTTACCAAATCTGATTTAATTAATTATTTCTATTTACTTTTAGTTTTTTTAATTTTTCTTCCTTAAAATATAAAAACACAAAAACAAATTGATTTTTATTTTTTTTTAGTTTTAAAAATTAGTTTCTAATAAAATAATCTTCATGGGAACAATATTTTCTTGTCATTTTATTAATTGTTACGATACGTATACTTTCATATTCATTGCACACACTATTTATGTGGTGATCAATTGTCCAAGCATTTAGAAAGGGGTTGTTCTATAGGAGCAGCCTTAGAAAACCTTTAACAAAGAAAGAGACTTGTATACTCTATGAGGTTCAAAAGAAAGCTATAATAGAGGATGTTGAAACAGATAGAGCTAACATGCCTACATATGAGCATCAAAAGAGCTCTTCTAAAAAGGGAAACAGATCTTCACCATCTTCAAAGTAAAGAAACTCAATTTGGAAACCAAAGAGTAGAAAGGAAGATGCAAAAGCTAGACTCAGTGATAGAATACCAATCCCTTTAATTGTCTCCTTAGCTGAACTAGCCCCAAAATTGGAAAGCAAAGAATGATGAGAAACCAATCAAAAGATAAAATCTCTATAGCTTCTTACTGTGTTTTCCATTGAGATGGGTTCATAGAACAAATAATTTTTTCCCTCAAAGAAGAGGTACAGAGTGATATACAAAAACTTGATTGTCAAGCTTTGCATTTATAAAAGCTCACATGTGCATAAATCAGTAGTAAAAAGTGACAAGTATACTACCAAGATCGTCTATCAAGGAATTTCTTTAGTTATAAAAAGTTAAATTAATTTTCTAATATAGTTGAGAAAAGAAACAAACCATAAACATTCTAAGAAGTTGTTGGATGGTTTGTTGAACTATAAATTCCAAATGAAGTTATATCCATAAAAAAACGAAAGTAAAGTGATAATTAAAATTAAGCTGAAACTAGGATGCTAGATATATACGGGATTTTAGCGAGCATACCCCTTCATGAAAATATGAATTAAATTATTTAAATAAGTTAGAATTATTGATTTAATTTCTTTTTAAATAAAATTTCTTATAATGATGATGAGTTTCTAACTATAGTTAATCAATTCTTCCTTGTCTGAGGTTTGAACTGATTAATTGGCAAACTGAAAGAAATTTGTATATATCAAAATTCTCAATTGATTAGTAACTTCCCTTGATGAAGCTTGAGATTAAAAATTGATAACTAAGGTATAAATATTCTTTAATTATAAATAATATTTAGTCCATCTTAAATTTATAATTAAAGTTATTCATTTTGCATAATTATGCATAGATGATGTGTTTAATTCTTAATTTTAAAATATGTTCTTTAATCATAAATCAAGACTTGGCCCGTGATTAATTTGTGATTAAAGATTTGAAGAATATAAATAAGAAATAACTCATAGATTTTATTTATTTAAATCACAAAAATGGTTCCTCCAGTCATTGGAAATAGAAACTAAAAACTCATACAGATTTAGCCAATCATAGATAAATTATCAAAATTCAATTCTACTTTGAAACACATTATATTGCAAAAAGATTTAAATAATACAACAATTAAAAATACCCCTTTTGTTGAAGACGATTTTAGATCATGGAAAAAGTTGTCATTAGCTTTTCCAAATCCTTGGATCTTTTTTATAATTAGGAAAATCTCTTTTTGTATCATCAGAAAAAAGTTTCAATAATATTCATTTCCTTTTCACTCTCAGTAGATGATCAGGTACTAATTTTTTAGTTCATTTCTTATCTCTAATCTTTAAGTCAAATTATTGTAAAAGAAATACCCACCTAACCATTCTTAGCTTAGCATTTTGTTTATTCAATAAATATCTCAAAGCAGCATGATAAGAATGCACAATTTCTTTAAACCCTACCAAATTAGATCTAAATTTATCCAATGAAAACAAAATAGCCAAAAATTCCTTTTCGATGGTAGAATCATTAATTTGGGCACTATTGAGTGTCTTATAAGCATAATAAATTACATGTAAATTCTTATCCACTCTCCATTCCAAAACGGCCCCTATGGTGAAATTAGAAACATCGCACATAATTTCAAACGATAAAGACCAACCAGGTGCCATGATAATAGGTGTAGAAGATAATTTTTCTTTCAAAGTGTTAAAAGTAGTAAGATGATCATTCTCAAGCACAAAAGAGACATCCTAGGCTAATATATTACATAAAGGATGCTTTATTTTAGAATTTTTTAAAATAAATCCCCTATAAATACCTATACGTCTGGAGAAACCCTTAATTCCCATCACATTAATAGAGGTGGTAATTTAGCAACTAAATTGATTTTTTCCTTATCCACTTCTACACCTTTACTTGAAATAATATCCTAAAACATTGTCTTGTTTAACCATAAAGTGACTTTTCTCCCAACTAAGAGTTAAGTTGCATTCAATGTATCTTTCTAGAACAAAAGTCAACTTATTTAAACAACATTCAAAAGAGTTTCCAAAGATAGAAAGTCATCCATGAATACTTTAAATAATTCCCTACCATATCTAAAATTATATACATCATGCATATTTGGAATATGGTAAGAGCATTGTGCAGACAAAATGGCATTGTTTTGAAAGTAAATGTTCCAAAACGACAAGTGAATGTGGTCTTTTCCTAATTTTCAAGTGCAATTAGTACCTGGTAATATCCTAAAAGACCATCAAGAAAACAATAAAATTCATTCCCATCTAATCTTTCTAATATTTAATCAATAAAAGAAAGGAAAAATTAATCTTTCATAGTGTACAAATTCAATTTTTGAAAGTAGATACACATCCTCTATCTTGTGATGACTCTAGTAGAAACTAACTCATTCTTGTCATTTTTCACCACGGTAATTCCTGATTTCTTGTGTATCACATGTATGGATCTAAGCCACTTACTATCAGTAATAGTATAAATAATTCCCACCTTTAAGAATTTAAAATTTTCAATTTTCACTATTTCTTGTGTAGCAGGGTTAAGTCTTCTCTAGGCTTCTCCAACTAGTCTGGTATAGTACTTCAAATTAATTTTGTACATACACAAAGCTGGACTAATACCTCTAACATTTCTAATACTCTATCCTACTAGTTTCTTGAAGTCCTTAAGCACCTTAATAAGTTATTTTTCTTGGGTTTTGCTCAAAGTGAATGAAATAATAGCTAGATATATTTCCCCTTTCTCTCAAAAACACATATTTTATGTGCTTATGTAACCATCTTAGCTCCATCTTAGGTGAAGTATTTTCTTCCTTGGATGGGATCTTAGGTAAATCTAAAGGTGTACTAGGCCTAAATATTCATGGTCCCATTAATTTCCTCATCTAAATCTTCCACTATCCTATCACCAATTCAAGCATATTGAAATTTATCCTTCATCTCATTCTACCAAAAGGTGTTATGAACAAGTTTATCCACATAATCAACATATGAGCACTCGTCATCAATAGAAATAGAAGGACTAGGAGAAGAATTAAAAGTTTTGAAGTTAATAGCCTTTCCCAAGACTATCATAGTTAATTTTCTAGCATGGACATCTATATTAGTGTTATTTGTGGCCATGAATGGCCTACAAATAAGAATAGTGTGCTCTTTGTCTATTGATGGATTTTCATGCATATCCATTATCACAAAATTAACTGGTATTATCACTTTGTCTACATGTACAAGTAAATCCTCAACTATGCCCCTAGGATATTGGATAAACCTATTAGCTATTTGAAAGGACATGGTTATGGGCTACAACTCTCCCAAATCTATTTGTAAGTATATTGGGTAAGAAAAATCAGACATCAAAAGGTCTTTAATCAAGGTTGTAATGACAGGCCACAGGGTGAGGGCTAAGAAATAAATGGCTATGGAAAATCAGAGCAAACTAGGAAAATACTTGGTATAAAGAAATAATAAAAAGAATATCCACATGATTCACACCATATCTATTTCTCGACAATATACTCATATTGATGACAATATTGTTGTCATACTCAATAAGTAGTGTTTTTTTTCCTTTTTTTGGGCATCTTGATACTCATTGCCTTTTTTGATTTTCGATCACTTTAACCCTTTTTCGATTCTTGCATAACATTTTTTTTTCACACTTTGATCAAATAGAGCAAACATAATGTCGATTATTCAATTTCAACTAACTTTCTTTTCAAGTGCAAATTTTCACCAAAGTATTTTCTCAAAATTTAAGGTAAGTTCATGGTTTTTCAAGCTTAGAATGGGAATGGTTTATATAGTTAAAATAACAAATAAAGGCTTATGTAAAATAAGGCTCAATGGGTTAACTATGGGAATACACTATGCAATGATGGTGTGATGATTAGGATGATTGGGAAAGCTTTTTGGTTAAGAAAAAATTGTGTAGATCATTTCTCTAATATTTGGTATTAACTAGGATTTCGTCTCAAGGATCCATCAATGGATTCTAGAGCAAAGTAAGATTGAACTTTCCTAACCCAGTTAATTGAACTCCTTCTTTTCATAGGAAAAATGGAGTAGAAAAAATTTACTATGTGCTCAATTATTTTCAAGGAAAAAGATTTAAATAAAAGTACCCACAAAACTCTGCCTAACATAATAGCAGATTTTGAAAAACATTTCTCAAAACCATCCTCAATCACAAATTTTAGAGTCATATCAAATTTAATCATACTCAAATGCTAGTTGATAAGAGAATTCAACAACTCAAGACTATAGAAGTTGACACCCCAAAACTTAAACTAAACAATGTCCTCATTGTAACATAAGAAGTGAGGTAAATTGAAGAAATGAAAGGAACTTCCTTGGTTTTATGGTGGATCCATATTAGTTTGTAATTTTCAGCTTTTTATTCCTACAAAATAAACAAGCATCAAAATCTAAATTATTCAAATAAAAAAATAAAAAAATATTAATAAAAGAAAGTTTTACGAGCTGCCTCCCATAAGCGCTTGTTTTATAGTCTACAGCCAGACTTTTCAATATTCACCAATTAGGATTTCAAAGAGTAATAAATGCACAATTCCTCTCCACTTGTTCTCCATAATAGTGCTTCAATCTTTGACTGTTAACTTTGAATATATTCCCTACCTTGTTCTTCAAGTCAATTACTCCAAAAGTGGAAAAGGATCGTTCCATATTGAGCTTAACATGCCTAGGAAGAGTTTTAGTCGTGAATTGAAAAGCAAAACTTATTGTCCTATAGAAAAGTCACGCCTAAGAATATGTTTTTCATGCCACTTATTTGTCCATTCTTTGTAGATCTTTGCATTTTCATACACATAATTCCGGAGCTCATCCATTTCATTCAATTGAAGAAGTTTCTTTTTCCTTACTCCCTTCAAATCAAAATTAAACTTATTTATAGCTCAGTAAGATTTATGCTCTAACTCAATAGGGAGATAACATGTTTTTCCAAATAAAAATTCATCCATAAAAGTTTCCATTATATCTTCCACCATATTAGAAAAGATAGCCATCATGCAAGGTTGAAATGTTGTTGAGGCAATGCACAATCCAAAGGACACCCTTCTAAAATCAAATGTTTCATAAGGGCATATGAATATAGTTTTTTCCTGATCTTCGGGGGTTATGGAAATCTGATTATACCTTGAATATCCATCTAAGAAGATATAATAAGGGGATCTATCCAATTGATCTAACATTTGATCAATAAAAGAAAGTAGAAAATGATCCTTCCTTGTTGCTTTGTTCAACTTGCGGTAATCTATACATACATGCCAACCCGTGCTTGTTCTTGTAGGAATAAGCTCATTGTTGTCATTTTTCACCACCTTCATTCCACCTTTTTTTGGCACAACATGCACTAGATTTACCCATGAGATGTTTGAAATAGCATAAATAATTCCAGCATTGAAGAGGTTCAAAATTTCAGCTCTCATAACTTCCATTATTGTTGGATTTAATCTTCTTTGGGGCTCAATTTATGGGTTGTAAGGTTCCTCCATTAGAATCCTGTGCATGCAAATGGATGGACTTATACCTTTTATGTCATAAATACTCCATTCCAAGGTTTTTCTATGCTCCCTAAACACATGTAGTAACTTTTCCTCTTCTTAGGGTGTAAGTGATGGCATAACAATCACAGGAAATGTGTAATTATCACCCAAGAATGCATAGCAAAGATGATCAGACAATTGCTTCAACTCTAGAGTTATAGTTTGTTGCATGTTTTCTATAGAGATTATAGAATGCGTCTTTGCTACTATTGGCTCCAGCCTCTCCACTTCTGTGATACACTATGTAAGTTGTTGCAATGATCGTTCTAGGTGATCGGCCGATATATCTTCTTGAAAGGCTTTTACAACACATTACTCAATGACATCTACTTGAAAGCAAGTGCTTGGATCTTCTAGAAATCTCATGGCTTCGTAGATGTTGAACATAACATCTTCCTTCTTCACTCTCAATGTTAATTCACCCTTTTGAACATCCATTAAAGGCCTTTTTGTAGCCAAGAATGGTTGGCCAAGAATTAGTGGGACATCTTGGTCTTCATCCATATCTAACACCACAAAATTAGCAAAAAAATAAATTTATCCACCTTTACCAATACATTTTCTATGATTCCACGTGGATACTTGATGGATCGGTTTGCTAGTTGCAAAGAAATTGTTGTTTGTTTCATCTCTCCAAGTCCCAATTTCCTATAGACAAACAATGACATAACATTAATGCTAGCACCAAGATCATATAAAACTTTATCAAAAAATGAATTTCCAATAATACAAGGCAAAGTGTGACTCCCCATATCTTTTAATTTATGAGGTAATTTCTTTTGAAGAATAGAACTACATCCTTCAGAAAGATTCATTGTTTTGAACTCCTCTAACCTTCTCTTTTTGGAAATGATGTCCTTTAGGAATTTGGCATAATTTGACATATGTTCCAAGGCATCTACAAAAGGAATATTTATGTGAATTTTCTTAAAGATATCCAAAAAATTAGAAAATTTCTTATCTAATTTTTGTTTTTGTAAACTTTTAAGATAAGGAAGTAGAGTAAAGAGAAAAGGAGGATTGTCAATAAATGAAATTGATGAAGGCATGTCAGTCCCTCTTAGTGTATCATCAACAATCTCCTCTTCTCCAACTTTATAATTGTTTTGGCCATTGTTTGGAGTTGTACGGGTGGACTCAGTTTTCTTTTATGGTGACCTCTCAATTTGTCTTCCACTCCTAAGTGTAATGGAATTGCATTGTTCCGTTGGATCCACTTCTATATTGCTAGGAAAATTTCCTCTTTGTTGAGCATTGATGGTTGTGGCTAGTTTCCCAACTTACAATTCAAGATTTTTCATAGTGGCTCCCATATTACTAAAATGAGTCTCAATGTTATCCATCAGTGAATCACTCTTTCTACACCTTGCTTTGGTCTCCTTAACAAAGAAAACCATGTCATCCTCAAGTGACATTTTCTTTTCGCTTGGTTGACTATCAAACCCTAGAAGAGGTTGCATCACATTCTTTGTGTTACCATAAGAAAAATTCTTATGATTTCGAAGCCTTGGATGGTAATAAAATTGCATAGGATTACCACTATAGTTATAGTTCCGATTGTTGATGTATTGAACATGTTCTTGACTTGCTTCATTCATCAGAACTGTCATACTTGGGTCTACAACATATTCTGCACTTTGTGGAATTCTTTGGGTTGTCAAGGCTAAAATTTGATGAGATAGAGAAGCTACTTGAGCTGAAAGGGTAGCAAATGACTTCAAATCATGAATCCCAACAAATTTCTTAGTCAAAGATCTTTCAGTTGGCCATTGATAGTTGTTTGAGGTCATTTCTTCCAAAAGAGAAGTAACACCTTCATCTGTCTTTGAAATCAATGTTATGCCAAAAGCAACATCAACTATAGTTCTAGTTTGCCCATTTAATCTATTATAGAACATCTAAACTTGCAACCAATTAGGCAATACATGTTGAGGGCAATGTTGAATCATATCTTTATACCTTTCCCATGCGTCATAGAGTGTCAAAATCATTTTGTCTGAATTGACCAATCTCACTCCTAAGTTGGGTTGATTTTGCAAGTGGAAAGAATTTAACAAGAAACTTTTCTACCATGTCTTGCCAACTAGTGATGCTTCCCGGTTGTAGAGATTGTAACCAACCTCTGGCCTTGTCCCTTAATGAAAAAGGAAATAATCTTAGACTAATGGTGTCTTTAGTAACACCATTCATCTTTACAGTGTCACAAATCTCCAAAAACATCGTCAAATGAATATTGGGATCATCAAGTGGCAATCCGTTAAATTAGGCTTATTGTACCATGTTGAACAACATCGGTTTGAGCTCAAAATTATTGGCATTAATGACCTGACATCTTACACATGAGAATTTTCATTCACATTTGGCCTTACATAATCCATCAAGATTCGTGGTTGTGCATTCTGTTCTTCTACTGCCATGACTAGTACTTTCTTCTTTCTTTGTGATTTAAAGGTTTCTTCAATATCTGGATCAAAAGGAATAATGTTTCGAGTTCTAGCACGACACATTTAACGTCAAAAACACACCTTAAAAAAATAAAAAATAAAAAATTCTAAATGCTTATACAAGTCTTTCGATCCATATATTTACTTATTCCAAAATATTTCAAATTTATCCTATAATTCTTTCTTTCTATAGTAAATCATAATACTAAAATCATCTAATTAATATCCAGTTAAATAGAAGTAATAAACTTAGAATAAATTAAACATATATGACGATAAATAATTCAAATTAAGATAGAAAATTAAGTATATTTTAGAATTAAATTACATCTTTTTCCTAGAATAAAGATAAATTAATTCATACTAAAAATTAAATTAAATATGAATAAATTTAACCTAATTTTCTGAGAAAATTTAAACAAAATTTACTGCCAAACAAAATATGATTTCGTGTTTTTTCTGTTCAACTCTAATATATTTTTCTCCTATATGCATAGCTGTTATTTTTCTTTTGCTTTTTTTTTTTTCTCTCTCGCCGCTGTTCTTTTTTTCTCCGTCTTTTTGTTTCTTCGCTGGTCCTTTTTATTTGTGTTCTCTCTGGCTGTTTCCTCTTCTGTTTTATATATATATATCCCAATAACCCCTTCTAGGCTTTTATTTTTTTCTTTTATATATATATATATATCAAGTATTTCTCCCTCCTGCGTTATATATATATATATATATATATATATATATATATAAACCTATAGTTTCCTGTTATTCCGCCTTTGGTATCTATTTCTTCTATAGAGAAATTTTAATTTTAAAAGTTTTTGATGATATATTTCTAAAATGTTGGATCATCGTTATTTTTAAATTTATAATAAAATTTAAATAATAATAAGAAAATTTAAATTAAATAACAAATAAATAAAATTACACTAAAATTAAAATTAAAAAAAAATTATACAAAATTATGAAAGTTATTAATAAATCCTCCTTAATTGGCTTTAATGCGTCAACTACCTTCACTTATGGTAGCATCAAGTTCCCCGTTGGGGTTGAACGAAGGACACTGACCATAAAGTTTATGAAACTTTACACCTACACTCCATGTAATGTGATTCTAAGATATCCGTGGATCTGTGCCCATGTTGTAGTTCCTTCTCCCTCAAATTTTGAGGTATCCAATAGAGAATGGAACTAAAGTGAGCAAGTGTTAGCAAGAGAATTCTATGCATATCCTCTCAAAAACAAAATGCTTCTCAACAAAAACGGTGGAACTAATGAACTCTTCGGAGAGCAAGCGTTAGCCAGAGAATACTACGTGGCTACTCTAAAAAAACAAAATGCCTTCTCCTAAATATTTGACAATTTTTAGCAAATGATTGAATGACATTTTCTTGGGATTCCTTTTCATTAAATAAGAAATATTATACAATATAGTTTAGATAAGAATATATACAATATTCTATTACTTAAAATATAAAATATTTTATTATTTATATATATATATATATATATATATATATATATATTTAGAGAAATCTTAATTTAAATTTAAGAGTCTCTAGATGATATGTTTCTAAAATATTGGATCTTCATTTTCTTTAAATTTGAAATAAAATTTAAATAATATTAATGAAATTTAAATTAAATAACGAATAAATAAAATTAGATTAAAGTTAAAATTACAAAATGATAAGTTATACAAGTCATCAATAAGCACTCCCTAATTGGCTTTAACGGGTCAACTACCTTCACCTATGGTAGTATCAAGTTCCCCATTAGGGTCGAACGAAGGACACTAACCTTAAAGTTTATGAAACTTTATATGAGCATCATATGCTTCACAAATAGAGTGACAATTCACTTCAATATGCTTGGTGTGCTCATGAAATATTGGATTAGCAGAAATTTGAATAATACTAGTATTAACTACACAGAGTAAAGTAGACTTAGGTTGTGGAAACCTAAGCTAAACCAACAATTCCTGAAGCAAAACGATCTTATAACATGTAGAAGACATAACACGATACTCAAACTCGATAGAGAGCTTTGACACACGATGTTGCTTTTTGCTTTTCCAAAAAACAAGAGAGGCACCAACCAGTAATTGACCATCGAGTATCAGAACAACCAGCCCAATCAACATCACTATATGTAACCAGACGATTAGGAGAATCCATAGGGAAGAAAATATCGTAGGTGGAAGTGCCTTGCAAATAGAGAACAATGTGACAGACAGTAGCCAGAGGAGGTGCTTAGGTGCCTATATAAATGCATTATCTTATTGAACAACAAAGGAAATATCAAGCCAAGTGATAATTAGAGAGTTCAAGCTCCCCACCAGGTTTTTATTTAGAGAAGGATCGGAGACAAAATCTCCCTCATCACGATGATATTTAACATTGAATTCCAAGGGAGTGCATCTCAACCCTAAAAAATATTGTAAAGGACCTAAATCCTTTATATGAAAGGAACCCTAAAAGTGATCCTGAAGCTGAGAAATCGATGCAGAGTCAGTCCTTGTAATATTAATATCATTAACATATACCAAACGCAAGATGATTCCCTTAGTATTCTTGCAAAGAAACAAAGAGGAATCATTCTGACTCTGAACAAAGGAGAAGCTAAAAAGCATAGATTGAAACATATCAAACCAAGCACGTGGAACCTATTTTAAACCATAGAGTGATCGTTTTAGCTTAGAAACATCGATAAAGGGTGTAGAAAACAACCCTAATGGTGGAGTCATAAAAATTTCTTCCTTAATGTCCCCATACAAAAAGGTGTTCTTAACATCCATTTGTCGCAATGGGCAGCCCTTGGATGCATCAATAGCAAGAACAAGTCACACCATCATCATCTTTGCTACCGGGGAACATGTCTCCTCATAATCGACCCCATACTCTTGTCGAATATTGAGTGCCACCAATCGCCTCTTATATCTATCAAGTGAGCCATTGATGAGTGCCACCAATCGCCCCTTATATCTATCAAGCACCTTGCTCCAAATCCACGAGCGCCCGTGCGCGCAGCACCTACCCTCAGCGCGCGCCGTTGCCCATTTCGCCCCAATTTCGCGCGCAGCTGCCCCCATGACATCATGCTGATGTCATCAATGACTTTAGCAATTGTACTCCGCGTTTTCACAAAATACTGGAAGCAATACATCACAAATATATTAATAAATAAATAGGAAAAGGTCAACAAATATGGAAAAATTGGACAAAATGGGTCAAAAATGTCAAAAAAGAGAATAGCGCCGAGCCCCACGCGCGCCAATGCCCAGCCGTGCGTAGCACACCCCAGTCCCATGCCAAGCCGCGCACACAGCTTCCCACTCCCGCGCATGCCTTGCTCCAGATCCGCGCGCGCCGTTTCCCATTTCGCCCCATTTTCGCGCGCAATCGCCCCATGATGTCATGCTAACGTCATCAATGACCTTAGCAATTGCACTCCGCGTTTTCACAAATTTTTAACATTTTTTCCCTCACTGTTTCTCCCCATCCTCACCTATAAATACCCCCTTCTCTTCACTTCTAAACACACCTCAAAACACATTCTCTTCTCTCTTTCTTTCTCTCTTTTCTTAGATTTTTAGTTTTTTTTAGTTTTTCTTAGTTTTTAGCTTTTCTTAGTTAATTTCTCTTAGTTTTAGAGTTCTTTCCTTCTTGGGAAGAACTAGTTATGTTTTGGTAATTTAATTAGCGTTTTGATTCCATAAATGGGAGTGAAAATTCCGCTTTAAGGTTTTCCAACAACGGGAATAGCATCGAAGTTCTGTAAGGATTTTATTTTCTTTACAGTTATTTTTAATGCTTTATTCTTACATGTTATATTTAATTTGTCTGTGATTAAATTTAACTTTGCTGGCTGTTAGTAAACATGATGTAATAATAACGTTGTTATGCTTGCGAAATATTAAATAGGTGAAAATCTCTAAAATGAATTGATTTTGTTTTTATTCAAGATTTTATATTAAGAATGTTAGAGAGAAATATATTATTTTTCATTACAAACTTAAACCTGAAAATTAGATTTTAAGGTTTAGTTATTCGGTCCGATTTAGAGTAGTGCTCTTTTATTTGTTGGTACAATCCCCCGGTAGTTAGAGTGAAGCTCTATTTCAAAAGTTTTTATAAGAATTATTATATGAAAATGTATTGACAACATGTTTTCAATAGTGGTTTAAAAACTTGAAAGTTAGTACTCGGATAACTAAATTCTTAGGTTTAATTTGGACACCTTGAATAAAGTTTAAACTGTCTAACCCCACCAAAGGTGGCATTTAAATGGTTCATTTTCAATCTCTTAGAAAAAGGAATTAATTTAATTAACCAAATTAGTTATCAACCCCACCCATAGGTGTTAATTGATTTGTTTAGTTAACAAAGAATATCTAACCCCACCAAAGGTGGTATTCATATAAAAAAGAGAGAATCAATAAATATCAATTCATATCTTTAATAACCTAAATAATATGAGCAAGCATAATTAACTTAGTTATTATATCCATAAATACTTCACTATTATAAAAGATAAAATTTGCATAAATATTTATTGAATCTATGTTTATTTGTATGTATGTAGTTTAAAACACAAAAACCCAAAATATCGTGACAGGATGTTTAGGATTTAATTTCATTTTTAAAAGTTTGAATAATAAATTAAAAACCACATACATTCCTTCCTTAGATCGACCTTGGGAGTATACTTATCATTTTCTACGAAATGATTTGTGCACTTGCGAGAGTTTTATAAATATTAAAACCAAAGTATTGGCAAGAATCGGCGATGCCGGTTTTCGCTCATCAAGTTTTTGGCGCCGTTGCCGGGGAAGGAATAGCGTTTTTAAATTATTTATCAAAATTTTAAAAACATTTTTGTGCTGTAAATAATTGTGATTTTTTTGTTTTAATAAATAATAATAATAATCAAATTTCAAATTTCATAAGAAATAAAAAAATATATATATAAAAAATATAAAAAATAAAAAAACAATTAAATTAAAAATAATAATAATAATAACTATAGCGTGAATAGTAAAATAATTTAGAAATTTGAAATTTGAAGTAAATATTTTTTTACCGTTCATGAATAGTAAAAAAAATTTAAAAAAATTAAATTTTTTTTAAGATAATAAATAAATAATATAGCGTGGATAATATAATAAAATTACCGTTTATGAATAGTAAAAATAAAAAATAAAAGTAAAATAAAAATATATAAATAAAAAATAAAAAATAAAAAAATAAAAAAATAAAAAAATAAAAAAATTATAAAAATTATAAAAATAAAGAATATAAAACTTAATTTTTAATTTTCATTTAATTTTAATTTTTTATTTAAAATCTTAATTTTATTTTTTTTAAATAAAAATAATAATAATAATAATAAATGAATAAAAAAATATATATAAAAAAATATTTCAATTTTTATTTTTATTTTATTTTCTTTTACCTTTCTCAATTTTATTTTATTTTATTTTTATTTTATTAATTTTTTTTCTTTTCTTTAACTATTTTTTTTTCTCTTAATTTTCATTTAACTTAATTAACTTAGATTTTTACTAACTTAATTAACTTATCTTTTTAATTAACTTAGATTTTCATTAACTTAATTAACTTAGATTTTTAGTTTACTTAACTTAATTAACTTAGCTTTTTAATTAACTTAGATTTTTTTAACATAACTAACTTAGATTTTTAGTTTACTTAACTTAATTTACTTAACTTTTTAATTAACTTAGATTTTTTTTAACTTAACTAACTTAGCTTTTTAATTAACTTAACTTAATTAACTTAGATTTTCTTTTACTTAATTAACTTAAATTTTTACTTAACTTAACTTAATTAACTTAAATTTTTACTTAACTTAACTTAATTAACTTAACTTTAATAACATGAAAAGTAAAGACCTAAGGGAGTTCTGTCTAGGAGACTAATTCTTAGAAGCCTTTGTGCCACTAATCTTTCCTGGGAACGTTGTTCTGTCTAGGAGAATGGTTTTAAGGAGCCTTTGCCCCACCATTCTTTCCTGGGAGCACTCTTGGTTAATACTGATTATGGTATTTTATCTTAAAAAAAAATTCAAAAACAAAAAAATAAATAAAAAATTTTCTTTGTTTGATCTAGGTACAATTGTGTTTTGATGCCTTAATTATTTGATTTTCACCTAGATGTGGGTTATCTAAAACCCTCAAGCATGCCCCTAGTTTTTGGTACAGAAAAATTTGAAAATCAATAGGGCATGTTTGAAACAGTATAGGTAGACAACCTTGTCTTACTTGTAGGTTTGATTGACTCAATGATGAGGGGACATTGAGTTTAATTAAAATGCAATCCCCAAGTTACGTATTGCTAAGACGTTAAACTAAGCGCTGGATGAGAGACAACCCATCATTTTAGGTAATTTTCTATTATTTACTTTATTTTATTGTTTATTTTAGTTTAATTATATGTGAATAATTTTTAAATTGTTAAAACTAAAAATATTTGTTGATATGTTAGAAGTTCACAGCGATATGTCTGTATACACTTTAATGATGAATATAACGAATGCACCTGCATTTCTCCATTACTACTTACACATTCTCAAGAAATAAGTAATCTTTCTTCTCTTTTCTCTTTATCTTTAATTTACAGTTGTTACATTGAGGACAATGTAAGTTCTAGGTTGGGGGTGGTGAAAAGTTACCATGCTTAATTACAAAAAAAAAAGATTTAACAATTTAAAATAAAAAATAAAAAAATTTAATTTTTTTTTTTATGTTCACGTTTTCATTTTTTTTTTGTGTTTGGTTTTATTTTTGTTTTATGTGATTTAGTAATTTTTGAAAAAAAAAAATTCTCACAAAAATTTATCATTTCTTTAAATCAAATTTAAGTAAATAGTTAAGTCTTTTGTATTGTTATACTAATTTTTGAAAACATATCATGAAATATTTTGTAATTATTTTTGATAATTAGTTAGTTTTTGTCATAACTAGTATTTCTTGATAAAATGTGGAATTTATATTAAACCCAAAATCGGTGTTTATGAATTTTTTTTAGTGGAGACTACTCTTGTGAGATATAATTTGAGCCTAATTTCTTTTTCTCAGAGTGAAATATATATTTTTTCTACTCCAAACACATTTCTTATTTATTCAAATTTTTAGATGATCTCTATAGGTATTAGTATTGAATGTATGAATTTTTTTCTCATCTTAATAAAGTATAATATATTTTTTTATTATTATTTTTGCTTAGATTAAATGATTTGAGTAGAAATTGATAGTATATGCTTATATCTCATTTATGCATGACTGCTACAAAAACAAAAAGACATATCTGGGGTTACCTAAACCAAGATCAAACAGAAAAGCCATAAAATTAACCACTCACCAAAATCCTAAAAAATAAATGTACAATATGTACATGGGTTGACTCTCTAAAAAATACATATATTGAAAAATATCTTCAGAAAAAAAAATATAGAGAGATAAAAAAATATATAGTATCATCTACATACTATGACCCGCATTGCCTACAAAGTTGTGAGTACAGGCTAATTACAAAAGAAAGATATAGGAAGTAATTCCCTAAAAAGTCATTGCAATTTCTTCATTTGTAAAAAGAATATATCTTGAAATTCTTTCTTAATGAGTTTGATTTATGCATGAAAATAATTTTTATATATGATATCTTTATAATTTATACATTCGATTCCTTTCATGAGATCAATGTTAAAATAACACTTTGAGCCTTTATTCTTTATACATATGCGAACATATTAGTTCATTTCTATACATCAACTCTTTCGCATATAAATTAGTATGAGTGTTTGAACCCATAGGATTCAGTGTTTTGAGAGTATTGACTTGTGAGGAATAGAGTCGAAGCGAATTCTGATTCATGACACTGAAATTGGGTGAAATTAAATTGATACATTTTTGACATGAAATATGAAAATGATTTTCGACTAATTATTATAATAAATCATGATTGTTTAAAGAGATTAAAATAACTTATGCTTGAGATTTTAATTATGATCTTAAAAGAGATTAAAAAGTATGAGACATTTTTGTTATATGTTGTTCTTAAAAATTCAATTTTTATTTTGATGTAATTTTAGTTTTTGAGTTGATTATTTTTATTGTTTCTTTTGAATTTTAAATTTAGTTCAATGTTTGTGGGTATCATTACTGAAAACCATCACGAGACTCAAACTCGTACACTAGGGCAACCTAGGGGTTTAAAGGCTTGTTGCATAGGCTAAATGCAACCGTTCAATCCACGAAAGTGATTTAGGATAGTTTCATATTTAGTTTTTATCGCATCTCTTGCTAAGGGACTAACAAGAAGCCGGTTGGGGGTTGTCATGAGTGCACAAAAAGCACTAAAATTACCATGATTTTATGCACATTAATTGATTAAAAATATATATATTTATATGTTTTATCATATATTTATATAAATTTGTCTTTTTCGGAATCACGGGTATTTTTATTGTTTTTTAGGTATTTTCAATTAAAAACATAACTTAAAGACTCAAAGAGGAATACTGGAAGCAATACATCACAAATATATTAATAAATAAATGGGGAAAGGTCAACAAATATGGAAAAATTGGACAAAATGGGTCAAAAGTGTCAAAAATGTCAAAAAGGAGAAAATCACGCCGCCGCACCGATCCCCATGCGCGCCAATGCCCAGCCATGCGTAGCACGCCCCAGTCCCACGCCAAGCCGCGTGCACAGCTTCCCACTTCCGCGCGCGCCGCTGCCCATTTCGCCCCATTTTCGCGCGCAGCCACCCCCATGACGTCATGTTGACGTCATCAATGACCTTAGCAATTACACTCCGCATTTTCACAAATTTTTAACATTTTTTCACTCACTTTTTATCCCCATCCTCACCTATAAATACCCTCATTCTCTTCACTTCTAAACACACCTCAAAACACATTCTCTTCTCTCTTTCTTTCTCTCTTTTCTTAGATTTTTAGTTTTTTTTATTTTTTCTTAGTTTTTAGCTTTTCTTAGTTAATTTCTCTTAGTTTTAGAGTTCTTTCCTTTTTGGGAAGAACTAGTTATGTTTTGGTAATTTAATTAGCTTTTTGATTCCATAAATGGGAGTGAAAATTCCGCATGGAGGTTTTCCAGCAACGGGAATAACATGGAAGTTCTGTAAGGATTTTATTTTCTTTACAGTTATTTTTTATGCTTTATTCTTACATGTTATATTTAATTTATGTGTGATTAAATTTAACTCTACTAGCTGTTAGTAAACATGATGTAATAATAACGTTGTTATGCTTGCGAAATATTAAATAGGTGAAAATCTCTAAAATGAAATGATTTTGTTTTTATTCAAGATTTTTTATTAAGAATGTTAGAGAGAAATATATTATGTTTCATTACAAACTTAAACCTGAAAATTAGATTTTAAGGTTTAGTTATCCGGTCCGATTTAGAGTAGTGCTCTTTTATTTGTTGGTACAATCCCCCGGTAGTTAGAGTGAAGCTCTATTTCAAAAGTTTTTATAAGAATTATTATATGAAAATATATTGACAACATGTTTTCAATAGTGGTTTAAAAACTTGAAAGTTAGTACTCGGATAACTAAATTCTTAGGTGTAATTTGGACACCTTGAATAAAGTTTAAACTATCTAACCCCACCAAAGGTGGCATTTAAATGGTTCATTTTCAATCTCTTAGAAAAAAGAATTAATTTAATTAACCAAATTAGTTATCAACCACACCCATAGGTGTTAATTGATTTGTTTAGTTAACAAAGAATATCTAACCCCACCAAAGGTGGTATTCATATAAAAAAGGGAGAATCAATAAATATCAATTCATAACTTTAATAACCTAAATAATATGAGCAAGCATAATTAACTTAGTTATTATATCCATAAATACTCCACTATTATAAAAGATAAAATTTGCATAAATATTTATTGAATCTATGTTTATTTGTATGTATGTAGATTAAAACACAAAAACCCAAAATATCGTGACAGGATGTTTAAGATTTAATTTCGTTTTTAAAAGTTTGAATAATAAATTACAAACCACATACATTCCTTCCTTAGATCGACCTTGGGAGTATACTTATCATTTTCTACGAAATGATTTGTGCACTTGCGAGAGTTTTATAAATATTAAAACCAAAGTATTGGCAAGAATCGGCAATGCCGGTTTTCGCTCATCAGCCATTAGACCGCATCTTAATGGAATATACCTATTTATAACTAACGAGCTTAACACCAGTAGGATAGGGAACAATATCCCAAGTATGATTCTCCTAAAGAGCTTGAAGCTCTTCTTACATAGCTTTCACCCAACATGCATGTTTAGCTTCTTGAGAATAAGTGGTAGGAACTATAGTATTAGCTAAATTGGTAGAGAAACAATACCTATCGGGAGGAAAAATAGTACGGGAAGATCTCTGAGTAGCCTCTGAAGTAGGCATCGAATCAGGGTCGGGAAGGATTTGTGATGATTGGGGACATCATTATTGATAGACAATATCAAGTTTAAAATGCTCAATTGATGGAGAGATTTCATTAAAGCTAGGAAGAAGGACATCGTGAGAAGGGGAAACATATTTATGAAAATAGTACTCATGTTCAAAGAAAATCACATTTCTAGAAATATGCAGACGATTAGTAACAACATCATAACATAAAAATCCCTTGTGAGCTATGCTAGAACCTATAAAGCACACCATACTGACTGAGCTGTAAGCTTGTGATGCTCATAAGGAGGCAAGTGAACAAAGAAAACACATCCAAATGTGTGTAGCATATGATAATCTGGATGGATACCAAAAAGATGATAGTAAGGAGTATCAAAATTCAAATGTTGAGAAGGTAGATGATTAATCAAATAGACTATATTGGACAAAGATTCCACCTAAAATTTAGGTCAAACTGAAGACTCCAAGAGTAACGTTCAAACCATATTGAAACAAGTGACAGTTTTTATGTTCAGCCACCCCATTTTGTTGAGGTGTATAAGGAAGGGATCGTTGAGATACAATGCCTTTCTGTTGCAAAAATACTTGAAATTCATTCAACATATATTTTCTACCATTATCAAATCATAAAACCTTAATACAAGTGTAAAATTATATCTCAATATAAGCCACAAAAATTTGGAAAACAGTGAACATCTCAGAATTTGAACACAGAAAATACATCCATATGAAACAACTTTAGTCATCAATGAACGTTACAAAATATTTATATTGTGCATGTAAAATGACATGATTAATAAGCCAAACATTACTATGTATAATCTCAAAACATGTATTAGCATGACCACCATAAGTAGGGAAAGGTAATTTTTTACTTTTCCCTAGTTTAGAAGTAGAGCATTCAAAAAGCAACCAATGAATATAACACTGATCTTTATTACCAAGAAAACCATGTTTCATCAAATTAGATAAAATCACATTATTTGAATGGCCTAATTATCTAGGCCAAACATAAGCCTTATTTTTAACAATAATAGAAGCTAAAGACAAAGTTCGAGGAATAGTAAATTGCAATAGAAATAATCTTCCCACTTTAAGCCCCTTTGCAATCACCTTCCCCGACACCCGATCCTGCACAACACAACCACTATGAAAGAAATGTACATCATAGTTATTACCCACCATATGAACAACAGAAATTAAACAAGTAGATAACCCAAGAGAGAAAAATACATGACGAAAATAAGGTCCAATATCACCAATGGTTGTAATTGGAAGATTTCTTCCATTAGCAACCAGATTATTTTTTGTACCAGTATAATTTTTTTGATTATGTAACAAATCAGGGGATCTAATCATATGGTTGGAAGCTCTAGAATCAACAAACTAGGGAGAAGAAATAGTCTTACCTTGGCCCTGAAGTCCAAGGGTAGAAAATGTTGAGATAATAATTTGTTGGACCATTTTTGGATTAACGATAGGCTTAGTTGTGTTAGTAGTTGTAGATGTAGGAGCAATAATGTTAGGAGCTGGAATACCAGCTTGAAAAGCTTGTATTGGTCAATTTTCTAGACGTGTAGGACATTCCTTGATATTGTGTCCATTTTGCTTATAGTAATTCCAGAATTTCTTGCCATAATTGTGGGTAATATGTCCAAACTCCTTTTAACTGTAGCACTACATTTGTCCCTTTCCTAGATTCCTCCCTTGAGTGGCATAAGAAACATTAACAACTTCATATGTTTCCTTGGACACACCTATAACAGCTTGTGCAACCATTCTCTATTCCTTGTGTAACATTTGACTAAGACATACATCCAAAGAAGGAACTAGATCTCTATTTAGTAATCTAGCTCTAGCAACTTCAAATTCTAGTCTCAGTTTCATCAAAAAATGATCGCATCTACTATCTTCATGAATTTTCTGAAGGGTAGCTAAGGCCACTTTAAGTACCTTCGTATAGATAATACCAGAATATTTGCTCTATTGATTTAAAAATCTAGAATAATAGTGGTTAATGGAGAGATTACATTGGCTGAAGGTACTAATCTTGAGTTTTAGTTGAAATCATCTCACAATATTATCTTGATTATATATGCGCTTTAGATAATCCCACATCTTTTTAGCAGTACCAAAAGAATGTAAATTGTTCACCATATGAACTTCAATAGATCCTATAAACCAAGAGATAATTCGAGTACCCTTTGCCTCCCATTGGCTAAGTTCCTTACTATCTCCAGGCATGGGAAAAGACCCATTAATGTGACCCCAAAACTCATCTCCTTTCAAAAAAATATTGAATTGGAATTCCCATGTCGCATAATTATTTCCTGTAAATTTGATAGCAAATGTTTATGTAGACATTCTTCCAAAACAAAAGAAATCTTAATGTATACCTGTCAACCACAAGTTGATCAACCTAGAATCTCAAAACGAAGTTATTGATTAGAAATTTATCAACCCAAAATGATAAACAAGAGAAAAATTCAAAACGTTGAAGCAAAACTGGAAGAAAACTGAAGATTTAGCTATGGATTCAAGAGGTAGGCTTTGATACCATCACAATTTTTAGTAAATGGCTGAATAACCTCTTCTTGAGGATCCTTTTCATTAAATAATAATTATTGTACAATCTATTTTAGGTAAGAATGTATACAATATTCTATTACTTATGTATATAATATTCTATTACTTAAATATATAATATTCTATTACCTAAATATACTATATTATGTTTATATATTTTAGGTAAGAATATACAATATTTTGTTTATCTATTTTAGGTAATAATATATATATAGCTAATACACTAATTATGGTAAAGTAAATCTTATAATCTTGTCCATAATCTATGTCATTTATAAATATCAACTATAGTAGGTGGAGTAAGTTACCTTCCTTAAAGAAGAGCTCATAGAGCTCCCTGAAACTAAGAAAAGAAGAATTGAGGCTCCTTTCTCCCCACCTCCACTAGAGAACAACATCCAAAGGATGAAATCAGATGAGGATAGGCTCAAACAAATCTCCAAAGACACTCTTGATACCACCAAAGGTTGTTAAGATAGGAAACAAGCTTACTTCCAAAATAGAAGAAGAGTTGATCAGCTTCCTTAAAAAACATCAAGAAAACTTTACCTGTTCCTATGCAAAATTGCAAAGGATAACTATTTACATACCTCTCCACAAGCTACATCTAAATTCAACTTTCACTCTAGTCTAGCAAAAAAGATGGAAATTTTCCCGAGAATGCAATGTAATAATAAATAAACAAGCTAAAGGAAGTTGACATTATTGATGAAGTGTAGTTTCCAAATTGGGTCATTGTTTATAGTTTTATTTTTTTATTTTCATTTGTTTGCTTTTATTTTTATTTTTATTTTTTTGGTTTAGAAAAAGTTAGGTTAATTTAAATTTTTCTTGTAAAATTATCTTGCTTTTAGTTAATTTTAAGCAAATGATTAAGTCTTTGCACTGCTACATTAATTTCTTAAACATATATGTAGTAATGTGATAATTGCTTTGTTTTTGTCATAGTTTGTATTTGATGTCTAGAAATCAAATAGTGAAGACTACCTGTTGAGCCTTTATCTTTTCATTCTAAGTGATAATATTGTTTCTACTCCTTTAAACAGTCTTCTTTTCAATTTAAATTGCTACATGATCTCTATAGATTTTGTAATGAATGTTAGGATTTTTACATTTGACCAAGTGTCATATACTTTTGTTTATTGCTTAAATTGAATGACTTAAGTATAAATTGAAAGTGCATGCATTTATTCTTTCATGCATGACTTCCACCAAAAAGAGAAATATCAATGTTTCTTAAAACCAATACATAAATGAAAGCCAAAATTAGCCACTCACCAAAATTCTACAAAAAAATGTACTTGGGTCTACTCTCTGTAAAAAAAAAAAAGAATCTCTCTTGAGAAAAATAAAAATAAAAAAGTGGGAAAAATCAATAATATACAATAAATACTGTGACCTCAAAATCCCTAAAGTTGTGAGAAATGGCTATTACAATAGAAATATAGGAACTAAATTCCTTTGAAGCCATTGCATTTCATTTATCTTCAAATTCATATACTTGATATTTTACTTTATGATTGTAATTGATGGATGACAATAACGTGATTTGTTTGTAAATCCTAATATTTGATTCCTTTCATGAGATCAAATATTATGCACTATTTTGAGCCTTTTCTTCTTTAAAAATATGTGAACCTATTAGTTCATTTTTTTACATAAACTCTATTGACATATAACTTTGAATGAGTGCTCAAACCCATAGGATTAGTGTAATATTGAGAGTATGTCTTATGAGGTTTAGAGTTTAATCGAATTCGAATTCGAATTCCAAACATTGAAATTGGGTAAATTAATATTGGTACATTTTCGATGTGGACTATGAATTTATGATTCTCAAATAATTTTTAAAATAACCTATGGATATTTAGGATATTATTTTAACTTATGCTTTGGATTTTAGTTGTGAACTTAAAAAAGACTAGAAGCATGAGAATTTTTGTATCTTTATTTTTATTTTATTTTTCATTTTGAGTTTTTACTTATTACGTTTTAGTTTTAGTTTTTATTTTTGTTATTTTTTATTTGTTTATTTTTGTTATTTATGTTACTTTTTGCATTTACTTTGATGTTTGTGGGTATCATCTCTGAAAGTCCTCATGAGACTTAGACTTGTCCACTAGGTTAACCTAGGGGTTTAAAGACTTATTGTATACACTAAATGCAACCACGCTAAAATACGGAAATGATTTAGGATGTTTAATTTATTTATTTAGGTTTTTTGTTTTTTGTTTTTTGTTTTACACTTTCCTTGTTAAGAAGCTAGTAAGAATCTAGCTAGAGGTTGTGATAAGTGCTTGAAAATCACTAAATATTATGTGAATTATATGTACTTTAATGTTAAAATAGATTTGTGTTGCATAATTTTATTATTATTATTATAGCATGTCTATTTTTTTGGAATCCAGAGTATGTTTTGTTGTTTTTTAGGTATTTTTGGCTTCAAAATGATTCACGCAAAAAGTTACAGATATGTAGAACAATGTATGTTGAGGCAATGCTTAATGTGTATTGTAGTGTGGGATTTTTGGATTGTGAAGGAAATGCGTACCAAATTGATGTAGGCTACGTTAGTGAAAAAAGTGTGCCTTGATGACAAGTGCTTAAAAAAACTAAATATAATGTGTTATATGCATTTTAAATGTCAAAATAGATTTTGTATTTGCATGGTATTACATTCTTTTTAGTAAATCTCTCTTTCTGGAATCACGACTATGTTTTATGATTTATCAAGTAATTTTAGCTTCAAAATGATTCAACTGATTAACACTTGAAGTAAAGTACATGGAAGCATTCCATTGTAACATTGAAGCGTAACAGACTAACATATGTAAGCCTTACATATGTTCCAAAAAATGAAAGGGGTGCAAACCAAAAAGGGCTTCTAGAAGTTCAAAGACACCATAGCCATGTTAGACGATGTTGTGTGACATGGCACTATAGTAGTGGATCAAGTATTCAAGCTTGTACATGCTATTTCATGCCAAGGTACTATGGTGCCTGCCTTAAGGATTCATTTTTCTCTCCTTTTCTTCGCCTATAAAAGGCACCCCTCACCCCTATTACAAATCATCCCTTAGCTCTAAATTCTCTCTTCATCTTTCTTAAGTTTTATCTAGGTTTTGTTCCATAGTTTTAAAGTTCCCTAATTTTGAGAGTTGAACACAGTTTAGTTTATGTAGTAGCCTTCTTTCGAATCAATAAAAAGTTTTGGTATTCGATTTGGAGATTTTTCATAAATTTAAGCAATATTCAACTTATGTACTCGAAAGGACACACTTGTTCTTTTATCTTCAAATTAACTTTATATTTTCTTCTAAATGTTATGTTTAATTTATTGATCATTTATTAAATCAAGCATATCAGGCTAAAACTACCATGGAATATTAGTAATTTTGTTATGCTTGTGAAATATTTAAGTAGATATGAAAGTTTATTTAGTTATGGATCTAATTAACTAAAAAGGATGAATAGATAATTAGCAAAATTATGAAAAATTAAAATTTTTACACACGGCCAAGCATGCAATCACTTGTAAATAAATTAATGTGGAAATATAAATCAACAGATAAGAGTTTTAGGTGGAAATTAACAACCTTGTCCATACCAATAATTTAATAAGAAAACCACCAGTCTACTGGACTACTTAACTATCCACTATGAAAAATAAGGTACAATTACAAGGACATTCCATATACTATCCTTCAAGATAAAGCCCTAAGCAGTCTACATATAACATGCTACTTTCTTTCATAATCTCTACAAGCAAGGTGTTCAAATCCGGACCAACGTTCCAATAACTTGAGTCACATAAGCAATTGAACCCACTAACCAATACCTGAAACATTAGCACAATAATATAAGTGCAAATCTATGTCCTAGAGTAGATTCAATAATAAATAACCCTAGCTAGATTATTTAATAATATATTAGATAAATCAAAATCAACTAGCAATTCCAGAATAATCTGTTTAAGCACAATATCACAAATGTTATAGGCTTGTTAATCAATCAAACACAGTCACAAAATATTTGAAAAATTAGCTAACTGCAAAACCTACTTAAATAGTTTTTGCAAAAGAAAGAGAGAGAGATCTTAAGATGAAGAAAATATTGCTTTTGTGTGGCTGATAAATTTGTGTGCTTAGGTTTGTTTAAATAGAATATTTTTAAGCACTAAGTCTAAGTAATATTATAATTATGCCCATAAAATTAGTTAAATGAGTTTTAAATAATGAGGATAATATAGTAATGAACCAATTTTATTCAAGTTAGAAACATGTTTTAAAATTGAAGCCATGGCTATTTAATCAATCTAACAAATGCTCGATCAATCGAAGACATAGTTTGCTTGATCGAGACCTTTATCAATCATTCCAATGAACAATTAAAGCATCATTGATCAATCCATTCAATCCTCGAATGTAAAAAATAATTAATTTTGACTAGGGTAGATCGATCTTGATAATTAACCAATCGATATAGTGCTTGATCAATCAATAATTAATTACTCGATCAATCTACACAACTTTATTGATCTAAACATGTCTTGATTGATTGAGTATCCTAAATTCAAAACATTTTCATATGTCTAATATTAAATATAACGTGTATAAGAAAAAAGATATACCTGATTTGTATTCGTTGGCATATTCGTGTGACAAAACCTCTCTCTCACCACATAACGTTCATAGGAAAAAAATATTTCTCATAGTGGAAATATCCTATGATCTAGTGAGACCATATTCACTTCAATCTCCACCGTTCATGTTTACACTAAAAGATAAAAACATGAACAACCAAACAACTTATCTCACAAGACTTATTGTTCATTAGTTCAATGTATATAACAATAGGAAAACCAAAGTATATTCATAAGAATGACTAATCATTAGATACAAAATTTAAGTCCTATGGGTAATATCTACAATAATGATTTTCAAATAAATTCTCACCCTAAATTAGCTCCACTTTTTATAGATTTTTCAATTAATATTCCAAATTTTCATCCCTTTTTTGTCATACGAATAAACAATATAATCATAAAGTAATGACAACAAGTTAAGCAAACAAGCAGTATATTTAATCTCTCCCTAAGCTCTATGACTACTACAAATAAATTACAATAAAACAGAAATTTATAAAAATTGATATATACATATACGTATATATATCAAAATATACATATACGTATATATATCAAATTGAGGGTAGTAAATTTAGCTTAACATCACTGCAAAAGTACACACAAATGTTGAAATTAATTTTGTTTAATAAGGTCTATGTGAGTGTTGGTGATATTAGTCAACAAAACATTAAAATGTAATTTTAGTTTCTAAGTGTGTCATTCAAGAATATTTGAAGATGCAAAAACTATCAAGCTCTAACAATCACAATTATGGTATATCTCTATTCTTATGCTATTTGATCTACTCAGCTTAAAAGGTCTTGAATTAATTATTTAATTAACTAGACTGATCGAGTAACTAATAGTTGATCGATCGAGCACTAGATCGATCAATTTATTAGTTAGATCGATTGACCCTAGTTCAGAATTAATTATTTATTAAACTGGATTTATAACCTATTTCTAGCTCGAATTCAATTGGCATTTTATAATATTATCCTTTTTATTTGAAACTATTTTAACTGATTTTATGGACAACGTAGTAATTTTATTTTAAACTAATGCTTCAAAATATTCAATATATACAAACCTAAGCACACAACTTTAATCAACCATAAAAGAGAATTCCTCTCTTCATCTTAATCTCTCTCATATTCTTTTGCAAAAACTATTCGAGTAGGCTTTTTCATTGAGTTAATTTATAAAAAAAATTTGGTTGTGTTTAATGGATTAACAAGACTACAATATTTGTGGTATTATGCTTTATACCGATTGTTCTTGAGTTACTAGTTATGTCAATTTCTCTGATATATTTATTAAATCATCTAGTTAGGGTTATTTATTATTGAATCACTCAAGGACACATATTTGTATGTGGGTTATTGGGATATCGTTTTTGGTACTGGTAGAACAGGTTCTATTGCTTGTGTGACTCAAGTTGTTGGAATGTTGATCTTGATCCTAACACCTATCTTGTAGAGGCTATGATGAAAGTAGCAGCATGTAAGTAGATTACGTGGGGGCTTTATCTTGGTGGGTAGTATAAGTCATGGCCTTGTAATTGGATCATATTTTTCATAGTGGATAGTGACGTGGTCCAGTGAATTAGTGGTTTCCTCTTAGGTTATTATTATGATCTAGGTTGTTTCCATAAAAAATCTCTTGCCTCAATCGTTATATTTTTTTATTATTTTATTTACACATGATTCATGCTTGACAATTTATGAAAGTTTTAATTTATCATAATTTTTTGATTATCTATTCCACCATATCTAGCTAATTAGGTCTATAACTAAAAATGAAACTTTCGCATGGTATCAGAGATCATTTGAGAGATGGTTCATCTAAAACCTATTCTTGTTACATGGATGCGTTTAATTATCACTATTGGAAGGCTCATATGAAAGCCTTTCTACGATCTATAGATGTGAGTATCTAGAACTTTTTTCTTTATGGTTGGGAACCACTTACAATCATAAAAGATGATGTAGTTACTCTTAAACCTAGAAAATTGGACCATTGAAGATAAAACTGGTAGTAATTGGAATCAATATTAATGGTATCTTAGTGGTGTGTCTACCGTTGCGTTGCGTGGTATTTCTCATATCGATACTCATAAGCATGCTTGGAATATTTTAGAGGTTGTCCATAAGAGAGCCACACATGTTAAAAGAACTAAACTTTGTATGCTTAGTTGTCAATTTGAAAATCTTAGGAGGAAAGAGGATGAAACACTTTCTGAATTTTATGCTAATCTTGGTTAGAAAATTGAGGATTTTTGGTTGGACAGTAAAATACTATGTTCTTTACTAGATCATTTTCATGCAAAAATCACTACCATTGATGAAAGCAAAGATATGGACACCATTAAAATTGAGGAACTAGTTGGTTCAATTATCACTTTTGATATGATTTTTCATCTTTCCACAAGGAACAAAGTTGTTACTTTCAAAATTACTATGATTGAAAAAGGTGACAATGACATTGCAGAACTAGCATTCTCTACCAAAAGACTGAACATAATCTTAACTAAAAAGAATCCTTAAAGCAAAGGACAACCAACTCCCCGAAAGGATCAGAATCTGAGAGAACTCAAATTTGTGATTTCTGATGGTAAGAAACCTAAACACACTTGATTGTGAAAATAAGAATAATAACACTGGAATAGCCTTTAACACTACACTTACTAACTCTAAAAGTGATAATAACAATTTCGTTGAATTAGAAAATAGTGACACCAATTTTCTAGTATTTGCACAAAAATTGTTGGACACTCAAACAAGTCTAATATTGATTTAGACAATGAGAAAAGTGACTCTAAATTCTTGCCCTAATATTTTAAATCCACTAGTATTAATAAATTATTTAGGGAGTTCATAATATGCAAAAGAGATAAAGATAAGTTTCTCGTAGAAGTATCTAAACTCAATAAAAAACTGAAATATTATGAAATAAATTCATCGATATTTGAAAAAGATAATCTTGATCTATCTAAATGTTCTAATGTTTTAATTTCATGTCTTATAGGTTTAGTAGGAGAAACAAAATCCAGTACACAAACTTGAAAAATCCAAAGAAGCAGTAAAAAGGCTATCAATTGGAGTTCAAAGGTTGAACAAAGTACTTGATGATGTAAAGCCAACTAGAGACAAGAGATATCTAGGACATGTAGATGAGCACATTATGTAGTTCTTGGATGCACTATATTCAATTTTTTAGCCTTGTGTCGTGACATAAAACATCAACGCTGCAACATGCACTATTCTGATCAACTTTAAACTCATATTTTATTTTATCCCTTCTTTTGAACATATGTAATAGTTTACAAATGTTATCTTTTAAGTTTTAAAGTTGTAATGGAGTTCTTTAAGTACAATTCTTCAAGTGTTGATCAATTTTATCTTTTCTTTGAAGCTAAAATACTTGAAAAATAACAAAATATACCTGTGATTTTGAAAAGCCAGATTTGTTTAAATACTAGATAAATTTTTTGAAGAATTAACAAAATCAAAAAACTTACCTGAATAGTTTTTTTGTAAAACAAGAGAGAGAGATTAAGAGGAAGAGAATAATGCTCTTGTGTGGTTGATAATTTGTATGCTTAGATTTGATTAAATAAAATATTTTGAAGCACTCGGCCTAAGCAATATTACCATTCTATCCATAAACTTCTTTAAAAGAGTTTTATAGAATAGGGACAATATAGTAATAAATCAATTCAATTAAATTTAGAAATCAGTTTTAAAATTGTAGCCCTAACCGGTTGATCGATCAAATATATGCTTGATCGATCAAACATATAGTTCAATCGATCAGAACCCTTATCAATCAATCCAATACAATGATCAAAACATGCTTGATTGATCTAGTGTAATAAATAAATAATTTTAACCATGGTAGATTGATCTAGGTAGATGGATCTAGGTAATGAATCGATCGATTTAGTTGGGTAATTGTGTATGGACCATCCCACTTTGAATTCTTGGAAACAATCTCATATGAGAGTTAAATGAAAGAACTTTCATTTCAGAAAGAAAAGATTTATGAACTATCCTCTTATCATAATAGCGCTTTATACATTCTTTGTATAACTTTACATTTTAATAGACTTTGTCCCTAATTTCTTCAAGTTCATTAAGTTAGAGCAATCATTTCTCTCCTGCTTTGTCTAAATCCATGTTTAGTTCTTTAATTTCCCAATATGCCTTTTGTTCAAGTTCTATAGGTAAATGGCACACTTTCTCAAAGATTAACCTGTATGGACTCATTCCAATGGGTGTTTTGTATGTTGTATGGTAAGCTCACAAGGCATCATTCAACTAGATTTCCCACTCCTTCCTTGAAGGGCATATAATGCAGTCTAAAATGTTTTTTATTTGTTTATTACTCACTTTCACTTGATTGAAAGTTTGAGGATGATATGTAGTATCCACTTTATGTGTAATGTTATACCTCTTTAGTCCCTCATCAAAAGGTTTGTTCCAAAAATGGCTACAACCATCACTTATTATTGCTCAAGGCATACCGACCTTGCTAAAAATTGAAACCTTTAAGAATTTGACAACAAAATTAGCATCATTAGTTTTAGCAAGTATAGCTTCTACCACTTAGACACATAATCCACACCAATTAGGATATATTCATAGCCAGAAGATGGGGCAAGGGACTCATAAATTCAATCCCCCATACATAAAAAAGTTCTACAACTAAATTAGATGTCAACAATTCATGTCATTTGTCTATATCACCTATCCTTTGACATCTATCATAATGCATACAAAACATATTACCATCTTTAAAAAGGTTGGCCAATAAAATCCAAATTCTAATACCTTAAGGGTCATTTTGTTAACTCCAAAATGGCCTCCATAATGAAAATCATGACAAAAGACTAAGATGGTTTTATGTTCTACTATAGGCATACAACTCGTGATTATTTGATCTTGACCAATCATAAAAAGATAAGGGACATCCCAAAAGTATTGCCTGCAAGAGTGTATCAACTTTTTCTTTTCCTAATGAGAAATGTTTGGTCTTAAAATATCTATAGCAAGGTAGTTTACTATTTTAGCATACCATGGATTTAGACCAACTGAAAATAATCATTCATCAAGAAAAGTTTCAACAATTTATTCTTTACAATCACCTTCAAGAGAATTGAATTTAGAAATTCACCCAAGTAAAAGATCAGCTACTAAGTTTTCACTACCTTTATTATCTTTGATTACATGGCCAAAAGAGTGAAACACACTTGATTAATCTTGGCCTAACATTATGCTTACTTAGTAGATATCTTAAAGCAGTATGATCCAAATGTACAATTAATTTAGAACCTACTAAGTAAGACATAAACTTATCTAAAGAAATCACAATAGCCAAGAATTCTTTCTTAGTGGTTGAATAATTTATTAGGATATCATTGAGTATTTTTCTAGCATAATATATAACATGTAAACACTTATCCCCTCTCTATCCCAAAACTCTTCCAATTACATAATTAGAAGCATCATACATAATCTCAAAAGGAAGATACCAATTAGGTGCCAAAATTATAGGAGCATATGTTAAATTATCCCTTAAAGTATTAAAGGAGACAAATTAGTCATCATTAAAATCAAAATAAATATCAGCAAATTGCATAAAGGATGACTTATTTTAGAAATATCTCTAATAAATCGCCTATCAAAACTTGCATGTCCTAAGAAGCTTCTAATCCTCTTAACAGATGTACAAATTGGTAATTTTGCAAACAATTCTATTTTTTCTTCATCAAATTCAATTCTTTTTTAGAAATAGCATGTCCTAACACAATTGCCTATTGTACCATAAAATGAATTTTCTCCCAACTAAGTGTCAAGTTGAATTCAATACATCGTTTTTAAACTAAAGGCAATATATTTAAGCAATCATAAAATGATTTTCCGAAAATAGAAAAATCATCCATAAATACCATAATGAATTCTTGCCCAACTAGCCTTTCTAGCATCTAATCAATGAATGGAAGAAGAAAGTGATCCTTTTTAGTATACAAATTTAGTTTCTTGAAATATATACACATCCTACACGCAATGATTGCTCGAGTGGGCACTAATTCATTCTTATCATTTTTCACAATTTTTATTCTACATTTCTTTGGTACCACTTGCACCAAACTAACCCACCTACTTCGAGGAGTTTAAGGATTTCCTTTTTAACCACTTCTTGCATGATTGGGTTGTATTCTCTGGGCTTCTCTAATGAGTTTAGCATCATCCTCAAGATTAATCTTCCGTATACATATAGAAGGACTAATGCCTTTAATATCCTATATACTCCAACCTACTACAATTTTAAATTTTCTAAGCACTTTAAGAAGTTCATTTTCTTGGGTTTTGGTAAGAGAAGTGGAAATAATAGCTGGATGAGTTTCTCTTTCTCCCAAAAACACATACTTAAGGTGTTCAAGTAAATCTTTAAGTTCTAAATTGGGTAGAGTGGCCTCTTCCCTAGATGGAGTACTAGGTAGATATAATTATGTACTTGATTCGTGATAACTGTATTTTATATAGTTATTTTCATCTATTTTATTAATTATAATTGTTATGTTCTTAATGATTTTAGTTAATTTTGGTATCATAAATTAGTATTTACTGTTTTTTATATTTTTTAATAAAAATTAAATAATTTGTATCGAAAACGTACTTAATTGCAAATTTGTGTCCAAAAATATAATTTCAAATAAAAGAGTGTTTAATTGCAATTTATAAAAGTCAAAAATATAATTTAAATTTAAATCGGGCTTAATTTTAATTATTAAAAGTTTAAAAATTTAATTTAAATTAGAAAAGGGCTAAACTGTAATTAAAGAAAGTTGAAATTGTAATTTGAATTAAATTTGTGGGTCAAAATACAATTAAGAAAGTTTAATTTTCTACGTAGGTGAGAAGAATCCACGCGCCATACAGCACGCGCGAAACGTGGACCGTCCGATCAAAGAAGAAACGGCTACGATGTGCGCGTCCAGATCACGCCCGACCAACTCGCGTGGGTACAGATTCTGTCTTTCACGCGGCTCGACGCCCGAGTGGGGCCCACCTACCGCGCAGGCCGGTGTGCAGGTGGGACCCACGTGTCTGACACGTCCAGCCGCTGTCCCCCACTTACGCGGGCCTCTGATCCTGTGCGCTGATCTCTGCATGCAACCGGATCTTCAGCTAATCGAATGATGCCACGTGTCTGCAATAAATCCTTTTGGAGAATCAGGAAATGCCACGTGTCCCACTCTATTTTTAAACCAATTATGTTATGCCACATGTCATATTACGATGAGCGCGAAAGCGCAGGATCACACCCATGTGCAGCCGTTGTCTCCCGTGCGACAAACTATCATGCGCCCGTTTCCCGCAGCCAATGAAATGCTGCCATGTGTCCGCATTAATTCCTTTCATCGAATCAGACGCTGACACGTGGCATGCATAATGAATTAAAAAAATATAGAAACTGCACCCTGTCTCATGCGTGAATTAAAATAAGGTTTCAATATCGAATTTCGATACGCGTCGGTTTTAGTTTCGATACAAATTTTTACACGTTTTTATAAAAAAATGTAATATTTTAGATGTATTATTTTTAGCTATAAATAGGAGATAGGATGATAGAGTAAAAAAAGTTTTGGGAAGTTTTGTAGTGTTTAGTTTTGAGATTATTTTGTGTTCGGTTTTGGACTACAGAACACGCAGAAGCCATTTTTTGGCTTTTGTTGTGTTCTGCGTGTGTCAAATATTTGTTCTAAGTGATGTTTTAATTTTTCTTCTTCTTCATCTTATTTTTCTGTATCTGTTGTAATTTTTATTTTAAATTTATGAAGTAATTTAATTTTTCTAGGGTTGCATTTGATCTAAATTTATGATGCTTTTATTTTAATTATTTTTGAACGATTTATAAGACGTTTGAGTTGTTTATTCTATTTTGTGTTTAATGCTTTTGATTATTTACGAATTTTATCAAATGATCTGTGGCACAAAAATAAACTTGGAAGAGACATTTTTGTGTATATTACTCATAGATAAAATAACATGTATGATGAAGGATAGGAATATACCCTAATTGTATGTGTGGCCATTTGAGAACTTAGAACGTAATGAATCTTGGTGAATTTAATTCTCATAGGAATATAGTGAATTAATTTAACGAGGTGTGTTTGTACGAAGCTCGGAAGAGATGTATGAATAAAATTAGAAGTTTTCGGTTGACAAATTGAATGTACTAAAAACATGTAAATCAAAAGAAAATAATATGATTTGAGTTGATTAATTTGGTGAAAAATTGAAATCCTAGATTTCTTTTATTTTGTTATTAAACTATTTTCTTAAATTTGTTACAATCAACGATCGTTTTGATAAAATCAGAGAGAGATAATTTTAGTACTCAACAAACTATAGTAACAAATATCTGTGGGAACGATAACTTACTTATCAAATATTATTACTTGTGGCCGTGTATGCTTGCATGTTTTTTATGTGTTTTAAAAACATACAACAAGTTGTTGGCGCCGTTGCCGGGGATTTGTTTTAACTATTTTCATTGTTGATATTAATACCAATCAATCTGATTTTAATTCAAAAAAAATTTATTTATTCTTGTTGTTTATTGTTTCTTGTTTCTTGTTTAATTTATTTTTCAATTTTCTCGTAAGTGGAGATATTGTTTGACACACAAATCTTAACTTACAAAAAGAAAAAAAAATTATGTTTTTTGTTACTTATTTTCTATATTTTTCAATTTTTCAAGTAAGTTGAGATTTTGTTTGACACACAAATCTTAACTTACAAAAAGAAAAAAAATCATTTTTTTTTGTTTTGTTTTGCTTATTGTTTCTTGTTTCTTGTTTAATTTATTTCTCTATTTTCTCATGAGTTGAGATTTTGTTTGGCACACAAATCTTAACTCACATAAAGAAAAAAAACAAAAATAAAATTTGTTATTTATTGTTATTATTGTTGGCTTAATTTATTTTTCAATTTTCTCGTAAGTTGAGATTTTGTTGACACACAAATCTTAACTAACAAAAAGAAAAATAATGGAGAAGTCAAGCTGACGACTATAAATCAAGTGCTTCTTGGGAGGCAACCCATGTGTTTTATTTTATTTTATTTTTCGCATTTATTAGTTTTTTTTATATTTTGTTATGTTAATTTATTTTTTCTCGTAGGTGCAATTTGGAAGAAATGAAGCTATTTTGAATTAACCATTCAAACAAACCAAGAAGTTTCTTTAAACCATTCTCATATGTTCTTTAACTTTCACACATTGAGGACAATGCGTATATTAAGTTTGGGGGTGGTAGATATATTAAACTTAATTGAAATATTTTCTGGATGTTATTGCTTGTGAATTTTTTTTTGTTGTTTGGTTGATTGAAGATACTTTGCGATGAATAGTGATTTATTTTTATTTCTTCAGTTTAAATGATGCAAAGCTCCTTGAAAAAGTTGAATATTGTCTAAGCGATGAATAATTTTTACGTATGTTTCATTTTTACAAATTAAAATATTTATGATCACTTGTCTTGAATTTTGAATCGCTATGGTAATTTAGAAAATGTTTATGTGAGTATTAAATTTGACTAATATTTGTGGTATCACAGTGCTTAGAGTTTGTTTGATTTTCTCTCGAGGCGAAATTATAGATAACATTTAACTAAGAAAATGATTTAGGCCATCTTTGGATCGTTTGAGCATTTCTATCTACTTTCTCATGCTTTATCCATAATACACCCCTTTTGAGCTTCAAAGTTCTACATATATTTTTATTTCATTTCAAAAGCCTACTAAAATATATATATATATATATGTATGTGGAGATATGTCTATTTTTTTTATCGAACTAACATGTGACAATTGTTAGTAAATATTTAATGATATATCGGAAAAAAAAGGATACTTAAAAAATATTCTGAAAAGAAAAAGAAAAGATAAACAGAAAAAAAATAGAAAAGAAAAAAAAAGGGTTATTGTATGTGATGTTAAATCCCAAATTGGGAAGTATTTATTGTGATGATAGAAGATCTCTTGTTTCAATCCTAAAATGTTGTTTAGGAAAAATTGAGCTAAATATATCTTTTATCCTACCTTTACCTAAGCCATACATTACAAGCTTAATAAAGTCCTATTGATTTTTGGTTGTGTTTGTCTACATTAGTGGAGAGAGAAATGAAAAATAAATGTATGAGATTTATGATTTCATTCAAATCTGTTTGATTTTATATTTGCATAAACTGATCCGGATTACATGTGATGAAATATGAAAAGACTTCACACACACGCTAAAATTCATTGTGAAAATGTAATATATTTTTAAATTGATTTGGATACTTAGATAAAATTCTTTTATTTCTTTGAGTTATGTAATTTGGAATGACTAAAAAGAAATATTTTGAAAATCACTATTTTAAATGCAGTTATCTTTGTTTTATTTCTTTCCTTTTGCTCGAGGACTAGCAAAAACTAAGTTTGGGGGTGTCGCCAAAAACTTGTTGTGTGTTTTTAAAACACATAAAAAAAACGTACAAGCATACACGGTCATAAGTAATAAAATTTAATAAATAAGTTATCGTTCCCACGGAGATTTGTTACTATAGTTTGTTGAGTACTAAAATTATCTCTCTCTGATTTTATCAAAACGATCGTTGATTGTAACAAATTTAAGAAAAGAGTTTAATAACAAAATAAAAGAAATCTAGGATTGCAATTTTTCACCAAATTAATCAACTCAAATCATGTTATTTTCTTTTGATTTATATTTTTTAGTACATTTAATTTGTCAACCGAAAACTTCTAATTTTATTCATATATCTCTTTCGAGCTCCGTACAAACACACCTCGTTAATTTAATTCACTATATTCCTATGAGACTTAAATTCACCAAGATTCATTACGTTCTAAGTTCTCAAATGGCCACACATACAATTAGGGTATATTCCTATCCTTCATCATACATGTCATTCTATTTATGAGCAATATACACAAAAATGCCTCTTCCAAGTTTATTTATGTGCCACGGATCATTTGATAAAATTTGTAAATAATCAAAAGCATTAAACAAAAAATAGAATAAACAACTCAAACGTCTTATAAATCATTCAAAAATAATTAAAACAAAAGCATCATAAATATAGATCAAATGCTACCCTAGAAAAATTAAATTACTTCATAAATTTAAAATAAAAATTACAACAGATACAGAAAAATAAGATGAAGAAGAAGAAAAATTAAAACATCACTTAGAACAAATATTTGGCACACGTAGAACACAAAAAAGCCAAAAAATGGCTTCTGCGTGTTCTACAGTCCAAAATCGAGAAATACAAAAAATCTCAAAAACTAAACACCCCAAAAAACTCTTTAACTCTATCATAATATCCCCTATTTATAGCTAAAAAAATACATCTAAAATATTACATTTTTTTAATAAACGCGTAAAAATTTGTATCGAAAAATAAAACTCACGCGTATCGATTTTCCATATCGAAAATGTTATTTAAATTCACGCGTAAGACACAGAGGCACCGTTCTGATTTTTAATTCAAAGTGCATGCCACATGTCAGCGTCTGATTCGTTGCAGGATTAATATGGACACGTGGCAGAATTTCATTGGCTGTGGGAAACAGGTGCACGATAGATTGTCGCACGGGAGACAACGGCTGCAACGCGGGCGTGATCCTGCATTTTTGCGCTCATCATAACATGCCACATGTCAGAACATGATTGGCTAAAAAATAAGTGGGACACGTGGCAGCTTGTGATTCGTAGAATAACTGGGCGCATGTGGATCGACCGCATGGGAACAGAGGCACATGCAATGTGAGGGACAGTAGCTGGACACGTCAGACATGTGGGTCCCACCTGCACGTTGGCATGTGCGGTAGGTGGGCTCCAGTCGACACCGAGCTGCATGAAAAACAGAGACCTGCACCCAAGCGAGTTGGTCGGGTGTGATAGGGACGCACGAATCATAGTCGTTTCTTCTCTGATCGAACGGTCCACGTGTCGTGCGTGGTGTATAACGTGTGGCTTCTTCTCACCTGTGCAAACAAATAAACTTTAATTAATTGCATTTTGACCCACAAATTTAATGCAAATTACATTTTCAACTTTCTTTAATTATAGTTAAGCCATTTTCTAATTTAAATTAAATTTTTAAACTTTTAATAATTAAAATTAAGCCCGATTTTAATTTAAAATATATTTTTGACTTTTATAAATTGTAATTAAGAACTCTATTATTTGAAATTATATTTTTAGACATAAATTTGCAATTAATTAAGTTTTCGATACAAATTATTTTATTTTCTTAAAATATAAAAAAACAGTAAATACTAATTTATTAAACTAAAATTAACTAAAAATATGAAGAACATAACAATTATAATTAATAAAATAGATGAAAATAACTATATAAAATACAGTTATCAGTTTTCTACATGACATGGTGAGGGTAGTTTGTACTGCACCTTTAATGGATGATATGCATACACATAGAAGCATTATTGCATATATTTGGAGGGAGTCTACATATATGTGTTGTATATAAATTGTGTTTATTTTGTGTTACATATTGAGTGTGATTTTGGCTTTCATTGTTCACCTATGTAGGGGTGACTCGATAGTAGTTGTTAGATTACACTGTATATTTGCATGTTTTATTTCATGGGTATGTGTTGTTCCATGTGTGTAGGTACATGTGTAACTACAAATATTACAATAATGGTAAAGCTTAGTTAGAGCTTTGACTTTAGTTGGAGCTTAATGGATGAGGTAGACTTGCAACATAGAATGGACTATCAAGATGGATGTGTTATTTCATCAAGATGGATAGATCATGGCAAGATGAACACATTAGAGTTAGGTGTGTTGAGGTGTCTTTGTTGTTATTCAAAGTTTATTCATTGGAATGAATCCTTTAGGTACATTGTGCAAGAATTTATTATGTTTAGATGTCATGTCTATATTAGAGTTGTGTAGTGTTTTGCCACGGAAAGCCAAATGAGAGACTGTAAGTCCTATCGTTTTAATGTTGTTATTCCCATAAGTAAAACACAATGTTTATATTTTATTTTATTTTTCTATATTTTCTTTATAAGGTTGATTATTGATGGTTTAATATCACTTAGGACATAGCCTCATTGACGAATACACATACTTACTCTCTTAGATTGCATATAATTTGCATTATTGGGTGTTTATTGTTATGTTGTCTTGTTAGAGACTTTGTTTATTTTTGTGTTGTTCTATTAGGGATTCAACATTTCTTGGAGTTTGATATGATTTTATGACTACGGTACTTAGTTACGTGACTAGAGACGTGGCCAACTAGTTGGTTGGTGAGGTGTAATAGATATTACTGTTGCAAGAGTGTTTGTTACCCTTGCTGCTATGGTTAGCGAGGGCTTGACAATGTGATTGGTAAGGGTCAAAGAGGCTAGAATTTTCATAAAGTCACCTCTCATTCTATTATGATGAAGTGTCAACGTCCTAGCTAAAAATAAATAGGGCAAGAGAAATATGTTCATAAACATCTTTTTTATTTATGCTAAAGTGCACGATTGGTCCTCTAACTTTAACTAAATTGACACATTGGTGCCCAAAATTTTAAAACATACTATTCGGTCCTTAAACTTTTAAAAATTCACATATAAGTCCCTAAACTTTTAAATTCAACAAGTAAGTCGACAAACTTTTAAAATTTCACACATAGGTCCTTGCTTTGCTACTAAAATAAATATTTATGAATCAAAATTTTAGGATCTATGTGTAAAATTTTAAAATTTGGCTCAGATTACATCAATTACAAATGTTTATAAAAGTTTTGTCTACATTCTATGGGTCCCAACTTGAAACCATCTTCATTATTTATTTTCTTACCTCCTCCACCTTAGTTATTTTCATGAAGTGAGAGTTTACAAAAAAAATTGAAAAAGAATTGTGGAAGAGAACTTGAGTTATGCCAACAAGTAAAACTTTTAGCAAATGGAAAGAGATATTAATTGTAGGAATGGTTGATTTAGCAAAACCCTAGAGGGTTATATTCTATAAACTTGGAGTCAGTGAAGAGCAGGTTGAATAACCAATGCCTAGAAGGGTGCAATAAACCCCTCCTAAGTTAACTTAACCAAAGTCACACAACTTATAAAGAGGGCCCAATATCCTCAACTTTTGGCTAAATGAGAGAGTAAAAGAACCCTTAATGCACTTCAAATACGAAAAGATATACTCATCGAATTCTTTTGTTATAAGAATTTAGGGAATCAAGGAGTCACGACTTGAGCAAAACCACTCATATAAAAGGTTCTCATATTGTTTCATATGACCCATTGTCTTGAAGAAATAAGTTTTACAAAAATCATAGTATTCATCACCCCAGTGATTTTCCTTATCCACAAGAACTTGCATCTTGCAAAGAGATTCCTTTCAATGATGCTCATTAAAAATAGCACTGTACTTTTCATCATGAAGTTTGATTTTCAACATTTTTCATTTCTTAGGAGGACTGATTATTTTCAATTATTGCGTCCATAATTGCTCGATGTGAGGCCCTTTCACTAGGCATCTTTAAAAGAATTGAGGATATAATATATGGAAAATATGGAGTATGAACCTAAGTTTATAGGCTAAGCTTATGCGAACATATAAAGTCAAATCTTGAAACCCATAAACGCAAGTTAGTTTGACAATTCCAAGAGAAATGGCCAAAAACTAAACAACAGATTTCTAATGATCCTAGAAAGTTAATAATTAGATTATATAATACTCTTTTGATTTATGTAAAAGTTGAGAGCTTTATGCTTGTTGTTCCTTTACAACCCGACTTATTAACTTATTATGTTGAGAGCTTTAATCCTCTTGTTCCTTGTGGCATCCTATCATCATTGAATATTTGTTGTTGGGTCATTGGTCGTTTCTCTTGAAGTTCTCAAACTAATTTGTATTGGTGAGTTTAAAGGTTCAAGTTCATGAGTTTACATTCTAAAGAAACTAAACCTTGTTGAAAGATGTAACAAAGACGAAGAATAAATAATATGATGGTGAAGATATTGTTGAATGTGACTCAAAGCAGATTATGTGATTAATTTTTAGCACTTATATTCTTTAATTCAATCATTCTTGTTGAACTATATTGAATCTTAATCTTTCTGTGTAATACATGAATGAAAGGAAAATTTTAAAGATGATTACCAAAGTGTTAAGCTTGGTTGCTTTATATTTTTTAATTCAATAATTCTTGTTGAACTATATTGAATCTTAATCTTTATGTGTAATACATGAATGAAAGGAAAAATGGAAAGATGATTACCAAAGTGTTAAGCTTGGTTTCTTTATATCATATAGCACATGAAAAGTTTGTTACAAAATCCTAGCTTTACAGTGTAACCAACTCACGAGTAGTTATTTCCTATATACTATATTAGCTTGCTTAAGCTACACCTTGCTTACTCAATTGTATTGTTCTACATGAGATACTAGTACGTATATGATCTTTACTCACAATCATCATAAATCTCATATTCCTCAAATGTCTCAACACTCATCCTCAAACTTAGGGCCATCGAGTGAATCTAAATTTGCTAGTAAGATGAAGAAACTGAGTAATAGCCAATGGTTTGGTTAATATGTCAGCTTTTTGATCGAAGGATGGGACAAATTGAACTACTAATTGATTCATTAGTACCTTTTCAGAGGCATAATGGTAGTCCATCTCTATATATTTGGTTCGTAAGTGTAGTGCTAGATTGTAAGATAATGATACTTTACTAGTATTATCACATCAATCTCTTTGAGATGTTGGGTGCCAATTTCCAACAAAAGAGCTCACGAGTGAAGAGAACTAGAGTCCATGAAAGAGACTTCGTACTTTAGTTCAAATACAGCTTGCTCAACTACCCAAGGAAGTTACACTTCTTACAAAAAATGCCACAACAGAGAAAGAACGATATGGTGTGTGCAGTTTGGACATGGTGTTAGAACTTGTCCCTATCAAGGAGAAACTAGTGTTGGAGCCGAGTAGGTCAATGTACTATGGGATACCAACCAAGACCAAGGTATGACCCCAATTATAATTCCTATAATTCAGGATGGAGGAATCATCCCAATTTCTTGTGGAGATAGAAAAAATATCAATTTGTCCAAAGCTTAAACCCATCGGGCTAGCAATTACACCAATCCTAATAAGCCAAATTTGGAGGACAATTTAAATTCATTCATTCATTCAAGATAGCAAAGACAACTAATTATTAACTAATCAAAAGTTGGCCTCTATGCAAATTTCCATTAAGATGATGAAAGTCCAGGTGGAGCAATTAACTAAGCACTTATAGAAGCAAGGCAAGGAATAGCTGCAAGGTCAAAAAATCAATAAAACACAATAACGAGGGGATATTGGGTTTACAAAAAGATGAAATCCCTGACCAACATTTTATTGAAGACGATAAAAATATTCCTAGGTAAGAGATAACCCATTATTTTATTTTATTATTTATTTAATTTATTTATTTTCATTTTATATATAATTTATTTTATTTGTTATTTTGTTGTTTTAATTTTTGTGTGGTTATTAAAGTGTATATTTTTATGTTTAATTATGTTGTTATAATAATACTATAAAAAAGGGAGAGTAAATGAGTGTGAAAAATAGTTTGAAGCGTGCCACGACATGCTCTATTTTGAGCCGTGACATAGGGTGGCAGATTGCAAATGGTCTAAATTTCCAAAGTTTTCATTGTAGCATGAATATCACTACGAGAATTCTCATTTTTTTCTTTAATTTTCTCATACTTTCCACACATATCCTATTTTTCTCTCTTACCAAGCACTTCAAAATCCCTCAAAAATCCCACCTTTCTTCAATTATTTTTCAAACTCTTTCATAAGAATCATTTTCCTAACAATTTCTCGCTCATTTCACAAAGAATATTTCAAAAATACTCATCCTTAAAGAGGGGTGTTCTTCATTGTCCTTCAATCCACAACAACACAAGTAAGTTTTCATAATTTTTTAGAATTTAAGTCTTCAAATTAAATTCTCTAAAATTTGTGACATATTTGTGATTTTTAAGAGTTCCAAACCCTAATTAGGACAAAGAAATTTTAGGAAAAATATTGGAATAATCTGTGTTATTGTTTTGGATTTTCTGTGAACCTTTAAATTTTAAATATTGCTTAATTTTTGAAAATGGCACCAAAAATAAGTAGAAAAATAAAAGAGATTTCAACTTTTGAAGAATATGATAAGTCTAAATTTGCTAGTTATGAGGCAAAAAATTTCTTTCAAAAAGCAACATAAGTTAATAAAGGATTTATACTTAAGAGAGGATGGAATTTAATGATGGACCTGAGGGAATTATAGATGTCATAGCAATCTTTGGATGGAAAAATTTGTAAAAGAACCATAGGTTACTATCGAATCCATTGTTTAGGAATTCTATGCAAATTTTCTCGATGCTATTGATAATCAAGTTTTTCTAAGGAATGTACTAGTTCCATTTGGACCTAATGGTATAAATGCTCACTAATATTTAGTGAATATAGGAGAAGGTGGTTATGAGAATTATTTAAATAATGTGGATTATACTACAGTTTTAGAAACCTTAACTATATAAGGTACTAAATGAATATATGCTAGTGATAAACATAAGCGTTTTGAAGCGCAATATTTGGATAAAATTATTCATATTTGGAAATGCTTTGGGTGTTCAAGATATATGCCCACCAAACATTACAACACTGTTTATAGAGATTAGGCTATTTTATTGTATACAATCGCATCCAAGATGCCTATATATATAGGAACTATAAAGCACCAAAGAATAAAGTTATCAACAAACAGTCATTGTATGGGATTCTTTTTCCCCCACTTAATCACTACTTTATGTAAGAAAATGGGTGTACCCCATTCAAAAGGTGAAGTTGTTGTACAACCTGGTGAGTTATTGAACCTAACATATTTTGATTGGCACACTTTTGGTATCAATATTCTTCCAAGAGAAAGAAGAGTAGTTCCAACATCAATACTATATATGAAAGAACAATTTCTTAATTTTTGTGAAAGAATGAGCTATATTGAAGAATACTAGCAAGCCTATTTTGCCTAATAAGTTGCCTTCTTGAATCAATAGCATCGTGATCAAGTGGAACATAATCAATTAATATATGAAATGAACTAGTTGCAATAAGTCATCTCAGGGTAGATACAAGCCTTTTAGTAACACCTAAGTATCATCATTATGATTTCACTTTTGTACCTCTACAAAGATTACAAAAACAACCTAAATTGAATGACTTAAGTAGAAATTAAAAGTATATGTTATTCTCTTCATTCACGCATAACTTCTAAAAAAAGAGACATATATGGGGTTACCTAAACCAATAAAAGAAAACACCCCAAATTAGGTATTCACTTTATCATACAAAATATATACATTTTGTACATGGGGGGTCATCTCTCTAAAAAAATATCTCTTAAAAAAAGAGATAATAAATAAAATAAAATAAAAAGAGAGAAAAATGAAGAGTATAAACTAAATACTATGACCCAATATCCTTCAAAGTTATGAGAATTGGTTAAATAAAAAAGAAAATTATAGAAAATAATTCCCTAATAAGTCATTTGCATTTTCTTTATAAAATCCTTTCATTTGACTCCTTTCATGAGATCAATATTTATGCACAACTTTGAGCCTTTTATTCTTTACACATTTGAAAACCTAATAGTTTTTTTCTATACATAAACTCTATTTGCATATACCTTTGAATGAATTCTTGAACCAATAAGATCAGTGTTATTAAGAGCATGCCTTGTGAGGATACAGTTAAAGCAAATTCAAATTTCATGCACTAAAATTGGGTAAGTTTAATTTTGATGCATTTTTTATTTCAAAAGAAAGTTATTTTCAACTAATTGTTATAATAAACCATGAACGTTTAGAATATTAAGTTAACTTATGCTATATATTTTAAATGTAATCTTAGAAGATTTTAAAAATCATGAGAAGTTTTTTTATTCTTTTTTTTGTTATGTTTTTACTTTGTTTTAAATTTATATTTTATCTGTTGTTTATTTGTTTTTGTTATTTATCTTTAATTTTTTCATTTTAAAATTGATGTTTGTGGGTATCATATCTAAAAACCATCACAAGGCTTAAACTCGTTCACTAGGGAGACCTAAGGGTTTAAAGGCTTATAGCATATGCTAAATGTAACCGTGTCAATCTGTGAAAATGATTTAAGATAGTTTAATTTTATTCTAGTTTTTGTATTTAACTTTGTTTTCATTCTTGCTAAGAGACTAGCAACAAGCTAGTTGGGGGCTGATATGAGTGCTCTATATATCATGATTTTATGCATTTTAAATGATTAAGAAGACTTGTATTTTCTTATTTTTACTATCATTTTAAAAAAATCTATCTTTTCAAAATCACAGGCATGTTTTGTTATTTTTTAGGTATTTTAGCACTTGAAGAATATATCAGAAAGCTTCCATTACAACTTTATGAAAAAGGATGTACACAAAAATATAAGGGTTCCAAGTTTTAGAACAATGTGGCCAATGGCATGGAAGTTTTATATGCCACGATGCTAGACAAAGTGATTGAGAATCATGTATCCTAGAATTGATGCAGGTTGCGGCATTGAAATGTTGTATACCACAACGCAAGCGTAGTGGATCAAGCTGCAAACTATAAATATCCTATGTATGCCATGGCATGAAAGAATTATGTGTTGTGGCGCAAGTCATTTAATCCATATTTTTCTCCTTTCCTACACCTATAAATATGACCCTAATTCTATTGTAATCCATATCCCACAGCTTCATTCTTAAGCTAATTTCTTAGTCTCTTAAACTTTCTTAGCTTTCGTTTAGTAGTTTCAAGTTCTTCTCTTATTTGAGAGTTAAATAATTTTAGTTTATGTAATAATTCTAGTTTCAATTCAATAAATAGCATTGGAAATTCTATTTGGAGGTTTTCTATAACAGAAATGATGTTGAGATTCTATTCTGGTATACTTCAATTTTTTTCAAATTACCTTTATATGTTGTTTTATGGTGACTCTATGAAAGTAGAGTCATCGCACACTTTTCTCCTTAATATGTGCTCCTTTTTATTTAATAAGTACTATTTATAGGGTTAAAAATATTAAAATATGAACTTTCTAGTGAAAATGGATGAAAATAAAGTTTTTGGAATTTGTTGGGATTTTTTAAGCAAGACTAATCAGAAGCTACTACATGGATGTCACGCAAGTGGAGAGCATAAATCACACAATGCCGCATGTTCCTAGTGATGTAACACCATATCATGTCTTAGTATGACGTTCATTTCGAGTTGGTCATACCGTCAAAAGTCTTGCCAGGTGTCGTAAATTGATTTGTCCATTCCTTCCAACATTACGCCACATTATCTGTAACTACGAATCATTTTAGCCATATGTCGATGACTCAAAATATGTTGATTAGAACAATCCTCTTGTGTCACACATCATGTTTTGATTCACCCAGTAAAATACGTATGCCATGTGTCATCCTCATATTTCTTGTGCTATTAATTTTTTCTTTATTCATTACAACTCTTGATTTGAAGCTGATCTGATGGTCAAGAGTCCACCAGAGCTATATTTAACCCCCTAATTGCCCCATAAACCTTAAGGAGCCAAAAAGAGAGAAAAACATACAAAAAATTAAAAGGAAATACAATTTTGGTGAAGATTCAAGAGGAGATTGGTATTACAATTCAAGAGATTGATTGTATTTCTTCTTCTTCTCCTTTCTTTATCATTTTTTATGTTTTTCTTTATGAAAAATATGAGCTTTATGAAGAAAATTATGTCTACTTAATTTATTAATCTAGGGGTCTTATGAATCCAATTTTCAACATGTGATGATCTAATATTTTACTCCAACTATGATTTCAATTTAATTATATTATTTAATCTGATTTTTAAATTATTAATTGTTTAGCCAACAATTGATATATAAAGACAATTAAATAGATTTGAGAGAATTATTTAATTGTTTGTCTTGATTAAATAACATTTATAGTTTCTAGGCAAAGATGTATGATTCTTATGTGTGTGATCCATAATTGATGAACTTAATGAGTAGTATGCAATTCAATTGACATAAGAGTATGATTAGGTTAATTACTATATGGTATGTAGTTTACTTGAGAGAGGAATACAAGCTCGGTTAGATTCAATTAATCATGTAATTGATTGATAATTATATTGTAGAATTTAAGTGATTCACATATTTAGAAAATTGAGAGATTAAGTATTCATAGATATTTTCTAATATATCTTCCTAGTTACTACATCTGATTTAATTAATAATTTTTATTTAATTTTAGTTCTTTTAATTTTACTTTCTTAAAACATAAAACACAGAAGAAAAAAAATTGATTTTTTTATATTTTTTAGTTTTAAAAATTAGTTTCTAATAACATAATCTCCATTGGAACAATATTTTTTATCATTATATTATTTGTTACAATACGTATACTTGTGTATTCATTACACATAATTCGTGTATCCAACCAAGGTTTTGGCATTGTTTTCGAGATTATAAATGTTATAAATTAATTTATTTTATTTTTGTTATTTTTCTTAATTTCAATTCTAATTCTAATTTAATTAGTTTTTTAGTTGTTTATTTTTATTTACTTATTTTATTTATTTGTCATAATTTTAATTAATTTATTTAGTTATTTATTTTAAATTTAGACATCTCCTTTAGTGCTATTAGAAATAAATTTGAGTCTATTGCATGAGCAGAGTTCATAAGAGAGAAGTTTTGCCTTTAGATCATGAAATTTAGTGTACTTTGAGATCAAGAAGAAAATAAAAAGTTGTCACCCAAGTGGAAAAAATGGCTAATTCATTGGAAATAAACAATAATGTGCTAAATTTGATCAACCAAATACCTTTGATGGATGATAAGGACTGAGCTATAAAGGAATATGCATTACCTATGTTGGAAGGGATGAATCCAAGTATTAAAAAGCCAAACATTCAATCTAATCAGTTTGAACTAAAGCTAGTGATGTTTCAAATGCTACAAATAATTGGACACAATGCATTACCAATAGAGGATCCTCATCTTCATCTCAGATTATTTATTGAAGTTGGAGATTCATTCAAATATTGTGGTGTGACCAAAAAGGCATTTAGGCTTAGATTATTCCCTTACTCTTTGTGGCAATGTGCGTGAGCTTGGCTAAACTATTTTCCATCTAACTCCATTACAACATGGAATGATTCTTAATGAAATACTTCCCACCAACAAAGAAAGCTAAGATTATGAATTACATTACCTCCTATAAAAAATATGAAGGAGAATCTTTATATGAATCATGCGAAAGATTCAAAGAATTACTAAGGAAGTATTCTCACCATGGTATCCGTCATTGGATCCAAATAAATTTTTTCTATAATGACCTCAATACTCAAACAAGAACCATTAGTAATGCATCCGCTAGTGGTGCTCTGCTAGCCAAATCTTAAAATCAAGCTTATGATTTACTTGAGAAAAAGGGCTAGAAATAATTATTAATGGCCAATGGATAGAATGATAGCCATAAGAAGAGTAACTAGAGTGCATGAGTTAAATAATATAACGACACTTGCAGCTCAAGTGTCATCTTTGGTTAATCTCTTGAAAGCTCAAAACTTGCCAACAAATATAAACCAAGTCCAAGATTCAAATAATTCTGAATCAGCATTCTATGTAAGTATGTGAACCGAAATAATAATTCATACTTAAAGACATACAAACCAAGATGGAGACAACATCCAAATTTCTCTTGGAATAACAACTATCAGGGTGGTAATCAATTTAACCATCAATCATTTCCACCATCTAGTTTTCAACAATCATAACAATCAATAGCCCAAGAGAAGAAACCACCTACTGAGAATAATAAAAATGCCTTAATGGGGATGATGAAAGACTTCATGCAATTAGTAAATACAAAAGTGTCCACTCAAGAGGCTTCAATTTAAAATTTAGAGAGTCAAATGGGTTAACTTTCCCAATCCTAGCTTTCTTCTTCATTCAAGTTCATCAACAAAAAAACCACATCTTTTTGTCATCTTTCTAATTTCCTTCTTCTATTTGGCTATTTTATGTTCTTGATTGTTTCATCATATTAAAAAAAGTGATCTGAAGCAAAAACAAAGGTCAAGAAAACAAGGTGATCCGAATAAAAAAAAGATCTGAATATAAAAAAAAGAGTCTGTAATCACTTAAATTGTTTTGTTTATTTTATGATATTATTGTTCTAGATAGCCTAAATCTAAACTTACTTTAAAGTGTAAATTTTTTTTTGCTTGAATTATTTCCATTTGCACTATTGGAAACCTAACAATTTGTTCACCAATAATGGCGATGAGGTTGGTGGCGAGGAATAGTAGTGAGGGATAAAAAAAGATAATTTTTAATTTCCAAAAATGTGGAGTAAAGTCTATAAATACCTATAAAATCCACAAATACTCGTACCCAAAATGAACCAAAAATTGCCACTCTCAACCTAGTATGCATACTAAAACAACCAACCCCATGGTGTGTGAAAAACATGCTTTCAATGATAGTGCTCCTAAGTATATGCATATATACATTACTGATCCTTAATAACCAACCTTACATAGAGAAAGACAGAACACCGAGTGAAAATAAATGGACACTGTGCTTTTTACATAAGAAGCCAACACATAGAAATAGAGTATAACATGACTTACAATCTCCCCATTTAGCTTTCTGTGTTGAAACACTACACAACTAAATACATACTCACATTTATCATGAGATGATTATAAAGATACCTAGTTCCCATGAACAAAACATCAAAACATTGATGCATATCCAAATCCAAAAGACATACCTAAACCAAGTGCACCTATCTTGTATGCTCCATCCATCTGCATGTAACAACTTATCCATTATGTCACTCTAAAACATGAGGGTCTCATCACCACTACACACAGGACATAAGAAGCTCAAAGATTTCATTCTACATATGTAGCTTGCATATATGAAACAAATACATATCCCATGAATGTATCATGTAGAAACAACATGTAGTCTAACCATATACTATCATGTTATCCCTACATGGGTAAACACAATAGGCAAAATAACCCACAAAAAGTACAAAACTCCCCCTGACTTAATGCAACACTCTCCCTAAATGTATGCAAGTCAGGTAAATAGATTAAGTGTAATCTTACACTCATACCCATGCAACATATATCATGGGAAAAACATCAAAAATGCATAGTTATGAACAAATATTTCTCCCCCCTTTTTGACAAAGAAAGTCAAAGAAATACCCCTTTATCAAAGAGAAAAGGTATACAAATAGGTAATAATTCTAATAATAATGCAACACTACAGATAGGCACACCTCTCTCCCAAAATAGAAGCATTCACGCATAGTAGAAAACATGTAATAGAGAAGTGAAAAACAAATTGAGCAAGGTTCAAATGATCCAAAGATGACCTAAATCCTCTCTCTAACTACAATACCTAAGATTTCACCTCAAGAGACACTAAGGTGGATTCTAGATCTTTTTAAAAACATACAAATTATCAAAGTAGAAATCTATAAAAACTTCTCAAAATAACCATGCAAATACACAAAGTTATGGCATGTGTATGAGAAAAATTTCATTTCAAGTTGAATAAAAACATTTAGCCATACATATTCTCAACGAATACACAAGTTAAAACAAACATATTTCAATTTAAGTCAAAAGCATGCTAACCATAAAACATCAATGGTGCCACAAATAAGTTCATTTCAAATGTAGAAAATTGAACACAAGCCAAAAATTAAAAAGTAACACATTTAAGAACATAGGAGTAATAAGAAGATAATAACAGCATAAGAAGTTCTTCAGGCTCATGAAAATCTAAAGAACATAATAGCATACATCTCAAGGTGAGAGATAAACACCAATAGACTTTCTTAGGAATTCAAACCTTTGAAATTCTAGAGGTTTAGTAAAAATATCAGTTAGTTGTCAATCAATGTTGATATGATGCAATGTAAAAGTGTTCAATTCTATAAGATATCTTATAAAATGATGTCATATATGTGTTTGGTCCTTGAATGTTGGATCAAATTTTTGAGATGCACAACATTAGTGTTGTCACAGTCTAAAAGAATATTTTTAACCTTGATACCATAGTTTGATAACATTTGCTTCATCCAAAGTAATTGTACACAAAATAATCCAGTAGCAATATATTTAGCCCCGACAATTGAGAGAGAAATAGAACTCTACTTTTTACTATGCCATGAAATCAAGAAATTTCCCAAATAGATACAACATTTGATGTACTTTTTCTATCATCATTACATATAGCACAATCGGCATCAAAGTATCCAACCAAATCTATAGTAGTATCACAAGGTTACCAAATACCAACTTTTGAGGTACCCTTGACATATTTGATGATTCTTTTGACAACCACTAGATGTGATTCTTTGGGGCTAGTTTGGTATTTAGCACAACTCTTACATTATGGAGGTACTAGGATGGCTTGTAGTCAGATACAGAAGACTCTCAATCATACTCCTCTATAAAATTTTGCCCCACTTTATTTCCAAAAGAATCTTGATGAAGCTTAAGAATGGTACTCATAGAAATTCGAGCAAAAGTGGCAATATCCAAACCAAAATTCGTAACCAAATCCTTGGTGTACATAGCTTGAGATTGGAAGATCCCATCCTTCATCTATTTGATTTCGAACCCAAGAAAGAACTTTAGCTCTCTAACTAAACTCATCTCAAACTCACTTTCATAGTGATAGTGAATTTTTGAGCTAAATCATCTTTAGTAGATCTAAAAAATGATGTCGTTAACATAGACTTGTGCAACAAAAACTCACCTTGAATTCTTGAAATGAATAAAAAAAATTTACAAACTCTTCTTAGAAAACCAGTATTGAGGAGAAACATGGTAAGATGTTGATACCAAGCATAGGGAGCTTATTTCAACCCATACAATGCTTTCTTCAATCTTATCACATGGATTGAAAAGTAAGGGTCTTTAAACCCATTAGGTTGTTCCAGATATAGCTTAAACTTGAAGAAATAGGTTAGACCAAGGAGTAGTCTAACCAAATCAAGAAGGGCAATAGAGATAAGGTTCCATCGAAGTCTATTTCTTTAATCTGAGTATATCTTTGTGCAACAAGGTGAGACTTGTTTCGAGTAATAACCCCATTTTCAACTATAGGAAACCCTTAACTATATGTGTTTCAGTGCCTTTAAGGTTTGAAATCTACTTTAGCAATTTATAATTGACATGACTTAACCATTGATGCCACAATTCTTCAATACTCAGACTTAACTTATTACACACAACTTCAGAAGGGGTTCCCATATAGTGACAATTATCCTCATATCTAATACCTCTAACCATATTTCTACACAAATTGTCATACACAATAAAATCCATTTGAGTAAATGTAACAGTGTCTTTGTTATCACAAATTTGACTAATATTGATAAGATTATCCTTGAGTCCTTCCACATATAGAACATCCTTAAGCTCAAGAATACCAGGAGTGTTGATAGATCCTCTACCATAGTGCAACTTAATGGATTATATTTAATCTGGCTGTTTGTAAATATGATATAATTAAAACATTATTATCCTTGCAAAATATTAAATAGGTAAAACATTTTCTTAAAATAAATTGATTTTGTTTTATTCAAGATTTTATATTAAGGGTGTTAGAGAGAAATACATTATTTTTAATTACAAATTTAAATTTTTAAAATTAGATTTTAAGTTTTAATTATCAAGTCTAATTTAAAGTATTGTTTTTTTAATTGTTGGTATAATCGCCTAGTAGTTATAGTGAAACTCTATTTCAAAAAACTTTTATAAGAACTCTTATTCAAAAATGTATTGACGACAAATTTTCAAAATTAGTTTTAAAACTTGAAAGTTAGTACTTGAGAAAATTAAATTCTTAGGTTTAATTTGGAACCTTGAATAAAGTCTAATTATTTGACTCTACCTAGAGCTGTGATTAGATGGTTTGCTATTTTCTTAGAAATAAAGCTGAAATTTAATATTTAATTAATTAATAGGCCCTATCTAAGGATATTAGTTAGTTAATATTAAACAAAAGAATTTGGGACCTGCCTAAAGACACTTTAATACTAAAAAGATAAAATCAACAAATATCAATTTATATATTTAATAACCTAAATAATATGAGCAAGCATAATCAACTTAATTGTTATATCCTTAAATACTCCACTGTTATGAATGAAAAAATTTACATTATTGTTTATTGAATCTATATCTATGTTTATGTTTATGTTTATTTTTATGTTATTAGATTAGGAAACATAGAAACCAAAATATCATCAACAAGCTATGATCACTCAAAGCATCGATGATGTTTTCATCATCAAAAATCTCAACAATAGGAGATTGTTTCTGAACAGTAGTTGTAGCATAGGAGGAGGGATAAATATCTTTGAGTTTTAATAACTTGTAAAAACAAGTATCTCCAAAGGTTCACTTATTACTAACTTCAAGATGTTCTTTAATTTTTCTCTTGAAGTCATACTGTTGAAGATAGAGAGTCTCAACCATTTCATGTTTTTCTAGTAGGCAGGATTCAAGAATAATGACTTTAGTAGTATTAGCTTCAACCCGAACATGAAGTTTAGTTAGTTCAACATCACAATCTTCCAATAAGGATCTAAAATAACATTTTCATCTTCCAAAGTGCAAATTTCTTTCTTGTTTTGCTGATGACAATTACATAAAGATACTTAAAGTACATTGATCCTTAAGACCATCGAATTCTCTTTTCTAAATTGACTTTTCAAGCTTATTTATACATTTTTCATTATCGCAGAAGAGAATCTAAAGCGACTTCATGTGATTTTCCAAATTAAACATTAAATTGTTCACAACTTTATCACCATCCAAGGTGAGAATGAGAAATTGATCAGAGAGATTCAACTGCTCCTTATCTTTTTCAACAATATTATTATGGATCTTGGACATAACCTTTTTCATCTTTAGATTATCATACACAAGCTAATCATATGATTCTTGTAAGGATAACTATTCATTATCGCCATCATCATTCAAGAGAGATGGCCACTGTCTTTTCTGAAGATGAAACATTTATCTCAAGATTTCTATCATAATTCTTTTCCAAGAAGTCATAATTCTTTTCCAAGAGGTCCCATACTTAACAATTGTAAAATTGGCAATAAGAGCAGAATCCTCTGTAGCAACTAAACTGATGAGAAGATGTAATGCTTGACAATTTAAATTATTGAGATGAAGTTCCTCTTTATTCCAAACATTAATTGGTTTAGATTCAATAACACCAGTCGTAGATATGTGCATAGGAGACATACAGCCATCCTCAATTAAGGATCAAACATCATTATTTGTAAATCTCAAGTAGGATTAGGAACAAATCTGAGATATCCAGTAAAGAACAAACCATTAAATTAAGGTGGTCCACTAACCAAACCTCCCATACTATCCATTATAAGAGACTTAATAGAATTAAACACACATAGATAAGGGATAGGATCAACACCAGAGTAGTTAAGAGAAAATAAGGTGTACCCATTCTAATACCAATTAAAAGAGTCCATAACCATGTAGACAACTAAGGTAAGGAGATATAAACTCTTAAAAGGATCATCCCCACAAGTATAAAAAATGATAAAAGCATAAAAAGAACACTCAGTAGAAGTAGTGATAATATAATATCAAATAAGTAGATAACTTTCAATAACATGTATTATATGATGACTGGAAAATAGATAAGGAATATAAAAGCGTTCTGATCAGTGTTTAAATGATAGTATGTTGTAACATACACAATTAAAACTCATATTATACTAGCACAACAATAGAGCATACATAACACAAGATATAATGAGGTAAACTCACATAGAGGCATTTCGATGTAGTAACGCTCTCAAGTTGCTTAAGGCAACTAATTAGCAATAAACAATCCACTAATTAATAAAATAGTTATCACTTTAAAAGAAATAAAATCACTATTACCTCTATCAATTGGGACCTTTGTTTTAACTTCCTATTATTGCTTTTGCTTACTACTTTTGCAATGATTTGGTTTGATATAGGAACTTGGCTTTCCTCCACAATTGACACCACTCAATGTGGTGTGATCAGATACCATAGAACACTAATGTGTAGAATAATCTAACATAATCCCTGAATACTAATCAATAGAGATGTACTTGCTCACCACATAAAAATAGTTACTCTCACTATTCTATACTCATATAAACATATCACAATTACTGAAGCACTTTGAAGATAATTAGTGAATATGGTATTTGGACCAATAGAATTCTGGCCACCTCACCATAGACCTCGCCAACCACCTTACCAAGGGTGGTGGCGAGGGGTGGTGTCAAGATGCTAAAAAGATAATTTTTTGTTTCCCAAAATGCCAAGTAATACCACAAATACCCACACCCAAAATGAATCAAAAATTACCACTCTTAACCTAGCATGCCTACCAAAACAACTAACCTCGTGGTGTGTGAAAAGCATGCTTTCAATCATAGTGTTATTAACTATTTTTGTATGTACATTACTCATCCACAATAATGATTGAATATGAATAGTGTCCAATGAATACACAAGTATATATATCACAACAAGTAATATAATGATAAAAAAAGATCATTCCCACGAAGATTATGTTATTAAAAACTAATTTTTTAAAAAAAAATAATTTTTTTTGTGTTTTTATGTTTTAAGAAAGCAAAATTAAAAGAACTAAAATAAAATAAAAGTAATTAATTAACTCAGATTTGACAACTAAGAAGATATATGAAAAAATATCTAGGAATAATTAATACCCTAATTTCCTAAATATGTGAATCACTAAAATTCCTCCAATATAATTATCAATTAATTATATGATCAATTGAATCTAATTTAACATATATTTCTTTCCCAAGTAAACTGCATACCATATAGTAATTAACCTAATTATGCTCTCTTGTTAATTAAATTGCATACAATTCATTAAGTTCATCAATTATGGATCATATACATAAGAATCATACATCTCTACCTAGAAACTAAGGTTGTTATTTAATCAAGACAAACAATTAAATAATTCTCTCTAATTTATTTAATTGTCTCTATAGATCAATTATTGGCCAAATAATTAATAACATCAAAATCAGATTAAATAATATATTTAAATTGAAATCATAATTGGAATAAAATATTAGATCATCACATGGTAAAAATTGGGTTCATAAGATCCCTAGATTAATAAATTAATTACACATAATTTTGTTGGTAAAGCTCTTATTTTTCATAAAGAAAGACATAAAAATTGATAAAGAAAGGAGAAGAAAAAGAAATACGATCAATCTCTTGAATAATAACACCAATCTCTTGAATAATAACACCAATCTCCTCTTAAATCTCTACCAAATTTGTATCTCCTTTTGAATTTTTCTATATTTTTCTCTCTTCTTGGCTTCAAAAATGATAAAAATTATGTTAATTTCAACTCATTTGAGTTTATGGAGCAATTATGGGGTTAAATTAGGCTTAAATGAAATCTAGACTATCAGATTAGCTTCAAATCAATGGCTAAGATGAAAAAAAATTAATAATACCAGTGAATAAAAGATCGACATGTGGTATGTAGGATTTACTAGGTGAATCAGTGTGCGCTGCGTAGCATTGGTAGAGTGGTCTAGTCAATGCAAGCTAAGTAAGTGGCACGTAGTGGGATTTGATTTGTGATTATGGCTTGTGTGGCACCCAAATGGGAAAAATGGATGAATCATGTGGAAATGCATGGCAAGACCATTGATTGTACAATGAAACTCAGAATGAATGTTGTGTTAACATATAGCATGGTGTTACATCATAGTGTACACAAGACGTTGCACAATTGGGCCTTTTTGCTTACAGGGCATCCATATGGCTTACCCAACCAACTCATCTACTTGCATGTCATCCATATGGATTACCCAACCAACTCTTCTGTTTACATGGCATCCACATGGCATCTTCTAACTTATCCTGCATTAAAATTTATAAAAAAAATCAAAAAATATATTTTCATCCCTTTTCATTAGAAAGTTCATATTTTAATATTTTTTACCCCAAAAATACTACTTATTGAATAAAACGAGTAAATATTAAGTAGAAAAGTGCACTCATAACTATACTTTCATAGATTCATCACACCCCACACTTAACTCTTTCCTTGTTCTCAAGTAAAGCCAAGTCTAACTAGATAAAATGACATGGACAGTATATTCATAAATATATATCTATTAATACATTCATATTTAGCGTTAAATATCCCTCTCAAAAGTCATACAATTCTATGACAATAAGGTTCACATATTAATCAATTAACATTCCATCAATACAAGGATATTGAAGGTTTTTGTTGAATTAATTCGTGTGTGTGTTGTACGTGATATCATCCAATGCATTCATGAAATCAACCTCTATGAGCATGCTAATCAATTCAATCTTAGAAGAAGTCTCATGAATTTATTTTTCAAATCCCTCTCCACTAATATAAATATGCACTTAGCTAAATATCAATAAGGACTTTATATGCTTACAATGTAAGGCCAAGGTGGAGGTAAGTAAATGAAGACATTTAGGCTCTTTTTACACATTAGCTTTCTTTTTATTCATCATGCACTTTTTAATTGTATTTGAGCTTTGACTTAATATTTTAGTGCACCCTCTCTTATCATTCTTTTCATATTCTTTTATTCCACATCTTTTTTTTATAACTTCACAATACCTCCAAACTTATTTTCAATTTTATTTTCTTTTTCTTTAGGAGGATAATTGTGTTGTGAGTTTTTCTTTTTTTCTTTTATATGGTGCATTTCATTTTTTTATACAAGCTAAAGGTACAAGGGTAATGGTAATGCTTATTGGTTAGGCACAAAATGTGGCTTAAAGATATGAAAGGTTCTTTCTTAAGCTCAAATGGGTGACTACGAATATTAATAATGGTTAGCTTGAAAGGATCAATCGATCCAAATAAGGCCTAAATCATTTCTTTTGCTAAACACTAATTAGAATTTTTCCTCAAGGGAAGATAAAATAGATTCTAAAACATGGTATATCTCATCAACTCGCATAACTCAATACAATATTTTTCTCAATAAGCACACCAAAGTAAATCATGAACATGTGAATAAATATTTGAATTAATCCATCAAAACTAGCAAGTATATCACATAATTAATGTAAGTATCTTAACGAGCATATTAAATTCTTTATCCTACTCATAGTAACCATTTTTTTATCGTTGAGTTCATATATTTCATATCAAGCATGCATGCATTTAGTTTCCATATATTTATCAATTTCTACCCAAATCATGATTAAAAACATCCTAAAAATAAAAAATAAAAAATTTCCTGAAAATTGAAAATGTGTACTAAACACTAAAGTAGAGAATGAAGTTCACTCCCTCAAACTGAAATTGCACATTGTCCCTAATGTGCACATATAAATATGAAAAATGTAAAAGGAAAGAAAACTCACTTAGTTCTGGCAAACCACATCTATCATTGAAACTACTCAATCTTATTGTGTCATTGCTCTCCGTATTTATTCATATACAAAACAAAAACAATAAAAATATAAGTAAAATAACATTGGGTTGCCTCCCAACCAACGATACATTTAATATCCTTCACTAGACGGTCATATTAACACCTAAGGTACATCCTTATGTGTCCATTTACTTTTAAGTTTGCCAGTAAACAACTTGAGTCTTAATTTGTTCAATAATACTTTGTGTTTTGGTTTAAAAGCATGATGCTCAATTCTCTTATCATGTAATATTTTTGTTTTTTTTTTTTGTACTTTTTGGCAATCCTATAAGCACTCCACCATAGCTCATCTAATTTATGTATTTCCAACATCTTTTCATCTCTTTATTAAACTCTTTTGCTTGCCCACTTGATTGGGAATGGTAGGGAAAAGATGTGAGCTCTTTTGCTTTCCAACATAATTTCATCTCAATAGACAGTTTGAGCTTAGATCCTATCTCAAAACTCTCCACAACCTTATTAGGTATACACATGAAAGGTGTAGCCTCCAAATTGTTCATATAATCAACAATAGTAATCATAGATTTCATACTTTCAAAATTAAAACAGATTGAGTTGTTTCTTGGTGAGTTTACTTCATTGTTCACAACATCGTATGTAGCAGTCGTAAGTGTTGGCAACTTAATAGGTTCTTTTAAGTTATCATTTATTCTAAAGCATTCACTAGCATTATCAATATCAGGGGGTAAATGTTACTTGTTCATCTTATACTCTCATTGTAAGCTCACCTTTTTGTACATCAAGGAGTGCTCTTCCGGTTGCTAAGAATGAATGACCAAGTATGATAGGAATGTTACGACCCTCTTTCCATATCTAGTACAATGAAATTTGTTGGAAAGATAAACTTGTCTACTTTTACTAGCACATCTTATACTACACTCTTAGGTCTCTTAATTTATCTATCTATGATTTGTAATAATCTCTTGAAGGTCGATAATGTCATAAGGTTAATGCTTGAACCTAAGTCATATAATGTCTTTTCAAAGTAGATGTTCCCAATAGAATAAGGGATGTCAAAGCTACCTGGATCTTTCAGTTTTTGGGGTATTTTTCTAGCAAGGATGGCACTACAACCTTCAATCAAGGTTATTGTTTCATTATCTACAAGCCTTTTTTTCTTATATAAGATGCCCTTTAAAAATTTGGCATAAAAATGCATATATTCAAGTGCAACTACAAATGATATGTTTATGTGTAGCTTCTTGAAGACATCTATAAATTTTGAAAATTGCGTATCTGACTTTTGTTTTTACAGTCTTTGAGGGAAAGGAATAAAGGGTTTATAGAGGTTGCTCTTTTTGGCTGAATTATTCCTTTTTCAGTGCTCTATTTATCCACATCCTCCTCATCCTTGTTAATTTTATGTTTCTCCTCATCCTTTTTAGTCTCATGTTCCTCTTTATCCCTTTGAGTCTCATGTTCCTCCTCTAGAGTTTTACCACTCCTCAAGGCTATGACATTACAATGATCTTTACCTTCTCTTCTTGGGTTGATAATTATGTCACTTGGAAGGTTACCTTGGGGACTTTGACTTATGGCTTGGGCAAGTTGCCCCATCTTGGTCTCTAAGTTTTGAATTGAAGCCTTTTAAGTGGACACTTTTGAATTTACTAATTGGATGAAGTATTTCATCATCCCATTAAAGCATTTGTATTGTACTCAATAGATGGCTTCTTCTCTTGGACTTGGGATTGTTGTGGTTTTGAAAACCAGGTGGTGCAAATGATTAACGATTGATTGTTGTTATTACTCCAAGAGAAATTGGAATGTTGTTTCCATCTTGGGTTATATATGTTCGAGTATGGATTATTGTTTTAGTTCACATTACCCATATAGAATGCTAGTTAATGATTATTTGGATAATTATCAAACAAATGGGCTCCCCCATAAAACACACAAGACACTATAAAATCTTGGACTTGGTTTATACTTGGTGGTGAGTTTTGAACCTTCAAAAGATTAACCAAAGATGACACTTAAGTTGTAAGTGTTGTGATATCATTTACCTCCTACATTCCAACTACTCTTCTTGTGGTTTTTGTTTTGTCCATTGGCCTTTAATAATTATTGCTATCAATTTTCTCACGTAACTCATAAGCTTGAGTGTAAGATTTGCCTAGCAAAGCTCTATTAGTAGATGGATCAGCAATGGTTCTTATTTGAGCATTGAGACCATTGTAGAAAGTCTCCATTTGGATCCAACGAGGGATATCATGGTGAGGACACTTCCTTAGCAATTTGTTGAATCATTCCCATGCTTCATATAAAGATTTTCCTTCATATTGTTGGTATAAGGTAATGTCATTCCTAAAATTGGAATTCTTTGTTGGAAGGAAATATTTCATCAAGAATTTCTCTGCCAAATCATTCCATGTTGTAATGGAATCAGGTGGAATTTTTTTTAACCAAGCTCGAGCATGGTCGCCCTTCTTTTATGAGCACTCAAAACTAAAGGTCTCATAAAGAGTAAGGTAATAACCTAAACCTATATACCTTCTCGATCACACAACTGAACTTGAATGAATCTTTAACTTCAATAAACAATCTGAGATGTAGATGAGTATCCTATGTTGATAATCCACTGAGTTATCAAACTGTTTGTAACATTTGAAATATCACTGGTGATATGAACCAAGGAGTTAGGACCTAGCTAATTTTCAGATTATATAACAAAGGGTTTCTCCACAAATCAATGGATATTACTCACCATTTATCTGAGGGGAAAAGATGTCACAAAGATATGTTATTTCCTTGATATGTCTAGCATAAATGACACCCTAACAAGTACGATATTACTTACGATAAATGCTTGGATGCTAAACAATGCCACAAAGGTTACCAATCCCTTTATAAGTTTCTTAAAGAGGAACAAAGAGCATGAATGAGCTCTCAAATGATCTGAAAAATCAAATTTCATTCAAAATGTGAATAAATTCTCAGTAGTTGAGCTGCTCTTAAGTATTTATAGGATACAAATAAACCCTAAACTCTACTACATCACAGCCCTTGATCTCATCCAAGGGTTGAAAATAAAAATAACCAAAAAGCACAATAGGTGGTAGAAATCATAGAGAAAAATGGGGAAGTTAAGTACAAAGGAATCCTAAGAAAATCTTACATCTTAACCCTTGATTTCATCCAAGGGCTAAAAATAAAGCTACCCAAAATCAATCCAAATGGCAAAGCAAAAATGGAGAAAATATGGGACAAATGAGTACAAAGGAATCCCAAGAAAATCTTACATCTTAACCCTTGTTTTCATTCAAGGGTTGAAAAGAAAGCTGCCAAAAATTAGTCCAAATGACACAACAATGTGCCTAGTTTTATTTTGCCAATTTTTCCCTAATTTCTATCATAGGCTTGTCCCAATCCTTACAATCCCATTTTAGGTCCTTTGGTTATGCATGACCTCTTGAATGGGCCCATTTAAAGCCTCCTCAAGTTATGCTCTCCAAGACCTTATGATTGGTCCACTTGGAATTTGTTTGGCTCAATGATTCTCATCATTCCCCCACTCTTCAAGAGGATTCGTCCTTGACTCTTCACCTGCATAATCAAAAGGAGAAAGATCAGAAACATTAAAGGAGGTGCTGACATTATACTCACTAGACAAGTCTAGCTTGTAGGCATTTGCATTAATCCTTTCGATGGATTGAAATGGACCACCTCTTGGTGGTAAATACTTTGATTTTCTTTGTTCTATAAAATGTTATTTTCTCATGTGCACCCATACCTAATCTCCAGGCTTATAGATCATCCTATGATGTTCTTTGTTACCTTATTTGATATATTGTCCAATACTCCTCTCAATGTTAAGCCTTGCTTTCTCTTTTTCAAAAGTTTTTGCAAAGTTAGGTAAAGAAAATAAAGAAGCATGAGTCAATTTTTCCATAAGCAGTTGGAATGAATTTTTTTGCTCTTCTCCCCATTCGAACCTAACATTTGTTTTGATGACTTTGGTTATCGGCGCTGCTATGTTAAAATCTTTCACAAATTGTCAATAAGAGCAAGCAAGTCTATGAAAACTTCGAACATTACTTAAACTTGTTGGGTTGGGCCACTCCTGGATAGCTAGAATCTTTTCTTCATCAACCTGAACTCCTTGTGCACTCACAATGAAACCCATAAACACAAGCTTATCAGTGCAAAATATGCACTTCTTTAGATTAGGAAATAGTTTCTCTCTCCTAAACACTTCAAGAATAGATTGTAAATGTATCAAATGATCTTCCAAATTTTTGCTATAAATGAGAATATGAAAAAAATAGACAACTACAAATTTTCCAATAAAAGCACACAAAACATGGTTCATTAATCTCATGAAAGTACATAGAGCATTAGTTAAACCAAATGGCATAACTAACCACTCATATAAACCATATTTTGTCTTAAATACAGTTTTACATTCATCACTTTCTTTCATTCTAATTTGATGATATCAACTTTTTAGATCAAATTTAGAAAAGACACAAGTATCATGCAACTCATCTAACATATCAACTAAGCAAGGAATAGGATGACGATAATTTACCGTGATAATAGAGTCATTAGCGTATTTTTTTTACTTAATATTTACTAGTTTTATTCAATAAATAGTATTGTTTTGGGTAAAAAATATTATAATATAAACTTTTTAATGAAGAGGGGTGAAAATATAATTTTTGGATTTTTTTGGGATTTTTACTGGAATATTTATGAATTTTTAATGTAGGACCAATCAATAACTGTCACGTGGTATGCCACGAAGGCAGAGGAGCTGACTGGGCAAGCCACGCAAGAACAGAGAGTGAATCATATTGTGCCGCGTGTGAGGAGGACAAAACACACATCACATGTCAGCACGACGTTCAATCCGAGTTTGGAAATCGGTCAACACACCATGTCATGTGTCACTACGCTATTGCTCTGCATGTTCCACCCGTGCACCACGCCATCAGTTTCCGTAAATCATGTCATGCCACGTGTCATTGACTCAACAAGCATTGCCTCTAACCGGTCTCCCTTTCCATGCGTCGCTTCCTGATTCGCCTAATGAATTTCCCATCCCACGTGTCGTGCTGTGATTGGTTGAAACAGTCAGTTTTGTTTGTTTTGATCGTAGCCCTTGACCTGAAGCTGATCGGACGGTCCATATTGCACTTTAGCTTTATTTAAGCCCCTAATCACTCCATAAACCCTAATTGGCCTCCATTAACATAATTTTGGTCATTTTTTGGAGCTAAAAAGAGAGAAAAATACAAAAACATTCAAGATAAGACACAATTTTGGTGGAGATTCAAGAGAAAATTAATATTACAATTCAAGATATTGATTGTATTTATTTTTCTACTTTTTCTTTATCAATTTTTATGTCTTTCTTTATGAAAAATATGAGCTTTGTGAACACAATTATGGTTAATTAATTTATTAATCTAGGGATCTTATGAACCCAATTTTCACCATGTGATGATCTAATATTTTTTCCCAATTATAATATTAATTTAATTATATTATTTAATCTGATTTTTATGCTATTAATTGTTTGGCCAATAATTTATCTATAGAGGCAATTAAATAGATTTGAGAGAATTATTTAATTGTTTGTCTTGATTAAATAACATGCATAGTTTCCAGGCAGAGATGTATGATTATTATGTATGTGATCCATAATTGATGAACTTAATGAGTAGTATGCAATTTAATTAGCATGAGAGTGTGATTAAATTAATTACTAGATGGTGTAGTTTACATGAGAGAGGAATACATGTTAGGTTAGATTCAATTGATCATGTAATTAATTGATATTATATTGGGAGAATTTAGCGATTCATACATTTAGAAAATTGGGGGATTAAGTATTCCTAGATATTTTCTCATATATATTTTTAGTTACCAAATTTTATTTAATTAATTATTTCTATTTAATTTCAGTTATTTTAATTTTGCTTCATTAAAATATAAAAAGACCAAAAAAATTGATTTTATTTATTTTTAGTTTTAAAAGTTAGTTTATAATAAAATAATCTTCGTGTAAACGATATTTTCTTATCATTATATTACTTGTTGTGATATGTATACTTGCGTATTCATTGCACACACTTTATGTGTGGCGATTAGCAGTTTACGCACATCTTCCATGTCTCATCCTTCTTAGGGACCAAAATTACTATAACAACGTGTGGACTCATTCTTTCTCTCACGTACCCCTTTCCTATCAACTCACTAACCTGTATTTTAGTTCCTTCGTCTCCTTAGGATTACTGCTATAGGCTAGTTAGTTTGGAATGGTAGCACCAGGTATAAAATCAATTTGATGTTCAATCCTTTGGATAAGAGGTAATCCATTAGGAATTTCCTTAGGAAAGACATCCTCAAATTCCTACAAGATAAAAACAATTGAACTAGGCAAAGAATCATCAAGTTGTTTAGTATTCAAAAATTCCACTTTGTACAGAAGTACAATCATTGGTTGATTAAGTAATATTGCTCTCCTGATTTCACTGACTTTTGTATAGACATTTGTTTTTCTCTTTCTTTTTTTTCCAAATTTTTCAATATCTCTTTCCTTTTTTTCTGATTTTCTCTCAATTTCTTTTTATCACTCTCTTTGTCACTATTTTTATATTGTTCACTCTCTCGTTTTCTTTCACTCTTTTCTTTAGTCTCACTCTTCTTTTTCATTTTCATTCTTCTCTTTTCTCTCATTCTTTTCTTTAGTCTCACTCTCCTTTTTCATTTTCACTCTTCTCTTTTCTCTCGTTCTTTTCTTTAGTCTCACTCTCACTCTCCTTTTCATTTTCACTCTTTTCTTTTCCTCTAACCATCTTCATTTGATCTTCAAAGACTTGCTTAGGTGAAAGGGGGACAAGTGTGATGTTTCTACCATCCTTCACAAAATGAATACTGGTTTTTATCTCCGTCATGTGTAACCCTCCAATCATATTGCCAAGGCCTACCTAGCAAGAGGTGCCCGACTTGCATGGGTACCACATCACACAACACCTCATCTGTGTACTTTCCAATGGAGAAGCTCACTAATACTTGATTATCAACCATCACTTCCCCTTTATAATTTAGCCATTGCAACTTATAAGGCTTAGGGTGTTCGAATGTAGGAAACCCTAATTTATCAACCAAGGTAGTACTAGCCACATTGGTGAAACTTCCCCATCTATGATAACACTACATACCTTGTTTCTCACATGACACCTTGTGTGAAAGATGTTATATCTTTGTTGTTCAATGACTTCCTCCTTAACTTGAAAACTCAAAGACCGTCTTATTACAAGTGCTTGCCTATTAACCCCCCTAACATTCTGTTGAGGTGTTTCTTGTTGTAAAGCTGCTACGACATTTTCTTGCCTTTCTAATAATCCATTCATATAGACCATCAAGTTGTTCATCCTCTCAAAAGATTGTTGCAAAGCCCCCATCATGAACATCATATTCAGTCTTCCTTGGGATTATCACTATTGGACATTTGTTTTTGCGATTCTACATAACAAGAGGTTAGTGTAATAAAATAGAACTAATGTAAATTCACTCAATACATCGCGTGTTTAGCACTCAGATTGATCGTTCAAATCCTCTTAGCTCCTAATCAAAGAAACCAAATATAGGAATTCCAAACAATTTGTAGAATTATCAAACACCTAAAAAGGTAGTTCACAATATCCCACTTCTTAAAGCACCAAGGAAACTAGCTCAAAGTGTTTTGGATCTTAGACTAGAATAATTAAGCACAAGGGAACTCAAAGGATTAAAAATATTGGAAGAACAACAATTTCCTCAAACAACTCAACACACAATTAGGAATTTATAATAATAGGGAAAAAAATTTGGAACTATGAGTTCAAACACTCACTAGAAATTAGCATATGTAATTTGGCCTCTTTTCTTTGTCTTTTTTTTAAATAAATTCTAGCCATTCCTTTTCTGTTTTTTTTTTCTTTTTTTTTATCTAATATGCTAATAACTCAAAAGTAAATCAATATAACACCTTCAATATGAGTTTAAGAAATTTTTTTATGTTATGCAAAATAGCACATAAATTACAACACAAAGGAAAAATGAAATTCTATAGGAATTACCACAGAAATACCAGAAAACTGCAAAAAATATTAGATACTATGAAAGATGCAAGAAAAAATGCAGAATAGTTTTAGAAATACCAGAATTTGAAAGGAAAATGCAAAATATGAAAGAAAAATTTAGAATACTTTCAGAAACAACAGAATATGCAAGGTTATTCTAAAAAAATTGGACACAATAGAATTTGCAAGGAAAATGCAGAAAAACCGTGGAAACAAAGAAGAAAAATATTTTTAGGATTTGGAAAATAAATTTCATTAAGAACACAACACAAGGATATATTTGTTTTTCTTTTTCTTTTGTATGTATCAAAAATAAAACAAGAACACAAGAACAAGAATAAATATAAAGGATAAGAATATGAAAATTAGCACCTAAAAGCTTTGATACCAAATGATATGAACCAAGTGGTTAGGACCTAACTAATTTTCAGATTATATAACAAAAGGTTTCTCAACAAATCAATGGATATTTCCTTAATAAGTCTAGCATAAATGACACACTAACAAGTATGAATATTACTCAACACAAATGCTTAGATGCTAAACAACGCCAAAAATGTTACCAATCCCTTGATAAGTTTCTTAAAGAAGAACAAAGAGCATGAATGAGCTCTCAAATTATATGAAAAATCAAATTTCATTCAAAATGTGAATAAATTCCCAACAACTGAGTTGCTCTTAAGTATTTATCGGATACAAATAAACACTAACTCTACTACATCATAACCCTTCATCTCATCCAATGGTTGAAAATAAAAAAACAACCAAAAAGAAAAAAATGTGGCAGAAAACATGGACCAAAACATGAAAAAAATGGGACAGTTTAGTACAAAGGAATCCCAAGGGTTAAAATGTAAGATTTTCTTGGGATTTCTTTATACTCAACTGCCCCATATTTTCTTCATTTTTGCTGTGCCATTTAGACTGATTTTGCGCACCTTTCTTTTCAGCCCTTGGCTGAAATCAAGGGTTAAGATATAAGATTTTCTTGGGATTCCTTTGTACTAAATTGTCCCATTTTTTCCATGTTTTGGTCCATGTTTTCTGCCACATTTTTTGCTTTTTGGTTGTTTTTTTATTTTCAACCATTGGATGAGATGAAGGGCTATGATGTAGTAGAGTTAGTGTTTATTTGTATCCGATAAATACTTAAGAGCAACTCAGTTGTTGGGAATTTATTCACATTTTGAATGAAATTTGATTTTTCATATAATTTGAGAGCTCATTCATGCTCTTTGTTCTTCTTTAAGAAACTTATTAAGGGATTGGTAACATTTTTGGCATTGTTTAGCATCTAAGCATTTGTGGTGAGTAATATTCATACTTGTTAGTGTATCATTTATGCTAGACTTATCAAGGAAATATCCATTGATTTGTTGAGAAACCTTTTGTTATATAATCTGAAAATTAGCTAGGTCCTAACCACTTGGTTCATATAATTTGGTATCAAAGCTTTTAGGTGCTAATTTTCATATTCTTATCCTTTATATTTATTCTTGTTCTTGTGTTCTTGTTTTATTTCTGATACATAGAAAAGAAAAAGAAAAACAAATATATCCTTGTGTTGTGTTCTTAATCCAAAGGTTGAAAAGAAAACTGCCAAAAAATTAGTCCAAATGGCATAACAATGTGCCTATTTTTCTTTTGCCAATTTTGCTCTAATTTGCATCTTAGGCTTATCTCAATCCTTGCACTCTCATTTTGGATCCTTTGGTTATGTATGACCTCTTGAATGAGCCCATTTAAAGCCTTCTCAAGTTGTGCCGTCCTAAACTTTCTGATTGGTCCACTTGAGATTTATTTAGCTCATTGTTGTTTATTTCTAATGGATTAGTCATCTTTTGTACTTGGGTAACTACTTGTTTTTTTCTTCTTGATCTAAGAGTACGCTCGATTTCCGAATTAAAGGCAAAATTTATCTCTCATGAACTCTACTTATGCAATAGAGCCAACTATATTTTTAATAGCAATAAGGAGATGTAAAATTTTTAAATAAATAAATAAATTAATTAATTAAAATTATGAAAAATAAATAAAATAAATGAGTAAGTAAATAAATAAAAATAAATAACTAAATAAATTAAAGTTAAAATAAAGAAAAATAACTAAAATAACATAAAATAAAAATTTAATTTCTAATATTTATAACTCCTAACAACGGTGCCAAAACTTGATCGAACATGAGTAGTGTACAATGAATACACAAGTATACATATAACAACAAGTAATATAATGATAAGAAAAGATCATTTCTATAGAGATTATGTTATTATAAACTAAATTTTAAAATAAAAAAATAAAAATCATTTTATTTTCTTTTGTTTTTATGTTTTAAGCAAAATTAAAAGAACTACAATTAAATAGCTGTAATTAATTAACTCTAATTTGAAAACTATGAATATATATGAGAAAATATCTAGGAATACTTAATTCCTTAATTTTTTAAATATGTGAATCACTAAAATTTTCTCAATATAATTATCAATTAATTACATGATCAATTGAATCTAATTTAACATATATTCTTGTCTCAAGTAAGCTACACACTCTCATGTCAATTAAATTGCATACTATTCATTAAGTTCGTCAATTATAGATCACATACACAAGATTCATACATCTCTATCTAGAAATTATGCATGTTATTTAATCAAGACAAAAAATTAAATAATTATTTCAAATTTATTTAATTCTCTCTATGGATTAACTGTTGGCCAAACAATTAATAATATAAAAATCATATTAAATAATATAATTAAATTTAAAATCATACTTGGAGTAAAATATTAGATAATGATAGTGAAAATTGGGTTAATAAGACCCTTAGATTAATAAATTAACTACACATAATTTTATTTATATAATTCATATTTTTCATAAAGAAAAGACATAAAAATTGATAAAGAAATGAGAAGAAAAATACAATTAATCTATTGAATTGTAACACCAATCTCCTCTTGAATCTCTACCTATTTTGTATCTCCTTTTGATTTTTTCTATATTTTTCTCTCTTCTTAGCTCCAAAAACTGATAAAAATTATGTTAATTTTGGCTCATTTGGATTTATAGGACAATTAAAGGGGTTATATTAGGCTCAAGTAAAATCTAGAATGTCATATCAACTTTAGATCAAGGGATAAAATGAAAAAATTAATAATGCGAGTGAATAGGAGATCGACATGTGGCACCCGATATTTACTAGGTGAATTAGCACGCAACGCTTGACACTAGTGGACTGGTCTAGTCAATGCAAGTTGAGTCAGCGTCATATAGCATGATGTGATTCATGGTTATAGCTTGCGTGACACCTCGATGGGAAAAATGATGAATCATATGAAGACACATGGTAAAACCATTGATTTTGTAGTGAAACTTAGAATGAACGTTATGCTGACTTGTGGCATGGCACTACATCACATTATACATGTGGCATTGCGTGATTGGGCCTCTACGCTTGCATGTTGATGACTTACATAATTTGTCATAATTTATTACTTCTCAACTTTAATTTTAGTATAATTTTATTTATTTTTTATTGAATTTAGACTTTACTATTATTATTATTTAAATTTTATTACAGATTTGAAGATAATGAAGATCTAAAATTTTAGAAGCATATCCTCAAATTTAAATGAAGATATATTTAAATTAAGATTTTTAATATATATATACGCAGAGGGCGTGGATGATATATATAAAAGGTGGTTGAGAGATAGGTTATATATATATAAATATAACAGAGAAAAAGCAAAACATGAGGAGACCAAACAAAAAAAAAGAATCAAGCGGTGGACAATAGAAATGAATAGAGGAAGATAAACACGAGAAAATTAAAGTGAAAGAAGATTCTATTGCGAGTCAATTTTCTTTCAATTCTTCTTAAAAAATTATGGTGAATTTGTTTATATTAAATTTAATTTTTAGCATGAACTAATTTTTCTTTATCCTAAGAAAAAGATGTAATTTAATTCCAAACTATGCTTGATTTTCTATGTTAATTTGAATCATTTCTCTTCATGTTTGTCTTATTTATTATGAGTTTAACGCTTTTAATTAACTGGTCATTAATTAGATGATGTTCGTCTTGTGATTTACTATCGAAAGAAGGAATTATAAAATAGATCTAGAATATTTTGGCATAGGTAAATATAGAGATCGAAAGACTTATATGAGTTTGTGTAGTTTTAAAAATCATTGGTCTTAATGATTTATTGCTTTATTAAATTGCATATTCTTGTGTAAATTAATGAACAAGATTATTTCCAATTGACTGTCGAAAGAAGCTTTTGGATATTTTTGGAGATTACTAACAAACAGAGAGAATTAAATTCAATTAACTAGACGAGTAAAGCATAACGAGGGATTAGATGAAATCGATTTCCTAGAAGTTTTCTTCCAATAAATTTGATTTTCGAATAATATCTTTATTTTCTTTTCTCATTTTTTTAATTTTAAATTTCAAATACAATAACTTTATTATAAAACTATGATACTCTTCTTATCACTTTATTATAAAACAATTTTAAATTTGACTTCTCTAGATAAAATTGAGATTATCATAATTTTGGTATATGTCAAAAATAAGTTACCAATCCTTGAGGATGATACTTTTCTTATCACTTTATTATAAAACTACGATACTGTGCACTTGTAGTTTTGCACCGATCAAGTTTTTGGTGCCGTTGCTGAAGATTAATTTTTTCTTATTTTTGCCAATATCAATACATAGTAATCTTAGTTTTAATTTAGAATTATATTTTATTTCATTTTTTTCTCTAGGTGTGATTTTGATGTTGGATGAGCCGTGCTAGAACTCGAAACATTATTCCTATTGATCCGGAGATTGAAAGAACCTTTAGATCACGAAGAAAGAAGAAAGTACTAGACATGGATGAAGGAGAACAGAATGCACAACCACACACCTTGATGGATTATGTAAGGCTAATTGTGAATGACAACTACTCAAGTGTAAGACGCCAAACCATTAATGTCAATAATTTTAAGCTCAAATCGGCATTGATCAACATGGTGCAACAAGCCCAATTTAGTAGATCGTCATTTGATGATCCCAATATTCATTTGGTGATGTTCTTGGAGATCTGTGACACTACAAAGATGAATGATGTTACTGAAGACACCATTAGACTAAGATTGTTTCCTTTTTCATTAAGGAACAAGGTCAGAGTTAGGTACACTTTGTATTTGAGCATGTTTAAACATACCACGTGGTTGGTTTTGTAGTATGCATGCTAGGTTGAGTGTCATGCTCACTTGCCGACGTCGTCACTCACATTTTTGTTCCTTTTCGAGTGTGGGTATTTGTGGAAATAACTTGGCATTTTTGGAAATGAAAAATATCTTTTTTAGCACCTCGCTACCATCCTTGTCACCACTATCGCCATCACCTTTGGCGAGGTAGTTGCCGAGGTCCATGGTGAGGTAACTAGAGAGGTGGTCGACCAATTTCTATAAATACCCCAACTTCTTTCTTTTCTTTACCTATTGATTTTAGCATCGAAACTCTACCACAATTCGCATTGAGAATTATTTCTATTTCTTAAATTATTTTGAAGAACTTAAATTTGGATGTAGGGTAGTTTATTGAGCTTAATTATAAAATCGTTGGTTGTGTGCGTACGTGGTTTGACTGTGTGTCTCCCGTACACGATTTAACATTAGTAGTAGACTGTATCCCTCAGGTTCTGAGTAGTTATACATCTTGTTACTGATCAATGGTTACCAATATCATCACATTGTGTAGTGTTGATTGTGGAGAACAGTCAGGTTCGAGTGTTGAACCAAGTCATTGTGGAAGCAATAAACAAAAGTAGCAATAGATAGAGGTCCCAACTGATAGAGGTAATATTAATTTTATTTCTTTCAGAGTTGTAACTGATTTATTATTTAATGAATTATTTGCTACTGAGTGTTTGTCTTAAAAAATTCGAGGATATTACCACATAGATAGAATTTGTATGTGGATTTACCTTATTATATCGTTTGCTGTGCTAATACAATATGAATTTAAAGTATGTATGTCACAACATACTAAAATTTAAACTTTGATTAAAAAACCTTGATTTCTTTTGAATATATATATAAAATATTATGTTAAAAGTTATTTGCTTATGTGATATTATATTATTTGCGTTTTTTGTTGTGTTGCGTGATTAAGTGTTTATTATTATGTTCTTACAATTAGAGTTGAGTATTTAAAGAATCTGTATTTCTTTACTTTGATTGTATATCGGGTCATGATTTTTTCGGCAAAAAAAAGAAGAATAAAAAAAAACCTTTTAAAAATATTAAAAATATAATAAATACTAAAAAATAAAATAAAGTTATATTTAAAAAAGTTAAATTATAACTGTATGACTAGAAAATGACATTTATTGTAAATATTATAAATAATTAGATAAAATTATTTAAAATATAAATTATTAAACATAAAATTATTTAAAATAAAAAATTAGGTTCGTAACTCCTAAAATAAATATGAAAATATATTTGAATTTTGAAGAGGGAAGGAAAGAAAATAGATGATGTGACCTTTTGACACTGTTCTCGTTGACATTATTCACACAGAGAAAGAAGAGGTGAGCCTTGAGGTTTCTCGCATATACTCTATCTGGGTCTAGGGGGTATCTTCATTTGTTTCTCTGTTTAAATTAAATTTTCATCTCATTTCGGGTGAGTTTTTCCTATTTTCACCTTCAAAATTGACCCTTTTTCTGTTTTTTTCCCTAAAGAATGATGAAAAATCCCTTTTTAAATAAAGAGAAACAACATCAAACCTATCTTTTCATGTTAGGTTTGAGTCTCTCTATTTATTTTGTTTTTGTTCTCTTGTCTAGTATATCAAGAAAGACCGAAAGAGGATCAGTTATTTTCATGGGTCGTACAGCTCAGTCTAAAACTGAAAATGGTGGGGGAGGGGTCCTCAAGGGAAATAGGGACCACTTAGATCCATCTTTTGGGTTGTTTTAATGATTTAGTTCATAATGTTTAATAGATTGGAGGCATTTGCGAAAAACCCTTTACCTTTTTTTTTTGACTTTCCCTATAGGCAAATGCATAGCTTTTGTAAATTCATAATAGCCTATCCTTTTTAGGATAGGTATCAATAAAGTTTATTTTCTCTGAACTCTAAGAGAAATTATTGAAAATGGGGAAATAATTACTATTTCGAGGATTGAGCTGCAATTTTTTTCTAGCTATAAACTTTTAATGGCTTTCTTTAACTTGCATGAGGGTCAGGGAGTTGCCTCACTTCCCTTTTGTTTTTGTTTTGTTTTGTATTTTTTTTTAATTAATTTTTTTTTTTGCCTTTCTTTGTATTATTTGTACAATGAACAACTATGAAGAAAAAACCCACTTCAGTAAAATTTATGGCCCCTTTTCTTTTTAGAGACTATCTTATCATTATGAGTCTTAGATTTTACTGCCTCTTACTCAGCTATAAATTCAATGGTGTGTAAAACGTAATTGGGCAACGCATGATTGTAATTTGTCGTAAAATTTGTAAATTTTCCTTTTTTATTCAGTTTTTATGGTTGTGGGTGGTGTCTTAATATGATACAGAAATATGGTCAGTAAGCTCTGATGTCAACTTGTAGGGGTGCGTTGAAAATGACTAGTGGTTGTGCATTCATGAGTTTTTTGTCCTTATTATGGCCTCACAGGTCTCACAGTGTTTTAACTAGTTTCTACTTCTCATTCTTGTTCAAGACAAATTTTCTTTGGATTTTCAATTTTCGAAAGGAAAAATAATCATATCATTGATATTTGAAGTGCAGGATTGATGATACTTGTTTGTACATGGAAATATCATCTAGTATCAGAATCCAGGGTGTTTGGCTGATATCTGGGTGTGTTTTATATGATAAGCGCCAAAGCCTGTGATATCAGTATGTGTGACTTATCAATTGTGCAAACTGCCTTTAGCCAGTAAGGATACATTCTAATTCTTTTAATACTCTTCTTAGGTTATGTGTGGAGCTTTGAGTTATTTTCTTTGTAATGCTTTCCCTGTCCTTTAATTTGATGGAAATTTTGCAGAAAAGGAAGCTTCTATAAAACTGTGCCTTCTTCGGTGAATTGTAACTTTGAAACACATCATACTGCCCTAGAATGTAGGAGGGATGACTCCTTACTTGAGGTAAGTAGCAGAGGACTACTTTCTTTCGGATGGTGATCTTCAGTTGTATGAGTTTTAATAGACGTTTCAAAGGGGAAGCCTGTGATTGAATGTGCTATTTCAATTTGAAGTTATTTAGTTTTTGATATTCTTTGTTTCCTCCTCTTTCATTTCCTCATCTTTTTTGGACTTCTGCTATGTGATCAATGTTGAATTGCATTCATAATTTATTTTTCATTATATCGTGCATTATTGGGTTTTAGTCATCTCTAAGGTAATATGACAATTTTCTCATTCTTTAGGTGAGCAATATTGGAGAAGCTACTACAAGACTTGGGCCTCATCGAAAAAACTACAACGCTTTCCCTTATAGATTCAAACTTGAACAGGATGTAAGCTTCTCCCTCCTAGAAAAGACTCATTATGCATCTGTTGTCTCTTTATCCTACTATTTACTGTGCATCTTCTATTGAACACTACATGTAGACTTCCCAAGTGTTATTCTTGGTTATGGTTTCCTTATCGCTTTTATAACTAATGTAAAAATTCCTGTATCTATGCATTTTGGGTGGGTGTTGTTGGGGATAATGCAGTGGGGAGATCTACTGCCATCCTGAATTCTTTAATCATTCACACGGTTATATGAAGCTAATTTATAGTATGAGTGCTTCTTTAATGCCAGTTCTTATATCCAGGATTTTTGGTGTATCTAATAGTGCCAATATACAATCAGTTCCTTCTTAAGATCAAACTGGTATCAGGCTGTGTCCAATGGAACTGGAGGCTTTAGTATAGCAAAGGAATCTTTTGTGGTAACTTATGGAGTTCAGGTTTTAAAAGTATTATCGACTATTGAGCTTGGAGCTTAAAATGGAAAATGGTGTTTATTGGAAAAGGTGGTTGTACATTTTTAGAAAAGATAGCAATTTTGATTGGCAAATGGTGATTTTGATGAATAACATAATGTAGAAAATATAGCAACTTTGCAATCTATACATGTAGAAAATATCTCCAACAGAAGTTGGTTTTATGACTCTTATTCCATTTGGTCCAGCACCTGTTTTTTTTTTTGTTTTAAAAATCTACCTTAAATTAATTGAAAATTTTAATCAATTATAAGATTTCTGTGCTTCTATTTTGATATTGATAAGTGGTTTTCCTTTTGATGGCTGCTTGACCACAAATGATTTCTGCTTCATGTAATGATTATTTCATGCATGCATGCACACTCACTTATATGTTTTTATGTATGTATTTACATGCATGCATGGTAAAGCATGATTATAATTTTAAAGGCTTTGTTGTGTCCTTGAAATATTGTTATATTAGGTGGATGCTTAGTATTTTTGTTGAGACAGTGTTTCTATGTTTCAATCTATAATCCCGTGGTTAAATTGGATAGCATAAGAGATTCTTCATAAACATGCATAAGAATAAAAATGATTGTCCATATCTTAGCTCTAAATTCTTGGTAATTTTCTGATAAACATATACCCCATGTTTGGTTGACTGGAATGGAATGGAATCAGAATTGATTCCTTCTAATTTTATGTTTGATTGGGCTGAAAAATGGTAATGGAATGAAATCAATTCTTCAAAGTGAAGGAATCAGAATTCCTTTTCTCCCCTTAAGGAATCATGATTCCATTCTCATCCCAATTTTTTTTTTCTAATTTTATCCCAACTCTAAATATAACTCTAAACTCTAAATTCTAAATCCTAAATCTTAAATCCCAAATCCTAAAACCCTAAACCCTATTTAGAAAAATAATAATTTTAATCCTAAACCTTGACCCACAAATATAACGCCAAACCCCAAACCCCAAACCCCAAATTCCAAATCCCAAATCCTAAAGCCCTAAACCCTATTTAAAGAAATAATAATTTTAACCCACAAATATAACCTTAAACTCAAAACCTCAAATCCCAAATCCCAAAACTCTAAATCCTGTTTAGAAAAATAATAATTTTAACCTTAAATCCTAAATTCCAAAACCTTAAACCCCAAATTCCAAATTCCAAATCCCAAATCCTAAACCTCAAAACCCTAAACCCTATTTAGCAAAATAATAATTTTAATAATATATTTTATTTTTCAGTAATAATTATTTAGAAAAATAATGATTTCAATAATGTATTTTGTTCGATAAAAAAATAATAATTAAATAATATTATTTAAACTTTACTGAATATAGGGGTATTAAGGTAATATATTGTGTTTTTCATTCCATTTTAATCGTAAACTGTACACTGTAATACTGATTCCTTTTTTGATTTCAATGGTCTAACCAAACAAAATTGTTTCTTTTCCTTTCCATTCTCATTTCGATTCCATTCTGTGAACCAAATGCTACCAACGTTTAAAGTTTGCTTCCATACCATCTCTCTTCTTCCTACCTTCCTTCTTCTCTCATGTGAAGCAACTATAATGTTTATTATGGTAATAGTTGTATGATTTCTGTCAAATAATGGCATTTTAAATGTTAGTGGCTCATTCTTGTTGAGTTTGCATCTGGTTAGGATCTTAATCTGTTAGAGAAATTGAAGTCAACTTGTTCATAATTTCTATGCACTTATGGAAGTTCCCTTTGGCTCAGGTACAAAGATTACAGCAGCAATTGCAAGAAGAGAAAGAACTACATGCTATTTTTGAAAAAGCTATGGAAAAAAATGCTATTAAATTCTCCAGTGCATCGAGCATCCCTCACTATGTATGTTTATCTGTTTCTCTGAAACTAGAAATGAAAAATTAGTAAATTGAACTTATTTGCTAAATAAACCAAAAAAATATCCTTTGAGAGCATTAATCCTGGTTATGCAGCATCGATGTTGAAGATGGCCTGGAGGCATGCTGCAGTTTATGTTCATTCACTCATCTGTTTGCTGTATAGCTATGAATTTTATTAAGGGAATTTTTAAGCATGCAAGAAAAAAGAATGTGTTCGATAATGATATGGGCTAATAATCATTGTCAAATCCTCTTAATCATTCTGTAGTGGGGATTGCATTGTTATGGGTCTTCAATTTTGAGTTTTATTACTAATAACTCTTTTGTGGAGTACTGGAGTGGTAAAAGCTTGGTACCTCCCTGCAGAGTTGCCGAGAATTTACTTCTTACCTTTCTCCATGAGATTTTCTTTGCCAATACTGTCAATGCTGAAGTTTCAGCCTCTTTTCTCTCCTCTACAAAAGACTGATCATGGTGCATAAGAGTTTCATAGGAACCACTAGAAGATTTAGGAAAGGACTGTACCTTTAATGATAAAACTTTAAAATAGGACGAATTGTTAATTGATTGTTTAGAAGTGCATGAAATAAAATAATATTTGAATGGGTTGCTAAAGTTGTATATTTTTTCTCTCTATTTTTTAAACATAGTTTGTCTCCTGGGTCTTTATTCAAGAAGTCAATCTGAAGTTTTAGCTTTGGCCTGAGTGTGTTTGTTTTCTTATGAATCTGAGTTAAACGGTGATTGATAAAAACAGTTTCAGGCTCCTACTCAAAACCTAATTGTATTGTTTTCCCTCTGTCCAGGACTTGTTCTCTCTGTGTTTCTTCAATACTATCTGTTTGACAATCTCGATTGTGATACTCTTTCATTTCTTCATTTTGTTTTAATCTTTACAGGCGCAAGATCTTCTTACCCATATTGCTCTACTGGAGGATACAGTTTCAAAACTTGAACAAGAGATGGTATCTTTGCATTTTCAGCTTAGTCAAGAAAGAAATGAGCGAAGACTTGGAGAGTATCGATTGAGGCATCCATCTCCTCAGTCTAAATCTGCGTGCTCTGCCAGCATCATGAAATTATTGGTACAGATTCTTTTGTTATTAGTTTAAAATCTTAGCGTCATGCACAAAGCTTGATGCTTTGTATATCATGATCAAGTTTAAAAGGGGCTAAAAGTGGAAATTAATGCCACCCTAAAATATGAGAGTAAGAAATGCTGATTCTATTGTTATGCAATGTATAATTTTGTGTACCTGATAATAAATATGGAATTGGAAAAGCTTATTGCTTATTTGCTTCTTCCTTTAATATATTTGGATATGTGTTATTTAAGTTTGTGCTGCTCTTGTAAATTGAATTTAATTTCATTCCCTAGCTTAATGTCTATCTAAGTTTCACAAGAAAGATGGAACCACATTACAGTAATAATGCTAGCTAAGAGCTTATGCGTCAAATTCTGTCTTCTTATATTGTTTGAACTTGATCTTATTTCAATTACTCAAAGCATTCTAGTTCAATATTGTATGGCGTTCTGAAAATCATTCATGTCAGGAGCTAAGAGAACAACTATCAGAACCTAGTGGTGAATCATTGTCTTCACTGTTGGAAATAGAGGTATAATTATACTGTTATAAGTACATGAACTGCTTAATATTAATTCTTATAGTGGCAAGGTGCTTATAGTGATTGCCCAGAGTTGAGTTTCTTTGTGAAGCAAGCATTTAAACCATATAAGCTATTTGTTCACAATGATTGATTGCAACACTTATAACTCCATTGATGAGTTTGTTTTTGTCTGTTAAGTTGTGTACCCACATCTGAACATCTGGGACATAAATTATTAGCCCATGTGGACAGAATCCATTACTACCAAAATTAAGGGTTTGAAATAAATCGGGGAAACTTATGGATAGATGCTCCCTTTATTAGATGTATAAAGAAATATTCCAGCACTATATCAGTTAATGTTCATATTGATTGATTTCTTGAAATCTATGGTTGGTATATTATTGTTTGATGTATGTATCAGAATGCAGTGGACTTGGTTGCACTTTGCAATGTTGATACAATAACATCAGCAAAGATGGGCACCATATATTATCAACCAATTGAAATCAGGAAGCTTCCTAAGGGGATGCCACCAAAAGGTCTTTGGGATCACCCAAATCAATTGTCAGAAGAGATGGTGAAATGTATGAAGAATATATTCATGTCTTTGGCAGATTCTACCATACCGTTGAACTCAGCTGCTCAAGAGAGCCAGTGTTCACCTATATCACAACGTGGACATCTGTCCAATTCATCATGGTGGTCATCATCGGAAAGATCCTTGATTTCATCATGGGTGAAGATCCCACACGTTGATGTACACAGTAACTTGGAAGTGTTGGCCCAAGAGAATGCTTGTGATCCCTACAGAGTGCGTGGGAAACTTAGTTGGTCAGACATTGGAAACTATGGATTGGCAGCTGAAGTTTCTTGGATGTCAGTTGGAAAGAAGCAATTAGAATATGCTGCAGGGGCACTGAGGAAGTTCAGGTAAAATGTGTCCAAGCTTTTTTGTACAAATTTGAAGAGAAATTTGATTTCTATATTCTGAATAAGAATTACATCAAGATATATATAGGAAAATGCTAGTTGACATAGTGAACTAAACAAGGAAGCTAGATCTGTTCAGTAAATAAGAATTACAATTAATATACACCTGTATTTACATCCTAACTACAGCACATTTCTGCACACACTTGCATCCCAAATTTGCTGGATTGTGACAATGGACAGTCCGTTTCTAAGAACATCTGTGACCTGGCCTTGGGAAGGCACATACGGACAGATTTATATGCCATGAAATATTTCATCTATCTTTGCTTCATCTTGCTCATCTTTTCAAATTGGTTGAGGATCTTCTATTATGTTAAAATGATCTCTTCCATGATTTCATAATCATGATGTCATGATTTTGATGACATAGTTAGAGTGCACTTAATTATTCATTAGTATTTTGTGGTGTTAACAAATGACATCTTTCATGCCCAAAATATTTTGTGGTGTCTATCACTAAGGCCAACAAAAAATTCCACTATGCTATGTGAAAGGAGTACAATTAGTTATCTTAAGAAAAATTTGGCTAAACCATTTAATACTGGAAGACCTAATTTAATCTAAAATCATTCTCTCATCAAAACCATTACAAACTGTAAGGTGGCGTTTGGTTCGTGTAATGGAATCAGAATCGGAATCGGAATAGAATGGAATGGAAAGGAAACAATTTTGTTTGGTTTGACCACTGGAATCAAGCTCAGAATCAGGATTATAGTGTTTGGTTTGCTACTGGAATGGAATGAAAAAGGCTGTAAATGGCCTTAATATCCCTACATGCTGTAAAGTTCAAATAATGTCATTTAATTACTATTTTTTCGTCAGACAATATATTATTGAAATCATTATTTTTCTAAATAAGTATTACTTAATTAAAAAGAAATATATTATTAAAATTATTATTTTTCTAAATAGGGTTTAGGGTTTTGAGGTTTGGGATGTGTGATTTAGGGTTTAGGGATTTAGGATTTGGGTTATATTTGTAGGTTAAGGTTTAGGGTTAAAATTATTATTTTTCTAAAAATAGTTTAGGGTTTTAGAATTTTGGATTTAGGGTTTAGGGTTTTAGGGTTTTAAGGTTTAGGGTTTATGGTTTTAGGATTTGGAATTTGGGGTTTAGGGTTTTGGGATTTATGTTTTAGGGTTTTGGGTTTTGGGATTTATGTTTTAAGATTTAGGGTTTAGGGTTTAGAGATTTGGAGATTTGGGGTTTAGGGTTTTAGGGTTTAAGGTTTAGGGTTTAGGGATTTGGGGTATAGGGTTTTAGGATTTGGAATTTGGGGTTTAGGGTTTAGGGTTTTGGGATTTATGTTTTAGGGTTTAGGGTTTTGGGATTTATGTTTTAGGGTTTTGGGTTTTGGGATTTATGTTTTAAGGTTTAGGGTTTTAGGGTTTTAGGGTTTAGGGTTTAGGGATTTGGGGTTTAGGATTTAGGGTTTTAGGATTGGAATTTGGGATTTAGGGTTTAGGGTTTAGGGATTTGGGATTTATGTTTTAGGGTTTTGGGATTTATGTTTTAAGGTTTAGGGTTTTAGGGTTTAGGGTTTAGGGATTTCAGGTTTAGGGTTTAAGGTTTTAGGATTTTAAAATTTGGATTTAGGGTTTTGAAATTTTGGATTTAGGGTTTTGAAATTTTGGGTTTAGGGTTTAGGGTTTTGGAATTTTGGGTTTGAGAATTTGGGATTTGAATTTAAGGTTATATTTTAGGTGAGGGTAAAATTGGAAAAAAAAGTTTAGATGGGAATGGAATAATGATTACCAAAGGTGGGAGAAGGAATTGTGATTCCTTCTCTTTTAGTAATCAGATTCCATTCCGTCCAACCAAACACACAAAATGTAAGGAATCAATTCTGATTCTATTCCATTCCCTCCAACCAAACGTGGGGTAAAAGAACCTTTACATTATAGTAACAGCAATTTACAAACACAGCATTAAGGTAACTTCGTTAACCAGCAAGAAAGAGTGTTGAACTATGCGTGTTGTATCACACTTTTTCATGTGCCATTGCCAAACTCCTCTGGTACAAGCTGACTTCATAGCCTTCTAATTGATATATACGACCATATATATTTATGATGAATAGGGTTTACGAGCCTTGGACTTGGTGATTACCCAATTGCTCATTAACATATTTAGTTAAATGGGGAATTCTGCTCACTTTATTCAATAATCTCCACCATTTACGGCCATATATGGAGTGACTTCTCAGTCTTCTAATTGGTATATATGGCCATGTATATGCTCATTAACTTATTTAGTTAATTGGGCGTTTTGGCCACTTTATTCAACATCAAATGGGAACGTGTCTTCATTCCAAATGTGAACTTATCTATATGTTGATTGGCACCACCTGACTTATTACAGTTCTGTTTTTTGTTGTGAGTACAGAATACTTGTTGAGCAGCTTGCCAAAGTAAACCCTATCCATCTCAACTGCAGCGAGAGACTTGCTTTCTGGATTAACCTCTATAATGCACTTATCATGCATGTAAGTTTCTCAGATGTTGTGTAATATGTAATTTATTAGTAAACATTATTATAAAATTGTGTAACTTCAAACGAAAGAGAAGTTATATTGATTTTCTTTATCTTTAAATATTGGCAGGCATACTTGGCATATGGAGTGCCTAGAAGTGACTTGAAGCTCTTCTCTTTGATGCAAAAGGTATGATGGCTTACTTCAGTGCATTTATTTATTTATTCACCTCTGCTGCAGTAATGATGGTTCTATCTTTGAAGTCTTAATATGAATTAGGATCGTAGGTATTGTTATTAACCTTTATAAAAATGTATTTTTAAGTCTTTTGGTTATGAAAAGGGGATAGAAAAAATTATCTTTTCCATCCATAATGATAGTTTGGCAATTGTGATTATTAGGGTGGATATTAGACAATTTGAAAAATTTATCAAGTTTGCTCGGAAAAAAATTGTTTTAGTTAATTATAATGTGTCCACGTTTTATATTATTTCTCATTTTTAATTACTTATCCACGTAACTAAGGGTATTTTAGTTTTTTCATTTTAATTTATTATAGATAATAGAATAGGTGGATGATGTGGATACATTATTTTTCTTTTTTAATTTAAATTGTTGAATAATTTTCTGTTTTGACTAATTTTTTTCCGATTAAAAATTGCTTAACAGTTGATAGATACATGCCTTTGCTTTGTTCCTTCAAAACCAAAAAGACCTAAAAACACATTTTTTAAGTAAGACATCTATATTTAAAGTAAAAAATAGCACAACACCTAAAACCTAAACACAGGGACCTCTACGACAGTTTTACCTATAAATTAATATCAATTATTTGCATCGAGAGGTTATTTGATTTTGCATGTTATAAAGGATCAAGTGTTCATTCTAAGTGAATGTGTTCATATCTCTCATGATTGATATTCTTTGACATACATGACCTTTTAGCCCTTGTTTTTGTAAGCACCAAGTGAGCATGTGAAAATTGTCAGAGATATTTTTTGGGAAAAGCATTAGAGCTATTTTTACAAAAAGGCCATAGTTGATAACCATTTCAATTTCTAATTTTTAATTCCATAGTTTTGGAATTGAATTTTCAATTTTAAAAGATTTTGGAAAAAAATAAAAGTTGTTTGATAACTAGTTTTTATTTTTAATTTTGAAAAATAGAAATTGAAAATTGGATATGTTTGTTTTATAAAAAAAAAATCCTAATTTACAATTTTCAAGTTTTTAACCTCTAAAATTCAATTTCAAATTTATTTTTGATAAAATTTTCATTAAATTTTGGCTACGATCGAGTATGATTAATTTTTAGTGTCAAGAAATAAAAAAATAGAAATTCAATTCCAAAATTGATTTTCTTTTTAATTTCAAAATTTGGTCAAATTCCAAAACTGTGTTTCAAAATTTGGTCAAATTCCAAAACTGTGTTTCAAAATTTAAAAAATAGAAATTGAAAATGATTTATCAAAAACATACCTAATTTCAAAATTTGTAAAAATTGAAATTGAGAATTAAAAAGTGAAATAGTTATCAAACGGGTCCGAAGTTAATGTTTTGCTCAAACTTTGCATTGTGAGTTGCATATCTGCTCATCACTCGGAAACAATCTCCTCATGAAGCCCGTACCCCTTATTTGGTGGAGTCTACTTCAACGATCTCCTTACTATGATCCAAAAAAATAAAATCTGTTGTAGGTAAGCTGGTGGGAATGCATTAAATAAATTAAGCATGGACTAGTTCTTGTATAAACTGATGTACTGTTTTCACGTGCAGGATTCATTCCATAATTGATAGATTTGTGATCGTTTTGTGCTTTCCATATCTCTCCTTATTACCGTTTTGCTGAATCGTTTTAATTATCTAGGCAGCATACACTGTAGGGGGCCACTCTTTTAGTGCCAGTTCTATTGAATATGTAGTTTTGAAGATGAAACCGCCACTTCATAGGCCACAAATTGTACGAACCTCTTATGGTCAACCAAATCTATTACTTTTCTCTTACTATATTCTTGCCTTTTCGACTCATAATTTGTTGTTGGAAAATGTCATTAGGCATTGCTTCTTGCCATTCACAAGCTTAAGGTCACAGAGGTGCACCTAAAATTTGCCATTGAATCCAATGAACCACTTGCAGCTTTTGCTTTAAGTTGTGGAATGTACTCGTCACCAGCGGTACTCTTAACAAATGCATTTGAACTTCTTTTTTAATGTTTGCCGATATACATTTTTATAAGATTGTGAATAACCATTGTAGGTGAGGATCTACACTGCTAAGAATGTTAGAGAAGAGCTTCAGGAAGCGCAAAGGGATTTCATTCGAGCGTCAGTTGGTGTTAGTAATAAGGGGAGGTTGTTAGTGCCAAAAATGCTGCACTGTTTTGCCAAAAACTTTGTGGATAATGCAAATTTAGCTGTATGGATATCACACTACCTACCACCCCATCAGGCTGCATTTGTTGAACAATGCATGTCTCTAAGACGGCAAAGTCTTCTTGGTTCACGCAATTGTGGCATTCTTCCTTTCGACTCAAGCTTCCGCTACCTATTCCTTTCTGAAAAAGTTCCTTGTTATAAGGATGTTTCTTGATTCTAGCTTTGCATGCCTAAGTCACCCTTCTTGGATCTTCAGTTATATTGGTTTGAACTGATGTGTTAGATGCAAAATTTATGAAGTTAATCCAACATTGTGACTTTTGCCTCGATGAAAAAGAGGATGGGGCCAGTTTTGGTCTTTCTGCTTGTAGACCTGTTGACTGTTGTAACTCAAGGGTGTTGTACATGAGCTTTGTTGGTCATAGGTGTTATTAGGGACAGTGGTTCTTGCAATTGATGTACACCAATGTTAAATAAGAGCTAAAAAAATAAAAAAAAATGTCGACTGTCCATTGGTCTAAAGCTAGTGTTACACTCCTGTATTATGAGTTGCCATCTGTGTCTATCATAAGTATAATTTGGATTAAAATAATGATCTTATATGTATTAAAAAAGTAGGACTACAATATATATTGGGTAGACTAAAATTGTATCAAAGAAATTGCAAATATATAATCTATGTTTATCGGATTATAAATATAGTATTGAAATATTATAAGTCAAAAATATCATTAATTTGCAACTTGTTAGTGCACGGTACAAAACTACAAGTGTTGGATGGTATTTTTGATTTTTGTAATATTTATGTTACTTTATTGTTAAATTTTGAAATTTTTGAAACTTTTTGAATTTTTTTTAATACTATGTTAGTTTACTCATTTATATATTAAATAGGATATATTCATATGATTGAAATGTCCTTATTTTAACACTCCATTTAAGTTTGTGCATGTATATTCATGATGCATAACCTGGAATCAAAATACATAAATATTCTTTTTATTGAAAGTTTGTAGTTGATAGATCGCAATGTGTATTGGGACATTTTGATTATGTTGGCATCTTTTTAGTATCCTTCATTTCTAGTTATTAATTATGAGTATTATTAAATATATATAAAAAAGAGATAAAAAATAGGTTTTAACAAAACATATTATTAGGTTGTTGTTAGCATCCAAAAAAAAGAAAGACTTGGCGGCTTTCTGTAATCAAATTGTTGTATAAATATTAGGGGTCTAAGATGTTATAATACCAATTGTAACATTACCCTCTTTATGAATATGAGAACAATGAAACTCCATGGGAGTAGTTTTCCTTCAACAATCAGCCTATATAGAGTACTACTTCCATGACACCTCACAACTATAAAAGTGGTTATTTAAGTCGAGATTTAAAGTCAATTTTTGGTGAAAATCGACTTATAATGAATTTAAAGTTGGTTCGTTGAAAAACCAACTTAAAACACGTAAAATATAGTGTCAATTGACACGTAGAATCGACGCTACACGTAAGACATAGCGTGAACCAACTTTATATTTTTAAGTCATCGTATTTAAATTCAGTTAATAATCGACTTTAAAATTCATTTTTGGCGTAGTGCCTAGAGTGTCACGCTCCGAAAATAAGTATACGTGAATTTTGAGAAGACAAATATATTAAAAGAATAGTTCTTAATTAATCATGAAAAATTAATTTTTAATAAACAATTCTAGTACGCCTTAAAGATTTTTATTTAAAAGGAAAAACTCAATATAATTTCATAAATTTAAATCCTAAACATTTCATGGAAGACTTTCAACTCTTTATCGCAATTATCTAGAATATCACAGCCAAAATGTGAGGAAGAGATAAGTGAGCTTCCAGTTTAGTAAGAGTCTATTGTAAAATAATAATATTATAACAAATAAATGTTCATGTTGTATGCCACATATAATAAAATTCATGAAGGGAAGTATTCATCATCAGTATACAATGTAGGGAGATTTTATTTACAAAACCTGAGTAAACTTGTACTTCTTCGCTTCTGAAATCAAGAGAGTGTACATTCTAGTTATCTCAATACATACTCATATAAGATAAAATATGCTATACAAATATAAATCCATAAGCATGATATGAAAACCTATATGTATTGGGCTACCAAAATACATGAACACATGCAGGGTCAACCTCCGAGACACATATGGGTCCCTTACCGACCCTATATACGGTCATAATCCAAGATATATATGACACATGTATTGGTCAACATTCACTACATATGGGCCCTCGTCTATGTGTGGTCCATTTTGAGACATAATTGGGGGTCTAACTCTGAGGTATATGTGTGATCAAATTTTGAGACTTAATAGGTAGGAAACTCTAAGACACAACAAAGGGTCTAACCTGAGGCTCATGTGCAATCAATAGTCCAAGACCCATAGATGAACAAACTTCAAGAATATATATGAATGCGATGGATACATGTAGTCTATTGAAAATAATCTGCAGTAATTAGTAGCCTATGGGTAACATACTTTGCAAGACATAATACATGTATACTCCCCGTGATAACTCTATGTTTTAGAGTTATTTTGTCCAATTTATTAATTATAATTTCTATGTTCTTAATGTTTTTTAGTTAATTTTAAGTTCTAAAATTATTATTTACTGTTACTTTTTTTTTGAAATATATTTTTAAAGAAAATTAAAGAATTTAAATTAAAAAAAAGACTTAATTGAAAATAACAAAAGTTTAAAATTTAATTTGAATTAAATTAGAGGGCTTAAATACAATTAACAAAACTTTGTTTTTCTGTGCAGAGAAGGACTACCACACGTATCATTGTCAATGCGCCTCACGCACCATCAGATCAAAAAATCAATGGTGAGGATTAGGCGAGTGAGATGCAAGCGCTACAAGGGCGATTGGATGCGTTTCCAGATGGCACACTATTCGGCGTGTAGAGTGGGGTCCACCTGTTTGGATAGTCCAACGCATAGAGTGTGGCCTACTTGTCTGCGAAAATGATTTCCCTCCGATGCATCTTCCTCCTCCACCGTTAGATCAAACCACGAATGACTCAGATTGTATGTGCGTCCCACGCTCCATGCTAGTGGAGGCCAACTGTTGTGCACATACCAACGTGCATATTTCTCGTGCGATGCGTCCACCAAATCTACGTGCACCCTCTCATCCCGCCCAATACAAAGCTTCCACTTGTCTTGTTGTTCTTCCAGTGAGTCATATGTCGCCACGTGTCACACGTATTGTAAAATAAAAAAAACACATAATATTTCTCTCACCAGCTGTATTTTTCATGCTTTGTCTCCCACTACATGCGTGTTTTGAACAATTTTAGGGGATGTATATTTTGGAGACGTGAAGGAAGAAGCCAGTAGTTTTTTCTCTGTGTGTTGGAAAAGATAAAGAGAGCACATAGAAGCTATATTTTTGACTTGTGTTGTTATTTTGTTAGGGAAAAATACAGAGAAAGGAGATAGCAAAGAAGAAGAAAAAGGAAGGAATTTTATTTTTCATTTAGGTTGCAGTGTAGCTTAAATTATGAAAGAGTTTCTTCTAATCGTTTTCTTTGAATTTTATTTCTCTGAAATGTATAAATATTTTCGTATTGTAATATCTATTTTTGCTATGAACTAATTTATTTGTTCTAGGGTTGCAGTGTAGCTTAAATTATGAAGCTTGAATTAATTATTTTTGAATGATTTATGGGATGTTTTTATGTTGTTTATATTAACTTTCAACTCCATCCAACTATCGATTGTTTGGATAAAATTAGGTTGAAACCATTTTAGTATTTAATGAATATTTGTAACAAATCTTCGTGGGAATGATATCTTACTTATCATTTATTACTTGTGACTATGTATACTTGCACTTTCATGTTCTCTCAAAGAGACAACAAGTTTTTGCACCGTTGTTGGAGACATGTTTTACTATTTTTGTTGATATTAATACCAATCAATCTAATTTTAGTTTAAATTTTTTTATGGTTATTGTTAAGTAATTAGATTTATTTTTTTATATTTTTGGATAAATTGGGACTTTGTATGCGACGCATAAGAAATCTTGACATTGTTCCGTTGGATCTAGAAATTGAGAGAACTATTTTAAAATTAAAAAAGACAAGAAAGAAACTTCAAAACATCGAATTATGGATGAGGAAATTCCTGAAGTGGAAGAACCAAGATCTTTAAGAGACTATGTAGTGCCTATGGTTGGTGGGATTCATTCGAGCATTAGAAGACCAGAAATTCAAGCCAACAGTTTTGAAATTAAGCCTACGATCATTCATATGATTCAAATGAAAGTTCAATTTGGAGGCGTACCCCACGATGACCCAAACACTCATTTAGTCAATTTTTTAGAGATTTGTGGCACCTTCAGGCATAATGGAGTCACTGATGATGCTATCCGATTGAGACTTTTTCCTTTTTTACTTAGGGATAAGGAAAAGAGTTGGTTGAGTTCATTGCCATGTGGTTCTATCACTACTTGGGATGATTTGGTTCAAACATTCTTAGCCAAATTTTTTCCACCTGTAAAGACTACAAGGATGAGGAATGAAATCACCACCTTTGTGCAGTTCGACTTAGAATAATTATATGAAGCTTGGGAGAGGTATAAAGAGCTACTTCGAAGATGCCCTCACCATGGTTTATTGAAGTGGCTTCAAGTTCAAACATTTTATAATAGTTTGATGGGTCCGACTAGAAACATGATTAATGCTACAACATGTGGTGCTCTTATGGGAAAATCTATCGATGAAGCCTATAACTTATTAGTGGAAATGGCTTCCAATAGCTACGAGTGGCCATCATAGAGGATGATGCCTAAGAAAGTGGATAGAATTCACGAGATTAATGCTTTGTCCACTTTAACTGCTCAAGTAACCGCTTTGGTGAAGAAGATGGATACTCTGGGTGTGCATTCTATTCAGTCATGTGAAATTTGCAATGGAAGCCATGCCAGTGAGAGATATCCTTACAACTCTGAATCTGTCAGTTTTGTTTCCAACAACAATAGGAATCAAAACAACCCTTATGCCAACACTTACAATCCAGGGTGGAAGAATCACCCTAATTTTTCTTGGAGTAATAATCAAGGCCAATCATCTTCTATGAAGCCTACATACCCTCTAGGTTTTCATAACCAAGCTCTACCATAAGAGAAAAACCATCACTAGAAGATATGTTTGCTCAATACATGGCCAAGAATGAGACTATTCTTCATAATCAAGCAGCATCTATCAGAAATCTCGAAGTTCAATTGGGTTAACTTGCTACTGCTGTCAACAACCACCCTCTGGGAGCTTTGCCTAGTGATACTAATACCAATCCAAAGAGGGAAGGAAAAGAGCATTGTAAGGCAATTACACTCAGAAGTGGAATTTTTTTGAAAGAAATACAAAAGCCCATTTCTCCACCAACTCCAATTGTTGAAGCTATTGGCCCAAAAAAACAAGAGAGAGCTAAAGAGAGAGCCGAAGAGAATGAAGCAACAGAAAAGGTCGTAGTGAAACCAGTTTTAGAAAGTCTCAAGCCTTACACTCCACCAATTCTGTTTCCTGAATGCTTCCATAAGTAAAAGCTTGATAAGTAGTTTTCCAAGTTTCTTGAAGTATTTAAAAAGCTTCATATTAACATTCCTTTTGCTGATGCTTTGGAGCAAATGCCTAGCTATGTAAAATTTATGAAGGACATCTTATCTAAAAAGAGAAGGTTAGGTGATTTTGAGACAGTTTCTCTTACATAGGAGTGTAGCGCTATCCTTCAGAAGAAGCTACCGCCTAAGCTTAAAGATCTAGGAAGTTTCACCATTCCTTGTACTATTGGTGAGAAATTCTTTGGTAGAGATTTGTGCGATCTGGGTGCCAAAATTAATTTGATTCCACTTTCCATCTATCAGAGTCTTAGACTAGGAGAAGCACACCCGACCACTGTAACTCTTCAGCTTGTAGATAGGTCTTTGAAGTATCCAAGAGGCATTATAGAGGATGTGCTTGTGAAGGTAGACAAGTTTCTCTTTCCTGCAGATTTCACAATTATTGATATGGAGGAAGACAAAGAGATCTCTATTATTCTCGGAAGACCATATTTAGAAACAGGTAGAACTTTGATTAATGTTCAAAAAGGAGAGCTCACCATGAGAATTACAGACCAAGAGGTAGCTTTCAATGTTTTTAAAGCTATGAAATTTCCAGGTGAATCTGATGATTGTTTTAGAGCTGACATGGTGAATGAGTTAGTTGAAAGCAGCTTCACGGAAAACTTGACTATTGATTCTTTGGAAGTTGCACTTGTGAATGCTAATGTTATTGATAACCTTGAATATCTTGAGTATCTTAAGTTACTTAAAGCATCTCCACACTTCTTTAGTTCTCAAACTAAAGTAGATGCATCACAAGTTGTGACACTGTCTAAATCTACTCATCAGAAGCCATCTGTGAAAAAACAACCATTATTATAGTTTAAGCCATTGCCTAACCATCTACGGTATGCTTATTTAGGTGAAATGTCTACTCTACCTATGATTATTTCATCCTCTCTAGATGAAGATCAAGAAAAGAAGTTGTTAAGAGTGTTGAGAAATTACAAGATAGCTTTGGGGTGGTCTATAGTTGATATTAAAGGGATCAACCCTTCATTATGCATGCACAAGATCTTGTTTGAGGAATATTACAAGCCTACTATTAAGCCTCAACGTCGTTTGAATCCAATCATGAAGGATGTAGTGAAAGAAGAGATCATTAAGTGGTTAGATGTAGGTATTATCTATCCTATTTCAGATAGCTCTTGGGTTAGCCAAATTCATTGTATGCCGAAGAAATGAGGAATTATAGTGGAGGCTAATAGTAACAATGAGCTTATTCCCACAAGAAAAGTGACGGGTTGGCGAGTTTACATGGATTATCGAAAGCTCAACAAGGCTACTTGCAAGGATCATTTCCCTCTTCCATTTATTAATCAGATGCTTGATAGATTGGCAGGACATTCATTCTATTGTTTCTTGGATGGATATTCTGGATACAACCAAATTGCTATCGCTCCAGAGGATCAAGAGAAGACCACTTTCACGTGTCATCTATCTAGATTGGAGAATAATGATGGTGTCTTAGACAAGACTATCATTGGCGAGACTTTTCCAGATGATCAACTATTTTCCTTTGATCATAGAAGTGTGCCATGGTACGCAGACTATGTTAATTATATTGTAAGCAATGTGCTTCCACCTAATTTATCTTTCCAATAGAAGAAGAAATTCTTACATAATGTCAAGTACTATTTATGGGATGAGAATTTCTTGTTTAAGAAGTGTGAAGATCAAAATATTAGGTGTGTTCCAAAGGAAGAAATCGAAGACATACTTAGGCATTGTCATTCTTCAGCCTATAAGGGTCATTTTGGAGGAGAAAGAATAGTGGCTAAGGTTCTTCAATCAGGTTTTTACTGGCCAAATCTATTTAAAGATGCACATCTCTTTGTCTCACATTGTGACATGTGCCAAATAATTGGTAACATTTCCAAGAAACACGAGATGTCTCTAAACAATATTCTTGAGGTGGAAATATTTGATATTTGGGGTATTCATTTCAGGAGACCTTTTATCTCATCCTACAACAACCTATACATTCTTGTTGCTGTGGATTATGTTTATAATGGGTAGAAGCAGTTGCCTTTCCTACCAATGACTCCAAGGTGTGTTGAATTTCTTAAAGAAAAACATTTTTACTCATTTCTGCAAAAATATTTTGAAGCCCTCCTTGCCAAATATGGGGTCACTCACAAGATTGCAACTGCTTACCATCCTTAAACAAGTGGGCAAGTTGAGATATCAAATAGAGAGGTGAAGGGGATTCTTGAGAAGACAGTAAATCCTTCTAGGAAGGATTATTCTAAGAGGTTAGATGATGCACTTTCGGCATACCAGACATCATACAAGACACCCATTGGGATGTATCCATATCGGTTAGTTTTTAGGAAAGCTTGTCATCTCCCATTTGAATTAGAGCACCATGCGTATTGGGCAATCAAGAATTTGAATTTTGACTTGAGAGTCGCAGGCAAAAAATGTCTTCTACAACTCAATGAGATGGATGAGATTCGTTTACAAGCATATGAAAATGATAAGATTTATAAGGAGAAGACCAAGAGATGGCATAACAACAAGATCTTGCATCGAAACTTTGAACCAGGATAGAAAGTATTGCTCTTCAACTCTCGTTTGAAGTTCTTCTTAGGAGAACTTAAATCTAAGTGGTTAGGGCCTTTCATTATTACCAAAGTACACCCATATGGAGCTGTTGAGATTAAAGGTGAATAATAATAAAGTACTTTCCAAGTGAATGGGCAAAGACTCAAACATTATTGGGGAGGTGACATTGATTGTCAAAAGTCCACAGTTTTGTTATCTGACTCGACCTAAAGCAAAGAAATAGGAAGTTAAGCTGATGACTTTAAATGAAGCGCTTCTTGGGAGGCAACCCATGTGTTTTAGTTTTTATTTATTTTACTTAGTTGAACACATATTAGTTTGAATATTTCTATATTTCTCTATTTTGTTTGATAGGTGCAAATTGGAGGAAGTAAAGCTATTGGGGGATTTCAATCTCACAAGCCAACTCACCAACCAAGGATGTTTCTTTTAACCCATCTCCTTTGTTTTTTAATTTTCACACATTGAGGACAATGTGCATATTAAGTTTGGGGGTGGAGAGATTAAACTTATTTGAAATATTTGCTTGATATTGTTGCTTGTGTAGCTTTGTTTGTTTGGTTGATTGAAACATGAGAATATATTGTGCTTTTCATGGTGATTTATTTTTTTATTTCTTCGGTTGAAGTAATGCATAACTCTTTGAATTTTTTTAATATTGTTTAAGTGTGTGTGCAAATTTTTGAGTAAGCTTCATTTTTACAAGAATGTCTATTTATGAGCACTAGTCTTGATCTTTGAGTTATTATGCGAATTTAGTGAAGGTTTATGTGAATATGCAATTCTATTGATGTTCTTTGGTGTCACAGTTCTTAGAATTTATTTGATTTTCTTTCGAGGCAAAATCCTGGACAACACTTAGCTAAGGAAATGATTTAGGCCATCTTTGGATCGTTTGAGCCTTTTCTATCAAACTTTACATACTTTATCCATAGTATACCCTTTTTGAGCCTTTATGTTTACTTTTATTTGTCTCCTACAAAAAAAACATATATATATCAATATTCCTTATCCCGTCCATTTTTAAGAATCTTAAAAGAAGAAGAAGAAGAAAAATAAAGATTGTGAAGATGTTAGAAGATATCTTGTTTCGATCCTAAAATGATGTGTAGAAAAAACAAATTGAGCCAAATATTATCTTTGATCCTACCTATACCTAAGTCATACATTACAAGCTTAATAAGTCCTATTGATTTTTGGTTTTGTGTTTGTCTACATTAGTGGAGAGAGAAGTGAAAAACAAACTTATGAGATTTGTGATTTCAGTAAAAATTAATTGCTTCCATATTTGCATAAACTCATTCGGATTTCATATGATGAATTAAGAAAAGACTTCACACACACAAGAAAATTCAATGTGAAAATGTAACATAACTTTGAATTGCTTTCAATACTTAGATAAAATTCTCGTATTTCTTTGAGTTATGTTATTTATATGATCATTGAGAAATGTTTTGGAAAATCACTATTTTAAGTGTATGTATCCTAGATTTTATTTCTTTCCTTTTGCTCGAGGACTAGCAAAATCTTAAGTTTGAGGATGTGATAACTCTATGTTTTAGAGTTATTTTTTCCAATTTATTAATTATAATTGCTATGTTCTTAATGTTTTTAGTTAATTTTAAGTTCTTAAATTATTATTTACTGTTAGTTTTTTTTGAAATATATTTTTAAAGAAAATTAAAGAATTTAAATTAAAAAAGACTTAATTGCAAATAAAAAAAGTTTAAAATTTAATTTGAATTAAAAGAGAGCTTAAATGCAATTAACAAAACTTTTTTTTCCTGCGCAGAGAAGGACTACCACGCACATCATTGTCAACGCGCCTCACACACCATCAAATTAGAAAATCAATGGTGAGGATCAGGCGAGTGATATGCAAGCACTACAAGGGCGATTGGACGCGTTTCTAGATGGCACACTGTTCGGCGCATAGAGTGATGTCCACCTGTCTACGCAGTCTAGCATAGAGTGGGGCCTACCTATCTGCATAGATGATTTCCCTCAGACGTGTCTCCCTCACCCACCGTTAGATCAAATCATGAACAACTTAGATCGTGCGTGCGTTCCACACTCCACACGAGTGGAGGCCAACTGTTGCGCATAGACCAACAAGTATATTTCTCGTGTGACGCATTCCACCAAATCTACATGTACCCTCTCATTCCACACTCAATATGAAGCTACCACGTGTCTTGTTGTTCTTCCAGCGAGTCATATGTTGCCACGTGTCACACTTATTGTAAAATAAAAAAAAATGCACAATATTTCTCTCGCCAGCTGTATTTTTCATGCTTTGTCTCCCACTACACGCATGTTTTGAACAATTTTGGGGGATGTATATTTTGGAGACGCGGGGGAAGAAGCTGGTAGTTTTTTTCTCTACGTGTTTGAAAAGATAGAGAGAACACACAGAAGCTATATTTTTGACTTGTGTTGTTATTTTGTTAGGGAAAAATACAGAGAAAGGAGACAACAAAGAAGAAGAAAAGGGAAGGAATTTTATTTTTCAATGAGGAATTGTGAAAAAGTTTCTTCCAATCCTTTTCTTTTAATTTTATTTCTCTGAAATGTATAAATATTTTTGTATTGTAATATCTATTTTTGCTATGAACTAATTTATTTATTCTATGGTTGCAGTGTAGCTTAAATTATGAAGCTTGAATTAATTATTTTTGAATGATTTATGGGATGTATTTAAGTTGTTTATTTTATCTGTGCTTAATGATTTTGATTATTATAAGATTAATTAATTGATCTGTGACACTTAAATAAACTTGGAAACGACATTTTTGTGTGTTGCTCGTGGATAGAATAACATATCTATATAAGAGATAGGAATATACCTTCATTGTACGTGTAACTATTTGAGAACTTTGAACTTAATGAATCTTGGTGAATTTAATTCTCATAGGAATATAGTGAATTATTTTAGTGAGATGTGTCTATTTGTTATCGGAAGAGACATATGGATAAATTAGGAGTTCTTGGTTGACAAATTAAATGCGAGAACATAAATCAAGAGAAAATAATATGATTCAAGTGGATTAATTTGGTGAAACTATAATCCTAGAATTTTCTTATAAATTGTTATAAAAAATTAGTTAGTTAAACTCCATCCAACTATCGATTGTTTGGATAAAATTAGGTTGAAACCATTTTAGTATTTAATGAATATTAGTAACAAATCTCCGTGAGAATGATATCTTACTTATCATTTTATTACTTGTGACCGTGTATACTTGCACTTTCATGTTCTCTTAAAGAGACAACACCCCACGAAAAAATTATTTTCATGCTGCATGTACAAAATCTCATATGCCATGTATATTATATTTAATACTCGTTTCATACCAAAAATTAATACTCCTTTTATATAAAAAATTTCATATACGCATATATAAAAATGTTCATAACAATTATTTTACTTTAAATAACATTTATTACAATTTATATAAATTTGATCGCATCTAGTTTTCTTTTTTATTTATAATATATGATGCATGGTATTTTATGAAGAAAGTGCATGAATAAAACGTTTTGACTAGAAACCCTACCTAGAAACTTATCATGACTCTATTCTTCTGAACCCAAAATCTTGGATATTTTGCCCCCGAAATACACTCCGAAATGTACCAAAAACTTGAACATTTTTTTAGAGAAAATTTTAGAGAGAGGAAAGAAATTTGGAGTGAGAAAAGTGAGCTGCCTATGCCTATTTATAGACAAAATTGGTCCTCGTCAACCACCCTCGTTGGTGGCTTGCCGAGCTGCTTAGCGAGGCCACGAGGACGTTTAGTGAATGTTAATTTTTCTTACCTACCCTTCGCTAATGGCTTGCTGGCTAGAGAGGCCTCAATGAGCTGGAGTATAATGTTTTTTTAACTAATTTTCACAATCGATCTAATTTTCACACAAAAGTTTCTGATATGTCGTTACACCTCAAAATATTATTAAAAAATAATTTTAAGACACCTTTATAATTTATTACAATCCTACACCTGTAAAGAAAATGTTTTCCTCAAAATTTCTTAATTCCTTAAGTATGGATATTTCATGCGAACCTAATACACAAAAACTTGAAACACAAATTTTGTGTATTTTAAAATAGCTCGCAAGTGTACGAATTACTTTCTAAGAAATGATAAGTATACTTTCAAGGTTGATATAAAGGAAAACTATGTGATTTTTAAATAATTCAACAAATACTTAAAAATGAAAATTAAATCTAAACATTTTTTTCACAAAGTTTGGGTTTTGAAAGATTTAAACTAATGGCACAAAATAAAATATAGATTCAACAAACATGAGGCAAATAACATTTCAAACTTAATGGAGAATTTATGGGATATATTAGTTAGTTAATTATGCGTGTTCAATATAAATAGGTTATTAAAGATATAAATTAAGATTATTGATTCTCCATTTTTTTATAAGAAAATATCCTAAGGCATAGATCAAATTCTTTATTAATTAAATTTTAACTTGCCACTTTCGGTCGGGCCAAAAATTTAAACTTTAATTAAATTATGCTTCTTTTTTAAAAAATTAACAAGTAATTTAATTGCCATCTTCGGTTGGGCCGATAATTTAAACTCTCATTCAAGGTGTCAAAGTTAGATTAAAATATTGATATATCTGAGAACTAACTTTCAGATTTTAAAACTATTAGAAAAAAATATGTCATCAATATATCTTCAAATAGTAATTCTTATAAAAAATATTTGAAATAGAGTACTCTAAAATCCAAAATCGAAGAGTTGACTCTAAATTAGATTTAAATAATTAATTCCAAATTCTTACTCTCATATCTTTAATTTGTTACAAAAAATATTTCATCAATATATTTTTTTGTAACAAGTTTTGTAAAATTTGAATAAAGAAAAAAAACTTAATTTATTTTATAAAACTATTTTACATATATTAATATTTCACAAGATAATAACATTACTAATATCCCAAAGTATTTTTAGCCAAACATGCTTAATTTAATAGGTGATGGATGAGTGCTCAAAAAGCACTAAAATTACCATGATTTTATGCATATTAATTGATTAAAAATATATATATTTATATGTTTTATCATATATTTATATATATTTGTCTTTTTCGGAATCACGGGTATTTTTATTGTTTTTCAAGTATTTTCACTTAAAAACGTAACTTAAAGATTCAAAGAGGAATACTGGAAGCAATACATCACAAATATATTAATAAATAAATGGGGAAAGGTCAACAAATATAGAAAAAATGGACAAAATGGGTCAAAAAGGTCAAAAAGGAGAAAATTGCGCCGCCTAGTTGCATCGAGTCCCGCATGCGCCAACGCCCAAACACGCCCGCGCCGCACGCAGCACGCCCAAACCGCGCGCGCAGCACGCCCACCAGCGCGCCGCACGCAGCACGCCCAAACCGCGCGCGCAGCACGCCCACCAGCGCGCGCCTTGCCCCAGTACCGTGCGCCCCCCTACGCACCCAGCTGCTCTCCACGCGCGCCCCTGCCCATTTTGCCTCATTTTTGCACGCAGCCGCCCATGACGTCATGTTGACGTCATCAATGACATAAGTAATTACACTGCGTTTTCACGATTTTTTAAGATTTCTCCCCCACTTTTTCTCTCTATCTTCACCTATAAATACCCCCTTCTCTTCACTTCTAAACACACCTCAAAACACATTCTGTTCTCTCTTTCTTTCTCTCTTTTCTTAGATTTTTTAGTTTTTCTTGTTTTTCTTAGTTTTTAGCTTTTCTTAATTAATTTTTCTTAGTTTTAGAGTTCTTCCCTTTTTGGGAAGAACTAGTTATGTTTTTGTAATTTATTAGCTTTTTGATTCAATAAATGGGAGTGCAAATTCTGCTTGGAGGTTTTCCAGCAACGGGAATAGCATTGAAGTTCTGTAAGGATTTTATTTTCTTTACAATTATTTTTTATGCTTTATTCTTACATGTTATATTTAATTTGTCTGTGATTAAATTTAACTCTACTGGTGGTTAGTAAACATGATTTAATAATAACGTTGTTATGCTTGCGAAATATTAAGTAGGTGAAAATCTCTAAAATGAATTGATTTTGTTTTTATTCAAGATTTTATATTAAGAATGTTAGAGAGAAATATATTATTTTTCATTACAAAATTAAACCTAAAAATTAGATTTTAAGGTTTAGTTATCTGGTCTGATTTAGAGTAGTGCTCTTTTATTTTTGGTACAATCGCCCGGTAGTTAGAGTGAAGCTCTATTTCAAAAGTTTTTATAAGAATTATTATCTGAAAATGTATTGACAACATGTTTTTAGTAGTGGTTTTAAAACTTGAACGTTAGTACTCGGATAACTAAATTCTTAGGTTTAATTTGGACACCTTGAATAAAGTTTAAACTATCTAACCCATCAAAGGTGGCATTTAAATGGTTCATTTTCAATCTCTTAAAAAAAGGAATTAATTTAATTAAGCAAATTAGTTATCAACCCCACCAATAGGTGTTAATTGATTTGTTTAGTTAACAAAAAATATCTAACCCTACCAAAGGTGGTATTCATATAAAAAAGGGTGAATCAGTAAATATCAATTCATATCTTTAATAACCTAAATAATATGAGCAAGCATAATTAACTTAGTTATTATATCCATAAATTCTCCACTATTATAAAAGATAAAATTTGCATAAATATTTATTGAATCTATGTTTATTTTTATGTATGTAGATTAAAACACAAAAACCCAAAATATCGTGACAGGATGTTTAGGATTTAATTTCATTTTTAAAAGTTTGAATAATAAATTAAAAACCACATACATTCCTTTCTTAGATCGACCTTGGGAGTATACTTATCATTTTCTACGAAATGATTCGTGCACTTGCGAGAGTTTTACAAATATTAAAACCAAAGTATTAGCAAGAATCGGCAATGCCAGTTTTCGCTCCTCAAGCTTTTGGCACCGTTGCCGCGGAAGGAATTGTGATTTTTTTTTGTTTTAGTAAAAAATAATAATAATCAAATTTCAAATTTCATAGGAAATAATAAAAAAATATAAAAAATATAAAAAAATAAAAAATAAAATTTTTTTAAATCAATAATAATAATAATAATAATAATAACTATAGTGTGAATAGTAAAATAATTTAGAAATTTGAGATAAAAAAATAAATAAATAAAATAGCGTAAATAGTAAAATAAAATTAACGTTCTTGAATAGTAAAAAAATAAATAAAAAATAAAAAAAAGGTTAAAAAAAATTTTTAAGATAAAAAAAATAAAAAAGTAATATAGCGTGAATAGTAAAATAAAATTACCGTTCATGAATACTAAAAAAAAAATTGTGAAAAATTTTAAAAAATTTTAAGATAAAAAAAATAAAAAAAATAATATAGCGTGAATAGTAAAATAAAATTACCGTTCATAAATAGGAAAAAAAATAAAAAATAAAATAAAAATAAAAAATAAAAAAATAAAAAAAATTTAATTTTAATTTTTTTATTTAAAATCTTAATTTTTTTAAATAATAATAATAATAATAATAATGAATAAAAAATATATAAAAAATTTGAATTTGAATTTGAATTTTATTTTCTTTTACCTTTTTCAATTTTATTTTATTTTATTTCAATTTTAATTTAATTTATTTTTATTTTTATTTTTATTTTTATTTTTATTTATTTTTAGTTTATTTTTATTTTATTTTTATTTTTTTTCTTTTCTTTAACTATTTTTTCTCTCTTAATTTTTATTTAACTTAATTAACTTAGATTTTTACTAACTTAATTAACTTAGCTTTTTAATTAACATAGATTTTTCATTAACTTAATTAACTTAGCTTTTTAATTAACTTTGATTTTTTTATTAACTTATCTTTTTAATTAACTTAGATTTGTTTTATTAACTTAACTAACTTAGCTTTTTGATTAACTTAACTTAATTAAATTAGATTTTTTTTACTTAATTAACTTAAATTTTTACTTAACTTAACTTTAATAATATGAAAAGTAAAGATATAAGGGAGTTATGTCTAGGAGACTAGTTCTTGGAAGCCTTTGTGCCTCTAGTCTTTCATGGGAACGTTGTTCTGTCTAGGAGAATGGTTTTTAAGGAGCCTTTGCCCCACCATTCTTTCTTGGGAGCACTCTTGGTTAATACTGATTATGTTATTTTATCTTAAAAAAAACAAAAAAAACTTACTTTGTTTGATCTAGGTACAATTGTGTTTTGATGCCTTAATTATTTGATTTGCACCTAGACGTGGGTTATCTAAAACCCTCAAGTATGTCCCTAGTTTTTAGTATAGAAAAATTTAAAAATCAATAGGGCATGTTTGAAACAGTATAGGTAGACAACCTTGTCTTACTTATAAGTTTGACTGACTCAATGATGAAGGGACATTGAGTTTACTTAAAAGGCAATCCCCAAGTTACGTCTTGCTAAGACGTTAAACTAAGCGCTCGATGGGAGGCAACCCATCATTTTTGGTAATTTTCTGTTATTTATTTTATTTACTTAATTTTATTGTTTATTTTAGTTTAATAATTTTTAAATTATTAAAACTAAAAATATTTGTTGAGATATTAGAAGTTCACAGCGATCTGTCTGTATACACTTTAATGATGAATGTGATGGATGCACCTACATTTCTCCATTACTACTTACACATTCTCAGGAAATAAGTAATCTTTCTTCTCTTTTCTCTTCATCTTTAATTTACAGTTGTTACATTGAGGACAATGTAAGTTATAGGCCGGGGGTGGTGAAAAGTTAACATGCTTAATTAGAAAAAAAAAGATATAACAATTTAAAAATATAAAAAATATATTTTCTATTTTTTTATGTCACATTTTCATTTTTTGTGTTTGGTTTTATTTTTGTTTTGTGTGATTTAGAAATTTTTGAAATTTAAAAAAACATATAAAAATTAAAAAAAAAATTATTTTATCACAAAAATTTATCATTTCTTTAAATCAAATTTAAGTAAATAGTTAAGTCTTTTGTACTGTTAGATTAATTTTTGAAAACATATCATGAAATATTTTGTAATTAGTTTTGATAATTAGTTAGTTTTTGTCACAACTAGTATTTCTTGATAAAATGTGGAAATTATATTAAACCCAAAATCTTATGAATCTTTTTTAGTGGAGACTACCCTTGTGAGATATAATTTGTGCCTAATTTCTTTTATTCTGAGTGAAATATATATTTTTTCTACTCCAAACACATTTCTTATTTATTCAAATTTTTAGATGATCTCTATAGGTATTAGCATTGAATGTATGAATGTTTTTTCTCATCTTAATAGAGTATCATATATATATTTTTTTATTTTTGCTTAGATTAAATGATTTGAGTAGAAATTGATAGTATATGCTTATATCTCATTCATGCATGACTGCTACAAAAAAAAAACATATCTGGGGTTACCTACACCAAAATCAAACAGAAAAACCACAAAATTAACCACTCACCAAAATCCTAAAAAATGTACAATTTGTACATGGGTTGACTCTCTAAAAAATACATATATTGAAAAATATCTTCAGAAAAAAAATAGAGAGATAAAAAATATATAATATCATATACATACTATGACCCACATTCCCTACAAAGTTGTGAGTACATGCTAATTACAAAAGAAAGATATAGGAAGTAATTCCCGAAAAAGTCATTACAATTTTTTCATTTGTAAAAGCATATATCTTGAAATTTTTTCTTAATGAGTTTGATTTATGCATGAAAATAATTTTTATATATGATATCTTTATAATTTATACATTCGATTCCTTTCATGAGATCAATGTTAAAATAACACTTTGAGCCTTTATTATTTATACATATTCGAACATATTAGTTCATTTCTATACATAAACTCTTTCGCATATAAATTAGTATGAGTGTTTGAACCCATAGGATTCAGTGTTTTGAGAGTATTAACTTGTGAGGAATAGAGTCGAAGCGAATTCTGATTCATGACACTGAAATTGGATGAAATTAAATTGATATATTTCTGACATGAAATATGAAAATGATTTTCGACTAATTATTATACGGTGCCTGTTTATTTTACTAAGTGTTTTATCTTCCTTTGTGTAAGGTTGGTTACTGTAGATTAGTAATGCACATACACATATAGTTAGGAATATTGTGATTGAAAGCATGTTTTTCACACACCACGAGATTGGTCATTTTAATATACATGCTTGGTCAAGAGTGGTGGATTTTGGTTCACTCTAGGTGTGGATATTTGTGAAAATAACTTGACATTTTTGGAAACAAAAAAATGTGATTTTTGGAACATTGCCACCACCCTTGGCGAGGTGGTTGGTGAGGTCCATGGTGAGGTGGTTGGCCATGTGCTATAATTACCTCCCATATCTCTCTTTTCTTTATCCATTGATTTTAGTACTAAAACTCTACCAACATTAGCACTAAGAATGATAACTATTTCTTACATTATTTTGGAGAGCTTACATTTGAGTGTGGGTCGATTTTTGAGCTTAGTTATCAAATCATAAACTGTGTGCATACGTGGTTTGATGTGGTGTCTCCTACACATGATTTGAACCTATGGTAGACAGTGTTTCCTTTGGTGTCTTGAGATTGAGAGTGATCCTCAAGGTTTCTTGTTCTATACCTTTCACTTTACTTATCCATGGTTACTAATCACACCACATTGGGTAGTGTTGGCTTTGTAGAAGAGCTGTGTTTGTGTGTCAGGTCATTGCGAAAGAAGTAAGCAAGGATAGTAATAGGTAGTTCAAATAGAGATCCTGGCTGATAGAGGTAATAGTAGTTTTATTTATTTCAGAGTTATAATTGTTTATTACTTATTGAATTGCTTACTACTGAGTGATTTCCATAAGAAACCTAAGGATGTTACCATATAGATACAGTCTCTATGTGGGTTTACCTCATTATATCATTTGTTATGCATGATCTATTATTGATCTAGTACAATTTGAGTTTAAGGTGTGTATGTTGCATCATATATGTTACATCATACTGAAACTTAAACTTATATTAGAAAGCATTTATAGTTTTCCTATTTTCTGTTGAATATAATATATGTTGTGAAAAGTTATATACTTTTCTGATATGATATTATTACTACTACTACTGTACAATCTATTTAACTATTTATGTTTTTGTTTGTGCAAGTTAGGGTTGAGTCCTTAAGGAGTCTGTATATTCTTACCTAGGTAGTGTATAGGGTTGTAGACACTTTCAATTAGTATCACACCAGGTGCACCTTTTTTGGGCTTAACCGATACGATGCTGATTCTATTAACTTTCTTTTCATACCCACTTTTTCTTGAATGGATTTAGGAGAAGAAGGTAATGTAGGTAGGCCTATACTCTTTAATGGACTAAATTATGCCTATTGAGAATAACAAATATGGGCCTTTTATGGTCCCAAGGAAACTATGCATGGTTTCTAGATGAGAATGGTTGGATGTATCCATCCAAAACCCTACTCGATAATACTATTATTCCAAAATCAATAATTGAGTGGACTAAGGAAGAAAGTAAGAAGTCTGAATGGAATAGTAAGGGTTTGTATTCTATCTTTAAGGGTATGATAACTAATGAGTATAGAAGGATTCATAGTTGCACAATATCAAAACAATCTTGGGATAATATAGAGACAATTCTTGAAGGAATTTCAGCTATTAAGAGGCCCAAAATTCTAAAATTAAATAGAGACTTTGAGTTATGCATTATGTAAAAAGATAAGACTTTTGATAAGTTTTATGCACAGTTCTCAATTATTGTCAATTGTTTTTACAACCTAGGTAGACCTATCAGTGAAGAAAAATAGATTGAAAGGATCATTGCTAGTCTACCATGTAGGTTTCATGCTAAAGTTACAGTACTTAAGTCAATGTATAAACCTAGAAAGCTTATAGTGAAGAGCTAGTTGGTGACCTACAAGTCCTTGAACTGTATAACCTATTGCCAAGACAAGAAAAAAATTGCTTTGGAGAAGGGAAAAATCTTGGTTCTCAAAATAACTAAGGGAATTGATTTGAGAAAAAAATGTGTGTACTAGTGTTGGTGGTAATGATGACTCTGATCCTCATAAGGAGGAAATGGTTTTTCTTGCCTAGAAATTCACCAGATTCTTTAGAAAGTAGAAACCCTTCTTTGGAGGTACTAGAAAAGATACTTCAAGCTCTAAAGCCTTAAAATCTACAAAAGTAGATGAAGACTCAAATAATGAATCTAAGATGCCTAGCAAAGGCCACTTGAACAAGATTAGATGCTTCGAATATGGGATGCGTGAACACATTGTTGCCAAATATTTCCATAAACAAAAATGCATGAAGAAGTATGCAATGAAGTTTAAGGTTGTTTTTCCAGATAGTACTAGTAATGATGATAAGGATGCCACTAATGTTTTTACTTTTGTTGCTTCTAGTAATGTTATTGATCCTTCGACTACTGCCTAAGATATTCAAGAGTTACAATTGACGCTGACGACGATGACGATGAACAATATGAATTACTCGACTCTCACACTGCGCTCATATTAGAGCATATCAAGTCTGAAAAAGCAAAGAAAAAGGCCTTGGAGAGCCTTGATGAAAAAAAGCACGAGATAATCAAAATGAAGAAAATCTAGAGGAAAAGAAGTCCTCTAATGATGGTTAACAACTTGATCTCACTAAAAAATGTGAGGTCATTCAAAATAGGTACCTTGATTTTCTTGAAAATTTTAATACAAATCATGAAAAGGTGAAGAATCTTGAGGAAAAATTGAAGGTTCCCAACTCATGTAAAACTAATAGTTGTTTATTTGTTCTGATACCTCTTCTAAATAGAATGCCATGATTGAAAAATTGAAGAAGCAGATTATAGTAGTGCTCTTGGATCTTTTGATCTATATCAACTATATAGCAAGAATTAACTCTATTTCAAAATTTTTTATAAGAATTATTATTGAAGATATTTTGATAACATATCCTTCATAATAGTTTTAAAATCTGAAAGTTAGTTTTAGATATTTAAATCATAAACCCAATTTGACACTTTGAACAAAAATCTAGCTTACATGCCCCGCCTTAGGCAGTAATTAGATGGTTTATTAATTCCTTATAAATAAATCAAAATTTAACAATTAATCAATTGGTTATCACGGCCTTAAGATGTTAATTGGTTTATTATTAACAAAAGAATTTTGATTTCTACTTTAGGATATTTTCTTATTAAAAAGGGAGACTCAATAATATTGAGTCATATCTTTAATAAAATAGTTAATATTGAACAAGCATGATTAAATAACTAATATATCTCATAAATTATTCAATGCATGATAAATATTTAATTGCTTAAATGTTTATTGAATCTATCTTTATTTTTATGTTAGTAGTCTAGATACTCAACCAAAACAATCGTGATAGGATGTTTAGGTTTTTAATTTCATTTTTAAGAATTTGTTGAATGATTTTAAAACCCCTTGATTTAATTTTAGTGTGACCTTGGAAGTATACTTATAATTTTCAATAAGTAATTCGTGCACTTGTAAGTTATTTAATAAATCATACAAAATTTGTACGCAATAATTTTATGCATCAAGTTTTTAGCATCGTTGTTGGGGAGGAATAGAGTTTTTAAATTGTTATCACCAAAATCACTAATATATCCCATAAATTTTCCAATGCATGATAAATGATTAATTTTTTAAATGTTTATTGAATCTAACTTTATTTTTATGCCAGTAGTTTAGATACTCAACCAAAACAATCGTGACAAGATGTTTAGGTTTTTAATTTCATTTTTAAGAATTTGTGAAATGATTTAAAAACTACATGATTCTTCTTTAGACCAACCTTGGAAGTATACTTATCATTTTCTGTAAGTGTTTCGTGCACTTGCAAGTTATTTTATAAATCATACAAAATTTGTATGCAACAATTTTGCGCATCAAGTTTTTGGCATCGTTGTTAGGGAGGAATAACATTTTTAAATTGTTATAATCAAAATCTTTAAAAAATTTGTGTTGTAATTTTTATTTTATTTTATAAAAAAAATTAAAAATCTCATTTATTATTTGACTTAAAAAAAACTAAAACAAAAATTCCTTTCTTTTATCAAAAAAAGGAAAAAAAAATTAAAATTAATTTTCTTTTAAAAAAATTCTTTATTCTTTATTGTTTATTTTCTTTACTAATTATTTTATTTCTTTTAATTTTTGTTTAAACTTTTTTGTAATAAAATTGTTTTCTAGTTTCAATTATGTTACTAACATATGTATTGTATGTATATTTCTTTCTATTTTTGATAGTACTTATTTAATAGAATTAAGTGATCTGCTATCTTGATTTCTTGTTATTAATGTATAAAAGGTAGGAGATATTTGAGAAAGGAACTCATACTTTTTTCAAGTTCAAGTAGATATGGGTGATGCTGAAAAGAAAATGATGATGGAGTATGCATTGCCCATCTTTGGCAATACTAGCTATTGCATACAACTTGGAAAGGTTGCAAAGAATTACGAGTTAAAAAATATTCATTATTCCTTGTTTAATCTCATTTACCTTGTACACCCTTTGTTGAGCATGTATGTTTTGGGAATATCTATTTTACTCTATTGGTTTCATTTAAAATTAAAAAAGAAAGAAAATATTGATGATGTTAAAAAAAAAGGTGAGAAGTAAAGAGGGTAGGTGTATATGTTATTGAATTTGATGGCAGTTTTCACAACAACTTTGTTTGTGAATGATTTGTGAGAAGTAAAGAGGAAAGAACCTGTATTTGAGGGTATAATGTTTGTGGACATGAACTCATTGATTTGTTTTTGGATTGCCAAAGATGTATTTAAGCCTAAATGTCATCTCTCTTACCCATACCTTAACCTATCACTTTAAGCTTTGCATGACCTACTGGTTTCTTCTAAGTTGGTCCTTACATTAGTGAAAAGAGAGGCTAAATGTGGACTTCTGAAGTTTTGTTCTACTTGAGTCTATATTTCTATTTGCTTGGTTCGTAAAAGCATATCTTGATGGCATATAGGGTAAACAAGTTTGGCATATCACACATAATGCAGACATATCTTGAATGCATTATGGATTGATTTCCATGTGGATTCTTTTACATTGATTGTATCGGTTAATTTTGCTAAACTTTCTAGTCCTAAGAAATACACCTCACTATGTAGCTCACCTAGTACTCACTCAAAACTTTCCAAGGTATGTATCTAGGAGCTCCATACCAGTGAGAGGGTTGACAAGGTATGTATCTAGGAGCTCCAATGCCTATATATTGAACCTCCTAGTGCGTACTTTCTTGATACCTCTGAATTGTTTCCTTCTTTTCTATTTTTACCAATATACTCTACCTTCTAATTTTTACCAAATATGGCCCCAAGATGTACCAGGATAGTTAAGAAGTCAAAGCATTTAGGAGAGGTAAGAAGTCAAAGTAGTTAGGAGAGGTAAGAAGTCAAAGCATTTTGAGTCTGCCAATCCCTCTAGCAATGTGCCCATTCTTGCAGAGCATCCTATCAATATCCATAACTTTCCTGAGTTAGAGGAAATGGTTGCTTACTTTTCTTGGCTTTCTCTTTGCTCTTTGATTTATTAATGAATGAGTTTGTTAGGGAGTTTTGTGCTACCCTTCCTCCACTTTCTACTATTGGTTTCTCTACCTCATTTGTCCTTAGATGACATATAGTTACTTTCTCTTGAGATGATATTCTTAATTTATTGTCTCTTAGTGATGTTTAGTTTCTCTCTTTTCCTATCATCCCTTTTTAAGTTGATATATTACTTCCTTATATCTTTCTGAATTTGATCTTGTGAATTCTCGTAACACTATTGAGATTACAAACCAATTAGTCAGGCCTAACCACACATATGTTGGTAATGCCCTTATTGTTAACTCTTTCACCCCTAGTCGTTCACCTAATATTATTGTTACGATAGTTATTCATCCCCGTTTCGATCTTCATATTGTCCTTGTGTATTGAGGACATTTCCTTTGTGCAATTCTAAATGGTGATGCTATAGATCTCACTGGTATGATCTATAAAATTATCATTTTTTGTATTGTTGCTCACCTATTTGATTTCCAGGTGGGGTTCTATTAATTTTTGTAATATTTCTTTTGACATTTTGAACATGTATGTTCTCTCTTGCACTATTCTTTCTACCAATAGTGGGTCTTAGCATTCCTCTGCTTCCTCTTCTTCCTTGTCATTTATGAATACTACTCAATCCACACACTATGAATCTATTCCTCTTTCTTCTAGTCCTTCCACTTCAATCTCTCTAAGTGACGGGTCTATTCAACTTTTGAATAATGTTTTTAAGGAGTGACAAACTTGGAATAGGAATGTCATCAATATGTATCGTATTCATGCTTTTTCTTAGGGCATTGTGGCTTCTTATCATCCTATTATTGGTTCATCCATTTCTTCTACCTCAGTTAGACCATGTCCTGCAGTAGCTAGGCCTTCTCATACTGGTGGTTCATCTCTTGGGTTGTGATACTTGATGAATGCTTAAAAACACTTAATATAATGTGATTTTATGCACTTTAAATGATAAAATAAATTTGTATTTCAATAGTTTTATTATATTTTATGCAAATCTATCTTTTCAGAATAACGTGTATGTTTTTTTATTTTTTAGGTATTTTTAGCTTCAAAATGATTTAATTGATCAACACTCAAAGAATAGTACATTAAACCACTCTATTACAACATTGAAGCATAAAAGATTAACATATGTAAGCGTTACATATGATCCAAACAAATGTAAAAGATGTAAAGAAAATAGGGCTTCTAGATGTTCAGAGAAATGTGGGCTTTGACATAAAGATTTAGTGTGACATGATGCAAGAGTAGTGGATCAAGGATTCCAAGCTTATAAAGGCTTTCTTATGCTGCGACATGGAATCTATATGTGCCACAATGCGCAACTATATGATCCACTTTTCTCTCCTTTTTCTCACCTATAAATTGGTCCCTAGATCCCCATTTACAATCATCCCTTTCATCCCCCAACATATTCTTTTGATAATTTCTCAATTTCTCTCAATTTTTCTTTTCTTTTCATAGTTTTAAGGCTCATATCTCATTTTGAGAGTTTAAACATAGTTTATATAGTAGTTTTCATTTTGATTCAATAAACAGTGTTGGTAAAACTATTTGGAGGTTTTCCATAAGCATATGTGATACTAAAGTTCCATAAGGATACACTTGAAGTATAATTTAAAATATATTCTTTTTAGATTAACATTATGTGTTGTTTTGAATGCCATATTTATTTTACTGATCATTTATTAAATTAAGCATATCAGACTAAAAATACTATGTGATATTAGTAATATTGTTATGCTTGTGAAATATTGAAGTAGGTAAAATATTTTTATAAAATGAATTAAGTTTTATTTCTTCATCAAGATTTAAAAAAGTTTGTAAAAGAAAAATCTATTGACAAAGTATTTTCCTAGTAAATAAGAGAGTTAGATTTATGATTTAGTTATCTATATCTGATTTAGAGTAGCGCTTTTAAATCTTTGATTTATATCAATTGAATAGTTAGAGTAAAATTTCTATTTCAAATATTTTTACAAGAATTACTAAAGGGAGAATCAAGAAAGAGTTATCTAATTAAGTTAAATTTTAATTAATAAAGAGTTTGATCCCTATCTTGGGATATTTTCTTATAAAAAGGGAGAATCAATAATCTTAATTCATATCTTTAATAACCTAATTAATATTGAGTAAGTATGAATAACTAACTAATCTATCCTATAAATTCTCAGCCGAATGTAATGTTTATTTGCCAATTATTTTGTTGAATCTATCTTTACTTTTATGTCATTAGATTAGATTTCTCAAACACAAACTTTATGATAAAATGTTTAGGCTTAACTTCCTTTTTAGAAATTTGTTGAATTATTTAAAAAATCATGTCATTCCTCTTTAAACTAACTTTAGAAGTATACTTATCATTTCTTAAAAAGTGCTTCATGCACTTGCGAGCTATTTTAAAAATATACAAAATTTGTGTATCAAGTTTTTGAGCATCATTTATATTTAATTTATGTAGGGGTAACATGACAATATATGATTTGACTACATAATGTTTTTGTATGTTACGTTTATGGGGTGTGTGTTTGTTTTGTGTGTACAGGTTATAGGTGTAGAATGAAGTTATCGAGCTTGATATGTGTTGTGTGGAATGGTAATAAGACCCTTATGTTATAGAGTGACATAGTGAAAGAGTTTTTACATGAAGATGGACACACAAGTTGGATGTCCTTGGTTTAGGTATGTTTTTTAAGTTTGGGTATGTGTAAATTATTTTCATGGGAACAAACATCTTTAGGTCATCTTCATGATCATCTCATGATAGATGTGAGTATATATTTAGTTGTAAAGTTTTTGAAAACAAAAGCCAAAGAGGTAGACTATAAGTCCAATTGTAGCCTGTTTATGTGTACAAAACACGGTGTTAGTTTATTTTTGCTCAGTGTTCTGTCTTCCCCTATGTAAGGTTGGTTACTGTAGATCAGTAATACTCACATGCACATAGTTAGGGACATCATAAAGCCCTACAAATTCCAAGTGAACCAATCACAAGGTCTAGGAGGGCATAACTCAAAGAGGCTTTAAATGGGCTCATTAAAGAGGTCATGCATAACCAAGGGGACCCAAATTGGGAGTGCAAGGATTGGGACAAGCCTTGCATGGAAATTAGGGCAAAATTGGCAAAAAAAAAAAAAAAAAACTAGACACATTGTTGTGCCATTTGGAATGATTTTGGGCAATTTTATTTTCAGCACTTGGATGAAATCAAGGGTAAAGATGTAATATTTTCATAGGATTCCTTTGTACTCAGCTTCCCCATTTTCTCTCCAGGTTTTGTGCCACCTTTTGTGCTTTTTGGCTATTTTTATTTTCAACCCTTGGATAAGATCAAGGGTTGTGATGTAGTAGAAGCATTTCAATATTAAAATAAATCTACAATTATGAATTTGAATTGAAATTCTGAGCTCTATATCATGCAAGGAAAGGAAACTTTGGACAAAGTCTTCCAATGTTTTTCAAACATTATCAACTACTTGTAAAACTTGGTTGGACCTATTAGCAAAGAAAATTAGATTGAGAAAATCATTCCTCTACGACCTCATCATTTTCATGCCAAAGTTACCTTGCTTAAGTCCATGTACAAGCCGACCGAACATACTCTTAAATGAATCTGTTGGGCAAGTATTCGAACTGGATCACTTTTGGCCAAGATTAGAGCAATCTATTTTCGAGGAGGGAAAGAATTTGGCACTCATGACATCAATGATATTCGTCCGAGCGAACATGTTTTTGACCCAATTGTTAGAAATGATGACTCTAATCATAATGAAGAGAAAATGGCTCTACATGCCTAGAGATTTCCTAAATTCCTTAGAAATAAGAAACCCTTTTTTAGGGATATTAAAAAAAGGTAATTAGGGATCTAAAATAATTATTACAATTAATTTAAAATTGTACTTCTTCAAAACAACATGAATGATTTTTAAGACCACTCATATAATTATTTAAATATTAAAATAAATCTACAATTATGAAGTTGAATTGAAATTTTGAGCTCTATATCATGCAAGGGGATGACACTTTGGACAAAGTCTTCCAATGTTTTTCAAACATTATTAACTACTTGTAAAAATTGGTTGGACCTATTAGCAAAGAAAATTAGATTGAGAAAATCATTCCTATACTACCTTATCATTCTCATGCCAAAGTTACCTTGATTTAGTCCATGTACAAGCCAACGGAACATACTCTTAAATGAATCTGTTGGGCAAGTATTCGAACTAGATCATTTTTGGCGAAGATTAGAGCAATCTACTTTCGAGGAGGGAAAGAACTTGGCGGTCAAGACATCAAGGATAGTGGTCCGAGTAAACATGTTTTTGGCCCAAATGTTAGAAAAGATGACTCTAATCATAATGAAGAGTAAATGGCTCTACTTGCCGAGAGATTTCCTAAATTTCTTAGCAAGAAAAAAAAACCTTTTTTAAGGATTATTAAAAAAAAGTAATTAGAGCTCTAAAATGAATATTACAATTAATTTAAAATTGTACTTCTTCAAAACAACATGAATGATTTTTGAGAGAACTCATAAAAGCATTTCATTATTAAAACAAATCTAGAATTATGAAGTTGAATGAAAATTTTGAACTCTATATCATGCAAGAAGATGAAACTTTGGACAAAGTCTTTGAATGTTTTTCAAACATTATCAACTACTTGAAAAGGTTAGGTGGACCTATTAGCAAAGAAAATTAGATTGAGAAAATCATTCCTATACTACCTTATCATTTTAATGCCAAAGTTACCCTGCTTAAGTCCATGTACAAGCTCACCGAACATACTCTTAAATGAATATGTTGGGCAAGTATTCGAACTGCATTAATTTTGCCCAAGTTGATAGCAATCTACTTTCGAGGAGGGAAAGAAATTGGCCCTCAAGACATCAAGGATAGTGGTTAGAGTGAACATGTTTTTTACCCAACTGTTAGAAAAGATGACTCTAATCATAATGAAGAGAAAATGGTTGTACTAGCCGTGTGATTTACTAAATTTCTTAAAAAGAAAAAAACCCATTTTTAGGATTATTAAAAAATGGTAATTAGGGCTCTAAAATGATTATTACAATTAATTTAAAATTGTACTTCTTCAAATCAACATGAATGATTTTTGAGACCACTCATATAAGCATTTCAATATTAAAATAAATCTACAATTATGAAGTTGAAATGAAATTCTGAGTTCTATATCATGCAAGGGGATGAAACTTTGGACAAAGTCTTCCAATATTTTTAAACATTATCAACAACTTGTAAAACTTGGTTCGGCCGATTAGCAAAGAAAATTAGATTGAAAAAATCATTCCTCTACGACCTTATCATTTTCATGCCAAAGTTACCTTGCTTAAGTCCATGTACAAGCCGACCGAACATACTCTTAAATGAATCTGTTGGGCAAGTATGCTAACTGGATCACTTTTGGCCAAGATAAGAGCAATCTACTTTCGAGGAGGGAAAGAACTTGGCGGTCAAGACATCAAGGAAAGTGGTCCGAGTAAACATGTTTTTGACCCAATTGTTAGAAATGATGACTGTAATCATAATGAAGAGTAAATGGCTCTACTTGCCGAGAGATTTCCTAAATTTCTTAGCAAGAAAAAAACAATTTTTAAGGATTATTAAAAAAAAGTAATTAGAGCTCTAAAATGATTATTACAATTAATTTAAAATGGTACTTCTTCAAAACAACATGAATGATTTTTGAGACCACTCATATAAGCATTTCAATATTAAAATAAATCTAGAATTATGAAGTTGAATTTAAATTTTGAGCTCTATATCATGCAAGGGGATAAAACTTTGGACATAGTCTTTCAATGTTTTTCAAACATTATCGACTACTTGTAAACCTTGGGTGGACCTATTAGCAAAGAAAATTAGATTGAGAAAATAATTCCTATACTAACTTATCAATTTCATGCCAAAGTTACCTTCTTAAGTACATGTACATGCCGACCGAACATACTCTTAAATGAAACTGTTGGGCAAGTATTCGAACTGGATCACTTTTGGCCAAGATTAGAGCAATCTACTTTCGAGGAGGGAAAGAATTTGGCGGTCAAGACATCAAGTATAGTGGTCCGAGTAAACATGTTTTTGACCCAATTGTTAGAAATGATGACTGTAATCATAATGAAGAGTAAATGGCTCTACTTGCCGATAGATTTCCAAAATTTCTTAGAAATAAGAAACCCTTTTTTAGGGATATTAAAAAAAGGTAATTAAGGATCTAAAATGATTATTACAATTAATTTAAAATTGTACTTCTTCAAAACAACATGAATGATTTTTGAGACCACTCATATCAGCATTTCAATATTAAAATAAATCTAGAATTAGGAAGTTGAATTAAAATTTTGAGCTCTATATCATGCAAGGGGATGAATCTTTGGACAAAGTGTTCCAATGTTTTTTAAACATTATCAACTACTTGTAAAACTTGGTTGGACCTATTAGCAAAGAAAATTATATTGAGAAAATCATTCCTATACTAACTTATCATTTTAATGCCAAAGTTACTTGCTTAAGTCCATGTACAAGCTCACCGAACATACTCTTAAATGAACAGTTGGGCAAGTATTCGAACTGCATTAATTTTTCCCAAGTTGATTGCAATCTACTTTCGAGGAGGGAAAGAAATTGGCCCTCAAGACATCAAGGATAGTGGTTAGAGTGAACATGTTTTTGACCCAATTGTTAGAAAAGATGACTCTAATAATAATGAAGAGAAAATGGATGTACTTGCCGTGTGATTTACTAAATTTATTAAAAAGAAATAAACCCTTTTTTAGGATTATTAAAAAAAGGTAATTTAGGCTCTAAAATTATTAGTATAATTAATTTAAAATTGTACTTCTTCAAAACAAGATGAATGATTTTTGAGACCACTCATATATGCATTTCAATATTACAATAAATCTAGAATTATGAAGTTGAATTGAAATTTTGAGCTCTATATTATGCAAGGGGATAAAACTTTGGACAAAGTCTTTCAATGTTTTTCCAACATTATCGACTACTTGTAAACCTTGGGTGGACCTATTTGCAAAGAAAATTAGATTGAGAAAATCATTCCTATACTAACTTATCATTTTAATGCCAAAGTTACCTTGCTTAAGTCCATGTACAAGCCGACTGAACATACTCTCAAATGAATCTGTTAGGCAAGTATTCGAACTGTATCAATTTTGCCCAAGTTGATAGCAATCTACTTTCGAGGAGGCAAAGAACTTGGCCTTCAAGACATCAAGGATAGTAGTTAGAGTGAACATGTTTTTTTACCCAATTTTTAGAAATGATGACTCTAATCATAATGAAGAGAAAATGGCTCTACTTGCCGAGAGATTTCCTAAATTTCTTAGAAATAAGAAACCCTTTTTTAGGGATATTAAAAAACGGTAATTAGGGATCTAAAATGATTATTACAATTAATTTAAAATTGTATTTCTTCAAAACAACATGAATGATTTTTGAGCCCACTCATATAATTATTTAAATATTAAAATAAATCTACAATTATGAAGTTGAATTGAAATTTTGAGCTCTATATCATGCAAGTGGATGAAACTTTGGACAAAGTCTTCCCATGTTTTTCAAACATTATCAACTACTTGTAAAAATTGGTTGGACCTATTAGCAATGAAAATTAGAATGAGAAAATCATTCCTATACTACCTTATCATTTTCATGCCAAAGTTACCTTGATTTAGTCCATGTACAAGCCAACTGAACATACTCTTAAATGAATCTGTTGGGCAAGTATGCTAAGTGGATCACTTTTGGCTAAGATTAGAGCAATCTACTTTCTAGTAGGGAAAGAACTTGGCGGTCAAGACATCAAGGATAGTGGTCCGAGTAAACATGTTTTTGACCCAATTGTTAGAAATGATGACTGTAATCATAATGAAGAGTAAATGGCTCTACTTGCCGAGAGATTTCCTAAATTTCTTAGCAAGAAAAAAAGCCTTTTTAAGGATTACTAAAAAAAAGTAATTAGAGCTCTAAAATGATTATTACAATTAATTTAAAATGGTACTTCTTCAAAACAACATGAATGATTTTTGAGAGAACTCATAAAAGCATTTCAATATTAAAATAAATGTAGTATTATGAAGTTGAATGGCAATTTTGAACTCTATATCATGCAAGAGGATGAAACTTTGGACAAAGTCTTTGAATGTTTTTCAAACATTATCAACTACTTGAAAAGGTTAGGTGGACCTATTAGCAAACAAAATTAGATTGAGAAAATCATTCCTATACTAACTTATCAATTTCATGCCAAAGTTACCTTCTTAAGTACATGTACATGCCGACCGAACATACTCTTAAATGAAACTGTTGGGCAAGTATCCGAACTGGATCACTTTTGGCCAAGATTAGAGCAATCTACTTTCGAGGAGGGAAAGAACTTGGCGGTCAAGACATCAAGTATAGTGGTCCGAGTAAACATGTTTTTGACCCAATTGTTAGAAATGAAGACTGTATCCATAATGAAGAGTCAATGGCTCCATTTGCCGAGAGATTTCCAAAATTTCTTAGAAATAAGAAACCCTTTTTTAGGGATATTAAAAAAAGGTAATTAAGGATCTAAAATGATTATTACAATTAATTTAAAATTGTACTTCTTCAAAACAACATGAATGATTTTTGAGACCACTCATATCCGCATTTCAATATTAAAATAAATCTAGAATTAGGAAGTTGAATTAAAATTTTGAGCTCTATATCATGCAAGGGGATGAATCTTTGGACAAAGTGTTCCAATGTTTTTTAAACATTATCAACTACTTGTAAAACTTGGTTGGACCTATTAGCAAAGAAAATTAGATTGAGAAAATCATTCCTATACTAACTTATCATTTTAATGCCAAAGTTACTTGCTTAAGTCCATGTACAAGCTCACCGAACATACTCTTAAATGAACAGTTGGGAAATTATTCGAACTGCATTAATATTTCCCAAGTTGATTGCAATCTACTTTCGAGGAGGGAAAGAAATTGGCCCTCAAGACATCAAGGATAGTGGTTAGAGTGAACATGTTTTTGACCCAATTGTTAGAAAAGATGACTCTAATCATAATGAAGAGAAAATGGATGTACTTGCCGTGTGATTTACTAAATTTACTAAAAAGAAAAAAACCCTTTTTTAGGATTATTAAAAAAAGGTAATTTAGGCTCTAAAATGATTATTACAATTAATTTAAAATTGCACTTCTTTAAAACAACATGAATGATTTTTGAGACCACTCATATAAGCATTTCAATATTAAAATAAATCTATAATTATGAAGTTGAATTGAAATTTTGAGCTCTATATCATGCAAGGGGATAAAACTTTGGACAAAGTCTTTCAATGTATTTCAAACATTATCGACTACTTGTAAACCTTGGGTGGACCTATTAGCAAAGAAAATTAGATTGAGAATATCATTCCTATACTAACTTATCATTTTCATGCCAAAGTTACCTTCTTAAGTACATGTACATGTCGACCGAACATACTCTTAAATGAAACTGTTGGGCAAGTATTCGAACTGGATCACTTTTGGCCAAGATTAGAGCAATCTACTTTCGAGGAGGGAAAGAACTTGGCGGACAAGACATCAAGGATAGTGGTTCGAGTAAATATGTTTTTGACCCAATTATTAGAAAAGATGACTCTAATCATAATGAAGAGAAAATGGATGTACTTGCCGTGTGATTTACTAAATTTACTAAAAAGAAAAAAACCCTTTTTTCGGATTATTAAAAAAAGGTAATTTAGGCTCTAAAATGATTATTACAATTAATTTAAAATTGTACTTCTTCAAAACAACATGAATGATTTTTTAGACCACTCATATAAGCATTTCAATATTAAAATAAATCTAGAATTATGAAGTTGAATTGAAATTTTGAGCTCTATATCATGCAAGGGGATAAAACTTTGGACAAAGTCTTTCAATCTATTTCAAACATTATCGACTACTTGTAAACCTTGGGTGGACCTATTAGCAAAGAAAATTAGATTGAGAAAATCATTCCTATACTAACTTATCATTTTCATGCCAAAGTTACCTTCTTAAGTACATGTACAAGCCGACCAAACATACTATTAAATGAATCTGTTGGGCAAGTATTCGAATTGGATCACTTTTGGCCAATATTAGAGCAATCTACTTTCGAGGAGGGAAAGAACTTGGCGGTCAAGACATCAAGGATAGTGGTTCGAGTAAACATGTTTTTGACCCAATTGTTAGAAATGATGACTGTAATCATAATGAAGAGTAAATGGCTCCACTTGCCGATAGATTTCCAAAATTTCTTAGAAATAAAAAACTCTTTTTTAGGGATATTAAAAAAAGGTAATTAAGGATCTAAAATGATTATTACAATTAATTTAAAATTGTACTTCTTCAAAACAACATGAATGATTTTTGAGACCACTCATATCAGCATTTCAATATTAAAATAAATCTAGAATTAGGAAGTTGAATTAAAATTTTGAGCTCTATATCATGCAAGGGGATGAATCTTTGGACAAAGTGTTCCAATGTTTTTTAAACATTATCAACTACTTGTAAAACTTGGTTGGACCTATTAGCAAGGAAAATTATTTTGAGAAAATCATTCCTATACTAACTTATCATTTTAATGCCAAAGTTACTTGCTTAAGTCCATGTACAAGCTCACCGAACATACTCTTAAATGAACAGTTGGGCAAGTATTCGAACTGCATTAATTTTTCCCAAGTTGATTGCAATCTACTTTCGAGGAGGGAAAGAAATTGGCCCTCAAGACATCAAGGATAGTGGTTAGAGTGAACATGTTTTTGACCCAATTGTTAGAAAAGATGACTCTAATCATAATGAAAAGAAAATGGATGTACTTGCCGTGTGATTTACTAAATTTATTAAAAAGAAATAAACCCTTTTTTTTTATTATTAAAAAAAGGTAATTTAGGCTATAAAATTATTAGTATAATTAATTTAAAATTGTACTTCTTCAAAACAACATGAATGATTTTTGAGACCACTCATATATGCATTTCAATATTACAATAAATCTAGAATTATGAAGTTGAATTGAAATTTTGAGCTCTATATCATGCAAGGGGATAAAACTTTGGACAAAGTCTTTCAATGTTTTTCCAACATTATCGACTACTTGTAAACCTTGGGTGGACCTATTAGCAAAGAAAATTAGATTGAGAAAATCATTTCTATACTAACTTATCATTTTAATGCCAAAGTTACCTTGCTTAAGTCCATGTACAAGCCGACTGAACTTACTCTCAAATTAATATGTTAGGAAAGTATTCGAACTGTATCAATTTTGCCCAAGTTGATAGCAATCTACTTTCGAGGAGGGAAAGAAATTGGCCTTCAAGACATCAAGGATAGTAGTTAGAGTGAACATGTTTTTTTACCCAATTTTTAGAAATGATGACTCTAATCATAATGAAGAGAAAATGGCTCTACTTGCCGTATGATTTTCTAAATTTCTTAAAAAGAAAAAAAACCCTTTTTTAGGATTATTAAAAAAATGTAATTAGGGCTCTGAAATGATTATTACAATTAATTTAAAATTGTACGTCTTCAAAACAACATCAATGATTTTTGAGACTACTTATATAAGCAAAGAAAATTAGATTGAGAAAATCATTCCTATACGACCTTATCATTTTCATGCCAAAGTTACCTTGCTTAAGTCCATGTACAAGCCGACCGAATATACTCTTAAATGCATCTGTTGGGCAAGTATTCAAACTAGATCATATTTGGCCAAGAATAGAGCAATCTACTTTCGAGGAGGGAAAGAACTTGGCCCTCAAGACATCAAGGATAGTGGTCCGAGCGCACATGTTTTTGACCCAATTGTTAGAAATGATGAATCTAATCATAATTAAGAGAAAATGGCTCTACTTGCCTAGAGATTTCCAAAATTTGTTAGAAATAAGAAACCCTTCTTTAGGGATATTAAAAAAAGGTAATTAGGGATCTAAAATGATTATTACGATGAATTTAAAATTGCTCTTCTTCAAAAACAACATGAATAATTTTGGAGACCACTCATATAAGCATTTTAACATTAAAATAACTCTAGAATTATGAAGTTGTATTGAAATTTTGAACTCTATATCATGCAAGGGGATGAAACTTTTGACAAAGTCTTTCAATGTTTTTCAAACATTATCGACTACTTGTAAAACTTGGGTGTACCTATTAGCAAAGAAAATTAGATTGAGAAAATCATTCGTATACTACCTTATCATTTTCATGCCAAAGTTAACTTGCTTAAGTCAATGTACAAGCCCACCGAACATACTCTTAAATGAATCTGTTGGGAAAGCATTCGAACTGCATCATTTTTGCCCAAGTTGTGAGCAATCTACTTTCGAGAAGGGAAACAAATTGGCCCTCAAGACATGAAGGATAATGGTCAGAATGAACATGTTTTTTTACCCAATTGTTAGAAAAGATGACTCTAATCATAATGAAGAGAAAATGGCTATACTTGCCGTGTGATTTACTAAATTTCTTAAAAAGAAAAAAAAAACCTTTTTTTAGGATTATTAAAAAAAGGTAATTAGGGCTCTAAAATGATTATTACAATTAATTTAAAATTGTACTTCTTCAAAACAACATGAATGATTTTTGAGACCACTGATATAAGGATTTCAATATTAAAATAAATCTAGAATTATGAAGTTGAATTGAAATTTTGAGCTCTATATCATGCAAGGGGATAAAACTTTGGACAAAGTCTTTCAATGTATTTCAAACATTATCGACTACTTGTAAACCTTGGGTGGACCTATTAGCAAAGAAAATTAGATTGAGAAAATCATTCCTATACTAACTTATCATTTTCATGCCAAAGTTACCTTCTTAAGTACATGTACAAGCCGACCGAACATACTCTTAAATGAATCTGTTGGGCAAGTATTCGAACTGGATCACTTTGGGCCAAGATTAGAGCAATCTACTTTCAAGGAATGAAAGGAGTTGGCCCTCAAGACATCAAGGATTGTGGTCTGAGCGAAAATATTCTTGACCCAATTGTTAGAAATGATGACTCTAATAATAATGAAGAGAAAATGGCTCTACTTGCCGAGAGATTTCCAAAATTTCTTAGAAATAAGAAACCCTTTTTTAGGGATATTAAAAAAAGGTAATTAGGGATCTAAAATGATTATTACGATGAATTTAAAATTGCACTTCTTCAAAAACAACATGAATGATTTTGGAGACCACCCATATAAGCATTTGAACATTAAAATAACTCTAGAATTATGAAGTTGTATTGAAATTTTGAACTCTATATCATGCAAGGGGATGAAACTTTGGACAAAGTCTTTCAATGTTTTTCAAACATTATGAACTACTTGTAAAATTTGGGTGGACCTATTAGCCAAGAAAATTAGATTGAGAAAATCATTATTATACGACCTTATTGTTTTCATGCCAAAGTTACCTTGCTTAAGTCCATGTACAAGCCGAATGAACATACTATTAAATGAATCTGTTGGGCAAGTATTCGAACTGGATCACTTTTGGCCAAGATTAGAGCAATCTACTTTCGAGGAGGGAAAGAACTTGGAGGTCAAGACATCAAGGATAGTGCTCCGAGTAAACATGTTTTTGACCCAATTGTTAGAAATGATGACTCTAATCATAATGAGGAGAAAATGGCTGTACTTTTCGAGAGATTTCCTAAATTTCTTAGAAATAAGAAACCCTTTTTTAAGGATATTAAAAAAAGGTAATTAGGGATCTAAAATGATTATTACGATGAATTTAAAATTGCACTTCTTCAAAAACAACATGAATGATTTTGGAGACCACCCATATAAGCATTTGAACATTAAAATAACTCTAGAATTATGAAGTTGTATTGAAATTTTGAACTCTATATCATGCAAGGGGATGAAACTTTGGACAAAGTCTTTCAATGTTTTTCAAACATTATGAACTACTTGTAAAATTTGGGTGGACCTATTAGCAAAGAAAATTAGATTGAGAAAATCATTATTATACGACCTTATTGTTTTCATGCCAAAGTTACCTTGCTTAAGTCCATGTACAAGCCGAATGAACATACTATTAAATGAATCTGTTGGGCAAGTATTCGAACTGGATCACTTTTGGCCAAGATTAGAGCAATCTACTTTCGAGGAGGGAAAGAACTTGGAGGTCAAGACATCAAGGATAGTGCTCCGAGTAAACATGTTTTTGACCCAATTGTTAGAAATGATGACTCTAATCATAATGAGGAGAAAATGGCTGTACTTTTCGAGAGATTTCCTAAATTTCTTAGAAATAAGAAACCCTTTTTTAAGGATATTAAAAAAAGGTAATTAGGGATCTAAAATGATTATTACGATGAATTTAAAATTGCACTTCTTCAAAAACAACATGAATGATTTTGGAGACCACCCATATAAGCATTTGAACATTAAAATAACTCTAGAATTATGAAGTTGTATTGAAATTTTGAACTCTATATCATGCAAGGGGATGAAACTTTGGACAAAGTCTTTCAATGTTTTTCAAACATTATGAACTACTTGTAAAATTTGGGTGGACCTATTAGCAAAGAAAATTAGATTGAGAAAATCATTATTATACGACCTTATTGTTTTCATGCCAAAGTTACCTTGCTTAAGTCCATGTACAAGCCGAATGAACATACTATTAAATGAATCTGTTGGGCAAGTATTCGAACTGGATCACTTTTGGCCAAGATTAGAGCAATCTACTTTCGAGGAGGGAAAGAACTTGGAGGTCAAGACATCAAGGATAGTGCTCCGAGTAAACATGTTTTTGACCCAATTGTTAGAAATGATGACTCTAATCATAATGAGGAGAAAATGGCTGTACTTGCCGAAAGATTTCCTAAATTTCTTAGAAATAAGAAACCCTTTTTTAAGGATATTAAAAAAAGGTAATTAGGGATCTAAAATGATTATTATGATGAATTTAAAATTGCACTTCTTCAAAAACAACATGAATGATTTTGGAGACCACCCATATAAGCATTTCAACATTAAAATAACTCTAGAATTATGAAGTTGTATTGAAATTTTGAACTCTATATCATGCAAGGGGATGAAACATTGGACAAAGTCTTTCAATGTTTTTCAAACATTATCAACTACTTTTAAAATTTGGGTGGACCTATTAGCAAAGAAAATTAGATTGAGAAAATCATTATTATACGACCTTATTGTTTTCATGCCAAAGTTACCTTGCTTAAGTCCATGTACAAGCCGACTGAACATACTATTCAATGAATCTGTTGGGCAAGTATTCGAACTGGATCACTTTTGGCCAAGATTAGAGAAATCTACTCTCGAGGAAGGAATGAACTTGGCCCTCAAGACATCAAGCATAGTCGTCCGAGCGAACATGTGTTTAACCTAATTGTTATAAATGATGACTCTAATCATAATGAAGAGAAAATGGCTCCACTTGCCGAGAGATTTCCTAATTTTCTTAGAAGTAAGAAACCCTTTTTTAGGGATATTAAAAAAAGGTAATTAGGGATCTAAAATGACTATTACGATGAATTTAAAATTGTACTTTTTCAAAAACAACATTAATGATTTTTGAGACCACTCATATAAGCATTTCAATATTAAAATAAATCTACAATTATGAAGTTGAATTGAAATTTTGAGCTCTATATCATGCAAGTGGATGAAACATTGGACAAAGTCTTCCAATGTTTTTCAAACATTATCAACTACTTGTAAAAATTGGTTGGACCTATTAGCAAAGAAAATTAGATTGAGAAAATCATTCCTATACTCACTAATCATTTTAATGCCAAAGTTACCTTGCTTAAGTCCATGTACAAGCTCATCGAACATACTCTGAAATGAATATGTTGGGAAAGTATTCGAACTGCATCAATTTTGCCCAAGTTGATAGCAATCTACTTTCGAGGAGGGAAATTTTTTTCCCTCAAGACATCAAGGATAGTGGTAAGAGCTGATGAGCGAAAACCGGCATCGCCGATTCTTGCCAATACTTTGGTTTCAATATTTATAAAACTCTCGCAAGTGCACGAATCATTTCGAAGAAAATGATAAGTATACTCCCAAGGTCGATCTAAGGAAGGAATGTATGTGGTTTTTAATTTATTATTCAAACTTTTAAAAACGAAATTAAATCCTAAACATCCTGTCACGATAGTTTGGTTTTTGTGTTCCTAATCTAATGACATAAAATAAACATATATACAGATTAATTAAATATAATCTAATAACATAAAAATAAACATAGATACAAATTCAATAAATAATTATCTAAAAATAAACATATATACGGATTCAATAAATATTCATGCAAATTTTTATCATTTATATTAGCGGAGTATTTATGGATATAATAACTAAATTAATTATGCTTGCTCATATTAACTAGGTTATTAAAGATATAAATTGATATTTTATTGATTCTCTCTTTTTTATATAAATACCACCTTTGGTGGGGTTAGATATTCTTTGTTAACTAAACAAATCAATTAACACCTATGGGTGGGGTTGATAACTAATATGCTTAATTAAATTAATTTCTTTTTCTAAGAGATTGGAAATGAACCATTTAAATGCCACCTTTGGTGGGGTTAGACAATTTAAACATTATTCAAGGTGTCCAAATTAAACATAAGAATTTAATTATCCGAGTACTAACTTTCAAGTTTTAAAACCACTATTGAAAACATGTTGTCAATACATTTTCATATAATAATTCTTATAAAAAACTTTTGAAATAGAGTTTCACTCTAACTACCGGGCGATTGTACCAACAAATAAAAGAGCACTACTCTAAATTAGACCGGATAACTAAACCTTAAAATCTAATTTTCAGGTTTAAGTTTGTAATGAAAAATAATATATTTCTCTCTAACATTCTTAATATAAAATCTTGAATAAAAACAAAATCAATTCATTTTAGAGATTTTTACCTATTTAATATTTCGCAAGCATAACAACGTCATTATTATATCATGTTTATAAACAGCTAGCAGAGTTAAATTTAATCATAGACAAATTAAATATAACATGTAAGAATAAAGCATAAAAATAACTGTAAAGAAAATAAAATCCTTACAGAACTTCGACGCTATTTCCGTTGCTAGAAAACCTCCAAGCGGAATTTGCACTCCCATTTATTGAATCAAAAACTAAATTATTACAAAAACATTATAAGTTCCTCTCAAAAAGAGAAGAACACTAAAACTAAGAGAATTGAACTAAAAACTAAGAAGGAAACTAAGAAAAACTTAGAAACTAAGAAAGAAACTAAGGAAAACTCAAAAACTAAGAAATGAGAGAAAGAAAGAAGAGAGAAGTGTGGTTTTAAGGTGTGTTTTGAAGTGAAGGGAAGGGGGGTATTTATAGGTGAGGATGGAGAGAAAAAGTAGAGAAAAAAATGTTAAAAAAAATGTAAAAACGCGAATTATTGATTGCTGACGTCATTTGATGACGTCAGCATGACAGGGGGCGGCTGCACAGTACCGGGTATGAACAGTACCGCGGCTGCATAGTACCGGGGATGAACAGTGCCGAGTCTGCACAGTACCGCGGATGAACAGTGCGCGCGGATGAACAGTACGCGCGGATGAACAGTGCCGCGCGCTGCTGCTTGGGGCGGAGCTGGGCGCTGGGGCGCGGCGGCCGGGCGGCGCGGCGGCGCGATTTTCGTATTTTTGACATTTTTGACCTTTTCGACCCATTTTGTCCAATTTTTCCATGTTTGTTGACCTTTTCCCACTTATTTATTAATATATTTGTGATGTATTGCTTCAAGTATTCCTGTTTGAGTCTTTAAATTGCGTTTTTAAGCTAAAATACCTGAAAAACAATAAAAATACCCGTGATTCCGAAAAAGACAAATTTATATAAATATATGATAAAACATATAAATATATGTATTTTTAATCAATTAATGTGCATAAAATCATGGTTATTTTAGTGCTTTTTGAGCACTCATCACAACCCCCAACCAGCTTCTTGCTAGTCCCTTAGCAAGAGAAGCGATAAAAACTAAAAATTAAACTATCCTAAATCACTTTCGTGGATTGAAACGGTTGCATTTAGCCTATGCAACAAGCCGTTAAACCCCTAGGTTGCCCTAGTGGACGAGTTTGAGTCTCGTGAGGGTTTTCAGTAATGATACCCACAAACATTGAACTAAATGTAGAAATCAAAAGAAACAATAAAAACAATCAAATCAAAAACTAAAATTACAACAAAATCAAAAATTAATTTAAGGATAAAAGAAAACAACATATCACAAAAATGTCTCATACTTTTTAATCTCTTTTAAGATCATAATTAAAATCTCAAGCATAAGTTATTTTAATCTCTTTAAAGAATCATGATTTTATTATAATAATTAGTCGAAAATCATTTTCATATTTCATATCAAAAATGTATCAATTTAATTTTACCCAATTTCAGTGTCATGAATCAGAATTCGCTTCGACTCTATTCCTCACAAGTCAATACTCTCAAAACACTGAATCCTATGGGTTCAAACACTCATACTAATTTATATGCGAAAGAGTTTATGTATAGAAATGAACTAATATGTTCGCATATGTATAAAGAATAAAGGCTCAAAGTGTTATTTTAACATTGATCTCATGAAAGGAATCAAATGTATAAATTATAAAGATATCATGCATAAAAATTATTTTTATGCATAAATCAAACTCATTAAGAAAGAATTTCAAGATATATGCTTTTTACAAATGAAGAAATTGCAATGACTTTTTAGGGAATTACTTCCTATATCTTTCTTTTGTAATTAGCCTTTACTCACAACTTTGTAGGCAATGTGGGTCATAGTATGTAGATGATACTATATATATTTTTTTATCTCTCTATTTTTTTTTGTAGATATTTTTCGATATATGTATTTTTTTAGAGAGTCAACCCATGTACAGATTGTACATTTTTTTGGATTTTGGTGAGTGGTTAATTTTGTGGCTTTTCTGTTTGATCTTGGTTTAGGTAACCCCAGATATGTCTTTTTGTTTTTGTAGCAGTCATGCATAAATGAGATATAAGCAAATACTATCAATTTCAACTCAAATCATTTAATCTTAAGCAAAAATAATAATCAAAAATATATGATACTCTATTAAGATGAGAAAAAAAATCATACATTCAATGCTAATACCTATAGAGATTATCTAAACTTTTTGAATAAATAAGAAATGTGTTTGGAGTAGAAAAAATATATATTTCACTCTGAATAAAAGAATTTAGGCTCAAATTATATCTCACAAGGGTAGTCTCCACTAAAAAAAATTCATAAACACCGATTTTGGGTTTAATATAATTTCCACATTTTATCAAGAAATACTAGTTATGTCAAAAACTAACTAATTATCAAAAATAATTACACAATATTTCATGATATGTTTTCAAAAAAATTAATCTAACAGTACCAAAGACTTAACTATTTACTTAAATTTGATTTAAAGAAATGATAAATTTTTGTGAGAATTTTTTTTTTATTAAGCATGGTAACTTTTCACCACCCCCAACCTAGAACTTACATTGTCCTCAATGTAACAACTGCAAATTAAAGATAAAGAGAAAAGAGGAGAAAGATTACCTATTTCTTGAGAATGTGTAAGTAGTAATGAAGAAATGCAGGTGCATCCATCATATTCATCATTAAAGTGTATACAGACAGATTGCTGTGAACTTCTAACATCTCAACAAATATTTTAGTTTTAACAATTTTAAAATTATTCACATATAAGTAAACTAAAATAAACAATAATATTAAGTAAATAAAACAAATAAAACAAAAAATTACCTAACATGATGGGTTGCCTCCCATCCAGCGCTTAGTTTAACGTCTTAGCAAGACGTATCTTTTTGGTGCTAAGGGTTACTCAGCCAAATGCAATCCATTTCAGCAATGTTGTTTGGTTCTTCTACATAAGGCTTGACACGATGGCCATTAACTTTGAACGTTTTTTGTGTCTTGGAGTCCAATAGTTCTACCACTCCATGTTCAGATACCTGAACTATTTTGAATGGTCCATCCCATCTTGATCTCAGCTTTCCTGGAAACAATCTCAAACGAGAGTTAAATAAAAGAACTTTCATTCCAGGGTGAAAAGTTTTAGGAACTAGCCTCTTGTCATGGTAGCGCTTAGTACGCTCCTTGTATAATTTTGCATTCTCATAGGCTTCATTCCTAATTTCTTCCAACTCATGAAGCTGGAGTACTCGTTTTTCACCTGCTTTATCTAAATCCATGTTTAGCTCTTTAATTGCCCAATAAGCCTTGTGTTCAAGTTCAACTGGAAGGTGGCACGCTTTCCCAAAGATTAACCGGTAAGGGCTCATCCCAATAGGTGTTTTGTAAGCGGTGCGGTATGCCCATAAGGCATCATTTAACTTAAATGCCCAATCCTTCCTTGAGGGACGCACAGTGCGTTCCAATATTCCCTTAATTTGCCTATTACTTACTTCCACTAAACCGGAAGTTTGAGGGTGATATGGAGTAGCTACCTTATGTGTGATGTTGTACTTGTTTAGTACTCCATCAAAGAGTTTGTTACAAAAATGGCTACCTCCATCACTTATTATAGCTCTAGGCGTTCCGAACCTACTGAATATGAAATCTTTCAAGAATTTCACAACAACATTAGCATCATTGGTTTTGGTGGGGATAGCTTCTACCCACTTGGACACATAATCCACAGCAACCAAAATGTATTGAAAACCATTAGATGGGGGAAAAGGACCCATAAAGTCAATCCCCCATACATCAAAGAGTTCAACAACTAAATTAGATGTCAAAGGCATTTCATCTCTTTTGCTTATGTTTCCTGTTCTTTGACATCTATCACATTGTGCACAAAACATATGAGCATCTTTAAAAAGAGTGTGCCAAAAGAATCCAGACTGTAATATCTTACGGGCTGTCTTTTCTCCTCCAAAATGACCCCCACAATGAAGTTCATGACAAAAAGTCAGAATGCTCTTATGTTCTTCTTCAGGTACACATCTCCGGATGACTTGATCTTGACCAATCTTGTATAAATAAGGGTCATCCCAGAAATAGTCCTTAATAGTTTTAAAAAACCTTTTCTTGTCCTGATATGAAGTGTTAGGTCGCAAAACACCAGTGGCAAGATAGTTTACAATATCAGCATACCATGGGTTCGGACCTATGAAAAATAACTGTTCATCAGGAAAGGTTTCAACTATATCGTCATTACTCTCATCTTTAAGAGAATTGAAGTCAGAAATCAACCTAGACAAATGGTCAGCTACTAAGTTTTCACTGCCTTTCTTATCCTTGATTTCTAGGTCAAATTCTTGTAAGAGTAAGACCCACCTGATTAATCTTGGCTTGGCATTTGGTTTACTTAATAGGTATCTTAAAGCAGCATGATCAGAATGCACAATCACTTTAGATCCTACTAAATAAGACCGAAATTTGTCTAAAGAGAATACTATAGCCAAGAATTCCTTTTCAGTGGTGGTGTAATTCATCTGGGCATCATTGAGTGTTTTGCTAGCATAGTAGATGACATGTAAACGCTTATCCACTCTTTGTCCCAGGACTGCTCCTAAGCATAATCAGAAGCGTCACACATTATTTCAAAGGGTAAAGACCAGTTTGGTGCCATTATAACAGGGGTAGATGTGAGTTTATCTTTCAAGGTATTAAAGGAAGTAAGGCAGTCATTGTTGAAATCAAAATCAGCATCTTTGGATAGCAAGTTACATAATGGATGACTTATTTTAGAGAAATCTTTAATAAATCGTCTGTAGAATCCTGCATGTCCCAAGAAGCTTCTTATCCCCTTCACAGATGTAGGGGGAGGTAGTTTGGATATCAATTCAACTTTTGCCTTATCAACTTCAATACCCTTGTTTGAAATTATATGTCCTAAAACTATCCCTTGTTGAACCATAAAATGACTTTTCTCCCAACTAAGGGTTAGATTGCATTCAATGCATCTTTCTAAAACCAAAGTCAATTTATGTAAGCAATCATCAAATGAGTTCCCAAAGACAGAGAAATCGTCCATGAAAATCTCAATGAATTTCTCCACCATGTCCGAGAAAATGGATATCATGCATCTCTGGAACGTGGCAGGGGCATTGCATAACCCAAATGGCATTCTGCGAAAAGCAAATGTCCCAAAAGGACATGTAAATGTGGTCTTTTCCTGATCTTTTGGTGCTATGGGTACTTGATAATATCCAGACAGTCCATCCAAAAAACAGTAAAATTCGTGCCCAGCTAATCTTTCCAACATTTGATCAATGAATGGAAGAGGAAAGTGATCCTTTTTCGTATATAAATTTAGTTTCCTAAAATCTATACACATTCTCCATCCAGTGATTATTCTAGTGGGCACTAATTCACTTTTGTCATTTTTAACAACTGTTATCCCAGATTTCTTTGGTACCACATGCACTGGACTAACCCACTTACTATCCGCAATAGGATAGATAATCCCTTCTTCTAATAATTTAAGAATTTCTTTTTTAACTACCTCTTGCATGTTTGGGTTTAGTCTTCTTTGGGCCTCTCGTACAGGTTTAGCACCATCCTCCAAGTTGATCTTGTGCATACACATTGTTGGACTAATGCCTCTTATATCCCCTATACTCCAACCTATAGATTTCTTAAACTGTTTAAGCACTTTGATGAGTTCCTCTTCTTGTGGTTTGGTCAAGGTTGAAGAAATTATCACTGGATAAGTTTCCCCTTCTCCCAAAAACACATATTTTAAGTGCTCAGGTAAGTCTTTGAGTTCAAGTTCAGATGGATTGGCCTCTTTACTGGATGAAGAACTGGGTAGATTTAAAAGTGTACTAGATTTTGTCATCACTTCATTATTGTCTAGTTGTTCAAGGTACCCCTTAATTTCTTCATCTAAATCTTCTTCAACCTTTTCAAGTGTAAGAACGGTTTCAAGCTTGTCTTCTATTCTGGTTCGGAAAAAGGTGTTTTGGATAAGATTATCCAAAGGATCAACATCGAATATTTCATCGATGGCAGAAATAGAAGGGAAAGGTGAAGAATCAAAAACTTTAAAATGAACAGTCTCTCCTAAGACTGTCATTGTCAAATTTCCATCTTGGACATCAATAATAGTTTTAGTAGTTGCCATAAATGGTCTACCAAGCAATATTGTGTGCTCTCTGTCCAATGCTGGATTTTCTTGCATATCCAGAACCACAAAGTCAACAGGTATTATCAGTTTGTCTACCTGTACCAAAACATCCTCAACTATTCCCTCTGGATATTTAAGAGATCTATCTACAAGTTGAAGGGACATAGTTGTGGGTTTTAAATCCCCTAGATTGAGCTGTAAGAATATAGAGTAGGGCATCAAATTTATACTAGCACCTAAATCAAGCATTGCTTTAGCAACCTTCCTATCCCCCATAGTTATGTTTATAATAAAACTTCCAGGGTCTTTCAACTTAGGGGGTAGTTTGTGCTGAAGTACAGCGCTAGAAATTTCTGATACTACTACTCGTTCATTCAATTCATACCTCCTTTTCTTAGTGTTCAACTCTTTGAAAAACTTGGCATATGAGGGCACATTCATGATCACTTCTAACAATGGTAAATTGATATTCACTTTAGAGAGCATATTAAAAAGATCATTGAATTGCTTACCTTGTTTGGACTCTTTTAACCGGTGGGGAAAAGGTACTTGTATATGGTGTGGTTCTGTTGTCTTTTGAATTTTGGGGGTGTCAGATGACCCCCCCAATGAGTTTTTCAGAAGGCTTGTTAAGTTTAACACTTGTTTCTCCTTTTTGCGAGATTAGAGTATCACCTTCTCTGTTACCTGAACTACAAGGTAGATTGTTAGAGATTTCAGGTAAACTGGTATTGACTACCTTACCACTTCGAAGGGTTCTAACATCCTTTGCTTGTTCTGGTTGACTGGGCAACTTTCCTGGTTCTTTATTTTGCATTTGTTCAGCCAGTTGCCCAACTTTAGATTCAATTCTTTTAACCGAAGCCTCCATGGTGTTCAACCTTTGATTAGTCATCAATTGGTTGTCACGACTAACTTGAATAAAAGCATTCAAGCTATCTTCTAAGGTTGGTTTAAAAGATTGGCTTGGTGGGTAAGGGTGGTTGTTATCCGACCTTAGTGTTGGATATTGGGTGTAGGCTGGGTGATTATAGGTGTTTGGATGATACCTTTGAAAAGATTGGACTTCCTCTATGGCATCGACACTAGAATCACAAGTATTTGAACAATTATGAGTACCATGCCCAATTGAACAACACACTTCACATACCTCTTGATTTGAAATTTGGTGGGAAGTGAGGAATTTCACTTGTTTAGTCAATTCAGCAAGTTGCAAGGTTATCTCATTATCAGAGCCGACTTCATTGACCTTTGCCTTCCTTCTACCACCTCTTTGTTGGGAATTAGAACCCAATAGCTCATAGAGATTATAGGTTTCCTCTGCGGTCTTTTCTCCTACAGCACCTCCAGCAGCATTATCAACCATGTATTGACTCTGTAGTGTCAATCCATCGTAAAAGAATTGGTTTTGTAGCTGTAATGGAAAGCTATGATTTTGACATTGAATGAAAAGGAGTTTGAATCGTTCCCAAGCTTCATGAAAGGGCTCTTCATACATTTGAGAAAATGTTGCTATCTTTGTTCTTAGATCAACAGTCTTTTGATGGGAATAGAACCTACCCATGAAAATTTCATAGACTACCTCCCAAGTTTTAAGAGAACCTGACTGTAGAGTAATGAACCATGACCAAGCTTTATCTTTGAGAGTGTAAGGAAAACACCTCATCCTAAGTTGATCTTCATTAATTGCATGTAGTGGAAAGGTTTGGACAATAGCATAGAATTCTCGAATGAAATTTAAAGGGTCTTCATTAGGGATACCGTAAAAGGAAGGCAACAAAGAATAATGAATCTTTTTCAATTCATAATTCCTTGCAGCCTCTTGTAATTGGATACCGGAAGTTACATTGCCAATGATTGGCATTGTATATTCTTTCATCTTTTTCCGCCTATCTTCAGCATCTCCCATGGTTGTTTGTAGTTGAAAATGATCCTCCTCCTATTGTGTATCAACATTTTGCTCTTAGTAGATATTTTTATAACTTGATAAAACGTAAAGGCTTAAAGCAAAAAGGTGCAAGGAACCTAAATTTTTTTTTTAATTTAAATTTAAACGAATGGACACAATTTTTGAAACAAACAAATTTATTTCATTTGACCTTTTCGACCCATTTTGTCCAATTTTTCCATGTTTGTTGACCTTTTCCCACTTATTTATTAATATATTTGTGATGTATTGCTTCAAGTATTCCTGTTTGAGTCTTTAAATTACGTTTTTATGCCAAAATACTTGAAAAACAATAAAAATACCCGTGATTCCGAAAAAGACAAATTTATATAAATATATGATAAAACATATAAATATATGTATTTTTAATCAATTAATGTGCATAAAATCATGGTTATTTTAGTGCTTTTTGAGCACTCATCAAGAGCCAAAATATTTTTGAACCAATTGTTAGAAAAGATGACTCTAATCATAATGAAGAGAAAATTAATCTACTTGCCTAGAGATTTCCTAAATTTCTTAGCAAGAAAAAAACCCAATTTTAGTATTATTAAAAAAAAGTAATTAGAGCTCTAAAATGATTATTACAATTAATTTAAAATGGTACTTCTTCAAAACAACATGAATGATTTTTGAGAGAACTCATAAAAGCATTTCAATATTAAAATAAATGTAGTATTATGAAGTTGAATGGCAATTTTGAACTCTATATCATGCAAGAGGATGAAACTTTGGACAAAGTCTTTGAATGTTTTTCAAACATTATCAACTACTTGAAAAGGTTAGGTGGACCTATTAGCAAAGAAAATTAGATTGAGAAAATCATTCCTATACTACCGTATCATTTTAATGCCAAAGTTAACTTGCTTAAGTCCATGTACAAGCCCACTGACCATACTCTTAAATGAATCTGTTGGGCAAGTATTCGAACTACATCATTTGTGCCCAAGTTATGAGCAATCTACTTTCGAGAAGGGAAAGAAATTGGCCCTCAAGACATCAAGGAAAGTGGTCAGAGTGAACATGTTTTTGACCCAATTGTTAGAAAAGATGACTCTAATCATAATGAAGAGAAAAAGGTTGTACTTGCCGTGTGATTTAGTAAATTTCTTAAAAATAAAAAAAAACCCATTTTAGGATTATTAAAAAATGGTAATTAGGGCTCTAAAATGATTATTACAGTTAATTTAAAATTGTACTTCTTGAAAACAACATGAATGATTTTTGAGACCTCTCATATAAGCATTTCAATATTAAAATAAATCAAGAATTATGAAGTTGAATTGAAATTTTGAGCTCTATATCATGTAAGGGGATGTAACTTTGGACAAACTCTTTCAATGTTTTTCAAACATTATCGACTACTTGTAAAACTTGGGTGGACCTTTTAGCAAAGAAAATTAGATTGAGAAAATCATTCCTATACTACCTTATCATTTTCATGCCAAAGTTACCTTGATTTAGTCCATGTACAAGCCGACTGAACATAGTCTAAAATGAATGTATTGGGAAAGTATTCGAAGTGGATCACTTTTGGCCAAGATTAGAGCAATCTACTTTCGAGGAGGGAAAGAACTTGGCGGTCAAGACATCAAGGATAGTGCTCCGAGTAAACATATTTTTGACCCAATTGTTAGAAATGATGACTCTAATCATAATGAAGAGAAAATGGCTCTACTTGCTGAGAGATTTCCAAAATTTCTTAGAAATAAGAAACCCTTTTTTAGGGATATTAAAAAAAGGTAATTAGGGATCTAAAATCATTATTACAATTAATTGAAAATTGTACTTCTTCAAAATAACATGAATGATTTTTGAGACCATTCATATAAGCATTTCAATATTAAAATAAATCTAGAATTATGAAGTTGAATTAAAATTTCGAGCTCTATATCATGCAAGGGGATGAAACTTTGGACAAAGTCTTCCAATGTTTTTCAAACATTATCAACTACTTGTAAAACTTTGTTGGACCTATTAGCAAAGAAAATTAGATTGAGAAAATCATTCCTATACTAACTTATCATTTTAATGCCAAAGTTACCTTGCTTAAGTCCATGTACAAGCTCACCGAACATACTCTTAAATGAATATGTTGGGCAAGTATTCGAACTGCATAAATTTTGCCCAATTTGATAGCAATCTACTTTCGAGGAGGGAAAGAAATTGGCCCTCAGGACATCAAGGATATTGGTTAGAGTGAACATGTTTTTTACCCAATTGTTAGAAAAGATAACTCTAACCATAATGAAGAGAAAATGGATGTACTTGTTGTGTGATTTACTAAATTTCTTAAAAAAAACCCTTTTTTAGGGATATTAAAAAAAGGTAATTAGGGATCTAAAATGATTATTACAATTAATTTAAAATTGTACTTCTTCAAAACAACATGAATGATTTTTGAGACCTCTCATATAAGAATTTCAATATTAAAATAAATCTACAATTATGAAGTTGAATTGAAATTTTGAGCTCTATATCATGCAAAGGGATGACACTTTGGACAAAGTCTTCCAATGTTTTTCAAACATTATCAACTACTTGTAAAAATTGGTTGGACCTATTAGCAAAGAAAATTAGATTGAGAAAATCATTCCTATACTACCTTATCATTCTCATGCCAAAGTTACCTTGATTTAGTCCATGTACAAGCCAACAGAACATACTCTTAAATGAATCTGTTGCGCAAGTATTCGAACTAGATCATTTTTGGCCAAGATTAGAGCAATCTACTTTCGAGGAGGGAAAGAACTTGGCGGTCAAGACATCAAGGATAGTGGTCCGAGTAAACATGTTTTTGGCCCAATTGTTAGAAAAGATGACTCTAATCATAATGTAGAGTAAATGGCTCTACTTGCCGAGAGATTTCCTAAATTTCTTAGCAAGAAAAAAAACCCTTTTTAAGGATTATTAAAAAAAAGTAATTAGAGCTCTAAAATGAATATTACAATTAATTTAAAATTGTACTTCTTCAAAACAACATGAATGATTTTTGAGAGAACTCATAAAAGCATTTCATTATTAAAACAAATCTAGAATTATGAAGTTGAATGGAAATTTTGAACTCTATATCATGCAAGAAGATGAAACTTTGGACAAAGTGTTTGAATGTTTTTCAAACATTATCAACTTCTTGAAAAGGTTAGGTGGACCTTTTAGCAAAGAAAATTAGATTGAGCAAATCATTCCTATACTACCTTATCATTTTAATGCCAAAGTTACCCTGCTTAAGTCCATGTACAAGCTCACCGAACATACTCTTAAATGAATATGTTGGGCAAGTATTCGAACTGCATAAATTTTGCCCAATTTGATAGCAATCTACTTTCGAGGAGGGAAAGAAATTGGCCCTCAGGACATCAAGGATATTGGTTAGAGTGAACATGTTTTTTACCCAATTGTTAGAAAAGATAACTCTAACCATAATGAAGAGAAAATGGATGTACTTGTTGTGTGATTTACTAAATTTCTTAAAAAAAACCCTTTTTTAGGGATATTAAAAAAAGGTAATTAGGGATCTAAAATGATTATTACAATTAATTTAAAATTGTACTTCTTCAAAACAACATGAATGATTTTTGAGACCTCTCATATAAGAATTTCAATATTAAAATAAATCTACAATTATAAGTTGAATTGAAATTTTGAGCTCTATATCATGCAAAGGGATGACACTTTGGACAAAGTCTTCCAATGTTTTTCAAACATTATCAACTACTTGTAAAAATTGGTTGGACCTATTAGCAAAGAAAATTAGATTGAGAAAATCATTCCTATACTACCTTATCATTCTCATGCCAAAGTTACCTTGATTTAGTCCATATACAAGCCAACAGAACATACTCTTAAATGAATCTGTTGCGCAAGTATTCGAACTAGATCATTTTTGGCCAAGATTAGAGCAATCTACTTTCGAGGAGGGAAAGAACTTGGCGGTCAAGACATCAAGGATAGTGGTCCGAGTAAACATGTTTTTGGCCCAATTGTTAGAAAAGATGACTCTAATCATAATGTAGAGTAAATGGCTCTACTTGCCGAGAGATTTCCTAAATTTCTTAGCAAGAAAAAAAAACCCTTTTTAAGGATTATTAAAAAAAAGTAATTAGAGCTCTAAAATGAATATTACAATTAATTTAAAATTGTACTTCTTCAAAACAACATGAATGATTTTTGAGAGAACTCATAAAAGCATTTCATTATTAAAACAAATCTAGAATTATGAAGTTGAATGGAAATTTTGAACTCTATATCATGCAAGAAGATGAAACTTTGGACAAAGTCTTTGAATGTTTTTCAAACATTATCAACTTCTTGAAAAGGTTAGGTGGACCTTTTAGCAAAGAAAATTAGATTGAGCAAATCATTCCTATACTACCTTATCATTTTAATGCCAAAGTTACCCTGCTTAAGTCCATGTACAAGCTCACCGAACATACTCTTAAATGAATATGTTGGGCAAGTATTCGAACTGCATTAATTTTGCCCAAGTTGATAGCAATCTACTTTCGAGGAGGGAAAGAAATTGGCCCTCAAGACATCAAGGATAGTGGTTACAGTGAACATGTTTTTTACCCAATTGTTAGAAAAGATGACTCTAATCACAATGAAGAGAAAATGGTTGTACTAGCCGTGTGATTTACTAAATTTCTTAAAATGAAAAAAACCCATTTTTAGGATTATTAAAAAATGGTAATTAGGGCTCTAAAATGATTATTACAATTAATTTAAAATTGTACCTCTTCAAATCAACATGAATGATTTTTGAGACCACTCATATAAGCATTTCAATATTAAAATAAATCTACAATTATGAAGTTGAAATGAAATTCTGAGCTCTATATCATGCAAGTAGATGAAACTTTGGACAAAGTCTTCCAATATTTTTAAACATTATCAACTACTTGTAAAACTTGGTTGGACCTATTAGCAAAGAAAATTAGATTGAGAAAATCATTCCTATACTACCTTATCATTTTAATGCCAAAGTTACCTTGCTTAAGTCCATGTACAAGCTCACCGAACATACTCTTAAATGAATATGTTGGGCAAGTATTCGAACTGCATTAATTTTGCCCAAGTTGATAGCAATCTACTTTCGAGGAGGGAAAGAAATTGGCCCTCAAGACATCAAGGATAGTGGTTAGAGTGAACATGTTTTTTACCCAATTGTTAGAAAAGATGACTCTAATCATAATGAAGAGAAAATGGTTGTACTATCCGTGTGATGTACTAAATTTCTTAAAATGAAAAAAACCCATTTTTAGGATTATTAAAAAATGGTAATTAGGGCTCTAAAATGATTATTACAATTAATTTAAATCTGTACCTCTTCAAATCAACATGAATGATTTTTGAGACCACTCATATAAGCATTTCAATATTAAAATAAATCTACAATTATGAAGTTGAAATGAAATTCTGAGCTCTATATCATGCAAGTAGATGAAACTTTGGACAAAGTCTTCAAATATTTTTAAACATTATCAACTACTTGTAAAACTAGGTTGGACCTATTAGCAAAGAAAATTAGATTGAGAAAATCATTCCTCTACGACCTTATCATTTTCATGCCAAAGTTACCTTGCTTAAGTCCATGTACAAGCCGACCGAACATACTCTTAAAGGAATCTGTTGGGCAAGTATTCAAACTGGATCACTTTTGGCCAAGATTAGAGCAATCTACTTTCGAGGTGGCAAAGAACTTGGCCATGAAGACATCAAGGATATTAGTCCGAGCGACCATGTTTTTGACACAATTGTTAGAAATGATGACTCTAATCATAATGAAGAGAAAATGGCTCTACTTGCCGAGAGATTTCCTAAATTTCTTAGAAATAAGAAACCCTTTGTTAGGGATATTAAAAAAAATGTAATTAGCGATCTAAAATGATTATTCCAATTAATTGAAAATTCTACTTCTTCAAAACAACATGAATGATTTTTGAGACCACTCATATAAGCATTTCAATATTAAAATAAATCTAGAATTATGAAGTTGAATTAAAATTTCGAGCTCTATATCATGCAAGGGGATGAAACTTTGGACAAAGTCTTCCAATGTTTTTCAAACATTAAAAACTACTTGTAAAACTTGGGTGGACCTTTTAGCAAAGAAAATTAGATTGAGAAAATCATTCCTATACTACCTTATCATTTTCATGCCAAAGTTACCTTGATTTAGTCCATGTACAAGCCGACTGAACATACTCTTAAATGAATCTATTGGGCAAGTATTCGAACTCAATCACTTTTGGCCAAGATTAGAGAAATCTACTTTCGAGGAGGGAAAGAACTTGGTGGTCAAGACATCAAGGATAGTGCTCCGAGTAAACATATTTTTGACCCAATTGTTAGAAATGATGACTCTAATCATAATGAAGAGAAAATGGCTTTACTTGCCGAGAGATTTCCAAAATTTCTTAGAAATAAGAAACCCTTTTTTAGGGATATTAAAAAAAAGGTAATTAGGGATCTAAAATCATTATTACAATTAATTGAAAATTGTACTTCTTCAGAATAACATGAATGATTTTTGAGACCACTCATATAAGCATTTCAATATTAAAATAAATCTAGAATTATGAAGTTGAATTAAAATTTCGAGCTCTATATCATGCAAGGGGATGAAACTTTGGACAAAGTCTTCCAATGTTTTTCAAACATTATCAACTACTTGTAAAACTTTGTTGGACCTATTAGCAAAGAAAATTAGATTGAGAAAATCATTCCTATACTACCTTATAATTTTCATGGCAAAGTTACCTTGATTTAGTCCATGTACAAGCCAACTGAACATACTCTTTAAATAATCTGTTGGGCAAGTATTCGAACTGGATCACTTTTGGCCAAGATTAGAGCAATCTACTTTCGAGGAGGGAAAGAACTTGGCGGTCAAGACATCAAGGATAGTGGTCTGAGTAAACATGTTTTTGACACAATTGTTAGAAATGATGACTCTAATCATAATGAAGAGAAAATGGCTCTACTTGCCGAGAGATTTTCTAAATTTCTTAGCAAGAAAAAAACCCTTTTTAAGGATTATTAAAAAAAAGTAATTAGAGCTCTAAAATGATTATTACAATTAATTTAAAATGGTACTTCTTCAAAACAACATGAATGATTTTTGAGAGAACTCATAAAAGCATTTCAATATTAAAATAAATGTAGTATTATGAAGTTGAATGGCAATTTTGAACTCTATATCATGCAAGAGGTTCAAACTTTGGACAAAGTCTTCCAATGTTTTCAAACATTATCAACTACTTGAAAAGGTTAGGTGGACCTATTAGCAAACAAAATTAGATTGAGAAAATCATTCCTATACTAACGTATCATTTTAATGCCAAAGTTAACTTGCTTAAGTCCATGTACAAGCCCACTGACCATACTCTTAAATGAATCTGTTGGGCAAGTATTCGAACTGCATCATTTTTGCCCAAGTTTTGAGCAATCTACTTTCGAGAAGGGAAAGAAATTGGCCATCAAGACATCAAGGAAAGTGGTCAGAGTGAACATGTTTTTGACCCAATTGTTAGAAAAGATGACTCTAATCATAATGAAGAGAAAATGGTTGTATTTGACGTGTAATTTAGTAAATTTCTTAAAAAGAAAAAAAACCCATTTTTAGGATTATTAAAAAATGGTAATTAGGGCTCTGAAATGATTATTACAGTTAATTTAAAATTGTACTTCTTGAAAACAACCTGAATGATTTTTGAGACCACTCATATAAGCATTTCAATATTAAAATAAATCAAGAATTATGAAGTTGAATTGAAATTTTGAGCTCTATATCATGTAAGGGGATGTAACTTTGGACACAGTCTTTCAATGTTTTTCAAACATTATCGACTACTTGTAAAACTTGGGTGGACCTTTTAGCAAAGAAAATTAGATTGAGAAAATCATTCCTATACTACCTTATCATTTTCATGCCAAAGTTAACTTGCTTAAGTCTATGTACAAGCCCACTGAACATACTCTTAAATGAATCTGTTGGACAAGTATTCGAACTGTATCATTTTTACCCAAGTTATGAGCAATCTACTTTCGAGAAGGGAAAGAAATTGGCCCTTAAGACATCAAGGAAAGTGGTCAGAGTGAACATGTTTTTGACCCAATTGTTAGAAATGATGACTGTAATCATAATGAAGAGAAAATGGCTCTACTTGCCGAGAGATTTCCAAAATTTCTTAGAAATAAGAAACCCTTTTTTAGGGATATTAAAAAAAAGGTAATTAGGGATCTAAAATCATTATTACAATTACTTGAAAATTGTACTTCTTCAAAATAACATGAATGATTTTTGAGACCACTCATATAAGCATTTCAATATTAAAATAAATCTAGAATTATGAAGTTGAATTAAAATTTCGAGCTCTATATCATGCAAGGGGATGAAACTTTGGACAAAGTCTTCCAATGTTTTTCAAACATTATCAACTACTTGTAAAACTTTGTTGGACCTATTAGCAAAGAAAATTAGATTGAGAAAATCATTCCTATACTAACTTATCATTTTAATGCCAAAGTTACCTTGCTTAAGTCCATGTACAAGTTCACCGAACATACTCTTAAATGAATATGTTGGGCAAGTATTCGAACTGCATAAATTTTGCCCAATTTGATAGCAATCTACTTTCGAGGAGGGAAAGAAATTGGCCCTCAGGACATCAAGGATATTGGTTAGAGTGAACATGTTTTTTACCCAATTGTTAGAAAAGATAAATCTAATCATAATGAAGAGAAAATGGATGTACTTGCCGTGTGATTTACTAAATTTCTTAAAAAAAACCCTTTTTTAGGGATATTAAAAAAAGGTAATTAGGGATCTAAAATGATTATTATAATTAATTGAAAATTGTACTTCTTAAAAACAACATGAATGATTTTTGAGACCACTCATATAAGCATTTCAATATTAAAATAAATCTAGAATTATGAAATTGAATTAAAATTTCGAGCTCTATATCATGCAAGGGGATGAAACTTTGGACAAAGTCTTCCAATGTTTTTCAAACATTATCAACTACTTCTAAAACTTGGTTGGACCTATTAGCAAAGAAAATTAGATTTAGAAAATCATTCCTATACTAACTTATCATTTTAATGCCATAGTTACCTTGCTTAAGTCCATGTACAAGCTCACCGAACATACTCTTAAATGAATCTGTTGGGCAAGAAATCGAACTGCATCATTTTTGCCCAAGTTCTCAGCAATCTACTTTCGAGGAGGGAAAGAAATTGGCCCTCAAGACATCAAGGATAGTGGTTAGAGTGAACATGTTTTTGACCCAATTGCTAGAAAAGATGACTCTAATCATAATGAAGAGAAAATGGATGTACTTGCCGTGTGATTTACTAAATTTCTTAAAAAAAAACCCTTTTTTAGGGATATTAACAAAAAGGTAATTAGCGATCTAAAATGATTTTTCCAATTAATTGAAAATTGTACTTCTTCAAAACAACATGAATGATTTTTGAGACCACTCATATAAGCATTTCAATATTAAAATAAATCTAGAATTATGAAGTTGAATTCAAATTTCGAGCTCTATATCATGCAAGGGGATGAAACTTTGGACAAAGTCTTCCAATGTTTTTCAAACATTAAAAACTACTTGTAAAACTTGGGTGGACCTTTTAGCAAAGAAAATTAGATTGAGAAAATCATTCCTATACTACCTTATCATTTTCATGCCAAAGTAACCTTGATTTAGTCCATGTACAAGCCGACTGAACATACTCTTAAATGAATCTATTGGGCAAGTATTCGCACTGGACCACTTTTGACCAAGATTAGAGCAATCTACTTTCGAGGAGGGAAAGAACTTGGTGGTCAAGACATCAAGGATAGTGCTCCGAGTAAACATATTTTTGACCCAATTGTAAGAAATGATGACTCTAATCATAATGAAGAGAAAATGGCTCTACTTGCCGATAGATTTCCAAAATTTCTTAGAAATAAGAAACCCTTTTTTAGGGATATTAAAAAAAAGGTAATTAGGGATCTAAAATCATTATTACAATTAATTGAAAATTGTACTTCTTCAAAATAACATGAATGATTTTTGAGACCACTCATATAAGCATTTCAATATTAAAATAAATCAAGAATTATGAAGTTGAATTGAAATTTTGAGCTCTATATCATGTAAGGGGATGTAACTTTGGACACAGTCTTTCAATGTTTTTCAAACATTATCGACTACTTGTAAAACTTGGGTGGACCTTTTAGCAAAGAAAATTAGATTGAGAAAATCATTCCTATACTACCTTATCATTTTCATGCCAAAGTTAACTTGCTTAAGTCTATGTACAAGCCCACTGAACATACTCTTAAATGAATCTGTTGGACAAGTATTCGAACTGTATCATTTTTACCCAAGTTATGAGCAATCTACTTTCGAGAAGGGAAAGAAATTGGCCCTTAAGACATCAAGGAAAGTGGTCAGAGTGAACATGTTTTTGACCCAATTGTTAGAAATGATGACTCTAATCATAATGAAGAGAAAATGGCTCTACTTGCCGAGAGATTTCCAAAATTTCTTAGAAATAAGAAACCCTTTTTTAGGGATATTAAAAAAAGGTAATTAGGGATCTAAAATGATTATTACAATTAATTGAAAATTGTACTTCTTCAAAACAACATGAATGATTTTTGAGACCACTCATATAAGCATTTCAATATTAAAATAAATCTAGAATTATGAAGTTGAATTCAAATTTCGAGCTCTATATCATGCAAGGGGATGAAACTTTGGAAAAAGTCTTCCAATGTTTTTCAAACATTATCAACTACTTGTAAAACTTGGTTGGACCTATTAGAAAAGAAAATTGGATTGAGAAAATCATTCCTATACTAACTTATCATTTCAATGCCAAAGTTACCTTGCTTAAGTCCATGTACAAGCTCACCGAACATACTCTTAAATGAATCTATTGGGCAATTATTCGAACTGCATCATTTTTGCCCAAGTTCTCAGCAATCTACTTTCGAGAAGGGAAATAAATTGGCCCTCAAGACATCAAGGATAGTGGTCAGAGTGAACATGTCTTTGACCCAATTGTTAGAAAAGATGACTCTAATCATAATGAAGAGAAAATGGTTGTACTTGCCGTGTGATTTACTAAATTTCTTAAAAAAAACCCTTTTTTAAGGATATTAAAAAAAGGTAATTAGGGATCTAAAATTATTATTACAATTAATTGAAAATTGTATTTCTTCAAAACAACATGAATGATTTTTGAGACTACTCATATAAGCATTTCAATATTAAAATGAATCTAGAATTATGAAGTTGAATTAAAATTTCGAGCTCTATATCATGCAAGGGGATGAAACTTTGGACAAAGTCTTCCAATGTTTTTCAAACTTTAAAAACTACTTGTAAAACTTGGTTGGACCTATTAGCAAAGAAAATTAGATTGAGAAAATCATTCCTATACTAACTTATCATTTTAAGGCCAAAGTTACCTTGCTTAAGTCCATGTACAAGCTCACGGAACATACTCTTAAATGAATATGTTGGGCAAGTATTCGAACTGCATCAATTTTGCCCAAGTTGATAGCAATCTACTTTCGAGGAGGGAAAGAAATTGGCCCTCAAGACATCAACGATAGTGCTCCGAGTAAATATATTTTTGACCCAATTGTTAGAAATGATGACTCTAATCATAATGGAGAGAAAATGGCTCTACTTGCCGTGAGATTTCCTAAATTTCTTAGAAATAAGAAACCCTTTTTTAGGGATATTAAAAAAAGGTAATTAGGGAACTAAATGATTATTACAATTAATTGAAAATTGTACTTCTTCAAAATAACATGAATGATTTTTGAGACGACTCATATAAGCATTTCAATATTAAAATGAATCTAGAATTATGAAGTTGAATTAAAATTTCGAGCTCTATATCATGCAAGGATATGAAACTTTGGACAAAGTCTTCCAATGTTTTTCAAACATTAAAAACTACTTGTAAAACTTGGTTGGACCTATTAGCAAAGAAAATTAGATTGAGAAAATCATTCCTATACTAACTTATCATTTTAATGCCAAAGTTACCTTGCTTAAGTCCATGTACAAGCTCACCGAACATACTCTTAAATGAATATATTGGGCAAGTATTCGAACTGCATCAATTTTGCCCAAGTGGATAGCAATCTACTTTCGAGGAGGGAAAGAAATTGGCCCTCAAGACATCAAGGATAGTGGTTAGAGTGAACATGTTTTTGACCCAAATTTTAGAAACGATGACTCTAATCACAATGAAGAGAAAATGGATGTACTTGCCATGTGATTTACTAAATTTCTTAAAAAGAAAAAAACCCTTTTTTAGGATTATTAAAAAAATGTATCTAGGGCTCTAAAATTATTATTACAATTATTTTAAAATTGTACTTCTTCAAAAAAACATGAATGATTTTTGAGACCACTCATATAAGCATTCAATATTAAAATAAATCAAGAATTATGAAGTTGAATTGAAATTTTGAGTTCTATATCATGCAATGGGATAAAACTTTGGACAAAGTCTTTCAATGTTTTTCAAACATTATCGACTACTTGTAAATCTTGGGTGGACCTATTAGCAAAGAAAATTAGATTGAGAAAATCATTCCTATACTACCTTATCATTTTAATGCCAAAGTTAACTTGCTTAAGTCCATGTACAAGCCCACCGAACGTACTCTTAAATGAATCTGTTGGGCAAGTATTCGAACTGCATCACTTTTGCCCAAGTTGAGAGCAATCTACTTTCGAGGAGGGAAAGAAATTAGCCCTCAAGACATCAAGGATAGTGGTGAGAGTGAACATGTTTTGGACCCAATTGTGAGTAAAGATTACTCTAATCATAATGAAGAAAAAATGGCTCCACTTGCAATGTGATTTCCTAAATTTATTAGAAAGAAAAAAACCCTTTTTAAGGATTATTATAAAAATTAAATTAGGGCTCTAAAATGATTATTACAATTAATTTAAAATTGTAATTCTTCAAAACAACATGAATGATTTTTGAGACCACTCATATAAGCATTTCAATATTAAAATCAATCTAGAATTATGAAGTTGAATTGAAATTTTGAGTTCTATATCATGCAAGGGGATGAAACTTTGGACAAAGTCTTTCAATGTTTTTCAAACATTATCAACTCCTTCAAGAAGTTTAGTGGACCTATATGCAAAGAAAATTAGATTGAGAAAATCATTCCTATACTACCTTATCATTTTAATGCCAAAGTTACCTTGCTTAAGTCCATGTACATGCCCACCGAACATACTTTTACATGAATCTGTTGGGCAAGTATTCGAACTACATCACTTTTGCCCAAGTTGATAGCAATCTACTTTCGAGGAGGGAAAGAAATTAGCCCTCAAAACATCAAGGATAGTGGTTAGAGTGAACATGTTTTTGACCCAATTGTTAGAAAAGATGACTCTAATCACAATGAAGAGAAAATGGATGTACTTGCCATGTGATTTACTAAATTTCTTAAAAAGAAAAAAACCCTTTTTTAGGATTATTAAAAAAAATGTAATTAGGGCTCTAAAATTATTATTACAATTAATTTAAAATTGTACTTCTTCAAAAAAACATGTATGATTTTTGAGACCACTCATATAAGCATTCAATATTAAAATAAATCAAGAATTATGAAGTTGAATTGAAATTTTGAGTTCTATATCATGCAATGGGATAAAACTTTGGACAAAGTCTTTCAATGTTTTTCAAAATTATCGACTACTTGTAAAACTTGGGTGGACCTTTTAGTAAAGAAAATTAGATTGAGAAAATCATTCCTATACTACCTTATCATTTTCATGCCAAAGTTAACTTGCTTAAGTCTATGTACAAGCCCACTGAACATACTCTTAAATGAATCTGTTGGACAAGTATTCGAACTGCATCATTTTTACCCAAGTTATGAGCAATCTACTTTCGAGAAGGGAAAGAAATTGGCCATTAAGACATCAAGGAAAGTGGTTAGAGTGAACATGTTTTTGGCCAAATTGTTAGAAAAGATGACTCCTATCATAATGAAGAGAAAATGGTTTTACTTGCCGTGTGATTTACTAAATTTCTTAAAAAGAACAAAACCCATTTTTAGGATTATTAAAAAATGGTAATTAGGGCTCTAAAATGATTATTACAGTTAATTTAAAATTGTACTTCTTGAAAACAATATGAATGATTTTTGAGACCACTCATATAAGCATTTCAAAATTAAAATAAATCTAGAATTATGAAGTTGAATTGAAATTTTGAGCTCTATATCATGTAAGGGGATGTAACTTTGGACAAAGTCTTTCAATGTTTTTCTAACATTATCGATTACTTGTAAAACTTGGGTGCACCTTTTAGCAAAGAAAATTTGATTGAGAAAATCATTCCTATACTACCTTATCATTTTCATGCTAAATTTACCTTGATTTAGTCCATGTACAAGCCGACTGAACATACTCTTAAATGAATCTATTGGACAAGTACTCAAACTGGATCACTTTTGGCCAAGATTAGAGCAATCTACTTTCGAGGTGGGAAAGAACTTGGCGATCAAGACATCAAGGATAGTGCTCCGAGTAAACCTATTTTTGACCCAATTTTTAGAAATGATGACTCTAATCATAATGAAGAGAAAATGGCTCTACTTTTCGAGAGATTTCCTAAATTTCTTAGAAATAAGAAACCCTTTTTTAGGGATATTCAAAAAAAGGTAATTAGGGATCTAAAATGATTATTACAATTAATTGAAAATTGTACTTCTTCAAAATAACATGAATGATTTTTGAGACCACTCATATAAGCATTTCAATACTAAAATAAATCTAGAATTATGAAGTTGAATTCAAATTTTGAGCTCTATATCATGTAAGGGGATGTAACTTTGGACAAAGTCTTTCAATGTTTTTCAAACATTATCGACTACTTGTAAAACTTGGGTGGACCTTTTAGCAAATAAAATTAGATTGAGAAAATCATTCCTATACTACCTTTTCATTTTAATGCCAAAGTTACCTTGCTTAAGTCCATGTACAAGCTCACCGAACATACTCTTAAATGAATATGTTGGGCAAGTATTCGAACTGCATCAATTTTGCCCAAGTTGATAGCAATCTACTTTCGAGGAGGGAAATAAATTGGCCCTCAAGACATTAAGGATAGTGCTCCGAGTAAATATATTTTTGACCCAATTGTTAGAAATGATGACTCTAATCATAATGGAGAGAAAATGGCTCTACTTGCCGAGAGATTTCCTAAATTTCTTAGAAATAAGAAACCCTTTTTTAGGGATATTAAAAAAAGGTAATTAGGATCTAAAATGATTATTACAATTAATTGAAAATTGTACTTCTTCAAAATAACATGAATGATTTTTGAGACCACTCATATAAGCATTTCAATATTAAAATAAATCTAGAATTATGAAGTTGAATAAAAATTTCGAGCCTTATATCATGCAAGGAGATGAAACTTTGGACAAAGTCTTCCAATGTTTTTCAAACATTAAAAACTACTTGTACAACTTGGTTGGACATATTAGCAAAGAAAATTAGATTGAGAAAATCATTCCTATACTAACTTATCATTTTAATGCCAAAGTTACCTTGCTTAAGTCCATGTACAAGCTCACCGAACATACTCTTAAATGAATATGTTGGGCAAGTATTCGAACTGCATCAATTTTGCCCAAGTTGATAGCAATCTACTTTCGAGGAGGGAAAGAAATTGGCCCTCAAGACATCAAGGATAGTGGTTAGAGTGAACATGTTTTTGACCCAATTGTTAGAAAAGATGACTCTAATCACAATGAAGAGAAAATGGTTGTACTTGCCTTGTGATTTACTCAATTTCTTAAAAAGAAGAAAACCCATTTTTAGGATTATTAAAAAATGGTAATTAGGGCTCTAAAATGATTATTACAGTTAATTTAAAATTGTACTTCTTGAAAACCACATGAATGATTTTTGAGACCACTCATATAAGCATTTCAATATTAAAATGAATCTAGAATTATGAAGTTCAATTAAAATTTCGAGCTCTATATCATGTAAGGGGATGTAACTTTGGACAAAGTCTTCCAATGTTTTTCAAACATTATCGACTACTTGTAAAACTTGGGTGGACCTATTACCAAAGAAAATTAGATTGAGAAAATAATTCCTATACTACCTTATCATTTTCATGCCAAAGTTAACTTGCTTAAGTCTATGTACAAGCCCACTGAACATACTCTTAAATGAATCTATTGGGCAAGTATTCAAACTGGATCACTTTTGGCCAAGATTAGAGCAATCTACTTTCGAGGTGGGAAAGAACTTGGCGGTCAAGACATCAAGGATAGTGCTCCGAGTAAACATATTTTTGACCCAATTGTTAGAAATGATGACTCTAATCATAATGAAGAGAAAATGGCTCTACTTTTCGAGAGATTTCCTAAATTTCTTAGAAATAAGAAACCCTTTTTTAGGGATATTCAAAAAAAGGTAATTAGGGATCTAAAATGATTATTACAATTAATTGAAAATTGTACTTCTTCAAAATAACATGAATGATTTTTGAGACCACTCATATAAGCATTTCAATATTAAAATAAATCTAGAATTATGAAGTTGTATTGAAATTTTGAGCTCTATATCATGTAAGGGGATGTAACTTTGGACAAAGTCTTTCAATGTTTTTCAAACATTATCGACTACTTGTAAAACTTGGGTGGACCTTTTAGTAAATAAAATTAGATTGAGAAAATCATTCCTATACTACCTTATCATTTTCATGCTAAAGTTAACTTGATTTAGTCCATGTACAAGCCGACTGAACATACTCTTAAATGCATCTATTGGGCAAGTATTCGAACTGCATCAATTTTGCCCAAGTTTATAGCAATCTACTTTCGAGGAGGGAAAGAAATTGGCCCTTAAGACATCAAGAATAGTGCTCCGAGTAAATATATTTTTGACCCAATTGTTAGAAATGATGACTCTAATCATAATGGAGAGAAAATGGCTCTACTTGCCGAGAGATTTCCTAAATTTCTTAGAAATAAGAAACCCTTTTTTAGGGATATTAAAAAAAGGTAATTAGGGATCTAAAATTGTTATTACAATTAATTTAAAATTGTACTTCTTCAAAAAAACATGAATGATTTTTGAGACCACTCATATATGCATTCAATATTAAAATAAATCTAGAATTATGAAGTTGAATTGAAATTTTGAGGTCTATATCCTGCAATGGGATAAGACTTTGGACAAAGTCTTTCAATGTTTTTCAAACATTATCGACTACTTGTAAAACTTGGGTGGACCTATTAGCAAAGAAAATTAGATTGAGAAAATCATTCCTATACTAACTTATCATTTTAATGCCAAAGTTACCTTGCTTAAGTCCATGTACAAGCTCACCGAACATACTCTTAAATGAATATGTTGGGCAAGTATTCGAACTGCATCAATTTTGCCCAAGTTGATAGCAATCTACTTTCGAGGAGGGAAAGAAATTGGCCCTCAAGACATCAAGGATAGTGGTTAGAGTGAACATGTTTTTGACCCAATTGTTAGAAAAGATGACTCTAATCACAATGAAGAGAAAATGGTTGTACTTGCCTTGTGATTTACTCAATTTCTTAAAAAGAACAAAACCCATTTTTAGGATTATTAAAAAATGGTAATTAGGGCTCTAAAATGATTATTACAGTTAATTTAAAATTGTACTTCTTGAAAACCACATGAATGATTTTTGAGACCACTCATATAAGCATTTCAATATTAAAATGATTATAGAATTATGAAGTTGAATTAAAATTTCGAGCTCTATATCATGTAAGGGGATGTAACTTTGGACAAAGTCTTCCAATGTTTTTCAAACATTATCGACTACTTGTAAAACTTGGGTGGACCTATTACCAAATGTTTTTCAAACATTATCGACTACTTGTAAAACTTGGGTGGACCTATTACCAAAGAAAATTAGATTGAGAAAATAATTCCTATATTACCTTATCATTTTCATGCCAAAGTTAACTTGCTTAAGTCTATGTACAAGCCCACTGAACATACTCTTAAATGAATCTGTTGGACAAGTATTCGAACTGCATCATTTTTACCCAAGTTATGAGCAATCTAGTTTCGAGAAGGGAAAGAAATTGGCCTTCAAGACATCAAGGATAGTGGTTAGAGTGAACATGTTTTTGACCCGATTGTTAGAAAAGATGACTCTAATCACAATGAAGAGAAAATGGATGTACTTGCCATGTGATTTACTAAATTTCTTAAAAAGAAAAAACCCTTTTTTAGGATTATTAAAAAAAATGTAATTAGGGCTCTAAAATTATTATTACAATTAATTTAAAATTGTACTTCTTCAAAAAAACATGAATGATTTTTGAGACCACTCATATAAGCATTCAATATTAAAATAAATCTAGAATTATGAAGTTGAATTGAAATTTTGAGGTCTATATCCTGCAATGGGATAAGACTTTGGACAAAGTCTTTCAATGTTTTTCAAACATTATCGACTACTTGTAAAACTTGGGTGGACCTTTTAGCAAAGAAAATTAGATTGAGAAAATCATTCCTATACTACCTTATCATTTTAATGCCAAACTTTACTTGCTTAAGTCCATGTACAAGCCCACCGAAAGTACTCTTAAATGAATCTGTTGGGCAAGTATTCGAACTGCATCAATTTTGCCCAAGTTGATAGCAATCTACTTTCGAGGAGGGAAAGAAATTGGCCCTCAAGACATCAAGGATAGTGGTTAGAGTGAACATGTTTTTGACCCGATTGTTAGAAAAGATGACTCTAATCACAATGAAGAGAAAATGGATGTACTTGCCATGTGATTTACTAAATTTCTTAAAAAGAAAAAAACCCTTTTTTAGGATTATTAAAAAAAATGGAATTAGGGCTCTAAAATTATTATTACAATTAATTTAAAATTGTACTTCTTGAAAAAAACATGAATGATTTTTGAGACCACTCATATAAGCATTTCAATATTAAAATGAATCTAGAATTATGAAGTTGAATTAAAATTTCGAGCTCTATATCATGTAAGGGGATGTAACTTTGGACAAAGTCTTCCAATGTTTTTCAAACATTATCGACTACTTGTAAAACTTGGGTGGACCTTTTAGCAAAGAAAATTAGATTGAGAAAATCATTCCTATACTACCTTATCATTTTCATGCCAAAGTTAACTTGCTTAAGTCTATGTACAAGCCCACTGAACATACTCTTAAATGAATCTGTTGGGCAAGTATTCGAACTGCATCATTTTTGCCCAAGTTATGAGCAATCTACTTTCGAGAAGGGAAAGAAATTGGCCCTTAAGACATCAAGGAAAGTGGTCAGAGTGAACATGTTTTTGCCCCATTTGTTAGAAAAGATGACTCCTATCATAATGAAGAGAAAATGGTTGTACTTGCCGTGTGATTTACTAAATTTCTTAAAAAGAACAAAACCTATTTTTAGGATGATTAAAAAATGGTAATTAGGGCTCTAAAATGATTATTACAGTTAATTTAAAATTGTACTTCTTGAAAACAATATGAATGATTTTTGAGACCACTCATATAAGCATTTCAATATTAAAATAAATCTAGAAATATGAAGTTGAATTGAAATTTTGAGCTCTATATCATGTAAGGCGATGTAACTTTGGACAAAGTCTTTCAATGTTTTTCAAACATTATCGACTACTTGTAAAACTTGGGTGGACCTTTTAGCAAAGAAAATTTGATTGAGAAAATCATTCCTATACTACCTTATCATTTTCATGCTAAATTTACCTTGATTTATTCCATGTACAAGCCGACTGAACATACTCTTAAATGAATCTATTGGGCAAGTATTCAAACTGGATCACTTTTGGCCAAGATTAGAGCAATCTACTTTCGAGGTGGGAAAGAACTTGGCGGTCAAGACATCAAGGATAGTGCTCCGAGTAAACATATTTTTGACCCAATTGTAAGAAATGATGACTCTAATCATAATGAAGAGAAAATGGCTCTACTTTTCGAGAGATTTCCTAAATTTCTTAGAAATAAGAAACCCTTTTTTAGGGATATTCAAAAAAAGATAATTAGGGATCTAAAATGATTATTACAATTAATTGAAAATTTTACTTCTTCAAAATAAGATGAATGATTTTTGAGACCACTCATATAAGCATTTCAATATTAAAATAAATCTAGAATTATGAATTTGAATTAAAATTTCGAACTCTATATCATGTAAGGGGATGTAACTTTGGACAAAGTCTTCCAATGTTTTTCAAACATTAAAAACTACTTGTAAAACTTGGTTGGACCTATTAGCAAAGAAAATTAGATTGAGAAAATCATTCCTATACTAACTTATCATTTTAATGCCAAAGTTACCTTGCTTAAGTCCATGTACAAGCTCACCGAACATACTCTTAAATGAATATGTTGGGCAAGTATTCGAACTGCATCAATTTTGCCCAAGTTGATAGCAATCTACTTTCGAGGAGGGAAAAAAATTGGCCCTCAAGACATCAAGGATAGTGGTTAGAGTGAACATGTTTTTGACCCAATTGTTAGAAAAGATGACTCTAATCACAATGAAGAGAAAATGTATGTACTTGCCATGTGATTTACTAAATTTCTTAGAAATACGAAACCCTTTTTTAGGGATATTAAAAAAAGGTAATTAGGGAACTAAAATGATTATTACAATTAATTGAAAATTGTACTTCTTCAAAATAACATTAGTGATTTTTGAGACCACTCATATAAGCATTTCAATATTAAAATGAATCTAGAATTATGAAGTTGAATTAAAATTTCGAGCTCTATATCATGCAAGGGGATGAAACTTTGGACAAAGTCTTTCAATGTTTTTCAAACATTATCGACTACTTGTAAAACTTGGGTGGACCTTTTAGCAAATAAAATTAGATTGAGAAAATCAATCCTATACTACCTTATCATTTTCATGCTAAAGTTAACTTGATTTAGTCCATGTACAAGCCGACTGAACATGATCTTAAATGAATATATTGGGCAAGTATTCGAACTGCATCAATTTTGCCCAAGTTGATAGCAATCTACTTTCGAGGAGGGAAAGAAATTGGCCCTCAAGACATCAAGAATAGTGCTCCGAGTAAATATATTTTTGACCCAATTGTTAGAAATGATGACTCTAATCATAATGTTGAGAAAATGGCTCTACTTGCCGAGAGATTTCCTAAATTTCTTAGAAATGAGAAACCCTTTTTTAGGGATATTAAAAAAAGGTAATTAGGGAACTAAAATGATTATTACAATTAATTGAAAATTGTACTTCTTCAAAATAACATGAATGATTTTTGAGACCACTCATATAAGCATTTCAATAATAAAATAAATCTAGAATTATGAAGTTGAATTAAAATTTCGAGCTCTATATCATGCAAGGAGATGAAACATTGGACAAAGTCTTCCAATGTTTTTCAAACATTAAAAACTACTTGTAAAACTTGGTTGGACCTATTAGCAAAGAAAATTAGATTGAGAAAATCATTCCTATACTAACTTATCATTTTAATTCCAAAGTTACCTTGCTTATGTCCATGTACAAGCTCACCAAACATACTCTTAAATGAATATGTTGGGCAAGTATTCGAACTGCATCAATTTTGCCCAAGTTGATAGCGATCTACTTTCGAGGAGGGAAAGAAATTGGCCCTCAAGACATCAAGGATAGTGGTTAGAGTGAACATGTTTTTGACCCAATTGTTAGAAAAGATGACTCTAATCACAATGAATAGAAAATGGATGTACTTGCCATGTGATTTACTAAATTTCTTAAAAAGAAAAAAAACCCTTTTTTAGGATTATTAAAAAAAAGGTAATTAGGGCTCTAAAATTATTATTACAATTAATTTAAAATTGTACTTCTTCAAAACAACATGAATGATTTTTGAGACCACTCATATAAGCATTCAATATTAAAATAAATCTAGAATTATGAAGTTGAATTGAAATTTTGAGGTCTATATCCTGCAATGGGATAAGACTTTGGACAAAGTCTTTCAATGTTTTTCAAACATTATCGACTACTTGTAAAACTTGGGTGGATCTATTAGCAAAGAAAATTAGATTGAGAAAATCATTCCTATACTAACTTATCATTTTAATGCCAAAGTTACCTTGCTTAAGTCCATGTACAAGCCCACCGAAAGTACTCTTAAATGAATCTGTTGGGCAAGTATTCGAACTGCATCAATTTTGCCCAAGTTGATAGCAATCTACTTTCGAGGAGGGAAAGAAATTGGCCCTCAAGACATCAAGGATAGTGGTTAGAGTGAACATGTTTTTGACCCGATTGTTAGAAAAGATGACTCTAATCACAATGAAGAGAAAATGGATGTACTTGCCATGTGATTTACTAAATTTCTTAAAAAGAAAAAAACCCTTTTTTAGGATTATTAAAAAAAATGGAATTAGGGCTCTAAAATTATTATTACAATTAATTTAAAATTGTACTTCTTCAAAAAAACATGAATGATTTTTGAGACCACTCATATAAGCATTCAATATTAAAATAAATCTAGAATTATGAAGTTGAATTGAAATTTTGAGGTCTATATCCTGCAATGGGATAAAACTTTGGACAAAGTCTTTCAATGTTTTTCAAACATTATCGACTACTTGTAAAACTTGGGTGGACCTATTAGCAAAGAAAATTAGATTGAGAAAATCATTCCTATACTACCTTATCATTTTCATGCCAAAGTTAACTTGCTTAAGTCTATGTAAAGCCCACTGAACATACTCTTAAATGAATCTGTTGGGCAAGTATTCGAACTGCATCATTTTTTGCCCAAGTTATGAGCAATCTACTTTCGAGAAGGGAAAGAAATTGGCCCTTAAGACATCAAGGAAAGTGGTCAGAGTGAACATGTTTTTGCCTCAATTGTTAGAAAAGATGACTCCTATCATAATGAAGAGAAAATGGTTGTACTTGCCGTGTGATTTACTAAATTTCTTAAATAGAACAAAACCCATTTTTAGGATTATTAAAAAATGGTAATTAGGGCTCTAAAATGATTATTACAGTTAATTTAAAATTGTACTTCTTGAAAACAACATGAATGATTTTTGAGACCACTCATATAAGCATTTCAATATGAAAATGAATCTAGAATTATGAAGTTGAATTAAAATTTCGAACTCTATATCATGTAAGGGGATGTAACTTTGGACAAAGTCTTCCAATGTTTTTCAAACATTATCGACTACTTGTAAAACTTGGGTGGACCTATTAGCAAAGAAAATTAGATTGAGAAAATCATTCCTATACTACTTTATCATTTTCATGATAAAGTTAACTTGCTTAAGTCTATGTACAAGTCCACTGAACATACTCTTAAATGAATCTGTTGGGCAAGTATTCGAACTGCATCATTTTTACCCAAGTTATTAGCAATCTACTTTCGAGAAGGGAAAGAAATTAGCCCTTAAGACATCAAGGAAAGTGGTCAGAGTGAACATGTTTTTGACCCAATTATTTGAAAAGATGACTCCTATCATAATGAAGAGAAAATGGTTGTACTTGCCGTGTGATTTACTAAATTTCTTAAATAGAACAAAACCCATTTTTAGGATTATTAAAAAATGGTAATTAGGGCTCTAAAATGATTATTACAGTTAATTTAAAATTGTACTTCTTGAAAACAACATGAATGATTTTTGAGACCCCTCATATAAGCATTTGAATATTAAAATGAATCTAGAATTATGAAGTTGAAATAAAATTTCGAGCTCTATATCATGTAAGGGGATGTAACTTTGGACAAAGTCTTCCAATGTTTTTCAAACATTATCGACTACTTGTAAAACTTGGGTGGACCTTTTAGCAAAGAAAATTAGATTGAGAAAATCATTCCTATAATACCTTATCATTTTCATGAGAAAGTTAACTTTCTTAAGTCTATGTACAAGCCCACTGAACATACTCTTAAATGAATCTGTTGGGCAAGTATTCGAACTGCATCATTTTTACCCAAGTTATGAGCAATCTACTCTCGCGAAGGGAAAGAAATTGGCCCTTAAGACATCAAGGAAAGTGGTCAGAGTGAACATGTTTTTGACCCAATTATTTGAAAAGATGACTCCTATCATAATGAAGAGAAAATGGTTGTACTTGCCGTGTGATTTACTAAATTTCTTAAAAAGAACAAAACCCATTTTTAGGATGATTCAAAAATGGTAATTAGGGCTTTAAAATGATTATTACAGTTAATTTAAAATTGTACTTCTTGAAAACAATATGAATGATTTTTGAGACCACTCATATAAGCATTTCAATATTAAAATAAATCTAGAATTATGAAGTTGAATTGAAATTTTGAGCTCTATATCATGTAAGGCGATGTAACTTTTGACAAAGTCTTTCAATGTTTTTCAAACATTATCGACTACTTGTAAAACTTGGGTGGACCTTTTAGCAAAGAAAATTTGATTGAGAAAATCATTCCTATACTACCTTATCATTTTCATGCTAAATTTACATTGATTTAGTCCATGTACAAGCCGACTGAACATACTCTTAAATGAATCTATTGGGCAAGTATTCAAACTGGATCACTTTTGGCCAAGATTAGAGCAATCTACCTTCGAGGTGGGAAAGAACTTGGCGGTCAAGACATCAAGGATAGTGCTCCGAGTAAACATATTTTTGACCCAATTGTTAGAAATGATGACTCTAATCATAATGAAGAGAAAATGGCTCTACTTTTCGAGAGATTTCCTAAATTTCTTAGAAATAAGAAACCCTTTTTTACGGATATTCAAAAAAAGATAATTAGGGATCGAAAATGATTATTACAATTAATTGAAAATTTTACTTCTTCAAAATAAAATGAATGATTTTTGAGACCACTCATATAAGCATTTCAATATTAAAATAAATCTAGAATTATGAAGTTGAATTAAAATTTCGAGCTCTATATCATGTAAGGGGATGTAACTTTGGACAAAGTCTTCCAATGTTTTTCAAACATTAAAAACTACTTGTAAAACTTGGTTGGACCTATTAGCAAAGAAAATTAGATTGAGAAAATCATTCCTATACTAACTTATCATTTTAATGCCAAAGTTACCTTGCTTAAGTCCATGTACAAGCTCACCGAACATACTCTTAAATGAATATGTTGGGCAAGTATTCGAACTGCATCAATTTTTCCCAAGTTGATAGCAATCTACTTTCGAGGAGGGAAAGAAATTGGCCCTCAAGACATCAAGGATAGTGGTTAGAGTGAACATGTTTTTGACCCAATTGTTAGAAAAGATGACTCTAATCACAATGAAGAGAAAATGGATGTACTTGCCATGTGATTTACTAAAATTCTTAGAAATAAGAAACCCTTTTTTAGGGATATTAAAAAAAGGTAATTAGGGAACTAAAATGATTATTACAATTAATTGAAAATTGTACTTCTTCAAAATAACATGAGTGATTTTTGAGACCACTCATATAAGCATTTCAATATTAAAATGAATCTAGAATTATGAAGTTGAATTAAAATTTCGAGCTCTATATCATGCAAGGGGATGAAACTTTGGACAAAGTCTTCCAATGTTTTTCAAACATTATCAACTACTTGTAAAACTTTGTTGGACCTATTAGCAAAGAAAATTAGATTGAGAAAATCATTCCTATACTACCTTATCATTTTAATGCCAAAGTTACCTTGCTTAATCCATGTACAAGCTCACCGAACATACTCTTAAATGAATATGTTGGGCAAGTATTCGAACTGCATCAATTTTGCCCAAGTTGATAGCAATCTACTTTCGAGGAGGGAAAGAAATTGGCCCTCTAGACATCAAGGATAGTGGTTAGAGTGAACATGTTTTTGACCCAATTGTTAGAAAAGATGACTCTAATCACAATGAAGAGAAAATGGATGTACTTGCCATGTGAATTACTAAATTTCTTAGAAATAAGAAACCCTTTTTTAGGGATATTAAAAAAAGGTAATTAGGGAACTAAAATGATTATTACCATTAATTGAAAATTGTACTTCTTCAAAATAACATGAGTGATTTTTGAGACCACTCATATAAGCATTTCAATATTAAAATGAATCTAGAATTATGAAGTTGAATTAAAATTTCGAGCTCTATATCATGCAAGGGGATGAAACTTTGGACAAAGTCTTCCAATGTTTTTCAAACATTATCAACTACTTGTAAAACTTTGTTGGACCTATTAGCAAAGAAAATTAGATTGAGAAAATCATTCCTATACTACCTTATCATTTTAATGCCAAAGTTACCTTGCTTAAGTCCATGTACAAGCTCACCGAACATACTCTTAAATGAATATGTTGGGCAAGTATTCGAACTGCGTCAATTTTGCCCAAGTTGATAGCAATCTACTTTCGAGGAGGGAAAGAAATTGGCCCTCAAGACATCAAGGATAGTGGTTAGAGTGAACATGTTTTTGACCCAATTGTTAGAAAAGATGACTCTAATCACAATGAAGAGAAAATGGATGTACTTGCCGTGTGATTTACTAAATTTCTTAAAAAAAACCCTTTTTTAGGGATATTAAAAAAAGGTAATTAGGGAACTAAAATGATTATTACAATTAATTGAAAATTGTACTTCTTGAAAATAACATGAATGATTTTTGAGACTACACATATAAGCATTTCAATATTAAAATGAATCTAGAATTATGAAGTTGAATTAAAATTTCGAGCTCTATACCATGCAAGGGGATGAAACTTTGGACAAACTCTTCCAATGTTTTTCAAACATTATCAACTACTTGTAAAACTTTGTTGGACTTATTAGCAAAGAAAATTATATTGAGAAAATCATTCCTATACTAAATTATCATTTTAATGCCAAAGTTACCTTGCTTAATCCATGTACAAGCTCACCGAACATACTCTTAAATGAATATGTTGGGCAAGTATTCGAACTGCATCAATTTTGCCCAAGTTGATAGCAATCTACTTTCGAGGAGGGAAAGAAATTGGCCCTCTAGACATCAAGGATAGTGGTTAGAGTGAACATGTTTTTGACCCAATTGTTAGAAAAGATGACTCTAATCACAATGAAGAGAAAATGGATGTACTTGCCATGTGAATTACTAAATTTCTTAGAAATAAGAAACCCTTTTTTAGGGATATTAAAAAAAGGTAATTAGGGAACTAAAATGATTATTACCATTAATTGAAAATTGTACTTCTTCAAAATAACATGAGTGATTTTTGAGACCACTCATATAAGCATTTCAATATTAAAATGAATCTAGAATTATGAAGTTGAATTAAAATTTCGAGCTCTATATCATGCAAGGGGATGAAACTTTGGACAAAGTCTTCCAATGTTTTTCAAACATTATCAACTACTTGTAAAACTTTGTTGGACCTATTAGCAAAGAAAATTAGATTGAGAAAATCATTCCTATACTACCTTATCATTTTAATGCCAAAGTTACCTTGCTTAAGTCCATGTACAAGCTCACCGAACATACTCTTAAATGAATATGTTGGGCAAGTATTCGAACTGCGTCAATTTTGCCCAAGTTGATAGCAATCTACTTTCGAGGAGGGAAAGAAATTGGCCCTCAAGACATCAAGGATAGTGGTTAGAGTGAACATGTTTTTGACCCAATTGTTAGAAAAGATGACTCTAATCACAATGAAGAGAAAATGGATGTACTTGCCGTGTGATTTACTAAATTTCTTAAAAAAAACCCTTTTTTAGGGATATTAAAAAAAGGTAATTAGGGAACTAAAATGATTATTACAATTAATTGAAAATTGTACTTCTTGAAAATAACATGAATGATTTTTGAGACTACACATATAAGCATTTCAATATTAAAATGAATCTAGAATTATGAAGTTGAATTAAAATTTCGAGCTCTATACCATGCAAGGGGATGAAACTTTGGACAAACTCTTCCAATGTTTTTCAAACATTATCAACTACTTGTAAAACTTTGTTGGACTTATTAGCAAAGAAAATTATATTGAGAAAATCATTCCTATACTAAATTATCATTTTAATGCCAAAGTTACCTTGCTTAATCCATGTACAAGCTCACCGAACATACTCTTAAATGAATATGTTGGGCAAGTATTCGAACTGCATCAATTTTGCCCAAGTTGATAGCAATCTACTTTCGAGGAGGGAAAGAAATTGGCCCTCTAGACATCAAGGATAGTGGTTAGAGTGAACATGTTTTTGACCCAATTGTTAGAAAAGATGACTCTAATCACAATGAAGAGAAAATGGATGTACTTGCCATGTGAATTACTAAATTTCTTAGAAATAAGAAACCCTTTTTTAGGGATATTAAAAAAAGGTAATTAGGGAACTAAAATGATTATTACCATTAATTGAAAATTGTACTTCTTCAAAATAACATGAGTGATTTTTGAGACCACTCATATAAGCATTTCAATATTAAAATGAATCTAGAATTATAAAGTTGAATTAAAATTTCGAGCTCTATATCATGCAAGGGGATGAAACTTTGGACAAAGTCTTCCAATGTTTTTGAAACATTATCAACTACTTGTAAAACTTTGTTGGACCTATTAGCAAAGAAAATTAGATTCAGAAAATCATTCCTATACTACCTTATCATTTTAATGCCAAAGTTACCTTGCTTAAGTCCATGTACAAGCTCACCGAACATACTCTTAAATGAATATGTTGGGCAAGTATTCGAACTGCGTCAATTTTGCCCAAGTTGATAGCAATCTACTTTCGAGGAGGGAAAGAAATTGGCCCTCAAGACATCAATGATAGTGGTCAGAGTGAACATGTCTTTGACCCAATTGTTAGAAAAGATGACTCTAATCATAATGAAGAGAAAATGGTTGTACTTGCCGTGTGATTTACTAAATTTCTTAAAAAAAAACCCTTTTTTAGGGATATTAAAAAAAGGTAATTAGGGAACTAAAATGATTATTACAATTAATTGAAAATTGTACTTCTTGAAAATAACATGAATGATTTTTGAGACTACACATATAAGCATTTCAATATTAAAATGAATCTAGAATTATGAAGTTGAATTAAAATTTCGAGCTCTATATCATGCAAGGGGATGAAACTTTGGACAAAGTCTTCCAATGTTTTTCAAACATTAAAAACTACTTGTAAAACTTGATTGGACCTATTAACAAAGAAGATTAGATTGAGAAAATCATTCCTATACTAACTTATCATTTTAATGCCAAAGTTACCTTGCTTAAGTCCATGTACAAGCTCACCGAACATACTCTTAAATGAATATGTTGGGCAAGTATTCGAACTGGATCAATTTTGCCCAAGTTGATAGCAATCTACTTTCGAGGAGGGAAAGAAATTGGCCCTCAAGACATCAAGGATAGTGGTTAGAGTGAACATGTTTTTGACCCAATTGTTAGAAAAGATGACTCTAATCAAAATGAAGAGAAAATGCATGTACTTGCCATGTGATTTACTAAATTTCTTAAAAAGAAAAAAACCCTTTCTTAGGATTATTAAAAAAAAGGTAATTAGGGCTCTAAAATTATTATTACAATTAATTTAAAATTGTACTTCTTCAAAACAACATGAATGATTTTTGAGACCACTCATATAAGCATTCAATATTAAAATAAATCTAGAATTATGAAGTTGAATTGAAATTTTGAGTTCTATATCATGCAAGGGGATAAAACTTTGGACAAAGTCTTTCAATGTTTTTCAAACATTAAAAACTACTTGTAAAACTTGGTTGGACCTATTAGCAAAGAAAATTAGATTGAGAAAATCATTCCTATACTAACTTATCATTTTAATGACAAAGTTACCTTGCTTAAGTCCATGTACAAGCTCACCGAACATACTCTTAAATGAATATGTTGGGCAAGTATTCGAACTGCATCATTTTTACCCAAGTTAGGAGCAATCTACTTTCGAGAAGGGAAAGAAATTGGCCCTTAAGACATCAAGGAAAGTGGTCAGAGTGAACATGTTTTTGACCCAATTGTTAGAAAAGATGACTTTTATCATAATGAAGGGAAAATGGTTGTACTTGCCGTGTGATTTACTAAATTTCTTAAAAAAAACCCTTTTTTAGGGATATTAAAAAAAGGTAATTAGGGAACTAAAATGATTATTACAATTAATTGAAAATTGTACTTCTTCAAACTAACATGAATGATTTTTGAGACTACTCATATAAGCATTTCAATATTAAAATGAATCTGGAATTATGAAGTTGAATTAAAATTTCAAGCTCTATATCATGCAAGGGGATGAAACTTTGGACAAAGTCTTCCAATGTTTTTCAAACATTAAAAACTACTTGTAAAACTTGATTGGACCTATTAACAAAGAAAATTAGATTGAGAAAATCATTCCTATACTAACTTATCATTTTAATGCCAAAGTTACCTTGCTTAAGTCCATGTACAAGCTCACCGAACATACTCTTAAATGAATATGTTGGGCAAGTATTCGAACTGGATCAATTTTGCCCAAGTTGATAGCAATCTACTTTCGAGGAGGGAAAGAAATTGGCCCTCAAGACATCAAGGATAGTGGTTAGAGTGAACATGTTTTTGACCCAATTGTTAGAAAAGATGACTCTAATCACAATGAAGAGAAAATGGATGTACTTGCTATGTGATTTACTAAATTTCTTAAAAAGAAAAAAAACCCTTTTTTAGGATTATTAAAAAAATGTAATTAGGGCTCTAAAATTATTATTACAATTAATTTAAAATTTACTTCTTCAAAACAACATGAATGATTTTTGAGACCACTCATATAAGCATTCAATATTAAAATAAATCTAGAATTGTGAAGTTGAATTGAAATTTTGAGTTCTATATCATGCAAGGGGATAAAACTTTGGACAAAGTCTTTCAATGTTTTTCAAACATTAAAAACTACTTGTAAAACTTGGTTGGACCTATTAGCAAAGAAAATTAGATTCAGAAAATCATTCCTATACTAACTTATCATTTTAATGCCAAAGTTACCTTGCTTAAGTCCATGTACAAGCTCACCGAACATACTCTTAAATGAATATGTTGGGCAAGTATTCGAACTGCATCATTTTTACCCAAGTTATGAGCAATCTACTTTCGAGAAGGGAAAGAAATTGGCCCTTAAGACATCAAGGAAAGTGGTCAGAGTGAACATGTTTTTGACTCAATTGTTAGAAAAGATGACTTTTATCATAATGAAGAGAAAATGGTTGTACTTGCCGTGTGATTTACTAAATTTCTTAAAAAAAACCCTTTTTTAGGGATATTAAAAAAAGGTAATTGGGGAACTAAAATGATTATTACAATTAATTGAAAATTGTACTTCTTCAAAATAACATGAATGATTTTTGAGACTACTCATATAAGCATTTCAATATTAAAATGAATCTGGAATTATGAAGTTGAATTAAAATTTCGAGCTCTATATCATGCAAGGGGATGAAACTTTGGACAAAGTCTTCCAATGTTTTTCAAACATTAATAACTACTTGTAAAACTTGATTGGACCTATTAACAAAGAAAATTAGATTGAGAAAATCATTCCTATACTAACTTATCATTTTAATGCCAAAGTTACCTTGCTTAAGTCCATGTACAAGCCCACTGAACATACTCTTAAATGAATCTGTTGGGCAAGTTTTCGAACTGCATCATTTTTACCCAAGTTATGAGCAATCTACTTTCGAGAAGGGAAAGAAATTGGCCCTTAAGACATCAAGGAAAGTGGTCAGAGTGAACATGTTTTTGACCCAATTGTTAGAAAAGATGACTCCTATCATAATGAAGAGAAAATGGTTGTACTTGCCGTGTGATTTACTAAATTTCTTAAAAAGAAAAAAACCCATTTTTAGGATTATTAAAAAATGGTAATTAGGACTCTAAAATGATTATTACAGTTAATTTAAAATTGTACTTCTTGAAAACAATATGAATGATTTTTGAGACCACTCATATAAGCATTTCAATATTAAAATAAATCTAGAAGTATGAAGTTGAATTGAAATTTTGAGTTCTATATCATGCAATGGGATAAAACTTTGGACAAAGTCTTTCAATGTTTTTCAAACATTATCGACTACTTGTAAAACTTGGGTGGACCTATTACCAAAGAAAATTAGATTCAGAAAATCATTCCTATACTACCTTATCATTTTAATGACAAAGTTAACTTGCTTAAGTCCATGTACAAGCCCACCGAACGTACTCTTAAATGAATCTGTTGGGCAAGTATTCGAACTGGATCAATTTTGCCCAAGTTGATAGCAATCTACTTTCGAGGAGGGAAAGAAATTGGCCCTCAAGACATCAAGGATAGTGGTTAGAGTGAACATGTTTTCGACCCAATTGTTAGAAAAGATGACTCCTATCATAATGAAGAGAAAATGGTTGTACTTGCCTTGTGATTTACTAAATTTCTTCAGAAAAAAAAACCCATTTTTAGGATTATTAAAAAATGGTAATAAGGGCTCTAAAATGATTATTACTGTTAATTTAAAATTGTACTTCTTGAAAACAATATGAATGATTTTTGAGACCACTCATATAAGCATTTCAATAATAAAATAAATCTAGAATTATGAAGTTGAATTGAAATTTTGAGCTCTATATCATGTAAGGGGATGTAACTTTGGACAAAGTCTTTCAAGGTTTTTCAAACATTATCGACTACTTGTAAAACTTGGGTGGACCTTTTAGCAAAGAAAATTTGATTGAGAAAATCATTCCTATACGACCTTATCATTTTCATGCTAAATTTACCTTGATTTAGTCCATGTACAAGCTGACTGAACATACTCTTAAATGAATCTATTGGGCAAGTACTCAAACTGGATCACTTTTGGCAAAGATTAGAGCAATCTACTTTCGAGGTGGGAAAGAACTTGGCGGTCAAGACATCAAGGAGAGTGCTCCGAGTAAACATATTTTTGACCCAATTTTTAGAAATGATTACTCTAATCATAATGAAGAGAAAATGGCTCTACTTTTCGAGAGATTTCCTAAATTTCTTAGAAATAAGAAACCCTTTTTTAGGGATATTCAAAAAAAGGTAATTAGGGATCTAAAATGATTATTACAATTAATTGAAAATTGTACTTCTTCAAAATAACATGAATGATTTTTGAGACCACTCATATAAGCATTTCAATATTAAAATAAATCTAGAATTATGAAGTTGAATTGAAATTTTGAGCTCTATATCATGTAAGGGGATGTAACTTTGGACAAAGTCTTCCGATGTTTTTCAAACATTAAAAACTACTTGTAAAACTTGGTTGGACCTATTAGCAAAGAAAATTAGATTGAGAAAATCATTCCTATACTAACTTATCATTTTAATGCCAAAGTTACCTTGCTTAAGTCCATGTACAAGCTCACCGAACATACTCTTAAATGAATATGTTGGGCAAGTATTCGAACTGTATCATTTTTACCCAAGTTATGAGCAATCTACTTTCGAGAAGGGAAAGAAATTGGCCCTTAAGACATCAAGGAAAGTGGTGAGAGTGAACATGTTTTTGACTCAATTGTTAGAAAAGATGACTTTTATCATAATGAAGAGAAAATGGTTGTACTTGCCGTGTGATTTACTAAATTTCTTAAAAAAAACCCTTTTTTAGGGATATTAAAAAAAGGTAATTAGGGAACTAAAATGATTATTACAATTAATTGAAAATTGTACTTCTTCAAAATAACATGAATGATTTTTGAGACTACTCATATAAGCATTTCAATATTAAAATGAATCTGGAATTATGAAGTTGAATTAAAATTTCGAGCTCTATATCATGCAAGGGGATGAAACTTTGGACAAAGTCTTCCAATGTTTTTCAAACATTAATAACTACTTGTAAAACTTGATTGGACCTATTAACAAAGAAAATTAGATTGAGAAAATCATTCCTATACTAACTTATCATTTTAATGCCAAAGTTACCTTGCTTAAGTCCATGTACAAGCCCACTGAACATACTCTTAAATGAATCTGTTGGGCAAGTTTTCGAACTGCATCATTTTTACCCAAGTTATGAGCAATCTACTTTCGAGAAGGGAAAGAAATTGGCCCTTAAGACATCAAGGAAAGTGGTCAGAGTGAACATGTTTTTGACCCAATTGTTAGAAAAGATGACTCCTATCATAATGAAGAGAAAATGGTTGTACTTGCCGTGTGATTTACTAAATTTCTTAAAAAGAAAAAAACCCATTTTTAGGATTATTAAAAAATGGTAATTAGGGCTCTAAAATGATTATTACAGTTAATTTAAAATTGTACTTCTTGAAAACAATATGAATGATTTTTGAGACCACTCATATAAGCATTTCAATATTAAAATAAATCTAGAAGTATGAAGTTGAATTGAAATTTTGAGTTCTATATCATGCAATGGGATAAAACTTTGGACAAAGTCTTTCAATGTTTTTCAAACATTATCGACTACTTGTAAAACTTGGGTGGACCTATTATCAAAGAAAATTAGATTGAGAAAATCATTCCTATACTACCTTATCATTTTAATGCCAAAGTTAACTTGCTTAAGTCCATGTACAAGCCCACCGAACGTACTCTTAAATGAATCTGTTGGGCAAGTATTCGAACTAGATCAATTTTGCCCAAGTTGATAGCAATCTACTTTCGAGGAGGGAAAGAAATTGGCCCTCAAGACATCAAGGATAGTGGTTAGAGTGAACATGTTTTCGACCCAATTGTTAGAAAAGATGACTCCTATCATAATGAAGAGAAAATGGTTGTACTTGCCTTGTGATTTACTAAATTTCTTCAGAAAAAAAAACCCATTTTTAGGATTATTAAAAAATGGTAATTAGGGATCTAAAATGATTATTACTGTTAATTTAAAATTGTACTTCTTGAAAACAATATGAATGATTTTTGAGACCACTCATATAAGCATTTCAATAATAAAATAAATCTAGAATTATGAAGTTGAATTGAAATTTTGAGCTCTATATCATGTAAGGGGATGTAACTTTGGACAAAGTCTTTCAAGGTTTTTCAAACATTATCGACTACTTGTAAAACTTGGGTGGACCTTTTAGCAAAGAAAATTTGATTGAGAAAATCATTCCTATACGACCTTATCATTTTCATGCTAAATTTACCTTGATTTAGTCCATGTACAAGCTGACTGAACATACTCTTAAATGAATCTATTGGGCAAGTACTCAAACTGGATCACTTTTGGCCAAGATTAGAGCAATCTACTTTCGAGGTGGGAAAGAACTTGGCGGTCAAGACATCAAGGAGAGTGCTCCGAGTAAACATATTTTTGACCCAATTTTTAGAAATGATTACTCTAATCATAATGAAGAGAAAATGGCTCTACTTTTCGAGAGATTTCCTAAATTTCTTAGAAATAAGAAACCCTTTTTTAGGGATATTCAAAAAAAGGTAATTAGGGATCTAAAATCATTATTACAATTAATTGAAAATTGTACTTCTTCAAAATAACATAAATGATTTTTGAGACCACTCATATAAGCATTTCAATATTAAAATAAATCTAGAATTATGAAGTTGAATTGAAATTTTGAGCTCTATATCATGTAAGGGGATGTAACTTTGGACAAAGTCTTCCAATGTTTTTCAAACATTAAAAACTACTTGTAAAACTTGGTTGGACCTATTAGCAAAGAAAATTAGATTGAGAAAATCATTCCTATACTAACTTATCATTTTAATGCCAAAGTTACCTTGCTTAAGTCCATGTACAAGCTCACCGAACATACTCTTAAATGAATATGTTGGGAAAGTATTCGAACTGCATCAATTTTTCCCAAGTTGATAGCAATCTACTTTCGAGGAGGGAAAGAAATTGGCCCTCAAGACATCAAGGATAGTGGTTAGAGTGAACATGTTTTTGACCCAATTGTTAGAAAAGATGACTCTAATCACAATGAAGAGAAAATGGATGTACTTGCCATGTGATTTACTAAATTTCTTAAAAAGAAAAAAAACTTTTTTTAGGATTATTAAAAAAAAGGTAATTAGGGCTCTAAAATTATTATTACAATTAATTTAAAATTGTACTTCTTCAAAACATCATGAATGATTTTTGAGACCACTCATATAAGCATTCAATATTAAAATAAATCTAGAATTATGAAGTTGAATTGAAATTTTGAGTTCTATATCATGCAAGGGGATAAAACTTTGGACAAAGTCTTTCAATGTTTTTCAAACATTAAAAACTACTTGTAAAACTTGGTTGGACCTATTAGCAAAGAAAATTAGATTGAGAAAATCATTCCTATACTAACTTATCATTTTAATGCCAAAGTTACCTTGCTTAAGTCCATGTACAAGCTCACCGAACATACTCTTAAATGAATATGTTGGGCAAGTATTCGAACTGCATAATTTTTACCCAAGTTATGAGGAATCTACTTTCGAGAAGGGAAAGAAATTGGCCCTTAAGACATCAAGGAAAGTGGTCAGAGTGAACATGTTTTTGACCCAATTGTAAGAAAAGATGACTCCTATCATAATGAAGAGAAAATGGTTGTACTTGACGTGTGATTTACTAAATTTCTTAAAAAAAACCCTTTTTTAGGGATATTAAAAAAAGGTAATTAGGGAACTAAAATGATTATTACAAGTAATTGAAAATTGTACTTCTTCAAAATAACATGAATGATTTTTGAGACTACTCATATAAGCATTTCAATATTAAAATGAATCTGGAATTATGAAGTTGAATTAAAATTTCGAGCTCTATATCATGCAAGGGGATGAAACTTTGGACAAAGTCTTCCAATGTTTTTCAAACATTAAAAACTACTTGTAAAACTTGATTGGACCTATTAACAAAGAAAATTAGATTGAGAAAATCATTTCTATACTAACTTATCATTTTAATGCCAAAGTTACCTTGCTTAAGTCCATGTACAAGCCCACTGAACATACTCTTAAATGAATCTGTTGGGCAAGTATTCGAACTGCATCATTTTTACCCAAGTTATGAGCAATCTACTTTCGAGAAGAGAAAGAAATTGGCCCTAAAGACATCAAGGAAAGTGGTCAGAGTGAACATGTTTTTGACCCAATTGTTAGAAAAGATGACTCCTATCATAATGAAGAGAAAATGGTTGTACTTGCCGTGTGATTTACTAAATTTCTTAAAAAGAAAAAAACCCATTTTTAGGATTATTAAAAAATGGTAATTAGGGCTCTAAAATGATTATTATAGTTAATTTAAAATTGTACTTCTTGAAAACAATATGAATGATTTTTGAGACCACTCATATAAGCATTTCAATAATAAAATAAATCTAGAATGATGAAGTTGAATTGAAATTTTGAGCTCTATATCATGTAAGGCGATGTAACTTTGGACAAAGTCTTTCAAGGTTTTTCAAACATTATCGACTACTTGTAAAACTTGGGTGGACCTTTTAGCAAAGAAAATTTGATTGAGAAAATCATTCCTATACTACCTTATCATTTTCATGCTAAATTTACCTTGATTTAGTCCATGTACAAGCCGACTGAACATACTCTTAAATGAATCTATTTGGCAAGTACTCAAACTGGATCACTTTTGGCCAAGATTACAGCAATCTACTTTCGAGGTGGGAAAGAACTTGGCGGTCAAGACATCAAGGATAGTGCTCCGAGTAAACATATTTTTGACCCAATTTTTAGAAATGATGACTCTAATCATAATGAAGAGAAAATGGCTCTACTTTTCGAGAGATTTCCTAAATTTCTTAGAAATAAGAAACCCTTTTTTAGGGATATTCAAAAAAAGGTAATTAGGGATCTAAAATGATTATTACAATTAATTGAAAATTGTACTTCTTCAAAATAACATGAATGATTTTTGAGACCACTCATATAAGCATTTCAATATTAAAATAAATCTAGAATTCTGAAGTTGAATAGAAATTTCGAGCTCTATATCATGCAAGGGGATGAAACTTTGGACAAAGTCTTCCAATATTTTTCAAACATTATCAACTACTTGTAAAACTTTGTTGGACCTATTAGCAAAGAAAAGTAGATTGAGAAAATCATTCCTATACTAACTTATCATTTTAATGCCAAAGTTACCTTGCTTAAGTCCATGTACAAGCTCACCGAACATAGTCTTAAATGAATATATTGGGCAAGTATTCGAACTGCATCAATTTTTCCCAAGTTGATAGCAATCAACTTTCGAGGAGGGAAAGAAATTGGCCCTCAAGACATCAAGGAGAGTGCTCCGAGTAAATATATTATTGACCCAATTGTTAGAAATGATGACTCTAATCAGAATGGAGAGAAAATGGCTCTACTTGCCGAGAGATTTCCTAAATTTCTTAGAAATAAGAAACCATTTTTTAGGGATATTAAAAAAAGGTAATTAGGGAACTAAAATGATTATTACAATTAATTGAAAATTGTACTTCTTCAAAATAACATGAATGATTTTTGAGACCACTCATATAAGCATTTCAATATTAAAATGAATCTAGAATTATGAAGTTGAATTAAAATTTCGAGCTCTATATCATGCAAGGGGATGAAACATTGGACAAAGTCTTCCAATGTTTTTCAAACATTAAAAACTATTTGTAAAACTTGGTTGGACCTATTAGCAAAGAAAATTAGATTGAGAAAATCATTCCTATACTAACTTATCATTTTAATGCCAAAGTTACCTTGCTTAAATCCATGTACAAGCTCACCGAACATACTCTTAAATGAATATGTTGGGCAAGTATTCGAACTGCATCAATTTTGCCCAAGTTGATAGCAATCTACTTTCTAGGAGGGAAAGAAATTGGCCCTCAAGACATCAAGGATAGTGGTTAGAGTGAACATTTTTTTGACCCAATTGTTAGAAAAGATGACTCTAATCACAATGAAGAGAAAATGGATGTACTTGCCATGTCATTTACAAAATTTCTTAAAAAGAAAAAAAAACCCTTTTTTAGGATTATTAAAAAAAAGGTAATTAGGGCTCTAAAATTATTATTACAATTAATTTAAAATTGTACTTCTTCAAAACAACATGAATAATTTTTGAGACCACTCATATAAGCATTCAATATTAAAATAAATCTAGAATTATGAAGTTGAATTGAAATTTTGAGTTCTATATCATGCAAGGGGATAAAACTTTGGACAAAGTCTTTCAATGTTTTTCAAACATTATCGACTACTTGTAAAACTTGGGTGGACCTATTAGCAAAGAAAATTAGATTGAGAAAATCATTCCTATACTACCTTATCATTTTAATGCCAAAGTTAATTTGCTTAAGTCCATGTACAAGTCCACCGAACGTACTCTTAAATGAATCTGTTGAGCAAGTATTCGAACTGCATCAATTTTGCCCAAGTTGATAGAAATCTATTTTCGAGGAGGGAAAGAAATTGGCATTCAAGACATCAAGGATAGTGGTTAGAGTGAACATGTTTTTGACCCAATTGTTAGAAAAGATGACTCTAATCACAATGAAGAGAAAATGGATGTACTTGCCATGTGATTTACTAAATTTCTTAAAAAGAAAAAAACCCTTTTTTAGGATTATTAAAAAAAAGGTAATTAGGGCTCTAAAATTATTATTACAATTAATTTAAAATTGTACTTCTTCAAAAAAACATGAATGATTTTTGAGACCACTCATATAAGCATTCAATATTAAAATAAATCTAGAAGTATGAAGTTGAATTGAAATTTTGAGTTCTATATCATGCAATGGGATAAAACTTTGGACAAAGTGTTTCAATGTTTTTCAAACATTATCGACTACTTGTAAAACTTGGGTGGACCTATTACCAAAGAAAATTAGATTGAGAAAATCATTCCTATACTACCTTATCATTTTAATGCCAAAGTTAACTTGCTTAAGTCCATGTACAAGCCCACCGAACGTACTCTTAAATGAATCTGTTGGGCAAGTATTCGAACTGCATCAATTTTGCCCAAGTTGATAGCAATCTACTTTCGAGGAGGGAAAGAAATTGGCCCTCAAGACATCAAGGATAGTGGTTAGAGTGAACATGTTTTTGACCCAATTGTTAGAAAAGATGACTCTAATCATAATGAAGAGAAAATGGTTGTACTTGGCTTGCGATTTACTCAATTTCTTAAAAAAAACCCTTTTTTAGGGATATTAAAAAATGGTAATTAGGGCTCTATATCATTTAAGGGGATGTAACTTTGGACACAGTCTTCCAATGTTTTTCAAACATTATCGACTACTTGTAAAACTTGGGTGGACCTTTTAGCAAAGAAAATTAGATTCAGAAAATCATTCCTATACTCCCTTATCATTTTCATGCCAAAGTTAACTTGCTTAAGTCTATGTACAAGCCCAATGAACATACTCTTAAATTAATCTATTGGGCAAGTATTCGAACTGCATAATTTTTACCCAAGTTGTGAGCAATCTACTTTCGAGAAGGGAAAGAAATTGGTCCTCAAGACATCAAGCAAAGTGGTCAGAGTGAACATGTTTTTGACCCAATTGTTAGAAAAGATGACTCTAATCATAATGAAGAGAAAATGGTTGTACTTGCCGTGTGATTTACTTAATTTCTTAAAAAGAAAGAAACCCATTTTTTAGGGATATTAAAAAAAGGTAATTAGGGAACTAAAATGATTATTACAATTAATTGAAAATTGTACTTCTTCAAAATAACATGAATGATTTTTGAGACCACTCATATAAGCATTTCAATATTAAAATGAATCTAGAATTATGAAGTTGAATTAAAATTTCGAGCTCTATATCATGCAAGGGGATGAAACTTTGGACAAAGTCTTCCAATGTTTTTCAAACATTATCAACTACTTGTAAAACTTTGTTGGACCTATTAGCAAAGAAAATTAGATTGAGAAAATCATTCCTATACTACCTTATCATTTTAATGCCAAAGTTACCTTGCTTAAGTCCATGTACAAGCTCACCGAACATACTCTTAAATGAATATGTTGGGCAAGTATTCGAACTGCATCAATTTTGCCCAAGTTGATAGCAATCTACTTTCGAGGAGGGAAACAAATTGGCCCTCAAGACATCAAGGATAGTGCTCCGAGTAAACATATTTTTGACCCAATTGTTAGAAATGATGACTCTAATCATAATGAAGAGAAAATGGCTCTACTTCCTGAGAGATTTCCTAAATTTCTTAGAAATAAGAAACCCTTTTTAAGGGATATTGAAAAAAAGGTAATTAGGGATCTAAAATGATTATTACAATTAATTGAAAATTGAACTTCTTCAAAATAACATGAATGATTTTTGAGACCACTCATATAAGCATTTCAATATTAAAATAAATCTAGAATTATGAAGTTGAATTAAAATTTCGAGCTCTATATCATGCAAGGGGATGAAACTTTGGACAAAGTCTTCCAATGTTTTTCAAACATTATCAACTACTTGTAAAACTTTGTTGGACCTATTAGCAAAGAAAATTAGATTGAGAAAATCATTCCTATACTACCTTTTCATTTTAATGCCAAAGTTACCTTGCTTAAGTCCATGTACAAGCTCACCGAACATACTCTTAAATGAATATGTTGGGCAAGTATTCGAACTGCATCAATTTTGCCCAAGTTGATAGCAATCTACTTTCGAGGAGGGAAATAAATTGGCCCTCAAGACATCAAGGATAGTGCTCCGAGTAAATATATTTTTGACCCAATTGTTAGAAATGATGACTCTAATCATAAGGGAGAGAAAATGGCTCTACCTGCCTAGAGATTTCCTGAATTTCTTAGAAATAAGAAACCCTTTTTTAGGGATATTAAAAAAAGGTAATTAGGGAACTAAAATGATTATTACAATTAATTGAAAATTGTACTTCTTCAAAATAACATGAATGATTTTTGAGACCACTCATATAAGCATTTCAATATTAAAATGAATCTAGAATTATGAAGTTGAATTAAAATTTCGAGCTCTATATCATGCAAGGGGATGAAACTTTGGACAAAGTCTTCCAATGTTTTTCAAACATTATCAACTACTTGTAAAACTTTGTTGGACCTATTAGCAAAGAAAATTAGATTGAGAAAATCATTCCTGTACTAACTTATCATTTTAATGCCAAAGTTACCTTGCTTAAGTCCATGTACAAGCTCACCGAACATACTCTTAAATGAATATGTTCGGCAAGTATTCGAACTGCATCAATTTTGCACAAGTTGATAGCAATCTACTTTCGAGGAGGGAAACAAATTGGCCCTCAAGACATCAAGGATAGTGGTTACAGTGAACATGTTTTTGACCCAATTGTTAGAAAAGATGACTCTAATCACAATGAAGAGAAAATGGATGTACTTGCCATGTGATTTACTAAATTTCTTAAAAAGAAAAAAACCCTTTTTTAGGATTATTAAAAAAAACGTAATTAGGCCTCTAAAATTATTATTACAATTAATTTAAAATTGTACTTCTTCAAAACAACATGAATGATTTTTGAGACCACTCTTATAAGCATTTCAATATTAAAATAAATCTAGAATTATGAAGTTGAATTAAAATTTCGAGCTCTATATCATGCAAGGGGATGAAACTTTGGACAAAGTCCTCCAATGTTTTTCAAACATTATCAACTACTTGTAAAACTTTGTTGGACCTATTAGGAAAGAAAATTAGATTGAGAAAATCATTCTTGTACTAACTTATCATTTTAATGCCAAAGTTACCTTGCTTAAGTCCATGTACAAGCTCACCGAACATACTCTTAAATGAATATGTTCGGCAAGTATTCGAACTGCATCAATTTTGCACAAGTTGATATCAATCTACTTTCGAGGAGGGAAACAAATTGGCCCTCAAGACATCAAGGATAGTGGTTACAGTGAACATGTTTTTGACCCAATTGTTAGAAAAGATGACTCTAATCACAATGAAGAGAAAATGGATGTACTTGCCATGTGATTTACTAAATTTCTTAAAAAGAAAAAAACCCTTTTTTAGGATTATTAAAAAAAAGGTAATTAGGCCTCTAAAATTATTATTACAATTAATTTAAAATTGTACTTCTTCAAAACAACATGAATGATTTTTGAGACCACAATATAAGCATTTCAATATTAAAATAAATCTAGAATTATGAAGTTGAATTAAAATTTCGAGCTCTATATCATGCAAGGGGATGAAACTTTGGACAAAGTCTTTCAATGTTTTTCAAATATTATCTACTACTTGTAAAACTTGGGTGGACCTTTTAGCAAAGAAAATTAGATTGAGAAAATCATTCCTATACTACCTTATCATTTTCATGCTAAAGTTACCTTGATTTAGTCCATGTACAAGCCGACTGAACATACTCTTAAATGAATCTATTGGGCAAGTATTCAAACTGGATCACTTTTGGCCAAGATTAGAGCAATCTACTTTCGAGGAGGGAAAGAACTTGGCGGTCAAGACATCAAGGATAGTGCTCCGAGTAAACACATTTTTGACCCAATTGTTAGAAATGATGACTCTAATCATAATGAAGAGAAAATGGCTCTACTTGCCGAGAGATTTCCTAAATTTTTTAGAAATAAGAAACCCTTTTTTAGGGATATTCAAAAAAAGGTAATTAGGGATCTAAAATGATTATTACAATTAATTGAAAATTGTACTTCTTCAAAATAACATGAATGATTTTTGAGACCACTCATATAAGCATTTCAATATTAAAATAAATCTAGAATTCTGAAGTTGAATTGAAATTTCGAGCGCTATATCGTGCAAGGGGATGAAACTTTGGACAAAGTCTTCCAATGTTTTTCAAACATTATCAACTACTTGTAAAACTTTGTTGGACCTATTAGCAAAGAAAATTAGATTGAGAAAATCATTCCTATACTAACTTATCATTTTAATGCCAAAGTTACCCTTCTTAAGTCCATGTACAAGCTCACCGAACATACTCTTAAATGAATATATTGGGCAAGTATTCGAACTGCATCAATTTTTCCCAAGTTGATAGCAATCTACTTTCGAGGAGGGAAAGAAATTGGCCCTCAAAACATCAAGGATAGTGCTCCGAGTAAATATATTTTTGACCCAATTGTTAGAAATGATGACTCTAATCATAATGGAGAGAAAATGGCTCTACTTGCCGAGAGATTTCCTGAATTTCTTAGAAATAAGAAACCCTTTTTTAGGGATATTGAAAAAGGTAATTAGGGAACTAAAATGATTATTACAATTAATTGAAAATTGTACTTCTTCAAAATAACATGAATGATTTTTGAGACCACTCATATAAGCATTTCAATATTAAAATGAATCTAGAATTATGAAGTTGAATTAAAATTTCGAGCTCTATATCATGCAAGGTGATGAAACTTTGGACAAAGTCTTCCAATGTTTTTCAAACATTATCAACTCCTTGTAAAACTTTGTTGGACCTATTAGCAAAGAAAATTAGATTGAGGAAATCATTCCTGTACTAACTTATCATTTTAATGCCAAAGTTACCTTGCTTAAGTTCATGTACAAGCTCACCGAACATAGTCTTAAATGAATATGTTGGGCAAGTATTCGAACTGCATCAATTTTGCCCAAGTTGATAGCAATCTACTTTCGAGGAGGGAAACAAATTGGCCCTCAAGACATCAAGGATAGTGCTCCGAGTAAACATATTTTTGACCCAATTGTTAGAAATGATGACTCTAATCATAATGAAGAGAAAATGGCTCTACTTGCTGAGAGATTTCCTAATTTTCTTAGAAATAAGAAACCCTTTTTAAGGGATATTCAAAAAAAGGTAATTAGGGATCTAAAATGATTATTACAATTAATTGAAAATTGTACTTCTTCAAAATAACATGAATGATTTTTGAGACCACTCATATAAGCATTTCAATATTAAAATAAATCTAGAATTCTGAAGTTGAATAGAAATTTCGAGCTCTATATCATGCAAGGGGATGAAACTTTGGACAAAGTCTTCCAATGTTTTTCAAACATTATCAACTACTTGTAAAACTTTGTTGGACCTATTAGCAAAGAAAATTAGATTGAGAAAATCATTCCTGTACTAACTTATCATTTTAATGCCAAAGTTACCTTGCTTAAGTCCATGTACAAGCTCACCGAACATACTCTTAAATGAATATGTTGGGCAAGTATTCGAACTGCATCACTTTTGGCCAGGATTATAGCAATCTACTTTGGAGGAGGGAAAGAACTTGGCGGTCAAGACATCAAGGATAGTGCTCCGAGTAAACATATTTTTGACCCAATTGTTAGAAATGATGACTCTAGTCATAATGAAGAGAAAATGCCTCTACTTGCCGAGAGATTTCCTAAATTTTTTAGAAATAAGAAACCATTTTTTAGGGATATTCAAAAAAAGGTAATTAGGGAACAAAAATGATTATTACAATTAATTGAAAATTGTACTTCTTCAAAATAACATGAATGATTTTTGAGACCACTCATATAAGCATTTCAATATTAAAATAAATCTAGAATTCTGAAGTTGAGGAGAAATTTCGATCTCTATATCATGCAAGGGGATGAAACTTTGGACAAAGTCTTCCAATGTTTTTCAAACATTATCAACTACTTGTAAAACTTTGTTGGACCTATTAGCAAAGAAAATTAGATTGAGAAAATCATTCCTATACTAACTTATCATTTTAATGCCAAAGTTACCTTGCTTAAGTCCATGTACAAGCTCACCGAACATACTCTTAAATGAATATGTTGGGCAAGTATTCGAACTGCATCACTTTTGGCCAAGATTAGAGCAATCTACTTTGGAGGAGGGAAAGAACTTGGCGGTCAAGACATCCAGGATAGTGCTCCGAGTAAACATATTTTTGACCCAATTGTTAGAAATGATGACTCTAGTCATAATGAAGAGAAAATGCCTCTACTTGCCGAGAGATTTCCCAAATTTTTTAGAAATAAGAAACCATTTTTTAGGGATATTCAAAAAAGGTAATTAGGGAACTAAAATGATTATTACAATTAATTGAAAATTGTACTTCTTCAAAATAACATGAATGATTTTTGAGACCACTCATATAAGCATTTCAATATTAAAATAAATCTAGAATTCTGAAGTTGAGGAGAAATTTCGATCTCTATATCATGCAAGGGGATGAAACTTTGGACAAAGTCTTCCAATGTTTTTCAAACATTATCAACTACTTGTAAAACTTTGTTGGACCTATTAGCAAAGAAAATTAGATTGAGAAAATCATTCGTATACTAACTTATCATTTTAATGCCAAAGTTACCTTGCTTAAGTCCATGTACAAGCTCACCGAACATAGTCTTAAATGAATATATTGGGCAAGTATTCGAACTGCATCAAGTTTTCCCAAGTTGATAGCAATCTACTTTCGAGGAGGGAAAGAAATTGGCCCTCAAGACATCAAGGATAGTGCTCCGAGTAAATATATTTTTGACCCAATTGTTAGAAATGATGACTCTAGTCATAATGGAGAGAAAATGGCTCTACTTGCCGAGAGATTTCCTAAATTTCTTAGAAATAAGAAACCCTTTTTTAGGGATATTCAAAAAAGGTAATTAGGGAACTAAAATGATTATTACAATTAATTGAAAATTGTACTTCTTCAAAATAACATGAATGATTTTTGAGACCACTCATATAAGCATTTCAATATTAAAATGAATCTAGAATTATGAAGTTGAATTAAAATTTCGAGCTCTATATCATGCAAGGGGATGAAACTTTGGACAAAGTCTTCCAATGTTTTTCAAACATTATCAACTACTTGTAAAACATTGTTGGACCTATTAGCAAAGAAAATGAGATTGAGAAAATCATTCCTGTACTAACTTATCATTTTAATGCCAAAGTTACCTTGCTTAAGTCCATGTACAAGCTCACCGAACATAATCTTAAATGAATATGTTGGGCAAGTATTCGAACTGCATCAATTTTGCCCAAGTTGATAGCAATCTACTTTCGAGGAGGGAAACAAATTGGCCCTCAAGACATCAAGGATAGTGGTTACAGTGAACATGTTTTTGACCCAATTGTTAGAAAAGATGACTCTAATCACAATGAAGAGAAAATGGATGTACTTGCCATGTGATTTACTAAATTTCTTAAAAAGAAAAAAACCCTTTTTTAGGATTATTAAAAAAAAGGTAATTAGGCCTCTAAAATTATTATTACAATTAATTTAAAATTGTACTTCTTCAAAACAACATGAATGATTTTTGAGACCACTCATAAGCATTTCAATATTAAAATAAATCTAGAATTATGAAGTTGAATTAAAATTTCGAGCTCTATATCATGCAAGGGGATGAAACTTTGGACAAAGTCTTTCAATGTTTTTCAAATATTATCGACTACTTGTAAAACTTGGGTGGACCTTTTAGCAAAGAAAATTAGATTGAGAAAATCATTCCTATACTACCTTATCAGTTTCATGCTAAAGTTACCTTGATTTAGTCCATGTACAAGCCGACTGAACATACTCTTAAATGAATCTATCGGGCAAGAATTCAAACTGGATCACTTTTGGCCAAGATTAGAGCAATCTACTTTCGAGGAGGGAAAGAACTTGGCGGTCAAGACATCAAGGATAGTGCTCCGAGTAAACATATTTTTGACCCAATTGTTAGAAATGATGACTCTAATCATAATGAAGAGAAAATGGCTCTACTTGCCGAGAGATTTCCTAAATTTTTTAGAAATAAGAAACCCTTTTTTAGGGATATTCAAAAAAAGGTAATTAGGGATCTAAAATGATTATTACAATTAATTGAAAATTGTACTTCTTCAAAATAACATGAATGATTTTTGAGACCACTCATATAAGCATTTCAATATTAAAATAAATCTAGAATTCTGAAGTTGAATTGAAATTTCGAGCTATATATCATGCAAGGGGATGAAACTTTGGACAAAGTCTTCCAATGTTTTTCAAACATTATCAACTACTTGTAAAACTTTGTGGGACCTATTAGCAAAGAAAATTAGATTGAGAAAATCATTCCTATACTAACTTATCATTTTAATGCCAAAGTTACCTTGCTTAAGTCCATGTACAAGCTCACCGAACATACTCTTAAATGATTATGTTGGGCAAGTATTCGAACTGCATCAATTTTGCCCAAGTTGATAGCAATCTACTTTCGAGGAGCGAAAGAAATTGGCCCTCAAGACATCAAGCATAGTGCTCCGAGTAAATATATTTTTGACCCAATTGTTAGAAATGATGACTCTAATCATAATGGAGAGAAAATGGCTCTACTTGCCGAGAGATTTCCTGAATTTCTTAGAAATAAGAAACCCTTTTTTAGGGATATTAAAAAAAGGTAATTAGGGAACTAAAATGATTATTACAATTAATTGAAAATTGTACTTCTTCAAAATAACATGAATGATTTTTGAGACCACTCATATAAGCATTTCAATATTAAAATGAATCTAGAATTATGAAGTTGAATTAAAATTTCGAGCTCTATATCATGCAAGGGGATGAAACTTTGGACAAAGTCTTCCAATGTTTTTCAAACATTATCAACTACTTGTAAAACTTTGTTGGACCTATTAGCAAAGAAAATTAGATTGAGAAAATCATTCCTGTACTAACTTATCATTTTAATGCCAAAGTTACCTTGCTTAAGCCCATGTACAAGCTCACCGAACATACTCTTAAATGAATATGTTGGGCAAGTATTCGAACTGCATCAATTTTGCCCAAGTTGATAGCAATCTACTTTCGAGGACAGAAAGAAATTGGCCCTCAGGACATCAAGGATAGTGGTTAGAGTGAACATGTTTTTGACCCAATTGGTAGAAAAGATAACTCTAATCATAATGAAGAGAAAATGGATGTACTTGCCGTGTGATTTACTAAATTTCTTAAAAAAAACCCTTTTTTAGGGATATTAAAAACAGGTAATTAGGGATCTAAAATGATTATTACAATTAATTGAAAATTGTACTTCTTCAAAACAACATGAATGATTTTTGAGACCACTCATATAAGCATTTCAATATTAAAATAAATCTAGAATTATGAAGTTGAATTAAAATTTCGAGCTCTATACCATGCAAGGGGATGAAACTTTGGACAAACTCTTCCAATGTTTTTCAAACATTATCAACTACTTGTAAAACTTTGTTGGACCTATTAGCAAAGAAAATTAGATTGAGAAAATCATTTCTATACTAACTTATCATTTTAATGCCAAAGTTACCTTGCTTAAGTCCATGTACAAGCTCACCGAACATACTCTTAAATGAATATGTTGGGCAAGTATTCGAACTGCATCAATTTTGCCCAAGTTGATAGCAATCTACTTTCGAGGAGGGAAAGAAATTGGCCCTCAAGACATCAAGGATAGAGCTCCGAGTAAATATATTTTTGACCCAATTGTTAGAAATGATGACTCTAATCATAATGGAGAGAAAATGGCTCAACTTGCCGAGAGATTTCCTGAATTTCTTAGAAATAAGAAACCATTTTTTAGGGATATTAAAAAAAGGTTATTAGGGAACTAAAATGATTATTACAATTAATTGAAAATTGTACTTCTTCAAAATAACATGAATGATTTTTGAGACCACTCATATAAGCATTTCAATATTAAAATGAATCTAGAATTATGAAGTTGAATTAAAATTTCGAGCTCTATATCATGCAAGGGGATGAAACTTTGGACAAAGTCTTCCAATGTTTTTCAAACATTATCAACTACTTGTAAAACTTTGTTGGACCTATTAGCAAAGAAAATTAGATTGAGAAAATCATTCCTGTACTAACTTATCATATTAATGCCAAAGTTACCTTGCTTAAGTCCATGTACAAGCTCACCGAACATACTCTTAAATGAATATGTTGGGCAAGTATTCGAACTGCATCAATTTTGCCCAAGTTGATAGCAATCTACTTTCGAGGAGGGAAACAAATTGGCCCTCAAGACATCAAGGATAGTGGTTACAGTGAACATGTTTTTGACCCAATTGTTAGAAAAGATGACTCTAATCACAATGAAGAGAAAATGGATGTACTTGCCATGTGATTTACTAAATTTCTTAAAAAGAAAAAAACCCTTTTTTAGGATTATTAAAAAAAGGTAATTAGGGCTCTAAAATTATTATTACAATTAATTTAAAATAGTACTTCTTCAAAACAACATGAATGATTTTTGTGACCACTCATATAAGCATTTCAATATTAAAATAAATCTAGAATTATGAAGTTGAATTAAAATTTCGAGCTCTATATCATGCAAGGGGATGAAACTTTGGACAAAGTCTTTCAATGTTTTTCAAACATTATCGACTACTTGTAAAACTTGGGTGGACCATTTAGCAAATAAAATTAGATTGGGAAAATCATTCCTATACTACCTTATCATTTTCATGCCAAATTTACCTTGATTTAGTCCATGTACAAGCCGACTGAACATACTCTTAAATGAATCTATTGGGCAAGTATTCGAACTTGATCACTTTTGGCCAAGATTAGAGCAATCTACTTTCGAGGAGGGAAAGAACTAGGCGGTCAAGACATCAAGGATAGTGCTCCGAGTAAAAATATTTTTGACCCAATTGTTAGAAATGATGACTCTAATCATAATGAAGAGAAAATGGCTCTACTTGCCGAGAGATTTCCTAAATTTCTTAGAAATAAGAAACCCTTTTTTAGGGATATTCAAAAAAAGGTAATTAGGGATCTAAAATGATTATTACAATTAATTGAAAATTGTACTTCTTCAAAATAACATGAATGATTTTTGAGACCACTCATATAAGCATTTCAATATTAAAATAAATCTAGAATTATGAAGTTGAATTAAAATTTCGAGCTCTATATCATGCAAGGGGATGAAACTTTGGACAAAGTCTTCCAATGTTTTTCAAACATTATCAACTACTTGTAAAACTTTGTGGGACCTATTAGCAAAGAAAATTAGATTGAGAATATCATTCCTATACTAACTTATCATTTTAATGCCAAAGTTACCTTGCTTAAGTCCATGTACAAGCTCACCGAACATACTCTTAAATGAATATGTTGGGCAAGTATTCGAACTGCATCAATTTTGCCCAAGTTGATAGCAATCTACTTTCGAGGAGAGAAAGAACTTGGCGGTCAAGACATCAAGGATAGTGCTCCGAGTAAACATATTTTTGACCCAATTGTTAGAAATGATGACTCTAATCATAATGCAGAGAAAATGGCTCTACTTGCCGAGAGATTTCCTAAATATTTTAGAAATAAGAAACCTTTTTTTAGGGATATTCAAAAAAAGGTAATTAGGGATCTAAAATGATTATTACAATTAATTGAAAATTGTACTTCTTCAAAATAACATGAATGATTTTTGAGACCACTCATATAAGCATTTCAATATTAAAATAAATCTAGAATTATGAAGTTGAATTAAAATTTCGAGCTCTATATCATGCAAGGGGATAAAACTTTGGACAAAGTCTTCCAATGTTTTTCAAACATTATCAACTACTTGTAAAACTTTGTTGGACCTATTAGCAAAGAAAATTAGATTGAGAAAATCATTTCTATACTCACTTATCATTTTAATGCCAAAGTTACCTTGCTTAAGTCCATGTACAAGCTCACCGAACATACTCCTAAATGAATATGTTGGGCAAGTATTCGAACTGCATCAATTTTGCCCAAGTTGATAGGAATCTACTTTCGAGGAGAGAAAGAAATTGGCCCTCAGGACATCAAGGATATTGGTTAGAGTGAACATGTTTTTTACCCAATAGTTAGAAAAGATGACTCTAATCATAATGAAGAGAAAATGGATGTACTTGCCATGTGATTTACTAAATTTCTTAAATCGAAAAAAACCCTTTTATAGGATTATTAAAAAAAGATAATTAGGGCTCTAAAATGATTATTACAATTAATTTAAAATTGTACTTCTTCAAAACAACATGAATGATTTTTGAGAACACTCATATAAGCATTCAATATTAAAATAAATCTAGAATTATGACGTTGAATTGAAATTTTGAGTTCTATATCATGCAAGGGGATAAAACTTTGGACAAAGTCTTTCAATGTTTTTCAAACATTATCGACTACTTGTAAAACTTGGGTGGACCTATTAGCAAAGAAAATTAGATTGAGAAAATCATTCCTATACTAACTTATCATTTTAATGCCAAAGTTACCTTGCTTAAGTCCATGTACAAGCTCACCGAACATACTCTTAAATGATTATGTTGGGCAAGTATTCGAACTGCATCAATTTTGCCCCAAGTTGATAGCAATCTACTTTCGAGGAGCGAAAGAAATTGGCCCTCAAGACATCAAGCATAGTGCTCCGAGTAAATATATTTTTGACCCAATTGTTAGAAATGATGACTCTAATCATAATGGAGAGAAAATGGCTCTACTTGCCGAGAGATTTCCTGAATTTCTTAGAAATAAGAAACCCTTTTTTAGGGATATTAAAAAAAGGTAATTAGGGAACTAAAATGATTATTACAATTAATTGAAAATTGTACTTCTTCAAAATAACATGAATGATTTTTGAGACCACTCATATAAGCATTTCAATATTAAAATGAATCTAGAATTATGAAGTTGAATTAAAATTTCGAGCTCTATATCATGCAAGGGGATGAAACTTTGGACAAAGTCTTTCAATGTTTTTCAAACATTATCGACTACTTGTAAAACTTGGGTGGACCATTTAGCAAAGAAAATTAGATTGGGAAAATCATTCCTATACTACCTTATCATTTTCAGCCAAATTTACCTTGATTTAGTCCATGTACAAACCGACTGAACATACTCTTAAATGAATCTATTGGGCAAGTATTCGAACTCGATCACTTTTGGCCAAGATTAGAGTAATCTACTTTCGAGGAGGGAAAGAACTTGGCGGTCAAGACATCAAGGATAGTGCTCCGAGTAAACATATTTTTGACCCAATTGTTAGAAATGATGACTCTAATCATAATGAAGAGAAAAAGGCTCTACTTGCCGAGAGATTTCCTAAATTTATTAGAAATAAGAAACCTTCTTTAGGGATATTAAAAAAAGGTAATTAGGGATCTAAAATGATTATTACAATTAATTGAAAATTGTACTTCTTCAAAACAACATGAATGATTTTTGAGACCACTCATATAAGCATTTCAAATTTAAAATAAATCTAGAATTATGAAGTTGAATTAAAATTTCGAGCTCTATACCATGCAAGGGGATGAAACTTTGGACAAACTCTTCCAATGTTTTTCAAACATTATCAACTACTTGTAAAACTTTGTTGGACCTATTAGCAAAGAAAATTAGATTGAGAAACTCATTCCTATACTAACTTATCATTTTAATGCCAAAGTTACCTTGCTTAAGTCCATGTACAAGCTCACCGAACATACTCTTAAATGATTATGTTGGGCAAGTATTCGAACTGCATCAATTTTGCCCAAGTTGATAGCAATCTACTTTCGAGGAGCGAAAGAAATTGGCCCTCAAGACATCAAGCATAGTGCTCCGAGTAAATATATTTTTGACCCAATTGTTAGAAATGATGACTCTAATCATAATGGAGAGAAAATGGCTCTACTTGCCGAGAGATTTCCTGAATTTCTTAGAAATAAGAAACCCTTTTTTAGGGATATTAAAAAAAGGTAATTAGGGAACTAAAATGATTATTACAATTAATTGAAAATTGTACTTCTTCAAAATAACATGAATGATTTTTGAGACCACTCATATAAGCATTTCAATATTAAAATGAATCTAGAATTATGAAGTTGAATTAAAATTTCGAGCTCTATATCATGCAAGGGGATGAAACTTTGGACAAAGTCTTCCAATGTTTTTCAAACATTATCAACTACTTGTAAAACTTTGTTGGACCTATTAGCAAAGAAAATTAGATTGAGAAAATCATTCCTGTACTAACTTATCATTTTAATGCCAAAGTTACCTTGCTTAAGCCCATGTACAAGCTCACCGAACATACTCTTAAATGAATATGTTGGGCAAGTATTCGAACTGCATCAATTTTGCCCAAGTTGATAGCAATCTACTTTCGAGGACAGAAAGAAATTGGCCCTCAGGACATCAAGGATAGTGGTTAGAGTGAACATGTTTTTGACCCAATTGGTAGAAAAGATAACTCTAATCATAATGAAGAGAAAATGGATGTACTTGCCGTGTGATTTACTAAATTTCTTAAAAAAAACCCTTTTTTAGGGATATTAAAAACAGGTAATTAGGGATCTAAAATGATTATTACAATTAATTGAAAATTGTACTTCTTCAAAACAACATGAATGATTTTTGAGACCACTCATATAAGCATTTCAATATTAAAATAAATCTAGAATTATGAAGTTGAATTAAAATTTCGAGCTCTATACCATGCAAGGGGATGAAACTTTGGACAAACTCTTCCAATGTTTTTCAAACATTTTGAACTACTTGTAAAACTTTGTTGGACCTATTAGCAAAGAAAATTAGATTGAGAAAATCATTTCTATACTAACTTATCATTTTAATGCCAAAGTTACCTTGCTTAAGTCCATGTACAAGCTCACCGAACATACTCTTAAATGAATATGTTGGGCAAGTATTCGAACTGCATCAATTTTGCCCAAGTTGATAGCAATCTACTTTCGAGGAGGGAAAGAAATTGGCCCTCAAGACATCAAGGATAGTGCTCCGAGTAAATATATTTTTGACCCAATTGTTAGAAATGATGACTCTAATCATAATGGAGAGAAAATGGCTCTACTTGCCGAGAGATTTCCTGAATTTCTTAGAAATAAGAAACCATTTTTTAGGGATATTAAAAAAAGGTTATTAGGGAACTAAAATGATTATTACAATTAATTGAAAATTGTACTTCTTCAAAATAACATGAATGATTTTTGAGACCACTCATATAAGCATTTCAATATTAAAATGAATCTAGAATTATGAAGTTGAATTAAAATTTCGAGCTCTATATCATGCAAGGGGATGAAACTTTGGACAAAGTCTTCCAATGTTTTTCAAACATTATCAACTACTTGTAAAACTTTGTTGGACCTATTAGCAAAGAAAATTAGATTGAGAAAATCATTCCTGTACTAACTTATCATATTAATGCCAAAGTTACCTTGCTTAAGTCCATGTACAAGCTCACCGAACATACTCTTAAATGAATATGTTGGGCAAGTATTCGAACTGCATCAATTTTGCCCAAGTTGATAGCAATCTACTTTCGAGGAGGGAAACAAATTGGCCCTCAAGACATCAAGGATAGTGGTTACAGTGAACATGTTTTTGACCCAATTGTTAGAAAAGATGACTCTAATCACAATGAAGAGAAAATGGATGTACTTGCCATGTGATTTACTAAATTTCTTAAAAAGAAAAAAACTCTTTTTTAGGATTATTAAAAAAAAGGTAATTAGGGCTCTAAAATTATTATTACAATTAATTTAAAATAGTACTTCTTCAAAACAACATGAATGATTTTTGTGACCACTCATATAAGCATTTCAATATTAAAATAAATCTAGAATTATGAAGTTGAATTAAAATTTCGAGCTCTATATCATGCAAGGGGATGAAACTTTGGACAAAGTCTTTCAATGTTTTTCAAACATTATCGACTACTTGTAAAACTTGGGTGGACCATTTAGCAAATAAAATTAGATTGGGAAAATCATTCCTATACTACCTTATCATTTTCATGCCAAATTTACCTTGATTTAGTCCATGTACAAGCCGACTGAACATACTCTTAAATGAATCTATTGGGCAAGTATTCGAACTTGATCACTTTTGGCCAAGATTAGAGCAATCTACTTTCGATGAGGGAAAGAACTAGGCGGTCAAGACATCAAGGATAGTGCTCCGAGTAAAAATATTTTTGACCCAATTGTTAGAAATGATGACTCTAATCATAATGAAGAGAAAATGGCTCTACTTGCCGAGAGATTTCCTAAATTTCTTAGAAATAAGAAACCCTTTTTTAGGGATATTCAAAAAAAGGTAATTAGGGATCTAAAATGATTATTACAATTAATTGAAAATTGTACTTCTTCAAAATAACATGAATGATTTTTGAGACCACTCATATAAGCATTTCAATATTAAAATAAATCTAGAATTATGAAGTTGAATTAAAATTTCGAGCTCTATATCATGCAAGGGGATGAAACTTTGGACAAAGTCTTCCAATGTTTTTCAAACATTATCAACTACTTGTAAAACTTTGTGTGACCTATTAGCAAAGAAAATTAGATTGAGAATATCATTCCTATACTAACTTATCATTTTAATGCCAAAGTTACCTTGCTTAAGTCAATGTACAAGCTCACCGAACATACTCTTAAATGAATATGTTGGGCAAGTATTCGAACTGCATCAATTTTGCCCAAGTTGATAGCAATCTACTTTCGAGGAGGGAAAGAACTTGGCGGTCAAGACATCAAGGATAGTGCTCCGAGTAAACATATTTTTGACCCAATTGTTAGAAATGATGACTCTAATCATAATGCAGAGAAAATGGCTCTACTTGCCGAGAGATTTCCTAAATATTTTAGAAATAAGAAACCTTTTTTTAGGGATATTCAAAAAAAGGTAATTAGGGATCTAAAATGATTATTACAATTAATTGAAAATTGTACTTCTTCAAAATAACATGAATGATTTTTGAGACCACTCATATAAGCATTTCAATATTAAAATAAATCTAGAATTATGAAGTTGAATTAAAATTTCGAGCTCTATATCATGCAAGGGGATAAAACTTTGGACAAAGTCTTCCAATGTTTTTCAAACATTATCAACTACTTGTAAAACTTTGTTGGACCTATTAGCAAAGAAAATTAGATTGAGAAAATCATTTCTATACTCACTTATCATTTTAATGCCAAAGTTACCTTGCTTAAGTCCATGTACAAGCTCACCGAACATACTCCTAAATGAATATGTTGGGCAAGTATTCGAACTGCATCAATTTTGCCCAAGTTGATAGGAATCTACTTTCGAGGAGAGAAAGAAATTGGCCCTCAGGACATCAAGGATATTGGTTAGAGTGAACATGTTTTTTACCCAATAGTTAGAAAAGATGACTCTAATCATAATGAAGAGAAAATGGATGTACTTGCCATGTGATTTACTAAATTTCTTAAATCGAAAAAAACCCTTTTATAGGATTATTAAAAAAAGATAATTAGGGCTCTAAAATGATTATTACAATTAATTTAAAATTGTACTTCTTCAAAACAACATGAATGATTTTTGAGACCACTCATATAAGCATTCAATATTAAAATAAATCTAGAATTATGACGTTGAATTGAAATTTTGAGTTCTATATCATGCAAGGGGATAAAACTTTGGACAAAGTCTTTCAATGTTTTTCAAACATTATCGACTACTTGTAAAACTTGGGTGGACCTATTAGCAAAGAAAATTAGATTGAGAAAATCATTCCTATACTAACTTATCATTTTAATGCCAAACTTACCTTGCTTAAGTCCATGTACAAGCTCACCGAACATACTCTTAAATGAATATGTTGGGCAAGTATTCGAACTGCATCAATTTTACCCAAGTTGATAGCAATCTACTTTCGAGGAGGGAAAGACATTGGCCCTCACGACATCAAGGATAGTGGTTAGAGTGAAGATGTTTTTGACCCAATAGTTAGAAAAGATGACTCTAATCACAATGAAGAGAAAATGGATGTACTTGCCATGTGATTTACTAAATTTCTTAAAAAGAAAAAAACCCTTTTTTAGGATTATTAAAAAAAAGGTAATTAGGGCTCTAAACTGATTATTACAATTAATTTAAAATAGTACTTCTTCAAAACAACATGAATGATTTTTGTGACCACTCATATAAGCATTTCAATATTAAAATAAATCTAGAATTATGAAGTTGAATTAAAATTTCGAGCTCTATATCATGCAAGGGGAAGAAACTTTGGGCAAAGTCTTTCAATGTTTTTCAAACATTATCAACTCCTTGAAGAAGTTTAGTGGACCTATTTGCAAAGAAAATTAGATTGAGAAAATCATTCCTATACTACCTTATCATTTTAATGCCAAAGTTACCTTGCTTAAGTCCATGTACAAGCTCACCGAACATACTCTTAAATGATTATGTTGGGCAAGTATTCGAACTGCATCAATTTTGCCCAAGTTGATAGCAATCTACTTTCGAGGAGCGAAAGAAATTGGCCCTCAAGACATCAAGCATAGTGCTCCGAGTAAATATATTTTTGACCCAATTGTTAGAAATGATGACTCTAATCATAATGGAGAGAAAATGGCTCTACTTGCCGAGAGATTTCCTGAATTTCTTAGAAATAAGAAACCCTTTTTTAGGGATATTAAAAAAAGGTAATTAGGGAACTAAAATGATTATTACAATTAATTGAAAATTGTTCTTCTTCAAAATAACATGAATGATTTTTGAGACCACTCATATAAGCATTTCAATATTAAAATGAATCTAGAATTATGAAGTTGAATTAAAATTTCGAGCTCTATATCATGCAAGGGGATGAAACTTTGGACAAAGTCTTCCAATGTTTTTCAAACATTATCAACTACTTGTAAAACTTTGTTGGACCTATTAGCAAAGAAAATTAGATTGAGAAAATCATTCCTGTACTAACTTATCATTTTAATGCCAAAGTTACCTTGCTTAAGCCCATGTACAAGCTCACCGAACATACTCTTAAATGAATATGTTGGGCAAGTATTCGAACTGCATCAATTTTGCCCAAGTTGATAGCAATCTACTTTCGAGGACAGAAAGAAATTGGCCCTCAGGACATCAAGGATAGTGGTTAGAGTGAACATGTTTTTGACCCAATTGGTAGAAAAGATAACTCTAATCATAATGAAGAGAAAATGGATGTACTTGCCGTGTGATTTACTAAATTTCTTAAAAAAACCATTTTTTAGGGATATTAAAAACAGGTAATTAGGGATCTAAAATGATTATTACAATTAATTGAAAATTGTACTTCTTCAAAACAACATGAATGATTTTTGAGACCACTCATATAAGCATTTCAATATTAAAATAAATCTAGAATTATGAAGTTGAATTAAAATTTCGAGCTCTATACCATGCAAGGGGATGAAACTTTGGACAAACTCTTCCAATGTTTTTCAAACATTTTCAACTACTTGTAAAACTTTGTTGGACCTATTAGCAAAGAAAATTAGATTGAGAAAATCATTTCTATACTAACTTATCATTTTAATGCCAAAGTTACCTTGCTTAAGTCCATGTACAAGCTCACCGAACATACTCTTAAATGAATATGTTGGGCAAGTATTCGAACTGCATCAATTTTGCCCAAGTTGATAGCAATCTACTTTCGAGGAGGGAAAGATATTGGCCCTCAAGACATCAAGGATAGTGCTCCGAGTAAATATATTTTTGACCCAATTGTTAGAAATGATGACTCTAATCATAATGGAGAGAAAATGGCTCTACTTGCCGAGATATTTCCTGAATTTCTTAGAAATAAGAAACCATTTTTTAGGGATATTAAAAAAAGGTTATTAGGGAACTAAAATGATTATTACAATTAATTGAAAATTGTACTTCTTCAAAATAACATGAATGATTTTTGAGACCACTCATATAAGCATTTCAATATTAAAATGAATCTAGAATTATGAAGTTGAATTAAAATTTCGAGCTCTATATCATGCAAGGGGATGAAACTTTGGACAAAGTCTTCCAATGTTTTTCAAACATTATCAACTACTTGTAAAACTTTGTTGGACCTATTAGCAAAGAAAATTAGATTGAGAAAATCATTCCTGTACTAACTTATCATATTAATGCCAAAGTTACCTTGCTTAAGTCCATGTACAAGCTCACCGAACATACTCTTAAATGAATATGTTGGGCAAGTATTCGAACTGCATCAATTTTGCCCAAGTTGATAGCAATCTACTTTCGAGGAGGGAAACAAATTGGCCCTCAAGACATCAAGGATAGTGGTTACAGTGAACATGTTTTTGACCCAATTGTTAGAAAAGATGACTCTAATCACAATGAAGAGAAAATGGATGTACTTGCCATGTGATTTACTAAATTTCTTAAAAAGAAAAAAACCCTTTTTTAGGATTATTAAAAAAAAGGTAATTAGGGCTCTAAAATTATTATTACAATTAATTTAAAATAGTACTTCTTCAAAACAACATGAATGATTTTTGTGACCACTCATATAAGCATTTCAATATTAAAATAAATCTAGAATTATGAAGTTGAATTAAAATTTCGAGCTCTATATCATGCAAGGGGATGAAACTTTGGACAAAGTCTTTCAATGTTTTTCAAACATTATCGACTACTTGTAAAACTTGGGTGGACCATTTAGCAAATAAAATTAGATTGGGAAAATCATTCCTATACTACCTTATCATTTTCATGCCAAATTTACCTTGATTTAGTCCATGTACAAGCCGACTGAACATACTCTTAAATGAATCTATTGGGAAAGTATTCGAACTTGATCACTTTTGGCCAAGATTAGAGCAATCTACTTTCGAGGAGGGAAAGAACTAGGCGGTCAAGACATCAAGGATAGTGCTCCGAGTAAAAATATTTTTGACCCAATTGTTAGAAATGATGACTCTAATCATAATGAAGAGAAAATGGCTCTACTTGCCGAGAGATTTCCTAAATTTCTTAGAAATAAGAAACCCTTTTTTAGGGATATTCAAAAAAAGGTAATTAGGGATCTAAAATGATTATTACAATTAATTGAAAATTGTACTTCTTCAAAATAACATGAATGATTTTTAAGACCACTCATATAAGCATTTCAATATTAAAATAAATCTAGAATTATGAAGTTGAATTAAAATTTCGAGCTCTATATCATGCAAGGGGATGAAACTTTGGACAAAGTCTTCCAATGTTTTTCAAACATTATCAACTACTTGTAAAACTTTGTGTGACCTATTAGCAAAGAAAATTAGATTGAGAATATCATTCCTATACTAACTTATCATTTTAATGCCAAAGTTACCTTGCTTAAGTCCATGTACAAGCTCACCGAACATACTCTTAAATGAATATGTTGGGCAAGTATTCGAACTGCATCAATTTTGCCCAAGTTGATAGCAATCTACTTTCGAGGAGGGAAAGAACTTGGCGGTCAAGACATCAAGGATAGTGCTCCGAGTAAACATATTTTTGACCCAATTGTTAGAAATGATGACTCTAATCATAATGCAGAGAAAATGGCTCTACTTGCCGAGAGATTTCCTAAATATTTTAGAAATAAGAAACCTTTTTTTAGGGATATTCAAAAAAAGGTAATTAGGGATCTAAAATGATTATTACAATTAATTGAAAATTGTACTTCTTCAAAATAACATGAATGATTTTTGAGACCACTCATATAAGCATTTCAATATTAAAATAAATCTAGAATTATGAAGTTGAATTAAAATTTCGAGCTCTATATCATGCAAGGGGATAAAACTTTGGACAAAGTCTTCCAATGTTTTTCAAACATTATCAACTACTTGTAAAACTTTGTTGGACCTATTAGCAAAGAAAATTAGATTGAGAAAATCATTTCTATACTCACTTATCATTTTAATGCCAAAGTTACCTTGCTTAAGTCCATGTACAAGCTCACCGAACATACTCCTAAATGAATATGTTGGGCAAGTATTCGAACTGCATCAATTTTGCCCAAGTTGATAGGAATCTACTTTCGAGGAGAGAAAGAAATTGGCCCTCAGGACATCAAGGATATTGGTTAGAGTGAACATGTTTTTTACCCAATAGTTAGAAAAGATGACTCTAATCATAATGAAGAGAAAATGGATGTACTTGCCATGTGATTTACTAAATTTCTTAAATCGAAAAAAACCCTTTTATAGGATTATTAAAAAAAGATAATTAGGGCTCTAAAATGATTATTACAATTAATTTAAAATTGTACTTCTTCAAAACAACATGAATGATTTTTGAGACCACTCATATAAGCATTCAATATTAAAATAAATCTAGAATTATGACGTTGAATTGAAATTTTGAGTTCTATATCATGCAAGGGGATAAAACTTTGGACAAAGTCTTTCAATGTTTTTCAAACATTATCGACTACTTGTAAAACTTGGGTGGACCTATTAGCAAAGAAAATTAGATTGAGAAAATCATTCCTATACTAACTTATCATTTTAATGCCAAACTTACCTTGCTTAAGTCCATGTACAAGCTCACCGAACATACTCTTAAATGAATATGTTGGGCAAGTATTCGAACTGCATCAATTTTACCCAAGTTGATAGCAATCTACTTTCGAGGAGGGAAAGACATTGGCCCTCACGACATCAAGGATAGTGGTTAGAGTGAAGATGTTTTTGACCCAATAGTTAGAAAAGATGACTCTAATCACAATGAAGAGAAAATGGATGTACTTGCCATGTGATTTACTAAATTTCTTAAAAAGAAAAAAACCCTTTTTTAGGATTATTAAAAAAAAGGTAATTAGGGCTCTAAACTGATTATTACAATTAATTTAAAATAGTACTTCTTCAAAACAACATGAATGATTTTTGTGACCACTCATATAAGCATTTCAATATTAAAATAAATCTAGAATTATGAAGTTGAATTAAAATTTCGAGCTCTATATCATGCAAGGGGATGAAACTTTGGACAAAATCTTTCCATGTTTTTCAAACATTATCGACTACTTGTAAAACTTGGGTGGACCTATTAGCAAAGAAAATTAGATTGAGAAAATCATTCCTATACTACCTTATCATTTTAATGCCAAAGTTAACTTGCTTAAGTCCACGTACAAGCCCACCGATCGTACCCTTAAATGAATCTGTTGGGCAAGTATTCGAACTGCATCATTTTTGCCCAAGTTCTCAGCAATGTACTTTCGAGGAGGGAAAGAAATTGGCCCTCAAAACATCAAGGATAGTGGTCAGAGTGAACATGTTTTTGGCGCAATTGTTAGAAAAGATGACTCTAATCATAATGAAGAGAAAATGGATGTACTTGTCGTGTGATTTACTAAATTTCATAAAAAAAAACCCTTTTTTAGGGATATTAAAAAAAGGTAATTAGGGATCGAAAATGATTTTTACAATTAATTGAAAATTGTACTTCTTCAAGACAACATGAATGATTTTTGAGACCACTCATATAAGCATTTCAATATTGAAATGAATCTAGAATTATGAAGTTGAATTAAAATTTCGAGCTCTATATCATGCAAGGGGATGAAACTTTGGACAAAGTCTTCCAATGTTTTTCAAACATTATCAACTACTTTTAAAACTTTGTTGGACCAATTAGCAAAGAAAATTAGATTGAAAAAATCATTCCTGTACTAACTTATCATTTTAATGCCAAAGTTACCTTGCTTAAGTGCATGTACAAGCTCACCGAACATACTCTTAAATGAATATGTTGGGCAAGTATTCGAACTGCATCAATTTTTCCCAAGTTGATAGCAATCTACTTTCGAGGAGGGAAACAAATTGGCCCTCAAGACATCAAGGATAGTGGTTACAGTGAACATGTTTTTGACCCAATTGTTAGAAAAGATGACTCTAATCACAATGAAGAGAAAATGGATGTACTTGCCATGTGATTTACTAAATTTCTTAAAAAGAAAAAAACCCTTTTTTAGGATTATTAAAAAAAAGGTAATTAGGGCTCTAAAATTATTATTACAATTAATTTAAAATAGTACTTCTTCAAAACAACATGAATGATTTTTGTGACCACTCATATAAGCATTTCAATATTAAAATAAATCTAGAATTATGAAGTTGAATTAAAATTTCGAGCTCTATATCATGCAAGGGGATGAAACTTTGGACAAAGTCTTTCAATGTTTTTCAAACATTATCGACTACTTGTAAAACTTGGGTGGACCATTTAGCAAAGAAAATTAGATTGGGAAAATCATTCCTATACTACCTTATCATTTTCAGCCAAATTTACCTTGATTTAGTCCATGTACAAACCGACTGAACATACTCTTAAATGAATCTATTGGGCAAGTATTCGAACTCGATCACTTTTGGCCAAGATTAGAGTTATCTACTTTCGAGGAGGGAAAGAACTTGGCGGTCAAGACATCAAGGATAGTGCTCCGAGTAAACATATTTTTGACCCAATTGTTAGAAATGATGACTCTAATCATAATGAAGAGAAAATGGCTCTACTTGCGGAGAGATTTCCTAAATTTCTTAGAAATAAGAAACCCTTTTTTAGGGATATTCAAAAAAAGGTAATTAGGGATCTAAAATGATTATTGCAATTAATTGAAAATTGTACTTCTTCAAAATAACATGAATGATTTTTGAGACCACTCATATAAGCATTTCAATATTAAAATAAATCTAGAATTATGAAGTTGAATTAAAATTTCGAGCTCTATATCATGAAAGGGGATGAAACTTTGGACAAAGTCTTCCAATGTTTTTCAAACATTATCAACTACTTGTAAAACTTTGTTGGACCTATTAGCAAAGAAAATTAGATTGAGAAAATCATTTCTATACTAACTTATCATTTTAATGCCAAAGTTACCTTGCTTAAGTCCATGTACAAGCTCACCGAACATACTCTTAAATGAATATGTTGGGCAAGTATTCGAACTGCATCAATTTTGCCCAAGTTGATAGCAATCTACTTTCGAGGAGAGAAAGAAATTGGCCCTCAGGACATCAAGGATAGTGGTTAGAGTGAACATGTTTTTGACCCAATTGGTAGAAAAGATAACTCTAATCATAATGAAGAGAAAATGGATGTACTTGCCGTGTGATTTACTAAATTTCTTAAAAAAAACCCTTTTTTAGGGATATTAAAAAAAAGGTAATTAGGGATCTAAAATGATTATTACAATTAATTGAAAATTGTACTTCTTCAAAACAACATGAATGATTTTTGAGACCACTCATATAAGCATTTCAATATTAAAATAAATCTAGATTTATGAAGTTGAATTAAAGTTTCGAGCTCTATACCATGCAAGGGGATGAAACTTTGGACAAACTCTTCCAATGTTTTTCAAACATTATCAACTACTTGTAAAACTTGGGTGGACCTATTAGCAAAGAAAATTAGATTGAGAAAATCATTCCTATACTAACTTATCATTTTAATGCCAAAGTTACCTTGCTTAAGTCCATGTACAAGCTCACCGAACATACTCTTAAATGAATATGTTGGGCAAGTATTCGAACTGCATCAATTTTGCCCAAGTTGATAGCAATCTACTTTCGAGGAGGGACAGAAATTGGCCCTCAAGACATCAAGGATAGTGCTCCGAGTAAATATATTTTTGACCCAATTGTTAGAAATGATGACTCTAATCATAATGGAGAGAAAATGGCTCTACTTGCCGAGAGATTTCCTGAATTTCTTAGAAATAAGAAACCCTTTTTTAGGGATATTAAAAAAAGGTAATTAGGGAACTAAAATGATTATTACAATTAATTGAAAATTGTACTTCTTCAAAATAACATGAATGATTTTTGAGACCACTCATATAAGCATTTCAATATTAAAATGAATCTAGAATTATGAAGTTGAATTAAAATTTCGAGCTCTATATCATGCAAGGGGATGAAACTTTGGACAAAGTCTTCCAATGTTTTTCAAACATTATCAACTACTTGTAAAACTTTGTTGGACCTATTAGCAAAGAAAATTAGATTGAGAAAATCATTCCTGTACTAACTTATCATTTTAATGCCAAAGTTACCTTGCTTAAGTCCATGTACAAGCTCACCGAACATACTCTTAAATGAATATGTTGGGCAAGTATTCGAACTGCATCAATTTTGCCCAAGTTGATAGCAATCTACTTTCGAGGAGGGAAACAAATTGGCCCTCAAGACATCAAGGATAGTGGTTACAGTGAACATGTTTTTGACCCAATTGTTAGAAAAGATGACTCTAATCACAATGAAGAGAAAATGGATGTACTTGCCATGTGATTTACTAAATTTCTTAAAAAGAAAAAACCCTTTTTTAGGATTATTAAAAAAAAGGTAATTAGGGCTCTAAAATTATTATTACAATTAATTTAAAATAGTACTTCTTCAAGACAACATGAATGATTTTTGAGACCACTCATATAAGCATTTCAATATTAAAATAAATCTAGAATTATGAAGTTGAATTAAAATTTCGAGCTCTATATCATGCAAGGGGATGAAACTTTGGACAAAATCTTTCAATGTTTTTCAAACATTATCGACTACTTGTAAAACTTGGGTGGACCTATTAGCAAAGAAAATTAGATTGAGAAAATCATTCCTATACTACCTTATCATTTTAATGCCAAAGTTAACTTGCTTAAGTCCACGTACAAGCCCACCGATCGTACTCTTAAATGAATCTGTTGGGCAAGTATTCGAACTGCATAATTTTTGCCAAGTTCTCAGCAATGTACTTTCGAGGAGGGAAAGAAATTGGCCCTCAAAACATCAAGGATAGTGGTCAGAGTGAACATGTTTTTGGCGCAATTGTTAGAAAAGATGACTCTAATCATATTGAAGAGAAAATGGATGTACTTGTCGTGTGATTTACTAAATTTCATAAAAAAAAACCCTTTTTAGGGATATTAAAAAAAGGTAATTAGGGATCGAAAATGATTTTTACAATTAATTGAAAATTGTACTTCTTCAAGACAACATGAATGATTTTTGAGACCACTCATATAAGCATTTCAATATTGAAATGAATCTAGAATTATGAAGTTGAATTAAAATTTCGAGCTCTATATCATGCAAGGGGATGAAACTTTGGACAAAGTCTTCCAATGTTTTTCAAACATTATCAACTACTTGTAAAACTTTGTTGGACCTATTAGCAAAGAAAATTAGATTGAAAAAATCATTCCTGTACTAACTTATCATTTTAATGCCAAACTTACCTTGCTTAAGTCCATGTACAAGCTCACCGAACATACTCTTAAATGACTATGTTGGGCAAGTATTCGAACTGCATCAATTTTTCCCAAGTTGATAGCAATCTACTTTCGAGGAGGGAAACAAATTGGCCCTCAAGACATCAAGGATAGTGGTTACAGTGAACATGTTTTTGACCCAATTGTTAGAAAAGATGACTCTAATCACAATGAAGAGAAAATGGATGTACTTGCCATGTGATTTACTAAATTTCTTAAAAAGAAAAAAACCCTTTTTTAGGATTATTAAAAAAAAGGTAATTAGGGCTCTAAAATTATTATTACAATTAATTTAAAATAGTACTTCTTCAAAACAACATGAATGATTTTTGTGACCACTCATATAAGCATTTCAATATTAAAATAAATCTAGAATTATGAAGTTGAATTAAAATTTCGAGCTCTATATCATGCAAGGGGATGAAACTTTGGACAAAGTCTTTCAATGTTTTTCAAACATTATCGACTACTTGTAAAACTTGGGTGGACCATTTAGCAAAGAAAATTAGATTGGGAAAATCATTCCTATACTACCTTATCATTTTCAGCCAAATTTACCTTGATTTAGTCCATGTACAAGCCGACTGAACATACTCTTAAATGAATATGTTGGGCAAGTATTCGAACTCGATCACTTTTGGCCAAGATTAGAGCAATCTACTTTCGAGGAGGGAAAGAACTTGGCGGTCAAGACATCAAGGATAGTGTTTAGAGTGAAGATGTTTTTGACCCAATTGTTAGAAATGATGACTCTAATCATAATGAAGAGAAAATGGATGTACTTGCCATGTGATTTACTAAATTTCTTAAAAAGAAAAAAACCCTTTTTTAGGATTATTAAAAAAAAGGTAATTAGGGCTCTAAAATTATTATTACAATTAATTTAAAATAGTACTTCTTCAAGACAACATGAATGATTTTTGAGACCACTCATATAAGCATTTCAATATTAAAATAAATCTAGAATTATGAAGTTGAATTAAAATTTCGAGCTCTATATCATGCAAGGGGATGAAACTTTGGACAAAATCTTTCAATGTTTTTCAAACATTATCGACTACTTGTAAAACTTGGGTGGACCTATTAGCAAAGAAAATTAGATTGAGAAAATCATTCCTATACTACCTTATCATTTTAATGCCAAAGTTAACTTGCTTAAGTCCACGTACAAGCCCACCGATCGTACTCTTAAATGAATCTGTTGGGCAAGTATTCGAACTGCATCATTTTTGCCCAAGTTCTCAGCAATGTACTTTCGAGGAGGGAAAGAAATTGGCCCTCAAAACATCAAGGATAGTGGTCAGAGTGAACATGTTTTTGGCGCAATTGTTAGAAAAGATGACTCTAATCATAATGAAGAGAAAATGGATGTACTTGTCGTGTGATTTTCTAAATTTCATAAAAAAAAACCCTTTTTAGGGATATTAAAAAAAGGTAATTAGGGATCGAAAATGATTTTTACAATTAATTGAAAATTGTACTTCTTCAAGACAACATGAATGATTTTTGAGACCACTCATATAAGCATTTCAATATTGAAATGAATCTAGAATTATGAAGTTGAATTAAAATTTCGAGCTCTATATCATGCAAGGGGATGAAACTTTGGACAAAGTCTTCCAATGTTTTTCAAACATTATCAACTACTTGTAAAACTTTGTTGGACCTATTAGCAAAGAAAATTAGATTGAAAAAATCATTCCTGTACTAACTTATCATTTTAATGCCAAACTTACCTTGCTTTAGTCCATGTACAAGCTCACCGAACATACTCTTAAATGAATATGTTGGGCAAGTATTCGAACTGCATCAATTTTTCCCAAGTTGATAGCAATCTACTTTCGAGGAGGGAAACAAATTGGCCCTCAAGACATCAAGGATAGTGGTTACAGTGAACATGTTTTTGACCCAATTGTTAGAAAAGATGACTCTAATCACAATGAAGAGAAAATGGATGTACTTGCCATGTGATTTACTAAATTTCTTAAAAAGAAAAAAACCCTTTTTTAAGATTATTAAAAAAAAGGTAATTAGGGCTCTAAAATTATTATTACAATTAATTTAAAATAGTACTTCTTCAAAACAACATGAATGATTTTTGTGACCACTCATATAAGCATTTCAATATTAAAATAAATCTAGAATTATGAAGTTGAATTAAAATTTCGAGCTCTATATCATGCAAGGGGATGAAACTTTGGACAAAGTCTTTCAATGTTTTTCAAACATTATCGACTACTTGTAAAACTTGGGTGGACCATTTAGCAAAGAAAATTAGATTGGGAAAATCATTCCTATACTACCTTATCATTTTAATGCCAAAGTTACCTTGCTTAAGTCCATGTACAAGCCGACTGAACATACTATTAAATGAATCTGTTGGGCAAGTATTCGAACTGGATCACTTTTAGCCAAGATTAGAGCAATCTACGTTCGAGGAGGGAATGAACTTGGCCCTCAAGACATCAAGCATAGTCGTCCGAGCGAACATGTTTTTGACCCAATTGTTATAAAAGATGACTCTAATCATAATGAAGAGAAAATGGCTCTACTTGCCGAGATATTTCTTAAATTTCATAGAAATAAGAAACCCTTTTTTAAGGATATTAAAAAAAAGGTAATTAGGGATCTAAAATGATTATTACAGTTAATTTAAAATTGTACTTCTTCAAGACAACATGAATGATTTTTGAGACCACTCATATAAGCATTTCAATATTGAAATGAATCTAGAATTATGAAGTTGAATTAAAATTTCGAGCTCTATATCATGCAAGGGGATGAAACTTTGGACAAAGTCTTCCAATGTTTTTCAAACATTATCAACTACTTGTAAAACTTTGATGGACCTATTAGCAAAGAAAATTAGATTGAAAAAATCATTCCTGTACTAACTTATCATTTTAATGCCAAACTTACCTTGCTTTAGTCCATGTACAAGCTCACCGAACATACTCTTAAATGAATATGTTGGGCAAGTATTCGAACTGCATCAATTTTTCCCAAGTTGATAGCAATCTACTTTCGAGGAGGGAAACAAATTGGCCCTCAAGACATCAAGGATAGTGGTTACAGTGAACATGTTTTTGACCCAATTGTTAGAAAAGATGACTCTAATCACAATGAAGAGAAAATGGATGTACTTGCCATGTGATTTACTAAATTTCTTAAAAAGAAAAAAACCCTTTTTTAAGATTATTAAAAAAAAGGTAATTAGGGCTCTAAAATTATTATTACAATTAATTTAAAATAGTACTTCTTCAAAACAACATGAATGATTTTTGTGACCACTCATATAAGCATTTCAATATTAAAATAAATCTAGAATTATGAAGTTGAATTAAAATTTCGAGCTCTATATCATGCAAGGGGATGAAACTTTGGACAAAGTCTTTCAATGTTTTTCAAACATTATCGACTACTTGTAAAACTTGGGTGGACCATTTAGCAAAGAAAATTAGATTGGGAAAATCATTCCTATACTACCTTATCATTTTAATGCCAAAGTTACCTTGCTTAAGTCCATGTACAAGCCGACTGAACATACTATTAAATGAATCTGTTGGGCAAGTATTCGAACTGGATCACTTTTAGCCAAGATTAGAGCAATCTACGTTCGAGGAGGGAATGAACTTGGCCCTCAAGACATCAAGCATAGTCGTCCGAGCGAACATGTTTTTGACCCAATTGTTATAAAAGATGACTCTAATCATAATGAAGAGAAAATGGCTCTACTTGCCGAGATATTTCTTAAATTTCATAGAAATAAGAAACCCTTTTTTAAGGATATTAAAAAAAAGGTAATTAGGGATCTAAAATGATTATTACAGTTAATTTAAAATTGTACTTCTTCAAAATAACATGAATGATTTTTGAGACCACTCTTATAAGCATTTCAATATTAAAATAAATCTAGAATTATGAAGTTGAATTAAAATTTCGAGCTCTATATCATGCAAGGGGATGAAACTTTGGACAAAGTCTTCCAATGTTTTTCAAACATTATCAACTACTTGTAAAACTTGGTTGGACATATTAGCGAAGAAAATTAGATTGAGAAAATCATTCCTATACTAAGTTATCATTTTAATGCCAAAGTTACCTTGCTTAAGTCCATGTACAAGCTCACCGAACATACTCTTAAATGAATATGTTGGGCAAGTATTAGAACTACATCAATTTTGCCCAAGTTGATAGCAATCTACTTTCGAGGAGGGAAAGAACTTGGAGGTCAAGACATCAAGGATAGTGCTCCGAGTAAACATGTTTTTGACCCAATTGTTAGAAATGATAACTCTAATCATAATGAAGAGAAAATGGCTCTACTTGCCGAGAGATTTCTTAAATTTCTTAGAAAAAAGAAACCCTTTTTTAAGGATATTAAAAAAAGGTAATTAGTGATCGAAAATGATTATTACAATTAATTGAAAATTGTACTTCTTCAAAACAACATGAATGATTTTTGAGACCACTCATATAAACATTTCAATATTAAAATAAATCTAGAATTATGAAGTTGATTTTAAATTTCGAGCTCTATATCATGCAAGGGGATGAAACTTTGGACAAAGTTTTCCAATGTTTTTCATACATTATCAACTACTTGTAAAACTTGGTTGGACTTATTAGCAAAGAAAATTAGATTGAGAAAATCATTCCTATACTAACTTATCATTTTAATGCCAAAGTTACCTTGCTTAAGTCCATGTACAAGCCGACTGAACATACTATTAAATGAATCTGTTGTGCAAGTATTCGAACTGGATCACTTTTAGCCAAGATTAGAGCAATCTACGTTCGAGGAGGGAATGAACTTGGCCCTCAAGACATCAAGCATAGTCGTCCGAGCGAACATGTTTTTGAACCAATTGTTATAAATGATGACTCTAATCATAATGAAGAGAAAATGGCTCCACTTGCCTAGAGATTTCCTAAATTTCTTAGAAATAAGAAACCCTTTTTTAAGGATATTAAAAAAAGGTAATTAGGGATTGAAAATGATTATTACAATTAATTGAAAATTGTACTTCTTCAAAACAACATGAATGATTTTTGAGACCACTCATATAAGCATTTCAATATTAAAATAAATCTAGAATTATGAAGTTGAATTAAAATTTCGAGCTCTATATCATGCAAGGGGATGAAACTTTGGACAAAGTCTTCCAATGTTTTTCAAATATTATCAACTACTTGTAAAACTTGGTTGGACTTATTAGCGAAGAAAATTAGATTGAGAAAATCATTCCTATACTAACTTATCATTTTAATGCCAAAGTTACCTTGCTTAAGTCCATGTACAAGCTCACCGAACATATTCTTAAATGAATATGTTGGGCAAGTATTTGAACTACATCAATTTTGCCCAAGTTGATAGCAATCTACTTTCGAGGAGGGAAAGAACTTGGAGGTCAAGACATCAAGGATAGTGCTCCGAGTAAACATGTTTTTGACCCAATTGTTAGAAATGATGACTCTAATCATAATGAAGAGAAAATGGCTCTACTTGCCGAGATATTTCCTAAATTTCCTAGAAATAAGAAACCCTTTTTTAAGGATATTAAAAAAAGGTAATTAGGGATCGAAAATGATTATTACAATTAATTGAAAATTGTACTTCTTCAAAACAACATGAATGATTTTTGAGACCACTCATATAAGCATTTCAATATTAAAATAAATCTAGAATTATGAAGTTGAATTAAAATTTCGAGCTCTATATTATGCAAGGGGATGAAACTTTGGACAAAGTCTTCCAATGTTTTTCAAACATTATCGACTACTTGTAAAACTTGGGTGGACCTTTTAGCAAAGAAAATTAGATTGAGAAAATCATTCCTATAGTGCCATATCATTTTCATGCCAAAGTTACCTTGATTTAGTCCATGTACAAGCCGACTGAACATACTATTAAATGAATTTGGTGGGCAAGTATTCGAACTGGATCACTTTTAGCCAAGATTAGAGCAATCTACGTTCGAGGAGGGAATGAACTTGGCCCTCAAGACATCAAGCATAGTCATCCGAGTGAACATGTTTTTGACCCAATTGTTATAAATGATGACTCTAATCATAATGAAGAGAAAATGGCTCCACTTGCCGAGAGATTTCCTAAATTTCTTAGAAATAAGAAACCCTTTTTTAGGGATATTAAAAAAAAGGTAATTAGGGATCTAAAATGATTATTACAGTTAATTTAAAATTGTACTTCTTGAAAACAACATGAATGATTTTTGAGACCACTCATATAAGCATTTCAATATTAAAATAAATCTAGAATTATGAAGTTGAATTAAAATTTCGAGCTCTATATCATGCAAGGGGATGAATCTTTGGACAAAGTCTTCCAATGTTTTTCAAACATTATCAACTACTTGTAAAACTTGGTTGGACTTATTAGCAAAGAAAATTAGATTGAGAAAATCATTCCTATACTAACTTATCATTTTAATGCCAAAGTTACCTTGCTTAAGTCCATGTACAAGCTCACCGAACATACTCTTAAATGAATATGTTGGGAAAGTATTTGAACTACATCAATTTTGCCCAAGTTGATAGCAATCTACTTTCGAGGAGGGAAAGAACTTGGAGGTCAAGACATCAAGGATAGTGCTCCGAGTAAACATGTTTTTGACCCAATTGTTAGAAATGATGACTCTAATCATAATGAAGAGAAAATGGCTCTACTTGCCGAGATATTTCCTAAATTTCCTAGAAATAAGAAACCCTTTTTTAAGGATATTAAAAAAAGGTAATTACGGATCGAAAATGATTATTACAATTAATTGAAAATTGTACTTCTTCAAAACAACATGAATGATTTTTGAGACCACTCATATAAGCATTTCAATATTAAAATAAATCTAGAATTATGAAGTTGAATTAAAATTTTGAGCTCTAAATCATGCAAGGGGATGAAACTTTGGACAAAGTCTTCCAATGTTTTTCAAACATTATCAAGTACTTGTAAAACTTGGTTGGACTTATTAGCAAAGAAAATTAGATTGAGAAAATCATTCCTATACTAACTTATCATTTTAATGCCAAAGTTACCTTGCTTAAGTCCATGTACAAGTTCACCGAACATACTCTTAAAGGAATATGTTGGGCAAGTATTTGAACTACATCAATTTTGCCCAAGTTGATAGCAATCTACTTTCGAGGAGGGAATGAAATTGGCCCTCAAGACATCAAGCATAGTCGTCCGAGCGAACATGTTTTTGACCCAATTGTTAGAAAAGATGATTCTAATCATAATGAAGAGAAAATGGCTCCACTTGCCGAGAGATTTCCTAAATTTCTTAGAAATAAGAAACCCTTTTTTATGGATATTAAAAAAAGGTAATTAGGGATCTAAAATGATTATTACAGTTAATTTAAAATTGTACATCTTGAAAACAAAATGAATGATTTTTGAGACCACTCATATAAGCATTTCAATATTAAAATAAATCTAGAATTATGACGTTGAATTAAAATTTTGAGCTCTATATCATGTAGGAGGATGTAACTTTGGACAAAGTCGTTCAATGTTTTTCAAACATTATCGACTACTTGTAAAACTTGGGTGGATGATGAGTGCTCAAAAAGCACTAAAATAACCATGATTTTATGTACCTTAATTGATTAAAAATACATATATTTATATGTTTTATCATATATTTATATAAATTTGTCTTTTTCGGAATCACGGGTATTTTTATTGTTTTTCAGGTATTTTGGCTTAAAAACGCAATGTAAAGACTTAAAGAGGAATATTTGAAGCAATACATCACACTTATATCAATAAATAAGTGAGAAAAGGTCAACAAACATGGAAAAATCGGACGAAATGGGTCGAAAAGGTCAAAAATGTCAAAAAGACGGAAATCGCGCGTCGCAGCCCGGCCGTGCGCGCAGCCCAGCGCCCCAGCGCCCAGCCGCGCGCGCCCCAGCGCGCCCCAGCGCCCCATCCCGCGCGCGCCCGCGCGCGCTGGCATGCCCAGCTGCGCGCAACGCAGCGCGCTGGCACTGTTCACGCGCGCCGAGCTGCGCGCAGCGACAGCCCCAGCGCGCGCGCGCAGCGCCCAGCAGCCGCCCATCCGCGCGCCCAACGCGTTTTCGCCCCATTTTTCACGTGCAGCCGCCCCTGTGACGTCATGCTGACGTCATTGATGACATCAGCAAGTCCAATACGCGTTTTTACATTTTTTAATATTTTTTTAACATTTTTTTACTCATTTTTTCTCTCCATCCTCACCTATAAATACCCCCCTTCCATTCACTTCAAATCACACCTTCAAAACTCACTTCTCTCTTCTTTCTTTCTCTCATTTCTTAGTTTTTAGTTTCTCTTAGTTTCTTTCTAAGTTTCTAAGCTTTTCTTAGTTTTTCTCTTAGTTTTTAGTTCAATTCTCTTAGGTTTAGTGTTCTTCTCTTTTTGAGAGGAACTTGTAATGTTTTTGTAATAATTTAGATTTTTGATTCAATATATGGAAGTGCAAATTCCGCTCGGAGGTTTTCTAGCAACGGGAATAGCGTCGAAGTTCTGTAAGGATTTTATTTTCTTTACAGTTATTTTTATGCTTTATTCTTACATGTTATATTCAACTTGTCTGTGGTTAAATTTAACTATGCTAGCTGTTTAGTAAAAATGATGTAATAACGACGTTGTTATGCTTGCGAAATATTAAATAGGTAAAAATCTTTAAAATGAATTGATTTTGTTTTTATTCAAGATTTTATATTAAGAATGTTAGAGAGAAATATATTATTTTTCATTACAAACTTAAACCTGAAAATTAGATTTTAAGGTTTAGTTATCCGGTCTAATTTAGAGTAGTGCTCTTTTATTTGTTGGTACAATCGCCCGGTAGTTAGAGTGAAACTCTATTTCAAAAGTTTTTATAAGAATTATTATGTGAAAATGTATTGACAACATGTTTTCAATAGTGGTTTTAAAACTTGAAAGTTAGTACTCGGATAATTAAATTCTTAAGTTTAATTTGGACACCTTGAATAATGTTTAAATTGTCTAACCCCACCAAAGGTGGCATTTAAATGGTTCATTTTCAATCTCTTAGAAAAAGGAATTAATTTAATTAAGCATATTAGTTATCAACCCCACCCATAGGTGTTAATTGATTTGTTTAGTTAACAAAGAATATCTAACCCCACCAAAGGTGGTATTTATATAAAAAAGAGAGAATCAATAAAATATCAATTTATATCTTTAATAACCTAGTTAATATGAGCAAGCATAATTAATTTAGTTATTATATCCATAAATACTCCGCTAATATAAATGATAAAAATTTGCATGAATATTTATTGAATCCGTATATATGTTTATTTTTAGATAATTATTTATTGAATTTGTATCTATGTTTATTTTTTATGTTATTAGATTATATTTAATTAATCTGTATATATGTTTTATTTTATGTTATTAGATTAGGAACACAAAAACCAAACTATCGTGACAGGATGTTTAGGATTTAATTTCGTTTTTAGAAGTTTGAATAATAAATTAAAAACCACACACATTCCTTCCTTAGATCGACCTTGGGAGTATACTTATCATTTTCTTCGAAATGATTCGTGCACTTGCGAGAGTTTTATAAATATTAAAACCAAAGTATTTGCGAAGATCGGCGATGCCGGTTTTCGTTCATCAGTGGACCTTTTAGCAAAGAAAATTAGATTGAGAAAATAATTCCTATACTACCTTATCATTTTCATGCCAAAGTTACCTTGATTTAGTCTATGTAAAAGCCGATTGAACATACTCTTAAATGAATCTATTGGGCAAGTATTCGAACTGGATCACTTTTGGCCAAGATTAGAGCAATCTACTCTCGAGGAGGGAAAGAACTTGGCGGTCAAGACATCAAGGATAGTGCTCCGAGTAAACATGTTTTTGACCCAATTGTTAGAAATGATAACTCTAATCATAATAAAGAGAAAATGGCTCTACTTGCCGAGAGATTTCCTAAATTTCTTAGAAATAAGAAACCCTTTTTTAAGGATATTAAAAAAAGGTAATTAGGGATCGAAAATGATTATTACAATTAATTGAAAATTGTACTTCTTCAAAACAACATGAATGATTTTTGAGACCACTCATATAAGCATTTCAATATTAAAATAAATCTAGAATTATGAAGTTGAATTAAAATTTTGAGCTCCAAATCATGCAAGGGGATGAAACTTTGGACAAAGTCTTCCAATGTTTTTCAAACATTATCAACTACTTGTAAAACTTGGTTGGACTTATTAGCAAAGAAAATTAGATTGAGAAAATCATTCCTATACTAACTTATCATTTTAATGCCAAAGTTACCTTGCTTAAGTCCATGTACAAGTTCACCGAACATACTCTTAAATGAATATGTTGGGCAAGTATTTGAACTACATCAATTTTGCCTAAGTTGATAGCAATCTACTTTCGAGGAGGGAATGAAATGCCCTCAAGACATCAAGCATAGTCGTCCGAGCGAACATGTTTTTGACCCAATTGTTAGAAAAGATGATTCTAATCATAATGAAGAGAAAATGGCTCCACTTGCCGAGAGATTTCCTAAATTTCTTAGAAATAAGAAACCCTTTTTTAAGGATATTAAAAAAAAGGTAATTAGGGATCTAAAATGATTATTACAGTTAATTTAAAATTGTACTTCTTGAAAACAACATGAATGATTTTTGAGACCACTCATATAAGCATTTCAATATTAAAATAAATCTAGAATTATGAAGTTGAATTAAAATTTCGAGCTCTATATCATGCAAGGGGATGAAACTTTGGACAAAGTCTTTCAATGTTTTTCAAACATTATCGACTACTTGTAAAACTTCTGTGGACCATTTAGCAAGGAAAATTAGATTGGGAAAATAATTCCTATACTACCTTATCATTTTCATGCCAAAGTTACCTTGATTTAGTCTATGTAAAAGCCGATTGAACATACTCTTAAATGAATCTATTGGGCAAGTATTCGAACTGGATCACTTTTGGCCAAGATTAGAGCAATCTACTCTCGAGGAGGGAAAGAACTTGGCGGTCAAGACATCAAGGATAGTGCTCCGAGTAAACATGTTTTTGACCCAATTGTTAGAAATGATAACTCTAATCATAATAAAGAGAAAATGGCTCTACTTGCCGAGAGATTTCCTAAATTTCTTAGAAATAAGAAACCCTTTTTTAAGGATATTAAAAAAAGGTAATTAGGGATCGAACATGATTATTACAATTAATTGAAAATTGTACTTCTTCAAAACAACATGAATGATTTTTGAGACCACTCATATAAGCATTTCAATATTAAAATAAATCTAGAATTATGAAGTTGAATTAAAATTTTGAGCTCCAAATCATGCAAGGGGATGAAACTTTGGACAAAGTCTTCCAATGTTTTTCAAACATTATCAACTACTTGTAAAACTTGGTTGGACTTATTAGCAAAGAAAATTAGATTAAGAAAATCATTCCTATACTAACTTATCCTTTTAATGCCAAAGTTACCTTGCTTAAGTCCATGTACAAGTTCACCGAACATACTCTTAAATGAATATGTTGGGCAAGTATTTGAACTACATCAATTTTGCCTAAGTTGATAGCAATCTACTTTCGAGGAGGGAATGAAATGCCTTCAAGACATCAAGCATAGTCGTCCGAGCGAACATGTTTTTGACCCAATTGTTAGAAAAGATGATTCTAATCATAATGAAGAGAAAATGGCTCCACTTGCCGAGAGATTTCCTAAATTTCTTAGAAATAAGAAACCCTTTTTTAAGGATATTAAAAAAAAGGTAATTAGGGATCTAAAATGATTATTACAGTTAATTTAAAATTGTACTTCTTGAAAACAACATGAATGATTTTTGAGACCACTCATATAAGCATTTCAATATTAAAATAAATCTAGAATTATGAAGTTGAATTAAAATTTCGAGCTCTATATCATGCAAGGGGATGAAACTTTGGACAAAGTCTTTCAATGTTTTTCAAACATTATCGACTACTTGTAAAACTTCTGTGGACCATTTAGCAAGGAAAATTAGATTGGGAAAATAATTCCTATACTACCTTATCATTTTCATGCCAAAGTTACCTTGATTTAGTCTATGTAAAAGCCGATTGAACATACTCTTAAATGAATCTATTGGGCAAGTATTCGAACTGGATCACTTTTGGCCAAGATTAGAGCAATCTACTCTCGAGGAGGGAAAGAACTTGGCGGTCAAGACATCAAGGATAGTGCTCCGAGTAAACATGTTTTTGACCCAATTGTTAGAAATAATAACTCTAATCATAATAAAGAGAAAATGGCTCTACTTGCCGAGAGATTTCCTAAATTTCTTAGAAATAAGAAACCCTTTTTTAAGGATATTAAAAAAAGGTAATTAGGGATCGAAAATGATTATTACAATTAATTGAAAATTGTACTTCTTCAAAACAACATGAATGATTTTTGAGACCACTCATATAAGCATTTCAATATTAAAATAAATCTAGAATTATGAAGTTGAATTAAAATTTTGAGCTCCAAATCATGCAAGGGGATGAAACTTTGGACAAAGTCTTCCAATGTTTTTCAAACATTATCAACTACTTGTAAAACTTGGTTGGACTTATTAGCAAAGAAAATTAGATTGAGAAAATCATTCCTATACTAACTTATCCTTTTAATGCCAAAGTTACCTTGCTTAAGTCCATGTACAAGTTCACCGAACATACTCTTAAATGAATATGTTGGGCAAGTATTTGAACTACATCAATTTTGCCTAAGTTGATAGCAATCTACTTTCGAGGAGGGAATGAAATGCCTTCAAGACATCAAGCATAGTCGTCCGAGCGAACATGTTTTTGACCCAATTGTTAGAAAAGATGATTCTAATCATAATGAAGAGAAAATGGCTCCACTTGCCGAGAGATTTCCTAAATTTCTTAGAAATAAGAAACCCTTTTTTAAGGATATTAAAAAAAAGGTAATTAGGGATCTAAAATGATTATTACAGTTAATTTAAAATTGTACTTCTTGAAAACAACATGAATGATTTTTGAGACCACTCATGTAAGCATTTCAATATTAAAATAAATCTAGAATTATGAAGTTGAATTAAAATTTCGAGCTCTATATCATGCAAGGGGATGAAACTTTGGACAAAGTCTTTCTATGTTTTTCAAACATTATCGACTACTTGTAAAACTTCTGTGGACCATTTAGCAAGGAAAATTAGATTGGGAAAATCATTCCTATACTACCTTATCATTTTCATGCCAAAGTTACCTTGATTTAGTCTATGTAAAAGCCGATTGAACATACTCTTAAATGAATCTATTGGGCAAGTATTCGAACTGGATCACTTTTGGCCAAGATTAGAGCAATCTACTCTTGAGGAGGGAAAGAACTTGGCCGTCAAGACATCAAGGATAGTGCTCCGAGTAAACATGTTTTTGACCCAATTGTTAGAAATGATAACTCTAATCATAATAAAGAGAAAATGGCTCTACTTGCCGAGAGATTTCCTAAATTTCTTAGAAATAAGAAACCCTTTTTTAAGGATATTAAAAAAAGGTAATTAGGGATCGAAAATGATTATTACAATTAATTGAAAATTGTACTTCTTCAAAACAACATGAATGATTTTTGAGACCACTCATATAAGCATTTCAATATTAAAATAAATCTAGAATTATGAAGTTGAATTAAAATTTCGAGCTCTATATTATGCAAGGGGATGAAACTTTGGACAAAGTCTTCCAATGTTTTTCAAACATTATCGACTACTTGTAAAACTTGGGTGGACCTTTTAGCAAAGAAAATTAGATTGAGAAAATCATTCCTATAATGCCATATCATTTTCATGCCAAAGTTACCTTGATTTAGTCCATGTACAAGCCGCCTGAACATACTATTAAATGAATTTGTTGGGCAAGTATTCGAACTGGATCACTTTTAGCCAAGATAAGAGCAATCTACGTTCGAGGAGGGAATGAACTTGGCCCTCAAGACATCAAGCATAGTCATCCGAGTGAACATGTTTTTGACCCAATTGTTATAAATGATGACTCTAATCATAATGAAGAGAAAATGGCTCCACTTGCCGAGAGATTTCCTAAATTTCTTAGAAATAAGAAACCCTTTTTTAGGGATATTAAAAAAAAAGGTAATTAGGGATCTAAAATGATTATTACAGTTAATTTAAAATTGTACTTCTTGAAAACAACATGAATGATTTTTGAGACCACTCATATAAGCATTTCAATATTAAAATAAATCTAGAATTATGAAGTTGAATTAAAATTTCGAGCTCTATATCATGCAAGGGGATGAATCTTTGGACAAAGTCTTCCAATGTTTTTCAAACATTATCAACTACTTGTAAAACTTGGTTGGACTTATTAGCAAAGAAAATTAGATTGAGAAAATCATTCCTATACTAACTTATCATTTTAATGCCAAAGTTACCTTGCTTAAGTCCATGTACAAGCTCACCGAACATACTCTTAAATGAATATGTTGGGAAAGTATTTGAACTACATCAATTTTGCCCAAGTTGATAGCAATCTACTTTCGAGGAGGGAGAGAACTTGGAGGTCAAGACATCAAGGATAGTACTCCGAGTAAACATGTTTTGGACCCAATTGTTAGAAATGATGACTCTAATCATAATGAAGAGAAAATGGCTCTACTTGCCGAGATATTTCCTAAATTTCCTAGAAATAAGAAACCCTTTTTTAAGGATATTAAAAAAAGGTAATTACGGATCGAAAATGATTATTACAATTAATTGAAAATTGTACTTCTTCAAAACAACATGAATGATTTTTGAGACCACTCATATAAGCATTTCAATATTAAAATAAATCTAGAATTATGAAGTTGAATTAAAATTTTGAGCTCTAAATCATGCAAGGGGATGAAACTTTGGACAAAGTCTTCCAATGTTTTTCAAACATTATCAAGTACTTGTAAAACTTGGTTGGACTTATTAGCAAAGAAAATTAGATTGAGAAAATCATTCCTATACTAACTTATCATTTTAATGCCAAAGTTACCTTGCTTAAGTCCATGTACAAGTTCACCGAACATACTCTTAAAGGAATATGTTGGGCAAGTATTTGAACTACATCAATTTTGCCCAAGTTGATAGCAATCTACTTTCGAGGAGGGAATGAAATTGGCCCTCAAGACATCAAGCATAGTCGTCCGAGCGAACATGTTTTTGACCCAATTGTTAGAAAAGATGATTCTAATCATAATGAAGAGAAAATGGCTCCACTTGCCGAGAGATTTCCTAAATTTCTTAGAAATAAGAAACCCTTTTTTATGGATATTAAAAAAAGGTAATTAGGGATCTAAAATGATTATTACAGTTAATTTAAAATTGTACTTCTTGAAAACAAAATGAATGATTTTTGAGACCACTCATATAAGCATTTCAATATTAAAATAAATCTAGAATTATGACGTTGAATTAAAATTTTGAGCTCTATATCATGTAGGAGGATGTAACTTTGGACAAAGTCGTTCAATGTTTTTCAAACATTATCGACTACTTGTAAAACTTGGGTGGACCTTTTAGCAAAGAAAATTAGATTGAGAAAATAATTCCTATACTACCTTATCATTTTCATGCCAAAGTTACCTTGATTTAGTCTATGTAAAAGCCGATTGAACATACTCTTAAATGAATCTATTGGGCAAGTATTCGAACTGGATCACTTTTGGCCAAGATTAGAGCAATCTACTCTCGAGGAGGGAAAGAACTTGGCGGTCAAGACATCAAGGATAGTGCTCCGAGTAAACATGTTTTTGACCCAATTGTTAGAAATGATAACTCTAATCATAATAAAGAGAAAATGGCTCTACTTGCCGAGAGATTTCCTAAATTTCTTAGAAATAAGAAACCCTTTTTTAAGGATATTAAAAAAAGGTAATTAGGGATCGAAAATGATTATTACAATTAATTGAAAATTGTACTTCTTCAAAACAACATGAATGATTTTTGAGACCACTCATATAAGCATTTCAATATTAAAATAAATCTAGAATTATGAAGTTGAATTAAAATTTTGAGCTCCAAATCATGCAAGGGGATGAAACTTTGGACAAAGTCTTCCAATGTTTTTCAAACATTATCAACTACTTGTAAAACTTGGTTGGACTTATTAGCAAAGAAAATTAGATTGAGAAAATCATTCCTATACTAACTTATCATTTTAATGCCAAAGTTACCTTGCTTAAGTCCATGTACAAGTTCACCGAACATACTCTTAAATGAATATGTTGGGCAAGTATTTGAACTACATCAATTTTGCCTAAGTTGATAGCAATCTACTTTCGAGGAGGGAATGAAATTGGCCCTCAAGACATCAAGCATAGTCGTCCGAGCGAACATGTTTTTGACCCAATTGTTAGAAAAGATGATTCTAATCATAATGAAGAGAAAATGGCTCCACTTGCCGAGAGATTTCCTAAATTTCTTAGAAATAAGAAACCCTTTTTTATGGATATTAAAAAAAGGTAATTAGGGATCTAAAATGATTATTACAGTTAATTTAAAATTGTACTTCTTGAAAGCAAAATGAATGATTTTTGAGACCACTCATATATGCATTTCAATATTAAAATAAATCTAGAATTATGAAGTTGAATTAAAATTTTGAGCTCCAAATCATGCAAGGGGATGAAACTTTGGACAAAGTCTTCCAATGTTTTTCAAACATTATCAACTACTTGTAAAACTTGGTTGGACTTATTAGCAAAGAAAATTATATTGAGAAAATCATTCCTATACTAACTTATCATTTTAATGCCAAAGTTACCTTGCTTAAGTCCATGTACAAGTTCACCGAACATACTCTTAAATAAATATGTTGGGCAAGTATTTGAACTACATCAATTTTGCCTAAGTTGATAGCAATCTACTTTCGAGGAGGGAATGAAATGCCCTCAAGACATCAAGCATAGTCGTCCGAGCGAACATGTTTTTGACCCAATTGTTAGAAAAGATGATTCTAATCATAATGAAGAGAAAATGGCTCCACTTGCCGAGAGATTTCCTAAATTTCTTAGAAATAAGAAACCCTTTTTTAAGGATATTAAAAAAAAGGTAATTAGGGATCTAAAATGATTATTACAGTTAATTTAAAATTGTACTTCTTGAAAACAACATGAATGATTTTTGAGACCACTCATATAAGCATTTCAATATTAAAATAAATCTAGAATTATGAAGTTGAATTAAAATTTCGAGCTCTATATCATGCAAGGGGATGAAACTTTGGACAAAGTCTTTCAATGTTTTTCAAACATTATCGACTACTTGTAAAACTTCTGTGGACCATTTAGCAAGGAAAATTAGATTGGGAAAATCATTCCTATACTACCTTATCATTTTCATGCCAAAGTTACCTTGATTTAGTCTATGTAAAAGCCGATTGAACATACTCTTAAATGAATCTATTGGGCAAGTATTCGAACTGGATCACTTTTGGCCAAGATTAGAGCAATCTACTCTCGAGGAGGGAAAGAACTTGGCGGTCAAGACATCAAGGATAGTGCTCCGAGTAAACATGTTTTTGACCCAATTGTTAGAAATGATAACTCTAATCATAATAAAGAGAAAATGGCTCTACTTGCCGAGAGATTTCCTAAATTTCTTAGAAATAAGAAACCCTTTTTTAAGGATATTAAAAAAAGGTAATTAGGGATCGAAAATGATTATTACAATTAATTGAAAATTGTACTTCTTCAAAACAACATGAATGATTTTTGAGACCACTCATATAAGCATTTCAATATTAAAATAAATCTAGAATTATGAAGTTGAATTAAAATTTTGAGCTCCAAATCATGCAAGGGGATGAAACTTTGGACAAAGTCTTCCAATGTTTTTCAAACATTATCAACTACTTGTAAAACTTGGTTGGACTTATTAGCAAAGAAAATTAGATTGAGAAAATCATTCCTATACTAACTTATCATTTTAATGCCAAAGTTACCTTGCTTCAGTCCATGTACAAGTTCACCGAACATACTCTTAAATGAATATGTTGGGCAAGTATTTGAACTACATCAATTTTGCCTAAGTTGATAGCAATCTACTTTCGAGGAGGGAATGAAATGCCCTCAAGACATCAAGCATAGTCGTCCGAGCGAACATGTTTTTGACCCAATTGTTAGAAAAGATGATTCTAATCATAATGAAGAGAAAATGGCTCCACTTGCCGAGAGATTTCCTAAATTTCTTAGAAATAAGAAACCCTTTTTTAAGGATATTAAAAAAAAGGTAATTAGGGATCTAAAATGATTATTACAGTTAATTTAAAATTGTACCTCTTGAAAACAACATGAATGATTTTTGAGACCACTCATATAAGCATTTCAATATTAAAATAAATCTAGAATTATGAAGTTGAATTAAAATTTCGAGCTCTATATCATGCAAGGGGATGAAACTTTGGACAAAGTCTTTCAATGTTTTTCAAACATTATCGACTACTTGTAAAACTTCTATGGACCATTTAGCAAGGAAAATTAGATTGGGAAAATCATTCCTATACTACCTTATCATTTTCATGCCAAAGTTACCTTGATTTAGTCTATGTAAAAGCCGATTGAACATACTCTTAAATGAATCTATTGGGCAAGTATTCGAACTGGATCACTTTTGGCCAAGATTAGAGCTATCTACTCTCGAGGAGGGAAAGAACTTGGCGGTCAAGACATCAAGGATAGTGCTCCGAGTAAACATGTTTTTGACCCAATTGTTAGAAATGATAACTCTAATCATAATAAAGAGAAAATGGCTCTACTTGCCGAGAGATTTCCTAAATTTCTTAGAAATAAGAAACCCTTTTTTAAGGATATTAAAAAAAGGTAATTAGGGATCGAAAATGATTATTACAATTAATTGAAAATTGTACTTCTTCAAAACAACATGAATGATTTTTGAGACCACTCATATAAGCATTTCAATATTAAAATAAATCTAGAATTATGAAGTTGAATTAAAATTTTGAGCTCCAAATCATGCAAGGGGATGAAACTTTGGACAAAGTCTTCCAATGTTTTTCAAACATTATCAACTACTTGTAAAACTTGGTTGGACTTATTAGCAAAGAAAATTAGATTGAGAAAATCATTCCTATACTAACTTATCATTTTAATGCCAAAGTTACCTTGCTTAAGTCCATGTACAAGTTCACCGAACATACTCTTAAATGAATATGTTGGGCAAGTATTTGAACTACATCAATTTTGCCTAAGTTGATAGCAATCTACTTTCGAGGAGGGAATGAAATGCCCTCAAGACATCAAGCATAGTCGTCCGAGCGAACATGTTTTTGACCCAATTGTTAGAAAAGATGATTCTAATCATAATGAAGAGAAAATGGCTCCACTTGCCGAGAGATTTCCTAAATTTCTTAGAAATAAGAAACCCTTTTTTAAGGATATTAAAAAAAAGGTAATTAGGGATCTAAAATGATTATTACAGTTAATTTAAAATTGTACTTCTTGAAAACAACATGAATGATTTTTGAGACCACTCATATAAGCATTTCAATATTAAAATAAATCTAGAATTATGAAGTTGAATTAAAATTTCGAGCTCTATATCATGCAAGGGGATGAAACTTTGGACAAAGTCTTTCAATGTTTTTCAAACATTATCGACTACTTGTAAAACTTCTGTGGACCATTTAGCAAGGAAAATTAGATTGGGAAAATCATTCCTATACTACCTTATCATTTTCATGCCAAAGTTACCTTGATTTAGTCTATGTAAAAGCCGATTGAACATACTCTTAAATGAATCTATTGGGCAAGTATTCGAACTGGATCACTTTTGGCCAAGATTAGAGCAATCTACTCTCGAGGAGGGAAAGAACTTGGCGGTCAAGACATCAAGGATAGTGCTCCGAGTAAACATGTTTTTGACCCAATTGTTAGAAATGATAACTCTAATCATAATAAAGAGAAAATGGCTCTACTTGCCGAGAGATTTCCTAAATTTCTTAGAAATAAGAAACCCTTTTTTAAGGATATTAAAAAAAGGTAATTAGGGATCGAAAATGATTATTACAATTAATGGAAAATTGTACTTCTTCAAAACAACATGAATGATTTTTGAGACCACTCATATAAGCATTTCAATATTAAAATAAATCTAGAATTATGAAGTTGAATTAAAATTTCGAGCTCTATATTATGCAAGGGGATGAAACTTTGGACAAAGTCTTCCAATGTTTTTCAAACATTATCGACTACTTGTAAAACTTGGGTGGACCTTTTAGCAAAGAAAATTAGATTGAGAAAATCATTCCTATAGTGCCATATCATTTTCATGCCAAAGTTACCTTGATTTAGTCCATGTACAAGCCGACTGAACATACTATTAAATGAATTTGTTGGGCAAGTATTCGAACTGGATCACTTTTAGCCAAGATAAGAGCAATCTACGTTCGAGGAGGGAATGAACTTGGCCCTCAAGACATCAAGCATAGTCATCCGAGTGAACATGTTTTTGACCCAATTGTTATAAATGATGACTCTAATCATAATGAAGAGAAAATGGCTCCACTTGCCGAGAGATTTCCTAAATTTCTTAGAAATAAGAAACCCTTTTTTAGGGATATTAAAAAAAAAGGTAATTAGGGATCTAAAATGATTATTACAGTTAATTTAAAATTGTACTTCTTGAAAACAACATGAATGATTTTTGAGACCACTCATATAAGCATTTCAATATTAAAATAAATCTAGAATTATGAAGTTGAATTAAAATTTCGAGCTCTATATCATGCAAGGGGATGAATCTTTGGACAAAGTCTTCCAATGTTTTTCAAATATTATCAACTACTTGTAAAACTTGGTTGGACTTATTAGCAAAGAAAATTAGATTGAGAAAATCATTCCTATACTAACTTATCATTTTAATGCCAAAGTTACCTTGCTTAAGTCCATGTACAAGCTCACCGAACATACTCTTAAATGAATATGTTGGGAAAATATTTGAACAACATCAATTTTGCCCAAGTTGATAGCAATCTACTTTCGAGGAGGGAAAGAACTTGGAGGTCAAGACATCAAGGATAGTGCTCCGAGTAAACATGTTTTTGACCCAATTGTTAGAAATGATGACTCTAATCATAATGAAGAGAAAATGGCTCTACTTGACGAGATATTTCCTAAATTTCCTAGAAATAAGAAACCCTTTTTTAAGGATATTAGAAAAAGGTAATTAGGGATCGAAAATGATTATTACAATTAATTGAAAATTGTACTTCTTCAAAACAACATGAATGATTTTTGAGACCACTCATATAAGCATTTCAATATTAAAATAAATCTAGAATTATGAAGTTGAATTAAAATTTTGAGCTCTAAATCATGCAAGGGGATGAAACTTTGGACAAAGTCTTCCAATGTTTTTCAAACATTATCAACTACTTGTAAAACTTGGTTGGACTTATTAGCAAAGAAAGTTAGATTGAGAAAATCATTCCTATACTAACTTATCATTTTAATGCCAAAGTTACCTTGCTTAAGTCCATGTACAAGTTCACCGAACATACTCTTAAAGGAATATGTTGGGCAAGTATTTGAACTACATCAATTTTGCCCAAGTTGATAGCAATCTACTCTCGAGGAGGGAATGAAATTGGCCCTCAAGACATCAAGCATAGTCGTCCGAGCGAACATGTTTTTGACCCAATTGTTAGAAAAGATGATTCTAATCATAATGAAGAGAAAATGGCTCCACTTGCCGAGAGATTTCCTAAATTTCTTAGAAATAAGAAACCCATTTTTATGGATATTAAAAAAAAGGTAATTAGGGATCTAAAATGATTATTACAGTTAATTTAAAATTGTACTTCTTGAAAACAAAATGAATGATTTTTGAGACCACACATATAAGCATTTCAATATTAAAATAAATCTAGAATTATGACGTTGAATTAAAATTTTGAGCTCTATATCATGTAGGAGGATGTAACTTTGGACAAAGTCTTTCAATGTTTTTCAAACATTATCGACTACTTGTAAAACTTGGGTGGACCTTTTAGCAAAGAAAATTAGATTGAGAAAATAATTCCTATACTACCTTATCATTTTCATGCCAAAGTTACTTTGATTTAGTCTATGTAAAAGCCGATTGAACATACTCTTAAATGAATCTATTGGGCAAGTATTCGAACTGGATCACTTTTGGCCAAGATTAGAGCAATCTACTCTCGAGGAGGGAAAGAACTTGGCGGTCAAGACATCAAGGATAGTGCTCCGAGTAAACATGTTTTTGACCCAATTGTTAGAAATGATGACTCTAATCATAATGAAGAGAAAATGGCTCCACTTGCCGAGAGATTTCCTAAATTTCTTAGAAATAAGAAACCCTTTTTTAAGGATATTAAAAAAATGTAATTAGGGATCGAAAATGATTATTACAATTAATTGAAAATTGTACTTCTTCAAAACAACATGAATGATTTTTGAGACCACTCATATAAGCATTTCAATATTAAAATAAATCTAGAATTATGAAGTTGAATTAAAATATTGAGCTACAAATCATGCAAGGGGATGAAACTTTGGACAAAGTCTTCCAATGTTTTTCAAACATTATCAACTACTTGTAAAACTTGGTTGGACTTATTAGCAAAGAAAATTAGATTGAGAAAATCATTCCTATACTAACTTATCATTTTAATGCCAAAGTTACCTTGCTTAAGTCCATGTACAAGTTCACCGAACATACTCTTAAATGAACATGTTGGGCAAGTATTTGAACTACATCAATTTTGCCTAAGTTGATAGCAATCTACTTTCGAGGAGGGAATGAAATTGGCCCCCAAGACATCAAGCATAGTCGTCCGAGCGAACATGTTTTTGACCCAATTGTTAGAAAAGATGATTCTAATCATAATGAAGAGAAAATGGCTCCACTTGCCGAGAGATTTCCTAAATTTCTTAGAAATAAGGAACCCTTTTTTAAGGATATTAAAAAAAAGGTAATTAGGGATCTAAAATGATTATTACAGTTAATTTAAAATTGTACTTCTTGAAAACAACATGAATGATTTTTGAGACCACTCATATAAGCATTTCAATATTAAAATAAATCTAGAATTATGAAGTTGAATTAAAATTTTGAGCTCTAAATCATGCAAGGGGATGAAACTTTGGACAAAGTCTTCCAATGTTTTTCAAACATTATCAACTACTTGTAAAACTTGGTTGGACTTATTAGCAAAGAAAATTAGATTGAGAAAATCATTCCTATACTAACTTATCATTTTAATGCCAAAGTTACCTTGCTTAAGTCCATGTACAAGCCGACTGAACATACTATTAAATGAATCTGTTGGGCAAGTATTCGAACTGGATCACTTTTAGCCAAGATTAGAGCAATCTACGTTCGAGGAGGGAATGAACTTGGCCCTCAAGACATCAAGCATAGTCGTCCGAGCGAACATGTTTTTGACCCAATTGTTATAAATGTTGACTCTAATCATAATGAAGAGAAAATGGCTCCACTTGCCGAGAGATTTCCTAAATTTCTTAGAAATAAGAAACCCTTTTTTAAGGATATTAAAAAAAGGTAATTAGGGATCGAAAATGATTATTACAATTAATTGAAAATTGTACTTCTTCAAAACAACATGAATGATTTTTGAGACCACTCATATAAGCATTTCAATATTAAAATAAATCTAGAATTATGAAGTTGAATTAAAATTTTGAGCTCCAAATCATGCAAGGGGATGAAACTTTGGACAAAGTCTTCCAATGTTTTTCATACATTATCAACTACTTGTAAAACTTGGTTGGACTTATTAGCAAAGAAAATTAGATTGAGAAAATCATTCCTATACTAACTTATCATTTTAATGCCAAAGTTACCTTGCTTAAGTCCATGTACAAGTTCACCGAACATACTCTTAAATGAATATGTTGGGCAAGTATTTGAACTACATCAATTTTGCCTAAGTTGATAGCAATCTACTTTCGAGGAGGGAATGAAATTGGCCCTCAAGACATCAAGCATAGTCGTCCGAGCGAACATGTTTTTGACCCAATTGTTAGAAAAGATGATTCTAATCATAATGAAGAGAAAATGGCTCCACTTGCCGAGAGATTTCCTAAATTTCTTAGAAATAAGAAACCCTTTTTTAAGGATATTAAAAAAAAGGTAATTAGGGATCTAAAATGATTATTACAGTTAATTTAAAATTGTACTTCTTGAAAACAACATGAATGATTTTTGAGACCACTCATATAAGCATTTCAATATTAAAATAAATCTAGAATTATGAAGTTGAATTAAAATTTTGAGCTCTAAATCATGCAAGGGGATGAAACTTTGGACAAAGTCTTCCAATGTTTTTCAAACATTATCAACTACTTGTAAAACTTGGTTGGACTTATTAGCAAAGAAAATTAGATTGAGAAAACATTCCTATACTAACTTATCATTTTAATGCCAAAGTTACCTTGCTTAAGTCCATGTACAAGCCGACTGAACATACTATTAAATGAATCTGTTGGGCAAGTATTCGAACTGGATCACTTTTAGCCAAGATTAGAGCAATCTACGTTCGAGGAGGGAATGAACTTGGCCCTCAAGACATCAAGCATAGTCGTCCGAGCGAACATGTTTTTGACCCAATTGTTATAAATGATGACTCTAATCATAATGAAGAGAAAATGGCTCCACTTGCCGAGAGATTTCCTAAATTTCTTAGAAATAAGAAACCCTTTTTTAAGGATATTAAAAAAAAGGTAATTAGGGATCTAAAATGATTATTACAGTTAATTTAAAATTGTACTTCTTGAAAACAACATGAATGATTTTTGAGACCACTCATATAAGCATTTCAATATTAAAATAAATCTAGAATTATGAAGTTGAATTAAAATTTTGAGCTCTAAATCATGCAAGGGGATGAAACTTTGGACAAAGTCTTCCAATGTTTTTCAAACATTATCAACTACTTGTAAAACTTGGTTGGACTTATTAGCAAAGAAAATTAGATTGAGAAAATCATTCCTATACTAACTTATCATTTTAATGCCAAAGTTACCTTGCTTAAGTCCATGTACAAGTTCACCGAACATACTCTTAAATGAATATGTTGGGCAAGTATTTGAACTACATCAATTTTGCCTAAGTTGATAGCAATCTACTTTCGAGGAGGGAATGAAATTGGCCCTCAAGACATCAAGCATAGTCGTCCGAGCGAACATGTTTTTGACCCAATTGTTAGAAAAGATGATTCTAATCATAATGAAGAGAAAATGGCTCCACTTGCGGAGAGATTTCCTAAATTTCTTAGAAATAAGAAACCCTTTTTTAAGGATATTAAAAAAAAGGTAATTAGGGATCTAAAATGATTATTACAGTTAATTTAAAATTGTACTTCTTGAAAACAACATGAATGATTTTTGAGACCACTCATATAAGCATTTCAATATTAAAATAAATCTAGAATTATGAAGTTGAATTAAAATTTTGAGCTCTAAATCATGCAAGGGGATGAAACTTTGGACAAAGTCTTCCAATGTTTTTCAAACATTATCAACTACTTGTAAAACTTGGTTGGACTTATTAGCAAAGAAAATTAGATTGAGAAAATCATTCCTATACTAACTTATCATTTTAATGCCAAAGTTACCTTGCTTAAGTCCATGTACAAGTTCACCGAACATACTCTTAAATGAATATGTTGGGCAAGTATTTGAACTACATCAATTTTGCCTAAGTTGATAGCAATCTACTTTCGAGGAGGGAATGAAATTGGCCCTCAAGACATCAAGCATAGTCGTCCGAGCGAACATGTTTTTGACCCAATTGTTAGAAAAGATGATTCTAATCATAATGAAGAGAAAATGGCTCCACTTGCGGAGAGATTTCCTAAATTTCTTAGAAATAAGAAACCCTTTTTTAAGGATATTAAAAAAAAGGTAATTAGGGATCTAAAATGATTATTACAGTTAATTTAAAATTGTACTTCTTGAAAACAACATGAATGATTTTTGAGACCACTCATATAAGCATTTCAATATTAAAATAAATCTAGAATTATGAAGTTGAATTAAAATTTTGAGCTCTAAATCATGCAAGGGGATGAAACTTTGGACAAAGTCTTCCAATGTTTTTCAAACATTATCAACTACTTGTAAAACTTGGTTGGACTTATTAGCAAAGAAAATTAGATTGAGAAAATCAATCCTATACTAACTTATCATTTTAATGCCAAAGTTACCTTGCTTAAGTCCATGTACAAGTTCACCGAACATACTCTTAAATGAATATGTTGGGCAAGTATTTTAACTACATCAATTTTGCCTAAGTTGATAGCAATCTACTTTCGACGAGGGAATGAAATTGGCCCTCAAGACATCAAGCATAGTCGTCCGAGCGAACATGTTTTTGACCCAATTGTTAGAAAAGATGATTCTAATCATAATGAAGAGAAAATGGCTCCACTTGCGGAGAGATTTCCTAAATTTCTTAGAAATAAGAAACCCTTTTTTAAGGATATTAAAAAAAAGGTAATTAGGGATCTAAAATGATTATTACAGTTAATTTAAAATTGTACTTCTTGAAAACAACATGAATGATTTTTGAGACCACTCATATAAGCATTTCAATATTAAAATAAATCTAGAATTATGAAGTTGAATTAAAATTTTGAGCTCTAAATCATGCAAGGGGATGAAACTTTGGACAAAGTCTTCCAATGTTTTTCAAACATTATCAACTACTTGTAAAACTTGGTTGGACTTATTAGCAAAGAAAATTAGATTGAGAAAACATTCCTATACTAACTTATCATTTTAATGCCAAAGTTACCTTGCTTAAGTCCATGTACCAGCCGACTGAACATACTATTAAATGAATCTGTTGGGCAAGTATTCGAACTGGATCACTTTTAGCCAAGATTAGAGCAATCTACGTTCGAGGAGGGAATGAACTTGGCCCTCAAGACATCAAGCATAGTCGTCCGAGCGAACATGTTTTTGACCCAATTGTTATAAATGATGACTCTAATCATAATGAAGAGAAAATGGCTCCACTTGCCGAGAGATTTCCTAAATTTCTTAGAAATAAGAAACCCTTTTTTAAGGATATTAAAAAAAGGTAATTAGGGATCGAAAATGATTATTACAATTAATTGAAAATTGTACTTCTTCAAAACAACATGAATGATTTTTGAGACCACTCATATAAGCATTTCAATATTAAAATAAATCTAGAATTATGAAGTTGAATTAAAATTTTGAGCTCCAAATCATGCAAGGGGATGAAACTTTGGACAAAGTCTTCCAATGTTTTTCAAACATTATCAACTACTTGTAAAACTTGGTTGGACTTATTAGCAATGAAAATTAGATTGAGAAAATCATTCCTATACTAACTTATCATTTTAATGCCAAAGTTACCTTGCTTAAGTCCATGTACAAGTTCACCGAACATTCTCTTAAATGAATATGTTGGGCAAGTATTTGAACTACATCAATTTTGCCTAAGTTGATAGCAATCTACTTTCGAGGAGGGAATGAAATTGGCCCTCAAGACATCAAGCATAGTCGTCCTAGCGAACATGTTTTTGACCCAATTGTTAGAAAAGATGATTCTAATCATAATGAAGAGAAAATGGCTCCACTTGCCGAGAGATTTCCTAAATTTCTTAGAAATAAGAAACTCTTTTTTAAGGATATTAAAAAAAAGGTAATTAGGGATCTAAAATGATTATTATAGTTAATTTAAAATTGTACTTCTTGAAAACAACATGAATGATTTTTGAGACCACTCATATAAGCATTTCAATATTAAAATAAATCTAGAATTATGAAGTTGAATTAAAATTTTGAGGTCTAAATCATGCAAGGGGATGAAACTTTGGACAAAGTCTTCCAACGTTTTTCAAACATTACCAACTACTTGTAAAACTTGGTTTGACTTATTAGCAAAGAAAATTAGATTGAGAAAATCATTCCTATACTAACTTATCATTTTAATGCCGAAGTTACCTTGCTTAAGTCCATGTACAAGTTCACCGAACATACTCTTAAATGAATATGTTGGGCAAGTATTTGAACTACATCAATTTTGCCTAAGTTGATAGCAATCTACTTTCGAGGAGGGAATGAAATTGGCCCTCAAGACATCAAGCATAGTCGTCCCAGCGAACACGTTTTTGACCCAATTGTTAGAAAAGATGATTCTAATCATAATGAAGAGAAAATGGCTCCACTTGCCGAGAGATTTCCTAAATTTCTTAGAAATAAGAAACCCTTTTTTAAGGATATTAAAAAAAAGGTAATTAGGGATCTAAAATGATTATTACAGTTAATTTAAAATTGTACTTCTTGAAAACAACATGAATGATTTTTGAGACCACTCATATAAGCATTTCAATATTAAAATAAATCTAGAATTATGAAGTTGAATTGAAAGTTTGAGCTCTATATCATGTAGGAGGATGTAACTTTGGACAAAGTCTTTCAATGTTTTTCAAACATTATCGACTACTTGTAAAACTTGGGTGGAAATTTTAGCAAAGAAAATTAGATTGAGAAAATAATTCCTATACTACCTTATCATTTTCATGCCAAAGTTACCTTGATTTAGTCTATGTAAAAGCCGACTGAACATACTCTTAAATGAATCTATTGGGCAAGTATTCGAATTGGATCACTTTTGGCCAAGATTAGAGCAATCTGCTTTCGAGGAGGGAAAGAACTTGGCGGTCAAGACATCAAGGATAGTGCTCCGAGTAAACATATTTTTGACCCAATTGTTAGAAATGATAACTCTAATCATAATGAAGAGAAAATGGCTCTACTTGCCGAGAGATTTCCTAAATTTCTTAGAAATAAGAAACCCTTTTTTAAGTATATTAAAAAAAGGTAATTAGTGATCGAAAATGATTATTACAATTAATTGAAAATTGTACTTCTCCAAAACAACATGAATGATTTTTGAGACCACTCATATAAGCATTTCAATATTAAAATAAATCTAGAATTATGAAGTTGAATTAAAATTTCGAGCTCTATATCATGCAAGGGGATGAAACTTTGGACAAAGTCTTCCAATGTTTTTCAAACATTATCAACTACTTGTAAAACTTGGTTGGACTTATTAGAAAAGAAAATTAGATTGAGAAAATCATTCTTAGACTTACTTATCATTTTAATGCCAAAGTTACCTTGCTTAAGTCCATGTACAAGCTCACCGAGCATACTCTTAAATGAATATGTTGGGCAAGTATTTGAACTACATCAATTTTGCCCAAGTTGATAGCAATCTACTTTCGAGGAGGGAAAGAACTTGGAGGTCAAGACATCAAGGATAGTGCTCCGAGTAAACATGTTTTTGACCCAATTGTTAGAAATGATGACTCTAATCATAATGAAGAGAAAATGGCTCTACTTGCCGAGAGATTTCCTAAATTTCCTAGAAATAAGAAACCCTTTTTTAAGGATATTAAAAAAAGGTAATTAGGGATCGAAAATGATTATTACAATTAATTGAAAATTGTACTTCTTCAAAACAACATGAATGATTTTTGAGACCACTCATATAAGCATTTCAATATTAAAATAAATCTAGAATTATGAAGTTGAATTAAAATTTTGAGCTCCAAATCATGCAAGGGGATGAAACTTTGGACAAAGTCTTCCAATGTTTTTCAAACATTATCAACTACTTGTAAAACTTGGTTGGACTTATTAGCAAAGAAAATTAGATTGAGAAAATCATTCCTATACTAACTTATCATTTTAATGCCAAAGTTACCTTGCTTAAGTCCATGTACAAGTTCACCGAACATACTCTTAAATGAATATGTTGGGCAAGTATTTGAACTACATCAATTTTGCCTAAGTTGATAGCAATCTACTTTCGAGGAGGGAATGAAATTGGCCCTCAAGACATCAAGCATAGTCGTCCTAGCGAACATGTTTTTGACCCAATTGTTAGAAAAGATGATTCTAATCATAATGAAGAGAAAATGGCTCCACTTGCCGAGAGATTTCCTAAATTTCTTAGAAATAAGAAACTCTTTTTTAAGGATATTAAAAAAAAGGTAATTAGGGATCTAAAATGATTATTACAGTTAATTTAAAATTGTACTTCTTGAAAACAACATGAATGATTTTTGAGACCACTCATATAAGCATTTCAATAATCTAGAATTATGAAGTTGAATTAAAATTTTGAGCTCTAAATCATGCAAGGGGATGAAACTTTGGACAAAGTCTTCCAATGTTTTTCAAACATTATCAACTACTTGTAAAACTTGGTTGGACTTATTAGCAAAGAAAATTAGATTGAGAAAATCATTCCTATACTAACTTATCATATTAATGCCAAAGTTACCTTGCTTAAGTCCATGTACAAGTTCACCGAACATACTCTTAAATGAATATGTTGGGCAAGTATTTGAACTACATCAATTTTGCCTAAGTTGATAGCAATCTACTTTCGAGGAGGGAATGAAATTGGCCCTCAAGACATCAAGCATAGTCGTCCCAGCGAACATGTTTTTGACCCAATTGTTAGAAAAGATGTCTCTAATCATAATGAAGAGAAAATGGCTCCACTTGCCGAGAGATTTCCTAAATTTCTTAGAAATAAGAAACCCTTTTTTAAGGATATTAAAAAAAAGGTAATTAGGGATCTAAAATGATTATTACAATTAATTGAAAATTGTACTTCTTCAAAACAACATGAATGATTTTTGAGACCACTCATATAAGCATTTCAATATTAAAATAAATCTAGATTTATGAAGTTGAATTAAAATTTTGAGCTCCAAATCATGCAAGGGGATGAAACTTTGGACAAAGTCTTCCAATGTTTTTCAAACATTATCAACTACTTGTAAAACTTGGTTGGACTTATTAGCAAAGAAAATTAGATTGAGAAAATCATTCTTATACTAACTTATCATTTTAATGCCAAAGTTACCTTGCTTAAGTCCATGTACAAGTTGACCGAACATACTCTTAAATGAATATGTTGGGCAAGTATTTGAACTACATCAATTTTGCCTAAGTTGATAGCAATCTACTTTCGAGGAGGGAATGAAATTGGCCCTCAAGACATCAAGCATAGTCGTCCGAGCGAACATGTTTTTGACCCAATTGTTAGAAAAGATGATTCTAATCATAATGAAGAGAAAATGGCTCCACTTGCCGAGAGATTTCCTAAATTTCTTAGAAATAAGAAACCCTTTTTTAAGGATATTAAAAAAAAGGTAATTAGGGATCTAAAATGATTATTACAGTTAATTTAAAATTGTACTTCTTGAAAACAACATGAATGATTTTTGAGACCACTCATATAAGCATTTCAATATTAAAATAAATCTAGAATTATGAAGTTGAATTAAAATTTTGAGCTCTAAATCATGCAAGGGGATGAAACTTTGGACAAAGTCTTCCAATGTTTTTCAAACATTATCAACTACTTGTAAAACTTGGTTGGACTTATTAGCAAAGAAAATTAGATTGAGAAAACATTCCTATACTAACTTATCATTTTAATGCCAAAGTTACCTTGCTTAAGTCCATGTACCAGCCGACTGAACATACTATTAAATGAATCTGTTGGGCAAGTATTCGAACTGGATCACTTTTAGCCAAGATTAGAGCAATCTACGTTCGAGGAGGGAATGAACTTGGCCCTCAAGACATCAAGCATAGTCGTCCGAGCGAACATGTTTTTGACCCAATTGTTATAAATGATGACTCTAATCATAATGAAGAGAAAATGGCTCCACTTGCCGAGAGATTTCCTAAATTTCTTAGAAATAAGAAACCCTTTTTTAAGGATATTAAAAAAAGGTAATTAGGGATCGAAAATGATTATTACAATTAATTGAAAATTGTACTTCTTCAAAACAACATGAATGATTTTTGAGACCACTCATATAAGCATTTCAATATTAAAATAAATCTAGAATTATGAAGTTGAATTAAAATTTTGAGCTCCAAATCATGCAAGGGGATGAAACTTTGGACAAAGTCTTCCAATGTTTTTCAAACATTATCAACTACTTGTAAAACTTGGTTGGACTTATTAGCAATGAAAATTAGATTGAGAAAATCATTCCTATACTAACTTATCATTTTAATGCCAAAGTTACCTTGCTTAAGTCCATGTACAAGTTCACCGAACATTCTCTTAAATGAATATGTTGGGCAAGTATTTGAACTACATCAATTTTGCCTAAGTTGATAGCAATCTACTTTCGAGGAGGGAATGAAATTGGCCCTCAAGACATCAAGCATAGTCGTCCTAGCGAACATGTTTTTGACCCAATTGTTAGAAAAGATGATTCTAATCATAATGAAGAGAAAATGGCTCCACTTGCCGAGAGATTTCCTAAATTTCTTAGAAATAAGAAACTCTTTTTTAAGGATATTAAAAAAAAGGTAATTAGGGATCTAAAATGATTATTATAGTTAATTTAAAATTGTACTTCTTGAAAACAACATGAATGATTTTTGAGACCACTCATATAAGCATTTCAATATTAAAATAAATCTAGAATTATGAAGTTGAATTAAAATTTTGAGCTCTAAATCATGCAAGGGGATGAAACTTTGGACAAAGTCTTCCAACGTTTTTCAAACATTACCAACTACTTGTAAAACTTGGTTTGACTTATTAGCAAAGAAAATTAGATTGAGAAAATCATTCCTATACTAACTTATCATTTTAATGCCGAAGTTACCTTGCTTAAGTCCATGTACAAGTTCACCGAACATACTCTTAAATGAATATGTTGGGCAAGTATTTGAACTACATCAATTTTGCCTAAGTTGATAGCAATCTACTTTCGAGGAGGGAATGAAATTGGCCCTCAAGACATCAAGCATAGTCGTCCCAGCGAACACGTTTTTGACCCAATTGTTAGAAAAGATGATTCTAATCATAATGAAGAGAAAATGGCTCCACTTGCCGAGAGATTTCCTAAATTTCTTAGAAATAAGAAACCCTTTTTTAAGGATATTAAAAAAAAGGTAATTAGGGATCTAAAATGATTATTACAGTTAATTTAAAATTGTACTTCTTGAAAACAACATGAATGATTTTTGAGACCACTCATATAAGCATTTCAATATTAAAATAAATCTAGAATTATGAAGTTGAATTGAAAGTTTGAGCTCTATATCATGTAGGAGGATGTAACTTTGGACAAAGTCTTTCAATGTTTTTCAAACATTATCGACTACTTGTAAAACTTGGGTGGACCTTTTAGCAAAGAAAATTAGATTGAGAAAATAATTCCTATACTACCTTATCATTTTCATGCCAAAGTTACCTTGATTTAGTCTATGTAAAAGCCGACTGAACATACTCTTAAATGAATCTATTGGGCAAGTATTCGAATTGGATCACTTTTGGCCAAGATTAGAGCAATCTGCTTTCGAGGAGGGAAAGAACTTGGCGGTCAAGACATCAAGGATAGTGCTCCGAGTAAACATATTTTTGACCCAATTGTTAGAAATGATAACTCTAATCATAATGAAGAGAAAATGGCTCTACTTGCCGAGAGATTTCCTAAATTTCTTAGAAATAAGAAACCCTTTTTTAAGTATATTAAAAAAAGGTAATTAGTGATCGAAAATGATTATTACAATTAATTGAAAATTGTACTTCTCCAAAACAACATGAATGATTTTTGAGACCACTCATATAAGCATTTCAATATTAAAATAAATCTAGAATTATGAAGTTGAATTAAAATTTCGAGCTCTATATCATGCAAGGGGATGAAACTTTGGACAAAGTCTTCCAATGTTTTTCAAACATTATCAACTACTTGTAAAACTTGGTTGGACTTATTAGCAAAGAAAATTAGATTGAGAAAATCATTCTTAGACTTACTTATCATTTTAATGCCAAAGTTACCTTGCTTAAGTCCATGTACAAGCTCACCGAGCATACTCTTAAATGAATATGTTGGGCAAGTATTTGAACTACATCAATTTTGCCCAAGTTGATAGCAATCTACTTTCGAGGAGGGAAAGAACTTGGAGGTCAAGACATCAAGGATAGTGCTCCGAGTAAACATGTTTTTGACCCAATTGTTAGAAATGATGACTCTAATCATAATGAAGAGAAAATGGCTCTACTTGCCGAGAGATTTCCTAAATTTCCTAGAAATAAGAAACCCTTTTTTAAGGATATTAAAAAAAGGTAATTAGGGATCGAAAATGATTATTACAATTAATTGAAAATTGTACTTCTTCAAAACAACATGAATGATTTTTGAGACCACTCATATAAGCATTTCAATATTAAAATAAATCTAGAATTATGAAGTTGAATTAAAATTTTGAGCTCCAAATCATGCAAGGGGATGAAACTTTGGACAAAGTCTTCCAATGTTTTTCAAACATTATCAACTACTTGTAAAACTTGGTTGGACTTATTAGCAAAGAAAATTAGATTGAGAAAATCATTCCTATACTAACTTATCATTTTAATGCCAAAGTTACCTTGCTTAAGTCCATGTACAAGTTCACCGAACATACTCTTAAATGAATATGTTGGGCAAGTATTTGAACTACATCAATTTTGCCTAAGTTGATAGCAATCTACTTTCGAGGAGGGAATGAAATTGGCCCTCAAGACATCAAGCATAGTCGTCCTAGCGAACATGTTTTTGACCCAATTGTTAGAAAAGATGATTCTAATCATAATGAAGAGAAAATGGCTCCACTTGCCGAGAGATTTCCTAAATTTCTTAGAAATAAGAAACTCTTTTTTAAGGATATTAAAAAAAAGGTAATTAGGGATCTAAAATGATTATTACAGTTAATTTAAAATTGTACTTCTTGAAAACAACATGAATGATTTTTGAGACCACTCATATAAGCATTTCAATAATCTAGAATTATGAAGTTGAATTAAAATTTTGAGCTCTAAATCATGCAAGGGGATGAAACTTTGGACAAAGTCTTCCAATGTTTTTCAAACATTATCAACTACTTGTAAAACTTGGTTGGACTTATTAGCAAAGAAAATTAGATTGAGAAAATCATTCCTATACTAACTTATCATATTAATGCCAAAGTTACCTTGCTTAAGTCCATGTACAAGTTCACCGAACATACTCTTAAATGAATATGTTGGGCAAGTATTTGAACTACATCAATTTTGCCTAAGTTGATAGCAATCTACTTTCGAGGAGGGAATGAAATTGGCCCTCAAGACATCAAGCATAGTCGTCCCAGCGAACATGTTTTTGACCCAATTGTTAGAAAAGATGATTCTAATCATAATGAAGAGAAAATGGCTCCACTTGCCGAGAGATTTCCTAAATTTCTTAGAAATAAGAAACCCTTTTTTAAGGATATTAAAAAAAAGGTAATTAGGGATCTAAAATGATTATTACAATTAATTGAAAATTGTACTTCTTCAAAACAACATGAATGATTTTTGAGACCACTCATATAAGCATTTCAATATTAAAATAAATCTAGATTTATGAAGTTGAATTAAAATTTTGAGCTCCAAATCATGCAAGGGGATGAAACTTTGGACAAAGTCTTCCAATGTTTTTCAAACATTATCAACTACTTGTAAAACTTGGTTGGACTTATTAGCAAAGAAAATTAGATTGAGAAAATCATTCTTATACTAACTTATCATTTTAATGCCAAAGTTACCTTGCTTAAGTCCATGTACAAGTTGACCGAACATACTCTTAAATGAATATGTTGGGCAAGTATTTGAACTACATCAATTTTGCCTAAGTTGATAGCAATCTACTTTCGAGGAGGGAATGAAATTGGCCCTCAAGACATCAAGCATAGTCGTCCGAGCGAACATTTTTTGACCCAATTGTTAGAAAAGATGATTCTAATCATAATGAAGAGAAAATGGCTCCACTTGCCGAGAGATTTCCTAAATTTCTTAGAAATAAGAAACCCTTTTTTAAGGATATTAAAAAAAAGGTAATTAGGGATCTAAAATGATTATTACAGTTAATTTAAAATTGTACTTCTTGAAAACAACATGAATGATTTTTGAGACCACTCATATAAGCATTTCAATATTAAAATAAATCTAGAATTATGAAGTTGAATTAAAATTTTGAGCTCTAAATCATGCAAGGGGATGAAACTTTGGACAAAGTCTTCCAATGTTTTTCAAACATTATCAACTACTTGTAAAACTTGGTTGGACTTATTAGCAAAGAAAATTAGATTGAGAAAATCATTCCTATACTAACTTATCATATTAATGCCAAAGTTACCTTGCTTAAGTCCATGTACAAGTTCACCGAACATACTCTTAAATGAATATGTTGGGCAAGTATTTGAACTACATCAATTTTGCCTAAGTTGATAGCAATCTACTTTCGAGGAGGGAATGAAATTGGCCCTCAAGACATCAAGCATAGTCGTCCCAGCGAACATGTTTTTGACCCAATTGTTAGAAAAGATGATTCTAATCATAATGAAGAGAAAATGGCTCCACTTGCCGAGAGATTTCCTAAATTTCTTAGAAATAAGAAACCCTTTTTTAAGGATATTAAAAAAAAGGTAATTAGGGATCTAAAATGATTATTACAGTTAATTTAAAATTGTACTTCTTGAAAACAACATGAATGATTTTTGAGACCACTCATATAAGCATTTCAATATTAAAATAAATCTAGAATTATGAAGTTGAATTGAAATTTTGAGCTCTATATCATGTAGGAGGATGTAACTTTGGACAAAGTCTTTCAATGTTTTTCAAACATTATCGACTACTTGTAAAACTTGGGTGGACCTTTTAGCAAAGAAAATTAGATTGAGAAAATAATTCCTATACTACCTTATCATTTTCATGCCAAAGTTACCTTGATTTAGTCTTTGTAAAAGCCGACTGAACATACTCTTAAATGAATCTATTGGGCAAGTATTCGAACTGGATCACTTTTGGCCAAGATTAGAGCAATCTGCTTTCGAGGAGGGAAAGAACTTGGCAGTCAAGACATCAAGGATAGTGCTCCGAGTAAACATGTTTTTGACCCAATTTTTAGAAATGATAACTCTAATCATAATGAAGAGAAAATGGCTCTACTTGCCGAGAGATTTCCTAAATTTCTTAGAAATAAGAAACCCTTTTTTAAGTATATTAAAAAAAGGTAATTAGTGATCGAAAATGATTATTACAATTAATTGAAAATTGTACTTCTCCAAAACAACATGAATGATTTTTGAGACCACTCATATAAGCATTTCAATATTAAAATAAATCTAGAATTATGAAGTTGAATTAAAATTTCGAGCTCTATATCATGCAAGGGGATGAAACTTTGGACAAAGTCTTCCAATGCTTTTCAAACATTATCAACTACTTGTAAAACTTGGTTGGACTTATTAGCAAAGAAAATTAGATTGAGAAAATCATTCTTATACTTACTTATCATTTTAATGCCAAAGTTACCTTGCTTAAGTCCATGTACAAGCCGACTGAACATACTATTAAATGAATCTGTTGGGCAAGTATTCGAACTGTATCACTTTTAGCCAAGATTAGAGCAATCTACGTTCGAGGAGGGAATGAACTTGGCCCTCAAGACATCAAGCATAGTCGTCCGAGCGAACATGTTTTTGACCCAATTGTTATAAATGATGACTCTAATCATAATGAAGAGAAAATGGCTCCACTTGCCGAGAGATTTCCTAAATTTCTTAGAAATAAGAAACCCTTTTTTAAGGATATTAAAAAAAGGTAATTAGGGATCGAAAATGATTATTACAATTAATTGAAAATTGTACTTCTTCAAAACAACATGAATGATTTTTAAGACCACTCATATAAGCATTTCAATATTAAAATAAATCTAGAATTATGAAGTTGAATTAAAATTTTGAGCTCCAAATCATGCAAGGGGATGAAACTTTGGACAAAGTCTTCCAATGTTTTTCAAACATTATCAACTACTTGTAAAACTTGGTTAGACTTATTAGCAAAGAAAATTAGATTGAGAAAATCATTCCTATACTAACTTATCATTTTAATGCCAAAGTTACCTTGCTTAAGTCCATGTACAAGTTCACCGAACATACTCTTAAATGAATATGTTGGGCAAGTATTTGAACTACATCAATTTTGCCGAAGTTGATAGCAATCTACTTTCGAGGAGGGAATGAAATTGGCCCTCCAGACATCAAGCATAGTCGTCCGAGCGAACATGTTTTTGACCCAATTGTTATAAATGATGACTCTAATCATAATGAAGAGAAAATGGCTCCACTTGCCGAGAGATTTCCTAAATTTCTTAGAAATAAGAAACCCTTTTTTAAGGATATTAAAAAAAGGTAATTAGGGATCGAAAATGATTATTACAATTAATTGAAAATTGTAATTCTTCAAAACAACATGAATGATTTTTGAGACCACTCATATAAGCATTTCAATATTAAAATAAATCTAGAATTATGAAGTTGAATTAAAATTTTGAGCTCTAAATCATGCAAGGGGATGAAACTTTGGACAAAGTCTTCCAATGTTTTTCAAACATTATCAACTACTTGTAAAACTTGGTTGGACTTATTAGCAAAGAAAATTAGATTGAGAAAATCATTCCTATACTAACTTATCATATTAATGCCAAAGTTACCTTGCTTAAGTCCATGTACAAGTTCACCGAACATACTCTTAAATGAATATGTTGGGCAAGTATTTGAACTACATCAATTTTGCCTAAGTTGATAGCAATCTACTTTCGAGGAGGGAATGAAATTGGCCCTCAAGACATCAAGCATAGTCGTCCGAGCGAACATGTTTTTGACCCAATTGTTAGAAAAGATGATTCTAATCATAATGAAGAGAAAATGGCTCCACTTGCCGAGAGATTTCCTAAATTTCTTAGAAATAAGAAACCCTTTTTTAAGGATATTAAAAAAAAGGTAATTAGGGATCTAAAATGATTATTACAGTTAATTTAAAATTGTACTTCTTGAAAACAACATGAATGATTTTTGAGACCACTCATATAAGCATTTCAATATTAAAATAAATCTAGAATTATGAAGTTGAATTAAAATTTTGAGCTCTAAATCATGCAAGGGGATGAAACTTTGGACAAAGTCTTCCAATGTTTTTCAAACATTATCAACTACTTGTAAAACTTGGTTGGACTTATTAGCAAAGAAAATTAGATTGAGAAAATCATTCCTATACTAACTTATCATTTTAATGCCAAAGTTACCTTGCTTAAGTCCATGTACAAGTTGACCGAACATACTCTTAAATGAATATGTTGGGCAAGTATTTGAACTACATCAATTTTGCCTAAGTTGATAGCAATCTACTTTCGAGGAGGGAATGAAATTGGCCCTCAAGACATCAAGCATAGTCGTCCGAGCGAACATGTTTTTGACCCAATTGTTAGAAAAGATGATTCTAATCATAATGAAGAGAAAATGGCTCCACTTGCCGAGAGATTTCCTAAATTTCTTAGAAATAAGAAACCCTTTTTTAAGGATATTAAAAAAAAGGTAATTAGGGATCTAAAATGATTATTACAGTTAATTTAAAATTGTACTTCTTGAAAACAACATGAATGATTTTTGAGACCACTCATATAAGCATTTCAATATTAAAATAAATCTAGAATTATGAAGTTGAATTAAAATTTTGAGCTCTAAATCATGCAAGGGGATGAAACTTTGGACAAAGTCTTCCAATGTTTTTCAAACATTATCAACTACTTGTAAAACTTGGTTGGACTTATTAGCAAAGAAAATTAGATTGAGAAAATCATTCCTATACTAACTTATCTTATTAATGCCAAAGTTACCTTGCTTAAGTCCATGTACAAGTTCACCGAACATACTCTTAAATGAATATGTTGGGCAAGTATTTGAACTACATCAATTTTGCCTAAGTTGATAGCAATCTACTTTCGAGGAGGGAATGAAATTGGCCCTCAAGACATCAAGCATAGTCGTCCCCGCGAACATGTTTTTGACCCAATTGTTAGAAAAGATGATTCTAATCATAATGAAGAGAAAATGGCTCCACTTGCCGAGAGATTTCCTAAATTTCTTAGAAATAAGAAACCCTTTTTTAAGGATATTAAAAAAAAGGTAATTAGGGATCTAAAATGATTATTACAGTTAATTTAAAATTGTACTTCTTGAAAACAACATGAATGATTTTTGAGACCACTCATATAAGCATTTCAATATTAAAATAAATCTAGAATTATGAAGTTGAATTGAAATTTTGAGCTCTATATCATGTAGGAGGATGTAACTTTGGACAAAGTCTTTCAATGTTTTTCAAACATTATCGACTACTTGTAAAACTTGGGTGGACCTTTTAGCAAAGAAAATTAGATTGAGAAAATAATTCCTATACTACCTTATCATTTTCATGCCAAAGTTACCTTGATTTAGTCTTTGTAAAAGCCGACTGAACATACTCTTAAATGAATCTATTGGGCAAGTATTCGAACTGGATCACTTTTGGCCAAGATTAGAGCAATCTGCTTTCGAGGAGGGAAAGAACTTGGCAGTCAAGACATCAAGGATAGTGCTCCGACTAAACATGTTTTTGACCCAATTTTTAGGAATGATAACTCTAATCATAATGAAGAGAAAATGGCTCTACTTGCCGAGAGATTTTTTAAATTTCTTAGAAATAAGAAACCCTTTTTTAAGTATATTAAAAAAAGGTAATTAGTGATCGAAAATGATTATTACAATTAATTGAAAATTGTACTTCTCCAAAACAACATGAATGATTTTTGAGACCACTCATATAAGCATTTCAATATTAAAATAAATCTAGAATTATGAAGTTGAATTAAAATTTCGAGCTCTATATCATGCAAGGGGATGAAACTTTGGACAAAGTCTTCCAATGCTTTTCAAACATTATCAACTACTTGTAAAACTTGGTTGGACTTATTAGCAAAGAAAATTAGATTGAGAAAATCATTCTTATACTTACTTATCATTTTAATGCCAAAGTTACCTTGCTTAAGTCCATGTACAAGCCGACTGAACATACTATTAAATGAATCTGTTGTGCAAGTATTCGAACTGTATCACTTTTAGCCAAGATTAGAGCAATCTACGTTCGAGGAGGGAATGAACTTGGCCCTCAAGACATCAAGCATAGTCGTCCGAGCGAACATGTTTTTGACCCAATTGTTATAAATGATGACTCTAATCATAATGAAGAGAAAATGGCTCCACTTGCCGAGAGATTTCCTAAATTTCTTAGAAATAAGAAACCCTTTTTTAAGGATATTAAAAAAAGGTAATTAGGGATCGAAAATGATTATTACAATTAATTGAAAATTGTACTTCTTCAAAACAACATGAATGATTTTTAAGACCACTCATATAAGCATTTCAATATTAAAATAAATCTAGAATTATGAAGTTGAATTAAAATTTTGAGCTCCAAATCAGGCAAGGGGATGAAACTTTGGACAAAGTCTTCCAATGTTTTTCAAACATTATCAACTACTTGTAAAACTTGGTTAGACTTATTAGCAAAGAAAATTAGATTGAGAAAATCATTCCTATACTAACTTATCATTTTAATGCCAAAGTTACCTTGCTTAAGTCCATGTACAAGTTCACCGAACATACTCTTAAATGAATATGTTGGGCAAGTATTTGAACTACATCAATTTTGCCGAAGTTGATAGCAATCTACTTTCGAGGAGGGAATGAAATTGGCCCTCCAGACATCAAGCATAGTCGTCCGAGCGAACATGTTTTTGACCCAATTGTTAGAAAAGATGATTCTAATCATAATGAAGAGAAAATGGCTCCACTTGCCGAGAGATTTCCTAAATTTCTTAGAAATAAGAAACCCTTTTTTAAGGATATTAAAAAAAAGGTAATTAGGGATCTAAAATGATTATTACAGTTAATTTAAAATTGTACTTCTTGAAAACAACATGAATGATTTTTGAGACCACTCATATAAGCATTTCAATATTAAAATAAATCTAGAATTATGAAGTTGAATTAAAATTTTGAGCTCTAAATCATGCAAGGGGATGAAACTTTGGACAAAGTCTTCCAATGTTTTTCAAACATTATCAACTACTTGTAAAACTTGGTTGGACTTATTAGCAAAGAAAATTAGATTGAGAAAATCATTCCTATACTAATTTATCATTTTAATGCCAAAGTTACCTTGCTTAAGTCCATGTACAAGCCGACTGAACATACTATTAAATGAATCTGTTGGGCAAGTATTCGAACTGGATCACTTTTAGCCAAGATTAGAGCAATCTACGTTCGAGGAGGGAATGAACTTGGCCCTCAAGACATCAAGCATAGTCGTCCGAGCGAACATGTTTTTGACCCAATTGTTATAAATGATGACTCTAATCATAATGAAGAGAAAATGGCTCCACTTGCCGAGAGATTTCCTAAATTTCTTAGAAATAAGAAACCCTTTTTTAAGGATATTAAAAAAAGGTAATTAGGGATCGAAAATGATTATTACAATTAATTGAAAATTGTAATTCTTCAAAACAACATGAATGATTTTTGAGACCACTCATATAAGCATTTCAATATTAAAATAAATCTAGAATTATGAAGTTGAATTAAAATTTTGAGCTCCAAATCATGCAAGGGGATGAAACTTTGGACAAAGTCTTCCAATGTTTTTCAAACATTATCAACTACTTGTAAAACTTGGTTGGACTTATTAGCAAAGAAAATTAGATTGAGAAAATCATTCCTATACTAACTTATCATTTTAATGCCAAAGTTACCTTGCTTAAGTCCATGTACAAGTTGACCGAACATACTCTTAAATGAATATGTTGGGCAAGTATTTGAAAAACATCAATTTTGCCTAAGTTGATAGCAATCTACTTTCGAGGAGGGAATGAAATTGGCCCTCAAGACATCAAGCATAGTCGTCCGAGCGAACATGTTTTTGACCCAATTGTTAGAAAAGATGATTCTAATCATAATGAAGAGAAAATGGCTCCACTTGCCGAGAGATTTCCTAAATTTCTTAGAAATAAGAAACCCTTTTTTAAGGATATTAAAAAAAAGGTAATTAGGGATCTAAAATGATTATTACAGTTAATTTAAAATTGTACTTCTTGAAAACAACATGAATGATTTTTGAGACCACTCATATAAGCATTTCAATATTAAAATAAATCTAGAATTATGAAGTTGAATTAAAATTTTGAGCTCTAAATCATGCAAGGGGATGAAACTTTGGACAAAGTCTTCCAATGTTTTTCAAACATTATCAACTACTTGTAAAACTTGGTTGGACTTATTAGCAAAGAAAATTAGATTGAGAAAATCATTCTTATACTTACTTATCATTTTAATGCCAAAGTTACCTTGCTTAAGTCCATGTACAAGCCGACTGAACATACTATTAAATGAATCTGTTGGGCAAGTATTCGAACTGTATCACTTTTAGCCAAGATTAGAGCAATCTACGTTCGAGGAGGGAATGAACTTGGCCCTCAAGACATCAAGCATAGTCGTCCGAGCGAACATGTTTTTGACCCAATTGTTATAAATGATGACTCTAATCATAATGAAGAGAAAATGGCTCCACTTGCCGAGAGATTTCCTAAATTTCTTAGAAATAAGAAACCCTTTTTTAAGGATATTAAAAAAAGGTAATTAGGGATCGAAAATGATTATTACAATTAATTGAAAATTGTACTTCTTCAAAACAACATGAATGATTTTTAAGACCACTCATATAAGCATTTCAATATTAAAATAAATCTAGAATTATGAAGTTGAATTAAAATTTTGAGCTCCAAATCATGCAAGGGGATGAAACTTTGGACAAAGTCTTCCAATGTTTTTCAAACATTATCAACTACTTGTAAAACTTGGTTAGACTTATTAGCAAAGAAAATTAGATTGAGAAAATCATTCCTATACTAACTTATCATTTTAATGCCAAAGTTACCTTGCTTAAGTCCATGTACAAGTTCACCGAACATACTCTTAAATGAATATGTTGGGCAAGTATTTGAACTACATCAATTTTGCCGAAGTTGATAGCAATCTACTTTCGAGGAGGGAATGAAATTGGCCCTCCAGACATCAAGCATAGTCGTCCGAGCGAACATGTTTTTGACCCAATTGTTAGAAAAGATGATTCTAATCATAATGAAGAGAAAATGGCTCCACTTGCCGAGAGATTTCCTAAATTTCTTAGAAATAAGAAACCCTTTTTTAAGGATATTAAAAAAAAGGTAATTAGGGATCTAAAATGATTATTACAGTTAATTTAAAATTGTACTTCTTGAAAACAACATGAATGATTTTTGAGACCACTCATATAAGCATTTCAATATTAAAATAAATCTAGAATTATGAAGTTGAATTAAAATTTTGAGCTCTAAATCATGCAAGGGGATGAAACTTTGGACAAAGTCTTCCAATGTTTTTCAAACATTATCAACTACTTGTAAAACTTGGTTGGACTTATTAGCAAAGAAAATTAGATTGAGAAAATCATTCCTATACTAACTTATCATTTTAATGCCAAAGTTACCTTGCTTAAGTCCATGTACAAGCCGACTGAACATACTATTAAATGAATCTGTTGGGCAAGTATTCGAACTGGATCACTTTTAGCCAAGATTAGAGCAATCTACGTTCGAGGAGGGAATGAACTTGGCCCTCAAGACATCAAGCATAGTCGTCCGAGCGAACATGTTTTTGACCCAATTGTTATAAATGATGACTCTAATCATAATGAAGAGAAAATGGCTCCACTTGCCGAGAGATTTCCTAAATTTCTTAGAAATAAGAAACCCTTTTTTAAGGATATTAAAAAAAGGTAATTAGGGATCGAAAATGATTATTACAATTAATTGAAAATTGTACTTCTTCAAAACAACATGAATGATTTTTGAGACCACTCATATAAGCATTTCAATATTAAAATAAATCTAGAATTATGAAGTTGAATTAAAATTTTGAGCTCTAAATCATGCAAGGGGATGAAACTTTGGACAAAGTCTTCCAATGTTTTTCAAACATTATCAACTACTTGTAAAACTTGGTTGGACTTATTAGCAAAGAAAATTAGATTGAGAAAATCATTCCTATACTAACTTATCATATTAATGCCAAAGTTACCTTGCTTAAGTCCATGTACAAGTTCACCGAACATACTCTTAAATGAATATGTTGGGCAAGTATTTGAACTACATCAATTTTGCCTAAGTTGATAGCAATCTACTTTCGAGGAGGGAATGAAATTGGCCCTCAAGACATCAAGCATAGTCGTCCGAGCGAACATGTTTTTGACCCAATTGTTAGAAAAGATGATTCTAATCATAATGAAGAGAAAATGGCTCCACTTGCCGAGAGATTTCCTAAATTTCTTAGAAATAAGAAACCCTTTTTTAAGGATATTAAAAAAAAGGTAATTAGGGATCTAAAATGATTATTACAGTTAATTTAAAATTGTACTTCTTGAAAACAACATGAATGATTTTTGAGACCACTCATATAAGCATTTCAATATTAAAATAAATCTAGAATTATGAAGTTGAATTAAAATTTTGAGCTCTAAATCATGCAAGGGGATGAAACTTTGGACAAAGTCTTCCAATGTTTTTCAAACATTATCAACTACTTGTAAAACTTGGTTGGACTTATTAGCAAAGAAAATTAGATTGAGAAAATCATTCCTATACTAACTTATCATTTTAATGCCAAAGTTACCTTGCTTAAGTCCATGTACAAGCCGACTGAACATACTATTAAATGAATCTGTTGGGCAAGTATTCGAACTGGATCACTTTTAGCCAAGATTAGAGCAATCTACGTTCGAGGAGGGAATGAACTTGGCCCTCAAGACATCAAGCATAGTCGTCCGAGCGAACATGTTTTTGACCCAATTGTTATAAATGATGACTCTAATCATAATGAAGAGAAAATGGCTCCACTTGCCGAGAGATTTCCTAAATTTCTTAGAAATAAGAAACCCTTTTTTAAGGATATTAAAAAAAGGTAATTAGGGATCGAAAATGATTATTACAATTAATTGAAAATTGTACTTCTTCAAAACAACATGAATGATTTTTGAGACCACTCATATAAGCATTTCAATATTAAAATAAATCTAGAATTATGAAGTTGAATTAAAATTTTGAGCTCTAAATCATGCAAGGGGATGAAACTTTGGACAATGTCTTCCAATGTTTTTCAAACATTATCAACTACTTGTAAAACTTGGTTGGACTTATTAGCAAAGAAAATTAGATTGAGAAAATCATTCCTATACTAACTTATCATATTAATGCCAAAGTTACCTTGCTTAAGTCCATGTACAAGTTCACCGAACATACTCTTAAATGAATATGTTGGGCAAGTATTTGAACTACATCAATTTTGCCTAAGTTGATAGCAATCTACTTTCGAGGAGGGAATGAAATTGGCCCTCAAGACATCAAGCATAGTCGTCCCAGCGAACATGTTTTTGACCCAATTTTTAGAAAAGATGATTCTAATCATAATGAAGAGAAAATGGCTCCACTTGCCGAGAGATTTCCTAAATTTCTTAGAAATAAGAAACCCTTTTTTAAGGATATTAAAAAAAAGGTAATTAGGGATCTAAAATGATTATTACAGTTAATTTAAAATTGTACTTCTTGAAAACAACATGAATGATTTTTGAGACCACTCATATAAGCATTTCAATATTAAAATAAATCTAGAATTATGAAGTTGAATTAAAATTTTGAGCTCTAAATCATGCAAGGGGATCAAACTTTGGACAAAGTCTTCCAATGTTTTTCAAACATTATCAACTACTTGTAAAACTTGGTTGGACTTATTAGCAAAGAAAATTAGATTGAGAAAATCATTCCTATACTAACTTATCATATTAATGCCAAAGTTACCTTGCTTAAGTCCATGTACAAGTTCACCGAACATACTCTTAAATGAATATGTTGGGCAAGTATTCGAACTGGATCACTTTTAGCCAAGATTAGAGCAATCTACGTTCGAGGAGGGAATGAACTTGGCCCTCAAGACATCAAGCATAGTCGTCCGAGCGAACATGTTTTTGACCCAATTGTTATAAATGATGACTCTAATCATAATGAAGAGAAAATGGCTCCACTTGCCGAGAGATTTCCTAAATTTCTTAGAAATAAGAAACCCTTTTTTAAGGATATTAAAAAAAGGTAATTAGGGATCGAAAATGATTATTACAATTAATTGAAAATTGTACTTCTTCAAAACAACATGAATGATTTTTGAGACCACTCATATAAGCATTTCAATATTAAAATAAATCTAGAATTATGAAGTTGAATTAAAATTTTGAGCTCTAAATCATGCAAGGGGATGAAACTTTGGACAATGTCTTCCAATGTTTTTCAAACATTATCAACTACTTGTAAAACTTGGTTGGACTTATTAGCAAAGAAAATTAGATTGAGAAAATCATTCCTATACTAACTTATCATATTAATGCCAAAGTTACCTTGCTTAAGTCCATGTACAAGTTCACCGAACATACTCTTAAATGAATATGTTGGGCAAGTATTTGAACTACATCAATTTTGCCTAAGTTGATAGCAATCTACTTTCGAGGAGGGAATGAAATTGGCCCTCAAGACATCAAGCATAGTCGTCCCAGCGAACATGTTTTTGACCCAATTTTTAGAAAAGATGATTCTAATCATAATGAAGAGAAAATGGCTCCACTTGCCGAGAGATTTCCTAAATTTCTTAGAAATAAGAAACCCTTTTTTAAGGATATTAAAAAAAAGGTAATTAGGGATCTAAAATGATTATTACAGTTAATTTAAAATTGTACTTCTTGAAAACAACATGAATGATTTTTGAGACCACTCATATAAGCATTTCAATATTAAAATAAATCTAGAATTATGAAGTTGAATTAAAATTTTGAGCTCTAAATCATGCAAGGGGATCAAACTTTGGACAAAGTCTTCCAATGTTTTTCAAACATTATCAACTACTTGTAAAACTTGGTTGGACTTATTAGCAAAGAAAATTAGATTGAGAAAATCATTCCTATACTAACTTATCATATTAATGCCAAAGTTACCTTGCTTAAGTCCATGTACAAGTTCACCGAACATACTCTTAAATGAATATGTTGGGCAAGTATTTGAACTACATCAATTTTGCCTAAGTTGATAGCAATCTACTTTCGAGGAGGGAATGAAATTGGCCCTCAAGACATCAAGCATAGTCGTCCGAGCGAACATGTTTTTGACCCAATTGTTAGAAAAGATGATTCTAATCATAATGAAGAGAAAATGGCTCCACTTGCCGAGAGATTTCCTAAATTTCTTAGAAATAAGAAACCCTTTTTTAAGGATATTAAAAAAAAGGTAATTAGGGATCTAAAATGATTATTACAGTTAATTTAAAATTGTACTTCTTGAAAACAACATGAATGATTTTTGAGACCACTCATATAAGCATTTCAATATTAAAATAAATCTAGAATTATGAAGTTGAATTAAAATTTTGAGCTCTAAATCATGCAAGGGGATGAAACTTTGGACAAAGTCTTCCAATGTTTTTCAAACATTATCAACTACTTGTAAAACTTGGTTGGACTTATTAGCAAAGAAAATTAGATTGAGAAAATCATTCCTATACTAACTTATCATTTTAATGCCAAAGTTACCTTGCTTAAGTCCATGTACAAGCCGACTGAACATACTATTAAATGAATCTGTTGGGCAAGTATTCGAACTGGATCACTTTTAGCCAAGATTAGAGCAATCTACGTTCGAGGAGGGAATGAACTTGGCCCTCAAGACATCAAGCATAGTCGTCCGAGCGAACATGTTTTTGACCCAATTGTTATAAATGATGACTCTAATCATAATGAAGAGAAAATGGCTCCACTTGCCGAGAGATTTCCTAAATTTCTTAGAAATAAGAAACCCTTTTTTAAGGATATTAAAAAAAGGTAATTAGGGATCGAAAATGATTATTACAATTAATTGAAAATTGTACTTCTTCAAAACAACATGAATGATTTTTGAGACCACTCATATAAGCATTTCAATATTAAAATAAATCTAGAATTATGAAGTTGAATTAAAATTTTGAGCTCTAAATCATGCAAGGGGATGAAACTTTGGACAATGTCTTCCAATGTTTTTCAAACATTATCAACTACTTGTAAAACTTGGTTGGACTTATTAGCAAAGAAAATTAGATTGAGAAAATCATTCCTATACTAACTTATCATATTAATGCCAAAGTTACCTTGCTTAAGTCCATGTACAAGTTCACCGAACATACTCTTAAATGAATATGTTGGGCAAGTATTTGAACTACATCAATTTTGCCTAAGTTGATAGCAATCTACTTTCGAGGAGGGAATGAAATTGGCCCTCAAGACATCAAGCATAGTCGTCCCAGCGAACATGTTTTTGACCCAATTGTTAGAAAAGATGATTCTAATCATAATGAAGAGAAAATGGCTCCACTTGCCGAGAGATTTCCTAAATTTCTTAGAAATAAGAAACCCTTTTTTAAGGATATTAAAAAAAAGGTAATTAGGGATCTAAAATGATTATTACAGTTAATTTAAAATTGTACTTCTTGAAAACAACATGAATGATTTTTGAGACCACTCATATAAGCATTTCAATATTAAAATAAATCTAGAATTATGAAGTTGAATTAAAATTTTGAGCTCTAAATCATGCAAGGGGATCAAACTTTGGACAAAGTCTTCCAATGTTTTTCAAACATTATCAACTACTTGTAAAACTTGGTTGGACTTATTAGCAAAGAAAATTAGATTGAGAAAATCATTCCTATACTAACTTATCATATTAATGCCAAAGTTACCTTGCTTAAGTCCATGTACAAGTTCACCGAACATACTCTTAAATGAATATGTTGGGGAAGTATTTGAACTACATCAATTTTGCCGAAGTTGATAGCAATCTACTTTCGAGGAGGGAATGAAATTGGCCCTCCAGACATCAAGCATAGTCGTCCGAGCGAACATGTTTTTGACCCAATTGTTAGAAAAGATGATTCTAATCATAATGAAGAGAAAATGGCTCCACTTGCCGAGAGATTTCCTAAATTTCTTAGAAATAAGAAACCCTTTTTTAAGGATATTAAAAAAAAGGTAATTAGGGATCTAAAATGATTATTACAGTTAATTTAAAATTGTACTTCTTGAAAACAACATGAATGATTTTTGAGACCACTCATATAAGCATTTCAATATTAAAATAAATCTAGAATTATGAAGTTGAATTAAAATTTTGAGCTCTAAATCATGCAAGGGGATGAAACTTTGGACAAAGTCTTCCAATGTTTTTCAAACATTATCAACTACTTGTAAAACTTGGTTGGACTTATTAGCAAAGAAAATTAGATTGAGAAAATCATTCCTATACTAACTTATCATTTTAATGCCAAAGTTACCTTGCTTAAGTCCATGTACAAGCCGACTGAACATACTATTAAATGAATCTGTTGGGCAAGTATTCGAACTGGATCACTTTTAGCCAAGATTAGAGCAATCTACGTTCGAGGAGGGAATGAACTTGGCCCTCAAGACATCAAGCATAGTCGTCCGAGCGAACATGTTTTTGACCCAATTGTTATAAATGATGACTCTAATCATAATGAAGAGAAAATGGCTCCACTTGCCGAGAGATTTCCTAAATTTCTTAGAAATAAGAAACCCTTTTTTAAGGATATTAAAAAAAGGTAATTAGGGATCGAAAATGATTATTACAATTAATTGAAAATTGTACTTCTTCAAAACAACATGAATGATTTTTGAGACCACTCATATAAGCATTTCAATATTAAAATAAATCTAGAATTATGAAGTTGAATTAAAATTTTGAGCTCTAAATCATGCAAGGGGATGAAACTTTGGACAAAGTCTTCCAATGTTTTTCAAACATTATCAACTACTTGTAAAACTTGGTTGGACTTATTAGCAAAGAAAATTAGATTGAGAAAATCATTCCTATACTAACTTATCATATTAATGCCAAAGTTACCTTGCTTAAGTCCATGTACAAGTTCACCGAACATACTCTTAAATGAATATGTTGGGCAAGTATTTGAACTACATCAATTTTGCCTAAGTTGATAGCAATCTACTTTCGAGGAGGGAATGAAATTGGCCCTCAAGACATCAAGCATAGTCGTCCCAGCGAACATGTTTTTGACCCAATTGTTAGAAAAGATGATTCTAATCATAATGAAGAGAAAATGGCTCCACTTGCCGAGAGATTTCCTAAATTTGTTAGAAATAAGAAACCCTTTTTTAAGGATATTAAAAAAAAGGTAATTAGGGATCTAAAATGATTATTACAGTTAATTTAAAATTGTACTTCTTGAAAACAACATGAATGATTTTTAAGACCACTCATATAAGCATTTCAATATTAAAATAAATCTAGAATTATGAAGTTGAATTAAAATTTTGAGCTCTAAATCATGCAAGGGGATGAAACTTTGGACAAAGTCTTCCAATGTTTTTCAAACATTATCAACAACTTGTAAAACTTGGTTGGACTTATTAGCAAAGAAAATTAGATTGAGAAAATCATTCCTATACTAACTTATCATATTAATGCCAAAGTTACCTTGCTTAAGTCCATGTACAAGTTCACCGAACATACTCTTAAATGAATATGTTGGGCAAGTATTTGAACTACATCAATTTTGCCTAAGTTGATAGCAATCTACTTTCGAGGAGGGAATGAAATTGGCCCTCAAGACATCAAGCATAGTCGTCCGAGCGAACATGTTTTTGACCCAATTGTTAGAAAAGATGATTCTAATCATAATGAAGAGAAAATGGCTCCACTTGCCGAGAGATTTCCTAAATTTCTTAGAAATAAGAAACCCTTTTTTAAGGATATTAAAAAAAGGTAATTAGGGATCGAAAATGATTATTACAATTAATTGAAAATTGTACTTCTTCAAAACAACATGAATGATTTTTGAGACCACTCATATAAGCATTTCAATATTAAAATAAATCTAGAATTATGAAGTTGAATTAAAATTTTGAGCTCTAAATCATGCAAGGGGATGAAACTTTGGACAAAGTCTTCCAATGTTTTTCAAACATTATCAACTACTTGTAAAACTTGGTTGGACTTATTAGCAAAGAAAATTAGATTGAGAAAATCATTCCTATACTAACTTATCATTTTAATGCCAAAGTTACCTTGCTTAAGTCCATGTACAAGCCGATTGAACATACTATTAAATGAATCTGTTGGGCAAGTATTCGAACTGGATCACTTTTAGCCAAGATTACAGCAATCTACTTTCGAGGAGGGAATGAACTTGGCCCTCAAGACATCAAGCATAGTCGTCCGAGCGAACATGTTTTTGACCCAATTGTTATAAATGATGACTCTAATCATAATGAAGAGAAAATGGCTCCACTTGCCGAGAGATTTCCTAAATTTCTTAGAAATAAGAAACCCTTTTTTAAGGATATTAAAAAAAGGTAATTAGGGATCGAAAATGATTATTACAATTAATTGAAAATTGAACTTCTTCAAAACAACATGAATGATTTTTGAGACCACTCATATAAGCATTTCAATATTAAAATAAATCTAGAATTATGAAGTTGAATTAAAATTTTGAGCTCTAAATCATGCAAGGGGATGAAACTTTGGACAAAGTCTTCCAATGTTTTTCAAACATTATCAACTACTTGTAAAACTTGGTTGGACTTATTAGCAAAGAAAATTAGATTGAGAAAATCATTCCTATACTAACTTATCATTTTAATGCCAAAGTTACCTTGCTTAAGTCCATGTACAAGTTCACCGAACATACTCTTAAATGAATCTGTTGGGCAAGTATTCGAACTGGATTGAAATTGGCCCTCAAGACATCAAGCATAGTCGTCCCAGCGAACATGTTTTTGACCCAATTTTTAGAAAAGATGATTCTAATCATAATGAAGAGAAAATGGCTCCACTTGCCGAGAGATTTCCTAAATTTCTTAGAAATAAGAAACCCTTTTTTAAGGATATTAAAAAAAAGGTAATTAGGGATCTAAAATGATTATTACAGTTAATTTAAAATTGTACTTCTTGAAAACAACATGAATGATTTTTGAGACCACTCATATAAGCATTTCAATATTAAAATAAATCTAGAATTATGAAGTTGAATTAAAATTTTGAGCTCTAAATCATGCAAGGGGATCAAACTTTGGACAAAGTCTTCCAATGTTTTTCAAACATTATCAACTACTTGTAAAACTTGGTTGGACTTATTAGCAAAGAAAATTAGATTGAGAAAATCATTCCTATACTAACTTATCATATTAATGCCAAAGTTACCTTGCTTAAGTCCATGTACAAGTTCACCGAACATACTCTTAAATGAATATGTTGGGCAAGTATTTGAACTACATCAATTTTGCCTAAGTTGATAGCAATCTACTTTCGAGGAGGGAATGAAATTGGCCCTCAAGACATCAAGCATAGTCGTCCGAGCGAACATGTTTTTGACCCAATTGTTAGAAAAGATGATTCTAATCATAATGAAGAGAAAATGGCTCCACTTGCCGAGAGATTTCCTAAATTTCTTAGAAATAAGAAACCCTTTTTTAAGGATATTAAAAAAAAGGTAATTAGGGATCTAAAATGATTATTACAGTTAATTTAAAATTGTACTTCTTGAAAACAACATGAATGATTTTTGAGACCACTCATATAAGCATTTCAATATTAAAATAAATCTAGAATTATGAAGTTGAATTAAAATTTTGAGCTCTAAATCATGCAAGGGGATGAAACTTTGGACAAAGTCTTCCAATGTTTTTCAAACATTATCAACTACTTGTAAAACTTGGTTGGACTTATTAGCAAAGAAAATTAGATTGAGAAAATCATTCCTATACTAACTTATCATTTTAATGCCAAAGTTACCTTGCTTAAGTCCATGTACAAGCCGATTGAACATACTATTAAATGAATCTGTTGGGCAAGTATTCGAACTGGATCACTTTTAGCCAAGATTAGAGCAATCTACGTTCGAGGAGGGAATGAACTTGGCCCTCAAGACATCAAGCATAGTCGTCCGAGCGAACATGTTTTTGACCCAATTGTTATAAATGATGACTCTAATCATAATGAAGAGAAAATGGCTCCACTTGCCGAGAGATTTCCTAAATTTCTTAGAAATAAGAAACCCTTTTTTAAGGATATTAAAAAAAGGTAATTAGGGATCGAAAATGATTATTACAATTAATTGAAAATTGTACTTCTTCAAAACAACATGAATGATTTTTGAGACCACTCATATAAGCATTTCAATATTAAAATAAATCTAGAATTATGAAGTTGAATTAAAATTTTGAGCTCTAAATCATGCAAGGGGATGAAACTTTGGACAATGTCTTCCAATGTTTTTCAAACATTATCAACTACTTGTAAAACTTGGTTGGACTTATTAGCAAAGAAAATTAGATTGAGAAAATCATTCCTATACTAACTTATCATATTAATGCCAAAGTTACCTTGCTTAAGTCCATGTACAAGTTCACCGAACATACTCTTAAATGAATATGTTGGGCAAGTATTTGAACTACATCAATTTTGCCTAAGTTGATAGCAATCTACTTTCGAGGAGGGAATGAAATTGGCCCTCAAGACATCAAGCATAGTCGTCCCAGCGAACATGTTTTTGACCCAATTGTTAGAAAAGATGATTCTAATCATAATGAAGAGAAAATGGCTCCACTTGCCGAGAGATTTCCTAAATTTCTTAGAAATAAGAAACCCTTTTTTAAGGATATTAAAAAAAAGGTAATTAGGGATCTAAAATGATTATTACAGTTAATTTAAAATTGTACTTCTTGAAAACAACATGAATGATTTTTGAGACCACTCATATAAGCATTTCAATATTAAAATAAATCTAGAATTATGAAGTTGAATTAAAATTTTGAGCTCTAAATCATGCAAGGGGATCAAACTTTGGACAAAGTCTTCCAATGTTTTTCAAACATTATCAACTACTTGTAAAACTTGGTTGGACTTATTAGCAAAGAAAATTAGATTGAGAAAATCATTCCTATACTAACTTATCATATTAATGCCAAAGTTACCTTGCTTAAGTCCATGTACAAGTTCACCGAACATACTCTTAAATGAATATGTTGGGGAAGTATTTGAACTACATCAATTTTGCCTAAGTTGATAGCAATCTACTTTCGAGGAGGGAATGAAATTGGCCCTCAAGACATCAAGCATAGTCGTCCGAGCGAACATGTTTTTGACCCAATTGTTAGAAAAGATGATTCTAATCATAATGAAGAGAAAATGGCTCCACTTGCCGAGAGATTTCCTAAATTTCTTAGAAATAAGAAACCCTTTTTTAAGGATATTAAAAAAAAGGTAATTAGGGATCTAAAATGATTATTACAGTTAATTTAAAATTGTACTTCTTGAAAACAACATGAATGATTTTTGAGACCACTCATATAAGCATTTCAATATTAAAATAAATCTAGAATTATGAAGTTGAATTAAAATTTTGAGCTCTAAATCATGCAAGGGGATGAAACTTTGGACAAAGTCTTCCAATGTTTTTCAAACATTATCAACTACTTGTAAAACTTGGTTGGACTTATTAGCAAAGAAAATTAGATTGAGAAAATCATTCCTATACTAACTTATCATTTTAATGCCAAAGTTACCTTGCTTAAGTCCATGTACAAGCCGACTGAACATACTATTAAATGAATCTGTTGGGCAAGTATTCGAACTGGATCACTTTTAGCCAAGATTAGAGCAATCTACGTTCGAGGAGGGAATGAACTTGGCCCTCAAGACATCAAGCATAGTCGTCCGAGCGAACATGTTTTTGACCCAATTGTTATAAATGATGACTCTAATCATAATGAAGAGAAAATGGCTCCACTTGCCGAGAGATTTCCTAAATTTCTTAGAAATAAGAAACCCTTTTTTAAGGATATTAAAAAAAGGTAATTAGGGATCGAAAATGATTATTACAATTAATTGAAAATTGTACTTCTTCAAAACAACATGAATGATTTTTGAGACCACTCATATAAGCATTTCAATATTAAAATAAATCTAGAATTATGAAGTTGAATTAAAATTTTGAGCTCTAAATCATGCAAGGGGATGAAACTTTGGACAAAGTCTTCCAATGTTTTTCAAACATTATCAACTACTTGTAAAACTTGGTTGGACTTATTAGCAAAGAAAATTAGATTGAGAAAATCATTCCTATACTAACTTATCATATTAATGCCAAAGTTACCTTGCTTAAGTCCATGTACAAGTTCACCGAACATACTCTTAAATGAATATGTTGGGCAAGTATTTGAACTACATCAATTTTGCCTAAGTTGATAGCAATCTACTTTCGAGGAGGGAATGAAATTGGCCCTCAAGACATCAAGCATAGTCGTCCCAGCGAACATGTTTTTGACCCAATTGTTAGAAAAGATGATTCTAATCATAATGAAGAGAAAATGGCTCCACTTGCCGAGAGATTTCCTAAATTTGTTAGAAATAAGAAACCCTTTTTTAAGGATATTAAAAAAAAGGTAATTAGGGATCTAAAATGATTATTACAGTTAATTTAAAATTGTACTTCTTGAAAACAACATGAATGATTTTTAAGACCACTCATATAAGCATTTCAATATTAAAATAAATCTAGAATTATGAAGTTGAATTAAAATTTTGAGCTCTAAATCATGCAAGGGGATGAAACTTTGGACAAAGTCTTCCAATGTTTTTCAAACATTATCAACAACTTGTAAAACTTGGTTGGACTTATTAGCAAAGAAAATTAGATTGAGAAAATCATTCCTATACTAACTTATCATATTAATGCCAAAGTTACCTTGCTTAAGTCCATGTACAAGTTCACCGAACATACTCTTAAATGAATATGTTGGGCAAGTATTTGAACTACATCAATTTTGCCTAAGTTGATAGCAATCTACTTTCGAGGAGGGAATGAAATTGGCCCTCAAGACATCAAGCATAGTCGTCCGAGCAAACATGTTTTTGACCCAATTGTTAGAAAAGATGATTCTAATCATAATGAAGAGAAAATGGCTCCACTTGCCGAGAGATTTCCTAAATTTCTTAGAAATAAGAAACCCTTTTTTAAGGATATTAAAAAAAGGTAATTAGGGATCGAAAATGATTATTACAATTAATTGAAAATTGTACTTCTTCAAAACAACATGAATGATTTTTGAGACCACTCATATAAGCATTTCAATATTAAAATAAATCTAGAATTATGAAGTTGAATTAAAATTTTGAGCTCTAAATCATGCAAGGGGATGAAACTTTGGACAAAGTCTTCCAATGTTTTTCAAACATTATCAACTACTTGTAAAACTTGGTTGGACTTATTAGCAAAGAAAATTAGATTGAGAAAATCATTCCTATACTAACTTATCATTTTAATGCCAAAGTTACCTTGCTTAAGTCCATGTACAAGCCGATTGAACATACTATTAAATGAATCTGTTGGGCAAGTATTCGAACTGGATCACTTTTAGCCAAGATTACAGCAATCTACTTTCGAGGAGGGAATGAACTTGGCCCTCAAGACATCAAGCATAGTCGTCCGAGCGAACATGTTTATGACCCAATTGTTATAAATGATGATTCTAATCATAATGAAGAGAAAATGGCTCCACTTGCCGAGAGATTTCCTAAATTTCTTAGAAATAAGAAACCCTTTTTTAAGGATATTAAAAAAAGGTAATTAGGGATCGAAAATGATTATTACAATTAATTGAAAATTGAACTTCTTCAAAACAACATGAATGATTTTTGAGACCACTCATATAAGCATTTCAATATTAAAATAAATCTAGAATTATGAAGTTGAATTAAAATTTTGAGCTCTAAATCATGCAAGGGGATGAAACTTTGGACAAAGTCTTCCAATGTTTTTCAAACATTATCAACTACTTGTAAAACTTGGTTGGACTTATTAGCAAAGAAAATTAGATTGAGAAAATCATTCCTATACTAACTTATCATTTTAATGCCAAAGTTACCTTGCTTAAGTCCATGTACAAGCCGACTGAACATACTATTAAATGAATCTGTTGGGCAAGTATTCGAACTGGATCACTTTTAGCCAAGATTAGAGCAATCTACGTTCGAGGAGGGAATGAACTTGGCCCTCAAGACATCAAGCATAGTCGTCCGAGCGAACATGTTTTTGACCCAATTGTTATAAATGATGACTCTAATCATAATGAAGAGAAAATGGCTCCACTTGCCGAGAGATTTCCTAAATTTCTTAGAAATAAGAAACCCTTTTTTAAGGATATTAAAAAAAGGTAATTAGGGATCGAAAATGATTATTACAATTAATTGAAAATTGTACTTCTTCAAAACAACATGAATGATTTTTGAGACCACTCATATAAGCATTTCAATATTAAAATAAATCTAGAATTATGAAGTTTAATTAAAATTTTGAGCTCCAAATCATGCAAGGGGATGAAACTTTGGACAAAGTCTTCCAATGTTTTTCAAACATTATCGACTACTTGTAAAACTTGGTTGGACTTATTAGCAAAGAAAATTAGATTGAGAAAATCATTCCTATACTAACTTATCATTTTAATGCCAAAGTTACCTTGCTTAAGTCCATGTACAAGTTGACCGAACATACTCTTAAATGAATATGTTGGGCAAGTATTTGAACTACATCAATTTTGCCTAAGTTGATAGCAATCTACTTTCGAGGAGGGAATGAAATTGGCCCTCAAGACATCAAGTATAGTCGTCCGAGCGAACATGTTTTTGACCCAATTGTTAGAAAAGATGATTCTAATCATAATGAAGAGAAAATGGCTCCACTTGCCGAGAGATTTCCTAAATTTCTTAGAAATAAGAAACCCTTTTTTAAGGATATTAAAAAAAAGGTAATTAGGGATCTAAAATGATTATTACAGTTAATTTAAAATTGTACTTCTTGAAAACAACTTGAATGATTTTTGAGACCACTCATATAAGCATTTCAATATTAAAATAAATCTAGAATTATGAAGTTGAATTAAAATTTTGAGCTCTAAATCATGCAAGGGGATGAAACTTTGGACAAAGTCTTCCAATGTTTTTCAAACATTATCAACTACTTGTAAAACTTGGTTGGACTTATTAGCAAAGAAAATTAGATTGAGAAAATCATTCCTATACTAACTTATCATATTAATGCCAAAGTTACCTTGCTTAAGTCCATGTACAAGCCGACTGAACATACTATTAAATGAATCTGTTGGGCAAGTATTCGAACTGGATCACTTTTAGCCAAGATTAGAGCAATCTACGTTCGAGGAGGGAATGAACTTGGCCCTCAAGACATCAAGCATAGTCGTCCGAGCGAACATGTTTTTGACCCAATTTTTATAAATGATGACTCTAATCATAATGAAGAGAAAATGGCTCCACTTGCCGAGAGATTTCCTAAATTTCATAGAAATAAGAAACCCTTTTTTAAGGATATTAAAAAAAGGTAATTAGGGATCGAAAATGATTATTACAATTAATTGAAAATTGTACTTCTTCAAAACAACATGAATGATTTTTGAGACCACTCATATAAGCATTTCAATATTAAAATAAATCTAGAATTATGAAGTTGAATTAAAATTTTGAGCTCTAAATCATGCAAGGGGATGAAACTTTGGACAAAGTCTTCCAATGTTTTTCAAACATTATCAACTACTTGTAAAACTTGGTTGGACTTATTAGCAAAGAAAATTAGATTGAGAAAATCATTCCTATACTAACTTATCATATTAATGCCAAAGTTACCTTGCTTAAGTCCATGTACAAGTTCACCGCACATACTCTTAAATGAATATGTTGGGCAAGTATTTGAACTACATCAATTTTGCCTAAGTTGATAGCAATCTACTTTCGAGGAGGGAATGAAATTGGCCCTCAAGACATCAAGCATAGTCGTCCCAGCGAACATGTTTTTGACCCAATTGTTAGAAAAGATGATTCTAATCATAATGAAGAGAAAATGGCTCCACTTGCCGAGAGATTTCCTAAATTTCTTAGAAATAAGAAACCCTTTTTTAAGGATATTAAAAAAAAGGTAATTAGGGATCTAAAATGATTATTACAATTAATTGAAAATTGTACTTCTTCAAAACAACATGAATGATTTTTGAGACCACTCATATAAGCATTTCAATATTAAAATAAATCTAGAATTATGAAGTTGAATTAAAATTTTGAGCTCCAAATCATGCAAGGGGATGAAACTTTGGACAAAGTCTTCCAATGTTTTTCAAACATTATCAACTACTTGTAAAACTTGGTTGGACTTATTTGCAAAGAAAATTAGATTGAGAAAATCATTCCTATACTAACTTATCATTTTAATGCCAAAGTTACCTTGCTTAAGTCCATGTACAAGTTGACCGAACATACTCTTAAATGAATATGTTGGGCAAGTATTTGAACTACATCAATTTTGCCTAAGTTGATAGCAATCTACTTTCGAGGAGGGAATGAAATTGGCCCTCAAGACATCAAGCATAGTCGTCCGAGCGAACATGTTTTTGACCCAATTGTTAGAAAAGATGATTCTAATCATAATGAAGAGAAAATGGCTCCACTTGCCGAGAGATTTCCTAAATTTCTTAGAAATAAGAAACCCTTTTTTAAGGATATTAAAAAAAAGGTAATTAGGGATCTAAAATGATTATTACAGTTAATTTAAAATTGTACTTCTTGAAAACAACATGAATGATTTTTGAGACCACTCATATAAGCATTTCAATATTAAAATAAATCTAGAATTATGAAGTTGAATTAAAATTTTGAGCTCTAAATCATGCAAGGGGATGAAACTTTGGACAAAGTCTTCCAATGTTTTTCAAACATTATCAACTACTTGTAAAACTTGGTTGGACTTATTAGCAAAGAAAATTAGATTGAGAAAATCATTCCTATACTAACTTATCATTTTAATGCCAAAGTTACCTTGCTTAAGTCCATGTACAAGCCGACTGAACATACTATTAAATGAATCTGTTGGGGAAGTATTCGAACTGGATCACTTTTAGCCAAGATTAGAGCAATCTACGTTCGAGGAGGGAATGAACTTGGCCCTCAAGACATCAAGCATAGTCGTCCGAGCGAACATGTTTTTGACCCAATTGTTATAAATGATGACTCTAATCATAATGAAGAGAAAATGGCTCCACTTGCCGAGAGATTTCCTAAATTTCTTAGAAATAAGAAACCCTTTTTTAAGGATATTAAAAAAAGGTAATTAGGGATCGAAAATGATTATTACCATTAATTGAAAATTGTACTTCTTCAAAACAACATGAATGATTTTTGAGACCACTCATATAAGCATTTCAATATTAAAATAAATCTAGAATTATGAAGTTTAATTAAAATTTTGAGCTCCAAATCATGCAAGGGGATGAAACTTTGGACAAAGTCTTCCAATGTTTTTCAAACATTATCAACTACTTGTAAAACTTGGTTGGACTTATTAGCAAAGAAAATTAGATTGAGAAAATCATTCCTATACTAACTTATCATTTTAATGCCAAAGTTACCTTGCTTAAGTCCATGTACAAGTTGACCGAACATACTCTTAAATGAATATGTTGGGCAAGTATTTGAACTACATCAATTTTGCCTAAGTTGATAGCAATCTACTTTCGAGGAGGGAATGAAATTGGCCCTCAAGACATCAAGTATAGTCGTCCGAGCGAACATGTTTTTGACCCAATTGTTAGAAAAGATGATTCTAATCATAATGAAGAGAAAATGGCTCCACTTGCCGAGAGATTTCCTAAATTTCTTAGAAATAAGAAACCCTTTTTTAAGGATATTAAAAAAAAGGTAATTAGGGATCTAAAATGATTATTACAGTTAATTTAAAATTGTACTTCTTGAAAACAACATGAATGATTTTTGAGACCACTCATATAAGCATTTCAATATTAAAATAAATCTAGAATTATGAAGTTGAATTAAAATTTTGAGCTCTAAATCATGCAAGGGGATGAAACTTTGGACAAAGTCTTCCAATGTTTTTCAAACATTATCAACTACTTGTAAAACTTGGTTGGACTTATTAGCAAAGAAAATTAGATTGAGAAAATCATTCCTATACTAACTTATCATTTTAATGCCAAAGTTACCTTGCTTAAGTCCATGTACAAGCCGACTGAACATACTATTAAATGAATCTGTTGGGCAAGTATTCGAACTGGATCACTTTTAGCCAAGATTAGAGCAATCTACGTTCGAGGAGGGAATGAACTTGGCCCTCAAGACATCAAGCATAGTCGTCCGAGCGAACATGTTTTTGACCCAATTTTTATAAATGATGACTCTAATCATAATGAAGAGAAAATGGCTCCACTTGCCGAGAGATTTCCTAATTTTCTTAGAAATAAGAAACCCTTTTTTAAGGATATTAAAAAAAGGTAATTAGGGATCGAAAATGATTATTACAATTAATTGAAAATTGTACTTCTTCAAAACAACATGAATGATTTTTGAGACCACTCATATAAGCATTTCAATATTAAAATAAATCTAGAATTATGAAGTTGAATTAAAATTTTGAGCTCTAAATCATGCAAGGGGATGAAACTTTGGACAAAGTCTTCCAATGTTTTTCAAACATTATCAACTACTTGTAAAACTTGGTTGGACTTATTAGCAAAGAAAATTAGATTGAGAAAATCATTCCTATACTAACTTATCATATTAATGCCAAAGTTACCTTGCTTAAGTCCATGTACAAGTTCACCGAACATACTCTTAAATGAATATGTTGGGCAAGTATTTGAACTACATCAATTTTGCCTAAGTTGATAGCAATCTACTTTCGAGGAGGGAATGAAATTGGCCCTCAAGACATCAAGCATAGTCGTCCCAGCGAACATGTTTTTGACCCAATTGTTAGAAAAGATGATTCTAATCATAATGAAGAGAAAATGGCTCCACTTGCCGAGAGATTTCCTAAATTTCTTAGAAATAAGAAACCCTTTTTTAAGGATATTAAAAAAAAGGTAATTAGGGATCTAAAATGATTATTACAATTAATTGAAAATTGTACTTCTTCAAAACAACATGAATGATTTTTGAGACCACTCATATAAGCATTTCAATATTAAAATAAATCTAGAATTATGAAGTTGAATTAAAATTTTGAGCTCCAAATCATGCAAGGGGATGAAACTTTGGACAAAGTCTTCCAATGTTTTTCAAACATTATCAACTACTTGTTAAACTTGGTTGGACTTATTAGCAAAGAAAATTAGATTGAGAAAATCATTCCTATACTAACTTATCATTTTAATGCCAAAGTTACCTTGCTTAAGTCCATGTACAAGTTGACCGAACATACTCTTCAATGAATATGTTGGGCAAGTATTTGAACTACATCAATTTTGCCTAAGTTGATAGCAATCTACTTTCGAGGAGGGAATGAAATTGGCCCTCAAGACATCAAGCATAGTCGTCCGAGCGAACATGTTTTTGACCCAATTGTTAGAAAAGATGATTCTAATCATAATGAAGAGAAAATGGCTCCACTTGCCGAGAGATTTCCTAAATTTCTTAGAAATAAGAAACCCTTTTTTAAGGATATTAAAAAAAAGGTAATTAGGGATCTAAAATGATTATTACAGTTAATTTAAAATTGTACTTCTTGAAAACAACATGAATGATTTTTGAGACCACTCATATAAGCATTTCAATATTAAAATAAATCTAGAATTATGAAGTTGAATTAAAATTTTGAGCTCTAAATCATGCAAGGGGATGAAACTTTGGACAAAGTCTTCCAATGTTTTTCAAACATTATCAACTACTTGTAAAACTTGGTTGGACTTATTAGCAAAGAAAATTAGATTGAGAAAATCATTCCTATACTAACTTATCATATTAATGCCAAAGTTACCTTGCTTAAGTCCATGTACAAGTTCACCGAACATACTCTTAAATGAATATGTTGGGCAAGTATTTGAACTACATCAATTTTGCCTAAGTTGATAGCAATCTACTTTCGAGGAGGGAATGAAATTGGCCCTCAAGACATCAAGCATAGTCGTCCCAGCGAACATGTTTTTGACCCAATTGTTAGAAAAGATGATTCTAATCATAATGAAGAGAAAATGGCTCCACTTGCCGAGAGATTTCCTAAATTTCTTAGAAATAAGAAACCCTTTTTTAAGGATATTAAAAAAAAGGTAATTAGGGATCTAAAATGATTATTACAGTTAATTTAAAATTGTACTTCTTGAAAACATCATGAATGATTTTGGAGACCACTCATATAAGCATTTCAATATTAAAATAAATCTAGAATTATGAAGTTGAATTGAAATTTTGAGCTCTATATCATGTAGGAGGATGTAACTTTGGACAAAGTCTTTCAATGTTTTTCAAACATTATCGACTACTAGTAAAACTTGGGTGGACCTTTTAGCAAAGAAAATTAGATTGAGAAAATAATTCCTATACTACCTTATCATTTTCATGCCAAAGTTACCTTGATTTAGTCTATGTAAAAGCCGACTGAACATACTCTTAAATGAATCTATTGGGCAAGTATTCGAACTGGATCACTTTTGGCCAAGATTAGAGCAATCTGCTTTCGAGGAGGGAAAGAACTTGGCGGTCAAGACATCAAGGATAGTGCTCCGAGTAAACATGTTTTTGACCCAATTGTTAGAAATGATAACTCTAATCATAATGAAGAGAAAATGGCTCTACTTGCCGAGAGATTTCCTAAATTTCTTAGAAATAAGAAACCCTTTTTAAGTATATTAAAAAAAGGTAATTAGTGATCGAAAATGATTATTACAATTAATTGAAAATTGTACTTCTCCAAAACAACATGAATGATTTTTGAGACCACTCATATAAGCATTTCAATATTAAAATAAATCTAGAATTATGAAGTTGAATTAAAATTTCGAGCTCTATATCATGCAAGGGGATGAAACTTTGGACAAAGTCTTCCAATGTTTTTCAAACATTATCAACTACTTGTAAAACTTGGTTGGACTTATTAGCAAAGAAAATTACATTGAGAAAATCATTCTTATACTAACTTATCATTTTAATGCCAAAGTTACCTTGCTTAAGTCCATGTACAAGCCGACTGAACATACTATTAAATGAATCTGTTGGGCAAGTATTCGAACTGGATCACTTTTAGCCAAGATTAGAGCAATCTCCGTTCGAGGAGGGAATGAACTTGGCCCTCAAGACATCAAGCATAGTCGTCCGAGCGAACATGTTTTTGACCCAATTGTTATAAATGATGACTCTAATCATAATGAAGAGAAAATGGCTCCACTTGCCGAGAGATTTCCTAAATTTCTTAGAAATAAGAAACCCTTTTTTAAGGATATTAAAAAAAGGTAATTAGGGATCGAAAATGATTATTACAATTAATTGAAAATTGTACTTCTTCAAAACAACATGAATGATTTTTAAGACCACTCATATAAGCATTTCAATATTAAAAAAATCTAGCATTATGAAGTTGAATTAAAATTTTGAGCTCCAAATCATGCAAGGGGATGAAACTTTGGACAAAGTCTTCCAATGTTTTTCAAACATTATCAACTACTTGTAAAACTTGGTTGGACTTATTAGCAAAGAAAATTAGATTGAGAAAATCATTCTTATACTAACTTATCATTTTAATGCCAAAGTTACCTTGCTTAAGTCCATGTACAAGCCGACTGAACATACTATTAAATGAATCTGTTGGGCAAGTATTCGAACTGGATCACTTTTAGCCAAGATTAGAGCAATCTCCGTTCGAGGAGGGAATGAACTTGGCCCTCAAGACATCAAGCATAGTCGTCCGAGCGAACATGTTTTTGACCCAATTGTTATAAATGATGACTCTAATCATAATGAAGAGAAAATGGCTCCACTTGCCGAGAGATTTCCTAAATTTCTTAGAAATAAGAAAGCCTTTTTTAAGGATATTAAAAAAAGGTAATTAGGGATCGAAAATGATTATTACAATTAATTGAAAATTGTACTTCTTCAAAACAACATGAATGATTTTTGAGACCACTCATATAAGCATTTCAATATTAAAATAAATCTAGAATTATGAAGTTGAATTAAAATTTTGCGCTCTAAATCATGCAAGGGGATGAAACTTTGGACAAAGTCTTCCAATGTTTTTCAAACATTATCAACTACTTGTAAAACTTGGTTGGACTTATTAGCAAAGAAAATTAGATTGAGAAAATCATTCCTATACTAACTTATCATTTTAATGCCAAAGTTACCTTGCTTAAGTCCATGTACAAGCCGACTGAACATACTCTTAAATGAATCTGTTGGGCAAGTATTCGAACTGGATCACTTTTAGCCAAGATTAGAGCAATCTACGTTCGAGGAGGGAATGAACTTGGCCCTCATGACATCAAGCATAGTCGTCCGAGCGAACATGTTTTTGACCCAATTGTTATAAATGATGACTCTAATCATAATGAAGAGAAAATGGCTCCACTTGCCGAGAGATTTCCTAAATTTCTTAGAAATAAGAAACCCTTTTTTAAGGATATTAAAAAAAGGTAATTAGGGATCGAAAATGATTATTACAATTAATTGAAAATTGTACTTCTTCAAAACAACATGAATGATTTTTGAGACCACTCATATAAGCATTTCAATATTAAAATAAATCTAGAATTATGAAGTTGAATTAAAATTTTGAGCTCCAAATCATGCAAGGGGATGAAACTTTGGACAAAGTCTTCCAATGTTTTTCAAACATTATCAACTACTTGTAAAACTTGGTTGGACTTATTAGCAAAGAAAATTAGATTGAGAAAATCATTCCTATACTAACTTATCATTTTAATGCCAAAGTTACCTTGCTTAAGTCCATGTACAAGTTGACCGAACATACTCTTAAATGAATATGTTGGGCAAGTATTTGAACTACATCAATTTTGCCTAAGTTGATAGCAATCTACTTTCGAGGAGGGAATGAAATTGGCCCTCAAGACATCAAGTATAGTCGTCCGAGCGAACATGTTTTTGACCCAATTGTTAGAAAAGATGATTCTAATCATAATGAAGAGAAAATGGCTCCACTTGCCGAGAGATTTCCTAAATTTCTTAGAAATAAGAAACCCTTTTTTAAGGATATTAAAAAAAAGGTAATTAGGGATCTAAAATGATTATTACAGTTAATTTAAAATTGTACTTCTTGAAAACAACATGAATGATTTTTGAGACCACTCATATAAGCATTTCAATATTAAAATAAATCTAGAATTATGAAGTTGAATTAAAATTTTGAGCTCTAAATCATGCAAGGGGATGAAACTTTGGACAAAGTCTTCCAATGTTTTTCAAACATTATCAACTACTTGTAAAACTTGGTTGGACTTATTAGCAAAGAAAATTAGATTGAGAAAATCATTCCTATACTAACTTATCATTTTAATGCCAAAGTTACCTTGCTTAAGTCCATGTACAAGCCGACTGAACATACTATTAAATGAATCTGTTGGGCAAGTATTCGAACTGGATCACTTTTAGATAAGATTAGAGCAATCTACGTTCGAGGAGGGAATGAACTTGGCCCTCAAGACATCAAGCATAGTCGTCCGAGCGAACATGTTTTTGACCCAATTTTTATAAATGATGACTCTAATCATAATGAAGAGAAAATGGCTCCACTTGCCGAGAGATTTCCTAAATTTCTTAGAAATAAGAAACCCTTTTTTAAGGATATTAAAAAAAGGTAATTAGGGATCGAAAATGATTATTACAATTAATTGAAAATTGTACTTCTTCAAAACAACATGAATGATTTTTGAGACCACTCATATAAGCATTTCAATATTAAAATAAATCTAGAATTATGAAGTTGAATTAAAATTTTGAGCTCTAAATCATGCAAGGGGATGAAACTTTGGACAAAGTCTTCCAATGTTTTTCAAACATTATCAACTACTTGTAAAACTTGGTTGGACTTATTAGCAAAGAAAATTAGATTGAGAAAATCATTCCTATACTAACTTATCATATTAATGCCAAAGTTACCTTGCTTAAGTCCATGTACAAGTTCACCGAACATACTCTTAAATGAATATGTTGGGCAAGTATTTGAACTACATCAATTTTGCCTAAGTTGATAGCAATCTACTTTCGAGGAGGGAATGAAATTGGCCCTCAAGACATCAAGCATAGTCGTCCCAGCGAACATGTTTTTGACCCAATTGTTAGAAAAGATGATTCTAATCATAATGAAGAGAAAATGGCTCCACTTGCCGAGAGATTTCCTAAATTTCTTAGAAATAAGAAACCCTTTTTTAAGGATATTAAAAAAAAGGTAATTAGGGATCTAAAATGATTATTACAGTTAATTTAAAATTGTACTTCTTGAAAACAACATGAATGATTTTGGAGACCACTCATATAAGCATTTCAATATTAAAATAAATCTAGAATTATGAAGTTGAATTGAAATTTTGAGCTCTATATCATGTAGGAGGATGTAACTTTGGACAAAGTCTTTCAATGTTTTTCAAACATTATCGACTACTAGTAAAACTTGGGTGGACCTTTTAGCAAAGAAAATTAGATTGAGAAAATAATTCCTATACTACCTTATCATTTTCATGCCAAAGTTACCTTGATTTAGTCTATGTAAAAGCCGACTGAACATACTCTTAAATGAATCTATTGGGCAAGTATTCGAACTGGATCACTTTTGGCCAAGATTAGAGCAATCTGCTTTCGAGGAGGGAAAGAACTTGGCGGTCAAGACATCAAGGATAGTGCTCCGAGTAAACATGTTTTTGACCCAATTGTTAGAAATGATAACTCTAATCATAATGAAGAGAAAATGGCTCTACTTGCCGAGAGATTTCCTAAATTTCTTAGAAATAAGAAACCCTTTTTAAGTATATTAAAAAAAGGTAATTAGTGATCGAAAATGATTATTACAATTAATTGAAAATTGTACTTCTCCAAAACAACATGAATGATTTTTGAGACCACTCATATAAGCATTTCAATATTAAAATAAATCTAGAATTATGAAGTTGAATTAAAATTTCGAGCTCTATATCATGCAAGGGGATGAAACTTTGGACAAAGTCTTCCAATGTTTTTCAAACATTATCAACTACTTGTAAAACTTGGTTGGACTTATTAGCAAAGAAAATTACATTGAGAAAATCATTCTTATACTAACTTATCATTTTAATGCCAAAGTTACCTTGCTTAAGTCCATGTACAAGCCGACTGAACATACTATTAAATGAATCTGTTGGGCAAGTATTCGAACTGGATCACTTTTAGCCAAGATTAGAGCAATCTCCGTTCGAGGAGGGAATGAACTTGGCCCTCAAGACATCAAGCATAGTCGTCCGAGCGAACATGTTTTTGACCCAATTGTTATAAATGATGACTCTAATCATAATGAAGAGAAAATGGCTCCACTTGCCGAGAGATTTCCTAAATTTCTTAGAAATAAGAAACCCTTTTTTAAGGATATTAAAAAAAGGTAATTAGGGATCGAAAATGATTATTACAATTAATTGAAAATTGTACTTCTTCAAAACAACATGAATGATTTTTAAGACCACTCATATAAGCATTTCAATATTAAAAAAATCTAGCATTATGAAGTTGAATTAAAATTTTGAGCTCCAAATCATGCAAGGGGATGAAACTTTGGACAAAGTCTTCCAATGTTTTTCAAACATTATCAACTACTTGTAAAACTTGGTTGGACTTATTAGCAAAGAAAATTAGATTGAGAAAATCATTCTTATACTAACTTATCATTTTAATGCCAAAGTTACCTTGCTTAAGTCCATGTACAAGCCGACTGAACATACTATTAAATGAATCTGTTGGGCAAGTATTCGAACTGGATCACTTTTAGCCAAGATTAGAGCAATCTCCGTTCGAGGAGGGAATGAACTTGGCCCTCAAGACATCAAGCATAGTCGTCCGAGCGAACATGTTTTTGACCCAATTGTTATAAATGATGACTCTAATCATAATGAAGAGAAAATGGCTCCACTTGCCGAGAGATTTCCTAAATTTCTTAGAAATAAGAAAGCCTTTTTTAAGGATATTAAAAAAAGGTAATTAGGGATCGAAAATGATTATTACAATTAATTGAAAATTGTACTTCTTCAAAACAACATGAATGATTTTTGAGACCACTCATATAAGCATTTCAATATTAAAATAAATCTAGAATTATGAAGTTGAATTAAAATTTTGCGCTCTAAATCATGCAAGGGGATGAAACTTTGGACAAAGTCTTCCAATGTTTTTCAAACATTATCAACTACTTGTAAAACTTGGTTGGACTTATTAGCAAAGAAAATTAGATTGAGAAAATCATTCCTATACTAACTTATCATTTTAATGCCAAAGTTACCTTGCTTAAGTCCATGTACAAGCCGACTGAACATACTCTTAAATGAATCTGTTGGGCAAGTATTCGAACTGGATCACTTTTAGCCAAGATTAGAGCAATCTACGTTCGAGGAGGGAATGAACTTGGCCCTCATGACATCAAGCATAGTCGTCCGAGCGAACATGTTTTTGACCCAATTGTTATAAATGATGACTCTAATCATAATGAAGAGAAAATGGCTCCACTTGCCGAGAGATTTCCTAAATTTCTTAGAAATAAGAAACCCTTTTTTAAGGATATTAAAAAAAGGTAATTAGGGATCGAAAATGATTATTACAATTAATTGAAAATTGTACTTCTTCAAAACAACATGAATGATTTTTGAGACCACTCATATAAGCATTTCAATATTAAAATAAATCTAGAATTATGAAGTTGAATTAAAATTTTGAGCTCCAAATCATGCAAGGGGATGAAACTTTGGACAAAGTCTTCCAATGTTTTTCAAACATTATCAACTACTTGTAAAACTTGGTTGGACTTATTAGCAAAGAAAATTAGATTGAGAAAATCATTCCTATACTAACTTATCATTTTAATGCCAAAGTTACCTTGCTTAAGTCCATGTACAAGTTGACCGAACATACTCTTAAATGAATATGTTGGGCAAGTATTTGAACTACATCAATTTTGCCTAAGTTGATAGCAATCTACTTTCGAGGAGGGAATGAAATTGGCCCTCAAGACATCAAGTATAGTCGTCCGAGCGAACATGTTTTTGACCCAATTGTTAGAAAAGATGATTCTAATCATAATGAAGAGAAAATGGCTCCACTTGCCGAGAGATTTCCTAAATTTCTTAGAAATAAGAAACCCTTTTTTAAGGATATTAAAAAAAAGGTAATTAGGGATCTAAAATGATTATTACAGTTAATTTAAAATTGTACTTCTTGAAAACAACATGAATGATTTTTGAGACCACTCATATAAGCATTTCAATATTAAAATAAATCTAGAATTATGAAGTTGAATTAAAATTTTGAGCTCTAAATCATGCAAGGGGATGAAACTTTGGACAAAGTCTTCCAATGTTTTTCAAACATTATCAACTACTTGTAAAACTTGGTTGGACTTATTAGCAAAGAAAATTAGATTGAGAAAATCATTCCTATACTAACTTATCATTTTAATGCCAAAGTTACCTTGCTTAAGTCCATGTACAAGCCGACTGAACATACTATTAAATGAATCTGTTGGGCAAGTATTCGAACTGGATCACTTTTAGATAAGATTAGAGCAATCTACGTTCGAGGAGGGAATGAACTTGGCCCTCAAGACATCAAGCATAGTCGTCCGAGCGAACATGTTTTTGACCCAATTTTTATAAATGATGACTCTAATCATAATGAAGAGAAAATGGCTCCACTTGCCGAGAGATTTCCTAAATTTCTTAGAAATAAGAAACCCTTTTTTAAGGATATTAAAAAAAGGTAATTAGGGATCGAAAATGATTATTACAATTAATTGAAAATTGTACTTCTTCAAAACAACATGAATGATTTTTGAGACCACTCATATAAGCATTTCAATATTAAAATAAATCTAGAATTATGAAGTTGAATTAAAATTTTGAGCTCTAAATCATGCAAGGGGATGAAACTTTGGACAAAGTCTTCCAATGTTTTTCAAACATTATCAACTGCTTGTAAAACTTGGTTGGACTTATTAGCAAAGAAAATTAGATTGAGAAAATCATTCCTATACTAACTTATCATATTAATGCCAAAGTTACCTTGCTTAAGTCCATGTACAAGTTCACCGAACATACTCTTAAATGAATATGTTGGGCAAGTATTTGAACTACATCAATTTTGCCTAAGTTGATAGCAATCTACTTTCGAGGAGGGAATGAAATTGGCCCTCAAGACATCAAGCATAGTCGTCCCAGCGAACATGTTTTTGACCCAATTGTTAGAAAAGATGATTCTAATCATAATGAAGAGAAAATGGCTCCACTTGCAGAGAGATTTCCTAAATTTCTTAGAAATAAGAAACCCTTTTTTAAGGATATTAAAAAAAAGGTAATTAGGGATCTAAAATGATTATTACAATTAATTGAAAATTGTACTTCTTCAAAACAACATGAATGATTTTTGAGACCACTCATATAAGCATTTCAATATTAAAATAAATCTAGAATTATGAAGTTGAATTAAAATTTTGAGCTCCAAATCATGCAAGGGGATGAAACTTTGGACAAAGTCTTCCAATGTTTTTCAAACATTATCAACTACTTGTAAAACTTGGTTGGACTTATTAGCAAAGAAAATTAGATTGAGAAAATCATTCCTATACTAACTTATCATTTTAATGCCAAAGTTACCTTGCTTAAGTCCATGTACAAGTTGACCGAACATACTCTTAAATGAATATGTTGGGCAAGTATTTGAACTACATCAATTTTGCCTAAGTTGATAGCAATCTACTTTCGAGGAGGGAATGAAATTGGCCCTCAAGACATCAAGCATAGTCGTCCGAGCGAACATGTTTTTGACCCAATTGTTAGAAAAGATGATTCTAATCATAATGAAGAGAAAATGGCTCCACTTGCCGAGAGATTTCCTAAATTTCTTAGAAATAAGAAACCCTTTTTTAAGGATATTAAAAAAAAGGTAATTAGGGATCTAAAATGATTATTACAGTTAATTTAAAATTGTACTTCTTGAAAACAACATGAATGATTTTTGAGACCACTCATATAAGCATTTCAATATTAAAATAAATCTAGAATTATGAAGTTGAATTAAAATTTTGAGCTCTAAATCATGCAAGGGGATGAAACTTTGGACAAAGTCTTCCAATGTTTTTCAAACATTATCAACTACTTGTAAAACTTGGTTGGACTTATTAGCAAAGAAAATTAGATTGAGAAAATCATTCCTATACTAACTTATCATATTAATGCCAAAGTTACCTTGCTTAAGTCCATGTACAAGTTCACCGAACATACTCTTAAATGAATATGTTGGGCAAGTATTTGAACTACATCAATTTTGCCTAAGTTGATAGCAATCTACTTTCGAGGAGGGAATGAAATTGGCCCTCAAGACATCAAGCATAGTCGTCCCAGCGAACATGTTTTTGACCCAATTGTTAGAAAAGATGATTCTAATCATAATGAAGAGAAAATGGCTCCACTTGCCGAGAGATTTCCTAAATTTCTTAGAAATAAGAAACCCTTTTTTAAGGATATTAAAAAAAAGGTAATTAGGGATCTAAAATGATTATTACAGTTAATTTAAAATTGTACTTCTTGAAAACAAAATGAATGATTTTGGAGACCACTCATATAAGCATTTCAATATTAAAATAAATCTAGAATTATGAAGTTGAATTGAAATTTTGAGCTCTATATCATGTAGGAGGATGTAACTTTGGACAAAGTCTTTCAATGTTTTTCAAACATTATCGACTACTTGTAAAACTTGGGTGGACCTTTTAGCAAAGAAAATTAGATTGAGAAAATAATTCCTATACTACCTTATCATTTTCATGCCAAAGTTACCTTGATTTAGTCTATGTAAAAGCCGACTGAACATACTCTTAAATGAATCTATTGGGCAAGTATTCGAACTGGATCACTTTTGGCCAAGATTAGAGCAATCTGCTTTCGAGGAGGGAAAGAACTTGGCGGTCAAGACATCAAGGATAGTGCTCCGAGTAAACATGTTTTTGACCCAATTGTTAGAAATGATAACTCTAATCATAATGAAGAGAAAATGGCTCTACTTGCCGAGAGATTTCCTAAATTTCTTAGAAATAAGAAACCCTTTTTAAGTATATTAAAAAAAGGTAATTAGTGATCGAAAATGATTATTACAATTAATTGAAAATTGTACTTCTCCAAAACAACATGAATGATTTTTGAGACCACTCATATAAGCATTTCAATATTAAAATAAATCTAGAATTATGAAGTTGAATTAAAATTTCGAGCTCTATATCATGCAAGGGGATGAAACTTTGGACAAAGTCTTCCAATGTTTTTCAAACATTATCAACTACTTGTAAAACTTGGTTGGACTTATTAGCAAAGAAAATTAGATTGAGAAAATCATTCTTATACTAACTTATCATTTTAATGCCAAAGTTACCTTGCTTAAGTCCATGTACAAGCCGACTGAACATACTATTAAATGAATCTGTTGGGCAAGTATTCGAACTGGATCACTTTTAGCCAAGATTAGAGCAATCTCCGTTCGAGGAGGGAATGAACTTGGCCCTCAAGACATCAAGCATAGTCGTCCGAGCGAACATGTTTTTGACCCAATTGTTATAAATGATGACTCTAATCATAATGAAGAGAAAATGGCTCCACTTGCCGAGAGATTTCCTAAATTTCTTAGAAATAAGAAACCCTTTTTTAAGGATATTAAAAAAAGGTAATTAGGGATCGAAAATGATTATTACAATTAATTGAAAATTGTACTTCTTCAAAACAACATGAATGATTTTTAAGACCACTCATATAAGCATTTCAATATTAAAAAAATCTAGCATTATGAAGTTGAATTAAAATTTTGAGCTCCAAATCATGCAAGGGGATGAAACTTTGGACAAAGTCTTCCAATGTTTTTCAAACATTATCAACTACTTGTAAAACTTGGTTGGACTTATTAGCAAAGAAAATTAGATTGAGAAAATCATTCTTATACTAACTTATCATTTTAATGCCAAAGTTACCTTGCTTAAGTCCATGTACAAGCCGACTGAACATACTATTAAATGAATCTGTTGGGCAAGTATTCGAACTGGATCACTTTTAGCCAAGATTAGAGCAATCTCCGTTCGAGGAGGGAATGAACTTGGCCCTCAAGACATCAAGCATAGTCGTCGGAGGGAACATGTTTTTGACCCAATTGTTATAAATGATGACTCTAATCATAATGAAGAGAAAATGGCTACACTTGCCGAGAGATTTCCTAAATTTCTTAGAAATAAGAAACCCTTTTTTAAGGATATTAAAAAAAGGTAATTAGGGATCGAAAATGATTATTACAATTAATTGAAAATTGTACTTCTTCAAAACAACATGAATGATTTTTAAGACCACTCATATAAGCATTTCAATATTAAAAAAATCTAGAATTATGAAGTTGAATTAAAATTTTGAGCTCCAAATCATGCAAGGGGATGAAACTTTGGACAAAGTCTTCCAATGTTTTTCAAACATTATCAACTACTTGTAAAACTTGGTTGGACTTATTAGCAAAGAAAATTAGATTGAGAAAATCATTCCTATACTAACTTATCATTTTAATGCCAAAGTTACCTTGCTTAAGTCCATGTACAAGCTCACCGAACATACTCTTAAATGAATATGTTGGGAAAGTATTTGAACTACATCAATTTTGCCCAAGTTTATAGCAATCTACTTTTGAGGAGGGAAAGAACTTGGAGGTCAAGACATCAAGGATAGTGCTCCGAGTAAACATGTTTTTGACCCAATTGTTAGAAATGATGACTCTAATCATAATGAAGAGAAAATGGCTCTACTTGCCGAGATATTTCCTAAATTTCCTAGAAATAAGAAACCCTTTTTTAAGGATATTAAAAAAAGGTAATTAGGGATCGAAAATGATTATTACAATTAATTGAAAATTGTACTTCTTCAAAACAACATGAATGATATTTGAGACCACTCATATAAGCATTTCAATATTAAAATAAATCTAGAATTATGAAGTTGAATTAAAATTTTGAGCTCCAAATCATGCAAGGGGATGAAACTTTGGACAAAGTCTTCCAATGTTTTTCAAACATTATCAACTACTTGTAAAACTTGGTTGGACTTATTAGCAAAGAAAATTAGATTGAGAAAATAATTCCTATACTAACTTATCATTTTAATGCCAAAGTTACCTTGCTTAAGTCCATGTACAAGTTCACCGAACATACTCTTAAATGAATATGTTGGGCAAGTATTTGAACTACATCAATTTTGCCTAAGTTGATAGCAATCTACTTTCGAGGAGGGAATGAAATTGGCCCTCAAGACATCAAGCATAGTCGTCCGAGCGAACATGTTTTTGACCGAATTGTTATAAATGATGACTCTAATCATAATGAAGAGAAAATGGCTCCACTTGCCGAGAGATTTCCTAAATTTCTTAGAAATAAGAAACCCTTTTTTAAGGATATTAAAAAAAGGTAATTAGGGATCGAAAATGATTATTACAATTAATTGAAAATTGTACTTCTTCAAAACAACATGAATGATTTTTAAGACCACTCATATAAGCATTTCAATATTAAAAAAATCTAGAATTATGAAGTTGAATTAAAATTTTGAGCTCCAAATCATGCAAGGGGATGAAACTTTGGACAAAGTCTTCCAATGTTTTTCAAACATTATCAACTACTTGTAAAACTTGGTTGGACTTATTAGCAAAGAAAATTAGATTGAGAAAATCATTCTTATACTAACTTATCATTTTAATGCCAAAGTTACCTTGCTTAAGTCCATGTACAAGCCGACTGAACATACTATTAAATGAATCTGTTGGGCAAGTATTCGAACTGGATCACTTTTAGCCAAGATTAGAGCAATCTCCGTTCGACTAGGGAATGAACTTGGCCCTCAAGACATCAAGCATAGTCGTCCGAGCGAACATGTTTTTGACCCAATTGTTAGAAAAGATGATTCTAATCATAATGAAGAGAAAATGGCTCCACTTGCCGAGAGATTTCCTAAATTTCTTAGAAATAAGAAACCCTTTTTTAAGGATATTAAAAAAAAGGTAATTAGGGATCTAAAATGATTATTACAGTTAATTTAAAATTGTACTTCTTGAAAACAACATGAATGATTTTTGAGACCACTCATATAAGCATTTCAATATTAAAATAAATCTAGAATTATGAAGTTGAATTGAAATTTTGAGCTCTATATCATGTAGGAGGATGTAACTTTGGACAAAGTCTTTCAATGTTTTTCAAACATTATCGACTACTTGTAAAACTTGGGTGGACCTTTTAGCAAAGAAAATTAGATTGAGAAAATAATTCCTATACTACCTTATCATTTTCATGCCAAAGTTACCTTGATTTAGTCTACGTAAAAGCCGACTGAACATACTCTTAAATGAATCTATTGGGCAAGTATTCGAACTGGATCACTTTTGGCCAAGATTAGAGCAATCTGCTTTCGAGGAGGGAAAGAACTTGGCGGTCAAGACATCAAGGATAGTGCTCCGAGTAAACATGTTTTTGACCCAATTGTTAGAAATGATAACTCTAATCATAATGAAGAGAAAATGGCTCTACTTGCCGAGAGATTTCCTAAATTTCTTAGAAATAAGAAACCCTTTTTTAAGTATATTAAAAAAGGTAATTAGTGATCGAAAATGATTATTACAATTAATTGAAAATTGTACTTCTCCAAAACAACATGAATGATTTTTGAGACCACTCATATAAGCATTTCAATATTAAAATAAATCTAGAATTATGAAGTTGAATTAAAATTTTGAGCTCTATATCATGCAAGGGGATGAAACTTTGGACAAAGTCTTCCAATGTTTTTCAAACATTATCAACTACTTGTAAAACTTGGTTGGACTTATTAGCAAAGAAAATTAGATTGAGAAAATCATTCCTATAATAACTTATCATATTAATGCCAAAGTTACCTTGCTTAAGTCCATGTACAAGTTCACCGAACATACTCTTAAATGAATATGTTGGGCAAGTATTTGAACTACATCAATTTTGCCTAAGTTGATAGCAATCTACTTTCGAGGAGGGAATGAAATTGGCCCTCAAGACATCAAGCATAGTCGTCCGAGCGAACATGTTTTTGACCGAATTGTTATAAATGATGACTCTAATCATAATGAAGAGAAAATGGCTCCACTTGCCGAGAGATTTCCTAAATTTCTTAGAAATAAGAAACCCTTTTTTAAGGATATTAAAAAAAGGTAATTAGGGATCGAAAATGATTATTACAATTAATTGAAAATTGTACTTCTTCAAAACAACATGAATGATTTTTAAGACCACTCATATAAGCATTTCAATATTAAAAAAATCTAGAATTATGAAGTTGAATTAAAATTTTGAGCTCCAAATCATGCAAGGGGATGAAACTTTGGACAAAGTCTTCCAATGTTTTTCAAACATTATCAACTACTTGTAAAACTTTGTTAGACTTATTAGCAAAGAAAATTAGATTGAGAAAATCATTCCTATACTAACTTATCATTTTAATGCCAAAGTTACCTTGCTTAAGTCCATGTACAAGTTCACCGAACATACTCTTAAATGAATATGTTGGGCAAGTATTTGAACTACATCAATTTTGCCGAAGTTGATAGCAATCTACTTTCGAGGAGGGAATGAAATTGCCCCTCAAGACATCAAGCATAGTCGTCCGAGCGAACATGTTTTTGACCCAATTGTTAGAAAAGATGATTCTAATCATAATGAAGAGAAAATGGCTCCACTTGCCGAGAGATTTCCTAAATTTCTTAGAAATAAGAAACCCTTTTTTAAGGATATTAAAAAAAAGGTAATTAGGGATCTAAAATGATTATTACAGTTAATTTAAAATTGTACTTCTTGAAAACAACATGAATGATTTTTGAGACCACTCATATAAGCATTTCAATATTAAAATAAATCTAGAATTATGAAGTTGAATTAAAATTTTGAGCTCTAAATCATGCAAGGGGATGAAACTTTGGACAAAGTCTTCCAATGTTTTTCAAACATTATCAACTACTTGTAAAACTTGGTTGGACTTATTAGCAAAGAAAATTAGATTGAGAAAATCATTCCTATACTAACTTATCATTTTAATGCCAAAGTTACCTTGCTTAAGTCCATGTACAAGCTCACCGAACATACTCTTAAATGAATATGTTGGGAAAGTATTTGAACTACATCAATTTTGCCCAAGTTGATAGCAATCTACTTTCGAGGAGGGAAAGAACTTGGAGGTCAAGACATCAAGGATAGTGCTCCGAGTAAACATGTTTTTGACCCAATTGTTAAAAATGATGACTCTAATCATAATGAAGAGAAAATGGCTCTACTTGCCGAGATATTTCCTAAATTTCCTAGAAATAAGAAACCCTTTTTTAAGGATATTAAAAAAAGGTAATTAGGGATCGAAAATGATTATTACAATTAATTGAAAATTGTACTTCTTCAAAACAACATGAATGATTTTTGAGACCACTCATATAAGCATTTCAATATTAAAATAAATCTAGAATTATGAAGTTGAATTAAAATTTTGAGCTCCAAATCATGCAAGGGGATGAAACTTTGGACAAAGTCTTCCAATGTTTTTCAAACATTATCAACTACTTGTAAAACTTGGTTGGACTTATTAGCAAAGAAAATTAGATTGAGAAAATCATTCCTATACTAACTTATCATTTTAATGCCAAAGTTACCTTGCTTAAGTCCATGTACAAGTTGACCGAACATACTCTTAAATGAATATGTTGGGCAAGTATTTGAACTACATCAATTTTGCCTAAGTTGATAGCAATCTACTTTCGAGGAGGGAATGAAATTGGCCCTCAAGACATCAAGCATAGTCGTCCCAGCGAACATGTTTTTGACCCAATTGTTAGAAAAGATGATTCTAATCATAATGAAGAGAAAATGGCTCCACTTGCCGAGAGATTTCCTAAATTTGTTAGAAATAAGAAACCCTTTTTTAAGGATATTAAAAAAAAGGTAATTAGTGATCGAAAATGATTATTACAATTAATTGAAAATTGTACTTCTCCAAAACAACATGAATGATTTTTGAGACCACTCATATAAGCATTTCAATATTAAAATAAATCTAGAATTATGAAGTTGAATTAAAATTTTGAGCTCTATATCATGCAAGGGGATGAAACTTTGGACAAAGTCTTCCAATGTTTTTCAAACATTATCAACTACTTGTAAAACTTGGTTGGACTTATTAGCAAAGAAAATTAGATTGAGAAAATCATTCCTATAATAACTTATCATATTAATGCCAAAGTTACCTTGCTTAAGTCCATGTACAAGTTCACCGAACATACTCTTAAATGAATATGTTGGGCAAGTATTTGAACTACATCAATTTTGCCTAAGTTGATAGCAATCTACTTTCGAGGAGGGAATGAAATTGGCCCTCAAGACATCAAGCATAGTCGTCCCAGCGAACATGTTTTTGACCCAATTGTTAGAAAAGATGATTCTAATCATAATGAAGAGAAAATGGCTCCACTTGCCGAGAGATTTCCTAAATTTCTTAGAAATAAGAAACCCTTTTTTAAGGATATTAAAAAAAAGGTAATTAGGGATCTAAAATGATTATTACAATTAATTGAAAATTGTACTTCTTCAAAACAACATGAATGATTTTTGAGACCACTCATATAAGCATTTCAATATTAAAATAAATCTAGAATTATGAAGTTGAATTAAAATTTTGAGCTCCAAATCATGCAAGGGGATGAAACTTTGGACAAAGTCTTCCAATGTTTTTCAAACATTATCAACTACTTGTTAAACTTGGTTGGACTTATTAGCAAAGAAAATTAGATTGAGAAAATCATTCCTATACTAACTTATCATTTTAATGCCAAAGTTACCTTGCTTAAGTCCATGTACAAGTTGACCGAACATACTCTTCAATGAATATGTTGGGCAAGTATTTGAACTACATCAATTTTGCCTAAGTTGATAGCAATCTACTTTCGAGGAGGGAATGAAATTGGCCCTCAAGACATCAAGCATAGTCGTCCGAGCGAACATGTTTTTGACCCAATTGTTAGAAAAGATGATTCTAATCATAATGAAGAGAAAATGGCTCCACTTGCCGAGAGATTTCCTAAATTTCTTAGAAATAAGAAACCCTTTTTTAAGGATATTAAAAAAAAGGTAATTAGGGATCTAAAATGATTATTACAGTTAATTTAAAATTGTACTTCTTGAAAACAACATGAATGATTTTTGAGACCACTCATATAAGCATTTCAATATTAAAATAAATCTAGAATTATGAAGTTGAATTAAAATTTTGAGCTCTAAATCATGCAAGGGGATGAAACTTTGGACAAAGTCTTCCAATGTTTTTCAAACATTATCAACTACTTGTAAAACTTGGTTGGACTTATTAGCAAAGAAAATTAGATTGAGAAAATCATTCCTATACTAACTTATCATTTTAATGCCAAAGTTACCTTGCTTAAGTCCATGTACAAGCCGACTGAACATACTATTAAATGAATCTGTTGGGCAAGTATTCGAACTGGATCACTTTTAGCCAAGATTAGAGCAATCTACATTCGAGGAGGGAATGAACTTGGAGGTCAAGACATCAAGGATAGTGCTTCGAGTAAACATGTTTTTGACCCAATTGTTAGAAATGATGACTCTAATCATAATGAAGAGAAAATGGCTCTACTTGCCGAGATATTTCCTAAATTTCCTAGAAATAAGAAACCCTTTTTTAAGGATATTAAAAAAAGGTAATTAGGGATCGAAAATGATTATTACAATTAATTGAAAATTGTACTTCTTCAAAACAACATGAATTATTTTTGAGACCACTTATATAAGCATTTCAATATTAAAATAAATCTAGAATTATGAAGTTGAATTAAAATTTTGAGCTCCAAATCATGCAAGGGGATGAAACTTTGGACAAAGTCTTCCAATGTTTTTCAAACATTATCAACTACTTGTAAAACTTGGTTGGACTTATTAGCAAAGAAAATTAGATTGAGAAAATCATTCCTATACTAACTTATCATTTTAATGCCAAAGTTACCTTGCTTAAGTGCATGAACAAGTTCACCGAACATACTCTTAAATGAATATGTTGGGCAAGTATTTGAACTACATCAATTTTGCCCAAGTTGATAGCAATCTACTTTCGAGGAGGGAATGAAATTGGCCCTCAAGACATCAAGCATAGTCGTCCGAGCAAACATGTTTTTGACCCAATTGTTAGAAAAGATGATTCTAATCATAATGAAGAGAAAATGGCTCCACTTGCCGAGAGATTTCCTAAATTTCTTAGACATAAGAAACCCTTTTTTAAGGATATTAAAAAAAAAGGTAATTAGGGATCTAAAATGATTATTACAGTTAATTTAAAATTGTACTTCTTGAAAACAACATGAATGATTTTTAAGACCACTCATATAAGCATTTCAATATTAAAATAAATCTAGAATTATGAAGTTGAATTGATATTTTTTGCTCTATATCATGTAGGAGGATGTAACTTTGGAAAAAGTCTTTCAATGTTTTTCAAACATTATCGACTACTTGTAAAACTTGGGTGGACCTTTTAGCAAAGAAAATTAGATTGAGAAAATAATTCCTATACTACCTTATCATTTTCATGCCAAAGTTACCTTGATTTAGTCTATGTATAAGCCGACTGAACATACTCTTAAATGAATCTATTGGGCAAGTATTCGAACAGGATCACTTTTGGCCAAGATTAGAGGAATCTGCTTTCGAGGAGGGAAAGAACTTGGCTGTCAAGACATCAAGGATAGTGCTCCGAGTAAACTTGTTTTTGACCCAATTGTTAGAAATGATGACTCTAATCATAATGAAGAGAAAATGGCTCTACTTGCCGAGAGATTTCCTAAATTTCTTAGAAATAAGAAACCGTTTTTTAAAGATATTAAAAAAAGGTAATTAGGGATCGAAAATGATTATTACAATTAATTGAAAATTTTACTTCTTCAAAACAACATGAATGATTTTTGAGACCACTCATATAAGCATTTCAATATTAAAATAAATCTAGAATTATGAAGTTGAATTAAAATTTTGAGCTCTAAATCATGCAAGGGGATGAAACTTTGGACAAAGTCTTCCAATGTTTTTCAAACATTATCGACTACTTGTAAAACTTGGTTGGACTTATTAGCAAAGAAAATTAGATTGAGAAAATAATTCCTATACTACCTTATCATTTTAATGCCAAAGTTACCTTGCTTAAGTCCATGTACAAGTTCACCGAACATACTCTTAAATGAATATGTTGGGCAAGTATTTGAACTACATCAATTTTGCCTAAGTTGATAGCAATCTACTTTCGAGGAGGGAATGAAATTGGCCCTCAAGACATCAAGCATAGTCGTCCGAGCAAACATGCTTTTGAGCCAATTGTTAGAAAAGATGATTCTAATCATAATGAAGAGAAAATGGCTCCACTTGCCGAGAGATTTCCTAAATTTCTTAGAAATAAGAAACCCTTTTTTAAGGATATTAAAAAAAAGGTAATTAGGGATCTAAAATGATTATTACAGTTAATTTAAAATTGTACTTCTTGAAAACAACATGAATGATTTTTGAGACCACTCATATAAGCATTTCAATATTAAAATAAATCTAGAATTATGAAGTTGAATTAAAATTTTGAGCTCTAAATCATGCAAGGGGATGAAACTTTGGACAAAGTCTTCCAATGTTTTTCAAACATTATCAACTACTTGTAAAACTTGGTTGGACTTATTAGCAAAGAAAATTAGATTGAGAAAATCATTCCTATACTAACTTATCATTTTAATGCCAAAGTTACCTTGCTTAAGTCCATGTACAAGCCGACTGAACATACTATTAAATGAATCTGTTGGGCAAGTATTCGAACTGGATCACTTTTAGCCAAGATTAGAGCAATCTACGTTCGAGGAGGGAATGAACTTGGAGGTCAAGACATCAAGGATAGTGCTTCGAGTAAACATGTTTTTGACCCAATTGTTAGAAATGATGACTCTAATCATAATGAAGAGAAAATGGCTCTACTTGCCGAGATATTTCCTAAATTTCCTAGAAATAAGAAACCCTTTTTTAAGGATATTAAAAAAAGGTAATTAGGGATCGAAAATGATTATTACAATTAATTGAAAATTGTACTTCTTCAAAACAACATGAATTATTTTTGAGACCACTTATATAAGCATTTCAATATTAAAATAAATCTAGAATTATGAAGTTGAATTAAAATTTTGAGCTCCAAATCATGCAAGGGGATGAAACTTTGGACAAAGTCTTCCAATGTTTTTCAAACATTATCAACTACTTGTAAAACTTGGTTGGACTTATTAGCAAAGAAAATTAGATTGAGAAAATCATTCCTATACTAACTTATCATTTTAATGCCAAAGTTACCTTGCTTAAGTGCATGAACAAGTTCACCGAACATACTCTTAAATGAATATGTTGGGCAAGTATTTGAACTACATCAATTTTGCCCAAGTTGATAGCAATCTACTTTCGAGGAGGGAATGAAATTGGCCCTCAAGACATCAAGCATAGTCGTCCGAGCAAACATGTTTTTGACCCAATTGTTAGAAAAGATGATTCTAATCATAATGAAGAGAAAATGGCTCCACTTGCCGAGAGATTTCCTAAATTTCTTAGACATAAGAAACCCTTTTTTAAGGATATTAAAAAAAAAGGTAATTAGGGATCTAAAATGATTATTACAGTTAATTTAAAATTGTACTTCTTGAAAACAACATGAATGATTTTTAAGACCACTCATATAAGCATTTCAATATTAAAATAAATCTAGAATTATGAAGTTGAATTGATATTTTTTGCTCTATATCATGTAGGAGGATGTAACTTTGGAAAAAGTCTTTCAATGTTTTTCAAACATTATCGACTACTTGTAAAACTTGGGTGGACCTTTTAGCAAAGAAAATTAGATTGAGAAAATAATTCCTATACTACCTTATCATTTTCATGCCAAAGTTACCTTGATTTAGTCTATGTATAAGCCGACTGAACATACTCTTAAATGAATCTATTGGGCAAGTATTCGAACAGGATCACTTTTGGCCAAGATTAGAGGAATCTGCTTTCGAGGAGGGAAAGAACTTGGCTGTCAAGACATCAATTATAGTGCTCCGAGTAAACTTGTTTTTGACCCAATTGTTAGAAATGATGACTCTAATCATAATGAAGAGAAAATGGCTCTACTTGCCGAGAGATTTCCTAAATTTCTTAGAAATAAGAAACCGTTTTTTAAAGATATTAAAAAAAGGTAATTAGGGATCGAAAATGATTATTACAATTAATTGAAAATTTTACTTCTTCAAAACAACATGAATGATTTTTGAGACCACTCATATAAGCATTTCAATATTAAAATAAATCTAGAATTATGAAGTTGAATTAAAATTTTGAGCTCTAAATCATGCAAGGGGATGAAACTTTGGACAAAGTCTTCCAATGTTTTTCAAACATTATCGACTACTTGTAAAACTTGGTTGGACTTATTAGCAAAGAAAATTAGATTGAGAAAATAATTCCTATACTACCTTATCATTTTCAGGCCAAAGTTACCTTGATTTAGTCTATGTAAAAGCCGACTGAACATACTCTTAAATGAATCTATTGGGCAAGTATTCGAACTGGATCACTTTTGGCCAAGATTAGAGCAATCTACTTTCGAGGAGGGAAAGAACTTGGCGGTCAAGACATCAAGGATAGTGCTCCGAGTAAACATGTTTTTGACCCAATTGTTAGAAATGATAACTCTAATCATAATGAAGAGAAAATGGCTCTACTTGCCGAGAGATTTCCTAAATTTCTTAGAAATAAGAAACCCTTTTTTAAGTATATTAAAAAAAGGTAATTAGTGATCGAAAATGATTATTACAATTAATTGAAAATTGTACTTCTCCAAAACAACATGAATGATTTTTGAGACCACTCATATAAGCATTTCAATATTAAAATAAATCTAGAATTATGAAGTTGAATTAAAATTTCGAGCTCTATATCATGCAAGGGGATGAAACTTGGGACAAAGTCTTCCAATGTTTTTCAAACATTATCAACTACTTGTAAAACTTGGTTGGACTTATTAGCAAAGAAAATTAGATTGAGAAAATCATTCTTATACTAACTTATCATTTTAATGCTAAAGTTACCTTGCTTAAGTCCATGTACAAGCCGACTGAACATACTATTAAATGAATCTGTTGGGCAAGTATTCGAACTGGATCACTTTTAGCCAAGATTAGAGCAATCTACGTTCGAGGAGGGAATGAACTTGGCCCTCAAGACATCAAGCATAGTCGTCCGAGCGAACATGTTTTTGACCGAATTGTTATAAATGATGACTCTAATCATAATGAAGAGAAAATGGCTCCACTTGCCGAGAGATTTCCTAAATTTCTTAGAAATAAGAAACCCTTTTTTAAGGATATTAAAAAAAGGTAATTAGGGATCGAAAATGATTATTACAATTAATTGAAAATTGTACTTCTTCAAAACAACATGAATGATTTTTAAGACCACTCATATAAGCATTTCAATATTAAAAAAATCTAGAATTATGAAGTTGAATTAAAATTTTGAGCTCCAAATCATGCAAGGGGATGAAACTTTGGACAAAGTCTTCCAATGTTTTTCAAACATTATCAACTACTTGTAAAACTTTGTTAGACTTATTAGCAAAGAAAATTAGATTGAGAAAATCATTCCTATACTAAATTATCATTTTAATGCCAAAGTTAACTTGCTTAAGTCCATGTACAAGTTCACCGAACATACTCTTAAATGAATATGTTGGGCAAGTATTTGAACTACATCAATTTTGCCAAAGTTGATAGCAATCTACTTTCGAGGAGGGAATGAAATTGCCCCTCAAGACATCAAGCATAGTCGTCCGAGCGAACATGTTTTTGACCCAATTGTTAGAAAAGATGATTCTAATTATAATGAAGAGAAAATGGCTCCACTTGCCGAGAGATTTCCTAAATTTCTTAGAAATAAGAAACCCTTTTTTAAGGATATTAAAAAAAAGATAATTAGGGATCTAAAATGATTATTACAGTTAATTTAAAATTGTACTTCTTGAAAACAACATGAATGATTTTTGAGACCACTCATATAAGCATTTCAATATTAAAATAAATCTAGAATTATGAAGTTGAATTAAAATTTTGAGCTCCAAATCATGCAAGGGGATGAAACTTTGGACAAAGTCTTCCAATGTTTTTCAAACATTATCAACTACTTGTAAAACTTGGTTGGACTTATTAGCAAAGAAAATTAGATTGAGAAAATCATTCCTATACTAACTTATCATTTTAATGCCAAAGTTACCTTGCTTAAGTCCATATACAAGTTCACCGAACATACTCTTAAATGAATATGTTGGGCAAGTATTTGAACTACATCAATTTTGCCTAAGTTGATAGCAATCTACTTTCGAGGAGGGAATGAAATTGGCCCTCAAGACATCAAGCATAGTCGTCCGAGCGAACATGTTTTTGACCCAATTGTTAGAAAAGATGATTCTAATCATAATGAAGAGAAAATGGCTCCACTTGCCGAGAGATTTCCTAAATTTCTTAGAAATAAGAAACCCTTTTTTAAGGATATTAAAAAAAAGGTAATTAGGGATCTAAAATGATTATTACAGTTAATTTAAAATTGTACTTCTTGAAAACAACATGAATGATTTTTGAGACCACTCATATAAGCATTTCAATATTAAAATAAATCTAGAATTATGAAGTTGAATTATAATTTCGAGCTCTATATCATGCAAGGGGATGAAACTTTGGACAAAGTCTTCCAATGTTTTTCAAACATTATCAACTACTTGTAAAACTTGGTTGGACTTATTAGCAAAGAAAATTAGATTGAGAAAATCATTCTTATACTAACTTATCATTTTAATGCTAAAGTTACCTTGCTTAAGTCCATGTACAAGCCGACTGAACATACTATTAAATGAATCTGTTGGGCAAGTATTCGAACTGGATCACTTTTAGCCAAGATTAGAGCAATCTACGTTCGAGGAGGGAATGAACTTGGCCCTCAAGACATCAAGCATAGTCGTCCGAGCGAACATGTTTTTGACCGAATTGTTATAAATGATGACTCTAATCATAATGAAGAGAAAATGGCTCCACTTGCCGAGAGATTTCCTAAATTTCTTAGAAATAAGAAACCCTTTTTTAAGGATATTAAAAAAAGGTAATTAGGGATCGAAAATGATTATTACAATTAATTGAAAATTGTACTTCTTCAAAACAACATGAATGATTTTTAAGACCACTCATATAAGCATTTCAATATTAAAAAAATCTAGAATTATGAAGTTGAATTAAAATTTTGAGCTCCAAATCATGCAAGGGGATGAAACTTTGGACAAAGTCTTCCAATGTTTTTCAAACATTATCAACTACTTGTAAAACTTTGTTAGACTTATTAGCAAAGAAAATTAGATTGAGAAAATCATTCCTATACTAACTTATCATTTTAATGCCAAAGTTACCTTGCTTAAGTCCATGTACAAGTTCACCGAACATACTCTTAAATGAATATGTTGGGCAAGTATTTGAACTACCTCAATTTTGCCGAAGTTGATAGCAATCTACTTTCGAGGAGGGAATGAAATTGCCCCTCAAGACATCAAGCATAGTCGTCCGAGCGAACATGTTTTTGACCCAATTGTTAGAAAAGATGATTCTAATCATAATGAAGAGAAAATGGCTCCACTTGCCGAGAGATTTCCTAAATTTCATAGAAATAAGAAACCCTTTTTTAAGGATATTAAAAAAAAGGTAATTAGGGATCTAAAATGATTATTACAGTTAATTTAAAATTGTACTTCTTGAAAACAACATGAATGATTTTTGAGACCACTCATATAAGCATTTCAATATTAAAATAAATCTAGAATTATGAAGTTGAATTAAAATTTTGAGCTCTAAATCATGCAAGGGGATGAAACTTTGGACAAAGTCTTCCAATGTTTTTCAAACATTATCAACTACTTGTAAAACTTGGTTGGACTTATTAGCAAAGAAAATTAGATTGAGAAAATCATTCCTATACTAACTTATCATTTTAATGCCAAAGTTACCTTGCTTAAGTCCATGTACAAGTTCACCGAACATACTCTTAAATGAATATGTTGGGCAAGTATTTGAACTACATCAATTTTGCCTAAGTTGATAGCAATCTACTTTCGAGGAGGGAATGAAATTGGCCCTCAAGACATCAAGCATAGTCGTCCGAGCGAACATGCTTTTGAGCCAATTGTTAGAAAAGATGATTCTAATCATAATGAAGAGAAAATGGCTCCACTTGCCGAGAGATTTCCTAAATTTCTTAGAAATAAGAAACCCTTTTTTAAGGATATTAAAAAAAAGGTAATTAGGGATCTAAAATGATTATTACAGTTAATTTAAAATTGTACTTCTTGAAAACAACATGAATGATTTTTGAGACCACTCATATAAGCATTTCAATATTAAAATAAATCTAGAATTATGAAGTTGAATTAAAATTTTGAGCTCTAAATCATGCAAGGGGATGAAACTTTGGACAAAGTCTTCCAATGTTTTTCAAACATTATCGACTACTTGTAAAACTTGGTTGGACTTATTAGCAAAGAAAATTAGATTGAGAAAATAATTCCTATACTACCTTATCATTTTCAGGCCAAAGTTACCTTGATTTAGTCTATGTAAAAGCCGACTGAACATACTCTTAAATGAATCTATTGGGCAAGTATTCGAACTGGATCACTTTTGGCCAAGATTAGAGCAATCTACTTTCGAGGAGGGAAAGAACTTGGCGGTCAAGACATCAAGGATAGTGCTCCGAGTAAACATGTTTTTGACCCAATTGTTAGAAATGATAACTCTAATCATAATGAAGAGAAAATGGCTCTACTTGCCGAGAGATTTCCTAAATTTCTTAGAAATAAGAAACCCTTTTTTAAGTATATTAAAAAAAGGTAATTAGTGATCGAAAATGATTATTACAATTAATTGAAAATTGTACTTCTCCAAAACAACATGAATGATTTTTGAGACCACTCATATAAGCATTTCAATATTAAAATAAATCTAGAATTATGAAGTTGAATTAAAATTTCGAGCTCTATATCATGCAAGGGGATGAAACTTGGGACAAAGTCTTCCAATGTTTTTCAAACATTATCAACTACTTGTAAAACTTGGTTGGACTTATTAGCAAAGAAAATTAGATTGAGAAAATCATTCTTATACTAACTTATCATTTTAATGCTAAAGTTACCTTGCTTAAGTCCATGTACAAGCCGACTGAACATACTATTAAATGAATCTGTTGGGCAAGTATTCGAACTGGATCACTTTTAGCCAAGATTAGAGCAATCTACGTTCGAGGAGGGAATGAACTTGGCCCTCAAGACATCAAGCATAGTCGTCCGAGCGAACATGTTTTTGACCGAATTGTTATAAATGATGACTCTAATCATAATGAAGAGAAAATGGCTCCACTTGCCGAGAGATTTCCTAAATTTCTTAGAAATAAGAAACCCTTTTTTAAGGATATTAAAAAAAGGTAATTAGGGATCGAAAATGATTATTACAATTAATTGAAAATTGTACTTCTTCAAAACAACATGAATGATTTTTAAGACCACTCATATAAGCATTTCAATATTAAAAAAATCTAGAATTATGAAGTTGAATTAAAATTTTGAGCTCCAAATCATGCAAGGGGATGAAACTTTGGACAAAGTCTTCCAATGTTTTTCAAACATTATCAACTACTTGTAAAACTTTGTTAGACTTATTAGCAAAGAAAATTAGATTGAGAAAATCATTCCTATACTAAATTATCATTTTAATGCCAAAGTTAACTTGCTTAAGTCCATGTACAAGTTCACCGAACATACTCTTAAATGAATATGTTGGGCAAGTATTTGAACTACATCAATTTTGCCAAAGTTGATAGCAATCTACTTTCGAGGAGGGAATGAAATTGCCCCTCAAGACATCAAGCATAGTCGTCCGAGCGAACATGTTTTTGACCCAATTGTTAGAAAAGATGATTCTAATTATAATGAAGAGAAAATGGCTCCACTTGCCGAGAGATTTCCTAAATTTCTTAGAAATAAGAAACCCTTTTTTAAGGATATTAAAAAAAAGATAATTAGGGATCTAAAATGATTATTACAGTTAATTTAAAATTGTACTTCTTGAAAACAACATGAATGATTTTTGAGACCACTCATATAAGCATTTCAATATTAAAATAAATCTAGAATTATGAAGTTGAATTAAAATTTTGAGCTCCAAATCATGCAAGGGGATGAAACTTTGGACAAAGTCTTCCAATGTTTTTCAAACATTATCAACTACTTGTAAAACTTGGTTGGACTTATTAGCAAAGAAAATTAGATTGAGAAAATCATTCCTATACTAACTTATCATTTTAATGCCAAAGTTACCTTGCTTAAGTCCATGTACAAGTTGACCGAACATACTCTTCAATGAATATGTTGGGCAAGTATTTGAACTACATCAATTTTGCCTAAGTTGATAGCAATCTACTTTCGAGGAGGGAATGAAATTGGCCCTCAAGACATCAAGCATAGTCGTCCGAGCGAACATGTTTTTGACCCAATTGTTAGAAAAGATGATTCTAATCATAATGAAGAGAAAATGGCTCCACTTGCCGAGAGATTTCCTAAATTTCTTAGAAATAAGAAACCCTTTTTTAAGGATATTAAAAAAAAGGTAATTAGGGATCTAAAATGATTATTACAGTTAATTTAAAATTGTACTTCTTGAAAACAACATGAATGATTTTTGAGACCACTCATATAAGCATTTCAATATTAAAATAAATCTAGAATTATGAAGTTGAATTATAATTTCGAGCTCTATATCATGCAAGGGGATGAAACTTTGGACAAAGTCTTCCAATGTTTTTCAAACATTATCAACTACTTGTAAAACTTGGTTGGACTTATTAGCAAAGAAAATTAGATTGAGAAAATCATTCTTATACTAACTTATCATTTTAATGCTAAAGTTACCTTGCTTAAGTCCATGTACAAGCCGACTGAACATACTATTAAATGAATCTGTTGGGCAAGTATTCGAACTGGATCACTTTTAGCCAAGATTAGAGCAATCTACGTTCGAGGAGGGAATGAACTTGGCCCTCAAGACATCAAGCATAGTCGTCCGAGCGAACATGTTTTTGACCGAATTGTTATAAATGATGACTCTAATCATAATGAAGAGAAAATGGCTCCACTTGCCGAGAGATTTCCTAAATTTCTTAGAAATAAGAAACCCTTTTTTAAGGATATTAAAAAAAGGTAATTAGGGATCGAAAATGATTATTACAATTAATTGAAAATTGTACTTCTTCAAAACAACATGAATGATTTTTAAGACCACTCATATAAGCATTTCAATATTAAAAAAATCTAGAATTATGAAGTTGAATTAAAATTTTGAGCTCCAAATCATGCAAGGGGATGAAACTTTGGACAAAGTCTTCCAATGTTTTTCAAACATTATCAACTACTTGTAAAACTTTGTTAGACTTATTAGCAAAGAAAATTAGATTGAGAAAATCATTCCTATACTAACTTATCATTTTAATGCCAAAGTTACCTTGCTTAAGTCCATGTACAAGTTCACCGAACATACTCTTAAATGAATATGTTGGGCAAGTATTTGAACTACCTCAATTTTGCCGAAGTTGATAGCAATCTACTTTCGAGGAGGGAATGAAATTGCCCCTCAAGACATCAAGCATAGTCGTCCGAGCGAACATGTTTTTGACCCAATTGTTAGAAAAGATGATTCTAATCATAATGAAGAGAAAATGGCTCCACTTGCCGAGAGATTTCCTAAATTTCATAGAAATAAGAAACCCTTTTTTAAGGATATTAAAAAAAAGGTAATTAGGGATCTAAAATGATTATTACAGTTAATTTAAAATTGTACTTCTTGAAAACAACATGAATGATTTTTGAGACCACTCATATAAGCATTTCAATATTAAAATAAATCTAGAATTATGAAGTTGAATTAAAATTTTGAGCTCTAAATCATGCAAGGGGATGAAACTTTGGACAAAGTCTTCCAATGTTTTTCAAACATTATCAACTACTTGTAAAACTTGGTTGGACTTATTAGCAAAGAAAATTAGATTGAGAAAATCATTCCTATACTAACTTATCATTTTAATGCCAAAGTTACCTTGCTTAAGTCCATGTACAAGTTCACCGAACATACTCTTAAATGAATATGTTGGGCAAGTATTTGAACTACATCAATTTTGCCTAAGTTGATAGCAATCTACTTTCGAGGAGGGAATGAAATTGGCCCTCAAGACATCAAGCATAGTCGTCCGAGCGAACATGCTTTTGAGCCAATTGTTAGAAAAGATGATTCTAATCATAATGAAGAGAAAATGGCTCCACTTGCCGAGAGATTTCCTAAATTTCTTAGAAATAAGAAACCCTTTTTTAAGGATATTAAAAAAAAGGTAATTAGGGATCTAAAATGATTATTACAGTTAATTTAAAATTGTACTTCTTGAAAACAACATGAATGATTTTTGAGACCACTCATATAAGCATTTCAATATTAAAATAAATCTAGAATTATGAAGTTGAATTAAAATTTTGAGCTCTAAATCATGCAAGGGGATGAAACTTTGGACAAAGTCTTCCAATGTTTTTCAAACATTATCGACTACTTGTAAAACTTGGTTGGACTTATTAGCAAAGAAAATTAGATTGAGAAAATAATTCCTATACTACCTTATCATTTTCAGGCCAAAGTTACCTTGATTTAGTCTATGTAAAAGCCGACTGAACATACTCTTAAATGAATCTATTGGGCAAGTATTCGAACTGGATCACTTTTGGCCAAGATTAGAGCAATCTACTTTCGAGGAGGGAAAGAACTTGGCGGTCAAGACATCAAGGATAGTGCTCCGAGTAAACATGTTTTTGACCCAATTGTTAGAAATGATAACTCTAATCATAATGAAGAGAAAATGGCTCTACTTGCCGAGAGATTTCCTAAATTTCTTAGAAATAAGAAACCCTTTTTTAAGTATATTAAAAAAAGGTAATTAGTGATCGAAAATGATTATTACAATTAATTGAAAATTGTACTTCTCCAAAACAACATGAATGATTTTTGAGACCACTCATATAAGCATTTCAATATTAAAATAAATCTAGAATTATGAAGTTGAATTAAAATTTCGAGCTCTATATCATGCAAGGGGATGAAACTTGGGACAAAGTCTTCCAATGTTTTTCAAACATTATCAACTACTTGTAAAACTTGGTTGGACTTATTAGCAAAGAAAATTAGATTGAGAAAATCATTCTTATACTAACTTATCATTTTAATGCTAAAGTTACCTTGCTTAAGTCCATGTACAAGCCGACTGAACATACTATTAAATGAATCTGTTGGGCAAGTATTCGAACTGGATCACTTTTAGCCAAGATTAGAGCAATCTACGTTCGAGGAGGGAATGAACTTGGCCCTCAAGACATCAAGCATAGTCGTCCGAGCGAACATGTTTTTGACCGAATTGTTATAAATGATGACTCTAATCATAATGAAGAGAAAATGGCTCCACTTGCCGAGAGATTTCCTAAATTTCTTAGAAATAAGAAACCCTTTTTTAAGGATATTAAAAAAAGGTAATTAGGGATCGAAAATGATTATTACAATTAATTGAAAATTGTACTTCTTCAAAACAACATGAATGATTTTTAAGACCACTCATATAAGCATTTCAATATTAAAAAAATCTAGAATTATGAAGTTGAATTAAAATTTTGAGCTCCAAATCATGCAAGGGGATGAAACTTTGGACAAAGTCTTCCAATGTTTTTCAAACATTATCAACTACTTGTAAAACTTTGTTAGACTTATTAGCAAAGAAAATTAGATTGAGAAAATCATTCCTATACTAAATTATCATTTTAATGCCAAAGTTAACTTGCTTAAGTCCATGTACAAGTTCACCGAACATACTCTTAAATGAATATGTTGGGCAAGTATTTGAACTACATCAATTTTGCCAAAGTTGATAGCAATCTACTTTCGAGGAGGGAATGAAATTGCCCCTCAAGACATCAAGCATAGTCGTCCGAGCGAACATGTTTTTGACCCAATTGTTAGAAAAGATGATTCTAATTATAATGAAGAGAAAATGGCTCCACTTGCCGAGAGATTTCCTAAATTTCTTAGAAATAAGAAACCCTTTTTTAAGGATATTAAAAAAAAGATAATTAGGGATCTAAAATGATTATTACAGTTAATTTAAAATTGTACTTCTTGAAAACAACATGAATGATTTTTGAGACCACTCATATAAGCATTTCAATATTAAAATAAATCTAGAATTATGAAGTTGAATTAAAATTTTGAGCTCCAAATCATGCAAGGGGATGAAACTTTGGACAAAGACTTCCAATGTTTTTCAAACATTATCAACTACTTGTAAAACTTGGTTGGACTTATTAGCAAAGAAAATTAGATTGAGAAAATCATTCCTATACTAACTTATCATTTTAATGCCAAAGTTACCTTGCTTAAGTCCATATACAAGTTCACCGAACATACTCTTAAATGAATATGTTGGGCAAGTATTTGAACTACATCAATTTTGCCTAAGTTGATAGCAATCTACTTTCGAGGAGGGAATGAAATTGGCCCTCAAGACATCAAGCATAGTCGTCCGAGCGAACATGTTTTTGACCCAATTGTTAGAAAAGATGATTCTAATCATAATGAAGAGAAAATGGCTCCACTTGCCGAGAGATTTCCTAAATTTCTTAGAAATAAGAAACCCTTTTTTAAGGATATTAAAAAAAAGGTAATTAGGGATCTAAAATGATTATTACAGTTAATTTAAAATTGTACTTCTTGAAAACAACATGAATGATTTTTGAGACCACTCATATAAGCATTTCAATATTAAAATAAATCTAGAATTATGAAGTTGAATTATAATTTCGAGCTCTATATCATGCAAGGGGATGAAACTTTGGACAAAGTCTTCCAATGTTTTTCAAACATTATCAACTACTTGTAAAACTTGGTTGGACTTATTAGCAAAGAAAATTAGATTGAGAAAATCATTCTTATACTAACTTATCATTTTAATGCTAAAGTTACCTTGCTTAAGTCCATGTACAAGCCGACTGAACATACTATTAAATGAATCTGTTGGGCAAGTATTCGAACTGGATCACTTTTAGCCAAGATTAGAGCAATCTACGTTCGAGGAGGGAATGAACTTGGCCCTCAAGACATCAAGCATAGTCGTCCGAGCGAACATGTTTTTGACCGAATTGTTATAAATGATGACTCTAATCATAATGAAGAGAAAATGGCTCCACTTGCCGAGAGATTTCCTAAATTTCTTAGAAATAAGAAACCCTTTTTTAAGGATATTAAAAAAAGGTAATTAGGGATCGAAAATGATTATTACAATTAATTGAAAATTGTACTTCTTCAAAACAACATGAATGATTTTTAAGACCACTCATATAAGCATTTCAATATTAAAAAAATCTAGAATTATGAAGTTGAATTAAAATTTTGAGCTCCAAATCATGCAAGGGGATGAAACTTTGGACAAAGTCTTCCAATGTTTTTCAAACATTATCAACTACTTGTAAAACTTTGTTAGACTTATTAGCAAAGAAAATTAGATTGAGAAAATCATTCCTATACTAACTTATCATTTTAATGCCAAAGTTACCTTGCTTAAGTCCATGTACAAGTTCACCGAACATACTCTTAAATGAATATGTTGGGCAAGTATTTGAACTACCTCAATTTTGCCGAAGTTGATAGCAATCTACTTTCGAGGAGGGAATGAAATTGCCCCTCAAGACATCAAGCATAGTCGTCCGAGCGAACATGTTTTTGACCCAATTGTTAGAAAAGATGATTCTAATCATAATGAAGAGAAAATGGCTCCACTTGCCGAGAGATTTCCTAAATTTCATAGAAATAAGAAACCCTTTTTTAAGGATATTAAAAAAAAGGTAATTAGGGATCTAAAATGATTATTACAGTTAATTTAAAATTGTACTTCTTGAAAACAACATGAATGATTTTTGAGACCACTCATATAAGCATTTCAATATTAAAATAAATCTAGAATTATGAAGTTGAATTAAAATTTTGAGCTCTAAATCATGCAAGGGGATGAAACTTTGGACAAAGTCTTCCAATGTTTTTCAAACATTATCAACTACTTGTAAAACTTGGTTGGACTTATTAGCAAAGAAAATTAGATTGAGAAAATCATTCCTATACTAACTTATCATTTTAATGCCAAAGTTACCTTGCTTAAGTCCATGTACAAGTTCACCGAACATACTCTTAAATGAATATGTTGGGCAAGTATTTGAACTACATCAATTTTGCCTAAGTTGATAGCAATCTACTTTCGAGGAGGGAATGAAATTGGCCCTCAAGACATCAAGCATAGTCGTCCGAGCGAACATGCTTTTGAGCCAATTGTTAGAAAAGATGATTCTAATCATAATGAAGAGAAAATGGCTCCACTTGCCGAGAGATTTCCTAAATTTCTTAGAAATAAGAAACCCTTTTTTAAGGATATTAAAAAAAAGGTAATTAGGGATCTAAAATGATTATTACAGTTAATTTAAAATTGTACTTCTTGAAAACAACATGAATGATTTTTGAGACCACTCATATAAGCATTTCAATATTAAAATAAATCTAGAATTATGAAGTTGAATTAAAATTTTGAGCTCTAAATCATGCAAGGGGATGAAACTTTGGACAAAGTCTTCCAATGTTTTTCAAACATTATCAACTACTTGTAAAACTTGGTTGGACTTATTAGCAAAGAAAATTAGATTGAGAAAATCATTCCTATACTAACTTATCATTTTAATGCCAAAGTTACCTTGCTTAAGTCCATGTACAAGCCGACTGAACATACTATTAAATGAATCTGTTGGGCAAGTATTCGAACTGGATCACTTTTAGCCAAGATTAGAGCAATCTACATTCGAGGAGGGAATGAACTTGGAGGTCAAGACATCAAGGATAGTGCTTCGAGTAAACATGTTTTTGACCCAATTGTTAGAAATGATGACTCTAATCATAATGAAGAGAAAATGGCTCTACTTGCCGAGATATTTCCTAAATTTCCTAGAAATAAGAAACCCTTTTTTAAGGATATTAAAAAAAGGTAATTAGGGATCGAAAATGATTATTACAATTAATTGAAAATTGTACTTCTTCAAAACAACATGAATGATTTTTGAGACCACTTATATAAGCATTTCAATATTAAAATAAATCTAGAATTATGAAGTTGAATTAAAATTTTGAGCTCCAAATCATGCAACGGGATGAAACTTTGGACAAAGTCTTCCAATGTTTTTCAAACATTATCAACTACTTGTAAAACTTGGTTGGACTTATTAGCAAAGAAAATTAGATTGAGAAAATCATTCCTATACTAACTTATCATTTTAATGCCAAAGTTACCTTGCTTAAGTCCATGAACAAGTTCACCGAACATACTCTTAAATGAATATGTTGGGCAAGTATTTGAACTACATCAATTTTGCCCAAGTTGATAGCAATCTACTTTCGAGGAGGGAATGAAATTGGCCCTCAAGACATCAAGCATAGTCGTCCCAGCGAACATGTTTTTGACCCAATTGTTAGAAAAGATGATTCTAATCATAATGAAGAGAAAATGGCTCCACTTGCTGAGAGATTTCCTAAATTTCTTAGACATAAGAAACCCTTTTTTAAGGATATTAAAAAAAAAGGTAATTAGGGATCTAAAATGATTATTACAGTTAATTTAAAATTTTACTTCTTGAAAACAACATGAATGATTTTTAAGACCACTCATATAAGCATTTCAATATTAAAATAAATCTAGAATTATGAAGTTGAATTAAAATTTTGAGCTCTAAATCATGCAAGGGGATGAAACTTTGGACAAAGTCTTCCAATGTTTTTCAAACATTATCAACTACTTGTAAAACTTGGTTGGACTTATTAGCAAAGAAAATTAGATTGAGAAAATCATTCCTATACTAACTTATCATTTTAATGCCAAAGTTACCTTGCTTAAGTCCATGTACAAGTTCACCGAACATACTCTTAAATGAATATGTTGGGCAAGTATTTAAACTACATCAATTTTGCCTAAGTTGATAGCAATCTACTTTCGAGGAGGGAATGAAATTGGCCCTCAAGACATCAAGCATAGTCGTCCGAGCGAACATGCTTTTGAGCCAATTGTTAGAAAAGATGATTCTAATCATAATGAAGAGAAAATGGCTCCACTTGCCGAGAGATTTCCTAAATTTCTTAGAAATAAGAAACCCTTTTTTAAGGATATTAAAAAAAAGGTAATTAGGGATCTAAAATGATTATTACAGTTAATTTAAAATTGTACTTCTTGAAAACAACATGAATGATTTTTGAGACCACTCATATAAGCATTTCAATATTAAAATAAATCTAGAATTATGAAGTTGAATTAAAATTTTGAGCTCTAAATCATGCAAGGGGATGAAACTTTGGACAAAGTCTTCCAATGTTTTTCAAACATTATCAACTACTTGTAAAACTTGGTTGGACTTATTAGCAAAGAAAATTAGATTGAGAAAATCATTCCTATACTAACTTATCATTTTAATGCCAAAGTTACCTTGCTTAAGTCCATGTACAAGCCGACTGAACATACTATTAAATGAATCTGTTGGGCAAGTATTCGAACTGGATCACTTTTAGCCAAGATTAGAGCAATCTACATTCGAGGAGGGAATGAACTTGGAGGTCAAGACATCAAGGATAGTGCTTCGAGTAAACATGTTTTTGACCCAATTGTTAGAAATGATGACTCTAATCATAATGAAGAGAAAATGGCTCTACTTGCCGAGATATTTCCTAAATTTCCTAGAAATAAGAAACCCTTTTTTAAGGATATTAAAAAAAGGTAATTAGGGATCGAAAATGATTATTACAATTAATTGAAAATTGTACTTCTTCAAAACAACATGAATGATTTTTGAGACCACTTATATAAGCATTTCAATATTAAAATAAATCTAGAATTATGAAGTTGAATTAAAATTTTGAGCTCCAAATCATGCAACGGGATGAAACTTTGGACAAAGTCTTCCAATGTTTTTCAAACATTATCAACTACTTGTAAAACTTGGTTGGACTTATTAGCAAAGAAAATTAGATTGAGAAAATCATTCCTATACTAACTTATCATTTTAATGCCAAAGTTACCTTGCTTAAGTCCATGAACAAGTTCACCGAACATACTCTTAAATGAATATGTTGGGCAAGTATTTGAACTACATCAATTTTGCCCAAGTTGATAGCAATCTACTTTCGAGGAGGGAATGAAATTGGCCCTCAAGACATCAAGCATAGTCGTCCCAGCGAACATGTTTTTGACCCAATTGTTAGAAAAGATGATTCTAATCATAATGAAGAGAAAATGGCTCCACTTGCTGAGAGATTTCCTAAATTTCTTAGACATAAGAAACCCTTTTTTAAGGATATTAAAAAAAAAGGTAATTAGGGATCTAAAATGATTATTACAGTTAATTTAAAATTTTACTTCTTGAAAACAACATGAATGATTTTTAAGACCACTCATATAAGCATTTCAATATTAAAATAAATCTAGAATTATGAAGTTGAATTAAAATTTTGAGCTCTAAATCATGCAAGGGGATGAAACTTTGGACAAAGTCTTCCAATGTTTTTCAAACATTATCAACTACTTGTAAAACTTGGTTGGACTTATTAGCAAAGAAAATTAGATTGAGAAAATCATTCCTATACTAACTTATCATTTTAATGCCAAAGTTACCTTGCTTAAGTCCATGTACAAGTTCACCGAACATACTCTTAAATGAATATGTTGGGCAAGTATTTAAACTACATCAATTTTGCCTAAGTTGATAGCAATCTACTTTCGAGGAGGGAATGAAATTGGCCCTCAAGACATCAAGCATAGTCGTCCGAGCGAACATGCTTTTGAGCCAATTGTTAGAAAAGATGATTCTAATCATAATGAAGAGAAAATGGCTCCACTTGCCGAGAGATTTCCTAAATTTCTTAGAAATAAGAAACCCTTTTTTAAGGATATTAAAAAAAAGGTAATTAGGGATCTAAAATGATTATTACAGTTAATTTAAAATTGTACTTCTTGAAAACAACATGAATGATTTTTGAGACCACTCATATAAGCATTTCAATATTAAAATAAATCTAGAATTATGAAGTTGAATTAAAATTTTGAGCTCTAAATCATGCAAGGGGATGAAACTTTGGACAAAGTCTTCCAATGTTTTTCAAACATTATCAACTACTTGTAAAACTTGGTTGGACTTATTAGCAAAGAAAATTAGATTGAGAAAATCATTCCTATACTAACTTATCATTTTAATGCCAAAGTTACCTTGCTTAAGTCCATGTACAAGCCGACTGAACATACTATTAAATGAATCTGTTGGGCAAGTATTCGAACTGGATCACTTTTAGCCAAGATTAGAGCAATCTACATTCGAGGAGGGAATGAAATTGGCCCTCAAGACATCAAGCATAGTCGTCCCAGCGAACATGTTTTTGACCCAATTGTTAGAAAAGATGATTCTAATCATAATGAAGAGAAAATGGCTCCACTTGCCGAGAGATTTCCTAAATTTCTTAGAAATAAGAAACCCTTTTTTAAGGATATTAAAAAAAAGGTAATTAGGGATCTAAAATGATTATTACAGTTAATTTAAAATTGTACTTCTTGCAAACAACATGAATGACTTTTGAGACCACTCATATAAGCATTTCAATATTAAAATAAATCTAGAATTATGAAGTTGGATTGAAATTTTGAGCTCTATATCATGTAGGAGGATGTAACTTTGGACAAAGTCTTTCAATGTTTTTCAAACATTATCGACTACTTGTAAAACTTGGGTGGACCTTTTAGCAAAGACAATTAGATTGAGAAAATAATTCCTATACTACCTTATCATTTTCATGCCAAAGTTACCTTGATTGAGTCTATGTAAAAGCCGACTGAACATACTCTTAAATGAATCTATTGGGCAAGTATTCGAACTGGATCACTTTTGGCCAAGATTAGAGTAATCTGCTTTCGAGGAGGGAAAGAACTTGGCGGTCAAGACATCAAGGATAGTGCTCCGAGTAAACTTGTTTTTGACCCAATTGTTTGAAATGATGACTCTAATCATAATGAAGAGAAAATGGCTCTACTTGCCGAGAGATTTCCTAAATTTCTTAGAAATAAGAAACCGTTTTTTAAGGATATTAAAAAAAGGTAATTAGGGATCGAAAATGATTATTACAATTAATTGAAAATTGTACTTCTTCAAAACAACATGAATGATTTTTGAGACCACTCATATAAGCATTTCAATATTAAAATAAATCTAGAATTATGAAGTTGAATTAAAATTTTGAGCTCTAAATCATGCAAGGGGATGAAACTTTGGACAAAGTCTTCCAATGTTTTTCAAACATTATCAACTACTTGTAAAACTTGGTTGGACTTATTAGCAATGAAAATTAGATTGAGAAAATCATTCCTATACTAACTTATCATTTTAATGCCAAAGTTACCTTGCTTATGTCCATGTACAAGTTCACCGAACATACTCTTAAATGAATATGTTGGGCAAGTATTTGAACTACATCAATTTTGCCGAAGTTGATAGCAATCTACTTTCGAGGAGGGAATGAAATTGGCCCTCAAGACATCAAGCATAGTCGTCCGAGCGAACATGTTTTTGACCCAATTGTTAGAAAAGATGATTCTAATCATAATGAAGAGAAAATGGCTCCACTTGCCGAGAGATTTCCTAAATTTCTTAGAAATAAGAAACCCTTTTTTAAGGATATTAAAAAAAAGGTAATTAGGGATCTAAAATGATTATTACAGTTAATTTAAAATTGTACTTCTTGAAAACAACATGAATGATTTTTGAGACCACTCATATAAGCATTTCAATATTAAAATAAATCTACAATTATAAAGTTGAATTGAAATTTTGAGCTCTATATCATGTAGGAGGATGTAACTTTGGACAAAGTCTTTCAATGTTTTTCAAACATTATCGACTACTTGTAAAACTTGGGTGGACCTTTTAGCAAAGAAAATTAGATTGAGAAAATAATTCCTATACTACCTTATCATTTTCATGCCAAAGTTACCTTGATTTAGTCTATGTAAAAGCAGACTGAACATACTCTTAAATGAATCTATTGGGCAAGTATTCGAACTGGATCACTTTTGGCCAAGATTAGAGTAATCTGCTTTCGAGGAGGGAAAGAACTTGGCGGTCAAGACATCAAGGATAGTGCTCCGAGTAAACATGTTTTTGACCCAATTGTTAGAAATGATAACTCTAATCATAATAAAGAGAAAATGGCTCTACTTGCCGAGAGATTTCCTAAATTTCTTAGAAATAAGAAACCCTTTTTTAAGGATATTAAAAAAAGGTAATTAGGGATCGAAAATGATTATTACAATTAATTGAAAATTGTACTTCTTCAAAACAACATGAATGATTTTTGAGACCACTCATATAAGCATTTCAATATTAAAATAAATCTAGAATTATGAAGTTGAATTAAAATTTTGAGCTCCAAATCATGCAAGGGGATGAAACTTTGGACAAAGTCTTCCAATGTTTTTCAAACATTATCAACTACTTGTAAAACTTGGTTGGACTTATTAGCAAAGAAAATTAGATTGAGAAAATCATTCCTATACTAACTTATCATTTTAATGCCAAAGTTACCTTGCTTAAGTCCATGTACAAGTTCACCGAACATACTCTTAAATGAATATGTTGGGCAAGTATTTGAAATACATCAATTTTGCCTAAGTTGATAGCAATCTACTTTCGAGGAGGGAATGAAATTGGCCCTCAAGACATCAAGCATAGTCATCCGAGCGAACATGTTTTTGACCCAATTGTTAGAAAAGATGATTCTAATCATAATAAAGAGAAAATGGCTCCACTTGCCGATAGATTTCCTAAATTTCTTAGAAATAAGAAACCCTTTTTTAAGGATATTAAAAAAAAGGTAATTAGGGATCTAAAATGATTATTACAGTTAATTTAAAATTGTACTTCTTGAAAACAACATGAATGATTTTTGAGACCACTCATATAAGCATTTCAATATTAAAATAAATCTAGAATTATGAAGTTGAATTAAAATTTTGAGCTCTAAATCATGCAAGGGGATGAAACTTTGGACAAAGTCTTCCAATGTTTTTCAAACATTATCAACTACTTGCAAAACTTGGTTGGACTTATTAGCAAAGAAAATTAGATTGAGAAAATCATTCCTATACTAACTTATCATTTTAATGCCAAAGTTACCTTGCTTAAGTCCATGAACAAGTTCACCGAACATACTCTTAAATGAATATGTTGGGCAAGTATTTCAACTACATCAATTTTGCCCATGTTGATAGCAATCTACTTTCGAGGAGGGAATGAAATTGGCCCTCAAGACATCAAGCATAGTCGTCCGAGCGAACATGTTTTTGACCCAATTGTTAGAAAAGATGATTCTAATCATAATGAAGAGAAAATAGCTCCACTTGCCGAGAGATTTCCTAAATTTCTTAGAAATAAGAAACCCTTTTTTAAGGATATTAAAAAAAAGGTAATTAGGGATCTAAAATGATTATTACAGTTAATTTAAATTTGTACTTCTTGAAAACAACATGAATGATTTTTGAGACCACTCATATAAGCATTTCAATATTAAAATAAATCTACAATTATGAAGTTGAATTGAAATTTTGAGCTCTATATCATGTAGGAGGATGTAACTTTGGACAAAGTCTTTCAATGTTTTTCAAACATTATCAACTACTTGTAAAGCTTGGTTGGACTTATTAGCAAAGAAAATTAGATTGAGAAAATCATTCCTATACTAACTTATCATTTTAATGCCAAAGTTACCTTGCTTAAGTCCATGAACAAGTTCACCGAACATACTCTTAAATGAATATGTTGGGCAAGTATTTGAACTACATCAATTTTGACCAAGTTGATAGCAATCTACTTTCGAGGAGGGAATGAAATTGGCCCTCAAGACATCAAGCATAGTCGTCCCAGCGAACATGTTTTTGACCCAATTGTTAGAAAAGATGATTCTAATCATAATGAAGAGAAAATGGCTCCACTTGCCGAGAGATTTCCTAAATTTCTTAGAAATAAGAAACCCTTTTTTAAGGATATTAAAAAAAAGGTAATTAGGGATCTAAAATGATTATTACAGTTAATTTAAAATTGTACTTCTTGAAAACAACATGAATGACTTTTGAGACCACTCATATAAGCATTTCAATATTAAAATAAATCTAGAATTATGAAGTTGGATTGAAATTTTGAGCTCTATATCATGTAGGAGGATGTAACTTTGGACAAAGTCTTTCAATGTTTTTCAAACATTATCGACTACTTGTAAAACTTGGGTGGACCTTTTAGCAAAGACAATTAGATTGAGAAAATAATTCCTATACTACCTTATCATTTTCATGAGAAAGTTACCTTGATTTAGTCTATGTAAAAGCCGACTGAACATACTCTTAAATGAATCTATTGGGCAAGTATTCGAACTGGATCACTTTTGGCCAAGATTAGAGTAATCTGCTTTCGAGGAGGGAAAGAACTTGGCGGTCAAGACATCAAGGATAGTGCTCCGAGTAAACTTGTTTTTGACCCAATTGTTTGAAATGATGACTCTAATCATAATGAAGAGAAAATGGCTCTACTTGCCGAGAGATTTCCTAAATTTCTTAGAAATAAGAAACCGTTTTTTAAGGATATTAAAAAAAGGTAATTAGGGATCGAAAATGATTATTACAATTAATTGAAAATTGTACTTCTTCAAAACAACATGAATGATTTTTGAGACCACTCATATAAGCATTTCAATATTAAAATAAATCTAGAATTATGAAGTTGAATTAAAATTTTGAGCTCTAAATCATGCAAGGGGATGAAACTTTGGACAAAGTCTTCCAATGTTTTTCAAACATTATCAACTACTTGTAAAACTTGGTTGGACTTATTAGCAATGAAAATTAGATTGAGAAAATCATTCCTATACTAACTTATCATTTTAATGCCAAAGTTACCTTGCTTAAGTCCATGTACAAGTTCACCGAACATACTCTTAAATGAATATGTTGGGCAAGTATTTGAACTACATCAATTTTGCCCAAGTTGATAGCAATCTACTTTCGAGGAGGGAATGAACTTGGCCCTCAAGACATCAAGCATAGTCGTCCGAGCGAACATGTTTTTGACCCAATTGTTAGAAAAGATGATTCTAATCATAATGAAGAGAAAATGGCTCCACTTGCCGAGAGATTTCCTAAATTTCTTAGAAATAAGAAACCCTTTTTTAAGGATATTAAAAAAAAGGTAATTAGGGATCTAAAATGATTATTACAGTTAATTTAAAATTGTACTTCTTGAAAACAACATGAATGATTTTTGAGACCACTCATATAAGCATTTCAATATTAAAATAAATCTACAATTATGAAGTTGAATTGAAATTTTGAGCTCTATATCATGTAGGAGGATGTAACTTTGGACAAAGTCTTTCAATGTTTTTCAAACATTATCGACTACTTGTAAAACTTGGGTGGACCTTTTAGCAAAGAAAATTAGATTGAGAAAATAATTCCTATACTACCTTATCATTTTCATGCCAAAGTTACCTTGATTTAGTCTATGTAAAAGCCGACTGAACATACTCTTAAATGAATCTATTGGGCAAGTATTTGAACTGGATCACTTTTGGCCAAGATTAGAGTAATCTGCTTTCGAGGAGGGAAAGAACTTGGCGGTCAAGATATCAAGGATAGTGCTCCGAGTAAACATGTTTTTGACCCAATTGTTAGAAATGATAACTCTAATCATAATAAAGAGAAAATGGCTCTACTTGCCGAGAGATTTCCTAAATTTTTAGAAATAAGAAACCCTTTTTTAAGGATATTAAAAAAAGGTAATTAGGGATCGAAAATGATTATTACAATTAATTGAAAATTGTACTTCTTCAAAACAACATGAATGATTTTTGAGACCACTCATATAAGCATTTCAATATTAAAATAAATCTAGAATTATGAAGTTAAATTAAAATTTTGAGCTCTAAATCATGCAAGGGGATGAAACTTTGGACAAAGTCTTCCAATGTTTTTCAAACATTATCAACTACTTGCAAAACTTGGTTGGACTTATTAGCAAAGAAAATTAGATTGAGAAAATCATTCCTATACTAACTTATCATTTTAATGCCAAAGTTACCTTGCTTAAGTCCATGAACAAGTTCACCGAACATACTCTTAAATGAATATGTTGGGCAAGTATTTGAACTACATCAATTTTGCCCAAGTTGATAGCAATCTACTTTCGAGGAGGGAATGAAATTGGCCCTCAAGACATCAAGCATAGTCGTCCCAGCGAACATGTTTTTGACCCAATTGTTAGAAAAGATGATTCTAATCATAATGAAGAGAAAATGGCTCCACTTGCCGAGAGATTTCCTAAACTTCTTAGAAATAAGAAACCCTTTTTTAATGATATTAAAAAAAAGGTAATTAGGGATCTAAAATGATTATTACAGTTAATTTAAAATTGTACTTCTTGAAAACAAAATGAATGATTTTTGAGACCACTCATATAAGCATTTCAATATTAAAATAAATCTAGAATTATGAAGTTGGATTGAAATTTTGAGCTCTATATCATGTAGGAGGATGTAACTTTGGACAAAGTCTTTCAATGTTTTTCAAACATTATCGACTACTTGTAAAACTTGGGTGGACCTTTTAGCAAAGACAATTAGATTGAGAAAATAATTCCTATACTACCTTATCATTTTCATGCCAAAGTTACCTTGATTTAGTCTATGTAAAAGCCGACTGAACATACTCTTAAATGAATCTATTGGGCAAGTATTCGAACTGGATCACTTTTGGCCAAGATTAGAGTAATCTGCTTTCGAGGAGGGAAAGAACTTGGCGGTCAAGACATCAAGGATAGTGCTCCGAGTAAACTTGTTTTTGACCCAATTGTTTGAAATGATGACTCTAATCATAATGAAGAGAAAATGGCTCTACTTGCCGAGAGATTTCCTAAATTTCTTAGAAATAAGAAACCGTTTTTTAAGGATATTAAAAAAAGGTAATTAGGGATCGAAAATGATTATTACAATTAATTGAAAATTGTACTTCTTCAAAACAACATGAATGATTTTTGAGACCACTCATATAAGCATTTCAATATTAAAATAAATCTAGAATTATGAAGTTGAATTAAAATTTTGAGCTCTAAATCATGCAAGGGGATGAAACTTTGGACAAAGTCTTCCAATGTTTTTCAAACATTATCAACTACTTGTAAAACTTGGTTGGACTTATTAGCAATGAAAATTAGATTGAGAAAATCATTCCTATACTAACTTATCATTTTAATGCCAAAGTTACCTTGCTTAAGTCCATGAACAAGTTCACCGAACATACTCTTAAATGAATATGTTGGGCAAGTATTTCAACTACATCAATTTTGCCCATGTTGATAGCAATCTACTTTCGAGGAGGGAATGAAATTGGCCCTCAAGACATCAAGCATAGTCGTCCGAGCGAACATGTTTTTGACCCAATTGTTAGAAAAGATGATTCTAATCATAATGAAGAGAAAATAGCTCCACTTGCCGAGAGATTTCCTAAATTTCTTAGAAATAAGAAACCCTTTTTTAAGGATATTAAAAAAAAGGTAATTAGGGATCTAAAATGATTATTACAGTTAATTTAAATTTGTACTTCTTGAAAACAACATGAATGATTTTTGAGACCACTCATATAAGCATTTCAATATTAAAATAAATCTACAATTATGAAGTTGAATTGAAATTTTGAGCTCTATATCATGTAGGAGGATGTAACTTTGGACAAAGTCTTTCAATGTTTTTCAAACATTATCAACTACTTGTAAAGCTTGGTTGGACTTATTAGCAAAGAAAATTAGATTGAGAAAATCATTCCTATACTAACTTATCATTTTAATGCCAAAGTTACCTTGCTTAAGTCCATGAACAAGTTCACCGAACATACTCTTAAATGAATATGTTGGGCAAGTATTTGAACTACATCAATTTTGACCAAGTTGATAGCAATCTACTTTCGAGGAGGGAATGAAATTGGCCCTCAAGACATCAAGCATAGTCGTCCCAGCGAACATGTTTTTGACCCAATTGTTAGAAAAGATGATTCTAATCATAATGAAGAGAAAATGGCTCCACTTGCCGAGAGATTTCCTAAATTTCTTAGAAATAAGAAACCCTTTTTTAAGGATATTAAAAAAAAGGTAATTAGGGATCTAAAATGATTATTACAGTTAATTTAAAATTGTACTTCTTGAAAACAACATGAATGACTTTTGAGACCACTCATATAAGCATTTCAATATTAAAATAAATCTAGAATTATGAAGTTGGATTGAAATTTTGAGCTCTATATCATGTAGGAGGATGTAACTTTGGACAAAGTCTTTCAATGTTTTTCAAACATTATCGACTACTTGTAAAACTTGGGTGGACCTTTTAGCAAAGACAATTAGATTGAGAAAATAATTCCTATACTACCTTATCATTTTCATGAGAAAGTTACCTTGATTTAGTCTATGTAAAAGCCGACTGAACATACTCTTAAATGAATCTATTGGGCAAGTATTCGAACTGGATCACTTTTGGCCAAGATTAGAGTAATCTGCTTTCGAGGAGGGAAAGAACTTGGCGGTCAAGACATCAAGGATAGTGCTCCGAGTAAACTTGTTTTTGACCCAATTGTTTGAAATGATGACTCTAATCATAATGAAGAGAAAATGGCTCTACTTGCCGAGAGATTTCCTAAATTTCTTAGAAATAAGAAACCGTTTTTTAAGGATATTAAAAAAAGGTAATTAGGGATCGAAAATGATTATTACAATTAATTGAAAATTGTACTTCTTCAAAACAACATGAATGATTTTTGAGACCACTCATATAAGCATTTCAATATTAAAATAAATCTAGAATTATGAAGTTGAATTAAAATTTTGAGCTCTAAATCATGCAAGGGGATGAAACTTTGGACAAAGTCTTCCAATGTTTTTCAAACATTATCAACTACTTGTAAAACTTGGTTGGACTTATTAGCAATGAAAATTAGATTGAGAAAATCATTCCTATACTAACTTATCATTTTAATGCCAAAGTTACCTTGCTTAAGTCCATGTACAAGTTCACCGAACATACTCTTAAATGAATATGTTGGGCAAGTATTTGAACTACATCAATTTTGCCCAAGTTGATAGCAATCTACTTTCGAGGAGGGAATGAACTTGGCCCTCAAGACATCAAGCATAGTCGTCCGAGCGAACATGTTTTTGACCCAATTGTTAGAAAAGATGATTCTAATCATAATGAAGAGAAAATGGCTCCACTTGCCGAGAGATTTCCTAAATTTCTTAGAAATAAGAAACCCTTTTTTAAGGATATTAAAAAAAAGGTAATTAGGGATCTAAAATGATTATTACAGTTAATTTAAAATTGTACTTCTTGAAAACAACATGAATGATTTTTGAGACCACTCATATAAGCATTTCAATATTAAAATAAATCTACAATTATGAAGTTGAATTGAAATTTTGAGCTCTATATCATGTAGGAGGATGTAACTTTGGACAAAGTCTTTCAATGTTTTTCAAACATTATCGACTACTTGTAAAACTTGGGTGGACCTTTTAGCAAAGAAAATTAGATTGAGAAAATAATTCCTATACTACCTTATCATTTTCATGCCAAAGTTACCTTGATTTAGTCTATGTAAAAGCCGACTGAACATACTCTTAAATGAATCTATTGGGCAAGTATTTGAACTGGATCACTTTTGGCCAAGATTAGAGTAATCTGCTTTCGAGGAGGGAAAGAACTTGGCGGTCAAGATATCAAGGATAGTGCTCCGAGTAAACATGTTTTTGACCCAATTGTTAGAAATGATAACTCTAATCATAATAAAGAGAAAATGGCTCTACTTGCCGAGAGATTTCCTAAATTTTTAGAAATAAGAAACCCTTTTTTAAGGATATTAAAAAAAGGTAATTAGGGATCGAAAATGATTATTACAATTAATTGAAAATTGTACTTCTTCAAAACAACATGAATGATTTTTGAGACCACTCATATAAGCATTTCAATATTAAAATAAATCTAGAATTATGAAGTTAAATTAAAATTTTGAGCTCTAAATCATGCAAGGGGATGAAACTTTGGACAAAGTCTTCCAATGTTTTTCAAACATTATCAACTACTTGCAAAACTTGGTTGGACTTATTAGCAAAGAAAATTAGATTGAGAAAATCATTCCTATACTAACTTATCATTTTAATGCCAAAGTTACCTTGCTTAAGTCCATGAACAAGTTCACCGAACATACTCTTAAATGAATATGTTGGGCAAGTATTTGAACTACATCAATTTTGCCCAAGTTGATAGCAATCTACTTTCGAGGAGGGAATGAAATTGGCCCTCAAGACATCAAGCATAGTCGTCCCAGCGAACATGTTTTTGACCCAATTGTTAGAAAAGATGATTCTAATCATAATGAAGAGAAAATGGCTCCACTTGCCGAGAGATTTCCTAAACTTCTTAGAAATAAGAAACCCTTTTTTAATGATATTAAAAAAAAGGTAATTAGGGATCTAAAATGATTATTACAGTTAATTTAAAATTGTACTTCTTGAAAACAAAATGAATGATTTTTGAGACCACTCATATAAGCATTTCAATATTAAAATAAATCTAGAATTATGAAGTTGGATTGAAATTTTGAGCTCTATATCATGTAGGAGGATGTAACTTTGGACAAAGTCTTTCAATGTTTTTCAAACATTATCGACTACTTGTAAAACTTGGGTGGACCTTTTAGCAAAGACAATTAGATTGAGAAAATAATTCCTATACTACCTTATCATTTTCATGCCAAAGTTACCTTGATTTAGTCTATGTAAAAGCCGACTGAACATACTCTTAAATGAATCTATTGGGCAAGTATTCGAACTGGATCACTTTTGGCCAAGATTAGAGTAATCTGCTTTCGAGGAGGGAAAGAACTTGGCGGTCAAGACATCAAGGATAGTGCTCCGAGTAAACTTGTTTTTGACCCAATTGTTTGAAATGATGACTCTAATCATAATGAAGAGAAAATGGCTCTACTTGCCGAGAGATTTCCTAAATTTCTTAGAAATAAGAAACCGTTTTTTAAGGATATTAAAAAAAGGTAATTAGGGATCGAAAATGATTATTACAATTAATTGAAAATTGTACTTCTTCAAAACAACATGAATGATTTTTGAGACCACTCATATAAGCATTTCAATATTAAAATAAATCTAGAATTATGAAGTTGAATTAAAATTTTGAGCTCTAAATCATGCAAGGGGATGAAACTTTGGACAAAGTCTTCCAATGTTTTTCAAACATTATCAACTACTTGTAAAACTTGGTTGGACTTATTAGCAATGAAAATTAGATTGAGAAAATCATTCCTATACTAACTTATCATTTTAATGCCAAAGTTACCTTGCTTAAGTCCATGTACAAGTTCACCGAACATACTCTTAAATGAATATGTTGGGCAAGTATTTGAACTACATCAATTTTGCCCAAGTTGATAGCAATCTACTTTCGAGGAGGGAATGAACTTGGCCCTCAAGACATCAAGCATAGTCGTCCGAGCGAACATGTTTTTGACCCAATTGTTAGAAAAGATGATTCTAATCATAATGAAGAGAAAATGGCTCCACTTGCCGAGAGATTTCCTAAATTTCTTAGAAATAAGAAACCGTTTTTTAAGGATATTAAAAAAAGGTAATTAGGGATCGAAAATGATTATTACAATTAATTGAAAATTGTACTTCTTCAAAACAACATGAATGATTTTTGAGACCACTCATATAAGCATTTCAATATTAAAATAAATCTAGAATTATGAAGTTGAATTAAAATTTTGAGCTCTAAATCATGCAAGGGGATGAAACTTTGGACAAAGTCTTCCAATGTTTTTCAAACATTATCAACTACTTGTAAAACTTGGTTGGACTTATTAGCAATGAAAATTAGATTGAGAAAATCATTCCTATACTAACTTATCATTTTAATGCCAAAGTTACCTTGCTTAAGTCCATGTACAAGTTCACCGAACATACTCTTAAATGAATATGTTGGCCAAGTATTTGAACTACATCAATTTTGCCCAAGTTGATAGCAATCTACTTTCGAGGAGGGAATGAACTTGGCCCTCAAGACATCAAGCATAGTCGTCCGAGCGAACATGTTTTTGACCCAATTGTTAGAAAAGATGATTCTAATCATAATGAAGAGAAAATGGCTCCACTTGCCGAGAGATTTCCTAAATTTCTTAGAAATAAGAAACCCTTTTTTAAGGATATTAAAAAAAAGGTAATTAGGGATCTAAAATGATTATTACAGTTAATTTAAAATTGTACTTCTTGAAAACAACATGAATGATTTTTGAGACCACTCATATAAGCATTTCAATATTAAAATAAATCTACAATTATGAAGTTGAATTGAAATTTTGAGCTCTATATCATGTAGGAGGATGTAACTTTGGACAAAGTCTTTCAATGTTTTTCAAACATTATCGACTACTTGTAAAACTTGGGTGGACCTTTTAGCAAAGAAAATTAGATTGAGAAAATAATTCCTATACTACCTTATCATTTTCATGCCAAAGTTACCTTGATTTAGTCTATGTAAAAGCCGACTGAACATACTCTTAAATGAATCTATTGGGCAAGTATTTGAACTGGATCACTTTTGGCCAAGATTAGAGTAATCTGCTTTCGAGGAGGGAAAGAACTTGGCGGTCAAGATATCAAGGATAGTGCTCCGAGTAAACATGTTTTTGACCCAATTGTTAGAAATGATAACTCTAATCATAATAAAGAGAAAATGGCTCTACTTGCCGAGAGATTTCCTAAATTTTTAGAAATAAGAAACCCTTTTTTAAGGATATTAAAAAAAGGTAATTAGGGATCGAAAATGAATATTACAATTAATTGAAAATTGTACTTCTTCAAAACAACATGAATGATTTTTGAGACCACTCATATAAGCATTTCAATATTAAAATAAATCTAGAATTATGAAGTTGAATTAAAATTTTGAGCTCTAAATCATGCAAGGGGATGAAACTTTGGACAAAGTCTTCCTATGTTTTCCAAACATTATCAACTACTTGCAAAACTTGGTTGGACTTATTAGCAAAGAAAATTAGATTGAGAAAATCATTCCTATACTAACTTATCATTTTAATGCCAAAGTTACCTTGCTTAAGTCCATGAACAAGTTCACCGAACATACTCTTAAATGAATATGTTGGGCAAGTATTTGAACTACATCAATTTTGCCCAAGTTGATAGCAATCTACTTTCGAGGAGGGAATGAAATTGGCCCTCAAGACATCAAGCATAGTCGTCCCAGCGAACATGTTTTTGACCCAATTGTTAGAAAAGATGATTCTAATCATAATGAAGAGAAAATGGCTCCACTTGCCGAGAGATTTCCTAAATTTCTTAGAAATAAGAAACCCTTTTTTAATGATATTAAAAAAAAGGTAAATAGGGATCTAAAATGATTATTACAGTTAATTTAAAATTGTACTTCTTGAAAACAACATGAATGACTTTTGAGACCACTCATATAAGCATTTCAATATTAAAATAAATCTAGAATTATGAAGTTGGATTGAAATTTTGAGCTCTATATCATGTAGGAGGATGTAACTTTGGACAAAGTCTTTCAATGTTTTTCAAACATTATCGACTACTTGTAAAACTTGGGTGGACCTTTTAGAAAAGACAATTAGATTGAGAAAATAATTCCTATACTACCTTATCATTTTCATGCCAAAGTTACCTTGATTTAGTCTATGTAAAAGCCGACTGAACATACTCTTAAATGAATCTATTGGGCAAGTATTCGAACTGGATCACTTTTGGCCAAGATTAGAGTAATCTGCTTTCGAGGAGGGAAAGAACTTGGCGGTCAAGACATCAAGGATAGTGCTCCGAGTAAACTTGTTTTTGACCCAATTGTTTGAAATGATGACTCTAATCATAATGAAGAGAAAATGGCTCTACTTGCCGAGAGATTTCCTAAATTTCTTAGAAATAAGAAACCGTTTTTTAAGGATATTAAAAAAAGGTAATTAGGGATCGAAAATGATTATTACAATTAATTGAAAATTGTACTTCTTCAAAACAACATGAATGATTTTTGAGACCACTTATATAAGCATTTCAATATTAAAATAAATCTAGAATTATGAAGTTGAATTAAAATTTTGAGCTCCAAATCATGCAAGGGGATGAAACTTTGGACAAAGTCTTCCAATGTTTTTCAAACATTATCAACTACTTGTAAAACTTGGTTGGACTTATTAGCAAAGAAAATTAGATTGAGAAAATCATTCCTATACTAACTTATCATTTTAATGCCAAAGTTACCTTGCTTAAGTCCATGTACAAGTTCACCGAACATACTCTTAAATGAATATGTTGGCCAAGTATTTGAACTACATCAATTTTGCCCAAGTTGATAGCAATCTACTTTCGAGGAGGGAATGAACTTGGCCCTCAAGACATCAAGCATAGTCGTCCGAGCGAACATGTTTTTGACCCAATTGTTAGAAAAGATGATTCTAATCATAATGAAGAGAAAATGGCTCCACTTGCCGAGAGATTTCCTAAATTTCTTAGAAATAAGAAACCCTTTTTTAAGGATATTAAAAAAAAGGTAATTAGGGATCTAAAATGATTATTACAGTTAATTTAAAATTGTACTTCTTGAAAACAACATGAATGATTTTTGAGACCACTCATATAAGCATTTCAATATTAAAATAAATCTACAATTATGAAGTTGAATTGAAATTTTGAGCTCTATATCATGTAGGAGGATGTAACTTTGGACAAAGTCTTTCAATGTTTTTCAAACATTATCGACTACTTGTAAAACTTGGGTGGACCTTTTAGCAAAGAAAATTAGATTGAGAAAATAATTCCTATACTACCTTATCATTTTCATGCCAAAGTTACCTTGATTTAGTCTATGTAAAAGCCGACTGAACATACTCTTAAATGAATCTATTGGGCAAGTATTTGAACTGGATCACTTTTGGCCAAGATTAGAGTAATCTGCTTTCGAGGAGGGAAATAACTTGGCGGTCAAGATATCAAGGATAGTGCTCCGAGTAAACATGTTTTTGACCCAATTGTTAGAAATGATAACTCTAATCATAATAAAGAGAAAATGGCTCTACTTGCCGAGAGATTTCCTAAATTTTTAGAAATAAGAAACCCTTTTTTAAGGATATTAAAAAAAGGTAATTAGGGATCGAAAATGATTATTACAATTAATTGAAAATTGTACTTCTTCAAAACAACATGAATGATTTTTGAGACCACTCATATAAGCATTTCAATATTAAAATAAATCTAGAATTATGAAGTTGAATTAAAATTTTGAGCTCTAAATCATGCAAGGGGATGAAACTTTGGACAAAGTCTTCCAATGTTTTTCAAACATTATCAACTACTTGCAAAACTTGGTTGGACTTATTAGCAAAGAAAATTAGATTGAGAAAATCATTCCTATACTAACTTATCATTTTAATGCCAAAGTTACCTTGCTTAAGTCCATGAACAAGTTCACCGAACATACTCTTAAATGAATATGTTGGGCAAGTATTTGAACTACATCAATTTTGCCCAAGTTGATAGCAATCTACTTTCGAGGAGGGAATGAAATTGGCCCTCAAGACATCAAGCATAGTCGTCCCAGCGAACATGTTTTTGACCCAATTGTTAGAAAAGATGATTCTAATCATAATGAAGAGAAAATGGCTCCACTTGCCGAGAGATTTCCTAAATTTCTTAGAAATAAGAAACCCTTTTTTAATGATATTAAAAAAAAGGTAAATAGGGATCTAAAATGATTATTACAGTTAATTTAAAATTGTACTTCTTGAAAACAACATGAATGACTTTTGAGACCACTCATATAAGCATTTCAATATTAAAATAAATCTAGAATTATGAAGTTGGATTGAAATTTTGAGCTCTATATCATGTAGGAGGATGTAACTTTGGACAAAGTCTTTCAATGTTTTTCAAACATTATCGACTACTTGTAAAACTTGGGTGGACCTTTTAGAAAAGACAATTAGATTGAGAAAATAATTCCTATACTACCTTATCATTTTCATGCCAAAGTTACCTTGATTTAGTCTATGTAAAAGCCGACTGAACATACTCTTAAATGAATCTATTGGGCAAGTATTCGAACTGGATCACTTTTGGCCAAGATTAGAGTAATCTGCTTTCGAGGAGGGAAAGAACTTGGCGGTCAAGACATCAAGGATAGTGCTCCGAGTAAACTTGTTTTTGACCCAATTGTTTGAAATGATGACTCTAATCATAATGAAGAGAAAATGGCTCTACTTGCCGAGAGATTTCCTAAATTTCTTAGAAATAAGAAACCGTTTTTTAAGGATATTAAAAAAAGGTAATTAGGGATCGAAAATGATTATTACAATTAATTGAAAATTGTACTTCTTCAAAACAACATGAATGATTTTTGAGACCACTTATATAAGCATTTCAATATTAAAATAAATCTAGAATTATGAAGTTGAATTAAAATTTTGAGCTCCAAATCATGCAAGGGGATGAAACTTTGGACAAAGTCTTCCAATGTTTTTCAAACATTATCAACTACTTGTAAAACTTGGTTGGACTTATTAGCAAAGAAAATTAGATTGAGAAAATCATTCCTATACTAACTTATCATTTTAATGCCAAAGTTACCTTGCTTAAGTCCATGTACAAGTTCACCGAACATACTCTTAAATGAATATGTTGGGCAAGTATTTGAACTACATCAATTTTGCCCAAGTTGATAGCAATCTACTTTCGAGGAGGGAATGAACTTGGCCCTCAAGACATCAAGCATAGTCGTCCGAGCGAACATGTTTTTGACCCAATTGTTAGAAAAGATGATTCTAATCATAATGAAGAGAAAATGGCTCCACTTGCCGAGAGATTTCCTAAATTTCTTAGAAATAAGAAACCCTTTTTTAAGGATATTAAAAAAAAGGTAATTAGGGATCTAAAATGATTATTACAGTTAATTTAAAATTGTACTTCTTGAAAACAACATGAATGATTTTTGAGACCACTCATATAAGCATTTCAATATTAAAATAAATCTACAATTATGAAGTTGAATTGAAATTTTGAGCTCTATATCATGTAGGAGGATGTAACTTTGGACAAAGTCTTTCAATGTTTTTCAAACATTATCGACTACTTGTAAAACTTGGGTGGACCTTTTAGCAAAGAAAATTAGATTGAGAAAATAATTCCTATACTACCTTATCATTTTCATGCCAAAGTTACCTTGATTTAGTCTATGTAAAAGCCGACTGAACATACTCTTAAATGAATCTATTGGGCAAGTATTTGAACTGGATCACTTTTGGCCAAGATTAGAGTAATCTGCTTTCGAGGAGGGAAATAACTTGGCGGTCAAGATATCAAGGATAGTGCTCCGAGTAAACATGTTTTTGACCCAATTGTTAGAAATGATAACTCTAATCATAATAAAGAGAAAATGGCTCTACTTGCCGAGAGATTTCCTAAATTTTTAGAAATAAGAAACCCTTTTTTAAGGATATTAAAAAAAGGTAATTAGGGATCGAAAATGATTATTACAATTAATTGAAAATTGTACTTCTTCAAAACAACATGAATGATTTTTGAGACCACTCATATAAGCATTTCAATATTAAAATAAATCTAGAATTATGAAGTTGAATTAAAATTTTGAGCTCTAAATCATGCAAGGGGATGAAACTTTGGACAAAGTCTTCCAATGTTTTTCAAACATTATCAACTACTTGCAAAACTTGGTTGGACTTATTAGCAAAGAAAATTAGATTGAGAAAATCATTCCTATACTAACTTATCATTTTAATGCCAAAGTTACCTTGCTTAAGTCCATGAACAAGTTCACCGAACATACTCTTAAATGAATATGTTGGGCAAGTATTTGAACTACATCAATTTTGCCCAAGTTGATAGCAATCTACTTTCGAGGAGGGAATGAAATTGGCCCTCAAGACATCAAGCATAGTCGTCCCAGCGAACATGTTTTTGACCCAATTGTTAGAAAAGATGATTCTAATCATAATGAAGAGAAAATGGCTCCACTTGCCGAGAGATTTCCTAAATTTCTTAGAAATAAGAAACCCTTTTTTAATGATATTAAAAAAAAGGTAATTAGGGATCTAAAATGATTATTACAGTTAATTTAAAATTGTACTTCTTGAAAACAACATGAATGACTTTTGAGACCACTCATATAAGCATTTCAATATTAAAATAAATCTAGAATTATGAAGTTGGATTGAAATTTTGAGCTCTATATCATGTAGGAGGATGTAACTTTGGACAAAGTCTTTCAATGTTTTTCAAACATTATCGACTACTTGTAAAACTTGGGTGGACCTTTTAGAAAAGACAATTAGATTGAGAAAATAATTCCTATACTACCTTATCATTTTCATGCCAAAGTTACCTTGATTTAGTCTATGTAAAAGCCGACTGAACATACTCTTAAATGAATCTATTGGGCAAGTATTCGAACTGGATCACTTTTGGCCAAGATTAGAGTAATCTGCTTTCGAGGAGGGAAAGAACTTGGCGGTCAAGACATCAAGGATAGTGCTCCGAGTAAACTTGTTTTTGACCCAATTGTTTGAAATGATGACTCTAATCATAATGAAGAGAAAATGGCTCTACTTGCCGAGAGATTTCCTAAATTTCTTAGAAATAAGAAACCCTTTTTTAAGGATATTAAAAAAAGGTAATTAGGGATCGAAAATGATTATTACAATTAATTGAAAATTGTACTTCTTCAAAACAACATGAATGATTTTTGAGACCACTCATATAAGCATTTCAATATTAAAATAAATCTAGAATTATGAAGTTGAATTAAAATTTTGAGCTCCAAATCATGCAAGGGGATGAAACTTTGGACAAAGTCTTCCAATGTTTTTCAAACATTATCAACTACTTGTAAAACTTGGTTGGACTTATTAGCAAAGAAAATTAGATTGAGAAAATCATTCCTATACTAACTTATCATTTTAATGCCAAAGTTACCTTGCTTAAGTCCATGTACAAGTTCACCGAACATACTCTTAAATGAATATGTTGGGCAAGTATTTGAACTACATCAATTTTGCCCAAGTTGATAGCAATCTACTTTCGAGGAGGGAATGAACTTGGCCCTCAAGACATAAAGCATAGTCGTCCGAGCGAACATGTTTTTGACCCAATTGTTAGAAAAGATGATTCTAATCATAATGAAGAGAAAATGGCTCCACTTGCCGAGAGATTTCCTAAATTTCTTAGAAATAAGAAACCCTTTTTTAAGGATATTAAAAAAAAGGTAATTAGGGATCTAAAATGATTATTACAGTTAATTTAAAATTGTACTTCTTGAAAACAAAATGAATGATTTTTGAGACCACTCATATAAGCATTTCAATATTAAAATAAATCTACAATTATGAAGTTGAATTGAAATTTTGAGCTCTATATCATGTAGGAGGATGTAACTTTGGACAAAGTCTTTCAATGTTTTTCAAACATTATCGACTACTTGTAAAACTTGGGTGGACCTTTTAGCAAAGAAAATTAGATTGAGAAAATAATTCCTATACTACCTTATCATTTTCATGCCAAAGTTACCTTGATTTAGTCTATGTAAAAGCCGACTGAACATACTCTTAAATGAATCTATTGGGCAAGTATTCGAACTGGATCACTTTTGGCCAAGATTAGAGTAATCTGCTTTCGAGGAGGGAAAGAACTTGGCGGTCAAGACATCAAGGATAGTGCTCCGAGTAAACATGTTTTTGACCCAATTGTTAGAAATGATAACTCTAATCATAATAAAGAGAAAATGGCTCTACTTGCCTAGAGATTTCCTAAATTTCTTAGAAATAAGAAACCCTTTTTTAAGGATATTAAAAAAAGGTAATTAGGGATCGAAAATGATTATTACAATTAATTGAAAATTGTACTTCTTCAAAACAACATGAATGATTTTTGAGACCACTCATATAAGCATTTCAATATTAAAATAAATCTAGAATTATGAAGTTGAATTAAAATTTTGAGCTCCAAATCATGCAAGGGGATGAAACTTTGGACAAAGTCTTCCAATGTTTTTCAAACATTATCAACTACTTGTAAAACTTGGTTGGACTTATTAGCAAAGAAAATTAGATTGAGAAAATCATTCCTATACTAACTTATCATTTTAATGCCAAAGTTACCTGGCTTAAGTACATGTACAAGTTCACCGAACATACTCTTAAATGAATATGTTGGGCAAGTATTTGAACTACATCAATTTTGCCCAAGTTGATAGCAATCTACTTTCGAGGAGGGAATGAAATTGGCCCTCAAGACATCAAGCATAGTCGTCCGAGCGAACATGTTTTTGACCCAATTGTTAGAAAAGATGATTCTAATCATAATGAAGAGAAAATGGCTCCACTTGCCGAGAGATTTCCTAAATTTCTTAGAAATAAGAAACCCTTTTTTAAGGATATTAAAAAAATGGTAATTAGGGATCTAAAATGATTATTACAGTTAATTTAAAATTGTACTTCTTGAAAACAACATGAATCATTTTTGAGACCACTCATATAAGCATTTCAATATTAAAATAAATCTAGAATTATGAAGTTGAATTGAAATTTTGAGCTCTATATCATGTAGGAGGATGTAACTTTGGACAAAGTCTTTCAATGTTTTTCAAACATTATCGACTACTTGTAAAACTTGGGTGGACCTTTTAGCAAAGAAAATTAGATTGAGAAAATAATTCCTATACTACCTTATCATTTTCATGCCAAAGTTACCTTGATTTAGTCAATGTAAAAGCCGACTGAACATACTCTTAAATGAATCTATTGGGCAAGTATTCGAACTAGATCACTTTTGGCCAAGATTAGAGCAATCTACTCTCGAGGAGGGAAAGAACTTGGCGGTCAAGACATCAAGGATAGTGCTCCGAGTAAACATGTTTTTGACCCAATTGTTAGAAATGATAACTCTAATCATAATGAAGAGAAAATGGCTCTACTTGCCGAGAGATTTCCTAAATTTCTTAGAAATAAGAAACCCTTTTTTAAGTATATTAAAAAAAGGTAATTAGTGATCGAAAATGATTATTACAATTAATTGAAAATTGTACTTCTCCAAAACAACATGAATGATTTTTGAGACCACTCATATAAGCATTTCAATATTAAAATAAATCTAGATTTATGAAGTTGAATTAAAATTTCGAGCTCTATATCATGCAAGGGGATGAAACTTTGGACAAAGTCTTCCAATGTTTTTCAAACATTATCAACTACTTGTAAAACTTGGTTGGACCTATTAACCAAGAAAATTAGATTGAGAAAATCATTCCTATACTAACTTATCATTTTAATGCCAAAGTTACCTTGCTTAAGTCCATGTACAAGCTCACCAAACATACTCTTAAATGAATATGTTGGGCAAGTATTTGAACTACATCAATTTTGCCCAAGTTGATAGCAATCTACTTTCGAGGAGGGAAAGAACTTGGAGGTCAAGACATCAAGGATAGTGCTCCGAGTAAACATGTTTTTGACCCAATTGTTAAAATGATGACTCTAATCATAATGAAGAGAAAATGGCTCTACTTGCCGAGAGATTTCCTAAATTTCTTAGAAATAAGAAACCGTTTTTTAAGGATATTAAAAAAGGGTAATTAGGGATCGAAAATGATTATTACAATTAATTGAAAATTGTACTTCTTCAAAACAACATGAATGATTTTTGAGACCACTCATATAAGCATTTCAATATTAAAATAAATCTAGAATTATGAAGTTGAATTAAAATTTTGAGCTCTAAATCATGCAAGGGGATGAAACTTTGGACAAAGTCTTCCAATGTTTTTCAAACATTATCAACTACTTGTAAAACTTGGTTGGACTTATTAGCAATGAAAATTAGATTTAGAAAATCATTCCTATACTAACTTATCATTTTAATGCCAAAGTTACCTTGCTTAAGTCCATGTACAAGTTCACCGAACATACTCTTAAATGAATATGTTGGGCAAGTATTTGAACTACATCAATTTTGCCCAAGTTGATAGCAATCTACTTTCGAGGAGGGAATGAACTTGGCCCTCAAGACATCAAGCATAGTCGTCCGAGCGAACATGTTTTTGACCCAATTGTTAGAAAAGATGATTCTAATCATAATGAAGAGAAAATGGCTCCACTTGCCGAGAGATTTCCTAAATTTCTTAGAAATAAGAAACCCTTTTTTAAGGATATTAAAAAAAAGGTAATTAGGGATCTAAAATGATTATTACAGTTAATTTAAAATTGTACTTCTTGAAAACAACATGAATGATTTTTGAGACCACTCATATAAGCATTTCAATATTAAAATAAATCTACAATTATGAAGTTGAATTGAAATTTTGAGCTCTATATCATGTAGGAGGATGTAACTTTGGACAAAGTCTTTCAATGTTTTTCAAACATTATCGACTACTTGTAAAACTTGGGTGGACCTTTTAGCAAAGAAAATTAGATTGAGAAAATAATTCCTATACTACCTTATCATTTTCATGCCAAAGTTACCTTGATTTAGTCTATGTAAAAGCCGACTGAACATACTCATAAATGAATCTATTGGGCAAGTATTCGAACTGGATCACTTTTGGCCAAGATTAGAGTAATCTGCTTTCGAGGAGGGAAAGAACTTGGCGGTCAAGACATCAAGGATAGTGCTCTGAGTAAACATGTTTTTGACCCAATTGTTAGAAATGATAACTCTAATCATAATAAAGAGAAAATGGCTCTACTTGCCGAGAGATTTCCAAAATTTCTTAGAAATAAGAAACCCTTTTTTAGGGATATTAAAAAAAAGGTAATTAGGGATCTAAAATGATTATTACAATTAATTGAAAATTGTACTTCTTCAAAACAACATGAATGATTTTTGAGACCACTCATATAAGCATTTCAATTTTAAAATAAATCTAGAATTATGAAGTTGAATTAAAATTTCGAGCTCTATATCATGCAAGGGGATGAAACTTTGGACAAAGTCTTCCAATGTTTTTCAAACATTATCTACTACTTGTAAAACTTGGTTGGACTTATTAGCAAAGAAAATTAGATTGAGAAAATCATTCCTATACTAACTTATCATTTTAATGCCAAAGTTACCTGGCTTAAGTACATGTACAAGTTCACCGAACATACTCTTAAATGAATATGTTGGGCAAGTATTTGAACTACATCAATTTTGCCCAAGTTGATAGCAATCTACTTTCGAGGAGGGAATGAAATTGGCCCTCAAGACATCAAGCATAGTCGTCCGAGCGAACATGTTTTTGACCCAATTGTTAGAAAAGATGATTCTAATCATAATGAAGAGAAAATGGCTCCACTTGCCGAGAGATTTCCTAAATTTCTTAGAAATAAGAAACCCTTTTTTAAGGATATTAAAAAAATGGTAATTAGGGATCTAAAATGATTATTACAGTTAATTTAAAATTGTACTTCTTGAAAACAACATGAATCATTTTTGAGACCACTCATATAAGCATTTCAATATTAAAATAAATCTAGAATTATGAAGTTGAATTGAAATTTTGAGCTCTATATCATGTAGGAGGATGTAACTTTGGACAAAGTCTTTCAATGTTTTTCAAACATTATCGACTACTTGTAAAACTTGGGTGGACCTTTTAGCAAAGAAAATTAGATTGAGAAAATAATTCCTATACTACCTTATCATTTTCATGCCAAAGTTACCTTGATTTAGTCAATGTAAAAGCCGACTGAACATACTCTTAAATGAATCTATTGGGCAAGTATTCGAACTGGATCACTTTTGGCCAAGATTAGAGCAATCTACTCTCGAGGAGGGAAAGAACTTGGCGGTCAAGACATCAAGGATAGTGCTCCGAGTAAACATGTTTTTGACCCAATTGTTAGAAATGATAACTCTAATCATAATGAAGAGAAAATGGCTCTACTTGCCGAGAGATTTCCTAAATTTCTTAGAAATAAGAAACCCTTTTTTAAGTATATTAAAAAAAGGTAATTAGTGATCGAAAATGATTATTACAATTAATTGAAAATTGTACTTCTCCAAAACAACATGAATGATTTTTGAGACCACTCATATAAGCATTTCAATATTAAAATAAATCTAGATTTATGAAGTTGAATTAAAATTTCGAGCTCTATATCATGCAAGGGGATGAAACTTTGGACAAAGTCTTCCAATGTTTTTCAAACATTATCAACTACTTGTAAAACTTGGTTGGACCTATTAACCAAGAAAATTAGATTGAGAAAATCATTCCTATACTAACTTATCATTTTAATGCCAAAGTTACCTTGCTTAAGTCCATGTACAAGCTCACCAAACATACTCTTAAATGAATATGTTGGGCAAGTATTTGAACTACATCAATTTTGCCCAAGTTGATAGCAATCTACTTTCGAGGAGGGAAAGAACTTGGAGGTCAAGACATCAAGGATAGTGCTCCGAGTAAACATGTTTTTGACCCAATTGTTAAAATGATGACTCTAATCATAATGAAGAGAAAATGGCTCTACTTGCCGAGAGATTTCCTAAATTTCCTAGAAATAAGAAACCCTTTTTTAAGGATATTAAAAAAAGGTAATTAGGGATCGAAAATGATTATTACAATTAATTGAAAATTGTACTTCTTAAAAACAACATGAATGATTTTTGAGACCACTCATATAAGCATTTCAATATTAAAATAAATCTAGAATTATGAAGTTGAATTAAAATTTCGAGCTCTATATTATGCAAGGGGATGAAACTTTGGACAGAGTCTTCCAATGTTTTTCAAACATTATCGACTACTTGTAAAACTTGGGTGGACCTTTTAGCAAAGAAAATTAGATTGAGAAAATCATTCCTATAGTACCTTATCATTTTCATGCCAAAGTTACCTTGATTTAGTCCATGTACAAGCCGACTGAACATACTCTTAAATGAATCTATTGGGCAAGTATTCGAACTTGATCACTTTTGGCCAAGATTAGAGCAATCTACTCTCGAGGAGGGAAAGAACTTGGCGGTCAAGACATCAAGGATAGTGCTCCGAGTAAACATGTTTTTGACCCAATTGTTAGAAATGATAACTCTAATCATAATGAAGAGAAAATGGCTCTACTTGCCGAGAGATTTCCAAAATTTCTTAGAAATAAGAAACCCTTTTTTAGGGATATTAAAAAAAAGGTAATTAGGGATCTAAAATGATTATTACAATTAATTGAAAATTGTACTTCTTCAAAACAACATGAATGATTTTTGAGACCACTCATATAAGCATTTCAATTTTAAAATAAATCTAGAATTATGAAGTTGAATTAAAATTTCGAGCTCTATATCATGCAAGGGGATGAAACTTTGGACAAAGTCTTCCAATGTTTTTCAAACATTATCTACTACTTGTAAAACTTGGTTGGACTTATTAGCAAAGAAAATTAGATTGAGAAAATCATTCCTATACTAACTTATCATTTTAATGCCAAAGTTACCTTGCTTAAGTCCATGTACAAGCCGACTGAACATACTATTAAATGAATTTGTTGGGCAAGTATTCGAACTGGATCACTTTTAGCCAAGATTAGAGCAATCTACGTTCGAGGAGGGAATGAACTTGGCCCTCAAGACATCAAGCATAGTCATCCGAGTGAACATGTTTTTGACCCAATTGTTAGAAAAGATGATTCTAATCATAATGAAGAGAAAATGGCTCCACTTGCCGAGAGATTTCCTAAATTTCTTAGAAATAAGAAACCCTTTTTTAAGGATATTAAAAAAAAGGTAATTATGGATCTAAAATGATTATTACAGTTAATTTAAAATTGTACTTCTTGAAAACAACATGAATGATTTTTGAGACCACTCATATAAGCATTTCAATATTAAAATAAATCTAGAATTATGAAGTTGAATTGAAATTTTGAGCTCTATATCATGTAGGAGGATGTAACTTTGGACAAAGTCTTCCAATGTTTTTCAAACATTATCAACTACTTGTAAAACTTGGTTGGACTTTTTAGCAAAGAAAATTAGATTGAGAAAATAATTCCTATACTACCTTATCATTTTCATGCCAAAGTTACCTTGATTTAGTCTATGTAAAAGCCGACTGAACATACTCTTAAATGAATCTATTGGGCAAGTATTCGAACTGGATCACTTTTGGCCAAGATTAGAGCAATCTACTCTCGAGGAGGGAAAGAACTTGGCGGTCAAGATATCAAGGATAGTGCTCCGAGTAAACATGTTTTTGACCCAATTGTTAGAAATGATAACTCTAATCATAATGAAGAGAAAATGGCTCTACTTGCCGAGAGATTTCCAAAATTTCTTAGAAATAAGAAACCCTTTTTTAGGGATATTAAAAAAAAGGTAATTAGGGATCTAAAATGATTATTACAGTTAATTCTAAATTGTACTTCTTGAAAACAACATGAATGATTTTTGAGACCACTCATATAAGCATTTCAATATTAAAATAAATCTAGAATTATGAAGTTGAATTAAAATTTCGAGCTCTATATTATGCAAGGGGATGAAACTTTGGACAGAGTCTTCCAATGTTTTTCAAACATTATCGACTACTTGTAAAACTTGGGTGGACCTTTTAGCAAAGAAAATTAGATTGAGAAAATCATTCCTATAGTACCTTATCATTTTCATGCCAAAGTTACCTTGATTTAGTCCATGTACAAGCCGACTGAACATACTCTTAAATGAATCTATTGGGCAAGTATTCGAACTCGATCACTTTTGGCTAAGATTAGAGTAATCTACTCTCGAGGAGGGAAAGAACTTGGCGGTCAAGACATCAAGGATAGTGCTCCGAGTAAACATGTTTTTGACCCAATTGTTAGAAATGATAACTCTAATCATAATGAAGAGAAAATGGTTGTACTTGCCGATAGATTTCCTTAATTTCTTAGAAATAAGAAACCCTTTTTTAAGGATATTAAAAAAAGGTAATTAGTGATCGAAAATGATAATTATAATTAATTGAAAATTGTACTTCTTCAAAACAACATGAATGATTTTTGAGACCACTCATATAAGCATTTCAATTTTAAAATAAATCTAGAATTATGAAGTTGAATTAAAATTTCGAGCTCTATATCATGGAAGGGGATGAAACTTTGGACAAAGTCTTCCAATGTTTTTCAAACATTATCTACTACTTGTAAAACTTGGTTGGACTTATTAGCAAAGAAAATTAGATTGAGAAAATCATTCCTATACTAACTTATCATTTTAATGCCAAAGTTACCTTGCTTAAGTCCATGTACAAGCCGACTGAACATACTATTAAATGAATTTGTTGGGCAAGTATTCGAACTGGATCACTTTTAGCCAAGATTAGAGCAATCTACGTTCGAGGAGGGAATGAACTTGGCCCTCAAGACATCAAGCATAGTCATCCGAGTGAACATGTTTTTGACCCAATTGTTATAAATGATGACTCTAATCATAATGAAGAATAAATGGCTCCACTTGCCGAGAGATTTCCTAAATTTCTTAGAAATAAGATACCCTTTTTTAAGGATATTAAAAAAAGGTAATTAGGGATCGAAAATGATTATTACAATTAATTGAAAATTGTACTTCTTCAAAACAACATGAATGATTTTTGAGACCACTCATATAAGCATTTCAATATTAAAATAAATCTAGAATTATGAAGTTGAATTAAAATTTTGAGCTCCAAATCATGCAAGGGGATGAAACTTTGGACAAAGTCTTCCAATGTTTTTCAAACATTATCAACTACTTGTAAAACTTGGTTGGACTTATTAGCAAAGAAAATTAGATTGAGAAAATCATTCCTATACTAACTTATCATTTTAATGCCAAAGTTACCTTGCTTAAGTCCATGTACAAGTTCACCGAACATACTCTTAAATGAATATGTTGGGCAAGTATTTGAACTACATCAATTTTGCCCAAGTTGATAGCAATCTACTTTCGAGGAGGGAATGAACTTGGCCCTCAAGACATAAAGCATAGTCGTCCGAGCGAACATGTTTTTGACCCAATTGTTAGAAAAGATGATTCCAATCATAATGAAGAGAAAATGGCTCCACTTGCCGAGAGATTTCCTAAATTTCTTAGAAATAAGAAACCCTTTTTTAAGGATATTAAAAAAAAGGTAATTAGGGATCTAAAATGATTATTACAGTTAATTTAAAATTGTACTTCTTGAAAACAAAATGAATGATTTTTGAGACCACTCATATAAGCATTTCAATATTAAAATAAATCTACAATTATGAAGTTGAATTGAAATTTTGAGCTCTATATCATGTAGGAGGATGTAACTTTGGACAAAGTCTTTCAATGTTTTTCAAACATTATCGACTACTTGTAAAACTTGGGTGGACCTTTTAGCAAAGAAAATTAGATTGAGAAAATAATTCCTATACTACCTTATCATTTTCATGCCAAAGTTACCTTGATTTAGTCTATGTAAAAGCCGACTGAACATACTCTTAAATGAATCTATTGGGCAAGTATTCGAACTGGATCACTTTTGGCCAAGATTAGAGTAATCTGCTTTCGAGGAGGGAAAGAACTTGGCGGTCAAGACATCAAGGATAGTGCTCTGAGTAAACATGTTTTTGACCCAATTGTTAGAAATGATAACTCTAATCATAATAAAGAGAAAATGGCTCTACTTGCCGAGAGATTTCCTAAATTTCTTAGAAATAAGAAACCTTTTTTTAAGGATATTAAAAAAAGGTAATTAGGGATCGAAAATGATTATTACAATTAATTGAAAATTGTACTTCTTCAAAACAACATGAATGATTTTTGAGACCACTCATATAAGCATTTCAATATTAAAATAAATCTAGAATTATGAAGTTGAATTAAAATTTTGAGCTCCAAATCATGCAAGGGGATGAAACTTTGGACAAAGTCTTCCAATGTTTTTCAAACATTATCAACTACTTGTAAAACTTGGTTGGACTTATTAGCAAAGAAAATTAGATTGAGAAAATCATTCCTATACTAACTTATCATTTTAATGCCAAAGTTACCTGGCTTAAGTACATGTACAAGTTCACCGAACATACTCTTAAATGAATATGTTGGGCAAGTATTTGAACTACATCAATTTTGCCCAAGTTGATAGCAATCTACTTTCGAGGAGGGAATGAAATTGGCCCTCAAGACATCAAGCATAGTCGTCCGAGCGAACATGTTTTTGACCCAATTGTTAGAAAAGATGATTCCAATCATAATGAAGAGAAAATGGCTCCACTTGCCGAGAGATTTCCTAAATTTCTTAGAAATAAGAAACCCTTTTTTAAGGATATTAAAAAAAAGGTAATTAGGGATCTAAAATGATTATTACAGTTAATTTAAAATTGTACTTCTTGAAAACAAAATGAATGATTTTTGAGACCGCTCATATAAGCATTTCAATATTAAAATAAATCTACAATTATGAAGTTGAATTGAAATTTTGAGCTCTATATCATGTAGGAGGATGTAACTTTGGACAAAGTCTTTCAATGTTTTTCAAACATTATCGACTACTTGTAAAACTTGGGTGGACCTTTTAGCAAAGAAAATTAGATTGAGAAAATAATTCCTATACTACCTTATCATTTTCATGCCAAAGTTACCTTGATTTAGTCTATGTAAAAGCCGACTGAACATACTCTTAAATGAATCTATTGGGCAAGTATTCGAACTGGATCACTTTTGGCCAAGATTAGAGTAATCTGCTTTCGAGGAGGGAAAGAACTTGGCGGTCAAGACATCAAGGATAGTGCTCCGAGTAAACATGTTTTTGACCCAATTGTTAGAAATGATAACTCTAATCATAATAAAGAGAAAATGGCTCTACTTGCCGAGAGATTTCCTAAATTTCTTAGAAATAAGAAACCCTTTTTTAAGGATATTAAAAAAAGGTAATTAGGGATCGAAAATGATTATTACAATTAATTGAAAATTGTACTTCTTCAAAACAACATGAATGATTTTTGAGACCACTCATATAAGCATTTCAATATTAAAATAAATCTAGAATTATGAAGTTGAATTAAAATTTTGAGCTCCAAATCATGCAAGGGGATGAAACTTTGGACAAAGTCTTCCAATGTTTTTCAAACATTATCAACTACTTGTAAAACTTGGTTGGACTTATTAGCAAAGAAAATTAGATTGAGAAAATCATTCCTATACTAACTTATCATTTTAATGCCAAAGTTACCTGGCTTAAGTACATGTACAAGTTCACCGAACATACTCTTAAATGAATATGTTGGGCAAGTATTTGAACTACATCAATTTTGCCCAAGTTGATAGCAATCTACTTTCGAGGAGGGAATGAAATTGGCCCTCAAGACATCAAGCATAGTCGTCCGAGCGAACATGTTTTTGACCCAATTGTTAGAAAAGATGATTCTAATCATAATGAAGAGAAAATGGCTCCACTTGCCGAGAGATTTCCTAAATTTCTTAGAAATAAGAAACCCTTTTTTAAGGATATTAAAAAAATGGTAATTAGGGATCTAAAATGATTATTACAGTTAATTTAAAATTGTACTTCTTGAAAACAACATGAATCATTTTTGAGACCACTCATATAAGCATTTCAATATTAAAATAAATCTAGAATTATGAAGTTGAATTGAAATTTTGAGCTCTATATCATGTAGGAGGATGTAACTTTGGACAAAGTCTTTCAATGTTTTTCAAACATTATCGACTACTTGTAAAACTTGGGTGGACCTTTTAGCAAAGAAAATTAGATTGAGAAAATAATTCCTATACTACCTTATCATTTTCATGCCAAAGTTACCTTGATTTAGTCAATGTAAAAGCCGACTGAACATACTCTTAAATGAATCTATTGGGCAAGTATTCGAACTGGATCACTTTTGGCCAAGATTAGAGCAATCTACTCTCGAGGAGGGAAAGAACTTGGCGGTCAAGACATCAAGGATAGTGCTCCGAGTAAACATGTTTTTGACCCAATTGTTAGAAATGATAACTCTAATCATAATGAAGAGAAAATGGCTCTACTAGCCGAGAGATTTCCTAAATTTCTTAGAAATAAGAAACCCTTTTTTAAGTATATTAAAAAAAGGTAATTAGTGATCGAAAATGATTATTACAATTAATTGAAAATTGTACTTCTCCAAAACAACATGAATGATTTTTGAGACCACTCATATAAGCATTTCAATATTAAAATAAATCTAGATTTATGAAGTTGAATTAAAATTTCGAGCTCTATATCATGCAAGGGGATGAAACTTTGGACAAAGTCTTCCAATGTTTTTCAAACATTATCAACTACTTGTAAAACTTGGTTGGACCTATTAACCAAGAAAATTAGATTGAGAAAATCATTCCTATACTAACTTATCATTTTAATGCCAAAGTTACCTTGCTTAAGTCCATGTACAAGCTCACCAAACATACTCTTAAATGAATATGTTGGGCAAGTATTTGAACTACATCAATTTTGCCCAAGTTGATAGCAATCTACTTTCGAGGAGGGAAAGAACTTGGAGGTCAAGACATCAAGGATAGTGCTCCGAGTAAACATGTTTTTGACCCAATTGTTAAAATGATGACTCTAATCATAATGAAGAGAAAATGGCTCTACTTGCCGAGAGATTTCCTAAATTTCCTAGAAATAAGAAACCCTTTTTTAAGGATATTAAAAAAAGGTAATTAGGGATCGAAAATGATTATTACAATTAATTGAAAATTGTACTTCTTAAAAACAACATGAATGATTTTTGAGACCACTCATATAAGCATTTCAATATTAAAATAAATCTAGAATTATGAAGTTGAATTAAAATTTCGAGCTCTATATTATGCAAGGGGATGAAACTTTGGACAGAGTCTTCCAATGTTTTTCAAACATTATCGACTACTTGTAAAACTTGGGTGGACCTTTTAGCAAAGAAAATTAGATTGAGAAAATCATTCCTATAGTACCTTATCATTTTCATGCCAAAGTTACCTTGATTTAGTCCATGTACAAGCCGACTGAACATACTCTTAAATGAATCTATTGGGCAAGTATTCGAACTTGATCACTTTTGGCCAAGATTAGAGCAATCTACTCTCGATTAGGGAAAGAACTTGGCGGTCAAGACATCAAGGATAGTGCTCCGAGTAAACATGTTTTTGACCCAATTGTTAGAAATGATAACTCTAATCATAATGAAGAGAAAATGGCTCTACTTGCCGAGAGATTTCCAAAATTTCTTAGAAATAAGAAACCCTTTTTTAGGGATATTAAAAAAAAGGTAATTAGGGATCTAAAATGATTATTACAATTAATTGAAAATTGTACTTCTTCAAAACAACATGAATGATTTTTGAGACCACTCATATAAGCATTTCAATTTTAAAATAAATCTTGAATTATGAAGTTGAATTAAAATTTCGAGCTCTATATCATGCAAGGGGATGAAACTTTGGACAAAGTCTTCCAATGTTTTTCAAACATTATCTACTACTTGTAAAACTTGGTTGGACTTATTAGCAAAGAAAATTAGATTGAGAAAATCATTCCTATACTAACTTATCATTTTAATGCCAAAGTTACCTTGCTTAAGTCCATGTACAAGCCGACTGAACATACTATTAAATGAATTTGTTGGGCAAGTATTCGAACTGGATCACTTTTAGCCAAGATTAGAGCAATCTACGTTCGAGGAGGGAATGAACTTGGCCCTCAAGACATCAAGCATAGTCATCCGAGTGAACATGTTTTTGACCCAATTGTTAGAAAAGATGATTCTAATCATAATGAAGAGAAAATGGCTCCACTTGCCGAGAGATTTCCTAAATTTCTTAGAAATAAGAAACCCTTTTTTAAGGATATTAAAAAAAAGGTAATTAGGGATCTAAAATGATTATTACAGTTAATTTAAAATTGTACTTCTTGAAAACAACATGAATGATTTTTGAGACCACTCATATAAGCATTTCAATATTAAAATAAATCTAGAATTATGAAGTTGAATTGAAATTTTGAGCTCTATATCATGTAGGAGGATGTAACTTTGGACAAAGTCTTCCAATGTTTTTCAAACATAATCAACTACTTGTAAAACTTGGTTGGACTTTTTAGCAAAGAAAATTAGATTGAGAAAATAATTCCTATACTACCTTATCATTTTCATGCCAAAGTTACCTTGATTTAGTCTATGTAAAAGCCGACTGAACATACTCTTAAATGAATCTATTGGGTAAGTATTCGAACTGGATCACTTTTGGCCAAGATTAGAGCAATCTACTCTCGAGGAGGGAAAGAACTTGGCGGTCAAGATATCAAGGATAGTGCTCCGAGTAAACATGTTTTTGACCCAATTGTTAGAAATGATAACTCTAATCATAATGAAGAGAAAATGGCTCTACTTGCCGAGAGATTTCCAAAATTTCTTAGAAATAAGAAACCCTTTTTTAGGGATATTAAAAAAAAGGTAATTAGGGATCTAAAATGATTATTACAGTTAATTCTAAATTGTACTTCTTGAAAACAACATGAATGATTTTTGAGACCACTCATATAAGCATTTCAATATTAAAATAAATCTAGAATTATGAAGTTGAATTAAAATTTCGAGCTCTATATTATGCAAGGGGATGAAACTTTGGACAGAGTCTTCCAATGTTTTTCAAACATTATCGACTACTTGTAAAACTTGTGTGGACCTTTTAGCAAAGAAAATTAGATTGAGAAAATCATTCCTATAGTACCTTATCATTTTCATGCCAAAGTTACCTTGATTTAGTCCATGTACAAGCCGACTGAACATACTCTTAAATGAATCTATTGGGCAAGTATTCGAACTCGATCACTTTTGGCTAAGATTAGAGTAATCTACTCTCGAGGAGGGAAAGAACTTGGCGGTCAAGACATCAAGGATAGTGCTCCGAGTAAACATGTTTTTGACCCAATTGTTAGAAATGATAACTCTAATCATAATGAAGAGAAAATGGTTGTACTTGCCGATAGATTTCCTTAATTTCTTAGAAATAAGAAACCCTTTTTTAAGTATATTAAAAAAAGGTAATTAGTGATCGAAAATGATAATTATAATTAATTGAAAATTGTACTTCTTCAAAACAACATGAATGATTTTTGAGACCACTCATATAAGCATTTCAATTTTAAAATAAATCTAGAATTATGAAGTTGAATTAAAATTTCGAGCTCTATATCATGGAAGGGGATGAAACTTTGGACAAAGTCTTCCAATGTTTTTCAAACATTATCTACTACTTGTAAAACTTGGTTGGACTTATTAGCAAAGAAAATTAGATTGAGAAAATCATTCCTATACTAACTTATCATTTTAATGCCAAAGTTACCTTGCTTAAGTCCATGTACAAGCCGACTGAACATACTATTAAATGAATTTGTTGGGCAAGTATTCGAACTGGATCACTTTTAGCCAAGATTAGAGCAATCTACGTTCGAGGAGGGAATGAACTTGGCCCTCAAGACATCAAGCATAGTCATCCGAGTGAACATGTTTTTGACCCAATTGTTATAAATGATGACTCTAATCATAATGAAGAATAAATGGCTCCACTTGCCGAGAGATTTCCTAAATTTCTTAGAAATAAGATACTTTTTTTTAGGGATATTAAAAAAAAAGGTAATTAGGGATCTAAAATTATTATTACAGTTAATTTAAAATTGTACTTCTTGAAAACAACATGAATGATTTATGAGACCACTCATATAAGCATTTCAATATTAAAATAAATCTAGAATTATGAAGTTGAATTAAAATTTCGAGCTCTATATCATGCAAGGGGATGAATCTTTGGACAAAGTCTTCCAATGTTTTTCAAACATTATCAACTACTTGTAAAACTTGGTTGGACTTATTAGCAAAGAAAATTAGATTGAGAAAATCATTCCTATACTAACTTATCATTTTAATGCCAAAGTTACCTTGCTTAAGTCCATGTACAAGCCGACTGAACATACTATTAAATGAATTTGTTGGGCAAGTATTCGAACTGGATCACTTTTAGCCAAGATTAGAGCAATCTACGTTCGAGGAGGGAATGAACTTGGCTCTCAAGACATCAAGCATAGTCATCCGAGTGAACATGTTTTTGACCCAATTGTTAGAAAAGATGATTCTAATCATAATGAAGAGAAAATGGCTCCACTTGCCGAGAGATTTCCTAAATTTCTTAGAAATAAGAAACCCTTTTTTAAGGATATTAAAAAAAAGGTAATTAGGGATCTAAAATGATTATTACAGTTAATTTAAAATTGTACTTCTTGAAAACAACATGAATGATTTTTGAGACCACTCATATAAGCATTTCAATATTAAAATAAATCTAGAATTATGAAGTTGAATTGAAATTTTGAGCTCTATATCATGTAAGAGGATGTAACTTGGACAAAGTCTTCCAATGTTTTTCAAACATTATCTACTACTTGTAAAACTTGGTTGGACTTATTAGCAAAGAAAATTAGATTGAGAAAATCATTCCTATACTAACTTATCATTTTAATGCCAAAGTTACCTTGCTTAAGTCCATGTACAAGCCGACTGAACATACTATTAAATGAATTTGTTGGGCAAGTATTCGAACTGGATCACTTTTAGCCAAGATTAGAGCAATCTACGTTCGAGGAGGGAATGAACTTGGCCCTCAAGACATCAAGCATAGTCATCCGAGTGAACATGTTTTTGACCCAATTGTTAGAAAAGATGATTCTAATCATAATGAAGAGAAAATGGCTCCACTTGCCGAGAGATTTCCTAAATTTCTTAGAAATAAGAAACCCTTTTTTAAGGATATTAAAAAAAAGGTAATTATGGATCTAAAATGATTATTACAGTTAATTTAAAATTGTACTTCTTGAAAACAACATGAATGATTTTTGAGACCACTCATATAAGCATTTCAATATTAAAATAAATCTAGAATTATGAAGTTGAATTGAAATTTTGAGCTCTATATCATGTAGGAGGATGTAACTTTGGACAAAGTCTTCCAATGTTTTTCAAACATTATCAACTACTTGTAAAACTTGGTTGGACTTTTTAGCAAAGAAAATTAGATTGAGAAAATAATTCCTATACTACCTTATCATTTTCATGCCAAAGTTACCTTGATTTAGTCTATGTAAAAGCCGACTGAACATACTCTTAAATGAATCTATTGGGCAAGTATTCGAACTGGATCACTTTTGGCCAAGATTAGAGCAATCTACTCTCGAGGAGGGAAAGAACTTGGCGGTCAAGATATCAAGGATAGTGCTCCGAGTAAACATGTTTTTGACCCAATTGTTAGAAATGATAACTCTAATCATAATGAAGAGAAAATGGCTCTACTTGCCGAGAGATTTCCAAAATTTCTTAGAAATAAGAAACCCTTTTTTAGGGATATTAAAAAAAAGGTAATTAGGGATCTAAAATGATTATTACAGTTAATTCTAAATTGTACTTCTTGAAAACAACATGAATGATTTTTGAGACCACTCATATAAGCATTTCAATATTAAAATAAATCTAGAATTATGAAGTTGAATTAAAATTTCGAGCTCTATATTATGCAAGGGGATGAAACTTTGGACAGAGTCTTCCAATGTTTTTCAAACATTATCGACTACTTGTAAAACTTGGGTGGACCTTTTAGCAAAGAAAATTAGATTGAGAAAATCATTCCTATAGTACCTTATCATTTTCATGCCAAAGTTACCTTGATTTAGTCCATGTACAAGCCGACTGAACATACTCTTAAATGAATCTATTGGGCAAGTATTCGAACTCGATCACTTTTGGCTAAGATTAGAGTAATCTACTCTCGAGGAGGGAAAGAACTTGGCGGTCAAGACATCAAGGATAGTGCTCCGAGTAAACATGTTTTTGACCCAATTGTTAGAAATGATAACTCTAATCATAATGAAGAGAAAATGGTTGTACTTGCCGATAGATTTCCTTAATTTCTTAGAAATAAGAAACCCTTTTTTAAGGATATTAAAAAAAGGTAATTAGTGATCGAAAATGATAATTATAATTAATTGAAAATTGTACTTCTTCAAAACAACATGAATGATTTTTGAGACCACTCATATAAGCATTTCAATTTTAAAATAAATCTAGAATTATGAAGTTGAATTAAAATTTCGAGCTCTATATCATGGAAGGGGATGAAACTTTGGACAAAGTCTTCCAATGTTTTTCAAACATTATCTACTACTTGTAAAACTTGGTTGGACTTATTAGCAAAGAAAATTAGATTGAGAAAATCATTCCTATACTAACTTATCATTTTAATGCCAAAGTTACCTTGCTTAAGTCCATGTACAAGCCGACTGAACATACTATTAAATGAATTTGTTGGGCAAGTATTCGAACTGGATCACTTTTAGCCAAGATTAGAGCAATCTACGTTCGAGGAGGGAATGAACTTGGCCCTCAAGACATCAAGCATAGTCATCCGAGTGAACATGTTTTTGACCCAATTGTTATAAATGATGACTCTAATCATAATGAAGAATAAATGGCTCCACTTGCCGAGAGATTTCCTAAATTTCTTAGAAATAAGATACCCTTTTTTAGGGATATTAAAAAAAAAGGTAATTAGGGATCTAAAATTATTATTACAGTTAATTTAAAATTGTACTTCTTGAAAACAACATGAATGATTTATGAGACCACTCATATAAGCATTTCAATATTAAAATAAATCTAGAATTATGAAGTTGAATTAAAATTTCGAGCTCTATATCATGCAAGGGGATGAATCTTTGGACAAAGTCTTCCAATGTTTTTCAAACATTATCAACTACTTGTAAAACTTGGTTGGACTTATTAGCAAAGAAAATTAGATTGAGAAAATCATTCCTATACTAACTTATCATTTTAATGCCAAAGTTACCTTGCTTAAGTCCATGTACAAGCCGACTGAACATACTATTAAATGAATTTGTTGGGCAAGTATTCGAACTGGATCACTTTTAGCCAAGATTAGAGCAATCTACGTTCGAGGAGGGAATGAACTTGGCTCTCAAGACATCAAGCATAGTCATCCGAGTGAACATGTTTTTGACCCAATTGTTAGAAAAGATGATTCTAATCATAATGAAGAGAAAATGGCTCCACTTGCCGAGAGATTTCCTAAATTTCTTAGAAATAAGAAACCCTTTTTTAAGGATATTAAAAAAAAGGTAATTAGGGATCTAAAATGATTATTACAGTTAATTTAAAATTGTACTTCTTGAAAACAACATGAATGATTTTTGAGACCACTCATATAAGCATTTCAATATTAAAATAAATCTAGAATTATGAAGTTGAATTGAAATTTTGAGCTCTATATCATGTAGGAGGATGTAACTTTGGACAAAGTCTTCCAATGTTTTTCAAACATTATCAACTACTTGTAAAACTTGGTTGGACTTTTTAGCAAAGAAAATTAGATTGAGAAAATAATTCCTATACTACCTTATCATTTTCATGCCAAAGTTACCTTGATTTAGTCTATGTAAAAGCCGACTGAACATACTCTTAAATGAATCTATTGGGCAAGTATTCGAACTGGATCACTTTTGGCCAAGATTAGAGCAATCTACTCTCGAGGAGGGAAAGAACTTGGCGGTCAAGATATCAAGGATAGTGCTCCGAGTAAACATGTTTTTGACCCAATTGTTAGAAATGATAACTCTAATCATAATGAAGAGAAAATGGCTCTACTTGCCGAGAGATTTCCAAAATTTCTTAGAAATAAGAAACCCTTTTTTAGGGATATTAAAAAAAAGGTAATTAGGGATCTAAAATGATTATTACAGTTAATTCTAAATTGTACTTCTTGAAAACAACATGAATGATTTTTGAGACCACTCATATAAGCATTTCAATATTAAAATAAATCTAGAATTATGAAGTTGAATTAAAATTTCGAGCTCTATATTATGCAAGGGGATGAAACTTTGGACAGAGTCTTCCAATGTTTTTCAAACATTATCGACTACTTGTAAAACTTGGGTGGACCTTTTAGCAAAGAAAATTAGATTGAGAAAATCATTCCTATAGTACCTTATCATTTTCATGCCAAAGTTACCTTGATTTAGTCCATGTACAAGCCGACTGAACATACTCTTAAATGAATCTATTGGGCAAGTATTCGAACTCGATCACTTTTGGCTAAGATTAGAGTAATCTACTCTCGAGGAGGGAAAGAACTTGGCGGTCAAGACATCAAGGATAGTGCTCCGAGTAAACATGTTTTTGACCCAATTGTTAGAAATGATAACTCTAATCATAATGAAGAGAAAATGGTTGTACTTGCCGATAGATTTCCTTAATTTCTTAGAAATAAGAAACCCTTTTTTAAGGATATTAAAAAAAGGTAATTAGTGATCGAAAATGATAATTATAATTAATTGAAAATTGTACTTCTTCAAAACAACATGAATGATTTTTGAGACCACTCATATAAGCATTTCAATTTTAAAATAAATCTAGAATTATGAAGTTGAATTAAAATTTCGAGCTCTATATCATGGAAGGGGATGAAACTTTGGACAAAGTCTTCCAATGTTTTTCAAACATTATCTACTACTTGTAAAACTTGGTTGGACTTATTAGCAAAGAAAATTAGATTGAGAAAATCATTCCTATACTAACTTATCATTTTAATGCCAAAGTTACCTTGCTTAAGTCCATGTACAAGCCGACTGAACATACTATTAAATGAATTTGTTGGGCAAGTATTCGAACTGGATCACTTTTAGCCAAGATTAGAGCAATCTACGTTCGAGGAGGGAATGAACTTGGCCCTCAAGACATCAAGCATAGTCATCCGAGTGAACATGTTTTTGACCCAATTGTTATAAATGATGACTCTAATCATAATGAAGAATAAATGGCTCCACTTGCCGAGAGATTTCCTAAATTTCTTAGAAATAAGATACCCTTTTTTAGGGATATTAAAAAAAAAGGTAATTAGGGATCTAAAATTATTATTACAGTTAATTTAAAATTGTACTTCTTGAAAACAACATGAATGATTTATGAGACCACTCATATAAGCATTTCAATATTAAAATAAATCTAGAATTATGAAGTTGAATTAAAATTTCGAGCTCTATATCATGCAAGGGGATGAATCTTTGGACAAAGTCTTCCAATGTTTTTCAAACATTATCAACTACTTGTAAAACTTGGTTGGACTTATTAGCAAAGAAAATTAGATTGAGAAAATCATTCCTATACTAACTTATCATTTTAATGCCAAAGTTACCTTGCTTAAGTCCATGTACAAGCTCACCGAACATACTCTTAAATGAATATGTTGGGAAAGTATTTGAACTACATCAATTATGCCTAAGTTGATAGCAATCTACTTTCGAGGAGGGAAAGAACTTGGAGGTCAAGACATCAAGGATAGTGCTCCGAGTAAACATGTTTTTGACCCAATTGTTAGAAATGATAACTCTAATCATAATAAAGAGAAAATGGCTCTACTTGCCGAGAGATTTCCTAAATTTCTTAGAAATAAGAAACCCTTTTTTAAGGATATTAAAAAAAGGTAATTAGGGATCGAAAATGATTATTACAATTAATTAAAAATTGTACTTCTTCAAAACAACATGAATGATTTTTGAGACCACTCATATAAGCATTTCAATATTAAAATAAATCTAGAATTATGAAGTTGAATTAAAATTTTGAGCTTTAAATCATGCAAGGGGATGAAACTTTGGACAAAGTCTTCCAATGTTTTTCAAACATTATCAACTACTTGTAAAACTTGGTTGGACTTATTAGCAAAGAAAATTAGATTGAGAAAATCATTCCTATACTAACTTCTCATTTTAATGCCAAAGTTACCTTACTTAAGTCCATGTACAAGTTCACCGAACATACTCTTAAATGAATATGTTGGGCAAGTATTTGAACTACATCAATTTTGCCCAAGTTGATAGCAATCTACTTTCGAGGAGGGAATGAAATTGGCCCTCAAGACATCAAGCATAGTCGTCCCAGCGAACATGTTTTTGACCCAATTGTTAGAAAAGATGATTCTAATCATAATGAAGAGAAAATGGCTCCACTTGCCGAGAGATTTCCTAAATTTCTTAGACATAAGAAACCCTTTTTTAAGGATATTAAAAAAAAGGTAATTAGGGATCTAAAATGATTATTACAGTTAATTTAAAATTGTACTTCTTGAAAACAACATGAATGATTTTTGAGACCACTCATATAAGCATTTCAATATTAAAATAAATCTAGAATTATGAAGTTGAATTGAAATTTTGAGCTCTATATCATGTAGGAGGATGTAACTTTGGACAAAGTCTTTCAATGTTTTTCAAACATTATAGACTACTTTCAAAACTTGGGTGGACCTTTTAGCAAAGAAAATTAGATTGAGAAAATAATTCCTATACTACCTTATCATTTTCATGCCAAAGTTACCTTGATTTAGTCTATGTAAAAGCCGACTGAACATACTCTTAAATGAATCTATTGGGCAAGTATTCGAACTGGATCACTTTTGGCCAAGATTAGAGCAATCTGCTTTCGAGGAGGGAAAGAACTTGGCAGTCAAGACATCAAGGATAGTGCTCCGAGTAAACTTGTTTTTGACCCAATTGTTAGAAATGATGACTCTAATCATAATGAAGAGAAAATGGCTTTACTTGCCGAGAGATTTCCTAAATTTCTTAGAAATAAGAAACCGTTTTTTAAGGATATTAAAAAAAGGTAATTAGGGATCGAAAATGATTATTACAATTAATTGAAAATTGTACTTCTTCAAAACAACATGAATGATTTTTAAAGCCACTCATATAAGCATTTCAATATTAAAATAAATCTAGAATTATGAAGTTGAATTAAAATTTCGAGCTCTATATCATGCAAGGGGATGAAACTTTGGACAATGTCTTCCAATGTTTTTCAAACATTAAAAACTACTTCTAAAACTTGTTTGGACCTATTAGCAAAGAAAATTAGATTGAGAAAATCATTCCTATACTAACTTATCATTTTAATGCCACACTTACCTTGCTTAAGTCCATGTACAAGCTCACCGAACATACTCTTAAATGAATATGTTGGGCAAGTATTCGAGCTGCATCAATTTTGCCCAAGTTGATAGCAATCTACTTTCGAGGAGGGAAATAAATTGGCCCTCACGACATCAAGGATAGTGGTTAGAGTGAAGATGTTTTTGACCTAATTGTTAGAAAAGATAACTCTAATCATAATGAAGAGAAAATGGATGTACTTGCAATGTGATTTAATAAATTTCTTAAAAACAACCCTTTTTTAGGGATATTAAAAAAAGGTAATTAGGGATCGAAAATGATTATTACAATTAATTGAAAATTATACTTCTTCAAAACAACATGAATGATTTTTGAGACCACTCATATAAGCATTTCAATATTAAAATAAATGTAGAATTATGAAGTTGAATAAAAATTTCGAGCTCTATATCATGCAAGGGGATGAAACTTTGGACAAAGTCTTCCAATGTTTTTCAAACATTATCGACTACTTGTAAAACTTGGGTGGACCTTTTAGCAAAGAAAATTAGATTGAGAAAATCATTCCTATACTACCTTATCATTTTCATGCCAAAGTTACCTTGATTTAGTCCATGTACAAGCCGACTGAACATACTCTTAAATGAATCTATTGGGCAAGTATTCGAACTCGATCACTTTTGGCCAAGATTAGAGCAATCTACTCTCGAGGAGGGAAAGAACTTGGCGGTCAAGACATCAAGGATAGTGCTCCGAGTAAACATGTTTTTGACCCAATTGTTAGAAATGATAACTCTAATCATAATGAAGAGAAAATGGCTCTACTTGCCGAGAGATTTCCTAAATTTATTAGAAATAAGAAACCCTTTTTTGAGGATATTAAAAAAAGGTAATTAGTGATCGAAAATGATTATTACAGTTAATTGAAAATTGTACTTCTTCAAAACAACATGAATGATTTTTGAGACCACTCATATAAGCATTTCAATATTAAAATAAATCTAGAATTATGAAGTTCACTTAAAATTTCGAGCTCTATATCATGCAAGGGGATGAAACTTTGGACAAATCTTCCAATGTTTTTCAAACATTATCAACTACTTGTAAAACTTGGTTGGACTTATTAGCAAAGAAAATTAGATTGAGAAAATCATTCCTAAACTAACTTATCATTTTAATGCCAAAGTTACCTTGCTGACATCCATGTACAAGCCGACTGAACATACTCTTAAATGAATCTATTGGGCAAGTATTCGAACTGGATCACTTTTGGCCAAGATTAGAGCAATCTACTCTCGAGGAGGGAAAGAACTTGGCGGTCAAGACATCAAGGATAGTGCTCCGAGTAAACATGTTTTTGACCCAATTGTTAGAAATGATAACTCTAATCATAATGAAGAGAAAATGGCTCTACTTGCCGAGAGATTTCCTAAATTTCTTAGAAATAAGAAACTCTTTTTTGAGGATATTAAAAAAAGGTAATTAGTGATCGAAAATGATTATTACAATTAATTGAAAATTGTACTTCTTCAAAACAACATGAATGATTTTTGAGACCACTCATATAAGCATTTCAATATTAAAATAAATCTAGACTTATGAAGTTGAATTAAAATTTCGAGCTCTATATCATGCAAGGGGATGAAACTTTGGACAAAGTCTTCCAATGTTTTTCAAACATTATCAACTACTTGTAAAACTTGGTTGGACTTATTAGCAAAGAAAATTAGATTGAGAAAATCATTCCTATACTAACTTATCATTTTAATGCCAAAGTTACCTTGCTTAAGTCCATGTACAAGCTCACCGAACATACTCTTAAATGAATATGTTGGGAAAGTATTTGAACTACATCAATTTTGCCCAAGTTGATAGCAATCTACTTTCGAGGAGGGAAAGAACTTGGAGGTCAAGACATCAAGGATAGTGCTCCGAGTAAACTTGTTTTTGACCCAATTGTTAGAAATGATGACTCTAATCATAATGATGAGAAAATGGCTCTACTTGCCGAGAGATTTCCTAAATTTCCTAGAAATAAGAAACCCTTTTTTAAGGATATTAAAAAAAGGTAATTAGGGATTGAAAATGATTGTTACAATTAATTGAAAATTGTACTTCTTCAAAACAACATGAATGATTTTTGAGACCACTCATATAAGCATTTCAATATTAAAATAAATCTAGAATTATGAAGTTGAATTAAAATTTCGAGCTCTATATCATGCAAGGGGATGAAACTTTGGACAAAGTCTTTCAATGTTTTTCAAACATTATCAACTACTTGTAAAACTTGGGTGGACATTTTAGCAAAGAAAATTAGATTGAGAAAATCATTCCTATACTACCTTTTCATTTTCATGCCAAAGTTACCTTGATTTAGTCCATGTACAAGCCGACTGAACATACTCTTAAATGAATCTATTGGGCAAGTATTCGAACTCGATCACTTTTGGCTAAGATTAGAGTAATCTACTCTCGAGGAGGGAAGGAACTTGGCGGTCAAGACATCAAGGATAGTGCTCCGAGTAAACATGTTTTTGACCCAATTGTTAGAAATGATAACTCTAATCATAATGAAGAGAAAATGGTTGTACTTGCCGATAGATTTCCTTAATTTCTTAGAAATAAGAAACCCTTTTTTAAGGATATTAAAAAAAGGTAATTAGTGATCGAAAATGATAATTATAATTAATTGAAAATTGTACTTCTTCAAAACAACATGAATGATTTTTGAGACCACTCATATAAACATTTCAATTTTAAAATAAATCTAGAATTATGAAGTTGAATTAAAATTTCGAGCTCTATATCATGGAAGGGGATGAAACTTTGGACAAAGTCTTCCAATGTTTTTCAAACATTATCAACTACTTGTAAAACTTGGTTGGACCTATTAACCAAGAAAATTAGATTGAGAAAATCATTCCTATACTAACTTATCATTTTAATGCCAAAGTTACCTTGCTTAAGTCCATGTACAAGCTCACCAAACATACTCTTAAATGAATATGTTGGGCAAGTATTTGAACTACATCAATTTTGCCCAAGTTGATAGCAATCTACTTTCGAGGAGGGAAAGAACTTGGAGGTCAAGACATCAAGGATAGTGCTCCGAGTAAACATGTTTTTGACCAAATTGTTAGAAATGATGACTCTAATCATAATGAAGAGAAAATGGCTCTACTTGCCGAGAGATTTCCTAAATTTCTTAGAAATAAGAAACCCTTTTTTAGGGATATTAAAAAAAAGGTAATTAGGGATCGAAAATGATTATTACAATTAATTGAAAATTGTACTTCTTCAAAACAACATGAATGATTTTTGAGACCACTCATATAAGCATTTCAATATTAAAATAAATCTAGAATTATGAAGTTGAATTAAAATTTCGAGCTCTATATCATGCAAGGGGATGAATCTTTGGACAAAGTTTTCCAATGTTTTTCAAACATTATCAACTACTTGTAAAACTTGGTTGGACTTATTAGCAAAGAAAATTAGATTGAGAAAATCATTCCTATACTAACTTATCATTTTAATGCCAAAGTTACCTTGCTTAAGTCCATGTACAAGCTCACCGAACATACTCTTAAATGAATATGTTGGGAAAGTATTTGAACTACATCAATTTTGCCCAAGTTGATAGCAATCTACTTTCGAGGAGGGAAAGAACTTGGAGGTCAAGACATCAAGGATAGTGCTCCGAGTAAACATGTTTTTGACCCAATTGTTAGAAATGATAACTCTAATCATAATGAAGAGAAAATGGCTCTACTTGCCTAGAGATTTCCTAAATTTCTTAGAAATAAGAAACTCTTTTTTGAGGATATTAAAAAAAGGTAATTAGGGATTGAAAATGATTGTTACAATTAATTGAAAATTGTACTTCTTCAAAACAACATGAATGATTTTTGAGACCACTCATATAAGCATTTCAATATTAAAATAAATCTAGAATTATGAAGTTGAATTAAAATTTCGAGCTCTATATCATGCAAGGGGATGAAACTTTGGACAAAGTCTTTCAATGTTTTTCAAACATTATCAACTACTTGTAAAACTTGGGTGGACATTTTAGCAAAGAAAATTAGATTGAGAAAATCATTCCTATACTACCTTATCATTTTCATGCCAAAGTTACCTTGATTTAGTCCATGTACAAGCCGACTGAACATACTCTTAAATGAATCTATTGGGCAAGTATTCGAACTCGATCACTTTTGGCCAAGATTAGAGCAATCTACTCTCGAGGAGGGAAAGAACTTGGCGGTCAAGACATCAAGGATAGTGCTCCGAGTAAACATGTTTTTGACCCAATTGTTAGAAATGATAACTCTAATCATAATGAAGAGAAAATGGCTCTACTTGCCGAGAGATTTCCTAAATTTCTTAGAAATAAGAAACTCTTTTTTGAGGATATTAAAAAAAGGTAATTAGTGATCGAAAATGATTATTACAATTAATTGAAAATTGTACTTCTTCAAAACAACATGAATGATTTTTGAGACCACTCATATAAGCATTTCAATATTAAAATAAATCTAGAATTATGAAGTTGAATTAAAATTTCGAGCTCTATATCATGCAAGGGGATGAAACTTTGGACAAAGTCTTCCAATGTTTTTCAAACATTATCAACTACTTGTAAAACTTGGTTGGACTTATTAGCAAAGAAAATTAGATTGAGAAAATCATTCCTATACTAACTTATCATTTTAATGCCAAAGTTACCTTGCTTAAGTCCATGTACAAGCTCACCGAACATACTCTTAAATGAATATGTTGGGAAAGTATTTGAACTACATCAATTTTGCCCAAGTTGATAGCAATCTACTTTCGAGGAGGGAAAGAACTTGGAGGTCAAGACATCAAGGATAGTGCTCCGAGTAAACTTGTTTTTGACCCAATTGTTAGAAATGATGACTCTAATCATAATGATGAGAAAATGGCTCTACTTGCCGAGAGATTTCCTAAATTTCCTAGAAATAAGAAACCCTTTTTTAAGGATATTAAAAAAAGGTAATTAGGGATTGAAAATAATTGTTACAATTAATTGAAAATTGTACTTCTTCAAAACAACATGAATGATTTTTGAGACCACTCATATAAGCATTTCAATATTAAAATAAATCTAGAATTATGAAGTTGAATTAAAATTTCGAGCTCTATATCATGCAAGGGGATGAAACTTTGGACAAAGTCTTTCAATGTTTTTCAAACATTATCAACTACTTGTAAAACTTGGGTGGACATTTTAGCAAAGAAAATTAGATTGAGAAAATCATTCCTATACTACCTTTTCATTTTCATGCCAAAGTTACCTTGATTTAGTCCATGTACAAGCCGACTGAACATACTCTTAAATGAATCTATTGGGCAAGTATTCGAACTCGATCACTTTTGGCTAAGATTAGAGTAATCTACTCTCGAGGAGGAAAAGAACTTGGCGGTCAAGACATCAAGGATAGTGCTCCGAGTAAACATGTTTTTGACCCAATTGTTAGAAATGATAACTCTAATCATAATGAAGAGAAAATGGTTGTACTTGCCGATAGATTTCCTTAATTTCTTAGAAATAAGAAACCCTTTTTTAAGGATATTAAAAAAAGGTAATTAGTGATCGAAAATGATAATTATAATTAATTGAATATTGTACTTCTTCAAAACAACATGAATGATTTTTGAGACCACTCATATAAGCATTTCAATTTTAAAATAAATCTAGAATTATGAAGTTGAATTAAAATTTCGAGCTCTATATCATGGAAGGGGATGAAACTTTGGACAAAGTCTTCCAATGTTTTTCAAACATTATCAACTACTTGTAAAACTTGGTTGGACCTATTAACCAAGAAAATTAGATTGAGAAAATCATTCCTATACTAACTTATCATTTTAATGCCAAAGTTACCTTGCTTAAGTCCATGTACAAGCTCACCAAACATACTCTTAAATGAATATGTTGGGCAAGTATTTGAACTACATCAATTTTGCCCAAGTTGATAGCAATCTACTTTCGAGGAGGGAAAGAACTTGGAGGTCAAGACATCAAGGATAGTGCTCCGAGTAAACATGTTTTTGACCCAATTGTTAGAAATGATGACTCTAATCATAATGAAGAGAAAATGGCTCTACTTGCCGAGAGATTTCCTAAATTTCTTAGAAATAAGAAACCCTTTTTTAGGGATATTAAAAAAAAGGTAATTAGGGATCGAAAATGATTATTACAATTAATTGAAAATTGTACTTCTTCAAAACAACATGAATGATTTTTGAGACCACTCATATAAGCATTTCAATATTAAAATAAATCTAGAATTATGAAGTTGAATTAAAATTTCGAGCTCTATATCATGCAAGGGGATGAATCTTTGGACAAAGTCTTCCAATGTTTTTCAAACATTATCAACTACTTGTAAAACTTGGTTGGACTTATTAGCAAAGAAAATTAGATTGAGAAAATCATTCCTATACTAACTTATCATTTTAATGCCAAAGTTACCTTGCTTAAGTCCATGTACAAGCTCACCGAAAATACTCTGAAATGAATATGTTGGGAAAGTATTTGAACTACATCAATTTTGCCCAAGTTGATAGCAATCTACTTTCGAGGAGGGAAAGAACTTGGAGGTCAAGACATCAAGGATAGTGCTCCGAGTAAACTTGTTTTTGACCCAATTGTTAGAAATGATGACTCTAATCATAATGATGAGAAAATGGCTCTACTTGCCGAGAGATTTCCTAAATTTCCTAGAAATAAGAAACCCTTTTTTAAGGATATTAAAAAAAGGTAATTAGGGATTGAAAATGATTGTTACAATTAATTGAAAATTGTACTTCTTCAAAACAACATGAATGATTTTTGAGACCACTCATATAAGCATTTCAATATTAAAATAAATCTAGAATTATGAAGTTGAATTAAAATTTCGAGCTCTATATCATGCAAGGGGATGAAACTTTGGACAAAGTCTTTCAATGTTTTTCAAACATTATCAACTACTTGTAAAACTTGGGTGGACATTTTAGCAAAGAAAATTAGATTGAGAAAATCATTCCTATACTACCTTTTCATTTTCATGCCAAAGTTACCTTGATTTAGTCCATGTACAAGCCGACTGAACATACTCTTAAATGAATCTATTGGGCAAGTATTCGAACTCGATCACTTTTGGCTAAGATTAGAGTAATCTACTCTCGAGGAGGGAAAGAACTTGGCGGTCAAGACATCAAGGATAGTGCTCCGAGTAAACATGTTTTTGACCCAATTGTTAGAAATGATAACTCTAATCATAAGGAAGAGAAAATGGTTGTACTTGCCGATAGATTTCCTTAATTTCTTAGAAATAAGAAACCCTTTTTTAAGGATATTAAAAAAAGGTAATTAGTGATCGAAAATGATAATTATAATTAATTGAAAATTGTACTTCTTCAAAACAACATGAATGATTTTTGAGACCACTCATATAAGCATTTCAATTTTAAAATAAATCTAGAATTATGAAGTTGAATTAAAATTTCGAGCTCTATATCATGGAAGGGGATGAAACTTTGGACAAAGTCTTCCAATGTTTTTCAAACATTATCAACTACTTGTAAAACTTGGTTGGACCTATTAACCAAGAAAATTAGATTGAGAAAATCATTCCTATACTAACTTATCATTTTAATGCCAAAGTTACCTTGCTTAAGTCCATGTACAAGCTCACCAAACATACTCTTAAATGAATATGTTGGGCAAGTATTTGAACTACATCAATTTTGCCCAAATTGATAGCAATCTACTTTCGAGGAGGGAAAGAACTTGGAGGTCAAGACATCAAGGATAGTGCTCCGAGTAAACATGTTTTTGACCCAATTGTTAGAAATGATGACTCTAATCATAATGAAGAGAAAATGGCTCTACTTGCCGAGAGATTTCCTAAATTTCTTAGAAATAAGAAACCCTTTTTTAGGGATATTAAAAAAAAGGTAATTAGGGATCGAAAATGATTATTACAATTAATTGAAAATTGTACTTCTTCAAAACAACATGAATGATTTTTGAGACCACTCATATAAGCATTTCAATATTAAAATAAATCTAGAATTATGAAGTTGAATTAAAATTTCGAGCTCTATATCATGCAAGGGGATGAATCTTTGGACAAAGTCTTCCAATGTTTTTCAAACATTATCAACTACTTGTAAAACTTGGTTGGACTTATTAGCAAAGAAAATTAGATTGAGAAAATCATTCCTATACTAACTTATCATTTTAATGCCAAAGTTACCTTGCTTAAGTCCATGTACAAGCTCACCGAACATACTCTTAAATGAATATGTTGGGAAAGTATTTGAACTACATCAATTTTGCCCAAGTTGATAGCAATCTACTTTCGAGGAGGGAAAGAACTTGGAGGTCAAGACATCAAGGATAGTGCTCCGAGTAAACTTGTTTTTGACCCAATTGTTAGAAATGATGACTCTAATCATAATGATGAGAAAATGGCTCTACTTGCCGAGAGATTTCCTAAATTTCCTAGAAATAAGAAACCCTTTTTTAAGGATATTAAAAAAAGGTAATTAGGGATTGAAAATGATTGTTACAATTAATTGAAAATTGTACTTCTTCAAAACAACATGAATGATTTTTGAGACCACTCATATAAGCATTTCAATATTAAAATAAATCTAGAATTATGAAGTTGAATTAAAATTTCGAGCTCTATATCATGCAAGGGGATGAAACTTTGGACAAAGTCTTTCAATGTTTTTCAAACATTATCAAATACTTGTAAAACTTGGGTGGACATTTTAGCAAAGAAAATTAGATTGAGAAAATCATTCCTATACTACCTTTTCATTTTCATGCCAAAGTTACCTTGATTTAGTCCATGTACAAGCCGACTGAACATACTATTAAATGAATCTATTGGGCAAGTATTCGAACTGGATCACTTTTAGCCAAGATTAGAGCAATCTACGTTCGAGGAGGGAATGAACTTGGCGCTCAAGACATCAAGCATAGTCGTCCGAGCGAACATGTTTTGGACCCAGTTGTTATAAATGATGACTCTAATCATAATGAAGAGAAAATGGCTCCACTTGCCGAGAGATTTCCTAAATTTCTTAGAAATAAGAAACCCTTTTTTAGGGATATTGAAAAAAAGGTAATTAGGGATCTAAAATGATTATTACAGTTAATTTAAAATTGTACTTCTTGAAAACAACATGAATGATTTTTGAGACCACTCATATAAACATTTCAATATTAAAATAAATCTAGAATTATGAAGTTGAATTAAAATTTCGAGCTCTATATCATGCAAGGGGATAAAACTTTGGACAAAGTCTTCCAATGTTTTTCAAACATTATCGACTACTTGTAAAACTTGGGTGGACCTTTTAGCAAAGAAAATTAGATTGAGAAAATCATTCCTATACTAACTTATCATTTTAATGCCAAAGTTACCTTGCTTAAGTCCATGTACAAGCTCACCGAACATACTCTTAAATGAATATGTTGGGAAAGTATTTGAACTACATCAATTTTGCCCAAGTTGATAGCAATCTACTTTCGAGGAGGGAAAGAACTTGGAGGTCAAGACATCAAGGATAGTGCTCCGAGTAAACATGTTTTTGACCCAATTGTTAGAAATGATGACTCCAATCATAATGAAGAAAATATGGCTCTACTTGCCGAGAGATTTCCTAAATTTCCTAGAAATAAGAAACCCTTTTTTAAGGATATTAAAAAAAGGTAATTAGGGATTGAAAATGATTATTACAATTAATTGAAAATTGTACTTCTTCAAAACAACATGAATGATTTTTGAGACCACTCATATAAGCATTTCAATATTAAAATAAATCTAGAATTATGAAGTTGAATTAAAATTTCGAGCTCTATATCATGCAAGGGGATGAAACTTTGGACAAAGTCTTCCAATGTTTTTCAAACATTATCAACTACTTGTAAAACTTGGTTGGACTTATTAGCGAAGAACATTAGATTGAGAAAATCATTCCTATACTAACTTATCATTTTAATGCCAAATTTACCTTGCTTAAGTCCATGTACAAGCTCACCGAACATACTCTTAAATGAATATGTTGGGCAAGTATTTGAACTACATCAATTTTGCCCAAGTTGATAGCAATCTACTTTCGAGGAGGGAATGAAATTGGCCCTCAAGACATCAAGCATAGTCGTCCGAGCGAACATGTTTTTGACCCAATTGTTAGAAATGATGACTCTAATCATAATGAAGAGAAAATGGCTCCACTTGCCGAGAGATTTCCTAAATTTCTTAGAAATAAGAAACCATTTTTTAAGGATATTAAAAAAAAGGTAATTAGGGATCTAATATGATTATTACAGTTAATTTAAAATTGTACTTCTTGAAAACAACATGAATGATTTTTGAGACCACTCATATAAGCATTTCAATATTAAAATAAATCTAGAATTATGAAGTTGAATTGAAATTTTGAGCTCTATATCATGTAAGGGGATGAAACTTTGGACAAAGTCTTCCAATGTTTTTCAAACATTATCAATTACTTGTAAAACTTGGTTGGACTTATTAGCAAAGAAAATTAGATTGAGAAAATCATTCCTATACTAACTTATCATTTTAATGCCAAAGTTACCTTGCTTAAGTCTGTGTACAAGCCGACTGAACATACTATTAAATGAATCTGTTGGGAAAGTATTCGAACTGGATCACTTTTAGCCAAGATTAGAGGAATCTACGTTCGAGGAGGGAATGAACTTGGCCCTCAAGACATCAAGCATAGTCGTCCGAGCGAACATGTTTTTGACCCAATTGTTATAAATGATGACTCTAATCATAATGAAGAGAAAATGGCTCCACTTGCCGAGAGATTTCCTAAATTTCTTAGAAATAAGAAACCCTTTTTTAGGGATATTAAAAAAAAGGTAATTAGGGATCTAAAATGATTATTACAGTTAATTTAAGATTTTACTTCTTGAAAACAACATGAATGATTTTTGAGACCACTCATATAAGCATTTCAATATTAAAATAAATCTAGAATTATGAAGTTGAATTAAAATTTCGAGCTCTATATCATGCAAGGGGATGAAATTTTGGACAAAGTCTTCCAATGTTTTTCAAACATTATCAACTACTTGTAAAACTTGGTTGGACTTATTAGCAAAGAAAATTAGATTGAGAAAATCATTCCTATACTACCTTTTCATTTTCATGCCAAAGTTACCTTGATTTAGTCCATGTACAAGCCGACTGAACATACTCTTAAATGAATCTATTGGGCAAGTATTCGAACTGGATCACTTTTGGCCAAGATTAGAGCAATCTACTCTCGAGGAGGGAAAGAACTTGGCGGTCAAGACATCAAGGATAGTGCTCCGAGTAAACATGTTTTTGACCCAATTGTTAGAAATGATAACTCTAATCATAATGAAGAGAAAATGGTTGTACTTGCCGATAGATTTCCTTAATTTCTTAGAAATAAGAAACCCTTTTTTAAGGATATTAAAAAAAGGTAATTAGTGATCGAAAATGATAATTATAATTAATTGAAAATTGTACTTCTTCAAAACAACATGAATGATTTTTGAGACCACTCATATAAGCATTTCAATTTTAAAATAAATCTAGAATTATGAAGTTGAATTAAAATTTCGAGCTCTATATCATGGAAGGGGATGAAACTTTGGACAAAGTCTTCCAATGTTTTTCAAACATTATCAACTACTTGTAAAACTTGGTTGGACCTATTAACCAAGAAAATTAGATTGAGAAAATCATTCCTATACTAACTTATCATTTTAATGCCAAAGTTACCTTGCTTAAGTCCATGTACAAGCTCACCAAACATACTCTTAAATGAATATGTTGGGCAAGTATTTGAACTACATCAATTTTGCCCAAGTTGATAGCAATCTACTTTCGAGGAGGGAAAGAACTTGGAGGTCAAGACATCAAGGATAGTGCTCCGAGTAAACATGTTTTTGACCCAATTGTTAGAAATGATGACTCTAATCATAATGAAGAGAAAATGGCTCTACTTGCCGAGAGATTTCCTAAATTTCTTAGAAATAAGAAACCCTTTTTTAGGGATATTAAAAAAAAGGTAATTAGGGATCGAAAATGATTATTACAATTAATTGAAAATTGTACTTCTTCAAAACAACATGAATGATTTTTGAGACCACTCATATAAGCATTTCAATATTAAAATAAATCTAGAATTATGAAGTTGAATTAAAATTTCGAGCTCTATATCATGCAAGGGGATGAATCTTTGGACAAAGTCTTCCAATGTTTTTCAAACATTATCAACTACTTGTAAAACTTGGTTGGACTTATTAGCAAAGAAAATTAGATTGAGAAAATCATTCCTATACTAACTTATCATTTTAATGCCAAAGTTACCTTGCTTAAGTCCATGTACAAGCTCACCGAACATACTCTTAAATGAATATGTTGGGAAAGTATTTGAACTACATCAATTTTGCCCAAGTTGATAGCAATCTACTTTCGAGGAGGGAAAGAACTTGGAGGTCAAGACATCAAGGATAGTGCTCCGAGTAAACTTGTTTTTGACCCAATTGTTAGAAATGATGACTCTAATCATAATGATGAGAAAATGGCTCTACTTGCCGAGAGATTTCCTAAATTTCCTAGAAATAAGAAACCCTTTTTTAAGGATATTAAAAAAAGGTAATTAGGGATTGAAAATGATTGTTACAATTAATTGAAAATTGTACTTCTTCAAAACAACATGAATGATTTTTGAGACCACTCATATAAGCATTTCAATATTAAAATAAATCTAGAATTATGAAGTTGAATTAAAATTTCGAGCTCTATATCATGCAAGGGGATGAAACTTTGGACAAAGTCTTTCAATGTTTTTCAAACATTATCAAATACTTGTAAAACTTGGGTGGACATTTTAGCAAAGAAAATTAGATTGAGAAAATCATTCCTATACTACCTTTTCATTTTCATGCCAAAGTTACCTTGATTTAGTCCATGTACAAGCCGACTGAACATACTATTAAATGAATCTATTGGGCAAGTATTCGAACTGGATCACTTTTAGCCAAGATTAGAGCAATCTACGTTCGAGGAGGGAATGAACTTGGCGCTCAAGACATCAAGCATAGTCGTCCGAGCGAACATGTTTTGGACCCAGTTGTTATAAATGATGACTCTAATCATAATGAAGAGAAAATGGCTCCACTTGCCGAGAGATTTCCTAAATTTCTTAGAAATAAGAAACCCTTTTTTAGGGATATTGAAAAAAAGGTAATTAGGGATCTAAAATGATTATTACAGTTAATTTAAAATTGTACTTCTTGAAAACAACATGAATGATTTTTGAGACCACTCATATAAACATTTCAATATTAAAATAAATCTAGAATTATGAAGTTGAATTAAAATTTCGAGCTCTATATCATGCAAGGGGATAAAACTTTGGACAAAGTCTTCCAATGTTTTTCAAACATTATCGACTACTTGTAAAACTTGGGTGGACCTTTTAGCAAAGAAAATTAGATTGAGAAAATCATTCCTATACTAACTTATCATTTTAATGCCAAAGTTACCTTGCTTAAGTCCATGTACAAGCTCACCGAACATACTCTTAAATGAATATGTTGGGAAAGTATTTGAACTACATCAATTTTGCCCAAGTTGATAGCAATCTACTTTCGAGGAGGGAAAGAACTTGGAGGTCAAGACATCAAGGATAGTGCTCCGAGTAAACATGTTTTTGACCCAATTGTTAGATATGATGACTCCAATCATAATGAAGAAAATATGGCTCTACTTGCCGAGAGATTTCCTAAATTTCCTAGAAATAAGAAACCCTTTTTTAAGGATATTAAAAAAAGGTAATTAGGGATTGAAAATGATTATTACAATTAATTGAAAATTGTACTTCTTCAAAACAACATGAATGATTTTTGAGACCACTCATATAAGCATTTCAATATTAAAATAAATCTAGAATTATGAAGTTGAATTAAAATTTCGAGCTCTATATCATGCAAGGGGATGAAACTTTGGACAAAGTCTTCCAATGTTTTTCAAACATTATCAACTACTTGTAAAACTTGGTTGGACTTATTAGCGAAGAAAATTAGATTGAGAAAATCATTCCTATACTAACTTATCATTTTAATGCCAAATTTACCTTGCTTAAGTCCATGTACAAGCTCACCGAACATACTCTTAAATGAATATGTTGGGCAAGTATTTGAACTACATCAATTTTGCCCAAGTTGATAGCAATCTACTTTTGAGGAGGGAATGAAATTGGCCGTCAAGACATCAAGCATAGTCGTCCGAGCGAACATGTTTTTGACCCAATTGTTAGAAATGATGACTCTAATCATAATGAAGAGAAAATGGCTCCACTTGCCGAGAGATTTCCTAAATTTCTTAGAAATAAGAAACCATTTTTTAAGGATATTAAAAAAAAGGTAATTAGGGATCTAATATGATTATTACAGTTAATTTAAAATTGTACTTCTTGAAAACAACATGAATGATTTTTGAGACCACTCATATAAGCATTTCAATATTAAAATAAATCTAGAATTATGAAGTTGAATTGAAATTTTGAGCTCTATATCATGTAAGGGGATGAAACTTTGGACAAAGTCTTCCAATGTTTTTCAAACATTATCAATTACTTGTAAAACTTGGTTGGACTTATTAGCAAAGAAAATTAGATTGAGAAAATCATTCCTATACTAACTTATCATTTTAATGCCAAAGTTACCTTGCTTAAGTCTGTGTACAAGCCGACTGAACATACTATTAAATGAATCTGTTGGGAAAGTATTCGAACTGGATCACTTTTAGCCAAGATTAGAGGAATCTACGTTCGAGGAGGGAATGAACTTGGCCCTCAAGACATCAAGCATAGTCGTCCGAGCGAACATGTTTTTGACCCAATTGTTATAAATGATGACTCTAATCATAATGAAGAGAAAATGGCTCCACTTGCCGAGAGATTTCCTAAATTTCTTAGAAATAAGAAACCCTTTTTTAGGGATATTAAAAAAAAGGTAATTAGGGATCTAAAATGATTATTACAGTTAATTTAAGATTTTACTTCTTGAAAACAACATGAATGATTTTTGAGACCACTCATATAAGAATTTCAATATTAAAATAAATCTAGAATTATGAAGTTGAATTAAAATTTCGAGCTCTATATCATGCAAGGGGATGAAATTTTGGACAAAGTCTTCCAATGTTTTTCAAACATTATCAACTACTTGTAAAACTTGGTTGGACTTATTAGCAAAGAAAATTAGATTGAGAAAATCATTCCTATACTACCTTTTCATTTTCATGCCAAAGTTACCTTGATTTAGTCCATGTACAAGCCGACTGAACATACTCTTAAATGAATCTATTGGGCAAGTATTCGAACTGGATCACTTTTGGCCAAGATTAGAGCAATCTACTCTCGAGGAGGGAAAGAACTTGGAGGTCAAGACATCAAGGATAGTGCTCCGAGTAAACATGTTTTTGACACAATTGTTAGAATTGATGACTCTAATCATAATGAAGAGAAAATAGCTCTACTTGCCGAGAGATTTCCTAAATTTCCTAGAAATAAGAAACCCTTTTTTAAGGATATTAAAAAAAGGTAATTAGGGATTGAAAATGATTATTACAATTAATTGAAAATTGTACTTCTTCAAAACAACATGAATGATTTTTGAGACCACTCATATAAGCATTTCAATATTAAAATAAATCTAGAATTATGAAGTTGAATTAAAATTTCGAGCTCTATATCATGCAAGGGGATGAAACTTTGGACAAAGTCTTTCAATGTTTTTCAAACATTATCGACTACTTGTAAAACTTGGGTGGACCTTTTAGCAAAGAAAATTAGATTGAGAAAATCATTCCTATACTACCTTTTCATTTTCATGCCAAAGTTACCTTGATTTAGTCCATGTACAAGCCGACTGAACATACTCTTAAATGAATCTATTGGGCAAGTATTCGAACTCGATCACTTTTGGCCAAGATTAGAGCAATCTACTCTCGAGGAGGGAAAGAACTTGGCGGTCAAGACATCAAGGATAGTGCTCCGAGTAAACATGTTTTTGACCCAATTGTTAGAAATGATAACTCTAATCATAATGAAGAGAAAATGGCTCTACTTGTCGAGAGATTTCCTAAATTTCTTAGAAATAAGAAACCCTTTTTTAAGGATATTAAAAAAAGGTAATTAGCGATCGAAAATGATTATTACAATTAATTGAAAATTGTACTTCTTCAAAACAACATGAATGATTTTTGAGACCACTCATATAAGCATTTCAATATTAAAATAAATCTAGAATTATGAAGGTGAATTAAAATTTCGAGCTCTATATCATGCAAGGGGATGAAACTTTGGACAAACTCTTCCAATGTTTTTCAAACATTAACAACTACTTGTAAAACTTGGTTGGACCTATTAGCAAAGAAAATTAGATTGAGAAAATCATTCCTATACTAACTTATCATTTTAATTCCAAAGTTACCTTGCTTAAGTCCATGTACAAGCTCACCGAACATACTCTTAAATGAATATGTTGGGCAAGTATTCGAACTACATTAATTTTGCCCAAGTTGAAAGCAATCTACTTTCGAGGAGGGAAAGAAATTGGCCCTCAAGACATCAAGGACAGTGGCTAGAGTGAACATGTTTTTGACCCAATTGTTAGAAAGGATGACTCTAATCATAATGAAGAGAAAATGGATGTACTTGCCATGTGATTTACTAAATTTCTGAAAAAGAAAAAAAACCCTTTTTTAGGATTATTAAAAAAAGGCTAATTAGGGATCTAAAATAATTATTACAATTAATTTAATATTGTACTTCTTCAAAACAACATGAATGATTTTTGAGACCACTCATATAAGCATTTCAATATTAAAATAAATCTAGAATTATGAAGTTGTATTGAAATTTTGAACTCTACATCATGGAAGGGGATGAAACTTTGGACAAAATCTTTCAATGTTTTTCAAACATTATCGACTACTTGTAAAACTTGGGTGGACCTATTAGCAAAGAAAATTAGATTGAGAAAATCATTCCTATACTACCTTATCATTTCAATTCCAAATTTAACTTGCTTAAGTCCATGTACAAGCCCACCGAACGTACTCTTAAATGAATCTATTGGGCAAGTATTCGAACTGCATCATTTTTCCCCAAGTTCTCAGCAATCTACTTTCGAGAAGGGAAAGAAATTGGCCCTCAAGACATCAAGGATAGTTGTCAGAGTGAAAATGTCTTTGACCCAATAGTTAGAAAAGATGACTCTAATCATAATGAAGAGAAAATGGATGTACTTGCCGTGTTATTTACTAAATTTCTTAAAAAAAACCCTTTTTTAGGAATATTAAAAAAAGGTAATTAGGGATCTAAAATGATTATTACAGTTAATTTAAAATTTTACTTCTTGAAAACAACATGAATGATTTTTGAGACCACTCATATAAGCATTTCAATATTAAAATAAATCTAGAATTATGAAGTTGAATTAAAATTTCGAGCTCTATATCATGCAAGGGGATGAAACTTTGGACAAAGTCTTTCAATGTTTTTCAAACATTATCGACTACTTGTAAAACTTGGGTGGACCTTTTAGCAAAGAAAATTAGATTGAGAAAATCATTCCTATACTACCTTTTCATTTTCATGCCAAAGTTACCTTGATTTAGTCCATGTACAAGCCGACTGAACATACTCTTAAATGAATCTATTGGGCAAGTATTCGAACTCGATCACTTTTGGCCAAGATTAGAGCAATCTACTCTCGAGGAGGGAAAGAACTTGGCGGTCAAGACATCAAGGATAGTGCTCCGAGTAAACATGTTTTTGACCCAATTGTTAGAAATGATAACTCTAATCATAATGAAGAGAAAATGGCTCTACTTGCCGAGAGATTTCCTAAATTTCTTAGAAATAAGAAACCCTTTTTTAAGGATATTAAAAAAAGGTAATTAGCGATCGAAAATGATTATTACAATTAATTGAAAATTGTACTTCTTCAAAACAACATGAATGATTTTTGAGACCACTCATATAAGCATTTCAATATTAAAATAAATCTAGAATTATGAAGGTGAATTAAAATTTCGAGCTCTATATCATGCAAGGGGATGAAACTTTGGACAAACTCTTCCAATGTTTTTCAAACATTAACAACTACTTGTAAAACTTGGTTGGACCTATTAGCAAAGAAAATTAGATTGAGAAAATCATTCCTATACTAACTTATCATTTTAATTCCAAAGTTACCTTGCTTAAGTCCATGTACAAGCTCACCGAACATACTCTTAAATGAATATGTTGGGCAAGTATTCGAACTACATTAATTTTGCCCAAGTTGAAAGCAATCTACTTTCGAGGAGGGAAAGAAATTGGCCCTCAAGACATCAAGGACAGTGGCTAGAGTGAACATGTTTTTGACCCAATTGTTAGAAAGGATGACTCTAATCATAATGAAGAGAAAATGGATGTACTTGCCATGTGATTTACTAAATTTCTGAAAAAGAAAAAAAACCCTTTTTTAGGATTATTAAAAAAAGGCTAATTAGGGATCTAAAATAATTATTACAATTAATTTAATATTGTACTTCTTCAAAACAACATGAATGATTTTTGAGACCACTCATATAAGCATTTCAATATTAAAATAAATCTAGAATTATGAAGTTGTATTGAAATTTTGAACTCTACATCATGGAAGGGGATGAAACTTTGGACAAAATCTTTCAATGTTTTTCAAACATTATCGACTACTTGTAAAACTTGGGTGGACCTATTAGCAAAGAAAATTAGATTGAGAAAATCATTCCTATACTACCTTATCATTTCAATTCCAAATTTAACTTGCTTAAGTCCATGTACAAGCCCACCGAACGTACTCTTAAATGAATCTATTGGGCAAGTATTCGAACTGCATCATTTTTCCCCAAGTTCTCAGCAATCTACTTTCGAGAAGGGAAAGAAATTGGCCCTCAAGACATCAAGGATAGTGGTCAGAGTGAACATGTCTTTGACCCAATAGTTAGAAAAGATGACTCTAATCATAATGAAGAGAAAATGGATGTACTTGCCGTGTTATTTACTAAATTTCTTAAAAAAAACCCTTTTTTAGGAATATTAAAAAAAGGTAATTAGGGATCTAAAATGATTATTACAGTTAATTTAAAATTTTACTTCTTGAAAACAACATGAATGATTTTTGAGACCACTCATATAAGCATTTCAATATTAAAATAAATCTAGAATTATGAAGTTGAATTAAAATTTCGAGCTCTATATCATGCAAGGGGATGAAATTTTGGACAAAGTCTTCCAATGTTTTTCAAACATTATCAACTACTTGTAAAACTTGGTTGGACTTATTAGCAAAGAAAATTAGATTGAGAAAATCATTCCTATACTACCTTTTCATTTTCATGCCAAAGTTACCTTGATTTAGTCCATGTACAAGCCGACTGAACATACTCTTAAATGAATCTATTGGGCAAGTATTCGAACTGGATCACTTTTGGCCAAGATTAGAGCAATCTACTCTCGAGGAGGGAAAGAACTTGGAGGTCAAGACATCAAGGATAGTGCTCCGAGTAAACATGTTTTTGACACAATTGTTAGAATTGATGACTCTAATCATAATGAAGAGAAAATAGCTCTACTTGCCGAGAGATTTCCTAAATTTCCTAGAAATAAGAAACCCTTTTTTAAGGATATTAAAAAAAGGTAATTAGGGATTGAAAATGATTATTACAATTAATTGAAAATTGTACTTCTTCAAAACAACATGAATGATTTTTGAGACCACTCATATAAGCATTTCAATATTAAAATAAATCTAGAATTATGAAGTTGAATTAAAATTTCGAGCTCTATATCATGCAAGGGGATGAAACTTTGGACAAAGTCTTTCAATGTTTTTCAAACATTATCGACTACTTGTAAAACTTGGGTGGACCTTTTAGCAAAGAAAATTAGATTGAGAAAATCATTCCTATACTACCTTTTCATTTTCATGCCAAAGTTACCTTGATTTAGTCCATGTACAAGCCGACTGAACATACTCTTAAATGAATCTATTGGGCAAGTATTCGAACTCGATCACTTTTGGCCAAGATTAGAGCAATCTACTCTCGAGGAGGGAAAGAACTTGGCGGTCAAGACATCAAGGATAGTGCTCCGAGTAAACATGTTTTTGACCCAATTGTTAGAAATGATAACTCTAATCATAATGAAGAGAAAATGGCTCTACTTGCCGAGAGATTTCCTAAATTTCTTAGAAATAAGAAACCGTTTTTTAAGGATATTAAAAAAACGTAATTAGCGATCGAAAATGATTATTACAATTAATTGAAAATTGTACTTCTTCAAAACAACATGAATGATTTTTGAGACCACTCATATAAGCATTTCAATATTAAAATAAATCTAGAATTATGAAGGTGAATTAAAATTTCGAGCTCTATATCATGCAAGGGGATGAAACTTTGGACAAACTCTTCCAATGTTTTTCAAACATTAACAACTACTTGTAAAACTTGGTTGGACCTATTAGCAAAGAAAATTAGATTGAGAAAATCATTCCTATACTAACTTATCATTTTAATTCCAAAGTTACCTTGCTTAAGTCCATGTACAAGCTCACCGAACATACTCTTAAATGAATATGTTGGGCAAGTATTCGAACTACATTAATTTTGCCCAAGTTGAAAGCAATCTACTTTCGAGGAGGGAAAGAAATTGGCCCTCAAGACATCAAGGACAGTGGCTAGAGTGAACATGTTTTTGACCCAATTGTTAGAAAGGATGACTCTAATCATAATGAAGAGAAAATGGATGTACTTGCCATGTGATTTACTAAATTTCTGAAAAAGAAAAAAAACCCTTTTTTAGGATTATTAAAAAAAGGCTAATTAGGGATCTAAAATAATTATTACAATTAATTTAATATTGTACTTCTTCAAAACAACATGAATGATTTTTGAGACCACTCATATAAGCATTTCAATATTAAAATAAATCTAGAATTATGAAGTTGTATTGAAATTTTGAACTCTACATCATGGAAGGGGATGAAACTTTGGACAAAATCTTTCAATGTTTTTCAAACATTATCGACTACTTGTAAAACTTGGGTGGACCTATTAGCAAAGAAAATTAGATTGAGAAAATCATTCCTATACTACCTTATCATTTCAATTCCAAATTTAACTTGCTTAAGTCCATGTACAAGCCCACCGAACGTACTCTTAAATGAATCTATTGGGCAAGTATTCGAACTGCATCATTTTTCCCCAAGTTCTCAGCAATCTACTTTCGAGAAGGGAAAGAAATTGGCCCTCAAGACATCAAGGATAGTGGTCAGAGTGAAAATGTCTTTGACCCAATAGTTAGAAAAGATGACTCTAATCATAATGAAGAGAAAATGGATGTACTTGCCGTGTTATTTACTAAATTTCTTAAAAAAAACCCTTTTTTAGGAATATTAAAAAAAGGTAATTAGGGATCTAAAATGATTATTACAGTTAATTTAAAATTTTACTTCTTGAAAACAACATGAATGATTTTTGAGACCACTCATATAAGCATTTCAATATTAAAATAAATCTAGAATTATGAAGTTGAATTAAAATTTCGAGCTCTATATCATGCAAGGGGATGAAACTTTGGACAAAGTCTTTCAATGTTTTTCAAACATTATCGACTACTTGTAAAACTTGGGTGGACCTTTTAGCAAAGAAAATTAGATTGAGAAAATCATTCCTATACTACCTTTTCATTTTCATGCCAAAGTTACCTTGATTTAGTCCATGTACAAGCCGACTGAACATACTCTTAAATGAATCTATTGGGCAAGTATTCGAACTCGATCACTTTTGGCCAAGATTAGAGCAATCTACTCTCGAGGAGGGAAAGAACTTGGCGGTCAAGACATCAAGGATAGTGCTCCGAGTAAACATGTTTTTGACCCAATTGTTAGAAATGATAACTCTAATCATAATGAAGAGAAAATGGCTCTACTTGCCGAGAGATTTCCTAAATTTCTTAGAAATAAGAAACCCTTTTTTAAGGATATTAAAAAAAGGTAATTAGCGATCGAAAATGATTATTACAATTAATTGAAAATTGTACTTCTTCAAAACAACATGAATGATTTTTGAGACCACTCATATAAGCATTTCAATATTAAAATAAATCTAGAATTATGAAGGTGAATTAAAATTTCGAGCTCTATATCATGCAAGGGGATGAAACTTTGGACAAACTCTTCCAATGTTTTTCAAACATTAACAACTACTTGTAAAACTTGGTTGGACCTATTAGCAAAGAAAATTAGATTGAGAAAATCATTCCTATACTAACTTATCATTTTAATTCCAAAGTTACCTTGCTTAAGTCCATGTACAAGCTCACCGAACATACTCTTAAATGAATATGTTGGGCAAGTATTCGAACTACATTAATTTTGCCCAAGTTGAAAGCAATCTACTTTCGAGGAGGGAAAGAAATTGGCCCTCAAGACATCAAGGACAGTGGCTAGAGTGAACATGTTTTTGACCCAATTGTTAGAAAGGATGACTCTAATCATAATGAAGAGAAAATGGATGTACTTGCCATGTGATTTACTAAATTTCTGAAAAAGAAAAAAAACCCTTTTTTAGGATTATTAAAAAAAGGCTAATTAGGGATCTAAAATAATTATTACAATTAATTGAAAATTGTACTTCTTCAAAACAACATGAATGATTTTTGAGACCACTCATATAAGCATTTCAATATTAAAATAAATCTAGAATTATGAAGTTGAATTAAAATTTCGAGCTCTATATCATGCAAGGGGATGAAACTTTGGACAAAGTCTTCCAATGTTTTTCAAACATTATCGACTACTTGTAAAACTTGGGTGGACCTTTTAGCAAAGAAAATTAGATTGAGAAAATCATTCCTATACTACCTTATTATTTTCATGCCAAAGTTACCTTGATTTAGTCCATGTACAAGCCGACTGAACATACTCTTAAATGAATCTATTTGGCAAGTATTCGAACTGGATCACTTTTGGCCATGATTAGAGCAATCTACCTTCGAGGAGGGGAAGAAATTGGCGGTCAAGACATCAAGGATAGTGCTCCGAGTAAACATGTTTTTGACCCAATTGTTAGAAATGATGACTCTAATCATAATGAAGAGAAAATGGCTCTACTTGCCGAGAGATTTCCTAAATTTCTTAGAAATAAGAAACCCTTTTTAAGGGATATTAAAACAAGGTAACTAGGGATCTGAAATGATTATTACAATTAATTGAAAATTGTACTTCTTCAAAACAACATTAATGATTTTTGAGACCACTCATATAAGCATTTCAATATTAAAATAAATCTAGAATTATGAAGTTGAATTAAAATTTCGAGCTCTATATCATGCAAGGGGATGAAACTTTGGACAAAGTCTTCCAATGTTTTTCAAACATTATCAACTACTTGTAAAACTTGGTTGGACCTATTAACCAAGAAAATTAGATTTAGAAAATCATTCCTATACTAACTTATCATTTTAATGCCAAAGTGACCTTGCTTATGTCCATGTACAAGCTCACCGAACATACTCTTAAATGAATATGTTGGCAAGTATTCGAACTACATCAATTTTTCCCAAGTTGATAGCAATCTACTTTCAAGGAGGGAAAGAAATTAGCCCCTAAGACATCAAGGATAGTGGTTAGAGTGAACATGTTTTTGACCCAATTGTTAGAAAAGATGACTCTAGTCATAATGAAGAGAAAATGGATGTACTTGCCGTGTGATTTACTAAATTTCTTAAAAAGAAAAAAAAACCCTTTTTTAGGATTAATAAAAAAAGGTAATTAGGGATCTAAAATGATTATTACAATTAATTTAAAATTGTACTTCTTCAAAACAACGTGAATGATTTTTGAGACCACTCATATAAGCATTCAATATTTAAATAAATCTAGAATTATGAAGTTGAATTGAAATTTTGAGCTCTATATCATGGAAGGGGATAAAACTTTGGACAAAGTGTTTCAATGTTTTTCAAACATTATCGACTACTTGTAAAACTTGGTTGGACTTTTTAGCAAAGAAAATTAGATTGAGAGAATCATTCCTATACTAACTTATCATTTTAATGCCAAAGTTACCTTGCTTAAGTCCATGTACAAACTCACCCAACATACTCTTAAATGAATATGTTGGGCAAGTTTTCGAACTACATCAATTTTGCCCAAGTTGATAGCAATCTACTTTCGAGGAAGGAAATAAATTGGCCCTCAAGTCATCAAGGATAGTTGTCAGAGTGAACATGTCTTTGACCCAACTGTTAGAAAAGATGACTCTAATCATAATGAAGAGAAAATGGTTGTACTTGCCGTGTGATTTACTCAATTTCTTAAAAAGAAAAAAACCCTTTTTATGGATTATTAAAAAAAGGTACTTAGGGCTCTAAAATGATTATTACAATTAATTTAAAATTGTATTTCTTCAAACCAACATAAATGATTTTTGAGACCACTCATATAAGCATTTCAATATTAAAATAAATCTACAATTATGAAGTTGAATTGAAATTCTGAGCTCTATATTATGCAATGGGATGAAACTTTGGACAAAGTCTTCCAATGATTTTCAAACATTATCGACTACTTGTAAAACTTGGTTGGACCTATTAGCAAAGAAAATTAGATTGAGCAAAACATTCCTCTACGACCTTATCATTTTCATGCCAAAGTTACCTTCCTTAAGTCCATGTACAAGCCGACCGAACATACTCTTAAATGAATCTGTTGGGCAAGTATTCAAACTGCATTAATTTTGACCAAGTTGATAGCAATCTACTTTCGAGGAGGCAAAGAACTTTGCCATCAAGACATCAAGGATAGTGGTCTGAGCGACCATGTTTTTGACCCAATTGTTAGAAATGATGACTCTAATCATAAGGAAGAGAAAATGGCTCTACTTGCCTTGAGATTTCCTAAATTTCTTAGAAATAAGAAACCCTTTTTTAGGGATATTAAAAAAAGGTAATTAGGGATCTAAAATGATTATTACAATTAATTTAAAATTGTACTTCTTCAAAACAACATGAATTATTTTTGAGACCACTCATATAAGCATTTCAATATTAAAATAAATCTACAATTATGAAGTTGAATTGTAATTTTGAGCTCTCTATCATGCAAGGGGATGAATCTTTGGACAAAGTCTTCCAATGTTTTTCAAACATTATCAACTATTTATAAAACTTGGTTGGATCTATTAGCAAAGAAAATTAGATTTAGACAATCATTCCTATACTACCTTATCATTTTCATGCCAAAGTTACCTTGATTTAGTCCATTTACAAGCCAACTAAACATACTCTTAAATGAATCTGTTGGGCAAGTATTCAAACTGGATCACTTTTGGCCAAGATTAGAGCAATCTACTTTCGAGGAGGGAAAGAACTTGGTGGTCAAGACATAAAGGATAGTGGTCCGAGCGACCATGTTTTTGACCCAATTGTTAGAAATGATGACTCTAATCATAATGAAGAGAAAATGGCTCTACTTGCCGAGAGATTTCCTAAATTTCTTACAAATATGAAACCCTTTGTTAGGGATATTAAAAAATGTAATTAGACCTCTAAAATGATTATTACAATTAATTTAAAGTGGTACTTCTTCAAAACCACCTGAATGATTTTTGAGAGAACTCATAAATGCATTTCAATATTAAAATAAATGTAGAATTATGAAGTTGAATTGAAATTTTAAGCTCTATATCATGCAAGGGGATGAAACGTTGGACAAAGTCTTTCAATGTTTTTAAAACATTATCGACTACTTGTAAAACTTGGGTGGACCTTTTAGCAAAGAAAATTAGATTGAGACAATCATTCCTATACTAACTTATCATTTTCATGCCAAAGTTACCTTGATTTAGTCCATTTACAAGCCAACTAAACATACTCTTAAATGAATCTGTTGGGCAAGTATTCGAACTGGATCACTTTTGGCCAAGATCAGAGCAATCTTCTTTCGAGGAGGGAAAGAACTTGGCGGTCAAGACATCAAGGATAGTGGTCCGAGTAAACATGTTTTTGACACAATTGTTAGAAATGATGACTCTAATCATAATGAAGAGAAAATGGCTCTACTTGCCTAGAGATTTCCTAAATTTCTTAGCAAGAAAAAAACCATTTTTAAGGATTATTAAAAAAAAAGTAATTAGAGCTCTAAAATGATTATTACAATTAATTTAAAATGGTACTTCTTCAAAACAACATGAATGATTTTTGAGAGAACTCATAAAAGAATTTCAATATTAAAATAATTGTAGAATTATGAAGTTGTATGGAAATTTTGAACTCTATATCATGCAAGAGGATGAAACTTTGGACAAAGTCTTTGACTATTTTTCAAACATTATCAACTACTTGAAAAGGTTAGGTGGACCTATTAGCCAAGAAAATTAGATTGAGAAAATCATTCCTATACGACCTTATCATTTTCATGCCAAAGTTACCATGCTTAAGTCCATGTACAAGCCGACCGAACATACTCTTAAATGAATCTGTTGGGCAAGTATTCAAACTGGATCACTTTTGGCCAAGATTAGAGCAATCTACTTTTGAGGAGGGAAAGAACTTGGCCATCAAGACATCAAGGATAGTCGTCTGAGCGACCATGTTTTTGACCCAATTGTCAGAAATGATGACTCTAATCATAATGAAGACAAAATGGCACTACCTGCCGAGAGATTTCCAAATTTTCTTAGAAATAAGAAACCATTTTTTAGGGACATTAAAAAAATGTAATTACTGCTCTAAAATGATTATTACGATGAATTTAAAATTGCACTTCTTCAAAAACAACATAAATGATTTTAGAGACCACTCATATAAGCATTTCAATATTAAAATAAATCTAGAATTATGAAGTTGAATTGCAAATTTGAGCTCTATATCATGCAAGGGGATGAAACGTTGGACAAAGTTTTTCAATGTTTTTAAAACATTATCGACTACTTGTAAAACTTGGGTGGACCTATTAGCAAAAAAAATTGGATTGAGAAAATCATTCCTATACAAACTTATCATTTTCTTGCCAAAGTTACCTTGCTTAAGTCCATGTACAAGCCGACCGAACATACTCTTAAATGAATCTGTTGGGCAAGAATTCGAATTGGATCACTTTTGGCCAAGATTAGAGCAATCTCCTTTCGAGGAGGGAAAGAACTTGGCCCTCAAGACATCAAGGATAGTGGTCCGAGCGAACATGTTTATAACCTAATTGTTAGAAATGATGACTCTAATCATAAAGAAGAGAAAATGGCTCTACTTGCCGAGAGATTTCCAAAATTTCTTAGAAATAAGAAACTATTCTTTAGGGATATTAAAAAAAGGTAATTAGGGATCTAAAATGATTATTACGATGAATTTAAAATTGCACTTCTTCAAAAACAACATGAATGACTTTGGAGACCACTCATATAAGCATTTCAACATTAAAATAACTCTAGAATTATGAAGTTGTATTGAAATTTTGAACTCTATATCATGGAAGGGGATGAAACTTTGGACAAAATCTTTCAATGTTTTTCAAACATTATCGACTACATGTAAAATTTGGGTGGACCTATTAGCAAAGAAAATTAGATTGAGAAAATCATTCCTATACTACCTTATCATTTTAATGCCAAAGTTAACTTTCTTAATTCAATGTACAAGCCCACCGAACTTACTCTTAAATGAATCTGTTGGGCAAGTATTTGAATTGCATCATTTTTGCCCAAGTTGTGAGTAATCTACTTTCGAGAAGGGAAAGAAATTGGCCCTCAAGACATGAAGGATAATGGTCAGAGTGAACATGTTTTTCACACAATTGTTAGAAAAGATGACTCTAATCGTAATGAAGAGAAATTGGCTCTACTTGCCGTGTGATTTTCTAAATTTCTTAAAAAGAAAAAAATACCCTTTTTTAGGATTATTAAGAAAAGGTAATTATGGCTCTAAAATGATTTTTACAATTAATTCAAAATTGTACGTCTTCAAAACAACATTAATGATTTTTGAGACCACTCCTATAAGCATTTCAATATTAAAATAAATCTAGAATTATGAAGTTGAATTGAAATTTTCAGCGCTATATCATGCAAGGGGATGAATCATTGGACAAAGTTTTTCAATGTTTTTCAAACATTATCAACTACTTGTAAAACTTAGGTGGACCTATTAGCAAAAAAATTTAGATTGAGAAAATCATTCCTATACGACCTTATCATTTTCATGCCAAAGTTACCATGCTTAAGTCCATGTACAAGCCGACCGAACATACTTTTAAATGAATCTGTTGGGCAAGTATTCAAACTGGATCACTTTTGGCCAAGATTAGAGCAATCTACTTTTGAGGAGGGAAAGAACTTGGCCATCAAGACATCAAGGATTGTGGTCCGAGCGACCATTTTTTTGACCCAATTGTTAGAAATGATGACTCTAATCATAATTAAGACAAAATGGCACTACTTGCCGAGGGATTTCCAAATTTTCTTAGAAATAAGAAACCATTTTTTAGGGACATTAAAATAACGTAATTACGGCTCTAAAATGATTATTACGATGAATTTAAAGTTGCACTTCTTCAAAAACAACATGAATGATTTTAGAGACCACTCATATAAGCATTTCAATATTAAAATAAATCTAGAATTATGAAGTTGAATTGAAATTTTGAGCTCTATATCATGCAAGGGGATGAAACTTTGGACAAAGTCTTTCAATGTTTTTAAAACATTATCGACTACTTGTAAAACTTGGGTGGACCTATTAGCAAAGAAAATTGGATTGAGAAAATCATTCCTATACGAACTTATCATTTTCATGCCAAAGTTACCTTACTTAAGTCCATGTACAAGCCGACTAAACAGACTATTAAATGAATCTGTTGGGAAAGTATTCGAATTGGATCACTTTTGGCCAAGATTAGAGCAATCTACTTTCGAGGAGGGAAAGAACTTGGCCCTCAAGACATCAAGGATACTGGTCCGAGCAAACATTTTTTTGATCCAATTGTTAGAAATGATGACTCTAATCATAATGAAGAGAAAATGGCTGAACTTGCCGAGAGATTTCCAAAATTTCATAGAAATAAGAAACCCTTTTTTAGGGATATTAAAAAAAGGTTATTAGGGCTCTAAAATGATTATTACAATTAATTTAAAATTGTACTTCTTGAAAACAACATGAATGATTTTTGAGACCACTCATATAAGCATTTCAACATTAAAATAAATCTAGAATTATGAAGTTGTATTGAAATTTTGAACTCTATATCATGCAAGAGGATGAAACTTTGGATAAAGTCTTTCAATGTTTTTCAAACATTATCAACTACTTGTAAAACTTGGGTGTTCCTATTGGCAAAGAAAATTAGATTGAGAAAATCATTCCTATACGACCTTATCATTTTCATGCCAAAGTTACCATGCTTAAGTCCATGTACAAGCCGACCGAACATACTTTTAAATGAATCTGTTGGGCAAGTATTCAAACTGGATCACTTTTGGATAAGATTAGAGCAATCTACTTTTGAGGAGGGAAAGAACTTGGCCATCAAGACATCAAGGATAGTGGTCCGAGCGACCATGTTTTTGACCCAATTGTTAGAAATGATGACTCTAATCATAATGAAGACAAAATAGCTCTACTTGCCGAGAGATTTCCAAAATTTCTTAGAAATAAGAAACCATTTTTTAGGGATATTAACAAAAGGTAATTAGGGCTCTAAAATGATTATTACGATGAATTTAAAATTGCACTTCTTCAAAAACAACATGAATGATTTTAGAGACCACTCATATAAGCATTTCAATAATAAAATAAATCTAGAATTATGAAGTTGAATTGAAATTTTGAGCTCTATATAATGCAAGGGGATGAAACGTTGGACAAAGTCTTTCAATGTTTTTAAAACATTATCGACTACTTGTAAAACTTGGGTGGACCTTTTAGCAAAGAAAATTGGATTGAGAAAATCATTCCTATACGACCTTATCATTTTCATGCCAACGTTACCTTACTTCAGTCCATGTACAAGCCGACTAAACAGGCTCTTAAATGAATCTGTTGGGCAAGTATTCGAATTGGAACACTTTTGGCCAAGATTAGAGCAATCTACTTTCGAGGAGGGAAAGAACTTGGCCCTCAAGACATCAAGGATAGTGGTCCGAGCAAACATTTTTTAGACCCAATTGTTAGAAATGATGACTCTAATCATAATGAATAGAAAATGGCTCCACTTGCCGAGAGATTTCCAAAATTTCATAGAAATAAGAAACCTTTTTTTAGGGATTTAAAAAAAGGTTATTAAGGCTCTAAAATGATTATTACAATTAATTTAAAATTGTACTTCTTCAAAACAACATGAATGATTTTTGAGACCACTCATATAAGCATTTGAACATTAAAATAAATCTAGAATTATGAAGTTGTATTGAAATTTTGAACTCTATATCATGCAAGAGGATGAAACTTTGGATAAAGTCTTTCAATGTTTTTCAAACATTATCAACTACTTGTAAAACTTGGGTGGACCTATTGGCAAAGAAAATTAGATTGAGAAAATCATTCCTATACTAACTTATCATTTTAATGCCAAAGTTACCTTGCTTAAGTACATGTACAAGCCGACCGAACATACTCTTAAATGAATCTGTTGGGCAAGTATTCGTACTGGATAACTTTTGGCCAAGATTAGAGCAATCTACTTTCCAGGAGGCAAAGACCTTGGCCATGAAGACATCAATGATAGTGGTCCGAGCGACCATGTTTTTGACCCAATTGTTAGAAATGATGACTCTAATCATAATGAAGAGAAAATGGCTCTACTTGCCGAGAGATTTCCTAAATTTTTTACAATTATGAAACCCTTTGTTAGGGATATTAAAAAAGGTAATTAGAGTTCTAAAATGATTATTACAATTAATTTAAATGCTACTTCTTCAAAACCACATGAATGATTTTTGAGAGAACTCATAAAAGCATTTAAATATTAAAATAAATGATGAATTATGAAGTTGAATGGAAATTTTGAACTCTATATTATGCAAGAGGATGAAACTTTGGACAAAGTCTTTGAATGTTTTTCAAACATTATCAACTACTTGAAAAGGTTAGGTGGACCTATTAGCAAAGAAAATTAGATTGAGAAAATCATTCCTATACTACCTTATCATTTTAATGCCAAAGTTAACTTGCTTAATTCTATGTACAAGCCCACTGAACATACTCTTAAATGAATCTGTTGGGAAAGTATTCGAACTGCATCAAGGAAAGTGGTCAGAGTGAACATGTTTTTGACCCAATTGTTAGAAAAGATGACTCTAATCATAATGAAGAGAAAATGGTTGTACTTGCCGTATGATTAACTAAATTTCTTAAAAAGAAAAAAACCCATTTTTAGGATTATTAAAAAATGGTAATTAGGGCTCTAAAATGATTATTACAGTTAATTTAAAATTGTACTTCTTCAAAACAACATGAATGATTTTTGAGACCACTCATATAAGCATTTCAATATTAAAATAAATCTAGAATTATGAAGTTGAATTGAAATTTTGAGCTCTATATCATGTAAGGGGATGTAACTTTGGACAAAGTCTTTCAATGTTTTTCAAACATTATCATTTATTTGTAAAACTTGGTTGGATCTATTAGCATAGAAAATTAGATTGAGACAATCATTCCTATACTTCCTTATCATTTTCATGCCAAAGTTACCTTGATTTAGTCCCTGTACAAGCCAACTAAACATATTCTTCAATGAATCTGTTGGGCAAGTATTCGAACTGGATCACTTTTGGCCAAGATTAGAGCAATCTACTTTCGAGGAGGGAAAGAACTTGGCGGTCAAGACATAAAGGATAGTGGTCCGAGTAAACATGTTTTTGAAACAATTGTTAGAAATGATGACTCTAATCATAATGAAGAGAAAATGGCTCTACTCGCCCAGAGATTTCCTAAATTTCTTAGCAAGGAAAAAACCCTTTTTAAGGATTATTAAAAAAAAAGTAATTAGGGATCTAAAATGATTATTACAATTAATTGAAAATTGTACTTCTTCAAAACAACATGAATGATTTTTGACACCACTCATATAAGCATTTCAATATTAAAATAAATCTAGAATTATGAAGTTGAATTAAAATTTGGAGCTCTATATCATGCAAGGGGATAAAACTTTGGACAAAGTCTTCCAATGTTTTTCAAACATTATCAACTACTTGTAAAACTTGGGTGGACCTTTTAGCAAAGAAAATTAGATTGAGAAAATCATTCCTATACTACCTTTTCATTTTCATGCCAAAGGTACCTTGATTTAGTCCATGTACAAGCCGACTGAACATACTCTTAAATGAATCTATTCGGCAAGTATTCGAACTGGATCACTTTTGGCCAAGATCAGAGCAATCTACTTTCGAGGAGGGAAAGAACTTGGCGGTCAAGACATCAAAGATAGTGCTCCGAGTAAACATGTTTTTTACCCAATTGTTAGAAATGATGTCTCTAATCATAATTAAGAGAAAATGTCTTTACTTGCCAAGAGATTTGCAAAATTTCTTAGAAATAAGAAACCCTTTTTAAGGGATATTAAAAAAAGGTAATTAGGGAACTGAAATGATTATTACAATTAATTGAAAATTGTACTTCTTCAAAACAACATGAATGATTTTTGAGACCACTCATATAAGCATTTCAATATTAAAATAAATCTAGAATTATGAAGTTGAATTAAAATTTCGAGCTCTATATCATGCAAGGGGATGAAACTTTGGACAAAGTCTTCCAATGTTTTTCAAACATTATCAACTACTTGTAAAACTTGGGTGGACCTTTTAGCAAAGAAAATTAGATTGAGAAAATCATTCCTATACTACCTTTTCATTTTCATGCCAAAGGTACCTTGATTTAGTCCATGTACAAGCCGACTGAACATACTCTTAAATGAATCTATTCGGCAAGTATTCGAACTGGATCACTTTTGGCCAAGATCAAAGCAATCTACTTTCGAGGAGGGAAAGAACTTGGCGGTCAAGACATCAAAGATAGTGCTCCGAGTAAACATGTTTTTTACCCAATTGTTAGAAATGATGTCTCTAATCATAATTAAGAGAAAATGTCTTTACTTGCCAAGAGATTTGCAAAATTTCTTAGAAATAAGAAACCCTTTTTAAGGGATATTAAAAAAAGGTAATTAGGGAACTGAAATGATTATTACAATTAATTGAAAATTGTACTTCTTCAAAACAACATGAATGATTTTTGAGACCACTCATATAAGCATTTCAATATTAAAATAAATCTAGAATTATGAAGTTGAATTAAAATTTCGAGCTCTATATCATGCAAGGGGATGAAACTTTAGACAAAGTCTTCCAATGTTTTTCAAACATTATCAACTATTTGTAAAACTTGGTTGCACCTATTAGCAAAGAAAATTAGATTGAGAAAATCATTGCTATAATACCTTATCATTTTAATCCCAAATTTAACTGGCTTAAGTCCATGTACAAGCCCACCGAACGTACTCTTAAATGAATCTGTTGGGCAAGTATTCGAACTGCATCATTTTTGCCCAAGTTCTCAGCAATCTACTTTCGAGAAGGGAAAGAAATTCGCCCTCAAGACATCAAGGATAGTGGTCAGAGTGAACATGTCTTTGACCCAACTGTTAGAAAAGATGATTCTAATCATAAAGAAGAGAAAATGGATGTACTTGCCGTGTTATTTACTAAATTTCTTAAAAACAAAACCCTTTTTTAGGGATATTAAAAAAAGGTAATTAGGGATCTAAAATGATTATTACAATTAATTGAAAATTGTACTTCTTCAAAACAACATGACTGATTTTTGACACCACTCATATAAGCATTTCAATATTAAAATAAATTTAGAATTATGAAGTTCAATCAAAATTTCGAGCTCTATATCATGCAAGGGGATGAAACTTTGGACAAAGTCTTCCAATGTTTTTCAAACATTATCAACTACTTGTAAAACTTGGTTGGACCTATTAGCAAAGAAAATTAGATTGAGAAAATCATTCCTATACTACCTTATCATTTTCATGCCAAAGTTACCTTGATTTAGTCCATGTACAAGCCGACTGAACATACTCTTAAATGAATCTATTTGGCAAGTATTCGAACTGGATCACTTTTGGCCAAGATTAGAGCAATCTACTTTCGAGGAGGGAAAGAACTTGACGGTCAAGACATCAAGGATAGTGCTCCGAGCAAACATGTTTTTGACCCAATTGTTAGAAATGATGACGCTAATCATAATTAAGAGAAAATGTATTTACTTGCCAAGAGATTTCCAAAATTTCTTAGAAATAAGAAACCCTTTTTAAGGGATATTAAAAAAAGGTAATTAAGGATCTGAAATGATTATTACAATTAATTGAAAATTGTACTTCTTCAAAACAACATGAATGATTTTTGAGACCATTTATATAAGCATTTCAATATTAAAATAAATCTAGAATTATGAAGTTGAATTAAAATTTCGAGCTCTATATCATGCAAGGGGATGAAACTTTGGACAAAGTCTTCCAATGTTTTTCAAACATTATCAACTATTTGTAAAACTTGGTTGCACCTATTAGCAAAGAAAATTAGATTGAGAAAATCGTTCCTATACTAACTTATCATTTTAATGCCAAAGTTACCTTGCTTAAGTCCATGAACAAGCTCACCGAACATACTTTTAAATGAATATGTTCGGCAAGTATTCGAACTACATCAATTTTGCCCAAGTTGATTGCAATCTACTTTCGAGGAGGGAAAGAAATTGGCCCTCAAGACATCTAGGATAGTGGTTAGAGTGAACATTTTTTTGACCCAATTGTTAGAAAAGATGACTCTAATCATAATGAAGAGAAAATGGATGTACTTGCCTTGTGATTTACTAAATTTCTTAAAAAGAAAAAAAAACCCTTTTTTAGGATTAATAAAAAAAGGTAATTAGGGCTCTAAAATGATTATTACAATTAATTTAAAATTATACTTCTTCAAAAGAACAGGAATGATTTTTGAGACCACTCATATAAGCATTCAATAATAAAATAAATCTATAATTATGAAGTTGAATTGAAATTTTGAGCTCTATATCATGCACGGGGATAAAACTTTGGACAAAGTCTTTCGTTGTTTTTCAAACATTATCGACTACTTGTAAAACTTGGGTGGACCTTTTAGGAAAGAAAATTAGATTGAGAGAATCATTCCTATACGACCTTATCATTTTCATGTCAAAGTTACCTTGCTTAAGTCCATGTACAAGCTGACTAAACAGACTCTTAAATGAATCTGTTGGGCAAGTATTCGAATTGGATCACTTTTGGCCAAGATTAGAGCAATCTACTTTCGAGGAGGGAAAGAACTTGGCGTTCAAGACATCAAGGATAGTGGTCCGAGTAAACATGTTTTTGACACAATTGTTAGAAATGATGACTCTAATCATAATGAAGAGAAAATGGCTCTATTTGCTCAGAGATTTCCTAAATTTCTTAGCATGAAAAAACACATTTTTAAGGATTATTAAAAAAAAGTAATTAGAGCTCTAAAGTGATTATTACAATTAATTTAAAATGGTAATTCTTCAAAACCACATGAATGATTTTTGAGAGAACTCATAAAAGCAGTTCAATATTAAAATAAATGTAGAATTATGAAGTTGAATGGAAATTTTGAACTCTATATCATGCAAGAGGATGAAACTTTGGACAAAGTCTTTGAATGTTTTTCAAACATTATCAACTACTTGAAAAGGTTAGGTGGACCTAATAGCAAAGAAAATTAGATTGAGAAAATCATTCCTATACTACCTTATCATTTTAATGCCAAATTTAACTTGCTTAAGTCCATGTACAAGCCCACCCAACGTACTCTTAAATGAATCTATTGGGCAAGTATTCGAACTGCATCATTTTTGCCCAAGTTCTCAGCAATCTACTTTCGAGAAGGGAAACAAATTGGCCCTCAAGACATCAAGGATAGTGGTCAGAGTGAACATGTCTTTGACCCAACTGTTAGAAAAGATGACTCTAATTATAATGAAGAGAAAATGGTTGTACTTGTCGTGTGATTTACTCAATTTCTTAAAAAGAAAAAAACCCTTTTTTAGGATTATTAAAAAAAGGTAATTAGGGATCTAAAATGATTATTACAATTAATTGAAAATTGTACTTCTTCAAAACAAGATGAATGATTTTTTAGACCACTCATATAAGCATTTCAATTTTAAAATAAATCTAGAATTATGAAGTTCAATTAAAATTTCTAGCTCTATATCATGTAAGAGGATGAAACTTTGGACAAAGTCTTCCAATGTTTTTCAAACATTATCAACTACTTGTAAAACTTGGTTGGACCTATTAGGAAAGAAAATTAGATTGAGAAAATCATTGCTATATTAACTTATCATTTTAATGCCAAAGTTACCTCGCTTAAGTTCATGTACAAGCTTACCGAACATACTCTTAAATGAATATGTTGGGTAAGTATTCGAACTGCATCAATTTTGCCCAAGTAGATAGCAATCTACTTTCGAGGAGGGAAAGAAATTGGACCTCAAGACATCAAGGATAGTGGTTAGAGTGAACATGTTTTTGACCCAATTATTAGAAAAGATGACTCTAATCATAATGAAGAGAAAATGGATTTACTTGCTGTGTGATTTACTAAATTTGTTAAAAAAAACCCTTTTTTAGGGATGTTAAAAAAAAGGTAATTGCGGATCTAAAATGATTATTACAATTAATTGAAAATTGTACTTCTTCAAAACAACATGAATGATTTTTGAGACCACTCATATAAGCATTTCAATATTAAAATAAATCTAGAATTATGAAGTTGAATTAAAATTTCGAGCTCTATATCATGCAAGGGGATAAAACTTTGGACAAAGTCTTCCAATGTTTTTCAAACATTATCAACTACTTGTAAAACTTGGTTGCACCTATTTGCAAAGAAAATTAGATTGAGAAAATCATTCCTATACTAACTTATCATTTTAATGCCAAAGTTACCTTGCTTAAGTTCATGTACAAGCTCACCGAACATACTCTTAAATGAATATGTTGGGTAAGTATTCGAACTGCCTCAATTTTGCCCAAGTAGATAGCAATCTACTTTCGAGGAGGGAAAGAAATTGGACCTCAAGACATCAAGGATAGTGGTTAGAGTGAACATGTTTTTGACCCAATTATTAGAAAAGATGACTCTAATCATAATGAAGAGAAAATGGATTTACTTTCCGTGTGATTTACTAAATTTGTTAAAAAAACCCTTTTTTAGGGATGTTAAAAAAAGGTAATTGCGGATCTAAAATGATTATTACAATTAATTGAAAATTGTACTTCTTCAAAACAACATGAATGATTTTTGAGACCACTCATATAAGCATTTAAATATTAAAAGAAATCTAGAATTATGAAGTTGAATTAAAATTTCGAGCTCTATATCATGCAAGGGGATGAAACTTTGGACAAAGTCTTTCATTGTTTTTCAAACATTATCGACTACTTGTAAAACTTGGGTGGACCTTTTAGCAAAGAAAATTAGATTGAGAGAATCATTCCTATACGACCTTATCATTTTCATGCCAAAGTTACCTTGCTTAAGTCCATGTACAAGCCGACTAAACAGACTCTTAAATGAATCTGTTGGGCAAGTATTCGAATTGGATCACTTTTGGCCAAGATTAGAGCAATCTACTTTCGAGGAGGGAAAGAACTTGGGGGTCAAGACATCAAGGATAGTGGTCCGAGTAAACATGTTTTTGACACAATTGTTAGAAATGATGACTCTAATAATAATGAAGAGAAAATGGCTCTATTTGCTCAGAGATTTCCTAAATTTCTTAGCATGAAAAAACACCTTTTTAAGGATTATTAAAAAAAAGTAATTAGCGCTCTAAAGTGATTATTACAATTAATTTAAAATGGTAATTCTTCAAAACCACATGAATGATTTTTGAGAGAACTCATAAAAGCAGTTCAATATTAAAATAAATGTAGAATTATGAAGTTGAATGGAAATTTTGAACTCTATATCATGCAAGAGGATGAAACTTTGGACAAAGTCTTTGAATGTTTTTCAAACATTATCAACTACTTGAAAAGGTTAGGTGGACCTAATAGCAAAGAAAATTAGATTGAGAAAATCATTCCTATACTACCTTATCATTTTAATGCCAAATTTAACTTGCTTAAGTCCATGTACAAGCCCACCCAACGTACTCTTAAATGAATCTGTTGGGCAAGTATTCGAACTGCATCATATTTTCTCAAGTTCTCAGCAATCTACTTTCGAGAAGGGAAACAAATTGGCCCTCAAGACATCAAGGATAGTGGTCAGAGTGAACATGTCTTTGACCCAACTGTTAGAAAAGATGACTCTAATCATAATGAAGAGAAAATGGTTGTACTTGTCGTGTGATTTACTCAATTTCTTAAAAAGAAAAAAACCCTTTTTTAGGATTATTAAAAAAAGGTAATTAGGGATCTAAAATGATTATTACAATTAATTGAAAATTGTACTTCTTCAAAACAAGAAGAATGATTTTTGAGACCACTCATATAAGCATTTCAATATTAAAATAAATCTAGAATTATGAAGTTCAATTAAAATTTCTAGCTCTATATCATCTAAGGGGATGAAACTTTGGACAAAGTCTTCCAATGTTTTTCAAACATTATCAACTACTTGTAAAACTTGGTTGTACCTATTTGCAAAGAAAATTAGATTGAGAAAATCATTCCTATACTAACTTATCATTTTAATGCCAAAGTTACCTTGCTTAAATTCATGTACAAGCTCACCGAACATACTCTTAAATGAATATGTTGGGTAAGTATTCGAACTGCCTCAATTTTGCCCAAGTAGATAGCAATCTACTTTCGAGGAGGGAAAGAAATTGGACCTCAAGACATCAAGGATAGTGGTTAGAGTGAACATGTTTTTGACCCAATTATTAGAAAAGATGACTGTAATCATAATGAAGAGAAAATGGATTTACTTTCCGTGTGATTTACTAAATTTGTTAAAAAAACCCTTTTTTAGGGATGTTAAAAAAAGGTAATTGCGGATCTAAAATGATTATTACAATTAATTGAAAATTGTACTTCTTCAAAACAACATGAATGATTTTTGAGACCACTCATATAAGCATTTAAATATTAAAAGAAATCTAGAATTATGAAGTTGAATTAAAATTTCGAGCTCTATATCATGCAAGGGGATGAAACTTTGGACAAAGTCTTTCATTGTTTTTCAAACATTATCGACTACTTGTAAAACTTGGGTGGACCTTTTAGCAAAGAAAATTAGATTGAGAGAATCATTCCTATACGACCTTATCATTTTCATGCCAAAGTTACCTTGCTTAAGTCCATGTACAAGCCGACTAAACAGACTCTTAAATGAATCTGTTGGGCAAGTATTCGAATTGGATCACTTTTGGCCAAGATTAGAGCAATCTACTTTCGAGGAGGGAAAGAACTTGGGGGTCAAGACATCAAGGATAGTGGTCCGAGTAAACATGTTTTTGACACAATTGTTAGAAATGATGACTCTAATAATAATGAAGAGAAAATGGCTCTATTTGCTCAGAGATTTCCTAAATTTCTTAGCATGAAAAAACACCTTTTTAAGGATTATTAAAAAAAAGTAATTAGCGCTCTAAAGTGATTATTACAATTAATTTAAAATGGTAATTCTTCAAAACCACATGAATGATTTTTGAGAGAACTCATAAAAGCAGTTCAATATTAAAATAAATGTAGAATTATGAAGTTGAATGGAAATTTTGAACTCTATATCATGCAAGAGGATGAAACTTTGGACAAAGTCTTTGAATGTTTTTCAAACATTATCAACTACTTGAAAAGGTTAGGTGGACCTAATAGCAAAGAAAATTAGATTGAGAAAATCATTCCTATACTACCTTATCATTTTAATGCCAAATTTAACTTGCTTAAGTCCATGTACAAGCCCACCCAACGTACTCTTAAATGAATCTGTTGGGCAAGTATTCGAACTGCATCATATTTTCTCAAGTTCTCAGCAATCTACTTTCGAGAAGGGAAACAAATTGGCCCTCAAGACATCAAGGATAGTGGTCAGAGTGAACATGTCTTTGACCCAACTGTTAGAAAAGATGACTCTAATCATAATGAAGAGAAAATGGTTGTACTTGTCGTGTGATTTACTCAATTTCTTAAAAAGAAAAAAACCCTTTTTTAGGATTATTAAAAAAAGGTAATTAGGGATCTAAAATGATTATTACAATTAATTGAAAATTGTACTTCTTCAAAACAAGAAGAATGATTTTTGAGACCACTCATATAAGCATTTCAATATTAAAATAAATCTAGAATTATGAAGTTCAATTAAAATTTCTAGCTCTATATCATGTAAGGGGATGAAACTTTGGACAAAGTCTTCCAATGTTTTTCAAACATTATCAACTACTTGTAAAACTTGGTTGCACCTATTTGCAAAGAAAATTAGATTGAGAAAATCATTCCTATACTAACTTATCATTTTAATGCCAAAGTTACCTTGCTTAAGTTCATGTACAAGCTTACCGAACATACTCTTAAATGAATATGTTGGGTAAGTATTCGAACTGCATCAATTTTGCCCAAGTAGATAGCAATCTACTTTCGAGGAGGGAAAGAAATTGGACCTCAAGACATCAAGGATAGTGGTTAGAGTGAACATGTTTTTGACCCAATTATTAGAAAAGATGACTCTAATCATAATGAAGAGAAAATGGATTTACTTGCCGTGTGATTTACTAAATTTGTTAAAAAAACCCTTTTTTAGGGATGTCAAAAAAAGGTAATTGCGGATCTAAAATGATTATTACAATTAATTGAAAATTGTACTTCTTCAAAACAACATGAATGATTTTTGAGACCACTCATATAAGCATTTCAATATTAAAATAAATCTAGAATTATGAAGTTGAATTAAAATTTCGAGCTCTATATCATGCAAGGGGATGAAACTTTGGACAAAGTCTTCCAATGTTTTTCAAACATTATCAACTACTTGTAAAACTTGGTTGCACCTATTTGCAAAGAAAATTAGATTGAGAAAATCATTCCTATACTAACTTATCATTTTAATGCCAAAGTTACCTTGCTTAAGTCCATGTACAAGCTCACCGAACATACTCTTAAATGAATATGTTCGGCAAGTATTCGAACTACATCAATTTTCCCCAAGTTGATAGCAATCTACTTTCGAGGAGGGAAAGAAATTGGCCCTCAAGACATCTAGGATAGTGGTTAGAGTGAACATGTTTTTGACCCAATTGTTAGAAAAGATGACTCTAATCATAATGAAGAGAAAATGGATGTACTTGCCGTGTGATTTACTAAATTTCTTAAAAAGAAAAAAAAAACCCTTTTTTAGGATTAATAAAAAAAGGTAATTAGGGCTCTAAAATGATTATTACAATTAATTTAAAATTATACTTCTTCAAAAGAACATGAATGATTTTTGAGACCACTCATATAAGCATTCAAAAATAAAATAAATCTATTATTATGAAGTTGAATTGAAATTTTGAGCTCTATATCATGCACGGGGATAAAACTTTGGACAAAGTCTTTCATTGTTTTTCAAACATTATCGACTACTTGTAAAACTTGGGTGGACCTTTTAGCAAAGAAAATTAGATTGAGAGAATCATTCCTATACGACCTTATCATTTTCATGCCAAAGTTACCTTGCTTAAGTCCATGTACAAGGTGACTAAACAGACTCTTAAATGAATCTGTTGGGCAAGTATTCGAATTGGATCACTTTTGGCCAAGATTAGAGGAATCTACTTTCGACGAGGGAAAGAACTTGGCGGTCAAGACATCAAGGATATTGGTCCGAGTAAACATGTTTTTGACACAATTGTTAGAAATGATGACTCTAATCATAATGAAGAGAAAATGGCTCTACTTGCTCAGAGATTTCCTAAATTTCTTAGCAAGAAAAAACACCTTTTTAAGGATTATTAAAAAAAAGTAATTTGAGCTCTAAAGTGATTATTACAATTAATTTAAAATGGTACTTCTTCAAAACCACATGAATGATTTTTGAGAGAACTCATAAAAGCAGTTCAATATTAAAATAAATGTAGAATTATGAAGTTGAATGGATATTTTGAACTCTATATGATGCAAGAGGATGAAACTTTGGACAAAGTCTTTGAATGTTTTTCAAACATTATCAACTACTTGAAAAGGTTAGGTGGACCTAATAGCAAAGAAAATTAGATTGAGAAAATCATTCCTATACTACCATATCATTTTAATGCCAAATTTAACTTGCTTAAGTCCATGTACAAGCCCACCCAACGTACTCTTAAATGAATATGTTGGGTAAGTATTCGAACTGCATCAATTTTGCCCAAGTAGATAGCAATCTACTTTCGAGGAGGGAAAGAAATTGGACCTCAAGACATCAAGGATAGTGGTTAGAGTGAACATGTTTTTGACCCAATTATTAGAAAAGATGACTCTAATCATAATGAAGAGAAAATGGATTTACTTGCCGTGTGATTTACTAAATTTGTTAAAAAAACCCTTTTTTAGGGATGTCAAAAAAAGGTAATTGCGGATCTAAAATGATTATTACAATTAATTGAAAATTGTACTTCTTCAAAACAACATGAATGATTTTTGAGACCACTCATATAAGCATTTCAATATTAAAATAAATCTAGAATTATGAAGTTGAATTAAAATTTCGAGCTCTATATCATGCAAGGGGATGAAACTTTGGACAAAGTCTTCCAATGTTTTTCAAACATTATCAACTACTTGTAAAACTTGGTTGCACCTATTTGCAAAGAAAATTAGATTGAGAAAATCATTCCTATACTAACTTATCATTTTAATGCCAAAGTTACCTTGCTTAAGTCCATGTACAAGCTCACCGAACATACTCTTAAATGAATATGTTCGGCAAGTATTCGAACTACATCAATTTTCCCCAAGTTGATAGCAATCTACTTTCGAGGAGGGAAAGAAATTGGCCCTCAAGACATCTAGGATAGTGGTTAGAGTGAACATGTTTTTGACCCAATTGTTAGAAAAGATGACTCTAATCATAATGAAGAGAAAATGGATGTACTTGCCGTGTGATTTACTAAATTTCTTAAAAAGAAAAAAAAAACCCTTTTTTAGGATTAATAAAAAAAGGTAATTAGGGCTCTAAAATGATTATTACAATTAATTTAAAATTATACTTCTTCAAAAGAACATGAATGATTTTTGAGACCACTCATATAAGCATTCAATAATAAAATAAATCTATTATTATGAAGTTGAATTGAAATTTTGAGCTCTAAATCATGCACGGGGATAAAACTTTGGACAAAGTCTTTCATTGTTTTTCAAACATTATCGACTACTTGTAAAACTTGGGTGGACCTTTTAGCAAAGAAAATTAGATTGAGAGAATCATTCCTATACGACCTTATCATTTTCATGCCAAAGTTACCTTGCTTAAGTCCATGTACAAGGTGACTAAACAGACTCTTAAATGAATCTGTTGGGCAAGTATTCGAATTGGATCACTTTTGGCCAAGATTAGAGGAATCTACTTTCGACGAGGGAAAGAACTTGGCGGTCAAGACATCAAGGATATTGGTCCGAGTAAACATGTTTTTGACACAATTGTTAGAAATGATGACTCTAATCATAATGAAGAGAAAATGGCTCTACTTGCTCAGAGATTTCCTAAATTTCTTAGCAAGAAAAAACACCTTTTTAAGGATTATTAAAAAAAAGTAATTTGAGCTCTAAAGTGATTATTACAATTAATTTAAAATGGTACTTCTTCAAAACCACATGAATGATTTTTGAGAGAACTCATAAAAGCAGTTCAATATTAAAATAAATGTAGAATTATGAAGTTGAATGGATATTTTGAACTCTATATGATGCAAGAGGATGAAACTTTGGACAAAGTCTTTGAATGTTTTTCAAACATTATCAACTACTTGAAAAGGTTAGGTGGACCTAATAGCAAAGAAAATTAGATTGAGAAAATCATTCCTATACTACCATATCATTTTAATGCCAAATTTAACTTGCTTAAGTCCATGTACAAGCCCACCCAACGTACTCTTAAATGAATATGTTGGGTAAGTATTCGAACTGCATCAATTTTGCCCAAGTAGATAGCAATCTACTTTCGAGGAGGGAAAGAAATTGGACCTCAAGACATCAAGGATAGTGGTTAGAGTGAACATGTTTTTGACCCAATTATTAGAAAAGATGACTCTAATCATAATGAAGAGAAAATGGATTTACTTGCCGTGTGATTTACTAAATTTGTTAAAAAAACCCTTTTTTAGGGATGTTAAAAAAAGGTAATTGCGGATCTAAAATGATTATTACAATTAATTGAAAATTGTACTTCTTCAAAACAACATGAATGATTTTTGAGACCACTCATATAAGCATTTCAATATTAAAATAAATCTAGAATTATGAAGTTGAATTAAAATTTCGAGCTCTATATCATGCAAGGGGATGAAACTTTGGACAAAGTCTTCCAATGTTTTTCAAACATTATCAACTACTTGTAAAACTTGGTTGCACCTATTTGCAAAGAAAATTAGATTGAGAAAATCATTCCTATACTAACTTATCATTTTAATGCCAAAGTTACCTTGCTTAAGTCCATGTACAAGCTCACCGAACATACTCTTAAATGAATATGTTCGGCAAGTATTCGAACTACATCAATTTTCCCCAAGTTGATAGCAATCTACTTTCGAGGAGGGAAAGAAATTGGCCCTCAAGACATCTAGGATAGTGGTTAGAGTGAACATGTTTTTGACCCAATTGTTAGAAAAGATGACTCTAATCATAATGAAGAGAAAATGGATGTACTTGCCGTGTGATTTACTAAATTTCTTAAAAAGAAAAAAAAAACCCTTTTTTAGGATTAATAAAAAAAGGTAATTAGGGCTCTAAAATGATTATTACAATTAATTTAAAATTATACTTCTTCAAAAGAACATGAATGATTTTTGAGATCACTCATATAAGCATTCAATAATAAAATAAATCTATTATTATGAAGTTGAATTGAAATTTTGAGCTCTATATCATGCACGGGGATAAAACTTTGGACAAAGTCTTTCATTGTTTTTCAAACATTATCGACTACTTGTAAAACTTGGGTGGACCTTTTAGCAAAGAAAATTAGATTGAGAGAATCATTCCTATACGACCTTATCATTTTCATGCCAAAGTTACCTTGCTTAAGTCCATGTACAAGCTGACTAAACAGACTCTTAAATGAATCTGTTGGGCAAGTATTCGAATTGGATCACTTTTGGCCAAGATTAGAGCAATCTACTTTCGAGGAGGGAAAGAACTTGGCGGTCAAGACATCAAGGATATTGGTCCGAGTAAACATGTTTTTGACACAATTGTTAGAAATGATGACTCTAATCATAATGAAGAGAAAATGGCTCTACTTGCTCAGAGATTTCCTAAATTTCTTAGCAAGAAAAAACACCTTTTTAAGGATTATTAAAAAAAAGTAATTTGAGCTCTAAAGTGATTATTACAATTAATTTAAAATGGTACTTCTTCAAAACCACATGAATGATTTTTGAGAGAACTCATAAAAGCAGTTCAATATTAAAATAAATGTAGAATTATGAAGTTGAATGGATATTTTGAACTCTATATGATGCAAGAGGATGAAACTTTGGACAAAGTCTTTGAATGTTTTTCAAACATTATCAACTACTTGAAAAGGTTAGGTGGACCTAATAGCAAAGAAAATTAGATTGAGGAAATCATTCCTATACTACCATATCATTTTAATGCCAAATTTAACTTGCTTAAGTCCATGTACAAGCCCACCCAACGTACTCTTAAATGAATATGTTGGGTAAGTATTCGAACTGCATCAATTTTGCCCAAGTAGATAGCAATCTACTTTCGAGGAGGGAAAGAAATTGGACCTCAAGACATCAAGGATAGTGGTTAGAGTGAACATGTTTTTGACCCAATTATTAGAAAAGATGACTCTAATCATAATGAAGAGAAAATGGATTTACTTGCCGTGTGATTTACTAAATTTGTTAAAAAAACCCTTTTTTAGGGATGTTAAAAAAAGGTAATTGCGGATCTAAAATGATTATTACAATTAATTGAAAATTGTACTTCTTCAAAACAACATGAATGATTTTTGAGACCACTCATATAAGCATTTCAATATTAAAATAAATCTAGAATTATGAAGTTGAATTAAAATTTCGAGCTCTATATCATGCAAGGGGATGAAACTTTGGACAAAGTCTTCCAATGTTTTTCAAACATTATCAACTACTTGTAAAACTTGGTTGCACCTATTTGCAAAGAAAATTAGATTGAGAAAATCATTCCTATACTAACTTATCATTTTAATGCCAAAGTTACCTTGCTTAAGTCCATGTACAAGCTCACCGAACATACTCTTAAATGAATATGTTCGGCAAGTATTCGAACTACATCAATTTTCCCCAAGTTGATAGCAATCTACTTTCGAGGAGGGAAAGAAATTGGCCCTCAACACATCTTGGATAGTGGTTAGAGTGAACATGTTTTTGACCCAATTGTTAGAAAAGATGACTCTAATCATAATGAAGAGAAAATGGATGTACTTGCCGTGTGATTTACTAAATTTCTTAAAAAGAAAAAAAAACCCTTTTTTAGGATTAATAAAAAAAGGTAATTAGGGCTCTAAAATGATTATTACAATTAATTTAAAATTATACTTCTTCAAAAGAACATGAATGATTTTTGAGACCACTCATATAAGCATTCAATAATAAAATAAATCTATTATTATGAAGTTGAATTGAAATTTTGAGCTCTATATCATGCACGGGGATAAAACTTTGGACAAAGTCTTTCATTGTTTTTCAAACATTATCGACTACTTGTAAAACTTGGGTGGACCTTTTAGCAAAGAAAATTAGATTGAGAGAATCATTCCTATACGACCTTATCATTTTCATGCCAAAGTTACCTTGCTTAAGTCCATGTACAAGCTGACTAAACAGACTCTTAAATGAATCTGTTGGGCAAGTATTCGAATTGGATCACTTTTGGCCAAGATTAGAGCAATCTACTTTCGAGGAGGGAAAGAACTTGGCGGTCAAGACATCAAGGATATTGGTCCGAGTAAACATGTTTTTGACACAATTGTTAGAAATGATGACTCTAATCATAATGAAGAGAAAATGGCTCTACTTGCTCAGAGATTTCCTAAATTTCTTAGCAAGAAAAAACACCTTTTTAAGGATTATTAAAAAAAAGTAATTAGAGCTCTAAAGTGATTATTACAATTAATTTAAAATGGTACTTCTTCAAAACCACATGAATGATTTTTGAGAGAACTCATAAAAGCAGTTCAATATTAAAATAAATGTAGAATTATGAAGTTGAATGGATATTTTGAACTCTATATGATGCAAGAGGATGAAACTTTGGACAAAGTCTTTGAATGTTTTTCAAACATTATCAACTACTTGAAAAGGTTAGGTGGACCTAATAGCAAAGAAAATTAGATTGAGGAAATCATTCCTATACTACCATATCATTTTAATGCCAAATTTAACTTGCTTAAGTCCATGTACAAGCCCACCCAACGTACTCTTAAATGAATATGTTGGGTAAGTATTCGAACTGCATCAATTTTGCCCAAGTAGATAGCAATCTACTTTCGAGGAGGGAAAGAAATTGGACCTCAAGACATCAAGGATAGTGGTTAGAGTGAACATGTTTTTGACCCAATTATTAGAAAAGTTGACTCTAATCATAATGAAGAGAAAATGGATTTACTTGCCGTGTGATTTACTAAATTTGTTAAAAAAACCCTTTTTTAGGGATGTTAAAAAAAGGTAATTGCGGATCTAAAATGATTATTACAATTAATTGAAAATTGTACTTCTTCAAAACAACATGAATGATTTTTGAGACCACTCATATAAGCATTTCAATATTAAAATAAATCTAGAATTATGAAGTTGAATTAAAATTTCGAGCTCTATATCATGCAAGGGGATGAAACTTTGGACAAAGTCTTCCAATCTTTTTCAAACATTATCAACTACTTGTAAAACTTGGTTGCACCTATTTGCAAAGAAAATTAGATTGAGAAAATCATTCCTATACTAACTTATCATTTTAATGCCAAAGTTACCTTGCTTAAGTCCATGTACAAGCTCACCGAACATACTCTTAAATGAATATGTTCGGCAAGTATTCGAACTACATCAATTTTCCCCAAGTTGATAGCAATCTACTTTCGAGGAGGGAAAGAAATTGGCCCTCAAGACATCTAGGATAGTGGTTAGAGTGAACATGTTTTTGACCCAATTGTTAGAAAAGATGACTCTAATCATAATGAAGAGAAAATGGATGTACTTGCCGTGTGATTTACTAAATTTCTTAAAAAGAAAAAAAAAACCCTTTTTTAGGATTAATAAAAAAAGGTAATTAGGGCTCTAAAATGATTATTACAATTAATTTAAAATTATACTTCTTCAAAAGAACATGAATGATTTTTGAGACCACTCATATAAGCATTCAAAAATAAAATAAATCTATTATTATGAAGTTGAATTGAAATTTTGAGCTCTATATCATGCACGGGGATAAAACTTTGGACAAAGTCTTTCATTGTTTTTCAAACATTATCGACTACTTGTAAAACTTGGGTGGACCTTTTAGCAAAGAAAATTAGATTGAGAGAATCATTCCTATACGACCTTATCATTTTCATGCCAAAGTTACCTTGCTTAAGTCCATGTACAAGGTGACTAAACAGACTCTTAAATGAATCTGTTGGGCAAGTATTCGAATTGGATCACTTTTGGCCAAGATTAGAGGAATCTACTTTCGACGAGGGAAAGAACTTGGCGGTCAAGACATCAAGGATATTGGTCCGAGTAAACATGTTTTTGACACAATTGTTAGAAATGATGACTCTAATCATAATGAAGAGAAAATGGCTCTACTTGCTCAGAGATTTCCTAAATTTCTTAGCAAGAAAAAACACCTTTTTAAGGATTATTAAAAAAAAGTAATTTGAGCTCTAAAGTGATTATTACAATTAATTTAAAATGGTACTTCTTCAAAACCACATGAATGATTTTTGAGAGAACTCATAAAAGCAGTTCAATATTAAAATAAATGTAGAATTATGAAGTTGAATGGATATTTTGAACTCTATATGATGCAAGAGGATGAAACTTTGGACAAAGTCTTTGAATGTTTTTCAAACATTATCAACTACTTGAAAAGGTTAGGTGGACCTAATAGCAAAGAAAATTAGATTGAGAAAATCATTCCTATACTACCATATCATTTTAATGCCAAATTTAACTTGCTTAAGTCCATGTACAAGCCCACCCAACGTACTCTTAAATGAATATGTTGGGTAAGTATTCGAACTGCATCAATTTTGCCCAAGTAGATAGCAATCTACTTTCGAGGAGGGAAAGAAATTGGACCTCAAGACATCAAGGATAGTGGTTAGAGTGAACATGTTTTTGACCCAATTATTAGAAAAGATGACTCTAATCATAATGAAGAGAAAATGGATTTACTTGCCGTGTGATTTACTAAATTTGTTAAAAAAACCCTTTTTTAGGGATGTCAAAAAAAGGTAATTGCGGATCTAAAATGATTATTACAATTAATTGAAAATTGTACTTCTTCAAAACAACATGAATGATTTTTGAGACCACTCATATAAGCATTTCAATATTAAAATAAATCTAGAATTATGAAGTTGAATTAAAATTTCGAGCTCTATATCATGCAAGGGGATGAAACTTTGGACAAAGTCTTCCAATGTTTTTCAAACATTATCAACTACTTGTAAAACTTGGTTGCACCTATTTGCAAAGAAAATTAGATTGAGAAAATCATTCCTATACTAACTTATCATTTTAATGCCAAAGTTACCTTGCTTAAGTCCATGTACAAGCTCACCGAACATACTCTTAAATGAATATGTTCGGCAAGTATTCGAACTACATCAATTTTCCCCAAGTTGATAGCAATCTACTTTCGAGGAGGGAAAGAAATTGGCCCTCAAGACATCTAGGATAGTGGTTAGAGTGAACATGTTTTTGACCCAATTGTTAGAAAAGATGACTCTAATCATAATGAAGAGAAAATGGATGTACTTGCCGTGTGATTTACTAAATTTCTTAAAAAGAAAAAAAAAACCCTTTTTTAGGATTAATAAAAAAAGGTAATTAGGGCTCTAAAATGATTATTACAATTAATTTAAAATTATACTTCTTCAAAAGAACATGAATGATTTTTGAGACCACTCATATAAGCATTCAATAATAAAATAAATCTATTATTATGAAGTTGAATTGAAATTTTGAGCTCTAAATCATGCACGGGGATAAAACTTTGGACAAAGTCTTTCATTGTTTTTCAAACATTATCGACTACTTGTAAAACTTGGGTGGACCTTTTAGCAAAGAAAATTAGATTGAGAGAATCATTCCTATACGACCTTATCATTTTCATGCCAAAGTTACCTTGCTTAAGTCCATGTACAAGGTGACTAAACAGACTCTTAAATGAATCTGTTGGGCAAGTATTCGAATTGGATCACTTTTGGCCAAGATTAGAGGAATCTACTTTCGACGAGGGAAAGAACTTGGCGGTCAAGACATCAAGGATATTGGTCCGAGTAAACATGTTTTTGACACAATTGTTAGAAATGATGACTCTAATCATAATGAAGAGAAAATGGCTCTACTTGCTCAGAGATTTCCTAAATTTCTTAGCAAGAAAAAACACCTTTTTAAGGATTATTAAAAAAAAGTAATTTGAGCTCTAAAGTGATTATTACAATTAATTTAAAATGGTACTTCTTCAAAACCACATGAATGATTTTTGAGAGAACTCATAAAAGCAGTTCAATATTAAAATAAATGTAGAATTATGAAGTTGAATGGATATTTTGAACTCTATATGATGCAAGAGGATGAAACTTTGGACAAAGTCTTTGAATGTTTTTCAAACATTATCAACTACTTGAAAAGGTTAGGTGGACCTAATAGCAAAGAAAATTAGATTGAGAAAATCATTCCTATACTACCATATCATTTTAATGCCAAATTTAACTTGCTTAAGTCCATGTACAAGCCCACCCAACGTACTCTTAAATGAATATGTTGGGTAAGTATTCGAACTGCATCAATTTTGCCCAAGTAGATAGCAATCTACTTTCGAGGAGGGAAAGAAATTGGACCTCAAGACATCAAGGATAGTGGTTAGAGTGAACATGTTTTTGACCCAATTATTAGAAAAGATGACTCTAATCATAATGAAGAGAAAATGGATTTACTTGCCGTGTGATTTACTAAATTTGTTAAAAAAACCCTTTTTTAGGGATGTTAAAAAAAGGTAATTGCGGATCTAAAATGATTATTACAATTAATTGAAAATTGTACTTCTTCAAAACAACATGAATGATTTTTGAGACCACTCATATAAGCATTTCAATATTAAAATAAATCTAGAATTATGAAGTTGAATTAAAATTTCGAGCTCTATATCATGCAAGGGGATGAAACTTTGGACAAAGTCTTCCAATGTTTTTCAAACATTATCAACTACTTGTAAAACTTGGTTGCACCTATTTGCAAAGAAAATTAGATTGAGAAAATCATTCCTATACTAACTTATCATTTTAATGCCAAAGTTACCTTGCTTAAGTCCATGTACAAGCTCACCGAACATACTCTTAAATGAATATGTTCGGCAAGTATTCGAACTACATCAATTTTCCCCAAGTTGATAGCAATCTACTTTCGAGGAGGGAAAGAAATTGGCCCTCAAGACATCTAGGATAGTGGTTAGAGTGAACATGTTTTTGACCCAATTGTTAGAAAAGATGACTCTAATCATAATGAAGAGAAAATGGATGTACTTGCCGTGTGATTTACTAAATTTCTTAAAAAGAAAAAAAAACCCTTTTTTAGGATTAATAAAAAAAGGTAATTAGGGCTCTAAAATGATTATTACAATTAATTTAAAATTATACTTCTTCAAAAGAACATGAATGATTTTTGAGACCACTCATATAAGCATTCAATAATAAAATAAATCTATTATTATGAAGTTGAATTGAAATTTTGAGCTCTATATCATGCACGGGGATAAAACTTTGGACAAAGTCTTTCATTGTTTTTCAAACATTATCGACTACTTGTAAAACTTGGGTGGACCTTTTAGCAAAGAAAATTAGATTGAGAGAATCATTCCTATACGACCTTATCATTTTCATGCCAAAGTTACCTTGCTTAAGTCCATGTACAAGCTGACTAAACAGACTCTTAAATGAATCTGTTGGGCAAGTATTCGAATTGGATCACTTTTGGCCAAGATTAGAGCAATCTACTTTCGAGGAGGGAAAGAACTTGGCGGTCAAGACATCAAGGATATTGGTCCGAGTAAACATGTTTTTGACACAATTGTTAGAAATGATGACTCTAATCATAATGAAGAGAAAATGGCTCTACTTGCTCAGAGATTTCCTAAATTTCTTAGCAAGAAAAAACACCTTTTTAAGGATTATTAAAAAAAAGTAATTAGAGCTCTAAAGTGATTATTACAATTAATTTAAAATGGTACTTCTTCAAAACCACATGAATGATTTTTGAGAGAACTCATAAAAGCAGTTCAATATTAAAATAAATGTAGAATTATGAAGTTGAATGGATATTTTGAACTCTATATGATGCAAGAGGATGAAACTTTGGACAAAGTCTTTGAATGTTTTTCAAACATTATCAACTACTTGAAAAGGTTAGGTGGACCTAATAGCAAAGAAAATTAGATTGAGGAAATCATTCCTATACTACCATATCATTTTAATGCCAAATTTAACTTGCTTAAGTCCATGTACAAGCCCACCCAACGTACTCTTAAATGAATATGTTGGGTAAGTATTCGAACTGCATCAATTTTGCCCAAGTAGATAGCAATCTACTTTCGAGGAGGGAAAGAAATTGGACCTCAAGACATCAAGGATAGTGGTTAGAGTGAACATGTTTTTGACCCAATTATTAGAAAAGATGACTCTAATCATAATGAAGAGAAAATGGATTTACTTGCCGTGTGATTTACTAAATTTGTTAAAAAAACCCTTTTTTAGGGATGTTAAAAAAAGGTAATTGCGGATCTAAAATGATTATTACAATTAATTGAAAATTGTACTTCTTCAAAACAACATGAATGATTTTTGAGACCACTCATATAAGCATTTCAATATTAAAATAAATCTAGAATTATGAAGTTGAATTAAAATTTCGAGCTCTATATCATGCAAGGGGATGAAACTTTGGACAAAGTCTTCCAATGTTTTTCAAACATTATCAACTACTTGTAAAACTTGGTTGCACCTATTTGCAAAGAAAATTAGATTGAGAAAATCATTCCTATACTAACTTATCATTTTAATGCCAAAGTTACCTTGCTTAAGTCCATGTACAAGCTCACCGAACATACTCTTAAATGAATATGTTCGGCAAGTATTCGAACTACATCAATTTTCCCCAAGTTGATAGCAATCTACTTTCGAGGAGGGAAAGAAATTGGCCCTCAAGACATCTAGGATAGTGGTTAGAGTGAACATGTTTTTGACCCAATTGTTAGAAAAGATGACTCTAATCATAATGAAGAGAAAATGGATGTACTTGCCGTGTGATTTACTAAATTTCTTAAAAAGAAAAAAAAAACCCTTTTTTAGGATTAATAAAAAAAGGTAATTAGGGCTCTAAAATGATTATTACAATTAATTTAAAATTATACTTCTTCAAAAGAACATGAATGATTTTTGAGACCACTCATATAAGCATTCAATAATAAAATAAATCTATTATTATGAAGTTGAATTGAAATTTTGAGCTCTATATCATGCACGGGGATAAAACTTTGGACAAAGTCTTTCATTGTTTTTCAAACATTATCGACTACTTGTAAAACTTGGGTGGACCTTTTAGCAAAGAAAATTAGATTGAGAGAATCATTCCTATACGACCTTATCATTTTCATGCCAAAGTTACCTTGCTTAAGTCCATGTACAAGCTGACTAAACAGACTCTTAAATGAATCTGTTGGGCAAGTATTCGAATTGGATCACTTTTGGCCAAGATTAGAGCAATCTACTTTCGAGGAGGGAAAGAACTTGGCGGTCAAGACATCAAGGATATTGGTCCGAGTAAACATGTTTTTGACACAATTGTTAGAAATGATGACTCTAATCATAATGAAGAGAAAATGGCTCTACTTGCTCAGAGATTTCCTAAATTTCTTAGCAAGAAAAAACACCTTTTTAAGGATTATTAAAAAAAAGTAATTAGAGCTCTAAAGTGATTATTACAATTAATTTAAAATGGTACTTCTTCAAAACCACATGAATGATTTTTGAGAGAACTCATAAAAGCAGTTCAATATTAAAATAAATGTAGAATTATGAAGTTGAATGGATATTTTGAACTCTATATGATGCAAGAGGATGAAACTTTGGACAAAGTCTTTGAATGTTTTTCAAACATTATCAACTACTTGAAAAGGTTAGGTGGACCTAATAGCAAAGAAAATTAGATTGAGGAAATCATTCCTATACTACCATATCATTTTAATGCCAAATTTAACTTGCTTAAGTCCATGTACAAGCCCACCCAACGTACTCTTAAATGAATATGTTGGGTAAGTATTCGAACTGCATCAATTTTGCCCAAGTAGATAGCAATCTACTTTCGAGGAGGGAAAGAAATTGGACCTCAAGACATCAAGGATAGTGGTTAGAGTGAACATGTTTTTGACCCAATTATTAGAAAAGTTGACTCTAATCATAATGAAGAGAAAATGGATTTACTTGCCGTGTGATTTACTAAATTTGTTAAAAAAACCCTTTTTTAGGGATGTTAAAAAAAGGTAATTGCGGATCTAAAATGATTATTACAATTAATTGAAAATTGTACTTCTTCAAAACAACATGAATGATTTTTGAGACCACTCATATAAGCATTTCAATATTAAAATAAATCTAGAATTATGAAGTTGAATTAAAATTTCGAGCTCTATATCATGCAAGGGGATGAAACTTTGGACAAAGTCTTCCAATGTTTTTCAAACATTATCAACTACTTGTAAAACTTGGTTGCACCTATTTGCAAAGAAAATTAGATTGAGAAAATCATTCCTATACTAACTTATCATTTTAATGCCAAAGTTACCTTGCTTAAGTCCATGTACAAGCTCACCGAACATACTCTTAAATGAATATGTTCGGCAAGTATTCGAACTACATCAATTTTCCCCAAGTTGATAGCAATCTACTTTCGAGGAGGGAAAGAAATTGGCCCTCAAGACATCTAGGATAGTGGTTAGAGTGAACATGTTTTTGACCCAATTGTTAGAAAAGATGACTCTAATCATAATGAAGAGAAAATGGATGTACTTGCCGTGTGATTTACTAAATTTCTTAAAAAGAAAAAAAAACCCTTTTTTAGGATTAATAAAAAAAGGTAATTAGGGCTCTAAAATGATTATTACAATTAATTTAAAATTATACTTCTTCAAAAGAACATGAATGATTTTTGAGACCACTCATATAAGCATTCAATAATAAAATAAATCTATTATTATGAAGTTGAATTGAAATTTTGAGCTCTATATCATGCACGGGGATAAAACTTTGGACAAAGTCTTTCATTGTTTTTCAAACATTATCGACTACTTGTAAAACTTGGGTGGACCTTTTAGCAAAGAAAATTAGATTGAGAGAATCATTCCTATACGACCTTATCATTTTCATGCCAAAGTTACCTTGCTTAAGTCCATGTACAAGCTGACTAAACAGACTCTTAAATGAATCTGTTGGGCAAGTATTCGAATTGGATCACTTTTGGCCAAGATTAGAGCAATCTACTTTCGAGGAGGGAAAGAACTTGGCGGTCAAGACATCAAGGATATTGGTCCGAGTAAACATGTTTTTGACACAATTGTTAGAAATGATGACTCTAATCATAATGAAGAGAAAATGGCTCTACTTGCTCAGAGATTTCCTAAATTTCTTAGCAAGAAAAAACACCTTTTTAAGGATTATTAAAAAAAAGTAATTAGAGCTCTAAAGTGATTATTACAATTAATTTAAAATGGTACTTCTTCAAAACCACATGAATGATTTTTGAGAGAACTCATAAAAGCAGTTCAATATTAAAATAAATGTAGAATTATGAAGTTGAATGGATATTTTGAACTCTATATGATGCAAGAGGATGAAACTTTGGACAAAGTCTTTGAATGTTTTTCAAACATTATCAACTACTTGAAAAGGTTAGGTGGACCTAATAGCAAAGAAAATTAGATTGAGGAAATCATTCCTATACTACCATATCATTTTAATGCCAAATTTAACTTGCTTAAGTCCATGTACAAGCCCACCCAACGTACTCTTAAATGAATATGTTGGGTAAGTATTCGAACTGCATCAATTTTGCCCAAGTAGATAGCAATCTACTTTCGAGGAGGGAAAGAAATTGGACCTCAAGACATCAAGGATAGTGGTTAGAGTGAACATGTTTTTGACCCAATTATTAGAAAAGATGACTCTAATCATAATGAAGAGAAAATGGATTTACTTGCCGTGTGATTTACTAAATTTGTTAAAAAAACCCTTTTTTAGGGATGTTAAAAAAAGGTAATTGCGGATCTAAAATGATTATTACAATTAATTGAAAATTGTACTTCTTCAAAACAACATGAATGATTTTTGAGACCACTCATATAAGCATTTCAATATTAAAATAAATCTAGAATTATGAAGTTGAATTAAAATTTCGAGCTCTATATCATGCAAGGGGATGAAACTTTGGACAAAGTCTTCCAATGTTTTTCAAACATTATCAACTACTTGTAAAACTTGGTTGCACCTATTTGCAAAGAAAATTAGATTGAGAAAATCATTCCTATACTAACTTATCATTTTAATGCCAAAGTTACCTTGCTTAAGTCCATGTACAAGCTCACCGAACATACTCTTAAATGAATATGTTCGGCAAGTATTCGAACTACATCAATTTTCCCCAAGTTGATAGCAATCTACTTTCGAGGAGGGAAAGAAATTGGCCGTCAAGACATCTAGGATAGTGGTTCGAGTGAACATGTTTTTGACACAATTGTTAGAAAAGTTGACTCTAATCATAATGAAGAGAAAATGGATGTACTTGCCGTGTGATTTACTAAATTTCTTAAAAAGAAAAAAAAAACCCTTTTTTAGGATTAATAAAAAAAGGTAATTAGGGCTCTAAAATGATTATTACAATTAATTTAAAATTATACTTCTTCAAAAGAACATGAATGATTTTTGAGACCACTCATATAAGCATTCAATAATAAAATAAATCTATAATTATGAAGTTGAATTGAAATTTTGAGCTCTATATCATGCACGGGGATAAAACTTTGGACAAAGTCTTTCATTGTTTTTCAAACATTATCGACTACTTGTAAAACTTGGGTGGACCTTTTAGCAAAGAAAATTAGATTGAGAGAATCATTCCTATACGACCTTATCATTTTCATGCCAAAGTTACCTTGCTTAAGTCCATGTACAAGCTGACTAAACAGACTCTTAAATGAATCTGTTGGGCAAGTATTCGAATTGGATCACTTTTGGCCAAGATTAGAGCAATCTACTTTCGAGGAGGGAAAGAACTTGGCGGTCAAGACATCAAGGATATTGGTCCGAGTAAACATGTTTTTGACACAATTGTTAGAAATGAGGACTCTAATCATAATGAAGAGAAAATGGCTCTACTTGCTCAGAGATTTCCTAAATTTCTTAGCAAGAAAAAACACCTTTTTAAGGATTATTAAAAAAAAGTAATTAGAGCTCTAAAGTGATTATTACAATTAATTTAAAATGGTACTTCTTCAAAACCACATGAATGATTTTTGAGAGAACTCATAAAAGCAGTTCAATATTAAAATAAATGTAGAATTATGAAGTTGAATGGATATTTTGAACTCTATATGATGCAAGAGGATGAAACTTTGGACAAAGTCTTTGAATGTTTTTCAAACATTATCAACTACTTGAAAAGGTTAGGTGGACCTAATAGCAAAGAAAATTAGATTGAGAAAATCATTCCTATACTACCATATCATTTTAATGCCAAATTTAACTTGCTTAAGTCCATGTACAAGCCCACCCAACGTACTCTTAAATGAATATGTTGGGTAAGTATTCGAACTGCATCAATTTTGCCCAAGTAGATAGCAATCTACTTTCGAGGAGGGTGATGAACGAAAACCGGCATCGCCGATTCCCGCAAATACTTTGGTTTTAATATTTATAAAACTCTCGCAAGTGCACGAATCATTTCGTAGAAAATGATAAGTATACTCCCAAGGTCGATCTAAGGAAGGAATGTATGTGGTTTTTAACTTATTATTCAACCTTTTAAAAACGAAATTAAATCCTAAACATCCTGTCACGATAGTTTGGTTTTTGTGTTCCTAATCTAATAACATAAAATAAAACATATATACAGATTAATTAAATATAATCTAAAATCATAAAAATAAACATAGATACAAATTCAAATAATTATCTAGAAATAAACATATATACGGATTCAATAAATGTTCATGCAAATTTTTATCATTTATATTAGCGGAGTATTTATGGATATAATAACTAAATTAATTATGCTTGCTCATATTAACTAGGTTATTAAAGATATAAATTGACATTTTATTGATTCTCTCTTTTTTATATAAATACCACCTTTGGTGGGGTTAGATATTCTTTGTTAACTAAACAAATCAATTAACACCTATGGGTGGGGTTGATAACTAATATGCTTAATTAAATTAATTCCTTTTTCTAAGAGATTGAAAATGAACCATTTAAATGCCACCTTTGGTGGGGTTAGACAGTTTAAACTTTATTCAAGGTGTCCAAATTAAACCTAAGAATTTAATTATCCGAGTACTAACTTTCAAGTTTTAAAACCACTATTGAAAACATGTTGTCAATACATTTTCTCATAATAATTCTTATAAAAACTTTTGAAATAGAGTTTCACTCTAACTACCGGGCGATTCTACCAACAAATAAAAGAGCACTACTCTAAATTAGACCGGATAACTAAACCTTAAAATCTAATTTTCGGGTTTAAGTTTGTAATGAAAAATAATATATTTCTCTCTAACATTCTTAATATAAAATCTTGAATAAAAACAAAATCAATTCATTTTAAAGATTTTTACCTATTTAATATTTCGCAAGCATAACAACGTCGTTATTACATCATTTTTACTAAACAGCTAGCATAGTTAAATTTAACCACAGACAAGTTGAATATAACATGTAAGAATAAAGCATAAAAATAACTGTAAAGAAAATAAAATCCTTACAGAACTTCGACGCTATTCCCGTTGCTAGAAAACCTCCGAGCGGAATTTGCACTTCCATATATTGAAAAAAATCTAAATTATTACAAAAACATTACAAGTTCCTCTCAAAAAGAGAAGAACACTAAACCTAAGAGAATTGAACTAAAAACTAAGAGAAAAACTAAGAAAAGCTTAGAAACTTAGAAAGAAACTAAGAGAAACTAAAAACTAAGAAATGAGAGAAAGAAAGAAGAGAGAAGTGAGTTTTGAAGGTGTGATTTGAAGTGAATGGAAGGGGGGTATTTATAGGTGAGGATGGAGAGAAAAAATGAGTAAAAAAATGTTAAAAAAATATTAAAAAATGTAAAAACGCGTATTGGACTTGCTGATGTCATCAATGACGTCAGCATGACGTCACAGGGGCGGCTGCACGTGAAAAATGGGGCGAAAACGCGTTGGGCGCGCGGATGGGCGGCTGCTGGGCGCTGCGACGCGCGATTTCCGTCTTTTTGACATTTTTGACCTTTTCGACCCATTTCGTCCGATTTTTCCATGTTTGTTGACCTTTTCTCACTTATTTATTGATATATTTGTGATGTATTGCTTCAAATATTCCTCTTTAAGTCTTTACATTGCGTTTTTAAGCCAAAATACCTGAAAAACAATAAAAATACCCGTGATTCCGAAAAAGACAAATTTATATAAATATATGATAAAACATATAAATATATGTATTTTTAATCAATTAAGGTACATAAAATCATGGTTATTTTAGTGCTTTTTGAGCACTCATCACAACCCCCAACCAGCTTCTTGCTAGTCTCTTAGCAAGAGAAGCGATAAAAGCTAAAAATTAAACTATCCTAAATCACTTTCGTGGATTGAAACGGTTGCATTTAGCCTATGCAACAAGCCGTTAAACCCCTAGGTTGCCCTAGTGGACGAGTTTGAGTCTCGTGAGGGTTTTCAGTAATGATACCCACAAACATTGAACTAAATGTAAAGATAAAAACAATCAAATCAAAAATTAAAATTACAACACAATCAAAAATTAATTTAAGAGTAAAAGAACACAACATATCACAAAAATATCTCATACTTTTTAATCTCTTTTAAGATCATAATTGAAATCTCAAGCATAAGTTATTTTAATCTCTTTAAACAATCATGATTTTATTATAATAATTAGTCGAAAATCATTTTCATATTTCATTTCAAAAATGTATCAATTTAATTTTACCCAATTTCAGTGTCATGAATCAGTATTCGCTTCGACTCTATTCCTCACAAGTCAATACTCTCAAAGCACTGAATCCTATGGGTTCAAACACTCATACTAATTTATATGCGAAAGAGTTGATGTATAGAAATGAACTAATATGTTCGCATATGTATAAAGAATAAAGGCTCAAAGTGTTATTTTAACATTGATCTCATGAAAGGAATCGAATGTATAAATTATAAAGATATCATATACAAAAATTATTTTCATGCATAAATCAAACTCATTAAGAAAGAATTTCAAGATATATGCTTTAACAAATGAAGAAATTGCAATGACTTTTTAGGGAATTACTTCCTATATCTTTCTTTTGTAATTAGCCTTTACTCACAACTTTGTAGGCAATGTGGGTCATAGTATGTAGATGATACTATTTTTTTATCTCTCTATTTTTTTTTTTATTTTTTATTTTTTTTAGAGAGTCAACCCATGTACAGATTGTACATTTTTTTGGATTTTGGTGAGTGGTTAATTTTTTTGGCTTTTCTGTTTGATCTTGGTTTAGGTAACCCCAGATATGTCTTTTTGTTTTTGTAACAGTCATGCATAAATGAGATATAAGCATATACTATCAATTTCTACTCAAATCATTTAATCTAAGCAAAAATAATAATCAAAAATATATGATACTCTATTAAGATGAGAAAAAAAATTCATACATTCAATGCTAATACCTATAGAGATCATCTAAACTTTTTGAATAAATAAGAAATGTGTTTGGAGTAGAAAAAATATATATTTCACTCTGAATAAAAGAAATTAGGCTCAAATTATATCTCACAAGGGTAGTCTCCACTAAAAAAAATTCATAAACACCGATTTTGGGTTTAATATAATTTCCACATTTTATCAAGAAATACTAGTTATGACAAAAACTAACTAATTATCAAAAATAATTACAAAATATTTCATGATATGTTTTCAAAAATTAATCTAACAGTACCAAAGACTTTAACTATTTACTTAAATTTGATTTAAAGATATGATACATTTTTGTGATAATTTTTTTTTTATATATAGCATGGTAACTTTTCACCACCCCCAACCTAGAACTTACATTGTCCTCAATGTAACAACTGCAAATTAAAGATAAAGAGAAAAGAGGAGAAAGATTACCTATTTCTTGAGAATGTGTAAGTAGTAATGAAGAAATGCAGGTGCATCCATCATATTCATCATTAAAGTGTATACAGACAGATCGCTGTGAACTTCTAACATCTCAACAAATATTTTAGTTTTAACAATTTTAAAAATTATTCACATACAAGTAAACTAAAATAAACAATAAAATTAAGTAAATAAAACAAATAACAAAAAAATTACCTAACATGATGGGTTGCCTCCCATCCAGCGCTTAGTTTAACGTCTTAGCAAGACGTATCTTTTTGGTGCTAAGGGTTACTCAGCCAAATGCAATCCATTTCAGCAATGTTGTTTGGTTCTTCCACATAAGGCTTGACACGATGGCCATTAACTTTGAACGTTTTTTGTGTCTTGGAGTCCAATAGTTCTACTACTCCATGTTCAGATACCTGAACTATTTTGAATGGTCCATCCCATCTTGATCTTAGCTTTCCTGGAAACAATCTCAAACGAGAGTTAAATAAAAGAACTTTCATTCCAGGGTGAAGAGTCTTAGGAACTAGCCTCTTGTCATGATAGCGCTTAGTACGCTCCTTGTATAATTTGGCATTCTCATAGGCTTCATTCCTAATTTCTTCCAACTCATGAAGCTGGAGTACTCGTTTTTCACCTGCTTTATCTAAATCCATGTTTAGCTCTTTAATTGCCCAATAAGCCTTGTGTTCAAGTTCAACTGGAAGGTGGCACGCTTTCCCAAAGATTAACCGGTAAGGGCTCATCCCAATAGGTGTTTTGTAAGCGGTGCGGTATGCCCATAAGGCATCATTTAACTTAAATGCCCAATCCTTCCTTGAAGGACGCACAGTGCGTTCCAGTATTCCCTTGATTTGCCTATTACTTACTTCCACTAATCCGGAAGTTTGAGGATGATATGGAGTAGCTACCTTATGTGTGATGTTGTACTTGTTTAGTACTCCATCAAAGAGTTTGTTACAAAAATGGCTACCTCCATCACTTATTATAGCTCTAGGCGTTCCGAACCTACTGAATATGAAATCTTTCAAGAATTTCACAACAACATTAGCATCATTGGTTTTGGTGGGGATAGCTTCTACCCACTTGGACACATAATCCACAGCAACCAAAATGTATTGAAAACCATTAGATGGGGGAAAAGGACCCATAAAGTCAATCCCCCATACGTCAAAGAGTTCAACAACTAAATTAGATGTCAAAGGCATTTCATCTCTTTTGCTTATGTTTCCTGTTCTTTGACATCTATCACATTGTGCACAAAACATATGAGCATCTTTAAAAAGAGTGGGCCAAAAGAATCCAGACTGTAATATCTTACGGGCTGTCTTTTCTCCTCCAAAATGACCCCCACAATGAAGTTCATGACAAAAAGTCAGAATGCTCTTATGTTCTTCTTCAGGTACACATCTCCGGATGACTTGATCTTGACCAATCTTGTATAAATAAGGGTCATCCCAGAAATAGTCCTTAATAGTTTTAAAAAACCTTTTCTTCTCCTGATATGAAGTGTTAGGTCGCAAAACACCAGTGGCAAGATAGTTTACAATATCAGCGTACCATGGGTTCGGACCTATGAAAAATAACTGTTCATCAGGAAAGGTTTCAACTATATCGTCATTACTCTCATCTTTAAGAGAATTAAAGTCAGAAATCAACCTAGACAAATGGTCAGCTACTAAGTTTTCACTGCCTTTCTTATCCTTGATTTCTAGGTCAAATTCTTGTAAGAGTAAGACCCACCTGATTAACCTTGGCTTGGCATTTGGTTTACTTAATAGGTATCTTAAAGCAGCATGATCAGAATGCACAATCACTTTAGATCCTACTAAATAAGACCGAAATTTGTCTAAAGAGAATACTATAGCCAAGAATTCCTTTTCAGTGGTGGTGTAATTCATCTGGGCATCATTGAGTGTTTTGCTAGCATAGTAGATGACATGTAAACGCTTTTCCACTCTTTGTCCCAGGACTGCTCCTATTGCATAATCAGAAGCGTCACACATTATTTCAAAGGGTAAAGACCAGTTTGGTGCCATTATAACAGGGGTAGATGTGAGTTTATCTTTCAAGGTATTAAAGGAGGTAAGGCAGTCATTGTTGAAATCAAAATCAGCATCTTTGGATAGCAAGTTACATAATGGACGACTTATTTTAGAGAAATCTTTAATAAATCGTCTGTAGAATCCTGCATGTCCCAAGAAGCTTCTTATCCCCTTCACAGATGTAGGGGGAGGTAGTTTGGATATCAATTCAACTTTTGCCTTATCAACTTCAATACCCTTGTTTGAAATTATATGTCCTAAAACTATCCCTTGTTGAACCATAAAATGACTTTTCTCCCAACTAAGGGTTAGATTGCATTCAATGCATCTTTCTAAAACCAAAGTCAATTTATGTAAGCAATCATCAAATGAGTTCCCAAAGACAGAGAAATCGTCCATGAAAATCTCAATGAATTTTTCCACCATGTCCGAGAAAATGGATATCATGCATCTCTGGAACGTGGCAGGGGCATTGCATAACCCAAATGGCATTCTGCGAAAAGCAAATGTCCCAAAAGGACATGTAAATGTGGTCTTTTCCTGATCTTCTGGTGCTATGGGTACTTGATAATATCCAGACAGTCCATCCAAAAAACAGTAAAATTCGTGCCCAGCTAATCTTTCCAACATTTGATCAATGAATGGAAGAGGAAAGTGATCCTTTTTCGTATATAAATTTAGTTTCCTAAAATCTATACACATTCTCCATCCAGTGATTATTCTAGTGGGCACTAATTCACTTTTGTCATTCTTAACAACTGTTATCCCAGATTTCTTTGGTACCACATGCACTGGACTAACCCACTTACTATCTGCAATAGGGTAGATAATCCCTTCTTCTAATAATTTAAGAATTTCCTTCTTAACTACCTCTTGCATGTTTGGGTTTAGTCTTCTTTGGGCCTCTCGTACAGGTTTAGCACCGTCCTCCAAGTTGATCTTGTGCATACACATTGTTGGACTAATGCCTCTTATATCCCCTATACTCCAACCTATAGATTTCTTAAACTGTTTAAGCACTTTGATGAGTTCCTTTTCTTGTGGTTTGGTCAAGGTTGAAGAAATTATCACTGGATAAGTTTCCCCTTCTCCCAAAAACACATATTTTAAGTGCTCAGGTAAGTCTTTGAGTTCAAGTTCAGGTGGATTGGCCTCTTTAATAGATGAAGAACTGGGTAGATTTAAAAGTGTACTAGATTTTGTCATCACTTCATTATTGTCTAGTTGTTCAAGGTACCCCTTTATTTCCTCATCTACATCTTCTTCAACCTTTTCAAGTGTAAGAACGGTTTCAAGCTTGTCTTCTATTCTGGTTCGGAAAAAGGTGTTTTGGACAAGATTATCCAAAGGATCAACATCGAATATTTCATCGATGGCAGAAATAGAAGGGAAAGGTGAAGAATCAAAAACTTTAAAATGAACAGTCTCTCCTAAGACTGTCATTGTCAAATTTCCATCTTGGACATCAATAATAGTTTTAGTAGTTGCCATAAATGGTCTACCAAGCAATATTGTGTGCTCTCTGTCCAATGCTGGATTTTCTTGCATATCCAGAACCACAAAGTCAACAGGTATTATCAGTTTGTCTACCTGTACCAAAACATCCTCAACTATTCCCTCTGGATATTTAAGAGATCTATCTGCAAGTTGAAGGGACATAGTTGTGGGTTTTAAATCCCCTAGATTGAGTTGTAAGAATATAGAGTAGGGCATCAAATTTATACTAGCACCTAAATCAAGCATTGCTTTAGCAACCTTCCTATCCCCCATAGTTATGTTTATAATAAAACTTCCAGGGTCTTTCAACTTAGGGGGTAGTTTGTGCTGAAGTACAGCGCTAGAAATTTCTGATACTACTACTCGTTCATTCAGTTCATACCTCCTTTTCTTAGTGTTCAACTCTTTGAAAAATTTGGCATATGAGGGCACATTCATGATCACTTCTAATAATGGTAAATTGATATTTACTTTAGAGAGCATATTAAAAAGATCAGTGAATTGCTTATCTTGTTTGGATTCTTTCAACCGGTGGGGAAAAGGTACTTGTATCTGGTGTGGTTCTGTTGTCTTTTGAATTTTGGGGGTGTCAGATGACCCCCCAATGAGTTTTTCAGAAGGCTTGTTAAGTTTAACACTTGTTTCTCCTTTTTGCGAGATTAGAGTATCGCCTTCTTTGTTACCTGAACTACAAGGTAGATTGTTAGAGATTTCAGGTAAACTAGTATTGACTACGTTACCACTTCGAAGGGTTCTAACATCCTTTGCTTGTTCTGGTTGACTGGGCAACTTTCCTGGTTCTTTCTTTTGCATTTGTTCAGCCAGTTGCCCAACTTTAGATTCAATCCTTTTAACTGAAGCCTCCATGGTGTTCAACCTTTGATTAGTCATCAATTGGTTGTCACGACTAACTTGAATAAAAGCATTCAAGCTATCTTCTAAGGTTGGCTTAAAAGATTGGCTTGGTGGGTAAGGGTGGTTGTTATCTGACCTTAGTGTTGGATATTGGGTGTAGGCTGGGTGATTATAGGTGTTTGGATGATATCTTTGAAAAGATTGAACTTCCTCTATGGCATCGACACTAGAATCACAAGTATTTGAACAATTATGAGTACCATGCCCAATTGAACAACACACTTCACATACCTCTTGATTTGAAATTTGGTAGGAAGTGAGCAATTTCACTTGTTTAGTCAATTCAGCAAGTTGCAAGGTTATCTCATTATCAGAGCCGACTTCATTGACCTTTGCTTTCCTTCTACCACCTCTTTGTTGGGAATTAGAACCCAACAGCTCATAAAGATTATAGGTTTCCTCTGCGGTCTTTTCTCCTACAGCACCTCCAGCAGCATTATCAACCATGTATTGACTCTGTAGTGTCAATCCATCATAAAAGAATTGGTTTTGTAGCTGTAAGGGAAAGCTATGATTTTGACATTGCATGAAAAGGAGTTTGAATCGTTCCCAAGCTTCATGAAAGGGCTCTTCATTCATTTGAGAAAATGTTGCTATCTTTGTTCTTAGATCAACAGTCTTTTGATGGGAATAGAACCTACCCATGAAAATTTCATAGACTGCCTCCCAAGTTTTAAGAGAACCTGACTGTAGAGTAATGAACCATGACCAAGCTTTATCTTTGAGAGTGTAAGGAAAACACCTCATCCTAAGTTGATCTTCATTAATTGCATGTAGTGGAAAGGTTTGGACAATAGCATAGAATTCTCGAATGAAATTTAAAGGGTCTTCATTAGGGATACCGTAAAAGGAAGGCAACAAAGAATAATGAATCTTTTTCAATTCATAATTCCTTGCAGCCTCTTGTAATTGGATACCGGAAGTTACATTGCCAATGATTGGCATTGTATATTCTTTCATCTTTTTCCGCCTATCTTCAGCATCTCCCATGGTTGTTTGTAGTTGAAAATGATCCTCCTCCTATTGTGTATCAACATTTTGCTTTTAGTAGATATCTCTAAGAAATATTTATAACTTGATAAAACGTAAAAGCAAAAAGTGCAAGGAACCTAATTTTTTTTTTTTTTTTTTTTAAATTTAAGTGAATGGACAGAATTTTTTTGAAACAAACGAATTTTATTTCATCTGAATTTTTATTACACGCAAACTAAAACAAAGGAAAATACAATAATGGGTGACCTCCCATACAGGACTAAAATTTATCGTCTTCTAGTAAGACGTTGCTTGGAGATTGCAGAATAAAAAACTCAATGTCTCCTCTTCATTGAATTCATTTAAGTATCAAATTAGTCTTTGCCTTTTTGCAAATGTTCAACTAACTGTTCAACTTGAACTTCCACCTTTTTGATAGAAGCTTCCACAGAGTCCAACCGTTGATTGGTTTTAGATTGGTTATCCCTACAGACTTGAATAAAAGAATTCAAGTTGTCCTCCAAGGTTGGTTTATTGGGAATGCTTCTTGGAATAGGTGGGTGGAATTGCTGACCTGCCTGGTTTGAGCCTTGAGTGAAAGGAGGGTTGTTTTGCCTCCAAGAGAAATTTGGATGACTTCTCCACCCAGGATTATAGGTATTTGAGTTGGGATCAAACCTTGGTCTCTGTTGATATGCTCCCAACACATTGACCTGTTCAGGTCCAGTTGTTTCTCCTTGATATGGACAGGCTTCAGTACCATGTCCCATGTTGCTATACAAACCATATTGATCATTATTGGTGTTGGTTTGTGTAGCGAGAAGGGCAACTTGCTTAGTCAGTTGAACAAGTTGTTGTTGAACTTCATTACTGGAGTCGATTTCATGAACTCCAGCTTTTCTCACTCGGGAGCTTTTCTGTTGGGAATTAGCACCCAACATCTCAAAGAGGTTATACGTCTCTGAGGCAGTTTTTTCTCCTATTGCTCCTCCTGCAGCGTTGTCGACAATGAACTGACATTGTTGTGTAAGTCCATCGTAAAAGAATTGGTTCTGCAACTGCAGGGGAAAGCTATGATGGGGACACTGAGTGAGAAACATCTTGAACCTATCCCAAGCTTCATGGAATGGTTCTCCATCCATCTGAGAGAAAGTAGCAATCTTTCCTCTCAACTCTGATGTTTTTTGATGGGAATAGAATTTTCCCATGAATTTGTTGTAAATGTTACCCCATGTCATCAGAGAACCTGGGGGAAGTGACATCAACCAAGCTTTGGCCTTATCCTTTAGAGTGTAGGGAAAACATCTCATCCTAAGTTGATCCTCGTTTAGAATACCGAGGGGGAATGTTTGGACCGTAGCATAGAAATCTCTCATAAAGGAAAGAGAATCTTCATTAGGTAACCCATAAAAGGAAGGAAGCATAGAAAAATGAATATTTTTAAGGTCGTAATTCCGAGCAGCCTCCCCCAACTGGATAGCGGCAGTTGCCGTGCCTATTACCGGTCTTGCAAACTCTTTCATTGTGGTTTCCCTAATATGTTGGTTTTCCTCCATTTCTTTTGGTTCTAGTAAAGGATTAAGACTTGGTTCTATGTTTGGCTCAAAAACAGGTTGATGGGTAGAATCCAGTTTTGTTGACACTTGTTTAAATTTATGAAATTTATTTACATATGGTGTAAGGGGGTTTCCTAAGGATCTCCTACCACGCATAGACTATTGTAAACGTAAATTTAAAACTCCTGTCAACAAAATAAAAAAATTTAGATAAAATTTACATGTTATTTTATACAAAACACTAAACAAAACTAGTTAAACCCTAAAAAAAAAAAAAAGAAATTTTTCTTTTTTTTTTTTTTCATTTTTTTTTTATTTTTTTTTTATTTTTTTGTAACATAATTAGTATTAACCAAGAGTGCTCCCAGGAAAGAATGGTGGTGCAAACGGCACCTTAAATACCATTCTCCTAGCCAGAGCAACGTTCACAGGAAAGACTAGTGGCACAAAGGCTTCCAAGAACTAGTCTCCTAGACAGAACTCCCTTAGATTTTTACTTTTTATGTTATTTAGTTAATTAGGTATAAATTCAAGTAATGTTTTTTTTTTTTTTTTTTTTTTTTTTTATAAACGGTAATTTTATTTTACTATTCACGCTATATAATGTCTTATTAACTTAAAACTTTTTTTTTTGAAATTTAAGTTTTTGAAATTTTTTTTTTTTTTTTTTATGAACGGTAATTTTATTTTACTATTCACGCTATATTATTTCTTATTAACTTAAAATTTTTTATATTTTGAATTTTAAAATTTTTTTTTTTTTTTTTTGTTTTGTTTTGTTTTGTTTTTTTTTTTTTATAAACGGTAATTTTATTTTACTATTCACGCTATATAATGTCTTATTAACTTAAAACTTTTTTTTTTGAAATTTAAGTTTTTGAAATTTTTTTTTTTTTTTTTTTTTTTTTTTTTTTATGAACGGTAATTTTATTTTACTTCAAATTTCAAATTTCTAAATTATTTTACAAAAAAAAAAAAAATTATTTTTTTATTTTTTTTTATTTTTTATTTTTTTTTATTTATTATGAATTTTGAAATTTGATTATTATTAAAATATCACAATTATTTACAGCACAAAAATGTTTTTAAAATTTTGATAAATAATTTAAAAACGCTATTCCTCCCCGGCAGCGGCGCCAAAAACTTGATGAACGAAAACCGGCATCGCCGATTCCCGCAAATACTTTGGTTTTAATATTTATAAAACTCTCGCAAGTGCACGAATCATTTCGTAGAAAATGATAAGTATACTCCCAAGGTCGATCTAAGGAAGGAATGTATGTGGTTTTTAACTTATTATTCAACCTTTTAAAAACGAAATTAAATCCTAAACATCCTGTCACGATAGTTTGGTTTTTGTGTTCCTAATCTAATAACATAAAATAAAACATATATACAGATTAATTAAATATAATCTAAAATCATAAAAATAAACATAGATACAAATTCAAATAATTATCTAGAAATAAACATATATACGGATTCAATAAATGTTCATGCAAATTTTTATCATTTATATTAGCGGAGTATTTATGGATATAATAACTAAATTAATTATGCTTGCTCATATTAACTAGGTTATTAAAGATATAAATTGACATTTTATTGATTCTCTCTTTTTTATATAAATACCACCTTTGGTGGGGTTAGATATTCTTTGTTAACTAAACAAATCAATTAACACCTATGGGTGGGGTTGATAACTAATATGCTTAATTAAATTAATTCCTTTTTCTAAGAGATTGAAAATGAACCATTTAAATGCCACCTTTGGTGGGGTTAGACAGTTTAAACTTTATTCAAGGTGTCCAAATTAAACCTAAGAATTTAATTATCCGAGTACTAACTTTCAAGTTTTAAAACCACTATTGAAAACATGTTGTCAATACATTTTCTCATAATAATTCTTATAAAAACTTTTGAAATAGAGTTTCACTCTAACTACCGGGCGATTCTACCAACAAATAAAAGAGCACTACTCTAAATTAGACCGGATAACTAAACCTTAAAATCTAATTTTCGGGTTTAAGTTTGTAATGAAAAATAATATATTTCTCTCCAACATTCTTAATATAAAATCTTGAATAAAAACAAAATCAATTCATTTTAAAGATTTTTACCTATTTAATATTTCGCAAGCATAACAACGTCGTTATTACATCATTTTTACTAAACAGCTAGCATAGTTAAATTTAACCACAGACAAGTTGAATATAACATGTAAGAATAAAGCATAAAAATAACTGTAAAGAAAATAAAATCCTTACAGAACTTCGACGCTATTCCCGTTGCTAGAAAACCTCCGAGCGGAATTTGCACTTCCATATATTGAAAAAAATCTAAATTATTACAAAAACATTACAAGTTCCTCTCAAAAAGAGAAGAACACTAAACCTAAGAGAATTGAACTAAAAACTAAGAGAAAAACTAAGAAAAGCTTAGAAACTTAGAAAGAAACTAAGAGAAACTAAAAACTAAGAAATGAGAGAAAGAAAGAAGAGAGAAGTGAGTTTTGAAGGTGTGATTTGAAGTGAATGGAAGGGGGGTATTTATAGGTGAGGATGGAGAGAAAAAAATGAGTAAAAAAATGTTAAAAAAATATTAAAAAATGTAAAAACGCGTATTGGACTTGCTGATGTCATCAATGACGTCAGCATGACGTCACAGGGGCGGCTGCACGTGAAAAATGGGGCGAAAACGCGTTGGGCGCGCGGATGGGCGGCTGCTGGGCGCTGCGCGCAGCTCGGCGCGCGTGAACAGTGCCAGCGCGCAGCTGGGCATGCCAGCGCGCGCGGGCGCGCGCGGGATGGGGCGCTGGGGCGCGCTGGGGCGCGCGCGGCTGGGCGCTGGGGCGCTGGGCTGCGCGCACGGCCGGGCTGCGACGCGCGATTTCCGTCTTTTTGACATTTTTGACCTTTTCGACCCATTTCGTCCGATTTTTCCATGTTTGTTGACCTTTTCTCACTTATTTATTGATATATTTGTGATGTATTGCTTCAAATATTCCTCTTTAAGTCTTTACATTGCGTTTTTAAGCCAAAATACCTGAAAAACAATAAAAATACCCGTGATTCCGAAAAAGACAAATTTATATAAATATATGATAAAACATATAAATATATGTATTTTTAATCAATTAAGGTACATAAAATCATGGTTATTTTAGTGCTTTTTGAGCACTCATCAGAGGGAAAGAAATTGGACCTCAAGACATCAAGGATAGTGGTTAGAGTGAACATGTTTTTGACCCAATTATTAGAAAAGATGACTCTAATCATAATGAAGAGAAAATGGATTTACTTGCCGTGTGATTTACTAAATTTGTTAAAAAAACCCTTTTTTAGGGATGTTAAAAAAAGGTAATTGCGGATCTAAAATGATTATTACAATTAATTGAAAATTGTACTTCTTCAAAACAACATGAATGATTTTTGAGACCACTCATATAAGCATTTCAATATTAAAATAAATCTAGAATTATGAAGTTGAATTAAAATTTCGAGCTCTATATCATGCAAGGGGATGAAACTTTGGACAAAGTCTTCCAATGTTTTTCAAACATTATCAACTACTTTTAAAACTTGGTTGCACCTATTTGCAAAGAAAATTAGATTGAGAAAATCATTCCTATACTAACTTATCATTTTAATGCCAAAGTTACCTTGCTTAAGTCCATGTACAAGCTCACCGAACATACTCTTAAATGAATATGTTCGGCAAGTATTCGAACTACATCAATTTTCCCCAAGTTGATAGCAATCTACTTTCGAGGAGGGAAAGAAATTGGCCGTCAAGACATCTAGGATAGTGGTTCGAGTGAACATGTTTTTGACACAATTGTTAGAAAAGTTGACTCTAATCATAATGAAGAGAAAATGGATGTACTTGCCGTGTGATTTACTAAATTTCTTAAAAAGAAAAAAAAAACCCTTTTTTAGGATTAATAAAAAAAGGTAATTAGGGCTCTAAAATGATTATTACAATTAATTTAAAATTATACTTCTTCAAAAGAACATGAATGATTTTTGAGACCACTCATATAAGCATTCAATAATAAAATAAATCTATAATTATGAAGTTGAATTGAAATTTTGAGCTCTATATCATGCACGGGGATAAAACTTTGGACAAAGTCTTTCATTGTTTTTCAAACATTATCGACTACTTGTAAAACTTGGGTGGACCTTTTAGCAAAGAAAATTAGATTGAGAGAATCATTCCTATACGACCTTATCATTTTCATGCCAAAGTTACCTTGCTTAAGTCCATGTACAAGCTGACTAAACAGACTCTTAAATGAATCTGTTGGGCAAGTATTCGAATTGGATCACTTTTGGCCAAGATTAGAGCAATCTACTTTCGAGGAGGGAAAGAACTTGGCGGTCAAGACATCAAGGATATTGGTCCGAGTAAACATGTTTTTGACACAATTGTTAGAAATGAGGACTCTAATCATAATGAAGAGAAAATGGCTCTACTTGCTCAGAGATTTCCTAAATTTCTTAGCAAGAAAAAACACCTTTTTAAGGATTATTAAAAAAAAGTAATTAGAGCTCTAAAGTGATTATTACAATTAATTTAAAATGGTACTTCTTCAAAACCACATGAATGATTTTTGAGAGAACTCATAAAAGCAGTTCAATATTAAAATAAATGTAGAATTATGAAGTTGAATGGATATTTTGAACTCTATATGGTGCAAGAGGATGAAACTTTGGACAAAGTCTTTGAATGTTTTTCAAACATTATCAACTACTTGAAAAGGTTAGGTGGACCTAATAGCAAAGAAAATTAGATTGAGAAAATCATTCCTATACTACCATATCATTTTAATGCCAAATTTAACTTGCTTAAGTCCATGTACAAGCCCACCCAACGTACTCTTAAATGAATATGTTGGGTAAGTATTCGAACTGCATCAATTTTGCCCAAGTAGATAGCAATCTACTTTCGAGGAGGGAAAGAAATTGGACCTCAAGACATCAAGGATAGTGGTTAGAGTGAACATGTTTTTGACCCAATTATTAGAAAAGATGACTCTAATCATAATGAAGAGAAAATGGATTTACTTGCCGTGTGATTTACTAAATTTTTTAAAAAAACCCTTTTTTAGGGATGTTAAAAAAAGGTAATTGCGGATCTAAAATGATTATTACAATTAATTGAAAATTGTACTTCTTCAAAACAACATGAATGATTTTTGAGACCACTCATATAAGCATTTCAATATTAAAATAAATCTAGAATTATGAAGTTGAATTAAAATTTCGAGCTCTATATCATGTAAGGGGTTGAAACTTTGGATAAAGTCTTCCAATGTTTTTCAAACATTATCAACTACTTGTAAAACTTGGTTGCACCTATTTGCAAAGAAAATTAGATTGAGAAAATCATTCCTATACTAACTTATCATTTTAATGCCAAAGTTACCTTGCTTAAGTCCATGTACAAGCTCACCGAACATACTCTTAAATGAATATGTTCGGCAAGTATTCGAACTACATCAATTTTCCCCAAGTTGATAGCAATCTACTTTCGAGGAGGGAAAGAAATTGGCCGTCAAGACATCTAGGATAGTGGTTAGAGTGAACATGTTTTTGACACAATTGTTAGAAAAGTTGACTCTAATCATAATGAAGAGAAAATGGATGTACTTGCCGTGTGATTTACTAAATTTCTTAAAAAGAAAAAAAAAACCCTTTTTTAGGATTAATAAAAAAAGGTAATTAGGGCTCTAAAATGATTATTACAATTAATTTAAAATTATACTTCTTCAAAAGAACATGAATGATTTTTGAGACCACTCATATAAGCATTCAATAATAAAATAAATCTATAATTATGAAGTTGAATTGAAATTTTGAGCTCTATATCGTGCACGGGGATAAAACTTTGGACAAAGTCTTTCATTGTTTTTCAAACATTATCGACTACTTGTAAAACTTGGGTGGACCTTTTAGCAAAGAAAATTAGATTGAGAGAATCATTCCTATACGACCTTATCATTTTCATGCCAAAGTTACCTTGCTTAAGTCCATGTACAAGCTGACTAAACAGACTCTTAAATGAATCTGTTGGGCAAGTATTCGAATTGGATCACTTTTGGCCAAGATTAGAGCAATCTACTTTCGAGGAGGGAAAGAACTTGGCGGTCAAGACATCAAGGATAGTGGTCCGAGTAAACATGTTTTTGACACAATTGTTAGAAATGATGACTCTAATCATAATGAAGAGAAAATGGCTCTATTTGCTCAGAGATTTCCTAAATTTCTTAGCATGAAAAAACACCTTTTTAAGGATTATTAAAAAAAAGTAATTAGAGCTCTAAAGTGATTATTACAATTAATTGAAAATGGTAATTCTTCAAAACCACATGAATGATTTTTGAGAGAACTCATAAAAGCAGTCCAATATTAAAATAAATGTAGAATTATGAAGTTGAATGGAAATTTTGAACTCTATATCATGCAAGAGGATGAAACTTTGGACAAAGTCTTTGAATGTTTTTCAAACATTATCAACTACTTGAAAAGGTTAGGTGGACCTAATAGCAAAGAAAATTAGATTGAGAAAATCATTCCTATACTACCTTATCATTTTAATGCCAAATTTAACTTGCTTAAGTCCATGTACAAGCCCACCGAACGTACTCTTAAATGAATCTGTGGGGCAAGTATTCGAACTGCATCATTTTTGCTCAAGTTCTCAGCAATCTACTTTCGAGAAGGGAAACAAATTGGCCCTCAAGACATCAAGGATAGTGGTCAGAGTGAACATGTCTTTGACCCAACTGTTAGAAAAGATGACTCTAATCATAATGAAGAGAAAATGGTTGTACTTGTCGTGTGATTTACTCAATTTCTTAAAAAGAAAAAAACCCTTTTTTAGGATTATTAAAAAAAGGTAATTAGGGATCTAAAATGATTATTACAATTAATTGAAAATTGTACTTCTTCAAAACAAGATGAATGATTTTTGAGACCACTCATATAAGCATTTCAATATTAAAATAAATGTAGAATTATGAAGTTCAATTAAAATTTCTAGCTCTATATCATGTAAGGGGATGAAACTTTGGACAAAGTCTTCCAATGTTTTTCAAACATTATCAACTACTTGTAAAACTTGGTTGCTCCTATTTGCAAAGAAAATTAGATTGAGAAAATCATTCCTACACTAACTTATCATTTTAATGCCAAAGTTACCTTGCTTAAGTCCATGTACAATCCCCCCGAACGTACTCTTAAATAAATATGTTGGGCAAGTATTCGAACTGCATCATTTTTTCCCAAGTTGATAGCAATCTACTTTTGAGGAGGGAAAGAAATTGGCCCTCAAGACATCAAGGATAGTGGTTAGAGTGAACATGTCTTTGACCCAATTGTTAGAAAAGATGACTCTAATCATAATGTAGAGAAAATGGATGTACTTGCCGTGTTATTTACTAAATTTCGTAGAAAAAAAACCCTTTTTTAGGGATATTAAAAAAAGGTAATTAGGGATCTAAAATAATTATTACAATTAATTGAAAATTATACTTCTTCAAAACAACATGAATGATTTTTGAGACCACTCATATAAGCATTTCAATATTAAAATAAATCTAGAATTATGAAGTTGAATTAAAATTTCGAGCTCTATATCATGCAAGGGGATGAAACTTTGGACAAAGTCTTCCAATGTTTTTCAAACATTATCAACTATTTGTAAAACTTGGTTGGACCTTTTAGCAAAGAAAATTAGATTGAGAGAATCATTCCTATACTAACTTATCATTTTAATGCCAAAGTTACCTTGCTTAAGTCCATGTACAAGCTCACCGAACATACTCTTAAATGAATATGTTGGGCAAGTATTCGAACTACATCAATTTTGCCCAAGTTGATAGCAATCTACTTTCGAGGAAGGAAAGAAATTGGCCCTCAAGACATCAAGGATAGTGGTTAGAGTGAACATGTTATTGACCCAATTGTTAGAAAAGATGACTCTAAAATGATGAAGAGAAAATGGATGTACTTGCGTGTGATTTACTAAATTTCTTAAAAAGAAAAAAAAACCCTTTTTTAGGATTAATAAAAAAAGGTAATTAGGGCTCAAAAATGATTATTACAATTAATTTAAAATTATACTTCTTCAAAAGAACATGAATGATTTTTGAGACCACTCATATAAGCATTCAATAATAAAATAAATCTATAATTATGAAGTTGAATTGAAATTTTGAGCTCTATATCATGCACGGGGATAAAACTTTGGACAAAGTCTTTCATTGTTTTTCAAACATTATCGACTACTTGTAAAACTTGGGTGGACCTTTTAGCAAAGAAAATTAGATTGAGAGAATCATTCCTATACGACCTTATCATTTTCATGCCAAAGTTACCTTGCTTAAGTCCATGTACAAGCTGACTAAACAGACTCTTAAATGAATCTGTTGGGCAAGTATTCGAATTGGATCACTTTTGGCCAAGATTAGAGCAATCTACTTTCGAGGAGGGAAAGAACTTGGCGGTCAAGACATCAAGGATAGTGGTCCGAGTAAACATGTTTTTGACACAATTGTTAGAAATGATGACTCTAATCATAATGAAGAGAAAATGGCTCTATTTGCTCAGAGATTTCCTAAATTTCTTAGCATGAAAAAACACCTTTTTAAGGATTATTAAAAAAAAGTAATTAGAGCTCTAAAGTGATTATTACAATTAATTTAAAATGGTAATTCTTCAAAACCACATGAATGATTTTTGAGAGAAGTCATAAAAGCAGTTCAATATTAAAATAAATGTAGAATTATGAAGTTGAATGGAAATTTTGAACTCTATATCATGCAAGAGGATGAAACTTTGGACAAAGTCTTTGAATGTTTTTCAAACATTATCAACTACTTGAAAAGGTTAGGTGGACCTAATAGCAAAGAAAATTAGATTGAGAAAATCATTCCTATACTACCTTATCATTTTAATGCCAAATTTAACTTGCTTAAGTCCATGTACAAGCCCACCCAACGTACTCTTAAATGAATCTGTTGGGCAAGTATTCGAACTGCATCATTTTTGCTCAAGTTCTCAGCAATCTACTTTCGAGAAGGGAAACAAATTGGCCCTCAAGACATCAAGGATAGTGGTCAGAGTGAACATGTCTTTGACCCAACTGTTAGAAAAGATGACTCTAATCATAATGAAGATAAAATGGTTGTACTTGTCGTGTGATTTACTCAATTTCTTAAAAAGAAAAAAAAACCCTTTTTTAGGATTATTAAAAAAAGGTAATTAGGGATATAAAATGATTATTACAATTAATTGAAAATTGTACTTCTTCAAAACAAGATGAATGATTTTTGAGACCACTCATATAAGCATTTCAATATTAAAATAAATCTAGAATTATGAAGTTCAATTAAAATTTCTAGCTCTATATCATGTAAGGGGATGAAACTTTGGACAAAGTCTTCCAATGTTTTTCAAACATTATCAACTACTTGTAAAACTTGGTTGGACCTATTAGGAAAGAAAATTAGATTGAGAAAATCATTGCTATAGTAACTTATCATTTTAATTCCAAAGTTACCTTGCTTAAGTTCATGTACAAGCTTACCGAACATACTCTTAAATGACTATGTTGGGTAAGTATTCGAACTACATCAATTTTGCCCAAGTAGAGAGCAATCTACTTTCGAGGAGGGAAAGCAATTGGACCTCAAGACATCAAGGATAGTGGTTAGAGTGAACATGTTTTTGACCCAATTATTAGAAAAGATGACTCTAATCATAATGAAGAGAAAATGGATTTACTTGCCGTGTGATTTACTAAATTTGTTAAAAAAACCCTTTTTTAGGGATGTTAAAAAAAGGTAATTGCGGATCTAAAATGATTATTACAATTAATTGAAAATTGTACTTCTTCAAAACAACATGAATGATTTTTGAGACCACTCATATAAGCATTTCAATATTAAAATAAATCTAGAATTATGAAGTTGAATTAAAATTTCGAGCTCTATATCATGCAAGGGGATGAATCTTTGGACAAAGTCTTCCAATGTTTTTCAAACATTATCAACTACTTGTAAAACTTGGTTGCACCTATTTGCAAAGAAAATTAGATTGAGAAAATCATTCCTACACTAACTTATCATTTTAATGCCAAAGTTACCTTGCTTAAGTCCATGTACAATCCCCCCGAACGTACTCTTAAATAAATATGTTGGGCAAGTATTCGAACTGCATCATTTTTGCCCAAGTTGATAGCAATCTACTTTTGAGGAGGGAAAGAAATTGGCAATCAAGACATCAAGGATAGTGGTTAGAGTGAACATGTCTTTGACCCAATTGTTAGAAAAGATGACTCTAATCATAATGTAGAGAAAATGGATGTACTTGCCGTGTTATTTACTAAATTTCGTAGAAAAAAAACCCTTTTTTAGGGATATTAAAAAAAGGTAATTAGGGATCTAAAATAATTATTACAATTAATTGAAAATTATACTTCTTCAAAACAACATGAATGATTTTTGAGACCACTCATATAAGCATTTCAATATTAAAATAAATCTAGAATTATGAAGTTGAATTAAAATTTCGAGCTCTATATCATGCAAGGGGATGAAACTTTGGACAAAGTCTTCCAATGTTTTTCAAACATTATCAACTATTTGTAAAACTTGGTTGGACCTTTTAGCAAAGAAAATTAGATTGAGAGAATCATTCCTATACTAACTTATCATTTTAATGCCAAAGTTACCTTGCTTAAGTCCATGTACAAGCTCACCCAACATACTCTTAAATGAATATGTTGGGCAAGTATTCGAACTACATCAATTTTGCCCAAGTTGATAGCAATCTACTTTCGAGGAAGGAAAGAAATTGGCCCTCAAGACATCAAGGATAGTGGTTAGAGTGAACATGTTATTGACCCAATTGTTAGAAAAGATGACTCTAAAATGATGAAGAGAAAATGGATGTACTTGCCGTGTGATTTACTAAATTTCTTAAAAAGAAAAAAAAACCCTTTTTTAGGATTAATAAAAAAAGGTAATTAGGGCTCCAAAATGATTATTACAATTAATTTAAAATTGTTCTTCTTCAAAACAACATGAATGATTGTGGAGACCACTCATATAAGCATTCAATAATAAAATAAATCTTTAATTATGAAGTTGAATTGAAATTTTGAGCTCTATATCATGCATGGGGATAAAACTTTGGACAAAGTCTTTCAATGTTTTTCAAACATTATCGACTACTTATAAAACTTGGGTGGACCTTTTAGCAAAGAAAATTAGATTGAGAGAATCATTCCTATACGACCTTATCATTTTCATGCCAAAGTTACCTTGCTTAAGTCCATGTACAAGCCGATTAAACAGACTCTTAAATGAATCTGTTGGGCAAGTATTCGAATTGGATCACTTTTGGCCAAGATTAGAGCAATCTACTTACGAGGAGGGAAAGAACTTGGCGGTCAAGACATCAAGGATAGTGGTCCGAGTAAACATGTTTTTAACACAATTGTTAGAAATGATGACTCTAATCATAATGAAGAGAAAATGGCTCTATTTGCTCAGAGATTTCCTAAATTTCTTAGCAAGAAAAAACACCTTTTTAAGGATTATTAAAAAAAAGTAATTAGAGCTCTAAAGTGATTATTACAATTAATTTAAAATGGTACTTCTTCAAAACCACATGAATGATTTTTGAGAGAACTCATTAAAGCAGTTCAATATTAAAATAAATGTAGAATTATGAAGTTGAATGGAAATTTTGAACTCTATATCATGCAAGAGGATGAAACTTTGGACAAAGTCTTTGAATGTTTTTCAAACATTATCAACTACTTGAAAAGGTTAGGTGGACCTAATAGCAAAGAAAATTAGATTGAGAAAATCATTCCTATACTACCATATCATTTTAATGCCAAATTTAACTTGCTTAAGTCCATGTACAAGCCCACCCAACGTACTCTTAAATGAATATGTTGGGTAAGTATTCGAAATGCATCAATTTTGCCCAAGTAGATAGCAATCTACTTTCGAGGAGGGAAAAAATTGGACCTCAAGACATCAAGGATAGTGGTTAGAGTGAACATGTTTTTGACCCAATTATTAGAAAAGATGACTCTAATCATAATGAAGAGAAAATGGATTTACTTGCCGTGTGATTTACTAAATTTGTTAAAAAAACCCTTTTTTAGGGATGTTAAAAAAAGGTAATTGCGGATCTAAAATGATTATTACAATTAATTCAAAATTGTACTTCTTCAAAACAACATGAATGATTTTTGAGACCACTCATATAAGCATTTCAATATTAAAATAAATCTAGAATTATGAAGTTGAATTAAAATTTTGAGCTCTATATCATGCAAGGGGATGAAACTTTGGACAAAGTCTTCCAATGTTTTTCAAACATTATCAACTACTTGTAAAACTTGGTTGCACCTATTTGCAAAGAAAATTAGATTGAGAAAATCATTCCTACACTAACTTATCATTTTAATGCCAAAGTTACCTTGCTTAAGTCCATGTACAATCCCCCCGAACGTACTCTTAAATAAATATGTTGGGCAAGTATTCGAACTGCATCATTTTTGCCCAAGTTGATAGCAATCTACTTTTGAGGAGGGAAAGAAATTGGCCCTCAAGACATCAAGGATAGTGGTTAGAGTGAACATGTCTTTGAACCAATTGTTAGAAAAGATGACTCTAATCATAATGTAGAGAAAATGGATGTACTTGCCGTGTTATTTACTAAATTTCGTAGAAAAAAAACCCTTTTTTAGGGATATTAAAAAAAGGTAATTAGGGATCTAAAATAATTATTACAATTAATTGAAAATTATACTTCTTCAAAACAACATGAATGATTTTTGAGACCACTCATATAAGCATTTCAATATTAAAATAAATCTAGAATTATGAAGTTGAATTAAAATTTCGAGCTCTATATCATGCAAGGGGATGAAACTTTGGACAAAGTCTTCCAATGTTTTTCAAACATTATCAACTATTTGTAAAACTTGGTTGGACCTTTTAGCAAAGAAAATTAGATTGAGAGAATCATTCCTATACTAACTTATCATTTTAATGCCAAAGTTACCTTGCTTAAGTCCATGTACAAGCTCACCCAACATACTCTTAAATGAATATGTTGGGCAAGTATTCGAACTACATCAATTTTGCCCAAGTTGATAGCAATCTACTTTCGAGGAAGGAAAGAAATTGGCCCTCAAGACATCAAGGATAGTGGTTAGAGTGAACATGTTATTGACCCAATTGTTAGAAAAGATGACTCTAAAATGATGAAGAGAAAATGGATGTACTTGCCGTGTGATTTACTAAATTTCTTAAAAAGAAAAAAAAACCCTTTTTTAGGATTAATAAAAAAAGGTAATTAGGGCTCAAAAATGATTATTACAATTAATTTAAAATTATACTTCTTCAAAAGAACATGAATGATTTTTGAGACCACTCATATAAGCATTCAATAATAAAATAAATCTATAATTATGAAGTTGAATTGAAATTTTGAGCTCTATATCATGCACAGGGATAAAACTTTGGACAAAGTCTTTCATTGTTTTTCAAACATTATCGACTACTTGTAAAACTTGGGTGGACCTTTTAGCAAAGAAAATTAGATTGAGAGAATCATTCCTATACGACCTTATCATTTTCATGCCAAAGTTACCTTGCTTAAGTCCATGTACAAGCTGACTAAACAGACTCTTAAATGAATCTGTTGGGCAAGTATTCGAATTGGATCACTTTTGGCCAAGATTAGAGCAATCTACTTTCGAGGAGGGAAAGAACTTGGCGGTCAAGACATCAAGGATAGTGGTCCGAGTAAACATGTTTTTGACACAATTGTTAGAAATGATGACTCTAATCATAATGAAGAGAAAATGGCTCTATTTGCTCAGAGATTTCCTAAATTTCTTAGCATGAAAAAACACCTTTTTAAGGATTATTAAAAAAAAGTAATTAGAGCTCTAAAGTGATTATTACAATTAATTTAAAATGGTAATTCTTCAAAACCACATGAATGATTTTTGAGAGAAGTCATAAAAGCAGTTCAATATTAAAATAAATGTAGAATTATGAAGTTGAATGGAAATTTTGAACTCTATATCATGCAAGAGGATGAAACTTTGGACAAAGTCTTTGAATGTTTTTCAAACATTATCAACTACTTGAAAAGGTTAGGTGGACCTAATAGCAAAGAAAATTAGATTGAGAAAATCATTCCTATACTACCTTATCATTTTAATGCCAAATTTAACTTGCTTAAGTCCATGTACAAGCCCACCCAACGTACTCTTAAATGAATCTGTTGGGCAAGTATTCGAACTGCATCATTTTTGCTCAAGTTCTCAGCAATCTACTTTCGAGAAGGGAAACAAATTGGCCCTCAAGACATCAAGGATAGTGGTCAGAGTGAACATGTCTTTGACCCAACTGTTAGAAAAGATGACTCTAATCATAATGAAGAGAAAATGGTTGTACTTGTCGTGTGATTTACTCAATTTCTTAAAAAGAAAAAAAACCCTTTTTTAGGATTATTAAAAAAAGGTAATTAGGGATCTAAAATGATTATTACAATTAATTGAAAATTGTACTTCTTCAAAACAAGATGAATGATTTTTGAGAGCACTCATATAAGCATTTCAATATTAAAATAAATCTAGAATTATGAAGTTCAATTAAAATTTCTAGCTCTATATCATGTAAGGGGATGAAACTTTGGACAAAGTCTTCCAATGTTTTTCAAACATTATCAACTACTTGTAAAACTTGGTTGGACCTATTAGGAAAGAAAATTAGATTGAGAAAATCATTGCTATAGTAACTTATCATTTTAATGCCAAAGTTACCTTGCTTAAGTTCATGTACAAGCTTACCGAACATACTCTTAAATGACTATGTTGCGTAAGTATTCGAACTACATCAATTTTGCCCAAGTAGATAGCAATCTACTTTCGAGGAGGGAAAGCAATTGGACCTCAAGACATCAAGGATAGTGGTTAGAGTGAACATGTTTTTGACCCAATTATTAGAAAAGATGACTCTAATCATAATGAAGAGAAAATGGATTTACTTGCCGTGTGATTTACTAAATTTGTTAAAAAAACCCTTTTTTAGGGATGTTAAAAAAAGGTAATTGCGGATCTAAAATGATTATTACAATTAATTGAAAATTGTACTTCTTCAAAACAACATGAATGATTTTTGAGACCACTCATATAAGCATTTCAATATTAAAATAAATCTAGAATTATGAAGTTGAATTAAAATTTCGAGCTCTATATCATGCAAGGGGATGAAACTTTGGACAAAGTCTTCCAATGTTTTTCAAACATTATCAACTACTTGTAAAACTTGGTTGCACCTATTTGCAAAGAAAATTAGATTGAGAAAATCATTCCTATACTAACTTGTCATTTTAATGCCAAAGTTACCTTGCTTAAGTCCATGTACAAGCTCACCGAACATACTCTTAAATGAATATGTTCGGCAAGTATTCGAACTACATCAATTTTCCCCAAGTTGATAGCAATCTACTTTCGAGGAGGGAAAGAAATTGGCCCTTAAGACATCTAGGATAGTGGTTAGAGTGAACATGTTTTTGACCCAATTGTTAGAAAAGATGACTCTAATCATAATGAAAAGAAAATGGATGTACTTGCCGTGTGATTTACTAAATTTCTTAAAAAGAAAAAAAAACCCTTTTTTAGGATTAATAAAAAAAGGTAATTAGGGCTCTAAAATGATTATTACAATTAATTTAAAATTATACTTCTTCAAAAGAACATGAATTATTTTTGAGACCACTCATATAAGCATTCAAAAATAAAATAAATCTATTATTATGAAGTTGAATTGAAATTTTGAGCTCTATATCATGCACGGGGATAAAACTTTGGACAAAGTCTTTCATTGTTTTTCAAACATTATCGACTACTTGTAAAACTTGGGTGGACCTTTTAGCAAAGAAAATTAGATTGAGAGAATCATTCCTATACGACCTTATCATTTTCATGCCAAAGTTACCTTGCTTAAGTCCATGTACAAGCTGACTAAACAGACTCTTAAATGAATCTGTTGGGCAAGTATTCGAATTGGATCACTTTTGGCCAAGATTAGAGGAATCTACTTTCGACGAGGGAAAGAACTTGGCGGTCAAGACATCAAGGATATTGGTCCGAGTAAACATGTTTTTGACACAATTGTTAGAAATGATGACTCTAATCATAATGAAGAGAAAATGGCTCTACTTGCTCAGAGATTTCCTAAATTTCTTAGCAAGAAAAAACACCTTTTTAAGGATTATTAAAAAAAAGTAATTAGAGCTCTAAAGTGATTATTACAATTAATTTAAAATGGTACTTCTTCAAAACCACATGAATGATTTTTGAGAGAACTCATAAAAGCAGTTCAATATTAAAATAAATGTAGAATTATGAAGTTGAATGGAAATTTTGAACTCTATATCATGCAAGAGGATGAAACTTTGGACAAAGTCTTTGAATGTTTTTCAAACATTATCAACTACTTGAAAAGGTTAGGTGGACCTAATAGCAAAGAAAATTAGATTGAGAAAATCATTCCTATACTACCATATCATTTTAATGCCAAATTTAACTTGCTTAAGTCCATGTACAAGCCCACCCAACGTACTCTTAAATGAATATGTTGGGTAAGTATTCGAACTGCATCGATTTTGCCCAAGTAGATAGCAATCTACTTTCGAGGAGGGAAAGAAATTGGACCTCAAGACATCAAGGATAGTGGTTAGAGTGAACATGTTTTTGACCCAATTGTTAGAAAAGATGACTCTAATCATAATGAAGAGAAAAGGGATGTACTTGCCGTGTGATTTACTAAATTTCTTAAAAAGAAAAAAAACCCTTTGTTAGGATTAATAAAAAAAGGTAATTAGGGCTCTAAAATGATTATTACAATTAATTTAAAATTGTACTTCTTCAAAACAACATGCATGATTTTTGAGACCACTCATATAAGCATTCAATATTAAAATAAATCTAGAATTATGAAGTTGAATTGAAATTTTGAGCTCTATATCATGCAAGGGGATAAAACTTTGGACAAAGTCTTTCAATGTTTTTCAAACATTATCAACTACTTGTAAAACTTGGGTGGACCTTTTAGCAAAGAAACTTAGATTGAGAGAATCATTCCTATAGTAACTTATCATTTTAATGCCAAAGTTACCTTGCTTAAGTTCATGTACAAGCTTACCGAACATACTCTTAAATGACTATGTTGGGTAAGTATTCGAACTACATCAATTTTGCCCAAGTAGATAGCAATCTACTTTCGAGGAGGGAAAGCAATTGGACCTCAAGACATCAAGGATAGTGGTTAGAGTGAACATGTTTTTGACCTAATTATTAGAAAAGATGACTCTAATCATAATGAAGAGAAAATGGATTTACTTGCCGTGTGATTTACTAAATTTGTTAAAAAAACCCTTTTTTAGGGATGTTAAAAAAAGGTAATTGCGGATCTAAAATGATTATTACAATTAATTGAAAATTGTACTTCTTCAAAACAACATGAATGATTTTTGAGACCACTCATATAAGCATTTCAATATTAAAATAAATCTAGAATTATGAAGTTGAATTAAAATTTCGAGCTCTATATCATGCAAGGGGATGAAACTTTGGACAAAGTCTTCCAATGTTTTTCAAACATTATCAACTACTTGTAAAACTTGGTTGCACCTATTTGCAAAGAAAATTAGATTGAGAAAATCATTCCTATACTAACTTGTCATTTTAATGCCAAAGTTACCTTGCTTAAGTCCATGTACAAGCTCACCGAACATACTCTTAAATAAATATGTTCGGCAAGTATTCGAACTACATCAATTTTCCCCAAGTTGATAGCAATCTACTTTCGAGGAGGGAAAGAAATTGGCCCTCAAGACATCTAGGATAGTGGTTAGAGTGAACATGTTTTTGACCCAATTGTTAGAAAAGATGACTCTAATCATAATGAAGAGAAAATGGATGTACTTGCCGTGTGATTTACTAAATTTCTTAAAAAGAAAAAAAAAACCCTTTCTTAGGATTAATAAAAAAAGGTAATTAGGGCTCTAAAATGATTATTACAATTAATTTAAAATTATACTTCTTCAAAAGAACATGAATGATTTTTGAGACCACTCATATAAGCATTCAATATTAAAATAAATCTAGAATTATGAAGTTGAATTGAAATTTTGAGCTCTATATCATGCAAGGGGATAAAACTTTGGACAAAGTCTTTCAATGTTTTTCAAACATTATCAACTACTTGTAAAACTTGGGTGGACCTTTTAGCAAAGAAAATTAGATTGAGAGAATCATTCCTATACGACCTTATCATTTTCATGCCAAAGTTACCTTGCTTAAGTCCATGTACAAGCTGACTAAACAGACTCTTAAATGAATCTGTTGGGCAAGTATTCGAATTGGATCACTTTTGGCCAAGATTAGAGCAATCTACTTTCGAGGAGGGAAAGAACTTGGCGGTCAAGACATCAAAGATAGTGGTCCGAGTAAACATGTTTTTGACACAATTGTTAGAAATGATGACTCTAATCATAATGAAGAGAAAATGGCTCTATTTGCTCAGAGATTTCCTAAATTTCTTAGCATGAAAAAACACCTTTTTAAGGATTATTAAAAAAAAGTAATTAGAGCTCTAAAGTGATTATTACAATTAATTTAAAATGGTAATTCTTCAAAACCACATGAATGATTTTTGAGAGAAGTCATAAAAGCAGTTCAATATTAAAATAAATGTAGAATTATGAAGTTGAATGGAAATTTTGAACTCTATATCATGCAAGAGGATGAAACTTTGGACAAAGTCTTTGAATGTTTTTCAAACATTATCAACTACTTGAAAAGGTTAGGTGGACCTAATAGCAAAGAAAATTAGATTGAGAAAATCATTCCTATACTACCTTATCATTTTAATGCCAAATTTAACTTGCTTAAGTCCATGTACAAGCCCACCCAACGTACTCTTAAATGAATCTGTTGGGCAAGTATTCGAACTGCATCATTTTTGCTCAAGTTCTCAGCAATCTACTTTCGAGAAGGGAAACAAATTGGCCCTCAAGACATCAAGGATAGTGGTCAGAGTGAACATGTTTTTGACCCAATTATTAGAAAAGATGACTCTAATCATAATGAAGAGAAAATGGATTTACTTGCCGTGTGATTTACTAAATTTGTTAAAAAAACCCTTTTTTAGGGATGTTAAAAAAAGGTAATTGCGGATCTAAAATGATTATTACAATTAATTGAAAATTGTACTTCTTCAAAACAACATGAATGATTTTTGAGACCACTCATATAAGCATTTCAATATTAAAATAAATCTAGAATTATGAAGTTGAATTAAAATTTCGAGCTCTATATCATGCAAGGGGATGAAACTTTGGATAAAGTCTTCCAATGTTTTTCAAACATTATCAACTACTTGCAAAACTTGGTTGGACCTATTAGGAAAGAAAATTAGATTGAGAAAATCATTGCTATACTAACTTATCATTTTAATGCCAAAGTTACCTTGCTTAAGTTCATGTACAAGATTACCGAACATACTCTTAAATGAATATGTTGGGTAAGTATTCGAACTGCATCAATTTTGCCCAAGTAGATAGCAATCTACTTTCGAGGAGGGAAAGAAATTGGACCTCAAGACATCAAGGATAGTGGTTAGAGTGAACATGTTTTTGACCCAATTATTAGAAAAGATGACTCTAATCATAATGAAGAGAAAATGGATTTACTTGCCGTGTGATTTACTAAATTTGTTAAAAAAACCCTTTTTTAGGGATGTTAAAAAAAGGTAATTGCGGATCTAAAATGATTATTACAATTAATTGAAAATTGTACTTCTTCAAAACAACATGAATGATTTTTGAGACCACTCATATGAGCATTTCAATATTAAAATAAATCTAGAATTATGAAGTTGAATTAAAATTTCGAGCTCTATATCATGCAAGGGGATGAAACTTTGGACAAAGTCTTCCAATGTTTTTCAAACATTATCAACTACTTGTAAAACTTGGTTGCACCTATTTGCAAAGAAAATTAGATTGAGAAAATCATTCCTACACTAACTTATCATTTTAATGCCAAAGTTACCTTGCTTAAGTCCATGTACAATCCCCCCGAACTTACTCTTAAATAAATATGTTCGGCAAGTATTCGAACTGCATCATTTTTGCCCAAGTTGATGGCAATCTACTTTTGAGGAGGGAAAGAAATTGGCCCTCAAGACATCAAGGATAGTGGTTAGAGTGAACATGTCTTTGACCCAATTGTTAGAAAAGATGACTCTAATCATAATGTAGAGAAAATGGATGTACTTGCCGTGTTATTTACTAAATTTCGTAGAAAAAAACCCTTTTTTAGGGATATTAAAAAAAGGTAATTAGGGATCTAAAATAATTATTACAATTAATTGAAAATTATACTTCTTCAAAACAACATGAATGATTTTTGAGACCACTCATATAAGCATTTCAATATTAAAATAAATCTAGAATTATGAAGTTGAATTAAAATTTCGAGCTCTATATCATGCAAGGGGATGAAACTTTGGACAAAGTCTTCCAATGTTTTTCAAACATTATCAACTACTTGTAAAACTTGGTTGGACCTTTTAGCAAAGAAAATTAGATTGAGAGAATCATTCCTATACTAACTTATCATTTTAATGCCAAAGTTACCTTGTTTAAGTCCATGTACAAGCTCACCCAACATACTCTTAAATGAATATGTTGGGCAAGTATTCGAACTACATCAATTTTGCCCAAGTTGATAGCAATCTACTTTCGAGGAAGGAAAGAAATTGGCCCTCAAGACATCAAGGATAGTGGTTAGAGTGAACATGTTATTGACCCAATTGTTAGAAAAGATGACTCTAAAATGATGAAGAGAAAATGGATGTACTTGCCGTGTGATTTACTAAATTTCTTAAAAAGAAAAAAAACCCTTTTTTAGGATTAATAAAAAAAGGTAATTAGGGCTCAAAAATGATAATTACAATTAATTTAAAATTATTCTTCTTCAAAACAACATGAATGATTGTTGAGACCACTCATATAAGCATTCAATAATAAAATCAATCTTTAATTATGAAGTTGAATTGAAATTTTGAGCTCTATATCATGCATGGGGATAAAATTTTGGACAAAGTCTTTCAATGTTTTTCAAACATTATCGACTACTTGTAAAACTTGGGTGGACCTTTTAGCAAAGAAAATTAGATTGAGAGAATCATTCCTATACGACCTTATCATTTTCATGCCAAAGTTACCTTGCTTAAGTCCATGTACAAGCCGACTAAACAGAGTCTTAAATGAATCTGTTGGGCAAGTATTCGAATTGGATCACTTTTGGCCAAGATTAGAGCAATCTACTTACGAGGAGGGAAAGAACTTGGCGGTCAAGACATCAAGGATAGTGGTCCGAGTAAACATGTTTTTGACACAATTGTTAGAAATGATGACTCTAATCATAATGAAGAGAAAATGGCTCTACTTGCTCAGAGATTTCCTAAATTTCTTAGCAAGAAAAAACACCTTTTTAAGGATTATTAAAAAAAAGTAATTAGAGCTCTAAAGTGATTATTACAATTAATTTAAAATGGTAGTTCTTCAAAACCACATGAATGATTTTTGAGAGAACTCATAAAAGCAGTTCAATATTAAAATAAATGTAGAATTATGAAGTTGAATGGAAATTTTGAACTCTATATCATAGAGATTGTACATTTTTTTTTATTTTGGTGAGTGGTTAATTTTGTGGCTTTTCTGTTTGATCTTGGTTTAGGTAACCCCAGATATGTCTTTTTGTTTTTGTAGCAGTCATGCATGAATGAGATATAAGCATATACTATCAATTTCTACTCAAATCGTTTAATCTAAACAAAAATAATAATAAAAAATATATGATACTCTATTAAGATGAGAAAAAATTCATACATTCAATGCTAATACCTATAGAGATCATCTAAACTTTTGAATAAATAAGAAATGTGTTTGGAGTAGAAAAATATATATTTCACTCTGAATAAAAGAAATTAGGTTCAAATTATATCTCACAAGGGTAGTCTCCACTAAAAAAAATTCATAAACACCGATTTTGGGTTTAATATAATTTCCACATTTTATCAAGAAATACTAGTTATGACAAAAACTAACTAATTATCAAAAATAATTACAAAATATTTCATGATATGTTTTCAAAAATTAATCTAACAGTACCAAAGACTTAACTATTTACTTAAATTTGATTTAAAGAAATGATAAATTTTTGTGAGAATTTTTTTATTATGCATGGTAACTTTTCACCACCCCCAACCTAGAACTTACATTGTCCTCAATGTAACAACTGCAAATTAAAGATAAAGAGAAAAGATGAGAAAGATTACCTATTTCTTGAGAATGTGTAAGTAGTAATGAAGAAATGCAGGTGCATCCATCATATTCATCATTAAAGTGTATACAGACAGATTGCTGTGAACTTCTAACATCTCAACAAATATTTTAGTTTTAACAATTTTAAAAATTATTCACATATAAGTAAACTAAAATAAACAATAAAATTAAGTAAATAAAACAAATAACAAAAAAAAAATTACCTAACATGATGGGTTGCCTCCCATCCAGCGCTTAGTTTAACGTCTTAGCAAGACGTATCTTTTTGGTGCTAAGGATTACTCAGCCAAATGCAATCTATTTCAGCAATGTTGTTTGGTTCTTCTAAATAAGGCTTGACACGATGGCCATTAACTTTGAACGTTTTTTGTGTCTTGGAGTCCAATAGTTCTACCACTCCATGTTCAAATACCTGAACTATTGTGAATGGTCCATCCCATCTTGATCTCAGCTTTCCTGGAAACAATCTCAAACGAGAGTTAAATAAAAGAACTTTCATTCCAGGGTGAAAAGTCTTAGGAACTAGCCTCTTGTCATGATAGCGCTTAGTACGCTCTTTGTATAATTTGGCATTCTCATAAGCTTCATTCCTAATTTCTTCCAACTCATGAAGCTGGAGTAATCGTTTTTCACCTGCTTTATCTAAATCCATGTTTAGTTCTTTAATTGCCCAGTAAGCCTTGTGTTCAAGTTCAACAGGAAGGTGGCACGCTTTCCCAAAGATTAACCGGTAAGGGCTCATCCCAATAGGTGTTTTGTAAGTGGTGCGGTATGCCCATAAGGCATCATTTAACTTAAATGCCCAATCCTTCCTTGAAGGACGCACAGTGCGTTCCAGTATTCCCTTAATTTGCATATTACTTACTTCCACTAAACCGAAAGTTTGAGGATGATATGGAGTAGCTACCTTATGTGTGATGTTGTACTTGTTTAGTACTCCATCAAAGAGTTTGTTACAAAAATGGCTACCTCCATCACTTATTATAGCTCTAGGCGTTCCGAATCTACTGAATATGAAATCTTTCAAGAATTTCACAACAACATTAGCATCATTGGTTTTGGTGGGGATAGCTTCTACCCACTTGGACACATAATCCACAGCAACCAAAATGTATTGAAAACCATTAGATGGGGGAAAAGGACCCATAAAGTCAATCCCCCATACATCAAAGAGTTCAACAACTAAATTAGATGTCAAAGGCATTTCATCTCTTTTGCTTATGTTTCCTGTTCTTTGACATCTATCACATTGTGCACAAAACATATGAGCATCTTTAAAAAGAGTGGGCCAAAAGAATCCAGACTGTAATATCTTACGGGCTGTCTTTTCACCTCCAAAATGACCCCCACAATGAAGTTCATGACAAAAAGTCAGAATGCTCTTATGTTCTTCTTCAGGTACACATCTCCGAATGACTTGATCTTGACCAATCTTGTATAAATAAGGGTCATCCCAGAAATAGTCCTTAATAGTTTTAAAAAACCTTTTCTTATCCTGATATGAAGTGTTAGGTCGCAAAACATCAGTGGCAAGATAGTTTACAATATCAGCATACCATAGGTTTGGACCTATGAAAAATAACTATTTATCAGGAAAGGTTTCAACTATATTTTCATTACTCTCATCTTTAAGAGAATTGAAGTCAGAAATCAACCTAGACAAATGGTCAGCTACTAAGTTTTCACTGCCTTTCTTATCCTTGATTTCTAGGTCAAATTCTTGTAAGAGTAAGACCCACCTGATTAATCTTGGCTTGGCATTTGGTTTACTTAATAGGTATCTTAAAGCAGCATGATCAGAATGCACAATCACTTTAGATCCTACTAAATAAAACCGAAATTTGTCTAAAGAGAATACTATAGCCAAGAATTCCTTTTCAGTGGTGGTGTAATTCATTTGGGCATCATTGAGTGTTTTGCTAGCGTAGTAGATGACATGCAAATGCTTATCCACTCTTTGTCCCAAGACTGCTCCTATTGCATAATCAGAAGCGTCACACATTATTTCAAAAGGTAAAGACCAGTTTGGTGCCATTATAACAAGGGTAGATGTTAGTTTATCTTTCAAGGTATTAAAGGAAATAAGGCAGTCATTGTTGAAGTCAAAATCAGCATCTTTGGATAACAAGTTACATAAGGGACTACTTATTTTAGAGAAATCTTTAATAAATCGTCTGTAAAATCCTGCATGTCCCAAGAAGCTTCTTATCCCCTTCACAGATGTAGGGGGAGGAAGTTTGGATATCAATTCAACTTTTGCCTTATCAACTTCAATACCCTTGTTTGAAATTATATGTCCTAAAACTATCCCTTGTTGAACCATAAAATGACTTTTCTCCCAACTAAGGGTTAGATTGCATTCATTGCATCTTTCTAAAACCAAAGTCAATTTATGTAAGCAATCATCAAATGAGTTCCCAAAGACAGAGAAATCGTCCATGAAAATCTCAATGAATTTTTCCACCATGTCCGAGAAAATGGATATCATGCATCTCTGGAACGTGGCAGGGGCATTGCATAACCCAAATGGCTTTCTGCGAAAAGCAAATGTCCCAAAAGGACATGTAAATGTGGTCTTTTCCTAATCTTCTGGTGCTATGGGTACTTGATAATATCCAGACAGTCCATCCAAAAAACAGTAAAATTCGTGCCCAGCTAATCTTTCCAACATTTGATCAATGAATGGAAGAGGAAAGTGATCCTTTTTCGTATATAAATTTAGTTTCCTAAAATCTATACACATTCTCCATCCAGTGATTATTCTAGTGGGCACTAATTCACTTTTGTCATTTTTAACAACTGTTATCCCAGATTTCTTTGGTACCACATGCACTGGACTAACCCACTTACTATCCGCAATAGGATAGATAATCCCTTCTTCTAATAATTTAAGAATTTCCTTTTTAACTACCTCTTGCATGTTTGGGTTTAGTCTCCTTTGGGCCTCTCGTACAGGTTTAGCACCATCCTCCAAGTTGATCTTGTGCATACACATTGTTGGACTAATGCCTCTTATATCCCCTATACTCCAACCTATAGATTTCTTAAACTGTTTAAGCACTTTGATGAGTTCCTTTTCTTGTGGTTTGGTCAAGGTTGAAGAAATTATCACTGGATAAGTTTCTCCTTCTCCAAAAAACACATATTTTAAGTGCTCAGGTAAGACTTTGAGTTCAAGTTCAGGTGGATTGGCCTCTTTACTAGATGAAGAACTGGGTAGATTTAAAAGTGTACTAGATTTTTTCATCACTTCATCATTGTCTAGTTGTTTAAGGTACCCATTAATTTCCTCATCCTAATCTTCTTCAACCTTTTCAAGTGTAAGAACGGTTTCAAGCTTGTCTTCTATTCTGGTTTGTAAAAAGGTGCTTTGGACAAGATTATCCAAAGGATCAACTTCAAATATTTCATCGATGGCAGAAATAGAAGGAAAAGGTGAAGAATCAAAAACTTTAAAATGAACAGTCTCTCCTAAGACTGTCATTGTCAAATTTCCATCTTGGACATCAATAATAGTTTTAGTAGTTTCCATAAATGGTCTACCAAGCAATATTGTGTGCTCTCTGTCCAATGCTGGATTTTCTTGCATATCCAAAACCACAAAGTCAACAGGTATTATCAGTTTGTCTACCTGTACCAAAACATCCTCAACTATTCCCTCTGGATATTTAAGAGATCTATCTGCAAGTTGAAGGGACATAGTTGTGGGTTTTAAATCCCCTAGGTTGAGTTGTAAGAATATAGAGTAGGGCATCAAATTTATACTAGCACCTAAATCAAGCATTGCTTTAGCAACCTTCCTATCCCCCATAGTTATGTTTATAATAAAACTTCCAGGGTCTTTCAACTTAGGGGGTAGTTTGTGCTGAAGTACAACGCTAGAAATTTCTGATACTACTACTCGTTCATTCAGTTCATACCTCCTTTTCTTAGTGTTCAAATCTTTGAAAAACTTTGCATATGAGGGCACATTCATGATCACTTCTAATAATGGTAAATTGATATTTACTTTAGAGAGCATATTAAAAAGATCATTGAATTGCTTATCTTGTTTGGATTCTTTTAACCGGTGGGGAAAAGGTACTTGCATCTGGTGTGGTTCTGTTGTCTTTTGAATTTTGAGGGTGTCAGATGACCCCCCAATGAGTTTTTCAGAAGGCTTGTTAAGTTTAACACTTGTTTCTCCTTTTTGCGAGATTAGAATATCGCCTTCTTTGTTACCTGAACTACAAGGTAGATTGTTAGAGATTTCAGGTAAACTGGTATTGACTACCTTACCACTTCGAAGGGTTCTAACATCCTTTGCTTGTTCTGGTTGACTGGGCAACTTTCCTGGTTCTTTCTTTTGCATTTGTTCAGCCAGTTGCCTAACTTTAGATTCAATTCTTTTAACCGAAGCCTCCATGGTGTTCAACCTTTGATTAGTCATCAATTGGTTGTCACGACTAACTTGAATAAAAGCATTCAAGCTATCTTCTAAGGTTGGTTTAAAAGATTGGCTTGGTGGGTAAGGGTGGTTGTTATCCGACCTTAGTGTTGGATATTGGGTGTAGGCTGGGTGATTATAGGTGTTTGGATGATACCTTTGAAAAGATTGGACTTCCTCTATGGCATCGACACTAGAATCACAAGTATTTGAACAATTATGAGTACCATGCCCAATTGAACAACACACTTCACATACCTCTTGATTTGAAATTTGATGGGTAGTGAGGAGTTGCACTTGTTTAGTCAATTCAGCAAGTTGCAAGGTTATCTCATTATCAGAGCTAACTTCATTGACCCTTGCTTTCCTTCTACCACCTCTTTGTTGGGAATTAGAACCCAACAGCTCATAAAGATTATAGGTTTCCTCTGCGGTCTTTTCTCCTACAGCACCTCCAGCAGCATTATCAACCATGTATTGACTCTGTAGTGTCAATCCATCATAAAAGAATTGGTTTTGTAGCTGTAATGGAAAGCTATGATTTTGACATTGAATGAAAAGGAGTTTGAATCGTTCCCAAGCTTCATGAAAGGGCTCTTCACACATTTGAGAAAATTTTGCTATCTTTGTTCTTAGATCAACAGTCTATTGATGGGAATAGAACCTACCCATAAAAATTTCATAGACTGCCTCCCAAGTTTTAAGAGAACCTGACTGTAGAGTAATGAACCATGACCAAGCTTTATCTTTGAGAGTGTAAGGAAAACACCTCATCCTAAGTTGATCTTCATTAATTGCATGTAGTGGAAAGGTTTGGACAATAGCATAGAATTCTCGAATGAAATGCAAAGGGTCTTCATTAGGGATACCGTAAAAGGAAGGCAACAAAGAATAATGAATCTTTTTCAATTCATAATTCCTTGCAGCCTCTTGTAATTGTATGCCGGAAGTTACATTGCCAATGATTGGCATTGTATAGTCTTTCATCTTTTTCCGCCTATCTTCAGCATCTCCCATGGTTGTTTGTAGTTGAAAATGATCCTCCTCCTATTGTGTATCAACATTTTGCTCTTAAAAAACAATAGTAGATATCTCTAAGAAATATTTATAACTTGATAAAACGTAAAAGCAAAAAGATGCAAGGAACCTAATTTTTTTTTTAATTGAATGGACACAATTTTTGAAACAAACGAATTTATTTCATTTGAATTTTTATTACACGCAAACTAAAACAAAGGAAAATACAATAATGGGTGACCTCCCATACAGGACTAAAATTTATCGTCTTCTAGTAAGATGTTGCTTGAAGATTGCAGAATGAAAAACTCAATGTCTCCTCTTCATTGAATTCATTTAAGTTTCAAATTAGTCTTTGCCTTTTTGCAAATGTTCAACTAACTGTTCAACTTGAACTTCCACCTTTTTGATAGAAGCTTCCACAGAGTCCAACCGTTGATTGGTTTTAGATTGGTTATCCCTACAAACTTGAATAAAAGAATTCAAGTTGTCCTCCAGGGTTGGTTTATTGGGAATGCTTCTTGGAATAGGTGGGTGGAATTGCTGGCCTGCCTGGTTTGAGCTTTGAGTGAAAGGAGGGTTGTTTTGCCTCCAAGAGAAATTTGGATGACTTCTCCACCCAGGATTATAGGTATTTGAATTGGGGTCAAACCTTGGTCTCTGTTGATATGCTCCCAACACATTAACCTGTTCAGGTCCAGTTGTTTCTCCTTGATATGGACAGGCTTCAGTACCATGTCCCATGTTGCTATACAAACCATATTGTTCATTATTGGTGTTGGTTTGTGTAGCGAGAAGGGCAACTTGCTTAGTCAGTTGAACAAGTTGTTGTTGAACTTCATTACTGGAGTCGATTTCATGAACTCCAGCTTTTCTCACTTGGGAGCTTTTCTGTTGGGAATTAGCACCCAACATCTCAAAGAGGTTATACGTCTCTGAGGTAGTCTTTTCTCCTATTGCTCCTCCTGCAGCGTTGTCGACAATGAACTGACATTGTTGTGTAATTCCATCGTAAAAGAATTGGTTCTGCAACTGCAGGGGAAAGCTATGATGGGGACATTGAGTGAGAAACATTTTGAACCTATCCCAAGCTTCATGGAATGGTTCTCCATCCATCTGAGAGAAAGTAGCAATCTTTCCTCTCAAATCTGATGTTTTTTGGTGGGAATAGAATTTTCCAATGAATTTATTGTAAATGTTACCCCATGTCATCAGAGAACCTGGGGGAAGTGACATCAACCAAGCTTTGGCATTATCCTTTAACGTGTAGGGAAAACATCTCATCCTAAGTTGATCCTCGTTTAGAATACCGAGGGGGAATGTTTGGACCGTAGCATAGAAATCTCTCATAAAGGAAAGAGAATCTTCATTAGGTAGCCCATAAAAGGAAGGAAGCATAGAAAAATGAATATTTTTAAGGTCATAATTCCGAGCAGCCTCTCCCAACTGGATAGCGGCAGTTGCCATGCCTATTACCGGTCTTGCAAACTCCTTCATCGTGGTTTCCCTAATATGTTGGTTTTCCTCCATTTCTTTTGGTTCTAGTAAAGGATTAAGACTTGGTTCTATGTTTGGCTCAAAAACAGGTTGATGGGTAGAATCCAGTTTTGTTGACACTTGTTTAAATTTATGAAAATTATTTACATATGGTGTAAGGGGGTTTCCTAAGGATCTCCTACCACGCATAGACTATTGTAAACGTAAATTTAAAACTCCTGTCAACAAAATAAAAAATTTAGAGAAAATTTACATGGTATTTAATACAAAGCACTAAACAAAACTAGTTAAACCCTAAAAAAAAGAAAAAAAATTTGTATTATTTTTTTTTTAATTTTTATTATTATTATTATTATTATTATTTTGTAGCATAATTAGTATTAACCAAGAGTGCTCCCAGGAAAGAATGGTGGTGCAAACGGCTCCTTAAATACCATTCTCCTAGCCAGAGCAACGTTCCCAGGAAAGACTAGTGGCACAAAGGCTTCAAGAACTAGTCTCCTAGACAGAACTCCGTTAGATTTTTACTTTTCATTCTATTTAGTTAATTAGATATTAATTCAAGTAAATTTTTTTTATGAACGGTAATTTTATTTTACTATTCACGCTATATTATTTCTTATTAACTTAAAATTTTTGAATTTTTAATTTTGAATTTTTTTTATGAACGGTAATTTTATTTTACTATTCACGCTATATTATTTCTTATTAACTTAAAATTTTTGAAATTTTAATTTTTAAATTATTTTTATGAACGGTAATTTTATTTTACTATTCACGCTATATTATTTCTTAAAATTTTTGAAATTTTAATTTTTAAATTTTTTTTATTATTATTTTTACTATTCATGAACGGTAAAATTTTTATTCAAATTTCAAATTTCTAAATTATTTTAACTATTAAAAAAAAATTTAATTTTTATTATTTTTTTTAATTTTTAATTTTTTAATGTTTTTTTATATTAATTTTGAAATTTGATTATTAAAGAAAAATATCACAATTATTTACAGCACAAAAATGTTTTTAAGATTTTGATAAATAATTTAAAAAAACGCTATTCCTTCCCCGGCAACGGCGCCAAAAACTTGATGAGCGAAAACCGACATCGTCGATTATTGCCAATACTTTGGTTTTAATATTTATAAAACTCTCGCAAGTGCACAAATCATTTCGAAGAAAATGATAAGTATACTCCCAAGGTCGATCTAAGGAAGGAATGTATGTGGTTTTTAATTTATTATTCAAACTTTTAAAAACGAAATTAAATCCTAAACATCCTGTCACGATAGTTTGGTTTTTGTGTTCCTAATCTAATAACATAAAATAAACATATATACAGCTTAATTAAATATAATCTAATAACATAAAAATAAACATAGATACAAATTCAATAAATAATTATCTAAAAATAAACATATATACAGATTCAATAAATATTCATGCAAATTTTTATCATTTATATTAATGGAGTATTTATGGATATAATAACTAAATTAATTATGTTTGCTCATATTATCTAGGTTATTAAAGATATAAATTGATATTTTATTGATTCTCTTTTTTTTTATATAAATACCACCTTTGGTAGGGTTAGATATTCTTTGTTAACTAAACAAATCAATTAACACCTATGGGTGGGGTTGATAACTAATATGCTTAATTAAATTAATTCCTTTTTCTAAGAGATTGAAAATGAACCATTTAAATGCCACCTTTGGTGGGGTTAGACAGTTTAAACTTTATTCAAGGTGTCCAAATTAAACTTAAGAATTTAATTATCCGAGTACTAACTTTCAAGTTTTAAAACCACTATTGAAAACATGTTGTCAATACATTTTCACATAATAATTCTTATAAAAACTTTTGAAATAGAGTTTCACTCTAACTACCGGGCGATTGTACCAACAAATAAAAGAGCACTACTCTAAATTAGACCGGATAACTAAACCTTAAAATCTAATTTTCAGGTTTAAGTTTGTAATGAAAAATAATATATTTCTCTCTAACATTCTTAATATAAAATCTTGAATTAAAAAAAAATCAATTCATTTTAGAGATTTTTACCTATTTAATATTTCGCAAGCATAACAACGTCATTATTACATCATATTTACTAAACAACCAGCATAGTTAAATTTAACCACAGACAAGTTGAATATAACATGTAAGAATAAAGCATAAAAATAACTGTAAAAAAAATAAAATCCTTACAGAACTTTGACGCTATTCCCGTAGCTGGAAAACCTCCAAGCGGAATTTGCACTCCCATTTATTTAATCAAAAATCTAAATTATTACAAAAACATTACAAGTTCCTCTCAAAAGGAGAAGAACTCTAAACCTAAGAGAATTGAACTAAAAACTAAGAGAAAAACTAAGAAAAGCTTAGAAACTAAGAAAGAAATTAAGAAAACTCAAAAACTAAGAAATGAGAGAAAGAAAGAAGAGAGAAGTGTGTTTTGAAGGTGTGTTTTGAAGTGAAGGGAAGGGGGGTATTTATAGGTGAGGATGGAGAGAAAAAATGAGTAAAAAAATGTTCAAAAAATATTAAAAAAATGTAAAAACGCGTATTGGAATTGCTGATGTCATTAATAACGTCAGCATGACGTCACGAGGGCGGCTGCACGTGAAAAATGGGGCAAAAACGCGTTGGGCGTGCGGAGGGGGACTGTTGGGGGCTACGCGCGCGCGCGGGGGGGCGCTGCTGCGCGCAGCTCGGCGCGCGTGAACAGTGCCCGCGCGGTGGGTCGCCCGCGGATGGGCAGGCCTGTGCGCGCGGGCGCGCGCGGCTGGGCTGTGGTGTGCGATTTCCGTCTTTTTGACATTTTTGACCTTTTCGACCGATTTTGTCCAATTTTTCCATGTTTGTTGACCTTTTCCCACTTATTTATTAATATATTTGTGATGTATTGCTTCAAGTATTCCTCTTTTAGTCTTTAAATTGCGTTTTTAAGCCAAAATACCTGAAAAACAATAAAAATACCCGTGATTCCGAAAAAGACAAATTTATATAAATATATGATAAAACATATAAATATATATTTTTTTAATCAATTAATGTATATAAAATCATGGTTATTTTAGTGCTTTTTGAGCACTCATCAGACCTATTAGCAAAGAAAATTAGATTGAGAAAATCATTCCTACACTAACTTATCATTTTAATGCCAAAGTTACCTTGCTTAAGTCCATGTACAATCCCCCCGAACGTACTCTTAAATGAATCTGTTGGGCAAGTATTCGAACTGCATCATTTTTGCCCAAGTTCTCAGCAATCTACTTTCGAAAGGGAAAGAAATTGGCCCTCAAGACATCAAGGATAGTGGTCAGAGTAAACATGTCTTTGACCCAACTGTTAGAAAAGATGACTCTAATCATAATGTAGAGAAAATGGATGTACTTGCCGTGTTATTTACTAAATTTCGTTAAAAAAAAAACCCTTTTTAGGGATATTAAAAAAAGGTAATTAGGGCTCAAAAATGATTATTACAATTAATTTAAAATTGTACTTCTTCAAAACAACATGAATGATTGTTGAGACCACTCATATAAGCATTCAATAATAAAATAAATCTATAATTATGAAGTTGAATTGAAATTTTGAGCTCTATATCATGCACGGGGATAAAACTTTAGACAAAGTCTTTCAATGTTTTTCAAACATTATCGACTACTTGTAAAACTAGGGTGGACCTTTTAGCAAAGAAAATTAGATTGAGAGAATTATTCCTATATGACCTTATCATTTTCATGCCAAAGTTACCTTGCTTAAGTCCATGTACAAGCCGACTAAACAGACTCTTAAATGAATCTGTTGGGCAAGTATTCGAATTGGATCACTTTTGGCCAAGATTAGAGCAATCTACTTTCGAGGAGGGAAAGAACTTGGCGGTCAAGACATCAAGGATAGTGGTCCGAGTAAACATGTTTTTGACACAATTGTTAGAAATGATGACTCTAATAATAATGAAGAGAAAATGGCTCTACTTGCTCAGAGATTTCCTAAATTTCTTAGCAAGAAAAAACCCTTTTTAAGGATTAGTAAAAAAAAGTAATTAAAGCTCTAAAATGATTATTACAATTAATTTAAAATGGTACTTCTTCAAAACCACATGAATGATTTTTGAGAGAACTAATAAAAGCATTTCAATATTAAAATAAATGTAGAATTATGAAGTTGAATGGAAATTTTGAACTCTATATCATGCAAGAGGATGAAACTTTGGACAAAGTCTTTGAATGTTTTTCAAATATTATCAACTACTTGAAAAGGTTAGGTGGACCTATTAGCAAAGAAAATTAGATTGAGAAAATCATTCCTATACTAACTTATCATTTTCATTCCAAAGTTACCTTGCTTAAGTCCATGTACAAGCCCCCCGAACGTACTCTTAAATGAATCTGTTGGGCAAGTATTCGAACTGCATCAATTTTGCCCAAGTTGATAGCAATCTACTTTCGAGGAGGGAAAGAAATTGGCCCTCAAGACATCAAGGATAGTGGTTAGAGTGAACATGTTTTTGACCCAATTGTTAGAAAAGATGACTCTAATCATAATGAAGAGAAAATGGATGTACTTGCCGTGTGATTTACTAAATTTCTTAAAAAAAAAACCCTTTGTTAGGATTAATAAAAAAAGGTAATTAGGGCTCTAAAATGATTATTACAATTAATTTAAAATTGTATTTCTTCAAAACAACATGAATGATTTTTGAGACCACACATATAAGCATTCAATATTAAAATAAATCTATAATTATGAAGTTGAATTGAAATTTTGAGCTCTATATCATGCATGGGGATAAAACTTTGGACAAAGTCTTTCAATGTTTTTCAAACATTATCGACTACTTGTAAAACTTGGGTGGACCTTTTAGCAAAGAAAATTAGATTGAGAGAATCATTCCTATACGACCTTATCATTTTCTTGCCAAAGTTACCTTGCTTAAGTCCATGTACAAGCCGACTAAACAGACTCTTAAATGAATCTGTTAGGCAAGTATTCGAATTGGATCACTTTTGGCCAAGATTAGAGCAATCTACTTTCGAGGAGGGAAAGAACTTGGCGGTCAAGACATCAAGGATAGTGGTCCGAGTAAACATGTTTTTGACACAATTGTTAGAAATGATGACTCTAATCATAATGAAGAGAAAATGGCTCTACTTGCTCAGAGATTTCCTAAATTTCTTAGCAAGAAAAAAACCCTTTTTAAGGATTAGTAAAAAAAGTAATTAGAGCTCTAAAATGATTATTACAATTAATTTAAAATGGTACTTCTTCAAAACCACATGAATGATTTTTGAGAGAACTCATAAAAGCATTTCAATATTAAAATAAATGTAGAATTATGAAGTTGAATGGAAATTTTGAACTCTATATCATGAAAGAGGATGAAACTTTGGACAAAGTCTTTGAATGTTTTTCAAATATTATCAACTACTTGAAAAGGTTAGGTGGACCTATTAGCAAAGAAAATTAGATTGAGAAAATCATTCCTATACTAACTTATCATTTTAATGCCAAAGTTACCTTGCTTAAGTCCATGTACAAGCCGACTAAAGAGACTCTTAAATGAATCTGTTGGGCAAGTATTCGAATTGGATCACTTTTGGCCAAGATTAGAGCAATCTACTTTCGAGGAGGGAAAGAACTTGGCGGTCAAGACATCAAGGATAGTGGTCCGAGTAAACATGTTTTTGACACAATTGTTAGAAATGATGACTCTAATCATAATGAAGAGAAAATGGCTCTACTTGCTCAGAGATTTCCTAAATTTCTTAGCAAGAAAAAAACCCTTTTTAAGGATTATTAAAAAAAAGTGATTAGAGCTCTAAAATTATTATTACAATTAATTTAAAATGGTACTTTTTCAAAATAACATCAATGATTTTTGAGAGAACTCATAAAAGCATTTCAATATTAAAATAAATGTAGAATTATGAAGTTGAATGGAAATTTTGAACTCTATATCATGAAAGAGGATGAAACTTTGGACAAAGTCTTTGAATGTTTTTCAAATATTATCAACTACTTGAAAAGGTTAGGTGGACCTATTAGCAAAGAAAATTAGATTGAGAAAATCATTCCTATACTAACTTATCATTTTAATGCCAAAGTTACCTTGCTTAAGTCCATGTACAAGCCCCCCGAACGTACTCTTAAATGAATCTATTGGGCAAGTATTCGAACTGCATCATTTTTGCCCAAGTTCTCAGCAATCTACTCTCGAGAAGGGAAAGAAATTGGCCCTCAAGACATCAACGATAGTGGTCAGAGTAAACATGTCTTTGACCCAACTGTTAGAAAAGATGACTCTAATCATAATGAAGAGAAAAGGGATGTACTTGCCGTGTTATTTACTAAATTTCGTAGAAAAAAAACCCTTTTTTAGAGATATTAAAAAAAGGTAATTAGGGATCTAAAATGATTATTACAATTAAGTGAAAATTGTACTTCTTCAAAACAACATGAATGATTTTTGAGACCACTCATATAAGCATTACAATATTAAAATAAATCTAGAATTATGAAGTTGAATTAAAATTTCGAGCTCTATATCTTGCAAGGGGATGAAACTTTGGACAAAGTCTTCCAATGTTTTTCAAACATTATCAACTATTTGTAAAACTTGGTTGGACCTATTAGCAAAGAAAATTAGATTGAGAGAATCATTCCTATACTAACTTATCATTTTAATGCCAAAGTTACCTTGCTTAAGTCCATGTACAAGTCCCCCGAACGTACTCTTAAATGAATCTGTTGGGCAAGTATTCGAACTGCATCAATTTTGCCCAAGTTGATAGCAATCTACTTTCGTGGAGGGAAAGAAATTGCCCTCAAGACATCAAGGATAGTGGTTAGAGTGAACATGTTTTTGACCCAATTGTTAGAAAAGATGACTCTAATCATAATGAAGAGAAAAGGGATGTACTTGCCGTGTGATTTACTAAATTTCTTAAAAAGAAAAAAAACCCTTTGTTAGGATTAATAAAAAAAGGTAATTAGGGCTCTAAAATGATTATTACAATTAATTTAAAATTGTACTTCTTCAAAACAACATGAATGATTTTTGAGACCACTCATATAAGCATTCAATATTAAAATAAATCTAGAATTATGAAGTTGAATTGAAATTTTGAGCTCTATATCATGCAAGGGGATAAAACTTTGGACAAAGTCTTTCAATGTTTTTCAAACATTATCAACTACTTGTAAAACTTGGTTGGACCTTTTAGCAAAGAAAATTAGATTGAGAGAATCATTCCTATACAACCTTATCATTTTCATGCCAAAGTTACCTTGCTTAAGTCCTTGTACAAGCCGACTAAACAGACTCTTAAATGAATCTGTTGGGCAAGTATTCGAATTGGATCACTTTTGGCCAAGATTAGAGCAATCTACTTTCGAGGAGGGAAAGAACTTGGCAGTCAAGACATCAAGGATAGTGGTCCGAGTAAACATGTTTTTGACACAATTGTTAGAAATGATGACTCTAATCATAATGAAGAGAAAATGGCTCTACTTGCTCAGAGATTTCCTAAATTTCTTAGCAAGAAAAAAACCCTTTTTAAGGATTAGTAAAAAAAAGTAATTAGAGCTCTAAAATGATTATTACAATTAATTTAAAATGGTACTTCTTCAAAACCACATGAATGATTTTTGAGAGAACTCATAAAAGCATTTCAATATTAAAATAAATGTAGAATTATGAAGTGGAATGGAAATTTTGAACTCTATATCATGAAAGAGGATGAAACTTTGGACAAAGTCTTTGAATGTTTTTCAAATATTATCAACTACTTGAAAAGGTTAGGTGGACCTATTAGCAAAGAAAATTAGATTAAGAAAATCATTCCTATACTAACTTATCATTTTAATGCCAAAGTTACCTTGCTTAAGTCCATGTACAAGCCCCACGAACGTACTCTTAAATGAATCTGTTGGGCAAGTATTCGAACTGCATCATTTTTGCCCAAGTTCTCAGCAATCTACTTTCGAGAAGGGAAAGAAATTGGCCCTCAAGACATCAAGGATAGTGGTCAGAGTAAACATGTCTTTGACCCAACTGTTAGAAAAGATGACTCTAATTATAATGAAGAGAAAAGGGATGTACTTGCCGTGTTATTTACTAAATTTCGTAGAAAAAAAACCCTTTTTTAGGGATATTAAAAAAAGGTAATTAGGGATCTAAAATGATTATTACAATTAATTTAAAATTGTACTTCTTCAAAACAACATGAATTATTGTAGAGACCACTCATATAAGCATTCAATAATAAAATAAATCTATAATTATTAAGTTGAATTGAAATTTTGAGCTCTATATAATGCACGGGGATGAAACTTTGGACAAAGTCTTCCAATGTTTTTCAAACATTATTGACTACTTGTAAAACTTGGGTGGACCTATTAGCAAAGAAAATTAGATTGAGAGAATCATTCCTTTACTACCTTATCATTTTAATGCCAGAGTTACCTTGCTTAAGTCCATGTACAAGCCCCCCGAACGTACTCTTAAATGAATCTGTTGGGCAAGTATTCGAACTACATCAATTTTGCCAAAGTTGATAGCAATCTACTTTCGAGGAGGGAAAGAAATTGGCCCTCAAGATATCAAGGATAGTGGTTAGAGTGAACATGTTATTGACCCAATTGTTAGAAAAGATGACTCTAACATAATGAAGAGAAAATGGATGTACTTGCCGTGTGATTTACTAAATTTCTTAAAAACGAAAAAAAAACCATTTTTTTGGATTAATAAAAAAAGGTAATTAGGGCTCAAAAATGATTATTACAATTAATTCAAAATTGTACTTCTTCAAAACAACATGAATTATTGTTGAGACCACTCATATAAGCATTCAATAATAAAATAAATCTATAATTATGAAGTTGAATTGAAATTTTGAGCTCTATATCATGCACGGGGATAAAACTTTGGACAAAGTCTTTCAATGTTTTTCAAACATTATCAACTACTTGTAAAACTTGGTTGGACCTATTAGCAAAGAAAATTAGATTGAGAAAATCATTCCTATACTAACTTATCAATTTCATGCCAAAGTTACCTTGCTTAACTCCATGTACAAGCTTACCGAACATACTCTTAAATGAATATGTTGGTTAAGTATTCGAACTGCATCAATTTTGCCCAAGTTGATAGCAATCTACTTTCGAGGAGGGAAAGAAATTGGACCTCAAGACATCAAGGATAGTGGTTAGAGTGAACATGTTTTTGACCCAATTATTAGAAAAGATCACTCTAATCATAATGAAGAGAAAATGGATGTACTTGCCGTGTTATTTACAAAATTTCGTAGAAAAAAAACCCTTTTTAGGGATATTAAAAAAAGGTAATTAGGGATCTAAAATGATTATTACAATTAATTGAAAATTGTACTTCTTCAAAACAACATGAATGATTTTTGAGACCACTAATATAATCATTTCAAAATTAAAATAAATCTAGAATTATGAAGTTGAATTAAAATTTCGAGCTCTATATCATGCAAGGGGATGAAACTTTGTACAAAGTCTTCCAATGTTTTTCAAACATTATCAACTATTTGTAAAACTTGGTTGGACCTATTAGCGTTGAAAATTAGATTGAGAAAATCATTCCTATACTAACTTATCATTTTAATGCCAAAGTTACCTTGCTTAAGTCCATGGACAAGCCCACCCAACGTACTCTTAAATGAATATGTTGTGTAAGTATTCGAACTGCATCATTTTTGCCCAAGTTGATAGCAATCTACTTTCGAGGAGTGAAACAAATTGGCCATCAAGACATCAAGGATAGTGGTCAGAGTGAACATGTTATTGACCCAATTGTTAGAAAAGATGACTCTAACATAATGAAGAGAAAATGGATGTACTTGCCGTGTGATTTATCTAAATTTCTTAAAAAGAAAAAAAACCTTTTTTTAGGATTAATAAAAAAAGGTAATTAGGGCTCAAAAATGATTATTACAATTAATTTAAAATTGTACTTCTTCAAAACAACATGAATTATTGTTGAGACCACTCATATAAGCATTCAATAATAAAATAAATCTATAATTATGAAGTTGAATTGAAATTTTGAGCTCTATATCATGCACGGGGATAAAACTTTGGACAAAGTCTTTCAATGTTTTTCAAACATTATCAACTACTTGTAAAACTTGGTTGGACCTATTAGCAAAGAAAATTAGATTGAGAAAATCATTCCTATACTAACTTATCATTTTAATGCCAAAGTTACCTTGCTTAACTCCATGTACAAGTTTACCGAACATACTCTTAAATGAATATGTTGGTTAAGTATTCGAACTGCATCAATTTTGCCCAAGTTGATAGCAATCTACTTTCGAGGAGGGAAAGAAATTGGACTTCAAGACATCAAGGATAGTGGTTAGAGTGAACATATTTTTGACCCAATTATTAGAAAAGATGACTCTAATCATAATGAAGAGAAAATGGATGTACTTGCCGTGTTATTTACTAAATTTCGTAGAAAAAAAACCCTTTTTAGGGATATTAAAAAAAGGTAATTAGGGATCTAAAATGATTATTACAATTAATTGAAAATTGTACTTCTTCAAAACAACATGAATGATTTTTGAGACCACTCATATAAGCATTTCAATATTAAAATAAATCTAGAATTATGAAGTTGAATTAAATTTCGAGCTCTATATCATGCAAGGGGATGAAACTTTGTACAAAGTCTTCCAATGTTTTTCAAACATTATCAACTATTTGTAAAACTTGGTTGGACCTATTAGCAAAGAAAATTAGATTGAGAAAATCATTCCTATACTAACTTATCATGTTAATGCCAAAGTTACCTTGCTTAAGTCCCTGGACAAGCCCACCCAACGTACTCTTAAATGAATCTGTTGCGTAAGTAATCGAACTGCATCATTTTTTCCCAAGTTCTCAGCAATCTACTTTCGAGAAGGGAAACAAATTGGCCATCAAGACATCAAGGATAGTGGTCAGAGTGAACATGTCTTTGACCCAACTGTTAGAAAAGATGACTCTAATCGTAATGAAGAGAAAATGGTTGTACTTGCCGTGTGATTTACTCAATTTCTTAAAAAGAAAAAAACCCTTTTTTAGGATTATTAAAAAAAGGTAATTAGGGATCTAAAATAATTATTACAATTAATTGAAAATTGTACTTCTTCAAAACAACAGGAATGATTTTTGAGACCACTCATATAAGTATTTCAATATTAAAATAAATCTAGAATTATGAAGTTGAATTAAAATTTCGAGCTCTATATAATGCACGGGGATGAAACTTTGGACAAAGTCTTCCAATGTTTTTCAAACATTATCAACTATTTGTAAAACTTGGTTGGACCTATTAGCAAAGAAAATTAGATTGAGAAAATCATTCCTATACTAACTTATCATTTTAATGCCAAAGTTACCTTGCTTAAGTCCATGTACAAGCCCACCCAACGTACTCTTAAATGAATATGTTGGGCAAGTATTCGAACTGCATCATTTTTGCCCAAGTTGATAGCAATCTACTTTCGAGGAGTGAAACAAATTGGCCATCAAGACATCAAGGATAGTGGTCAGAGTGAACATGTTATTGACCCAATTGTTAGAAAAGATGACTCTAACATAATGAAGAGAAAATGGTTGTACTTGTCGTGTTATTTTCTAAATTTCTTAAAAACGAAAAAAAAACCCTTTTTTAGGATTAATAAAAAAAGGTAATTAGGGCTCTAAAATGATTATTACAATTAATTTAAAATTGTACTTCTTCAAAACAACATGAATTATTGTTGAGACCACTCATATAAGCATTCAATAATAAAATAAATCTATAATTATTAAGTTGAATTGAAATTTTGAGCTCTATATAATGCACGGGGATGAAACTTTGGACAAAGTCTTCCAATGTTTTTCAAACATTATCGACTACTTGTAAAACTTGGGTGGACCTATTAGCAAAGAAAATTAGATTGAGAGAATCATTCCTATACTACCTTATCATTTTAATGCCAGAGTTACCTTGCTTAAGTCCATGTACAAGCCCCCCGAACGTACTCTTAAATGAATCTATTGGGCAAGTATTCGAACTACATCAATTTTGCCCAAGTTGATAGCAATCTACTTTCGAGGAGGGAAAGAAATTGGCCCTCAAGCTATCAAGGATAGTGGTTAGAGTGAACATGTTATTGACCCAATTGTTAGAAAAGATGACTCTAACATAATGAAGAGAAAATGGATGTACTTGCCGTGTGATTTACTAAATTTCTTAAAAACGAAAAAAAAAAACCTTTTTTTGGATTAATAAAAAAAGGTAATTAGGGCTCAAAAATGATTATTACAATTAATTCAAAATTGTACTTCTTCAAAACAACATGAATTATTGTTGAGACCACTCATATAAGCATTCAATGATAAAATAAATCTATAATTATGAAGTTGAATTGAAATTTTGAGCTCTATATCATGCACGGGGATAAAACTTTGGACAAAGTCTTTGAATGTTTTTCAAACATTATCAACTACTTGTAAAACTTGGTTGGACCTTTTAGCAAAGAAAATTAGATTGAGAGAATCATTCCTATACAACCTTATCATTTTCATGCCAAAGTTACCTTGCTTAAGTCCATGTACAAGCCGACTAAACAGACTCTTAAATGAATCTGTTGGGCAAGTATTCGAATTGGATCACTTTTGGCCAAGATTAGAGCAATCTACTTTCGAGGAGGGAAAGAACTTGGCAGTCAAGATATCAAGGATAGTGGTCCGAGTAAACATGTTTTTGACACAATTGTTAGAAATGATGACTCTAATCATAATGAAGACAAAATGGCTCTACTTGCTCAGAGATTTCCTAAATTTCTTAGCAAGAAAAAAACCCTTTTTAAGGATTAGTAAAAAAAAGTAATTAGAGCTCTAAAGTGATTATTACAATTAATTTAAAATGGTACTTCTTCAAAACCACATGAATGATTTTTGAGAGAACTCATAAAAGTAGTTCAATATTAAAATAAATGTAGAATTATGAAGTTGAATGGAAATTTTGAACTCTATATCATGCAAGAGGATGAAACTTTGGACATAGTCTTTCAATGTTTTTCAAACATTATCAACTACTTGTAAAACTTGGTTGGACCTATTAGCAAAGAAAATTAGATTGAGAAAATCATTCCTATACTAACTTATCATTTTAATGCCAAAGTTACCTTGCTTAAGTCCATGTACAATCCCCCCGAACGTACTCTTAAATGAATCTGTTGGGCAAGTATTCGAACTGCATCATTTTTGCCCAAGTTCTCAATAAATCTACTTTCGAGAAGGGAAAGAAATTGGCCCTCAAGACATCAAGGATAGTGGTCAGAGTAAACATGTCTTTGACCCAATTGTTAGAAAAGATGACTCTAATCATAATGTAGAGAAAATGGATGTACTTGCCGTGTTATTTACCAAATTTCGTAGAAAAAAACCCTTTTTAGGGATATTAAAAAAAGGTAATTAGGGATCTCAAATGATTATTACAATTAATTGAAAATTGTACTTCTTCAAAACAACATGAATGATTTTTGAGACCACTCATATAAGCATTTCAATATTAAAATAAATCTAGAATTATGAAGTTCAATTAAAATTTCGAGCTCTATATCATGCAAGGGGATAAAACTTTGGACAAAGTCTTTCAATGTTTTTCAAACATTATCGACTACTTGTAAAACTTGGGTGGACCTTTTAGCAAAGAAAATTAGATTGAGAGAATCTTTCCGACACGACCTTATCATTTTCATGCCAAAGTTACCTTGCTTAAGTCCATGTACAAGCCGACTAAACAGACTCTTAAATGAATCTGTTGGGCAAGTATTCAAATTGGATCACTTTTGGCCAAGATTAGAGCAATCTACTTTCGAGGAGGGAAAGAACTTGGCGGTCAATACATCAAGGATAGTGGTCCGAGTAAACATGTTTTTGACACAATTGTTAGAAATGATGACTCTAATCATAATGAAGAGAAAATGGCTCTACTTGCTCAGAGATTTCCTAAATTTCTTAGCAAGAAAAAAACCCTTTTTAAGGATTAGTAAAAAAAAGTAATTAGAGCTCTAAAGTGATTATTACAATTAATTTAAAATGGTACTTCTTCAAAACCACATGAATGATTTTTGAGAGAACTCATAAAAGTAGTTCAATATTAAAATAAATGTAGAATTATGAAGTTGAATGGAAATTTTGAACTCTATATCATGCAAGAGGATGAAACTTTGGACATAGTCTTTCAATGTTTTTCAAACATTATCAACTACTTGTAAAACTTGGTTGGACCTATTAGCAAAGAAAATTAGATTGAGAAAATCATTCCTATACTAACTTATCATTTTAATGCCAAAGTTACCTTGCTTAAGTCCATGTACAATCCCCCCGAACGTACTCTTAAATGAATCTGTTGGGCAAGTATTCGAACTGCATCATTTTTGCCCAAGTTCTCAATAAATCTACTTTCGAGAAGGGAAAGAAATTGGCCCTCAAGACATCAAGGATAGTGGTCAGAGTAAACATGTCTTTGACCCAATTGTTAGAAAAGATGACTCTAATCATAATGTAGAGAAAATGGATGTACTTGCCGTGTTATTTACCAAATTTCGTAGAAAAAAACCCTTTTTAGGGATATTAAAAAAAGGTAATTAGGGATCTCAAATGATTATTACAATTAATTGAAAATTGTACTTCTTCAAAACAACATGAATGATTTTTGAGACCACTCATATAAGCATTTCAATATTAAAATAAATCTAGAATTATGAAGTTCAATTAAAATTTCGAGCTCTATATCATGCAAGGGGATAAAACTTTGGACAAAGTCTTTCAATGTTTTTCAAACATTATCGACTACTTGTAAAACTTGGGTGGACCTTTTAGCAAAGAAAATTAGATTGAGAGAATCTTTCCGACACGACCTTATCATTTTCATGCCAAAGTTACCTTGCTTAAGTCCATGTACAAGCCGACTAAACAGACTCTTAAATGAATCTGTTGGGCAAGTATTCAAATTGGATCACTTTTGGCCAAGATTAGAGCAATCTACTTTCGAGGAGGGAAAGAACTTGGCGGTCAATACATCAAGGATAGTGGTCCGAGTAAACATGTTTTTGACACAATTGTTAGAAATGATGACTCTAATCATAATGAAGAGAAAATGGCTCTACTTGCTCAGAGATTTCCTAAATTTCTTAGCAAGAAAAAAACCCTTTTTAAGGATTAGTAAAAAAAAGTAATTAGAGCTCTAAAATGATTATTACAATTAATTTAAAATGGTACTTCTTCAAAACCACATGAATGATTTTTGAGAGAACTCATAAAAGCATTTCAATATTAAAATAAATGTAGAATTATGAAGTTGAATGGAAATTTTGAACTCTATATCATGAAAGAGGATGAAACTTTGGACAAAGTCTTTGAATGTTTTTCAAATATTATCAACTACTTGAAAAGATTAGGTGGACCTATTAGCAAAGAAAATTAGATTGAGAAAATCATTCCTATACTAACTTATCATTTTAATGCCAAAGTTACCTTGCTTAAGTCCATGTACAAGCCGACTAAAGAGACTCTTAAATGAATCTGTTGGGCAAGTATTCGAATTGGATCACTTTTGGCCAAGATTAGAGCAATCTACTTTCGAGGAGGGAAAGAACTTGGCGGTCAAGACAACAAGGATAGTGGTCCGAGTAAACATGTTTTTGACACAATTGTTAGAAATGATGACTCTAATCATAATGAAGAGAAAATGGCTCTACTTGCTCAGAGATTTCCTAAATTTCTTAGCAAGAAAAAAACCCTTTTTAAGGATTATTAAAAAAAAGTGATTAGAGCTCTAAAATGATTATTACAATTAATTTAAAATGGTACTTTTTCAAAATAACATCAATGATTTTTGAGAGAACTCATAAAAGCATTTCAATATTAAAATAAATGTAGAATTATGAAGTTGAATGGAAATTTTGAACTCTATATCATGAAAGAGGATGAAACTTTGGACAAAGTCTTTGAATGTTTTTCAAATATTATCAACTACTTGAAAAGGTTAGGTGGACCTATTAGCAAAGAAAATTAGATTGAGAAAATCATTCCTATACTAACTTATCATTTTAATGCCAAAGTTACCTTGCTTAAGTCCATGTACAAGCCCCCCGAACGTACTCTTAAATGAATCTATTGGGCAAGTATTCGAACTGCATCATTTTTGCCCAAGTTCTCAGCAATCTACTCTCGAGAAGGGAAAGAAATTGGCCCTCAAGACATCAACGATAGTGGTCAGAGTAAACATGTCTTTGACCCAACTGTTAGAAAAGATGACTCTAATCATAATGAAGAGAAAAGGGATGTACTTGCCGTGTTATTTACTAAATTTCGTAGAAAAAAAACCCTTTTTTAGAGATATTAAAAAAAGGTAATTAGGGATCTAAAATGATTATTACAATTAAGTGAAAATTGTACTTCTTCAAAACAACATGAATGATTTTTGAGACCACTCATATAAGCATTACAATATTAAAATAAATCTAGAATTATGAAGTTGAATTAAAATTTCGAGCTCTATATCTTGCAAGGGGATGAAACTTTGGACAAAGTCTTCCAATGTTTTTCAAACATTATCAACTATTTGTAAAACTTGGTTGGACCTATTAGGAAAGAAAATTAGATTGAAGAAATCATTCCTATACTAACTTATCATTTTAATGCCAAAGTTACCTTGCTTAAGTCCATGTACAAGCCCACCCAACGTACTCTTAAATGAATATGTTGGGCAAGTATTCGAACTGCATCATTTTTGCCCAAGTTGATAGCAATCTACTTTCGAGGAGTGAAACAAATTGGCCATCAAGACATCAAGGATAGTGGTTAGAGTGAACATGTTATTGACCCAATTGTTAGAAAAGATGACTCTAACATAATGAAGAGAAAATGGATTTACTTGCCGTGTGATTTACTAAATTTCTTAAAAAGAAAAAAAAACCCTTTTTTAGGATTAATAAAAAAAGGTAATTAGGGCACAAAAATGATTATTACAATTAATTTAAAATTGTACTTCTTCAAAAGAACATGAATGATTGTTCAGACCACTCATATAAGCATTCAATAATAAAATAAATCTATAATTATGAAGTTGAATTGAAATTTCGAGCTCTATATCATGCAAGGGGATGAAACTTTGGACAAAGTCTTCCAATCTTTTTCAAACATTATCAACTACTTGTAAAACTTGGTTGGACCTATTAGCAAAGAAAATTAGATTGAGAAAATCATTCCTACACTAACTTATCATTTTAATGCCAAAGTTACCTTGCTTAAGTCCATGTACAAGCCCCCCGAACGTACTCTTAAATGAATCTGTTGGGCAAGTATTCGAACTGCATCATTTTTGCCCAAGTTCTCAGCAATCTACTCTCGAGAAGGGAAAGAAATTGGCCCTCAAGACATCAACGATAGTGGTCAGAGTAAACATGTCTTTGACCGAACTGTTAGAAAAGATGACTCTAATCATAATGAAGAGAAAAGGGATGTACTTGCCGTGTTATTTACTAAATTTCGTAGAAAAAAAACCCTTTTTTAGGGATATTAAAAAAAGGTAATTAGGGATCTAAAATGATTATTACAATTAAGTGAAAATTGTACTTCTTCAAAACAACATGAATGATTTTTGAGACCACTCATATAAGCATTACAATATTAAAATAAATCTAGAATTATGAAGTTGAATTAAAATTTCGAGCTCTATATCATGTAAGGGGATGAAACTTTGGACAAAGTCTTCCAATGTTTTTCAAACATTATCAACTATTTGTAAAATTTGGTTGGACCTATTAGCAAAGAAAATTAGATTGAGAAAATCATTTGTATACTAACTTATCATTTTAATGCCAAAGTTACCTTGCTTAAGTCCATGTACAAGCTCACCGAACATACACTTAAATGAATATGTTGGGCAAGTATTCGAACTACATCAATTTTGCCCAAGTTGATAGCAATCTACTTTCGAGAAGGGAAAGAAATTGGCCCTCAAGACATCAAGGATAGTGGTTAGAGTGAACATTTTTTTGACCCAATTGTTAGAAAAGATGACTCTAATCATAATGAAAAGAAAATGGATGTACTTGCCGGTGATTTACTAAATTTCTTAAAAATAGGAAAAACACTTTTTTAGGATTAATAAAAAAAGGTAATTAGGGCTCTAAAATGATTATTACAATTAATTGAAAATTGTACTTCTTAAAAACAACATGAATGATTTTTGAGACCACTCATATAAGCATTCAATATTAAAATAAATCTAGAATTATGAAGTTGAATTGAAATTTTGAGCTCTATATCATGCAAGGGGATAAATCTTTGGACAAAGTCTTTCAATGTTTTTCAAACATTATCAACTACTTGTAAAACTTGGTTGGACCTTTTAGCAAAGAAAATTAGATTGAGAGAATCATTCCTATACAACCTTATCATTTTCATGCCAAAGTTACCTTGCTTAAGTCCATGTACAAGCCGACTAAACAGACTCTTAAATGAATCTGTTGGGCAAGTATTCGAATTGGATCACTTTTGGCCAAGATTAGAGCAATCTACTTTCGAGGAGGGAAAGAACTTGGCAGCCAAGACATCAAGGATAGTGGTCCGAGTAAACATGTTTTTGACACAATTGTTAGAAATGATGACTCTAATCATAATGAAGAGAAAATGGCTCTACTTGCTCAGAGATTTCCTAAATTTCTTAGCAAGAAAAAAACCCTTTTTAAGGATTAGTAAAAAAAAGTAATTAGAGCTCTAAAATGATTATTACAATTAATTTAAAATGGTACTTCTTCAAAACCACATGAATGATTTTTGAGAGAACTCATAAAAGCATTTCAATATTAAAATAAATGTAGAATTATGAAGTTGAATGGAAATTTTGAACTCTATATCATGCAAGAGGATTAAACTTTGGACAAAGTCTTTGAATGTTTTTCAAATATTATCAACTACTTGAAAAGGTTAGGTGGACCTATTAGCAAAGAAAATTAGATTGAGAAAATCAATCCTATACTAACTTATCATTTTAATGCCAAAGTTACCTTGCTTAAGTCCATGTACAAGTCCCCCGAACGTACTCTTAAATGAATTTGTTGGGCAAGTATTCGAACTGCATCAATTTTGCCCGAGTTGATAGCAATCTACTTTCGAGGAGGGAAAGAAATTGGCCCTCAAGACATCAAGGATAGTGGTTAGAGTGAACATGTTTTTGACCCAATTGTTAGAAAAGATGACTCTAATCATAATGAAGAGAAAAGGGATGTACTTGCCGTGTGATTTACTAAATTTCTTAAAAAGAAAAAAAACCCTTTGTTAGGATTAATAAAAAAAGGTAATTAGGGCTCTAAAATGATTATTACAATTAATTTAAAATTGTACTTCTTCAAAACATCATGAATGATTTTTGAGACCACTCATATAAGCATTCAATATTAAAATAAATCTAGAATTATGAAGTTGAATTGAAATTTTGAGCTCTATATCATGCAAGGGGATAAAACTTTGGACAAAGTCTTTCAATGTTTTTCAAACATTATCAACTACTTGTAAAACTTGGTTGGACCTTTTAGCAAAGAAAATTAGATTGAGAGAATCATTCCTATACAACCTTATCATTTTCATGCCAAAGTTACCTTGCTTAAGTCCATGTACAAGCCGACTAAACAGACTCTTAAATGAATCTGTTGGGCAAGTATTCGAATTGGATCACTTTTGGCCAAGATTAGAGAAATCTACTTTCGAGGAGGGAAAGAACTTGGCAGTCAAGATATCAAGGATAGTGGTCCGAGTAAACATGTTTTTGACACAATTGTTAGAAATGATGACTCTAATCATAATGAAGAGAAAATGACTCTACTTGCTCAGAGATTTCCTAAATTTCTTAGCAAGAAAAAAACCCTTTTTAAGGATTAGTAAAAAAAAGTAATTAGAGCTCTAAAATGATTATTACAATTAATTTAAAATGGTACTTCTTCAAAACCACATGAATGATTTTTGAGAGAACTCATAAAAGCATTTCAATATTAAAATAAAAGTAGAATTATGAAGTTGAATGGAAATTTTGAACTCTATATCATGCAAGAGGATGAAACTTTGGACAAAGTCTTCCAATATTTTTCAAACATTATCAACTATTTGTAAAATTTGGTTGGACCTATTAGCAAAGAAAATTAGATTGAGAAAATCATTCGTTTACTAACTTATCATTTTAATGCCAAAGTTACCTTGCTTAAGTCCATGTACAAGCTCACCGAACATACACTTAAATGAATATGTTGGGTAAGTATTCGAACTACATCAATTTTGCCCAAGTTGATAGCAATCTAGTTTCGAGAAGGGAAAGAAATTGGCCCTCAAGAAATCAAGGATAGTGGTTAGAGTGAACATGTTTTTGACCCAATTGTTAGAAAAGATGACTCTAATCATAATGAAGAGAAAAGGGATGTACTTGCCGTGTGATTTACTAAATTTCTTAAAAAGAAAAAAAACAGTTTGTTAGGATTAATAAAAAAAGGTAATTAGGGCTCTAAAATGATTATTGATGAGTGCTCAAAAAGCACTAAAATAACCATGATTTTATGTACCTTAATTGATTAAAAATACATATATTTATATGTTTTATCATATATTTATATAAATTTGTCTTTTTCGGAATCACGGGTATTTTTATTGTTTTTCAGGTATTTTGGCTTAAAAACGCAATGTAAAGACTTAAAGAGGAATATTTGAAGCAATACATCACAAATATATCAATAAATAAGTGAGAAAAGGTCAACAAACATGGAAAAATCGGACGAAATAGGTCGAAAAGGTCAAAAATGTCAAAAAGACGGAAATCGCGCGTCGCAGCCCGGCCGTGCGCGCAGCCCAGCGCCCAGCCGCGCGCGCCCCAGCGCCCAGCCGCGCGCGCCCCATCCCGCGCGCGCCCGCGCGCGCTGGCATGCCCAGCTGCGCGCAACGCAGCGCGCTGGCACTGTTCACGCGCGCCGAGCTGCGCGCAGCGACAGCCCCAGCGCGCGCGCGCAGCGCCCAGCAGCCGCCCATCCGCGCGCCCAACGCGTTTTCGCCCCATTTTTCACGTGCAGCCGCCCCTGTGACGTCATGCTGACGTCATTGATGACATCAGCAAGTCCAATACGCGTTTTTACATTTTTTAATATTTTTTTAACATTTTTTTACTCATTTTTTCTCTCCATCCTCACCTATAAATACCCCCCTTCCATTCACTTCAAATCACACCTTCAAAACTCACTTCTCTCTTCTTTCTTTCTCTCATTTCTTAGTTTTTAGTTTCTCTTAGTTTCTTTCTAAGTTTCTAAGCTTTTCTTAGTTTTTCTCTTAGTTTTTAGTTCAATTCTCTTAGGTTTAGTGTTCTTCTCTTTTTGAGAGGAACTTGTAATGTTTTTGTAATAATTTAGATTTTTTTCAATATATGGAAGTGCAAATTCCGCTCGGAGGTTTTCTAGCAACGGGAATAGCGTCGAAGTTCTGTAAGGATTTTATTTTCTTTACAGTTATTTTTATGCTTTATTCTTACATGTTATATTCAACTTGTCTGTGGTTAAATTTAACTATGCTAGCTGTTTAGTAAAAATGATGTAATAACGACGTTGTTATGCTTGCGAAATATTAAATAGGTAAAAATCTTTAAAATGAATTGATTTTGTTTTTATTCAAGATTTTATATTAAGAATGTTAGAGAGAAATATATTATTTTTCATTACAAACTTAAACCCGAAAATTAGATTTTAAGGTTTAGTTATCCGGTCTAATTTAGAGTAGTGCTCTTTTATTTGTTGGTACAATCGCCCGGTAGTTAGAGTGAAACTCTATTTCAAAAGTTTTTATAAGAATTATTATGAGAAAATGTATTGACAACATGTTTTCAATAGTGGTTTTAAAACTTGAAAGTTAGTACTCGGATAATTAAATTCTTAGGTTTAATTTGGACACCTTGAATAAAGTTTAAACTGTCTAACCCCACCAAAGGTGGCATTTAAATGGTTCATTTTCAATCTCTTAGAAAAAGGAATTAATTTAATTAAGCATATTAGTTATCAACCCCACCCATAGGTGTTAATTGATTTGTTTAGTTAACAAAGAATATCTAACCCCACCAAAGGTGGTATTTATATAAAAAAGAGAGAATCAATAAAATGTCAATTTATATCTTTAATAACCTAGTTAATATGAGCAAGCATAATTAATTTAGTTATTATATCCATAAATACTCCGCTAATATAAATGATAAAAATTTGCATGAACATTTATTGAATCCGTATATATGTTTATTTCTAGATAATTATTTGAATTTGTATCTATGTTTATTTTTATGATTTTAGATTATATTTAATTAATCTGTATATATGTTTTATTTTATGTTATTAGATTAGGAACACAAAAACCAAACTATCGTGACAGGATGTTTAGGATTTAATTTCGTTTTTAAAAGGTTGAATAATAAGTTAAAAACCACATACATTCCTTCCTTAGATCGACCTTGGGAGTATACTTATCATTTTCTACGAAATGATTCGTGCACTTGCGAGAGTTTTATAAATATTAAAACCAAAGTATTTGCGGGAATCGGCGATGCCGGTTTTCGTTCATCAAGTTTTTGGCGCCGTTGCCGGGGAAGGAATAGCGTTTTTAAATTATTTATCAAAATTTTAAAAACATTTTTGTGCTGTAAATAATTGTGATATTTTAATAATAATCAAATTTCAAAATTCATAATAAAAAAAAAATAAAAAATAAAAAATAAAAAAAATAAAAAATAAAAAATAAAAAAAATAATAATTTTTTTTTTGTAAAATAATTTAGAAATTTGAAATTTGAAGTAAAAAAATTTACCGTTCATAAATAGTAAAAAAAAAACCAAAAAAAAAAACATTACTTGAATTTATACCTAATTAACTAAATAACATGAAAAGTAAAAATCTAAGGGAGTTCTGTCTAGGAGACTAGTTCTTGAAAGCCTTTGTGCCACTAGTCTTTCCTGGGAACGTTGCTCTGGCTAGGAGAATGGTATTTAAGGAGCCGTTTGCACCACCATTCTTTCCTGGGAGCACTCTTGGTTAATACTAATTATGTTACAAAAAAAAATAAAAAAAATAAAAAATAAATAAAAAAAAATAAAAAAATTTCTTTTTTTTTAGGGTTTAACTAGTTTTGTTTAGTGTTTTGTATAAAATAACATGTAAATTTTATCTAAATTTTTTTATTTTGTTGACAGGAGTTTTAAATTTACGTTTACAATAGTCTATGCGTGGTAGGAGATCCTTAGGAAACCCCCTTACACCATATGTAAATAAATTTCATAAATTTAAACAAGTGTCAACAAAACTGGATTCTACCCATCAACCTGTTTTTGAGCCAAACATAGAACCAAGTCTTAATCCTTTACTAGAACCAAAAGAAATGGAGGAAAACCAACATATTAGGGAAACCACAATGAAAGAGTTTGCAAGACCGGTAATAGGCACGGCAACTGCCGCTATCCAGTTGGGGGAGGCTGCTCGGAATTACGACCTTAAAAATATTCATTTTTCTATGCTTCCTTCCTTTTATGGGTTACCTAATGAAGATTCTCTTTCCTTTATGAGAGATTTCTATGCTACGGTCCAAACATTCCCCCTCGGTATTCTAAACGAGGATCAACTTAGGATGAGATGTTTTCCCTACACTCTAAAGGATAAGGCCAAAGCTTGGTTGATGTCACTTCCCCCAGGTTCTCTGATGACATGGGGTAACATTTACAATCAATTCATGGGAAAATTCTATTCCCATCAAAAAACATCAGAGTTGAGAGGAAAGATTGCTACTTTCTCTCAGATGGATGGAGAACCATTCCATGAAGCTTGGGATAGGTTCAAGATGTTTCTCACTCAGTGTCCCCATCATAGCTTTCCCCTGCAGTTGCAGAACCAATTCTTTTACGATGGACTTACACAACAATGTCAGTTCATTGTCGACAACGCTGCAGGAGGAGCAATAGGAGAAAAGACTGCCTCAGAGACGTATAACCTCTTTGAGATGTTGGGTGCTAATTCCCAACAGAAAAGCTCCCGAGTGAGAAAAGCTGGAGTTCATGAAATCGACTCCAGTAATGAAGTTCAACAACAACTTGTTCAACTGACTAAGCAAGTTGCCCTTCTCGCTACACAAACCAACACCAATAATGATCAATATGGTTTGTATAGCAACATGGGACATGGTACTGAAGCCTGTCCATATCAAGGAGAAACAACTGGACCTGAACAGGTCAATGTGTTGGGAGCATATCAACAGAGACCAAGGTTTGATCCCAACTCAAATACCTATAATCCTGGGTGGAGAAGTCATCCAAATTTCTCTTGGAGGCAAAACAACCCTCCTTTCACTCAAGGCTCAAACCAGGCAGGTCAGCAATTCCACCCACCTATTCCAAGAAGCATTCCCAATAAACCAACCCTGGAGGACAACTTGAATTCTTTTATTCAAGTCTGTAGGGATAATCAATCTAAAACCAATCAACGGTTGGACTCTGTGGAAGCTTCTATCAAAAAGGTGGAAGTTCAAGTTGAACAGTTAGTTGAACATTTGCAAAAAGGCAAAGACTAATTCAATGAAGAGGAGACATTGAGTTTTTCATTCTGCAATTTCCAAGCAACGTCTTACTAGAAGACGCTAAATTTTAGTCCTGTATGGGAGGTCACCCATTATTGTATTTTCCTTTGTTTTAGTTTGCGTGTAATAAAAATTCAGATGAAATAAAATTCGTTTGTTTCAAAAATTCTGTCCATTCGCTTAAATTTAAAAAAAAAAAAAAAATATATTAGGTTCCTTGCACTTTTTGCTTTTACGTTTTATCAAGTTATACATATTTCTTAGAGATATCTACTAAAAGCAAAATGTTGATACACAATAGGAGGAGGATCATTTTCAACTACAAACAACCATGGGAGATGCTGAAGATAGGCGGAAAAAGATGAAAGAATATACAATGCCAATCATTGGCAATGTAACTTCCGGTATCCAATTACAAGAGGCTGCAAGGAATTATGAATTGAAAAAGATTCATTATTCTTTGTTGCCTTCCTTTTACGGTATCCCTAATGAAGACCCTTTGCATTTCATTCGAGAATTCTATGCTATTGTCCAAACCTTTCCACTACATGCAATTAATGAAGATCAACTTAGGATGAGGTGTTTTCCTTACACTCTCAAAGATAAAGCTTGGTCATGGTTCATTACTCTACAGTCAGGTTCTCTTAAAACTTGGGAGGCAGTCTATGAAATTTTTATGGGTAGGTTCTATTCCCATCAAAAGACTGTTGATCTAAGAACAAAGATAGCAACATTTTCTCAAATGAATGAAGAGCCCTTTCATAAAGCTTGGGAACGATTCAAACTCCTTTTCATTCAATGTCAAAATCATAGCTTTCCCTTACAGCTACAAAACCAATTCTTTTATGATGGATTGACACTACAGAGTCAATACATGGTTGATAATGCTGCTGGAGGTGCTGTAGGAGAAAAGACCGCAGAGGAAACCTATAATCTTTATGAGCTGTTGGGTTCTAATTCCCAACAAAGAGGTGGTAGAAGGAAAGCAAAGGTCAATGAAGTCGGCTCTGATAATGAGATAACCTTGCAACTTGCTGAATTGACTAAACAAGTGAAATTCCTCACTTCCCACCAAATTTCAAATCAAGAGGTATGTGAAGTGTGTTGTTCAATTGGGCATGGTACTCATAATTGTTCAAATACTTGTGATTCTAGTGTCGATGCCATAGAGGAAGTTCAATCTTTTCAAAGATATCATCCAAACACCTATAATCACCCAGCCTACACCCAATATCCAACACTAAGGTCAGATAACAACCACCCTTACCCACCAAGCCAATCTTTTAAGCCAACCTTAGAAGATAGCTTGAATGCTTTTATTCAAGTTAGTCGTGACAACCAATTGATGACTAATCAAAGGTTGAACACCATGGAGGCTTCGGTTAAAAGGATTGAATCTAAAGTTGGGCAACTGGCTGAACAAATGCAAAAGAAAGAACCAGGAAAGTTGCCCAGTCAACCAGAACAAGCAAAGGATGTTAGAACCCTTCGAAGTGGTAAGGTAGTCAATACCAGTTTACCTGAAATCTCTAACAATCTACCTTGTAGTTCCGGTAACAAAGAAGGCGATATTCTAATCTCGCAAAAAGGAGAGACAAGTGTTAAACTTAACAAGCCTTCTGAAAAACTCATTGGGGGGTCATCTGACACCCCCAAAATTCAAAAGACAACAGAACCACACCAGATACAAGTACCTTTTCCCCACCGGTTGAAAGAATCCAAACAAGATAAGCAATTCAATGATCTTTTTAATATGCTCTCTAAAGTAAATATCAATTTACCACTATTAGAAGTGATCATGAATGTGCCCTCATATGCCAAGTTTTTCAAAGAATTGAACACTAAGAAAAGGAGGTATGAACAGAATGAACGAGTAGTAGTATCAGAAATTTCTAGCGCTGTACTTCAGCACAAACTACCCCCTAAGTTGAAAGACCCTGGAAGTTTTATTATAAACATAACTATGGGGGATAAGAAGGTTGCTAAAGCAATGCTTGATTTAGGTGCTAGTATAAATTTGATGCCCTACTCTATATTCTTACAACTCAATCTAAGGGATTTAAAACCCACAACTATGTCCCTTCAACTTGCAGATAGATCTCTTAAATATCCAGAGGGAATAGTTGAGGATGTTTTGGTACAGGTAGACAAACTGATAATACCTGTTGACTTTGTGGTTCTGGATATGCAAGAAAATCCAGCATTGGACAGAGAGCACACAATATTGCTTGGTAGACCATTTATGGCAACTACTAAAACTATTATTGATGTCCAAGATGGAAATTTGACAATGACAGTCTTAGGAGAGACTGTTCATTTTAAAGTTTTTGATTCTTCACCTTTCCCTTCTATTTCTGCCATCGATGAAATATTCGATGTTGATCCTTTGGATAATCTTGTCCAAAACACCTTTTTCCGAACCAGAATAGAAGACAAGCTTGAAACCGTTCTTACACTTGAAAAGGTTGAAGAAGATGTAGATGAGGAAATAAAGGGGTACCTTGAACAACTAGACAATAATGAAGTGATGACAAAATCTAGTACACTTTTAAATCTACCCAGTTCTTCATCTATTAAAGAGGCCAATCCACCTGAACTTGAACTCAAAGACTTACCTGAGCACTTAAAATATGTGTTTTTGGGAGAAGGGGAAACTTATCCAGTGATAATTTCTTCAACCTTGACCAAACCACAAGAAAAGGAACTCATCAAAGTGCTTAAACAGTTTAAGAAATCTATAGGTTGGAGTATAGGGGATATAAGAGGCATTAGTCCAACAATGTGTATGCACAAGATCAACTTGGAGGACGGTGCTAAACCTGTACGAGAGGCCCAAAGAAGACTAAACCCAAACATGCAAGAGGTAGTTAAGAAGGAAATTCTTAAATTATTAGAAGAAGGGATTATCTACCCTATTGCAGATAGTAAGTGGGTTAGTCCAGTGCATGTGGTACCAAAGAAATCTGGGATAACAGTTGTTAAGAATGACAAAAGTGAATTAGTGCCCACTAGAATAATCACTGGATGGAGAATGTGTATAGATTTTAGGAAACTAAATTTATATACGAAAAAGGATCACTTTCCTCTTCCATTCATTGATCAAATGTTGGAAAGATTAGCTGGGCACGAATTTTACTGTTTTTTGGATGGACTGTCTGGATATTATCAAGTACCCATAGCACCAGAAGATCAGGAAAAGACCACATTTACATGTCCTTTTGGGACATTTGCTTTTCGCAGAATGCCATTTGGGTTATGCAATGCCCCTGCCACGTTCCAGAGATGCATGATATCCATTTTCTCGGACATGGTGGAAAAATTCATTGAGATTTTCATGGACGATTTCTCTGTCTTTGGGAACTGATTTGATGATTGCTTACATAAATTGACTTTGGTTTTAGAAAGATGCATTGAATGCAATCTAACCCTTAGTTGGGAGAAAAGTCATTTTATGGTTCAACAAGGGATAGTTTTAGGACATATAATTTCAAACAAGGGTATTGAAGTTGATAAGGCAAAAGTTGAATTGATATCCAAACTACCTCCCCCTACATCTGTGAAGGGGATAAGAAGCTTCTTGGGACATGCAGGATTCTACAGACGATTTATTAAAGATTTCTCTAAAATAAGTCGTCCATTATGTAACTTGCTATCCAAAGATGCTGATTTTGATTTCAACAATGACTGCCTTACCTCCTTTAATACCTTGAAAGATAAACTCACATCTACCCCTGTTATAATGGCACCAAACTGGTCTTTACCCTTTGAAATAATGTGTGACGCTTCTGATTATGCAATAGGAGCAGTCCTGGGACAAAGAGTGGAAAAGCGTTTACATGTCATCTACTATGCTAGCAAAACACTCAATGATGCCCAGATGAATTACACCACCACTGAAAAGGAATTCTTGGCTATAGTATTCTCTTTAGACAAATTTCGGTCTTATTTAGTAGGATCTAAAGTGATTGTGCATTCTGATCATGCTGCTTTAAGATACCTATTAAGTAAACCAAATGCCAAGCCAAGGTTAATCAGGTGGGTCTTACTCTTACAAGAATTTGACCTAGAAATCAAGGATAAGAAAGGCAGTGAAAACTTAGTAGCTGACCATTTGTCTAGGTTGATTTCTGACTTTAATTCTCTTAAAGATGAGAGTAATGACGATATAGTTGAAACCTTTCCTGATGAACAGTTATTTTTCATAGGTCCGAACCCATGGTACGCTGATATTGTAAACTATCTTGCCACTGGTGTTTTGCGACCTAACACTTCATATCAGGAGAAGAAAAGGTTTTTTAAAACTATTAAGGACTATTTCTGGGATGACCCTTATTTATACAAGATTGGTCAAGATCAAGTCATCCGGAGATGTGTACCTGAAGAAGAACATAAGAGCATTCTGACTTTTTGTCATGAACTTCATTGTGGGGGTCATTTTGGAGGAGAAAAGACAGCCCGTAAGATATTACAGTCTGGATTCTTTTGGCCCACTCTTTTTAAAGATGCTCATATGTTTTGTGCACAATGTGATAGATGTCAAAGAACAGGAAACATAAGCAAAAGAGATGAAATGCCTTTGACATCTAATTTAGTTGTTGAACTCTTTGACGTATGGGGGATTGACTTTATGGGTCCTTTTCCCCCATCTAATGGTTTTCAATACATTTTGGTTGCTGTGGATTATGTGTCCAAGTGGGTAGAAGCTATCCCCACCAAAACCAATGATGCTAATGTTGTTGTGAAATTCTTGAAAGATTTCATATTCAGTAGGTTCGGAACGCCTAGAGCTATAATAAGTGATGGAGGTAGCCATTTTTGTAACAAACTCTTTGATGGAGTACTAAACAAGTACAACATCACACATAAGGTAGCTACTCCATATCATCCTCAAACTTCCGGATTAGTGGAAGTAAGTAATAGGCAAATCAAGGGAATACTGGAACGCACTGTGCGTCCTTCAAGGAAGGATTGGGCATTTAAGTTAAATGATGCCTTATGGGCATACCGCACCGCTTACAAAACACCTATTGGGATGAGCCCTTACCGGTTAATCTTTGGGAAAGCGTGCCACCTTCCAGTTGAACTTGAGCACAAGGCTTATTGGGAAATTAAAGAGCTAAACATGGATTTAGATAAAGCAGGTGAAAAACGAGTACTCCAGCTTCATGAGTTGGAAGAAATTAGGAATGAAGCCTATGAGAATGCCAAATTATACAAGGAGCGTACTAAGCGCTATCATGACAAGAGGCTAGTTCCTAAGACTCTTCACCCTGGAATGAAAGTTCTTTTATTTAACTCTCGTTTGAGATTGTTTCCAGGAAAGCTAAGATCAAGATGGGATGGACCATTCAAAATAGTTCAGGTATCTGAACATGGAGTAGTAGAACTATTGGACTCCAAGACACAAAAAACGTTCAAAGTTAATGGCCATCGTGTCAAGCCTTATGTGGAAGAACCAAACAACATTGCTGAAATGGATTGCATTTGGCTGAGTAACACTTAGCACCAAAAAGATACGTCTTGCTAAGACGTTAAACTAAGCGCTGGATGGGAGGCAACCCATCATGTTAGGTAATTTTTTTGTTATTTGTTTTATTTACTTAATTTTATTGTTTATTTTAGTTTACTTGTATGTGAATAATTTTTAAAATTGTTAAAACTAAAATATTTGTTGAGATGTTAGAAGTTCACAGCGATCTGTCTGTATACACTTTAATGATGAATATGATGGATGCACCTGCATTTCTTCATTACTACTTACACATTCTCAAGAAATAGGTAATCTTTCTCCTCTTTTCTCTTTATCTTTAATTTGCAGTTGTTACATTGAGGACAATGTAAGTTCTAGGTTGGGGGTGGTGAAAAGTTACCATGCTATATATAAAAAAAAATTATCACAAAAATGTATCATATCTTTAAATCAAATTTAAGTAAATAGTTAAAGTCTTTGGTACTGTTAGATTAATTTTTGAAAACATATCATGAAATATTTTGTAATTATTTTTGATAATTAGTTAGTTTTTGTCATAACTAGTATTTCTTGATAAAATGTGGAAATTATATTAAACCCAAAATCGGTGTTTATGAATTTTTTTTAGTGGAGACTACCCTTGTGAGATATAATTTGAGCCTAATTTCTTTTATTCAGAGTGAAATATATATTTTTTCTACTCCAAACACATTTCTTATTTATTCAAAAAGTTTAGATGATCTCTATAGGTATTAGCATTGAATGTATGAATTTTTTTCTCATCTTAATAGAGTATCATATATTTTTGATTATTATTTTTGCTTAGATTAAATGATTTGAGTAGAAATTATAGTATATGCTTATATCTCATTTATGCATGACTGTTACAAAAACAAAAAGACATATCTGGGGTTACCTAAACCAAGATCAAACAGAAAAGCCAAAAAAAATTAACCACTCACCAAAATCCAAAAAAATGTACAATCTGTACATGGGTTGACTCTCTAAAAAAAAAAAAAAAAAAAAAAAAAAAAAAAAAAAAAATAGAGAGATAAAAAAATAGTATCATCTACATACTATGACCCACATTGCCTACAAAGTTGTGAGTAAAGGCTAATTACAAAAGAAAGATATAGGAAGTAATTCCCTAAAAAGTCATTGCAATTTCTTCATTTGTTAAAGCATATATCTTGAAATTCTTTCTTAATGAGTTTGATTTATGCATGAAAATAATTTTTGTATATGATATCTTTATAATTTATACATTCGATTCCTTTCATGAGATCAATGTTAAAATAACACTTTGAGCCTTTATTCTTTATACATATGCGAACATATTAGTTCATTTCTATACATCAACTCTTTCGCATATAAATTAGTATGAGTGTTTGAACCCATAGGATTCAGTGCTTTGAGAGTATTGACTTGTGAGGAATAGAGTCGAAGCGAATACTGATTCATGACACTGAAATTGGGTAAAATTAAATTGATACATTTTTGAAATGAAATATGAAAATGATTTTCGACTAATTATTATAATAAAATCATGATTGTTTAAAGAGATTAAAATAACTTATGCTTGAGATTTCAATTATGATCTTAAAAGAGATTAAAAAGTATGAGATATTTTTGTGATATGTTGTGTTCTTTTACTCTTAAATTAATTTTTGATTGTGTTGTAATTTTAATTTTTGATTTGATTGTTTTTATCTTTACATTTAGTTCAATGTTTGTGGGTATCATTACTGAAAACCCTCACGAGACTCAAACTCGTCCACTAGGGCAACCTAGGGGTTTAACGGCTTGTTGCATAGGCTAAATGCAACCGTTTCAATCCACGAAAGTGATTTAGGATAGTTTAATTTTTAGCTTTTATCGCTTCTCTTGCTAAGAGACTAGCAAGAAGCTGGTTGGGGGTTGTGATGAGTGCTCAAAAAGCACTAAAATAACCATGATTTTATGTACCTTAATTGATTAAAAATACATATATTTATATGTTTTATCATATATTTATATAAATTTGTCTTTTTCGGAATCACGGGTATTTTTATTGTTTTTCAGGTATTTTGGCTTAAAAACGCAATGTAAAGACTTAAAGAGGAATATTTGAAGCAATACATCACAAATATATCAATAAATAAGTGAGAAAAGGTCAACAAACATGGAAAAATCGGACGAAATGGGTCGAAAAGGTCAAAAATGTCAAAAAGACGGAAATTGCGCGTCGCAGCCCGGCCGTGCGCGCAGCCCAGCGCCCCAGCGCCCCATCCCGCGCGCGCCCGCGCGCGCTGGCATGCCCAGCTGCGCGCAACGCAGCGCGCTGGCACTGTTCACGCGCGCCGAGCTGCGCGCAGCGACAGCCCCAGCGCGCGCGCGCAGCGCCCAGCAGCCGCCCATCCGCGCGCCCAACGCGTTTTCGCCCCATTTTTCACGTGCAGCCGCCCCTGTGACGTCATGCTGACGTCATTGATGACATCAGCAAGTCCAATACGCGTTTTTACATTTTTTAATATTTTTTTAACATTTTTTTACTCATTTTTTCTCTCCATCCTCACCTATAAATACCCCCCTTCCATTCACTTCAAATCACACCTTCAAAACTCACTTCTCTCTTCTTTCTTTCTCTCATTTCTTAGTTTTTAGTTTCTCTTAGTTTCTTTCTAAGTTTCTAAGCTTTTCTTAGTTTTTCTCTTAGTTTTTAGTTCAATTCTCTTAGGTTTAGTGTTCTTCTCTTTTTGAGAGGAACTTGTAATGTTTTTGTAATAATTTAGATTTTTTTCAATATATGGAAGTGCAAATTCCGCTCGGAGGTTTTCTAGCAACGGGAATAGCGTCGAAGTTCTGTAAGGATTTTATTTTCTTTACAGTTATTTTTATGCTTTATTCTTACATGTTATATTCAACTTGTCTGTGGTTAAATTTAACTATGCTAGCTGTTTAGTAAAAATGATGTAATAACGACGTTGTTATGCTTGCGAAATATTAAATAGGTAAAAATCTTTAAAATGAATTGATTTTGTTTTTATTCAAGATTTTATATTAAGAATGTTAGAGAGAAATATATTATTTTTCATTACAAACTTAAACCCGAAAATTAGATTTTAAGGTTTAGTTATCCGGTCTAATTTAGAGTAGTGCTCTTTTATTTGTTGGTACAATCGCCCGGTAGTTAGAGTGAAACTCTATTTCAAAAGTTTTTATAAGAATTATTATGAGAAAATGTATTGACAACATGTTTTCAATAGTGGTTTTAAAACTTGAAAGTTAGTACTCGGATAATTAAATTCTTAGGTTTAATTTGGACACCTTGAATAAAGTTTAAACTGTCTAACCCCACCAAAGGTGGCATTTAAATGGTTCATTTTCAATCTCTTAGAAAAAGGAATTAATTTAATTAAGCATATTAGTTATCAACCCCACCCATAGGTGTTAATTGATTTGTTTAGTTAACAAAGAATATCTAACCCCACCAAAGGTGGTATTTATATAAAAAAGAGAGAATCAATAAAATGTCAATTTATATCTTTAATAACCTAGTTAATATGAGCAAGCATAATTAATTTAGTTATTATATCCATAAATACTCCGCTAATATAAATGATAAAAATTTGCATGAACATTTATTGAATCCGTATATATGTTTATTTCTAGATAATTATTTGAATTTGTATCTATGTTTATTTTTATGATTTTAGATTATATTTAATTAATCTGTATATATGTTTTATTTTATGTTATTAGATTAGGAACACAAAAACCAAACTATCGTGACAGGATGTTTAGGATTTAATTTCGTTTTTAAAAGGTTGAATAATAAGTTAAAAACCACATACATTCCTTCCTTAGATCGACCTTGGGAGTATACTTATCATTTTCTACGAAATGATTCGTGCACTTGCGAGAGTTTTATAAATATTAAAACCAAAGTATTTGCGGGAATCGGCGATGCCGGTTTTCGTTCATCAATTATTACAATTAATTTAAAATTGTACTTCTTCAAAACAACATGAATGATTTTTGAGACCACTCATATAAGCATTCAATATCAAAATAAATCTATAATTATGAAGTTGAATTGAAATTTTGAGCTCTATATCATGCAAGGGGATAAAACTTTGGACAAAGTCTTTCAATGTTTTTCAAACATTATCGACTACTTTTAAAACTTGCGTAGACCTTTTAGCAAAGAAAATTAGATTGAGAGACTCATTCCTATACGACCTTATCATTTTCATGCCAAAGTTACCTTGCTTAAGTCTATGTACAAGCCGACTAAACAGACTCTTAAATGAATCTGTTGGGCAAGTATTCGAATTGGATCACTTTTGGCCAAGATTAGAGCAATCTACTTTCGAGGAGGGATAGAACTTGGCGGTCAAGACATCAAGGATAGTGGTCCGAGTAAACATGTCTTTGACCCAACTGTTAGAAAAGATGACTCTAATCATAAGGAAGAGAAAATGGATCTACTTGCTCAGAGATTTCCTAAATTTCTTAGCAAGAAAAAACCCTTTTTAAGGATTATTAAAAAAAAGTAATTAGAGCTCTAAAGTGATTATTACAATTAATTTAAAATGGTACTTCTTCAAAACCACATGAATGATTTTTGAGAGAACTCATAAAAGTAGTTCAATATTAAAATAAATGTAGAATTATGAAGTTGAATGGAAATTTTGAACTCTATATCATGCAAGAGGATGAAACTTTGGACATAGTCTTTCAATGTTTTTCAAACATTATCAACTACTTGTAAAACTTGGTTGGACCTATTAGCAAAGAAAATTAGATTGAGAAAATCATTCCTACACTAACTTATCATTTTAATGCCAAAGTTACCTTGCTTAAGTCCATGTACAATCCCCCCGAACGTACTCTTAAATGAATCTGTTGGGCAAGTATTCGAACTGCATCATTTTTGCCCAAGTTCTCAGCAATCAACTTTCGAGAAGGGAAACAAATTGGCCCTCAAGACATCAAGGATAGTGGTCAGAGTGAACATGTCTTCGACCCAACTGTTAGAAAAGATGACTCTAATCATAATGAAGAGAAAATGGTTGTACTTGCCGTGTAATAAAAAAAGGTAATTAGGGCTCTAAAATGATTATTACAATTAATTTAAAATTGTACTTCTTCAAAACGACATGAATGATTTTTGAGACCACTCATATAAGCATTTCAATATTAAAATAAATCTACAATTATGAAGTTGAATTGAAATTCTGAGCTCTATATCATGCAAGGGGATGAAACTTTAGACAAAGTCTTCCAATGTCTTTAAAACATTATCGACTACTTGTAAAACTTGGTTGGACCTATTAGCAAAGACAATTAGATTGAGAAAATCATTCCTATACTACCTTATCATTTTCATGCCAAAGTTACCTTGATTTAGTCCATGTAGAAGCCGACCGAACATACTCTTAAATGAATCTGTTGGGCAAGTATTCGAACTGCATTAATTTTGCCGAAGTTGATAGCAATCTACTTTCGAGGAGGCAAAGAACTTGGCCATCAAGACATCAAGGATAGTGGTCCGAGCGACCATGTTTTTGACCGAATTGCTAGAAATGATGACTCTAATCATAATGAAGAGAAAATGGCTTTACTTGCCGAGAGATTTCCTAAATATCTTAGAAATAAGAAACCCTTATTAAGGGATATAAAAAAAAGGTAATTAGGGATCTAAAATGATTATTACAATTAATTGAAAATTGTACTTCTTCAAAACAACATGAATGATTTTTGAGACCACTCATATAAGCATTTCAATATTAAAATAAATCTACAATTATGAAGTTGAATTGAATTTTTGAGCTCTATATCATGCATGGGGATGAAACTTTGGACAAAGTCTTCCAATATTTTTCAAACATTATCAACTATTTGTAAAACTTGGTTGGATCTATTAGCAAAGAAAATTAGATTGAGAAAATCATTCCTATACTACCTTATCATTTTCATGCCAAAGTTACCTTGATTTAGTCCATGTACAAGCCAACTAAACATACTCTTAAATGAATCTGTTGGGAAAGTATTCGAACTGGATCACTATTGGCCAAGATTAGAGCAATATACTTTCGAGGAGGGAAAGAACTTGGAGGTCAAGACATCAAGGATAGTGGTCCGAGTAAACATGTTTTTGACACAATTGTTAGAAATGATGACTCTAATCATAATGAAGAGAAAATTGCTCTACTTGCCCAGAGATTTCCTAAATTTCTTAGCAAGAAAAAAACCCTTTTTAAGGATTATTAAAAAAAACGTAATTAGAGCTCTAAAATGATTATTACAATTAATTTAAAATGGTACTTCTTCAAAATAACATGAATGATTTTTGAGAGAACTCATAAAAGCATTTCAATATTAAAATAAATGTAGAATTATGAAGTTGAATGGAAATTTTGAACTCTATATCATGCAAGAGGATGAAACTTTGGACAAAGTGTTTCAATGTTTTTCAAACATTATCAACTACTTGTAAAATTTGGGTGCACCTATTAGAAAAGAAAATTAGATTGAGAAAATCATTATTATACTACCTTATCATTTTAATGCCAAAGTTAACTTGCTTAAGTCAATGTACAAGCCCACCGAACATACTCTTAAATGAATCTGTTGGGCAAGTATTCGAACTGCATCATTTTTGCCTAAGTTGTGAGCAATCTACTTTCGAGAAAGGAAAGAAATTGGCCCTCAAGACATGAAGGATAATGGTCAGAGTGAACATGTTTTTCACCCGATTGTTAGAAAAGATGACTCTAATCACACTGAAGAGAAAATGACTCTACTTGCCGAGATATTTCCTAAATTTCTTAGAAATAAGAAACCCTTTTTAGGGATATTAAAAAAAGGTTATTAGGGATCTAAAATGATTATTATGATGAATTTAAAATTGTACTTCTTCAAAAACAACATGAATGATTTTAGACACCACTCATATAAGCATTTCAACATTAAAATCAATCTAGAATTATGAAGTTGAATTGAAATTTTGAGCTCTATATCATGCAAGTTGATGAAACTTTGCACAAAGTCTTTGAATGTTTTTTAAACATTATCAACTCATTGAAGAACTTTGGTGGACCTTTTTGCAGTGAAAATTAGATTGAGAAAATCATTCCTATACTACCTTATCATTTTAATGCCAAAGTTACCTCGCTTAAGTCTATGCACATTCCCACCGAAAATACTCTTAAATGAATCTGTTGGGCAAGTATTCGAAGTGCATCACTTTTGCCTATGTTGAGAGCAATCTACTTTCTAGGAGGGAAAGAAATTGGCCCTCAAGGTATCAAGGATAGTGGTGAGAGTGAACATGTTTTTGGCCCAATTGTTAGAAAAGATGACTCTAACCATAATGAAGAGAAAATGGCTCTACTTGCAGTGTGATTTCCGAAATTTCTTAGAAATAAGAAACTCTTTTTTAGGGATATTAAAAAATGGTAATTAGGGATCTAAAATGATTATTACGATGAATTTAAAATTGTACTTTTTCAAAAACAACATGAATGATTTTGGAGACTACTCATATAAGCATTTCAACATTAAAATAAATCTAGAATTATGGAGTTGTATTGTAATTTTGAACTCTATATCATGCAAGAGGATGAAACTTTGGACAAAGTCTTTCCATGTTTTTCAAACATTATCAACTACTTGTAAAACTTGGGTGGACCTATTAGCAAGGAAAATTAGATTTATAAAATCATTATTATAATACCTTATCATTTTAATGCCAAAGTTACATTGCTTAAGTCTATGTTCAAGCCCACCGAACATACTCTTAAATGAATCTGTTGGGCAAGTATTCGAACTAAATCACTTTTGCCCAAGTTGAGAGCAATCTACTATCGAGGAGGGAAAGAAATTGACCCTCAAGACATCAACAATAGTGGTCAGAGCGAACATGTTTTTGACCCAATTATTAGAAAAGATGACTCTAATCATAATGAAGAGAAAATGCCTCTACTTGCCGTGTGATTTTCTAAATTTCTTAAAAAGAAAAAATCCCTTTTTTAGGATTATTAAAAAATTGTAATTAGGGCTCTGAAATGATTATTACAATTAATTTAAAATTATACGTCTTCAAAACAACATCAATGATTTTTGAGACCACTCATATAAGCATTTCAATATTAAAATAAATCTAGAATTATTAAGTTGAATTGAATTTTTGAGCTCTATTTCATGCAAGGGGATGAATCATTGGACAAAGTCTTTCAATTTTTTTCAAACATTATCAACTACTTGTAAAACTTAGGTGGACCTATTAGCAAAGAAAATTAGATTGAGAAAATCATTCCTATACGACCTTATGATTTTCATGCCAAAGTTACCTTCTTAAGTCCATGTACAAGCCAACTGAACATACTCTTAAATGAATCTGTTGGGCAAGTATTAAAACTGGATCACTTTTTGCCAAGATTAGAGCAATCTACTTTCGAGGAGGAAAAGAACTTGGCCATCAAGACATCAAGGATAGTGGTCCGAGCGACCATGTTTTTGACCCAATTGTTAGAAATGATGACTCTAATCATAATGACGAGAAAATGGCTCTACTTGCCGAGAGATTTCCAAAATTTCATATAAATAAGAAACCCTTTTTTAGGGATATTAAAAAATGGTTATTAAGGCTCAAAAATGATTGTTACAATTAATTTAAAATTGTACTTCTTCAAAACAACATGAATGATTTTTGAGACCACTCATATAAGCATTTCAACATTAAAATAAATCTAGAATTATGAAGTTGTATTGAAATTTTGAACTCTATATCATGCAAGAGGATGAAACTTTGGCTAAAGTCTTTCAATGTTTTTCAAACATTATCAACTACTTGTAAAACTTGGGTGGACCTATTAGCAAGGAAAATTAGATTTAGAAAATCATTAATATACTACCTTATCATTTTAATGCAAAAGTTACCTTGCTTAAGTCAATGTACAAGCCCACCGAACATACTCTCAAATGAATCTGTTCGGCAAGTATTCGAACTGGATCATTTTTGCACAAGTTGTGAGCAATCTACTTTCGAGAAGGGAAAGAAATTTACCTTGAAGACATGAAGGATAATTGTCAGAGTGAACATGTTTTTCACCCAATTGTTAGAAAAGATGACTCTATTCATAATGAAGGGAAAATGGCTGTACTTGCCGTGTGATTTACTAAATTTCTTAAAAAGAAAAAAACACTTTTTTTGGATTATTAAAAAAAGGTAATTAGGGCTTCTAAATGATTATTACAATTAATTTAAAATTGTACTTCTTCAAAACAAGATGAATGATTTTTGAGACCACTCATATAGGCATTTCAACATTAAAATAAATCTAGAATTATGAAGTTGTATTGAAATTTTGAACTCTATTTCATGCAAGGCAATGAATCATTCGACAAAGTCTTTCAATGTTTTTCAAACATTAGCAATTACTTGTAAAACTTAGGTGGACCTATTAGCAAAGAAAATTAGATTGTCAAAATCATTCCTATACGACGTTATCATTTTCATGGCAAAGTTACCTTCTTAAGTCCATTTACAAGCCGACCGAACATACTCTTAAATAAATCTGTTGGGAAAGTATTCAAACTGGATCACTTTTGCCCAAGATTAGAGCAATCTACTTTCGAGGAGCGAAAGAACTTGGCCCTCAAGACATCAAGGATAGTGGTCCGAGCTAACATATTTTTGACCCAATTGTTAGAAATGATGACTCTAATCATAATGAAGTGAAAATGGCTCTACTTGCTGAGAGATTTCCAAAAATTCTTAGAAATAAGAAACCCTTTTTTAGGGATATTAAAAAAAGGTAATTAGGGATCTAAAATGATTATTACGATGAATTTAAAATTGCACTTCTTCAAAAACAACATGAATGATTTTGGAGACAACTCATATAAGCATTTCAACATTAAAATAACTCTAGAATTATGAAGTTGTATTGAAATTTTGAACTCTATATCATGCAAGGGGATGAAACTTTGGACAAAGTCTTTCAATGTTTTTCAAACATTATCAACTACTTGTAAAATTTGGGTGGACCTATTAGAAAAGAAAATTAGATTGAGAAAATCATTATTATACTACCTTATCATTTTAATGCCAAAGTTAACTTGCTTAAGTCAAAGTACAAGCCCACCGAACATACTCTTAAATGAATCTGTTGGGCAAGTATTCGAACTGCATCATTTTTGCCAAAGTTGTGAGCAATCTACTTTCGAGAAGGGAAAGAAATTGGACCTCAAAACATGAAGGATAATGGTCAGAGTGAACATGCTTTTCACCCAATTTTTAGAAAAGATGACTCTAATCACACTGAAGGGAAAATGGCTCTACTTGCCGAGATATTTCCTAAATTTCTTAGAAATAAGAAACCCTTTTTTAGGGATATTAAAAAAAGGTAATTAGGGATCTAGAATGATTATTACGATGAATTTAAAATTGCACTTCCTCAAAAACAACATGAATGATTTGGGACCACTCATATAAGCATTTCAACATTAAAATAACTCTAGAATTATGAAGTTGTATTGAAATTTTGAACTCTATATCATGCAAGGGGATAAAACTTTGGACAAAGTCTTTCAATATTTTTCAAACATTATCAACTACTTGTAAAATTTGGGTGGACCTATTAGAAAAGAAAATTAGATTGAGAAAATCATTATTATACTACCTTATCATTTTAATGCCAAAGTTAACTTGCTTAAGTCAATGTACAAGCCCACCGAACATACTCTTAAATGAATCTGTTGGGCAAGTATTCGAACTGCATCATTTTTGCCTAAGTTGTGAGCAATCTACTTTCGAGAAGGGAAAGAAATTGGCCCTCAAGACATGAAGGATAATGGTCAGAGTGAACATGTTTTTCACCCGATTGTTAGAAAAGATGACTCTAATCACACTGAAGAGAAAATGGCTTTACTTGCCGAGAGATTTCCTAAATTTCTTAGAAATAAGAAACCCTTTTTAGGGATATTAAAAAAAGGTTATTAGGGATCTAAAATGATTATTATGATGAATTTAAAATTGTACTTCTTCAAAAACAACAGGAATGATTTTAGACACCACTCATATAAGCATTTCAACATTAAAATCAATCTAGAATTATGAAGTTGAATTGAAATTTTGAGCTCTATATCATGCAAGTTGATGAAACTTTGGACAAAGTCTTTGAATGTTTTTTAAACATTATCAACTACTTGTAAAACTTTGGTGGACCTTTTTGCAATGAAAATTAGATTGAGAAAATCATTCCTATACTACCTTATCATTTTAATGCCAAAGTTACCTCGCTTAAGTCTATGTACATGCCCACCGAAAATACTCTTAAATGAATCTGTTGGGCAAGTATTCGAAGTGCATCACTTTTGCCTATGTTGAGAGCAATCTACTTTCGAGGAGGGAAAGAAATTGGCAATCAAGGTATCAAGGATAGTGGTGAGAGTGAACATGTTTTTGGCCCAATTGTTAGAAAAGATGACTCTAACCATAATGAAGAGAAAATGGCTCTACTTGCAGTGTGATTTCCGAAATTTCTTAGAAATAAGAAAACCTTTTTTAAAGATATTAAAAAAAGGTAATTAGGGATCTAAAATGATTATTACGATGAATTTAAAATTGTACTTTTTCAAAAACAACATGAATGATTTCGGAGACTACTCATATAAGCATTTCAACATTAAAATAAATCTAGAATTATGGAGTTGTATTGTAATTTTGAACTCTATATCATGCAAGAGGATGAAACTTTGGACAAAGTCTTTCCATGTTTTTCAAACATTATCAACTACTTGTAAAACTTGGGTGGACCTATTAGCAAGGAAAATTAGATTTATAAAATCATTATTATAATACCTTATCATTTTAATGCCAAAGTTACATTGCTTAAGTCTATGTTCAAGCCCACCGAACATACTCTTAAATGAATCTGTTGGGCAAGTATTCGAACTACATAACTTTTGCCCAAGTTGAGAGCAATCTACTATCGAGGAGGGAAAGAAATTGACCCTCAAGACATCAAGGATAGTGGTCAGAGCGAACATGTTTTTGACCCAATTATTAGAAAAGATGACTCTAATCATAATGAAGAGAAAATGCCTCTACTTGCCGTGTGATTTTCTAAATTTCTTAAAAAGAAAAAATCCCTTTTTTAGGATTATTAAAAAAATGTAATTAGGGCTCTGAAATGATTATTACAATTAATTTAAAATTATACGTCTTCAAAACAACATCAATGATTTTTGAGACCACTCATATAAGCATTTCAATATTAAAATAAATCTAGAATTATTAAGTTGAATTGAATTTTTGAGCTCTATTTCATGCAAGGGGATGAATCATTGGACAAAGTCTTCCAATGTTTTTCAAACATTATGAACTACTTGTAAAACTTGGTTGGACCTATTAGAAAAGAAAATTAGATTGAGAAAATCATTCCTATACGACCTTATCATTTTCATGCCAAAGTTACCTTGCTTAAGTCCATGTACAAGCCGACTGAACATACTCTTAAATGAATCTGTTGGGCAAGTATTCGAATTGGATCGCTTTTGGCCAAGATTAGAGCAATCTACTTTCGAGGAGGGAAAGAACTTGGCCCTAAAGACATCAAGCATAGTGGTCTGAGCGAACATGTTGTTGACCCAATTGTTAGAAATGATGACTCTAATCATAATGAAGAGAAAATGGCTCTACTTGCCGAGAGAGTTTCCAAAATTGTTAGAAATAATGAACCCTTTTTTAGGGATATTAAAAAAAGGTAATTAGGGATCTAAAATGATTATTACGATGAATTTAAAATTGCACTTCTTCAAAAACAACATTAATGATTTTGGAGACCACTCATATAAGCATTTCAACATTAAAATAACTCTAGAATTAGGAAGTTGTATTGAAATTTTGAACTCTATATCATGCAAGGGTATGAAACTTTGGACAAAGTCTTTCAATGTTTTTCAAACATTATCAACTACATGTAAAACTTGGGTGGACCTATTAGCAAAGAAAATTAGATTGAGAAAATCATTATTATACGACCTTATCATTTTCATGCCAAAGTTACCTAGCTTAAGTCCATGTACAAGCCGACTAAACATTCTCTTAAATGAAACTGTTGGGCAAGTATTCGAACTGGATCACTTTTGGCCAAGATTAGAGCAATCTACTTTCGAGGAGGGAAAGAACTTGGCCATCAAGACATCAAGGATAGTGATCCGAGCGACCATGTTTTTGACCCAATTGTTAGAAAAGATGACTCTAATCGTAATGAAGAGAAAATGGCTCTACTTTCCGAGATATTTCCTAAATTTCAAAGAAATAAAAACCCTTTTAGGGATATTAAAAAAAGGTAATTAGGGATCTAAAATGAGTATTACGATGAATTTAAAATTGTACTTTTTCAAAAACAACATGAATGATTTTCGAGACCACTCATATAAGCATTTCAACATTAAAATAAATCTAGAATTATGAAGTTGTATTGAAATTTTGAACTCTATATCATGCAAGAGGATGAAACTTTGGACAAAGTTTTTGCATGTTTTTCAAACATTATCAACTACTTGTAAAACTTGGGTGGACCTATTAGCAAGGAAAATTAGATTGAGAAAATCATTCCTATACTACCTTATCATTTTAATGCCAAAGTTACCTCGCTTAAGTCTATGCACATTCCCACCGAAAATACTCTTAAATGAATCTGTTGAGCAAGTATTCGAAGTGCATCACTTTTACCTATGTTGAGAGCAATCTACTTTCGAGGAGGGAAAGAAATTGGCCCTCAAGGTATCAAGGATAGTGGTGAGAGTGAACATGTTTTTGGCCCAATTGTTAGAAAAGATGACTCTAACCATAATGAAGAGAAAATGGCTCTACTTGTAGTGTGATTTCCGAAATTTCTTAGAAATAAGAAACCCTTTTTTAGGGATATTAAAAAAAGGTAATTAGGGATCTAAAATGATTATTACGATGAATTTAAAATTGTACTTTTTCAAAAACAACATGAATGATTTTGGAGACTACTCATATAAGCATTTCAACATTAAAATAAATCTAGAATTATGAAGTTGTATTGTAATTTTGAACTCTATATCATGCAAGAGGATGAAACTTTGGACAAAGTCTTTCCATGTTTTTCAAACATTATCAACTACTTGTAAAACTTGGGTGGACCTATTAGCAATGAAAATTAGATTTAGAAAATCATTATTATAATACCTTATCATTTTAATGCCAAAGTTACATTGCTTAAGTCTATGTTCAAGCCCACCGAACATACTCTTAAATGAATCTGTTGGGCAAGTATTCGAACTACATCACTTTTGCCCAAGTTGAGAGCAATCTACTATCGAGGAGGGAAAGAAATTGACCCTCAAGACATCAAGGATAGTGGTCAGAGCGAACATGTTTTTGACCCAATTATTAGAAAAGATGACTCTAATCATAATGAAGAGAAAATGCCTCTACTTGCCGTGTGATTTTCTAAATTTCTTAAAAAGAAAAAATCCCTTTTTTAGGATTATTAAAAAAATGTAATTAGGACTCTGAAATGATTATTACAATTAATTTAAAATTATACGTCTTCAAAACAACATCAATGATTTTTGAGACCACTCATATAAGCATTTCAATATTAAAATAAATCTAGAATTATTAAGTTGAATTGAATTTTTGAGCTCTATTTCATGCAAGGGGATGAATCATTGGACAAAGTCTTCCAATGTTTTTCAAACATTATGAACTACTTGTAAAACTTGGTTGGACCTATTAGAAAAGAAAATTAGATTGAGAAAATCATTCCTATACGACCTTATCATTTTCATGCCAAAGTTACCTTGCTTAAGTCCATGTACAAGCCGACTGAACATACTCTTAAATGAATCAGTTTGGCAAGTATTCGAATTGGATCGCTTTTGGCCAAGATTAGAGTAATCTACTTTCGAGGAGGGAAAGAACTTGGCCCTAAAGACATCAAGCATAGTGGTCTGAGCGAACATGTTGTTGACCCAATTGTTAGAAATGATGACTCTAATCATAATGAAGAGAAAATGGCTCTACTTGCCGAGAGATTTTCCAAAATTGTTAGAAATAATGAATCCTTTTTTAGGGATATTAAAAAAAGGTAATTAGGGATCTAAAATGATTATTACGATGAATTTAAAATTGCACTTCTTCAAAAACAACATTAATGATTTTGGAGACCACTCATATAAGCATTTCAACATTAAAATAACTCTAGAATTATGAAGTTGTATTGAAATTTTGAACTCTATATCATGCAAGGGTATGAAACTTTGGACAAAGTCTTTCAATGTTTTTCAAACATTATCAACTACATGTAAAACTTGGGTGGACCTATTAGCAAAGAAAATTAGATTGAGAAAATCATTATTATACGACCTTATCATTTTCATGCCAAAGTTAACTAGCTTAAGTCCATGTACAAGCCGACTAAACATTCTCTTAAATGAAACTGTTGGGCAAGTATTCGAACTGGATCACTTTTGGCCAAGATTAGAGCAATCTACTTTCGAGGAGGGAAAGAACTTGGCCATCAAGACATCAAGGATAGTGGTCCGAGCGACCATGTTTTTGACCCAATTGTTAGAAAAGATGACTCTAATCGTAATGAAGAGAAAATGGCTCTACTTTCCGAGATATTTCCTAAATTTCATAGAAATAAAAACCCTTTTAGGGATATTAAAAAAAGGTAATTAGGGATCTAAAATGATTATTACGGTGAATTTAAAATTGTACTTTTTCAAAAACAACATGAATGATTTTGGAGACCACTCATATAAGCATTTCAACATTAAAATAAATCTAGAATTATGAAGTTGTATTGAAATTTTGAACTCTATATCATGCAAGAGGATGAAACTTTGGACAAAGTCTTTGCATGTTTTTCAAACATTATCAACTACTTGTAAAACTTGGGTGGACCTATTAGCAAGGAAAATTAGATTGAGAAAATCATTCCTATACTACGTTATCATTTTCATGCCAAAGTTACCTTGCTGAAGTCCATGTTCAAGCCGATCGAACATACTCTTAGATGAATCTGTTGGGCAAGTATTCGAAATTGGATCACTTTTGGCCAAGATCAGAGCAATCTACTTTCGAGGAGGGAATGAACTTGGCCCTCAAGATATCAAACATAGTCGTTCGAGCGAACATATTTTTGACCCAATTGTTATAAATGATGACTCTAAATATAATGAACAGAAAATGGCTCTACTTGCCGAGAGATTTCCTAAATTTCTTAGAAATAAGAAACCCTTTTTTAGGGATATTAAAAAAAGGTAATTAGGGATCTAAAATGATTATAACGATGAATTTAAAATTTTACTTTTTCAAAAACAACATGAAGGATTTTGGAGACCACTCATATAAGCATTTCAACATTAAATTAAATCTAGAATTATGAAGTTGTATTGAAATTTTGAACTCTATATCATGCAAGAGGATGAAAGTTTGGACAAAGTCTTTTAATGTTTTTCAAACATTATCAACTACTTGTAAAACTTGGGTGGACCTATTAGCAAGGAAAATTAGATTAAGAAAATCATTCCTATACTAGCTTATCATTTTAATGCCAAAGTTACCTTGCTTAAGTCCATGTTCAAGCCCACCGAACATACTCTTAAATGAATCTATTAGGCAAGTATTTGACCTGTATCACTTTTGCCCAAGTTGAGAGCAATCTACTATGGAGGAGGAAAAGAAATTGGCCCTCAAGACATCAAGAATAGTGGTCAGAGCGAACATGTTTTTGACCCAATTATTAGAAAAGATGACTCTAATCGTAATGAAGAGAAAATGGCTCTACTTGCCTTGTGATTTTCTAAATTTCTTAAAAGGGAAAAAACGCTTTTTTAGGATTATTAAAAAAAGGTAATTAGGGCTCTGAAATGATTATTACAATTAATTTAAAATTGTACGTCTTCAAAACAACATCAATGATTTTTGAGACCACTCATATAAGCATTTCAATATTGAAATACATCTAGAATTTTGAAGTTGAATTGAATTTTTGAGCTCTATGTCATGCAAGGGGAGGAATCATTGGACAAAGTCTTTCAATGTTTTTCAAACATTATCAACTACTTGTAAAACATAGGTGGACCTATTAGCAAAGGAAATTACATTGAGAAAATCATTCCTATACGACCTTATCATTTTCATGCCAAAGTTACCTTCTTAATTCCATGTACAAGGCTACCGAACATTCTCTTAAATGAATCTAATGGGCAAGTATTCAAACTGGATCACTTTTTCCAAGATTAGAGCACTCTACTTTCGAGGAGGGAAAGAACATGGCCATCAAGACATCAAGGATAGTGGTCCGAGCGACCATGTTTTTGACCCAATTGTTAGAAATGATTACTCTAATCATAATGAAGAGAAAATGGCTCTACTTGATGATATATTTCCTAAATTTCTTAGAAATTAGGAACCCTTTTTTAGGGATATTAAAAAAAGGTAATTAGGGATCTAAAATGATTATAACGATGAATTTAAAATTGTACTTTTTCAAAAACAACATGAATGAATTTGGAGACCACTCATATAAGCATTTCAACATTAAAATAAATCTAGAATTATGAAGTTGTATTGTAATTTTGAACTCTATATAATGCAAGAGGATGAAACTTTGGACAAAGTCTTTCAATGTTTTTCAAACATTATCAACTACTTGTAAAACTTGGGTGGACCTATTAGCAAGGAAAATTAGATTAAGAAAATCATTCCTATACTAGCTTATCCTTTTAATGCCAAAGTTACCTTGCTTAAGTCCATGTTCAAGCCCACCGAACATACTCTTAAATGAATCTATTAGGCAAGTATTTGAACTGCTTCACTTTTGCCCAAGTTGAGAGCAATCTACTATCGAGGAGGGAAAGAAATTGGCCATCAAGACATCAAGGATAGTGGTCAGAGCGAACATGTTTTTGACCCAATTGTTAGAAAAGATGACTCTAATCATAATGAAGAGAAAATGGCTCTACTAGCCGTGTGATTTTCTAAATTTCTTAAAAAGAAAAAATCCCTTTTTTAGGATTATTAAAAAAAAGTAATTAGGGCTCTGAAATGATTATTACAATTAATTAAAAATTTTACGTCTTCAAACAACATCAATGATTTTTGAGACAACTGATATAAGCATTTCAATATTAAAATAAATCTAGAATTTTGAAGTTGAATTGAATTTTTGAGCTCTATTTCATGCAAGGGGATGAATCATTGGACAAAGTCCTTCAATGTTTTTCAAACATTATCAACTACTTGTAAAACATAGGTGGACCTATTAGCAAAGAAAATTACATTGAGAAAATCATTCCTATATGACCTTATCATTTTCATGCCAAAGTTACCTTCTTAAGTCCATGTACAAGCCGACCGAACATACTCTTAAATGAATCTATTGGGAAAGTATTCAAACTGGATCACTTTTGGCCAAGATTAGAGCAATCTACTTTGGAGGAGGGAAAGAACTTGCCCATCAAGACATCAAGGATAGTTGTCCGAGCGACCATGTTTTTGACCCAATTGTTAGAAATGATGACTCTAATCATAATGAAGAGAAAATGGCTCTACTTGACGAGATATTTCCTAAATTTCTTAGAAATAAGAAACCCATTTTTAGGCATATTAAAAAAAGGTAATTAGGGATCTAAAATAATTATTACGATGAATTTAAAATTATACTTTTTCAAAAACAACATGAATGATTTTGGAGACCAGTCATATAAGCATTTCAATATTAAAATAAATCTAGAATTATGAAGTTGTATTGTTATTTTGAACTCTATATCATGCAAGAGGATGAAACTTTGGACAAAATCTTTGCATGTTTTTCAAACATTATCAACTACTTGTAAAACTTGGGTGGACCTATTAGCAAGGAAAATTAGATTAAGAAAATCATTCCTATACTACCTTATCATTTTAATGCCAAAGTTACCTTGCTTATGTCCATGTTCAAGCCCACCGAACATACTCTTAAATAAATCTGTTGGGCAAGTATTTGAACTTCATCACTTTTTCCCAAGTTGAGAGCAATCTACTATCGAGGAGGGAAAGAAATTGACCCTCAAGACATCTAGGATAGTGGTCAGAGCGAACATGTTTTTGACCCAATTATTAGAAAAGATGACTATAATCATAATGAAGGGAAAATTCCTCTACTTGCCGTGTGATTTTCTAAATTTATTAAAAAGAAAAAATCCCTTTTTTAGGATTATTAAAAAAAAGTAATTAGGGCTCTGAAATGATTATTACAATTAATTTAAAATTGTTCGTATTCAAAACAACATCAATGATTTTTGAGACAACTCATATAAGCATTTCAATATTAAAATAAATCTAGAATTATTAAGTTGAATTGAATTTTTGAGCTCTAATTCATGCAAGGGGATGAATCATTGGACAAAGTCTTCAATTTGTTTCAAACATTATCAACTACTTGTAGAACTTGGGTGAACCTATTAGCAAAGAAAATTAGATTGAGAAAATCATTCCTATACGACCTTATGATTTTCATTCCAAAGTTACCTTCTTAAGTCCATGTACAAGCCGACTGAACATACTCTTAAATGAATCAGTTTGGCAAGTATTCAAACTGGATCACTTTTGGCCAAGATTAGAGCAATCTACTTTTGAAGAGGAAAAGAAGTTGGCCATCAAGACATAATGGATAGTGGTCCGAGCGACCATGTTTTTGACCCCATTGTTAGAAATGAAGACTCTTATCATAATGAAGAGAAAATAGCTCTACTTGCCGAGATATGTCATAAATTTCTTAGAAATAAGAAACCCTTTTTTAGGGATATTAAAAAAAGGTAATTTGGGATCTAAAATGATTATTACAATTAATTTAAAATTGTACTTCTTCATAACAACATGAATTATTTTTGAGACCACTCATATAAGCATTTCAATACTAAAATAAATCTAGAATTATGAAGTTGAATTGAAATATTGAGCTCTATATCATGCAAGGGGATGAAACTTTGGACAAAGTCTTTGCATGTTTTTCAAACATTATCAACTACTTGTAAAACTTGGGTGGACCTATTAGCAAGGAAAATTAGATTTTGAAAATCATTCCTATACTACGTTATCATTTTAATGCCAAAGTTACCTTTCTTTAGTCCATGTTCAAGCTGATCGAACATACTCTTAGATGAATCTATTGGGCAAGTATTTGAAACTGGATCACTTTTGGCCAAGATTAGAGCAATCTACTTTCGAGGAGGGAACGAACTTGGCCCTCAAGACATCAAGGGTAGTGGTCCGAGCGAATATGATTTTGACAAAATTGTTAGAAATGATGACTCTAATCATAATGAAGAGAAAGTGGCTGTACTTGTAGTGTGATTTCCTAAATTTCATAGAAAGAAAAAAACCCTTTTTTAGGATTATTAAAAAAAGGTAATTAGGACTCTAAAATGATTATTACAATTAATTTAAAAGTGTACTTCTTCAAAACAACATGAATGATTTATGAGACCACTCATATAAGCATTTTGAATATTAAAATAAAGCTAGGATTATGAAGTTGAATTGAAATTTTGAGCTCTATATCATGCAAGGGCAAAACAATTTGGACAATGTCTTTCAATGTTTTTCAAATATTATCAACTACTTGTAAAACTTGGGTGGACCTATTAGCAAAGAAAATTGGATGGAGAAAATCATTATTATACGACCTTATCATTTTCATGCCAAAGTTACCTTGCTTAAGTCCATGTACAAGCCGACTGAACAAACTCTTAAATGAATATGTTGGGCAAGTATTCGAATTGGATCGCTTTTGGCCAAGATTAGAGCAATCTACTTTCGAGGAGGGAAAGAACTTGGCTATCAAGATATCAAGTATTGTGGTCCGAGCGACCATGTTTTTGACCCAATTGTTAGAAAAGATGTCTCTAATCACACTGAAGAGAAAATGGCTCTACTTGCCGAGATATTTCCTAAATTTCTTAGAAATAAGAAACCCTTTTTTAGGGATATTAAAAAAAGGTAATTAGGGATCTAGAATGATTATTACGATGAATTTAAAATTGCACTTCCTCAAAAACAACATGAATGATTTGGGACCACTCATATAAGCATTTCAACATTAAAATAACTCTAGAATTATGAAGTTGTATTGAAATTTTGAACTCTATATCATGCAAGAGGATAAAACTTTGGACAAAGTGTTTGCATGTTTTTCAAACATTATCAACTACTTGTAAAACTTTGGTGGACCTATTAGCAAGGCAAATAAGATTTAGAAAATCATTCCTATACTACCTTATCATTTTAATGCCAAAGTTACCTTGCTTAAGTCCATGTTCAAGCCCACCGAACATTCTCTTAAATGAATCTGTTTTGCAATTATTCGAACTAGATCACTTTTGCCCAAGTTGAGAGCAATCTACTATCGAGGAGGGAAAGAAATTGGCCCTCAAGACATCAAGGATAGTGGTCAGAGCGAACATATTTTTGACCCAATTATTAGAAAAGATGACTCTAATCATAATGAAGAGAAAATGGCTCTACTTGCCATGTGATTTTCTAAATTTCTTCAAAAGAAAAAAACGCTTTTTTAGGATTATTAAAAATAGGTAATTAGCTCTCTAAAATGATTATTACAATTAATTTAAAATTGTACGTGTTCAAAACAACATAAATGATTTTTGAGACCACTCATATAAGCATTTCAATATTAAAATAAATCTAGAATTTTGAAGTTGAATTGAATTTTTGAGCTCTAATTCATGCAAGGGGATGAATCATTGGACAAAGTCTTCAATTTTTTTCAAACATTATCAACTACTTGTAAAACTTAGGTTGACCTATTAGCAAAGAAAATTAGATTGAGAAAATCATTCCTATACGACCTTATTATTTTCATGCCAAAGTTACCTTCTTAAATCCATGTACAAGCCGACCGAACATACTCTTAAATAAATCTGTTGGGCAAGTATTCAAACTGGATCACTTTTGGCCAAGATTAGAGCAATCTAGTTTGGAGGAGGGAAAGAACTTGGCCATCAAGACATCAAGGATAATGGTCCGAGCGACCATGTTTTTGACCCAATTGTTAGAAATGATGACTCTTATCATAATGAAGAGAAAATGGCTCTACTTGCCGAGATATGTCATAAATTTCTTAGAAATAAGAAACCCTTTTTTAGGGATATTAAAAAAGGTAATTTGGGATCTAAAATGATTATTACAATTAATTTAAAATTGTACTTCTTCAAAACAACATGAATTATTTTTGAGACCACTCATATAAGCATTTCAATACTAAAATAAATCTAGAATTATGAAGTTGAATTGAAATTTTGAGCTCTATATCATGCAAGGGGATGAAACTTTGGACAAAGTCTTTGCATGTCTTTCAAACATTATCAACTACTTGTAAAACTTGGGTGGACCTATTAGCAAGGAAAATTAGATTTTAAAAATCATTCCTATACTACGTTATCATTTTAATGCCAATGTTACCTTGCTTTAGTCCATGTTCAAGCCGATCGAACATACTCTTAGATGAATCTGTTGGGCAAGTATTTGAAACTGGATCACTTTTGGCCAAGATTAGAGCAATCTACTTTCGAGGAGGGAAAGAACTTGGCCCTCAAGACATCAAGGATAGTGGTCCGAGCGAATATGATTTTGATCCAATTGTTAGAAATGATGACTCTAATCATAATGAAGAGAAAATGGCTCTACTTGTAGTGTGATTTCCTAAATTTCATAGAAAGAAAAAAACCCTTTTTTAGGATTATTAAAAAAAGGTAATTACGACTCTAAAATGATTATTACAATTAATTTAAAAGTGTACTTCTTCAAAACCACATGAATGATTTTTGAGACCACTCATATAAGCATTTTGAATATTAAAATAAATCTTGGATTATGAAGTTAAATTGAAATTTTGAGCTCTATATCATGCAAGGGCAAAACAATTTGGACAATGTCTTTCAATGTTTCTCAAATATTATCAACTACTTGTAAAACTTGGGTGGACCTATTAGCAAAGAAAATTGGATGGAGAAAATTATTATTATACGACCTTATCATTTTCATGCCAAAGTTACCTTGCTTAAGTCCATGTACAAGCCGACTGAACAAACTCTTAAATGAAACTGTTGGGCAAGTATTCGAACTGGATCACTTTTGGCCAAGATTAGAGCAATCTACTTTCGAGGAGGGAAAGAACTTGGCCATCAAGACATCAAGGATAGTGGTCCGAGCGACCATGTTTTTGACCCAATTGTTAGAAATGATTACTCTAATCATAATGAAGAGAAAATGGCTCTACTTGCAGTGTGATTTCCTAAATTTCTTATAAAGAAAAAAACCCTTTGTAAGGATTATTATAAAAAGGAAATTAGGGCTCTAAAATGATTATTACAATTAATTTAAAATTGTAATTCTTCAAAACAACATGAATGATTTTTGAGACCACTCATATAAGCATTTCAATATTAAAATAAATCTAGAATTATGAAGTTGAATTGAAATTTTGAGCTCTATATCATGCAAGGGGAAGAAACTTTGGACAAAGTCTTTCAATATTTTTCAAACATTGTCAACTACTTGTAGAAATTGGGTGGACCTTAATGCAAAGAAAATTAGATTGAAAAAATCATTCCTATACTACCTTGTCATTTTAATTCCAAAGTTACCTTGCTTAAGTCCATCTAAATGCCCACCGAACAAACTCTTAAATGAAATTATTGGGCAATTATTCGAACTGCATCACTTTTGCCCAAGTTGAGAGCAATCTACTTTCGAGGAGAGAAAGAAATTGGCCCCCTAGACATCAAGGATAGTGATGAGAGTGAACACGTGTTTGACCCAATTGTTAGAAAAGATGACTCTAATCATAATGAAGAGAAAATGGCTCTACTTGCAGTGTGATTTCCTAAATTTCTTAGAAAGAAAAAAACCCTTTTCCAGGATTATTAAAAAAAGGAAATTAGGGCTCTAAAATGATTATTACAATTAATTTAAAATTGTAATTCTTCAAAACAACATGAATGATTTTTGAGACCACTCATATAAGCATTTCAATATTAAAATAAATCTAGAATTATGAAGTTGAATTGAAATTTTGAGCTCTATATCATGCAAGGGGAAGAAACTTTGGACAAAGTCTTTCAATGTTTTTCAAACATTGTCAACTACTTGTAGAAATTGGGTGGACCTTAATGCAAAGAAAATTAGATTGAAAAAATAATTCCTATACTACCTTGTCATTTTAATTCCAAAGTTACCTTCCTTAAGTCCATGTAAATGCCCACCGAACAAACTCTTAAATGAAATTATTGGGCAATTATTCGAACTGCATCACTTTTGCCCAAGTTGAGAGCAATCTACTTTCGAGGAGAGAAAGAAATTGGCCCCCTAGACATCAAGGATAGTGATGAGAGTGAACACGTTTTTGACCCAATTGTTAGAAAAGATGACTCTAATCATAATGAAGAGAAAATGGCTCTACTTGCAGTGTGATTTCCTAAATTTCTTAGAAAGAAAAAAACCCTTTTTCAGGATTATTAAAAAAAGGAAATTAGGGCTCTAAAATGATTATTACAATTAATTTAAAATTGTAATTCTTCAAAACAACATGAATGATTTTTGAGACCACTCATATAAGCATTTCAATATTAAAATAAATCTAGAATTATGAAGTTGAATTGAAATTTTGAGCTCTATATCATGCAAGGGGAAGAAACTTTGGACAAAGTCTTTCAATGTTTTTCAAACATTGTCAACTACTTGTAGAAATTGGGTGGACCTTAATGCAAAGAAAATTAGATTGAAAAAATAATTCCTATACTACCTTGTCATTTTAATTCCAAAGTTACCTTGCTTAAGTCCAGGTAAATGCCCACCGAACAAACTCTTAAATGAAATTATTGGGCAATTAATCGAACTGCATCACTTTTGCCCAAGTTGAGAGCAATCTACTTTCGAGGAGAGAAAGAAATTGGCCCCCTAGACATCAAGGATAGTGATGAGAGTGAACACGTTTTTGACCCAATTGTTAGAAAAGATGACTCTAATCATAATGAAGAGAAAATGGCTCTACTTGCAGTGTGATTTCCTAAATTTCTTATAAAGAAAAAAACCCTTTGTAAGGATTATTATAAAAAGGAAATTAGGGCTCTAAAATGATTATTACAATTAATTTAAAATTGTAATTCTTCATAACAACATGAATGATTTTTGAGACCACCCATATAAGTATTTCAATATTAAAATAAATCTAGAATTATGAAGTTGAATTGAAATTTTGAGCTCTATATCATGCAAGGGGAAGAAACTTTGGACAAAGTCTTTCAATGTTTTTCAAACATTGTCAACTACTTGTAAAAATTGGGTGGACCTGAATGCAAAGAAAATTAGATTGAAAAAATAATTCCTATACTACCTTGTCATTTTAATTCCAAAGTTACCTTGCTTAAGTCAATGTACATGCCCACCGAACAAACTCTTAAATGAAACTATTGGGCAATTATTCGAACTGCATCAGTTTTGCCCAAGTTGAGAGCAATCTACTTTCGAGGAGGGAAAGAAATTGTTCCTCAAGATATCAAGGATAGTGGTGAGAGTGAACATGTTTTTGACCCAATTGTTAGAAAAGATGACTCTAATCATAATGAAGAGAAAATGGCTCCACTTGTAGTGTGATTTCCTAAATTTCTTAGAAAGAAAAAAACCCATTTTTATGAATATTAAAAAAAGGTAATTAGGGATCTAAAATGATTATTACAATTAATTTAAAATTGTACGTCTTCAAAACAACATCAATGATATTTGAGACCACTCAAATAAGCATTTCAATATTAAAATAAATCTAGAATTTTGAAGTTGAATTGAATTTTTGAGCTCTAATTCATGCAAGGGGATGAATCATTGGACAAAGTCTTCAATTTTTTTCAAACATTGTCAACTACTTGTAAAACTTAGGTGGACCTATTAGCAAAGAAAATTAGATTGAGAAAATCATTCCTATACGACCTTATTATTTTCATGCCAAAGTTACCTTCTTAAATCCATGTACAAGCCGACCGAACATACTCTTAAATGAAATTATTGGGCAATTATTCGAACTGCATCACTTTTGCCCAAGTTGAGAACAATCTACTTTCAAGGAGAGAAAGAAATTGTCCCCCAAGACATTAAGGATAGTGGTGAGAGTGAACACGTTTTTGACCCAATTATTAGAAAAGATGACTCTAATCATAATGAAGAGAAAATGGCTCTACTTGCTGTGTGATTTCCTAAATTTCTTAGAAAGAAAAAAACCCTTTTACAGGATTATTAAAAAAAGGAAATTAGGGCTCTAAAATGATTATTACAATTAATTTAAAATTGTAATTCTTCAAAACAACATGAATGATTTTTGAGACCACTCATATAAGCATTTCAATATTAAAATAAATCTAGAATTATGAAGTTGAATTGAAATTTTGAGCTCTATATCATGCAAGGGGAAGAAACTTTGGACAAAGTCTTTCAATGTTTTTCAAACATTGTCAACTACTTGTAGAAATTGGGTGGACCTTAATGCAAAGAAAATTAGATTGAAAAAATAATTCCTATACTACCTTGTCATTTTAATTCCAAAGTTACCTTGCTTAAGTCCAGGTAAATGCCCACCGAACAAACTCTTAAATGAAATTATTGGGCAATTAATCGAACTGCATCACTTTTGCCCAAGTTGAGAGCAATCTACTTTCGAGGAGAGAAAGAAATTGGCCCCCTAGACATCAAGGATAGTGATGAGAGTGAACACGTTTTTGACCCAATTGTTAGAAAAGATGACTCTAATCATAATGAAGAGAAAATGGCTCTACTTGCAGTGTGATTTCCTAAATTTCTTAGAAAGAAAAAAACCCTTTTTCAGGATTATTAAAAAAAGGAAATTAGGGCTCTAAAATGATTATTACAATTAATTTAAAATTGTAATTCTTCAAAACAACATGAATGATTTTTGAGACCACTCATATAAGCATTTCAATATTAAAATAAATCTAGAATTATGAAGTTGAATTGAAATTTTGAGCTCTATATCATGCAAGGGGAAGAAACTTTGGACAAAGTCTTTCAATATTTTTCAAACATTGTCAACTACTTGTAGAAATTGGGTGGACCTTAATGCAAAGAAAATTAGATTGAAAAAATCATTCCTATACTACCTTGTCATTTTAATTCCAAAGTTACCTTGCTTAAGTCCATCTAAATGCCCACCGAACAAACTCTTAAATGAAATTATTGGGCAATTATTCGAACTGCATCACTTTTGCCCAAGTTGAGAGCAATCTACTTTCGAGGAGAGAAAGAAATTGGCCCCCTAGACATCAAGGATAGTGATGAGAGTGAACACGTTTTTGACCCAATTGTTAGAAAAGATGACTCTAATCATAATGAAGAGAAAATGGCTCTACTTGCAGTGTGATTTCCTAAATTTCTTAGAAAGAAAAAAACCCTTTTCCAGGATTATTAAAAAAAGGAAATTAGGGCTCTAAAATGATTATTACAATTAATTTAAAATTGTAATTCTTCAAAACAACATGAATGATTTTTGAGACCACTCATATAAGCATTTCAATATTAAAATAAATCTAGAATTATGAAGTTGAATTGAAATTTTGAGCTCTATATCATGCAAGGGGAAGAAACTTTGCACAAAGTCTTTCAATGTTTTTCAAACATTGTCAACTACTTGTAGAAATTGGGTGGACCTTAATGCAAAGAAAATTAGATTGAAAAAATAATTCCTATACTACCTTGTCATTTTAATTCCAAAGTTACCTTCCTTAAGTCCATGTAAATGCCCACCGAACAAACTCTTAAATGAAATTATTGGGCAATTATTCGAACTGCATCACTTTTGCCCAAGTTGAGAGCAATCTACTTTCGAGGAGAGAAAGAAATTGGCCCCCTAGACATCAAGGATAGTGATGAGAGTGAACACGTTTTTGACCCAATTGTTAGAAAAGATGACTCTAATCATAATGAAGAGAAAATGGCTCTACTTGCAGTGTGATTTCCTAAATTTCTTAGAAAGAAAAAAACCCTTTTTCAGGATTATTAAAAAAAGGAAATTAGGGCTCTAAAATGATTATTACAATTAATTTAAAATTGTAATTCTTCAAAACAACATGAATGATTTTTGAGACCACTCATATAAGCATTTCAATATTAAAATAAATCTAGAATTATGAAGTTGAATTGAAATTTTGAGCTCTATATCATGCAAGGGGAAGAAACTTTGGACAAAGTCTTTCAATGTTTTTCAAACATTGTCAACTACTTGTAGAAATTGGGTGGACCTTAATGCAAAGAAAATTAGATTGAAAAAATAATTCCTATACTACCTTGTCATTTTAATTCCAAAGTTACCTTGCTTAAGTCCAGGTAAATGCCCACCGAACAAACTCTTAAATGAAATTATTGGGCAATTAATCGAACTGCATCACTTTTGCCCAAGTTGAGAGCAATCTACTTTCGAGGAGAGAAAGAAATTGGCCCCCTGGACTTCAAGGATAGTGATGAGAGTGAACACGTTTTTGACCCAATTGTTAGAAAAGATGACTCTAATCATAATGAAGAGAAAATGGCTCTACTTGCAGTGTGATTTCCTAAATTTCTTATAAAGAAAAAAACCCTTTGTAAGGATTATTATAAAAAGGAAATTAGGGCTCTAAAATGATTATTACAATTAATTTAAAATTGTAATTCTTCATAACAACATGAATGATTTTTGAGACCACCCATATAAGTATTTCAATATTAAAATAAATCTAGAATTATGAAGTTGAATTGAAATTTTGAGCTCTATATCATGCAAGGAGAAGAAACTTTGGACAAAGTCTTTCAATGTTTTTCAAACATTGTCAACTACTTGTAAAAATTGGGTGGACCTGAATGCAAAGAAAATTAGATTGAAAAAATAATTCCTATACTACCTTGTCATTTTAATTCCAAAGTTACCTTGCTTAAGTCAATGTACATGCCCACCGAACAAACTCTTAAATGAAACTATTGGGCAATTATTCGAACTGCATCAGTTTTGCCCAAGTTGAGAGCAATCTACTTTCGAGGAGGGAAAGAAATTGTTCCTCAAGATATCAAGGATAGTGGTGAGAGTGAACATGTTTTTGACCCAATTGTTAGAAAAGATGACTCTAATCATAATGAAGAGAAAATGGCTCCACTTGTAGTGTGATTTCCTAAATTTCTTAGAAAGAAAAAAACCCATTTTTATGAATATTAAAAAAAGGTAATTAGGGATCTAAAATGATTATTACAATTAATTTAAAATTGTAATTCTTCAAAACAATATGAATGATTTTTGAGACCACTCATATAAGCATTTCAATATTAAAATCAATCTAGAATTATGAAGTTGAATATAAATTTTGAACTCTATATAATACAAGGGGAAGAAACTTTGGACAAAGTCTTTGAATGTCTTTCAAACATTATCAACTCCTTGATGAAGTTTAGTGGACCTATTTGCAAAGAAAATTAGATTGAGAAAATAATTCCTATACTACCTTATCATTTTAATGCCAAAGTTACCTTGCTTCAGTCCATGTACATGCCCACCGAACATACTCTTAAATGAATCGGTTGGGCAAGTATTCGAACTGCATCACTTTTGCCCAAGTTGATAGCAATCTACTTTTGAGGAGAGAAAGAAATTGGCCCCGAAGACATTAAGGATAGTGGTGACAGTGAACACGTTTTTGACCCAATTATTAGAAAAGATGACTCTAATCATAATGAAGAGAAAATGGCTCTACTTGCAGTGTCATCTCCTAAATTTCTTAGAAAGAAAAAAACCCTTTTTCAGGATTATTATAAAAGGAAATTAGGGCTCTAAAATGATTATTACAATTAATTTAAAGTTGTACTTCTTCATAACAACATGAATGATTTTTGAGACCACCCATATAAGCATTTCAATATTAAAATAAATCTAAAATTATGAAGTTGAATTGAAATTTTGAGCTCTATATCATGCAAGGGGAAGAAACTTTGGACAAATTCTTTCAATGTTTTTCAAACATTATTAACTACTTGTAAAAATTGGGTGGACCTCAATGCAAAGAAAATTAGATTGAAAAAATAATTCCTATACTACCTTGTCATTTTAATGCCAAATTTACCTTGCTTAAGTCCATGTACATGCCCACCGAACATACTCTTAAATGAATCTATTGGGCAAGTATTCGAACTGCATCACTTTTGCCCAAGTTGAGAGCAATCTACTTTCGAGGAGAGAAATAAATTGTTCCTCAAGATATCAAGGATAGTGGTGAGAGTGAACACGTTTTTGACCCAATTGTTAGAAAAGATGACTCTAATCATAATGAAGAGAAAATGGCTCTACTTGCAGTGTGATTTCCTAAATTTCATAGAAAGAAAAAAACCATTTTTAAGGATTATTATAAAAAGGAAATTAGGGCTCTAAAATGATTGTTACAATTAATTTACAATTGTAATTCTTCAAAACAATATGAATGATTTTTGAGACCACTCATATAAGCATTTCAATATTAAAATCAATCTAGAATTATGAAGTTGAATTGAAATTTTGAGCTCTATATCATACAAGGGGGAGAAATTTTGGACAAAGTCTTTGAATGTCTTTCAAACATTATCAACTCCTTGATGAAGTTTAGTGGACCTATTTGCAAAGAAAATTAGATTGAGAAAATAATTCCTATACTACCTTATCATTTTAATGCCAAAGTTACCTTGCTTAAGTCCATGTACATGCCCATCGAACATACTCTTAAATGAATCTGTTGGGCAAGTAGTCGAACTGCATCACCTTTGCCCAAGTTGAGAGCAATCTTCTTTCGAGGAGAGAAAGAAATGGGCCCCCAAGACATTAAGGATAGTGGTGAGAGTGAACACGTTTTTGACCAAATTGTTAGAAAAGATGACTCTAATCATAATGAAAAGAAAATGGCTCTACTTGCTGTGTGATTTCCTAAATTTCTAAGAAAGAAAAAAACCATTTTTAAGGATTATTATAAAAAGGAAATTAGGGCTCTAAAATGATTATTACAATTAATTTAAAATTGTAATTCTTCAAAACAACATGAATGATTTTTGAGACCACTCATATAAGCATTTCAATATTAAAATAAATCGAGAATTATGAAGTTGAATTGAAATTTTGAGCTCTATATCATGCAAGGGGAAGAAACTTTGGACAGTCTTTCAATGTTTTTCAAACATTGTTAACTACTTGTAAATATTTGGTGGACCTTAATGCAAAGAAAATTAGAATGAAAAAATAATTCCTATACTACCTTGTCATTTTGATGAAAAAGTTACCTTGCTTAAGTCCATGTACATGCCCAGCGAACAAACTCTTAAATGAATCTGTTGGGCAAGTAGTCAAACTGCATCACTTTTCCCCAAGTTGAGAGCAATCTACTTTCGAGGAGAGAAAGAAATTGGCCCCCAAGACATTAAGGATAGTGGTGAGAGTGAACACGTTTTTGACCCAATTGTTAGAAAAGATGACTCTAATCATAATGAAGAGAAAATGGCTCTACTTGCAGTGTGATTTCCTAAATTTCATAGAAAGAAAAAAACCATTTTTAAGGATTATTATAAAAAGGAAATTAGGGCTCTAAAATGATTGTTACAATTAATTTAAAATTGTAATTCTTCAAAACAACATGAATGATTTTTGAGACCACTCATATAAGCATTTCAATATTAAAATAAATCTAGAATTATGAAGTTGAATTGAAATTTTGAGCTCTATATCATGCAAGGGGAAGAAACTTTGGACAAAGTCTTTCAATGTTTTTCAAACATTGTCAACTACTTGTAAAAATTTGGTGGACCTTAATGCAAAGAAAATTAGAATGAAAAAATAATTCCTATACTACCTTGTCATTTTAATGAAAAAGTTACCTTGCTTAAGTCCATGTACATGCCCAGCGAACAAACTCTTAAATGAATCTATTGGGCAAGTATTCGAACTGCATCACTTTTGCCTAAGTTGAGAGGAGTCTACTTTCGAGGAGAGAAAGAAATTGGCCCCCAAGACATCAAGGATAGTGGCGAGAGTGAACACGTTTTGGACCCAATTGTTAGAAAAGATGACTCTAATCGTAATGAAGCGAAAATGGCTCTACTTGCAGTTTGATTTCCTAAATTTCTTAGAAAGAAAAAAACCCTTTTTCAGGATTATTAAAAAAAGGAAATTAGGGCTCTAAAATGATTATTACAATTAATTTAAAGTTGTAGTTCTTCAAAACAACATGAATGATTTTTGAGACCACTCATATAAGCATTTCAATATTAAAATAAATCTAGAATTATGAAGTTGAATTGAAATTTTGAGCTCTATATCATGCAAGGGGAAGAAACTTTGGACAAAGTGTTTCAATGTTTTTGAAACATTGTCAACTACTTGTAAAAATTGGGTGGACCTTAATGCAAAGAAAATTAGATTGAAAAAATAATTCCTATACTACCTTGTCATTTTAATGCCAAATTTACCTTGCTTAAGTCCATGTAAATGCCCACCGAACATACTCTTAAATGAAATTATTGGGCAAGTATTCGAACTGCATCACTTTTGCCCAAGTTGAGAGCAATCTACTTTCGAGGAGAGAAATAAATTGTTCCTCAAGATATCAAGGATAGTGGTGAGAGTGAACACGTTTTTGACCCAATTGTTAGAAAAGATGACTCTAATCATAATGAAGAGAAAATGGCTCCACTTGTAGTGTGATTTCCTAAATTTCTTAGAAAGAAAAAAAACCCATTTTTATGCTTATTAAAAAAATGTAATTAGGGATCTAAAATGATTATTACAATTAATTTACAATTGTAATTCTTCAAAACAATATGAATGATTTTTGAGACCACTCATATAAGCATTTCAATATTAAAATCAATCTAGAATTATGAAGTTGAATTGAAATTTTGAGCTCTATATCATACAAGGGGGAGAAATTTTGGACAAAGTCTTTGAATGTCTTTCAAACATTATCAACTCCTTGATGAAGTTTAGTGGACCTATTTGCAAAGAAAATTAGATTGAGAAAATAATTCCTATACTACCTTATCATTTTAATGCCAAAGTTACCTTGCTTAAGTCCATGTACATGCCCAGCGAACAAACTCTTAAATGAATCTATTGGGCAAGTATTCGAACTGCATCACTTTTGCCTAAGTTGAGAGGAGTCTACTTTCGAGGAGAGAAAGAAATTGGCCCCCAAGACATCAAGGATAGTGGCGAGAGTGAACACGTTTTGGACCCAATTGTTAGAAAAGATGACTCTAATCGTAATGAAGCGAAAATGGCTCTACTTGCAGTTTGATTTCCTAAATTTCTTAGAAAGAAAAACACCCTTTTTCAGGATTATTAAAAAAAGGAAATTAGGGCTCTAAAATGATTATTACAATTAATTTAAAGTTGTAGTTCTTCAAAACAACATGAATGATTTTTGAGAGCACTCATATAAGCATTTCAATATTAAAATAAATCTAGAATTATGAAGTTGAATTGAAATTTTGAGCTCTATATCATGCAAGGGGAAGAAACTTTGGACAAAGTGTTTCAATGTTTTTCAAACATTGTCAACTACTTGTAAAAATTGGGTGGACCTTAATGCAAAGAAAATTAGATTGAAAAAATAATTCCTATACTACCTTGTCATTTTAATGCCAAATTTACCTTGCTTAAGTCCATGTAAATGCCCACCGAACATACTCTTAAATGAAATTATTGGGTAAGTATTCGAACTGCATCACTTTTGCCCAAGTTGAGAGCAATCTACTTTCGAGGAGAGAAATAAATTGTTCCTCAAGATATCAAGGATAGTGGTGAGAGTGAACACGTTTTTGACCCAATTGTTAGAAAAGATGACTCTAATCATAATGAAGAGAAAATGGCTCCACTTGTAGTGTGATTTCCTAAATTTCTTAGAAAGAAAAAAAACCCATTTTTATGCTTATTAAAAAAATGTAATTAGGGATCTAAAATGATTATTACAATTAATTTACAATTGTAATTCTTCAAAACAATATGAATGATTTTTGAGACCACTCATATAAGCATTTCAATATTAAAATCAATCTAGAATTATGAAGTTGAATTGAAATTTTGAGCTCTATATCGTACAAGGGGGAGAAATTTTGGACAAAGTCTTTGAATGTCTTTCAAACATTATCAACTCCTTGATGAAGTTTAGTGGACCTATTTGCAAAGAAAATTAGATTGAGAAAATAATTCCTATACTACCTTATCATTTTAATGCCAAAGTTACCTTGCTTAAGTCCATGTACATGCCCACCGAACATACTCTTAAATGAATCTGTTGGGCAAGTAGTCGAACTGCATCACCTTTGCCCAAGTTGAGAGCAATCTACTTTCGAGGAGAGAAATAAATTGTTCCTCAAGATATCAAGGATAGTGGTGAGAGTGAACATGTTTTTGACCCAATTGTTAGAAAAGATGACTCTAATCATAATGAAGAGAAAATGGATCCACTTGCAGTGTGATTTCCTAAATTTCTAAGAAAGAAAAAAACCATTTTTAAGGATTATTATAAAAAGGAAATTAGGGCTCTAAAATGATTATTACAATTAATTTAAAATTGTAATTCTTCAAAACAACATGAATGATTTTTGAGACCACTCATATAAGCATTTCAATATTAAAATAAATCGAGAATTATGAAGTTGAATTGAAATTTTGAGCTCTATATCATGCAAGGGGAAGAAACTTTGGACAGTCTTTCAATGTTTTTCAAACATTGTTAACTACTTGTAAATATTTGGTGGACCTATTTGCAAAGAAAATTAGATTGAGAAAATAATTCCTATACTACCTTATCATTTTGATGCCAAAGTCAACTTGCTTAAGTCCATGTACATGCCAAGCGAACAAACTCTTAAATGAATCTGTTGGGCAAGTAGTCAAACTGCATCACTTTTCCCCAAGTTGAGAGCAATCTACTTTCGAGGAGAGAAAGAAATTGGCCCCCAAGACATTAAGGATAGTGGTGAGAGTGAACACGTTTTTGACCCAATTGTTAGAAAAGATGACTCTAATCATAATGAAGAGAAAATGGCTCTACTTGCAGTGTGATTTCCTAAATTTCTTAGAAAGAAAAAAACCATTTTTAAGGATTATTATAAAAAGGAAATTAGGGCTCTAAAATGATTGTTACAATTAATTTAAAATTGTAATTCTTCAAAACAACATGAATGATTTTTGAGACCACTCATATAAGCATTTCAATATTAAAATAAATCTAGAATTATGAAGTTGAATTGAAATTTTGAGCTCTATATCATGCAAGGGGAAGAAACTTTGGACAAAGTCTTTCAATGTTTTTCAAACATTGTCAACTACTTGTAAAAATTTGGTGGACCTTAATGCAAAGAAAATTAGAATGAAAAAATAATTCCTATACTACCTTGTCATTTTAATGAAAAAGTTACCTTGCTTAAGTCCATGTACATGCCCAGCGAACAAACTCTTAAATGAATCTATTGGGCAAGTATTCGAACTGCATCACTTTTGCCTAAGTTGAGAGGAGTCTACTTTCGAGGAGAGAAAGAAATTGGCCCCCAAGACATCAAGGATAGTGGCGAGAGTGAACACGTTTTGGACCCAATTGTTAGAAAAGATGACTCTAATCGTAATGAAGCGAAAATGGCTCTACTTGCAGTTTGATTTCCTAAATTTCTTAGATAGAAAAAAACCCTTTTTCAGGATTATTAAAAAAAGGAAATTAGGGCTCTAAAATGATTATTACAATTAATTTAAAGTTGTACTTCTTCAAAACAACATGAATGATTTTTGAGACCACTCATATAAGCATTTCAATATTAAAATAAATCTAGAATTATGAAGTTGATTTGAAATTTTGAGCTCTATATCATGCAAGGGGAAGAAACTTTGGACAAAGTGTTTCAATTTTTTTCAAACATTGTCAACTACTTGTAAAAATTGGGTGGACCTTAATGCAAAGAAAATTAGATTGAAAAAATAATTCCTATACTACCTTGTCATTTTAATGCCAAATTTACCTTGCTTAAGTCCATGTAAATGCCCACCGAACATACTCTTAAATGAAATTATTGGGCAAGTATTCGAACTGCATCACTTTTGCCCAAGTTGAGAGCAATCTACTTTCGAGGAGAGAAATAAATTGTTCCTCAAGATATCAAGGATAGTGGTGAGAGTGAACACGTTTTTGACCCAATTGTTAGAAAAGATGACTCTAATCATAATGAAGAGAAAATGGCTCCACTTGTAGTGTGATTTCCTAAATTTCTTAGAAAGAAAAAAAACCCATTTTTATGCTTATTAAAAAAATGTAATTAGGGATCTAAAATGATTATTACAATTATTAACTACTTGTAAAAATTGGGTGGACCTATTTGCAAAGAAAATTAGATTGAAAAAATAATTCCTATACTACTTTTTCATTTTAATGCCAAATTTACCTTGCTTAAGTCCATGTACATGCCCAACGAACATACTCTTAAATGAATCTATTGGGCAAGTATTCGAACTAGATCACTTTTCCCCAAGTTGAGAGCAATCTACTTTCGAGGAGGGAAAGAAATTGCTCCTCAAGACATCAAGGATAGTGGTGAGAGTGACCACGTTTTTGACCCAATTATTAGAAAAGATGACTCGAATCATAATGAAGAGAAACTGGATCTACTTGCAGTGTGATTTCCTAAATTTCTTAGAAATAAGAAACCCTTTTTAGGGATATTAAAAAAAGGTAATTAGGGATCTAAAATGATTATTACAATTAATTTAAAATTGTAATTCTTCAAAACAATATGAATGATTTTTGAGACCACTCATATAAGCATTTCAATATTAAAATAAATCTAGAATTATGAAGTTGAATTGAAATTTTGAGCTCTATATCATGCAAGGGGAAGAAACTTTGGACAAAGTCTTTGAATATTTTGCAAACATTATCAACTCCTTGATGAAGTTTAGTGGACCTATTTGCAAAGAAAATTAGATTGAGAAAATAATTCATATACTACCTTATCATTTTAATGCCAAAGTCAACTTGCTTAAGTCCATGTACATGCCCACCGAACATACTCTTAAATGAATCTGTTGGGTAAGTATTCGAACTGCATCACTTTTGCCTAAGTTGTGAGCAGTCTACTTTCGAGGAGGGAAGGAAATTGTTCCTCAAGATATCAAGGATAGTGGTGAGAGTGAACATGTTTTTGACCCAATTGTTAGAAAATATGACTCTAATCATAATGAAGAGAAAATGGCTCCACTTGTAGTGTGATTTCCTAAATTTCTTAGAAAGAAAAAAACCCATTTTTATGATTATTAAAAAATGGAAATTAGGGCTGTAAAATGATTATTACAATTAATTTAAAAGTGTACTTCTTCAAAACAACATGAATGACTTTTGAGAATACTCATATAAGCATTTCAATATTAAAATCAATCTAGAATTATGAAGTTGAATTGAAATTTTGAGCTCTATATCGTGCAAGGGGATGAAACTTTGGACAAAGTCTTTCAATGTTTTTCAAACATTATCAACTCCTTGAAGAAGTTTAGTGGACCTAATTGCAAAGAAAATTAGATTTAGAAAATCATTCCTATACTACCTTATCATTTTAATGCCAAAGTTACCTTGCTTAAGTCCATGTACATTCCCACCGAACACACTCTTAAATGAATCTATTGGGCAAGTATTCGAACTGCATCACTTTTGCCTAAGTTGAGAGCAGTCTACTTTCAAGGAGAGAAGGAAATTGTTCCTCAAGATATCAAGGATAGTGGTGAGAGTGAACATGTTTTTGACCCAATTGTTAGAAAAGATGACTCTAATAATAATGAAGAGAAAATGGCTCCACTTGCAGTGTGATTTCCTAAAGTTCTTAGAAAGAAAAAAACTCATTTTTAGGATTATTAAAACAAGGAAATTAGGGCTCTAAAATTATTATTACATTTAATATGAAATTGTAATTCTTCAAAACAACATGAATGATTTTTGAGACCACTCATAAAAGCATTTCAATATTAAAATCAATCTAGAATTATGAAGTTCAATTGAAATTTTGAGCTCTATATCATCCAAGGGGATGAAACTTTGGACAAAGTCTTTCAATGTTTTTTAAACATTATTAACTCCTTGAAGAAGTTTAGTGGACCTATTTGCAAAGAAAATTAGATTGAGAAAATCATTCCTATACTACCTTATCATTTTAATGCCAAGTTACCTTGCTTAAGTCCATGTACATGCCCACCGAACATACTCTTAAGTGAATCTGTTGGGCAAGTATTCGAACTGCATCATTTTTCCCCAAGTTGAGAGCAATCGACGTTCGAGGAGGGAAAGAAATTAGCGCTCAAGACATCATATATAGTGGTGAGACTGAACACGTTTTTGATCCAATTGTTAGAAAAGATAACTCTAATCATAATGAAGAGAAAATGGCTCCACTTGCAATGTGATTTCCTAAATTTCTTTGGAAGAAAAAAACCCTTTTTAAGGATTATTATAAAAAGAAAATTAGGGATCTAAAATGATTATTATGATGAATTAAAATTTTACTTCTTCAAAAATAACATGAATGATTTTGGAGACCACTCATATAAGCATTTCAACATAAAAATCATCCTAGAATTATGAAGTTGAATTGAAATTTTGAGCTCTATATAATGCAAGGGGATGAAACTTTGGACAAAGTCTTTGAATGTTTTTCAAACATTATTAACTCCTTGAAGAAGTTTAGTGGACCAATTTGCAAAGCAAATTAGATTGAGAAAATCACTCCTATACTACCTTATCATTTTAATGCCAAAGTTACCTTGCTTAAGTCCATGTAAATGCCCACCGAACATTCTCTTAAATGAATCTGTTGGGCAAGTATTCAAACTCCATCACTTTTGCCCATGGTGAGAGCAATTGACTTTCGAGGAGGGAAAGAAATTGTTCCTCAAGACATCAAGGATAGTGGTGAGAGTGAACACGTTTTTGATCCAATTGTTAGAAAAGATGACACTAATCATAATGAAGAGAAAATGGCTCTACTTGCAGTGTGATTTCCTAAATTTCTTAAAAATAAGAAACCATTTTTAGGGATATTAAAAAAAGGTAATTAGGGATTTAAAATGATTATTATGATGAATTTAAAATTTTACTTCTTCAAAAACAACATGAATGATTTTGGAGACCACTCATATAAGCATTTCAACATTAAAATCAATCTAGAATTATGAAGTTGAATTGAAATTTTGAGCTCTATATCATGCAAGGGGATGAAACTTTGGACAAAGTCTTTGAATGTTTTTCAAACATTATCAACTCCTTGAAAAGTTTGGTGGAGCTATTTGCCAAGAAAATTAGATTGAGAAAATCATTCCTATACTACCTTATCATTTTAATGCCAAAGTTACCTTGCTTAAGTCCATTTACAAGCCCACCAAACATACTCTTAAATGAATCTGTTTTGGCAAGTATTCGAACTGCATCACTTTTGCCCCAGTTGAGAGCAATCTACATTCGAGGAGGGAAAGAAATTGGCCCTCAAGACATCAAGGATAGTGGTGAGAGTGAACACCTTTTTGAACCAATTGTTAGAAAAGATGACTCTAATCATAATGAAGAGAAAATGGCTCCACTTGCAGTGTGATTTCCTAAATTTCATAGAAAGAAAAAAACCATTTTTTAATATTATTAAAAAAAGGAAATTAGGGCCCTAAAATGATTATTACAATTAATTTAAAAGTGTACTTCTTCAAAACAACATGAATGATTTTTGAGACCACTCTTAAAAGCATTTCAATATTAAAATAAATCTAGAATTATGAAGTTGAATTGAAATTTGAAGCACTATATCATGCAAGGGGAAGAAACTTTGGACAAAGTCTTTCAATGTTTTTCAAACATTATCAACTCCTTGAAGAAGTTTAGTGGACCTATTTGCAAAGAAAATTAGATTGAGAAAATCATTCCTATACTACCTTATCATTTTAATGACAAAGTTAACTTGCTTAAGTCCATATACAAGCCCACCGAGCATAATCTTAAATGAATCTGTTGGGCAAGTATTCGAACTGCATCACTTTTGCCCAAGTTGAGAACAATCTACTTTCGAGGAGGGAAAGAAATTGTTCCTCAAGACATCAAGGATAGTGGTGAGAGTGAACACGTTTTTGACCCAATTATTAGAAAAGATGACTCTAATCATAATGAAGAGAAAATAGCTCTACTTGCAGTGTGATTTCCTAAATTTCTTATAAAGAAAAAAACCCTTTGTAAGGATTATTATAAAAAGGAAATTAGGGCTCTAAAATGATTATTACAATTAATTTAAAATTGTAATTCTTCATAACAACATGAATGATTTTTGAGACCACCCATATAAGTATTTCAATATTAAAATAAATCTAGAATTATGAAGTTGAATTGAAATTTTGAGCTCTATATCATGCAAGGGGAAGAAACTTTGGACAAAGTCTCTCAATGTTTTTCAAACATTGTCAACTACTTGTAAAAATTGGGTGGACCTGAATGCAAAGAAAATTAGATTGAAAAAATAATTCCTATACTACCTTGTCATTTTAATTCCAAAGTTACCTTGCTTAAGTCAATGTACATGCCCACCGAACAAACTCTTAAATGAAACTATTGGGCAATTATTCGAACTGCATCAGTTTTGCCCAAGTTGAGAGCAATCTACTTTCGAGGAGGGAAAGAAATTGTTCCTCAAGATATCAAGGATAGTGGTGAGAGTGAACATGTTTTTGACCCAATTGTTAGAAAAGATGACTCTAATCATAATGAAGAGAAAATGGCTCCACTTGTAGTGTGATTTCCTAAATTTCTTAGAAAGAAAAAAACCCATTTTTATGAATATTAAAAAAAGGTAATTAGGGATCTAAAATGATTATTACAATTAATTTAAAATTGTAATTCTTCAAAACAATATGAATGATTTTTGAGACCACTCATATAAGCATTTCAATATTAAAATCAATCTAGAATTATGAAGTTGAATATAAATTTTGAACTCTATATAATACAAGGGGAAGAAACTTTGGACAAAGTCTTTGAATGTCTTTCAAACATTATCAACTCCTTGATGAAATTTAGTTGACCTATTTGCAAAGAAAATTAGATTGAGAAAATAATTCCTATACTACCTTATCATTTTAATGCCAAAGTTACCTTGCTTCAGTCCATGTACATGCCCACCGAACATACTCTTAAATGAATCGGTTGGGCAAGTATTCGAACTGCATCACTTTTGCCCAAGTTGAGAGCAATCTACTTTTGAGGAGAGAAAGAAATTGGCCCCGAAGACATTAAGGATAGTGGTGACAGTGAACACGTTTTTGACCCAATTATTAGAAAAGATGACTCTAATCATAATGAAGAGAAAATGGCTCTACTTGCAGTGTCATCTCCTAAATTTCTTAGAAAGAAAAAAACCCTTTTTCAGGATTATTATAAAAGGAAACTAGGGCTCTAAAATGATTATTACCATTAATTTAAAGTTGTACTTCTTCATAACAACATGAATGATTTTTGAGACCACCCATATAAGCATTTCAATATTAAAATAAATCTAAAATTATGAAGTTGAATTGAAATTTTGAGCTCTATATCATGCAAGGGGAAGAAACTTTGGACAAATTCTTTCAATGTTTTTCAAACATTATTAACTACTTGTAAAAATTGGGTGGACCTCAATGCAAAGAAAATTAGATTGAAAAAATAATTCCTATACTACCTTGTCATTTTAATGCCAAATTTACCTTGCTTAAGTCCATGTACATGCCCACCGAACATACTCTTAAATGAATCTATTGGGCAAGTATTCGAACTGCATCACTTTTGCCCAAGTTGAGAGCAATCTACTTTCGAGGAGAGAAATAAATTGTTCCTCAAGATATCAAGGATAGTGGTGAGAGGGAACATGTTTTTGACCCAATTGTTAGAAAAGATGACTCTAATCATAATGAATAGAAAATGGCTCCACTTGTAGTGTGATTTCCTAAATTTCTTAGAAAGAAAAAAAACCCATTTTTATGCTTATTAAAAAAATGTAATTAGGGATCTAAAATGATTATTACAATTAATTTAAAATTGTAATTCTTCAAAACAATATGAATGATTTTTGAGACCACTCATATAAGCATTTCAATATTAAAATCAATCTAGAACTATGAAGTTGAATTGAAATTTTGAGCTCTATATCGTACAAGGGGGAGAAAGTTTGGACAAAGTCTTTGAATGTCTTTCAAACATTATCAACTCCTTGATGAAGTTTAGTGGACCTATTTGCAAAGAAAATTAGATTGAGAAAATAATTCCTATAGTACCTTATCATTTTAATGCCAAAGTTACCTTGCTTAAGTCCATGTACATGCCCACCGAACATACTCTTAAATGAATCTGTTGGGCAAGTAGTCGAACTGCATCACCTTTGCCCAAGTTGAGAGCAATCTTCTTTCGAGGAGAGAAAGAAATGGGCCCCCAAGACATTAAGGATAGTGGTGAGAGTGAACACGTTTTTGACCAAATTGTTAGAAAAGATGACTCTAATCATAATGAAAAGAAAATGGCTCTACTTGCTGTGTGATTTCCTAAATTTCTAAGAAAGAAAAAAACCATTTTTAAGGATTATTATAAAAAGGAAATTAGGGCTCTAAAATGATTATTACAATTAATTTAAAATTGTAATTCTTCAAAACAACATGAATGATTTTTGAGACCACTCATATAAGCATTTCAATATTAAAATAAATCGAGAATTATGAAGTTGAATTGAAATTTTGAGCTCTATATCATGCAAGGGGAAGAAACTTTGGACAGTCTTTCAATGTTTTTCAAACATTGTTAACTACTTGTAAATATTTGGTGGACCTTAATGCAAAGAAAATTAGAATGAAAAAATAATTCCTATACTACCTTGTCATTTTGATGAAAAAGTTACCTTGCTTAAGTCCATGTACATGCCAAGCGAACAAACTCTTAAATGAATCTGTTGGGCAAGTAGTCAAACTGCATCACTTTTCCCCAAGTTGAGAGCAATCTACTTTCGAGGAGAGAAAGAAATTGGCCCCCAAGACATTAAGGATAGTGGTGAGAGTGAACACGTTTTCGACCCAATTGTTAGAAAAGATGACTCTAATCATAATGAAGAGAAAATGGCTCTACTTGCAGTGTGATTTCCTAAATTTCTTAGAAAGAAAAAAACCATTTTTAAGGATTATTATAAAAAGGAAATTAGGGCTCTAAAATGATAGTTACAATTAATTTAAAATTGTAATTCTTCAAAACAACATGAATGATTTTTGAGACCACTCATATAAGCATTTCAATATTAAAATAAATCTAGAATTATGAAGTTGAATTGAAATTTTGAGCTCTATATCATGCAAGGGGAAGAAACTTTGGACAAAGTCTTTCAATGTTTTTCAAACATTGTCAACTACTTGTAAAAATTTGGTGGACCTTAATGCAAAGAAAATTAGAATGAAAAAATAATTCCTATACTACCTTGTCATTTTAATGAAAAAGTTACCTTGCTTAAGTCCATGTACATGCCCAGCGAACAAACTCTTAAATGAATCTATTGGGCAAGTATTCGAACTGCATCACTTTTGCCTAAGTTGAGAGGAGTCTACTTTCGAGGAGAGAAAGAAATTGGCCCCCAAGACATCAAGGATAGTGGCGAGAGTGAACACGTTTTGGACCCAATTGTTAGAAAAGATGACTCTAATCGTAATGAAGCGAAAATGGCTCTACTTGCAGTTTGATTTCCTAAATTTCTTAGAAAGAAAAAAACCCTTTTTCAGGATTATTAAAAAAAGGAAATTAGGGCTCTAAAATGATTATTACAATTAATTTAAAGTTGTACTTCTTCAAAACAACATGAATGATTTTTGAGACCACTCATATAAGCATTTCAATATTAAAATAAATCTAGAATTATGAAGTTGAATTGAAATTTTGAGCTCTATATCATGCAAGGGGAAGAAACTTTGGACAAAGTGTTTCAATGTTTTTCAAACATTGTCAACTACTTGTAAAAATTGGGTGGACCTTAATGCAAAGAAAATTAGATTGAAAAAATAATTCCTATACTACCTTGTCATTTTAATGCCAAATTTACCTTGCTTAAGTCCATGTAAATGCCCACCGAACATACTCTTAAATGAAATTATTGGGCAAGTATTCGAACTGCATCACTTTTGCCCAAGTTGAGAGCAATCTACTTTCGAGGAGAGAAATAAATTGTTCCTCAAGATATCAAGGATAGTGGTGAGAGTGAACACGTTTTTGACCCAATTGTTAGAAAAGATGACTCTAATCATAATGAAGAGAAAATGGCTCCACTTGTAGTGTGATTTCCTAAATTTCTTAGAAAGAAAAAAAACCCATTTTTATGCTTATTAAAAAAATGTAATTAGGGATCTAAAATGATTATTACAATTAATTTAAAATTGTAATTCTTCAAAACAATATGAATGATTTTTGAGACCACTCATATAAGCATTTCAATATTAAAATCAATCTAGAATTATGAAGTTGAATTGAAATTTTGAGCTCTATATCATGCAAGGGGAAGAAACTTTGGACAAAGTCTTTCAATGTTTTTCAAACATTGTCAACTACTTGTAAAAATTTGGTGGACCTTAATGCAAAGAAAATTAGAATGAAAAAATAATTCCTATACTACCTTGTCATTTTAATGAAAAAGTTACCTTGCTTAAGTCCATGTACATGCCCAGCGAACAAACTCTTAAATGAATCTATTGGGCAAGTATTCGAACTGCATCACTTTTGCCTAAGTTGAGAGGAGTCTACTTTCGAGGAGAGAAAGAAATTGGCCCCCAAGACATCAAGGATAGTGGCGAGAGTGAACACGTTTTGGACCCAATTGTTAGAAAAGATGACTCTAATCGTAATGAAGCGAAAATGGCTCTACTTGCAGTTTGATTTCCTAAATTTCTTAGAAAGAAAAAAAACCCTTTTTCAGGATTATTAAAAAAAGGAAATTAGGGCTCTAAAATGATTATTACAATTAATTTAAAGTTGTACTTCTTCAAAACAACATGAATGATTTTTGAGACCACTCATATAAGCATTTCAATATTAAAATAAATCTAGAATTATGAAGTTGAATTGAAATTTTGAGCTCTATATCATGCAAGGGGAAGAAACTTTGGACAAAGTGTTTCAATGTTTTTCAAACATTGTCAACTACTTGTAAAAATTGGGTGGACCTTAATGCAAAGAAAATTAGATTGAAAAAATAATTCCTATACTACCTTGTCATTTTAATGCCAAATTTACCTTGCTTAAGTCCATGTAAATGCCCACCGAACATACTCTTAAATGAAATTATTGGGCAAGTATTCGAACTGCATCACTTTTGCCCAAGTTGAGAGCAATCTACTTTCGAGGAGAGAAATAAATTGTTCCTCAAGATATCAAGGATAGTGGTGAGAGTGAACACGTTTTTGACCCAATTGTTAGAAAAGATGACTCTAATCATAATGAAGAGAAAATGGCTCCACTTGTAGTGTGATTTCCTAAATTTCTTAGAAAGAAAAAAAACCCATTTTTATGCTTATTAAAAAAATGTAATTAGGGATCTAAAATGATTATTACAATTAATTTAAAATTGTAATTCTTCAAAACAATATGAATGATTTTTGAGACCACTCATATAAGCATTTCAATATTAAAATCAATCTAGAATTATGAAGTTGAATTGAAATTTTGAGCTCTATATCGTACAAGGGGGAGAAATTTTGGACAAAGTCTTTGAATGTCTTTCAAACATTATCAACTCCTTGATGAAGTTTAGTGGACCTATTTGCAAAGAAAATTAGATTGAGAAAATAATTCCTATACTACCTTATCATTTTAATGCCAAATTTACCTTGCTTAAGTCCATGTACATGCCCACCGAACATACTCTTAAATGAATCTGTTGGGCAAGTAGTTGAACTGCATCACCTTTGCCCAAGTTGAGAGCAATCTACTTTCGAGGAGAGAAAGAAATGGGCCCCCAAGACATTAAGGATAGTGGTGAGAGTGAACACGTTTTTGACCAAATTGTTAGAAAAGATGACTCTAATCATAATGAAAAGAAAATGGCTCTACTTGCTGTGTGATTTCCTAAATTTCTAAGAAAGAAAGAAACCATTTTTAAGGATTATTATAAAAAGGAAATTAGGGCTCTAAAATGATTATTACAATTAATTTAAAATTGTAATTCTTCAAAACAACATGAATGATTTTTGAGACCACTCATATAAGCATTTCAATATTAAAATAAATCGAGAATTATGAAGTTGAATTGAAATTTTGAGCTCTATATCATGCAAGGGGAAGAAACTTTGGACAGTCTTTCAATGTTTTTCAAACATTGTTAACTACTTGTAAATATTTGGTGGACCTTAATGCAAAGAAAATTAGAATGAAAAAATAATTCCTATACTACCTTGTCATTTTGATGAAAAAGTTACCTTGCTTAAGTCCATGTACATGCCAAGCGAACAAACTCTTAAATGAATCTGTTGGGCAAGTAGTCAAACTGCATCACTTTTCCCCAAGTTGAGAGCAATCTACTTTCGAGGAGAGAAAGAAATTGGCCCCCAAGACATTAAGGATAGTGGTGAGAGTGAACACGTTTTTGACCCAATTGTTAGAAAAGATGACTCTAATCATAATGAAGAGAAAATGGCTCTACTTGCAGTGTGATTTCCTAAATTTCTTAGAAAGAAAAAAACCATTTGTAAGGATTATTATAAAAAGGAAATTAGGGCTCTAAAATGATAGTTACAATTAATTTAAAATTGTAATTCTTCAAAACAACGTGAATGATTTTTGAGACCACTCATATAAGCATTTCAATATTAAAATAAATCTAGAATTATGAAGTTGAATTGAAATTTTGAGCTCTATATCATGCAAGGGGAAGAAACTTTGGACAAAGTCTTTCAATGTTTTTCAAACATTGTCAACTACTTGTAAAAATTTGGTGGACCTTAATGCAAAGAAAATTAGAATGAAAAAATAATTCCTATACTACCTTGTCATTTTAATGAAAAAGTTACCTTGCTTAAGTCCATGTACATGCCCAGCGAACAAACTCTTAAATGAATCTATTGGGCAAGTATTCGAACTGCATCACTTTTGCCTAAGTTGAGAGGAGTCTACTTTCGAGGAGAGAAAGAAATTGGCCCCCAAGACATCAAGGATAGTGGCGAGAGTGAACACGTTTTGGACCCAATTGTTAGAAAAGATGACTCTAATCGTAATGAAGCGAAAATGGCTCTACTTGCAGTTTGATTTCCTAAATTTCTTAGAAAGAAAAAAACCCTTTTTCAGGATTATTAAAAAAAGGAAATTAGGGCTCTAAAATGATTATTACAATTAATTTAAAGTTGTACTTCTTCAAAACAACATGAATGATTTTTAAGACCACTCATATAAGCATTTCAATATTAAAATAAATCTAGAATTATGAAGTTGATTTGAAATTTTGAGCTCTATATCATGCAAGGGGAAGAAACTTTGGACAAAGTGTTTCAATGTTTTTCAAACATTGTCAACTACTTGTAAAAATTGGGTGGACCTTAATGCAAAGAAAATTAGATTGAAAAAATAATTCCTATACTACCTTGTCATTTTAATGCCAAATTTACCTTGCTTAAGTCCATGTAAATGCCCACCGAACATACTCTTAAATGAAATTATTGGGCAAGTATTCGAACTGCATCACTTTTGCCCAAGTTGAGAGCAATCTACTTTCGAGGAGAGAAATAAATTGTTCCTCAAGATATCAAGGATAGTGGTGAGAGTGAACACGTTTTTGACCCAATTGTTAGAAAAGATGACTCTAATCATAATGAAAAGAAAATGGCTCTACTTGCTGTGTGATTTCCTAAATTTCTAAGAAAGAAAAAAACCATTTTTAAGGATTATTATAAAAAGGAAATTAGGGCTCTAAAATGATTATTACAATTAATTTAAAATTGTAATTCTTCAAAACAACATGAATGATTTTTGAGACCACTCATATAAGCATTTCAATATTAAAATAAATCGAGAATTATGAAGTTGAATTGAAATTTTGAGCTCTATATCATGCAAGGGGAAGAAACTTTGGACAGTCTTTCAATGTTTTTCAAACATTGTTAACTACTTGTAAATATTTGGTGGACCTTAATGCAAAGAAAATTAGAATGAAAAAATAATTCCTATACTACCTTGTCATTTTGATGAAAAAGTTACCTTGCTTAAGTCCATGTACATGCCAAGCGAACAAACTCTTAAATGAATCTGTTGGGCAAGTAGTCAAACTGCATCACTTTTCCCCAAGTTGAGAGCAATCTACTTTCGAGGAGAGAAAGAAATTGGCCCCCAAGACATTAAGGATAGTGGTGAGAGTGAACACGTTTTCGACCCAATTGTTAGAAAAGATGACTCTAATCATAATGAAGAGAAAATGGCTCTACTTGCAGTGTGATTTCCTAAATTTCTTAGAAAGAAAAAAACCATTTTTAAGGATTATTATAAAAAGGAAATTAGGGCTCTAAAATGATAGTTACAATTAATTTAAAATTGTAATTCTTCAAAACAACATGAATGATTTTTGAGACCACTCATATAAGCATTTCAATATTAAAATAAATCTAGAATTATGAAGTTGAATTGAAATTTTGAGCTCTATATCATGCAAGGGGAAGAAACTTTGGACAAAGTCTTTCAATGTTTTTCAAACATTGTCAACTACTTGTAAAAATTTGGTGGACCTTAATGCAAAGAAAATTAGAATGAAAAAATAATTCCTATACTACCTTGTCATTTTAATGAAAAAGTTACCTTGCTTAAGTCCATGTACATGCCCAGCGAACAAACTCTTAAATGAATCTATTGGGCAAGTATTCGAACTGCATCACTTTTGCCTAAGTTGAGAGGAGTCTACTTTCGAGGAGAGAAAGAAATTGGCCCCCAAGACATCAAGGATAGTGGCGAGAGTGAACACGTTTTGGACCCAATTGTTAGAAAAGATGACTCTAATCGTAATGAAGCGAAAATGGCTCTACTTGCAGTTTGATTTCCTAAATTTCTTAGAAAGAAAAAAACCCTTTTTCAGGATTATTAAAAAAAGGAAATTAGGGCTCTAAAATGATTATTACAATTAATTTAAAGTTGTACTTCTTCAAAACAACATGAATGATTTTTGAGACCACTCATATAAGCATTTCAATATTAAAATAAATCTAGAATTATGAAGTTGAATTGAAATTTTGAGCTCTATATCATGCAAGGGGAAGAAACTTTGGACAAAGTGTTTCAATGTTTTTCAAACATTGTCAACTACTTGTAAAAATTGGGTGGACCTTAATGCAAAGAAAATTAGATTGAAAAAATAATTCCTATACTACCTTGTCATTTTAATGCCAAATTTACCTTGCTTAAGTCCATGTAAATGCCCACCGAACATACTCTTAAATGAAATTATTGGGCAAGTATTCGAACTGCATCACTTTTGCCCAAGTTGAGAGCAATCTACTTTCGAGGAGAGAAATAAATTGTTCCTCAAGATATCAAGGATAGTGGTGAGAGTGAACACGTTTTTGACCCAATTGTTAGAAAAGATGACTCTAATCATAATGAAGAGAAAATGGCTCCACTTGTAGTGTGATTTCCTAAATTTCTTAGAAAGAAAAAAAACCCATTTTTATGCTTATTAAAAAAATGTAATTAGGGATCTAAAATGATTATTACAATTAATTTAAAATTGTAATTCTTCAAAACAATATGAATGATTTTTGAGACCACTCATATAAGCATTTCAATATTAAAATCAATCTAGAATTATGAAGTTGAATTGAAATTTTGAGCTCTATATCATGCAAGGGGAAGAAACTTTGGACAAAGTCTTTCAATGTTTTTCAAACATTGTCAACTACTTGTAAAAATTTGGTGGACCTTAATGCAAAGAAAATTAGAATGAAAAAATAATTCCTATACTACCTTGTCATTTTAATGAAAAAGTTACCTTGCTTAAGTCCATGTACATGCCCAGCGAACAAACTCTTAAATGAATCTATTGGGCAAGTATTCGAACTGCATCACTTTTGCCTAAGTTGAGAGGAGTCTACTTTCGAGGAGAGAAAGAAATTGGCCCCCAAGACATCAAGGATAGTGGCGAGAGTGAACACGTTTTGGACCCAATTGTTAGAAAAGATGACTCTAATCGTAATGAAGCGAAAATGGCTCTACTTGCAGTTTGATTTCCTAAATTTCTTAGAAAGAAAAAAAACCCTTTTTCAGGATTATTAAAAAAAGGAAATTAGGGCTCTAAAATGATTATTACAATTAATTTAAAGTTGTACTTCTTCAAAACAACATGAATGATTTTTGAGACCACTCATATAAGCATTTCAATATTAAAATAAATCTAGAATTATGAAGTTGAATTGAAATTTTGAGCTCTATATCATGCAAGGGGAAGAAACTTTGGACAAAGTGTTTCAATGTTTTTCAAACATTGTCAACTACTTGTAAAAATTGGGTGGACCTTAATGCAAAGAAAATTAGATTGAAAAAATAATTCCTATACTACCTTGTCATTTTAATGCCAAATTTACCTTGCTTAAGTCCATGTAAATGCCCACCGAACATACTCTTAAATGAAATTATTGGGCAAGTATTCGAACTGCATCACTTTTGCCCAAGTTGAGAGCAATCTACTTTCGAGGAGAGAAATAAATTGTTCCTCAAGATATCAAGGATAGTGGTGAGAGTGAACACGTTTTTGACCCAATTGTTAGAAAAGATGACTCTAATCATAATGAAGAGAAAATGGCTCCACTTGTAGTGTGATTTCCTAAATTTCTTAGAAAGAAAAAAAACCCATTTTTATGCTTATTAAAAAAATGTAATTAGGGATCTAAAATGATTATTACAATTAATTTAAAATTGTAATTCTTCAAAACAATATGAATGATTTTTGAGACCACTCATATAAGCATTTCAATATTAAAATAAATCTAGAATTATGAAGTTGAATTGAAATTTTGAGCTCTATATCATGCAAGGGGAAGAAACTTTGGACAAAGTCTTTCAATGTTTTTCAAACATTGTCAACTACTTGTAAAAATTTGGTGGACCTTAATGCAAAGAAAATTAGAATGAAAAAATAATTCCTATACTACCTTGTCATTTTAATGAAAAAGTTACCTTGCTTAAGTCCATGTACATGCCCAGCGAACAAACTCTTAAATGAATCTATTGGGCAAGTATTCGAACTGCATCACTTTTGCCTAAGTTGAGAGGAGTCTACTTTCGAGGAGAGAAAGAAATTGGCCCCCAAGACATCAAGGATAGTGGCGAGAGTGAACACGTTTTGGACCCAATTGTTAGAAAAGATGACTCTAATCGTAATGAAGCGAAAATGGCTCTACTTGCAGTTTGATTTCCTAAATTTCTTAGAAAGAAAAAAACCCTTTTTCAGGATTATTAAAAAAAGGAAATTAGGGCTCTAAAATGATTATTACAATTAATTTAAAGTTGTACTTCTTCAAAACAACATGAATGATTTTTAAGACCACTCATATAAGCATTTCAATATTAAAATAAATCTAGAATTATGAAGTTGATTTGAAATTTTGAGCTCTATATCATGCAAGGGGAAGAAACTTTGGACAAAGTGTTTCAATGTTTTTCAAACATTGTCAACTACTTGTAAAAATTGGGTGGACCTTAATGCAAAGAAAATTAGATTGAAAAAATAATTCCTATACTACCTTGTCATTTTAATGCCAAATTTACCTTGCTTAAGTCCATGTAAATGCCCACCGAACATACTCTTAAATGAAATTATTGGGCAAGTATTCGAACTGCATCACTTTTGCCCAAGTTGAGAGCAATCTACTTTCGAGGAGAGAAATAAATTGTTCCTCAAGATATCAAGGATAGTGGTGAGAGTGAACACGTTTTTGACCCAATTGTTAGAAAAGATGACTCTAATCATAATGAAAAGAAAATGGCTCTACTTGCTGTGTGATTTCCTAAATTTCTAAGAAAGAAAAAAACCATTTTTAAGGATTATTATAAAAAGGAAATTAGGGCTCTAAAATGATTATTACAATTAATTTAAAATTGTAATTCTTCAAAACAACATGAATGATTTTTGAGACCACTCATATAAGCATTTCAATATTAAAATAAATCGAGAATTATGAAGTTGAATTGAAATTTTGAGCTCTATATCATGCAAGGGGAAGAAACTTTGGACAGTCTTTCAATGTTTTTCAAACATTGTTAACTACTTGTAAATATTTGGTGGACCTTAATGCAAAGAAAATTAGAATGAAAAAATAATTCCTATACTACCTTGTCATTTTGATGAAAAAGTTACCTTGCTTAAGTCCATGTACATGCCAAGCGAACAAACTCTTAAATGAATCTGTTGGGCAAGTAGTCAAACTGCATCACTTTTCCCCAAGTTGAGAGCAATCTACTTTCGAGGAGAGAAAGAAATTGGCCCCCAAGACATTAAGGATAGTGGTGAGAGTGAACACGTTTTCGACCCAATTGTTAGAAAAGATGACTCTAATCATAATGAAGAGAAAATGGCTCTACTTGCAGTGTGATTTCCTAAATTTCTTAGAAAGAAAAAAACCATTTTTAAGGATTATTATAAAAAGGAAATTAGGGCTCTAAAATGATAGTTACAATTAATTTAAAATTGTAATTCTTCAAAACAACATGAATGATTTTTGAGACCACTCATATAAGCATTTCAATATTAAAATAAATCTAGAATTATGAAGTTGAATTGAAATTTTGAGCTCTATATCATGCAAGGGGAAGAAACTTTGGACAAAGTCTTTCAATGTTTTTCAAACATTGTCAACTACTTGTAAAAATTTGGTGGACCTTAATGCAAAGAAAATTAGAATGAAAAAATAATTCCTATACTACCTTGTCATTTTAATGAAAAAGTTACCTTGCTTAAGTCCATGTACATGCCCAGCGAACAAACTCTTAAATGAATCTATTGGGCAAGTATTCGAACTGCATCACTTTTGCCTAAGTTGAGAGGAGTCTACTTTCGAGGAGAGAAAGAAATTGGCCCCCAAGACATCAAGGATAGTGGCGAGAGTGAACACGTTTTGGACCCAATTGTTAGAAAAGATGACTCTAATCGTAATGAAGCGAAAATGGCTCTACTTGCAGTTTGATTTCCTAAATTTCTTAGAAAGAAAAAAACCCTTTTTCAGGATTATTAAAAAAAGGAAATTAGGGCTCTAAAATGATTATTACAATTAATTTAAAGTTGTACTTCTTCAAAACAACATGAATGATTTTTGAGACCACTCATATAAGCATTTCAATATTAAAATAAATCTAGAATTATGAAGTTGAATTGAAATTTTGAGCTCTATATCATGCAAGGGGAAGAAACTTTGGACAAAGTGTTTCAATGTTTTTCAAACATTGTCAACTACTTGTAAAAATTGGGTGGACCTTAATGCAAAGAAAATTAGATTGAAAAAATAATTCCTATACTACCTTGTCATTTTAATGCCAAATTTACCTTGCTTAAGTCCATGTAAATGCCCACCGAACATACTCTTAAATGAAATTATTGGGCAAGTATTCGAACTGCATCACTTTTGCCCAAGTTGAGAGCAATCTACTTTCGAGGAGAGAAATAAATTGTTCCTCAAGATATCAAGGATAGTGGTGAGAGTGAACACGTTTTTGACCCAATTGTTAGAAAAGATGACTCTAATCATAATGAAGAGAAAATGGCTCCACTTGTAGTGTGATTTCCTAAATTTCTTAGAAAGAAAAAAAACCCATTTTTATGCTTATTAAAAAAATGTAATTAGGGATCTAAAATGATTATTACAATTAATTTAAAATTGTAATTCTTCAAAACAATATGAATGATTTTTGAGACCACTCATATAAGCATTTCAATATTAAAATCAATCTAGAATTATGAAGTTGAATTGAAATTTTGAGCTCTATATCATGCAAGGGGAAGAAACTTTGGACAAAGTCTTTCAATGTTTTTCAAACATTGTCAACTACTTGTAAAAATTTGGTGGACCTTAATGCAAAGAAAATTAGAATGAAAAAATAATTCCTATACTACCTTGTCATTTTAATGAAAAAGTTACCTTGCTTAAGTCCATGTACATGCCCAGCGAACAAACTCTTAAATGAATCTATTGGGCAAGTATTCGAACTGCATCACTTTTGCCTAAGTTGAGAGGAGTCTACTTTCGAGGAGAGAAAGAAATTGGCCCCCAAGACATCAAGGATAGTGGCGAGAGTGAACACGTTTTGGACCCAATTGTTAGAAAAGATGACTCTAATCGTAATGAAGCGAAAATGGCTCTACTTGCAGTTTGATTTCCTAAATTTCTTAGAAAGAAAAAAAACCCTTTTTCAGGATTATTAAAAAAAGGAAATTAGGGCTCTAAAATGATTATTACAATTAATTTAAAGTTGTACTTCTTCAAAACAACATGAATGATTTTTGAGACCACTCATATAAGCATTTCAATATTAAAATAAATCTAGAATTATGAAGTTGAATTGAAATTTTGAGCTCTATATCATGCAAGGGGAAGAAACTTTGGACAAAGTGTTTCAATGTTTTTCAAACATTGTCAACTACTTGTAAAAATTGGGTGGACCTTAATGCAAAGAAAATTAGATTGAAAAAATAATTCCTATACTACCTTGTCATTTTAATGCCAAATTTACCTTGCTTAAGTCCATGTAAATGCCCACCGAACATACTCTTAAATGAAATTATTGGGCAAGTATTCGAACTGCATCACTTTTGCCCAAGTTGAGAGCAATCTACTTTCGAGGAGAGAAATAAATTGTTCCTCAAGATATCAAGGATAGTGGTGAGAGTGAACACGTTTTTGACCCAATTGTTAGAAAAGATGACTCTAATCATAATGAAGAGAAAATGGCTCCACTTGTAGTGTGATTTCCTAAATTTCTTAGAAAGAAAAAAAACCCATTTTTATGCTTATTAAAAAAATGTAATTAGGGATCTAAAATGATTATTACAATTAATTTAAAATTGTAATTCTTCAAAACAATATGAATGATTTTTGAGACCACTCATATAAGCATTTCAATATTAAAATCAATCTAGAATTATGAAGTTGAATTGAAATTTTGAGCTCTATATCGTACAAGGGGGAGAAATTTTGGACAAAGTCTTTGAATGTCTTTCAAACATTATCAACTCCTTGATGAAGTTTAGTGGACCTATTTGCAAAGAAAATTAGATTGAGAAAATAATTCCTATACTACCTTATCATTTTAATGCCAAATTTACCTTGCTTAAGTCCATGTACATGCCCACCGAACATACTCTTAAATGAATCTGTTGGGCAAGTAGTTGAACTGCATCACCTTTGCCCAAGTTGAGAGCAATCTACTTTCGAGGAGAGAAAGAAATGGGCCCCCAAGACATTAAGGATAGTGGTGAGAGTGAACACGTTTTTGACCAAATTGTTAGAAAAGATGACTCTAATCATAATGAAAAGAAAATGGCTCTACTTGCTGTGTGATTTCCTAAATTTCTAAGAAAGAAAGAAACCATTTTTAAGGATTATTATAAAAAGGAAATTAGGGCTCTAAAATGATTATTACAATTAATTTAAAATTGTAATTCTTCAAAACAACATGAATGATTTTTGAGACCACTCATATAAGCATTTCAATATTAAAATAAATCGAGAATTATGAAGTTGAATTGAAATTTTGAGCTCTATATCATGCAAGGGGAAGAAACTTTGGACAGTCTTTCAATGTTTTTCAAACATTGTTAACTACTTGTAAATATTTGGTGGACCTTAATGCAAAGAAAATTAGAATGAAAAAATAATTCCTATACTACCTTGTCATTTTGATGAAAAAGTTACCTTGCTTAAGTCCATGTACATGCCAAGCGAACAAACTCTTAAATGAATCTGTTGGGCAAGTAGTCAAACTGCATCACTTTTCCCCAAGTTGAGAGCAATCTACTTTCGAGGAGAGAAAGAAATTGGCCCCCAAGACATTAAGGATAGTGGTGAGAGTGAACACGTTTTTGACCCAATTGTTAGAAAAGATGACTCTAATCATAATGAAGAGAAAATGGCTCTACTTGCAGTGTGATTTCCTAAATTTCTTAGAAAGAAAAAAACCATTTGTAAGGATTATTATAAAAAGGAAATTAGGGCTCTAAAATGATAGTTACAATTAATTTAAAATTGTAATTCTTCAAAACAACGTGAATGATTTTTGAGACCACTCATATAAGCATTTCAATATTAAAATAAATCTAGAATTATGAAGTTGAATTGAAATTTTGAGCTCTATATCATGCAAGGGGAAGAAACTTTGGACAAAGTCTTTCAATGTTTTTCAAACATTGTCAACTACTTGTAAAAATTTGGTGGACCTTAATGCAAAGAAAATTAGAATGAAAAAATAATTCCTATACTACCTTGTCATTTTAATGAAAAAGTTACCTTGCTTAAGTCCATGTACATGCCCAGCGAACAAACTCTTAAATGAATCTATTGGGCAAGTATTCGAACTGCATCACTTTTGCCTAAGTTGAGAGGAGTCTACTTTCGAGGAGAGAAAGAAATTGGCCCCCAAGACATCAAGGATAGTGGCGAGAGTGAACACGTTTTGGACCCAATTGTTAGAAAAGATGACTCTAATCGTAATGAAGCGAAAATGGCTCTACTTGCAGTTTGATTTCCTAAATTTCTTAGAAAGAAAAAAACCCTTTTTCAGGATTATTAAAAAAAGGAAATTAGGGCTCTAAAATGATTATTACAATTAATTTAAAGTTGTACTTCTTCAAAACAACATGAATGATTTTTAAGACCACTCATATAAGCATTTCAATATTAAAATAAATCTAGAATTATGAAGTTGATTTGAAATTTTGAGCTCTATATCATGCAAGGGGAAGAAACTTTGGACAAAGTGTTTCAATGTTTTTCAAACATTGTCAACTACTTGTAAAAATTGGGTGGACCTTAATGCAAAGAAAATTAGATTGAAAAAATAATTCCTATACTACCTTGTCATTTTAATGCCAAATTTACCTTGCTTAAGTCCATGTAAATGCCCACCGAACATACTCTTAAATGAAATTATTGGGCAAGTATTCGAACTGCATCACTTGTGCCCAAGTTGAGAGCAATCTACTTTCGAGGAGAGAAATAAATTGTTCCTCAAGATATGAAGGATAGTGGTGAGAGTGAACACGTTTTTGACCCAATTGTTAGAAAAGATGACTCTAATCATAATGAAGAGAAAATGGCTCCACTTGTAGTGTGATTTCCTAAATTTCTTAGAAAGAAAAAAAACCCATTTTTATGCTTATTAAAAAAATGTAATTAGGGATCTAAAATGATTATTACAATTATTAACTACTTGTAAAAATTGGGTGGACCTATTTGCAAAGATAATTAGATTGAAAAAATAATTCCTATACTACTTTTTCATTTTAATGCCAAATTTACCTTGCTTAAGTCCATGTACATGCCCAACGAACATACTCTTAAATGAATCTATTGGGCAAGTATTCGAACTAGATCACTTTTCCCCAAGTTGAGAGCAATCTACTTTCGAGGAGGGAAAGAAATTGCTCCTCAAGACATCAAGGATAGTGGTGAGACTGACCACGTTTTTGACCCAATTATTAGAAAAGATGACTCGAATCATAATGAAGAGAAACTGGATCTACTTGCAGTGTGATTTCCTAAATTTCTTAGAAATAAGAAACCCTTTTTAGGGATATTAAAAAAAGGTAATTAGGGATCTAAAATGATTATTACAATTAATTTAAAATTGTAATTCTTCAAAACAATATGAATGATTTTTGAGACCACTCATATAAGCATTTCAATATTAAAATAAATCTAGAATTATGAAGTTGAATTGAAATTTTGAGCTCTATATCATGCAAGGGGAAGAAACTTTGGACAAAGTCTTTGAATATTTTGCAAACATTATCAACTCCTTGATGAAGTTTAGTGGACCTATTTGCAAAGAAAATTAGATTGAGAAAATAATTCATATACTACCTTATCATTTTAATGCCAAAGTCAACTTGCTTAAGTCCATGTACATGCCCACCGAACATACTCTTAAATGAATCTGTTGGGTAAGTATTCGAACTGCATCACTTTTGCCTAAGTTGTGAGCAGTCTACTTTCGAGGAGGGAAGGAAATTGTTCCTTAAGATATCAAGGATAGTGGTGAGAGTGAACATGTTTTTGACCCAATTGTTAGAAAATATGACTCTAATCATAATGAAGAGAAAATGGTTCCACTTGTAGTGTGATTTCCTAAATTTCTTAGAATGAAAAAAACCCATTTTTATGATTATTAAAAAAAGGAAATTAGGGCTGTAAAATGATTATTACAATTAATTTAAAAGTGTACTTCTTCAAAACAACATGAATGACTTTTGAGAATACTGATATAAGCATTTCAATATTAAAATCAATCTAGAATTATGAAGTTGAATTGAAATTTTGAGCTCTATATCGTGCAAGGGGATGAAACTTTGGACAAAGTCTTTCAATGTTTTTCAAACATTATCAACTCCTTGAAGAAGTTTAGTGGACCTAATTGCAAAGAAAATTAGATTGAGAAAATCATTCCTATACTACCTTATCATTTTAATGCCAAAGTTACCTTGCTTAAGTCCATGTACATTCCCACCGAACACACTCTTAAATGAATCTATTGGGCAAGTATTCGAACTGCATCACTTTTGCCTAAGTTGAGAGCAGTCTACTTTCAAGGAGAGAAGGAAATTGTTCCTCAAGATATCAAGGATAGTGGTGAGAGTGAACATGTTTTTGACCCAATTGTTAGAAAAGATGACTCTAATAATAATGAAGAGAAAATGGCTCCACTTGCAGTGTGATTTCCTAAAGTTCTTAGAAAGAAAAAAACTCATTTTTAGGATTATTAAAACAAGGAAATTAGGGCTCTAAAATTATTATTACATTTAATATGAAATTGTAATTCTTCAAAACAACATGAATGATTTTTGAGACCACTCATATAAGCATTTCAATATTAAAATCAATCTAGAATTATGAAGTTCAATTGAAATTTTGAGCTCTATATCATCCAAGGGGATGAAACTTTGGACAAAGTCTTTCAATGTTTTTTAAACATTATTAACTCCTTGAAGAAGTTTAGTGGACCTATTTGCAAAGAAAATTAGATTGAGAAAATCATTCCTATACTACCTTATCATTTTAATGCCAAGTTACCTTGCTTAAGTCCATGTACATGCCCACCGAACATACTCTTAAGTGAATCTGGTGGGCAAGTATTCGAACTGCATCATTTTTCCCCAAGTTGAGAGCAATCGACGTTCGAGGAGGGAAAGAAATTAGCGCTCAAGACATCATATATAGTGGTGAGAGTGAACACGTTTTTGATCCAATTGTTAGAAAAGATAACTCTAATCATAATGAAGAGAAAATGGCTCCACTTGCAATGTGATTTCCTAAATTTCTTAGGAAGAAAAAAACCCTTTTTAAGGATTATTATAAGAAGAAAATTAGGGATCTAAAATGATTATTATGATGAATTAAAATTTTACTTCTTCAAAAATAACATGAATGATTTTGGAGACCACTCATATAAGCATTTCAACATAAAAATCATCCTAGAATTATGAAGTTGAATTGAAATTTTGAGCTCTATATAATGCAAGGGGATGAAACTTTGGACAAAATCTTTGAATGTTTTTCAAACATTATTAACTCCTTGAAGAAGTTTAGTGGACCAATTTGCAAAGCAAATTAGATTGAGAAAATCATTCCTATACTTCCTTATCATTTTAATGCCAAAGTTACCTTGCTTAAGTCCATGTAAATGCCCACCGAACATTCTCTTAAATGAATCTGTTGGGCAAGTATTCAAACTCCATCACTTTTGCCCATGGTGAGAGCAATTGACTTTCGAGGAGGGAAAGAAATTGTTCCTCAAGACATCAAGGATAGTGGTGAGAGTGAACACGTTTTTGATCCAATTGTTAGAAAAGATGACACTAATCATAATGAAGAGAAAATGGCTCTACTTGCAGTGTGATTTCCTAAATTTCTTAAAAATAAGAAACCATTTTTAGGGATATTAAAAAAAGGTAATTAGGGATTTAAAATGATTATTATGATGAATTTAAAATTTTACTTCTTCAAAAACAACATGAATGATTTTGGAGACCACTCATATAAGCATTTCAACATTAAAATCAATCTAGAATTATGAAGTTGAATTGAAATTTTGAGCTCTATATCATGCAAGGGGATGAAACTTTGGACAAAGTCTTTGAATGTTTTTCAAACATTATCAACTCCTTGAAAAGTTTGGTGGAGCTATTTGCCAAGAAAATTAGATTGAGAAAATCATTCCTATACTACCTTATCATTTTAATGCCAAAGTTACCTTGCTTAAGTCCATTTACAAGCCCACCAAACATACTCTTAAATGAATCTGTTGGGCAAGTATTCGAACTGCATCACTTTTGCCCCAGTTGAGAGCAATCTACATTCGAGGAGGGAAAGAAATTGGCCCTCAAGACATCAAGGATAGTGGTGAGAGTGAACACCTTTTTGAACCAATTGTTAGAAAAGATGACTCTAATCATAATGAAGAGAAAATGGCTCCACTTGCAGTGTGATTTCCTAAATTTCATAGAAAGAAAAAAACCATTTTTTAATATTATTAAAAAAAGGAAATTAGGGCCCTAAAATGATTATTACAATTAATTTAAAAGTGTACTTCTTCAAAACAACATGAATGATTTTTGAGACCACTCTTAAAAGCATTTCAATATTAAAATAAATCTAGAATTATGAAGTTGAATTGAAATTTGAAGCACTATATCATGCAAGGGGAAGAAACTTTGGACAAAGTCTTTCAATGTTTTTCAAACATTATCAACTCCTTGAAGAAGTTTAGTGGACCTATTTGCAAAGAAAATTAGATTGAGAAAATCATTCCTATACTACCTTATCATTTTAATGACAAAGTTAACTTGCTTAAGTCCATATACAAGCCCACCGAGCATAATCTTAAATGAATCTGTTGGGCAAGTATTCGAACTGCATCACTTTTGCCCAAGTTGAGAACAATCTACTTTCGAGGAGGGAAAGAAATTGTTCCTCAAGACATCAAGGATAGTGGTGAGAGTGAACACGTTTTTGACCCAATTGTTAGAAAAGATGACTCTAATCATAATGAAGAGAAAATGGATCTACTTGCAGTGTGATTTCCTAAATTTCTTAGAAAGAATAAAACTCTTTTTTAGGATTATTATAAAAGGAAATTAGGGCTCTAAAATGATTATTACAATTAATTTAAAATTGTACTTCTTCATAACAACATGAATGATTTTTGAGACCACTCATATAAGCATTTCAATATTAAAATAAATATAGAATTATGAAGTTGAATTGAAATTTTGAGCTCTATATCATGCAAGGGGAAGAAACTTTGGACAAAGTCTTTCAATGTTTTTCAAACATTATCAACTACTTGTAAATATTGGGTGGACCTATTTGCAAAGAAAATTAGATTGAAAAAATAATTCCTATACTACCTTGTCATTTTAATGCCAAATTTACCTTGCTTAAGTCCATGTACATGCCCACTGAACATACTCTTAAATGAATCTATTGGGCAAGTATTCGAACTGCATCACTTTTGCCCAAGTTGAGAGCAATCTACTTTCGAGGAGAGAAAGAAATTGTTCCTCAAGACATCAAGGATAGTGGTGAGAGTGAACATGTTTTTGATTCAATTGATAGAAAAGATGACTCTAATCATAATGAAGAGAAAATGGCTCCACTTGCAGTGTGATTTCTGAAATTTCTTAGAAAGAAAAAAACCCATTTTTAGGATTATTAAAAAAAGGAAATTAGGGCTCTAAAATGATTATTACAATTAATTTAAAAGTGTACTTCTTCAAAACAACATGAATGATTTTTGAGACCACTCATATAAGCATTTCAATATTAAAATCAATCTAGAATTATGAAGTTGAATTGAAATTTTGAGCACTATATCATGCAAAGGGAAGAAACTTTGGGCAAAGTCTTTCAATGTTTTTCAAACATTATCAACTCCTTGAAGAAGTTTAGTGGACCTATTTACAAAGAAAATTAGATTGAGAAAATCATTCCTATACTACCTTATCATTTTAATGCCAAATTTACCTTGCTTAAGTCCATGTACATGCCCACCGAACATACTCTTAAATGAATCTGTTGGGCAAGTATTCGAACTGCATCACTTTTTCCCAAGTTGAGAACAATCTACTTTCGAGGAGGGAAAGAAATTGTTCCTCAAGACATCAAGGATAGTGGTGAGAGTGAACACGTTTTTGACCCAATTGTTAGAAAAGATGACTCTAATCATAATGAAGAGAAAATGGCTCTACTTGCAGTGTGATTTCCTAAATTTCATAAAAATAAGAAACCATTTTTAGGGATATTAAAAAAAGGTAATTAGGGATTTAAAATGATTATTATGATGAATTTAAAATTTTACTTCTTCAAAAACAACATGAATGATTTTGGAGACCACTCATATAAGCATTTCAACATTAAAATCAATCTAGAATTATGAAGTTGAATTGAAATTTTGAGCTCTATATCATGCAAGGGGATGAAACTTTGGACAAAGTCTTTGAATGTTTTTCAAACATTATCAACTCCTTGAAAAGTTTGGTGGAGCTATTTGCCATGAAAATTAGATTGAGAAAATCATTCCTATACTACCTTATCATTTTAATGCCAAATTTACCTTGCTTAAGTCCATGTACATGCCCACCGAACATACTCTTAAATGAATCTATTGGGCAAGTATTCGAACTGCATCACTTTTGCCCAAGTTGAGAACAATCGACTTTCGAGGAGGGAAAGAAATTAGCCCTCAAGACATCAAGGATAGTGGTGAGAGTGAACATGTTTTGGACCCAATTGTTAGAAAAGATGACTCTAATCATAATGAAGAGAAAATGGCTCCACTTGTAGTGTGATTTCCTAAATTTCTTAGAAATAAAAAAACCCATTTTTAAGATTATTAAAAAAAGGAAATTAGGGCTCTAAAATGATTATTACAATTAATTTAAAAGTGTACTTCTTCAAAACAACATGAATGATTTTTGAGACCACTCATATAAGCATTTCAATATTAAAATCAATCTAGAATTATGAAGTTGAATTGAAATTTTGAGCACTATATCATGCAAAGGGAAGAAACTTTGGGCAAAGTCTTTCAATGTTTTTCAAACATTATCAACTCCTTGAAGAAGTTTAGTGGACCTATTTACAAAGAAAATTAGATTGAGAAAATCATTCCTATACTACCTTATCATTTTAATGCCAAATTTACCTTGCTTAAGTCCATGTACATGCCCACCGAACATACTCTTAAATGAATCTGTTGGGCAAGTATTCGAACTGCATCACTTTTTCCCAAGTTGAGAACAATCTACTTTCGAGGAGGGAAAGAAATTGTTCCTCAAGACATCAAGGATAGTGGTGAGAGTGAACACGTTTTTGACCCAATTGTTAGAAAAGATGACTCTAATCATAATGAAGAGAAAATGGCTCTACTTGCAGTGTGATTTCCTAAATTTCATAAAAATAAGAAACCATTTTTAGGGATATTAAAAAAAGGTAATTAGGGATTTAAAATGATTATTATGATGAATTTAAAATTTTACTTCTTCAAAAACAACATGAATGATTTTGGAGACCACTCATATAAGCATTTCAACATTAAAATCAATCTAGAATTATGAAGTTGAATTGAAATTTTGAGCTCTATATCATGCAAGGGGATGAAACTTTGGACAAAGTCTTTGAATGTTTTTCAAACATTATCAACTCCTTGAAAAGTTTGGTGGAGCTATTTGCCATGAAAATTAGATTGAGAAAATCATTCCTATACTACCTTATCATTTTAATGCCAAATTTACCTTGCTTAAGTCCATGTACATGCCCACCGAACATACTCTTAAATGAATCTATTGGGCAAGTATTCGAACTGCATCACTTTTGCCCAAGTTGAGAACAATCGACTTTCGAGGAGGGAAAGAAATTAGCCCTCAAGACATCAAGGATAGTGGTGAGAGTGAACATGTTTTGGACCCAATTGTTAGAAAAGATGACTCTAATCATAATGAAGAGAAAATGGCTCCACTTGTAGTGTGATTTCCTAAATTTCTTAGAAATAAAAAAACCCATTTTTAAGATTATTAAAAAAAGGAAATTAGGGCTCTAAAATGATTATTACAATTAATTTAAAAGTGTACTTCTTCAAAACAACATGAATGATTTTTGAGACCACTCTTATAAGCATTTCAATATTAAAATCAATCTAGAATTATGAAGTTGAAATGAAATTTTCAGCACTATATCATGCAAGGGGAAGAAACTTTGGGCAAAGTCTTTCAATGTTTTTCAAACATTATCAACTCCTTGAAGAAGTTTAGTGGACCTATTTGCATAGAAAATTAGATTGAGAAAATCATTCCTATACCACCATATCATTTTAATGCCAAAGTTACCTTGCTTAAGTCCATGTACATGGCCACCGAACATACTCTTAAATGAATCTATTGGGCAAGTATTCGAACTGGATCAGTTTTGTCTAAGTTGAGAGCAGTCTACTTTCGAGGAGAGAAGGAAATTGTTCCTCAAGATATCAAGGATAGTGGTGAGAGTTAACATGTTTTTGACCCAATTGTTAGAAAAGATGACTCTAATCATAATGAAGAGAAAATGGCTCCATTTGCAGTGTGATTTCCTAAATTTCTTAGAAAGAAAAAAACCCATTTTTAGGATTATTTAAGAAAGGAAATTAGGGCTCTAAAATGATTATTATGATGAATTTAAAATTTTACTTCTTCAAAAACAACATGAATGATTTTTGAGACCACTCATATAAGCATTTCAATATTAAAATCAATCTAGAATTATGAAGTTGAATTGAAATTTTGAGCTCTATATCATGCAAGGGGATGAAACTTTGGAGAAAGTCTTTCAATGTTTTTCAAACATTATCAACTCCTTGAAAAAGTTTAGTGGACCTATTTGCAAAGAAAATTAGATTGAGAAAATCATTCCTATACTACCTTATCATTTTAATGCCAAATTTACCTTGCTTAAGTCCATGTACATGCCCACCGAACATACTCTTAAATGAATCTATTGGGCAAGTATTCGAACTGCATCACTTTTGCCCAAGTTGAGAACAATCGACTTTCGAGGAGGGAAAGAAATTAGCCCTCAAGACATCAAGGATAGTGGTGAGAGTGAACATGTTTTGGACCCAATTGTTAGAAAAGATGACTCTAATCATAATGAAGAGAAAATGGCTCCACTTGTAGTGTGATTTCCTAAATTTCTTAGAAAGAAAAAAACCCATTTTTAAGATTATTAAAAAAAGGAAATTAGGGCTCTAAAATGATTATTACAATTAATTTAAAAGTGTACTTCTTCAAAACAACATGAATGATTTTTGAGACCACTCTTATAAGCATTTCAATATTAAAATCAATCTAGAATTATGAAGTTGAAATGACATTTTCAGCACTATATCATGCAAGGGGAAGAAACTTTGGGCAAAGTCTTTCAATGTTTTTCAAACATTATCAACTCCTTGAAGAAGTTTAGTGGACCTATTTGCAAAGAAAATTAGATTGAGAAAATCATTCCTATACCACCATATCATTTTAATGCCAAAGTTACCTTGCTTAAGTCCATGTACATGCCCACCGAACATTCTCTTAAATGAATCTGTTGGGCAAGTATTCGAACTCCATCACTTTTGCGCATGGTGAGAGCAATTGACTTTCGAGGAGGGAAAGAAATTGTTCCTCAAGACATCAAGGATAGTGGTGAGAGTGAACACGTTTTTGATCCAATTGTTAGAAAAGATGACACTAATCATAATGAAAAGAAAATGGCTCTACTTGCAGTGTGATTTCCTAAATTTCTTAAAAATAAGAAACCATTTTTAGGGATATTAAAAAAATGTAATTAGGGATTTAAAATGATTATTATGATGAATTTAAAATTTTACTTCTTCAAAAACAACATGAATGATTTTGGAGACCACTCATATAAGCATTTCAACATTAAAATCAATCTAGAATTATGAAGTTGAATTGAAATTTTGAGCTCTATATCATGCAAGGGGATGAAACTTTGGACAAAGTCTTTGAATGTTTTTCAAACATTATCAACTCCTTGAAAAGTTTGGTGGAGCTATTTGCCAAGAAAATTAGATTGAGAAAATCATTCCTATACTACCTTATCATTTTAAAGCCAAAGTTACCTTGCTTAAGTCCATTTACAATCCCACCAAACATACTCTTAAATGAATCTGTTGGGCAAGTATTCGAACTGCATCACTTTTGCCCCAGTTGAGGGCAATCTACATTAGAGGAGGGAAAGAAATTGGCCCTCAAGACATCAAGGATAGTGGTGAGAGTGAACACCTTTTTGACCCAATTGTTAGAAAAGATGACTCTAATCATAATGAAGAGAAAATGGCTCCACTTGCACTGTGATTTCCTAAATTTCATAGAAAGAAAAAAACCATTTTTTAATATTATTAAAAAAAGGAAATTAGGGCCCTAAAATGATTATTACAATTAATTTAAAAGTGTACTTCTTCAAAACAACATGAATGAGATTTGAGACCACTCATAAAAGCATTTCAATATTAAAATAAATCTAGAATTATGAAGTTGAATTGAAATTTGAAGCACTATATCATGCAAGGGGAAGAAACTTTGGACAAAGTCTTTCAATGTTTTTCAAACATCATCAACTCCTTGAAGAAGTTTAGTGGACCTATTTGCAAAGAAAATTAGATTGAGAAAATCATTCCTATACTACCTTATCATTTTAATGACAAAGTTAACTTGCTTAAGTCCATATACAAGCCCACCGAGCATAATCTTAAATAAATCTATAGGGCAAGTATTCGAACTGCATCACTTTTGCCCAAGTTGAGAACAATCTACTTTCGAGGAGAGAAAGAAATTGTTCCTCAAGACATCAAGGATAGTGGTGAGAGTGAACATGTTTTTGATCCAATTGATAGAAAAGATGACACTAATCATAATGAAGAGAAAATGGCTCTACTTGCAGTGTGATTTCCTAAATTTCTTAAAAATAAGAAACCATTTTTAGGGATATTAAAAAAAGGTAATTAGGGATTTAAAATGATTATTATGATGAATTTAAAATTTTACTTCTTCAAAAACAACATGAATGATTTTGGAGACCACTCATATAAGCATTTCAACATTAAAATCAATCTAGAATTATGAAGTTGAATTGAAATTTTGAGCTCTATATCATGCAAGGGGATGAAACTTTGGACAAAGTCTTTGAATGTTTTTCAAACATTATCAACTCCTTGAAAAGTTTGGTGGACCTATTTGCCATGAAAATTAGATTGAGAAAATCATTCCTATACTACCTTATCATTTTAATGCCAAATTTACCTTGCTTAAGTCCATGTACATGCCCACCGAACATACTCTTAAATGAATCTATTGGGCAAGTATTCGAACTGCATCACTTTTGCCCAAGTTGAGAACAATCGACTTTCGAGGAGGGAAAGAAATTAGCCCTCAAGACATCAAGGATAGTGGTGAGAGTGAACATGTTTTGGACCCAATTGTTAGAAAAGATGACTCTAATCATAATGAAGAGAAAATGGCTCCACTTGTAGTGTGATTTCCTAAATTTCTTAGAAAGAAAAAAACCCATTTTTAAGATTATTAAAAAAAGGAAATTAGGGCTCTAAAATGATTATTACAATTAATTTAAAAGTGTACTTCTTCAAAACAACATGAATGATTTTTGAGACCACTCTTATAAGCATTTCAATATTAAAATCAATCTAGAATTTTGAAGTTGAAATGAAATTTTCAGCACTATATCATGCAAGGGGAAGAAACTTTGGGCAAAGTCTTTCAATGTTTTTCAAACATTATCAACTCCTTGAAGAAGTTTAGTGGACCTATTTGCAAAGAAAATTAGATTGAGAAAATCATTCCTATACCACCATATCATTTTAATGCCAAAGTTACCTTGCTTAAGTCCATGTACATGGCCACCGAACATACTCTTAAATGAATCTATTGGGCAAGTATTCGAACTGGATCAGTTTTGTCTAAGTTGAGAGCAGTCTACTTTCGAGGAGAGAAGGAAATTGTTCCTCAAGATATCAAGGATAGTGGTGAGAGTTAACATGTTTTTGACCCAATTGTTAGAAAAGATGACTCTAATCATAATGAAGAGAAAATGGCTCCATTTGCAGTGTGATTTCCTAAATTTCTTAGAAAGAAAAAAACCCATTTTTAGGATTATTTAAGAAAGGAAATTAGGGCTCTAAAATGATTATTACATTTAATTTAAAATTGAAATTCTTCAAAACAACATGAATGATTTTTGAGACCACTCATATAAGCATTTCAATATTAAAATCAATCTAGAATTATGAAGTTGAATTGAAATTTTGAGCTCTATATCATGCAAGGGGATGAAACTTTGGACAAAGTCTTTGAATGTTTTTCAAACATTATCAACTCCTTGAAAAGTTTGGTGGAGCTATTTGCCATGAAAATTAGATTGAGAAAATCATTCCTATACTATCTTATCATTTTAATGCCAAATTTACCTTGCTTAAGTCCATGTACATGCCCACCGAACATACTCTTAAATGAATCTATTGGGCAAGTATTCGAACTGCATCACTTTTGCCCAAGTTGAGAACAATCGACTTTCGAGGAGGGAAAGAAATTATCCCTCAAGACATCAAGGATAGTGGTGAGAGTGAACATGTTTTGGACCCAATTGTTAGAAAAGATGACTCTAATCATAATGAAGAGAAAATGGCTCCACTTGTAGTGTGATTTCCTAAATTTCTTAGAAAGAAAAAAACCCATTTTTAAGATTATTAAAAAAAGGAAATTAGGGCTCTAAAATGATTATTACAATTAATTTAAAAGTGTACTTCTTCAAAACAACATGAATGATTTTTGAGACCACTCTTATAAGCATTTCAATATTAAAATCAATCTAGAATTATGAAGTTGAAATGAAATTTTCAGCACTATATCATGCAAGGGGAAGAAACTTTGGGCAAAGTCTTTCAATGTTTTTCAAACATTATCAACTCCTTGAAGAAGTTTAGTGGACCTATTTGCAAAGAAAATTAGATTGAGAAAATCATTCCTATACCACCATATCATTTTAATGCCAAAGTTACCTTGCTTAAGTCCATGTACATGGCCACCGAACATACTCTTAAATGAATCTATTGGGCAAGTATTCGAACTGGATCAGTTTTGTCTAAGTTGAGAGCAGTCTACTTTCGAGGAGAGAAGGAAATTGTTCCTCAAGATATCAAGGATAGTGGTGAGAGTTAACATGTTTTTGACCCAATTGTTAGAAAAGATGACTCTAATCATAATGAAGAGAAAATGGCTCCATTTGCAGTGTGATTTCCTAAATTTCTTAGAAAGAAAAAAACCCATTTTTAGGATTATTTAAGAAAGGAAATTAGGGCTCTAAAATGATTATTACATTTAATTTAAAATTGAAATTCTTCAAAACAACATGAATGATTTTTGAGACCACTCATATAAGCATTTCAATATTAAAATCAATCTAGAATTATGAAGTTGAATTGAAATTTTGAGCTCTATATCATGCAAGGGGATGAAACTTTGGAGAAAGTCTTTCAATGTTTTTCAAACATTATCAACTCCTTGAAAAAGTTTAGTGGACCTATTTGCAAAGAAAATTAGATTGAGAAAATCATTCCTATACTACCTTATCATTTTAATGCCAAATTTAACTTGCTTAAGTCCATGTACATGCACACCGAACATACTCTTAAATGAGTCTGTTGGGCAAGTATTCGAACTGCATCATTTTTCCCCAAGTTGAGAGCAATCGACGTTCGAGGAGGGAAAGAAATTAGCGCTCAAGACATCATATATAGTGGTGAGAGTGAACACGTTTTTGATCCAATTGTTAGAAAAGATAACTCTAATCATAATGAAGAGAAAATGGCTCCACTTGCAATGTGATTTCCTAAATTTCTTAGGAAGAAAAAAACCCATTTTAAGGATTATTATAAAAAGAAAATTAGGGATCTAAAATGATTATTATGATGAATTAAAATTTTACTTCTTCAAAAATAACATGAATGATTTTGGAGACCACTCATATAAGCATTTCAACATAAAAATCATCCTAGAATTATGAAGTTGAATTGAAATTTTGAGCTCTATATAATGCAAGGGGATGAAACTTTGGACAAAGTCTTTGAATGTTTTTCAAACATTATTAACTCCTTGAAGAAGTTTAGTGGACCAATTTGCAAAGCAAATTAGATTGAGAAAATCATTCCTATACTACCTTATCATTTTAATGCCAAAGTTACCTTGCTTAAGTCCATGTAAATGCCCACCGAACATTCTCTTAAATGAATCTGTTGGGCAAGTATTCAAACTCCATCACTTTTGCCCATGGTGAGAGCAATTGACTTTCGAGGAGGGAAAGAAATTGTTCCTCAAGACATCAAGGATAGTGGTGAGAGTGAACACGTTTTTGATCAAATTGTTAGAAAAGATGACACTAATCATAATGAAGAGAAAATGGCTCTACTTGCAGTGTGATTTCCTAAATTTCTTAAAAATAAGAAACCATTTTTAGGGATATTAAAAAAAGGTAATTAGGGATTTAAAATGATTATTATGATGAATTTAAAATTTTACTTCTTCAAAAACAACATGAATGATTTTGGAGACCACTCATATAAGCATTTCAACATTAAAATCAATCTAGAATTATGAAGTTGAATTGAAATTTTGAGCTCTATATCATGCAAGGGGATGAAACTTTGGACAAAGTCTTTGAATGTTTTTCAAACATTATCAACTCCTTGAAAAGTTTGGTGGAGCTATTTGCCAAGAAAATTAGATTGAGAAAATCATTCCTATACTACCTTATCATTTTAATGCCAAAGTTACCTTGCTTAAGTCCATTTACAAGCCCACCAAACATACTCTTAAATGAATCTGTTGGGCAAGAATTCGAACTGCATCACTTTTGCCCCAGTTGAGAGCAATCTACATTCGAGGAGGGAAAGAAATTGGCCCTCAAGACATCAAGGATAGTGGTGAGAGTGAACACCTTTTTGAACCAATTGTTAGAAAAGATGACTCTAATCATAATGAAGAGAAAATGGCTCCACTTGCAGTGTGATTTCCTAAATTTCATAGAAAGAAAAAAACCATTTTTTAATATTATTAAAAAAAGGAAATTAGGGCCCTAAAATGATTATTACAATTAATTTAAAAGTGTACTTCTTCAAAACAACATGAATGATTTTTGAGACCACTCTTAAAAGCATTTCAATATTAAAATAAATCTAGAATTATGAAGTTGAATTGAAATTTGAAGCACTATATCATGCAAGGGGAAGAAACTTTGGACAAAGTCTTTCAATGTTTTTCAAACATTATCAACTCCTTGAAGAAGTTTAGTGGACCTATTTGCAAAGAAAATTAGATCGAGAAAATCATTCCTATACTACCTTATCATTTTAATGACAAAGTTAACTTGCTTAAGTCCATATACAAGCCCACCGAGCATAATCTTAAATGAATCTGTTGGGCAAGTATTCGAACTGCATCACTTTTGCCCAAGTTGAGAACAATCTACTTTCGAGGAGGGAAAGAAATTGTTCCTCAAGACATCAAGGATAGTGGTGAGAGTGAACACGTTTTTGACCCAATTGTTAGAAAAGATGACTCTAATCATAATGAAGAGAAAATGGATCTACTTGCAGTGTGATTTCCTAAATTTCTTAGGAAGAAAAAAACCCTTTTTAAGGATTATTATAAAAAGAAAATTAGGGATCTAAAATGATTATTATGATGAATTAAAATTTTACTTCTTCAAAAATAACATGAATGATTTTGGAGACCACTCATATAAGCATTTCAACATTAAAATCAATCTAGAATTATGAAGTTGAATTGAAATTTTGAGCTCTATATCATGCAAGGGGATGAAACTTTGGACAAAGTCTTTGAATGTTTTTCAAACATTATCAACTCCTTGAAGAAGTTTAGTGGACCTATTTGCAAAGAAAATTAGATTGAGAAAATCATTCCTATACTACCTTATCATTTTAATGACAAAGTTAACTTGCTTAAGTCCATATACAAGCCCACCGAGCATAATCTTAAATGAATCTGTTGGGCAAGTATTCGAACTGCATCACTTTTGCCCAAGTTGAGAACAATCTACTTTCGAGGAGGGAAAGAAATTGTTCCTCAAGACATCAAGGATAGTGGTGAGAGTGAACACGTTTTTGACCCAATTGTTAGAAAAGATGACTCTAATCATAATGAAGAGAAAATGGATCTACTTGCAGTGTGATTTCCTAAATTTCTTAGAAAGAAAAAAACTCTTTTTTAGGATTATTATAAAAGGAAATTAGGGCTCTAAAATGATTATTACAATTAATTTAAAATTGTACTTCTTCATAACAACATGAATGATTTTTGAGACCACTCATATAAGCATTTCAATATTAAAATAAATATAGAATTATGAAGTTGAATTGAAATTTTGAGCTCTATATCATGCAAGGGGAAGAAACTTTGGACAAAGTCTTTCAATGTTTTTCAAACATTATCAACTACTTGTAAATATTGGGTGGACCTATTTGCAAAGAAAATTAGATTGAAAAAATAATTCCTATACTACCTTGTCATTTTAATGCCAAATTTACCTTGCTTAAGTCCATGTACATGCCCACTGAACATACTCTTAAATGAATCTATTGGGCAAGTATTCGAACTGCATCATTTTTCCCCAAGTTGAGACCAATCTACTTTCGAGGAGAGAAAGAAATTGTTCCTCAAGACATCAAGGATAGTGGTGAGAGTGAACATGTTTTTGATCCAATTGATAGAAAAGATGACTCTAATCATAATGAAGAGAAAATGGCTCCACTTGCAGTGTGATTTCTGAAATTTCTTAGAAAGAAAAAAACCCATTTTTAGGATTATTAAAAAAAGGAAATTAGGGCTCTAAAATGATTATTACAATTAATTTAAAAGTGTACTTCTTCAAAACAACATGAATGATTTTTGAGACCACTCATATAAGCATTTCAATATTAAAATCAATCTAGAATTATGAAGTTGAATTGAAATTTTGAGCACTATATCATGCAAAGGGAAGAAACTTTGGGCAAAGTCTTTCAATGTTTTTCAAACATTATCAACTCCTTGAAGAAGTTTAGTGGACCTATTTACAAAGAAAATTAGATTGAGAAAATCATTACTATACTACCTTATCATTTTAATGCCAAATTTACCTTGCTTAAGTCCATGTACATGCCCACCGAACATACTCTTAAATGAATCTGTTGGGCAAGTATTCGAACTGCATCATTTTTCCCCAAGTTGAAACCAATCACCGTTCGAGGAGGGAAAGAAATTAGCCCTCAAGACATCAAGGATAGTGTTGAGAGTGAACACGTTTTTGATCCAATTTTTAGAAAAGATAACTCTAATTATAATGAAGAGAAAATGGCTCCACTTGCAATGTGATTTCCTAAATTTCTTAGGAAGAAAAAAACCCTTTTTAAGGATTATTATAAAAAGAAAATTAGGGATCTAAAATGATTATTATGATGAATTAAAATTTTACTTCTTCAAAAATAACATGAATGATTTTGGAGACCACTCATATAAGCATTTCAACATAAAAATCATCCTAGAATTATGAAGTTGAATTGAAATTTTGAGCTCTATATAATGCAAGGGGATGAAAGTTTGGACAAAGTCTTTGAATGTTTTTCAAACTTTATTAACTCCTTGAAGAAGTTTAGTGGACCAATTTGCAAAGCAAATTAGATTGAGAAAATCATTCCTATTCTACCTTATCATTTTAATGCCAAAGTTACCTTGCTTAAGTCCATGTACATGCCCACCGAACATTCTCTTAAATGAATCTGTTGGGCAAGTATTCGAACTCCATCACTTTTGCCCATGGTGAGAGCAATTGACTTTCGAGGAGGGAAAGAAATTGTTCCTCAAGACATCAAGGATAGTGGTGAGAGTGAACACGTTTTTGATCCAATTGTTAGAAAAGATGACACTAATCAAAATGAAGAGAAAATGGCTCTACTTGCAGTGTGATTTCCTATATTTCTTAAAAATAAGAAACCATTTTTAGGGATATTAAAAAAAGATAATTAGGTATTTAAAATGATTATTATGATGAATTTAAAATTTTACTTCTTCAAAAACAACATGAATGATTTTGGAGACCACTCATATAAGCATTTCAACATTAAAATCAATCTAGAATTATGAAGTTGAATTCAAATTTTGAGCTCTATATCATGCAAGGGTATGAAACTTTCGACAAAGTCTTGGAATGTTTTTCAAACATTATCAACTCCTTGAAAAGTTTGGTGGAGCTATTTGCCAAGAAAATTAGATTGAGAAAATCATTCCTATACTACCTTATCATTTTAATGCCAAAGGTACCTTGCTTAAGTCCATTTACAAGCCCACCAAACATACTCTTAAATGAATCTGTTGGGCAAGTATTCGAACAGCATCACTTTTGCCCCAGTTGAGAGCAATCTACATTAGAGGAGAGAAAGAAATTGGCCCTCAAGACATCAAGGATAGTGGTGAGAGTGAACACCTTTTTGACCCAATTGTTAGAAAAGATGACTCTAATCATAATGAAGAGAAAATGGCTCCACTTGCAGTGTGATTTCCTAAATTTCATAGAAAGAAAAAAACCATTTTTTAATATTATTAAAAAAAGGAAATTAGGGCCCTAAAATGATTATTACAATTAATTTAAAAGTGTACTTCTTCAAAACAACATGAATGATTTTTGAGACCACTCATAAAAGCATTTCAATATTAAAATAAATCTAGAATTATGAAGTTGAATTGAAATTTGAAGCACTATATCATGCAAGGGGAAGAAACTTTGGACAAAGTATTTCAATGTTTTTCAAACATTATCAACTCCTTGAAGAAGTTTAGTGGACCTATTTGCAAAGAAAATTAGATTGAGAAAATCATTCCTATACTACCTTATCATTTTAATGACAAAGTTAACTTGCTTAAGTCCATATACAAGCCCACCGAGCATAATCTTAAATGAATCTATTGGGCAAGTATTCGAACTGCATCACTTTTTCCCAAGTTGAGAACAATCTACTTTCGAGGAGGGAAAGAAATTGTTCCTCAAGACATCAAGGATAGTGGTGAGAGTGAACACGTTTTTGACCCAATTGTTAGAAAAGATGACTCTAATCATAATGAAGAGAAAATGGATCTACTTGCAGTGTGATTTCCTAAATTTCTTAGAAAGAAAAAAACTCTTTTTTAGGATTATTATAAAAGGAAATGAGGGCTCTAAAATGATTATTACAATTAATTTAAAATTGTACTTCTTCATAACAACATGAATGATTTTTGAGACAACTCATATAAGCATTTCAATATTAAAATAAATATAGAATTATGAAGTTGAATTGAAATTTTGAGCTCTATATCATGCAAGGGGAAGAAACTTTGGACAAAGTCTTTCAATGTTTTTCAAACATTATCAACTACTTGTAAATATTGGGTGGACCTATTTGCAAAGAAAATTAGATTGAAAAAATAATTCCTATACTACCTTTTCATTTTAATGCCAAATTTACCTTGCTTAAGTCCATGTACATGCCCACTGAACATACTCTTAAATGAATCTATTGGGCAAGCATTCGAACTGCATCACTCTTGCCCAAGTTGAGAGTAATCTACTTTCGAGTAGAGAAAGAAATTGTTCCTCAAGACATCAAGGATAGTGGTGAGAGTGAACATGTTTTTGATCCAATTGATAGAAAAGATGACTCTAATCATAATGAAGAGAAAATGGCTCCACTTGCAGTGTGATTTCTGAAATTTCTTAGAAAGAAAAAAAACCCATTTTTAGGATTATTAAAAAAAGGAAATTAGGGCTCTAAAATGATTATTACAATAAATTTAAAAGTGTACTTCTTCAAAACAACATGAATGATTTTTGAGACCACACATATAAGCATTTCAATATTAAAATCAATCTAGAATTATGAAGTGGAATTGAAATTTTGAGCACTATATCATGCAAGGGGAAGAAACTTTGGACAAAGTCTTTCAATGTTTTTTAAACATTATTAACTCCTTGAAGAAGTTTAGTGGACCTATTTGCAAAGAAAATTAGATTGAGAAAATCATTCCTATACTACCTTATCATTTTAATGCCAAGTTACCTTGCTTAAGTCCATGTACATGCCCACCAAACATACTCTTAAATGAATCTGTTGGGCAAGTATTCGAACTGCATCATTTTTCCCCAAGTTGAGAGCAATCACCATTCGAGGAGGGAAAGAAATTAGCCCTCAAGACATCAAGGATAGTGGTGAGAGTGAACACGTTTTTGATCCAATTGTTAGAAAAGATAACTCTAATCATAATGAAGAGAAAATGGCTCCACTTGCAATGTGATTTCCTAAATTTCTTAGGAAGAAAAAAACCCTTTTTAAGGATTATTATAAAAAGAAAATTAGGGATCTAAAAAGATTATTATGATGAATTAAAATTTTACTTCTTCAAAAATAACATGAATGATTTTGGAGACCACTCATATAAGCATTTCAACATAAAAATCATCCTAGAATTATGAAGTTGAATTGAAATTTTGAGCTCTATATAATGCAAGGGGATGAAACTTTGGACAAAGTCTTTGAATTACCCTTACCTTGACATGGATTCTATATGAACCAATGGATCGTGACAAGTCGTTACTACTAGCAATGACTTCCTCTTTCATTACTTTATCCTTTCCATATCCCTCTCCCTTGTTCTCAGTTACTCATCAAATGGCACTCAGTTTATATCTTTAAGTTCGATCATTGACAAGGTTCAAAGAAAGGGTGGGCCATTAATAATCCAACCTAATCTCATGAATCTCCTTCGCCCGTTATCTCCTCATCTTCCTATTTATAAGCCACAGCTCACTTCGACGTTTCCAATTTCCCATAGAATCTCCGGGCCACTAGAGTTTTGTTTTTTTTTATCTTCTGTGTTTTAAATGTCATTTTATTTCCTATTTTGAAGTTCTAGTCCGGGAAGTCTTTTTCTGTTTGGCGGTTCAATCAACATTCTTTTTGTTTCGACCGTTCCGGCGGTGTTCATTGGTGCTTCATTTTGCCTTTGAAGCTCTCATCGGTCTCGTCGAAGCGACCCCCTCTATCAACGGCCCGGAAGTTCCGCTTCTGCCGCGTCAAGCTCAAACCCTTGCCCTCGGGGGAACGTGGATCTCAATCTTCCTCCACGGGAAGAAGTCGAAGTTCCCGTTGAGGAGCCCGATAGAGATGTGTACGGGGAGCAACGTTTTCAGCTTACTCTGGGTATACCCATAAATCTGGATTTCAATCTTTCACCACCCAATAAGCCCTGCTACCTAAGGGCCCCTCTCTGATAAGGAAGGAAACGAAAGAATCTCAATTTTATGACAAATCTGGTCCGATGGTTGTTCTCCACTTTGTGTCCACTTTTGATAGCAAGGCTTGTCGAACCTTTTGTAAGAAAAGAAGGCACCCCTCTAGTTTTTCTTCCTCATCTAGTAATTCCTTTCGTATTTTTGAGTGCTCTAATCTTATTATTTAATAGTTTCTATTTTAAAAGAAAACTGAAACCCTTAACAATGCAATTGTTTTATATAAGCATCTTCTTTTTTATTTAAGTCTATTTTTCTTTTATACGAATTCACCTTGTTTCTTTATTTTCTGCTTTTGCAACTACCTTTGTAATTTAGAAAGTTTCGGGGGGGGGGAAATCATTCCCCATTCCGGACCATCTGAAGCTTCTAACTCCTCCCCGTTTAGGGAGGTTTGATATTGGGGTCTTCTTGGAACCATTCTCCGAACCTGAAACGGAAGCCACGTCGGTGAATCCGGCGATCCAAAGGGGGGAGAAGGCGGAAGAAGAGGGACCTTCAAACCAAAATCCACATACAAATGAGCTCTATCAAGCCGTTTCTCCTTTTCTCTCCAAAAAGGAATCGGGCTCCACCTCTCAGTTTAATCCGACAGGTCAGGAAAGGTTAAATGAACCTACTCAACAATTCGAGGAGCTCATAGAGAGAAAGATAAGCTCATTTTGTAAGCGAAAAAGTGTTATCGCTCGATTCCCTCATGCGGATTTTTCCAATGCGGACTTTGCGTCTTTGGCAAAAAACTTCGCTAAAGAGCGATGGGCACCAGGTACTTTATCGTGTAATATAGATTCGATTATGAAATTACACAACAATACTGACTTCATTGAAAGTCATTTAATTAGGTTTTTAAAAAAACATTATCCTCACCCATGAGACAAAATCCTCTTATTATGTTTAAAGTGATGTTACTATGTTAACAAATTCTATTTCGTTTTTAATTTAGAGCTAGGTGTACTTCCTCCCTATCGATTAAAATAAGAAAATTGGGAGAGCTAGGAGGACCCAGCGAGGATACTTTCTTACCGCTGGGTGAAGGTTAGGTGGGACGCGGGTGAACCTTCACTTAATGATTTGTTCACTGTCCCAGATTCAGAATCGAATGTAGGGGGCAATACATACCAAAAGGTTCGAAGAAGGAAGGGCACTCACAAAAGGTCTTGCTGCGCGAGAATCAGGTCTCATACAAGCAGTTCCTCGCCTGGGACAATCACTTACGATAGATAGCGAAGGGGGGGTCCTAGTTCCAACTAGGACTGTCATAGGAGCGTCAAGCCAATCAAGTTAGAGGATTCCACTCTTTAACGTTGCACACGAAAGAGGATCGGAGGCCCCCTCAACCTCTTAATCAAGGCATTAAAAGTCTCAGTTCCTTTGATGCTGCTTACATAGTGTTCGCCGATGCCTTAAAGAAAGCGGCAATGATAATAGTGAGTGGGCTCCTCGCGCCTTGTTGAGTGCTTTGAAGCTCACTCATCTTCTTCCTGACCTTATTCTCGAGTATGAAGGGTTCTAAATATCTTTCTTAAGTTTAAGTAGCTCTTTCCTGAGATGTCTTTCAAGCTGAAGAAGGCGTTGAACACAATACATACGGGGAACAATCCCTTTCTTCTTTGATCCCAACTCAATTGTTGTTTGATGTAATAATAGAGGTGTCAGGCTCAGACTTAGATCCATAATCCCTGATCGTATCTTTCCGCCGTTCCCGATTCAATGACTGATGAGAGATCGAATCGAATGGGAGTCCTAACCTAAGCAACTGGTTTTCATCCCGACTTTGAGAACGAATCTCAACTTTTTGTTTACGGCTGAACTCCGTATTTATGTGAGAGCGATTGAACTCCTTTTTTTACCTCTGAAACTCGGCAAAGCTGCCTGCCTATCTTTCAATGCTTTAAGATGGAAGTAGGTCGAGTATAGGGCTTTCTCGATCGGAGTCCAGCTTGATTTCCGATTGATGAACAAGCTTGATTGCTTATTTCATTCCATCTCCGCTCCTGGAAACAAATCAAGGATGTTAAAAAGACAGAGTCAACCGATAGATCAAAGAGTCACAAACCTTGCTGCCACCTAATCGATGAATCTTGTCCCCCTTTTGTGGCTTTAGCCCGCTTCTTGTTACCTTGTTACTAAACAAATTGCGTGCGTATAGAATGGGATCAAGACCAGTGGGTCGGTTCTCTCCCGAGTCTCATTAGTGGGTTGTAACCACATACTTTTTTGATAAAAAAGAAAGCCTCATAGAATCTAATTTTCTCACTCCTCTCATGCCGTGGATGGACTCTTATTCGATGTCAATCGCTCAGTTTCTTTGTTTAATGAAGGCCCATTCCCCCTGAGTGAGACCATTCCTTTGTCTTAACTCGGGCTGAAAAGGTAGATTAGCCCCTGATTTCACTCTTTTCGATTTCAAGCTACTTGCGCCTATTGTTTATTGGTCCAATGGCCTCACCGCTGGCTGTCCCTCTATTAAAATGTTGGGCAAGTGGCGAGGACCGTATTCAGTACGAGCAGAATGGAAACTGCTCATACCTTTCGGACTTTGGCATTCGCCTGTCACCCGTAATCCGAAAAGACTGACCTCAATAATGTTCGCAATCAGACATTCGATCTGGATCAAAATAATACCCGATATAAGATTCATCTACGCTGGCAAAAGAACTTTCAGAGCCGGCGTGAAGGTTTTTTGTTTAAGACAGCTTTTCGTGCCCTTACTTTTGAGTCTATCAGCTGCAACAAGGGCTGCGGGAACGAGTGCTTGCCCCGACCGATACCACCATTCATTACCGTGAACCAGCCTTGGCCTTCACTTCAAAGTCAGATGAGTCCTCTGATGAACTTGGGTCCATACTCTAGTGAAAAAAGTAAATTAGGCTTCTCTTTCCGCTTCTTAACTTCTATCCTTTTTCGTGCTTAGCCCTTCTTTGGCATCCTTCCCTATGAATCTCTCAATCTCGGGAGTTCCTGCCGATTGGTTAGTCCCTCGCGTTTTCTTCTTTCCTTTCTTTTTCACGGTTAGGAAGGAGCAAGCCTTTTAGACTATGGAAGGCAGCTGAAGAAGTCAAGCTTGCGGAGCAGTCACAAAGAATAGGTTGTATTCACTGGAACAAGAGTCACCTTCATCTCCTCGGGTCAAGCCACTGCCCTTCCATAGTGAAGACTCTTTCCAGGCCTAACGATAAGATTCCCTGGTAGAGCTCCAGATATTATAAGAGAGACATTTCTTTATCTGGTGGGGACAAACCTATAAGTAGAAGATCATGGTAATAGGCTATAAGATAGCTATATAATAGACTATTCTAATGGTTACTTACTCTAATAATAGTAATAGCCGTTCCAAGGGCAAACCGTCCCAATGTAACTACCAATCCCCTACCCACTCATGCTGTACCTCCTCCTGCCAATAGAAAGATGATCGAGCCGACATTGCCTATGTTGTTGGAGTCGTGAGTCAATTCATGCAGAAGCCAAGAACGATACATCTAGATGCTGCATACAGAATCCTCAGATAAAGAGAGTACGACGTTTCAGAGATAGCGATTCGGCTTAGTTAAAATAGAACTAAAGAGAACGGGTTCAACTTATCCCAATCCTCGCTCTGGACCAAGGTGCGTAGCCGCCTTTTAATATTCTCTTTCTCTCTTTCTGGCTTAGCCTACCAGGGAAATGGCTCCTTCTTATTGATAGCACAGGTGAGAACACCCCTAATGGGCAAGCTTCACTAATATCCCAGGAATGAGGAATGAAAGAACTTCTGCTATCTACTCACTCTTGCCACTGAGAGGGGATGAGTGAATACCTGTAAGAGAAAGTTCTCTTATTCCCGCATCAACTGCTTCATTTAGAAGTGCATACTCATTAGCAGTAGCAAAGGTCGGAATGGGAGCTGCTCCTCTCTTTCCTGATATGAAATGAAGTTCCCTTAAGGTCGATCTGCTTCGCACCCTAAAAGCAGTCAAATAGTGATTAGTGATTTTGGACATTTATCAAGTGAAACGACCGATCCTGAGGGCATCAGGTCTAGTTAGTGAACCGGCCTCGGAGGGGGAGGGGCCCAATCCAGGTATGTGAGCGAGTCCGGTACGGGAGTTCCTCTGGCGTGTTCGTTCATAGAATAGCGCAGGTAAGGGGAGCTCATCCCAAAAGCCAGAGTTCGAGATTGAGGAAGCGGAACGTGAACTTGCCGCTTTTGAGATCGTGCACTCGCGCTTTCAGCTCTGTTTCATACGCTAATGTGTTCTTGTTCCGTTAGTGGGACCGGACTGAATCCCTTAATAATTAGTATCAAAGTAGGCAATCCACCTAAAAGCCGGACCCCAACTGAAAAACGTAAGGCCTTTCGGCGCTAAAGCTTCGTATTCGAAATCCTATTTTCTTAAGTAAGGTCCAGGGATCTCCAAGTTCTGTAGCTTTCGAAGGGTCCAATGACCCACCAACAAGAAAGAGTGAAAGTCATGAATTAAGGGTTTTGTTTTGTATAGAATATAGGCATAACGAAAGAGGCTTATTGCACCATATAAAAGAGGTAAAACGGGTTAGAGCTCGCAAGGATTACAGAAAAGTACCGACGCACGAACCACGTGTATATAGAGTTAGTTGGATTGTAGTAAAAAGGGGTGCTGGCTCGCACTACCGAGCAAGAAAGCAACGCTTTCGCGCGCTTTAATACATATAACTAAAAGACAAGACTACCGCACAACCGCACTGCCCCGTTTCTTGGCTGGTCCGTTGCTTGCTGGGTTTGAGTCCCGCTTGCCCTTAATTGAAAGTCGTTTGGCTTTCATACCTTTCTTACCTGCCTCGGCCCCCCACCCCTTAAGAGGGGGGCTCAGATCCACTCCGTTTTTGAGTTTAGGCGATTGATTCATAAAGTTTAGGAACTCATGACAGCTCGGGTAGCTATACTTTCTCTTACCCTTGGGGCTAGCGCTCCCTCATTGCATATCCATTTCATATCTTGGCTGCTCTTTATTGTGCTCATGATCCGCATCTCGGGCTCGATCTGATCTATACCTTTAATCCCGATTCTCTCTCCCATTTCCATCCTACGCTCTCTCTCGACAACGTTCTCTGGCTTCTGACCTTCCACTTTTGATAGGTTAGGCTTTAAAGCTAGCGTCCGGAAGGCCTCCAACGCAGCAATGGGTGGCCTCCCCTCATTCCGTGAGAGTCAAATTCAGAATAAGGAACCACAACTGATTAGCCATCCAAAACTTCTGGAAGCGACAACCATTCATTGTTAAAATAGAGCCTTTTAAGCCACGCAGTCCCCCGTATTAATGGTTTCCGCTATCGGGCTAGATAAACCAACCCATGTTTCTCCGCCCCAATTAACGACATCAACACCAAATAGAAAATATAGATATGAATAGGAACCTCCAGGAAAGGTGGAGGATTCGGGGTGCGAATACTGGTCAAGATCGAGATTGAGAGCCCGATATGGATCGAGATAGGGACATGAGCAAGAAAGAAAAAGCCCAAGGATAGGCTTCGCGCAAGGAGGAAAGGAGGAGCCTACAACTACTAAGCCATGCCTTTTGGGTGTTGCCCACCACTAGCCAAATTGAGCCTTTAGAAAAGGTGTGATTAGTTATTCAGAAGGCGGGGTATGGTGCCAAAGGAGCGTGAGCTGGAGATGGGAGTGGGAACGAGGATCGAGAACATGACCGATAGCCAAGGCCGAGGCCTTGGTACAAATCATTGGTAGGATCGAGATGCAGATCCCGATCTAGAGAAGGAGCCCAGAGATATACCAAACAGGAGAAAGAAGCCCGCTTTACTACTATTAAGATACCTTTTTCAAAAGCCCCAACTAAGAAGTGTGCTTTTGGGGCTTGACTACTTCACTTCTGGTATTTCATTCCGTGCAGTCAGGCGCCCTGCTAAAAAGTAAGGGCCGGGGTCCCAGCTAGCAGTTATCCCTTTGGACAAACGATAGGCACGAAGCCTTTTGAATTCATCCGGTTCTTTTGTTTCTTAAAGAACGGGGCCAAATGGGTCGTTAAGTTCCTTCCCCTTTTTTTTGTAAATATAAGTATAAGGGTTATTGCTTAGTTGTTTGTAAGATAGAATGGATTAAGATTGATTGTGAGTTCGGAACCAGTACTACTAGATAGAAAGCAGCGAGAAATACCTGCGTTGCGTGCCCCCAATCCGAGTTCGAGCTATTAGTAGTGCAAGTAGCAGTGTCAGCCGTAATAGCAGCGCCAGTCTAATGTGACCCCGAGGTCAGACCAAGGGAACTTCCGTAGGCGGTATGACGAGGCACTTCCAGGTAACGAGTCATAGTGACAGTCGTAGTAGTGCTAGCCGCCTGTCCAATTAGGGACCCATAATCTGTCAATCCACATCTATCGGCTAAAGACTAGTGGTTCGGGATAAGATAGGGCCTGAAAGAAAGGTAATAGTGAGCTCGAGCTGGAGCTGCTGCTCAGCCAGCGCTTTTCTCCTTGGTGAGTGTTTTTAACTTGTTCCCTTGGCCCATTGGTCACTTCCCCCCTTAGTGTCAACCCGGAGATCCCACCATTTATAACTAAGCATTGGGGCCTTTAATAAAATAGGCTTGTTAGCCAATTACTTATTATTATGGAAAGTGGATTGACGATCGGAATAAAAAATATCTTTCTTTTTCAAAATTCTATAGAAGAAATCAAAATATCTTTCTTTTTCTTTATTACACTTGGAACATGAAAACTATATGAAATAAACAATTGGATCGTGACAAGTCGTTACTACCAGCCGGCCGTTACTTCTTTAGACCTCCTTCTCCCTTATTTTTCCTAGTTATCCATCAAATGGCACTATCTTTCTATCAAGTTTCTATCTGTGAGCATGGTTGAGCAAGGTGAAAAGATAAGTAGAGATTATAGCGGGCTCCCACCCGGTATCTCTTGTAGACACTTCTTCCTTCCCCAAGATTCGCCGAAGGATGAGATCTTGCCTATGCCAAAGGAAAGTTATCCAAACAGTGAGACCCAGAAAGACTACTACTTCTTTCTGTATTTTTGAAAAAGAAAAGAGGCGTTTGAAGCGTCAAGCAGGGTCTGGCATAAAGCAAACTTGGACGGCAGTCCTAATCGAAGGCCCTGTAGCCTCTTTAGAACGGAAAAGAGGCATCCGCCCTATTACGTAAGTCCCCTTTCCCCTTATTTATCAAAGAAATTCGGATGGAGGAAGGAAACAACACGAAGCAATGCAGAAAAAGAAAGCCACAGGAAGACTGATTTCTTGCTGAAGAGACCCTGACTATATAGGGGTGTAATAGGGCTGTAATTGGATGTGATGACACTGTTATAGCCGGAGAGGCCTTTTCGAGAGAAGCCAGATGCTACAGCAAAAGACTTTCACACAAATACAAATAGTAGGCTAGCCTCGGGAGCTAAAATCAATGACCGAAAGAGCTTCATCTTCTTCTCATTCCCCCGGCAAGCAGGGCTGGTGAAAGGACAGAAGATTGGAAAAACGGGGGGGCGATAAAATCAAGAAAAACGCCAGGAGGAGGATCCGAAACGCCGAAAAGGAAACTCCTTTGCCCAAACCATCAACAGCGAAGGGGACCTTCCAGACTTGTCGTTCCTTTAAAGGGACACATCAGATGAAGAATATGATCCGGGTTACAATCCTTATAAGGAAATAATACCGCCACCCAAGTCCAAGGGGCCCTATGTTAAGCCCACAAATAAGGTCCGTCCCAGCTGACCCATTTTTGAAGAGAGAGAGTTGTTGAGCAGTCTTGGTTGTGAGCCCTCGGCGATTGAGAGGAAAATGATCTTTTTAATTCAACCAGTGTAAACCACTGTTTAAAGGGGCATAACTTTCATAAGTCACTGTCAACCACTGTAATAAGAGCTAAAGGACTATGAACCTTAAGATTGCACGAACGAGGGAGCAATGGATCGAGTAAATAGGAATCGGGGAGCTAAATGAGATACGTTATTATTCTATATTCTTACTATATAATAAAAGTTTTTAAAAAACTTACCATTTTTGCGGATAATAAAAAATACCAATTGAAAGTTTTTGATTCATTAGTCATTATCATTATAGAGACGGCACTAACAAAGATAGAATGACAGAGGTAGAAAAAAAATGGATTCATGATCTGTTACATCTACCCATCCCGCGATTCCGAATCAACAGACCCCATTACCGAGATATGGCAACTATTTTTGAAAGAAAGAGTACAAATAATTGTATCGAATCCATTTTCTATTTTGGAACGAACAACGACCAACTAACACTTTGACTTGACTTTAACTCATTAGATTCAGTAGTAGGTTCATTAATTGCACATAATATCTCGAATGAGAAGAAAAAAAGTCTCGCTCGAAGAAATCAAACCGGTCTAACTCGATTCTAAGACTAGTAATTCCTATGTTCTTTTCGGTTCTACATTTTTTCTTTCAATATTAAAGAGTCCCGCTAGGTCAAGAAAAAACCTTTGGATCTAATACAGCAATGCTTGCATCACCAATATTGATTGTTCAAATTATTATTATTATTATTTTCTCTTTCTTTCATCGAATACTATATACTAAAATACTTGTTATTGTACGACCCGAAAGGATTCGAACAAAAAAACCTTTTCTACAACCATGAAAGGGGGCTTTCTAGATTTCGCATCTAATTTCATTGTGGGAATATGAGAATCTCTTTCATAAATTATTAGAACCCGGACTCACACTTTACCAGATCTTCAGTTTCTAGTCTGAAGCCAGTAATGGAAAGAAACCCTATACTACAGGAGAGGAATTTTCTATTGAATGGCACATGGTTCTGTGCATTGACAAGCAACAAGAAAGGAAGAAATCAATATTGTATCACTTATTTTCTATACTGATTGAAATTGCCTTGCTGTGTCAGAAGAAGGATAGCTATACTGATTCGGTATACTCTAAAGACAGCCTCGGTACCACTATTGAAGATCTCACAAAGAGTAAATCTCAGTGAATTTCCATTTACTGATCCTATCTTTCACAGCCCCTTTGACTTTACATGAATATGTGGAGCTCAGCATGTCTGGAAGCACGGGAGAACGTTCTTTTGCTGATATTATTACCTGTATTCGATACTGGGTCATTCATAGCAAACCTATACCTTCCCTATTTACTCGACGAATTCAGGGGTTTGGTTATTCGTCAGCACGGGTTTAGCTTCCTATTCTGGTATAGGTTTGGGAGCTCTCGGCCATACGAGTATTTTACAGAGAGCCGACAAGTAATTCCATTAATAACTGGCCGTTTTGATCCTTTGGCACAACTCGATAAATTTAGTAGATCCTTTTAGGGGGCCCCCCTATTAGTAAGCTTAGATCGAACCTATCCAATTTTTACAGTGCGATGGTTGGCTGTTCACGGACTAGCTGTACCTACCTTTTGGGGGGGTCAATATCAGCAATGCAGTTCATCCAACGAGAAACCTAATCCGAATTATAGAGCTACGACACAATCAAACCCGAACGAACAAAATGTTGAATTGAATCGTACCAGTCTCTCTACTGGGGGGTTATTACTCATTTTTTGACTTGCTGTTTTCTTTTCCAATTCTTTCTTCAATTAAGAGAAGAAAAGAGAATAGTCAAATAATAGTAGGAATTCTCTTATCAAGGATATCATCTCATAATTCTCCATGACTGCTTATGTCTCTAGCATGACCACTTGATGAAATGTGGAGGGAAGTGGGGTAAATGGCCGATACTACTGGAAGGATTCCTCTTTGGCTGATAGGTACTGTAACTGGTATTCCTGTGATCGGTTCAATAGGTCTTTTCTTTTCCGGTTCATATTCCGGATTGGGTTCATCCCTGTAGTAATCGGATGAACTGGGTTGTACCTGTTCCGATTCAAAATGACAAAAGAACCGGGCAGCAGTAGGAGCCCTAAAGAGGGGAGCACTCGACCCTTGAGAAATGAACAGATTATTTTCTATTATTCTTGTCAAAACCCGAGGAATAAGTTTAGAATAGGGGCCGAAAGGCGTGAGTGCAGTAGACGTTTGAAAGACTCTATGGAACTCAAATCTTTCATCCCAGTTTCGAAATAGGCTGTGTCGAGACTGCAATTATGGCTTTCGGGTTCTTTCCCCAGCCAGTCGCCCCTGTGTGGGAGGGGCCAAGCTTGGAGACTTCTCATTTGTGGGGAATCAAACTATCACGCAACTTGCATTCCGGTTCTACATATCGAATTGGGGAGTTCCGGTTTTCTAAGGATTCCCTATTGCTGGCATAGCAGGGACTAAAGAAACCATAGTTGCACGGAAATTGCCTGCCGGACAGAGGGCTGTTGGTCTAATTAATTACACAATTCTTTATTAACGATATGGCTATAAAAAATTATCCTATCTTTTATCAGCCCCCTCTACGCCTTCAACAATGAGATTTCAAAAGACGATTCTTTCTCCTAACGAATGATTGATAGGAACGGATTGCCTGGGCTTCCCTGCATCCGATCGACTCATACCTCCCAGCCCTGTCTCCAGGATCTCATTCAATAGATCCAACCGGGTAGATAGAGGAGTTCGTCCCCCACTTCCTTTGCTCCACTGGCACCAAAGATCAAGAATTCGAGATAGAAAGAAAGATTAGTTGGTGGGCGCCCCCCTATCACTTAAAGGCAGATAGCGGAAAGGTGAGCTGCTATAGCTTCATTGTTCATCTTCCCCGGATGGGTGAACTCTACCCGCCTATGCGGATTCAATCCACCCGGAGGAGTATATATTGAGATAGGATTGAATGCCATGCCCCTAAAAAGCCGGGAGAATAGGTAGGCCTTGTTAGCGGCACATCATCAGGAATGGATTCAATCAACGAATTCCCCTTGCCTCCTGGATCCGGGAAGACATTGAGAAGGGCTTCACATCCCTTGCAGGGCTTTGAGGTTTGAAACTTGGTTGCGCTCCTCCGATTGACAGATTCCTGGAAAAAAAGAACGCCTTGAGGCGGAGGATTGTACCCGGAAATGGAAGCCAGGTTTTTTAGGGCCTCACACTAGATTTGGAAATTGAGGCTTTCAGGATTTATTGAAGTACTGGGCCTGGGCGCAGAAGGAATCGTCCCACCGCCTTGAGGTTTTTAATTAGGGGCCTTGGAACGGATCCACATCGTATTCATTACTGAATATCTATATGGTTTACCTTCTTCGGACCGCTCGGATTCGAGAGATGGCCTTTCAATACAATAGACCTTAGGGGAAGATAAGACAGACGCTACACTCATCCCGATGGATGCGAGACAGCAGATGATGTGGGAGTGTGTTTCCCAAGGAGGAGAATACAAGAAAAATAGATCCGCAACTTTGACTTAGCCCAAGCAATGCGCTCCGGCTTTCGGGGCAATCCATATCTCTTCCCCTGCCTTGCCTGCCCGCTGCTCTGCTCCCCCTTCGAATGGATTGGATCCGCTGTCCCTCCAATAGAAGCTGAAGATGCGGGCTTAGAGCTTTCACCCCGCTTTCCTACTTCAATGGAAAGGGGGGGGGGGAATCGCCCATCTAATAGCCGTTTCTTCGGCAACGGTCTTTCCAAGCAAGATGCACTTCTTACCGGTTTTCATCTTTTTTAAGTACCAGATAGAAGAAACTATTAGATAGATAAGGAGTGAACGGATGCTTTTTTCTCATCGTGTAGCCGGAGAATTCGAATACCGCTACATCCTTCCATTCCTCAGGAAAGATGATCTACTAGTTCGCTGGCTCGATGGAGGTGAATTGGATCGGGTGAAAGTGGTTATCGGAAATCGATATCCTTTATTGGGATTGAGGGGATGATTAGGCCGGTGAAGTAATAATTTTTTTCTTGCTTCCGTCGCGAAGTTTGACTTCGCGCAGCAAGCGGCACGGAGTGATTTTCGCTTCGCCCTCGCAGCACCAATATCTGTTGATTCCGGTTCAACCTTGCCTCGGAAAAGAAAGCTCTACCCGACCCCCCCTAGTCCAGTTGAAAGCCTCACTCCCTCCCTCGATTGGTCCAACCTTCTCTATCAGCTTGGTCCGGTAGAGGATCATGCTAGGGTCAGATGATCCTCCCACCCCTGCTTCCGGATTTTGATCCGCTACTCCATCCGCATTTCACAAGCAATTGATGAGTGGCTTTTGCCCCTATTCCACCCAATCCTTAACCTCTTCCATCGGTTGGAGATAGAGGTTCCCAGTTGTTTTAGTACTTATCATCTATTTGATCTCACCTGCCCGGCATGGCA